>CM028137.1:310182500-313105000 GCA_016271365.2 Neoceratodus forsteri | reverse complement strand
TCAGTAACTTTTTTTTAACGAGGAGGCGGGCAGCAGAACCTAAGAAGAACCTATGCACTTAACCTAAGGGCATAAGACAGTCCTGGTGGCCCATGTAAAAAAGGCTACCAGATCCAGTAACACACTGTCTTCAAAACCCAAAGCAAGTATAAAGGGTTGAAGACCAACACAATCATAATGGACTGAGTCTGCGGCATGGTATGCAGACTTGTTACTCAATGGTGGAGATATTCTGGAAGATCAAGAATATGGTAAGAACATAATTTTAATATACTCCAAGAATCAATTTTCACCATTAATTCCCACTAGTTGGCAGAGTGCCAGCCTCAGAAAAACTCCCCTGGACTAGAGCAGCTGGAGCTGAGGGCCCACTCAGGATAGCAATCAATTCAGGATTTTTTGGTCAAAGGTGATGTGCTTCTTGGCATGGACATCCAGGGCATAGTGCTTAGTAAAAGTGTGCCATGTGTTCCAAGTTGCAGCTTTGCAATTTCTTCAAATAGGCACACAGCGTATTTCTCCCAGGGATATGGGAACCTCCCGGTGGAATGGGCACATACACAGCCCTCAATTTAACTTGAGCCATGGCATAGCAGTGGCGAAGGAAATTTACAATCCAGGCAGATATGCATGATTGTAATAAGATGTCCCTTCCGATTAGGATTAAAGGAGACAGAGGTGTTTGGATTGTCTGAAGTGCTTGGTTCTGTCCAGATAAAACCATAAGGACCCTCTTAACATCCAGTGTGTGGAGAATCCTTTCTCCCTTATTCTGGAAGTAGGTAGGCAGGACTAAGGACTGATTAAGATTGAACTCCAACATTACTTTAGGTATAAACTTTGGGGGTGTAAGGAGAACTACCTTATCTTTATGGAAAGCAGTATACAGAGGATCTGTGACCAAATTATGGATTTCAGATACTCTGTGTGCAGAGATAATGGGCCATCAGAAATGCTCCTTGCAATAGGCTCAAAAGGCTTGTGAGTGAGTGAGCATGCCCAGAACAAGGATATCATCACTGGGAGCTACAGGCTTCCTGATGGGATGCCCTGTGTGTAAACTGCCTCTGAGGAACCTCTTAAATAGTGGCAGCTGTACCAGGTAGAGGGTACCAACGAGCTTGTGATATGCTGAAACAGCACACAAGTGGACCATGTTAACTGAAATACTGCCGATCAGCATCAGAAAAGTCCAGTACGTACTACAGAACCTTGTCAGGTGGACAACGATAGGGGTCCATGTAGGGTTTTGGAGCACCAGATGGAACATGTTTTCCATTTCCCTGTGTATGTCTTTCTGGTGGAAGGTTTCTGTGCAGCCGAAAGTACTTCAGAGACCCTCTGAGATACCTTGTACATGTTCACTTCTATCTCTTCAGAAGCAGGCCTGAAGGTGAAGGAAGCACAGTCTGGGAAAGACCAGCCAACCCCATGTCAGTAAGTCCATCCTGATTGGACGAGTCCTCTGTTCACTGACTGAAAGTCTGTTAAACAGAGGAAAAGTACAGTTATATAAGAACTTGCCGTAACAGTAGATTTTTGAGAGAAGCTCTTACAGCAGGTAACACACATAGGACTGACGCCGGCTGGCGGCGGACCCCTTGGCAAACTTCCTTCCAGCAGTACCCAGTGGGGACCGCCCCCTGACATCGGCCTGCCCCCGACGTCCCATGTGGTATAAGAGGCAGTGGTCCACAGCGTACCCCAGTTCTTGTACCGCCGGAGACACCGGCAGCCGAATCACCTGAGACCTGAACAAGGAAACAGCGAGAGGCAATTTCTCATCTAGCAGCTAGGCAGAATGTGATAGACACATGCAGCGAGAGACCTCCAGGGGGAAGGAGGGAGGGAAGTGTACCTGCTGCAAGAGCTTCTCTCGAAGATCTACTTTTATGTTAAGTTCTTACATAATTGTACTATCTTACTTCGAGAGTAAGCTCTTGCAGCACGTAACACACACAGGTCTGAGTCCCAAGCAGTATAAGCTAAAGACAACTGCCTGAGGAGGTAGTAGAGGAACAAGGAAGGAATAAAGGGAAGCCCTTAGGAGATCAGACCCTGCAGAACTGTGAGGCTGAAGCCCGCTCTGTGTCTTGAGGCAATGTCCAGACTGTGGTGTTTGATGAAAGTGTGGACTGTGTGCCATGTGGTTGCTGCACAAATATCTGAGGCTGAGACCCTCTTGAGGGCTACAAAAGAGGCCTCAACACCTCGGGTAGAATGACCTCTTACCGGACTCAATAGGGGTCTATCATGTTTCTGGTAGCAGAAAGTGATGCAGTGCACCAGCCACCTAGAGAGAGAGTCTGCTTAGAGACTGGACTGCCCAAGGAATATGTAGCAAAGGAATCGAACAACTGATTGGATTTTCTGATCCCCCTGGTCCTGGATAAGTAATATTGCAACGTACGATGAACATCCAGCGCATGGAGAAGCGCCTCTCCTTGACTGGAGTGGTTAAGGTAGTAGATGGAAGTTGACCGTCTTGGTTCAACGTCATTTCAGAAACAACTTTAGGAAGACACTTGGGATTGGTACACAAAGCTACTCTGTCTTTGTGAAAAACTAAGTAAGGCTCCTTGCACATCAGGGCCTGTAGCTCGGAAACGCTTTGAGCAGAAGTAATGGCAACTAAAAACAATGTTTTCCAGGAAAGAAAACGTAGCTCGCAATCCGCGGCGGGTTCAAAAGGAGGGTGGGTGAGCTTCTCCAAGATGAACGGAGGGTCCCAAGGGGGAACACGATCCCGAATAGGGAGCTTTATGTGAAGAATGCCTCTGAGAAGGCACGGGTCACTCCAATTGAGTCACCGTTCTGCCCTGGACAGGGGCGTGATAGGCAGAAAGGGTGGCCAGGTGTACTTTTATGGAGGAGTAATTCAATCCTGATTCTGAAAAGGATAACGGGTATTCCAGTATGCTGCTAACCGGACAGGCCAAAGGATCCAGAGGGTGCAGAGACAGAACCTCTTCCACTTCATGGCGTATGTGGTTTTCTAGCCTCCACAAGGACTTCGGCCGGCGATCTTGTCTGAAACACCAAAGCGAAGTTTAGCTAGGTCTTGAGGAGCCAAGCGTGAAGGTGCAGGGATCGTAAGTTTGGATGAACCAGAGTCCTGAGAGAGCAAGTGAGTGGACAGTGGAAGTGAAACTGGTAGAGCCAATGCCAGTTGCTGTAGTAATGGAAACCAGATTTGACAGGGCCACAGTGGGGCTATCAGGATCATGGAGGTCCCCTCCAGCTGCGTCTTGAGAAGGACTCACTGAATGAGTGGGGGGGAGGAGCATACAGGAATCTCCCCTTCCAGGAGAGGGACAAGGCATCTTGCCAGAAAGCACCAGGCTTGGGATCTAGTCTGCAAAAACTGGGCAGTTTTGCATTGGTGGTAGGGCGCAAAAAGGTCCAATTCTGGTGTCCCCATCTGGTGAATAGATAGTCGACCACTGACTGGAGGATCGACCATTCATGCATAAGTGACCTTGTCCTGCTGAGAACGTCTGCAAGTGTGTTTTGGACACTGGGGACGTGGACCATTGAGATAGTTATCTGACGGGCTATGGCCCAGTCCCACACCCTCATGGCTTCCCTGCACAGGGGTTAAAAGTGTATGCCTCCTTGTTTGTTGAGGTAGAAGACCACTGACATGTTGTCTATCTGAAGGAGGTGTCCTGGCTTGAGCATCATGTCCAGGGCTTGGAGTGTGTATAGGACGTCTCTCATCTCCAAGACGTTGCTGTGAAGGGACTCCTTGGTCGGAGACCAGGACCATTGTGTATGCCTTAGTGTGCTCCCCATCCCGAATTTGAAGCATCCGTGGTCAGGAACTTCCTTCAGAAAAGGAGTCCTGTCCCGCAAGGCGGGTGATGTCATCCACTAGAGAAGTTCCGTGGCGAACTGGTCCCATTATGGAGACTGTCATGTCCAGGCCATCTGACTTTTGGTCCCACTGGACCTGAAGAGTCCATTGGATGGTCCTCATCCTGAGTCTTGCAAAGGAGACTGTGACAACGGATGCTACCATGTGATCCAAAAGCTGGAGCAACAGTCTGGCTGGCACGATGGAGACTGAATAAATCTGCCTGGCTAGAGCCCGAATGGGCTCTGCCCTGTCCAGTGGCAGAAAAGCCCTTCCCTGGATGGTGTCTAGGAGGGCTCCTATGAACGGCAGAAGTTGTGAGGGGCTCAAGGATGACTTTGCTGGGTTGATGGTGATCCCCAGGCTCTGAAAGAGTGTGCACGTATCCTGAATGGCAAACTGAAGGCGTGCATGGGATTGGGTCAGAAGTAGCCAGTCATCCAGGTAAGGAAACACGAGGTGTCTCAACCTGTGAAGCGCTGTGACCACAACCGCCAAGCACTTTGTGAACAAGTTCAAGTTTATTGCAGGAAAACTCCATTGAGCAAGCTCATTCACAAGGAGGTCCTGTATAGTTATAGAAGCCGAAGAGAGGCCGAAGAGCAATGTTCTGAACTGAAAATGCTTGCCTTGGAATATGAACTGGAGATATTTCCGGTGACTTTTGGCTATCAGGATGTAGAGATATGCGTCCTGCATATCAAGAGACGCCAGCCAGTCTCCCTGACAGATCATGGGGAGCAGACTATGAAGGGTAACCATCCTGAAGCGCCTGTACACGAATGACCGATTCAAATCGCTGAGGTTGAGGACTGACCTCAACTCTCCTGACTTCTTCGGGACCAGGAAGAAGTGAGAATAGAACCCGGTACCCCTCTCATGTGGGGGAACTGGTTCTATGGCTTTTTTGGACAGCAGGGACTGAGTCTCCTAATGAATGAGGCCTGCATGTCCCTCAGGATGACAGGATGGGGAGGGGGCCTGTCTGGAGGAATATCTACGAACTCTATAGAGTGCCCGTGTTCTATGAGTTCGAGAACCCATTGGTTGGATGTCACTTGTCTCCAGGCCTCTGGGTGAAGACAGAAGCGACCTCCCACCTCCTCTCCCGACGGGACATCGCGGAGAGGTAGGTTACTGTGGAACTCATGCAGTTGAAGGGGGAGGGAAGGCGGCGTGGGCGGGTTTAGCCTGGTGAGAGGTGGATGGCAAAGATCCCCTGGGACCACCTCGTCGGCTGAAGCCTCCCTGCTGAGCTTGGGTTTGCTGAAATTGGGGCTGCTGACCCCCTCAGTCAAGAAAGTGAGACCTTCGAAAATGTCTCTGCTTCGGATGGTATATGGACTGCACGGTGCGGATGTCCTGTAGTCTGTTGATGATCCTCTCTGTTTTCTCCCCGAAGAGGACAGAGCCCTTGAAGGGTGCATCTAGGATGGTAGATTGAACATCCTGTGCAAACCACGAAACTAGGAATGGCGCCGTAAACAAGTGCCTGTGGCCGCTGACCTTGCTGACATGTCCACAGAGTCACAGGCAGACTGTAGCACATGCATGTCCATGTCTGACGCGCTTTGGAGTAGTTTTGCAAGTTCTGCCTTTTGGGGGCAGTCGGCACACCCTGCAAGATGTCCAATCCTTGCTCCCAAAGGGCGTTCTGGAACTGGACCATATGAGTCAGGAAATTTAAACTCCTGATGCTGCAGGTGGCAGATAAGTACACCTTCCTGTCCATGGAATCCAGCTGTTTCGACTCTCTGTCCGGAGGCTGGGTGCTCAGGTGTTTGGGTCTCTGCAAACGGTCGTGAGCTGCTGAGATGACCACCTAATCTGCAGCGTGTTGCTCAGCCAGAAAGGGATGTTCCTTGGGAGCCCGGTATAAGTGGTCCGCCTTTTTAAGGATGGCCGTAGAAGAGCCGCCAGATGGCTTGCGCAACATCCTCAAAAGTATCCACCATGGGGGAGATGACTACAGGCTTGGGGTCTTTTGCCTGAGGTACTTGGCAAGCCTCATACGCTCGGGGTCCAGGTCCTCCGTGTCCCAGCCCATGTTCATCTGAATGTGCCACATTACCTCCATGAAAGATGGATCATCTGGAGGTGACTTTGGCATATCCTTGGGCTCCCCCGAAGGAGGTTCCTCAAAGGAGAAGGAGGAGGAGGAGGAGGAGTCTGACGGGTGATAAGAGTCTGACGAGGAAAGTGAAGGTGAGCGGCACCTTACGCTTATGGTGGTGCCTGTCCAAGCAGCTTGAAAAACTGGGGCTCCTTAACCGGGATCTGCAGCTCCTTCTTTTGGCTACCCTCTTATGTGGCCTTTCAGGAGATGGTTGCTTGCCCCTGTCTTCATCAGAGTAAGGTAGTGGAGCCACGTCTTCCACG
The DNA here is from genome assembly GCA_016271365.2 of Neoceratodus forsteri. NCBI lineage: Eukaryota > Metazoa > Chordata > Ceratodontiformes > Ceratodontidae > Neoceratodus > Neoceratodus forsteri. Next base: position 313,098,765 of record CM028137.1, on the reverse strand, counting down.
GGTAGGGGTGGGGCCCCCTCTTCGGGGATAGGGGCTGGATCCAGTTCTGTCGGTGTAGCCGGAATGGTTTTCAAAGAGAGGATATCGGGTCCTTGACCCGGCTCAGGTTAAGCTTTGTAGAACTTGGAGCCGGGTTCAGTGACGTCCCGGGAGCTCTCGCGCCACTGCTGACGTTGGTCCGATCCAACGTCGGCGCACGGACTGGGGGTGTGTCGTCGAGGCACAGGTCTGGAAGCATAGGGAAAACCCAGCAGCAGTCGTAAAATTCACTAAAACTGTATTTATAGTAGCCGTAACAAAAAAAATAAACTTGTTCATAATAACTATGTACAAAAGCAAAATAAAATCTTTCTTGTAAAAAAAAAAAAAATCCCTTTCGGTAGCAGCTTAGTTGTTTTATAAGTCTTTTCAACCCCCGATCCTTAGCAAGCATCCTGTTTTTGCAAAATGTTCTCGTAAATATCGAGCTGATAGAACACAGTATGCTTCCTGAGGCCCCTAAAGCCCTTGAAAAAGGCTCAGACATTTGCACCCAAGTAACCTCTAGCTTCCTACAGTCATCTCAAATTATAAATATATACACATTTCAACAGTAACACCATATTTTCCAAACAAAAGTGATTATCAGTTTCATTTCCATATAGTGATTTCCACATATCTGTATATTAGAAGAACTAGATATGTAAGGGAGGAAAACAGACAGCACGAGGAAACTGAGAGACAGAGAGAGAGAGGCAAAGAAATGTGAGACTGCTCGGGTTGATCAAGTCCGAAGTCTCACAGGAAAATTTGGTTGTGCAACCAGACAGAGAAGAGACAGAAAAGGAAATACAGATCCTTGCACTTAAATACTTTCTCCATAACAAATGGGACAGGATCCTATGCTACCCTGTCACAGAGTGACGACAGAGAATCGCGGATGTCAGGGCCGTCATTGGGTCCCAAGGGAAAGTACAGTTACGTAAGAACTTACCGTAACAGCAGATCTTCGAGAACAGCTCTTGCAGCAGGTTACACCATTAGGACTGAAGCTGGCAGGCGCCAGGACCCCATGGAAATTTTCTAGCTAGCAGTCTTCAGCGGGGACCGCCTCCGACGTCGGTCCCGCCCCTGACGTCGGGCATAGTACATAGGAGGCGGTCCCCCCATAATCCTCAGTTCTCCCGCCGGAGACTCCAGGCCGCTGGATGACATCAGAAGAGGAGACCGAGGATCCGCCACCAGATGGCAAAGACTAGTGAATAGAATGTCCCATCCTATAAGATGGGTGCTTGACTCGACACCTACCTCCAAAAGGGGATGGTGGGATGGAGGTATTTGCCGTAAGAGCTGCTCCGAAGATCTACTGTTACGGTAAGTTCTTAGAACTGTACTATCTTACTGATGACATGCTTGCAGCAGGTTACACCATTAGGACTGATTTCCAAGCAGTAGTGGCAATCATGCACCACTGGGAGGAGGAAAGATAGAGGCCTTGATATAACTTGAGCCTAGGACACAAGTCCCTGAAGGACGGATAGACCGAACCCCGCTCTTTGCCTCAATGCAATGTCCAGACTGTAATGCCTGATAAAGGTATGCACACAGCTCCAAGTAGCTGCAGCGCAAATAGCTGAGGTGGAGATGTTCTTTAACGCCGCAAAGGAAGTAGCCACCCCTCTTGTGGAATGACCCTTGACCGTACCCGGTAAGGGTTTATTGCGCTTGTCATAACAGAAAGTGATGCACTGGATGAGCCACCCAGAGAGTGACTGTTTGGAGATAGGAGCTCCTATCATTCTGTAAGTGAAGGAGACGAAAAGTTGGTCTGACTTCCAGAGCTGTTTGGTTCTCGTCAGGTAGTATCTGAGGCACCGATGCACATCAAGAGTGTGCAGAAGGGCTTCTCCTTGATTAGAGTACCTTGGGAAGTACACTGGTAGATTGATAACCTGATTAAGGGTGACAGCTGAAACCACCTTAGGCAAAAACCTTGGGTTTGTCCTTAGGGATACCCTGTCCTGGTGGAAAACCAAATAAGGCTCTTTGCACATAAGAGCATGCAACTCCGAGATCCTTCTAGCAGAAGTAACAGCAACTAAAAATAATGTTTTCCAAGAGAGAAAACGTAGCTCGTAATCCGCGGCTGGTTCAAAGGGTGGCAGCGTAAGCTGCTCCAGAACAAAAAGTAAGTCCCAAGGAGGGACTGGATCTTTGATGGGAGGCCTAAGGTGGAGGACACGCCTTAAGAAGGCACGAGTAGTGTCCAGCTGGGCCACCGTCCGATGGCCTACGGGGGCATGGTAAGCAGAAATTGCACAAAGGTGCACTTTAATTGAGGAGTAAGCCAGTCCAGAGTGGAAGAGGGAAAGCAGGTAGTCCAGAACCAGCTTTTCTGGACAGTCTAACGGTGGGAAGCCACGCGCTTGAGCCCACACACAGAATCTACGTCATTTCATGGCGTAAATTGCATGGGTAGCCGGTTTTCTGGTGGCAGAGAGTACGTCTGCCACTTCTTGCAAGACCCTGTATCGCATCATGGCTATGTTTCTAGGAGCCAAGCGTGCAGGTTCAATGAGCGTAAGTCTGGATGGACCAATGAACCCGCCTCCTGAGACAATAGATGGGAGCTGATTGGCAAAGGAACTGGAGGTTCCTGGGATAGCTGGTGCAGAAGAGGGAACCAAATTTGTCTGGGCCAGAAGGGTGCGATCAGAATGAGTGTCGCTTGCTCCCTGTGAAGTTTCAAGAGAACTCTCTGGATCAATGGGAAAGGAGGGAAGGCATAGAGGAATCTGCCCCCAGGAGAGGGACAACGCGTCTCGCCAGAAAACACCAGGCCCTGGATCTAGCGAGCAAAAATTGGGCAGTTTTGCTTTGGATGGGGACGCGAAAAGGTCTAACTCTGGAGTGCCCCATCTGTGAAACAGATCCTCTGTCACCTCCTGCAGAAGTTCCCACTCGTGGACTCTGGCCTGGGAGCGGCTCAGACTGTCTGCAATGGTGTTGTCCACTCCCGGGACATGTACTGCAATTAGGTTTGCGCTGTGTTGCAATACCCACTCCCACACTCTCATGCCCTCCCTGCAAAGCAGGTAAGAGTGAGTGCCTCCTTGTTTGTTGAGGTAATACATCACCGTGGTATTGTCTGTTTGTAACAGAAGTGTACCCGATGGAATCTCTGACTGGAAGGCTTGCAGAGCGTAAAGGACTGCCCTCATTTCCAAAATGTTGATGTGGAGATGAGACTCCTGGGCTGTCCACAGGTCCTGAGACCGAATACCGTCCAGGTGTGCTCCCCACCCGAGCCCTGAGGTGTCTGTGGAGAGGGTCACAGTCGGAGACGGCGCTGTGAAAGGAACCCCCGCAGAGAGGTTCCCTGGATTTAGCCACCACTGCCAATCCCAAATTACGGCTTTCATGATCCGGATTGGATGCTGCAGATGGTCTCGCCTTTGGTCCCACTGCACCCATAGCATCCGCTGGGTTACCCGCATGTGGAGACGTGCCAGCGGAACTGTCGCAATGGCCACAGCCATGTGTCCGAGCAGGCGAAGGACCAGTCTGGCTGGGACAGTCTTCTTCACTGACAAGTCCCTGATGAGGGATCTGATGTGTTTCGCTCTGTCCGAGGGAAGAAAGGCTTTCCCTCTGACGGTGTCCAGAACTGCTCCTATAAACTGCAGTTTCTGGGATGGTACCAGGAGTGACTTCTTGTAGTTGATGAGAATACCCAGTGATTGAAAAAGGGATTGGGTGCAGTGAATAGCCATCATCAGTGCCTCCCTGGAGGGTGCCATGAGAAGCCAGTCATCCAGGTATGGGAACACGTAGTGGCCTTGTCTCCTCACAGACGCCGTTACGACTGCCATGCACTTCGTGAATACGCGAGGTGCCCATGACAGCCCGAAGGGAGGAGCTCGGAACTGATAATGGCGGCTCTGAAACTCGAAGCGCAGGAACCTCCGGTGTGCTTGAGCAATCGGAATATGCAGGTAGGCGTCCTGCATGTCCAAAGACGCCAGAAAGGCGTCCTGCTTCAGCATGGGAATTAGGCCCGGAAGGGTCACCATGCGGAAGCGTTGTAAGCGACCGAAAGGTTGAGGTCGCTGAGGTCCAGTATTGGACGGAGGTCCCCCGTTTTCTTTGGAACCAGGAAGAAGTGAGAATAGTACCCTAGTCCTCTCTGGTTCTCTGGGACGTGTTCTAAGGCTTCCTTTTTCAGAAGCGCGAGCACTTCCTGCTGTATGAGCAGGGCATGCTGACCCGAATATCGGGAGAGCAGGAGAGGTCTTGTAGGTGGACTGCCTACAAATTCTACATAATGGCCTTTTTTGACCAGCTGCAGAACCCACCTGTCGGTGGTGATCGATTGCCACCCTGGCAAGTGGCGTGCGATGCGACCCCCGACTTTCTTTTCCCGTTGATCCTGAGGAGGGGCCGGGGCCGGGAAGGAGTCATGCTGTGGCAGCGTTTGATCCAACAGGCTGGGCTGACTTTGTAAATCGTTGGCCTCTGCCTGGGGATGACTTGGCCTGGGCCTTGCGGGTGAAAGTGCCCCTCTGCTGTTGGCCGGAACGTTGTTGTTGCCTTTGTAGCTGGCCACAGAAACGGCTCTGGTTCCTACGAAAGGAACTAGGCAGAGACCTGTACATAGCTTGTACAGATTGGACTGCTTTCCCTGCGTCCTGAAGTTTGGTGATTACTCTCACGGAGGCTTCACCAAATAGGACCTCGCCATTATAAGGGACGTCTAAGATGTTCTTCTGGACATCCGGGGTAAATCCGGAGACACGGAGCCAAGAGCGTCTCCGGAGACACACGCCTGAGGCTGCAGCTCTGGCTGAAGAGTCCGCAGAATCGTATGCAGCTCTGAGTACTTGGGTCCCCACATCCGAACCTGTGCGGAGGAGGTTCAAGAGCTCCTCCTTGTGGTCGCCATCGGGCATCGTCTCGACCAGGTCCTGTCCCTGCTCCCACAGTGTGTTCTGGAATTGAACCATGTGGGTGAGGTAATTCAGTGACCTGATGGCGCAAGTCGCGGCCGCATACGTGTGCCTGCCCAGGACATCCAATTGCTTGGATTCCTGGTCCGGTGGCTGTGTGCTCAAATGCTGAGGTCTCTGAGACCGGTCATGCGAGGCAGTGATGACCAGGGAGTCAGCCAGAGGATGGTTCTCCAGATACTGGTCCTCCCTAGGGGCCTTGTATAGGCGGTCAGCGTTCTTCGGCACAGCGGGAGTGGAGTGCGGACGTTTCCAGGCGGCCTTGGTGACGTCTGCAAAGGTATCCACCAAGGGCGGCACTACCACAGGCTTCGGGTGTTTCTGCCGAAGGCAGCGAGCAAGGCGTTGTCTCTCGGGGTCGAGCTCTTCAGCATCCCACCCCATGTTCTCCTGGATGTGCCTCATGATCTCCGCGAAAGAGGGATCATCCGGAGGAGACCTGGGTATGTCGTGTGGGTCCGGAGAGGGAATGCTGACAGGAGAAGGTGATCTGGAGCACTCTGAAGTGTCAGATCTGGAATCCTCCCCAGACGGAGTGTACCGGCGTCATCTGGGTCTCTTGGGGCTGGGTGACCCTGAAGGGGATCTAGAGGCAGGTCTTCTCCTTTCTGAAGCTCTGCCCCGAGGAGGTAGTGTCTGCTCCTTGGGGGTTGGCGATCGTCCTACGGGCCTCTTAGGTGGAGGAGGGGGCATAGGCGGTGAAGGAGTAGGTGGAGGCGGAGTAGGAGGAGGACGCGTGGTGACCACATCTTTTTGATGATGTCCCACCAGAAGGTAAAAAGTTCTTTTACCTCTGCCAGATTCATACCTGACGACGGGCCTGGCGCCGGTGGCCTGTCGCTGGGGTCAGGTCCCCAGGGGTCTCCCGCTCCGGGGAAAGTTCCCGTGGGAGCCCGGCATCTCCGGTGTCGCCCGCCTGGTCCTCGGGCTGTGTGGCGTCCTCCTCAGACGAATCCTTCTGACCGGCGTCCGCCGGCGAGGGTAGTGCTGTCCTCTTCTCAGGAATAGCCGACATCGGTCCCCTGGCCGACATCCTCGGGGGTGAACGCCTGACCGGCGACGGGTGTTTAGGTGTCGCCGGCCCCTGGGAACGCCGGTGGTGTTTGGCCGACATCGGGTCCGACATCCGTTTGAGGGACGTCAGGTCCTTGGTCTTACGAGGAACCGGATCTGATCCACGTGGAGGCTGGGAAACTGACCTGGCGGTGTCCCGCCGGCAGGAAGAAGATTTATGGCGCTCCCCAGACTTCGACGAGGTCTTAGACGGAGTGGAAGAGGCCGACGGCCTGGAAGTCTTCAGGGGCTGTAGAGAAGAGGAGCCGCTGGAAGATCTGACCTGAACCGGGGGAGGTTGCGACCGAGCCCTGGATGGAGAGTGGTCCGATTTTGAGCCGGAGCTTCGGGAGTCCGAGGCCCGTGCAGGAGACCTGGATCTTTCCTTGTCCTGGTGGTTGTGGGTTTTACCCGAAGACTCCCCCCGGGAGGAAGGTTCTTTATCCATGGTTTTCAGTTTCTCCTCCAAGAGAAACGCTTGAAGGGCCTTCTGGCGGCGGATCCTGGTGCGACTGTTGAAGCCCTGGCAGAAGGAGCAGGTCTTGATATCGTGTTCCGGGCCCAGGTAGCGCATGCAGGCGAATGTGGATCCTTGAAGGGGATCTGTTTGCATAAACTTTACTTGGTATGGTGACCCTCTACAGAAGTTGTTGGAGAGGCATCAGTTGATCAAGTTGAGAAGGCCGAAAATCGTCGTAGTTCTAATGGTCGTCCATGCGCTAGAAAAAAGAGACCGAGAGGCCGATATTGGCGTGTCATCGAGGCGGAAAAGAACTGAGGATATGGGGGACCGCCTCCTGCGTACCACGCCCAACGCCGGGGACGGGCGGTGACGCCGGAGGTGGTCCCCGCTGAAGACTGCTAGCTAGAAAATTTCTGTGGGGTCCTGACGCCTGCCGGCTTCAGTCCTAATGGTGTAACCTGCTGCAAGAGCTGTATCTCGAAGTAAGATCTCCACAAGCCTGCATCAGGTCTTCTGGCGCCAGTGTGTCGTCGCCCTGGTGTCGGATTGGGGAGAGAATGCCAGGGGCGACGGAGATTTAGCTGGCAGATGGGGTAAAGCAGACTTGGGAGCACTGTCCATAGACCGACGCCAGTGGGAGTCCGATGAGGGTTTGCAGTGCTTCTCGGAGTGGCACCTGTCCGACAACGGAGTCAGATGTTTCTCCATCGATTTAGAGGCCTGTTTAGGCAGGAGGGAGGAGGACCTCCATGCCAACTGGCCAGATAATTCTGCCTTCTCCCGGGGGTCAGCACCACATACAGAGGCCGACCGGGGGGCAGAATGGACCATACCTGGGTCTGACGATCGGCCAGAAGAGACAGTAGGAGGCCAAATCCTTAAGGACTATAGCGTGGCTGAGGACCCTGACATCCTCTCCTTTGTGCCTGAACTGCCGGAGGTGGCCAAGGGCTTCACTACAGCCAACTGGGAGTCATGTCCAGACAACTCAGACCTGGAGGCAGTAAGAGATCTGGAAGACTGTGACCTGGAATGGGACCTCTCCTTTTCTCTGTCCCTCTCTCTGCGCTTCTTCTTAACATTACAAGAGTGGTGTTTTTTGGAGCTTTTATGAGGATGATGGAAAGATTCCCCTTCAGAGGAGGAGCCCCTCTGCATGGCTGCCAACTGCTGCTGACTGAGAAAGGCATGGAGGGACTTCTGGCAGCAGATGCGGGTGCGACTGCTGAAGGCCTGGCAGTGGGAGCAGGACTGGGTATCGTGGTCCGGGCCTAGACAGAACAAGCAGGCTGTGTGGTCGTCCTTTGAGGGACTCTGTTTACAACAGGCGCACTTATTCACGTGCCTGGCCGAGGAAGAAGACATGCAGGAAGGCTGAAAACAAAAGAACCAAGAAGCGAGGCTGAATCCAAAGCCAAAAAAGGAATAGCGGTCGAACTGGCAAGAGCTGGGCCGTGCAGCCTATGATCACACATCGACGGCAGGAAAAGAACTGGGGCACGTTGGGGACCGCCACCTCTTATACCACGTGGGACATTGGGGCGGGCTGTCAGGGGGGCGATCCCCGCTGGGTACTGCTAGGAAGAAGACTGCTGTGGGGTTCTGCTGCTGGCCGGCGTCAGTCCTATGTGTGTTACCTGTCGCAAGGCCTTCCTCTCGAAGTAAGATCAATATCTGTCACGACTAGCCGGGGTCCACTAGAATCATCTAGTTTCTATAGCCTCCAACTTCAGTGACACTCTCTCAATGAGATGTACTGGAGGGAATGCATACAGAAACAGACTTTGCCATGGCAGTCTGAATGCGTCCTGACAGAAAATGCCATGTTCTGGACTTCTGGAGTAGAATCAAGGTAATGTGGTGTGAAGTGGCGACACAGTAAGGTTCATATTTGGTGTGCCCCACTCATTGAATAACAATCTCACGATGCCTGGAGCTAGTGACCACTTATGAGGATGAGCAGAATCAAGGTAGTTTGGTGTTGAGTGGGGATGCAGAAAGGTCAATATCTGGTGTGCCCCACTCATTGAATAGCGTTCTCACGATGTCTCAAGCTAGTGGCCACTCATTAGGATAGTACAGTTACGTAAGAACTTACCGTAACAGTAGATCTTCGAGAACAGCTCTTGCAGAAGGTTACACCATTAGGACTGAAGCCGGCAGGCGCCAGGACCCCACGGAAAAATTCTAGCTAGCTATCTTCAGCGGGGACCGCCCCCGACGCCGGTCCTGCCTCCGACATCAGCAGCGTGGTACATATGGGGCGGTCCCGCCAGATTCCCCAGTTCTCCCGCCAGAGACTCCCGGCCGCAGGATGACATCAGAAGGGGAGACCGAGGATCCACCGTCAGAAGACAATAAGGGAGGAGATCCCAACAAGAAAAGGCAGAGCCCTGCCTCCTCCGAGGGGGAAGGTGGGCGGGAAGGTACCTGCTGCAAGAGCTGTTCTCGAAGATCTACTGTTACGGTAAGTTCTTACGTAACTGTACTATCTTACTTCGAGATACAGCTCTTGCAGCAGGTTACACCATTAGGACTGATTCCCAGGCAGTAACGCTGCCAGAAATTCCGGGAGGAGGTAAACAGAAAGAACATTCCAGGTCCTAAACCTAGGACAGGAGACCCTGTAGCACCGCCAGGTCAAACCGAGCCGCCGAGAGGCTTATGTCCAGACTATAATGCCTGATAAAGGTATGCACAGAACTCCAAGTGGCTGCAGCACAAATAGCAGAGATGGAAACGTTTTGAGTGCTGCAAAGGATGTGCACACCCTAGTAGAATGACCCCGGATAGGACCGGGAGGGCTTTGTTTTATATCATAACAGTAGGAAATACACTGGACAAGCCAGCGAGACAAAGTCTGTTTGGATACTGATTGGCCCATCATTCTCTCAGAGAAGGAAACAAAAGCTGATCAGAACTACAGAGGACTTGGTTCTGTTGAGGTAATACCTCAGGTCGTGAACATCCAGGGTGTGGAGCAAAGCCCTCCTCTATTAGAATAACTCGAAATAGACCGAAGGTCAATATCCTGGTTTAGAGGAGTGCAGAGACCACCTTAGGTAAAAACTTAGGGTTCGTCCCTCAGGGATACTCTGTCCCGGTGGAAAACTAAATAAGGCTCTTTGCACATGAGAGCGTGAAGCTCAGAAATTCTTCTCGCTGAAGTAACAGCAACTAAAAATAACGTCTTCCACGACAGAAAACGTAGCTCGCAATCCGCGGCAGGTTCAAAGGGAGGAAGCGTGAGCTGTTCCAGGACAAAGAGCAGATCCCATGGAGGCACAGGGTCCCTAATGGGAGGCCTAAGGTGTAACACTCCCCTAAGAAATTCCCGAGAGGCGTCCAATTGAGCTACTGTACGGTGTCCCACCGGGAGGTGATAGGCAGAAATGGCACAAAGGTGCACCTTAATAGAGGAGTAGGCTAGGCCTGAATGAAAAAGGGAGAGGAGGTAATCCAAAATTACTCCCACAGGACAACCTAAAGGGGAAAGATCACGAGCTCGTGACCATAAACAAAAACGGTGCCATTTCATGGCGTACGTCGCATGCGTTGCCAGTTTTCTGGCTGCAGAAAGAACCTCTGCAACCTCTTGCGAGACCCCGTGACGCAAGATGGTTATGTCTCTAGGAGCCAAGTGTACAGGTTCAGAGAACGTAGATCTGGATGGAGCAATGAACCTTTCTCCTGAGACAGTAGGTGGGAGCTGAGCGGCAATGGGAGCGGGGGTTCCCGAGATAGTTGCATCAACAAGGGGAACCAGATCTGTCTGGGCCAGAATGGGGCCACCAGAATCATTTGTGCATGCTCCCTGCGCAGCTTGAGAAGAACTCTCTGGATCAACGGGAAGGGAGGGAAAGCGGAGAGGAATCTGTTTGCCCAGGAGAGGGATACGCGCCCGCCAGAAAACACCAGGCCCTGGATCTGGCGAGCAAAATTGGGCAGTTTTTATGCTGGATGGGGATGCGAACAGGTCTCAGCTCTGGAATTCCCATCGAAGAAACAGATCCTCTGCTACCTCCTGAAGAAGTTCCCACTCGTGGACTCTGGCCTGGGAGTGACTCAGGCCGCCTGCAATCGTGTGTCCACCCCGGGCGTGCACAGTGATCAGATTTGCGCCGTGTCCGGTACCCAATCCCACACCCTCTTGGCCTCCTGCAAGAGTAAGAGTGTCGCCTCTTGTTTGTTGAGGTAATACATCACCGCCGTGTTGTCTGTCTGAAGCAGGAGGGTACACGGTGGGATTACTGACTGAAAAGCCTGCAGGGCGTAGAGGACCGCCCTCATCTCTAGGACATTGATATGGAGATGAGCCTCCAACGGGGTCCACGAACCCTGGGACTTTACCCCGTCCAGGTGTGCCCCCCACCCAAGACGTCCATGGTGAGGGTTACCTCCGGGAACGGCGCTACAAACGGGATGCCCTTGGAAAGCAACCCGGTTGCTAGCCACCACTGCCAGTCGCGGATCACTGAGTTCGTGATCCTGACCGGATGCTGCAAGTGGTCCTGCCTTTGGTCCCATTGCACCTTGAGCATCCACTGGGTTACCCGCATGTGGAGCCTTGCGAAAGGGACTGTAGGAATGGCCGCAGCCATGTGTCCGAGCAGGCGAAGGACTGACCTGGCAGGCACGATCTTGTTCGATGACAACCTTTATGAGGGACCTGATGCTTCGCTCTGTCGTCCGGAAGAAAAGCTCTTCCTGAACGGTGTCCAGTACTGCGCCTATAAATTGCAGTTTCTAAGACGGTACCAAGAGAGACTTCTAGAATTTATGAGAAAGCTCAGCGATTGAACAAGTCTTGGGTGCTCTGGACCATGAGCAACAACGCCTCTGGAGGCGGCCATGAAGCCAGTCGTCGTAGGTACGGAACACATAGTGGCCCTGTCTCCTTAGAGATGCTGCCACGACTGCCATGCACTTGTAAAGACCCTGGTGCGGATGACAGTCCGAACGGAAGAGCCCGAACTGAAAGTGGTGGTCGAGAACCAAGCGCAGGAACCTCTGGTGCACATGAGCTATGGGGATATGCAGGTACGCATCCTGCATGTCTAGGGACGCTAAAGAGGCGTCTTGTTTCAGCATGGGAATAAGGCCCGGAAGAGTCACCATGCGGAATCTTTTGTAGGCGACCGACATGTTGAGGTCGCTGAGGTCCAGAATTGGACGGAGGTCCCCTGATTTCTTGGGAACCAGGAAGAAGTGAGAATAATATCCCTGTCCTCTCTGGTTCTCCGGGACGTACTCTATTGCTCCCTTTCTTAGGAGCGCTAGTACCTCTTGCCAAATCAAGCTTTTGTGCTGACCCGGATACCGGGAGAGCAAAGGAGGCCTTGAGGGTGGCTTTTCTGCGAACTCTATAAAGTGGCCAAGACTGACCAACTGCAGAACCCACCTGTCGGTGGTGATAGCCTGCCATCCCGGCAGGAAGTCCGCGATTCGACCCCTGACCATGATTTCCCGTTGATCCTGAGGGGCGGGGCCGAAAGGAGTCAGGCTGTGGCAGAGATGGGCCCATTGGCTGGGTTGGCCCAGGGGAACGCTGACCTCGGCCAGCGGGCTGTTTACCCTGGGTTCTACGGAAACCAGAGCCCCTCTGATGTGTAGCGGAGCGAGGCTGCTGCCTCTGTGTCCGCCCATGAAAACGGCTTTGGTTCCTACGAAAGGAACCAAGCCTAGGTCGGTACATGGCCTGGACCGACCTCACCGCCTTCCCGGCCTCTTGAAGTTTGGTAATGATCTTCTCAGAAGGATTACCAAATAAAACTTCTCCCTCGAAAGGAGCGTCCATAATGCTTTTCTGGACGTCCGGGGTGAAGCCAGAGATGCGTAGCCAGGAGTGTCTCCGGAGGCAAACGCCAGAAGCTGCTGCTCGGGCCGATGAGTCCGCTGAATCGTGACGCTGCTCAAGCACTTGGGTCCCCACGTCTGAACTCCGCAGGGAGGAGCTGGAGCATCTCCTCCTTCTGCTCACCTTCGGTAGCTTTTCAGCTGCCTCCAGACCCTGTTCCCACAAAGTGTTCTTGAAACTGAACCATGTGGGTTAGGAGTTTAAGGATCTCATGGCGAGGTAGCGGAAGCACACGTGCGCCTGCCCAGAGAGTCCAATTGTTTGGATTCTGGGTCCGTGGCAGGTGCTTCAGATGTTGCGGCTCTGTGACCGGGTCATGTGAGGGGTGTGATGACCAGAGAGTCGGCCTGAGGCTGCTAAGGCCAGGTACTGGTCCTCCTTAGGAGCCTTGTACAGACGGTCAGCTGCACCGCCTGAGCGAATGTGTGATCGCCCACGCAGCCTTGGTGACGTCCACGAAAGTGTCCACCAAGGGTGGCAGTACCACCACAGGCTTGGGGTCCTTTTGCCGAAGATACTTGGCAAGGCGTAACCTTTCGGGGTCTAATTCTTCCGCATCCCACCCCATGTTCTCCTGGATATGACGCATAATATCCATGAACGAGGGGTCATCCGGAGGAGATCTCGGGCCTCATGTGGGTCCGGAGAAGGGATGGAGAATGGAGATGGGGATCTAGAGGAGGTGTAAACTGATCCCGTGTCCTCCGTCGACGGCGAACGTCGGTGTCTCCTGGACCTCTTGGGGCTGGGTGATCTAGAAGAAGATCTTGACAGAGGTCTCTGTTTTTCTGACCGTCCCCTGGGAGAGGATCTGGGCTCCCGGGGAGTTGAGTGGCCTGCCACCCCGAAGGCGAAGGGGGGGCCGGCGCCGGCAGTGGAGGAGGAGGAGGAAGAGAAGTGGGGACCACATCCCTCTTAATGGTGTCCCACCAATAAGTGAAGAGATCCTTCACTTCCGCTAAAGAAAGTCCCAACGACGGCCCAGGCACCGGAGGGCGGTCGTCGGGTCCCGGCAACGGATCCACAGGGGCCTCGGGTGGAGGCGAGGGGGCCCTGGGAGACTGCATGAGGCCGGGGTCGCCCGTCTGGTCCTCGGGCTGTGTCAGATCTTCCTCTGTCAGCGACTCCTGCCTGACGCACGGTCGGAGGCGCAGGAGCCTCTCTTTCGGCAGGGCGGACGCCGGTCCCCAACCGGGCGTCTCGCTGGAAGGCTTAGCCGACGACGGTCTCCCGGCCGACGGCTCCAGGGAGGGGAGGATGACTGCGACGGTCGAGCCAGCATCGGGCTCCACTGCCTCTTCAGGGGAGTAAGCTCCAACATTTTTCCGTGTGGCACAGAAGACGACCGGACGTCGGGTGCCGAAGGGCGGGAACCCGACCTATGGTGGTGGTCGTGGCGCTCCCCGGACTTCGCCGAGGCCTTGGAGGCAGAGGATGACGACGGCCTGGCGGAATGGGCCTGAGAAGAGCGAGGTGCAGAAACCGCAGCCGGGGGAGGCAGAGAACACCTGGATGGAGAGCGGTCGGACTTTGACCCGGAGCTGCGGGACTCGGAGGCCCTGGTCGGGGACCCGGAAGGCCTTCTCCTTTCTTTTCTTTTCCATGTGCTTGTGGATTGAAGGACGATTCCCCTGGAGGACATAGCTCTTAATTTCTCCTCCAACAAGAACGCTTGAAGAGCCTTCTGCCGATCCTGGTTCGGCTATTGAACCCTTGGCAGAAAGAGCAGGCCCGGTATCGTGGTCTGGGCCCAGGCACCTGACGAGGCCGTGGGGTCCTTGAAGGATCTGCTTCCAAGCACACTTTGATGGATGACCGGAGGTCGGAGAGGACATCAGCGGTAATATATTTTGAAGAAAACGAAATTCGTCAGAGAAAGCTCTGTAACCACGCTGGTCAAGGCCGCTAGACTAAGACCGGAGGGTCGAGGCATGCAAGTCGACGGCGGAAAGAACTGGTGGAATCTGGCGGACCGCTCTTATGTACCACGCCTGACGCCGGAGGCGGACCGGGCTGGGCGGTCCTCGCTGAAGATAGCTAGCTAGAATTTTTCCGAGGGGTCCTGGCGCCTGCCAGCTTCAGTCCTAATGGTGTAACCTGCTGCAAGAGCTGTATCTCGAAGTAAGATCAGCCTCTGTTCGACTAGATATATACATAGATAGTGTCGGCAGATAAGGGCCTATCGCCCACCCAGTCTGCCCATTTGAGCTTGTAAGTTCAGTTTATGTTTTCCTAGAAGTCTGTTGCCCCTTACCCACTGACCTCCAGAATTCCTTTATGTCTATCCCATGCATTCTTAAATCCTGTGATTGTTTCAGCCCCCACCACTTCCTCTGGCAGGGTGTTCCACTTGTCCACCATTGTCTGTGAAGACATTCTTCCTCATGTTTCCTCTGAATCGTCCTCCCTCCAACTTCATCCCATGCCCTCTAGTCCTGGAACATCTTTTTCGCTAAAAATAGTGTATTCCTGCACCCTGTTCCTCCCTGTAAGATACTTGTATGTCTCTATCATATCCCTCTCTCCCCTCCTTTCCTTCAGGAGTACATGTTCAATTCCTTCAACCTGTCCTCATAGGACTTGTGATGCAATCCATGTACCATCTTTGTTTGCCCTCCTCTGAACCTTCTCTACCCTGTCTATGTCCTTACGTGGTAAGGTCTCCAGAACTGAACGCTGTACTCCAGGTGGGGCCTCACTAGTGTCTTGTATAGTGGAATTATGACCTCTTTTCCTGCTGGTGATGCCCCTGCCTATGCATCCCAGCATCCTATTTGCTTTACCTGCTGCCTTGTCACACTGTTTCCCTACCTTGAGGTCATCAGAGATGATAACCCCAAGATCCCTTTCCTGCTTGGTGCATGCTATATCCTCACCCTCAACTGATATTTGTGTCAGGGTTTTTGTGCCCCATATGCATTATCTTGCACTTCTTTGCATTGAATTTCAACTGCCAAACCCCTGACCATTCTTTAAGTTTCTGCAGGTCCCTTCTCATTCTGTCTACACCTTCTGGTGTGTCTGCTCTGTTACAGAGCTTTGTGTCATCAGTGAACAGTGAAATTCTGCCTTCTAGGTCCTGCGCAATGTCACTGATGAAGAAGTTGAATAGGACCGGTCCCAGCACCGATCCCTGTGGTACCCCACTGGTCACTCTTCCCTCTATGGAGTGACAGCCATTTACCACCACCCTCTGTGTCCTGCCGCCCAGCCAGTTACCTATCCACCACACTACTGTCCTGCCCACACCCATATTCCCCAGTTTGTGTAATAGTCTTCTATGTGGCACAGTGTCAAAGGCCTTGCTGAAGTCCAGATAGGCCATGTCCACTGCCCTCCCTGATCCACCTCCCTAGTCACCCAGACAAAAAATTCAACGAGGTTGGTCTGACATGACCTCCCCCTGGTGAAACCATGCTGCCTTGGGTCCTGTAGTCCATTGACAACCAGATGTTCCACCAATCTCTCCTTCAGTAGTGCTTCCATGATCTTCCCACTACTGAGGTGAGGCTAACTGGTCTGTAGTTCCCGCTCCTCTTTGTTCCCACTTTTGTATAAGGGGAATACATCTGCTGTCCTCAGTCTTTGGGTACCTCCCGTTTCAGTGATCGGCTAAACAGGATAGCCAGAGTTCCAGCCACCACCTCTCTTAGTTCTTTAAGGACCTAGGGTGCACTCCATCTGGCCCCATTGCTTTATCAGCTCCTATTACTTCCAGTTCCTTCAGGACCCTTTCTTGTGTAAAGGGACTTGTGTCCATTTCTGCACCATTCTCACGCCTTGTACTCCCTTCAGACCCATTACCCTCCTCTTCCTCAGTAAAGACTGAGCAGAAATACCTGTTCAATATGTCAGCTTTACTGCTGTCATCCTCCACGTGGCCCCCATCTTCCCCCTTCAGTCTCACTATCCCTCTCTTTGCCTTTCTTTGTTCACTTATGTACCTGTAAAAGGTTTTGTCCCCTCTACCCACTGATTTTGCAATGTGTTCTTCTGTCTGAGCTGTGGCTTCCCTTACTGACCTCCCTGTCTCCCTTTGCTTCTCCTGGTACTTCTCCCTATCCCCTTCTGCCTGTGTCTTTTTGTATTGCCTGAATGCAATCTTTTTGCAATTATCTCCTCTTCCTTTTCCTCTTGCTAACCTGCTTAATGCATAATTCTGTTGCTCTTGTAATCCCCATTTTAAACACTGCCCACTGTTCCTCAACCCCTGATTCCTGCCCCATTCCCCTTAATGCCTCTTTCAAGTATCTCCCCATTTTCCCAAAATCTGCCCCCTTAAAATCCAGGATACGTGTTTTTGTGTGGTTTGGTTCTGCTCTTTCTGTGATTTCAAACCACAATGACTGGTGGTCACTGTTCCCCAGATGCTCCCCCACTGTTACCCCCATCACACTGTCCCTGTTTGTGAGCACAAGGTCCAGTATTGCCTTCTGCCAAGTTGGTTCCATGACCAGTTGCTTGAGGAAGGCACCCTGAAGGGAGTCCAGGATAAATCTGCTCCTAGTTGATGCTGCTGCTGGGATGCTCCAGTCCACGTCTGGAATACTGAAGTCTCCAACCAGTACTACCTCACCCTTGTCTGCCATCCTTTGGATGGCTAGCATCAGCTCCCTATCTGTTTCTTCCTCATGAGCTGGTGGTCTATAGACCACACCTGTGTGGATGGCTGGCCCCATTTTCCTTTCTAGTTTAACCCACAGTATCTCTCCCCCATTTTGTTCCTCCTGGATCTCTGTGGCCCTTATGTCATTTTTCACATACAGTGCCACTCCTCCTCCCTTCCTACCTGCTACTAAGCTTGTCTGCCAGAATGTTCTGGACTCCTGGCAGACAGACTGCTTGGAGTAGGAGCCCCTGCTCCTGGCACCATTCCCACACTCTCACTGCCTCCCTGCAGACAGGGTAATACTCCTCCTTGTTTGTTGACATAATACATGACAAACTTGCTGTCTGTCTGGAGGAGGACTGTTTTGTGGCCAAGTCCACTAAAGTGTTCAGACCATACAAAACTGCTCGCATCTCCATCATAATGTGTAGATGAGTCTCGGACAGGTCCCAGACACCTTGTGTCTGAAGGCCCTGGCAATGTGCTCCCCACTCCAACAGGGAGCCATCCATGATGAGAACCACTTCCGGCTCCAGTGAGGAGAATGTGACGTCCTGGAGGAGATTTTCCTCCACTGACCACCTCTACCTTTTAGTAGGCTAACATCTACTGATAGGTTTTGTCTGTGATAGTCTTTTACCTGACCCGTTTCCTTACAAGGAGGCACCTTAAAAGCTGCTCTGATATCACTGTGTGTAGTGTAGTGTTGTTTTTGCTAGGTACTTTAAGGCTGCTTAGTCCTATTGCATTGTTAATGTTAGCCCACTCAGGTCCAAGACTAGGTATAAGAGCTCTAAACCGCACTTCCTTATCTTACTGCTCCTACTCCTTGCATCTGGAGACATTCACCCCAACCATGGGCCTTTCTCCCACAGCTACGATAACTTCTGGACCCTCCTCAAAATTACCAGACCTTCACCAGGGTCTAAAATTTCTCCATGCAAACATACGCAGCCTCCTACCTAAAACTGATCTGCTGCAACCCCTTGCTGTGTCACTCGCCCCCGACATTTTCATACTCACAGAATCATGGCTCACTCATAAAATATCTGATGACTCCATCACTATCCCTGGTTACTTCATCATAAGACAAGACTGTGCAAGAGGGAAGGTGGAATAGAAATTTACATCTCCTCTTCTATCCAATACAATACCATGCTGTCCTCATCCATCCCAGCGGCCTACAAACACGCACTCATTATCAGGCTATCCCTGCCATTCTTGGCCCCTATGTTTGTTGCCAGGGTATACTGTCTCCCTGGACTCCTTCCCACTACTGCTGCTGACCTCATTTACACCACAGTATCCCTCACGTCCTCAGGCGAGCTATATATCTTGGGGGACTTCAACCTCAATTGGCTGGCACCATCCCAAAGCAAAATACGTACTGACTTAGCTACACATAACCTAACCCAACTAATCAACGAACCAATCCGGTTAAATCATAAAACACATAATCATACCTTGATCGACTGTGCCCTCACTTCCCATCCACATAGGGTCATACAATCTGGCCTATTACCTAACACTCTAGGTGATCACCACATGATTTATATGGTACGAAAAATCCACAGGCCTAAGGCACTCCATAAATTCCTGCACACACGATCATACAAATCCTTGGACCTTGCTCCTCTCCTCCTTGACCTAGCCCAAACTGACTGGACTCCAATCTCCACGATGGACTCAGTGGATGCAGCTCTGGAATATTTCAAACTTAAATTTCTCAATGCCAGGAACCTTCATGCCTCTATCAGGCGGTCTAGAGTTTGGGGTCATCACCTCCCCTGGGTCTCCCCCGGATTGCTAGCTTGACAATGAGCTCAAGACCAAGCTTAAAAAAAAACCACAAAGCTTCTAAGCTGGAAAGGGACTTCAATGCATACCATTCACTATGGAACTCCTGCACCAAAGCCATCAGGTCGGCAAAAGCGGAGTACTTCCGTTCAACTGTCCATGCTAATATAAACTCTCCTTCATAAATTTCTGAATGTAATACATGCACTGTTCTCCCCCCCCCTTCTAAACCACCTACCCCGCTCCTCAAAATAAATGACTCACTGGTATCTGACCACCCTACTGTTGCTGCTGAATTCAACTCCTATTTCACCTCCTGCACCTCTATTTCACCACCTACTCCCAGTGAATACTCTATAACGGAGTGCTTTTCATTCTCCAAAGTCTCTCTGGCTGACACAATGGACACCCTTCTGGCACTCAACCTCTCTAAAGGCAGCTCACCTGATGGTCTGGACCCCAAGTTACTATAAGTACCTGCTTCTGTCCTCTTATTTCCACCATCTATGATTCTGAATCTCTTTCTCTTCTGCGACAGTCCCAGTGGCCTGGAAACATGCTATCGTCCTTCCCCTACCCACGTGTGGTGATCCTTCCTCACAGGGAAATTACCACCCTATATGCCTTCTCCCGTATTCTTGCCAAGCTCACTTGGTTCTCTCTCAACTCTCCTCCTTTCTCTCAGACACTGACTTCTTCACACCTTTCCAATCTGGTTTCCGGAAGTATCACTCTGCCACAAATTCCCACTTAGGCTTAGTGATTCTATCTTCTCAGGGATGGACAATGGCCTAATTACCTCTGCCTTTTTTGTTGACTTCGTTAAGGCTTTCGACAGTCTCCCATTCCCTACTTCTGGATAACCATGCTTCAGCGGGGTTGTCCAACTCCGCCACTAACTGGTTCAGGGCCCAACTTGTAGGATGGATGCAAACTATTAGAATAGCAGATTCCACATCCCCTTCCTCTCCCTATTAACACTGGTGTTCCACAGGGCTCAGTATTAGGCCCTCTGCTGTTCCCCATTTTCTTAAATAACCTCCCCTCAGTCTGCACCTCATCCTCCATCCACATGTATGCAGATGATAATGTCCTGTTCACTTTAGGGCAGCCCCCTTCTGATGTAGCAGTCATATTCCAGCATGACTTCTGCGTGGTTCAGAAATGGCTTAGCTCTCATCAACTCTTTCTAACTGCCAAGAAGACCGTCTCCATGACCTTTGGCACTAAGCAGAGACTCTCTAGGCTTCCCTCTATGCCCTCTTTCCACACCCTTGATGGGACCAAAATGAAGATGCATCATCTTTCAGATACCTTGGTGTTTGGCTTGACCAGCACCTCAACTTCTCTGGGCATGTTGATACTATCCTAAAAACTGCACCCCATGCTAAGCGCCTTAGACAGGAACCGTAGCTGCCTACCGCTAATAGCAAGGCGTGAATTAGTGCACAAGATGATCCTCCATATTTTTGACTACTGTTACGTAGTTTACTGTGCTACTCCCAAGACTTCCCTAACCAGGTCGAACACCCTCTTTAACTCCTTCTGCCTTTTCGCACTGGACTCCCCCCCCTGCCACTCACTCATCACTGCAAGCTTTACCACTCTCTTGCTTTCCCTACACTTACTGACAGATATCTCTCCAACAGTGCTAAATTCATCTCCAAGTTGTGGTTTGGGACCCTCCCCTACTATCTCTCCAACTCACTATCTAATCCTCCCACTCCTCAGATCAAACGACACTCGCACTTTGGTAATCCTTCGACGATCCACCTCAGCAGGACATGCAGCATTCTCATACCACTTCCCTAAACTTTGGAACTCACTACCACAGCAAACAAGACACTCCTCTTCCTCTCACTTTATCTCCTCAGCCCTGCACAACTTCTTCAGTCCTAATTGTACCTGCCCTCAAATACATTTTGTTTTTCCCCTCAAAATTAATATTCCCGTACTACCCATCCCCTTTATGTGGCAAGGGACACCAATGTGCGCCCACAAGTCTCTCCCCAAAGGGGTGATTAATCTTGTACCTAGGGGCTCACCTTCTAGTTTTCTCTTTCTCACATCTCTACTAGCCTGATGATGAAGTTGGCACCTATTATGCTTTGTAAACTATCTCTGTAACCATTAATTGCCAAGTAGTCCCTGTCTATCTACAAATCACTAATGTATGCTACTCACTGAATGCACTTCACCTTGTTGTAATGCACGTATATGACTTGCACTTGTGTCTGTGTACTATATTTGTGTTAATTTATCATTGTCGTTATCCATTGTATCTTGTCTATGTAGCTCCCTTACCCTCCGCCCAGGATGCATTGGGAGACGAGCAACTCGACTATTCAGTGTGTTTTTCCTGGTGAAACTCTTCAATAAATCAATAAATAAATACCTCAGGGCCCTTATCAGAGGTTGGTCCCCTGAACAGGGTCATTATGAGGGTGTGATGCCTGTGACCAATGAGCACTGAGCATCCACTGGGTTGTCTTCTTGTACAGACATGCAAGGGCACTGTGAACACTGAAGAAACTATTTGGCCCAGCATGCATTGTACAAAGTGGGCTTGCACAGTTTTGCATTCCTTGATATAGCACACCATCCACAGGATTGCTCGTAGTTCACTTTCTAGAAGAAAAGCCCAGGTAAGGTTGTTTCCAGAGCAGCTCCTATGAGCAACAGCTGCTGGGAGGATTCCAGCTGAGACTTGCTGAGGTTCAGCAAGACTCCCATGAAAGTCAGGAACTGGGAGGCAGTGAGTACTGCCTGCTCCATGTCTTGTTTGTAAGGGCTTGAGATTAGCCTGTCATCCAAATATGGGAAGACTTGGAGTCTTATTTTCCTCAAGTGCATTTCAAGTACTTCTTTTTTAATTTACTATGCTTTTTCCTTCCTTCCTTCCTTCCTGGCTATCACTGGCCAGTCTCTCCTCTCCAGCTCCATCACCCGGTGTCCCTTGGACTTACCTTCCAACCACTCAGGGCCCCACAGACTGCTCTCCCCCCAGGTGGTGGAACTCTCTTCCCAGGTTACCCAAGCTCGGGAGGTGTTGGAGCTGGGAGCTCAGTGAGTAGTGCAGAACCTGTAGAAGGGAGGCAGCATCATGTTGCTTAAGGCGAGGAGGTGTTTTCTTTCCCCTAGTTCCCTTCCCTGAGTGTTCCTTGGGGCTAGGGCCGTGTGGACATCTGCATGCAAGCATGCAGATATCCTGGCCAGGGAGCGCTCACCCACCCATCGCGTCTCTACTTGCACTGCCACCTGTGGTCACCCAGGTGGCAGTGTCAAAGCAGAGCAAGTGGTCCTCCCTTCCCTTAGGATGAAAGTGTTCCCTGGGATGCTCAATCCCCCCCCCAGCTGGTCCCTGATGGCCCAGGCTCGCTTCTGAACCTGGGTTGTCAGCGTCACAATACTACTGCACTGCGAATACTGCAAAGCACTTTCTAAAGGCTCATGGCACCAAGGAAAGCCCAAAGGACAGGACTCTGAACTGGTAATGCTGTCCTAGCACAACAAAACTGAGATATCTGTGATGGCTAGGGTGCACCAGTAGGCACCGGCATGCATCCTGCATACCCAGAGATGCTAGCCAGTCCTGAGGTTTCAGGTAAAGTGGCAGACAGCCCAGAGACATCACTTTGAATTTTCCTAGATCCATGAATTTGTTCAGATTTCTCAGGTCAAGAATAGGATACATGCCCCGATTTCTTTGAAAGCAAGAAGTAGTGGGAGTAGAACCCTGCGTTCTGTTCCGACTCTGACACTACTTCCACTGCCCGTTTGCTGAGAAGGCCTGCAATCTCCTGCACCAGAAGCTCTGACATGTGAGCTGACAAAGGGGGTTGGCCTTCTGGGTGGATAATCCAGGAGGGTTTCTAAAAAATCCAGGGAGTACCCCTCTTGGATAATGTGGAGTATTCACTTGTTTGTTATGATGGACTCCCACTGATGGTAACACTGGGTTGGCGCCACCTACTGGGGAGATGAGGTCTGCCTTGGGCAGCTGACACTTCAGACAGTGGCAGGAAGTGCTTTCAGAGCCTATGCCTTTGGCTGCACTTTCTTCTGAGGCAGGGAAGGCAGTTTTTCCTTTTTTAAATTTGGGCTCCTCTGCCTGTTCCACAGAAGGACTGTTTGTTGTGAAAAGACCCACATCCCTTGCCCCTTTGGGAGCTAAAAGGAACCAGTCTGGAAGTCTTACAAGTCGTTCTAGTTTCATTAGATGCAGGGTTTTATTTAACTCCTCAAACTGATTAGCGTTTTGCTCATAAAAGTGTTAAAACATTTTGAAAATGCATAGCACTTGCCTCAATGTGTTTAACAAACATAACATTTCCAGAAAACCTACATAAATACTTTCTGTACAGTTAGTATTGTCCCAAGGAAAAAACTGCTAATCAATTATTTAAAACCCTGAGATGCCTTAGAAGGCTGCTCCACCTGCTGTCTGAACAGGTGTCACTGAAGGGGACATATTACCTGTTGCTGGGCATCCTGGGTGAAGCCAGCAGACTGCAGCCAGGAATGCCGTCTGATGCCGATGTCTGCAGCCACAGAGCGAGATGCTGCATCAAAGGCATCCACAAAGGCTTTACACTGGTTACTGTTGCATTAAATAACTTGCATGACAGCCAGCAATACGCCTTGTTTAGCCTCTGAATCCAGCAGGGCCTCTGTCAGAGACCTTAGCTTGCTCCAGAGGGTATATTCATACTTGGAAAAATGACCCTGGTAGTTGGCTTTTCTCATCCCCAGGGTAGCTGAAGCATATGCTTGGTGGGGATGGAACCTGGATGCTTACTGGGCCTGGAAAAGATAATGGCCTACAAAGAAAACAGTAATCAGAGGAATCTACTCTGTAGCACAACAGTGACATCTTTGTAATGATTTAAGGAAGACAAAAAAATAAAAAATAAACTGTATTTTTTAGAAGAAATCTTTATTCAAGTTAGGACAAGGTATCAAATGAGATACCGAAAGGCACTGGCCATTTTGTGTCCGGGAGGGCCACTTCTCCTTAGGATCTGTGGTGGTCCTGTTTTGGATTATATTGCAATTTATACATAGATCATTCCAAAAGACAATCTGCAGCCAGCAAGAGCTCAGACTTTAAACACTGTAAGTATTTTCAACTAATTTCCAGCTGTTAGCTAATACATCTGATGCCTCAAATTAATCCCGTGGTCCAAGACCCAAAGCTTGCCCTTAAGCCCTACACAAGAAACCGCAGTGCCACTTAGTGGTGAGATTCTTTGCTACAGTGATGTTTGTGCCCATGTATACAACACCAGATTAACTGAATTAACTCAAATAAATTAAAAACATTAACTTATTTACACTGTATATAGCAAGCTTTTACCAGATAGACTTACTAGAAGCTCTTTGCTTTACAACTTATCACATTCCTTTAGCAGCGTAGGAGTATGTTCATTCTGAAAATGCCTGTATTACAATATGGGCTCTTAGATAAAGTGGTCATCAATACATCAGATGGATCACTAACTGCATTTTGTACTAGCAGCATTCAGTAACAGTGTAGACCAGATGTAGAAGTGTATGCCCAAATAAAACAGTACTGACAGAAATGTGCTTCATGTTGTGAAACTTTGTTGTCAGTGTAAAAATTAATTATTTTGCCTTATAAAAATAGTATGTTGATTGAAATTAGTACTGACAGGAAACGGAGAAAAGAAACAGCGTAAACAAGTAAATGGAGTGCTCTGCTAAATGGTGTATACCTGTCATCCAGGGAAAGAGGAAAACCAGGAGCAGCTGTAGAATTCACCAAAATACTTATTTACATTAGCAGTAACATAAAAAAATATAAACTTGTTCAGTATAACTATTTACAAAGGCAAAATAAAATAAAGAACTTCCATCAGAGCTTTCCTTCAATCTCTGTGTCCCTTTTCCCTTTCTAGCAATTGCAGCTCAGCTCTCTTAAAAGTCCTTCCAACCCCCATTCTTAACAAGCATCCTGTTCTTGTATCAGGCATGTGCAGCTAGAACACAATGTCCCAGAAATGAGGGCCCTTTTCCATAGCTCTTCTGCAAAAGCACTAAAAATTTGCGCTCAGGTAACCTCTTGAGTTCCCAATAGCTTTTTGCAATCATCTCAAAATATAATGATGTACATTTTAACAGTAACACCATATATTTTCTAAACAAAGGGGATCCCAATATCAGTTACATTTCCACATAATGATTTGCATACATTTTTATATCAGCAGATATGCAAGGGAGAAAAAAAGACAGCAAGGGAAGGTTGAGAGATAGTGAGAGGCAAAGAAATGTGAAACAGTCGGGGTGATCAAGCCCTAGGTCTCACGAGAAAATCTGGTTGCGCAATCAGACAGACGAGACAGGAAAGGAACAAAACAGAACAGATCCTTGCATTTAAACTCTGTCCATAATACTAGGGCAGGGTCCTATTCCACCCTGTCACATACACCCCCTCCTTAAGAGGGAACCTCTTTTATTAAACAGGTTTCAAAAACATTTGATTAATTCTCTACTAATATTAGCTTCTAACGTTCAGTAATGAAGCACATGTGCATTATCCATTTTTTTCTATAACAGTACAGCAAACAGTAAAGTTCAAACCCATACATTTGCTTTTCAACCTTCAGGATCCTCAATTCCTGATCCATATTTTGACAGAAAATCAGCATTGCTATTCTCTTTATCAGATTTGTGTATCACCGTGAATTTTTTTTTCAACTTCTATTTCTTCTCCCTCAGCACTGGAACTCTCTCGGATCACTCCACTCATCCGATCTGCTCTACCGCCGCCCGCTGTGGACCCTGCCTTCTTCAAGGGTGTTACTTTCTCCCTTAGCCGCAGGCGGGACATGGGCCCGAGGAGGTACGGGCAGGGAGTCTGCGTTAGGCATGTAGCGGAGCGGCTCAGGGAGGATCGTTGCCTATCCGGGCTGGAGGGGCATTTCTGTGCTTGACCCCAAGTCCCTTCCCTCCCATCCTGAAAGTGGCAACCCCCTGACGTCATGGCGCACAGCAACCCTGCCGTCAACCACGCTCCCCCTGTACATGTGGTCCATTAACAAAAATAAAGAACGTTGAGAAATTTTACAACAGCCTGAGTGGAGTATTTTTTGGCCCCCCCCCTTTTTTTGAACATCAACACATGTGGTCCATGCCCTGCAGTGCCCCAGATCTCCACCTGGGGTCGCTGGGATGCCGGACAACCCATCGCCTTCCCCCTGGGAGAGGAGAGCAGCCCATCGGGCGCTCAATCCTCTCCCTCCCCTGCCGACCCTCAGCGCCCGAGCTCGCTCCCGAACTCGGGTCGCTGGCATGGCGTGAGGTGTGGCGTCCAGTGCCTCAACCCTGAGTGCCACCGGGCCGGCTTCACTGTGAATTTAAATGTCTGTAGTGCCAGATACCACCTTGTGATTCTGGAATTTTTATCTTTCATTTGGTTAAGCCAACAGAGAGGATTGTGATCTGTTACAAGAACAAAGTCAGGTCCTAGTAAATAAAACTTAAGGGACTCCATGGCCCACTTTGCTGCTAAACATTCCTTTTCAATGGTGGAGTACATTTTCTCTCTGTCATGCAACTTCCTACTTATTTAGAGAATAGGATGTCCCGTCCAATCTATATTTTAACTCAGTACTGCACCTAGGCCTACCTCTGATGTGTCTGTTTGTAACAAAAAATGGTTTCTCAAAGTCTGGGCTTCTTAAAACAGGAGCTCAACATAATGTAGCCTTAATGGCTTGAACAGCTTCATCACACTCTGAGGTCCATTTCACATTATTTGGGTACCGTTTTTTCATGAGTTCAGTGACGGGAGTAGCTAACTCAGCAAAGTTGGGAACAAATCTCTGATAATAACCAGCCAGCCCTAAAAATGACCTGACAAGTTTCTTTGTTTTAGGAACAGGGCTGTTAGCTACAGCTTCTATTTTATAAATTTCTGGCTTGACTTCTCCATTTCCCAATACATAGCCCAAATATCTGTTTTTCTGCAAGCCCAATGCACATTTGGCAGGATTAACTGTCAGACCTGCATTTTTGATAGCTTAGATAACTGCTTGTAGGTGTTCCAGGTGGCTTTTCAACTCTGGAAAGATGGCAGCCTGGGTAAAATGGCTGGAGAACAGGCCACAGACTATCCTTTTTAATAAATCATGGGAGGATGGTGTGGTACCGGAGGACTGAAGGAGGGCAGATGTGATTCCACTTCACATAAGTGGGAGCAAGACAGAGGCAGGAAACTACAGAACTGTCAGTTTGACCTCAGTGGTATGGAAAATGATGGAATCACTTTTGAAGGAAAGAACTGTTGAGTCCTAGTAGCCAGTGGGGCACAGGACTCAAGGCAGCATGGATTCACAGCAGGAAGGTCATGTCAGACAAATCTAATTGATTTCTTTGACTGGGTGACCAAAGCAGTAGACCAAGGAGGGGCTGTGGACATGGCCTACCTAGACTTTAGCAAGGCATTTGACACAGTCCCACACAGAAGATTAATAAACAAATTAACCAGCCTGGGTAAAACATTGGCTGGACAACAGGACACAGAAGGTAACTGTAAATAGAGTCCACTCTGAAGAAAGGGGGGTTACTAGTGGGGTACTGCAGGGTTTAGTACTAGGTCCAGTCCTTTTAATGTCTTTATAAGTGACATTGCAGAGGGACTGGAAGGAAAATTATGTCTCTTTGCAGATCACACAAAGATCTGCAACAGGGTTGATACACAAGGTGGGGTGGAAAGGATAAGAAGGGACTTGGCAAGGTTGGAGGAATGGTCAAATGTATGGCAGCTTAGATTCAATGCTAAGAAGTGCAAAGTAATGCACCTGGGAAACAAAAACCCAGGGGAAGAGTACACTATGGGGGGGAGATACTAACAACAACAAAAATGGAAAGGACCTGGGGGTAGTCATATCAGATGACCTAAAGGTGGGCAAGCAATGTGAGAGAGCAGTAAGGAGGGCTGGGGGGATACTGGGATGTATAGGAAGAGGCATCACCAGTAGAAAACAGGAAGTTGTTATCCCTCTGTACAGACAACTGGTGAGACCCCATCTGGAGTACTGCATGCAGTTCTGGAGACCCAATCTCTGCAAGGACATAGAGAGGATGGAGGCAGTCCAGAGGAGGGCAACTAAAATGATGCAGGTTCTGTACCAGAAGACATATGAAGAGACTTAAGAAGCTTAATATGTATACCCTCGAGGAAAGGAGGGACATGACAGAAACTTTCAAGTACCTCAAGGGAATCAACAAAGTCCAAGAGGGTAGCATCTTTCAGAAAAAGAGATATGCATAAGAACAAGGGGGCACAATTTGAAGATAGAAGGGGGACGGCTCCAGAGGTAATGTGAGGAAGTATTTTTCAGGAGAGAGTTGTGGATGCATGGAATGGCCTTCCTGTGGAGTTGTGGAGTCAAAAACAGTGGGGAAATTCAAGAATGCATGGGACAGATATAAGGCAATTCTAGGGGCTGGGGGTAGGAGGAAGGCTGTTGGTTAACTAGGATCTGCAGCTTATCCATTAAGTAGGGAAATGGACAGACTAGGTAGGCCAAGCGGTCCTTATCTGCCATCAAATTCTATGTTTCTATGGACTGTACACCACAACATTATCCAGGTATGCAGCACAATAACCAGTGTGAGGGAATAAAATTACATCCATGTACCGCAGGAATGTAGCTGGCGCACCATGTAAACCAAATGGCATGGTGGTGAACTGATAGAATCCAACAGGAGTGGCAAATGCAGTTTTATCTCTGGATTCTTTAGCTAAAGGTATTTGCCATTAACCCTTGGTGAGATCGAGGGTACTGATCTACTTTGCACTTCCCAGTCTATCCACCAAATCATCTGTTCTGGGCATAGGATAACTGTCAAATTCTGACACTTGATTAAGTTTCCTAAAATCAAGTCAAATTATAACACCCCCTTCTTTTTTGTTTACAATTACCATTGGAGATGACCAAGCACTCCTCGACTCCTCTATGATACCCAATTCTTTCATTTTTGTATTTCCTTAACCATGTCAGCTCTTACACGCTTTGGTAACCTGTATGTCTTTTGCCTAATAGAGCGAGAATTCCTTGTCACTATTACGCGCTCGACCCCTTTTGCTTGGCCTGGCACTGTGGTAAAAGTACTATAATGTATGAGGAGGCCTTGTTATGCATTGCCTGGCATCTTTTAATTTTCTTGTAATCTCATCATTGTGACGTACAAGCTGTAAACCTTGCTTGCCTACGTCAGATCGATGAGATTACAAGATGGAATCAATGTCACCCGCTGACATTCCGACCCCAGAATGTTAAATGCGAGCGTTTTAAACTGAGCATCCTAAGCGGCAGTTTAAACGCGGTTGCAGAGCAGTCAAAATAGCCACGTAAAAATGTCATTACCTAGTGCGCACATTCACTGGCTAAAAGTGTTTTTTTTTTTAAATCTCTTTGTGCTTTGTCTCTTACTTCCCACCCCCACCCACAGGAAGTCTCCAGTGAAGGATGGCATCCCATCTCGGACATCGAATATTTCCCACAACCCATTTGCTCAACACAGTTGACGTCTCCTCTAAGCACATGACAAATGATGTCCATCTGCATCCCACTTCAAGGGGCAGCAGCAGTAAAAGGACTTTTTTTTTTGTTTAAAATATAAAGTTTAACTGTTTCTAAATGCAAATTGGACCTAAATAAATCTTTTTTGACGACCGTCAATGGCGTGCTGTGTATTTTTAAGGTAAGATCAATGAGAGCCATATTTTGGTGTAAATGCAAGGTGTAAAAGTAGTAGTCAATTCATTTAAGCAGCTCAAACCCCCATACACTATAAAAGATAATGGCTGGGGTTCTGCAGTTTACCAGATTGAAATCACCTCTCGCAGTTGTCATGCCGACAGTAAACCTCGCTGTGCTCTCGAGGTTTACAAGCTTTGCATGGCAACCACACTAGGTGATTACAACCTGGTAAACTGAAGAACCCCAACCATTATCCTCTATGTTAAATGTCTTCAGCACATTACGAATGTCTGCAGTTTGTTCTGAGGTTAAGGAAACATTCACTTTTACAGCATCAGCATTTACTGTTTGCTCCAGTCTATCACAAGCTACATCAATATCTTCTTTATCAATTTCTGGCAATAGATTTTTCCTGTCAGGGGTCTCAATCTCATTGTGAACAGTGCTAGTATGTCTAACCACTCTATAAGACCCTTGCCACTGCATTAACAGTTTATTTTCTGTTGCTGGTAACAGTAGCAAAACCTTTTCACCTGGCTTGAAAACTTTTTCTTTTACCCCATGGTCATAATATATATTCTGCTGGTTTTGGGCCTCTTCCTGATTACTATGGGAAATTTAAACATATTTTGCCAGCTTCTTTCTTAGGGCACACATATAAGATGTTATAGATTGTTTCCGAGTGGGGTTATCTTCCCATGTTTCTTTTATCACATCCAGTGGCCCTCTTGGCTGCCTACCATATATAATTTCAAATGGTGAAAACCCTGTTGATGCCTGTGGCACGTCTCTGTAAGCAAAAAGTAGGTAAGGCAAGTATTGGTCCCAATCTTTCCCTTCCCCCTTTACAAACCTTTTTAACATGCGTTTCAGGGTTTGGTTAAAACGCTCAACAAGACCATCTGTCTGAGGGTGACAGGGAGAGGTTCTTATGGCAGTGATACCTAGTAGTCTGTACAGCTCCTTAAGTAATGTAGCACCAAAATTACTACACTGAGCAGTAATAATTTCTTTAGGTATGCCCACTCTGCTGAAAATTTTTGCAAGCTCTGCTGCCACTTTTGAAGCTGTGACAGTACGCATTGTAACTGTTTCCGGGTATCGAGTAGCATAGTTGCATACTACCAGGATAAATCTATTACCCTTTTTACTTTTGTCTAAAGGACCAACCACATCCACTGCAATTCTTTCAAAAGGCACATCTATCAAGGGTAGGGGCACATTGTTTTTTCTAGTGACTGGGGCTACTTTCTGACACTCAGCACAGGAATTACAATAAGTAGCAACATCTTCATGAATTCCAGGCCAGTACAATCTGTACAGCAATCTGGCAAGGGTGCGATCCCTCCTTGAGTGACTAGCCATAGGACTATCATGTTCTATATGTAACAATTCTGTTCTATACTTCTGTGGTGTATAACCAATTGTTCTGTCTGTTCCAGTGTCTGAGGTTTAACCTGAACTCTGTACAGTAACTCATTACATTTTTTAAACATTGGTCCACCCTGTTTTGGTTTCATCCCCAACTGCTTAAAATAACCCTGGAGAGAAACATTGTTGGCTTGTTCCGAAAGAAAATCACAATCAGTTATCGATTTAGTTTCAGCATTTCCATATTTTAACCCTTTATGTCCATCAGTCATTTACTGCCACCGTTTCTTCAGGCATCATCTTTCTTTCCTAGATTTCTGGATCTTGGAGCTGTGCTCAAACAAGTCTGAATCAAAATCACTGAAAGGAAAAGTGTTCCCACCATCTGAAATTTTCTTTGCCTGAGCTCTTGTCACCAGAGCTGCTGAAACATCAAGATTTACTCCATCTTTAATTAGCTCAGTAAATCCTGGAAAGTCATGTCCAATAATCACAGGTAGAGGTAACTTAGGTACTACCCTCACTTTCATTTGGTGCAACACACCCTTATTGGTCAGAGTCACTTGGGTGGTGGGATAGTATTGAGTGTCCCCGTGGATGCAGATAATACCAGCACCTGGTCCTTTTGCACAGTGTTTTCCCAGCACTTCAACATGTACTAGGGTCTGTCTGCTTCCCGAATCAATGAGTCCCTTTACAGTCTTATCTCCCACCTTCACATCTTTTAAGTATTTGCCCCAATTTGCCAAGTACAAATCTGTTCCAGTGCCACTCTCCTTACTACGGCAGTTTCTTGCAATATGGCCTGGCTTATTACAGTTATAGCAAATAACGTCTTTGGTCACAGCTTTGTTACCCCCACCTGAGTTCTTATCAGGCTTGGAGTTTAAATGGGAAAAAGTGTGTCTTACCAGTGCTTGGCTGTTCCCTCGCTGCTGTGGCGTCTGTCTGGCCATTTGGTAGTCCTTGGCCAAAGAAACAGCCTTTTCCCTACTCTCTGATTAGTGTTCCTTTACCCAAAGCTGCACACCTGTTGGCAAGACGTTCATGAATTGCTCCATTGCAAATGTGTCGATGATCTGTGGGACTGTTTTGCCCTCTGGTTGGAGCCATTTTTTCAGGAGTTCGAGTTGGGTGAAGGCTTCTTGTGTTGCCTGGCTTCCTTTTGCTTTCTGCATGGCATGCCTCATTTCTCTGTGTGCTGCACTTGCAGTACCAGCCCAGGACAGGCTTCAGTTTACAGGCAGCAGAGTTTTGGGGAAGCAAATTAAAAACCCTTTTCAGGACTGTCTACTAATGAAGGGGAGCCTGGGTTAGGCTAACTAAAAGCCTTTGTAAGGGCTAGAAAACTGTATTTGAAACCCCTTTGTTATGGCAGACCATCACAGCAGAAAGGGGGGAGAATGTATTTAGAGATTAGAAAAAAAAAAAAAAGAACTGAGATAGCCACTTAAAACTCTGTCAGGGCAGGAAGGACTCCATAGACAGGAGATGAGGAGGCTGGTTAAAAGCCCTTGTCTGTCGGCCCGGTGGCACAGAGGGCTGAGGTGCTGGATGCCTTACCTCATGCTACGCCAGCGATCTGGGTTTGGGAACAGACTCGGGTCGTCAGGGTGCTGGCACAGGGTGGAGGGGAAGGTTGGAGCAGGACTGAGCGTGCCAAAAGGCAGCTCTCCTCTCCTGGGGGTGGTTGATGCATCCCCAGTAGTCCTACTGCCACCGGATGGAGGTCCGGTGGCTAGCGTAGGTGGGGACATGAAGAGCGGACACCTTGAGACATGGTGTGCGAATTCCTCCACATGCACGCGTGCATCCAAGGTGGGGGACCGGGACTGGAGAGAAAGACACACAAAAAACACCATAAAGAGCTATATGGGGAAAAAAAAAAGCCCCTGTCTGGGTTACTAAGTAGGGAGAGACGTTTAGTGTCTGTGTTATACTCAGGAGCAGAGGAAGCTGATCCATTTGTCAGGGCAGAATAGAAGGAAGTTAAGGCCCCTTGGCCCCCTGTCAGGGACATGAACTTGGGGCACACTTGTTAAGTCCTTTTTGGGGCCATGTAACAGCCAGTGGGTAATATTTAGTAACTTTTTAGGGCACATTACAATGGGCACCATTAGTAATTAAGCCCCTTCAGGGCACTGTATCAACCAGGGGGCACACGAGTAACCATTAGCTCACATTTGGAGACAGAAATGTAAACTTAGTAAACAAAGATTAACAGGATAGGTACAAATTCTGTGGGACAGTCAAAATGAATATTGCACCTGTCCCTTGGACAGCCATCCACCAAAAGTTATTTTTAGCCCTGGGTGGCCCATATACAGAACTGCTTCCACTTCATAATGTAAGTGGCTATAGTGGAAGGCTTTCTGACTGGCATTAGAATGTCTACCACCTGGGGAGATACCATATATCAGGTAACTGCTAAGTCTGCAGGAGCCATGCGTGAAGGTGCAGTGACTTGAGGTCCAGGTGGACCAGAGTGCCCTGTTCCTGGAAAAGGAGATCGGAGCACAGAGGCAGGGGAATCGGAGGTTCCACTGCTAGTTGCTGGAGGAGTGGAAACCATATCTGAAGTGGCCAGTAAGGGGCTATTAGCATCATCTCTGCCCCCTTTGACTGCAACTTGAGAAGTACCCTCTACAGTAATGGAAAGGGAGGGAAGGTGTACAGAAACCTCCCTGTCCAGGAGAGGGATAACACATTTCGCCAGAAAACACCAGACCCTGGATCTAGCGAGCAGAAACTGGGCAGTTCTGCGTGGGATGGGGACATGAAGAGGTCCAACTTGGGATGGCCCCACCTGTCGAAGAGATCTTCGACCACTGAGGGAAGCAGTTCCCACTTGTGTGCCTGGGACTGGGAGCAACCCATCTCCATTGTGACTAACCCCTTTGACAGGATAGGCATGGATGTAGTGGGCCCCCCTGGAAAAGAGCTCCAAGGGTAACAGATATGTACTGCTCATATGTGATTACGACACCCGCTACCCAGAAGCTATCCCATGAGAACTGTCACCACCCCAAGGATGCAAAACTGAAAAAAGCACAGCACCAACACTTCAGTAACATATAAAAGTTTTATTCACAATGAAGAGTCAAGACAATAGCGCTATGCAGGATGACGATAGCCTCCCAACACACCAAAAGTCCGACCGATTTCGAGCCTCGTCAGGGACATCTTAATGTTGTACAGTACATGACCACCCCAAGGATAGCAGAGGAGCTAGCAAAGGTGTTTAGCCGCATGGGAATCCCCCAGGAAATACTTACTGATCAGGGGAGCAATTTTAATGCACACCTGCTAAAAGAATTGTACCGTTTGCTGGGTGTGGTAGCAGTGCATACTTCCCCATACCACCCTCAGACTGATGGCCTCATAGAGAGGTTTAATCAGACATTAAAGAGAATGTTGAGGAAATCTGTAAAAGAAGAGGGCAGGGATTGGGATGGGTACCTCCCGTGTTTACTTTTCATTTACAGAGAAATCCCTGAAGCATCCACTGGTTTCTGTTCTTTTCCCTTATTGTATGGGAGGAACCCAAGGAGGCCAGTGGATGTGGTTAAAGAACACTGGGAAGAAGGGACGGAGGTGGGACATCTTAATGTTGTAGAGTACATGACTCAGTTATGCAAACGCCTGGTAAAGTATATCAACTTGGCACACCAGAGCCTAGAACAGAAGCAAGACTTGCAGAAAGAAAGATACGACCAAGGTTTGAAGACTAAAACATTTCAGACAGGGGACAAAGTGTTGTTACTTCTTCCCTCCACAGAGAACAAACTATTCATGAAATGGCAGGGCCCCTTCACCATTTTGAGGCAAATACGAGCAGTGAATTATGAGCTTAGTATGCCAGGAAAGAGACCCCCCCCCCTCCAAAGAAAATTTATCACGTGAACCTCCTTAGGAAATGGCGTGAGAAGCCTAACCCCTCCTTTTACAACCATCCTGAAGTTAGGGAATCAGAGCTGGAGGTTGCCTATAAAAGGCTAGAGCAGTCAGGACAGCTGGGGAAGATGAAGATAAACCCTGAATTGGAGCCTCAGCAACAGAAAAATTTGCATGCGGTGTTACAAGAATTTGAGCCCATATTCAAAAACGTCCTGGGGAGGGTCAAAGGAATTGTGCACACCAAGCCCACACACCAAAAGCCCTAAAGATTGCCCATGAAGGTGAAGGACGAGGTGATTCAGGAAGTCAAAAAAATGGCACAGTTAGGCATAACCGTGCCCCTCAAAGAGTGCATGGTCTTCACCCATGGTCATAGTGAATAAGAAAGAGGGTGGGATATGTCTATGTCTAGATTTTAGAAAGCTTAACAATGCGTCACTATTCGATGGCTATCCAATGCCCTGAATAGATGACATCATTGACAGGCTAGGCAATGCACAGTATATCTCCACCCTTGACCTTACTAAGGGATACTGGCAAATACTATTGTCACCAGAGTCACAAGATAAAATCACATTTAGCACCCCAATCGGTTTACACCAGTTTTCACAATGCCATTTGGACTACATGGGGCCCAGCCACTTTTCAGTGTTTTACGGACCACATACTAAGACCACACACTGAGTACTGTGCGGCTTATTTGGGCAATGTGGTCATATTCAGCACTGACTATGTTAGACACTTGTCCCAGGTATTGCAAGCAATAAATGAGTCAGGAGTGACCATTAACCCTTCTAAGTGTACCCTAGCAAAGACTGAGACAAGATACCCAATACCTACCACAAAAAAGCATGCGAGATCTTTTCTAGGCCTGGCTGGTTATTACAGGAGATTTATTCCAAATTTCTCAGCCATTGCCAGTCCTTTGACTGATCTCATTAAAAAGAGGTGCCTGAATAAGGTTCAGTGGCCTCCTATTTGTGATGAGGCTTTTAAGAATATCAAGGCCAATTCTATGTGCAGCTCCTGTATTGAAAAGCCCTGACTTCAACCAAGTGTTTGTGGTTCAAACCGATGCATCAGAGAATGGTACTGGGGCAGACTTATCTCAGAAAACAGATCACAGAATCACAGAGGTGTGACGGCAGAAAAGGACCAACAAGCCCACCTAGTCTGCTTGGACATGGCCCCCCAACACTCCCCTGTGGTTGTCCCATGCCTTTCTGAAGTCTTCCACTGTTGCTTCTCCAACCAACCCCTCTGAGAGCGTATTCCACTCATCCACTACCCTCTGTGAAATAGTAGTACTTCCTAATGTTACCCTTGGACTGCCCCCCTCCACCTGCAAGCCATGCCCCCTCGTCCTCTGATTCCCCTTTAGCTGGAAGATGCTTTCCACTGGCACCCGGTTTATACCCTTAAGGTACTTAAGGGTCTCAATCATGTCCCCCCCTCTCCCTCCTCTGTTTCAGGGAGTACATGTTCAAATCTCTCAATCTTTCTTCATAGGAGAGGTGGCTGAGCCCCTTTATTATCTCCGCTGCTCTCCTCTGAACTCGCTACAGCCTCCCCACGTCCTTTATGAGGTATGGCCTCCAGAACTGGACCCCATACTCCAAATGCGGTCTAACCAGATGGGTGTACGAGGGTACTATGACATCATTTTTTCTACTGGTAATCCCCCTTCCAATGCAGCCCAGCATTCTGCTGCCCCAGCTACTGCTCTCCCGCTGTGCCCTTCCTCCTTCAGGTCCCTTGATATAGTGATACCTAGGTCCCTTTCTTGTTCTGTTACCTCCAGGTCTATGCCCCCCATACAGTACCCTGCCCTCTGGTTCCTGTAACCAAGATGCATGATTTTACACTTGTCTGTGTTAAATGAAAGCTGCCACCTCTTTGACCATGCCTCGAACCTCCCCAAATCTCTCCGCATTCTTTATCCCTTCCTGAGTCTCTACCTTATTGCAGATTTTAATATCGTCTGCAAACAGACTCACACCCCCCCTCAAGTCCCTCCATGATATCCCCTACAAATAGATTGAACAGTAGGGGCCCCAACACTGATCCCTGAGGGAGCGCGCTTGTGACCATGCCCTCTCCGGATGCCACACCATTTATAACGACCCTCTGCCTCCTGTCCCCCAGCCACTGAATCACCTTCTGCCCCAGCCACAGGCATGACAGCTTATACAGCAGTGTCCTGTGTGGCACGGGGTCAAATGCCTTTTTGAAATCCAGATAAGCAACAGCTACTGCCCTCCCCTGATCCAGTTCCTTGGTAACCGCATCAAAGAACTCTATCACATTTGTTTGACAGGATCTGCCCCTGGTAAAACCATCTTGCCTTGGATCCATCAGGCCGCTTTCCTCCAGGTAGTTGGTGATACTGAATTTCATTAGTTTCTCCTTGAGCTTGCCTACCATCGATGTCAAGTTCACGGGCCTGTAATTTCCCACCTCCTCCCTTATGCAGCGGAACCACATTTGCCTGCCTCCAGTCTTCCGGTACCACTCCAGATTCCAGGGACTTACTGAAGAGTGCAGTCAATGGTGCCATCAGTATATCCTTAAGTTCCTTCAATACACTTGGGTGCATCCCATCTGGTCCCGTCGCCTTTTCCACCTTCATGCAGCCATGTTCTCCCAAAATTTCCTTCACCTGGAATGGACTCATATCCACATTTCCCCTCCCCTGCCTTTGCTTCTCCTGCTCTGCTGCCTTCGCCTTCTTACTCCCTAGTGAACACTGAGCAAAAATAGTTGTTCAGTAGTCCCGCCTTCTCTCTGTCTCCTTGTATCAACTCCCCCTCGTTTGTTTTTAACCAGAGTATTCCCTGCCTATCTTCCTCCTTTCACTCACGCACCTAAGAAAAGTTTTATCCCTTTTTTTTGACCCCTCTAGCTTTGCACTCCTCAGTCTGTGCCTTCACCCTCCTTACTTCCACCCCAGCTTCTCTCTGGCTCACCTGGTATCTTCCCCAGTCCACGCCCACCTGCGTTTCCTTGAATTTCCTAAAGGCCTTACTCTTTGCCTTGACCTTTTCTGCTACAACCCTAGTGAACTACAGGGGTTTCCTCCTCCTCTTATTTTTGCTTGACCTCTTGGCGCATAGGTCAGTGGCCTCCCCAATAGCTTCTTTTAACCTCACCCACATTTCCTCCACCTCTGTCAACTCCTCTACCCCCTCCAAAGTCCTCTCCACTACTTCCCCCATTTTCCTGAAATCTGCTCTCTTAAAATCCAGCACCCTCAGCCTAGACCGGTGAACCTCCATAGTGTTCCTTATTCTGAACCAGACTGTGTTGTGGTCACTCGTTCCAAGGTGTTCACCCACCGGTACATCTCCTACCCTATCCCAATTTGTCAGGACTAGATCAAGAGTAGCTCCTGCCCTGGTTGGCTCCCTGACCAGTTGATTTAGGAGGGCCGTTTGCAGGGGTCCAATATTTCCCTGCTGCTGGCTGATGCAGCTGACAGGGTGTCCCAGTCTACATCTGGTAGGTTCAGGTTCCCCATCGGCACCACCTCCCCCTTATGCTGCCATTCTCACAAACTCATCCGCCATGCTTTTGTCCACTGATTCCTGCTGTGCTGGGGGCCTGTAAACCACCCCCACATGCACCACCACCCCCTTCCCTGCCACCAAAGAGACCCAGAGTTGTTTGGCCTCCCCCCACTTGCCCTGCAATTTTGATGCCGATACCCTCCTTTACGTAGAGTGCAACCCCCCCCCATTTTCCTCCCTGTCCCTCCTGAATGGTATCTGGTATCTCCATGTTCTATCCCTGCTCCTGGTGGCACCATGTTTTTATTACCCCCACAATGTCGAGGCCCTCCTCAACCACTGTCGCTGTTAGATCTGGGATCTTCCTACCTAGACGTCTGGCATTTGCACAAATGACCCTCCAACCCCCTCTTCCTTGTTCCCCTCTTTCTATCCACCCCGTATTTTCTACTCCTGTGCCTCCTGTCTGTGGGGGTAGGGCTTGTAGCCCCCCGCCTTGTGTCCTGCAAACAGATGGGGGAAAACATCCAATCCTGTATATCAGCAGGAAGCTACATGACAGGGAGAGAAGATATGCTACCACAGAGAAAGAATGCTTAGCTCTGAAGTGGGCTATTGAGTCTCTAAAATATTACTTGTGGGGAGCTGAATTTAAGGTGGCAACTGATCATAACCCCCTTTTTTGGTCGCAACAAATGGGAGAAAAAAATCCCTGTATAATGCGGTGGTACTTAGCTATTCAGCCCTATCGATTTACTCTGTCCCACGGGGCAGGGACAAAACATGTAAATGCTGATTTCATGTCTAGATATGGGCCCAGAAATTGAGGTCAATGAAATATGACAGACTTTCCCTAAAAGGAGATAGTTCAGGGAGGGTACCATTAGTCTCTGTTGAGAAATGTGTTAACGCCTCAGGGTAAAGAATGATTATATCCAACATGCTTATGATGGTATGTTTATCGTTAATAGGGACCCAGAGACAGAGCTTCTGAAGATGGATGGGTGGAAGCTCCATCCCTTCCTGGAACAGGAAGGTGGTAAGCAGTCTGAAATAACTGTTTCCCTCTTAAGGTGGGGGATATGTGACAGGGAGATCCTGCCACTCTTGAGGACTGACCGTTTCTTAAATCTGTTGCAACAGTTCTTCTATTTCTTAGCCTAATCTATCCTTTACAATTTCTACTTCATAAGGCTGGCCACCTATGGGCATCCCCTTCCCTTTCTCGACTATGCTATAGTGTCCTCTTTAATTTTCCTTTTCCCTCTCAGGTCCTCATACAGGGAAGTTACTGTAGTGATCTCCGAGCTGATGTAAAACAACAGGCTGTGTTCCTCGTTGTTGGATTTAGTATGCAATAGCACTATATCATGAAATACCTTGATGTATATGCCTTATGTGTATGAAACGTGTAAATGTTGAAAATACCACGGCACTAGGTGTTTTTAATAAAGGTAAAAAGTTACTAGGGGACTGTATTATAACAATTAAATTACCAGGGTAGAGATATCAGAAACCCCCCATTGTGTTATTTAAATGCATGTAAATTACAGATTGAGAGGCCCTTTGGCACCATGCATTCCTACTTTAAGATAAACCAGCTTAAAATGTCACTTGTGATTTGCATATACATCCCATGATGCTTTGCTTTATGGGGGTATGTGTGATGTTGTGTTTCTTTGAAATTTGGCTTTATTGCCATTGCCCTTTGGGGTAACCCTTGCTGCAGTGCTTCTGCACTGCGGTTCTTTGTCTTTAGCTTGTTTTTGAGGTTTTTTTTCCTTTTTGATCTCCCCAGCACCCTAACACACAAGACCAACATAGGGAATGGATTCATTTTCACTAAAGAGATAAATCAGTAGATCAATGGGTCAGTAGGTGCTGACTAAGAGCAGAGGAAGGACATGCATAGTCTGTTCCTGCAAACTGATGTACTGAAAAAGGAATATGCTGTTGCTTAAGGTTATCCCGTGTTTTAAATAAACATCACACAGAAATTGTGTGTTGAACCTGAAGTTCTGTGTCTGGTCCATCTGTAATCCCACAATCCCACCAGGCCTTAAAAAGTGTGTTAAGGTCTGAGGGTGGGTTCTGAGGCATGGCAGGGGGAACCAGCATCCGTGGAATAGGCTGAGAGGGCCCTGGCATTGGTTCCTGAGGCTGCAGTAACCCTGGAGTTGGTTCCACTGCCGCTGGGTTAGCTGGCATCAGTCCCTGGGGTAAGGAAACATCCGGCGTCAGTCTGACCGGAGTAGAGAGGCCAGGCGTCGGTCCCCCAGGCTTGGCTATGTGACAACAGGGCCAGCCAGGGATCGTGGAGGGTTGGGAGATGATGACTGAGGCATTCCTGGGGTCGACGCTGGGGTGGCTGGCATTGACGAGACAGGCACAGGCTAGTGCCGGTTTGGTGATGCAACCAGCGCCAGCCTAGAAGGGGAAGCCTGTCCAGGGGAGCTAGCTCCTGAGTGGGGCAGAGGCATCACTCTCGTGGGGGAGGTGAGCGCCCCTGGTGTTGCTTGGAGGCATTGATCCTGACACTGGAACCGACCTAGCAGACGCCTTGACTGGGAGGGTGATGGGTAAGGACTCGCCGCCTGAGGAGGACCCGGTCGAGCCACCTGGCTGAGGACCCGCCTGCTGAATGGGCCTGAGCTTCAGGGGTTGAGAGGCTGGGGACGAAGTCCCGAGCTCCAAAGAACCACCTTCCGAGACTTTAAGGAGAGTGGGTGGTTTGACCACTGGGAGCTCAGAGGGAGAGAGAGCTGCTGGAGTGGAAGGGGCTGACCTTCGCGGAAGGAAGAGCCATGTTCAGTGCCTGACTTGCACGGGGGCCTGGAGCAGGAAGCTGACTGGGGGTTTGTCCGTGTGCTTCTCCCAGTGTTTGTGTTTTCCTGAAGACGTCGTCTCCTTGGCTGATGAAGAAGTGGATGCCCCTGAGGCCGGGGAAGAGGAGGTACTTTTGTGGATCTCCTTCACCATCGCTGTAAGTTTTTGCTGCAGCAGGAAGGCCTCCAGAGACTTCTGGTGGTGAAGCCGGGTATGCTGGTTAAAATTCTGGCAGTGCTGGCAGACCTCAGTGTCATGGTCTGGGCCTAGGCAAAGCAGACATGATGAATGGCCATCCTTGTGGGGAAGCTGCTTTCCATAAGCACACTAAATTTGCCGCTGCTCCACGGGAGAGGATGGAGAAGAAGACATGCACAAGTATGCTGTAATTTTGGGGAAAAAAAGGAAAATAATAAAGTGTGGGCAACGCAAAGAAAATGGCGGTTTACTAGAGCAGAAGGTGTATGTGAAGGACCGACTTGCGAGGGTCGACGGATGGAAAAGAACTGAGGTAGGGCTGGGGGACCACCCCTTTTATACCACAGCTGGACATCGGGGGTGGTCCCCCACTGTATACTGCTACCTAGAAGTTTTCCATGGGGTCCTGGCACCTGCCGGCTTCAGTCCTAACGATATAACCTGCTGCAAGAGCCTCCTCGAAGTGAGATCTTTAGTTTTTTATTTTGCATTTAATCTCATTGTAAATATTCAAATCTCCTTTAGAAAAAGGCTGTAATATAGAATTGAGCAACGGAATGGCGTAGCTGTAAGTCAAAAAGTCAAAAAATATAATTTAAAGAAAGCTCTATATATTCAGTTTGAGGTACAGAATGGATGTAAAGCATGGCAAAGCACTTTGGAAAGCAACAGCAAATTAAGCCTTGAACAGAGGACACTATTAAGACAAGG
This sequence comes from Neoceratodus forsteri, assembly GCA_016271365.2. Lineage (NCBI taxonomy): Eukaryota > Metazoa > Chordata > Ceratodontiformes > Ceratodontidae > Neoceratodus > Neoceratodus forsteri. Next base: position 313,056,762 of record CM028137.1, on the reverse strand, counting down.
TTTTTTTTTTTCAGTTCAATGAACAGTATGTTATTTTTCAAACGTTTCATTACGAAAAGTTTATGAGGCATTTTCTCTACATCTCCACGCAGAGCTTTAAAAGTACAACGATGACTTGAGGTCAGACGTGGCTTAGCAAGCCCATATTATAACACAGGTATTTTCAGAAAGAACATACTCCTATGCTGCTAAATATACAAGAGTTTTCCTCAAACCATTACAAAGATTTAGTTGAAACAAAAGCTTACTTGCCCATGGTATCAAGCTTGCATGACTTCTTATTAGTAGGGTATTCTGTGACCTCCTTGGGCACAATGACTTTGTCATTCTCAGCGACAATAATAGCAGCAGCTGCAGGTGGAGTGAAATACACTGGCTTATTTTTTAGAACTAGTGTATTTCCTGTCTGTCAGCTTGTGGACCGCTGAGACAGTATCACGCCAGTGCCAAACTGTATCAGACAAGGTCTCCAGTGTGCAAGCTGGATAGGAAGGATTACACTGACTAGATTATTAGGTAATTTAGGAACTCCAGCTGGAGGCATCTAGCCTGATCAGTGGTTGCTGACTTGAAATTAAATGCTGAATACATATTTCTGAGCAGAGCCTAGAAAGAAAGGTCCTCCTAACAGACACAGGAACTGGGTCCATGACCTCTGGACAATAGAAAGAGTCATCATCCCCACCTTCAGAAATAATAGGGTCAGGATCTGACTCAACCCCCTCTACATCCACCTCACAAGAAGGACAGAAGAAACAGTGGGGACCTAGAGCTGACAGCGCAGTGCGTGGCTGTGGCAACGCTGGTGGCACTGGTCCCGGCCCTAAGGGCGGTGCCAGAACTGACACCACAGACACCATAGCGAGGTTCCTGGGACAGCAGGCCCATGCAATGCTGGGACCTGGAGCTGGGCCCGAACCCAGCATCGGATGTGACACCGGCCCTGGCGGCGACAACCTAGCTGGCACCGGAGTGACGATGGTGGCGGCATTGTGGCTGTCCCCCTCCCATGACAAGAAAGAGGTGTCACCAGAAGCGAGAAAGACATCAGCAGTGCTGCTTGTGGCAGAGACTCAGAGTCTGCTGCGATAGGTGAACACACTACCGGGCCCAGTGGCATCACCGACAGCATCAGCCCAACTGACCCTGAGGGGGTAAGGGGTGTGCCCAACCAGCCGTGTCACATAGGCCAGATGCTGTACCCACAACTCAAAAAGAGCTGCCCAATGGTGTAACTGCCTATCTGAGTCCTCCCTAGAAGACAGGAGAAGGCTCTGGGCCAGAGACAGCTAAACTTGTAGGTCTGGAGGTCCCCAGTGTCATCTCTAAAGATGATGGGGGCTTCCTCTGGGCAGAAGTTGAATATGCCATGACAGACCTTACAGAAAGCGACTTTGACCAGTGTCGTTTCTTCCTCTTCTTACAAGAAGAAGAAGAGGCAGAGGTTGGACAGTGTCTGGACCCTGATGCCAAGCATGTGTGGGATCGGTACTGCTCCATTTTGTACTTACTAGAGGACTATCTTCCCTCCAAAGTACTGGAAAGCTTGTCATTCGAACCCCTCTCTAGAGGAAAGAGTGGATTAGACATAGCCCAGCTGCTGGAGCATCCTAGCTCCTTACCATCCATGGTCGTCGACTATTTACACATGTTAGGGCTAAGAGAAATCTGTGTTTATGACACATGTAAATAGATAAACTGAAAAAAAAAACTCGTCCGGTTCCGTGGCGCGAGCAAAGGGCTTGCTTTCGTACGCTGGCGACCTGGGTTCGTGCCTGAGCCGGGTACCAGGAATGGAGTCCGCAGGAGGGTATCTGGCGTCCATTGGACGCATCCCTCCCGGGTGTGTGTGTGTGTGTGTGTGTGTTTGCCTGGGGCCCTGTGGGCAGATTGGTAAGCGTACTTGGGGGCGTGATGCCTTGACCGCCCCAGCTCCAGGCTCTGTACAGCCTTCATAAGGCACGTGGTATGTGGGCGGGGCACAGAAAAACAGAAAATGTATGCCCTAACCAACCCAGATGACGAATGCCCGGCTCCTGCCACCCAAAGTCCCGCAGTCAGCCCGGAACCAGACCCACAGCTCCTGGAGTACGTGCCACTGGCTGCTAGGCCCTTCCCACTCAGAAGAGAGCGATATGCCAGGATATCCAGGTAAGGCTGCAATTGGGGCATGGTAGAAGGTGTCAGAGGACAGTAGGGTAGGTACTGGCACTCCGAGGGAGTGACCAGTCAGGGAGTGGAGGGAGGAGCATAAAGAAATACTGAAAAAAAAATTAAAAAAATGTAACTCTGAAGTTAAACACTAAAACTGAAGAACAGAATAACGTCGTAGAGTCGGTGAAGTTCTGACTCCTGGAGGGCGAGTGACAGCCACTGATGCACACTCGACAGTGTGAAAAAAGGAACTAAGGCAGTTGGTGGCTGATGCCACTATATACCAGTGAGGACATGTGTCATTGCACGACGGAGTGCACACACAGCCTACCACATCACCAGCCCTCTGAAAAGTTCTGGCTCCCACTGGGTCCTAGCACCTCTGTTTAAGACCTACTAGTGGCAATCAATGGTGAAGATTGATTCTTGAAGAGCTTCCGCATGAATTAGTTCAGATCATGCAGATCCAGTATAAGGCACCAGCCCCCCCCAGTCTGTTTCGGAATAGGGAAGTAGCTGGACATACATCCCCGAGTGGCCGGGTCATCTGGAACATGAGCTATTGCCCTGTGCTCTAGGAGCTGAGTGATAGCAGCTCGTAGTGTGGACAAGGTGTCCTTCAACACCCTGGACTCCTGAGGAGGTCAGAGTCAGTACGGCGGAAGAGCCTCGAAATCCAGAGACAACCCTCTGTCCACCACTTCTAACATCCACGTGTCTTAGGTAATGGCAGACCACTGTGACAAGAAGTGGCGCAACTGACCCCCAACAGGGAGCTGATACAGGGACGGCGGGGGGGGGGGTATGACACCCTGCAACCCATCACTGTGTTGCTTTATGGGGGGCTCTAGCCACAGAAGCACCACCACCTCTGTTCCCCCTCTTTTTTGCCCATGGTTGCTGAACCTGGGCTTCGGACACCAGTTCTGAGACTGATCCTGCTGGGGCTGCTGGTTAGGCTGTTGTGCCTGAAAGAACTGAAACTGAGAGCCAACAAAGCCATTTCCACCCATACTCCCTTGTTGAGGGGTACATGGCAGGGGTGCCCCTTCTCCCCACTGTTATTTGTGCTCAATACTGAACCATTACCAACTGTTATATATAAAGTGGATGGGGTAGAGGGGGATCCCTCGGGGGTGGGGCTGCTAATTTATAACAGCATTATTCGCAGATGATGCGATCTTAATACTATGCTCCACGGAGACCCTGTTGCCACAGACATGGGACATTATCGAAGAATACAGAACATTATCCGGTTTTAAACATGTTGAAAACAGAACTTTTGGCCTTTAATTTTGTCACGTCCCCAGAATTAAAATCTAGATTACCAGTCCGGTGGAACTGAAGGGTTCTTAAATAGCTCAGGGGGTTACAATTCCCAAAAACTTTATATCCCACCTAGAATTACTGAACTACAAGGCCCTACTGCAACAAATCAGGATGACCTCCAGCAATGGACACAGCTCCCATTCCCCCCCTTTTTTTTATCAAGACTTGAAACAACTAGGCAAAATATCTTGCCTGGATTGCTTTACTTCTTACAAACTTTACCACTAGTTCTTGCGATGAGCTATTTCCAGTACTGGAACACAACTACCAGCAAATTTTTGTTTGGGGGGTGGGGGCATTCACATTATCAAATACTCTGTGCTCCAACTCTCGAATGATCATGGAGGCCTTAATTTACATAAAATGTATTATAAGTCTAATTAATTATTCAAGAGCTAAACTAGCTCACTGATTGGCCGCCATGCCGGTCTACGATCTCGTAGAAATGCCCAGAATGGTAGCGACACTCCGCTGTTCACGTGCTGTACGCTGACAGCAGTGGCGGCAAAACAAGAACTGTTTTTGGTGCTGCTGTCAGTGTACAGTATCAGTAAGGAATGGTTCTAATTACATATTCATGCCGGCAGGAATACTGTATTTGCTGTAGACATTTACTCAGTTTTAATAAAAACAGTCCTGCATTCAAGTGAATTATTTTTATAATGATTCTTCTGTCATCATCAGTTTAACCCCAGCAGCACTTCACCACTGCCCTGACATGCCAGCATGTCACCATCGCTGAGAAACGTTACGAAACGAACCAGTCTCACCATGCGGCAGTCTCAGCATGCGCTGCCACACACACACAAAAAAAAAACAAAAAAACGAGATATAGATACAAAACCTGTAGAAAAAAAAAAAAAAGGGTCTTGTTATTGCGATTAGCCTTGTAATGCATAATAATGACTACTCACAGTTAGTCTATTCTTGAGGACTGACAACTGCTTGAGGGGGTTCTGGCCTCAGATGAGCCTAGTCTCCCCCACCCAGTCATTAATCCCCAGAAAATGACAGGCAGTTTGGTCATTATTGCTTAATTATTATGCACGAGCAGCCCAATTGCGCACAGTCTGTTGCTGGATAAACCCACATTACCAACCGCATTGGAAGATAATAGAATTTATACTTAATGATCTTCACAACACAGATAAATACAGGTTACTCACTGGTAACAGGAGTTCTAGGAATGGTATATGTTGTTCATCCCCACATATTGGCAGGTTCCTTGCCGCTTTAAATCTTGCCGGAAGGTCTTCAAGCTGGCTCCTCCCACCCACCCGGGTGGTAAAACTCTCGGCTCCGCCCCATGACGCCAGATCTAGCCCGCTGGAAGCCAGGTTGTGCGTCGAAGCCGGGGAGGTCGGTGGATGAACAACATATACCATTCCTAGAACTCCTGTTACAGGTGAGTAACCTGTTTTTGTAGGAGCATGGATATGTTGTTCATCCACACTCTTTGGCAGACTCTAGCAGTTCTCCGGGAGGAGGAGGCAAGGCGCACACCCCTACTTAGGGAATAAAGACTGGAGAACCGAGGCCCCAAAACCAGCATCCCGGCGTGCCTCAAAGGTCGATGTGGTAGTGGGTAATGAAGGTATGTGCCGACTTCCAGGTAGCAGCCCTGCAGATATCCTGGATAGGGACATCCCTGGAAGCAGCCACCGATGTAGCAGTATGGCGGGTAAAATGAGCTCTTAACCCTCTGGGAGGCTCCATGCCCGCCAACCCATAGCAAAGATCTATGCAGGAGGTGACCCACCTGCTTATCGTCCGCTTGGCTGCAGGTCTGCCAGGTGCAGCTTCAGCGTAGGTGACAAACAGCTGGTGAACCTCTCCTCGAACTTCAGCCGTCAGCTCCTTATAATAAGCGAGCGCTCTTCTAGGGTCCAAAGTATGGAGCCTATATTTGACCTCCGAGGTGTGATTGGGGTAGAACACCGGCAGAGTTCAACACCTGGTTAAGGTGAAACTCCGACACCACATTCGGAAGGAACTTCAAGAGGAGGCGCAGGACAACCTTGTCCCTGTGGAAGACCAGATAAGGAGACTCGATGGAAAGCGCCTGGAGCTCTCCCATCCTTCTGGCTGACGTGATAGCCATCAAGAAGGCGGTCTTCCACGACAGGTTGGAGATATCGCACCTGTGCACTGGTTCGAATGGCTTGCCCATGAGCTTGGCCAATACCAGCAGTAGATCCCATGGAGGTGGAGGTTCTACGATCGAGGGAAATGATCAAGGCCTTTAAAAGCACCAGATCACTTTTTCTCTGCGCTTATCGACTGCTTCCCGGCCCGCGCCCGTAAGCAGAGATGGCTGCCAGGTACCTGGCGCTCGCCGACCGGGCCCTTTGCTGGAGAAAGGGACCACAGGTAGTCCAGAATGCTTGCCAAGGAACAGGAGGAAGAGTCCAGGCCCTTTCCTGACACCAAATGGAGAATCTCTTCCATTTGAAGGCATAGCATTTTCTGGTCGACTCCTTACGGGACGCCTCAATGACGTTGAGGACCTCGTCGGAAAGACCCAAGGCCTGGAACTCTAGCTGCTCAAGAACCAGGCAGTCAGGTGCAGGGATTGAAGGTCCGGATGGAATACCTTCCCCTGACTGACTGAGATCAGGTCCGGGCGGGCTGGAAGCCGCCTCGTGAGCCTGGAGCTGAGACTGAGGAGATCTGGATACCAGAACTGGCGGGGGCTACCAGAATCACCTGCACCTTGTCCCTCCTTGCCTTGAGTAGCACCTTGTGGATCAAAGGAAATAGGGGAAAGGCGTAAAAAGAGGCCCGGGGTCCACGGCCTCGAGAAGACATCCTGCAGCGAGCCCCTGCTGAGGCGGGCAGGCTGGAACAGTCTCAGCTTTGCATTCTCCCTGGAGGCAAACAGGTCCGCCTGAGGCATGCCCCAATGGGAGAAGAGATCTTGTACTACCTCCGGCAGGAGAGACCACTCGTGAGATGCAGCCCCTATCCGGCTTAGGGCATCAGCCAGGGTGTTGGAGGTTTCTGCCACGTGAATGGCTAGGAGATCTGCCTCCAGGCTGCGCACGAGAGACCATATGCGGAGAGCTTCCTTGAATAACAGCATGGAGCGCGTCCCGCCCTGGCGGTTTAGGTAGTACATGGTCGTGGTATTGTTCATCTGGACCTGAACCACTTGACCCCGTAGAAACGGAGCGAAGGCGGTGAGAGCTAGGCGGACCGCTCAGAGCTCCAGCAGGTTGATATGGCATCGGGACTCCCGAGGGGACCAGAGGCCGTGCGCTCTGTGCTCCCCCAGATGGGCACCCCAACCCATCAGAGATGCGTCGGTCGACAGAGAGACCGTCGGCTAGGGGCGGACGAATGGGATGCCCTCCTGCAGATGTGCCGGAACGGTCCACCACTGGAGAGCGTTCCACATTTCCTGGGTCACTGTCACCAACCGATCCAACGGATCGTAGCGTTGTGACCACTGGCTGGCCAGTCCCCATTGAAGGGGACACATGTACCAACGGGCCCAATGGACCACGCTGGTGCAGGCCACCATGAGGCGCAGGAAGTCCCGGGCAGGGCGCGAGTGCCCAACCTGAAATGATTAGGCAAAGGAGGAAAGAACCTCGGCCCTGTCCGCCGGGAGCCGAACTCTGGCTCGAAGAGAGTAGAGCTCTGCCCGATAAAGTGTATCACTTGCTTGGCTGAAGTTCTGACTTGGCCTGCGTTGATGAGGAGGCCAATCTGAGGCGCAAACCTGAGGACCAGATCTCTGGACTGCTCCACCTCCGCTCTGGAGGGCTGCAATCAGCCAGTCATCCAGGCAGGGGTACACCCGGACCTTCGGCGCCGAGGAATGCTGTCACCACTGCCATGCATTTGGTGAAGACCCTGGGAGCTAGAGAGAGGCCGGCGGCATGGCCCACTGTGAAGAGATCCTCCGCCTGAAGGAGGGTCTCTGATGAGATGGATCGGATCAGGACGTGAAAGAACACGTCCTGGAGGTCAAGGGAACGGAACCACATGCCTCGTTCCAAGGATGGGATTATCTGAGCCAGAGTGACCAACCTGAAGGTCCGAGACCTTAGGAACCTGTTCAGGTCGTGCAGGTCGAGAATGGGGCGCCAGCCCCCCGTCCATTTTGGGACCAGGAAATACCTGGACACAAACCCCGGGTCTGGAGGAGGATCTGCCACCTTCCTGATCACCTCTTTCTCGAGGAGCAGGCAATGCCGACTGTGCAGGGTTCGTGGCCCCGGGGCGAAGGGTCTCAAGTAGGGTCTGCTCGAATTCCAGAGGCAGGCCCTTCCCCTACCACCTCAACACCCAACGTCCATGGTGACAGTAGACCAGGCGGAAAGGAAGTGGCGGAGCTGCCCTCCCACGGGGATCCCAGGAAGGGTGACGAAGTTGGGGGCGACACCCCTCAACCCGTCACTGGGCAGGCTTGGAGGAGGGACCGGCCGAGGGACCTCCTGGGCCTTTACCTCCTTGCTTCCTGCTGGAGGAAGCCGCTGGCTTGGGTTTGGGACGCCAAGCGCGAGCCTGCTGGCCCTGTTGCTGGTGCTGCAGGGGCCGGTCATACTGCAGGGGCCGAAGGATGAAAGGGCTTATGCTGTTGCTGACGGCGGCCTTTGTCCCTCTGGGCGGAGGTGACCGAGTCCAGAGTGGCGGACTTTTCGATCCGCTGGAGGTGTCCCTCCACTCCAGAGCCGAAGAGGTCAGTCCCCAAGAAGGGGACGTCCGCCAACTTGTGCTGGGTATCCGCCGTGAAGGTGGATATCCTCAGCCATGCCCCGTGGCGCATACACGCCTACTGATCTGGGTACAGGAATCACCTATGTCCAGAGCAGTATGAAGCTGCTGCTTCGCCACCGCCCTACCCTGGTCTCGCACCTGATGGACCGTGGTCTGCAGGTCGGCTGGGAGATGAGGGAGGACCTCATCCAGGGAGCCCATGAGGGCGTGGGAGAAGTGTGCCATCAGCACGGCCCAGCTGGCCTGTTGGAGGCCAAGGGAGGACGCAGCGTACACCTTGCGCCCTGCATAGTCCAGCTTCTTCGACTCTGTCGAGGGGCTTATCCACGTCCCGAAGCCCAGAACGCCGGAAGACGCTATCGGTGACTAACCTCGGCAGAGGGGTGCTCCGAGAAACCGGGCAAAGAGCCCGTAGGGACCGCATACTTCCTGGCCATCCTGGCCGAGGGCACAGGACAGGAAGCAGGCCGAAAGCTCCAAGGCTGGGCTGATAATGGCCTCAGCCACAGGGAAGGCCTCCATGGGTGAATCCCCTCGGTCCAGTATCTCCGTCAGGGGATACTTGGCCTGTTTGGACACGGGCTCGAGCTGCATCCCGGTAGACTCTGAGATGAGCCGAAGCAGACCATGAAGGACAATGGGCTATCGTCCAATGACTGCCCCCTGGAGAACTCCAGGTCGACCTGCCTGGAGAACAGGGAGGAGTCGTCATCGGACTCCGAAGAGTCCGCGAAGAGCTGCCTCGGGCCTGAGCCACCCTCCACCTGCCGAGGACGGTCGGGAGTGAGGGTGACCGACAACCTGTGGGGCAGGCCGTGACCCGACTGAGAATCTTTGGTCGGTGCCCCAGACTTCGGTTGTGGAGGCAGAGGTTCCACCACAATCAGTGGGGCAGCTGGTTTTGGCGGAACAACCGGCCCAAAATGGGCATCTCGATTGCGGCGGCGGTTGTGACCGTCAGCCGCCGATGGCCGGGGATGAATCGAGTCGATTACTCCTGGACAACAGTAACTGCTGCCACATAAGCTCCTTTAACGCCGACGTAATTTATGTCGCGTCTCCTCATCCGAGGAGGAGGACGAGGAGGAACGGTGTCGCCACTTACCGTGCCGAGACCGAGACCGCCGATGTCGTGGGATCGGCTTGACCGAGATGAAGTCCGGAGACCGGATCCTCGGTGTAACCGAGGGCGGGCCTGGGAAGGGGCGGGGGACACCCGCTCTTCCCTCAGCTCAGACACTTTAACCGGGGACTGCCACCCCAAAAGCACGGGCAGATCCTCGGTCTCTACCGGGGGAACCAGCGAAGAGGGGTTGTCAGCTTCACCAGTCGACAACTCGTCCGACGGGTCGAGGAATATCTCGACTGCGTCAACGGGAGTCTCAGCAGGCTGGCCTGACGGGGACACCGTGAAGCCAGCGGCCTGAGCTGCAACATCGACCGAAGTCGACGGTCGGCTGTCCGGGGAAGGAGACCTCTCCCGCTCCCACGGCGCCAGCGGTGGGACTTACCCTCGACTCCCTCTTCTTGGGCGAGGAATAAACCCGATGGCCCCTCCTTCGTGGAAAGGGGGCTGGCAAAGCTCCTTGAATGAAGCCGAGTAAGAGGAACTCAGAGAGCGGGATAAATGCCGGCGAGGAGGAGGAAGATGCGGCCTGGGCCGCTCCTCCTTGAGGGCGTATCATATGCTCGAGCTGCTCAGCTTGAGCCATCCGCCGCGGACACCTCACCAACGAGCCTCTTTGATTTACCAGCGGGTAATGGCTATCAAAGGCAGCCCGAGCTTCAATCGGGCAGCGCGATCCTCCCAGGGCGGTGGCTGAAAAAGGCGGCTAACTTCATGAGCCTCACGGGTCATGGTCTAGGCCGAGGCAGTAGAAGCACGTGGAGTGCGGATCCGTCCTGGACATCTTCTGCCCGCAAGGGCACCTCCGAAAGCCAGGGATCGATTTGTCCATCGCAGCCGCAAGGGATAATGAAGACCGAAGTTTAGAAAACTTCAAAACTAGTTTCGGACGAACCGAAGAGTTAGGATCCAGTCTAAAACGCAGAGCGCTAAGGCGGGAACCTGAGCTTCCAAGCGGTAAGGAAGATCTGGCGTCATGGGGCAGAGCCGTGAGAGTTTTACCACCTGGGTGGGTGGGAAGAGCCAGCTTGAAGACCTTCTGGCAAGATTTAAAGCGGCAAGGAACCTGCCAATAAGTGTGGATGAACAACATATCCATGTCCCTAGAAAAACAGATTACTCACCTGTAAAAGCATATATCCTAAATAGATACTTTTGCTCAGTATTTACTGAAGAGAAGGTAGGGCAGGGCCCACAGCTCAGCACCATGGACACAGGGGGGAGGGAGGTGAGCACTACACCCTTCACAAAAGAAAGGGTCCTACAAGAGCTCGCTAAGCTCAGGGGTGGATAAGGCAATGGGACCGGATGGCATACATCCGTGGTACTTAAGGAGCTAGGTAGGAACTAGCAGAGCTACAGCAGAACTGTTTAGTAGGTGAGTCTCTGAGCACAGGAGAGGTCCCTGCAAGACTGGAGAAGGGTTTATGTGATCCCGCTCACAAGAGTGGTAGCAGGGAGGAGGCAGGAACTACAGACCAGTCAGTCTCTTACCTCAGTAGTGGGCAAGATTGTGAGGCACCTTATTAAAGAAAGGATAGTGCAACACCTGGAATCCATGAAGGGGCATGGGACCCAAGACAGCACTGGTTTACAAAGAGGAAGGTCCTGTCAAACTAATCTCATAGCTTTCTTTGATTGGATAGCCAGAGTGGTGGACCAGGGGGAGCACTTGATGTTGCCTGCCTCACTTCAACAAAGCTTTCGACAACTGTTCCACATAGAAGATTGATAAATAAGCTGGAGTAAGCTCGGGGTGGGTCAGAAGTTGGTCAACTGGGTGGCAAACTGGTTGACTGGCAGAAAACAGAGAGTGGTGGTAAGTGGTATGCAATCAGAAGAGATGCAAGTCACAAGTGGGTACCTCAGGGATCAGTCCTGAGGCCAGTCCTCTTCCAATATCTCATTAGTGACATTGCAGATGGACTAGAGGGTAAGGCTTGTCTGCTTTGCAGAGGACACCAAGATCTGCAACAGAGTAGATGATCCAGATGGGTGGGCAGAATGAGAAGAGATCTGGATAAACTAGCAAAATGGTCAGAAGAGGGCAACTGGGATTTAATGTTGGAAGTGCAAGATCATGCAATATAGGAAGAAACCCTCAGCCACCCCTATAGGCTGGGAGGGAGTTGCTAAGAGTCACAAAAGAAGAAAGTATGGGCATCATCACCTGATGACCTGAAATCATCCAAGCAGACTTCTGCAGTAGGTAGGCTAGGGGATGTTGGTGTATTAGTAGGGTATCACATGTTGTAAGAGGGAGGTAATAATCCTTCTTTACAAGAGCACTGGTTAGGGTCGCATCTGGAGTACTGCGTGCAGTACTGGAGGCCCATACTCTACAGGACATTAATAATGAGGCAGTCCAGAAAAGGGCAGCCAAATGGTGCAGGGTCTGCATCGAAGACATATGAGGACAATTAATGGAGCTCAATATGTATACTATTGAGCAAAGGAGGGAGAGAGGTGATATGATCGAAACATTCAAACACCTTAAGGGGTTATCAAGGTGAAAGAGTCTAACATGTTTAAATATAAGAAAATATAGGACAAGAGGACACAGTATTGAGATTAGAGGGAGGCCGAACAAGGGAATGTGAGGAAATTTTTTCTCAGAAAGGGTAGATGGATGGTAGATAGTCTATCTCAAGAAGTGGTGGTGGCTAAGGAATTCAGTGCAGGGCTTCAAAACAGGCATGGATAGGCAATAAGGAGCAATACAGATGAGTATGACTAGGATAGGCCACTGACAGAGCAAAGGCTATTGGCGGCACATTTATAAGGAGAAAAGAAATGGGCAAACTGGATGGGTCTTATGGTCCTTATATTGCCAACTTCTATGTTTCTATGTTCTAGAGTAGTATATGATGTTCATCCACTCTTTGGCATGTCCTTTCCTTTAAATCTCAAGCCAGAAGTCTCAAGCTGGCTCCTCCCACCCACCTGGGTGGCACCTCGACTCACGCCCCATGACGCCCAGATCTTAGCCTGCTCGGAAGGAAGGTGATGCGCCGAAGCCGAGGTCGTAGGAAGTGGATGAACAACATATACCACTCCTAGAACTACTTACAGGTGAGTAACCTGTTTTTTGCAGGAGCATGGATATGTTGTTCATCCACGCCTTGGCAGACTCCTAGCAGTTCTCCGGGGGAGGAGGCAAGGCTTACACCCCTACTTGTTGAAACAGATTGAGAACCGAGTTTCAAACCAGCATCCCGACGTGTCAAGGTTGCTGTGTTAATGAGTAATGAAGGTGTTTCCTGACTTCCAGGTAGCAGTCTGGCTGTGATTTGGATAGGGATGTCCCTGGCAGTAGAAACCGCGTGGTGCGGATCCGTCCCTGGACATCTTCTGCCCACAAGGGCACCTCCGAAAGCCGGGATCGATGACCATCGCAGCCGCAAGGGATACGAAGACAGTTTAGAAAACTTCAAAACTGAGTTTCAGACGGGTAACGAAGAGTTAGGATCAGTCCTAAGCGCCAGGCGCTAAAGCGGGAACCTGAGCTTCAAGCGGTAAGGAAGATCTGGCGTCATGGGGCAGAGCTGAGATTTACCACCTGGGTGGGTGGGAGAGCCAGCTCGAAGACCTTCTGGCGAATTTAAGCGGCAGGAACCTGCCAATAAAGTGTGGATGAACAACATATCCATGTCCCTAGAAAAACAGATTACTCACCTGTAAAGCATATATCCTAAATAGATACTTTTGCTCAGTATTTACTGAAGAAGAAGGTAGGGCAGGGCCCACGGCTCAGCACCATGGACACAGGGGGGAGGGAGGTGAGCACTACACCCTTCACAAAAGAAAGGGTCCTACAAGAGCTCGCTAAGCTCAGGGTGGACAAGGCAATGGGACCGGATGGCATACATCCCAGGGTACTTAAGGAGCTAAGGGTGGAACTAGCAGAGTCATTAGCAGAACTGTTTAGTGAGTCTCTGAGCACAGGAGAGGTCCCTGAAGACTGGAGAAGGGCTCATGTGATCCCGCTCCACAAGAGTGGTAGCAGGGAGGAGGCAGGGAACTACAGACCAGTCAGTCTTACCTCAGTAGTGGGCAAGATTATGGAGGCACTCATTAAAGAAAGGATAGTGCAACACCTGGAATCCATAGGGGCACAGGACCCAAGACAGCACTGGTTTACAAAAGGAAGGTCCTGTCAAACTAATCTCATAGCTTTCTTTGATTGGATAACCAGAGTGGTGGACCAAGGGGGAGCACTTGATGTTGCCTACCTTGACTTCAGCAAAGCTTTCGACACTGTTCCACATAGAAGATTGATAAATAAGCTGGGTAAGCTCGAGGTGGGTCAGAAGTTGGTCAACTGGGTGGCAAACTGGTTGACTGGCAGAAAACAGAGAGTGGTGGTAAATGGTATACAATCAGAAGAGATGCAAGTCACAAAAGTGGGTACCTCAGGGATCAGTCCTGGGGCCAGTCCTCTTCAATATCTTCATTAGTGACATTGCAGATGGACTAGAGGTAAGAGCTTGTCTGTTTGCAGAGGACACCAAGATCTGCAACAGAGTAGATGATCCAGATGGGGTGGGCAGAATGAGAAGAGATCTGGATAAACTAGCAAAATGGTCAGAAGAGTGGCAACTGGATTTAATGCAAAAGAAGTGCAAGATCATGCACATAGGAAGAGAAACCCTGAAGCCACCTATAGGCTGGGAGGGAGTTGCAGCAGTCACAAAGAAGAAAGAGACTTGGGCATCATCATCACTGATGACCTGAAATCATCAAGCAGACTTCTAAAGCAGTAGGTAAGGCTAGGGGATGTTAGGGTGTATTAGTAGGGTATCACAAGTTGTAAGAGGAGGTAATAATCCTTCTTTACAAGACACTGGTTAGGCGCATCTGGAGTACTCGTGCAGTACTGGAAACCCCACCTTCACAAGGACATTAACAAATGAGGCAGTCCAGAAAAGGGCAGCCAAAATGGTGCCGAGGTCTGCATCAAAGACATATGAGGACAAATTAATGGAGCTCAATATGTATACTATTGAAGCAAAGAGGAGAGAGAGGTGATATGATCGAAACATTCAAACACTCTAAGGGCATTAACAAGGTGAAAAGAGTCTAACATGTTTAAATATAAGAAAAATAGCAGGACAAGAGGACACAGCATGAGATTAGAGGCCGAATAAAGGGGAATGTGGAAATTCTTTTTCTCAGAAAGGGTAGTGGATGCATGGAATAGTCTACCTCAAGAAGTGGTGGCTATGAATTCAGTGCGGGGCTTCAAACAGGCATGGGATAGGCACAAGGGAGCAATACAGATGAGCATGACTAGATAGGCCACTGACAGAGCAAAGGCCGATGGCACATTTATAAGGTAGAAAAAGAAATGGGCAAACTGGATGGGCCTTACGGTCCTTATATGCCGTCAACTTCTATGTTTCTATGTTCTAGGAGTAGTATATGATGTTCATCCACTCTCTTTGGCATGTCCCTTTCCCCTTTAAATCTTGCCAGAAGTCTTCAAGCTGGCTCCTCCCACCCACCTGGGTGGTATATACCTCAAACTAAGCCCATGGCCAGATCTTAGCCTGCTAGAAGCAAGGTGATAGCCTAACCCGAGGAGGTCGGGTAGGGTGCGTGTGGATGAACAACATATACCACTCCTAGAACTACTGTTACAGGTGAGTAACCTGTTTTGTGGAGCATGGATATGTTGTTCATCCACGCTCTTTGGCAGACTCCTAGCAGTTCTCCGGGAGGAGGGAAGCAAGGCGCACACCCCCTACTTGGGAAACAGATTGGAGAACCGAGGCCCCAAAACCAGCATCCCGATGTGACTCAAGGTCGCTGTGTTAATGAGTAATGAAGGTGTTTCCTGACTTCCAGGTAGCAGTCCGACAGATTTCCTGGATAGGGATGTCCCTGGAAGCAGCCACCGATGCAGCAGTATGGCGGTGGGAATAGACTCTTATACCTCTGGGAGGCTCCTTGCCCGCCAACTAATAGCACAGACCTATGCATGATGTAATCCATCTTGCAATAGTCCATTTGGCTGCAGGTCTGCCAGAAGCGGCTTCAGCGTAGGTAACAAACAGCTGGCGAACCTCTCCCCGAATTTCCACCGTCCTCTCCTTGTAGTAGGAGAGAGCACATCTAAGGTCCAGGGTATGGAGCCTCTACTTGGCGTCCGAGGTGTAGTTAGGGTACTATACTGGCAGAGTCAACACCTGGTTAAGGTGAAACTGACACCACCTTAGGAAGGAATTTCGGGGTGGAAGCATGGGACAACTTTGTCCCTTGAAAAAACCAGATAAGGAGAGTCCTGGCCCTGAAGCTCCCTGTCCTTCTGGCTGATGTGATAGCCACCAAGAAGGCAGTCTTCATAACAAGTGTGGAGCTCACACTTGTGCATGATTCGAATGGCTTGCCCATGAGCTTTGCCAAAACAGCAGAAGATCCCGCGGAGATGGAGGTTCACTTGCACGGAGGGATATGTGATTTAGGCCTTTGAAAAAGCGCCCGACCACTGTCTCCTGTGCCAATGTCGACTGACCGGCCCGCGCTCGGTAAGCAGAGATGGCTGCCAGGTGCACCCTAAGGGTTGATGACCAAAGATCCCCTTTGGAGAGAGACCAAAGGTAGTCTAAAATGTCAGCTACAGAGCAGGATAAGGGGTACAAACTCTTACCATGACACCAAATGGAAAACCTTTTCCATTTGAAGGCATAACATTTCCTGGTCGATTCCTTATGAGATGCCTCCACCACGGTGTAGACATCCTCGGAAAGGCCCAGAGCCTGGAACTCTAGCTGCTCAGGTACCAGGCTGTGAGGTGCAGGGATTGAAAGTCCGGATGGAATACCTTCCCCTGGTTCAATGATATCAGGTCCGGGCGTGTACAAAGCCGTTCCGGGGCCCTGCAGCTGAGGCTGAGGAGATCTGGATACCAGAACTGGCGCGGCCAATCTGGGGCTACCAGGATGACCTTCGCCTTGTCCCTCCTCACCTTGAGTAACACCTTGTGGATCAAGGGAACTGGAAGGAAGGCGTAGAGAAGGCCTGGGGTCCACGGCCTCGAAAAGGCATCGCCCTGCAGCAAGCCCTGTTGAGGGGGGGCGGGCATGGTACAGCCTCAGCTTGGTGTTCTCCCTGGAGGCAAACAGGTCCACCAACGGTTTGCCCCAATGGAAGAACAGATTGTAAGCTACCTCTGGATGGAGAGACCACTCGTGGGTTGTCTGGCCTATGTGGCTGACAGCATCTGCCAATTGGCTCGAGACTCCTGTCACATGGATGGCAAGGAGAACCGCCTCCAACCGGCTGACAAGGGTCCAGATCCGGAGTGCCTCCTTGCATAGCAGACAGGAGTGCGTGCCGCCCTGTTTGTTGAGGCAGTACATGGTCGTGGTATTGTCCGTCTGGACTTGAACCAGCTGACCCCGGAGCGGAGGAGCGAAAGCTGACAGTGCCAGTCTGACTGCTCTGAGCTCCAGCAGGTTGATGTAGCATCGGGACTCCTCAGGGTTCCAGAACCCATGGGCTCTGTGGTGCCCCATGTGGGCTCCCCAGCCCATGAAAGAGGCATCGGTTGTGAAGATGACCGTCGGCTCGGGGCGGACAAACGGGATCCCTTCCTGCAGACGACTTGGGACGGTCCACCATTGGAGAGCGTCCCACATCTTCTGGGTGACAGTGACAAGCTGGTCGAAAAGACCCTGATGCTGAGTCCACTGAGCGGCCAGCTCCCACTGGAGGGGGCGCATGTGCAATCTGGTCCAATGGACCACTGAGGTGCAAGCTGCCATGTAACCTAGAAGGCACAGGAAGTCCTGGGCAACCAGAAATGATTGGGCAAAAGAGGAAAGAACTTCCACCCTGTCCGCCGGAAGCCGAGCTGTGGCAGCCAGAGTCAAGCTCTGTCCCGATAAAGCCCATCACCTGAGAGCCGAGTTCCGACTTGGCCTCGGTTGATCAGGAGAGCCCTAATAGGGACTAGGTTGGACGGCCAGGTCCCGGACCTCTCCACCTCCTGCAGGAAAGAACCGCCAGGAGCCAATCGTCGAGGTAGGGGTATATCCAAACCCCTTGGCATGCCGTAAATAGGCTGCCACCACTGCAATGCATTTGGTGAAGACCAGAATTAGATGACAGGCGAATGGCATGGCTCGGAACTTCATTACAGGGTCCCTTCGACCCTGAAGCGGAGGACCCGCTGGTGGGACGGACGGATTGGGACGTGAAAGAACACGTCCTGTAGATCCAATGAACATGACCACACGTTTCGCTTCAGAGATGGTATGATCTGGTTCAGAGTTACCATCCAGAAGGTGCGAGACCTGAGATATTGATTCAGGTTGTGGAGATCTAGGATGGGGCGCCAACCTCCGTCCGCTTGGGCACCAAGAAGTACCTGGACACGAAGCCTGGGTCTGTAGGAGGATCGGGCCCTGGAGCTATCGCTTTCTTGCAGAGGAGCTGAGCAATGTCGTCCCGAAGGGCCAACTGAGAGCCAACTGAGATCCTTTCCTCCCGTGGGGCACGGGCTAAGCAAGGAGGGTACTGCTCGAACTCTAGAGGCAGTCCCCAACTGACCATTTCCAGGACCCACCTGTCCGAAGAGATACCGCACCAGGTGGAAAGAGAGTGGCGGAGCCGGACCCTCACGGGAGGATCCAGAACTGGCGTGATGGGAGTAGGGGTGGCCACCTCTGACCCGTCACTGCGCAGGCTTAGAGGAGTAGGAGGCTCCTGGACAGGCACCTCGGCCTCCTTTGCAGGGCTGTTGGGGACCCTGCTTGGGCCTAGAGTGCCAAGCTTGAGCCTGCTGTTGCTGCTCATGCTGCTGACCTCCCTGGAAGGGGGGTATTCTAACTGCAGGAGAAGAGTGTTGAAAAGGCTTCTTCTTGCGCTTTTGCTGATTCTTGCCCGAAGAACCCTTTGCAGAAGTAACATCCAAGGTGGCAATGGACTGCTCTATGGGCTGGAGGTGACCTGCCACTCCCGGACCGAAGAGGTCGGTGCCAAGCAAGGGCACGTCAGCTAACTTGTGCTGAGTATCCGCCGGAAAAGAGGATAATCTCAGCCAGGCCCTGCGGCGAGTGGCCACTGCGGCTGCTAGTGAACGGGCACAGGAATCTCCAATGTCCAAAGCTGTCTGGAGCTGCTATTTTGAAACAGCATGGCCCTGGTCACGGACTTGCTTGACTGTGGTCTGCATATCCGCTGGGAGATGAGGGAGGACTTCATCTAGTGACCCCAAGAGGGCGTGAGAGAAGTTTGCCATGATAACTGCTGAGCTGGCCTGACGAAGGCCCAAGGATGAGGCCGCATATACCTTCCGGGCAGACTGGTCCATATTTTTGGACTCCTTGTCCGGAGGGCAGTCAGTATCCGCTGAGCTACCTATGCGTCTAAACACTGAAGCAGTCACAAGTCTCTCGGCCGAGGGATGCTCAGTGAAGCCCGCCAAGGACCCCATGGGTACAGTGTACTTGCGAGCCATGCGGGCAGACGGAGCTGGGCAAGAGGCAGGGCGCTGCCATATCTCAAGGGCCGGGCCAACAATGGCTTCGACCACTGGGAAGGTCTCTGTTGGGGTGTCCCCCTCTTAAGGATATCTGTGAGAGGATATTCCGCCTTCTTTTGGATAGGCTGCAAGGGCATAGCGGTGGACTCTGAAATAAGTCAAAGGATGCCCTGGAAAGAGGAAGGACCTTTCTCCAGGCCTGTCACTGACAACTCATCATCAGGGTGTGAGTGAAGACCAGTGGTATCCGAGTCCGAGGAGTTGGGATACAGGGGCCTCCTGCCTATGTCCCCTTCAATACGCCGAGGGCGATCGGGAACAACAGTGATGGACAGACGATAGGGCAGTTCCGTATCTGTCCGATCCTACTTCGAGGGGGCCCCTCCCTAAGGCTGCTTAGGTGGTGGCTCCACCAAAATTGGTGGGGAGACCGGAACAGGCCGAACAGGAATGCGTGCTGGTCCTACCGGGATCCTCGGTCCCGGAGGAGTCAGCATCGGCCTAGAGGCTGGGGGCAGTAATGAAGGTGTAGCGAGTAGCTGGCTTTTGACCGGTCCAGGATTAGCCTGCTGCACATGAGGTCCTCGCATAGCGTTGTGAACTTCCGTTGAAGTCTCTCCTCGTCAGAGGAGGATGATGATCGGTGGCGCCTCTTCAAAGTGTTGTGACCCTTTTCGTTTTTTTGACTGCACGGGTCCTAGTCCTCGTCGAGACCCGACAGTGTCAGCGCTGTCAATCGGGAGAGGCAGTTGATGAAAACCGAGTTCGAGCTCCTGTCCCCGATCGGGATACCGAAGGGACGGGTCTCCTCATCGGGAAAGAAAGGATGGGTGTCCTCTCCAATGAGTCGTCGAGTGGGGGTGGCTACAACGGCTCGATCGGGTCGAGAGAAATCTCGGCTGGTTCTGCCATATCCTCAGCGCCTTGGCCTGACGGCAGGTCCGAGGAGCCAGTGGCCGAGGAAGTGATCTCGACCGAGGTCAAAACCGCCAGGTCCTGAGAATCAGACCGCTCTCAGTCTCAAGAACGTCTTCTTCGGACAGAAGATGATTTAGGATCCTTGTCCCTTTTCTTAGGGTGGGAGGAGTGCGAGCCCGAGGGCGCCTCACCCTTGGTAGGGAGAGACTGGCACAGCTCCCGAAAGGACCCAGTGAAGGTGGAGCCCAGGTTAAGCGGCATGAAAAAACTTTGCCTGGCCAAAGCTTGGGCAGCTTCTTCTTCGAAAGCCGCCATCTGGTTGAGCTGCTCAGCGGATCCCGCGGCCACGGAAACCGCCCACCTGGCCTCCTTCAGTTTCAGCTGTGGATTGCGAAGCTCTGGTCTCCCTAGCTTTAGGCGCGCCTTGCGGTCGTCCAGGACGTTTGGATGGAAGGCCAGACAGATGGTGCAAGCAGTGGTGTCATGTACGACACCCAAGCAATAAACGCACGAGAGGTAGGGATCGATTCGCGAGACATTTTCTTGTCCATAAAGGACACAGTGACTTCTGGGGATGACTTGTCCTCCATGTCCGATGCGTTCGGATCGGAATCGTAAACTCTTACGAATTTTAAAGAAAGCAAATGTGGTGAAAACCGTCAATTAGAATCCAGGGCCTACGGTACTTGTAGAAGTAGCATGAGAGAACCTGAATCTTCCAGTGGAAAGGGAGATCTGGCATCATGGGGCGGAGCCGAGGTATATTCCACCCGGGTGGGTGGGAGGAGCCAGCTTGAAGACTTCCGGCAAGATTTAAAGGGGAAAGGGACATGTCAAAGGGTGTGGATGAACAACATATCCATGCTCCTAGAAATATCTGTTTTCCCATCCACTAACGGAAATACCACTAACCAGTATTATCACCTATTCAGCCCTCCCTCAAAAATACTGGAGGGCTTGCTGTCAGCAGTACCTTCCTAAAGAAGAAGTCGTTTGGCTCAGGGTTCTGACACAGGATGCAGCTTTTCCCCAAAAAGCTACGGATGCCGGCATGCAGTAATGAGGGACACTGGGCCTAAAATACTAACTTTTTACCACCCAAAGAATATGCCCCCTTTTAGAGCTACAACAGGAACTTTCCCTCCCTAGGACAGGAATTTTAGATATTTAAAACATAAATCCTACATCTTGGGGAAAGGGCTCAGCATTTCAACACCTTCCTGAAACACATATGATGGGGTCATTGTACAGGGGTTTTGCAGAATTGCTTTCAGAACACACAGTCACGGTTCTGGACAACTGGAATGCAGACCTGCAAATACCCTATGCTATAGGTCCATGGCTGAAATACTCCACTCGCAACTACAGGGTTATGGCCTCAATTCAATGGCGAGACTTTGCATGGAAAAGTATGATGAGATATTTTCGCATCCCTGCCATATGGGCAACATATATGAGCCCCCAGGCAGGTGTTCGTTGGAGAGGGTGTGGAAAAGGTGAGGCAAACCATCCCGATATTTTTTCGGTTGTGCCCTCTCTTAATTGGCTGCTGGAATGAAGTTAAAATGGATTTAAAATAGGATTTTCTCGTAACAGGATTTACAAACCCCATCCTTGGCCCTGCTGGCCATTCTGAGGGAGTGAGTTCAGGGAACTACTTTGAAATTATTGTTAATTTTGATTTTTGCAGTCAAGAAAGGCATTACTTGCCTATGGCTGTCTGATAAAAATCCGACGACAGAGGCCTGGCATAATGCAGTCAATACCATATTGAATGGAGTCTTTTACTTACATCTTGCATGGTTGCCAGGAAAAGGGAGAGGGGTTCTGGCAACACTGGGACTTTTATCAATCAGAGATTAATTCTGAATATATTCCATAACTATACATTGTTACAAAACTAAGCTACAATACTCACAATATACAGTAACATATACACTGTATTAACTAAACTATTGTATAACTGCATTTCTATTAAGGACAAACTGCATTGCTATGATTTCTACCCATGCCACAGCGACATCCCGTACGGAGACATCCCCGACAGCGACAGCCGCAGTGCCGGCAATGCGGTGTCAGGGATGCCTCTGTGTTTCTGGGTGAAACACCCTGCGAGGCAGTCTCCTGGACTTGCAGAGACCATCACAGCGACATGCGGACTTTGTCTAAATCCTGTTGCTGTGATGGTCTTCGCAGTAGGGAAGTCGCTGCGGCGTCAGTATACCCTACCCAGCTATGTGGAGACATCACTGTTGTCTGTAAATGAAAATTATTTCCATAAAGATTGATTTAACAAAAAAAAAAAACACAATATTGAAATGTGCTCTTTTTAGGCTTCTGGGACGAAGCCACAGAATCAAGGGAAGGGATGGCCTTCTCAAGCTGCGTGAGATAAGCTTCCACCCCAGGGCCGAAGAGGTTGGTGCTTAAGAAGGGGACATTGACTACCTTATGCTGCATATCTGTCATAAAGATGGAAAGCCTCATCCAGGCCCTACACTGCATGGCGACGGTTGCTGCCATGGCAGGGGCACAGGAGTCACCCATGTCCAAGGTAGTCTGGAGCTGGTGTTTAGCTAGTGATTGACTGTGGTCTCTGACTACCTCCACCGGCAACTGTTTTTAGAAAGAAAGATAGGGGAGGAGGTCTCCTAACACAGTGGTTCTAAAGCTTCAAATCTCAGTGGCCTCAAAAGTGTGGCCACCAGAATTTACCAGTACCCTCATTCTTTATTTTTTCACCCCAAACCCCTGTCATACACCAACTTCCCCTGATACAACACATTTCTTTTTACACAGTACATAATAAATCATCTCCCTAATAGTTTCACTTGAAATGCATCTCCAATGTTTATTAACAGATAAAACTTGTCCATTCCATTACCTTCATATTTGGAACTCTGTGGCCACAGAAAATAGTGGTGGTGGCCGCATATGGCCATGGTGGCCTCATCTGAGAAACACTGCTTAACATTCTAAGCAGGGAATGGCTAAAGTTTGCTATCATGACAGTGTAGTTGGCCTAACAGAGGGAGACCCAGCACCGCAGCAGCATATACCTTTATAGCTGTGTGGTTAATCTTCTTGGACTCTTTGTCCAGAGGCTTGTCCAGATCCCAATCCCCCCCCCACCCGAAAGGCTGAGTCTGAAACCAAGCCCTCAGCATAGGGGTGGTCAGAGAATCCAGAAAGGGAGCCCACTGGGACCGAGTAATTGAGGACCATATGAGTGGTGTGTGCCAGGCAGGATGCTGGTTGCTGCTAAAGCTCTAGGGTCAGTCCCAAAATGGCATTAGCCACAGAAAAGCCAACTCCCAGGAAATCATCCCTGTCCAGTATGTCAGTAAACAGGTATTTGGCCCACTTTTTGGACTGGCTTCAAGGACACATTTATGGACTCCACGATAAGTCGGACCACAGCCCCCAAAAAGACACCGGTCCACAGTTGGTGGTCAACTCCTAGACCAATTCCTGGTTGAAAGTATGAGTGCTGATCGAAGCCACTGATTACTCACCTTTGGAGTCGTATTCCTTGAAAATGGCCCAGCCTGATATCCTCAGGACGGGTGATCTCGACAGAGAGCTGGCCTGGCAAGCCGGCCACGGAGAGGGACTCCTTTTTTCGGGACCCGAACAGGGGCTGTGGTGAAGGTGACTCCACTTGAAGGGGTGGAGAAAGAAACACAGGGGACTGCTGAGAAGTGTGAACTGGCGTGGGAATGACCAGCACAGGCCAAGGGACTGAAGGTCCAGGAGGCAGAGTCTTATCCCTCCTCATTGTAGTCCAATGTTGCAAGAGGAGCTCCTTGTATCGACGATGCATTTTTTATCAATGCTTCACCTAGCCTGAGCTGGTCGAGGAGCATCGATGCCTCCCAGTCAAGCGGGTTCGAAAGTGCGAACACTGCCTAGACTGTCGACAGGTGTCCTCTGGGGGTAGGATCTGTATATACCATCTGCCTTCGCAGGTTAAGCACTAGAGTCTTCAGAGGCATGACCACCAGTGGAAGCTGCTCCTGAGGCGACACAGCCAAGGTCGTCGACTGGGCCCTGGGTCTGAGTGAGGACCGGGAGAACTGGGGTTTGGGAGAATGACTCATCAACCTCTTCTGACAGCCAGTCAACAGCCTTAAGAAAAATCTCAACCACCTACTCGACTGAAGTCAAGGTCCACAGGCCTGATGGGGTTACCATGGAACCCTCAACCGGAGGGGGCTTCAACAAGGCCGAGCAGCCGGGGGGTTCAAAAGAACAGGAAGAGCGTGATATTTTCCAATCCCCTGACCAACGGTGGCATTTCTTGCATTTTTTGCTGTGGTGAGAAGGGCTCTCCCCGAATGTCTTGAGGGTCAGACACATTTCTCTGAACTCATCAGAGAATGACACTCCAATGCTGGCCCCAACTGGGAAACAAAAATTACGTACTCAACATAATTACTGTTTTTCCTGAGTATCTTCACCATTCATTCACACTTATGGGTCTAAGCTGGATTAGGAAAGTACAGTTACGTAAGAACTTACCGTAACAGTAGATCTTCGAGAACAGCTCTTGCAGCAGGTTACACCATTAGGACTGAAGCCAGCAGGCGCCAGGACCCCGGAGATCTTTTCTAGCTAGCTATCTTCAGCGGGGCCCGCCTCCGACGTCAGGCGTGGTATAAGAGGGGGCGGTCCCGCCAGAATCCCAGTTCTCCTGCCGGAGATTCCCGGCCAGAGGTTGCGATAGCGGGGGAGACCAAAGATCCACCGTCAGAAGGCAAAAAGGAGTACGAAAACTCTGAGTAGAAAAGAGGGAAATTCCCCTACAAGGAAAAAAGCTGACTCCTGCACTCGCCCAGCCATGCGGGAGAAATCAAATTCCTGTCGTCTGAACATTCAGACTGGCTGGCTGAAATACTCACCATCCTTTTCCCTCACTCCTCCGTTCTAGAAGGAGCAACTGCGTGAGGAAGACCTCCCAAGGGGATACGGCGGGCGGGAAGGTACCTGCTGCAAGAGCTGTTCTCGAAGATCTACTGTTACGGTAAGTTCTTACGTAACTGTACTATCTTACTTCGAGATACAGCTCTTGCAGCAGGTTACACCATTAGGACTGATTCCCAAGCAGTAAAGCTTGACCCCTTCACATCGGGAGGAGGAAAAAGAATAAACCGAGGAGCAGCCACCCAACCTCGATTCAGGACAGGAGGCCCTGCAGCACGGCCTGGCCGAAACCAGCCCTTCGCCTAGAGGCGATATCCAGACTGTAATGCCTGATAAAGGTATGCACAGAGTTCCAAGTAGCTGCAGCGCAAATAGCTGAGGTTGAGACATTCTTGAGAGCTGCAAAAGAAGTGGCTACACCCCTAGTAGAATGGCCCCGGACAGAACCCGGGAGGGGCTTTTGTTTGGATTGGTAGCAATGGGAGATGCACTGCACAAGCCAGCGGGATAAGGATTGCTTAGACACTGGCCGACCTCTCATTCTCTGTGCGAAGGACACAAAAAGTTGCTCCGAAGCCCGAAAGGACTTAGTTCTATTGAGGTAATACCTCAGGCTGCGGTGAACATCAAGAGTATGGAGCAAAGCCTCTCCTCTATTGGAATAGTTCGGGAAGTAGACCGGAAGGTCAATATCCTGATTTAAGGTCAGAGCTGAGACCACCTTAGGCAAAAACTTAGGATTCGTTCTCAGAGACACTCTGTCTGGTGAAAAACCAAATAAGGCTCCTTACACATCAGGGCATGAAGCTCAGAAATCCTTCTGGCTGAAGTAACTGCAACTAAAACAACGTCTTCCAAGACAAAGCGTAGCTCGCAATCCGGACTGGTTCAAAGGGGAGCGTGAGTTGCTCCAAAACAAAAAGGAGATCCCATGGAGAATCGGATCTTTAATAGGAGGCCTAAGGTGCAGCACCCTCTCAGGAACTCCCAGAGCGTCAGTTGAGCAATGGTGCGTTGGCCCACCGCTGGTGATAGGCGAAACAGCACAAAGGTGTACTTTAATAGAGGTAGGCTAACCCCGAGTGAAAAAGGGAGAGGAGGTAGTCTCAAGACTGCTCACAGGGCAACCCTAAGGAGAAAGGTCACAGCCCGTGACCAAAGACAGAATCGGCGCCATTTCATGGCGTGAAGTAGCGTAAGTAGCCGGCTTTCTGGCTGTAGAGAGTACCTCTGCAACCTCCTCCGAGACCCGTGTCGCGCATGGCTTACGTCTCTAGGAGCCAAGCGTCGCGGTTCAAAGACCCGAGATCCGGATGTAATAACGAACCTTGCTCCTGAGACAGAAGGTGAGAACTGCACGGCAGTGGGAGTGGAGGTTCCTGAGACAGCTGCGCCAGCAATGGGAACCAGATTTGTCTGGGCCAGAATGGGGCCAACAGAATCACACGCGCATGCTCCCTGCGCAGTTTGAGCAGAACTCTCTGGATCAACGGGAAAGGAGGGAAAGCGTAGAGGAACCTGTTCTCCCAGGAGATGGACAACGCGTCTCGCCAGAAAACTCCAGGCCCTGGATCTAGCGAGCAGAAATTGGGCAGTTTTGCATTGGATGGGGACGAATAGGTCTAATTCTGGAGTTCCCCATCGAAGGAACAGGTCCTCTGCTACCTCCTGAAGAAGTTCCCACTCGTGGACTCTGGCCTGGGAATGACTCAGGCCGTCCTGTCGTGTTGTCCACGCGCGAACGGTACCGCGACTAGACTTAGGCGCGTCCGATTACCCAATCCACACTCTCTGGCTTCCTGCAAAGGGGTAAGGTAGGCGCCTCCTTGTTTGTTGAGGTAATACATAACCGCCGTGTTGTCCGTCTGAAGCAGGATGGTACACGGTGGGATCATGGACTGGAAAGCCGGAGGCATAGAGTACCGCTCTCATCTCCAGAACATTGATGTGCAGATGAGCTTCAAGGACTCAAACGCCCTGAGACTTCACCCCATCCAGGTGAGCTCCCCACCCGAGACCTGAAGCGTCCGTGGTGAGGGTAATCTCTGGGGACGGCGTTGCAAAAGGGACGCCCTTGGAGAGCGACCCGGGGGCTAACCACCATTGCCAGTCCTGAATCACTCTTTTTGTGATTCTGACCGGATGCTGCAGATGGTCTTGCCTCTGGTCCCACTGCGCCTTGAGCATCCACTGCGTTACGCGCATGTGGAGCCGCGAAGGAACCGTGGGAATGGCCGCAGCCATGTGACCGAGCAGGCGAAGGACCAATCTGGCGGAGCGTCTGATTAGCGATAGGTCCTCTATGAGGGACCTGATGCGTTCCGCCCTGTCGCCTGGGAGGAAAGCCCTCCCTGGACGTGTCCAGCACTGCGCCTATGAACTGCAGGTTCTGCGACGGTACCAAGACCGACTTCTCCTGGTTTATCAAGATCCCAAGCGATCTGAACAGGATCTGAGTGTCCCGGATCGCTTGCAGAAGCACCTCTGGAGCGCCATGAGAAGCCAATCGTCCAGGTACGTGGAACACATAGTGGCCCTTCCTCCTTAGAGCAGCTGCCACGACTGCCATGCACTTTGTAAAACCCTCGGGTGGATGACAGCCCGAAGGAAAGAGCTCGGAATGGAAATGGTGGCCTGAGAACTCGAGCGCAGGAACCTCTGATGCGCCTGAGCTATGGGGATGTGCAGGTAGGCATCCTGCATGTCTTGGGAGCTAAATAGGCGTCTTGTTTTAGCATGGGAATGAGACCGGAAAGGTCACCATGCGAAACCTTTATGAGCGACCGATTGATTGAGGTCGCTTAAGTCCAGAATTGGACGGAGGTCCCCTGTCTTTTGGGAACCAGGAAGAAGTGAGAATAATACCCAGTCCTCTCTGGTTTCCTGGGACAGATTGAATCGCTCCCTTGTCCAGAAGGCGATCACCTCTGCAAATCAAGTCGCGATGCTGACCCGAGTATCAGGAAAGCAGAGGAGGCCTCGAGGTGGCCGTTCTTGAACTCTAAAAGTGGCCTTTGCTGACCAACTGAAGAACCCACCTGTCGGTGGTATGCCTGCCAACCTGACAGGAAGTTACAATGTCGACCCCGACCCAGAAGTCCCGTTGATCCTGAGGCGGGCGCGAAAAGTCATGCTGTGGCGGCTGAAGGACCCGCTGGCTGGGTGGCCTTGGAAGGCGTTGACCCCTGCCGCGAACTGCTCCCTGGGTCCTTGGGCCAGAGCCCCTGTGTTGTGTGGCGGAATGGGGCTGTTGCCTCTGAGTCCGCCATGGAAATGACTGTGGTTCCCTCGAAAGGGCCAAGCCTCGGCCGGTACATCGCCTGGACTGTCGGACCGCCTTTCCAAGCCTCTTGGAGTTTGGTAATGATGCGCTCTGACAGATTTACCAAACAACACCTCACCTGAAGGTGGCGTCAAAAATATTTTTCTGGGCGTCTGGGGTGGCGAAGAGCACGAACCGACGGGAGTGCCTCGGGCAAACACCTACAAGCAGCCGCCCTGGCTGACGCAGTCCGCTGAATCATATGCGGCTCTTAAAACTTGGGTTCCCACGTCTGAACCGTCTGGAGAAGCAGCATCTCCTCCTTCTGCTCACCTTCCGGCCAGCTTCTCAGCCGCCTCTAGCCCTGCTCCCACAGGGCGTTCTGAAACTGCACCATGTGGGTGAGGTAGTTCAGGGACCTGATGGCGCAAGTCGGCGGAAGCGTAAGTGCGCCTCCCCAGAGAGTCCAGCTGTTTGGACTCTGGGTCCGGTGGCAGGGCGCTCAAATGTTGCGGTCTCTGGGACCGATCATGTGAGGCAGTAATCACCAGGGAGTCAGCCAGAGGGTGCTGTGACAGGTACTGGTCCCCCCAGGGGCCCTGTACAGCCTGTCAGCCTTCTTCGACACCGCCGGGAGGCGAATGTGGGCGCTTCCACGCAGCCAGTGGCATCACGAAAGTGTCCGACCAAGGTGGCACCACCACAGGCTTAGGGTCTTTCTGCCGAAGGTACCGCCAGGCGTAGCCTTGGGGACAAGTTCCTCTGCTTCCAACCATGTTCTCCTGGATATGTCTGAGTATATCCATGAAGGATGGATCGATCCGGAGGAGACCTGGAGTCTCACGTGGGTCGGCGAGGGAAGCGAGACCGGAGATGGGGATCTGGACGATGAATAAGATGATCACGTAACCTCAAATCACTGGCGACGGCGTCGCCTCCTGGACACCTCTTGGGACTGGGCGATCGGAGGACGGCAGATCTAGGCGGAGGTCTCCTTTTGAGAGTGTCGGCCCTGGGAGGTCTCAAGCTCCCTGGGGACAGAATGGCCAGCCAACCTCACAGGTGAAGGTGGGGCCGGAGCTGTAGCAACAGGAGGAGGAGGAGGAGGGAGGAGGAAGGACTGGGGTACCACATCCTTCCTGATAGTACCAGTATGTAAGGGTCCTTCACCTCGGCCAAGAGATAGCCAGCGGCGTCCCAGGTCGAGGCCGAGCGTCGGGTCAGCGGCGGCTCACAGGGGGCCTCGGGCGGTTGCGAGGGACCCCGGGGAGACTCCTCGCGGCCGGGAGCGTCCGCCTGGTCATCGGGCTGGGCCGAATCCTCCTCGGTGAGGGACTCCTGTCCGACCGGCGTCAGAGGCGCAGGAGCCCTCGGCTCAGGCAGCGTGGGCGTCGGTCCCCCCACCGACGTCTGATGCGCAGAAGGGGCCGACGACGGCCGGCCGGCATCGGCTCGGAGGAACGATGGCGAACGGCCGACGGCGGTCTGGCCTGACGCCGGATCCACCGGCCTCCTCAACGGAGTGAGTTCCAAGGTCTTCCGGAAGGAGGAGACCGCGCTGGGGCCGAGGAGCGGAGCCCGACTTGTGGTGGTGGTGGTGGCATTCCCTGACTTCGGCCAAGGCCTTCTGGGCAGATGAAGAGGACGACGGCCTGGCGGTGAGAGCCTGGCGGGCTGAGTAGCGGGACCCGGCAGGAAGCGAAGAGGCCCTGGAAGGCGGGCGGTCTGACCGAGACCCGAGCTCCGGGACTCGGGGCCCAGACCGGCGACCGGGCAGGATCTTGGATCTCTTCTTTTCTCGGCGTGCCGATGCCGAATCCTTGGAGGCCATGCTCAGAAGTTGTTCTTCCAGGAGGTAGGCTTGAAGGGCCTTCTGCCGGCAGATCCTGAAGTGCGTATTGAACCCCTGGCAGAGGAACAGGCCTTAATATCGTGGTCTGGGCCCAGGCACCTGCCACGCTGGAGTGCGGATCTTTAAAAGGTATTTGTTTGCCGCACGCACCTAGCCGGTCGGAGAGGACATCAGATAAGAAAATGTTGATTGTAGAAAATCTACAGCAAATTTCAGAGAAATTTCGAAAACCACGCCAGCGTCGCTAGAACAACTGTAAGTCGAGGCATGCACTTCGTGACGGGGAAAAACTGGAAATTCTGGCGGGACCGCCCCTCTTATAACAGACGCCTGACGCCGGAGGCGGCTCCGACGCCGGGCGGTCCTCGCTGAAGATAGCGAAGCAGAAAGATCTCCGGGTCCTGGCGCCTGCAGCTTCAGTCCTAATGAGGTAACCTGCTGCAAGAGCTGTATCTCAAGTAAGATCAAAGTCTTTTGCAGCTGGAGGGACAGACAGGCATTTAGCTCTGGCGTATACGCAAGGAACTTGGGGGGGTTGGGGGTCGGACCCTGAGTAATTAAGATGGCTGAATGCCACTTGTATTAAAAGTTTTGTACTCCCAAGAAGATAATTTCAATTAGCAGGGTAAGGATCCCTAAGCTCCCTTTCGAAGAGCAAGACAACAGGCATATGTGGACAGAAACAAGGGAGCACAAATACTATCTTTTTGCAATTGTCAAAGGAGTGATGAAAAAACAATCCGTGAAGAAGATATCAACCGTTAAAGAATGTGAAACTCCAACAAGCTAAGGACTATAGCACAAAAAAATCCTACTGCACTTGCCTCTCCCTGCAATATAGGAAGTATTCTGTAGAAAGCTGCACCTTGACTGAAGTGCCAAGCACTCTCCATGTGGCACAAGATTCAGTGGAAGAATGGACATGGTGAAGCCAAACGTTGCACATAACAACAAACGGGATATACATAGACAAGGAGAGTGAGGAACAAGGAAGGCAGGGGACAGAACAAGCTCAATCCATAAAGGATTTTTTTTTTCGGTGTGGGGGTGGTAAGAGGACCCTTGCACCAGTTTTTTTTTTCTGTGGGAGATAGAAAAAATATATTCCACCTTCGGGATATAAAAGAGACAGCAGCAAAACCCCCACCACCACCTTCCTGACTGGGAATGGCAAGAAAAAAATAACAGCATGCAGAGGCACAAAAAGGGTGAGCTGCTCACAGGCTCTGGCTCTTACTGGGGGGGGTTGGGGAGATGGTGAGCGTATGAATGAATGGTGAAGTTATTCTGGAAGATCAACAATGATGAGTATGTAATTTTCATATCTTCCGAGAATGGATCTTCTTCACTTATGGATCAGACTACCAAGCTTCTCAAAATTAGGGAGGAGGTGGCTCACCTTGAGGGAAGGTATCCCACAGCCCTCTGCGTGGGGAAGAACCACCCGAGGGCAGTGGCCGTTTGTTTGTTTATTTATTTATTTATTTCTGTCTGTCTTTGTTAACCGGGTAAGTGTACTGATCCAGTGGACCATTTTCAGACACGACCGTGCCACAAGATGGCACCAACACAGTTCAACATCCATAAATTTATATAGACAGCAGTAGCTACTACACAGTGATGAACAATAGACAAAGGTCAAAACAGAGTCAAACATGTCTGTACAAAACCTCTTGGAAGTGCAAATTAAACACCTTATGCCAGGCCAGAGGTGACAAACTAGAGGGGCGAAGCCATGCCGCATGCGGACTGCTGTTCCTACCATCCTGGGGGCCACATCCTTGGCATGGTATGATGCCTTTGAAAGGTGCCTCTCCAGCTCCAGACCCTGGGCAGAAAGATGAATGGCCTGTCTGGTTAATTTGCTACGAGGCAGTGCAGCAAGGATCTGACCTAGATGTGACAACAGACGCTTATTATAAGCTACCTGATATGCCTAGTGTGCAGCAACACACAGGATGGTGCATGCTGAGATAAAAACCCTCCTCTCCAGGCATCTAACTGTGCAGAGTCAGCCTCAGGAGGTCGATCACAGTAAGGGCATTTAGGCCCAGTTGGGGTGTGCAGAACCTGAATCCCTGAAGTGGGGTGAGGTATGACTCTTGCAGATCCCGTAGGAGCAGAATACTGAGCTGGACCTCTTTCCGGGCTGAAGCAGCAGAAAAGGGACGGAGCCAGACCGTCCTAGACACCTCCTCAAAGGCCCAAGGCCAAGGAGGGATGACAAAGTTGTCATCACTGAACTCTTCTGAAGAGTCTCAGTAGCAAGAACACAGGACTGGAACCTAAAAAGGAGCTGATGTCCAGCACCCTCAGCATGTCCATTAGGAAACTCTAGTACACACAGTACACAGAATGTGAGGACAGATGAAGGAAGAATGCCTCTTCCTTGGAGGAGGAAGTTGGAGAGGAGGAGATGGACTCTGGAGGAGGTGGTCTCGGGGTCACAGGCCTGAACTGCGCCCGGAAGGAATGTACACTGTAAAGTTGTAAGGCACCAGCTGCCCTCACGTACTGAGATCAGATGACAGGACCCATGACACCTGGCAACTCAGGGAGGGACGGCAGAGGCCCAGGAGGGAGGAAGAAGCCAGCTGATCTACCATCTCTGCCAGGGCTCTGGGAATGCTCAGGAAACCACTCCTGAAGGGAGGACCTGGCTAATTCCCCAGAGTGGGATCAACTAACATCTGTGAAGCATCCAGTTGGTGTCCTTAGATGAGAAGAGTGGAGCCAGAAAGGTCCTAAGGAGCAGCTCCATTCTTCACTGGTGATGACGACAGCCACAGGTTCCGGGGAGAAACTCACCTCTAGGCCACTGTCAAAACCCCAACTGGTGCCGCACCCAACACCAGTCTCAGGGTCATCAGCAAGTTCCAACTTCTCACCAGAGCTGGTGCCATCCTTAGAACCGGGCACAACAATGGGATTGGAACCACCCCCAGACCCGTCCCTGTGTGTGGGGCTGAGAACTGACCCAGCACCACGAATTGCACCAGGCACCAACCAAGCACCATAAGCAGCACCAAGCCTGGGGATGGCTCCAGAGGAAACGCTGTCACCTGCATCGAGCTCAGAACAGGGTCCAGGGTGGACATCATCATCACCAACCCATGTCCATCACTAAAGGCAGCGATGTCCTCCTCCCCAAGGCCAGAAGGGCCCTCAGGGGAGGAACCTACAACCATCTTGGCCACTGGACACTGGCAGTTCCAGTGTCAACCCCTCTTCTGACACCATGAACAGTGCCATAAGGGGACCTGGCCTTGTGACCAGCACCACTCTGCTTACCGGCACTGTAGACAGTACCAGAAGTCGGGGCAGCACCAGGCTGTGACACCTTGTTGTTCACCGATGTGTACCAAGTGTACAGCTTTGGCCTCCCCATCAGAAACGTCCACTGTCCCAGACAGATGGACTGGGGGGGTGCTCAGCGGCCACCCAGAAGAAGCCAGATGTCCACCAGACCCCCCCCCGGACCTCTGACATCCTGGAGAGGTAAGGTTGGGGAGGACCCTGTACTTCCACAGTACCAGAAGTGCTGCGAAGAGGCCCAGAGGCAAGGCTGTAACACCTGATCTTGGCATCACAACAATGATGCCACCCTCTGAAAGTAGGGGGCGAATGATCCCACTTTAGCGTGTGTGGAATTCGAAGATGTGTCTGTCCATGAAGAAGCACTCATGGCATTGGTCCATACAGTGATTCGGGCTGAGGCAGGAAGGACATTCACAGTGCCGGCCCAACGCTGCCATAAGGCCCCCACAGGGGCACAGATGCATAGGGGGGCTGCAGCCTTCTTTCTTTGCCCATGTTTTCGAACTTGGTATTATACTAATTGAAAAAACAATAAAACAAGAGAAAACTGATACTGAAAACACAGATGGAACCGAAACAGTGGTAAAGGCGTCGGTCCAGCATCAAAAAGAGATAGTTTGGCATTGGAAACAGTTGTAAAATGACGACAGAATGAGGATACAAGTGATGATGCAATAGACTCTGTTGCTTCCATATTGCGCCTTCTATGACAGGAAAAACAGAAATGAAGCTGGCTTCAGTTACTGGCTAGCTCATGTGTATGAAGTCACTATGTCGTCCGGGTAGGCAGCGCCACTAGTTGATGCCAGTCCCCTCCTGGTTACAAAAGACTCTGCTCCTGCAGGGTCGTAGCACCTCTAGCTTAGACTCATAAGTGAGAATGAATGGTGAAGATTGATTCTTGGATGATAAGCACTGAGACAACCAAGGCACTCACGGTATCCGCCACTGCCTCGTTTTCCATGACTGCAAGCTGAGCAGTTAAACTGGCAGCCACCGAGGCCTTTCTGTGGTCTTTCAGCTGACCAAGGGCCAATCGAACCTTCTGGTCTTTAACGGATGCTGGCAGCATACCCCAGCAATAACTGCATCTCTCGACATCATATTGATCACCCAGGCAGTACAAGCAGGTATTTTGCAGGTCTGTGGTCAACATTTTCTGCTTGCACTTAAACCCCATTTCTTTGCTTTCCATCGTCAATTGTAAAGCAGAGTCAGAAATCTTGTAGTGCAACTTTAACTGAACAACTGCCTTGTACAGTCTAAGATTTGTCAAAGAAGCGCTTGAAAAAACTTGAAATCCTCTAACACTGCAGAGTTGTGAAGAAGAGACCTGTCTCTTCCATCAGAAAGAAAGATCTAACGTCACAAGGCGAAGCTGGAAGATATGCCAGTTGGGTAGTGGGAGGAGCTTAGCTTGAAGACTTCCAATGGCTCGCTGTCTCCTGGCAGACACCCAGAGTGTGGATGTGAACTGTATCCATGTTGTTAGAACAATGATTTATTCCCTGTATAATATCGTAATTGTAGTCTGCTATGCTGCGGTAAACTGGGTACCAGTCTCCTGAGCATCTAGTCATTTGGTCCCCTAGCTCTCCAGTTCCTTTGTTTCGTGGGTAGGAAAATGGTGGGCATTGTATCATTTATCGAAAACTAGACATGTGCCTATATACTGTGTGACGCTTGGCCAGCTGGTTATGATTACTGTATGACATTTGTAATATAAAAATACAGTATGTGAGCCTGTGCTTCCATGGGTGCCCCCCCCACCCCCAAGGTTTCAGTGTGAAACTACAGGATATGTAAACTGACCAGATCATCTTGGTAATGTAATTAACTTCCTTGAAAAATTGCATT
Source organism: Neoceratodus forsteri (assembly GCA_016271365.2). NCBI lineage: Eukaryota > Metazoa > Chordata > Ceratodontiformes > Ceratodontidae > Neoceratodus > Neoceratodus forsteri. The sequence continues at coordinate 313,021,811 of CM028137.1, read as the reverse complement.
TTATGGCCTTTTTATGACCTCATGCTTTTAAGTTGGAAGCTAAATATACGCTTTATTACAGGACAGGATATCATTTAGCTGATTCCTGTTGGTTATATCACACCTAGGTGAAGGACTATAGGGTTGCAAACCTCAAAGGAACTGGCTGATCAAAGACTCATAATTTGGGAAATGAGTTTTTGCTGATGTCACATTATTTAATATACCTCCTGATATGACATCATGTTTGTGATTTTTATATTCTAAAAGGAGGAGCTAGATGACTCATAGAAGGGGTGTGGAGACACAGAGTTTAAACTGATACTTGTGTCTGGACTGTCATATTATCTTGGAACTCTAGAGAGACAGCTCTCTGATCTAACTTTAAAGAGGCACTTACAGATGTAATACAGTAGATAGAAAAGATCTGACTGTATTGTGGTAGGAGTTTGCTTTGTAATTTTCCCTTGTTCTTTTATGTGATTGTGAGCTCTTTGATATATTGTTCTGTGTTTACATTTTTCATATTTTTATCATCTTTTAGTAAAGTACCTTTTCTTGGAAAGATTGCCTGGGTGTCTGCCAGTTCTTTTTTGCATGTGACGTATATATGGTTAAGTTTCACAGCTTGATGGTGTTACTGAGCTTGAGTAAACAGGTAAGAATATACCTAAGGTCTCTTATAGAGTTAAAAGGGTCATTCTGGATACCTGGTTAAGTGCCCTTAGGCGAAAGATATAGTGCATCCCCTGAAGAGACTATTATCTGAGCCTGTACATTTGGGTACGCTAGCATAAGATTCACAATTTGAATCCCCCCGAACTTGAGACTAAAGGTGATTCGGATTCAAAAGCAGACAGGAGGGTTACCCTGTCTGTTACCTGTTCACACTATTGTGCTCTGAGGTTGGCACTGTGGGAGCACAGGGCCTGACCTGCCGAGTGTGTTTGTGACCGATCTGGTTGGCAGTGGTGCGAAAAAACTGGTAACACAAGCTTTAACTGCTCAGAGTGTCAGCTTAATACTGTACAGCTCACTTGCAAAGTAAGGCAGTGATTTATTTTTAAAAAGGAAATAGAACTATATCATTTTGCTTACAGTCAAGTTCCTACCTGTTTTATTATTCTTCAAAGTGCAAGTTACAGTAGCCATAGTTAGGGAAGAAGATGGCTTCCAACAGCAGCACACTGCAGACTACCTGAAGCAGTTGTGCAAGGAGAGAGGAGTCCTGCACGAGGGGAGAGCCACCAAGCAGAACCTCATGGATGCTCTGATGGCCGCTGATGCCCAGAGTGTCGAGTCACAGACTGTGACTGTAAAGGACCAAACCTTGGGCGTGGAGGGGCCAGCGGCCAGTGCAGTGTGCAGATCCAGTGAGGAGGACAGCAGGACCAGTGCAAGCCCAGAGCCACAGCAGCAGGGGAAAGTCACCAGCATTTTGGAGCCAGAAGCAATCAGGCTGCAGACTGAGTTGATGAATGGAACTGAGGTTCCAGAGGAGGCTGGCCGGGAGGCGCGAGAAGCAGGCGAGAGAAATGAGCTGCAGAGGAGAAGAGGGAGCGAGAACAGAGAGAGAGGCTGAGCGAGAAGAACAAGCTTCAGAGGAGAAGAGGGAGCGAGAACAGAGAGAGGCAGACCGGGAAGAGCGTGAGTGCCAGAGGCAACATGAACTGGAGAAGCTACAACTCCAACCACCAATACCAGAGCAGGAAAGTGGCTTGGGTTTAACTGGATCTACAGGACTGGGTTACAAATTTAATTCCAAATTGATAGCTGAATTTAAAGAGGGGGAGTATATGGATGCCTTTTTAAATTCCTTTGAAAAAGTTTGTAAACAGGCAAATATTCCTAGAGGGTCCTGGAGCTTCCAGCTATCCCTGCTGCTTACCGAGAAAGCTCGGGATGCTTTGGGTCAAATGGACAATGAGGACAGTAATGATTACAGCAAACTTACAGCTGCACTTTTAAAAAAGTTTGATTTAACTGCAGAAGTATACAGAGCTAAATTCCGTAAGCTCAGGAGAAGCCCTGACATGAGCTACGAGGAGCTAGCCAAGCAACGACGTCAGCGTTTAAACGTTGGTGGGAAGGAACTGAAGCAAACTCTGTAGATAAAACTGAAAATGCTATATTGTTAGGGCAGTTTTTCTGGGCATGCCCAGCAGAGCTGAAAACCTGGCTGGAGGATCGAGATTCCAAAACAGTGCAAGAGGCTGCCGAACTCTCGGACCGCTATGCCTAGAGCAGACCTGCTCTGAGAGTGAATGGGGTGGGCGTGGCAGTGCAGAAATGGAAAAGTGCACCTGGAGGGCAGCTAAAACTCTCACTGCCTCCACCAAAACCAGTTAGCCCCAGGTTTTAAAGAAAAGATTTCTCTGAGAAAAGAAACGAATGTTGGGTTTGCAAAGAAACTGGGCATATTGCCAGACAGTGTCCTAAAAGGATGAGCAATACGCAAAATGGGGCTAGGAAAGAAGTGGGTTGTTTGTGTGTCCCTGGAAGCATGCCTGTGAACATGAGGCAACACATGCACCCAGTCACGGTGAATAGTGTACAGACACAAGGGTTAAGGGACACAGGGGCATCCCTGACATTGGTAAAAGGGGATCTAGTAGATCCGGGTCAGCTCATACTCACTAAATTTTTAACTGTACGAGACTTCACTGGGGAAGAGAAAACATTGCCACTCGCTAGTGTTCTCCTAGACTGGGGTGAAACAAGGGGAACTGTGTAACAGGTGGCTATAGCCAAAACGTTAGCAGTTGACGTCATCCTTGGCAAAAATCTCAAACAGGGGATGGTGTGTGCAGTTACCCGTAGCCAAGTGGGAAGGGGAAATTGTAGTTCCCCAGACCCCACAGAAGCCACTGTGGAAACCACTAGGAGGCTGGTTCCCCAGCCTGTGTCTCCTGATATGGAGACTAATGAAAAGGGGGATAGAAATTTCCCCAGTAGCAGTTAACCACACAGCTACGGAGAGTTACTCCGAAGAAGGAGGGGTGACCCATTGTCAGAGGGTTAGGGATGACAGTGATCCTGACTGCCCTGATGCTAATGCTAGGGACCCTAGTTTAGAGACTGAAGGGGACCTGTCCCATGCCTTGGGAATGTGTAAGGAGTTTGCAGCTGCTCAGAAAAGTGACCCTAGTCTAGAGAAGTTTAGAGCTTGGGCAGACTCTGACGGAGCACAGGGAGGTGACGGTAAACATAAGGTTTATTGGGAAAATGGACTGATGTATACTTAGGCTGTAAAGTCAGAGAGAGGGTGATAGGCAGGCAGCTTGTCGTTTCCAAGGGTATCGTGAGCAGTTGCTCAAGACTGCACGATATTCCCTTGTCTGGTCATCTGGGAACCGTGCGCACTATGCAGCGGTTGGCCCAGAATTTCTATTGGCCCAACTTCACCCAGCAGTTGAAGGAGTATTGCAGGTCTTGTCACCGGTGCCAAGAAATAGGGAAGGCAGGTAAGAAAACTCAAGCTGCCCTAATTCCATTGCCCATAGTGGAGGAGCTATTCCAGAGGGTTGGAATGGATATTGTGGAGCCTTTAAATACCCCCAGCTCCTCTGGGAAGAGGTTCATCCTAACTGTGGCGGATTATGCCACCCGGTATCCAGAGGCAGTCATCCTGTCCTCACTGAGGACAGACAAAGTGGCAGATGCCTTACTTGGGATTTTCTCCGATGTTGGGTTTCTGTAGGAGATTATCACCGATCGAGGGGGTTCCTTCATGTTGGATCTGATGAAACGTTTGTGGGAGAAGTGTGGGGTGGTGCATAGGCACATGACACCTTATCATCCGCAAGCTAATGGGCTTGTGGAAAGATTTAACAGTACCCTGAAGTCAATGCTCCAAGCATTTGCTGAACAGCATGGGAGGAACTGGGAGAAATACCTCCCCCACCTGTCGTTTGCATACAGGGAGGTGGCCCCAAGAGTTGACAGGATTTTCCCCCTTCAAGCTGTTATATGGATGCCAGGTACGTGGGCCCCTAGACTTGATCCAGGAGGACTGGGAAGGCAAGCACACCACCCAGGGCACTCCCATAGTGGATTACGTCCTTAGGTTTAGGGAAAGGCTGAAGGAGCTTATGGGGACAGCCCAGAGCAACTTGGCAACTGCCCCACACAACAAAAAGTGTGGTATGACCGCAGGGCCAGAGCTCACTCGTACACGGAGGGTCAGGAAGTCATGGTCCTTATTCCGGTCCGGAAAGACAAGCTGCAGGCTGAGTGGGCAGGACAGTACAAAATAGTTAGAAAGGTAAAAGACGTGAACTATATCATAGAGTTACCTGACAGAAGACATACAGAAAAAATGCACCATGTCAACATGATGAAGCCATATGCTAAAAGGGCTGACATGGTGTTTGCAGTGTGTAATCCTGGGGAAGGGACAGATGAAGGAGACCCCCTTCTACACTTGCTGGAAGAAAGCAAGCGGGAGTCCTCTGTGGAGGCAGTTAAACTGTCACTGCAGCTGGCCCCAGAAACGATTCAGGAAGTAAGGGAGGTTTTAGCAGACTTTGCCCCACTGTTTAGCCCCAAGCCTGGATTAACCCCCTTAGCGACACACGATGTAGAGACAGGGACACAGACGCCAATACAGCGGACAACATATCGGGTGTCAGAGGCTGTCCAAAAGGACATTAGGAGGGAAGTGGAAGAAATGCTGAATTTAGGGGGTAATCCAGAGATCCCACAGCCCCTGGGCCTCACCCATAGTCCTTGTGCCCAAGCCAGATGGCTCTACTCATTTCTGTGTGGACTATTGCGAATTGAATGCAGTCACGAAGTCAGACGCCCACCCAATGCCCCGGATGGACTAACTCCTGGACAAGCTGGAAGGGGCGACCTACCGAATGACTACTGACCTGACAAAGGGGTATTGGCAGATAGAGTTAACTGACAGAGCTAAGGAGAGGTCAGGCATTCATCACTCCGATAGGCTTATCTGAATTTAAAGTAATGCCTTTCGGAATGAAGAACGCCCCTGGCCACTTTCCAAAGGTTGGTGAACCAGGTGTTAAATGGTGCTGAGGAGTACGTCGTGGCGTACCTGGATGACATTGCCATCTTTAGTGCCAGCTGGGAGGAACACCTGTCCCACCTTAGGGAAGTTCTGGGCAGGATACAGTGGGCCGGGCTCACTGTCAAAGCTGAGAAGTGACAGGTGACCATGGCTGAAGTGGCATACCTTGGGCATGTTGTAGGCCGGGGGCAGCACTGTCCTAACCAAGTAAAAATAGAGGTGATCAAGGTATGGCCCAGACCAGGAATGCAGAAGCAGGTCAGGAGTATTCTAGGGACTGCAAGGTACTATAGGAAATTTGTACCCAATTACAATGCCCTGGCTTCTCCTCTGTCTGACCTGGTAAAGAAAAAATGCCTAAGAAAATTACCTGGGAACCAGCCTGTGAAAAAGCCTTTATCAGACCGAAGGAGGCACTGTGCAGTGTTCCTGTACTAACAAGTCCTGACTATAGCAGACCCTTTATAGTCCAGACTGACACCTCAGACGTGGTTATTGGGGCAGTACTGAGTCAGAGGAAAGATCACCCTGTAGTGTACCTGAGTAAAAAGTTACTTCTCAGGGAGCAGGCTTACTCTACTGTGGAAAAAGAGTGTCTTGCCATAGTGTGGGCCCTAAAGAAGTTAGAGCCATACTTATATGGGCAGCATTTTGAGGTACTAACTGACCACAACCCCCTGGTTTGGCTGACCCAAATGGGAAAAACTAATGGTAGACTATTAAGATGGAGTCTTGCCTTGCAAGGGTATGACATGACAATCTTACATAGGGCTGCAGCGACCAATCAGAACGCAGATGGCTGATTGCGTCTCTATGAGAAGTGAACTGACTTAGAGAGTGCATCCCATGCAGGGGATAGAACCCCCAAATTCAGTCTAGGTGGGGAGAAGTGCGACGCTTGGCTAGCTGGTTATGATTATTGTATGACATTTGTAATATAAAAATACAGTATGTGAACCTGTGCTTCCATGGGTGCCCCCCCCCCATTTCAGTGAAGCTACAGGATATGTAAATTGACCAGGAGGTCTCTGTAATGTTATTAACTTCCTTGAGAAATTGCATTTTATGGCCTTTTTATGACCTCATGCTTTTAAGTTGGAAACTAAATATACATGTTATGATCTCTCCGGGGCTGTAGGGCCCGCGTTCCCGGAGAGTCGTAACGTCTTTGAAGATGACGGGAGTGGTAGAGCAGTCAGGTCAGTGGGTAAGCCTGAAAGAGTCCCGGCTAGAGGAGAGATAAAGAGAATCTACAAAAAAAAAAAAATATATATATATATATACATTTTATTGCAGGACAGGATGTCATTTAGCTGATTCCTGTTGGTTATATCACACCTAAGTGACAGACTGCAGGGTTGTAAACCTCAAAGGAACTGGCTGATCAAAGACTCAATTTGGGAAATGAGTTTTTGCTGATTTCACATTATTTAATATATATCCTTATAGGACATCATGCTTGTGACTTTTATATTCTAAAAGGAGGAGCTAGACGACTCATTGAAGGAGTGTGGAGACACATAATTTAAACTGATACTTGTGTCTGGACTGTCATATTATTTTGGGACTCTAGAGAGACAGCTCTCTGATCTAACTTTAAAAAGGCACTTACAGAGGTAACACATTAGACAGAAAAGATCTGACTGTATTGTGGTAGGAGTTTGCTTTGTAATTTTCCATTGTTCTTTTATGTGATTGTGAGCTCTTTGATATATTGTTCTGTGTTTACATTTTTCATATTTTTATCATCTATTAGTAAAGTATCTTTTCTTGGAAAGACTGCCTGGGTGTCTGCCAGTTCTTTTTTGCATGTGACGTATAGATGGTTAAGTCTGACAATTGTTCAACAGCTTGGTGTTACTGAGCTTGAGTAAACAGGTAAGAATATACCTAAGGTCTCTTATAGAGTTAAAAGGATTCATTCTGGATACCTGGTTAGGTGCTCTTAGATGAAAAATATATTGCATCCCCCAAAGAGAACATTATCTGAGCCTGTACATTTGGGTATGCTAGCATAAGGTTCACAGTCTGAATCCCCCCAGAACTTGAGACTAAAGATGATTCGGACCCAAAAGCAGACAGGAGGGTTACCCTGCCTGTTACCTGTTCACACTATTGCGCTCTGAGGTTGGCACTGTGGGAGCAGAGGGCCTGACCTACTGAATGTGTTTGTGACATATTGTAGTTTTATTTTTTTAACAAAAAAACGAAACAACAACAACAAAAATACAACCATGGCCAGCACGGTATGGACACATTTTGTGTCAATTATCAAAAATGTAACTTGTGCCTATAATGGGATTTTTGTTTTTTATTAGGAAACAAAACAAAAAATGCAGCCATGGCCAGCACCGTAATGACACAGCCACTGCCATGATGAATCAGTGGCCACCTGTAGCTACTGCCTGCCCAAAGAGAACCCGTTTTCTTGGATGCCTTTCAAGTCCTGCTGGTTATCTTCTAGCAGAAGACACAGGTCTGACATTCATTAAAACAGCTCATGGCTATAGCCTAGCCCTCAGGGCCACATAGCTGCCCTGACTAATGCCCATGTATGTCACTGTGTACGCTCTGTGGCTGAACTGGTCCTGTCTCCTTTTTCAGAGTCATATCTGACTCACCCTGCATCTTGGCTTCAAAAAAACTGCATCCGCTGCCAGACCTTCCAGGAAAGGGAGCTCTATAAACCAGTCAAGTCGCTCTAGAGGGACAGCATACTTGCAGTCCATCTTATGAGGCAGAACTGGGAAGAAGATAGGTGCTTCCAGATGCCTAGTGTGGGACCCAACATAACACGAGCAACGGGAAAGGCCACTCCAGGTGAGGCATCCCTTTCCAGGAGGTCTATCAGTGGGAAGCATTCTTTCGTCTGGCCCTCCTTCAGCGGGGTGCCCAGGCCAGAGGCAAGGACTTTTCTGTCCAGCAACAAAGCAATGGAGGACTGGTCCCCTGAGGCAGGCCTCAATGATGATTTGTATGAGTCTGGGTAGAGCAGTGCTGGATGACAATGAGGTGAAGTGACCACCCTAACAGCTGGGGTGTCCATCTATAGAGCAAGCAGCAGCCCTGTCTCAGGACTGAAATCCTTGGCTGGAGCTCGCACCCAGTGTTGCTGAAATGTGGGGGTTGGGGAGTGAAACTGGCCACTGAGGCAATGCTGGGAGTGGCACAATCGGGTGGGGGGGGTGTGGTCAGAGCTTGGAGGGCTGGCCATGGCCTGGCTGGATTGGCCATGGATGTAGCCCTGGGCATATACACCCTAAGCTCTTGGCTCCCACTCAGCATTCTCCCGCCTTTTAGCTTTAAAAACAGTGTAGCTGGTTGGCGTTTCAATAAATGTTTTCTGCACTTTAATTTCATCAGTTTAGAACATTTATTTATTTATATAAATCATAAATATATGTATATATATAGTAAGAGAGTTAATTGTGGCAGTTCTGTTGGTCTGCTATGTTTGGGGTTAGCCACCTCATATGCATGCACAGCAGCATCTACTAAAAGTGAGTCTTCTTTTTTCCATATTTCATGAGTCTGTCTTATCAGAAGGACGGCACGCTCAGCCATTACAGTATCACCTTAGCACTACACTCAGGTGCCTGTGTTTTATGGTATGAGCCCAATCCCAGTGGCAGACTAGAGCCCATGAACTTTGGGCTCAGAAGCAGGTTTGCTACCAATTGAGCCACTCTAGCACTTGAGCACTACAATGATAAAAAACAGGAATGCCAGAACCCTGTCTTGCCAGTGGGGACCACACATCCCAGGCTTGGAGCGCAAACCCATCATCGTCTGGCTGGCAAGTGGTAGTGTTACATCATACAAATGCACTAGCCAGTCGGCTTGGCTCAGTGTATTCTATTTGCGCTATAAAGGATACAAGCTATTGCTTTTGACAAACCTTATTAAACAGGCAGTTGAAATCCACATGCACGCATTCCCCAGTCAGAGAATCAAACAGAATATTTTCTCCATGACGGTCACCAAGGCCCAGAATGTAACCAACCATTGACATCACTGCAGTAGAACGACAGTAGGCGGATCTGCTACTATACCTGATGATTGAGAGATACAAAGAAACAAACAGTACGGGACATTATGAGCATTTCTACAGTGAGACGTTCCTTTTAAGTACTACAGAACATTTCAGTTGTAGCACCAGTTTTTTTTTTCTATATCCATTTGTTTTTCTCCCTGATCAGATGTCTTCTGTGCATTCTAGCAGGTAACCACCCTGCCCCACTACCTGCCATTTCCTACTCCAGAATCCCCATAGATTACCCTCCATGGCAGGATGAAAGCAGGTGTCCTCACCTTCACTCCCTAGAGTACAACCCTATGTGGGGAGCGAAGCGTGCCCCTGCCACCATGCAGACAGCCACCATTTTTTTTTTAGCCTGCATTTTCTTCCCTTCAGCCCACCCACAGCGTTGAAGACATCCCTACAGGTGTTGCACACATGCAGCGATGCCCTGTTGAGGAAGCAACTACAGGGGCTGCTGTGGCAGCGGATCTTGATGCCAGTCCATGCAGCTGCACCACCCCAGCCCCTCGGTCACCCAGGTCACCAGACTTGAAGTGCAGTGTGCTAACCACTGGGCAACTGGGCAGCCCCGCACTAGCTATTTTTCAAAATGCAACATTTACCTGCTGCTCTTCCATGCTGACATATCCACAGTCCATTTTTGTGATGGAATCTTTACTGAAACTATTAATATGTACAGTGAGTTGTAGACATTGGGGGAAAACTTGTTCAGACAAAATCAGATTTCTGTATTTCAATACCTTTAATACTTCATTGCAAGAAACAGGCTCATTGTTCCCTACAACTGCTCTCCTCTGGCTGTTTAGAGGGCTAGTATTCTGCCTAAAACTAACATTCTTTTTTTTTTTTGTTAAAGCAGTGAACTAGTACCTTTTATGTCTCTGAAGTACTTTCTGTTTTCCCTTTAGTTACTTACACAATTTTTTTTAACCTGCTGTTAGTAGGTATGATGTGTGGAACAACACTCTGCCTGGAAGCTGACATACCTAGCTCTGTTCCTCCCATTACATCATCAACATTGTGATCTCACTATGTCTTCATAGCCGTTCATGAAAAGCCACTCAGCAGCTTACAGGTCTGTTACCTGTGATGTCGCTGTCAGTGAAGTCACAGCACTGATGAAGTGGTGGGAGGAATGGAAATTAAAAGTTACGTACTTATAGTAACTGCTGATATTCTAGAATACTTTCACCATTGATTCTCACTTATGGGTCTGGGCCAGAGGCACTAGGATACAGTGGGAACAAAGCTTTGACCAGGGGGCTGGCAATGACTACTGGGCACGGTGTCTGTGCACCTCCCCATATGCTGCTGCATGCTAGCCAATAAACTCCTGCTGCCCCCCCCACACACAATATCAGTTCTGTTTGCCTGGAGAGAAACAAAGTGGGGAAAATAAGACAGAGCTAAGGGAACTCCCTAGCCCAAAGGGATAAAGAAAGGATATAGGAAAAATAAACAAAATAAAACCTGACAGCAAACCTCTAAACAGAAAAAAAAGGACACATGAAGTGACAAAGAGAATTAGCTGGGTCTGGAGTTAGACCCTCAATACCCCTGGTCAGATTGCTGAGGTGTAGTGGTTCTAAGGAAGCAACCCTGAAGCATGTGGCTCTGGCAGTTAAGGCAAGGGAGGTATGTCTGAAAAGGCTGGGACCCCTTGTAATGGGGATGGCACAAATGTGCCCATAAGTAAACCACAGATGCCTCACAATAAGTAACACCATTCAGCCACAGGGGAACTGACTATAAATCAGTTAGATTATGCCATCTATTTCTCAGTGGAATTCTAGTGCATGAGGTACTGCAGGGCTGGACAGCCCAATGGATTCAAGATTTGTCTACCTCCCAGTTATTCCCCAAGCCTAGTGGAGAAAAAGGAACTGGGGCAGTTAGGGGCTGGCACCGACATAAGCAGGCGGCCGTGTGTGCCCCATCATGGTGCCAGCCCTCTGAAAAATTCTGGGTCCAAGCGCCTCCGGCTTAGACCCACTAGTGGGAATCAATAGTGAAGGCTTATTCCTGGAAGATCACGGACGTACCCTGTGTAAAGGGATAGTGTAGCTTTATCCGATCTAGTGCACAGCACTTGTCCACAGATAGGACTGCTGTCAAGTGGAGTTAGATTTGGATACTGCCCAGATGACACTTGCTGTATTTAGCAACTAATAGACATATACACCCAAGAGAAGGGGCTATATCCTAGGCAGGGAGAAGGAGGACAGGAAAGAAAGGAAGGAGGGAGCTACCTCCTGTTATTTTTCATTTAGTATGGAATCCTTAAGAGGACCCTTACCCCAGTTTTTTGGTGGACTGGGAACCCAAAATGGGTCCCAAACCATGTTTTTCTTGTCTATTACAATAAGCTGCCTTAGAAACCTGTGGCACTAGAGTGTGCCAGCCAGCAATGTAAGGTGAGCTGCCCAGAGGCTCTGGCTCTGCTAGAATCGAGGATGGTAGGCAAGTATGGTAATTAATGGCGAAGATATTCTTGAAGATCAACAGTTACGGTGAGCACATAAATTAAAGTTATGTACCTGTTGATCTTCAAGGCTATCTTCACCATTGATTACCACTTGCGGGTCTGTGCTAGATGTACTACGGCCCCGCAGGAGCCAGAACTTTTCTGGGTGTTGGTGACGCCTGTGGGCACTGCATGAGCCCACTGGTAAACAGTGTCACCAGCTCCCAACTGCCTCAGTACCTTTTTTTTTTTTTTTTATTATCATGGAAGTGAGCAGCATGAACCTAACGAGTAACCTATGCACTTGACCCAAGGGCATAAGATAGCTCGGTGGCCCATGTGAGAAGTGCTACCAAACCCAGTAATAGTGTCTTTACAACCCAAACCAACCACAAAGGGGTGAATAACAACACAAAAATACTTGAGTGAGTCAGAGGGATGGTCGGAGGGCATATGAATGAATGGTGAAGATAGTGTAGTCTGGAAGACAGAATAGTTACGATAAGTACATGACTTTTTTATCTTCCAAGAATCAATTTTCACCACTGAGTCCCACTGGTGGGTCAAAGTACCAAGCTCAAAGAAAGTCCCACGGACTAGGGAGGCTGAAGGACAGAGCTCACTCAGGATAGTAATTCATTCAGAACTGTCCCGTCAAAAGTGGCATGCTGCTTGGCATGGACATCCAGGGCATAGTGCTTGGTAAAGGTATGCACTATGCTCCAATATGCACCAAGCGTATTTCTGCCGGGGAAATGGCAACTGCTCTGGTGGGTCGGCACATACCCTGCCCTCCAGTTTAACATGAGCTATAGCAGCGGCTTAGGCAGTTGAGGCAGAAATGCACTTGATTGTGACAGGATGTCCCTTTCAATTAGGGCCGAATAAGACAAAGAGCTGTTTAGACTGTCTGAAGTCCCTTGTCCTGTCCAGGTAAAACCTAAAGACCATCTTAACATCTAAGGAGTGGGGAGTTCTTTCTCCCTTATTCTGGAAGTTGGCAAAGTACGTAGGCAGGAATATAGCCTGATTAAGATGGCACTCCACCACACCTTAGGCAGAAACCTGGGAGGTGTATGGAGAACTTCCTTATCTTTTTGGGAAACAGTATACGGAAGATCTGTGACTACAGCATGAATTTTAGATACTCTACATGCAAAAGCTTGCAAGTGAGCATATCCAGCACAAGATTGATATTCCAGGGAGCCACCAGCTTCCTGATAGGAAGTCTTGTGTGCAAGTTATCCCTGAGAAATCTCCTGAACAGTGGCAACTGTGCCAAGTAGAGAGTGCCTAGTGGCTGCTAATGCTGAAATAGCACATAGGTAGACCTTAACTGTGGAATACTGCAGCCCAGCACCAGAAAGGTCCAGTAAGTACTCCAAAAGCTTTTCAGGGGTACACCCGAAAGGGTCCACGGAGGTACTGGAGAACCAGACGGAAAATGATTTCCACTTGAATGTATATTTCTTCCTGGTGGAAGTTTTAACTGCAGTCAAAAGTATTTCAAAGACCCCTTGAGGCACCTTGAACCTATTCACTTCTATCTCTTCAGGAGCCAGGCCTTAAAGGAAAACTGTGCTTTGCAGGGGCGGGACCCTCCAGTTTAGCTTTTGTCAGAAAAGCAGCTGTTTCCTTGTACCGCAGACTTGTTTAATTTAATTACCTTTTATATATCTGAAGTACTTTTTATTTAACTGTAAAGGTGTGGCGCTGCACCTTTACAGTTAATGGAGCTGCTCCAGAGTCCACCATACTTCCAGGTAGCGGACGTTTGATAATTAAACAAGTTTGCGGTGCGAGGAAACAGCCGCTTTTCTGATAAAAGCTAAACCGGAGGGTAAGCTTTGCAGGGGTGGGAGCCCCTGCAAAGCACAGTTTTCCTTTAAGGTGAAGAAGTGCAGGTTGCGATGGACCAGCTGATCCTGGGTCAGTAAGTTCATCCCAAGAGGCAGAACACTCGGTCTGCTGACTTGAAAGTCTATTCAACAGAGGAAACCATATTTGCGAAGGCCAGCAGGGGGCCACTAGCATATCTTACCTGCCATGTGCCTCCAGTTTGAACAACACCCTCTGAATGAGAAGGGTTGTCAAGTCAATTTTACTTCTTTAGCACCCAATCCCAGAGGCTCTGGGTGCTTTACATAAGGGTGAAAACAATTTACAAACAAAACACAGCATTTTAAATCACAGTCAGTAAATCATGAAACATACAATAAATAATAACCATAAATGGTAATCTTAAAACTCATTCAGCTTTGGTTAAAATTAATGGACATCAAATGCCTGATTAAAAAGATGTGCCTTAAGGACCCACTTAAAAGTTTCCACAGAAGAAGCTTCACTTAACGTTCATGGTTGGGAATTCCATGACACTGGTCCTACCACTTTGAAGGCGCGGTTTCCCAATGTCTTTAACTGCGCCCTAGGGACCACAAGGAGGCCCTCCGCAGAAGAACGTAGTGAGCGCACTGGGAGGACAGGTGCCAGGAGGTCAGACAGATAGCCAGGACCCAAGCCATATAGGGCCTTATAGGTGAGCAAGCCCATCTTGAAGGCGATCCTCCACCTGACTGGCAACCAGTGCAGTTTGCACAAAACTGGGGTTATATGAGCGGACCTTGGAAGGTCCATCAATAACCTGGCTGCAGCATTTTGCACCAGCTGCAGCTGGTGGAGGTTGTCTCCACTGACCCCGAACTTATACAGCATTACAGCAATCGAGTTTGGATGTAGCAAAAGCATGCACCAGTGACGGCAGGTCATCAGGTGGAATTAGGGGTTTAATCTGGGTGACATTTCTTAAGTGGTATAAACCACCCGGACAATGGCAGACACCTGAGCTTCAAGTGTGAAGCCATCATCAAGGATGATGCCCAGATTTCACACTTTAGTGGCCGCCGCCAGTGCGGTGGACCACAGAAATAATCCTGTTTCTGCCCTAGTGGTGACCACATTGCACCGATGATCAGGCTCAATCACCAGTACCTTCATCTTGTCTGGGTAAGGCCTCAACCAGTTAGAGGACATCCAGTCCTGGATCTCGGATAGGCAATTATTTAGCACGATCGCAGCGTCAGATGTCTTGGGGCAAAGGACATATACAGCTAGGTATCATCTGCATAGCAGTGAAAACGCATACCGTAACACCTAATGATGTCACCGAGGGGAAGCATGTACACCGCAAGCAACATGGGTGACAAGATTGAGCCATGAGGTACTCCACGGGTCAGGGGCTTCAAGTAGGAGGAGAAATTCCCTGTCACAAGCCATTGCATCCTGTCTGTCAAAAAGGACTCAAACCAACTGATGACTTTGCCAGTAAGTTCACAGAGCTCTCTCAGGCAATCAAGCAGCACCATGTGGTCTAAGGGGTCAAATTCTGAGAAGAGAACCAGAAGAACAAGAATTGACCATTCTCCTCTGTCTCTCATCCCAAGGAGATCATTTTTCACCCTGATCAACGCTGTTTCAGTGCTATCTTTTCTCCTAAATCTGGACTGGAGTGGCTTGTAGATGTCAAAGGCCATCGGGTGAGCCTCAAGCTGCAAAGCCACCACTTTCTCCACTATCTTCCCAAAGAATGGAAGATTGGAGACAGGCTGGTAATTCACTAAGCTGTCAGGGTCGAGTGATGGTTTCTTCAGTAGGGGCCTCACCAACGCCTCCTTCAAGGCGTCAGGGAAAAGCCCCCTCCTGAGAGCAAACACTGGACAATCTCAGTGAACACTGGACCAATGGACTCAGCACATCCCACCAGGAGATGTGTCGGGCCCGGGTCCAGTTCACGGAAAGTGGGTCGCAGCTTTGAAATTACCTTGATGACCTCAGCCACCCCCACCGCCCGAAACTCATCCCAGAA
The DNA here is from genome assembly GCA_016271365.2 of Neoceratodus forsteri. Taxonomy (NCBI): domain Eukaryota; kingdom Metazoa; phylum Chordata; order Ceratodontiformes; family Ceratodontidae; genus Neoceratodus; species Neoceratodus forsteri. The sequence goes on along the minus strand of CM028137.1, from coordinate 313,006,432 downwards.
TGTCGGAGTGCTTCTGTCCCTACCAGGCTCTATACTGTGGGACAGATCATGCTTCACTGGAGATATCCTGGCCCTAATGGTGGACACCCTGTCAGAAAAGTACTGAGCAAACTCTTTGCACTGTGCAATTGAAACTGCTCTTTTCGGCTGTAGACAGGCTAGATGAAGTAGCCTGTCTACAGTCTGAAAGAGCAGATCTGATCTGTTCCTTCCTGCAGCAATCTCTCTGGACAGGAACTCTGCCTTCTTATGGTTGATTGCCCTTTGATATTCATTGTAATGAATTCTCAAAGCCAGTTTGTCATCGGAGGCCCCGGTTCTCCTCCAACAATGCTCCAATTTCCGACCCCTGGTCTTCATCTCCTTGACAGCACCATCAAACCACAGGGATCTCAAGTGAGAACACCTGGGTTGTATACGGATCAGTGCAACAGCATTGAACGCCTTGGTGACAGCATTATTATATGCTGCCACCGCCTCATTCAACCCTGTCACAAGGGTTGGAAGGAATGCATAGAGAAACAGATGTTGCCATGACAGTCTGAATGCATTCTGACAGGGAGCAGAACTGAGGCAGTTTGACTTTGAATGGGGATGCAAAAAGGCCCACATCTGGGGTGCCCCACTCGTCAAATAGCGATTTCAAGATGTCCGGTGCTAGAAACCACTCATGAAGCTCTGCCTCTGTTCGATTTAACTCCTCTGCCATAGTGTTCTGAAGTCCTGGCAGTTAGATTGCTTGGAGCAGGATCCCCCTGCTCCAGACATCATTCCCTTACTCCCATCACCTCTCTGCAGAGAGAGTGCGAGTGTGCTCCTCTTTGCTTGTTGAACTAGTACATAACAGACTTAATGTCTGTCTAGAGTAGAACTGTCTTTCGGCTAACCAAGTCTACTAGGACTTTCAGACAGTGCAGAAATGCATGCATCTCTGGCACACTAATGTGGAGGTGTGTTTCTGACAGGTCCCAAACACCTTGTATCTGGATACCCAGGCACTGGGTTCCCCACCTCAACAGGGAGGCATCTGTGGTAAGGGTCACCATTGGCTCCTTGGGGAAAACAGGAAGCTCTGGAGGAGGTTGTCTTCCACTGACCACAACATCAGGGACCTCAGCCAGGGGTTTGGTCACCTGAATGGGGTAGTCTGAGGTTGCGATGCTGGAGACCAAGAAGTCTGAGCATCCACTGAGTTGTCCTTATATGCAGTCTTGCCACAGGCACTGTAAACACCAGGGATGCTACTGGGCCCGGCATGCGCTGCATGGAGTGGGATGGCACAGTCTTGCATTCCATGATATAGTATGCCATCTGCAGGATTGCTCATGAGGAAAGCCCTAGCCCTGGTCGTGTCCTGAACAGCAGTTCCTGGGAAGGCTTCAGCTGAGACTTCTACAAGTTCAGCAGGACTCCCATGGACATCAGGAAGTGAGAGGGAGTGGCCACTGCCTGCTTCGTCTCCTGCCTGGACAGGCTTGAGATCAGCCAGTCTCCAAATATGAGAAGACTTGGATTCCTAGCGTTCTGAGGTGCACTGTGAGTACTGCAAAGCATTTAGTAAAGACTTGCAGTGCCGAGGAAAGCCCAGAGGGTAGGACTCTGGACTGATAGTTATGCCTCTCCATATAGAAATGCAAATTACGTGTCTACCATAATTCTTGATCTTCTTGGACGAAATCTCCACCACTCATTCACACTAATGGGACTACGCTGAAGGCGCTAGGACCCAGCGGGAGCCAAAAATCTTCAGGAGGGCTGGCGCCGAGGTAGGACTGTGCATGCTCAGCGAGACTGGCTCACGCTATATAGGCTATCTCAGCACTGACCCTCCAACTGCCTCAGTACCTTTTTTACCGAGGAGGTGCAGGGTAAACTAACCTAATCTGGACATAAGACAGTCCGTATAACCCATTTAGGAAGGGTGACCTCAACAGAGTCTTCACAGCCCAACCAATGAGGGAGTGAAGACCAAAAACAGGATGAGTGAGCTCGGGGGATAGTGGGTGGGTGTGTGAATGAGTGGTGGAGACTTTGTCCAAGAAGATCAAGAATTATGGTAGGCATGTAATTTACATATCTTCCTGGATTTAAAGTCTCCACTACGCAATCCCACTAACGGGAGAGTACCGAGCCAAAATAATCCCCCGAGAATTAAGGATTGCCCTGCCAAAAGATTGATGTTGTCTGGCATGGACATCCAAAGCGTAGTGCTTCACAAAAGTGTGCATGGAGCTCCAAGTAGCTGCACTGTAGATGTCTGCAATGGGCACATTTTGAATTTCTTCCAGAGATGCTGCGACTGCCCTGGTAGAATGAGCGTATACTCTGCCTTCCAGCTTAATCTGTGCAATGGAGTAGCATTGGCGAAGACATGCCACTAGCCAGGCCGAAATACATCTGATAGCAAGAGGCTGGCCCAGCCGGGCAATGCTGCAAGAAACAAATAACTGTTTAGATTTGAGGATCTCTTTAGTTCTGTCTATAGAACTGTAAAATCCTCTCAACATCCAGAGAATGTAGGGTACGCTCTCTGTCATTCTGGAAGTTCACGAAGTAGGTCAGAAGAACCAAGGGTTGGTTCAATGGAATTCCAAAACTACTTTAAGGAGAAACTTAGGGTGAGTTCTAAGAACCACCTTGTCTTTGTGAAATACAGTATACGGGGGGGGGGGATCTGTGACCAAAGCATATATTTCAGACACTCTGCGAGTGGAGGTAATGGCTACAGGTAAGGCAGTCTTCCAGGTCAGGAACTTCAGCTCACAAGTTGCTAGGGGTTCAAAAGGTTTACGGGTGAGCATGTCTAGCACAAGGTTAATGTCCCAGGTGGTCACCGGTCTTCTGACTGGTGGCCTAGTGTGGAGTATACCTTTAAGGAATCTTTTGACCAAAGGTAACTGAGCTACAGACATGGAGTGTATAGGCTCGTGGTACGCTGAGATTGTGCAGAGGTGAACCGTTACGGTTGAGTATTGCAGTCCTGTGTTTGACAGGTCCAGAAGATATTCCAGGACTTTGTTAGGTGGGCAGGAGAAGGGGTCCAGGGAGGACTTTGCACACCAGATGGAGAACCACTTCCACTTAGCCGTATAAGTTTTCCTAGTAGCCAGCTTGCGTGCTGCTAGAACGTCTGAGACCCTACGTGAAACGTCAAACCTACTCACTTCTATCTCTTCAGGAGCCATGCGTGAAGGTGAAGGGATCTCAGGTTGGGATGGAGCACTGGGCCCTGGGTCAGCAGGTCCCTTTGAAGTGGAAGTTGTCTCAGTAAGGTTTCCGATAATCTGTTGATTAATGTAAACCAAATCTGATGAGGCCAGACAGTGGCGATGAGGATCATTTTGCCCCATTGTGCCTCCAGCTTGAGCAGCACCCTCTGAGCCAAGGGAAAAGGAGGAAATGCATACAGAATGTGTCCTGTCCACCGCAGTCTGAATGCATTTTGACAGAAAACACCAGGTTCTGGATTTCTGGAGCAGAACAGAGGCAATTTTGCGTTGAGTGGGAATGAAATAAGGTCCAGGTCTGGTGTCCTCCACTCTTCGAAGAACGATTGCACGACGATTGTGTCGAGAGACCACTCGTATGATCCGCTTTCCACTAGATCGCTTGCACTCCTGGAAGGTAAACTGCCTGGATCAGGGCTTTGTGCTCCAGGCACCACTTCCACACTCTCACTGCTTCCCTGCAGAGGGGGTAAGGGCGTACTCCACCTTGTTTGTTGATGTAGTACATCGCTGCTTTGTTGTCCGTTTGAAGGAGAATGATCTTGTGACACAATGTCCTTCAGAGCTTGGACTGCATACAGGACAGCTCTCATTTCTAGGGTATTTATGTGGAGTTGAGACTTGTCCTGATTCCATCGACCTTGGTTGTGGAGATCTTGACAGTGAGCTCCCCATCCGAGTAGGGATTCATCCGTGGTGATGGGAGATTTGAGATTCCAGTGGAACAAAGGGAAACCCTTTCAGAAGATTGTCCTCTTGAGTCCACCAGGTGTGTGACCGTTTTAGAGGTTCCGTCATCTTAATGTGAAAGGACTGGAGATGTGTGGTCGGGGACCACTGAGTACTGAGCATCCACTGAGTAATTCTCATGTGAAGATGAGCCAGAGACACAGTGAACACTGAAGATGCCATGAGACCCAGCATCTGCTGCATCGAGAGGGCTCGAACTGAGTTGCTCTCTTTGATAAAGTAGGCCATCTGAAGGATGTCATTCCTCCTGTCCTCTGGAAGAAAGGCTTTTGCACTGGAGGTATCCAGAAGGGCTCCTATGAAGAGGAGCTGTTGGAAGGGTTGTAGTTACGATGTTCCTAAATTCAACAGAACTCCCATGGATGTGAGGAAGTTGGACGCCGTAGCCATGGCTTCCTAAGTCTCTTGTTTGGAGAGGCTTGCTAGTAGCTAGTTGTCCAGAAGTGGGAACACTTGAATTCCGAGTTTCCTGAGATACGCTGCGAGAACTGCAAAGCCCTTTGTAAAGACTCGAGGCGCCGAGGATAGCCCAAAGGGCAGGACTCTGAATTAGTAGTGGTGACCCAAAGCCACAAATCTGATACTTATGGTGGTTTGGGTGTATGAGAACAGGTTGGTAGGCATCCTGCATGTGCAAGGAGGCCAGTCAATCATTTTGATGAATCAGAGGTAAAAGAGTGCCGAGTGATATCATCTTGAACGTCTCCTTGTAAAGGAATCTTTTTAACTTCCTTGGATCGAGAAAAGGGCACATTCTGCCTGTTTTCTTTGGAACTAGAAAGTAATGGGAGTAGAAACCTGTGTTCCATTGATCTAATGGAACTACTTCTACTGCCCTGTTGTTCAGAAGGCCTTGAATCTCAGAAGCAAGAAGGTCTGACTGAGAGACAGACAGCTTGGGCTGTCATTTGGCTGGATGATCTGGAGGTGTTTCTGAAAGATTTAGAGAGTAATTCTCGCAGATTATCCTGAGCACCCATGTGTCTGATGTGACTGACCTCCACTGGTTGTAAAACTAAGTCAGATGCCCTCCTACCACCAAAGAAGAGTCCCCCTCGGACAGCTCAGGTGGGACTTGGGGGCCGGAATCTCAAAGGGTGGCACTAGGCTCTTTTGGGCCCTGTGCCTTCTGCTGCATTTTCTTTTGTGGCTGGGGGGCTTGATTCTTGTTGAAGACCCCTCTGCCTTTGCCACGAAGAAGTGACGCCAGTTCCCACCCCGTTAAGGGGCAGCAGAGGGCGGTCTGGCCATTTTGATAGCCATTCTAGTTTTCTGTGTGGCCTCTAATGCTTGCTCGACTTGAGGGCCAAACAGATAAGTTCCATCAAATGGGAAACTCATAACTCTCTGCTGGGCATCATTTGTGAATACCAATGTTCGTAACCATGAGTGGCGTCGAGTGCATATACCAGCTACTGCTGCCCTGGAAGCAGTGTCAAAGACATCCACAGCAGCTTTTAGTTGCTCATTGTTGGACTCAATGCCTCTAGTAATGGTCTGGAGAAGCTCTGAGCTAACATCCGACTCCGGAAGAGCTTCCACAGTGGCTTTGAGCGAATGCCAGAGGGTATACTCATATGGAGAGAAATAACCCTGGTAGCTAGCAATGCACATACCCAGGGTAGAGGCAGCGAAAACTTGCTTCCCCAAGGTGTCAGTCTTACAAGATTCTTTCTTTACTGGACGTGCCGTAGAATCCTGAGGAAGACAGCGTCATCATTCTCTGCCAAGACAACTATGGCATCAGCAAGGGCCTGAGAGGCCAAGATAGGTCGATCGGGGCGGGGGGGCGTCCTTCCTGTCTACAGATTTAGCCATGGAAGGAACAAGCGTCGGATTATCCCACATCATTTGTGAGAGAGTCTCAAAAGAGGGCTGCACCAGGGAGGGGTTAATTACACGGAAATGTCCGGAACGTGTAGATACTGCAGACGCAGCAATTTCCCCGGATCGATCTCTGAAATCTGGAGAGAGAGAGAGAGAGAGAGAGTGGAATTCATGTTCTTTAGCAGAGACTTAAAGGAAAGGTCCTCGACCAGAGGCTCTGCGGAAGGAGAGGGCTTAATTGTCACTCTGAGAGAAGAATCATTGTCAAAGTCTTTTCACCAGCCCAGTGGCGCTGAGGGTTGAGGCGCTGGATGCCACACCTTGTGCCAAACCGGCGACTAGGGTTCGGGAATGAGCCCGGGCCACTGGGGTTCGGCAGGAGAGAGAGAGAGAGGACTGCGCATCCGGAGGACTGCTCTCCTCTCTCGGGCAAGGATCTAGAGACAGCCCGGCATTGCAGTGGCCCCCAGTGGAGACTGGAGGCCCTGTAACACTTAGAGCTAGCACGCAGGGGGAGGACATCAGGTGGCTGCCTTCCGGACGTGGGTGGGAGCATCCACGACACGGGGTGGGAGGCACTGCACATCCCATGTCTGAGGCGTAAACAAGAAATACCCTGGCTTGCCAAGGAGGTGACGAGGGCCTCAGGGACCTCCCTCACATCTCCAATTCTGGGCAGACCACACCGGGGATCCACGGCCGTCTTCCTGAGAGGGTTGGACCCTCTAACTGCAGAAAGATGCTGCCAAGGGAGGGTGGGCCCTGCCCGGGGGGGGGGGGAGATCCGGGGCGCTGGGAAGTCCCTCAAGGGAAGGGAGAACCGGAGTGGTCTGCCACAGAGGGGAGTAGCAGGGCTAGCATCAAGAAGGCCCCTCTGAGAGATGCCTTGGTGAGGTAGTGAATAAAAAAAGTTTTGTTTTTTTTTTTTTTAAACTTTAGTCTTCATTCAAGCTCTGCAGAGTAAATGTTTACAACTTTGAGAATCAGAATACAGACTTAATACTTTGTACGGTAGTACATTCCATTTCATTGTTATACCAGGGGGAACAGAGATCTAAAGGTTTAGTGGTAATTAAATTCACAACTACGGATTGCCCTGACCCAAGAGGGAAGAGGTATGCTGTGTCTTAATTCCCTGACGTGGATGCCCCGTCTGGCTGGAGCCAGACTACCCATCTTGACCATCTCTGAACATAAAGAGTGGTCTTGTGATTTATTTTAAAGGTGAGTTCCTCCAGTTCAGCCAGTCCTTTAATGATTAGGATCCAATCTTGTTTTTGGGGTACAGTGAGACTAAGCCAGGTCCTGGTTATCACCTTATGGGCCGCTGTCATTAAGATTGCCCAAAGGTACAGCGAATCAGGTCCCCTAACCTCAGGGGGAGGAATTCCTAGGATCAGTTCTTCCCAATTCATCGGCTGAGTAATGGCCAACATGCTCTTTATTGCTGATGTAATATCAGCCAAAAATCTGTTAAGTTTAGGGCAAGCCCAAAAGATGTGTAGGTAGTTTGCCTTATCTTCCCCACACCCCCTCCAGCAGCCAGCTGAGAGATTTGGGTTCCTTTTATTTAGCACCTCAGGTGTAAGGAAGAAACGGATCCTCACCTTCCAGGCAAATTCTTGCCAGAGAGGTGATCTAGTTGCCAATTTAGCAACGTGGAAGATGGAATTCCAGTTGATAGAGGCAGAACCCAGACCGGCCTCCTCCTGCCATTTGTTTTTAATTTTGGTTAGAGGATCAGATCTTATGGTTCTTACAGCCTTGTAAAGAAGAGAAATCTGACCCTTTTGGACCGTTAGTGATTTTATCTGTTGGATGGCTGCCAGTAGGGGGGCCAACCCATCCAGACACACCACTCTCCTCTGAAGGGAGGTGATGTGCCTGGAGGAACCTAAAGTGGTCTGCATTCTTAAGCCCGAATCTAGTCTTGAGTGAATTAAAATCTAAGATTAGCTCCCCCTTGGTAAACTGCCTGAGAAATGTCAGGCCCATCTTACTCCATAGCTTATATGTAGGGTCAAGTCGATTAGAGGGAAAGTCTTCAGTCCAGGCTAGTCTCCTAAGGGTCCATAGTGAAGATAACAATTTTTATTTTTGCCACAATCTATGAATCGAGCGGAGGGTCTCACCTACTGAGCTAAGCCTGGGCATTGGTTGAAGTTGGGTTAAGAAAGGAGTTAATATTCAATCTTCGAGGGGCAGCCTGCCCCTTCCCCTCTCCATATCCCTCCAGCCAGAGGTGGAGCTGAGACCAGACCACTGTAGAGACTGTTTCAGTTGTACCATTAGGAAATAATCCTCCAGATTTGGGAGTGACCTACCTCCTGCCTCACGCTGGGCCTGTAATGTTTTTAACCTTATTCTTTGTCTCTTATTAGCCCGGACAAATCTAGAGATCATTTTATGCCATGTCTGGAAGTTAGATTTATGAATATAGAGGGGTATACACTGAAACAGATACAAGAATTTTGGCAATACATTCATAATTATAGCTTGAATTCTGGCATACATAGGGATATTAATTAGGGACCACCTTTCCAGGGCTTTCTTGAGAGAAGTCGTCTGGGGTGAATAGTTTGCTTTAAATAATTTAGATGAGTGTTGGATAATGTGAATCCCCAGATATCTCATACTCCCAGCTGTCCAATTTAATGGGAGGAGTTGGCGGATGCCCTCAGGTGGATCAAAAAAGAAGCTTAAGGCCTCTGTTTTGGTCTTATTTAAAGAGTAACTTGAGTGCTTCCCAAAAGTCTCCAGTATAGGCCGCACTTGTTCTATCGATTTATGAGGCTGAGAGAGGGACAGGAGAACATCATCTGCATATAACAGGATCTTCTTCTGTATTCCCCCCACCTCGATCCCCGACACACCCTGTGCCCTTCTGATAGCCTCTGCTAGGGGTTCGATATAGAGCGCGAACAGCAGGGGGGAGAGAAGACACCCCTGCCGAGTGCCCCTGCCAAGGTGAAATCTGCTAGACAGACCCCTGCCATTCTGACATATGCCTGAGGGCCCTATATAAGGATCTCATGGTGTCCATAAAAAGCTCGGGAAACCCCCTATGTTCAAGTACCGAAAGCAGAAACTCCCATGAGACCCTGTCAAAGGCCTTTTCGGCATCTAGGCTTAATAAACAAGCCGGGGTATGGGTACGTTGGATCTTATCTATCATGTCTAAGGCAGAGCGTACTCCACCAGGTGCCTGTCGGCCCAATACAAATCCTGACTGGTCTGACTGAATTAACTCTGGTAGTATTGGGTTAAGTCTTGATGCTATTATGGAGGTAAAAATCTTGTAATCTTGATTTAATAAGGATATGGGGTGATAAGATTCACACCTTGAGGGATCTTTTCCCTCTTTATGCAAGACTGTTATGGTGGCATATTGCCAGGAAGGGGGGACCACTCCCAGACCAGATGTTTGAGAACGCTTTATGGAGAAGGGGAACTACTTCAGGGGCTAGAGTTTTGTAAACTTCAGCTCCAAACCCATCAGGGCCAGGACATTTGGCCGGCTTAAGTTTTTTAATTGTGGAGATAATTTGCTCTTGAGTAATAGGTTTGATCAGCGTCTGGGCGGCTTCTATGGAGAGAAGAGGGAGCAGTATAGAGCTCAAGTAGTTTCACTTGTCTAGTAGAGAGGTATTTTCTACTGACTCATATAGTTTGGAGTAGTATTCCACAAACGAGTCTGCTATCCGAGTTGCTTGTCTAGCCATTTGGCCTGTTCGGGGCGAGACTGTTTTAGTTATTGTAGCTTTGGCTGCACGGTGGAGTTATCTATAGGCTAAGAGTTTAGTGCCTCTAGACCCACCCTCATAATATCTTTGTTTTAAGTAAAACAGAGCTTTTCTACCTCTAGTGTTTGGATATTATGTAGGAGTTCCCTGCACCTTAAGAGTTCCCTGCCCCAGGACTCCTCCCACTTAGTTTTTTGGGCATCTTCTAGTTCCTTGATCTGGGAGATTAATTTCTGCTGGCATTGCATTGATTCTCGTTTTCTACGAGAAGCTATTGATATAAGTTTGCCTCCAAGGACGGCTTTAATAGTGGCTGTAAGTGGGGCTCATTTTGTGGATGTTTCACTGTGTAACAGGCTGCGCTGGTAGAGGCCTATTTCTTCTGATTTAAAACCTATTTGGTGGGATTTGCTTGGATATGGTTATTTGAATTGGAGACCTATATCTGTTAATTTCAAGCCTATTTTGATGTGTTGTTAGTGAAGCTGATTAAATTGGAGACCTGGTTCCTTTGGCAGCAAACATATTTTGGGGGCTTTGACTTGAATTTTGATTCCTTGTGCTGACTCCACTAGCTGCAAAGGTTAGTGCATAGTGGGGGAGGGGTGTTAATGGTCTGGCCAGGTCTCACTCAGCCAATTGACTGGAGGCAGAGCTGAATCAGGTTGAGGTGTTAGCTGCTTTGTCTTCTCAGAAAGAACTGGAAGGGGACAGGATCAGTTGTGTTCCGGGACAGTAGCTGCTGCTGTTGTTTTCACAGGGTTCTTGTGGATTTTACTTGGTAGGTTAGTTCTTTTCTTTCTTTCTTCTAAGGGACTAGCAGGGTATTGTTTTGGGGACTGCTGGATGTTTGAAAACTGATTTGGTGGCTGTAAGTGGGGCTCATTTTGTGGATGTTTCACTGTGTAACAGGCTGCGCTAGTAGAGGCCGATTTCTTCTGATTTAAAACCCATTTGGTGGGATTTGCTTGGGCCTGGTTCTTTGGCTGCTGGGCTTGGAGGGGAGACACAGGGCTGATACACTCTCTCTCGAGTCAGGTGTCTGCCTAATACCCTCCCTCCCCAGAAGTCTGCGAATTTATAGGGGAACACCTGCCCTGCAATTGAAGGAAAAGGCTGCAGGTGCAGCTCATGTAGTCTAGCCACTGGGGGTTGGATTTAAAGGCTGGGAGAGAGGAGCTTAGGGAGTTGTTCATTTCCCTTATAAGTTTAATGTGTTGTACTGCACTTAGTAACAGGGTTACTGGTGTACAGTGGGACTGTCTCTAAGATTAGTGGGTAACCTGATTAGGCAGTAGGGTGTATCTTGGACTAGGGGGAAACCTGGTGGCTCACCCAAGGAAACCTATTTGGAAGGGGATGGAACCACACGTCATTAGGGCCGGCATCTTTGGGAGGGTGGTGGGGTGCACAGGGTGTGGAGCAGCCATGATACTGGACTGGGCTTGGAAGTTCGGTGGTTGCCCAGTGTGCTACACTAGCAAGTACAGCCAGGGAGGAGGCTAAGGGGATTAGGAGAAAGCTGGGGAAGGGGTGGTATGGCTGGGGAAGGGGCTGGGAATCTCCCACGGGTTGCACCAAGCACTCAGGGTGGGGGCATAGGAAAGGAGTGCAGGAGAATACCAGGGGTCCATAGGGACCCTGGCAGAGGGGTCCAAAAGGACACTACCAAGGAAGCAGGCAGGTAACTGGGGACCCTCACAAAGGAGGGACGGAGGGACAACATTCTCGGGAAGTAGGCAGATGGCCAGGGCTGGACAGAAGGAAGCAAAAGGCGAGGGAGGTGGATCAGACCTTACACTCAATAACCGCTTCAATTCTCTTCTTCTGCTCGAGGATGAGGGGGTGATGTAGCCACGACAGGGTTGTTAGAGATGGAAAGGAGTAGGGAGGAGGCAGGGGCCAGATAGCAGGAAGAACAGGGGGGACCTGGAATGCAGGAGGAATGGGGAGCAGTGAATCAGAGCAGGAGGGCAGGGAGAAGAGGGAGGAAAGCGCAAGGAAAAGGACCAGTTGGGAGGAAAGGTAAAGGAGAAGGACCAGAAGTACAAGGAGTTCAATAAAGGGAGCTGAGGGTTTAGGCCAGGGGCACGAAGCGAGCAAGGAGGAACTAAATGGAGACAGGAAGGAAGGAGAATGAGCCAGGCTAGTTTGCAGATGGGGAGAAGGACCAGTCGTGGAGCAGTGAGGTGGGAATTAGCAAGGTACAGAAGGATACTCAGGAGGAGGAGGAGGCATAGGATTGGAGGAGGGGTGGCCATGGTAAATAAGGAGGGGGTGGCATGTGGCACCTAGATAGGGGGAGGAACAAGGAGCCGGCTGGGTGGAGGGGCCGTAGAAAGGATGAGGGACATGGAAGGGGGGGAATGGAGGAAAAGGAGTGGTCAGAGTGCTCCTGCTGGGGGATTCTATGATCAGGGGTATCAAATGGGATAGGGAGGGAGAAGCCTGGCCAGTTAGAACAGGATGCTTCCCTGGACTAACGGTGCACAGGGCTAAGCACGAGGTATATCAGCTGGCAAAGGATTGTGGGGGTTCCCCAGACATACTGGTCCACCTGGGTACAAATGACATTGAGGGAAATAGCGAGCTAGAGATACAGGCAAGATTCAGGGAGTTCGCCAGGGTCTGTCATGACATAGCATGCACAGTTTCCTTCTCAGAAATCCTGCCAGTGCCAAGGGCTAGTAGGGAACACAAAAGGAAGATTAGGGAGATAAACCAGTGGCTCAGGGAGTGGTGTGAGGCCAGAGGGTATGGGTTGATGGGGATTGGGGGAGACCTGGGAGGATAAGGAGCTGTATGCTGAGATAGACTACATCTCAATTTGGAGGAGGGAACTTAAGTTGAAAATAGAGCGGGTTCATTGGTGAAAAGTAGGGTTTAAACTTGGGAAGGGGACGGGATGGGAGAAAAGGCTAGTCAGGGGGTGCCGATAAAGGAGGGACTCTGTCTCCACCCCTGGGGACCAGGAGGATTGCAGGGAAAAGGCCGACTGGAAAGTGCAGACCAGGGAAAACAGAATCCCCATGGGAACACGAGCAGGGAAATGGAACTATAGGGAAAGGGTGGAAGGTAGTCCTGCTAAATGCCAGGAGCTTGGGCAATGAAATGCCTGAGCTCCAGGCGATACTAACTGAGGAAGCAGTGGATGTGGCAGCGGTCACTGAGACTTGGGCCACTGCAAGACATGACTGGGACTTGAACCTGGAGGGATACACTATGTTCAGGAAGGACAGGGGAGGGAAGGGAGAAGGGGTAGCAATGATAGTCATAAACTGCATTGATGGGGGAAGGGGAGGCGGAGGGAACCGTGGAGCGATTGGGTCTACCATGATAACAAGGGCAAGAGGTAAAATAGAAGTGGTGTATAGAACCCCTGCCCTGGCGGAGGAGCTGGAGGACAGTCTGGTGGCAGATGTTGGGAGACACTGCAGACTGGGCAGAGGAGCGAGTGGTGGTGTTGGGGACTTAAACATGCCAGGAACAGACTGGGAGACTGACATCCTCTGTGACCAGGAACAGAGGTTGTTGGATGTCTTTCAAGACACGTTCCTAACTCAGCAGGTGAGGAACCGACCAGGAGGCACAGGTACTGGATGTGGTCCTGGCAGACAGTGACCAGATTGGGGGCCTGGAGGTAAGGGACCCATTGGCAGGGAAGTGACCATGCCATGGTCTGGTTCTGTCTGGACCTAGGAGGGTGAGAAGGCTGCACAAAGCGGAGTAACCGACTTCAGGGGCGGATTTTAAGGAATAGGAAGGATCCTTAAGGAGCATTTGGATGGGATTGGGTCAGACATGGAGCTGATAGTAGGTGGAAATCATCAGGAGAGGGTGCAGGATGCTACAGCACACAATACCAAATGCAAAAGCGAAAATGCGGTGGGCCAAAAACCCTGCTGGTGGACCAGGGAGGTCCAGGAGGTGGTCAGGGAAAGAAAGCAGCCCATAAAGCAATTCAAGTGCTCAAGGAGTGAAAGGGATGGGGAGATGCGGGCTAAGTGGCTGAAGGGCCACTAGGTGGTGAGGCGGCTAAGGCAAGGAAGGAGCAGAACCTGGCCAGGAAATTGGAGAGGAACAAGGGTTCTTTAGATACATTGGGGAAAAAGAAGGGTGAAGGGCAGATTAGCAGGATTAAATCAGGAGAGATGGGCACAAGACCCGGGGGCAGGCTGAGGTACTAAATGAGTACTTCACCTCAGTTTCACCAGGAAAATGAAGTGCTGCATCATACATGGGAGGAGACAGAGATACTGAGGAGGGGGACCCTTACCGGTCAGGCGGGTCTGGGGAGAGGGGAGGCATCACTGGCAGGTGGGGGAGGGCTAAGCAGGGAGAAAGGCCGGAAGTGGAAATCACAGCAGAGAGAGTGAGGAAGCTCTCAGCTCCCTTAAGATGGAGAAAGCACTGGGGCCGGATAAATTACATCCCAGAGTGCTGAAGGAACTACGGATGTCCTGCGAAACCCTGGCGAGCCTTTCACCATCTCTCTGAGGACAGGTGGGTGCCCCAAGACTGGAAGGTGGCGATACAGTGCCTATCCACAAGGGGGATCAAGGAGGTGGCAGGGAACTAGAGGCCTGTCAGTCTGACATCGGTGGTGGGCAAGGTGATGGAGGCATTGTCAGGAGAGAGGCTAGGGGGACCTGGATAAGTCAGGGTGCCTGGACGATAGACAACATGGATTCATCCGGGAAATCGTGTCAGACAAACCTGGTGGAGTTCTATGACTGGGTGACGAGTGCCTTGGACCTGGGTAGACCAGTGGATGTCCTCTTTCTAGACTTCAGCAAGGCATTTGACTCTGTTCTTCACGTGGGCCTGTTGGATAAGCTGGGAGAAATGGGGGTGGGGAACCAGAGGATCAGATGGATAGGCAATTGGCTCCAGGACCGGACCCAGAGGGTCGTAGTTGGCGAGATAGTCTCATCCCCAAGGAGGGTCATTAGTGGGGTCCCACAGGGATCAGTCCTTGGGCCCCTTCTGTTCAACGCCTACATATCTGACATGAGACAGGAATCAGGGTGAGATGAGTCTCTTTGCAGATGACTCGAAACTGGGAAGCGGTGGTGGATGGGGAGGAGGGGAGGGTGGCCCTACAGGGGGACCTGGAGGCTCTGGAAAGATGGTCTAGAAAGTGGAAGCTGAGGTTCAGTGCAGGGAAATGCAAGGTACTCCACCTGGGGGCCAGAAACCCAGGCCAAGTGTACACCCTGGGGTGAGAAATGCTACAAGTCTCGATGGCTGAGAGGGACCTGGGGGTGGTGGTGGATGTCAAGATGAACAACTCTGAGACTTGTAGGAGGGCAGCAGCCAAGGCCAACAGGATGCTGGGATGCATCGCTGGGGATCACCTCCAGAAGGAGGAAGTGATACTCCTCTGTATAACTGCTGGTGAGGCCGCACCTAGAGTACTGCGTGCAGTTTTGGAGGCCACACTTAAAGAGGACATTAACCTCCTGGAGAGGGTCCAGAGGAGGCAACTGAAATGATTTGGGGCTTGGGGACAGGATCTATGAGGAGGCTCAAGAGCTAAATATGTACACATTGGAAGAGAGAAGGGACCGGGGGACATGATAGAGGTCTTCAGGTACATGAAGAGGTAAACAGGGAGGAACAGTCAGGGTGCTTCAAGGAAGGAGGAGGGGCCACTAGAGGGCATGGGTGGAAGCTGGAGAAGATTCAGGGGAGAAGAGGAGGTGCTACTTCACTGAGAGGGTGGTGGAGCCATGGAATGCACTGCCTAGGGGGCTGGTGGAGGCAGAGACAGTGGAGGGGTTCAAGAGGGGGTGGGACAGGTACAGGGGAAGGGTTCTGGAAGCAAAATCCAATGCAGCAAGAATATCCGGAACTGGGAAGGGAGAAGCCAGAGAAGGCGAGGGGGACAGCAAGGTCAGCACCCAGGGTGGGGGCTGACCAAACGAGCAGATACGAAAGACCACTAGGCCTATTCTGCTGGCATTTTAGTATGTTAGTATGTAATAGTGTCCCATAATATCTGGGGTGAAACCTCTTGCCTGATATTTTCCTCAAGGGTAACTTTCAGGTAATCCCTGAGTTCCTTCAGGACTCCTTTGTCTTGAAGGAGAGAGGTGTCCAGTCTCCAGTGTGTGGTCCGTTTAGGTAGTCCCAGCTCCACCTCTAGGTAAACAGGACTATGATCTGAGAGGATAGTTGTGCCCACCCATATAGAGGGAAATCTGTTCAAGTCACCCTTAAATGTGAAGAACATGTCTAGGCGAGAGAATACTCTAAACCTGGGTGAAAAGCAGGTATACTCCCGTCCTCTAGGGTATTTTTCTCTCCAAATGTCACACAGGCCTATCTGTTCAAGCTGGACTTTAACAGAGCGAGCTTTGGCTACAAACACTTTTGGGATCTGGGAGGTTGAATCAAGGGCCCTGTTTAAAACTATGTTCCAATCTCCTCCCATTATTAACATACCTCTAGCCTTTTCCGCCACTAGTTGTAAAATATTTGAAAACACTTTGGTAGGAGATCCGGGGGGATGTAAATATTTGCCAGAGTTACTTGTGTGTCTTGGATGGTCCCAATTACAATAATGTACCTAGCCTCGGGGTCTTCTATCACCTCCTGCTGTTGGAACTGTAGCTTCGACGAGAGTAGTACAGCTACCCCCACTCTTTCTGCCCACTGGAAGTGAGGAGTGATATATCACTGGGAAGACCTTGAATTTAAGCTTTTGGGCTTCCTGAGGAGAGAGGTGCATCTCCTGCAGAAACACACCTCCGCATCCCTGGAACACAACAAATTGCTGGATCCTCTTTCTCTTCATTGGGCTGGATGATCCGTTCACATTCAGGGACATAAACTTGGTGGTACAACTAGCCATGTTCCTTTCACCCAGGGTTGACATTCCTTTTCTGAGACAAAGATTCTCTAAGCGTTACCAATTTAAGTTTATGACAAATCTGCAGAGCTAAACAGTTAATACAATAAACCTTGAAACTTAGAAAAAAAGCTTTTTGCAACTATTCTACTAGAAAACCATTGCTCTGGCCTCATCCATTTTTGAGCCATGAGCTGACTTAAGTGATGGGAGGCCTCGGCCGAGACTCCTTTCGACCCGGTTGCCCAATAATCAGTGATAAGTCTTCCAAGGGAATGCTGACCAATATTTGGCAGCAAGGGGGTCTGAGAAAACAGACCAAGTCAGGGCACTCAGAAGTGCAATGAGTGATCCCTGGAATACCCAGGAATAAGGCCCCGCCCCCTTCTGTCAGGAGTAGACTGCATAGGGAACAAGGAAAAGGAAAAATTCCCGACAGGTGCCCGGTACCCACCCACTCGAACATACCTGGAACTACGGATAATAATTCCCAAAGAGGGGGGAAGGAGACCCCCCCCAAGGGCTGACTGAAGTTCGCCTTGGTTCCAATGGTTAAGGCATTCTGTAGTTAGCAGCCCCAGCCTTTATGGACTAGATACTCGTTGCCTCCCCTTTACCCACAGCCTGTTTCCTCCCCAAAGGAGGGGACACCTCGATGTCACCTCGAGATGGCAAGGACCCTCACAGAAACAGTCTCCATCCTCCAATGCCCGCTTTCAATTAGGTATATGTACCTGTACCCCGCAGAAAGTGAAGAGTGAGCTTCATCTTGAACCAGTTGCACCTTATAGGTATGAACGTCTCCTCTAAACTCTCACGAAGCTTAAACCCCCAAGCAGCGAGTGACCAGCTAAAACCGGTCCTCCCGCGAAGGCAAATCCGGGGTCGAGAGACTGGAGGAGCATCTCCCCGAGGTGCAACCTGTCGAGAGATTGATTGCTGGGTTGTAAGCCTTATGGTGAAGAGAGAGCTGAGGCAGTAGCAATGCCCTCCCTCCGGGAGGCCCCTCCGGCGGGAAGGTGCATCAGCAGCCTAGTCCTGACATGTTGCCTTTAGCCATCCCATCCCCGTCCTGCTCCTCCGTTCATGGTGGCGGTGTAAGTCGGGCTGTCTAGCAAGGGAAAAGAAGGACAGGTCGGGATCACATCCGGCCCTGTTCTCAGTTAGTCAGGGCTGAAATGCAAATCCCCTGCCCCCCCCAATCAGGAACCCCTAGTACTAGAAGTAGGCTCATATACTACATATGTGGAAAGGGAAATACAGAAGGAGAACAATGCCGGAGCCAAGATGTTGTTATGGGTAGGAGTTAACCTCCATCCCTAGCCGTCACAGAAGAACTGGCACTCCCAGTCCCCCCGCAGCTATCGGCAGTTTACACGGCAGACAAATGACCGATCAC
This sequence comes from Neoceratodus forsteri, assembly GCA_016271365.2. Taxonomy (NCBI): domain Eukaryota; kingdom Metazoa; phylum Chordata; order Ceratodontiformes; family Ceratodontidae; genus Neoceratodus; species Neoceratodus forsteri. The sequence goes on along the minus strand of CM028137.1, from coordinate 312,988,633 downwards.
TGTAGCAAACTGTGGCCCTTTAACCTGAGTGACATAACCAGATTATGTTCATGAAGGCCCCCACCCCCCCCCCACAAACAACATCAAATATCAAAAAAAAGTCAGTGAAGAGGGTAGTCGGGATGGCATCAATGACACCAAGAGCACTTAAAAGTCATCAGGTGGTTGATTGGCCCGGCCACTCTGGACGCATGAAACTACTCACTGTGGCCCTCCGAACCGAGGGGAAGGAGAGGGGGAACGGGAGGACAGTCTGCAGATGTATTCACCACGAGGGCGAGGTAAGTTCAGCTAGGCCCAACATGCCCGCAGGGCAACCTGGTGAACAGTTCAGTGCAGGAAAAAAAAAAAAATCAAGGTGTGGACATCACCTCAAGGTAGCTTCAGGTGGTCGAGCAATGCGGTAGGCCCGAATCATCTGCCTCATTCACCGACAGGGGCTGTTGCAGATAAGGGGCATTCTTGTTCAAAAGAGCAGGATCACTGAATCGTAGCAGCACTGCGCCAATGTCAGCACAGAGTGAAGTCTGTAGGCATCGCCCCGTGGAACCCGACTTAGTTATTCCTTTCTGGGCCACAGACCAGGATGAAGCCAGGAGATCTCTCTCAAGCCTCTCCTTTGTTAAGGGGTGGGGGGGAGTGATCCCTAAATCTTTCAGGTAAGGGGAGGCAGACAGAAGGTCCTTGAATATTTTAGTGCCTTGTTCTGCTGTAATTTTTAGTCTGGCTGGGTGCAGAATTTGAGCCTTAATATTCTTGGATCTCAATGATTTCACAATCGGCCAGAGCGCCTTCTGAGCTTCGGAAGTATAATCGTTGTTGATAGAGATTTTGTGGCCCTCAAATTCCAGTGGACTCTGCTGCCAGGCTTTCTGCAGCACCTCTTCCTTACTACTATATTTGATGAAACTGACAATCAGTGATCTGGGCCTAACTTTCGGGTTACTTGGCTTGGGAGCCAGGGAGCGGTGCACGCGGTCAAGACTTAAATCCAAGTCCTCCGGGAGGTCTATCGCCTTTCTGAGGAGCCTCTGGGTAAATTCTATAGTATTTATAGCATCTCCCTCTGAGTTTTCGGGCACTCCATGAATCCTGATGTTCTGTCTTCGGCTTCTGCCCTCCAAGTCGTATAGCTTGTGCGTTAGCTCTCGGTTCCGGGCCAACAGGTACAGTAGAAGCCTATCTTGCCTATCGGACTGCTCAGAGACCGCTGCTAGGCATAATTCCATTTGATCTGTTTTATGTTCGATTCTGCCTAGGTCGGACTGGAGACGGTCCGGTCTATTTTAGAAATTGTACGAGCTGTTTGTTTGATAGTTTCTATAAGGTCGTTGTCTTGGAGGCCTCCATGCTGCCCGGACTGCTGCGCTTCCCCTGAGGTCTCTGTTTCATCTTGGTTTTCAACCTCTTCCTCTTGCAGCAGAGCCTTGAGTTTTTGCGAGGGCGTTAGGAATATCTTCCCCGCTTTGTTTCTCCTCTGCTTGGCTGGGGATGCCATCATCTGAAGGGCGATTAGTTTAGATTATGTTCGGTGGGCAGTGGAGCGGGTGAGTCAATCCGCCATGTCGGTCCCTGACGTCACCAGAAGTCCAATAAACAAAGTTTGAAGGAAAAACAAAAAAAGACTTCTCCTAATCGAAGATCAGGATCAGGCTCAATATCATCTCCTACTAGCCCCGGAGGGATAGTATGAATAGGAAAAGGAGGAAAAAGAGGAGGAGGTGCCCCGCAAATTGGAGTTGAAAATCCCGGTACCCTATGTGGCGCAGAATGTGCAGAAGGCGCCGGCCCAGGGAGCGGCGCTGCCAAGACAGGAGTTGAAGGCGGCGCCACACAAACACCAGAGGACCCCAACCCAAGTCTAGGAGTCAAGGAGGAAGATCTGACAATATTGGTAGGAGAAAATGGCACCTTTGCTGGCCCCTGCACCACAGCCACATGAGGGGGAAAAGCACCAGAGCGTGGCATCGATGGTACTGAGGAAGGCGCCGCCTGACTAGGGAATCCCAACTGCCATGCCCGCAGATTTGAAACTGTTAGGCCCAAAGGCCCCGGGGATGGACCCGCAGGCTTGGACAGGTGGGACAACCGCTGAACCTACTGCTCGTTAAGAGTGGCCCAATGATGAAACGGCTCACTGGAAGACACCCCCTCCTGGGGCAGGGAGGGACTCCGGAGACGAGGATGCCAGTCACCAGGAACAGAGGCCGAATGGGACCCTGGAGGAGTTGGAGTTGAACTCCTACCCCTTGGCACTGACGATCGATGTGCAGACATACCAGAGGGCAACCTCGAGTGGTACCGTTTCTTCTTTGACCGGGAGGTTGAAGAAGAACTCGAGGTCGAGCGGTACCGAGTCCTTGACGAAGATCGAGAATGGGACTGCTTCTTTCTGTGCTTTCGGGAGGACCGCCCATCACCCTGAACACCAGACTGCCTGTAGTCAGACCCCCACACACCCCGAGGGAGGCAGAAAAAAGCCTGCTGAAAACACAGCTTTCATCTGAAGTCTCCCTCACGGTCACTGGCCCCGTTCATATAGGCTCAGTCGAGGGATGAAGACTACCTCTTCTTTGACGAAAGTTGACTTTTTTTTAAAATGATTATACTAAAATAAATGACAGTAACAAATACTGAACGACTATAGCTACTGACGTATAGACATGAAGATCTGACTCCCGGCTGGCGAGCATTGTCATCACTGAAGTGCACCTGACGGCGGGGAAAAAAGGAACTGAGGCGATTGGAGGGTTGATGCTGAGATAGCCTATACTGCGTGAGCCAGTCTTGTGATGCCACACATGTGGAGCCCTACCTCAGCGCCGGCCCTCCTGCATATTTTTTTGTTGTTGAAACTGCTGTTTATCCCCCCTGCATCCTGCTTACCTCACCCTTCAGGCCTGCCAAGGAGTCATCTTCCTGCCTCCCGCTCTACCCGAACTTACCTTCTAGGTCCCATGGAGCTGCGGCTGGCCCCCCCCCCGAGCAGGGACGAGGTGGGGCTGCAGACACCACCCGTACTTCTGCATTTTCGTCGGTCCAGAGGTGGCTGGGTGGCGGGGCACATCAGAGGCGCGCTTCAGGCAGTCCATCTTCTTGGAGCTGGCAGGCGTTTTCTCCCCCATGCAGAGTGTGCCCCCTGACATCATGGCACAACGCACCAATGTCCACTGTGTGTCTTCCCTTCCCCTACGGGGCTTGCTGTACCCAGAGCCTCCGCTGGAGGTCAAGCAAGTTGCAGGCAGTGGCCCCCACCCTCCTCCCGGAGAAGGCGAGCTGTCGTGGGACATTCAAGCCGCTCTCCCCCGGCCGGCCCTCCAGTGACCCAAGTCCGCTCCTGAACCCGGGTCGCTGGCATCACAAACGGAAATCCAACCACTGTGTCAACGGGCCAGCTCTCTCCTGAAGATTTTTGGCTGCCGCTGGGTCCTAGTACCTCCGGTGTAGTCCCATTAGTGTGAATGAGGGGTGGAGACTTTAAGTCCAGGAAGACCCGAAGGTACTTGTGGTGGCTGGCGTACACCAGTATGTGCTGATATGCATTCTGCATACCAAGTGAAGCTAGCCAGTCCTGGTGTTTCAGGTAAATAAAATTCACAAAAAAGGTGACATTTACTGTCTGTTATTTTTGGTTCTACTAGCTCTTTGATCCTTTTACTGAAGTCCCATTCCTCTGTTTGTGATATCAAAATCATTTCCACTGCAACACACTGTGATGTCACAGAGGATTACGAGTTCAACATGGATTAATCAGCAGAGGCAGACAAACTCGAGGAGACAAGGATCCTATTTCCATGCAAATTCACCTAGTAATGGAAAACAAAGGGATGGGAAATGCAATCTATAAAATATAAGCTGAATTGCAAATAAATATTATGCTTTTGAACCTTTATCCAAATGTGACAAACTTGCTTTATGATTTAACAAACTATATGGACTAGGTTTGAGTTTTTATGTGTTTTTAATTATTAATCATGTCATGTGACACAGTAGGTCCAGTGCAATATCAGAGCTGCCACTTGGGGCGCCACTGACTCGGGCCAAGCATCCCAGAAAACGTTCTCCTCTGGGTTGGTGGGAAGTCCAAGGCCTTGCTGCACTGCCACCACTTAGGCGACCAGAGGTAGCCATGTGCTGGGGAAGGGTTGCCCTGCTGAATCCTGTGTCAGCACATCACAGCGTGCACATACTCCGGACTCTCGATGCCGGCACTCACACAGGGGAGAAAAGAAGACATTCACATGAGCTGGATGACAGGCCTGGCGCTCCACGGGCCCAATGCCTTGCTTGATCAATCTAGCATGAGTACTTCATGGGACTACCCTGTCCTCGCCTGCCATGGGAGCCGTGGGGACTGGGCCTGAAGTTAATGGATGAGAGCGAGGTAGCTGCTGATGTCATCTTGACGGGAGCTGTATGGACAAATTAAGGAGCATAAACGCCAAACTAAAAAATGACAATGTGATGAATCCAGCTCTATGGCACCACATCAAAATCCTAACACCCAGGCCCAGGAAGTAGTAGTCTTGGAACTGCAGCAGTGGAAGTCATGGCATGGCTGACCATACAATACCTGCCCCAAAAAGGCCATTATGACAAGTGACTCAACTAACAGGGGAAGTGAGTCAGAAGAAACATGGGAGAAACCCAGCTCTGGAAACCATGCATGGTGTGCACTTTCACCTCCTGATTTCCACTCAGATGAAGTCATAATTCTCTGTGACATCACAGCTATTGCAAAACGGCTGCAATGTCGCCAATGGGACTGTGATTTTAGAGGGACGGAAAAGCTGGAGGATGACATGAAGTGGACACAGATTGTAAAGACCAAGAGACCCTGGGAAGGGGGTCCTAAGACTCCTGTCCAACTGTTATATCTGCTCCAGCCACAGGCAGACTTGGCCCACCTGGATACTTAGAAAATTTCCAGGTGTGCATCCGCTGTTTGGTGAAAACAAAAAAAAAAAAAAAAAAAAAAACTGCACTTGAGAGCCTCAGCCAAAAAAATGGTAAAGGATGTTCAAAGTGACCAGTCAAGCACTTTATTTTGAAACATAATAGCCTGGAGGTCTATGAGCTGCTCTAGGGTTTTGTCAGGGGGTTGTCCCTCAGTTAATACCCAAGGTCCTTATGAGCGCACTTCTTAAAGTTACCAAAATGAGTGTTAGTTACAAAAATAATATGGAGGAAGGGGCGAAGGAATGGGGGGGCGGAGGGCAAATTTATATACGGGAAAAGGGAAGATAGCAACTGTATAGCCAATGTGTGAAATTACCCTTTTTTCTAATTTAAATTAGAATTGTTCAAGTAAATATTTCCAGAAAAGACAGCTGAAATGTTCTGTTTAGATATATGGGGTCCAAAAAAAAGTTATGTTTGAAATGGTGCCCGTTCCATCACTTTTAATGATTACCCACTGTTCCTTTCCCCAAACCCACCCCCTTCTCTTTGGGTTCTTGTCACTTAGAGATAGATATACATATATATTTATTTAAGCAATAAGGCACAACAGGGTGTGTGTTATTGTGTAATAACGTCACGCCTCAGGTGGCTGAAGCATAAGGCCGCAGACTGAGTGCGTTCAACTCCCAAGAAGTGACGATATTACACAATAACACACACCCTGTTGTGCCTTATTGCTATTATACAATGGCTCATTTGTTAAGAAAAAAAAAAAGATTAAAAAAAGCAGTTTTATTAATTTTTTATTTGCCTTTTTTTTTTGTTTGTTCTATTTTTGCTCCCCTACCTTCGAGGGGAATCTCTCAGGGTCCTGTACTCAGCCCACAGCTCAACCACCCGTCTGAAACTTCCTCCATCAACTACATCGGGTAAGTGAGGGCTCCAGGCTCTCCTGCCCCACGGAGAGGCTCCAGAGCCCCCAGGGAGTGGCAGAGAGAATGGCTGACTCTGGATGTGTGGCCGGGCTACCGATGGTCGCCATCGCCTCACCTGAGGTAGATGGATTTTTCAACTTGGTGTACAGCCCCGAGAACTCAGACGTGCAATGACGTCCTGCTTGGCGTACGCACACTCCCGTGCATACCCGAGAGACGTCCACTGCAGTTTAACCCCCTCTACAGCCGGCCGGGCTCTGAGCTACCCCCCAGTCTCCACCAGGGGCTGCTGCTGCACCGGCATAGGTAAACCTCCCTCCCCGAGGAAGGAGAGCAGTCTCTGGGACGCTTGATCCTTCCTCAACCCCACCAACCCCCGACAACCCGTGCTCGCTTCCCGAACCTGGGTCGCCAGCGTGGTGTGAGGGGTGGTGTCCAGCGCCTCAACCCTCAGCACCACTGTGCTGGCTTCATTAGCTTTTCTGTGTGTGGAGGAATATGTTTTGGGGAAAAAGTTCAGAATATTGTTCCAACAGTAGGTGGAGCTAGCATCTCAATGATGCTGCCTGCCCCTGTTGTCTCTCTGCTTCCTGGTCCTACCTGTTTTTATGTTTGCTTGCACGCATGTGCAAGAAACATAGTGCCACCATATGAATTTTCGTAGGTGTGCCACACCTGCTTCCAAAGCCCTGCTCCTTTTTGCAGGCACGGCCTCACCGCAGCAATAAATGTCCGAGCTGTCCATGACAGCAGTTCAGATGCAGTGGTGTACAGTTCAAAGCAAAAGACCACTACAATTAGCAGTGGTAATGTGTAGGCAATTTGCATACTGCCATCGGCAGGTAATTTACATACTGCCGTTGGTAGTATGCAAAGAAATACTGCGTCAGCACCATCTGAACAGCTGTCATAGACAGCTTTGTTTCTTGGTTCCCCCAACAAACACCCAAGTAGAGCGCTGGGAGCCCCCCTAGCGTGTTCATGCGCTTGTTCCCCACCCCGCACACTGTTGGCCGATGGGTGCCAATCCCCATCGGCTCCAGAGTCCCCCCAAAACAGATTTCCAGGTGCCACACTGGGAGCCCACTCCAGTGTGGCAAAGTCTGTATGGTCGACAGGGGTGCCCAATCCCCATCGGGCTCCACTGTACCCCCAAAACAGACTTCCAGGTGCCACGCGGCTCTGTATGGCTGACGGGGTTCTCAACCCCTCGCCGGCTCCACTGCCCCCAACAGATTTCCTAGTGCCACACTGGGAGCCCACCCAGCATGGCAGAAGTCTGGATGGCCGACGGGGTGCCTAATCCCCCATCGGCTCCACTGCCCCCAAACAAACTTCCAGCTGTGACGCTGGGACCCCACCCAGCACTGGCAAAAGTCAATCGACTTTGTTAAAAAGAAGAAAAAAACTGTAAGAAAAACGGTCCTCGTTGACTCTCTTGCCCTCCCCAACCCGCGCCCACCCTCTGCACCCCTATCTCACCCCATAAGCACCTCCAGAGGCCGGCGCGACAATCTTCGGTGGACCGGGAACATGTCTGCACTATTCAAAGCTGACCGCGAACTGAAGAAATGCCGGTAAGCTGTATAATGGCATAAATGTTTTTCTTTTCAACTTTGGTGCACATCTCAGCCATTTTTGGGAATTTTTTCGGCAAATTCTCAACATGGGGTTCTTGGCACCCCACCTCATGAACTCAGTCTTTGTGATTTTATGGTCACTGCGCGGAACCACCTTTCAGGACTGATTAACGAAATGACAGTGTCACAGTTCATGTAGTAGGCTCCCAAAAACCCTATGCTGAAAATTTGGTGAAAAAATTCGCCAAAATGACTGTTTTACGAGCGTGCATTGCGCAGTTCCTACTCACGCTCGTAACTTTGAGAATTTTTAATATTTTAACTCCAGATTTTCAACACTGCCATTTTACCACACCTCCTTATGAACAGTACAGCTATCATTTTTCACATCTTGCCCAAAATGTGTTTTCGCACATTGGCGTGGTTGGTGTGCAGAATCAATGTTCAGGACACATTAAGAAAATCACAGTGGCACTGTTCATGAGCAGAGGTGTTAAAATGGCTATGTTGAAAATTTGGTGACAAAAGTCCTTAAAATGACTGTGTTACGAGTGTGCATTGCGCAATTTCCACGCACCCTCGTAAGTTCATGACTTTGTAATATTTTCAGTTCAGATTTTCAACATTGACATTTTTCCACACCTCCTTATGGACAGTACAGCTGTCATTTTTCACACCCTGGCCGAAATGTGTTTTTGCACTTCTCGCGCAGAATAGCGTGGTCACTGTGGAAATTAGTGTTCGGGACAGATTAAGAAAATCACAGTGATACTGTTCATGAGTGGAGGTCCCAAAATGCCTATGTTGAAAATCTGCTGTAAAAAATTCCCAAACTAATTACTTTACGGGTGTACATTGCACAGTTTCTACGCATGCTCATGACTTCACCAGTTTTTGATATTTTCACTCTGAATTTTCAACAGTGCCATTTATTTACACCTCCTCATGAACAGTACACCTGTCACTTTTCATATCCTGTTCGAAATGTGTTTTCGCACCTGTCGCGACAAATGGCGCAGTCGCTGTACAAAATCATCTTTCGCCTAAGGAACTGATAGTGTCACTGTTCATGCGGTGGGGTCACAAAAAAAACCCATGTGGAAAACCTGGAGTAAAAAGACTAATAAACTCCCAGGGAGTTAAGATTTTCTACCATAACGCCCTACTGTGTAGGGACTGACAGGCGTCAGGGGTGTGACTTGGGATCGTCGACAGTAATGCTCATGCCATTCCACCCCCACCCTGCAGCCAGTGACAGACATCGAGGTACGTCTTGGCCCCTTTGCCCCCAGAGTTCACCCCATTCTCCTATACTGCACCCATTTCAGTGTATTTCCTTATGGAATGAGGTGAATGTAAAGCCTAAACACCTCAAGGTACACCTCGACACTTGTCAAGTGTCTGAAGGGTACGGTGAGGTGAAATGTCGTGACCGTCATGGGCGACGACCCAAAGGCGGCACACCCCAATGCCTGTCCATCTCTGCAGGGTGAGGGTGGAGCTGGCGTCAGTTCAGTACTTCAATGCCATTCCTATACTGCATCTGTCTAACTCCTGCACTTCCACTGCTAATGCCAGCAAGCAAACATTTGGCATTGGCAAATGCTTGTTTCATTTGCTTCCCTGTGCCCCACCTTCTCACTACCTGTCTATTGCTTGTGGTTCTTTCAGTAGCAGGCTCAGTTACATTGCCATGGAAGAAAAGGAGGCTTTCAGTCGTTACAGGGAGCGATGTTAGCAGCGGGGTGGAAAGCGCCATTTTGTGTAAGTACAGGCTGCACTTCTGGTTTAAAACCTGTGATTCAGTGGCAGGTACCAGCGCGACTCTTTCGGTTTCGGCTCCTATGTTGGTAGGATTTGTGGAAGAAACATTAGTAAATTGAAGTGTCTGACATTTAAAAAAAAATACACTTGCCGGCCCGATGGTGCAGAGGGCTGAGGTGCTGGCGCCTTACCTCAATCCACACAGGCGACCTGGTTCGGAAACAGACTCGGTGCGCCAGGGGTCGGCAGGGGAGGAGAGGATTGAGCGTCCATAGGACTGCTCTCCTCTCCTGGGGTGGGTAGCGGGATCGCTTTCGCTCTGCAGCGGCCCCCGGTGGAGACTGGGAGCACTGCATGAGCGTCGCCACAGAGGGCTGAACCAAGAAAATGGAAAACTGCCCAGGATTGGCTGGATGACGGCAACCGGCCTATCGACGCCTCAGAAGGGCCTCCCGTGGAAGTTCCACCTACCTCAGCAGCGCCCTGGGACCGAGAGAACAGTGTGCTGGGTGTCCCCACCAGTGCCTTCCCCCTCAAAGGAGGGGGGGAATCACCCGGCGAAGGGTTACGCCGGGCTACCCCGGGGTTAGGCTGCAAATATGAGGTAAGGAGGGCTCCGGGGGAGGAGTAGTAGAGGGACGTCGGGGACAGTGAGCTGCCCGAAGGAGTGGCTGATCCTAGGCACGATGGGATGAAAAACGAAATAATGCAAAATAAATAAATAAATAAATAAAAACCTTTTAAACAGCCTATGCGTGTCAGAGAAACCACTGAGTGCGTGCAGCGCGACTCATGTCCGAGTCTGAAGCCAGGGAGTTGTGAAGGAAAATTGTATTTTCAATTATTTGAGTGGTTTTAAACTCCTTGTGGCTAGCAGCAGGGGAATTTAGTGTACAGGAGTTGTGATGTGGGATGTGTTAACTGTTGTGGTTCCATGGGCAGGACTGAAGCGGGCTGTGAGTGGGGATCAGTGTAGCAGGCTGCCTGGAGTGATTTCACTAATGGCTGAAGCTCGCTTTGGAGTAAAAAGTGTTTTTTTGGCCAGCTTGACTTGCTGACGGAATTGCTGTTTGGGGTGGTGACATCAAAAGAGAGGGTGGAGCAAGTCCTTTACAGCGCAGTTTGGAGCTACAGTAACTTGTGGAGGCGGACGCATGATCTGTGAGTGTTTCTTGCAGTCATGTGTGTGCCTGGACTTGACACAGTGATGTTATACTCAGATAACATCACTGTCCCAGGCACACACTGACCAATCACAGCCCAGCATTCTTTTTTGCCATTGTACAATATACTCTAACGTTTATATTGTTTAGGCAGAATAATAAAGCATGGAAACCTAGATGAGACGGGGCACTTAGAAAGAGTTGGACAATTCCTCCCTCCCCTTCCATCAAATTATTTTTGTAACTAGTAGAGATGACTAAGAAGTATTACAAACTGTAACTCCATGTTATAGATTCATTTAATTAACAGTTGTGAGGAATTACTGCACCTGTTAATAATTGTGATGCTTAATATTACTTTGTTTAAAATGCTACTGTGTCTTTAAGAAGTGCACTTATAAGGACTATAGGTACTGATTGAGGGACAAACTCCTGATGAAGACCTACAGCAGGTCAAAGCGTTGAGCGGACAGCCTTCCAGACTACTACTTTTCAAAATAAAGGGCTTGAATGATCACTTTGAGCACTCTTTGCCATTTTTTTTTTGCATTATTTGTCCCCCCAACCCCCCCAAATCTCGCTCAGATGCTGCCACTCCTTTGGGTGTTCCTAGGATCCCTCATGCCCTCTGCACTCCCTTCTCAAGTCCTGACCCCCTTCCGCAGGTCCCACATAGCAGCATACCTCATAGTATCCTGGCGTTTCCCTTTGCCGGATGGGTCCTCATCCTCTGAGGGGGAATGCACCAGTGCAGGGGCGACACCAGCACTTCTTTTTCTAGGCCACGGAGCGCTGCTGAGGCCTGTGAGGAGCGGCTCCCTGGATGAGGCAGACGGGCAAAGGATCCGGAGGCTGTCATCCTGCAAGCATCCAGCCATTTTCCTTCTTATGTTGTGGAGGGCAGCGTAATGACGGCAAGGCGTACGCCAGCGTCTGCTCCTCCCTCCTGTTGCAAGTTACTCCTGTGCGTCCTGCATTGCTCCCAGTCTCCGCTAGGAGCCAGCAGGCGCTGGAGCTATCCCACACTCTCCCCCTGGAGAAGGAGAGCTGTCCATATGATGCTTTATTCTCCTCCTCCCCCCGACCGGCCCTCCAGTGACCCGGGCTCAATCCCAAACCCAGGTTGCTGGTGTCGAAAGCGGAAATCCAACTGCTGCCCGATGGGCTGGCCCTCTTTGCCATTTTTGACTGGGGCTCTCAACTGCAGTTTTTTTTTACTTCACTAAGTGCTGGTGTTAACAACTTCTCCACTGCACCACCCTGCAGCCAGAATGTATTGCTTTTTCTCTTTAATTCCCTCTGTTTGGTAGTTTGCCACCCTTTAAAATCTGAGAACCTTTGGTTTCATCATCTATCTTTTAAAGAAATGGGCCTTGTAAGTAAATGTAAGCTATAAACACAGAGTTAGTGTATCATAATGGACTACTGATACGAGTGTGTTCTCCTGGACCCTCCCTTATTGTTTTTCCAGTTGGGCCCCCCCATAACCCAGTCTGACTCTTTAGTTATCAGGGGAGAACAGCCTTACCAACTGACTGCCTGCTTACAGGAGCCAATACGCAAGTACTATTTTCATGGAAATGTTCTTAGTAATAAAAAATTAAGGAAGCTATGTCTGATTATTACATTTTAAAATTGTTCTCATGGATACTGAAAAATTGTTTTAGAGCCAGCCATGTCGGTGCAGCGGTAAGATTTCAGCACCGCGCCCGGCGGCCAGATGAGGAACAGATCCGGGTCGTCGGAGGGTCGGCCGGGAGAAGGATCAATGTCCTTGACCGCTCTCCTTCTCCGGGGAATTGAGTGTTGGTGCAGTGGCGACACCGGCGGAGGCAGGGTGTTCCACTATGCACCGATGCCAAGTAGAACTATCAGGGGCGGGCGGACGCTGGCGCCACTGCACGCCCCCGCCCCTGCCTCAGGGGAAAAATGTTCTGTGTCCCCGGCCGCCTCCATGAAGACCTGCCTCGTCTCGAACTGCCTCCGGCTGGCCTTAATTCAGTTGGCCAGTGTCTCGGCGCTTGAAGGCCCACAGCACCGAGACACCCGCTCTCTGGGGAGTAAGCCTGGGGTGACTGGGGAGTGCAAGCAATTGGCGGAGGTGGAGGCGAGGGGGTCCATGACCAGGTTGGACGACGACGGCTTGGGGGCACAAAAAAAGTACTAAATAAAAAAAAGGAAAATTGTTTTAAAGGGGAACTAAACATTACGCAGCTCAGACAGGCGATCTATTTCAACAGAACACGGCAGCACGCACGAGAGGGCATGATATGAGACTGGTAGGAGGAAGGTTCAAAAGCAACCTCAGGAAGTACTTCTTCACAGAGAGTGACAGACCCATGAAACAGCCTGCCCCAGGAGGTGGTAGCATCAAACACAATCGGGGAGTTCAAACTCGCATGGAACAGACATAAAGGACAAGTTAGGACGAAGGCTGCATAAGGAGGGGGTAGTTTCTAGGGCAGACTAGATGGATTGCACGGTCCCCATCTGCGGATGCTTTTCTTATGTTCTTATTATAGGGGTCACTCAAACTGTTAACAGCCATGAAATTATCTTTCAAGTGAGATACTGGGCTTACCAGTTTGTTTCAGGAATCCTGAGATATAAATATTTATTTTATTTATCTAAATCATCTGTAAATTAAGAACATACAAACATAGGAAATCACCAGGAAAAAACAGGCCATTTGGTCTATCTAGTCTGCTTGAGTGTGCAGCACGCTATTAGACTGCAGCTGCCCCCCCTTGCACCCCATCTAACTTAATGCCCCCAATTCCGACTTCTCTTCTCCCACCCTCTCCACAGTTTTGACACACTGTTTGGCCCTATCCCACCCTCTTTTGAAGCTATCCACTGCCTGCAGTGCTATCACTTCTTCTTGCAGTGCATTCCTACCAGCCACTGCCCTCTCCATGAAACAGTGCCTCCTCATCTCTCTCTTGAACCTTCCTCCCTTCAGTTTCAGACTGTGTCCCCTGGTGTCCCTCACACCTTTTAACTTAAACAAACCCTCTGAATTACCTCTGTTCATGCCCTTCAGGTACCTGAACGTCTCAAATATGTCCTCTCTCTCTCTCTCTCCCTTCTAGGGTGTACATGTTGAGCTTCCTCAGTCTCTACTCATATTACTTGTCTCCCATCCCCAGGATCATCTTCGTTGCCCTACGCTGGACCCCCTCCAGTAGTCTGATGTCCATTTTATTTATTAGCTTTTGTTTACCGGGTGAGGTGTACACTAGGCACACATGTGCCTATTTTGAGGTACAACCCGGGAGAATACAGAACATTACTGGACAAGAAGTCCAGCAGCGTACAACATACAGTCAAACAGGGAACAGGCAGATTATACAGGTAACAAATGGCAAGTAAAAGAGCAGTTACAGCAAAATGGAGTTCATAATTTAACAGAAATTGCACAACTAAAGTGATAATACAAAGTATGTGAAACAGTAACAGACCAAAGTAACAGGATAGGTTCAGCTGTTGGGTGGGCAGACAGAACAGGTCAAAGGTGATCTACCTAGGGACAGGTGCATATAGAGCGGTCCAACAGAAGGGAGTGTAGCTGCTTTATAAAAGTGCTAGATTGTGTGGGAACAGCGGCAGAGAAGGCCTTGGAGCCAAATTTGGAATGTGATATGGGGATTACAAGTTGCACTTCATTAGAAGACCTAAGGGCATATTGGTGAGACCAATGTACTAAAAAAAAAAGGGGGGGGGCAAGTGAAATTGGCTTCAGTGTTGATGTAGTATTATATATTACCTTGACTAGCAAGGAGTCCAACAGGGCGAGTAGGGAGGGTCATCCTAATTTACCGTAAAGTACACAGTGGTGAGTAAGTCGACTGCAGGATAAGGCAAATTGACATATATTGTTGTAGCATACCGTCCACTTGTGATGTGTGGTACTGGAGGAGTGGGCAAATACTGGGAGCCCGTATGACAGTCTGGGAAGGAGCAGGAGGCATCGAACAACTGTGATGCGTTCAGCAGGGGAGAGATTGTTCCTGGCTCGGTAGGCAATGCCTAGGCTAGAGTTAATACCTTTGCACACAAAGTGGATGTGGGAGGCAAAGTCAAGTGGGGGCAAGATGGTTCCCTAAGTATTTGAACAGGGTAACTGTTTTGAGGGTTGTGCCATTCTCAGTGGTCACAGTTAAAGGGGTGGATGCATTTTTCAGCTTACAGTGGGTTTCAAAGAGCATGGCCTGGGACTTAGGGTGGTTCAAGAGCAGCTTATTTTGTTTGAGCCAAAATTGTAGAGAAGTTTGCAGTTCATGGAGAGCACTCACCCCTACTGGCAGCAGAATAGAAAGGATTATATGCACAAAAGTATAAGTGCTTCAATTCCATATTCTTTTTACTGTCAAGAGACGTAGCAGTGCAGCAAACAGGACAGCTTACGTTTCACCCAACCATTCGGGCTTCTTCAGAGCTAGTGAATTACATTTCAGTCAAATAATATATACTGCCATCAGTGATGTCACTTAACAATTCCACCAATAAGATCATTCAAGTTATTATCTCTTCACCCAGCTTAGTGATTTCATTAAACAGATACCACAACAAGAAAATCAAATCAAGCAACATGGTGGGATCACCAGCCCCAGTTTCACCGCCATTTCCAAAATACAGATCACTGTACAGAGTGTATTTATTTATTTGAAAAGTTTCTCTAGGAAAGGCATACTGAGCTGCAATAACTCATTTCCAGATGTGTCCTGGGGGATACATAGGAGATAAAGAATGCAAGATACATACCATTTCAGAGTGCTATACAAATAAAAGTTCCATATCATCCAATTGGGAACAGGTAAGAATATCGACTTACATAAAACAAAACATAAAAAGTTTAATATATGCAAATACTTTACAAAGAGCCATAATCACATAAACACGCATTGTGCTAAGCTGAACTGCAGCTTACAAGGAAAGTGCTACATAAGGGAATCTGTACAGTCACAAAGGTACAAATTGGCGTCAGTTAGTTAGGCTGGGGGATCAGGGGGTGGGAGGGAGATTTGCCAGCCAAAGGTCTTCACCCCTTCAGGATGCAAGAACCTCGCAAGGCATAAACAGGGAATTGTCATGGCGAATTAGTTAAGCAAGATAGGCTGTGCGTTGCTGAAGGGAGAAGAGTAGGGGGGGCAGGTGTAATTGCAAGAGGGAGTTATGTGATGCTGGGCTGTGTGGAGTTGATGTCTAAGGGGAGGGAGTTCCAGATACTTGGGAAGTGATAAGTGAAGGTGGCTAGATAAGTAATAAGAGAAGATTAGGTCAGATGCAAGGTCTCTATTAATGTCAGTTACACTAGGGGCTTGACAGAACAATACCAAGTCACCTGCGTAAAGGAGGGGAGCTGAGTTTTTAAAGCAATGTGTGATGGAGTTAATGTGTAGCGAGAAAAGCAAAGGGCCAAGGATAGATCCTTGGGGAACGCCCAGGGAGGTGGGGAGGTAGTCAGAGTAGGTGGGGCCAATCCTTGTACGCTGACACCTGTCAGATAGATAGCTGGAAAACCAGGGTATAACATGGTCTGAGACTCCGATGTACTTAAGTTTATATAATAGTATGCGGTGGCTTACTGTAGCAAAGGCCTTTGTTAGGTCTATGAAGACAGCCACGGTGAGACTGCCATGATCCATAGCTGAACAGACTGTGTTCATCAGTGTAAGAAGTGCTGTAGTGGTGCTTTCGAAAACCATGTTGTGCCAGGCATAGTAGACTGTATTTCTCCAGATAATATGTCAGTTGATTTGCTACAATTTTTTCCAAATTTGCTGAGTGCTGGGAGTATTGTGATTGGCCAGCAGTTTGACAATAATTTAGGGTTACCTTTTTTTTCCATACATAGTTTTATTTTTTTTTTCCCCTTCTCCCTGGGGCCATGGCGTACACATGCGTGTAGGCACATGCACACGCCAGGATCCGGTGGCCCCCTCCGGCCTGGACTTTCGTTGCCACTCCTAACTGCCTACGCTATGCATTGGGCCTCCACCCGGTTGGAGCTGGACTATGGCGGAGCGGGCGCCCACCCCATGGAAGGGAGAACCAAAGTTCAATCCCATTCCGACCCTCCCCGAGCCGGCAGCCAGAGGTCGTCCCCGGGTCACCAGCATGGTGCGAGGTAAGGCGCCAGCGTCTCAACCCTCTGCACCACTGGGCAGGCTAGGGTTACCTTCTGTAAGGATTGGTATGACAGTGGCATTCTTCCAGCTTAGTGGAACTACACCTGAGGTAAGGGAGAGGTTGAAAAAATAGGTTACTCACCTTGAACGGTAGTTCTAGGAATGGTATATGTTGTTCATCCACACTTATGGCAGGTACCTTGCCGCTTTAAGATGTGCCGGAAAGTCTTCAAGCGGGCTCCTCCCACCCACCTGGGTGGTACAGCCCTCAGCTCTGCTGCATGACGCCAGATCTTAGCCCGCTGGAGCCAGGTTTGTACATCAAAGCCGGGAAGGTTAGGTGGGTCAGTGTGGAAGAACAACATACACCACTCCTAGAAAGTACAGTTACGTAAAATCTTACAGTAACAGTAGATCTTCGAGAAATGTCTCTTGCAGTAAGTCATTACTTCTGGGAGTATCCTGCAGAGGGCGCTGTTGCGTGGCAGCTTCTTCTAGCAGTTTCAGACCAGGGACCGCTCATACATGACATCATGTCCTGTTTCCTATATAAATGTGGGAGGTCCCTGGTATCCTCAGTTTCATCCGCTGGATTTAGCTCGCACAAAAGAGTCCCACCCCTATTCTGTGAAGCAGCATTGCTTCTATTAGAGAAGGGGGACGGAGGGAGGGATTATACTTGCTGCAAGAGACATTCCTCGGAGATCTACTGATACGGTAAGAGTTTACTTAACTGTACTATCTTCCTCAGAATGATCTCCTGCAGTAAGTCATTACTTCTGGGAGATTACCCAGCAGTTATGTCCAGAAGGGCAGACAATTATGATAAGAGACCTTGTAGGACTGCATGGCTGAGGGCCGTCCTATGTCTCGATGCGACATCAAGACTGTAATGTCTTGTGAAAGTGTGGATCATAGACCAGGTGACCGCTTTACAGATTTCTGAAATGGAGGTGCCATTAAAACAGGCTGCAGTAGTGGCCATGGCTCTAGTGGAATGGGCTTGGATCAGGCCAGGGAGAGCATTGTTGTACTTTTTGTAATAAAAGGTAATACAGTTTGCCAACCATGAGGACAGGGTTCATTTGGCAACAGAAGTCCCTCTCTGCCGGAGGCAAAGATGACAAACAAGTGAGACATTTTTCTAATGTCTTTAGTATGATTAGTGTAATATCTGAACATGCGGTGAACGTCCACTAAATGTAAGAGATGTTCACCCTGGTTGGAGTGCTTTGGAAAAAATACCGGGAGCTCCATAGATTGATTTAGAGTTTTCCCAGATACTACTTTTGGTAGAAGAAATACGCCAAGCGGAAGTAATGGCCACCAGAAATAATGTTTTCCAAGACAGAAATGAAGATCATAAGTGGCTGCTGGCTCGAAGAGCTCGAGAGTCAGTTTTTCTATGATGAAACGGAGATCCCACGGAGAAGTGGGACGTCGGATTGGAGGCTTCAAGCGAAGCATTCCTCTCAAAAACATCTTAGATAAATGATGTTGGTACAGTAATTTACCATCAAGAGGTTCACGAAAAGCTGAAATGGCTGCCAGGTGAACTTTGACAGAAGAATAAGTGAGACCTGACTCTGATAAAGAGGCTAGGTAGTCTAAAATGGTCATGAGTGGACAGGAATATGGGTCCACAGTAGGAGCTGCAGACCAGACAGAACATCTTTTTCCATTTAGAGTTATAAGCTTCTTTGGTTGCTGGCTTTCTAGAAACTAAGAGAATACTGGCAACAGAGGAGGACACCTGCAATCTGTTTACGAAAGTGTCCTCAGGAGCCAGGCGCGAAGACGTAGGGTCTTGAGGCTGGGGTGCAGGAGACACCCCCGATTCTGAGTTAGGAGGTCTGGTCTAAGTGGCAACGGAATGGGATCCCTCATGGACAGCTGCTGGAGGAGGGGATACCATGGTTGCCGGGGCCACAGTGGTGCGATTAGGACCATGGTGGCAGGCTCCAGTTGAAGTTTCAACAGAGTCCGTTGAAGGAGAGGGATGGGGGTGGGGGAGCACATAAGTAAAGTCCTGTCCAAGGTTGGGACAGAGCATTGATAGACCTTCCCCTGTTGTTTGGGATAATGGAGAAGTAACTGGAGAGTTGATGATTGATTGGGGAGGCGAACAGATCCAGATGTGGAGTCCTCCAGAGGGCAAAGATGTCGTTTAGGACATCTATGTGGAGTGTCCACTCGTGGGCAGACGACTGATGACTCAGCTGGTCTGCCAACTGATTGTGTCATCCTGGAAGGTGGATGGCTGTCAGTGTTAAGATTTTGTTTGACTGCTGTCTGCCAGACTGCAAGTGTCTCTCTGCAGAGGGTACGCGAATGTGTGCCCCCTTGCCTGTTTAGGTATGATACCACTATAGTGTTGTCTAATTGAATCAGCAATGGTCTTGGTTTGAGGTAAGGTTGGAAAGCCCGAAGGGCTACATGGACCGCCCTCATCTCTAACAGACTGATGTGAGGAAGATGAGGTGATATAGACCATCGGCCCTGGGTCTGATACTGACCCAAGTGGGCACCCTATCTGTCCAGGGAAGCATCCATGATTAACGTCTGCATGGGAGAGAGGGAGGGAGTGGAAAGGCATCCCTTGGCAGGAGATAAACAAAGAGGAGACGGCGAGTTCACTAACTTATCTAATGATTCATTTCAAGATATTTTAGCCCATATGGAAGGAGGGGGGTGTACAACATTCAATTCACTGCAAATACTGTGGCTTACTGGCCCCTTTCAAACGTGTCTAATTGTTTATAGTATTTTACAAATTCTTCTGCAATCTCATTTGGTAAAGTTTTAGGGGGAGGAAGCAGGAAATTGGGGGAAATTTTTATTACATACCTGTCTGCTGCCTGTTTCCTTAGTTTCTGCTCCAACAACTTGCCAGCCCTCTCCCCCTGTTCGTAGTACTTCTGCCCCGTGTACCTAAGGGTATTTTCAATATGCCTCAACATCAAGGAGTCGTAAGTGGAGCAGGCCTCCCTTAGCTCTTTCAGGACAGACTCAGAACCAGAACGCTTGTGATCTGCTTCTAAATCAGTGATCTTGTTTAAGATTTTCTGGACCTGAGCTTGATGTTGCTTATTTATGTGGGAGGCATATGCAATTGTGTGTCCTTGAATACCAGCTTTTAGAGCATCCCACAGAAATTTGGGCTGAGAGTCTGCTTCCTTATTTTCGTTTAAATAGTGTTGAATTAGTTGTTTAGTGGAATCTACGTATTGCTTGTCATTAAGTAATCCGGGGTAAAATCTCCATCCCCCCACTTGATGGGATCATCCCACCTAAGTTTTGATTTATCACTGCATGGTCTGAAATTGTAATTGGGAGGATGGATATGTCCTGAAATGTGTGTACCAAGCTTTTCTGAGTGTAAAACCTATCCAACCTGGTATACATATTGGGAGATGGGGAGAAAAAGGGGTAGTCTCTAGTTGATGGGTGGAAACATCTCTAGGAGTCTATGAAACCCGATTCGGCACACAGATTTTTGAAAAGTTGGGAGCAGGCTTTCGAGACTGTACCTTTAGCTGAACCTCTGTCCATCCCCACATCCTCTACGCAGTTCCAATCACCCATACAAATTATCTGACCCGGGGGGGGGGGGCAAACTTGCTATTTTATCAGAGAAGGACCGGAAAAATTCCCACGAGGGTGGGATAGGAGCATACACCCTCACTATGTGTATTGTTTTACCACTGTAAACCCCTGAAACTATTATCCAGTGGCCTGTACCAGCTTTGGTCAAATTGTTGTATAGGGTATCTTGCTGACAGGAAGGCACTCATCGCAGCGGTGGGTGAGAGCTTTTAGTCGATTGTTTTGTGAGGACACAGTTTAGACCCAACCCCTTCCCACCCCTCACCCCACTCACCCCTGGAAATAGTTCCTTTATACCTGAGGTTCTGACATCATTTCCTCAGTGCAAGGTGCATTTCTCTGTCATATCCTCTCTAGCACACTGCAATCGATAATATAAGCATACACGTTGTATAATATATATATATAAAAAACAAATCACACACGCACGCGCACACACACACAAATACAATAAAAAAAAAAAAAACTAGATAAACACGTGGGGAGTAGTGCAATGTAATGGCTGTGGGGCAGCAGTCTTCCGGGAGTCTTTCTGGAGGCTGAGATGCTGCCCTATTTGCAGACAACTATCTGCCCTGAGGGAGGAAGTTGCCCGTCTTCAGGCCACACTGGACAGTAGTAAGGAAACCTTCCCCCAGGCCGCACTGGACAGTAGTAAGGAAACCTTCCCCCAGGCCACACTGGACAGTAGAAAGGGAACCTCCCCCATCCAGGGAGCACTAGCGCCACCACCACTACCTCAGAGGTTGCTAAGAAAGCACAGCAGTTGGACCACAGTGGGCTCAGGGAGGTGAGGAGGGTGGAACAGAGGCACATCCAGTCAATTGTTCCACCCACAATCCATACATCATTCTGGGAGCACAGCTCCCATGGATGCACCCACAGAGAAGACTGATGATATCTGTCACAAGGGAGGCCCACAGAAAGGAGGCAGAGGGCACCAAAGGGAAAGGAAGCAGCTCCTGGTGGGGGACTCAATTATTAGGGGTATAGAACTGGGGGGAGCTGGGAAAAATGAAGTAAGGTGCCTGCCTGGTGCCATGGCTTGGAGGGACAGGAAGCGCATCCTCAGGATCACGAGAACAGCTGCAAGGGATTCCGAGCTGGACGTAACTGTCCACCTAGGGACAAATGACTTGGTTCACCATGAGATTAGAGCAGTGCAGGAGGACATTGCAGAGTTGGGGAGGGACCTAAGACCAGTAGCACACACAGTATCCTTCTCAGAGGTGCTGCCTTTCAAAAGCACGGGAGGTGAGGGCAATTGGCAACATGCAGTTTAATGAATGGTTGAAAAAATGGTGCGGAGCACAGGGGTTTGGCTTCATTGGGGACTGGGGTTCCACCTGGAGGGACACCAGCCTATACTGGCAGGATGGTCTGCATCTGTCCAGGAAGGGAACAAGTCTTTTGAGCAATCGGTTTAAATGCTTCATTGGCAAGCTTTTAAACTAGTCAAAGGGGAGGCACTGACAAGCAGCAGGAAAATCCCAGCCTCTCCCTACAAAACAGGGTACTAAATGAGAAAAAGACTGAGGTAGAACGGTCAGTGGGGGATGCTGCAACAGAAGGTAAAGCCATCAAAAAATGGAGAGCAATGAGTACTAATGCCCGTAGTCTGGGTAACAAGCTTCCTGAATTAGTGGCCTTGATGGAGGAGGAACATCTGGATATCATGGCAGTCACAGAAACATGGTACACACAAAACCATGACTGGGACATAAACATACCAGGATACACTGTCTACAGGAGGGACAGGGAGGGTAAAAGAGGAGGAGGAGGAGTTCTTTACATAAGGGAAGGAATAAAAGCAACAGAACAAAAGGGTAAACAGGGAGGAGAAGAAGCACTGTGGGTAAATTTGGAGACAGGCCATGGCACCACAATACACACAGGGGTTATATACAGACCCCCTTCTCAGGGGGAGGAAATGGACAGGGAAATGATAGAAAGTATACTTAGAATGGCAGAAAAAGGGGAGATATTGCTGATGGGTGATCTGAATATGCCGGATGTTAACTGGAGTGCAGTTGCAGCTGCCACTTCGAAGAGTGCAGTTATTCTAGATGCCCTACAGGGCATGCCTTAGACAACTAGTACTGGAGCCCACTCGAGAGGGAGCAATATTAGACTTGACTCTCCAAATGGAGATGGAGAGAGGATTACAGATGTAGAAGTGTGAGCCATCTGGGAACTAGCGACCATCGAACAGTATGGTTCACAATAAACACAGCAATAGAGTCAAGCCATACAAAGACAAAAGTACTGGACTTTAGGAGGGCTGACTTTGCCAAAATGGGTGAGTGCCTAAGGAATGCACTAGCAAATGGGCAGGAAGGAGGGGTGGAAGAACAATGGGGAATAATAAAAACTGCCATCACAGAGGTAATGAGCCTTTGTGTGAAGCAAATAAACAAAACAAGACGATGTAAGAAACCACTATGGTTCTCAAAGGAAGTGGCAGTGAAGGTTCAAGAGAAAAAGAAAGCATTCAGGAAGTACAAGGAATTGCAGAAGGAGCAGGACAGAGAACTGTATCAGTTAAAGCAAAAGGAAGCTGGGAAGGCAGTCAGAACAGCAAAGGCCCAAACCGAGGAAAAGATAGCCAACTCAGTTAAGAAGGGGGATAAAACCTTTTATAGGTACATCAGGGAGCGAAGGAAGACCAAGGGAGGGATAGTGAGGCTTAATAAAGGGGAGGAGGGTGGGCAGAGGGAGACTGTGAAAAGGCAGAGATACTAAACAAATATTTTTGCTCAGTATTTACAAAGGAAGAGGGGGAGGTACATAAAACAAACAGTAGTAACACGCTGGATACAGAAGTTGATACCGGCCCATTTACAGAAGAAAGGGTTCTGAAAGAACTCTTAAAACTGAAGGTGGACAAAGCAATGGGGCCTGATGGGATTCATCCCAGAATTCTAAAAGAACTAAGGGTAGAACTAGTGACACCATTGACTACCCTTTTTAACAAATCATGGGAGGATGGGGTGGTACCCGAGGACTGGAGGAGGGCAGATGTGATTCCCCTTCACAAAAGTAGGAGCAAGGCAGAAGCAGGAAACTATAGACCTGTTAGTTTAACCTCAGTGATAGGGAAAATGATGGAATCACTTCTAAAGGAAAGAATTGTCAGTATCTAGAGTCCAGAGGGCACAGGACCCTAGGCAGCATGGATTCACAGGGAAGGTCATGCCAGATGAATCTGATAGATTTCTTTGACTGGGTGACCAAAGTAGTAGATCAGGGAGGGGCTGTGGACATGGTCTACCTAGACTTTAGCAAGGCATTTGACACAGTCCCACACAAAGATTAATATACAAGTTAGCCAGCCTGGGTGGGTCCCAAGATGACAGCCTGGGTAAAGAATTGGCTGGAGAATAGGACACAGAGAGTAATAGTAAATGGAGTCCACTCAGAAGAAAGGAGGGTTACTAGTGGGTACCGTGAGGGTTCAGTATTAGGATCGGTCCTCTTCAATGTCTTTATGTTTGCGACTTGCAGAAGGACTAGAAGGAAAAGTATGTCTCTCTGCAGATGACACTAAGATCTGCAACAGAGTTGATGCACAGGGTGGGGTGGAAAGGATGAGAAGGGACTTGGCAAGGTTAGAGGAATGGTCAAATGTATGGCAGCTTAGATTCAATGCTAAGAAGTGCAAGGTAATGCACCTGGGAAACAAAAACCCAGGGGAAGAGTACATAATGGGGGGTGAGATACTAACAACAACAAAAATGGAGAGGGACCTGGGGGTAGTCATATCAGATGACCTAAAGATGGGCAAGCAATGTGAGAGGGCAGCAAGGAGGGCTGGGGGGATACTGGGATGCATAGGGAGAGGCATCACCAGTAGAAAACAGGAAGTTATTATCCTCTGTACAGACAGCTGGTGAGACCCCATCTGGAGTGCTGTGTGCAGTTCTGGAGACCTAATCTCCAGAAAAGACATAGACAGGATGGAAGCTGTGCAGAGGAGGGCAACTAAAATGGTGCAGGGTCTGCACCGGAAGACATATGAAGAGAGATTTAAGGAGCTTAATATGTATAGCCTCGAGGAAAGGAGGGAGAGGGGGGACATGATAGAAACTTTCAAGTACCTCAAGGGAATCAACAAAGTCCAAGAGGGCAGCATCTTTCAAAAAAAGAGGTGTGCAAGAACAAGAGGGCACAATTTGAAGATAGAGGGGTGGCTCAGAGCCATCCAATTCTGATGTGCCACAGTTTGAGTTGATTGATGATGCCCCCGACAAATGAGGAGTTGTTTCTTGGGGAATTCTTGGATGGATGGACCCCAGTGGTGCAACACAGTAGGAAGTATTCTCTTACAACAGCTAGTGCAGGAAAAAAGGTTCAGAGTGAAAACCCTGCTCTGCTGCATGCTGTTTAGCCAGACCTTCGGATCACCGGGGGGAATTGGGGGGGGGCCAAAGGAACAAAGAGAGTTCAGGTCTGAAAATATAAAGTACACCTTCCGCTTCAATTGCAAGACCTTCGCTTTTGGCTTTGTTAGCATGCGCTAGGTGGCTCTACTATGATATTTTCTGGTTGTACTTCTCCCTGTCTATCCATCTTGCCAGGCCCGTGTGTAGTGGTAAAAAAGCCTCGGATCTGGAACTCGGATTGTGAGCCCTCTTGGACCCAGGGACCACAGAAGCTGTTCAACCTCGTCTTCTGCAATTTCTTTCTTCAGGTCAGGTAGAGATATATCCTCATTTTTTTAGAAACTTGCTTGCTGCCAGCAAAGACTCATAGATCTTGGGGCCGGCTGGAAGTTCCACCCTTAGCCTGGCTGGATATCTTAACTGTGCGTTCTTGCCCTACTGAGTTGTTTGACCACATATAGGATTTTCCTCCTGCATGCCACCATAGTGGGAGGAAAATCCTGGTCCATGAACATTCGGGCTCCATCAAAAATGTAAATCTTTCTTGGCCCAGGCAAGCCTGAGAATTTTTTCTTTGATGGGATACTTTAGAAACCTGATAAGAATAGCTCCAGGTTTAGGTTTCAGGGTGATTGCCCTGTGGGCCCTTTAATGTCCAAAGACAGTTCCTCCCCCAGCTGCAGTTCTGTGCGAAGCCAGCATTCCATATATGCAGCCCCCCAGCCCTAGCCCTTCCCCTCAAACTAGGCGCCCCATCCTACCACCTAAAATCTGGGATGAACCAGGAATGCCTGGTTCCTAGAACCCGCACCCTTGCGGGGGATTGGGCCTTCAACACATACATCCCCAAACTCTGGAACTCGCTCCCTGAGCTTACTTGGTCCACCTCCTCCCATCCAAGCTTTAAAGCTTCCCTCTGGAACTTCTTGAAACCTTCCTCCCCCTGCTCCTCGTAGCCCTCTACCAGTGCCCCTCTCCTCCCCCTAGCCCGGTTGGGTGGAGGCCTCAGCGCTACTTGCACTTCTTCTTCAGTAACCGGTCGAGAAGCTAGTACTCGACCCCCTGCCTAGGGCACCCCCCCCCGCAGGCACTTACCATTGTCTTTGTTTACTCTGCTGTTCACCTCCTAATTTACATCCTGCATGTTTCATCTTATTGTATTGCACTGTGCCAACCTGTTCTAGAGCTAGCCTTGTAATGCCTGTTATTCCCTATGTATTTTTCTCGATTCCTCAACTGTTCATGTATGAATTTTCACCTGTAACTCTCCCGGGTCGCACCTGAAAATAGGCACTTGGCTGTCTAGTGTGCTTACCTGGTTAACAAAAGCAAATAAATAAATACATACATAAATGTCCTCCTGTTCTACACCCTTCGGGATGCCCACAACACAAATTCTGTTGCGCCTGGAGCGTGCCTTGGCATCTTCTGCTTTTGCTGAGAGGGTTTTTTCATGCTGTTAGAAACATAGACTTTGACGGCAGATAAGGACCGCTTGGCCCACCTAGTCTGCCCATTTCCCTACCTACTGGATAAGCTGCAGATCCTAGTTAACCAACAGCCTATTTCTTCCTAACCCCCACAAGAATTGCCTTATGTCTGTCCCATGCATTCTTGAATTCTCCCAGTTTTAGATCCCACAACCTCTTCAGGAAGGCGGTTCTATGCGTCCACCACCCTCTCTGTGAAAAAATACTTCCTCACATTGCCCCTGAGCCGTCCCCCCTCGATCTTCAAATTGTGTTCCCTTGTTCTTGCACATCTCTTTTTCTGAAAGATGCTAACCTCTTGGACTTTGTTGATTCCACTGAGGTACTTAAAAGTTTCTATCATGTCCCTCCTTTCCTCAAGGGTATACATATTAAGCTCCTTTAGTCTCTCGTCAGATGGCTTCTCTTGCAGACCCTGCACCATTTTAGTTGCCCTCCTCTGGACTGCCTCCATCCTCTCTATGTCCTTGTGGAGATGGGGTCTCCAGAACTGGACGCAGTACTGCAGATGGGGTCTCACCAACTGTCTGTACAGAGGGATAACAACTTCCTGTTTTCTGCTGGTGATGCCTCTCCCTATACATCCCAGTATCCCCCCAGCCCTCCCTACTGCTTTCTCACATTGCTAGCCAACCTTAAGGTCATCTGATATGATTCCCCCAGGTCCTTTTCCATTTTTGTTGTTGTTACTACCCCCCCACACCAATTGTGTACTCTTCCCCTGGATTTTTGTTTCCCAGGTGCATTATTTTGCACTTCTTTGCATTAGATCCAAGCTGCCATACTTCTGACCATTCCTCCAACCTTGCTGAGTCCTTCTCATCCTTTCCACACCCACTGAAGTCCAGTACCCTCACTTTTGTATGGCTTGACTCTGCAGCTGAGTTTATTGTGAACCACACTGTTTGGTGGTCACTTGTTCCCAGATGGCTACCCACTTTTAGATCTGAGAACCTCTCACTGTCCCCATTTGAGAGTACGAGGTCTAAGATTGCTCCCTCACAAGTGGGATCCAACACTAGCTGTCTGAGGCATGCTACCTGTAGGGCATCGAGAATGGCCCTGCTCTTTGATGTGGCTGCAGCAAAGGTGTTCCAGTTAACATCTGGCATATTCGGGTCCCCCAACAACAGTATTTCCCCTTTCTCTGCCATCCTAAGGATGCCTTCTATCATATCCTTGTCCATTCCCTCCCGCTGAGATGGGGGTCTGTATACAACCCCTGTGCAGACTGTGGTGCCGTTTCCAGTCTCTAAGGTGACCCACAGTGGCTCCTCTCCTCCTTTTTTACTCTTTTGTTCAGTTGCCTTTATCCATTCTCTTACATAGAGAGCTACTCCTCCCCCTCTTCTACCCTCCCTGTCCCTCCTGTACGTTGTGTATCCTGGTATGTTAACATCCCAGTCATGGTTCTCTGTGTAGCATGTTTCTGTGACTTCCACAATATCCAAGCATCCCTCTTCCATCAAGGCCACCAGTTCAGGGAGCTTGTTGCCCAGACTATGGCACTGGTATTGATTACCCTTCATTTCTTGATGGCCTTACCCCTTTTTGCCCCATCCCTGTCCTTATTGCGTTTTGTCGTTTTCTCCATTTACTCCTGCCCTTCTCCCTATCTTGGTGTTTACCTCACTCACTACCTTGATTTTTTGGGGGAGAGAGCGCTAAGTTCCTTTCCAGTGCCTCCCCCTTGGCTAGTTTAAATGCTTGCCAATGAAGCATTTAAACCTATCACCTAGGATCCTGGTTCCCCTCCTGGACAGATGCAGACCATTATGCCAGTATAGGCCTGCATCACTCCAGGTGGACCCCCAGTCCCCAGTGAAGCCAAACCCCTGAGCTCTGCACCAGTTTTTCCAACCACTGATTGAATCCCATGGTGTGGATCACACTAGCCTCCCCCATGCCATAGACAGGTAGCACCTCTGAGAAGGTTACAGTGTGTGCTACTTGTCTAAGGCCCTTCCCCAACTCCCACAAACTCTTCCTCACTGCTCTGATCCCTTTCCTAGCCAGGTCATTTGTCCATAGGTGGATAATGACATCCAGCTCCCTCCCCCGTGCAGCTGCTCTTGTGAACCTGAGGATTCGCTTTCCGTCCCTCTAAGCCATGGCAGCAGGCAGGCAGGCACCTTACCTTACTCCCCCAGTTCTACCCTCCTAACAACAGAGTCTCCCACCAGGACTTGTTTCCTTCCCCTGTGGGGTCCCTTGCCTCCCTCCTGTGGGTCTCCTTTGTGGAGGTTCCCAGCATCCTCCTTGGTCTCCGCTGTGGCTGCCTCCATTGAGAAGGGACCTGCAGAAACTTGAAGAATGGTCAGGGGTTTGGCAGTTGAAATTCAATGCAAAGAAGTGCAAAATAATGCATATGGGGCACAAAAACCCTGGCACAATATATCAGTTGGGGGGTGAGGATATAGCATGCACCAAGCAGGAAAGGGATCTGGGGGTTATCATCTCTGATGACCTCAAGGTAGGGAAACAGTGTGACAAGGCAGCAGGTAAAGCAAATAGGATGCTGGGATGTATAGGCAGGGGCATCACCAGCAGGAAGCGGGAGGTCATTAATTCCACTATACAAGACACTAGTGAGGCCCCACCTGGAGTACAGTGTACAGTTCTGGAGACCATATCTACATGAGGACATAGACAGGGTAGAGAAGGTCAGAGGAGGGCAACAAAGATGGTGCATGGATTGCATCACAAGTCCTATGAAGACAGGTTGAAGGAACTGAACATGTACTCCTGCAGGAGAGAGGGATATGATAGAGACATACAAATATCTTACAGGGAGGAACAGGGTGCAGGAATACACTATTTTTAAGTGAAAAAGATGTTCCAGGACTAGAGGGCATGGGATGAAGTTGGAGGGAGGACGATTCAGAGAAAGCGTGAG
Organism: Neoceratodus forsteri; assembly: GCA_016271365.2. Classification (NCBI taxonomy): domain Eukaryota; kingdom Metazoa; phylum Chordata; order Ceratodontiformes; family Ceratodontidae; genus Neoceratodus; species Neoceratodus forsteri. The sequence goes on along the minus strand of CM028137.1, from coordinate 312,959,784 downwards.
GAAGAATTTCTTCACAGAACGGGTGGTGGACAAGTGGAAAACCCTGCCAGAGGAAGTGGTGGGGGCTGAAACAATCACGGGATTTAACAATGCATGGAATAGACAAAGAAATTCTGGAGGTCAGGGGTAAGGGGCAACAGACTTCTAGGAAAACATAAACTGAACTTACAAGCTCAAATGGGCAGACTGGGTGGGCCATAGGCCCTTATCTGCCGACACTGTCTATGTATCTATGTATACAGGAACCACACTTTGCCAGAATGGCATTTGAATTGTGGAGAGGTACAACTGGAGGGATGCACTTCTGTTCCACCACCCTCATCCTCCCTGAGCCCACTGTGGTCCAACCGCTCCCCTTTCTTGGCAACCTCTGAGGCAATGGCGGTGGCCTTGGTAGTCCCTGGGTGGGAAAGGAGGTCCCCCAAATCCTGGCCAACTCAGCCTGGAGATGAGCAACCTGATTGGAGCTTGAGAAGAACCCTCCGGATCAAAGGGAAGGGCGGGAAAGTGTAGAAGAACCTCCCCATCCAAGAGAGAGAGAGAGACAACGCGTCTCACCCGAAAACACCAGGCCCTGGATCTAGCGAGCAGAAATTGGGCAGTTTGTGTTGTACGGGGACACGAATAAGTCTACGTCTGGTGTCCCAGTTTGTAGGAACAGGTCCTCGACGACCTCTTGTAGTAATTCCCATTCATGAGCTCTGGCCTTTGACCGGCTCAGGAGATCTGCAACAGTAATGTCCACACCGGGAACATGCACTGTGGTAAGCGTGGCGCTGTGCTGTAGCACCCAGTCCCACGCCCGCTATGCCTCTCTGCAAAAGAGGCTCTGGTTCCTTCCAGGTGAACTCCCCTACCGGACCCCGAAGCATTGGTGGTGAGAGTCAGGGATGGGGCAGGTGCCATGAAGGGGACTCCCACTGAAAGATGTTCCAGGACAAGCCACCACTGCTAGTCCTGAATGACTGGTCCTGTGATTCTGACTAGGTGGTGTAAGTGATCCTGCCTCTGGTCCCATTGGGCTCTCAGCGTCCACTGAGTAACTTTCATGTGGAGGCGAGCGAGGGGGACCGTGGTGATGGCAGCTGCCATATGTCCGAGCAGGCAAAGTATGGTCTGAGCAGGAACCAGATTTCATGCCATGATAGTCCTTATCAGTGATCTGATGCGTTCCGCCCTGTCATCGGGCAGGAAGGCTCTCCCTTGACGGGTATCCAGAACCACACCAATGAACTGCAGTCTCTGCGAGGGAACAAGAGATGACTTCTCTTCGTTGATGGTGATTCTCTAGAGACTGGAATAGGGAGCAGGTGTCATGAATGGCCTTCTCCAGTGCTTCTTGGGAGAAGGCCATCGGAAGCCAGTCGTCCAGGTAAGGGAAGACATAATGGTTTGTCTCCTGAGGGCTGCTGCTTTGACTGCCATGCGCTTGGTAAAGACACGTAGTGCCGAGGACAGGCTGAACGGGAGTGCTCGGAACTGATAATGGCGTCCCAAAGAGTCGAAGCACAGGAATTTCCTCTGTGACTGCGTGATGGGAAGATGAAGAAATGCATCCTGCATGTCCAGAGATGCTAGCCATGCACCTTGTTTGATCATGGGAATGAGACCCGGCAGGGTAACTATGTGAAAGCGTTTGTACATCACATAGATGTTCAAGTCGCTGAGGTCTAGAATCGAGCAGAAGTTCCCAGTTTTCTTTGCAACCAGGAAGAAGCGGGAATAGTATATCCTCCTTCTCTCTGCTTCTTTGGTACAACCTTGATGGCGTCCTTGGAAAGGAGTGCCGAGATCTGCTAGATGAGCAGGGCATGCTGTCCCGAGTAATGGGAATGCAGAGGAGATCTTATTGTGTTGGCGGTCGGAAACTCTATAGAGTGTCCTCGACTGATAAGATGAAGAACCCACCAGTCAGAGGTGATCCTCTGCCACCTGACAGGTGGTAAGTGACTTGACCCCTACCTCTCTTCCTTTGATCCAGAGTGGGGGCAGGACAGGGGCCCAGGAAAGAGTCATGCTGTGGTGGTGGTGGCTCCTGCTGGTTGGGTAGACTTAGTGTTTCTCTGACCCTGACCTCTGGAGAATCTTTGCTGGTTCTTACAGCCAAAACTGCCCCTGTGTTGCTGTTGGCCTGACTGAGGTTGTTGCTTACTCTGTCGGCCACGAAAATGGTTCTGTACTCTGCGAAAGGAACCAGGCCTGGACTTATACATGGCCTGAACCGTTCTAATCGCCTTCCAGGCACCCTGAAGTCTGGTGATGACCCTCTCGGAGTCTTCATCGAACAGCACTGATCCATTGTAGGGGACGTCCATGATTCCTTTTTGAACGTCTGGAGTAAATCCAGAGACCCTCAACCAGGAGTGTCTCCAGAGGCAAACGCCTGTCGAGGCACCTCTCGCTGCAGAGTCCGGCGAGTCGTACGCGGACTGGAGGACTTGGGTCCCAACATCAGAGCCCGTGCGAAGGAGGTTTAGGAGCTCCTCCTTCTTCTCACCATCTTGGAAGTCCTTTAGTAGGTCTTGTCCCTGGCCCCAAAATGCATTTTGAAATTACACCATATGCATCAAATTGTTGAGGGACCTGAGAGAGCATGCAGAACAGGCATACATGCGACGACCCAGTGAGTCCAATTGTTTGGATTCCTGGTCTGGGGGCTGTGTACTGAGGCATTGGCGCCGCTGGGAGCGGTCGTGCGCAGTCATGATGACGACCGAGTCAGCCATGGGTTGCTGAGGTAAGTAAGGAGCCTCCAGCGGGGCCCTGTAGAGCCTGTCGGCCTTCTTGGGGACTGCAGGGGTTGAATGAGGATGCTTCCACGCAGCCTTGGAGTGTCCTGGAAAGTGTACACCAGGGTGGGACCACCACAGGCTTGGGGTCTTTTGCCTTTAAATAGCGTGTCAGGCATTGCTGTTCCGGGTCTAACTCTTCTGTCTCCCATCCCATGTTCTCCTGAATGTGGCGCATAATATCAGAGAACGATGGGTCATCCGGTGGCGACCTAGGGAGGTTGTGAGGATCTGGAGATGAAGGCTCAAAGGGAGAGACTGACTGAGGGGTACCCGAAGAATCAGGATGTGAGTCGTCGCCCGACAAAGAGGGGCATCTTCGCCGGGCCTTTTCTTCTGTGGTCACTAGGAGACCTTGAGGGGGTCCTGAGGCACGGGGGTCTCTTAGAGCTTTGAGACCTACAGTGTCTGGCCTTGGACCTACCCCTAGGCGGCGGTGTAGGGTCTCGAAGCTCAGGTGTCAACGCCTGGGAGGTGCCACTGGTGGTGGAGCCTCACCGGGGGGTTTTGTGGGTACATCTTTTTTTAATGGTGTCCCACCAAAAACTGAACTGCTCCTTGACCTCCTAGATATTCAGACTGGACGAAGGGCCTGGCGCCGGTGTCTGTCTGGTGTTAGGGTCAGGCGTCAGTGGCTGAGGGGTCGTCGGGTCTGGTGTCGGGTCTTTTGGCAGACCGTTGTCTTCGACATCTCCCGATGTCTGGTCATCGGTGGCATGATCACCGGCGTCCTCCTCTGATGTCTCCCTGCGATCAGCGTCGGCATCGGGTCCTTGAGGTGTTTTGCGATCGATGACTTGGCATCTGCTTAGCCTCTGTCATTCATTTGAACAACGTGAGCTCCAAAGTCTTTCTCAGAGGGTTGTCTGAGCCTCATGGTGGCTGGGAGACCGAACCATCGGTGTCCCGGCATCGGGTTCCTAGCGCCAGCACTAGACGTGGTTGCCGACTTGGACTGGAGGTCTGAATGCTCGAAGCCTCTGACCTGGTGGTCAACCCCAAAGGACGGCTATCCTTAGTCTTGGTTTTCAGTGGCTGTAAAGACACTGAGCTAGAGCCCCTGAAGCCCTAACCTTAATGGGGGCCTGAGACCTAGCATGGATGGAAAGCGGTCCAACTGGGGAGCTGGAGCTCAGACGGGAGTTTGTAGCCCGATTTGGGGATCGAGTCCTATCCTTGTCCCGTGCTTATCCTTCTGTTTCCGATTTGTGCAAAGGTTCCCTTGAGAGGATGGGTCTTCCTCCATGGCCTTAAGTTTTTCTTCGAGGAGAAAACTCTGTAGTGCTTTCTGGTGGCAGATCCTAGTTCTGCTGTTAAACTGCTGGCAGATGGAACAGGCATGGATATCGTGGTCTGGGCCTAGGCACCGCACACAGGCCAAGTGCCTATCTTTGAAGGGGATCTGTTTGCCAAAAGCGCACTTTGAGGGGTGTTCTTCTGTAGAAGGAGCTGGGGAAGAATACATGTACTTGTCGGATAGAGATGATATCTCGATGGAAAATAAGGTAAATTCTTTCTGGCGTCGTTCATCTGCTGAAGGCGTCCGTGGAGTTGATGCATGCGTGTCGACGGCAGGAAAAGAAGTGAGGTATGCTGGGGGACCGCCCCCTTTATGTTGTATCTGACATCGGGGGCGGGGCTGTCATCGGGGGCAGTCCCCCGCTACGTACAGCTAGCCATAAGTTTTCTGTGGGGTCCTGCAGCCTGCCGGCTTCAGTCCTGCTGCAAGATCTGTATCTTGAAGTAAGATACATTGTTCTATCCACACTTCATGGCAGACTCCTAGCAATTCTCCAGGAGGAGGGAGGAGAGAGGAGAGACGCACACCCCCTACTTAGGGAAGAGGGACTGGAGAAAGTACAGTTACGTAAGAACTTACCGTAACAGTAGATCTTCGAGAGAGGCTCTTGCAGTAGGTAATTACATATAGGACTGATGCCGGCAGGCGTCAGGACCCCACGGAAACATTTCTAGCTAGCCGTGTCTGGCGGGGACCGCCTCACATCACATGACCGACGCCAGTATAAAGGGCAGTCCCCACGCCCACCTTCCAGTTCTTTTCTGCCAAAGGCCCAAAAGGGCGAGACGAAAGAGAAGCGGATATTTCCTAACCTGGAAAAGGAGCTAAAAAAGCTTGGGGGTGGAGGGCGGGAAGGTATTGCCTATTGCAAGAGCCTCTCTTGAAGATCTACTGTTACGGTAAGTTCTTACATAACTGTACTATCTTACTTCAAGAGGGCTCTTGCAGTAGGTAATTACATATAGGACTCGGTCCCAAGCAGTCTGGAACAAGAAGAAGCAAACGGGAGGAGGAAAGCTACTCAAAGTAGGTCTAGCTGTGAAGGCCTTAGGAAAGGAGGCCTTGCAGAACAGCAAGCCCGAAGCCTGCTCTACGGCAAGAGGCAATATCCAAACTGTAATGTTTTGTAAAGGTATGGACAGAAGTCCAAGTGGCGGCAGCACTGATGTCTGCCGCTGACACATTCTTGAAACAAGCCGCCGAGGCAGCGACTCCTCTGGTGGAGTGGCCTCTCACTTGACCCGGAAGGGTCTTGTTGTACTGGTCATAACAGAAAGTGATACAATCAGCCAACCATTTGGACAGGCATTGCTTAGAAACAGCATTGCCTTCTTTTTTGTGGGCAAAAGACAAACAGTTGATCAGTCTTTCTGAGATCTTTTGTTCTGTTAGTGTAGCATCTCAGAATTCGGTGAACGTCCAGAGTGTGTAAGAGATACTCCCCTTGATTGGAGTACTGTGTAAAAAAAGCAGGTAACTCTATGGACTGGTTCAATGTAGATTCTGCTACCACCTTGGGGAGAAACTTAGGGTTGGTGCGCAGAGCCACACGTTCCTTGAGAAAAATCAAATACGGGATTTTACACATCAGGACCTGGAGCTCAGAAATCCTACAAGCAGAAGTAATGGCCACTAGGAAAAGAGTCTTCCAATAGAGGAACTTCATGTCTGCTGAGGATGCCAGTTCAAAAGGAGGCAGAGTAAGCTTCTCGAGGATGAAATTCAAGTCCCAAGGAGGGGCAGGAACCTGGACAGGGGATCTCAAGTGGAGAACCCCTCTAAGGAAAGTCTTAGAGACCTCCAGCTGAGCAAACTTCCTGTCTGCAAAAGGGACATGGTAGGCTGAAATGGCCGCCATGTGTGCCTTCAAGGATGAGTGACTGAGACCCAGATCAAAGAGGTGGCACAGATAATCCAGCAGCTGCCCAACAGAGTACGAGAAAGGCTCGAAATCTTTTGAAGCGGGCCAGATTGTGAACCTGCCATTTCATGCCATAGGTAGACCTAGTGGAGGGTTTCTAGCCTCCACCAAAATTTCAGCCACTGGGATGAAACCCCAAACTGGGCTTGAGCTACGCCTGCAGGAGCCATGTGTGCAGTTGAAGGGACCTGAGACCTGGATGGAACAGGGTCCCTGATCCTGGGTCAGTAAAGTCATGACAGAGGAAGAGGAAGTTCTCTGAGTATTGCTGCAGAAGAGAGAACCAAACGCCTGGGCCAGAAAGGAGGATCAGTATTATTCGAGCTCCTTCTGAACCGAAGTTTCTGTAAGACTCTCAGAATCAAAGGGATCGGGGAAAGCATAGACTAATCTGTCCTTCCAATCTAGAGACAAAGCACTCTCAAAAATGCCGCGCTCTGGAGTGAGCGAGCAGAAGTCGGGAAGCTTGTGTTTAGAGGTGAGGTGAACAGGTCCACCAGTGGTGTTCCCCAACGTAGGAAGATATCGTCTAAGACCCCCTGATCCAGTTCCCACTGTGAGCTTGAGCAGATGAGCGACTTGCGTTTGTCTGCTAAGGTGTTCTCGACCCCGGACGTGAACTGCTGTGAGGTGGAGGTTGTGCTGTACTGCCCAATCCCAAACTCGCATTGCTTCCTGCAAGAGGGTAGGAACGGTCCCTCCCTGTTTGTTGATGTACCACACCACACACATATTGTCCGTCTGTACGCTAAGTGGCCGGAAGGAGATGCAGATGCAGAGCTAAAGAGCATAAAGCACTGCCCGAAGCTCAAGCACACTGACGTGAAGCCGCTTTCTTTGAGCTTGGACCAGGAGCACTGGGTCCTGTGAGGTCCGAGATGGGCTCCCCAACCTTGCCCGAGGCGCCTGTGGTCAGAGTCTGGGAGGGGGAGAAGAGAAGGGAACTCCCACAAAGGTTCTCCTGAACCATCCACCACTGCAAGTCCCGAACCATGGAAGAGAAGACTAGGACAAGCTGGTCCAGGTCGTCCACCAACTGATTCCACTGAGACCGGCGCGCCCACTGACAGATCCCGCGTGGGAGCGAAGCATGAGGGACTGTTGGGATTGCAGCCTCCATAAGCCCGAGGAGGCAAAGGACCAACCTGACACTGACCCACCTGCGGCCGGACAGCAGGCTGACCTGAGCCTGGAGTGTGACCGCCCTGTCCGGTGGTAGGAAGACCCTTCCAGAGGTCATGTCCAGGATTGCCCCGATAAACTGGAGCCTCTGGGACGGGATCAAGTGGGACTTGGAGTGGTTGATGGTGATGCCCAGGGAGAAAAACACCCCTTGGGTAAGGGAAAGGAGGCGCAGGAGATCCTCCCTGGATGGGGCCACCAGGAGCCAATCGTCCAGGTAGAGGAAAACCTGCAACCCCTGGCACGCAGGCAGGCGCCACTACCGAAGGCATTTGGTGAACACCGGGGTGCCGAGGAAAGACCAAATGGGAGGGCTTGAACTGGTAGTGGTCCCCTGAAAGCAAAATGGAGGTATTTATGTGAGAAGGGTGGATAGGGATGTGCAGTAAGCATCCTGCATATCCAGAGCGCACAGCCACTGTCCCGCCAAAGGAGGGGCAGGAGGCCCTGCAGGAAGAGTATCCTGAATCTCTTGTACTACACGAATAAGTTCAGGGAACTGAGGTCGAGAATCAGCCTTACATCTCCTGTCTCTTCGGACCAGGAAGAAGTGGAATAGTAACCTGCTCCCTGAAGAGAAAGGGGACGGCCTCTATCGCCCCTTCAGCAAAAGTGCTGAAATCTCTTCCTGGACCAGAAGAAGGTGTTCCCAAGAGTACGACAACCTTGGGGAGGGTGACGAGGTGGTTTCTGGAGCAACTCATTAAGTGTCCTTCTGCTATCAGCTGGAGCACCCAGGAATCTGAAGTTCTCTCCCAACCCAGGAGGTGGAGGAAAACCTCCCACCGGTTCCTCTGGAAGGCCCAGAGGCTGTGGGAAAGGACAGGAGCCAGGTGGGAAGGCTGTGGGCTGGAAGCAACGCCTGCTTTTGGGCGGAGGGCTTACAGCCGGAGGGGCCCCACGTTTAGTGGCCCACATTCTCTGGGGTTTCACCTTTTGCCGATTCTGTCTGTGAAAGGGACGGCGCTGCGTTTGATGGGGATGATACATGGAGTCCACAGACTTCAGTGCAGTCCCCTTCTTCTGCAGATCGGTGTTAATGTCCTTGACATCACCACCAAAGAGCACCGAACCCCAGAAGGGCGCTTCCTGAATAGCGGACTGCACTTCCGGGACCAGCCCCGACACATGGAGCCAGGCATGACGCCAGCGTCTCACAGCGAAAAGCCGAGCTCCTACCAGCCGTGTCCACTGCATCGTGGCAGCACGGCATGTGCCGACTGGCCAACGGCAGAGCGGACGAGGTCAGCCACTTCTGTTTGACCTGAGAGTCCGGAAGGGAGTCCAATTTGATTCCACCACCTAAGAATCACCTTCTGGTAATCCCCCATGTGACCGACATAATTTAGGGCCCTAACACCCAGAGTGGAAGAGGCATAGATCTTCTTCCGCACTGGTCCAGAAGACGGATTCCTTGCCAGGTGGAAACGAGCTCAGATGTTCTTAGTTTAGCTGTCTGGGTCATGAGCGCGCCTAATCACGCACCAAATCAGCTCGAGGGTGAGAATCTAAAAAGTCAGCACCGGAGTCTGATATAGCCTGTTCGACTTCCAAGGAAGTGGGCTAAAGTCGATGGCTGCTTCCAAATAGTGGAAACAAGATCGGCATGAGGCTCAATCCAGGGTGGCACCAAGGTGGAGCTGTCACAGGCAGATCCAGATGCTCAGCGAAGCTTTACGCTGAAGACCCGCCCAAGGAATGCCACTTATGAACCTCCTGGATTTTGCGCAGCAACTCCGTAAAAGAAGGATCTTCCAGAGGGGACTTTGGAGGAGTCCTTGGCTCAGCTTTAGACGACAACATGGCTTGTTGTCCGCTTGGAACAACTGCCGAGTCATCCGAGGAGGAAGAAATGATGATGAGGAAAACTTCCTCTCCGGTGTGGTGGAGGAACGGACCACACGGGAAGCCTCGGGAACGTGTCCTGCCCTGCCCTGGAACCAGAGGCTCAGCCCTGGTGTCCGGAGGAGGGAGGGAGTCTGTCGTCATGACATACGGGAACCGGAACCGTCGTCGGAGACGACTCTCCACCTCTCTGGTGAGCTGGAGCCTTGGCCTCAGCCCACCAGGAGGCCAGAGTCTCCTTCAAGTCCGCCGGCAGCTGAGGGGGCAGTGGAGGAGGAGGAGGGGATACAGGTATGGATTATATCCATAAGGCATCCACACCCGCCGGGCGCGTATTGAGGCATCGGGTACGCGGCATCGGACAGGGCGGCAACAGGTACTGGGGCATTGGATAGCGGAGCCTGGATAAGACGCAGGCGCCGGATATCCGGGAACCGGAGGGTGCCTGCGAGCAGATGACCCGCCGGAGGGCACACAGCGCAGTCTGGAGCAGAAGGCCCAGTGGGCGGAGGGCCCGGCGTTGGAGTGGCATCCGGAGCGGGATGTCGCCTGGGGTCGGCAAGATTCAGCGTTGGAGCTGGCGGCCGGGGAGCTGACGTCAGGTCGGTCAGCCCAGCGGGCAGACGGTCTGACAGGGCGCAGCAGGAACCTCGGCATCGCCTGGGGATGGAGGGGAAAAATCCTCGGGATCAGGCTGAGGAGACCCAGAGTCCCTGGAGGGCAGCGAAGGCTGCGGGGAGCCGGGAACGGCGGACATGGGAAAGTCCGGCGTTGGCTCAGCCGCCGGGCGGACATTGGGCAAGCCGACGTCCGACTTATCAGTGAGGTCCGGGCGGACGACGGAGGAGCCGACGTCCAACTTAGCGGACCCGCTACCCGAGGCAGGTTGTGAAGGAGGGGCGGCCTGGTCGGGAGGAAGAGGGACCGCTGCGCCGCCCTGAGGGTTCGGGCAACTTATCGACCGCCTCCGTGGGCGAGGAGCAGCTGACTTCTGGCTTACCAGAGTTGCTCGAACCAGTAAGCTGCACAGTGGCGGCTTTACCGGGAGTGGAGGCTCCAATAGCCCGGAGGGTGCCCTGGCGGCCCAGCATCGGCCAGACAGGCGGGCCAACGCCGCCTTCAAAACCTTGCTACGCCATCGTGGGATTAGTCTCCGGGCGTTATCTGAAGCGCCAGCGACTCCTGTAAGAAGATGCGTGGGAAGAGGAGCCTTGTCCCGTGCTTCTCCTTGTCTTTTTTTCATGGCGGCTTCCTTCGGGTAAGTGGACGCTGTCGGGTTTTTTAACTCGCTTTCCATGGAGGACATTTTCTTTAAAATATGGGCCTCCAGGACTGCTGCCGCCGTCTGTGGGTGGCCATGTTGAATTTAAGGCAGTGCTGGCACTTCTCCACCTGATGATCTGGGCCTAGGCAGAAGAGGCACTGGGAATGGCCGTCCTTGTGTGGGAGCTGGGTGCCACACAGGTTGCACTTGTTCTTGTGCTCGGGAGGGTGCGGGACGACATCGCTTGACAGATACCTGACAAAAGTTGAAATAACTCGGTAAATTACTGACTGACTGAGTGATGCTGAGCGTTGAACTTTACTGCGAGGCGCTAACGGTGGAAAAGAACTGGAAGGCAGGTGGGTGACCACCCTTTATACCGCGTCGGTCATTGAGCGGGTGCGGTCCCCGCCAGAGATCAAGAATAGAAATTTTTCCGTGGATCCTGACGCCACCGGCTTCAGTCCCATATGTAATTACTCACTGCAAGAGCCCTCTCAAGTAAGACCTGAAGTTCCAAAACCAGCATCCTGGAGTGTCTCAAGGTCGATGTGGTGATGGAAATGAAGGTGTGTGCAGTGGTACGCGGTGGAATGAGCCTTAAGCCCTGCAGGAGGGTCCTACCCACCAATCTATTGCACAGGTCAATGCAAGATGTAATCCATCAAGCTACTGTCCGCTTGGCTACAGGTCTGCCAGGTGCGGCTTCAGCATAGGTGACAAATAGCTGGCGAACTTCTCCCAGAACTTCCGCCATTCACTCTTTGTAGTAGACAGCGCTCAGGTTCAGGTCCTGAGTATGGAGCCTGTACTGGCCTCCGGTGTGACTGGGTAGAACACTGGCAAGAGTAACCACCTGGTTAAACTGAAATTCCGACACCTCTTTGGAAGGAATTTTGTATGGGGGCGCAGGACAATCTTGTCCCTGTGGAAGACCAGGTAAGGAGACTCAATGGAGAGCACCTGTAACTCCCCAGTCCTTCTGACTGACGTGATAGCCACCAAGAAGAAGTCTTCCACGACAAATGTGATATGTCACACTTGTGCATAGGTTCGAAAGGCTTGCCCATGTGCTTTGCCAAGACCAGTAGTAGATCCCACGGAGGTGGAGGTTTACGTACCTGACGGGATATGTGATCTAGGCCGAAGAAGCGCCAGTCACCTTTCCTGTGCCACCGACTGCTGATCAGCCCGTGCCCAGTAAGCAGAGATGGCTGCCAGGCGCACCTTTAGGGTCGTCGACTATAGCCCCTGCTTGGAGAGGGGCCAAAGGTAACTCAAAATGCTAGCCACTGGGCAGGATGAGGGGTCTAATCCTTTGCCCTGACACCAGATGGAGAATCTTTTCTATTTAAAGGCAAAGCATTTTCTGATCGATTCCTTACGGGACGCCTCAACAACGTTGAGGACCTCGTCGGAGCGACCCAAGGCCTGTAACCTAGCCACGCAGGAACCAGGCGGTCAGGGTGCAGGGATTGAAGGTCCGGTGGAGTACCTTCCCTGGTTGACTGACAGCAGGTCCAGGGTGCTGGAAGCCACCTCGGAGCCTGGTGCTGAGGCTGAGGAGATATGGATATCAAACCCGGCGGGGCCAGTCTTGCGCCACCAGCATCACCTGCCTCATCCCTCCTGACCTTGATGAGCATTTTGTGAATCAAGGGAAGTAGGGGGAAGGCGTAGAAGAGGCCTGGGGTCCACGGCCTCAAGAAGGCATCCCCCTGCAGCAAACCCTGCTGAGGGGGCGGGCATGGAACAGCCTCAGCTTCGCGTTCTCCCTGGAGGTGAATAGGTCCACCTGGGGAGTTCCCCAGTGGGAGAACGGATCTTGTACTACCTCCTGGTGGAGAGATCACGCGTGGGATGCCCCGCCCATGTGGCTGAGGGCACTGGCCAGCTGATTCGAGGCTCCTGCCACATGGATGGCCAGGAGATCCGCCTCCAGGCTGAGCACAAGTGACCAAATGCGGAGAGCTTTCTTGCAGAGGGGCAAGGAGCGCGTCCCGCCCTGCCTGTTGAAATGGTAAATGGTCATGGTGTTGTCCATCTGGACTTGGACCACTTGACCCCGGACAAACAGGCAGCGATTGGGTTAGGGCTAGCAACCCACCCAAAGCCCAGCAGGTTGATGTAGCATCGGGGACTCCTGAGGGACCAGAACCCGTGGGCTCTGTGCCCCCAGATGGGCACTCCAACCCATCAGAGGTGTCAGTCATCAGGATGGCCGCCGCTCGGGTGGACAAACGGGAGCCCTTCCTGCAGGTGGACGGGACAAGCCACCATTGGAGGCCGGCCCCACATCCTCTGGGTCACAGAGACTAGCTGGTCGAGATGACCTGAGTGCGGAGACCACTTTGCTGGCTAGTTCCCACTGAAGGGAACGGACATGCCAGTAGGCCCATCAGACCACGCTTGGTGCAAGCCACCATGTAGCCCAGAAGATGCAGGAAGTCCCGGCAGGGTGTAATTGCCCAACCAGAAATGATAGGGCAAAGGAGAAGAACCTCTGCCCTGGCCGCTGGGATCCGAGCTCTGCCCCGATGAACTGGATCACCTGCGCAGGCACAGGTTCGACTTGGCCTCGTTGATCAGGAGGCCAAGTTCGAGAGGTCTGCAGGCCCGATCCTTGGACCGCTCCACCTCCAGCCTGGAGGAACTGCTATCAGCCAGTTGTCCAGGTAAGGGTACTCGGACCCCTCCGGCCCCGTCGCTGCCATCAATGCCATGCATTTAGGTGAAGACCCTGGGGTCTAAAGATAGGCCGAAGAGCACGGCTTGGAACTCGTAAAGGGTTCCCTTGGTTCTGAAGCGGAGGAACCGTTGATGGGATGGACAGATAGGGACGTGAAAGAACGCGTCCTGAAGATCTAGGGAGCAGAACCACATTCCTTGCTCCACGGATGGTATGATCTGAGCTAGAGTTACCATCTGAAGGGTGCGGGACCTGAGGAACTTGCTCAGGTTGTGCAGATCTAGAATGGGGCGGCAGCCCCCATCCGCTTTGGCACCAGGAAGTACCTGGAGATGAACCCTGGGTCTGAAGGCAGGTCCGCTACTGGGCGCACCACCTCCTTGAGGAGGAGCTGAGCTAAGTCGTCTCTGAGAGCCAACTGAGAAGCTGCGGACAGCAGATCCCCTTGTGGGGCATGTGCTCGATAAAGAGGGACCTGCTCGAATTCCAGAGATGGGCCTCGACCTACCACTTCTAGAACCCAATGGTCCGTGGTGATAGCGGACCAGGCAGAAATGAAGTGGCTGAGCTGGCCCCCCATGGGAGGTCCCAGGGGAGGCATGACGGGGTTGAGGGAGGCACCCCCCAACCCGTCGCTGGGCAGGTTTGGAGGAGGTTCTGGTGGAGGGGTCACCACAACCTTTCCCCCCGGGCTTCCTAAACAAGGATGCCATGGACTTGGCCAGAGGACGCCAAGTTTGAGCCTGCTGGCCCTGCTGCTGGGCTGAGCTGGCCGCACGAGTGGACAAACGAAAGGGCTTGCAGTTTTGACGCTTGGAGCCTTGTCCTTTTGGACAGATGTGGTGGAGTCCAAGGTGGCACTGGACTTCTCTATGAACTGGAGGTGACCCTCCACGCTGGTGCCAAACAGGTCGGTGCCCAAGATGGGGACATCTGCCAGCTTGTGCTGCGTATCTGCCGTAAAGTTTGAGATACATAGCCAAGCCCTGCGGTGCATGGCTACTTCGGCCGCTACCAAACGGGCACAGGAATTGCCAATGTCCACTGCCATCTGGAGTTGCTGCTTTGCCACTGCCCTACTTTGGTCCCAGACCTGCTTGACTGTGGTCTGGAGGTCAGCTGGGAAATTAGGAATTACCTCATTCAAGGAGCCCAAGAGGGTGTGGGAAAAATGTGCCATGATAGCGGCTGAGCTGGCCTGACGAAGGCCAGGTGAGGAAGCTGCGTACACCTTCTTCCTGGAATGGTCCAATAGTTTGGATTCCCTGTCCAGGGGTCTGTCTGCATCTCCTTTGTTGCCTGACCACTGAAACATGGAGTCAGCCGCCAATCCCATCGCAGAGGGTGCTCCGAAAAGCCCGACAGGGACTCCATGGGCACTGCGTACTTGCGGGCAGAAGGCACAGGACAAGATGACAGACGCTGCCACAGCTCCAAGGCTGGACCCACAATGGCCGCAGCCACTGGGAAGGCCTCCATAGGAGTATCCCCTTTATCCAGAATCTCTATAAGGGGACACTTAGCCTGTTTCTGCACAGGCTCAAGCTCCAGTCCCATGGATTCAGAAATGAGCCGACAAATACTCATCAGCGAGGTAAGGCTCTTGTCGATGGAGAGCACCCCACACCCCAAGGATTCGATGTCCACCGGATGGGAGATCATGGAGGAATCCTTGGACTCCGAAGAATCCTCGTAGAGTGGGCGCCCACCTGTGCTGCTCTCCACCCGCCTTGAGCTGACCGAGAATCCTTGGTCAGAGCCCCAGACTTAGTTGCTTGGCGGTGGCTCCACCCGGATCGGTGGAGTAGCCGGCTTCCGCTGAGCCAACGGGGCCCTGACCAGCACCTCTGTGACAGTGGCCGTGGACAAAGTTGGTCATTCTGGTGAAAACCACTTAATGGCCGGAGTCAAAACTGGGAGCAGTTTGGACCTGGATAAGACCAATTGCTGCCACATGAGGTCTTTGTAGGGTCGACCCAACTTGTGCCAAAGCCTCTCCTCACCCGAGGAGGACGAAGACGAGGAGTGGCGGCACCGCTTACTATGACGGCGGGAACGAGATTGATGGCGGGAGCGAGTCTTGCCTGACGTCGAGGAGCAGGACCTGACCATTGGTGGGGCCGATGGGGGATCTCGACAGGAACCGGAGAAGCCCTCAGCTCCTGGTCCGGTTCCTTGGTGGGCGGGTCCTGCCCAGTGGGTTGAGCCGACCCATCCGAGGACACCGGGAGCATTGGAGTCCGAAAATGAGAATCGTTGTCCGGATCGGGTGACAATCCACCGATCGGCTCGAGAAAGATCTCGGCTGTGTCGACAGGCGTCTCAGCCGACTGGTTTGACAGGGGTACCATGAAACCAACGGCCTCGCATTGAATTTGACCGAAGTCGAGACAGGAGATTCCTGCGAGTGTGACCGCTCTCGGTTCCAAGAACGTCGATGTGTCGACTCTTCTTTGTCCTTTTTCGACTCCTTCTTCTTGGATCACTTAACATGCGACCGGCGACCCCTCCCTTGGTAGAGAGAGACTGGCACAACTCCTTGAAGGAAGCTGAGTAGGAGGATCCCAGATGCAGCAGAATGAAGGCAGAAGCTGAAGAGGAGCCCGCTGCTGCCTGAGCCGCCTCCTCCTTGAAGGCCTTGAGCTGTTCTAACTGCTCAGTGGACCCCGCAGCCATGGAGACCACCCAATGGGCATCCTTCAATTTGACCGGCGGGTAATGCTTTTCCGGTCGCCCCAGCTGAATTCGGGCAGCGCGATATTCAAGCACATTCGGAGAAAAGGACCGACCAATGATTGCCGCGTCCTGCGGATGGTGGTCCAGTCAAAACCAATACCCACACCGCAGCGGTAAGGATCCGTCGGAGACATCTTCTGATATCCGCAGGGGCACCGCAAAACCTGAGGCCGATTTTTCCTCCATCGCAGAAGCGAGAGAAGAAGATGAAGACTGAACTCAAGAGAGTTTTACAATCAGTTCTGGAAGCGAATCTGAAGATTCAACAGCCAGGGCCTACTACACGTGGGAGTGCTAAGGAGGGAACCTGAACCTTCCAGCAGAAAGGAAGATCTGGCGTCATGGGGCGGAGCCGAGGGCTATACCACCCAGGTGGGTGGGAGGAGCCAGCTTGAAGACTTTCCTGCACATCTTAAAGTAGGAAGGCATCTGCCATGAAGTGTGGATAGAACAACATATCCACGATCCTAGAAATTCTGGTTATGGGGGATGCAAGCTCCCATGCTGCCAGTTTCAGGAGTTTGGGGTCGAGGCCATCTGGGCCTGCGGCCTTAGATTCGATTATTGAGCAGAGAAGTTTGTGGACCTCAGCTATGGTTACTGTTCTGAAGAGAGGATGAGGGACGGAGGTGAGTCTGTCAGGTGGAGGCAGGGCTGGACTGAGAGTCCAGAGCAACTGTGACTGCAGAGAGGTCAAGAAGTGCAGGTTGAAAGCACTGGATATTGTAACTGAGTTGTTACAGTTCACTTATTAATTTCAAAATCACAGGGGGTGCATGGCTTGAATACCCCTGTGATTCCTTGAGGTTTTTCTAGTATCTACTGGGAGCACTGCACGTTGCTGCAAGCTTCTCTCCATAATATTTACTCTTGCTTTGCCTGATGGCTGTTTAATGCTAAATTTCTTAAGTGTCTATATTTGTTCCAATCTTCGTGGGAATTAGATACTTTGTACGAGGTCCAGCTTCTTTCCCTGTCTTTTAAGACAGCCAGCAAGGGACACGTGAGCCACTTAGTTTTTGTCCTCTAATCCTCCTAGAGATGAGCGGGGCATGTTTGTCCTGATGCTTAAGTAGGGTTGTACAGAAAAACTGGAGTGCCTGATTCACGTCTGTGGTGGCCAGTCAAGGTTTGCTAGATCAGATTTAAAGTTGGCTGGGTCAAGGGATGTGTAATTTCTGAAGTGAATAATTTGGGGGGCGAGTTCAATGTTGGTCCACCAGTTGCAGTACACAGGAGAGTGGTCAGTGATGAGTCGGAGAGCACCAGCTGAGGAAATTTTATTTGTACTGGGTACTAGGATCCAGTCTATCAGCAAGGCAGTTTGGGTTTTGTTTGACAGACGGGTGGGTTGGGTGATTATTTGCAAGAGCATCAGTTTGTTGAGCAATAGCTCAACAGATGCAATAGCGTGATCAAGCCAAATGGCATTAAAATCACCTAGGACAGCGAAGTCATTATTGTTAACTTGGTTCCCCGGGGTGTCAATGAGGGAGGTAAGCTTACTTATACTGTTTGGAGGGGGTAGGTAGACACAGAATATGTGGGGTTTTTTGGAGTTGCCTGACAAGTGTCCCAGAACGCAGTTCAAAGGAGGCCGCCTGTTGAGGTATGGGAGGTGAGAGGACAGAAGTTTTAATGAGATTTAAAGTAAATCATAGGGCCACCCCACGTTTGGGGGTGGGTGCTATCGCTTCTGATGAAGCTGTACCAGGTACCTCGCATGGTGTGTCAGGTACAGAAGGTTTCAGATAGGCATAGTATGTCTGTCTGGTAATGGGAGGTCCAAGAGGATAGTTCAGTCAGGCTACAAAATAGACTCCTGACGTTTAAATGAACTATTTTCAGTCTTTTGGTGTCAGGGGGAGCGAGGTCCCCGGTTGGTTTTGATGTCATCCGATGTGAGGAGTACAAACCTCACAGATGAGAAAGACATAAGTGCTTCAGCTGGGACTTGAACCCTGGCTGCTTGGAATACTGTTCCGATTGCATTAACCAGCTCGCCACTAAGACAGTTGACCAGCTGCGCCACTGAGACAATTGGAACCTGGCTGTCCCGAGCACTATTACTCGCTCTCAAATGCACAACCCAATGGTAACACAAATATTTATTTGTAACAATCACACAGGAGTGCGGTGTGCATTTGTATAGAACACTTACAAACAGAGGTGAGAGAGAAAGCACAGTTACATAAGAACTTACCGTAACAGTAGATCTTGACAGGAGCTCTTGCAGCACGCTATAGCTATTAGGACTATTGCGCGAGGCCTTAAGATCCACCGAAAAAACTTAGCTAGCAGTACCCAGCAGGGACCGCCCTTCTGACGTCAGCTCCACCTCAGTTCCCCCCTAAAGACCCACGAGACAGATCCTAGCAAGTAGAACGAAGCGAAGCCACCCTAGACATGCTGAAAAATTCTCCTGGGGGATGGAGGGTGGGAAGCAGTACCTGCTGTAAGAGCTCCTCTCAAGATCTACTGTTACAGTAAGTTCTTTACGTAACTGTACTATCTTACTTCGAGAGGGAGCTCTTGCAGCAAGCTATAACCATTAGGACAGAATCCCAAACAGTCCGCACCAAAGAGGTGACTAGCCCAGGAGGTATGATGGCAGAAAAAACTGTAGAGATGATAAAGCCTAATGCTGGAGTCAGCACGCTAGGACAAAAGTCCATGAAGGACTGCCAGGCCGAAACTGGCTCGGCACCTGGAAGCAATGTCCAGACTGAAGTGCCTAACGAAGGTGTGCACTGAATTCCAAGTAGCAGCTGCACAGATGTCTCGAAGTGAGATGTTTTTCAAAGACGCAAAGGAGGCAGAGACTCCTCTAGTGGAATGACCTCTAACCGTGCCCGATAGAGGTTTGTTGTATTTGTTGTAGCAGTACACTATACAGTGTACAAGCCACTGGGAAACAGTCTGCTTAAGTCACTGGTTTGCCCAGGTGTTGAGGCGCAAAGGCCACGAACAGTTGCTCCGATTTGCAGTGTGCCACTGTTACGCTAGTACCTCTCAGCCCTGTGGACGTCCCAATGTGTGTAGGAGAGACTCTCCCTATTGGTAGGAGTAGGGTAATAGACTTGGAAGGTCAACTGACTGGTTGAGGGTCAATTCTGAGACCACTTCCGACAAGAACTTAGCATTTGTTCTAAGGCAATCAAAATCTCTCCTCCACACATCACAGCCTGCAGGTTGGAAACCTTCTTGAGCTGAAGTAACAGCAACTAAAAAGGAAACCTTCATGAAAGAAAATGCAGCTCACACTGCTGCAGGTTCAAAGGGGAGAGTTAACTTCTCCAACACAAAAGGAGATCCCAGGGAGGGCTTGGATCCCTAATGGAAGGTTGTAAATGTAAAATGCCCGTAAAATGTGCAGGCCATATCCAGCTGAGCTAGTGTCCTGTCCCCAAACAGGACATAATAAGCAGAGATGGCCCACATATGCACCTTTATGGAAGAAAAACTCAAGCCTTGCTGGTATAAGGAGAGGCGGTATTGTAATGTGAGTTCACTGGGCAGGAAAGGGGGTCCAGTTGGTGGGACGAAGTCCATAAGCAAAAACATTTCCACTTTATAGCATAAGTGGATCACGTAGAAGGCTTCCTCGCTGAAATGAGGACATCTGCAACCTCTTGGGAAACTCCATACCTGGATTTGACTATGTCTGCAGGAGCCAAGCATGGAGTTGTTGGGATCTGAGATCTGGATGAACCAGCCTGTTCTGATCCTGGGACAGCAACTGCGAGCATATTGGCAGCGGGCTTGGAGATTCTGAGGACAAACGCTGCAGTAGTGGGAACCAAATCTGCCAAGGCCACAGTGGGGCGATCAGAATCAACCGAGCCCCCTCGGCCTGTACCTTCAACAATACTCTCTGAATGAGAGGGAAGGCGTAAATAAACTTCCCTGCCCAACAAAGGGGCAATGCGTCTGGCCAAAAACACCAGCGTGCTCATGAGCAGAAAACTGGCAGTTTGGCGTTGTGTGGAGACACGAAGAGGTCCAGCTTTGGACGACCCCAAGTGCTGAAGAGCTGGTCCGCTACTGAGTGGGGTAGCTCCCACTCGTGCGCCTTGGACTGAGACCTGCTTAGGCTGTTTGCCAAGTCATTTTGGGCACCTGGAACACGGATGGCAGACAGAGAAATGTGATGCTCCAGCGCCCAATACCAGAATCTCATTGCCTCCCTACACAGGGGTAGGGGTGAGTGCCCCCTTGCTTGCTGATGTAAAAGACAACTGCCATGTTGTCCATCTGAACATAAAGAGAGCCTGGTACGACGTCCTCCTGAAATGCTGTTAGAGCACTGAGGACCACTCGCATTTCTAGAACACTGATGTGGAGGCTGCGCTTCTCTGGGGTCCAGACGCCTCGAGTCCGTTGGTCTCAGAGGTGTGCCCCCCAACCCAAGTCGGTGGCATCAGTTGTAAAAGTCTGGCTTGGGGGCTCCTGATGAAATTGGGACCCCTTTCTCCAAATTCAGAGGGTCCGACCACAAGACAGGGTCCTCCTGACTGGCTCGGAGATCCTGACTATGTGGTCCAGACCGTCGGAGCTTTGATCCCACTGCATCCTGATCATCCACTGTGGGACCCTCATGTGAGAGGGCCAAGGTACTACAAGGATGGCAGCCGCCATCTGCCCAGAAGTCTGAGGAAGGTCCTGGCAGGGACCTGTTGGGTTATGAGGACCGAACCGTCCACATCTCTCAGGCGATGATCTCTCTCGAGGAAGAAAGGCCATGCCCTGGGTTGAATTCAGGACTGCACCTATAAGGGGAGTCTTCGGTTGGGCTCTGGGGAAGACTTTGGTAGGTTCAGGGTGAGTGCCACCTCTCGGAATAAGATATAAGTGTCTCCGAGAGCTTGAAGCAAGTGCTCTCTTGACTGGGCTGCTAGAAGCCAATCGTCGAGGTACGGAAAGACGTAATGCCCCCTGCGCTTAGAGCTGCAGCTACCATGGCTAGACATTTAGTGAAGACTCGAGGAGTGGAGGAGAGGCCGAATGGAAGAACCCAGAATTGATACCCCCCCCCCCAGGAAGTTGAACTTCAGAAACTTCCTGGGAGGGGGAAAGACCCTGATGAGCATGTAAGCATCTTGCATTTTCAGGGAACAGAGCCAGTCTCTCCGGTGCAGCAGAGGAATGAGACCTGGAAGGATCACCACATCCTGACCCTTCTGTATTCTATATAATAGTTTAGAGAGCTGAGATCCAGGATGGACCGAAGATCTTGAGTCTTCTCTGGAATCAGGAAGAAGTGGTAGTAATACCTTTTCCCTGCTGCAGCGGGAAACTGGCTCTATTGCCCTTTTCCGAAGAGGGCCTGGATTTCTTCTATGAGCGATGTGAGAAGGAAGATACCTTGAGGACCTTGGTGGAGTTTCTGGGGGGATCTGGGTGAACTGCAGCGTGTGTCCTGTCCTTATGATGTCTAGAACCCACTGGTCCGATGTGACAGAGCTCCAGCCCTCCAAATGGAGGGAGAAGCGACCCCCTACTGCCTCCTCTGGAGGAGGGGGAGTCAGCAGCGAGTCATGGGCAGAGCCAGGGGTGGGGAGAGAGGTGTGGGAGGACTTGGGGCCTCGAAAAGGTGCGCCTCCAGGCTGCTAGTTGCTGGCCTTCCTTTTGAAGCTACCTCTCTGACCTTGGTTGTTACCATGGGCTTGCTGGCCTGAGGGTGTATGAAAGGGCCATTTTTGGAAACGTCTCTGGTCCCCTTTATACATTTGGCGGATGGACCAGATGGACTTGCCCGACTCTTGGAGATGAGAGATCAGACCCTCAGTCTCCTGCCCAAAGAGAACAGAACCATGGTACAATCCGGAGCATCACAGCCATGTGTGGCGTAGAAGGCAGACATCTGACACTGCCACCCTAGCTGCCTGTATCCGCAGTATCGTATGAGGCACATAAAACATGCGGGCCCATGTCTGAGCCCGATTTTAGGACAAAGCTCCATCTTTTGTGTGGAGTCTGGCAAGGCATTAGCAAGTCTCATGTCCCTTTCCAAAGCATTCTGGAACTGGACCATATGCATAAGGAAATTAAGGTAACGGATGGAGCATTTGGATGCAGAATATAATTTATTGGCCACCTGGTCCAAGAAACAGGACTCCTGGTTGGGAGGCTGGGAGCTTAAATGTTTCGACTGCTTGGATTTGTCATGAGCAGCACCAATTACTGTACTGTCTGCCTGCTGGTTCTCTGCCAGAAAGGGCTCATCCCTTGGGGCCCTGCATAGCCTGTCCGACTTCTTCGGAACTGCTGGGACAGAGGCTGGATGCTTCCAAGTTGTCCTGGTAAGGTCTTGGAAAAGTGTTGACCAGAGGAGGCACCACCAAGGGTTTGGGCTCCTTCTGCCTCAGGTAACGAGCCAGTCTCCAGTATTCCGAATCCAGGTCCTCTGTCTCCCATTCGTTAGAGGTCTGGATGTGCCTCATGCATACATGAAAGTGGGATTGTCTGGAGATGAACGGGGTAGATCCTTGTTGTCAAGAGAACCCCAACTCTTGAAAAGGACAAGGAAGAGGAGGAGGTGCTCCTAGACCGTGAAGTGTCTGAGCTGTGCCTCGAAGGACTACCCTCCCTGGAACGTTGGTGACTCACAGACCAACACCAGTCCTGAGATCCACGCTGGCTCCTGGACCGACAATGGAGTGGGGACCGACGTCTGTCCTTGGACCGGCGCCGGCTAAGGGTAAGCCCGCCTACAGGAAGACCTGCAGTGGCTGCAGGACCTGCTCCTGGGCTTAGAACCAACGACTGTCTGACCTGGAGCGGCGCCGTCTATGGTCCCAGGACCGGGAACGTACAACTGGGGGGGGGTTGGGGGACTTAGGGACTGTATGGTGCGCCTCAGGGATCTTAACCGGCGACCCAGCGGAGTTGCCCTCAAGCTCCTGGTTGTCCAGTCGGTCTGGAACCAGTGCCAGTTCCGGCTGTGGTGGAGCATCATCTTTGTGAACCTGGCTCCACCAGAAGGAAAAAAGCTCCTTCAGCTCCTCCTTATTAAAGAGAGCTGCCGCCGGGATTGGAGAAGCCGGGGGATGCGGTAGAGCTTTCAGGAAGGAGCAAGAGAAGAGTCCTCCGGAGTCGAAGATCTCAGGGCCAGCGTCGGTGTCCTGACCGGTGCAGGCTCACCGGTAGTCCCTTCAGTCTTAGGCACTTTGACCGGTGCCGGTGTCTTGGCTGGTGTCGGGTCCGACTTGGCTGGCTTTGATGGATGGGACCCGGAGGGGGCCTTGGGCTTGAGGTCCCGGTCCTTGTCAGATGGCTCACCGGCATATGGTAAGACCGTAGTTGGGTCCTTCTTCGGCAAGGCCAAGGCAATGGCCGAAGTGGATGCTTTGCTTGGCTCCGCTGGAACGGAGGTGATGCGCAAAGGCGTAACCTTCGCTTTGGAAGGCTTGCTGGTAGGAGCTCCCAATGGGACCGATGTCGGTGACTTGGCGGGAGCTTCTGGCCTTGACTTCTCCTCGTGCCTGGAGCGCTTCGAGCGGTCAGACCCGCCTGAGCCGGAGGAAGAGGCCTTGTGTGGGAGAGCAGGATCTTGAACGATGATGGACTCGCTATGGTCCTTGTCCCGCGCTTGCCTCTTTTCCCAGGAGAAGATTGCAGGACATCCATTTTTGTTCTAGCAGGTGGGCTTTCAAGGCCTTCAGGCACCTGATCTGAGTCCTGCTAGTGAAGCCCTTGCAGATCTTGCAGGATTTGAGGTTGTGGTCTGGTCCCAGGCAGAAGACACACTGATTGTGGCTGTCCTTAGATGGTATCTGGCGGCCAAAGGAGCACTTTGTCTTCTTGAGACCGAGGAGACCGGACGACTGTGACGACATGCAATGGTAGCGAGGTCAGGCTGAAGAAGGATGAACTGTCAAAACCAAAAGGAAAATGGAAGAAAACAGAGGAACTGGTAGATAGAGATACAAATTTGCTGGAACTGCTGAAAGCACGCTAAGAACTTCCCAATGAGAGCGGGTCTGCGGCGGAAAGAAATGAGGTGGAGCTGGGTCCGCCCCTTATATAATGTGATTGGACGTCCGGGCAGAGCTGATGTCGGGGGGCAGTCCTGCTGGGTACTGCTAGCTGTTTATTCCACTGGGTCCTAAGGCCTGGCAATAGTCCCAATGGTTATAGCCTGCTGCAAGAGCTCCCTCAAGTAAGATATAAGTGCCTCAGCTGCATTTGAGAAAGAGTAATGTGACCCTCGTCCAAATATGCATCGAGAGCATAAAAGTTGACAGATTGGTGGATGACTTACTCAGAATGGACTGCAGTATTTTTGTCATGCAACTCTTAATTTCAGTTGCGGCAGGTGTTTCAGGAACGTCTGCATCCTCATCCTCCGATAGCTTTTCTTTTGGGGTGAGGATGTCTCGGTTATTTCCTCGGTGATCGAACCCGTTGTTTCCACCTCATCGTTGCACCCAACATCATTTTCAAACTCCTCCCGGGTGAGCTCAGGTGCCTCCACAGTCTCTTCTCTGCCAGCTTCTTGCTCCGTTGTAGGTGCCGCATCAGTACACAGTAAACCCAGCTTTGGCAAAACTATTTTAACAATTTCTGGTTTCACCATTCTCCAGGCTGCATGAAGCATCTGAATGCAGTTGAGGATGTTAATTTCACAAGCAAGATCTGTTGCCCTGACAGCCTTCCTTACATCTATTGCCAGCAAACGTTTTTCCACCACTTCCTTCTGACAGTGCTGCTTCAGATTTTTAATCACCCCTTGATCCACTGTCTGGATAAGAGCAGTCGTGTTTGGGGCAGAAAAAACAAATGAGGCTCAGTGTTAGACTTGGGTGGGAACTGCAGTTATCTCGGATGAGGCAGATTTTCATTTTCTTTCGTCTCATTTTTGAGTTTAAGCGGGTAGACCTTTCAGTAAAAATCTGCCTGGTCATCCAGGCATTTCCACTGGCAAGAAACCTACATCTATGCTTTGGAAACAACGGGGCTTCTTTATGAGCGATGGTACCTTTTCTCCCCATTCATGTTAGCACCAAGAGGACTTAAATTCTTTCTTGCTCTTTTACTCCCTGCTGCATTATCACTGGAATGCAAGAGTTCCATCAGGAATCGCACGGAAGTAAATCCTAGTCTCTATCCGAATCAAAATTTCATTTTCACTGAAATCATTTAAAATTACTGGCAGTACAGTGTCCTTCCATGACACAGCACCATTGAGTCTGCATCCTGTTTCTCGCCATGGCATCTTCTAAACTGTATGCCACGGCGTTCCTTCCACCGGCACAGCCACCCGTTTGTAGTCGTGAAGTTCAGACCCATTCCATCGGCTAGCTGCTCTGCCTTGCTTAAGAGACTAGGGCCGCTGATAGGTGCATCTACGTTCGACAGGTGCTAAACCACCTAAGCAATGCATTTTCTACAAGCTCGTCCTTGCGGTGCGTTTGTGTTTAGTCCTTGTTCAGTCCATGCTCACAGTCTGCAATCAGCTGCTCCTTATTGTTCATGATTTTAGAGATTGTGCAAACATTCACCCTGAATTCCTTGGCTATGTCACTTCTTTTTGCTGAAGGATTGCTGAGACACTCCTATATGGTAAGCTTCTGTGACAGGCTAAGAGCTGTTCTTTGCCTTTCACTGGACTTTGAGCCAGTTTCTCCATGCCTTTTACCGTTACTGCTGCTTGCCGCTTGCTGCCTGAAGGGATGAATGGGGACTGAAAACAATAGCGCAGGCACATTTAAATGATAAATCAACATTGGACTTCACTGAGTACTCCACTTAATCAGTTCCCATTCACACTGCATACCATGGAAGGCGTTAATGCGTTAATCACCAGAGCTGAGGTGTGACAGCTAAGTCAGTGAGACAGTTTTTCTCACTGACAGCTGTCAGAACTAGCACAGATGCTGAAAACAAATGTTCTTTTAACCAGGCTGATTGTGATTATAAACGTGCTTTCTGACCATAGGACTACATGGGGAAAAATCAGGACATGCGCGCAATGTTCTTATAACCAGGATGTTCCTCTAACCAAATGTTCTTGTAAGTGAGTGCCACTGTTTAATCTGCTAAGAGGGGATTGGGGAGGTAGAGAATGGACAGGCAAAGAACATGTGACCTGGTCACGTGACACCACCACTCTATAAAGGAAATGCTCAGGGTGGGAGGGTGGCAGTCAACAGGCACTGTGCTCCTCAGATGTTGTACCTGGCTTATATGAAGCTCCTGGTGCTCCCGTAGCTGCTTTTTGGGGAGGGAGGGGGTTGAGAGAGCCTCTGCTCTCACGGACAACAGCCTAGGAGGGAACGAACACAAAGGGAATTAGTGTGGTGGCAGCAGGAGGATTATGGGGTCAAGGTGGGAACCAAGACAAAGGAGTAGCACACCAGAATGGCTGACTACCAAAGTACACTTACATGGCTCTAAACAGGCAAAGACTCTTACATTGGCTGTAACACACTGCAAACCCTGGTAAAAAACATGAATACGGCTCCTTTAAAGCAACTAAATTTATTTACTTAAATTTTGGTAACTGGGTAGGCCCACTGTAACCTTGACGTTCCCTTTTTCAGGGCGACCGTGATTAGTTACATGTACCTAGAGGGAAGGAAAACCAATGCTTTGATATGTACAATACAGCAAGGCTTACACATAGTAAAATGAACATATATTGCAGCACAGAAATATTACAATAGTCCAAGACGTTTGGATGAAACAGACAATTAACAGTTATCAATGGTCTGGTGGAGAGACAGTGGGGTTGGGAGTAAGGCCCTTTGATGGTCAGATGGATTGAAAACTGGCTAGCTGGACACACCCAGAGTAGTGGTCTGGGGGAGCTCTCAAACCCTAGAGAGGTTGGTAGTGGGGTACCGCAGGGCTCAGTCCTGGGTCCAATCCTGTTTAATGCATACATATCGGACATCAGGGAGGGTTTAGGGTGTGAAATGAGTCTCTTCGCTGATGACTCCAAGATGGGAGCAGTAGTTGAGGGAGAAAAGGGGAGGTTGGCCCTGCAAGGGGACCTGGACACCCTGGAAAGCTGGGCTCACACATGGAAATTAAATTTCAATATCACCAAGTGCAAGGTGTTACATCTTGGGCGGGGAAACCCTAAACACAGGTATACCCTGGGAGGGAAGGCACTGGAAGCCTCAATAGGGGAAAAAGAACTAAGGGTCATGGTGGATGCATGTATGAATAACTCTGAGCAGTGCAGGAGAGCGGCTAGCAAGGCAAACAGGATGATGGGATGCATCGTAAGGGGGATCACCTCTAGGAGCAAGGAAGTGATTCTGCCGCTGTACAATGGACTGGTTAGACCACACCTTGAGTACTGTGTACAGTACTGGAGACCACACTTGAAGAGGGTCATACAGCTCCTGGAGAGGGTACAGAGGAGGGCAACTAAGATGATACGAGGGCTAGGGGATTTGACGTATGAGGACAGACTTGAGGAGCTCTGCCTGTTTTCATTGGAGGAGAGGAGAGGGGGGACATGATTGAGGTCTTCAAGTACCTCAAGGGAATAAATAGGGTAAACATGGATGGGATCTTTAGACTAAAGGAGGGAGGTATCACCAGAGGGCATGGTTTGAAGTTGGAAAGTGGAAGGATGGGGGGTGTGGAGGAGGTTTTTCACTGAGAGGTGGTGGATCCTTGGAATGCACTGCCTGGCGAGCTGGTTCAGAGATCCACAGTGGAGGGCTTCAAGAGGGTGGGACAGACACAGAAAGTGGATGTATCAGATGATGGCCTGTCCCGGGGGTGGGGATGGATGATTGGGGTTTCTGGAACACAAGAGTGGGGGAGGGCCTCGGCACCCAACTAGGGATCTGAGGTTCGAGCAGACTCGATAGACCGTAAGGCCTAATCTGCTGGCAAATAGTATGTTAGTATGTTAGATAAGTGCAAGAATCAGTACTGCTTTCGAGCTTTCAATCCCTTCCTCCCTATTGGTTGTGTTCTTTTGCAGTTAACACCCTTAGTTGGATCCCTTTGGGAGACCTTAAATGAGGCAGCAGCACTGAGGCCCTGTCCCTAGGTGTAATTTTAGCGCCTTCTTGAAACCGCAGTAGATGTGCTATCCTGTACCTCTCTTGGGAGATTATTCCAGAGTTTGGGAAGGGCAACCCTGGCCGACGTTGTCCTAGGGATGATCTAGCTCTAGGCATTTCGAGTAGTGTCCGATCAGTAGACCTGAGCTCACGTCTGTTCGTCTTGGGAGCAAGCAGGTCTCATAGACCTCGGGGAGGCAGTTGCTGTAGCTTAAAAGCCAGGCACAGGGAGGGATATGCTAATCTAGCTTCGAGGGATGACCATTTTAAGGCCTGGAGCACCTTGCAGTGATGCTCCATCCGTTGTGCCTCGGCAGTAAACCAGCCAGTTCTATGGTACAGTGTGCTCAGTCGCTGTCTTTCCGTAGGCCTCAGTATCTAGAGCATGGTTGCTCCGTAGAACAGGGTGGGGATAGCTGTCTCGTTACCGACCGCTATTCTAGTTTCTTTGTTTAGAAAGGGAGTTAGTCTGTAGAGGAGGCCCAGTTTTTGGTTTACTACCATTGTGAGGTGGTCCATATGCTTCCTGAAAGAGACCTCCTGGTCCAGGTGCATTCCTAAGTACTTAAATGCAGCAGTAATATAACAGCTAAATGCAGCACGTCCCTTAAAGCAATAAAATCTAGGTGTAACAAACAGAGGCAAGAACAGGGCTAAACAGTTTTAAATAGTTCTATCCATCTTGTGTCTTTGACAGCCACTGTGCTCCTCAGATGCTGTACCTGGCTTGTATCAGGCACCCGGTGTTCCTGCGGCTGCTGTTTAAGGGCACTAAAACTGCACACGTACTCCAAGTGTGGCTTGACAAGGGACCTGTACAGGGGCAAAATGACTTCCTTTCTCCTAGAGGTAATTTCCTAGCTGCATCCGAGCATTCTGTTTGCCTTTGCAGCTGCCTTCCTGCACTGTACCGAGTGTTTCATGTCCCCTGTCACCAGCACTCCCAGATCTTCCTCCTCCTCCTCCGAAGTGGCAAACTGCACTCTCCCCCAACTAGTAGCTGTTCTTTGGGGTTTTTTGGCCCCAAGTGCAAGACCTTGCATTTTTTGGCATTGAACTTCAGCTGCAATGTGGCTGACCAGCACTCAAGTGTCGACAAATCCTTTTGCAGTGTCTTACCCCCTTCCTCACTATCCACCTCAGCACAAATCTTAGTGTCCTCTGCAAAGAAGTTGATCTTGCGCCTTATCCCTTTTGATATATCTGCTATGAATATGTTAAATAGTACCAGTCCTAGTATCGACCCTGCTGGACACCGCTGGTTACCGCCCTGGGTGCCGAGAGCTCTCCCCCAACTACCACCCTCTGCTGCCTGCCCTGCAATTAGCTCTTGATCCACCAAACCAGCTTCCTACCTGCTCCCATGCTGTTTAACTTGCTGGTCGGCCTTCTGTGGGGCACGGAGTCAGATGCCTTACTGAAGTCCAGATAAAGGACATCCTCTGCGTGGCCCCTATCTAGTGTCCTCATCACCCAGTCAAAAAAGCCAACTAGGCTGGTCTGACATGATCTCCCAAACACAAACCCATGCTGCCTGTCATCCTGTAAGCCATTCTCCTCCAGAAAACTCACCAGCCTTTCCTTAAGTACAGTTTCCATGAGCCGGCCCGGTGGCGCTCAGGGTTGAGGCGCTGGATGCCACACCGGCGACCCGGGTTCAGGAACGGACTTGGGCCGCTGGGGGTTGACAGGGGGGAGGAAGGACTGAGCATCCCAAGACGGCTCTCCTTCCTCTAGGGAGGGTTGGGGTACTACAGCGGCGACTGGCGGAGGCCAGCCGCACTAGAGCAGCGGGTAAGAAGCTGGGGGCCAGGGCAGCGCAGCGGGTGTCAGCATGTATGTGCGCAGATGCCATTGCACATTTGGCTCTCCGAGGAGAAAACTAGGGCGGAAAATAATGAGGCCGAGGTCTCGGCAGCTGATGGCCACGCCCGGTGCCCCGGCTCCCAAGAGATCCTCCCACAGAGTGCGTGAGCGATAATGGCCAACACCGTGGGGTACCAGACCGGGCCCATGGAAGGGGGGGAAGGGGTGCGGGTGCTGGCGGTCGGAGATCATGGAGACTAGCTCCGCCGGTAGGAGAATAAAAAGATCTATGATTAAAAAAGTATAGTTTCCATTGGCTTTCCCACAATGGCTATAATGCTCACTGGTCTGTAGTACCCAGGTTCATCCCTGGGCCCACTATTATGGATTGGCGCCACACGTGCCATCCTTCAATCCCTGGGCATGCATCCCGTCCTCAGGGGAAGTGTTGAACAAATCTGCCAGTGGTTCCGCTAGGACCCCTGCCAACTCCCTGAGTACTCTAGGATGCACTCTGTCTGGACCAGGCGCCTTATTCACCCTTAGGGATCTTAGGCCCTCCAGCACCCTTTCGACTGGGATCTCCATGTCCGTCACCTCCTCTCCCCTGCCTCCCCTCCACCCTTCCTCTGAGAGGTATGGGCAGATCCCTCTCCCTGGTACACAATGAGCAGAAGTACTCTTTGAGTTCTTCCGCCTGCTGATCCCCACCCTCCCTCCTTCTAATCCTTACAATCTGGTCCTTGCAATTCTTCCTCTCTCCCACTACCTGAAGAAATTATGTTCCCCTTCCCTGATCCCCTGCGCCAGCCTTAGTTCTTTTGAAGCCTTGGCTTCCCTCACTACTTTGCTCACCTCCCTGGATTTCTTCACGTATTCCTCCCTATCCTCATCCTAGCAGGATCTCTTATACTTTTTAAAGGCTGCTCTCTTCTCCGTCACCCTTTCTACTACCTCTCCATTCACCCAGCTCAGTCTCTTGTTCCTGGCCTTCTTGCTTTGGCACTTGGTGCAAAGTTAGTGGCCTCTGCCAGAGATGTTCCATTTCTGTTCTGCATCCATGTCCGGGCTGATGTTGTCCAGGTGCCCTTTCAAAATGATTCCCAGCCTGCCAAAGTCTGCCCTCTTAAAATCCACTGCTCTTGTCCTTGTGTTGGCTACATCCTTTCCCAGGTTGAGGGAGAAACACAGAAACATAGAATTTGACGGCAGATAAGGACCGCTTGGACCACCCAGTCTGCCCATTTCCCTACCTGATGGATAAGCTGCAGATCCTAGTTAACCAGCAGCCTACTTCTTCCTACCCCCACCCCCCAGAATTGCCTTATGACTGTCCCATGCATGCTTGAATTCCACCACTGTTTTTGACTCCACAACCTCCTTTGGAAGCCGTTCCATACATCCACAACCCTCTCTGTGAAAAATACTTCCTTATATTACACTCTGGGCACGCCCCCTTCTATCTTCAAATTGTACCCCTTGTTCTTGCACACCTCTTTTTTGAAAGATGCTACCTTCTTGGACTTTGTTGATTCCCTTGGAGGTAATTGAAAGTTTCTATCATGTCTCCTCTCCTCCTTTCCTCGAGGCTATACATATTAAGCTCCTTAAGTCTCTCTTCATGTGTCTTCTGGTGCAGACCCTGCACCATTTTAGTTGCCCTCCTCTGGACAGCTTCCATCCTGTCTATGTCTTTGCGGAGATTGGGTCTCCAGAACTGCAGTACTCCAGATGGGGTCTCGCTAGCTGTCTGTACAGAGGGATAATAACTTCCTGTTTTCTACTGGTGATGCCTCTTCCTATGCATCCCAGTATCCCCCCAGCCCTCCTTGCTGCCCTCTCACATTGCTTGCCCACCTTTAGGTCATCTGATATGACTACCCCCAGGTCCCTTTCCATGTTTATTGTTGTCAGTAGCTCACCCCCCATTGTGTACTCTTCCCCTGGGTTTTTGTTTCCCAGGTGCATTACCTTGCACCTTCTTAGCACTGAATCTAAGCTGCCACACTTTGACCATTCCTCTAACCTTGCCAAGTCCCTTCTCATCCTTTCCACTCCACCTTGTGCATCAGCTCTGTTGCAGATCTTTGTGTCATCACACTGCAGTGTAGTCACTTCCCCTCAAGGGTCCTCCATCTCAAGGTCTTGGTCTAGCTCTCTGTCCCTAAGTATCAGGTCTAGAATGTTACCCTCCCTAGTTGGCTCCATCACTTTCTGTGTGAGGAAGCTGTCCTGAAAGGCCTCCAAGAGGACCTGTTCTCTGGCACTTGAGGTGGCTGGGTTCTTCTAATCCATTCCCGGCAGACTGAAGTCCCCGACCATCACTGTGTTGCCCTTTTTACTAAGCCTCTTAATTTGTTCTCCCAGTTCCCTATCCATTTCCACACTTTGGGAGGGTGGCCTATACACCATCCCCATTTGATTTATTTAAAATCTGGTAAGACCATGGGTAAAACCTGTCTGTTTTCATGGGCAACCTCTACAAGAAAAAACAATAATAAAATACAAAAATTAAATTCAATCCATACAGCAGAGAGAGACATAACTAAATAAATAGGCACTTAAGACATTCCCAATTTATGGAATCACAAGTGACGTCACTGAGGGCAAGCTGCATCTAACACAGAGCTTAACCTTCACTGACGTTGCTTTCTGTTTCAAAGATTACAAAATGCGTCTGCTGCCTTGCTGTAACTTTCAGGACTACGGACACCTCAAATTTCTTTAAACTGCCCAGCACAGCTCCTACGTCCACCAAATCATAAGAGGCCTTAACCCACCCATGTTTCTACTTCAAAGGTATCTCAGAAAGCGAGACTAAGACATACTTATGTAAAGTTCTAGGAGGAGCTAGGACAAGCAGTGATTCCCTTGACCTAAAACTTCTTACCCTAACTCTAGATGAAGTTCTATGCCCCTCACCAAGCTTCTCAATCGCTCCCTCTTACTTTCACAATTCTCCCAGATCTGAAATCTGCTCTGGTTACACCAGTTTTTTGAAGAGTGGGGACAAATTACTACCTGGGAATTATAGGCCAATAGCTACTCTTCCTGGTTGTCCAAAGCACTTGAAAGAATTGTTGCTGACCAGTTTGTGGAGTACTTAGAAAAATACAACTAAATGTGTCCAACAACATGGTTTTCGGAAGGGCACGTACATCTACGGCCCTACTGAAATTCATAGGTTTCATTCACCATACTCTTGATCAGGGTCAACTTGTTAGTGCAACATTTATTGACCTGTCTAAAGCATTTGACATGGTCGGTCACCATTTGCTGACACATCAACTTGCTGGGCTTGGTATATCTTCAGATGCCCTAAAGTGGTTCACCAGCTATCTAGCAAACCGCATACAACAGGTGAGAATAGGATCTGCCCTTTCTGCTAAACTGCCTGTCTGCTCTGGGGTTCCTAAGGATCGATACTGGGACCCCTTCTATTTAGCACCTTCCTCAATAATCTTCCGCATCCTGTTCGAACCAGTACTCCTCACGCCGTATGAAGTGGTCATTTTCTCAAAGACTTGCTGACCCTACCCTCCTTCAGGCCCAACTTCAAAAAAGTTTTACTGAAGCCGAGTCCTGGTTCACCTCTCATAAATTGGTGCTTAATTGCAAAAAAACAAAGGTCATGCTCTACCATGGTACCCACAGCAAGCATAAAGCCAAACAATTAGTGATTAAAAACAATGTAGGTGTTGTCCTTGATCAGACTCAATCTTTTAAATACCTAGGAGTTACTCTGGATAGTGCGCTTTCCTACTCCAACCATGTTGAGAATGTTGCCAAGGCAGTTAACATTTGCCTAGGCCTTCTACACAGGCATAAACACTGCCTCACTACCAAAGCCCTCAGATTGGCTATCCAAAGTTCAATCGTGTCTATTATTGACTATGGTTTGGTCACTTATGGTTCTGTCACAGACACAACCCTACGTTGACGCACCACAGCTCTGAATAAGGCATGCCGTCTACTAACTGGTGCAGCATATCATACTCACACTTGTGACCTTTACGAACAAGCAAACTGGCTTTAACTCCAGGCTCACATTGAATATCAAGCCTGCCTTCTGGCTAAGAAGGCAGATCTTGGTCTCCTACCACCAAGTTCCCTTCAGCTTTTCAGTCCCTTCCAGGGCACTCGGAGCACACAAAGTTCTGCGAGCCAAACTTTTACTGTCCCTCACTCCGACAGCGATCCACTGCAGTTAGAACTGCTCATTTATTTAACCCCCTTCCTCCTGAGATTGCGACGACTGCAACCTTGGGACCATTTAAGTGGAAGCTGCGTCAATTCCTAGTTTCCAGAGCATCTAATGACTGCCATACCTAATCTCTGCAAACAGCTAAATGCACTGGGACCTCCCTCTTTTACCATTTGCCCCTGTATAGCCCTATCCTGTTGCTGCGCTATTCCACTCTCAGCACTTCCTCCCTTATCCCTTTCCTGCCCTCTTTTCATCCTACCTCATTCCCCCTTCCTTTACCCCTCCACTCCCACTTCCCCCCTCTCTCCTCTGTTTCCTCACCTTGTTCTCTCCCTCTACCACCCGTGCCCCCGTGGGTCTTTCCTGCTAATGCTTCATTGTGGAATCTCCCTCCTTGCTCTTATTTTGCTCCTTCCACACCCCAATTCACCCCCTGTATTTCTCTCTTTGTAATCCCTTTCACCCCTCTTCAGACAAGGCCACTGGCTGCACTTGACACAATATTTATCTTGCCATATTGTTCTTTTGTTTATGTAATTACTTTCCTCATGTTATACTACTTACTGAAACCATTGTAATTTGCTATTCTTGTGACTTGACGTGGAACCTCTGTAAAAGAGCCCTTGGCTCAAAGGTCTTTCCGATTTGTTAAATAAATAAAATAAAAATAAATAAGTAAGCCCAACACTGCATTTTAAAGATTTTTTTTTAATGGGGTTTTGCAATTTGAGTGATCCCTGCAGTGTTTATTCCCCTTTAGAAAGCAGCTGACCCTGGTGACGTGACTTTAAGATCAATTAAGATTTGTGACTTCAGCAACCTGATGGCCCAATGGGTAGAGCTATGCGCTCCTGTGCTGGCGACAAGAGTTTGGAAGCGAGTTCGGGTAGCTGGCTGGGTGGACCAAGGGAGGGATGACATCAGGTTCTGCTGCACTGGCTACCCCTGTGGTGGGCCTGGGAGCTTGTTCTTCCGCAGGGGGCATCAGTGGGTGTTGAGGCCCGAAGCAGCTATGCCTGTCGTCTGGGGAAGTGGGCGGGGACAGAAAAGTGGAACATGCGAGTGGTGCAGGCTATATGAAGCCCTGCCTGCTCGCCCTATCACCCAGACCATCTGCCATTCTGGAAGCTGTGAGAAAATACTGGCAGGTAGATTCAGGGGCGATGTGGGTCAGCTGGAGCAGCAGGGACAGGGCTGAGAAAGCCACATGCACACTCACTCTGGAAGAAAAACCTTTATGATATAAAAAAAAAAAAAAAAAAGTCTCCATAGTGCTAGTGGCACAGGCTGATCCCTGCAAAAAGTAACAGTATGAGCAAAATGATGTGTCTAGGCCAGAACTATCCCCCAGACTGCATTCACACTATTTTTTGGCCCAGCACAGGTTTGTTTGTTTTGAGGTTTAGCATCAGTTTTCTTCTGCTCGTCCCCTTGCAGAAGAGGGACAAGGTGATCACCCCTGGCTAGACTTAGGCTCTTATATTAGTAGTTACTTCATTAGATCAAACTGCACGTTTTTTTTCTAAACCAACCAAAATTATAATTTTTTTTCCTTTGTTGTTTTTCTTATTTTATTTAGAACTTAATTGTTGGGGCTTAATAATAGATTTTGCTCAAGCTCCACTCGCCCATATGGGCAGTGGACAGTGCAAAGCTCAGCACTGAACATACTGGAAGAGATACTGGTTGATTTCTGTCTGAACAGTATTAGTTACTTTAATATGATAATTTACTGATACTGTTTTTCTTTTTTTGGGGGGTGGGGCAATAGTTAGAGAAAGGAACTGATTTGTGTACACTACAGCAACATGCTACAGCTTTCTACAGCTCATAAAAGAAACACAATAACAACAAGTTAGGGCCAATGGGTTCCAGTTTATAGAACTAACCAGGATGTAGGGTCAGGGAATGTTGCCAGGAACCACTCATGAAAGACAGGAGGGTGTCGGTAGAAGAATTCTCTGAACAATTTCAGTTTCTCCGGCAATGCTGCTGTCTTGGGTAACATGCACTGGCGCAGTTCCTTTCCTGTCATAAATATGCCTACACCAACACTAGCTGTCTGAGGCATGCTACCTGTAGGGCATCGAGAATGGCCCTGCTCTTTGATGTAGCTGCAGCAAAGGTGTTCAGTTAACATCTGGCATATGGGTCCCCAACAACAGTATTTCCCCTTTCTCTGCCATCCTAAGGATGCCTTCTATCATATCCTTGTCCATTCCCTCCCGCTGAGATGGGGGTCTGTATACAACCCCTGTGCAGACTGTGGTGCCGTTTCCAGTCTCTAAGGTGACCCACAGTGGCTCCTCTCCTCCTTTTTTACTCTTTTGTTCAGTTGCCTTTATCCATTCTCTTACATAGAGAGCTACTCCTCCCCCTCTTCTACCCTCCCTGTCCCTCCTGTACGTTGTGTATCCTGGTATGTTAACATCCCAGTCATGGTTCTCTGTGTAGCATGTTTCTGTGACTCCACAATATCCAAGCATCCCTCTTCCATCAAGGCCACCAGTTCAGGGAGCTTGTTGCCCAGACTATGGCACTGGTATTGATTACCCTTCATTTCTTGATGGCCTTACCCCTTTTTGCCCCATCCCTGTCCTTATTGCGTTTTGTCGTTTTCTCCATTTACTCCTGCCCTTCTCCCTATCTTGGTGTTTACCTCACTCACTACCTTGATTTTTTTTGGGGGGGAGAGGGCGCTAGGATTTCCCTTTCCAGTGCCTCCCCCCTTGGCTAGTTTAAATGCTTGCCAATGAAGCATTTAAACCTATCACCTAGGATCCTGGTTCCCCTCCTGGACAGATGCAGACCATTATGCCAGTATAGGCCTGCATCCTCCAGGTGGACCCCCAGTCCCCAGTGAAGCCAAACCCCTGAGCTCTGCACCAGTTTTTCCAACCACTGATTGAATCCCATGGTGTGGATCACACTAGCCTCCCCCATGCCATAGACAGGTAGCACCTCTGAGAAGGTTACAGTGTGTGCTACTTGTCTAAGGCCCTTCCCCAACTCCACAAACTCTTCCTCCACTGCTCTGATCCCTTTCCTAGCCAGGTCATTTGTCCATAGGTGGATAATGACATCCAGCTCCCTCCCCCGTGCAGCTGCTCTTGTGAACCTGAGGATTCGCTTTCCGTCCCTCTAAGCCATGGCAGCAGGCAGGCACCTTACCTTCCTCCCCCAGTTCTACCCTCCTAACAACAGAGTCTCCCACCAGGACTTGTTTCCTTCCTGTGGGGTCCCTTGCCTCCCTCTGTGGGTCTCCTTTGTGGAGGTTCCCAGCATCCTCCTTGGTCTCCCTGTGGCTGCCTCCATTGAGAAGGGACCTGCAGAAACTTGAAGAATGGTCAGGGGTTTGGCAGTTGAAATTCAATGCAAAGAAGTGCAAAATAATGCATATGGGGGCACAAAACCCTGGCACAATATATCAGTTGGGGGTGAGGATATAGCATGCACCAAGCAGGAAAGGATCTGGGGGTTATCATCTCTGATGACCTCAAGGTAGAAACAGTGTGACAAGGCAGCAGGTAAAGCAAATAGGATGCTGGGATGTATAGGCAGGGGCATCACCAGCAGGAAGCAGGGAGGTCATAATTCCACTATACAAGACACTAGTGAGGCCCCACCTGGAGTTCAGTGTACAGTTCTGGAGACCATATCTACATGAGGACATAGACAGGGTAGAGAAGGTTCAGAGGAGGCAACAAAGATGGTGCATGGATTGCATCACAAGTCCTATGAAGACAGGTTGAAGGAACTGAACATGTACTCCTGCAGGAGAGAGATATGATAGAGACATACAAATATCTTACAGGGAGGAACAGGGTGCAGGAATACACTATTTTTAAGTGAAAAGATGTTCCAGGACTAGAGGGCATGGGATGAAGTTGGAGGGAGGACGATTCAGAGGAAATGTGAGGAAGAATTTCTTCACAGAACGGGTGGTGGACAAGTGGAAAACCCTGCCAGAGGAAGTGGTGGGGGCTGAAACAATCACGGGATTTAACAATGCATGGAATAGACATAAAGAAATTCTGGAGGTCAGGGGTAAGGGGCAACAGACTTCTAGGAAAACATAAACTGAACTTACAAGCTCAAATGGGCAGACTGGGTGGGCCATAGGCCCTTATCTGCCGACACTGTCTATGTATCTATTATACAGGAACCACACTTTGCCAGAATGGCATTGAATTAATGGAGGTACAACTGGAGGATTGCACTTCTGTTCCACCACCCTCATCCTCCTAGAGCACTGTGGTCCAACCGCTCCCCTTTCTTGGCAACCTCTGAGGCAATGGCGGTGGCCTTGGTAGTCCCTGGGTGGAGGAGGTCCCAAATCCTGACCAACGCACCGGGACAGGCAACCTGATTGGGCTTGGAAAGAACCCCGGATCAAGGGAGGGCGGAGGTGGAAGAACTACACATCCAGGAGAGAGAGGACAAGGTCTCAAGCACAGGCCCTGGATCACAGGCAGGGGGGGGCAAATGGTGAGACATACAGGGACCGAATAAGTCTCGTCTGATGTCCCAGGTTGTAGGAACAGGTCCGCAGCCTCTTGTAGAAATTCCATTCATAAGGCTCAATGACAAGGAGATCTACAACAGTAATGTCCACACCGGGAACATGCACTGTGGTAAGCGTGGCGCTGTGCTGTAGCACCCAGTCCCACGCCCGCTTTGCCTCTCTGCAAAAGAGGCTCTGGTTCCTTCCAGGTGAACTCCCCTACCGGACCCCGAAGCATTGGTGGTGAGAGTCAGGGATGGGGCAGGTGCCATGAAGGGGACTCCCACTGAAAGATGTTCCAGGACAAGCCACCACTGCTAGTCCTGACTGGCTAGTCCTGTGATTCTGACTAGGTGGTGTAAGTGATCACTCTGGGTCCCATTGGGCTCTCAGCGTCCACTGAGTAACTTTCATGTGGAGGCGGCGAGAGGACCGTGGTGATGGCAGCTGCCATATGTCCGAGCAGGCAAAGTATGGTCTGAGCAGAACCAGATTTCATGCCATGATAGTCCTTATCAGTGATCCTGATCGTTCCGCCTGTCATCCAGGGAAGGCTCTCCCTTAATGGGTATCCAGAACCACACCAATGAACTGCAGTCTCTGCGGAGGAACAAGAGATGACTTCTCTTCGTTGATGGTGATTCTCTAGAGACTGGAATAGGGAGCAGGTCATGGAATGGCCTTCTCCAGTGCTTCTGGGAGAAGGCCATCGAAGCCAGTCGTCCAGGTAAGGGAAGACATAATGGATTGTCTCCTGAGGGCTGCTGCTTTGACTGCCATGCGCTTGGTAAAGACACGAGTGCAAGGACAGGCTGAACGGAGTGCTCGGAACTGATAATGGCGCCCAAAGAGTCAAGCACAGAATTTCTCTGTGACCGCGTGATGGGAAGATGAAGAAATGCATCCTGCATGTCCAGAGATGCTAGCCATGCACCTTGTTTGATCATGGGAATGAGACCCAGCAGGGTAACTATGTGAAAGCGTTTGTACATCACATAGATGTTCAAGTCGCTGAGGTCTAGAATCGAGCAGAAGTCCCCAGTTTTCTTTGCAACCAGGAAGAAGCGGGAATAGTATATCCTCCTTCTCTCTGCTTCTTTGGTACAACCTCGATGGCGTCCTTGGAAAGGAGTGCCGAGATCTCCTGCTAGATGAGCAGGGCATGCTGTCCCGAGTAATGGGAATGCAGAGGAGATCTTATTGGTTGGCGGTCGAGGAACTCTATAGAGTGTCCTCGACTGATAAGATGAAGAACCCACCAGTCAGAGGTGATCCTCTGCCACCCTGACAGGTGGTAAGTGACTTGACCCCCTACCCTCTCTTCCCTTTGATCCAGAGTGGGGGCAGGGACAGGGGCCCAGGAAAGAGTCATGCTGTGGTGGTGGTGGCTCCTGCTGGTTGGGTAGACTTAGTGTTTCTCTGACCCTGACCTCTGGAGAATCTTTGCTGGTTCTTACAGCCAAAACTGCCCCTGTGTTGCTGTTGGCCTGACTGAGGTTGTTGCTTACTCTGTCGGCCACGAAAATGGTTCTGTACTCTGCGAAAGGAACCAGGCCTGGACTTATACATGGCCTGAACCGTTCTAATCGCCTTCCAGGCACCCTGAAGTCTGGTGATGACCCTCTCGGAGTCTTCATCGAACAGCACTGATCCATTGTAGGGACGCCCATGATTCCTTTTGAACGTCTGGAGTAAATCCAGAGACCCTCAACCAGGAGTGTCTCCAGAGGCAAACGCCTGTCGAGGCACCTTCGCTGCAGAGTCCGCGTAGTAGTACAGAGGACTGGAGGACTTGGGTCCCAACATCAGAGCCGTCATGAAGGAGGTTTAGGAGCCCTCCTTCTTCTCACCATCTTGGAAGTCCTTTAGTAGGTCTTGTCCCTGGCCCCAAAATGCATTTTGAAATTACACCATATGCATCAAATTGTTGAGGGACCTGAGAGAGCATGCAGAACAGGCATACATGCGACGACCCAGTGAGTCCAATTGTTTGGATTCCTGGTCTGGGGGCTGTGTACTGAGGCATTGGCGCCGCTGGGAGCGGTCGTGCGAAGTCATGATGACGACCGAGTCAGCCATGGGTTGCTGAGGTAAGTAAGGAGCCTCCAGCGGGGCCCTGTAGAGCCTGTCGGCCTTCTTGGGGACTGCAGGGGTTGAATGAGGATGCTTCCACGCAGCCTTGGTAGTGTCCTGGAAAGTGTACACCAGGGGTGGGACCACCACAGGCTTGGGGTCTTTTTGCCTTAAATAGCGTGTCAGGCATTGCCGTTCCGGGTCTAACTCTTCTGTCTCCCATCCCATGTTCTCCTGAATGTGGCGCATAATATCAGAGAACGATGGGTCATCCGGTGGCGACCTAGGGAGGTTGTGAGGATCTGGAGATGAAGGCTCAAAGGGAGAGACTGACTGAGGGGTACCCGAAGAATCAGGATGTGAGTCGTCGCCCGACAAAGAGGGGCATCTTCGTCGGGGCCTTTTTCTTCTGTGGTCACTAGGAGACCTTGAGGGGGTCCTGAGGCACTGGGGTCTCTTAGAGCTTTGAGACCTACAGTGTCTGGCCTTGGACCTACCCCTAGGCGGCGGTGTAGGGTCTCGAAGCTCAGGTGTCAACGCCCTGGGAGGTGCCACGGGTGGTGGAGCCTCACCGGGGGGTTTTGTGGGTACATCTTTTTTTAATGGTGTCCCACCAAAAACTGAACTGCTCCTTGACCTCCTAGATATTCAGACTGGACGAAGGGCCTGGCGCCGGTGTCTGTCTGGTGTTAGTCAGGCGCCAGTGGCTGAGAGGTCGCGGGTCTGGTGTCGGGTCTTTGGCAGACCGTTGTCTTCGACATCTCCCGATGTCTGGTCATCGGCATGATCACCGGCGTCCTCCTCTGATGTCTCCCTGCGATCAGCGTCGGCATCGGGTCCTTGAGGTGTTTTGCGGACGATGACTCTGGCATCTGCTTAGCCTCTGTCATTCATTTGAACAACGTGAGCTCCAAAGTCTTTCTCAGAGGGTTGTCTGAGCCTCATGGTGGCTGGGAGACCGAACCATCGGTGTCCCGGCATCGGTTCCTAGCGCCAGCACTAGACGTAGTTGCCGACTTGGACTGAGGTCTGTAGCGTTCGGAAGCCTCTGACCTGGTGGTCAACCCCAAAGGACGGCTATCCTTAGTCTTGGTTTTCAGTGGCTGTAAAGACACTGAGCTAGAGCCCCCTGAAGCCCTAACCTTAATGGGGGGCCTGAGACCTAGCATGGGATGGAAAGCGGTCCAACCGGGTGGAGCTGGAGCT
Source organism: Neoceratodus forsteri (assembly GCA_016271365.2). Taxonomy (NCBI): domain Eukaryota; kingdom Metazoa; phylum Chordata; order Ceratodontiformes; family Ceratodontidae; genus Neoceratodus; species Neoceratodus forsteri. Next base: position 312,918,233 of record CM028137.1, on the reverse strand, counting down.
CGCACGGGAGTTTGTAGCCCGATTTGGGGATCGAGTCCTATCCTTGTCCCGGTGCTTATCCTTCTGTTTCCCCGATTTGTGCAAAGGTTCCCCTTGAGAGGATGGGTCTTCCTCCATGGCCTTAAGTTTTTCTTCGAGGAGAAAACTCTGTAGTGCTTTCTGGTGGCAGATCCTAGTTCTGCTGTTAAACTGCTGGCAGATGGAACAGGCATGGATATCGTGGTCTGGGCCTAGGCACCGCACACAGGCCAAGTGCCTATCTTTGAAGGGGATCTGTTTGCCAAAAGCGCACTTTGAGGGGTGTTCTTCTGTAGAAGGAGCTGGGGAAGAATACATGTACTTGTCGGATAGAGATGATATCTCGATGGAAAATAAGGTAAATTCTTTCTGGCGTTCATCTCTGAAGGCGTCCAGTCGATTGATGCATGCGTGTCGACGGCAGGAAAAGAAGTGAGGTATGCTGGGGACCGCCCTTTTATGTTGTATCTGACATCGGGCGGGCTGTCATCGGGGCAGTCCCCTCGCCACGCACAGCTAGACATAGTTTTCTGTGGGGTCCTGCAGCCTGCCGGCTTCAGTCCTGCTGCAAGATCTGTATCTTGAAGTAAGATACATTGTTCTATCCACACTTCATGGCAGACTCTAGCAATTCTCCAGGAGGAGGGAGGAGAGAGGAGAGACGCACACCCCTACTTAGGGAAGAGGGACTGGAGAAAGTACAGTTACGTAAGACTTACACCGTAACAGTAGATCTTCGAGAGAGGCTCTTGCAGGAGTAATTACATATAGGACCTGATGCCGGCAGGCGACCCCACGGGAACATTTCTAGCTATCGTTTGGCGGGGACCGCCTCACATCACATGACCGACGCCAGTATAAAGGGCAGTCCCCACGCCCACCTTCCAGTTCTTTTCCTGCCAAAGGCCCAAAAGGGCTAGACGAAGAGAAGCGGATATTTCCTAACCTGGAAAAGGAGCTAAAAAAGCTTGGGGGTGGAGGGAGGAAGAACCTATTGCAAGAGCTCTCTTGAAGATCTACTGTTACGGTAAGTTCTTATAACTGTACTATCTTACTTCAAGAGGGCTCTTGCGTAGGTAATTACATATAGGACTCGGTCCCAAGCAGTCTGGAACAAGAAGAAGCAAACGGGAGGAGGAAAGCTACCAAAGTAGGTCTAGCTGTGAAGGCCTTAGGAAGAGGCCTTGCAGAACAGCAAGCCCGAAGCCTGCTCTACGGCAAGAGGCAATATCCAAACTGTAATGTTTTGTAAAGGTATGGACAGAAGTCCAAGTGGCGGCAGCACAGATGTCCGCCGCTGACACATTCTTGAAACAAGCCGAGGCAGCGACTCCTCTGGTGGAGTGGCCTCTCACTTGACCCGGAAGGGTCTTGTTGTACTTGTCATAACAGAAAGTGATACAATCAGCCAACCATTTGGACAGGCATTGCTTAGAAACAGCATTGCCTTTTTTTGTGGGCAAAGACAAACAGTTGATCAGTCTTTCTGAGATCTTTTGTTCTGTTAGTGTAGCATCTCAGAATTCGTGAACGCCCAGAGTGTGTAAGAGATACTCCCTTGATTGGAGTACTGTAAAAAAGCAGGTAACTCTATGGACTGGTTCAATGTAGATTCTGCTACCACCTTGGGAGAAACTTAGGGTTGATGCAAGAGCCACAGGTTCCTTGTGAAAAATCAAATCACGGATTTTACATATCAGGACCTGGGGCTCCAGAAATCTATGGCGAAGTAATGGCCACTAGGAAAAGAGTCTTCCATTAGAGGAACTTCATGTCTGCTGAGGATGCCAGTTCAAAAGGAGGCAGAGTAAGCTTCTCGAGGATGAAATTCAAGTCCCAAGGAGGGGCAGGAACCTGGACAGGGATCTCAAGTGGAGAACCCCTCTAAGGAAAGTCTTAGAGACCTCCAGCTGAGCAAACTTCCTGTCTGCAAAAGGGACATGGTAGGCTGAAATGGCCGCCATGTGTGCCTTCAAGGATGAGTGACAGACCCAGATCAAAGAGGTGGCACAGATAATCCAGCAGCTGCCCAACAGAGTACGAGAAAGGCTCGAAATCTTTTGAAGCGGGCCAGATTGTGAACCGTTTCCATTTCATGCCATAGGTAGACCTAGTGGAGGGTTTTCTAGCCTCCACCAAAATTTCAGCCACTCGGGATGAAACCCCAAACTGGGCTTGAGCTACGTCTGCAGGAGCCATGTGTGCAGTTGAAGGGACCTGAGACCTGGATGGAACAGGGTCCCCTGATCCTGGGTCAGTAAAAGTCGCGACAGAGGAAGAGGAAGTTCCTCTGAGTATTGCTGCAGAAGAGAGAACCAAACTTGCCTGGGCCAGAAAGGAGTGATCAGTATTATTCGAGCTCCTTCTGAACCAAGTTTCTGTAAGACTCTCAGAATCAAAGGGATCGGGGGAAAGCATAGACGAATCTGTCCTTCCAATCTAGAGACAGAGCACCTCTCAAAAAAATGCCGCGCTCTGGAGTGAGCGAGCAGAAGTCGGGAAGCTTTGTGTTTAGAGGTGAGGTGAACAGGTCCACCAGTGGTGTTCCCCAACGTAGGAAGATATTGTCTAAGACCCCCTGATCCAGTTCCCACTCGTGAGCTTGAGCAGATGAGCGACTTGCGTTTGTCTGCTAAGGTGTTCTCGACCCCCGGGACGTGAACTGCTGTGAGGTGGAGGTTGTGCTGTACTGCCCAATCCCAAACTCGCATTGCTTCCCTGCAAGAGGGTAGGAACGAGTCCCTCCCTGTTTGTTGATGTACCACACCACACACATATTGTCCGTCTGTACGGCTAAGTGGCCGGGAAGGAGATGCAGATGCAGAGCTTAAAGAGCATAAAGCACTGCCCGAAGCTCAAGCACACTGACGTGAAGCGTTTTCTTGAGCTTGGACCAGGAGCACTGGGTCCTGTGAGGTCCGAGATGGGCTCCCCAACCTTTGCCCGAGGCGTCTGTGGTCAGAGTCTGGGAGGGGGGAGAAAGACAGAAGGGAACTCCCCGACAAAGGTTCTCCTGAACCATCCACCACTGCAAGTCCCGAACCATGGAAGAGAAGACTAGGACAAGCTGGTCCAGGTCGTCCACCAACTGATTCCACTGAGACCGAAGCGTCCACTGACAGATCCTCATGTGGAGCGAAGCATGAGGGACTGTTGGGATTGCAGCCTCCATAAGCCCGAGGAGGCAAAGGACCAACCTGACACTGACCCACCTGCGGCCGGACAGCAGGCTGACCTGAGCCTGGAGTGTGACCGCCCTGTCCGGTGGTAGGAAGACCCTGCCAGAGGTCATGTCCAGGATTGCCCCGATAAACTGGAGCCTCTGGGACGGGATCAAGTGGGACTTGGAGTGGTTGATGGTGATGCCCAGGGAGAAAAACACCCCTTGGGTAAGGGAAAGGAGGCGCAGGAGATCCTCCCTGGATGGGGCCACCAGGAGCCAATCGTCCAGGTATAGGAAAACCTGCACCCCCTGGGTACGCAGGTAGGCCGCTACCACCGAAAGGCATTTGGTGAACACCCGGGGTGCCGAGGAAAGACCAAATGGGAGGGCCTTGAACTGGTAGTGGTCCCCCTGGAAAGCAAAATGGAGGTATTTGCGGTGAGAAGGGTGGATAGGGATGTGCAGGTAAGCATCCTGCATATCCAGAGCGCACAGCCACTGTCCCGGCCAAAGGAGGGGCAGGAGGCCCTGCAGGAAGAGTATCCTGAATCTCTTGTACTACACGAATAAGTTCAGGGAACTGAGGTCGAGAATCAGCCTTACATCTCCTGTCTTCTTCGGGACCAGGAAGAAGTGGAATAGTAACCTGCTCCCTGAAGAGAAAGGGGGACGGGCTCTATCGTCTCCTTCAGCAAAAGTGCTGAAATCTCTTCCTGGACCAGAAGAAGGTGTTCCCAAGAGTACGACAACCTTGGGGGAGGGTGACGAGGTGGTTTCTGGAGCAACTCTATTAAGTGTCCTTCTGCGATCAGCTGGAGCACCCAGGAATCTGAAGTTATCCTCTCCCAACCCAGGAGGTGGAGGGAAAACCTCCCTCCTACCGGTTCCTCTGGAAGGCCCAGAGGCTGTGGGAAAGGACAGGAGCCAGGTGGGAAGGCTGTGGGCTGGAAGCAACGCCTGCTTTTGGGCGGAGGGCTTACAGCCGGAGGGGCCCCACGCTTAGTGGCCCACATTCTGGGGTTTCACCTTGCCGATTCTGTCTGTGAAAGGGACGGCGCTGCGTTTGATGGGGATGATACATGGAGTCCACAGACTTCAGTGCAGTCCCCTTCTTCTGCAGATCGGTGTTAATGTCCTTGACATCACCACCAAAGAGCACCGAACCCCAGAAGGGCGCTTCCTGAATAGCGGACTGCACTTCCGGGACCAGCCCCGACACATGGAGCCAGGCATGACGCCATAAGCCTACAGCGAAAGCCGAGCTCCTACCAGCCGTGTCCACTGCATCGTAGGTAGCACGAAGCATGTGCCGACTGGCCAAACGTGCAGAGCGGACGAGGTCAGCCACTTCCTGTTTGACCTGAGAGTCCGGAAGGGAGTCCAATTTGGATTCCACCTCACTAAGAATCACCTTCTGGTAATCCCCCATGTGACCGACATAATTTAGGGCCCTAACACCCAGAGTGGAAGAGGCATAGATCTTCTTCCCGTACTGGTCCAGAAGACGGGATTCCTTGCCAGGTGGAAACGAGCTCAGATGTTTCAGTTTAGCTGTCTGGCCATGAGCGGCGCTAATCACGACCAAATCAGCTCGAGGGTGAGAATCTAAAAAGTCAGCACCCTCGGGAGTCTGATATAGCCTGTTCGACTTCCAAGGAAGTGGGGCTAAAGTCGATGGCTGCTTCCAAATAGTGGAAACAAGATCGGCATGAGGCTCAATCCAGGGTGGCACCAAGGTGGGAGCTGTCACAGGCAGATCCAGATGCTCAGCGAGTTTCTTACGCTGAAGACCCGGCTCCAAGGAATGCCACTTATGAACCTCCTGGATTTTGCGCAGCAACTCCGTAAAAGAAGGATCTTCCAGAGGGGACTTTGGAGGAGTCCTTGGCCTGGGCTTAGACGGACAACATGGCTTGTTGTCCGGCTTGGAACAACTGTCGGAGTCATCCGAGGAGGAAGAAAATGATGATGAGGAAAACTTCCTCTCCCGGTGTGGTGGAGGAACGGACCACACGGGAAGCCCTCGGGGAAACGTGTCCTGCCCTGCCCTGGAACCAGAGGGCTCAGCCCTGGTGTCCGGAGGAGGGGAGGGAGTCTGTCGTCGCGGACATACGGGAACCGGAACCGTCGTCGCGAGACGACTCTCCACCTCTCTGGTGAGCTGAGCCTTGGCCTCAGCCCACCAGGAGGCCAGAGTCTCCTTCAAGTCCGCCGGCAGCTGAGGGGGGCAGTGGAGGAGGAGGAGGAGGGGGATACAGGTATGGATTATATCCATAAGGCGTGTATCCATAACCCGCCGGCGCCGGGTATTGAGGCATCGGGTACTGCGGCATCGGACAGGGCCGGCAACAGGTACTGGGGCATTGGATACAGCGGAGCCGGATAAGACGGCGTCGGATATCCGGGAACCGAGGGGTCTGCTGGAGCAGATGACCCGGCCGGAGGGCACACAGGCGAGTCTGGAGCAGAAGGCCCAGTGGGCGGAGGGCCCGGCGTTGGAGTGGCATCCGGGAGCGGGATGTCGCCTGGGGTCGGCAAGACCAGCGTTGGAGCTGGCGGCCGGGGAGCTGACGTCAGGTCGGTCAGCCCAGCGGGCAGACGGTCTGACAGGGCGCAGCAGGAACCCTCGCATCGCCTGGGGATGGAGGGAAAAATCCCGGGATCAGGCTGAGGACCCAGAGTCCCTGGAGGGCAGCGCGAAGGCTGCGGGGGCCGGGCAGGCGGACATGGGAAAGTCAGCGTGGCTCAGCCGCGTCTGGACGTTGGGCAAGCCGGCGTCCGACTTATCAGTGAGGTCCGGGCGCGGACGACGGAGGAGCCGACGTCCAACTTAGCGGACCCGCTCCCGGGCAGGTTGTGAAGAAGGGCGGCCTGGTCGGGAGGAAGAGGGACCGCGCGCCGCCCTGAGGGTTTGGGCAACTTATCGACCGCCTCCGGTGGGCGAGAGCAGCTGACTTCTGGCTTACCAGAGTTGCTCGAACCAGTAAGCTGCACAGTGGCGGCTTTACCGGGAGTGGAGGCCTCCAATAGCCCGGAGGTGCCCTGGAGGCCAAGCATCGGCCAGACAGGCGGGCCAACGCCGCCTTCAAAACCTCAATGCGACGCCATCGTGGGATTAGTCTCCGGGCGTTATTGAAGCACAGCGAATCTCTGAAGAAGATGCGGTGAAGAGGAGCCTTGTCCCGTGCTTCTCCTTGTCTTTTTCTTGCGGCTGCCTTCGGGGTAAGTGGACGCTTGCCGGAGCTTTCTTTAACTCGTTTTCCATGGAGGACATTTTCTTCTTTAAAATATGGGCCTCCAGGGACTGCTGCCGCCGTCTGTGGGTGGCCGCGTTGAATTTAAGGCAGTGCTGGCACTTCTCCACCTGATGATCTGGGCCTAGGCAGAAGAGGCACTGGGAATGGCCGTCCTTGTGTGGGAGCTGGGTGCCACACAGGTTGCACTTGTTCTTGTGCTCCGGAGGGTGCAGAGACGACATCACTTCGGCAGATACCTGACAAAAGTTGAAATAACTTCGGTAAAATTACTGGTGACTGAGGCTGAGCTGAGCGTTGAACTTTACTGCGAGCGCTAACGGTGGGAAAGAACTGGAAGGCAGGTGGGTGACCACCCTTTATACCGGCGTCGGTCAGCTGACGGGGGTGCGGTCCCCGCCAGAGATCAAGAATAGAAATTTTTCCGTAATCCTGACGCCACCGGCTTCAGTCCCATATGTAATTACTCACTGCAAGAGCCCTCTCAAGTAAGACCTGAAGTTCCAAAACCAGCATCCTGGAGTGTCTCAAGGTCGATGTGGTGATGGGAAATGAAGGTGTGTGCAGTGGTACGGCGGGTGGAATGAGCCTTAAGCCCTGCAGGAGGGTCCCTACCCACCAATCTATTGCACAGGTCAATGCAAGATGTAATCCATCAAGCTACTGTCCGCTTGGCTACAGGTCTGCCAGGTGCGGCTTCAGCATAGGTGACAAATAGCTGGCGAACTTCTCCCAGAACTTCCGCCATTCACTCTTTGTAGTAGACGAGCGTTCGTGTCAGGTCCTGAGTATGGAGCCTGTACTCGGCCTCCGCGGTGTGACTGGGGTAGAACACTGGCAAGAGTAACCACCTGGTTAAACTGAAATTCCGACACCGCCTTTGGAAGGAATTTTGGATGGGGGCGCAGGACAATCTTGTCCCTGTGGAAGACCAGGTAAGGAGACTCAATGGAGAGCACCTGTAACTCCCCAGTCCTTCTGGCTGACGTGATAGCCACCAAGAAGAAGTCTTCCACGACAAATGTGATATGTCACACTTGTGCATAGGTTCGAAAGGCTTGCCCATGTGCTTTGCCAAGACCAGTAGTAGATCCCACGGAGGTGGAGGTTTACGTACCTGACGGGATATGTGATCTAGGCCTCTGAAGAAGCGCCAGACCACCTTTTCCTGTGCCACCGACTGCTGATCAGCCCGTGCCCAGTAAGCAGAGATGGCTGCCAGGCGCACCTTTAGGGTCGTCGACTATAGCCCCTGCTTGGAGAGGGACCAAAGGTAACTCAAAATGCTAGCCACTGGGCAGGATGAGGGGTCTAATCCTTTGCCCTGACACCAGATGGAGAATCTTTTCTATTTAAAGGCAAAGCATTTTCTGATCGATTCCTTACGGGACGCCTCAACAACGTTGAGGACCTCGTCGGAGCGACCCAAGGCCTGTAACTCTAGCCACGCAGGAACCAGGCGGTCAGGTGCAGGGATTGAAGGTCCGGGTGGAGTACCTTCCCCTGGTTGACTGACAGCAGGTCCAGGCGTGCTGGAAGCCACCTCGGGAGCCTGGTGCTGAGGCTGAGGAGATATGGATATCAGAACTCGCGGGGCCAGTCTTGCGCCACCAGCATCACCTGCTCCTTATCCCTCCTGACTTTGATGAGCATTTTGTGAATCAAGGGAAGTAGGGGGAAGGCGTAGAAGAGGCCTGGGGTCCACGGCCTCAAGAAGGCATCCCCCTGCAGCAAACCCTGCTGAGGGGGCGGGCATGGAACAGCCTCAGCTTCGCGTTCTCCCTGGAGGTGAATAGGTCCACCTGGGGAGTTCCCCAGTGGGAGAACGGATCTTGTACTACCTCCTGGTGGAGAGATCACTCGTGGGATGCCCCGCCCATGTGGCTGAGGGCACTGGCCAGCTGATTCGAGGCTCCTGCCACATGGATGGCCAGGAGATCCGCCTCCAGGCTGAGCACAAGTGACCAAATGCGGAGAGCTTTCTTGCAGAGGGGCAAGGAGCGCGTCCCGCCCTGCCTGTTGAAATGGTAAATGGTCATGGTGTTGTCCATCTGGACTTGGACCACTTGACCCCGGACAAACGGAGCGATTGCGGTTAGGGCTAGGCAACCCACTCAAAGCTCCAGCAGGTTGATGTAGCATCGGGGACTCCTGAGGGGACCAGAACCCGTGGGCTCTGTGCTCCCCCAGATGGGCACTCCAACCCATCAGAGAGGTGTCAGTCATCAGGATGGCCGTCGGCTCGGGTGGACAAACGGGAGCCCTTCCTGCAGGTGGGACGGGACAAGCCACCATTGGAGGCCGTCCCACATCCTCTGGGTCACAGAGACTAGCTGGTCGAGATGACCTTGAGTGCGGAGACCACTTGCTGGCTAGTTCCCACTGAAGGGAACGCATATGCCAGTAGGCCCATCAGACCACGCTGGTGCAAGCCACCATGTAGCCCAGAAGATGCAGGAAGTCCCGGGCAGGGTGTAATTGCCCAACCAGAAATGACAGGGCAAAGGAGAAAAGAACCCCTGCCCTGACCGCTGGGATCCGAGCTCTGCCCCGATGAACTGGATCACCTGCGCAGGCACGAGTTCCGACTTGGCCTCGTTGATCAGGAGGCCAAGTTCTAGGCAAGTCTGCAGGGCCCGATCCTTGGACCGCTCCACCTCCAGCCTGGAGGGAACTGCTATCAGCCAGTTGTCCAGGTAAGGGTACACTCGGACCCCTCGGCGCCCCACGTACGCCGCCATCAATGCCATGCATTTGGTGAAGACCCTGGGGTCTAAAGATAGGCCGAAGAGCACGGCTTGGAACTCGTAAAGGGTTCCCTTGGTTCTGAAGCGGAGGAACCGTTGATGGGATGGACAGATAGGGACGTGAAAGAACGCGTCCTGAAGATCTAGGAGCAGAACCACATTCCTTGCTCCACGGATGGTATGATCTGGAGCTAGGAGTTACCATCTGAAGGGTGCGGGACCTGAGGAACTTGCTCAGGTTGTGCAGATCTAGAATGGGGCAGCCCCATCCGGCTGGCACCAGGAAGTACCTGGAGATGAACCCTGGGTCTGAAGGCAGGTCCGCTACTGGGCGCACCACCTCCTTGAGGAGGAGCTGAGCTAAGTCGTCTCTGAGAGCCAACTGAGAAGCTGCGGACAGCAGATCCCCTTGTGGGGCATGTGCTCGATAAAGAGGGACCTGCTCGAATTCCAGAGACGGGCCTCGACCTACCACTTCTAGAACCCAATGGTCCGTGGTGATAGCGGACCAGGCAGAAATGAAGTGGCTGAGCTGGCCCCCCATGGGAGGTCCCAGGGGAGGCATGACGGGGTTGAGGGAGGCACCCCCCAACCCGTCGCTGGGCAGGTTTGGAGGAGGGTCTGGTGGAGGGGTCACCACAACCTTTCCCCGGGCTTCCTAAACAAGGATGCCATGGACTTGGCCAGAGGGCGTAAGTTTGAGCCTGCTGGCCCTGCTGCTGGGCTGAGCTGGCGCGCAGTGGACAAACGAAAGGGCTTGCAGTTTTGGCCTTGGAGCCTTGTCCTTTTGGACAGATGTGGTGGAGTCAAGGTGGCACTGGACTTCTCTATGAACTGGAGGTGACCCTCCACGCTGGTGCCAAACAGGTCGGTGCCCAAGATGGGGACATCTGCCAGCTTGTGCTGCGTATCTGCCGTAAAGTTTGAGATACATAGCCAAACCCTCGCGGTGCATGGCTGCCCGGCCGCTACCAAGCGGGCACAGGAATCGCCAATGTCCACTGCCATCTGGAGTTGCTGCTTTGCCACTGCCCTACTTTGGTCCCAGACCTGCTTGACTGTGGTCTGAGGTCAGCTGGGAAATTAGGATTACCTCATTCAAGGAGCCCAAGAGGGTGTGGGAAAATGTGCCATGATGAGGCTGAGCTGGCCTGACGAAGGCCAGGTGAGAAGCTCGTGACACCTTCTTCCTGGAATGGTCCAATAGTTTGGATTCCCTGTCCAGGGTCTGTCTGCATCTCCTTTGTTGCCTGACCACTGAAACATGGAGTCAGCCGTCAATCCCATCGCAGAGGGTGTCTCGAAAAGCCCGACAGGGACTCCATGGCACTGCGTGTACTGCGGGCAGAAGGCACAGGACAAGATGACAGGCGCTGCCACAGCTCCAAGGCTGGACCCACAATGGCCGCAGCCACTGGGAAGGCCTCCATAGGAGTATCCCTTTATCCAGAATCTCTATAAGGGACACTTAGCCTGTTTCTGCAGGCTCAAGCTCCAGTCCCATGGATTCAGAAATGAGCCGACAAATACTCATCAGCGAGTGAAGGCTCTTGTCGATGGAGAGCACCCACACCCCCAAGGATTCGATGTCCACCGGATGGGAGATCATGAGGAATCCTTGGACCAAGAATCCCTGAGAGTGGGCGCCCACCTGTGCTGCTCTCCACCCGCCTTGAGCTGACCGAGAATCCTTGGTCAGAGCCCCACGACCAGTTGCTTGGCGGTGGCTCCACCCGGATCGGTGGAGTAGCCGGCTTCCGCTGAGCCACACGGGCCCTGACCAGCACCTCTGTGACAGTGGCCGTGGACAAAGTTGGTCATTCTGGTGAAAACCACTTAATGGCCGGAGTCAAAACTGGGAGCAGTTTGGACCTGGATAAGACCAATTGCTGCCACATGAGGTCTTTGTAGGGTCGACCCAACTTGTGCCAAAGCCTCTCCTCACCCGAGGAGGACGAAGACGAGGAGTGGCGGCACCGCTTACTATGACGGCGGGAACGAGATTGATGGCGGGAGCGAGTCTTGCCTGACGGCGAGGAGCAGGACCTGACCATTGGTGGGGCCGATGGGGGATCTCGACAGGAACCGGAGAAGCCCTCAGCTCCTGGTCCGGTTCCTTGGTGGGCGGGTCCTGCCCAGTGGGTTGAGCCGACCCATCCGAGGACACCGGGAGCATTGGAGTCCGGAAATGAGAATCGTTGTCCGGATCGGGTGACAATCCACCGATCGGCTCGAGAAAGATCTCGGCTGTGTCGACAGGCGTCTCAGCCGACTGGTTTGACAGGGGTACCATGAAACCAACGGCCTCGCATTGAATTTGACCGAAGTCGAGACAGGAGATTCCTGCGAGTGTGACCGCTCTCGGTTCCAAGAACGTCGATGTGTCGACTCTTCTTTGTCCTTTTTCGACTCCTTCTTCTTGGATCACTTAACATGCGACCCCGAAGGACCCCCTCCCTTGGTAGAGAGAGACTGGCACAACTCCTTGAAGGAAGCTGAGTAGGAGGATCCCAGATGCAGCAGAATGAAGGCAGAAGCTGAAGAGGAGCCCGCTGCTGCCTGAGCCGCCTCCTCCTTGAAGGCCTTGAGCTGTTCTAACTGCTCAGTGGACCCCGCAGCCATGGAGACCACCCAATGGGCATCCTTCAATTTGACCGGCGGGTAATGCTTTTCCGGTCGCCCAGCTGAATCGCAGACAGCGATATTCAAGCACATTCGGAGAAAAAGACCGACCAATGATTGCCGCGTCCTGCGGATGGTGGTCCAGTCAAAACGCAATACCCACACCGCAGCGGTAAGGGATCGTCGAGACATCTTCTGATATCCGCAGGGGCACCGCAAAACCTGAGGCCGATTTTTCCTCCATCGCAGAAGCGAGAGAAGATGAAGACTGAACTCAAGAGAGTTTTACAATCAGTTCTGAAGGCAATCTGGAAGATTCAACAGCCAGGGCCTACTACACGCGGGATGCTAAGGAGGGAACCTGAACCTTCCAGCAGAAAGGAAGATCTGGCGTCATGGGGCGGAGCCGAGGCTATACCACCCAGGTGGGTGGGAGGAGCCAGCTTGAAGACTTTCCTGCACATCTTAAAGTAGGAAGGCATCTGCCATGAAGTGTGGATAGAACAACATATCCACGATCCTAGAAATTCTGGTTATGGGGGATGCAAGCTCCCATGCTGCCAGTTTCAGGAGTTTGGGGTCGAGGCCATCTGGGCCTGCGGCCTTAGATTCGGTTATTGAGCAGAGAAGTTTGTGGACCTCAGCTATGGTTACTGTTCTGAAGAGAGGATGAGGGACGGGAGGTGAGTCTGTCAGGTGGGCGTCAGGGCTGGACTGAGAGTCCAGAGCAACTGTGACTGCAGAGAGGTCAGAGAAGTGCAGGTTGAAAGCACTGGATATTGTAACTGAGTTGTTACAGTTCACGCCATTAATTTCAAAATCACAGGGGGTGCATGGGCTTGAATACCCCTGTGATTCCTTGAGGTTTTTCTAGTATCTACTGGGAGCACTGCACGTTGCTGCAAGCTTCTCTCCATAATATTTACTCTTGCTTTGCCTGATGGCTGTTTAATGCTAAATTTCTTAAGTGTCTATATTTGTTCCAATCTTCGTGGGAATTAGATACTTTGTACGAGGTCCAGCTTCTTTCCCTGTCTTTTAAGACAGCCAGCAAGGGACACGTGAGCCACTTAGTTTTGTCCTCTAATCCTCCTAGAGATGAGCGGGGCATGTTTGTCCTGATACTTAAGTAGGGTTGTACAGAAAAACTGGAGTGCCTGATTCACGTCTGTGGTGGCCAGTCAAGGTTGCTAGATCAGATTTAAAGTTGGCTGGGTCAAGGGATGTGTAATTTCTGAAGTGAATAATTTGGGGGCGACTTCAATGTTGGTCCACCAGTTGCAGTACACAGGAGAGTGGTCAGTCATGAGTCGGAGAGCACCAGCTGAGGAAATTTTATTTGTACTGGGTACTAGGATCCAGTCTATCAGCAAGGCAGTTTGGGTTTTGTTTGACAGACGGGTGGGTTGGGTGATTATTTGCAAGAGCATCAGTTTGTTGAGCAATAGCTCAACAGATGCAATAGCGTGATCAAGCCAAATGGCATTAAAATCACCTAGGACAGCGAAGTCATTATTGTTAACTTGGTTCCCAGGGTGTCAATGAGAGGTAAACTTATTATACTGTTTGGAGGGGTAGGTAGACACAGAATATGTGGGGTTTTGGAGTTGCCTGACAAGTGTCCCAGAACGCAGTTCAAAGGAGGCCGCCTGTTGAGGTATGGGAGGTGAGAGGACAGAAGTTTTAATGAGATTTAAAGTAAATCATAGGGCCACCCCCACGTTTGGGGGGGGGTGCTATCGCTTCTGATGAAGCTGTACCAGGTACCTCGCATGGTGTGTCAGGTACAGAAGGTTTCAGATAGGCATAGTATGTCTGTCTGGTAATGGGAGGTCCAAGAGGATAGTTCAGTCAGGCTACAAAATAGACTCTGGCGTTTAAATGAACTATTTTCAGTCTTTTGGTGTCAGGGGAGGCGAGGTCCCCGGTTGGTTTTGATGTCATCCGATGTGAGGAGTACAAACCTCACAGATGAGAAAGACATAAGTGCTTCAGCTGGGACTTGAACCCTGGCTGCTTGGAATACTGTTCCGATTGCATTAACCAGCTGCGCCACTAAGACAGTTGACCAGCTGCGCCACTGAGACAATTGGAACCTGGGCTGTCCCCGAGCACATTACTCGTTCTCAAATGCACAACCCAATGGTAACACAAATATTTATTTGTAACAATCACACAGGAGTGCGGTGTGCATTTGTATAGAACACTTACAAACAGAGGTGAGAGAGAAAGCACAGTTACATAAGAACTTACCGTAACAGTAGATCTTCGACAGGAGCTCTTGCAGCACGCTATAGCTATTAGGACTATTGCCGCAGGCCTTAAGATCCACCGGAAAAAACTTAGCTAGCAGTACCCAGCAGGGACCGCCCTTCTGACGTCAGCTCCACCTCAGTTCCCCCGCCAAAGACCCACGAACAGATCCTAGCAAGTGAACCGGGCGAAGCCCACCCTAGACATGCTGAAAAATTCTCCTGGGGGATGGAGGGTGGGAAAGCAGTACCTGCTGCAAGAGCTCCTCTCGAAGATCTACTGTTACAGTAAGTTCTTACGTAACTGTACTATCTTACTTCGAGAGGGAGCTCTTACAGCAAGCTATAACCATTAGGACAGAATCCCAAACAGTCCCGCACCAAAGAGGTGACTAGCCCCCAGGAGGTATGATGGCAGAAAAAACTGTAGAGATGATAAAGCCTAATGCTGGAGTCAGCACGCTAGGACAAAAGTCCATGAAGGACTGCCAGGCCGAAACTGGCTCGGCACCTGGAAGCAATGTCCAGACTGAAGTGCCTAACGAAGGTGTGCACTGAATTCCAAGTAGCAGCTGCACAGATGTCTCGAAGTGAGATGTTTTTCAAAGGCGCAAGAGGCAGAGACTCCTCTAGTGGAATGACCTCTAACCGTGCCCGATAGAGGTTTGTTGTATTTGTTGTAGCAGTACACTATACAGTGTACAAGCCACTGGGAAACAGTCTGCTTAAGTCACTGGTTTGCCCAGGTGTTGAGGCGCAAAGGCCACGAACAGTTGCTCCGATTTGCAGTGTGCCACTGTTCGCTTAAGGTAATACCTCAGCGCCCTGTGGACGTCCAATGTGTGTAGGAGAGACTCTCCCCTATTGGTAGGAGTAGGGTAATAGACTTGGAAGGTCAACTGACTGGTTGAGGGTCAATTCTGAGACCACTTTCGACAAGAACTTAGCATTTGTTCTAAGGGAAACTCGTTCCTCCTTACACATCACAGCCTGCAGGTTGGAAACTCTTCGAGCTGAAGTAACAGCAACTAAAAAGGAAACCTTTCATGAAAGAAAATGCAGCTCACACTCCGCTGCAGGTTCAAAGGGGGGGGAGAGTTAACTTCTCCAACACAAAAAGGAGATCCCAGGGAGGGCTTGGATCCCTAATGGAAGGTTGTAAATGTAAAATGCCCCGTAAAAAATGTGCAGGCCATATCCAGCTGAGCTAGTGTCCTGTCCCCAAACAGGACATAATAAGCAGAGATGGCCCACATATGCACCTTTATGGAAGAAAAACTCAAGCCTTGCTGGTATAAGGAGAGGCGGTATTGTAATGTGAGTTCACTGGGCAGGAAAGGGGGTCCAGTTGGTGGGACGAAGCCCATAAGCAAAAACATTTCCACTTTATAGCATAAGTGGATCACGTAGAAGGCTTCCTCGCTGAAATTAGGACATCTGCAACCTCTTGGGAAACTCCATACCTGGATTTGACTATGTCTGCAGGAGCCAAGCATGGAGTTGTTGGGATCTGAGATCTGGATGAACCAGCCTGTTCTGATCCTGGGACAGCAACTGCAGAGCATATTGGCAGCGGGCTTGGAGATTCTGAGGACAAAGCGCTGCAGTAGTAGGAACCAAATCTGCCAAGGCCACAGTGGGGCGATCAGAATCAACCGAGCCCCCTCGGCCTGTACCTTCAACAATACTCTCTGAATGAGAGGGAAGGCGTAAATAAACTTCCCTGCCCAACAAAGGGCAATGCGTCTGGCCAAAAAACACCAGGCGTGTGCGCTCGCGAGCAGAAAACTGGCAGTTTGGCGTTGTGTGGAGACACGAAGAGGTCCAGCTTTGGACGACCCCAAGTGCTGAAGAGCTGGTCCACTACTGAGTGGGGTAGCTCCCACTCGTGCGCCTTGGACTGAGACCTGCTTAGGCTGTTTGCCAAGTCATTTTGGGCACCTGGAACACGGATGGCAGACAGAGAAATGTGATGCTCCAGCGCCCAATACCAGAATCTCATTGCCTCCCTACACAGGGGTAGGGGTGAGTGCCCCTTGCTTGCTGATGTAAAAGACAACTGCCATGTTGTCCATCTGAACATAAAGAGAGCCTGGTACGAGTCCTCCTGAAATGCTGTTAGAGCACTGAGGACCACTCGCATTTCTAGAACACTGATGTGGAGGCTAAACTTCTCTGAGGTCCAGGCAACCTCAGTCCGTTGGTCTCAGGGTGTGCCCCCAACCCAAGTCGGTGGCATCAGTTGTAAAAGTCTGGCTTGGGGGCTCCTGATGAAATTGGGACCCCTTTCTCCAAATTCAGAGGGTCCGACCACAAGACAGGGTCCTCCTGACTGGCTCGGAGATCCTGACTATGTGGTCCAGACCGTCGGAGCTTTGATCCCACTGCATCCTGATCATCCACTGTGGGACCCTCATGTGGAGGAGGGCCAAGGGTACTACAAGGATGGCAGCCGCCATCTGCCCCAGAAGTCTGAGGAAGGTCCTGGCAGGGACCTGTTGGGTTATGAGGACCGAACCGTCCACATCTCTCAGGCGATGATCTCTCTCGAGGAAGAAAGGCCATGCCCTGGGTTGAATTCAGGACTGCACCTATAAGAGAGTCTTGGCTGGGCTCTGGGGAAGACTTTGGTAGGTTCAGGGTGAGCGCACCTCTCGGAATAAGATATAAGTGTCTCCGAGGCTTGGAAGCAAGTGCTCTCTTGACTGGGCTGCTAGAAGCCAATCGTCGAAGTACGGAAAGAGGCGTAATGCCCCTGCGCTTAGAGCTGCAGCTACCATGGCTAGACATTTAGTGAAGACTCGAGAGTGGAGGAGGCCGAATGGAAGAACCCAGAATTGATAATGCTCCCCCCCCCCCCAGGAAGTTGAACTTCAGAAACTTCCTGGGAAGGGGAAAGACCCTGATGAGCATGTAAGCATCTTGCATTTTCAGGGAACAGAGCCAGTCTCTCCGGTGCAGCAGAGGAATGAGACCTGGAAGGATCACCACATCCTGACCCTTCTGTATTCTATATAATAGTTTAGAGAGCTGAGATCCAGGATGGACCGAAGATCTTGAGTCTTCTCTGGAATCAGGAAGAAGTGGTAGTAATACCCTTTTCCCTGCTGCAGCGGGGAAACTGGCTCTATTGCCCTTTTCCGCAAGAGGGCCTGGATTTCTCTTTCTATGAGCGAGATGTGAGAAGGAAGATACCTTGAGGACCTTGGTGGAGTTTCTGGGGGGATCTGGGTGAACTGCAGCGTGTGTCCTGTCCTTATGATGTCTAGAACCCACTGGTCCGATGTGACAGAGCTCCAGCCCTCCAAATGGAGGGAGAAGCGACCCCCTACTGCCTCCTCTGGAGGAGGGCAACGTGAGAGTCATGGCAGAGCCAGGGTGGGGAGAGAGGTGTGGGAGGACTTGGGGCCTCGAAAGAGTGCGCCTCAGGCTGCTAGTTGCTGGCCTTCCTTTTGAAGCTACCTCTCTGACCTTGGTTTGTTACCACGGGCTTGCTGGCCTGAGGGTGTATGAAAGGGCCATTTTTGGAAACGTCTCTGGTCCCCTTTATACATTTGGCGGATGGACCAGATGGACTTGCCCGACTCTTGGAGATGAGAGATCAGACCCTCAGTCTCCTGCCCAAAGAGAACAGAACCATGGTACAATCCGGAGCATCACAGCCATGTGTGGCGTAGAAGGCAGACATCTGACACTGCCACCCTAGCTGCCGTATCCGCAGTATCGTATGAGGCACATAAAACATGCGGGCCCATGTCTGAGCCCGATTTTAGGACAGAAGCTCCATCTTTTGTGTGGAGTCTGGCAAGGCATTGGCAAGCTCATGTCCCCTTTCCCAAAGCGCATTCTGGAACTGGACCATATGCATAAGGAAATTAAGGTAACGGATGGAGCATTTGGATGCAGAATATAATTTATTGGCCACCTGGTCCAAGAAACAGGACTCCTGGTTGGGAGGCTGGGAGCTTAAATGTTTCGACTGCTTGGATTTGTCATGAGCAGCACCAATTACTGTACTGTCTGCCTGCTGGTTCTCTGCCAGAAAGGGCTCATCCCTTGGGGCCCTGCATAGCCTGTCCGACTTCTTGAACTGCTGGGACAGAGGCTGGATGCTTCCAAGTTGTCCTGGTAAGGTCTTGGAAAAGTGTTGACCAGAGGAGGCACCACCAAGGGTTTGGGCTCCTTCTGCCTCAGGTAACGAGCCAGTCTCCAGTATTCGAATCAGGTCCTCTGTCTCCCATTCGTTAGAGGTCTGGATGTGCCTCATGCATACATGAAAGTGGGATTGTCTGGAGATGAACGGGGTAGATCCTTGTTGTCAAGAGAACCCCAACTCTTGAAAAGGACAAGGAAGAGGAGGAGGTGCTCCTAGACCGTGAAGTGTCTGAGCTGTGCCTCGAGGGACTACCCTTCCTGGAACGTTGGTGACTCACAGACCAACACCAGTCCTGAGATCCACGCTGGCTCCTGGACCGACAATGGAGTGGGGACCGACGTCTGTCCTTGGACCGGCGCCGGCTAAGGGAGTAAGCCCGCCTACAGGAAGACCTGCAGTGGCTGCAGGACCTGCTCCTGGGCTTAGACCAACGCGACTGTCTGACCTGGAGCGGTGCAGTCTACGGTCCCTGGACCAGGACCGGGTATGTACAGCCAAGGGGAGCAAGACTTAGGGACTGTATGGTGCTCCTCGGGGGTCTTAACCAGCGACCCAGCGGAGTTGCCCTCAAGCTCCTGGTTGTCCAGTCGGTCTGGAACCAGTGCCAGTTCCGGCTGTGGTGGAGCATCATCTTTGTGAACCTGGCTCCACCAGAAGGAAAAAGCTCCTTCAGCTCCTCCTTATTAAAGAGAGCTGCCGCCGGGATTGAGGCGAGGGGATGCGGTAGGAACTTTCAGGAAGGAGCAAGAGAAGAGTCCTCCAGTCGAAGATCTCAGGGCCAAGCGTCAGTGTCCTGACGGTGCAGGCTCACGGTAGTCCCTTCAGTCTTAGAGCACTTTGACGGTGCGGTGTCTTGGCTGGTGCGGGTCCGACTTGGCTGGCTTTGATGGATGGGACCCGGAGGGGCCTTGGGCTTGAGGTCCCGGTCCTTGTCAGATGGCTCACCGGCATATGGTAAGACCATGGTCAGGGCACTTCTTTGGCAAGGCGAGGCAATGGCCAAGTGGAGGCCTTGTTGTCTCCGCCGGAATGGAGGTGACGCTCAAAGGCACAACCTTCGCTTTGGAAGGCTTGCTGGTAGAGCTCTCACTGGGACCGGACGTCGGTGACTTGTGGGAGCTTCTGGGCTTGATGTCTCCTCGTGCCTGGAGTGCTTCGAGCGGTCAGACCCGCCTGAGCCGGAGGAAGAGGCCTTTTGTGGGGAGAGCAGGATCTTGAACGATGATGGGACCGGCTATGGTCCTTGTCCAGGCGCTTGCCCTTTTCCCCAGGAGAAGATTGCAGGACATCCATTTTTTGTTCTAGCAGGTGGGCTTTCAAGGCCTTCAGGCACCTGATCTGAGTCCTGCTAGTGAAGCCCTTGCAGATCTTGCAGGATTTGAGGTTGTGGTCTGGTCCCAGGCAGAAGACACACTGATTGTGGCTGTCCTTAGATGGTATCTGGCGGCCAAAGGAGCACTTTGTCTTCTTGAGACCGGAGGAGACCGACGACTGTGACGACATGCAATGGTAGCGAGGTCAGGCTGAAGAAGGATGAACTGTCAAAACCAAAAGGAAAAATGGAAGAAAAACAGAGGAACTGGTAGATAGAGATACAAATTTGCTGGAACTGCTGAAAGCACGCTAAGAACTTCCCAATGAGAGGCGGGTCTGCGGCGGGAAAAGAAATGAGGTGGAGCGGTCCGCCCCTTATATAATGTGATTGGCGTCCGGGGCAGAGCTGATGTCGGAGGCAGTCCCTGCTGGTACTGCTAGCTAAGTTTATTCCACTGGGTCCTAAGGCCTGCGGCAATAGTCCCAATGGTTATAGCCTGCTGCAAGAGCTCCCCCTCGAAGTAAGATATAAGTGCCTCAGCTGCATTTGAGAAAGAGTAATGTGACCCCTCGTCCAAATATGCATCGAGAGCATAAAAAGTTGACAGATTGGTGGATGACTTACTCAGAATGGACTGCAGTATTTTTGTCATGCAACTCTTAATTTCAGTTGCGGCAGGTGTTTCAGGGAACGTCTGCATCCTCATCCTCCGATAGCTTTTCTTTTGGGGTGAGGATGTCTCGGGTTATTTCCTCCTCGGTGATCGAACCCGTTGTTTCCACCTCATCGTTGCACCCAACATCATTTTCAAACTCCTCCCGGGTGAGCTCAGGTGCCTCCACAGTCTCTTCTCTGCCAGCTTCTTGCTCCGTTGTAGGTGCCGCATCAGTACACACAGTAAACCCAGCTTTGGCAAAACTATTTTTAACAATTTCTGGTTTCACCATTCTCCAGGCTGCATGAAGCATCTGAATGCAGTTGAGGATGTTAATTTCACAAGCAAGATCTGTTGCCCTGACAGCCTTCCTTGCATCTATTGCCAGCAAACGTTTTTCCACCACTTCCTTCTGACAGTGCTGCTTCAGATTTTTAATCACCCCTTGATCCACTGTCTGGATAAGAGCAGTCGTGTTTGGGGCAGAAAAACAAAACAAATGAGGCTCAGTGTTAGACTTGGGTGGGAACTGCAGTTATCTCGGATGAGGCAGATTTTCATTTTCTTTCGTCTCATTTTTGAGTTTATGCGGGTAGACCTTTCAGTAAAAATCTGCCTGGTCATCCAGGCATTTCCACTGGCAAGAAACCTACATCTATGCTTTGGAAACAACGGGGCTTCTTTATGAGCGATGGTACCTTTTCTCCCCCATTCATGTTAGCACCGAAGAGGACTTAAATTCTTTCCTTGCTCTTTTTACCCCTGGCTGCATTATCACTGCGGAATGCAAGAGTTCCATCAGGAATCGCACGGAAGTAAATCCCAGTCTCATCTGCATCGAAAATTTCATTTTCACTGAAATCATTTAAAATTACTGGCAGTACAGTGTCCTTCCATGACACAGCACCATTGAGTCTGCATCCTGTTTCTCGCCATGGCATCTTCTAAACTGTATGCCACGGCGTTCCTTCCACCGGCACAGCCACCCGTTTGTAGTCGTGAAGTTCAGACCCATTCCATCGGCTAGCTGCTCTGCCTTGCTTAAGAGACTAGGGCCGCTGATAGGTGCATCTACGTTCGACAGGTGCTAAACCACCTAAGCAATGCATTTTCTACAAGCTCGTCCTTGCGGTGCGTTTGTGTTTAGTCCTTGTTCAGTCCATGCTCACAGTCTGCAATCAGCTGCTCCTTATTGTTCATGATTTTAGAGATTGTGCAAACATTCACCCTGAATTCCTTGGCTATGTCACTTCTTTTTGCTGAAGGATTGCTGAGACACTCCTATATGGTAAGCTTCTGTGACAGGCTAAGAGCTGTTCTTTGCCTTTCACTGGACTTTGAGCCAGTTTCTCCATGCCTTTTACCGTTACTGCTGCTTGCTGCCTGAAGGGATGAATGGGGACTGAAAACAATAGCCAGGCAGCACATTTAAATGATAAATCAACATTGGACTTCACTGAGTACTCCACTTAATCAGTTCCCATTCACACTGCATACCATGGAAGGCGTTAATTGCGTTAATCACCAGAGCTGAGGTGTGACAGCTAAGTCAGTGAGACAGTTTTTCTCACTGACAGCTGTCAGAACTAGCACAGATGCTGAAAACAAATGTTCTTTTAACCAGGCTGATTGTGATTATAAACGTGCTTTCTGACCATAGGACTACATGGGGAAAAATCAGGACATGCGCGCAATGTTCTTATAACCAGGATGTTCCTCTAACCAAATGTTCTTGTAAGTGAGTGCCACTGTTTAATCTGCTAAGAGGGGATTGGGGAGGTAGAGAATGGACAGGCAAAGAACATGTGACCTGGTCACGTGACACCACCACTCTATAAAGGAAATGCTCAGGGTGGGAGGGTGGCAGTCAACAGGCACTGTGCTCCTCAGATGTTGTACCTGGCTTATATGAAGCTCCTGGTGCTCCCGTAGCTGCTTTTTGGGGAGGGGAAGGGGTTGAGAGAGCCTCTGCTCTCACGGACAACAGCCTAGGAGGGAACGAACACAAAGGGAATTAGTGTGGTGGCAGCAGGAGGATTATGGGGTCAAGGTGGGAACCAAGACAAGGAGTAGCACACCAGAATGGCTGACTACCAAAGTACACTTACATGGCTCTAAACAGGCAAAGACTCTTACATTGGCTGTAACACACTGCAAACCCTGGTAAAAAACATGAATACGGCTCCTTTAAAGCAACTAAATTTATTTACTTAAATTTTGGTAACTGGGTAGGCCCACTGTAACCTTGACGTTCCCTTTTTCAGGGGCGACCCGTGATTAGTTACATGTACCTAGAGGGAGGGAAAAACCAATGCTTTGATATGTACAATACAGCAAGGCTTACACATAGTAAATGAACATATATTGCAGCACAGAAATATTACAATAGTCCAGACGTTTTGGATGGAAACAGACAATTAACAGTTATCAATGGTCTGGTGGAGAAACTGATGGGGTTGGGAGTAGGCCCTTTGATGGTCAGATGGATTGAAAACTGGCTAGCTGGACACACCCAGAGAGTAGTGGTCTGTGGGGAGCTCTCAAACCCTAGAGAGGTTGGTAGTGGGGTACCGCAGGGCTCAGTCCTGGGTCCAATCCTGTTTAATGCATACATATCGGACATCAGGGAGGGTTTAGGGTGTGAAATGAGTCTCTTCGCTGATGACTCCAAGATGGGAGCAGTAGTTGAGGGAGAAAAGGGGAGGTTGGCCCTGCAAGGGGACCTGGACACCCTGGAAAGCTGGGCTCACACATGGAAATTAAATTTCAATATCACCAAGTGCAAGGTGTTACATCTTGGGCGGGGAAACCCTAAACACAGGTATACCCTGGGAGGGAAGGCACTGGAAGCCTCAATAGGGGAAAAAGAACTAAGGGTCATGGTGGATGCATGTATGAATAACTCTGAGCAGTGCAGGAGAGGCGGCTAGCAAGGCAAACAGGATGTTGGGATGCATCGTAAGGGGGATCACCTCTAGGAGCAAGGAAGTTGATTCTGCCGCTGTACAATGGACTGGTTAGACCACACCTTGAGTACTGTGTACAGTACTGGAGACCACACTTGAAGAGGGTCATACAGCTCCTGGAGAGGGTACAGAGGAGGGCAACTAAGATGATACGAGGGCTAGGGGATTTGACGTATGAGGACAGACTTGAGGAGCTCTGCCTGTTTTCATTGGAGGAGAGGAGAGGCAGGGGGACATGATTGAGGTCTTCAAGTACCTCAAGGGAATAAATAGGGTAAACATGGAGGGGATCTTTAGACTAAAGCAGGGAGGTATCACCAGAGGGCATGGTTTGAAGTTGGAAGGTGGAAGGGTGAGGGGAAAAGAGGAGGTTTTCACTGAGAGGGTGGTGGATCCTTGGAATGCACTGCCTGGCGAGCTGGTTCAGAGATCCACAGTGGAGGGCTTCAAGAGGGTGGGACAGACACAGAAAGTGGATGTATCAGATGATGGCCTGTCCGGGGTGGGATGGATGATTGGGGTTTCTGGAACACAGAGTCGGGGAGGGCCTCGGCACCCAACTAGGGATCTGAGGTTCGAGCAGACTCGATAGACCGTAAGGCCTAATCTGCTGGCAAATAGTATGTTAGTATGTTAGATAAGTGCAAGAATCAGTACTGCTTTCGAGCTTTCAATCCCTTCCTCCCTATTGGTTGTGTTCTTTTGCAGTTAACACCCTTAGTTGGATCTCTTTGGGAGACCTTAAATGAGGCAGCAGCACTGAGGCCCTGTCCCTAGGTGTAATTTTAGCGCCTTCTTGAAACCGTCAGTAGATGTGCTATCCTGTACCTCTCTTGGGAGATTATTCCAGAGTTTGGGAAGGGCAACCCTGGCCGACCGTTGTCCTAGGGATGATCTAGCTCTAGGCATTTCGGTAGTGTCCGATCAGTAGACCTGAGCTCACGTCTGTTCGTCTTAGGGAGCAAGCAGGTCTCATAGACCTCAGGGGGCAGTTGCTGTAGCTAAAGAAGCCAGGCACAGGGAGGGATATACTAATCTAGCTTGAGGAATGACCGTTTAAGGGGCCTGGAGCACTTGCAGTGATGCTCCATCCGTTGTGCCTCGGCAGTAAACCAGCCAGTTCTATGGTACAGTGTGCTCAGTCGCTGTCTCTTCCGTGAGGCCTCAGTATCTAGAGCATGGTTGCTCCTGTGAGAACAGGGTGGGGATAGCTGTCTCTGCTACGCACCGCTATTCTAGTTTCTTTGTTTAGAAAGGGAGTTAGTCTGTAGAGGAGGCCCAGTTTTGGTTTACTACCATTGTGAGGTGGTCCATATGCTTCCTGAAAGAGACCTCCTGGTCCAGGTGCATTCCTAAGTACTTAAATGCAGCAGTAATATCCCAGCTAAATGCAGCACGTCCCTTAAAGCAATAAAATCTAGGTGTAACAAACAGAGGCAAGAACAGGGCTAAACAGTTTTAAATAGTTCTATCCATCTTGTGTCTTTGACAGCCACTGTGCTCCTCAGATGCTGTACCTGGCTTGTATCAGGCACCCGGTGTTCCTGAGGCTGCTGTTTAAGGGCACTAAAACTGCACACAGTACTCCAAGTGTGGCTTGACAAGGGACCTGTACAGGGGCAAAATGACTTCCTTTCTCCTAGAGGTAATTTCCCCTGGCGATGCATCCGAGCATTCTGTTTGCCTTTGCAGCTGCCTTCCTGCACTGTACCGAGTGTTTCATGTCCCCTGTCACCAGCACTCCCAGATCTTCCTCCTCCTCCTCCGAAGTGGCAAACTGCACTCTCCCCCAACTAGTAGCTGTTCTTGGGGTTTTTTTGCCCCCAAGTGCAAGACCTTGCATTTTTTGGCATTGAACTTCAGCTGCAATGTGGCTGACCAGCACTCAAGTGTCGACAAATCCTTTTGCAGTGTCTTACCCCTCCCTCACCTATCCACCTCAGCACAAATCTTAGTGTCCTCTGCAAAGAAGTTGATCTTGCATTATCCCTTTTGATATATCTGCTATGAATATGTTAAATAGTACCAGTCCTATGTCGACCCTGCTGGACACACGCTGGTTACCGCCCTGGGTGCCGAGCTCTCCCAACTACCACCCTCTGCTGCCTGCCCTGCAATTAGCTCTTGATCCACCAAACCAGCTTCCTACCTGCTCCCATGCTGTTTAACTTGCTGGTCGGCCTTCTGTGGGGCACGGAGTCAGATGCCTTACTGAAGTCCAGATAAAGGACATCCTCTCGTGGGCCCTATCTAGTGTCCTCATCACCCAGTCAAAAAAGCCAACTAGGCTGGTCTGACATGATCTCCCAAACACAAACCCATGCTGCCTGTCATCCTGTAAGCCATTCTCCTCCAGAAAACTCACCAGCCTTTCCTTAAGTACAGTTTCCATGAGCCGGCCCGGTGGCGCTCAGGGTTGAGGCGCTGGATGCCACACCGGCGACCCGGGTTCAGGAACGGACTTGGGCCGCTGGGGGTTGACAGGGGGGAGGAAGGACTGAGCATCCCAAGACGGCTCTCCTTCCTCTAGGGAGGGTTGGGGTACTACAGCGGCGACTGGCGGAGGCCAGCCGCACTAGAGCAGCGGGTAAGAAGCTGGGGGCCAGGGCAGCGCAGCGGGTGTCAGCATGTATGTGCGCAGATGCCATTGCACATTTGGCTCTCCGAGGAGAAAACTAGGGCGGAAAATAATGAGGCCGCGGTCGCGGCAGCTGATGGCCACGCCCGGTGCCCCCCCCCCGGCTCCCAAGAGGATCCTCCCACAGAGTGCGTGAGCGATAATGGCCAACACCGTGGGGGTACCAGACCGGGCCCATGGAAGGGGGGGAGGGGGTGCGGGTGCTGGCGGTCGGAGATCATGGAGACTAGCTCACCGGTAGGAGAATAAAAAGATCTATGATTAAAAAGTATAGTTTCCATTGGCTTTCCCACAATGGCTATAATGCTCACTGGTCTGTAGTACCCAGGTTCATCCCTGGGCCCACTATTATGGATTGGCGCCACACGTGCCATCCTTCAATCCCTGGGCATGCATCCCGTCCTCAGGGGAAGTGTTGAACAAATCTGCCAGTGGTTCCGCTAGGACCCCTGCCAACTCCCTGAGTACTCTAGGATGCACTCTGTCTGGACCAGGCGCCTTATTCACCCTTAGGGATCTTAGGCCCTCCAGCACCCTTTCGACTGGGATCTCCATGTCCGTCACCTCCTCTCCCCCTGCCTCCCCTCCACCCTTCCTCTGAGGTATAGGCAGATCCCTCTCCCTGGTACACAATGAGCAGAAGTACTCTTTAGTTCTTCCGCCTGCTGTGCCCACCCTCCCTCCTTCCTAATCCTTACAATCTGGTCCTTGCAATTCTTCCTCTCTCCTACATACCTGAAGAAATTATGTTCCCCTTCCCTGATCCCCTTCGCCAGCCTTAGTTCTTTTGAAGCCTTGGCTTCCCTCACTACTTTGCTCACCTCCCTGGATTTCTTCACGTATTCCTCCCTATCCTCATCCTAGCAGGATCTCTTATACTTTTTAAAGGCTGCTCTCTTCTCCGTCACCCTTTACTACCTCTCCATTCACCCAGCTCAGTCTCTTGTTCCTGGCCTTCTTGCTTTGGCACTTGGTGCAAAGTTAGTGGCCTCTGCCAGAGATGTTCCATTTCTGTTCTGCATCCATGTCGGGCTGATGTTGTCCAGGTGCCCTTTCAAATGATTCCCAGCCTGCCAAAGTCTGCCCTCTTAAAATCCACTGCTCTTGTCCTTGTGTTGGCTACATCCTTTCCCAGGTTGAGGAGAACACACAGAAACATAGAATTGCTGACAGATAAGGACCGCTTGGACCACCCAGTCTGCCCATTTCCCTACCTGATGGATAAGCTGCAGATCCTAGTTAACCAGCAGCCTACTTCTCCTACCCCCACCCCCAGAATTGCCTTATGACTGTCCCATGCATGCTTAGATTCCACCACTGTTTTGACTCCACAACCTCCTTTGGAAGCCGTTCCATACATCCACAACCCTCTCTGTGAAAAATACTTCCTTATATTACACTCTGGGCACGCCCCCCTTCTATCTTCAAATTGTACTTCCTTGTTCTTGCACACCTCTTTTTTTGAAAGATGCTACCCTCTTGGACTTTGTTGATTCCCTTGAGGTAATTGAAAGTTTCTATCATGTCTCCCCTCTCCCTCCTTTCCTTGAGGCTATACATATTAAGCTCCTTAAGTCTCTCTTCATGTGTCTTCTGGTGCAGACCCTGCACCATTTTAGTTGCCCTCCTCTGGACAGCTTCCATCCTGTCTATGTCTTTGCGGAGATTGGGTCTCCAGAACTGCACGCAGTACTCCAGATGGGGTCTCGCTAGCTGTCTGTACAGAGGGATAATAACTTCCTGTTTTCTACTGGTGATGCCTCTTCCTATGCATCCCAGTATCCCCCCAGCCCTCCTTGCTGCCCTCTCACATTGCTTGCCCACCTTTAGGTCATCTGATATGACTACCCCCAGGTCCCTTTCCATGTTTATTGTTGTCAGTAGCTCACCCCCCATTGTGTACTCTTCCCCTGGGTTTTTGTTTCCCAGGTGCATTACCTTGCACTTCTTAGCACTGAATCTAAGCTGCCATACATTTGACCATTCCTCTAACCTTGCCAAGTCCCTTCTCATCCTTTCCACTCCACCTTGTGCATCAGCTCTGTTGCAGATCTTTGTGTCATCACACTGTGCGGTAGTCACTTCCCGCTAGGGGTCCTCCATCTCAAGGTCTTGGTCTAGCTCTCTGTCCCTAAGTATCAGGTCTAGAATGTTACCCTCCCTAGTTGGCTCCATCACTTTCTGTGTGAGGAAGCTGTCCTGAAAGGCCTCCAAGAGGACCTGTTCTCTGGCACTTGAGGTGGCTGGGTTCTTCTAATCCATTCCCGCAGACTGAAGTCCCGACCATCACTGTGTTGCCCTTTTACTAAGCCTCTTAATTTGTTCTCCCAGTTCCCTATCCATTTCACACTTTGGGAGGGTGGCCTATACACCATCCCCATTTGATTTATTTAAAATCTGGTAAGACCATGGGTAAAACCTGTCTGTTTTCATGGGCAACCTCTACAAGAAAAAACAATAATAAAATACAAAAATTAAATTCAATCCATACAGCAGAGAGAGACATAACTAAATAAATAGGCACTTAAGACATTCCCAATTTATGGAATCACAAGTGACGTCACTGAGGGCAAGCTGCATCTAACACAGAGCTTAACCTTCACTGACGTTGCTTTCTGTTTCAAAGATTACAAAATCGTCTCTGCTGCCTTGCTGTAACTTTCAGGACCACGGACACCTCAAATTTCTTTAAACTGCCCAGCACAGCTCCTACGTCCACCAAATCATAAGAGGCCTTAACCCACCCATGTTTCTACTTCAAAGGTATCTCAGAAAGCGAGACTAAGACATACTTATGTAAAGTTCTAGGAGGAGCTAGGACAAGCAGTGATTCCCTTGACCTAAAACTTCTTACCCTAACTCTAGATGAAGTTCTATGCCCCCCTCACCAAGCTTCTCAATCGCTCCCTCTTACTTTCACAATTCTCCCAGATCTGGAAATCTGCTCTGGTTACACCAGTTTTTAAGAGTGGGGACAAATTACTACCTGGGAATTATAGGCCAATAGCTACTCTTCCCTGGTTGTCCAAAGCACTTGAAAGAATTGTTGCTGACCAGTTTGTGGAGTACTTAGAAAAATACAACTAAATGTGTCCAACAACATGGTTTTCGGAAAGGGCACAGCACATCTACGGCCCTACTGAAATTCATAGGTTTCATTCACCATACTCTTGATCAGGGTCAACTTGTTAGTGCAACATTTATTGACCTGTCTAAAGCATTTGACATGGTCGGTCACCATTTGCTGACACATCAACTTGCTGGGCTTGGTATATCTTCAGATGCCCTAAAGTGGTTCACCAGCTATCTAGCAAACCGCACACAACAGGTGAGAATAGGATCTGCCCTTTCTGCTAAACTGCCTGTCTGCTCTGGGGTTCCTTAAGGATCGATACTGGGACCCCTTCTATTTAGCACCTTCCTCAATAATCTTCCGGCATCCTGTTCCGAACCAGTACTCCTCTACGCGTATGAAGTGGTCATTTTCTCAAAGACTTGCTGACCCTACCCTCCTTCAGGCCCAACTTCAAAAAAGTTTTACTGAAGCTGAGTCCTGGTTCACCTCTCATAAATTGGTGCTTAATTGCAAAAAAACAAAGGTCATGCTCTACCATGGTACCCCAGCAAGCATAAAGCCAAACAATTAGTGATTAAAAACAATGTAGGTGTTGTCCTTGATCAGACTCAATCTTTTAAATACCTAGGAGTTACTCTGGATGATGCGCTTCCTACTCCAACCATGTTGAGAATGTTGCCAAGGCAGTTAACATTTGCCTAGGCCTTCTACAGGCATAAACACTGCCTCACTACCAAAGCCCTCAGATTGGCTATCCAAAGTTCAATCGTGTCTATTATTGACTATGGTTTGGTCACTTATGGTTCTGTCACAGACACAACCCTACGCTGGACGCACCACAGCTCTGAATAAGGCATGCCGCCTACTAACTGGTGCAGCATATCATACTCACACTTGTGACCTTACTGAACAAGCAAACTGGCTTTAACTCCAGGCTCACATTGAATATCAAGCCTGCCTTCTGGCTAAGAAGGCAGATCTTGATCTCCTACCACCAAGTTCCCTTCAGCTTTTCAGTCCCTTCCAGGGCACTCGGAGCACAAAGTTCTACGAGCCAAACTTTTACTGTCCCTCACTCCGACAGCGATCCACTGCAGTTAGAACTGCTCATTTATTTAACCCCTTCCTCCTGAGATTACTGACGACTGCAACCTTGGGACCATTTAAGTGGAAGCTGCGTCAATTCCTAGTTTCCAGAGCATCTAATGACTGCCATACCTAATCTCTGCAAACAGCTAAATGACTGGGACCTCCCTCTTTTACCATTTGCCTATGTAGCCCTATCATATTTGCTAAGCTATTCCTCTCAGCACTTCCTCCCTTATCCTTTCCTGCCCTCTTTTCATCCTACCTCATTCCCCTTCCTTACCCCTCCACTCCCCTTCCCCCTCTCTCCTCTGTTTCCTCACCTTGTTCTCTCCCTCTACCACCCGTGCCCCAGTGGGTCTTTCCTGCTAATGCTTCATTGTGGAATCTCCTCCTTGCTCTTATTTTGCTCCTTCACACCCAATTCACCCCTGTATTTCTCTTGTAATCCCTTTCACCCCTCTTCCAGACAAGGCCACTGGCTGCACTTGACACAATATTTATCTTGCCATATTGTTCTTTGTTTATGTAATTACTTTCCTCATGTTATACTACTTACTGAAACCATTGTAATTTGCTATTCTTGTGACTTGACGTGGAACCTCTGTAAAGAGCCCTTGGCTCAAAGGTCTTTCGATTTGTTAAATAAATAAAATAAAAATAAATAAATGCCCAACACTGCATTTTAAAGATTTTTTAATGGGGTTTTGCAATTTGAGTGATCCCTGCAGTGTTTATTCCCTTTAAAGCAGCTGACCCTGGTGACGTGACTTTAAGATCAATTAAGATTTGTGACTTCAACCTGATGGCCCAATGGGTAGAGCTATGCGCTCCTGTGCTGGGGACAAGAGTTTGGAAGCGAGTTCGGGTAGCTGGCTGGGTGGACCAAGGGAGGGATGACATCAGGTTCTGCTGCACTGGCTACCCCTGTGGTGGGCCTGGGAGCTTGTTCTTCCGCAGGGGGCATCAGTGGGTGTTGAGGCCCGAAGCAGCTATGCCTGTCGTCTGGGGAAGTGGGCGGGGACAGAAAAGTGGAACATGCGAGTGGTGCAGGCTATATGAAGCCCTGCCTGCTCGCCCTATCACCCAGACCATCTGCCATTCTGGAAGCTGTGAGAAAATACTGGCAGGTAGATTCAGGGGCGATGTGGGTCAGCTGGAGCAGCAGGGACAGGGCTGAGAAAGCCACATGCACACTCACTCTGGAAGAAAAACCTTTATGATAAAAAAAAAAAAAAAAGTCTCCATAGTGCTAGTGGCACAGGCTGATCCCTGCAAAAAGTAACAGTATGAGCAAAATGATGTGTCTAGGCCAGAACTATCCCCCAGACTGCATTCACACTATTTTTTGGCCCAGCACAGGTTTGTTTGGTTTGAGGTTTAGCATCAGTTTTCTTCTGCTCGTCCCCTTGCAGAAGAGGGACAAGGTGATCACCCCTGGCTAGACTTAGGCTCTTATATTAGTAGTTACTTCATAGATCAAACTGCACGTTTTTTTTCTAAACCAACCAAAATTATAATTTTTTTTCCTTTGTTGTTTTTCTTATTTTATTTAGAACTTAATTGTTGGGGCTTAATAATAGATTTTGCTCAAGCTCCACTCGCCCATATGGGCAGTGGACAGTGCAAAGCTCAGCACTGAACATACTGGAAGAGATACTGGTTGATTTCTGTCTGAACAGTATTAGTTACTTTAATATGATAATTTACTGATACTGTTTTCTTTTTTTGGGGGGTGGGGGCAATAGTTAGAGAAAGGAACTGATTTGTGTACACTACAGCAACATGCTACAGCTTTCTACAGCTCATAAAAGAAACACAATAACAAGTTAGGGCCAATGGGTTCCAGTTTATAGAACTAACCAGGATGTAGGGTCAGGGAATGTTGCCAGGAACCACTCATGAAAGACAGGAGGGTGTCGTGGTAGAAGGAATTCTCTGAACAATTTCAGTTTCTCCGGCAATGCTGCTGTCTTGGGTAACATGCACTGGCGCAGTTCCTTTCCTGTCATAAATATGCCTACAAAAAACAAGATGCAGCAATCAGTGCTACTGGAGAAATAAAGTACAGTTATGTAAGAACTTACTGTAACAGTAGATCTTCGAGAGGAGCTCTTGCAGCAGGCTATAACATTCAAGACTATGCCGCAGGCACTAGGACCATCCGGAAAACTTCTCAGCTAGCAGTATACAGCAGGGACTGCCCTCGAGGCTGGCCCCGCCCCGACGTCGGCCCTGGTACAAAAGGGGGCGGACCCAGCTCCACATCAGTTCTCCCGCCAAAGTCCGTAAACAAGCCCTGACAAAAGAAGGAGACGAAGCGACTGTAGGAGATGGAAATGAAGATGGATCTGCACACCTTGAGGGGAAAGGCAGGTGGGAAAGTAACACCTGCTGCAAGAGCTCCTCTCGAAGATCTGTTACGGTAAGTTCTTACGTAACTGTACTATCTTACTTCGAGTGGGAGCTCTTGCAGCAGGCTATAACATTCAGGACTGAATACCAAGCAGTTCACGCCAAAGAAGTAGACGACCTCGGGAGGTGGAATATGCTGACTCCAGAGGCCTCAGGACAGAAGTCCTTGCAAAACAGCCAGGCCCGAAGCCAGCTCAGCGTCTGGAGACAATATCCAAGCTGTAATGCTTGACAAAGGTGTGCACCGAGTTCCAGGTCGCGGCCGCACATATGTCCCTGACAGAGACATTTCTCAGGGCGGCGAATGAAGCAGACACTCCTCTAGTGGAGTGACCCCTAACCGGGCCCGGAAGGGGCTTATTGTGTTTCTCATAGCAGAAAGAAACAAAGTAGACTATCCACTTTGATATCGTCTGCTTGGTCACCGGTTTACCCAAGCATTGTGGTGCAAAGGCCACAAAAAGTTGCTCCGATTGACGGTGCGTAGCCGTCCGTTTGAGGTAATACCTCAATGTCCAGAGGACATCCAATGTGTGAAGGAGAGCCTCCCCTCTATTGGATGGGGAAGGAAAATAAACTGGAAGGTCAACCGACTGTTTGAGGGTTAATTCCGAGACGACTTTCGGAAGAAACTTAGGATTAGTTCTAAGGGAAACCCTTTCCCTGTGAAAAATTAAATACGGCTCTTTACACATCAGAGCCTGAAGCTCAGAAACTCTTCGAGCTGAAGTAACAGCAACCAAAAAACAAACCTTCCAAGAAAGGTAACGCAGCTCACAATTCGCTGCCGGTTCAAAGGGAGGGAGGGTGAGTTTCTCCAACACAAAAAGGAGATCCCAGGGTGGGATAGGGTCCCGAATGGGAGGTCTCATGTGTAGAATTCCCCTTAAAAAGGTGCGGGCAACATCTAATTGTGCCAATGCCTTATCTCCAAGGAAAGCATGATAGGCGGAGACAGCCCACATATGCACCTTGATAGAGGAGTAGCTCAGGCCATTTTGATACAAGGAGAGGAGATACTGCAACACTGAGTTCACTGGACAAGTGATGGGGTCCAAATGCTGTGACGAGGCCCACAGACAAAAACGCTTCCACTTCATAGCGGAGGCAGAGCGGGTGGAGGGCTTTCTCGCTGAAACTAGGACTGCCGTCACTTCCGGGGAAACCCCGTACCTGTGTTGAGCTACGTCTGAAGGAGCCAAGCATGTAGGTGCAAGGACCGAAGGCCTGGATGGACCAGCGACCTCTGTTCCTGGGACAGCAACTGTGAGCATATGGGCAGCGGAACTGGAGGCTCCGTGGATAACCGCTGCAGGAGTGGGAACCAAATCTGCCGAGGCCATCTGGGGGCTACGAGAATCATTCAGGCCCCTTTTGCCTGTAACTTTAGAAGGACTCTCTAAATGAGAGGGAAGGGGCGGAAGGCATAGAGAAACCTCCCTGCCCAACAAAGGGATAGAGCATCTGGCCAGAAAACTCCAGGCGTGTGCTCTCGCAAGCAGAACATTGGCAGTCTGGCGTTGCATGGTGACACAAATAGGTCCAGCTCAGCATAACCCCACTTGTCGAAGAGCTGTTCTGCTACGGATTGTAGCAGCTCCCACTCGTGCGCTCTGGATCGAGACCTGCTTAGGCTGTCGGCCAGATCGTTGGGGACGCCTGGAACGTGCACTGCAGACAGCAGAATGTGCTGCTCCAGCGCCCAGTACCAGACTCTCATCGCCTCCCTGCAAAGGGGATATGAATGAGTACCCCCTTGCTTGTTGATGTAGAAGACGACCGCCATATTGTCTGTTTGGACCAGAAGAGAGCCTGGCACCAGGTCCTCTTGAAAGGCCTGTAAGGCATAGAGAACCGCTCGCATCTCCAGTACATTGATGTGAAGGGATCGCTCCTCGGGTGACCAAACCCCTTGCGTTTTACGAGCACCCAGGTGCACCCCCCACCCCAAGTCCGATGCATCTGTTGTAAGAGTCTGACCTGGTGGCTCTGGACGAAAGCTGACCCCTTTCTCCAAGTTCCGGGGGTCCATCCACCAAAGCAAAGTTCTCCTGACTGGCTCGGAGATCCTGACCATGAAGTCTAGATCGTTGTAGCCTTGGTCCCACTGTACCCTGAGCATCCATTGTGGAATACGCATGTGGAGGTGGGCCAAGGCAGTTACAGGAATGGCCGCCGCCATGTGCCCCAGTAGCCTGAGGAAGTTCCATGCTGGAACCTGAGGAGTTATTGAGATCCCTTCGGCAATCTCTCGCAGGCGATCGCCCCTGTCCCGGGGGAGGAAGGCCATGCCCTGGATAGAATCCAGGACCGCTCCAACGAAGACGAGCTTTTGACTGGGCTCTGAGGATGACTTTCTTAGATTCAGGGTGATCCCCAACTCTTGGAATAGAATATAAGTGTCTCCGAGGGACCGAAGCAGGCCTGCCCTTGATGGGGCTGTAAGTAGCCAATCGTCTAGGTATGGAAACACGTAGTGTCCCATGCGCCTTAGAGCCACAGCCACCACTATCAAGCATTTGGTAAAGACTCGCGGAGCGGAAGAGAGGCCAAACGGAAGAACTCGAAACTGGAAGTGCTCCCCTCGGAAGTGGAACCTCAAAAACTTCCTGTGGGGAAGGAAGACCCCGATATGCATATACGCATCTTGCATGTCCAGGGAGCAGAGACAGTCCCCTTGGTGCAGCAGAGGAAGTAGACCCTGGAGGGTCACCATCCTGAACCTTTTGTACTCTATAAAGAGATTTAGAGAGCTGAGGTCCAGAATGGGACGAAGGTCCTGTGTCTTTTTTGGGACCAGGAAGAAATGGGAATAATACCCCTTTCCCCGCTGATGCAAGAGGACTACTTCTATTGCCCTTTTTTGCAAGAGGGTCTGAATCTCTCCTTCTATTAGTGGGATGTGAGAAGGAGGGTACCGGGAGAGCTTTGGCGGAGTATTTGGGGGAAATTCCGTGAACTCCAGCGTGTGTCCTCTCCTGATGATATCTAGGACCCATTGATCCACAGTAATTGCCTTCCACCCTTGAAATGAAGGGAGAAGCGGCCCCCGACCATCTCCCCTAGGTCTTCCTGTGGGGGTGGGGTGGGGCCGGAAGGGAGTCATTGGGCTGAGCTGGGTGTAGGCAGAGAGGCCTAGGAGGACTTGGGCCCGCGGGTAGGAGCTCCTCCAGGCTGCTGGTTGCCGGATCTCCTACGGAAGCCGCCTCTCTGGCCCTGCTGGTTACCTTGGGCATGACCATGGCCACCTGAGGGCTCACGAAAGGGACGTTTGTGTTGTCTTCGCTGGTCACCATGGTACATCTGGCGGACCTACCAGACAGACTTGCCCGACTCTTGGAGACGAGAAATCAAGGCTTCCGTCTCCTGCCCAAACAGCACGGTACCCTGGAAAGGCAAATCCTTGATACTGGCCTGCAGATCCTGGTGAAAGCCCGAGACTCTCAACTAAGCGTGGCGCCGTAGGCACACCCGGAAGTGGCTGCCCTGGCTGCTGTATCTGCAGTGTCATATGAGGCTCTCAAAAAATTGGGAGCCTACGTCTGAGCCTGACTTCATGATGTCCAGAAGCTCTCTCTTCTGATCAGAATCTATAATGGCCTTCAAAAGCTCTTGTCCCCTCTCCCATAGCGCATTCTGGTACTGGACCATATGTGTCAACAAGTTAAGGGACCGTATGGAACAGGTGGAGGCAGAATAAACCTTCTTGCCCACCTGGTCCAAATAACGAGACTCCGGGTCGGGAGGCTGTGAGCTGAGGTGTTTCCGCTGCCTGGATTTATCATGGGCCGCCGTGATCACCAAGGAGTCCGCCTGAGGGTGTTCAGCAAGGAAAGATTCTGCCCTTGGGGCCTTGTACAGCCTATCCGACTTCTTCGGAACAGCCGGGACTGAAGCTGGATGTTTCCAGGTAGTCCGCGTGAGGTCCTGGAAAGTATCCACCAAAGGAGGGACCACTAGTTGTTTCGACTCCTTCTGCCTCAGGTACTTTGCTAGCCTCCGGCGTTCCGGGTCCAGGTCCTCCGCTCCCACTCGTTGGAGGCCTGGATATGCCTCATGACGTCCATGAAGGTGGGATCGTCTGGAGGCGAGCGAGGCTGGTCCTTCTCTCCCGGTGACCGGTGCAAGCTGAGAGAGGAAGATGACGGTGAAGATGAGGGAGATCAACTATAAGATCTCGAATAGTCTGACTTCTCCTTATGACCAGACTCTCGCTGTCGTCGGTAGCTGGAGGACCATCGTCGGTCCAAAGACCGACTCCTGTCCCGGGACCAGCGACGGAGCAAAGACCGATGTCGGTCAGAAGACTGACGTCGGGAGCGTTCCCGTCTAGAAGACTGGGAAGGAATCTGAGAGCGTGACCTGGACCAATGACGGTCCCCAGATACCATGGAGTGTCGCTGGCGGTCTCCGGACCGAGTGCGGGAACGAGCCTTGGGAGGAGGTGTAGGCAGTCACTCCAGTGAGGAAGGTTCACCTCCCGGCTGCAGTTTATCCGCTGGGTCGGTACGGTGTCTGGAGCCAGCGACCAGAGGGTATCCGCTTGTGTACCTGCCTCCACCAAGGAAAACAGCTCCTGAAGCTTATCCTTCGTAAAGATTTCGGCTGCTCGGCCCGGAAAGGAAGTATCTGGGATGCCGGCCCGCGAAGGAGAGCTCTCCTGGGGGCCCAGGTTGGAGGAGGACTTGGGCGACAGGGACATCGGCTCTTCCACGGATAGTCCCTCACCCTTTGCCCCTTCAACCGGCGTTGGTGGTGGGATTGACGACGGGGGGCGCCGGAGAGTCCTTGGGCTCTGGAGGCGTGCCTTTAGCAGGTGGCACCAGTGCCTTGGGAGGTGAGGCCGCAGCTTTCACCTCCAAGGGCTTTGTGGTAACCCTCAGCGGGGTTACCTTCGGCTTGGCCGGCTTCTCCCCCGAAGAACCAGCCTTAGCCTGAGAGGATTTCGGACGCTCTCCTGATCCCGAAGGATGGGCCTTCTTGGGAGAGGGCCGCGATAGAGACCGGAACTGCGACCGGAACCAGTGTTGGGACCAACTACGGTCTTTGCCGTGATGCTTCTTCTCCTTGCGTTTCCCCTCAGAGGAGTGCAGATCCAGCTTCTGCTCCAAAAGAAAAGCCTTCAGGGCCTTGAGATGACGGATGCGGGTCCGGCTAGTGAAAGCCTGGCAGGCGGAGAAGGCCGTGGTGTCGTGGTCTAGCCCGAGGCAGAAAACGCAGCGGTGATGGCCGTCCTTGGCCAGGATCTGCCTCCCACACTCGCACTTGTTCTGGTGATGTTCCGGCGAGGCCGACGACGGGGAAGACATCCATCGAAATAACTCCAAAACCGTCGGAAACGGTCTGACAGTAACACTTTGAAAAACCGTTGAAAAAACGGTGAAAAAAGCGGGTTGTAGAAGAAATTCTGCTGAATCTGGCAAACCAATTTGATCTCTCTTCACGTGCGGGTTGCGGCGGGAAAAGAACTGAGGTGGAGCTGGGTCCGCCTCCTTTTGTACCAGGGCCGACCCCTGCTGTATACTGCTGGCTAAGAAGTTTTCCGGATGGTCCTAGTGCCTGCGGCATAGTCCTGAATGTTATAGCCTGCTGCAAGAGCTCCCACTCGAAGTAAGATCTAGTAGCACAAACAACAAGAACATATCACAAAAAACACTTCATAGTTGATTAGGTCTGTCATTTCTTATTTTTAATCAAGCTGTATGCTCTCAACCTCAACACCAACATCAGATCAGCGACATCCCGGATCTGTCCATCCACAAGTCCCTGATCAACAGCCCCAGACCATTCCCTCCCACAACCACCAGGGTTGGGACGGGTCAACCCTCCTCCTGAGACACATATCTGGTGAGCCAGGGTATTCATGGTGGCATGGCCTGAAAGTGATGGCATCATAGACAGCTGAGGAGGCTGGGTGTACAGAGCATGCCGACGCCAGTTGCTCAGGAGGGCGTGGTGCAGGACACTGGTCATCATTGCACGTCCCCGCCCCAGCACATTGGGGGAAAAATGCTGCCGGCCACCCTAGATGAAGCCCACCCTCGGCTTCAATTAGCTCTCAGGCCAGCTCCTCGACCTATCCCCACTGTTTGCGGCACTACAGGACTGGTGCCGCAACATGGCCCTGGGGGGTAAGCTAGAGGGTATCGAGGAGCCACGGCCAAATATGGGAGTGGAAACCGGGGGTCCGTGACAGGGCAGAGGTATCGGGCGGCCGTCGGCAGATAAAAGGAAAAAAAAAATGCAGCTCTACACAAACAAGGCTCCAAAATTAAATGTGGTTTATTAAACTGTTTGCAACAACATTCCCCAGGAATTTTGGAGCCCCGTCTGTGTAGCACTGCATTTTTTGTGTCTCCCTTCTGATCTGTCCCCACCACCGACCACCTCCCCAGGACTTACCCACTGGCAGTGTTCCCCCATGAACTGTCCTCCTGGAAACTCTCAGCCATATACTTGCTGACAGGGGTCCTGGGATAGCACAGGAGAGGGGCTGGTGTGCAGAGTGTCACGTACACCTGCCTCATCATCCATTTTGTCCCTGTAGCTGGGGTGCACATGCTGGCGTGTGCATGTGGAGGCATGCATGTGGTGCACAGTCCTACAGCTCCCTTCCCTTATGTGCTGGTTCTGTCACGCATTACCACCAGGCCTCCAACTGGTGGCAGTCTTGTGGCAGTGCTGACATGTCCTTCTGCCCTGTGAGCAGTCTGCCAGCCACTCGATCCTTTCCACCCCACTGACCCCAGCGACCCACACTTGTTCTGAACACGGGTCGCCAGGATGACAGAAGGTAAGATGTTCAACTCTCAGCCCTCTACGTTACTGCTCTGGCCCAGGGCTGTTATTTCTTAATGATCTGTAGAAGTCACAAAACCCATGAGGCAAGTTCCAAATTCCTACTAGGAAATATTTTGATCACTACTGGCAATAATAATTTAAACCCCATTCTGGTCTTAACATTCGTGAATTCAACTAATATGTTTATGTGGGCTTTTTCCTTTTTTGTTTAGCAAGTGCAGTACTTGAAAAGAGTCATTTGTCAGTGAGGTGTAAGTTTATGGGTCTGGTGGAGGGCCTTTTATGGATTTCAGTGAGGCCTCACTCGTTCTTGGGATAAGAGAACTAGGAACTGAAGGTGAACAGTTCTGGCATTGTAAGAAGACAAGCGGCAATATTCTTATATCCATAAGAGGCTCTCCAACCGACCCATAAAGTTATTATGGATTGAGTCAATTTTTTTTATCATCCTTTTTTTTTTTTTACAAAATGTTGACAGTGTGAACGGACAGTGAGAAGCCAGTTACTGGGGCACAGCATGCGAAACGCTATTACAGAAATAAAAGTGTCTTGTGCAACTGAAGGGAGCACTGATTTGTCGGGTACGTCACATGACATTTCAACGCTCTATAATGACCTATATAGGTACTGTTATGTTTTATATTTGGTTCCTGTTGGACACTCATAGTTGTTTGAATTCATATTGAGCATTTGCTTTATTGAAAACTGCTGACTAAACAAATTACTGAAAAAAAATTGGGATAAAAGATTTCAGACTCTCAAACTGTGCTAACTGACATCCAGTCAGAGGAACCACATTTTGAAGAAAAATCTATGTGCGGACTCAGCCCCCAAATCACTAAATCCCCTGGACAAGAAATTCTGTACAAAACTCCCTTTTCCTATACAATTTTATTTTATACAGCATCTTTTCACACAGTGTTTTACAAAATGCTTTACAAGGCAAAGAAATGGCCAACATAAAAAATAGAGGTCACTTACTTGGAACCACAGTTCTGGTAGCATTCAGTTCATATCTCCACTTAGGCAGTCTTACACTGAGCATGTTCAGTTACTGGAAGTTTATCCATTGGGTAATCATCATCTGCCTGGCTGCCAATCAGCATACAGCAGCTTCAGCATATGCGACAAACAGCGGGCGAGCCTCACCATGACATATAGCTGTACGCTCCTGGTAGAAGAGCAGTGACCTGCTACCATCTAGTGTGTGAAACTCACTCATCCTCCGAAGGGTGAGGCTTCGGAAAGAAGGTGGGTTGAATGAGTGCCACAGTAAGGGGAAACTCAGAGGCTACGTTTGTTAGAAATTCCACAAGGGCGCAGAGGACATCCTTGTCCTTGAAAAACAGATATGGAGACTGCATAAAGTACAGTTATGAAAGAACTTACCATAACAGTAGATCTTCGAGAGGATCTCTTGCAGCAGGCCATCACCAGTAGGACTCAGATGTCAGACGCTAGGACCACATGGAAACCTTGCTAGCTAGCACTTCACCAGAGGGGGCCACCCACCTCCGACATCTGCTTCTGATGTTAGCCTATCATATACAAGTTGGGCGGCCCCCAAACCCTCCTTAGTCTTCCCGCTGGAAACCAGAAGCAGGATTCCAGAAAGGGGGAACCGAGGAGAATGCCAAAGTAACCCAGCAGTAGAGGGAAAAACAGAAGGCACATCTCAATGGAAGGGGAGCGAAACACAGATAGAGAAAGGAGGGAGGGAGGGAAAAGCAGAACCTGCTGCAAGAGATCCTCTTAAAGACCTACTGTTATGGTAAGTTCTTATGTAATTGTACCATCTTACTTCAAGGGTATCTCTTGCAGCAGGCCATCACCAGTACAGTAGGACTGAGTCCAAAGCAGTTCTTGTTGCTGAACAAGATGGGGCCACGCCACAGCAGTATTATGCTTAGTTTATTTTATTCATTTTTATGTTGATTTCGTTGTTTTACTTTGTTTTCTCTTAGTTATTCATTATGTGAAATACGCGTTGTGTGTTGTCGTTATCCCTGGAGTCTGTAAAATCGTCCAGGATTAAGATCTCAGACTTTTTCTTTTTGGATTATTCCGATGCAATATTGGTATGTTCGTGAGTGTTTATTGGGACTGAGAGACTGGGACTGTGAGCAGACTGCTGGTTTTGGGCCGCCTTGGGACCGTGTTACGGACTCCGTGGAGTGCCTGGAAGATACGACGGGAGTAGTGGTATTGGGACTGTGAGCCGACTGCGAATTTTGTGCCGACTTGGGACCGAGCTATGGATTTTGTGGAGGGATTCTGAGGCTGGGTCTTGCGAGACTTAGCGATTCTTATCGTCAGGCCCTTACGATTTCAGCGTCTTCGGTGTTGTTTTTCCGGAGTGTTGGCCTTACAGTAAGCAGGCTGAATCCTGGTCTGAACCCAGAGTGGTTTACTGGGGCTGTTGACTGCGAGGGGAAATCGGAGCTGGTGCTGTCGGAGGGCAGGCCCCAGTGTGCATGTGGTTCCTGGATTTTTGGCAGGCAGGCTGGAGAGCCTGCTTGCTTGGACCTAATCGCGTGCTGACCTGCCTGGTAAACCACTCGGGGTGTCTACTACCCTTTGTCCTTAGTGGTTTACAGGCAGAAAGTGACTGGGCTCTGTGCCCAGATGGTTTGAACTCCTCTTGAGGATCCAAAAATTTGCTTTAAGGGGAACGAATAATTGTTTTATTTTGGTTCTTTTTGTTAAGTGCTCTCCCTTGGTATGTGAGGAGGAGGAGTTTTTTTTGGTTTAATTTAATTTTAAAATAGTTTAATTATTGTATTTTTGCTTAGATATTTGTTATATAAGTTAATTTAACAAGCTAGTGGCTGATTAGTTTTTAAATCTGCGGCAGCATGTGTTGGGATCGAGCTTCTGTGGGCAGGTGCTATTCCCCCTCTAGGCTGAGGGACCTGCACCCCTTCGATAGCCCCCCCGTTGCAACCCGAGGTATATTGGCATTGTCGTGCCTTGGGGATTACTCGGCGGAGGAGGGTGGGGGAGCGGAGTGGGCGGATAAGGGTGGTGAGGTCTGGGAGACGCCCTGGGCCGAAATGGGTCCAGGATAGGGGTTTGCGATGCCTGGTTCCCATACCCAAGGGTTCCACTGACAGTGGGCAAGTGGCCCGCTCCTCCAAGGCCTCTCATCCAACGCAGGCGGTGTTATGCAATGCCAGGTCTATAAAGAACAAGACAGCAATTATTGCTGATCTTGTTGAGTCATCTGACATGGCTTGCATCACCGAGACCTGGCTGGATAAAAATGCTGGTCCCATATTGGAGTCAGCCATTCCAGCCGAGCACTCAGTGATATATCGCCCGAGATTGGATCGAAGGGGGAGAGGGAAGGTCACTATTTGTTTTAAATTGGAATTGGGCCTTGTGGAGGTTCCAGTGGTGACCCCCAGATCCTTGGAGTGTATCATGAGAGCAGGTGTGGGCAGCAGAATCCTTCTCGTCTACCGTCCACCCAGTGATGAGAACGTTTTTCTGCTGGAAGTTGCAGACTTCATTGTCGACCTGGTGTTGGAGCCCTCCAGGTGGTTGTTCCTGGGGGACTTCAATGCCTGGGCCGATGATGAACTCTTGCATTTTGGTCAGATGATTTCGTTGGGCTTTACACAGGCTGTTACCGCTGCTACCCATATTCAGGGTCACTCTTTTGATCTGGTGTTCACCCTGGGGATGGAGAACACGGAACTGGTGGTGGAACCAGTTGGGTGGTCTGACCATCACTCCTTAAGGTTCAATTTCGCGGCCCTCCCATGAGACCAACCCCTTTGGAGATGGTCCAGTAACTCCCTTTGAGGGGAGTTACCCCTGAGGGTCTGATGGTGGTGCTGGACCTATCGAGTTGGCCTGTGGAGTGCATGGAACCAGATGTCTTAGTAGTGCACTATAATAATGTGGTGCTGAAGGCTCTGGATTCCATAGCTCCTGTCCGTGTTTGCCCCCTCTCCCTTCGCCCTCGGTCCCCTTGGTTTGATGGGACATTGAGGGAGCTGAGGAAAGTGGGGCGAAGGTTGGAATGCTGCTGGCGAAAATCTGGTCTGGAAGATGACAGACTTAGATTGATGGCCTATTATATGTACTATCAATCAGAAATCTCCCGTAAGAAGGCAGAATTCCTGTCCAGGGAGATAGCTGCATCAAGAAATCGACTAGCTCAGCTCTTCCGGACTATGGACAGACTGTGCAATCCAGCCTGTCTGCGGGGTCGGAGAGCTTTTTCACAAATAAAGTGTGACGAGTTTGCTCGGTTCTTCGATGATAAGGTGTTGTCGATCAAGTCAGAGATCCGCAGTACGCATTCAAATGAGCATGGCGGTGATCAATGAAGGTTACAGGCCCTCGGTCTGTCTGGATGGATTTTGACCAGCCAGCGATCATGGATATCATGAAGATTGTCCAGGGCTTGCGACCGACTTGCTGTAGTTTGGATCCTGGTCCTGAACACTTCCTTGTGGGGTGTATGGATGCGATTGGACCAGTCCTTGCTGAGATAGTTTGGTGCTCTTTGGACCAAGGAGTGTTTCCGGAGTCTCTAAAAGAGGCTATCGTGACACCCCTTTTGAAGAAATCTTCCCTTGACCCAGACTGTCTCGCTAACTACAGACCGATCTCTAACTTGCCCTTTTTGGGCAAGGTTATTGAGA
Source organism: Neoceratodus forsteri (assembly GCA_016271365.2). Lineage (NCBI taxonomy): Eukaryota > Metazoa > Chordata > Ceratodontiformes > Ceratodontidae > Neoceratodus > Neoceratodus forsteri. Next base: position 312,874,414 of record CM028137.1, on the reverse strand, counting down.
AAGTACTCGCGTTGCAGTTCGAGGACTTTCTTACCACCCATGAAGTCTATGATCCTCTCCAGTCTGGTTTCAGGAAGAGGCATAGTACTGAGACGGCATTGGTTCAGGTACTAAATGATCTCCTAATAGCGAGAGATCAGAGGAGCTGTCTGATCTATGTATGTATGTATGTATCTTGGTTCTCCTTGATCTCTCTGCAGCATCTGACACCGTGGATCATGGGATGTTGCTAGAACACCTGCGGCTGCTCTGTGGACTGTCGGGGACAGTCCTCAGTTGGTTCCATTCTTTCCTCACAGGCAGAACCCAGAGGGTAGTATCAGGAATTTTTTCCTCTGCTCCCTTTGTTCTGCCAATGCAGAGTGCCGCAGGGATCTGTGCTTTCCGCCATGTTGTTCACGGTGTACATGCTGCCGTTGGGAGACATTATAAGGCGTTATGGTTGAGTTTTCACGGCTATGCAGATGATACTCAGCTCTATACGTTCTTTGTACCCGAACAGAATGACGCATTATCAGTCTTTAACAACTGCCTCGCTGAGATTCAGGACTGGATGAGTGCTAACTGGTTAAGACTGAATCCAGACAAGACTGAGGTGTTGGTGGTGGACCCGGGTCACTGTGCAGAGAAGTTGACTCCTGGGTTTTCCTCTGGCCTTGTGATAGGGGGTAACCAGTTGAGACCTTCTGAACAGGTGCAGAATCTGGGTGTAATTCTTGACAGCGAGCTGACGCTGAAGACACAGGTGTCAGCTGTTGTCAAGTCTTCCTTTTACCATCTGAGGAATACAGCCCAGATTAAACACCTTGTTCCACATAATGACCTTCCTGTATTGGTTCACGCCTTTGTTTCTTTGCGTCTTGACTACTGTAATGCTCTATATCTAGGGTTGCCGGGGGTGGATCTCTGTCACCTGCAGCTGGTGCAGAATGCTGCGGCTAGGTTGTTGACGGGGTTGCCAAGAACTTGCCATATCACACCTGTACTGCGCGAACTGCACTGGCTGCTGGTGCAATACAGAATCACCTTCAAGGTCGCGTTGCTGACCTATAAGACCCTACACGGTCAGGGACCGGGCTACTTGCAAGATCTCCTTCAACCCTACTGCCCTCTCCGCTCCACCGACGAGGGATTGCTAGAGATTCCGAGGGTTAATCTTCAGTCATCTGGGGCCAGAGCTTTTTACTTTGTGGCCCCAATCCTGTGGAATTCTCTACCTCGTCGGATTCGAGAGTGCCTGTCCAGAGAGTCATTCAAGGCATCTCTGAAGAGTTACTTATTTGAACGAGCCTTTGAATAGGGCACCCTGTTGCCTTTTAAATGTTTTTATATTAATATTTATTGTGTTGGCTGTTATTTCGTTATTTATCTGCGCTTTGATAATTTGAAAAGCACATCATAAATAAAATCTGATTTGATTTGATTGCAGAGGTAGTCAGGATGGGCAGCTGGCAGGTAACATGACAGCCGACGAGAGAAGGCCTTGAAGAACTGCCAGGCCAAAACTGTCACGCCTCCTGAAGGCAATGTCTAGACTGTAGTGCTTGGTAAAGGTGTGAACAGTGCTCCATGCGGCTAGTGCACAAATGTCAGCAGCACAGACATTACGAAAACAGGCTACTGAAGCAGCCATGTCCCTTGTGGAATGGCCCTTGACAGACCCAGGAAGTTCTTTACCATACTTCTGGTAACAGTAAACAATACAATTAGCCAACCACTTGGACAAACACTGTTTGGAAACAGGAAAACCCTCTCTCCCATGGGCAGACGACACAAACAACTGACTGGACTTATGAGAATCCTTAGTCCGGTATGTATAGTATCTCAGAATTATATGTACATCCAAGGTATGGAGCAATGCCACTCCGAGTGGAATGCTCCAGGAAATAAACAGGAAGGTGGATGGACTGATTTAAAGTAAACTCTGACACCACCTTAGGAAGAAACTTAGGATTGTTACGCAAAGACACCTTTGTCTTTGTGGAAAACTAAATAAGGCTCCTTACACATGAGGGCCTGCAGCTCTGAAATCCTTCAAGCAGAAGTAATGGCAACCAAAACCAACGCTTTCCACGACAGAAAGCGTAGCTTGCAAGACGCATCCGGTTCAAAGAGAGGCAGCCTAAGCTTTTCCTTTTTTTAAAACTTTCTCTATTTTCAAGTTTTTACTTTTCATATCAACTTACAACCTACATACAAGCATAGGAGTTAATTCTTGTCTTCATTAATTTGTTACATTCTTTTCTGTGGAATATCTCATTCACTCATGTTCTTTTATTCTTTCATTCTTTCCATGCTCTCTCCCTTATAGTATTTACCCAGACATATTTGTATCAAAATCAATCTTCCTGATATGTCTTTTCATTATTTCAGGGTACAAAATCTTTTCTCACTGGGGTAATATATAATATCCACCTTCTCCATATTATCTCAAATTGAGCACATCTCTTGTTTGTTAATGATGTCAGCCTTTCCATTTGATATATGTCTATGACTATATTTTGCCATTGTCTTATTAGGAGTGGGTTTGGGGACATCCAATTTTTCGTTATGGTTTTTTTATAGCTAAAATCAATATCAGCAGGAGTTTCTTTGTCCTGATATCATTACTTTCCTCTGGGAAGTCCAGTAAAAAGTATAGAGGTACACTCAATATTATAGAGGGCGAAAGTATACTCTTAATCACCTCTTGTACCTCTTCAAGGAGAAGTGGTATTGTTGGACACCTCCAAAAAATGTGTCCATGTGTTGTCTGATTCTCGCCACATTTCCTCCAGCATGTTGCTCCCTTCCCCTTATTAAAATGCGTCTGGATTGCTGGTGTTCTGAAAAACCTGACAGCATTTTTCCATGTGAATTCTCTCCAACATGGTGAGGATGTACTTTTATGTATATATGATAAATAATTTCTCCATTTATCTCCTGTTATTATAACATTTAGGTCTTTTCCCAGGCTCTCCTAATGGAATCAACTGTATCCCCTTCCATTTCTCTTATTGCCACATACAGGTAAGATATTATGTGGGTTAGCTCTGTCCTGCCATCTAAGCTTTTCTGTATAATATCTATAATCTTGGGTACAGGATTTAGGCTCCAACATTCTTTTTTGATTCTTTTTATATAATCCCTAACCTGAAAGAATCGAAATCTATCTCTATGTGTTAACTCATGTTTGATCTCCATTTCTGGAAGGCTCATTACATTTCCCTCTTTCAAGAATTGGTACACTATGTGTAGTCCTTTTCTTTCCCATCTCTTATACCCCAGGTCCATTTTTGCTGGTAAGAAATTCTCTGTGTGTGTCAGTGAATGGAACATGGGCCTCCATTCAAACATATTCTTAGTGCTCAACATTTGTTTCCAAACTTGGAGAGTTGACAGTGTGTAGGGGTTATCACTCTCTCTCCCTTCCTTATCTCCCTTGTCTGTAAGCAGAGCCCCATGTGGTCTTCTTAGATGATCTTCTGCTAATTCTATTTCTTTCCATTTTGCTTCATATTTAGGGTGTAGCCAATATATCACTGTACAGATCTGGGAGGCCGTGTAATATTTAAAATTTGGTAGAGAGAGACCCCCTTCTTTTTTTGAGAGTTGTAATATGGATTGTCTTATTCTTGTTCTCTGCTTCCCCCATATATATTGTGTTATTTTCTTGTTTAATTTCTTATAAAATGTCTCTGGAATTATAATAGGAATGGTTTGTGCCAAATATAGAAAATGTGGCAGTAATACCATTCTGACTGCCTCTGTTTTCTGTATGAATGGTATAGGGATCAATGTCTACTTATCTATGTCCTTCTGCATTTGTATTAGAAGCATTCTGTGATTAAGATCATATAATTTTGTATATTCTGGGCTCAGCCAAATACCTAAATATTTAAATGTAAGGATAGTCCATTTAAACTTATAATGGGATTCCACCTGAGCTGATGGTTTATAATTCACCCTCAACACCTCCGTCTTAGTGATATTAATCTTGTAGCCTGCTAATTCTTCAAAGTCTGTTAGTGTTAACCAGAGTGGTTCCAATGATCTCTCTTGGTTCGTTAGGTATACCAGCAGGTCGTCTGCATATAGGGCTAGTTTATGATGTCTTCCCGATAACTGTATCCCTGTTATCTCTCTATGTTGCCTTATAGCCTGTGCCAGGGGCTCCATGTATATTGCAAATAAAAGGGGTGACAAGGGGCATCCCTGTCTGGTTCCTCTTTTAAGATTTATTGGTGATGAGATTGAGTCATTTACTTTAACGTATGCCTTAGGGTTGTCATATAAAGAGTCTATTATCTCTCTAAACTCTGCTGGAAACTCCATTTTCTCCATTGTGGAACTCAGAAAAGGCCATGCCACCCTGTCGAAAGCCTTCTCTGCATCCAATCTTACGAGCAGGAAGGGTGTTTTGGACAGGGAGGCACAGCGTAGTACATGCAATGTTCTCTTGATGTTGTCTTGTGCTTGCCTGCTTGTTACAAACCCTGTTGTCTGATCTTGATCTATCAGACTGGGTAATAATCTCTCTATCGTTCTAGCCATAATAGATGTAAATAATTTATAATCTATATTTAATACTGAGACTGGTCTATATGAACTACAGTTTGTACTATCCTTTCACAGTTTTAATAGACTGGTAATGGTGGCATATCTCCATGTATCTGGACAGCACTTATCCTGCTGTATATCTTTAAATGTCTCCCTGAGGGTAGCCATCAATTTCCATCGAAAGCACTTACAGAACTCCCCTGTATATCCATCAGGGCTGGGACTTTTATGAGTCTTAAGGCTTATAATGGCATTATTTAATTCTTTCTCTGTAATTGGAGATATTAATCCCTGTTGTTGTTCATACGTGAGATTAGGTAATTTTAGTCCTCTCAGAAAAATCTCGGTCTTATTAATGTCTGTTTCCTGCTCTGGAGTATATAGATTTTGGTAATATTTCTTAAAGGCTTTTTCAATCAACGTTGGTAATCTCAGTAGCTGCCCCCCCCCGGATCTCTAATTTGTGCGATTGTTGTTTGAACTATTCTTCTACAGAGTCTATGTGCCAGCAATCTAGTGGCTCTCGGTCCCCCTTCATAATATATTTTTTTTAATTTTGTAAAGCTTGTTCCATTTTAACATCTAGTATATGTTGTAATTTACCTTTAATTTCTTGTATTGTACCCTCGCACTTTGTCTCTCCTGCTGCATGCTTCAGTTGTTTTTCTAAATTTTCTTGCTGTTGATTTTGTTGTCTTTTATAATGAGATACAGTATATTTAATTATGTCCCCTCTCAATACTACTTTAATCGTGTCCCATAACGTTACCTTTTTTAAATCTGGAGTATCATTTTCTTTGATAATTTGGGAAATCCTCTGTTTTATCATTTCTTTAAATTTCTTATGATTCAGGAGAAAGTTATTAAATCTCTACAATGTCCTTCGTTTTTCACTTGGCCACTCTAATCTGAGGGTTAACATGGAATGATCTGAAATGGGGGTGGGAATAATCTGGCATTCTTGTACCATATATAAAGAATCCCTGGAAATATGGTAGTAATCTATTCATGTGTATATATTTTATGTGGGGCTGAATAATGAGTGTATGCCCTTGTATTAGGGTGTTTATATCGCCATATATCTACCCACTGTACATCTTGAAAATATTTGATGGCCATCCTCCATGGTGCTTTTCGCTTGGGAGGTTGTTTTGTACATGTATCTAAAGAATTGTATATCATATTATGATCTCCTCCAAGTATTAGGGTTCCCTTCTGTTTTTCTGTTATTATCTGACATAACTTCCTCACTTCTTTTGTTTCTGTTCCTGGTGGGATATATATTGATGCCACCGTAATCATGTGTCCTGCTAAGTTACCTACTACTAATGCCAGCCGTCCCTCTTTATCTGAATATACATCTGTCTGTTGAAACTGGGTATTATGTGGAACTAATACTGCTGTCCCTCTTCGTTTCCCCCCTCTACTGTATATGATGAGGCTACTATTATTTTAAACCCAAATTTCGCTAATTTGTTGTGTTCATCCTTGGTTAAATGCGTCTCCTGCAATAGTAGGAAGTTCAGTTTCTGTCTCCTCATTTGGGCTAATATCTTATATCTCTTTACAGGATTGTTTATTCCATTAACATTGAGGGAGCATACATTCACTTGCTTTTAACTATTCATTTTTAACATAATACACTCTGGCTTTTATACTTTGCATTCTATATATTCCACTTCCCCTTTCTTTTATTCCTTTTTCCTTCTGTAATCTTGTTCTCACATTCATTTTTCTCCTATGCATCGTTATATATCTAACAACATACAAAACATATATAACAGCGCTAAACATTTCAACTCTATAACTACTTACAAAATTGCTTCCAAGGTTGGAGGAAGTATAATTACTTCCTCTATTACTTCTAAAGGGAGTCCCCTATCGGAAGATCCCCTTAGTGGGAGGGTCGTAGGAGTCCACTTGAATCCCTCCTCCCCTAGTCCCTTGTTCTTCGAGACCTTGTTTTATTTTGTTAGCCCTCATCCCCATCTTCTCTCCCCTTTTCCTTCTCTATTTCCCTAGAGATTCTCCTTGCCCCTTTTCTTCTGACACTGATTCCTTCCCTTTCCCTTTACCCACCTCGATAGTTGCTACCCTTCTGTCTATCCCTTGATTCCCTTCTTATAATTCGCATTCTGCCATCTATCTTTTCTCATATTCTCATTTACCCCTCACTGCATTCCTTCGTTTCTTCCTCTGTTTCCTTGCCCTTCTCCACCTATTATGCTGTTTCCTAGCCCCTTTCCATGTTGAGGTTCCTCCCCCCCATCTCCGCTATTCGGAGCTCTCCCTTGATTTTTCCTTATTCATCATTGTTGCTCTCCTCATAGCTTAAGGTCATTATTGCTCTCCCTATAACACTTATGACTGCCCTCTGTGAGTGGGATGTCTCCTTGCATTCTGCGTATTATCCCCCATTCTTTACCTCCCCGATTTCTTTATGGCCTTATAGCCGCCCTGTTTGTTGAGGTAGTACATGGCTGTGGTACTGTCCGTCTGGTTGAACCACTTGACCGAGCTGAGGGCGGCCAGCTGCGCCAGTCTGACTGCTCTGAGCTCCAACAGGTTGATGTGGCATCGGGACTCCTCGGGGTCCAGAACCTGTAAGCCTGTTGTCCCCATATGGGCTCCCCAGTCCCAGAGAGAGGCATCGGTCGTGAGGACAACCGTCGGCTCGTGGCGGACAAATGGGATTCCTTCTGCAACTGGTTTGGGGCAGTCCACCACTGGAGAATGTCCCACATCTTCTGGGTTACAGTGATCAGCTGGTCGAAATGACCATGGCGCTGAGTCCACTGGGCGGCCAGCTGTCATTGGAGGGGGTGCATGTGCAACTGGGCCCAACAGACCACTGAGGTGCACCCTGTCATTTAACCCAGAAGGCGCAGAAAGTCCTGGGCAGGGCGCAAGTGCCCATCCAGAAATGATTGGGCAAAGGAGGTGAGAACTTCCGCCCTGTCCGCCGGAAGCTGAGCTCTGGCTTGACAGGAGTCGAGCTCTGCCCCGATGAAGCCCATCACCTGGGAAGACACAAGTTCAGATTTGGCCTCGTTGATCAGGAGGCCGAGTTGGGAGCAGGTCTGTAGGGCCAAATCCCTAGACCTCTCCTCCTCCTGTTGGGTGGAATCTGCCAGGAGCCAATCGTTGAGGTAGGGGTAAATTCTGACTCCCCAATAGCCGGAGATGGTCCGCCACCACTGCAATGCATTTGGTGAGGACCCAAGGGGCCGATGACAGGCCGAATGGCATGGCTTGGAACTCTTACAGAGTCCTTTCGACCCTGAAGTGGAGGAACCACTGATGGGATGGATGGACTGGGACGTGAAGGAATGCGTTCTGCAGATCCAGTGAACAGAACCACATGTTTTGCTCCAAGGATGGTGTGATCTGGGACAGAGTGACCATCCGAAAGGTGCATGACCTGAGAAACTGATTCAGGTCGTGGAGATCTAGAATGGGGCGCCAGCCCCCCCGTCTGCCTGGGCACCAGGAAGTACCTGGAAACAAAGCCTGGGTCTGCAGATGGATCTGCCACGATAGCTACTGCCTCCTTGAGGAGGAGCTGAGCAATGTCATCTCGAACAGCCAACTGGGCGCATGCAGAAATCTGTTCTTCCCAAGGAGCGCGGGCTCGGCTGGGAGGGTACTGCTTGAATTCTAGAAGCAGTCCCTGACAGACCACTTCGGGAACCCACCTGTCCATAGTAATAGCGGACCAGGCGGAAAGGAAGTGGCGGTGCTGTCCCCCCACAGGAGGACCCAAAGCTGCCGTGACGGAGACAGGGGTGGCAACCCCCAACCCGTCACTGGGCAGGCTTAGAGGAGGAGGAGCTGAGCCTTGGCCTCCTTTGCAGGCCTGTTGGGGTCCACGCTTGGGCTGAGGGCACCAAGCTTGAGCCTGCTGCAGCTGATTTTGCTGTCCTCCTTGGTAGGAGGGCTGTTGAACTACAGGGGAAGACTGCCGGAAGGGCTTCTTCTTCTTCTGCTGGTTCCTGCCCGAAGAACTCTTGTCAGAAGTAGCATCCAAGGTGGCACTGGACTGCTCTATCAGCTGAAGGTGACCAGCCACTCCCGGACCAAACACGTCAGTCCCCAGGAAGGGCACGTCAGCAAGCTTATGCTGAGTATCCACCAGAAAGGAGGAAAGTCTCAGCCAAGCCCTGCAGCGAGAGGCCACTGTGGCGGGCATCGAGCGGGCACAAGAATCCCTGATGTCCAAGGCTGTCTGGAGCTGCTGTTTTGCGACACGGTCACGGACCTGCTTGACCGTGGTCTGCATGTCCGCGGGAGATGAGGGAGGACTTTGTCTAATGACCCGAAGAGGGCATGAGAGAAGTGTACCATAATGACAGCCGAGCTGGCCTGACGAAGGCCCAAAGAAGAGGCCGCATAGACCTTTTGGGCAGTGCAGTCCATATTTTTGGACTCTTTGTCCAGAGGTCAGTCAGTGTTGGCTGAATTGCCAGTATGCCTGAACACAGAGGCGGTCACCAGGCTCTCGGCTGAAGGGTGCTCTGTGAACCCCGCAAGGGACCCCATGGACACCGCGTACTTGCGGGCCATGCGGGCAGATGTGCTGGGCATGAGGAAGGGCGCTGCCAGAGTTCAAGGGCTGGGCCAACAATGGCTTCAGGCACTGGAAAGGCCTCTGTCGGGATACCACCTCTCTTTAGAATATCTGTGAGAGGGTACTCTGCCTTTTTCTGGATGGGCTCCAAGGGCATTCCAGTAGAGTCAGAAATGAGACGGAGAATCCCTTGGAAGGAGGAAGGGCCTTCCTCCATCCCTGTGCCAACGGACGACTCATCATCCCCAGGATGAGAGTGCAGCATGGTGACATCAGAATCCGAGGAATTCGGGATACAGCAGTCTACCGCCAAAATCACCCTCGATCCACCGAGGGCAGTCAGGGGTGACAATGCCGACAGAGACATCAGGAAGCTCAGTGTCAGTTGGTCCTCTTTCGAGGCCCTTCCACGAGCTGCTTAGGTGGCGGTTCCACCCAAGCGGGTGGGGAGACCGGAATAGGCCGAACCAGGGGACGGGCTGGCTCCATGGGCAGAGGAACCGGAGGCTTCGGTTCCGGAGGGGTCTGCTTCGGCCTGGGAGGCGAGAGCCAAGTAATGGCCAGGGTAGGCGGCAGAGACAGCTTCTGCCCAGTCAAAATCAGCTGCTGCCACATAAGGTTCTCATAGCGCCAATGGCATTTCCGCCGGAGCCTCTCCTCGTCCAAGGAGGATGAGGACGACCTATGGCGTCGCCTCTTTTTAGAGAGCTTATGGCTCTTCCTCCGTCATTTGGCTGAGAGGGTCTTAGACCTCGACCGAGATTGGGGAGGCCAACTCGGTTGATCGGAGACACCGGAGGGATCGGTGAAACCCGAAGGTCTGGAACCGGGACCTTGATGGGGACACCAGCAGGCTGGGTCTCCTCATCAGGAAATACCAGGACCGGAGTCCATTCTAAAGAGTCGTCAGCCATGGCCAGCAACAAAGAGTCGAGGATAATTTTTACCCTGTCGGCCACTTCCTCGGTCCCCTGGCCAGACGGAAGATCTGTGAAGCCGACGGCCGAGGATGCAATCCTGACCGAGGTAGAGACCGTGTGTTCCTGGGACTCGGACCTTTCTCGGTCCCAAGAATGTCTTCGCCAAGATGAAGATGACAGGTCTTGATCTCTCTTTCGAGAGTGGGAGGAGTGCGAGCCCGAGGGCACCTTGCCTCGGGTGGGGTGAGACTGGCACAACTCCTTAAAAGATCCCGTAAAGGTGGAGCCTAGGTTCAGAGGAACAAAGAAGCTTCGACTGGCCAAAGCACAAGCGGCTTCTTCCTCTAACCCCTTCATCTGTTCCAGCTACTCGGCGGAGCCCGGGGCCGTGGAAACTGCCCACCTAGCCTCCTCCGACTTCACCGGAGGGTTCCTTTTTTCCATTCTCCCCAGCTTCAGGCATGCCATGCGGTCATCCAGGATGTTGGGATGGAAGGCCAAGCAAAAGCTGCATGAAGAGATGTCATGGCTGACACCTAGGCAGCAGACACATGTGAGATGGGGATCAGTCCATGACATCTTTTGGCTGCAGGGACACTGGCAAAATCCTGGGGAAGATTTTTCCTCCATGATCGATGCTGAAAAAGTGTGATCGCTAACTCAAACGAGTTTGAGCTTCGGTATAACCGACAATTTGAAAGCCAGGGCCTATGAAATGTGAAAGCACGAGGGAGGCAACCTGCATCTTCCAGTGGAAAAGAAGATCTAGCATCATGGGGCGGAGTCGAGGTATATACCCCCCGGGTGGGTGGGAGGAGCCAGCTTGAAGACTTCTGGCAGATTTAAAGGGGAAAGGAACAATGCCAAACAGTGTGGATGAACAACATATCCATGCTCCTATAAACAGTTTTGTGGAATTTTACAACTGCTCCTGAGTTTTCTCTATGCTTCCTGACCTGTGCCTCGATGACAAACACCACTGCAATGTTCTATATAAACAAGCAGGGTGGTACCAGATCAGGAATACTCTGTTAGGAAGCTCTGAAGGTCTGGTCTTTAGCATTCTCCCTGGGAGTCAGCCTCTCGACTTTTCACCTCCCAAGCAAACTCAATGCTCTGGCGGATGCTCTAAGCCACATCACTTAAGGCCACAGCGAATGGACACTGAACAAGCAGGTACTAGCCACAATGTTCAGGCATTGGGGCATGCCAGACGTGGATCTGTTTGCCTCTCCTCTCAATTTTCAGCTTCCTCAGTACTGTTGCAGGCCCCCAGTTCCGGGAACACTTCCTCTGGATGCCCTGATCTTGGACTGGTCAGGGAGGTTCCTATACGCATTCCCTCCCTTTCCCCTGATATTCGGGGTTTTGCTGAAACTCAGACAGCAGCTTGCATCGATGATCCTAGTAGCTCCGGACTGGCCCAGGCAAGCCTGGTACCCTCTACTTCTCGCAATGTCCCGCAGCAGGGCCATTTCACCTGCCTCCAACTCACTCCCTGCTGACTCTTTCTCAGACGGGAGTGCAGTACCTAGACATACACTCCCTTCACCTCAAGGCCTAGTTCTTCGGGAGTTGGAGTTTCCATCTTTACAGTACTCTGAACAGGTCATTATGATACCGAAGATGGCCAAAAAGACTTATGCAGCCAAATGGAAAAGGTTTTCCCTCTGGTGCAAGAGCAAAAAGGTCAAACCCCTACCAGCTTCAGACCCTCAGCTGCTAGACTACCTGGTACACCTACAGGCGTCAAGCTTGAAACCATCTTCCCTCAAGCTACACCTGGAGGCAGTTCCGGCCTACTTTTTGGTGGGAAAGAAAAAATCATTGTTTTCCCAGTTTTAAACAGTTTTTCAAAGGCCTCTTGCACTTCCAGCCTCCAACCAGGGAGCCCGTTCCTCCTTGGAGCCTGAACCTTTGCATAAACGGGCTCATGAATCCACCCTTCGAGCTTATGTCCACGGCCCACATCAGGTTTGTAACTTGGAAGACAGTCTTCCTGGTAGCCATTACATCTGCCAGGAGGATTTCAGAGCTACAGACCCTGTGCACTGAGCCGAATTATATCATCCCTCACAACGATAAAGTCGAGCTCAGGACAAACAGGAAATTTCTACCAAAGGTGGTTTCAGAGTTTCACTTGAACCAGTCCATTACTCTGCCTGTCTTCTTTACTGAGCCATCCACTCCTGGCAAGCAAAAGCTCCACAGCTTGGATGTCAAAAGAGCCATCTTTCACTACCTACAGCATACTAGACAGTCCAGAGGCTCTTCCACTCAGTTGTTCCTCACCTACGGGGATGTAGGCAGAGGAAGACCAGCTACCAAGAGAACTATTTCTCGTTGGTTGGTCTCTTGTATTACATTCTGCTATGAGAAAGCTGGTCACCAACTTTCAGTGGGGCTCAGGGCCCACTCTACCAGGGGCACTGCAGTCTTGCTTTCAGCAGCAAGGGACATTCCCCTACTGGATTGTCTGCAAAGCAGCTACCTTGAAATCTGGGCACACCTTTGTGAAACACTACAGTTTGGATGTGCAGACCAGATCTGATGCCAAATCTGGCAGGACGGTTCTGCAGAACCTCTTTCCTAAGCAGGTTCTCTGCCCATCTCCCACTTGGTACTATTTGGTAGTCTGCAAAAAAGTTACTGATGCTAAAGGACTCCTGGGGTAAGAAGAAAAAAATAACAGCAGTAATTTTCTTTCTTCTAAGGGGTCCTTTAGTAATGAATTCTCTCCCCGGTTCAACTGTCGGAGAAGGGCTCTTTATGTCACCTTTTACCAAATTTGGAGTTTCTTATTGATGAGTTTTTAGCTTGTGTTGCTGTTGTTTCCATTTCTACTTTTATGGACATTTGCATGTTTCTGAATCCTGTTTCTTTTTTGGGGCATTTGCTCTTGTTTTTCCTCGAAAAAATTCTGAAGCCTTCGACAGCACTCACTCAGATCACACCCCTTCCTGTCTTTTTATTGACTTGGCCCTAAGCTCATTTAAATATCTCTTAAAGGCACACCTCCAGGGCAGTCACACCTAGCCCGCTAAATGCAAAAAAGTTACTGATGCTAAAGGACCTCTTGGAAGAAAGAAGATTACTGTGGTGCGTAATTTTTTCTTGTTTGCTTGAAGAATCTTTAGACATTCGTTCTTGGAATCCAATTCTTGTCCTTAACTGCTACACAGAAGTTGAACTAGCTGCTGTGCGAGCTGAAGATGGTGAGAAAATGAACTAAGGATACTAGGAACCTCTTACACTTATATAGGAAGCAGGAAGATGATGTCATGTGTGGGTGGACCCTGGTACAAAACTGCTAGAAGAGCTGCTGTGTCACAGCGCCCTCTGCTGGAAACTCCCAAAAGTAACTGCCTACTGCAAGTGACCATTCCGAGGAAGATCTACTGTTACAGGTGAGTAACCAGTGTTTCTAGTGACGTGGATATGATGTTCTATCCACACTTTCTGGCAAACTCCTAGCAGTCCTCTGGGAGGAGGGAAGCAAAGCACACACCCCCTATTTAGGCAACCGAGATTGGAGAACTGAGGTCCCAACACCAGCATGACTCTAGGTCAATGTGGTAATGGGAAATGAAGGTGTGTGCTGCCCTCCAGGTGGCAGCCCTGCAGATTTCCTGGATAGGGACGTCCCTGGAAGCAGCCACTGACGCAGCGGTATGGCCGGTGGAATGAGCCCGTAGCCCTCTGGGAGGCTCCCTACCCGACAACCTATAGCAGAGATCAATACGGGATATGGTCCACCTGCCAATCGTCCACTTGGCTGCAGGTCTGCCAGGTGCAGCTTCAGCATCGGTGACAAACAGCTGGCGAATCTCTCCCTGGACTCCAGCCATGCACTCTCTGTAATAAGTGAGTGCTCACCTCAGATCCAGAGTATGGAGCCTGTGCTCTGCCTCTGAGGTGTGACTGGTGAAGTACGCTGGGATGATAATCACCTGGTTAAGGTGAATTTCCGACACAACCTTCGGGAGGAACTTCGGGCTGGGGCGCAGGACAACCTTGTCCCTGTGGAAGACCAGGTAAAGAGACTCCAATGAAGGTGCATGGAGCTCCCCAATCCAACTGGCTGATGTGATAGTCATCAAGAAGGTGGTCTTCCGTGACAGGTGAGAAAGATCACACCTATGCATCGGTTCAAATGGCTTGCCCATGAGCTTTGCCAAAACCAGCAACAAGTCCCACGTGGCAGTGGTTCACACACTGGAGAGAAAATGTGGTCAAGGCCCCTGAAAAAGCGCCAGACCACCTTCTCTTGTGCCACTGACTGCTGACCTGCCTGCACCCGGTAAGCAGAAATGGCTGCCAGGTGCACCTTAATGGTTGTCGATCGAAGGCCCGACAGAGAGGGACCAAAAGTAATCAAGGATGCTAGCCACTAGACAGGACAAAGAATCCAACATTTGCCCTGACATCAAATGGAGAATCTCTTCCATTTGAAGGCATAGCATTTCCTGGTCGACTCCTTCCGAGATGCCTGCACAACGGTGAAGACATCTTTGGAGAGATTCAAGGCATGGAACTCTAGCTGCTCAGGAACCAGGCCATCAGGTGCAGGGATTGAAGGTCTGGGTAGAGTACCTTCCCCTGACTGATGGAAAGCAGATCTGGGCATAGGGGAAGACTCCTCGGGAGCCTGCTGCTGAGACTATGGAGATCAGGTACCAGAACTGACGTGGCCAGTCTGAAGCCACCAGGATCACCTGTGCCGTGACCCTCCTGGCCTTGAGAAGCACCTTGTAGATCAAGGGAAGTAGAGGGAAGGCATAAAAGAGGCCTAGAGTCCAGAGTCTTGAGAAGGCATCCCCTGCAGCATTCTCTGCTGAGGGGAGGTGGGCGTAAAACAGCCTCAGCTTTGTGTTCTCCTTGGAGGAAAACAGGTCCAACTGAGGGGTACCCCACTGTGAGAACAGACTGTGAACTACCTCTGGGTGGAGAGACCGCTCGTGAGACGCATGTCCCACCTGGCTGAGGACGCCCGCCAACTGACTAGAGGCTTCTGCCACATGGATGGCCAGCAGATCTTCCTCCAGGCTGTGGACAAGGGTCCAGATATGGAGAGCTTCCTTACGAAAAGGCAGGGAATGCGTCCCACCCTGTTTGTTGAAGTAGTACATGGTCGTGGTGTTGTCTGTCTGGACATGGCCCACTTGACCCTGAATGTGTGGAGTGAATGCAGTCAGCACCAGCCAAACTGCAGCAGGCTGATGTGGCATTGGGACTCCACAGGGTCTACAGCCTGTGGACTCCGTGTTCCCCCAGGTGGGCACCCCAGCCTGCGAGAGAGGCATCGGTTGTCAGGATGACTGTCGGCTTTGGGCGGACAAATGGAAGCCCTTCCTGCAGATGTGCTGAGACCAGCCACCACTGGCTGGTGTCCCACATCCGCTGGGTCACCATGACTGGCTGGTCGAAGTGCCCCTTGCACTAAAACCACTGGCTGGCCAGCTCCCACTGCAGGAAGCGCATTCTACAGTGGGCCCAAGGGATCACACTGGTACAGGCCGCCATATAGCCCAGCAGGTGCCAGAAGTCCCGGGCAGGGCACAAGTGCTCAATCCGAAATGATCAGGCAAAGGAGGAGAGAGAGCCTCCTCCCTGTCCGTCGGGAGCAGGGCTCTGACTCTTCAGGAGTCGCCTTCTGCCCGATGAAGCTGATCACCTGTAATGGTACAAGTTCCGACGTGGCCTCGTTGACCATGAGGCCAAGTCTGATGCAGGTCTGGAGGGCCAGATCCCTGGACCGCTCCACCTCCTGCCTGAAGGGACCTGCTATCAGCTAGTCGTCCAGGCAGGGGATAAACCTGGAGCCGTCGGCACCTCAGGTAAGCTACCACCACTGCGATTCACTTGGTGATGACCCTGGGGCTGAGGAGAGGCCGAAGGGTATGGCCTGGAACTTGTAGAAGATTCCCTTGGCTCGAAAGTGGAGGAAACTTCGGTGAGATGGGCGGATCGGGATATGAAAGAACGAGTCCTGAAGATCCAGACAGCAAAACCACATGTTTTGCACTAGAGATGGTATGATCTAAGACAGAGTTACCATCCTAAAGGTGCTTGACCTGAGGAACTTGTTCAGATCATGCAAATCAAGAATGAGGCACCAGCCACCCCCCATCCACTTTGGCACCAGGAAGTACCTCGAGACAAACCCTGGGTGTTCTGAAGAATCCGTGACAGGAACCTGCTCAGCCCTTATCAGGGCTCCCCCCGTGCCTGTGGCGAGGCTGATCTCCTCCGCTGCCAGCCGCAACCTACAGCTGCATCAGAACACCAGACCACCAGGTACGGACCAGCAGTGGAGCCGGTAAGTTTTGATTTTCTGCACCTTCCTGCAGCCGCTCCTTGACTGGTCGGCTCCTTGGCCTGGAGATTCCTGACTGGTGTGCCTTTTAAGCCCTGGTCTCTATGGCTTTTTCGGCTCCCTGCCTTCTAATTTCTGCAGGTTTTGCTCAGCCCTTATCAGGGCTCCTCCCGTGTCTGCAGCGAGGCTGATCTCTGCCGCCCGCTGCAACCTACGGCCGCATCAGGACACCAGACCACCAGGTACGGACCCATAGTGGAGCTGGTAACTTTTGATTTTCTATGCCTTCCTGCAGTTGCTCCCTGATTGGTCTGCTCCTTGGCCTGGAGATTCCTGATTGGTGCGCCTTTTAAGCCCTGGTCTCTATGGCTTTTTTGGCTACCTGCCTTCTAATTTCTGCAAGTTTTCTACACTGTATTATTTGGACTTTCATCGTGGCTGTGCTGCTTTAGAATTTTCTGTGTTAGGCATTTCTCTTGGTATATTTTGCTGCAGTACTGCTTCTAACTATGTAAATGTCACAATGTGACCATTTTCCTTTTTGTAACTGCTGAACATGTGTACTGCTTTCTGTGTGCAGCAATTTAAAACTTTTATAATTTTTTTTGTTGTCACTTCTACGCTTCTATCCCTCCTAATCTATTCTCTTTCAACCCCCACACAACGTTCTCTCTGTAACTCACTGTCAGGAGCTTGGGCTGACCCATTCTGTTCCCTGCTATTTCCTCCTAGCTGTGGTTATAGAGACCCAGCCCTGAATAAGCCTGCCATTGTCCAACTAGACCACTCTTAGTTCTCTACTCCCTTCTGTCTCTGACCCCCTGCTGCCTTCACGGCTGCACCCCCTGCCCCTCTGTATTATTCTAGCTGCCTTGGATTCTCCATGCCCCTGGCCAGTGCTATTTAACTCCCTGTTTTTTTTCTTCCACAGCTCAGCCCTTATCAGGGCTCCCCATGCCTGTAGCGAGGCTGATCTCCTCCACTTGCACCTTCATTGTCAGGACACCAGACCACCAGTGCGGTCCCGCACTGGAGCGAGTAACTTTTGATTTCTGCCTTCCTGCAGCTGCTCGTGATTGGTTGGCTCCTTGTCCTGGAGATTCCTGACTGGTGCGCCTTTTAAGCCTTGGTCTCTATGGCTTTTTGGCTCCTACCTTCTAATTTCTGCAAGTTTCCGGCAAGTTTTCTACACTGTATTATTTATCCACATACCCCCATTTAGCTCTATTAAATACATGAAGCCTCGTCTATAGCACCCTCCACTACCAACTGGGCCAATCACCAAGCACAAGCAGTCTCTTGGCTGCATTAACGCTTTCTTGCTGTGCTACACCCCCCACTCTACTCATACTAAATAGTGCTAAGACTCACGTTACAAGGTCCTTCCTCTCAAACTGCTTTAACCTTTTCTTGCTGTGCTAATACCTCCTACTCTACCCACACTAAATAGTACTAAGACTCTCATCTACAAGGTCTTTCCTCTCAGGCTATTCTCTTCCCATCTTACACTGATATAATGATCTCTATTTCTATCTCTCCTATATGCCTCTGCCTTCTACTTCTCACTCTGCTCTCCTGATATCTCTCCACCTGCTCACTCCCCTACACTCTCCTCAAGCTTGCCCGTGTAACCTACTTACTCCCTGCTACAACCAAGTAGCGACTCCAGCCCCTCCTATTCAAACTTGGTCGAACTTTTCTATATATCCCCTCTGCCTCACTCATGACCGTACCTCACTCCTTTACCTTACTTCGCCTCCTTAAGTTCTGCCTCTCTACGTCTGAGCTCCCTCCTCGATCCTCTAAATCACATAACCAATCCTGGTACAAAAATACCAAGTTGCATTTCATTATTATCTCTCTGTTGCTTCTCTCTGCAGGAGACATAAAACCCAACCCCGGTCCTGACCCCAGCAATGCTCCCTCTACAGTCACCCCTCACTCCCCTGCCTCCGCTCCAACCTATGTTTCATTGCCCCGGGTCTAAAGATCCTACACCTTAACATTCATAGTCTACTACCCAAACTTGACTTCCTACTTCCACTCATATAGAAACATAGAAACACAGATTTTGACGGCAGATAAGGACCGCTTGGCCCACCCAGTCTGCCCATTTCCCTACCTAATGGATAAGCTGCAGATCCTAGTTAACCAGCAGCCTACTTCTTTCTACCCCACCCCTAGAACTGCCTTATGACTGTCCCATGCATGCTTGAATTCCACCACTGTTTCGACTCCACAACCTCCTCCGGAGGCCGTTCCATGTATCCACAACCCTCTCTGTGAAAAATACTTCCTTAAATTACCTCTAGACGCCCCCCTTCTATCTTCAAATTGTGCCCCTTATTCTTGCCCCTCTTTTTTTGAAAGATGCTACCCTCTTGGACTTTGTTGATTCCCTTGAGGTACTTGAAAGTTTCTATCATGTCCCCTTCTCCCTCCTTTCCTCAAGGCTATACATATTAAGCTCCTTAAGTCTCTCTTCATATGTCTTCCGGTGCAGACCATGTACCATTTTAGTTGCCCTCCTCTGGACAGCTTCCATCCTGTCTATGTCTTTGCGGAGATTGGGTCTCCAGAAATGCACGCAGTACTCCAGATGGGGTCTGACCAGCTGTCTGTACAGAGGGATAATAACTTCCTGTTTTCTACTGGTGATGCCTCTCCCTATCCATCCAAGTATCCCCCCAGCCCTCCTTGCTGCCCTCTCACATTGCTTGCCCACCTTTAGGTCATCTGATATGATTACCCCCAGGTCCCTTTCCATTTTGTTGTTGTTAGTATTTCAACCCCCCATTGTGTACTCTTCCCCTGGGTTTTTGTTTCCCAGGTGCATTACCTTGCACTTCTTAGCACTGAATCTAAGCTGCCATACATTTGACCATTCCTCTAACCTTGCCAAGTTCCTTCTCATCCTTTCCACCCCACCTTATGCACATTCAATCCTGATGTCCTCATTTTATCTGAAACCTGGCTAACTAACAAACTCTCTGAAGGTTCTATTGCCATTCCAGGCTATGCCATCACTCGCCAGGACTGCTCTGGGAGGGGTTGGGGTGTGGTCATCTACTTATCCTCCTCTCTCCAAATCACCACTGTCCTATCGACAACTGACCCTACTGCCTATGAAGCCCTGGTTGCCAAGCTCTCTCATTCTCAGCACCTATATTTGTCACTGGTGCTTACTGCCATCCTGGCCTACACCACACTTTAAGCACAGATCTTATTACCACTATTGGGTCCCTCTCTTCCTCTGGTGAGCTATATCTGCTAGATGACCTTAATCTGAACTGGTTGTCACCTACCCTAGGTACGACTTGTTCTACCATAGCTGCTCTCAAGCTGTACCAGCTAATCACTGAACCAACTAGGTTAAACCTGAAATCCCAATATCATACCCTCTTAGACTGGGCCCTAACCTCCCACCCCCACATTGTTATCCAGTCTAGCCTATTACCAGATGCCCTTAGTGACCATCACATGATTTATCTGGTCAGGAAAGCCCACCGACCCAAGGCCCTGCAAAAACTACTTACGATCCGCTATTATAAAACACTAGACCTTGCCCCTCTTTAACAGTACCTCACCCGGACTGACTGGACCCCAACAGCCTCTGCCAATACTATTGACAAAGCCCTTGAATACTTCAGAGCCAGTTTCCTCACCATCTGGAATAAACACGCTTCCCTGAAGAAAGTTAGGGTGCAAGGTAGTCACCTCCCCTGGGTAACCCCTGAACTCCTAGCCTGCCACCAAGCACGTGACACAGCAAGGAAAATCCACAAATCCACCAACCTCCCTCGTGACCACTCTACTTACAGAACACTCCGAAATGCCTATACTAAAGCCATTCAGTTGGCTAAAGTAGAATAGTTCCGGTCTACCTTTAACACTAACCTAAACAACCCGTCTAAATTTTGGAAAGTGGTACATTCCCTTTTCGCACCCCAAACTAAACCACCGTCTCCACTACTCAATATAAATAACCAACTCATTGCTGACCTTCCTACAGTTGCTGCGGAATTCAACTCATACTTTACATCCTGTGCCTCCACACTACTAGCCTCATTTCCAGCCTACCTCCTCCCTTCACCAGCGCCCACCATTTTCCCCCAACACCACCTAACAGCGGAAAGTTTTGCCTTTGCTCCCATCCCTCCCATTGACACCTTAAAGGCACTTCTTTCTATTAACCCTACCAAAGGTAGTTCACCTGATGACCTAGACCCTAAGCATCTTTACCTATCTGCTCCTGCTAGCTCCCCTCCCTCTGGCTGATCTCCTCAACCTGTCCTCCACTTCTACTATCCCTAAAGCTTGGAAACATGCTACTGTGCTCCCCTTACCTAAGACTGGTGATCTCTCTTCACCTGGGAATACCGCCCTATCTCACTTCTTCCTACTTTGGCTAAACTTCAGGAACACCTTGTCCTCTCCCAACTCTCTACCTTTCTTGACGATGACTCCTTTTTCACTCCCTTCCAATTTTGCTTTCGTTAGAACCACTCCACAACCACTTACCTGCTCAGACTCACTGACTCTATCCATTCGGCCATGGATAAAGGCCACATTACCTCTGCCTTCTTTGTCGACCTTGCTAAGGTCTTTGACACTGTCTCCCACTCCATCCTCCTTGAAATCCTCTCATCAGCTGGCCTGTCTCAGACTGCCTGTGATTGGTTCCAAGCCTACCTGGTAGGCAGAACTCAATGTGTCAAAACTGCTGATTATACCTCCCCACCCCTAACAATCTCTACTGGTATGCCTCAAGGCTCTGTACTTGGTCCAATCTTATTCTCTATCGTTATCAAAGACTTACTGTCAGTTTGCTCCTCAACCTCTTGTACACCTCAGGCTAATCCCCATCTGATGTGATTAGTAAACTACAGCTTGACTTCACTAATGTTCAACACTGGCTAAACTCACATCAACTCTTCCTTAGTGCCAAGAAGACAATCTCCATGACCTTTGGCACATGGCAGAGACTCTCTAGGCTACCTTCCCTCCCCTTCCCTCCTTCCACACCCTCGATGGGACAATACTTGAGGACACCTCCTCATTTAAATACCTAAGTGTCTGGCTTGACCAACACCTTCATTTTTCAGAACATATTGACGCCATCCTGAAAACACTGCGCCCCAAGCTTGGTGCCTATACAGGACCCGCAGTGCCCTATTACTTCCAGTTAGGTGCGATCTAGTTCAGAAAATGATACTCCCCATCTTCGACTATTGTGACGTAGTCTACAGCACTGCTCCCAAGTCTTCCCTCGCCAGGTTGGATACCCTTTTCAATGCCTTCTGTCGCTTTGCTCTAGACTACCCATCATTGTACCTTGTATCACGCTCTAGCCTTCCCCTCCCTAGAGGGCAGGCGGCTCTACCACTGTGCCAAGTTCACTTTTAAATTCGGACTCAGGGCTCTCCCCTTCACTCGCTACCCCACCACACTCCTCCTGCCCTCTCTTTTCCACAGACGTGCGCACCCTACCTATCTCTCGTCGTACCTCCTCTATATGCCAGGCTGCTCTCTCCTACCGTTTCCCAAAGTTCTGGAACTCGCTTCTTTCACCTATCAGACTTTCCTCTTCTCCATCCTCTATCTCCCAGGCCCTGCACAACTACTTTTCCCCCAACTGTACATGCATCTAGCCCTCCCTTCTGTACCCCGTTCTCTGTCCTCTACCCTCTCCCCTCCTCAACCCTATCTTTTATCTCCCTGCCTACACAACTACTTCCCCCTACCGCTCATGTCTCAAGCCCCACTCCCAACCCTTTTCTCGTTAAGCCTACCCTCCCTTCCTTTATTCATCTTTATCTCCCAGTAATTAGCACACTGCTCATCTGTTTTTGCCTGATCCTCCCCCTATTCTATTAAACTGTTCCCTTCCACTATACCCACAGTGTGTTCTAACTCCTTTCCCCTTCCCTCCCCCCTTACAATCCCAGGATCACACTATTGCCCCCAGAATCCCTTCTTCCATTCCCGGATCTGCTGCCCCTATTTATCCTCACCCCCTTATATTATCTTCCATGCCCCCTTCTCCCCCCATCCCCTTCCCTCTCTATTCTTTTATGTCTGGTTCTTCCTCCCTTGCTGGGTTCTCAGTATCCTGGAGGGGCAACTTGTGTCTTGGCTCCCTACCCCCTTCTCCCCCCACCAACTCCCTCCTACCTTTCTGCCTATCCCTTGTCTCCCTTGCCAGGTTCTATACATCCGGAAGGGGCAAAGATTCTTGGTTCATCTCTCCTCTGTATCTTTGCCTGCCTCATACCCTTCTTATCCCTCTTTTCGACCCATCACACCACTTCGCTTTCACATACTTGGGCTTTTTCTGGCACTTAATCAGCTTGTGTGCATCCTCAACCTCTAGCACTTCACTAATGATATCTCAGCTACCTTACTGTGCACTACCATGCTATGCAATGATATCATTATATGTATCAGTTACTGTAAGTTTTATTACCATGTACATGTTTTCTGTATGCTCTCCCACTCTTCTGTAACCCCCCTCCCCAAGGATGCGTCTGGAAATTAGTTGTTTTTTCAGCTTATGTTGTCTTTCCTGGTAAAACATTTTGGAAATAAATAAATAAAATAACCATAACCTCCTTGCGGAGGAGCTGGGCTATGTCGTCTCTGAGAACTGACAGCATCTCTGCGGGAAACCAAGTCCTCCTGTGGGGCGTGGGCTTGACAAGGAGGTTACTGTTGGAACTCTTATGGCAGACCCTGACCCACCACTTCTAGAAACCACCTGTCCGTGGTGACAGCAGACCAGGCAGAAAGGAAGTGGCAGAGCTGGCCCCCCCAAGGGAGGACCCATGGGAGGTGTGATGGGCATGAGGGAGGCACCCTTCATCTCGTCAGTGGGCAGGCCTGGAGAAGGAGGAGGGCCAGGCTGAAGGGCCACCGGAGCCTCTCCCTCCTGGCTTATGGACAGCTGAGGCCACTGACTTGGGCTGAGGTTGCCAAGACTGAGCCTGCTGGTTGCTGGGCTGACTTGGGTGCAGGAGTGGAGGTGGACCAAAAGGGCTTCTGTTTCTGATATTGCTTGGAGCCTTTGGGGTCCTTCTGGGCAGATGTCACGGAGTCCAAGGTGGCACTGGACTTCTCGATGTGTGTGAGGTGACCGCTGACCCTAGGAAAGGGACATCTCCCAGCTTGTGCTGAGTGTCTGCTTTGAAAGTCGAGATCCTCAGTCAAGCCCTGTGATGCATGGCCACTGAGGCCAACACGGAGCGGACACAGGAGTCCCCAATGTCCATGGCAGTCTGGAGCTGTTGCTTGGCCACAGCTTGGCCTTGGTCTCGGACTTGTCTGACCGTGGTCTGAAGATCCGTAAGCAGATGAGGCAGCACCCCATCTAAGGCACCCATGAGGAAGGCTGAGCTCGCCTGGTGAAGGCCAAGCAAGGAGGCAGCATAGACCTTCTTAGCCGCATGGTCCAACTTCTTGGACTCCTTATTAGGCAGCTTGACAACATCCCTGGTGTTGCTGGAGTGCCGGAACACAGAGTCAGCCACCAAACCTTCAGCCGAGTGGGGCTCTATGAATCCGGAAAAGGATTCGGTGGGCACCGCATACTTGCAAGTCAGCTGGGCAGAAGATGCAGGGCAGGAAGCGGGGCACTGCCAGAGCTCCAGGGCAGGGCCAAGAATGGCTTCTGCCACTGGGAAAGCCTCCGTCGGAGAGTCTCCCCGGTCAAGGATCTAGGTCAATGGGTAACGATCCTGTTTCTGGACGGGCTCCGTCGAGTCAGAGATCAAACGGAGCAGGCCCATGAAGGAGATCCCCATAAACTCTATGCTGACCGGACGGGAGTGCAGGGAGGAATCCTCGGACCCTGAAGAGCTGTGAAAGAGCAGTCAACAGCTGGAGTCCCCACTATCCTCTGTGGATGGCTAGGTGTGACTGTGACCAACAACCGATGGGGAAGCCCCTTGGTCGGCCAAGACTCTTTAGTCGGAGTGCCGATTGTTGGCTGTTTAGGTGGCGGTTCCACTATGAATGGCAGAGAAGCCGGAGACGGCCGAGTCGGGACCCTCTTAATCGGTTCTGTCAGCAGAGTTGGCCTTTCCGGTGACAGCCAAGTGATGACTGGTGTGGAAACCAGGGTAGTTTGGCACCGGTAAACACCAACTGCTGCCAAATCAAGTCCTCGTAGCATCGACACAACTTGTGCAGAAGCCTCTCCTCAACCGAGGAGAATGGGGATGAAGAATAGAGGCGGCGCTGCCTCCCATGCTGCCAAGAGTGGGAGTACCAATGACAGTGGGACCAGCTCGACCCATAGGAAGAAGACCGAGACCTCGACCTCAGCCTCCGGGAGGACCAGTGGCGGGGCTTGGAGGGCATCAGCGATTGCCGAGGCTCCCCCTGGTCAGGGACCAGAGGAGGCAGGTCAGCTGACTGATCCGTCCCTCCAGGGAACTAGACAAAGAAGTAGCGCCCTCTTCAGTAGACAACTGGCCAGTCGGCTCAAGAAAAATCTCAGCTGCGACTTCGACCAGCATCTCGGCTGACAGGTCTGATGGGGTTAACGTGGAGCCAGCTGCCAGGGCTGAGGATTCGACCAAAGTCAAATCCAGAGAAGCGTGGGAATCAGAGGCCCTCGACTGACAGCGCTCCCGATCCCATGATTGATGACGAGTCTTTTCTTTCTTAGACTATTTTTTTAGATTTAGATTTGCCGGTGGGTCCCTGACCGAAGGTCAGCAGAATCTGGCACAATTCCCTGAAGGCGCCTGTAAAGATTGAGCCCAGCTGAAGCGGCACAAAGACAGAAGTCGAGGAGGAATAGGCTGTGGCCTGGGCTGCCTCCTCTTCGAAGGTCACAAGCTGCTTGGCGGACCCTGTAGCTGAGGAGACCACCCAACGGGCATCTTTGGATTTGACCAGTGGGTTCCATTGCACTGGGTGGCCCAGTTACAAGCGGGCAAGATAGTCCTTCAGGAAGGTCCGATAAAACAAGCGACAAAAGTCACAGGCCTGGGGATCGTGGTTGTGCCCCAGGCAGTAGATGCATGTGGTGTGTGGGTCGTTCCTGGACATCTTCTGCCCGCAAGGGCACTGGCGGAACCCGGGAGCGGACCTATTGCCCCTCGCAGTCGTGATTGAAGATCGAGTTGAAGACAAAACTTGTAAGAGTTGGTTTGGAAGTAATTCTGAAGAATTCAAGTCCTAGGGCATACTCTGCGCAGGAGCGGTAAGGAAGGTCTGGCATCATGGGGCAGAGCCAAGGGAGTTACTACGCAGGTGGGTGGAAGGAACCAGCTTGAAGACTTTCCGGCACATCCTAAAGGGAAAGGACACTGCCAGAAAGTGTGGAGAGAACATCATATCCATGTCTCTAGAAAGAACAGTTATGTTAGAACGTACCATAACAGAAGATCTTCGAGAGACTCTCCTTCATTACTCCACACCTTTGGAACTACAGCCATGAAGCACTAGGCCCGCACGGAAACTTTTGATAACACGGCCTGCCTATGATGATGTCATGGGTCAGTATCTATATAAAAAGTGGGCAGCCCCATCTCCTCAGTTCCCCGCTGTAGATTAATGAAGGACACCACTCGACTAACTTGACCCTTGTTAGTCATGCAGTGTCCTTCATTAATCTTTAGGTGGTTATTCTTGATCTTAAAAATGAAGGAAAAATTCCATCCCCATTCATTTCAATTGGGTGCACCACGATTACCAGGGATTTCAGAACCAGATGGGGCCGCAATGCGTAATACAAAATTACGAGTAAAAATACAAAGGTACTGGACAGAATTTATTATTTAAACCAGGCTGGAACAACTATCGCTGAGGGCAGCTACCACAGTATGTGAGTAGCTGCCCCAAATCAGATACTTCCTTTAAGTGTAAATTCAGATACCACCTTCAGCAGAAAAAAATTGGAAATTACGTACCTACCGTAATTCTTGATCTTCTTGGATGAGTCTTCACCACTCATTCACACTAATGGGATCTGCGCCGGAGGCACTAGGACCCATTGGGAGCAAACTTTTTTTTGTTAGAAGGTCGGCGCCTGAGACGGAGCCACGAGGAGTGGCACCGTGAGCCTCAGCTCATGTGGTAATGAGTATCTCAGGCGTCGACTTTCCAACTGCTTTAGTACCTTTTTCCCCGAGGAGGTGCAGCGTAACTAACCTAGAAGGATAGCCTAACCAAAAAACGGACATAAGATAGTCCAGAAGACCTGTATGAGAAGGGTCAACAAAGAAGTCTTCACAGCCTAAGGATTGAGGAAGTGAAGACCAACAACAGAGGTGAGCTCGGGGGATGGAGGGTGGGCGTGTGAATGAGTGGTGGAGACTCGTCCAAGAAGATCAAGAATTACGGTAAGTACGTAATTTCCATATCTTCCTGGACATAAGTCTCCACCACTCATTCACACTAATGGGATCTGCGCCGGAGGCACTAGGACCCATCGGGAGCAAACTTTTTTTTGTTAGAAGGTCGGCGCCTGAGACGGAGCCATTTAGGAGGGCACCATGAGCCCCAGCTCATGTGGTAATGAGTATCTCAGGCGCCGACTTCCAACTGCTTTAGTACCTTTTTTCCCGAGGAGGTGCAGCGTAACTAACCTAGAAGGATAGCCTAACCAAAACGGACATAAGATAGTCCGGAAGACCTGTATGAGAAGGGTCAACAAAGAAGTCTTCACAGCCTAAGGATTGAGGAAGTAAAGACCAACAACAGAGGTGAGCTCGGGGGATGGAGGGTGGGCATGTGAATGAGTGGTGGAGACTCGTCCAAGAAGATCAAGAATTACGGTAAGTACGTAATTTCCATATCTTCCTGGACATATGTCTCCACCACTCATTCACACTAATGGGAGAGTACCGAGCTAATAATCCCCCGAGAGGGTGGCAGGAGAGACCAAGAGCTCACAGTTTTAGGACAGGAGTCCATTAAGGATGGTTCTGCCAAAGGAAAGATGTCGTCTGGCATGGACATCCAGGGTATAGTGTTTGACGAAAGTATGCACTGAGCTCCAGGTAGCCGCACTGCAAATATCTGCAATGGGCACGTTGTGGATTTCCGCCAGAGATGCCGTGACGGCTCTAGTAGAGTGAGCACATACTCTGCCCTCCAGCTTAACCTGCGCCATGGAATAACAGTGGCAAAGGCATGCCACCAGCCATGCTGAGATACATCTGATAGCGACAGGCTGACCCAGATGGGTCTCGCTGAAGGAAACACACAGTTGCTGAGCTTTACAAAAGTCTTTTGTTCTATCTAGATAGAAACGCAAAGCTCTCTTGACATCCAAGGAATGAAGAGAACATCCTCCTTCATTTTGGAAGTTCGCAAAGTAAGAAGGAAGGACCAAAGGTTGGTTTAGATGGAATTCCGAAACAACCTTAGGTAGAAACTTAGGATGGGTTCTAAGGACTACTTTGTCTTTATGGAACACAGTATACGGAGGGTCTGTGACCAAGGCACGTATCTCAGAGACCCAGCGGGCTGAGGTAATGGCCACCAGGAAGGCCGTTTTCCAGGTGAGAAATTTTAGCTCACAGGTAGCCAGAGGTTCGAAAGGTTTTTGAGTGAGCATGTCTAGCACAAGATTAATGTCCCAGGCTGCGACTGGACGTCTTATAGGAGGTCTGGTATGCAGAATTCCCTTAAGAAACCTCTTAACCACAGGTAACTGAGCCAGTGACAAGGAACGTACTGGCTCATGATAAGCTGAAATGGCACAAAGGTGAACCTTAACTGTAGAGTACTGCAGACCTGAATTTGAGAGGTCTAAGAGGTACTCTAAAACTTTACCTGGTGGGCAGGAAAAAGGATTTAAAGAGGATTGCGCACACCAGAGTGAAAAACGCTTCCATTTGGCTGTGCAAGTTTTCCTAGTGGCTGGCTTACGCGTAGCCAGAAGAATATCTGAAACCCTGTGAGACACTGAACCTGTTCACTTCTATCTCTTCAGGAGCCAAGCATGAAGGTGAAGCGACCTCAGGTTGGGATGGACAACAGGCCCCTGAGTCAAGAGGTTCATCTGAAGGGGAAGTGGTTTCAGCGGAGCTACCGACATACTATTGAGTAGTGGAAACCACATCTGTCGAGGCCAGAAGGGAGCAATGAGGATCATTTTGTCCCCCTGGGATTCGAACTTGAGAAGTACCCTCTGAATTAGAGGAAGAGGCGGAAAGGCGTATAGAAAGCATTTTGTCCACTGCAGCCTGAACGCATCCTGACAGAAAATGCCAGGCCCTGGATTTCTGGAGCAGAAGAGAGGCAGTTTTGTGTTGAGTGGGGATGCAAAAAAGTCCAGGTCTGGAGTTCCCCACTCTTGCAAATATTGACTGAACTACGGCTGAGTCGAGAGAATCTGTCTCCGTTCTGCTGAGGCGATCTGCAAGTTTGTTCTGCACTCCTGGCAGGTAGACCGCTTGAATTAGAGACTTGTGCTGCAAGCACCATTCCCACACTCTCATCGCTTCTCTGCATAAGGGGTAAGAGTGAGCACCGCCCTGTTTGTTGATGCAATACATCACTGCTTTGTTGCTCGTTTGAAGGAGAATGTTCTTGTGACAGAGAATGTCCTTCAAAGCCCAGACTGCATTAAAGACGGCTCTCATCTCTAAGACATTTATGTGAAGCTGGGACTCGACCTGAGTCCACGTACCTTGAGTGTGGAGAGCCTGACAGTGAGCTCCCCACCCCATCAGGGACGTGTCTGTGGTAATGGAAATCTGATAATCCAGAGGAGCAAAGGGATACCCTTCTAGGAGATTGTTCTCTTGCGACCACCAGATGAGTGACCTCTTAGTTTAGAGGTTCTGTCACCTTGATGAGAAAGGACTGCTGGTGAGTGGTTGGGGACCACTGAGTACTGAGCATCCATTGAGACGTTCTCATGTGAAGGCGTGCTAGGGGTACAGTGAACACCGAGGACGCCATGAGACCTAGCATCCGTTGCATCGAGAGAGCTGGAACCGGGTTGCTCTCCCCGATGTAATGGGCCATCTGAAGGATACTGCTCCTTCTGTCCTCTGGAAGAAAAGCCTTCGCGCAGGAGGTGTCCAGAAGAGTTCCTATAAAAAGGAGCCTCTGGGAGGGATGCAGCTGCGATTTTTTGAGGTTTAGCAGGACTCCCATGGACGTGAGAAAGCGCGAAGCCGTGGCCACGGCATCCAGAATTCCCTGCCTGGAAGGACTTGCCAGAAGCCAATCATCCAGATAAGGGAACACCTGTATTCTGATCTTTCTGAGATGCACTGCGAGAACTGCACAACTCTTTGTAAGAAACTTGTGGTGCTGAAGATAGCCCAAAGGGCAGGACTCTGAACTGATAATGCTGTCCCAGAGCCACAAACCTTAGGAATCTGTGATGCTTTGGGTGAATAGAAATGTGCTGGTAAGCATCCCACATGTCTAGGGAGGCTAACCAGTCGTGCTGATGAAGCAAAGGTAACATGGTTCCTAGTGATATCATTTTGAATTTCTCCTTGGGAAGAAATTTGCTTAGTTTTCTGAGGTCCAAAATGGGGAGCATGTCCTCAGTTTTCTTTGGAACCAGAAAGTAATGGGAGTAGAACCCTGTGTTCCATTGATCCAGCGGAACTAGTTCCACTGCCCTGTTGTTCAGAAGGCCCTGTATCTCGGTGGCGAGAAGATCTGACTGAAGGGTTGACAGCTTGGGCTGTCGTCTGGGGGGACGATCCGGAAAGGTCTCCACAAGACTGAGTGAATACCCTTCGTGGATTATCCGGACGACCCATTTGTCTGAGGTTATGGACTTTCACTGATTGTAGAAGTGTGTCAGATGACCTCCCACCGCTGAGGAAGAGTCCACTTCAGGCAGCTGAGGTAGGACTTGGGTCAACAACTCAGAAGGCAGCAATGGGCACTTTGGGTCCTTGTGCCTTCTGTTGCATTTTCTTTTGAGGCTGGGGGGGCTTGGTTTTTATGAAAAATTCCCCTGCCTTTGCCTCAAAAGGACTGACGGTTATGAAACTGGCGTCTATTAACACCCCCTCGAGACCGGACAGGAGGAGGTCGAGCCAACTTAATGGCTGACCTAGTCTTTTGTGCGGCTTCTAGAGCCTGTTCTACTTGAGGGCCGAAGAGATACACACCATCAAAAGGAAACACCATTACCTGCTGCTCTGCGTCAGTCATGAAACCCGAAGTGCGCAGCCAGGAATGACGGCTGGTACAAATGCCCGCCGCCACTCGGGAAGCAGTATCGAAAGCATCCATAGCTGCTTTAACCTGCTGGTTGTTGGATTCGATATCCATGGTAATGGTTTGAAGTAGCTCTGAATTTGTGTCCGATTCCGGTAGCGCTTCAACCATTTGTTTGAGTGAGTGCCAAAGGATATACTCATATTGAGAGAAATAGCCTTGGCAGCTGGCAATACGCATACCCAGGGTAGAAGCAGCAAAGACTCTCTTACCCAAAGTGTCTATCTTATGAGATTCTTTGTTAATAGGTCGAGATGTAGTAGTCTGGGGAAGGACGACCTTATCATTCTCTGCCAAGACTACAATAGAATCCGCAAAGGCTTGAGACGCCAAAATGGATCAATCCTTGGGGGCTGAGTATTTCCTATTTATGGACTTGGCCGCTGAAGGAATGAGGGCAGGATTATTCCATACCATTTGAGACAGCGTCTCAAAGGAGGGCTGTAAGGGAGGAGTCAAATCCATAAGGATCTCCGGAACATGGAGGTATTGGAGTCTTAACAATTTCCCAGGATCGATATCTGTAGTTTGGAGAGAAAGAGTGGAAATCACGTTTTTCAGCAGAGACTTAAAAGACAGGTCCTCGACCACAGGCTCTGCAGCAGGAATAGATCCTGTTCCTTCCACTTCATCACCCAGCTTAAGGTCTGGGTCAGGCTCAATGTCATCATCTGACAGTCCAGGAGGGACTGCATGGACAGGAAAGGAGTGAAAATCAGAGGGAAATGAGGAAGGAAAAGGGTTAAAGGAGGAGTCCTGAAAGGTGGATGATGCCCTAACAACCCCCAGCGCTGCAGAAACGCACGGCGCCGAAGATGGCACCGTGAGGCCGGACGGCACCACGAAGCCATACTGTGCCAACGAAGGGCACGGCACTGACAAGGCGCATGGCACCGATGATGCGCATGGTGTCAGAGAACTCAATGGCGCTGGAGGATTAGCGCCGACAGACACACCAGTGCCAAAACGCCGAGTGTGCCATTAGACGCTGAGGGTGTCGAAAACACCCCAAGACCAAAACATGATTTGAGGAGAAAGGAGGAAGAAGATAGAGACAGAGGCATCGGGTGTGGCTCCCTGCGCCGCAGTCATATGAGGGGGGGAAACACCTAAGCGCGGAGTTGACGATGCTGCGTGACTAGGGAGGCTCAACCGTCCTACCTGATCTCCCAAGAAGCCCAAAGGCCCCTGACTGACCGGGCCAGGCAGCTGGACCAACCTCCGAGCCCATTGCTCCATAAGAGCAGCCCACTGATGAAACTGCTCATCTGAAGACCTACCAGAGGGCGGGGTAGGGCTCCGATGTCGAAGATGTCAGCTAATAGAAACAGAAGCTGGTGACTCCGAAGGAGGAGACTGGCAACTAGCTCCAATAACTGACAGTCTATGCGCAGACATATCAGAGGACTACCTCGAGTGATGCCTTCTTTTTTTTGACCTGTGGGCGGAACAGAGGCTGAGGCTGCGACGGTGGGAATGGGCCGTTTACTTTACGCTTTCGAGGGGACCGTCCGCCCCCTCGGGCATTGGAATGACCATTGTCAGACCCCCCCTCCGGAGAAGGCGGCAGACCAGACCCAGCCCGGCTGACTGAACAGCTTTCATACGAAGTCTCCCTACCGTCACCTGACCCGCTCACAGTCGACTCCGTCAAAGTAGGCTGAGGCTTCTTTGGTAAATAAGAATAAACTAAGTGATACTTATTCGAGAGATTACTACAAGAACTGAAAACTATACTGCTAGTTTGAAGTTTGACTCCAGACGGGCGAGCGACCTCGCCAATGAAGTGCACTCGACGGCGGGAAAAAAAGGAACTGAGGCGGTTGGAAGGTTGATGCCAAGATACTCATTACCACATGAGCTGAGGCTCGTGGTGCCACTCCTCGTGGCTCCGTCTCAGGCACCGACCTTCTAACAAAAAAAGTTTTCTCCCGATGGGTCCTAGTGCCTCCGGCACAGATCCCATTAGTGTGAATGAGGGGTGGAGACTTATGTCCAGGAAGATCTTAGGATCTGTATACAAAAAAAAAAAATCAAACAAGGAGGCTCACATATTAGAGCCTGTAGCTCTGAAATCGTAAGCTTGCCGCAGGCTCAAAAGGAACCATCAGTTTCTCAAGCACAAAATTCAAGTCCCAAGGTGGGACTGGATTGCAAATAGGAGGTTTCAAATGAAGAATACCTCCAGAAAAGTACAGGACAGCTCTAACTGGGCAACCATATGGCCATCAATGGGGGCAAGTAAAACTGATATAGTGGACAAATGCACCTTAAGGGAGGAATACTTTACACCAGAGTCTGACAACGATGGCAAGTATTCCAACACAGCACTGACCGAGCATGTAAATGGATTTTAATTCCTGGAAGCAGCTCACAAAGTGAACCGCTTCCTTTTCAGGGAATATGTATGTCTGGTAGAAGGCTTTCTAGCCACAATCAGCATATCAGCAACCTTAGGTGATACCCTTAAATGAGCAATGGCTATGTCATCAGGAGCCATGCATGCAGACATAGGAACTTCTGGTCTGGATGGACCAGGGATCCCTAGTCCTCTGCCAACAGACCCTGACACAGAGATAGGGGTACAGGAGGCTCCAATGCCACTTGCTGCAAAAGTGGAAACCATATTTGCTGAGGCCATAATAGAGCAATAAGGATAAGACTGACACCCTCTGTCCTCAGTTTAAGAAGCACTCTCTGTATTAAGAGTAACTGTGGGAAATGTGTATAGGAATTTCCCTTTCCAAGGGACGTTGTCCAGCCAGAAAACTTAATGCCCTGGAGTAAGTGAGCAGAAAGGCAGTCGTTTTGTGTTGTGTGAAGACGCAAAAAGGTCTGACTCTGGATGACCCCATCTTGTGAAGAGGTCGTCTACCACGGAGGTCAGCAGTTCCCTTTCATGCATCTTGGACTGTGATCTGCTTAGCATGTCTGCCAAGATGTTCTGGAAATCTGGGAAATGCACAGCTGACAGTTGTAGGCCATGTGACAGAGCCCAGTACAACACTTTCACTCCTCCCCTGCATAAGGGATAGGAATGAGTTCCCCCTTGTTTGCTGATGTAATGCATAACACTGGCATTGTCTATCTGTATTAACAGAGGACCTGGACTCAGATGCTCCTGAAATGCTTGATGGCTGTACAGGAGAGCTCTCAACTCCAGGACACAGCTTGGACCATGCCATCTGCATCTGGTAAGGACCAAGATGCACACTCCAGTAGGAGGCATCCTTGATGACGATCTGTACAGGAGCTGGTACAAGGAATGGAATACCCTTTAATAGGCTGTCGCTATCCATCCAGCATAGCAATGCTTGGCGCAGTGGAGACATGAAGAGAACTATTTAGTCCAGCTCATCTGTCAGCTGATCCCAATGGACGCTGAGTGTTCACTGAGGTACCCTCAAATGAAAGTGGGCCAGTGGCACAGTCTCAATGGCCGCAGCCATAAGACCCAGAAGCCATAACACTGCCCCTGCTGAGACACAGTGACTTCTGTATATCAGCTGTGCTTGTGCAATCAAGTTTTCTGCCCTGTCCTGTGACAAGAAAAGCACATCCCTTCTCTGTGTCTAAGACTGCCCCCTATGTACTGCAGTCTTTGGTAGGGAGTCATCACAGACTCTGGCATATTCACTGTGACCCCCCGAGTTGTCGAACAACTATGTTGCTTAAGACAGGGTATCTAGCAGAGTTTCCCAGGAGCTGGCCTTCAGGAGGCAGTCAT
Source organism: Neoceratodus forsteri (assembly GCA_016271365.2). Taxonomy (NCBI): domain Eukaryota; kingdom Metazoa; phylum Chordata; order Ceratodontiformes; family Ceratodontidae; genus Neoceratodus; species Neoceratodus forsteri. The sequence continues at coordinate 312,840,137 of CM028137.1, read as the reverse complement.
CCAGATAAGGGAAAATATTTAGGCCTTCCCTAAGAAGGGTTACTGCCAAACATTTGATAAAGAACTATGGCACAGAAGACAAGCCAAAGGGCAATACTCTGAATTGGTAGTGCTCCCCCTGCAGCATAAAGTGGAGGTACTGCCTGTGAGCTTTTCTCATCCTGCTAGGCATCCTTCATGTCCAGAGAGCACAGCCAGTCCCCTATTTGCAGCAGGGGGATCAGAGCTTGCAGCTCTACCATGTGAAACTTCTTGTATTCTATGCAGAAGTTGAGATTCTTGAGATCCAGCACAGGACGCAGATCCCCTGCCCATTTTGAGACCAGGAAGTATCTGGAATAGAACCCTTTGTTTCTTCACTGCTCCACTGAAGAGGAACTGGTTATATAGCAGTTTTTTTTTTAGTGTAATATTTTTATTGGTATTTTCAGAAGACAGAGTACAGTACAGAGAGCAACACTGATATACTGCAAACACATTTCACAACAAGTCTATTCCAGTGTCATCAATTTCTACATAACCCTCCTCATTCCATGCGTTACTACTATAGTAAGGATTTCCAATCTTAAATATGTAGGAGTTAGACCCAATTAGCCCATATTACAGATCATTTCCTTTTGATGTGCACATTAAGTCATATAATAGCAAAATCTAACAGGTCATACAATCTAACACTTAAGTAAAACTAAAAGAAGAATAAAACAAATGTGACTGCATTCTGTGACTGTTTTTAAATACAACTTATAAGTTTATAAAGTGTATGTCTACCTGCTACTAATAAACAGTTGTTCAGACCCCATGTGTTATTTACTTTTCTTTGACAATTTGTGCTTGTTAGCAGGACCTTTCTCTGAAAATCATAGCTTCTACTGGTGAGAGTGAAGATAGGAACTGTGCCCATGCCCTATTAAAAAGTGTTTTACTACCCCTCAAGGCATGGGTGAGCCTCTCCATGGCCAGTGTCACCAGTAATAGGTTTCTCCACATCTGGGTGGAGAGTTTTACGTATGACATCCATGTATTCAGGATAATTTGTCTGGCCAGGACCAGCATCACCTGCACCCATCTTGGGTATGGGATCCAACCATCCTCTTCCTCTCCATACACATCAGCATGGAAGCCGGTATCAAGACAACCTCCCTCCCTCCCCCAGATGTTCTTAATTTTAGTGCACACCTGTTCCCAACATTGCTTAATTATGCTACATTCCCCAAAATAGTGAAAATATGTGCCCCTTTCTGTTAGACATCTCCCACACTTGAGGGAAATCTCCAGGTGAAATTTGTGTACCACTTCTGGTGGGCAGCTATAGCAGGTTTTTAAAGAAATGACTGCACTTCTTCCTTCAGAAGGGACAAATGACCAGGAGAATAACTGGTAGGAGAGGTTGCAAACAACTCCAGAACGTGCCCCCTTGCAATTATCTCCCTTACCCAATCAATACCCAATCATCTGTTGTAATCTCCCACCATTGTTTTAGGTGCAGGGAGATTCTGCCCCCACCACCAACCCTGGTGGTAACAGTGGAGGTGGGGGTGTACGCAGAAGAGAGGTATGTGGAACCAGTGGGGGCAGAGCCACTGATACTGACTGCTTTGGGTGCTTTCGATTGGGCATCTGCAGGTAAGGGGCCTGGCAAGGGGCCACTTCCCTTACCTCAGCCTTGCTGACAGTAGGTACAGCCACCTCTGGCAGCAGGCTGATCAAAAGATCTCCATTCCCAGGAAGGAGTGGGATAGAGGGACTTGATAGGCCGTAGGATCATTTTGGATGTCTGAAGACCCCTCAATGCCTCTTCAACATCATAACCAAATAGTTTTGTCCCTCTAAGAGGGCATTCCAAACTGCTTGCTGGACATCATTTGCAAAATCAGCAACCCTTAGCCAAGAGTATCTCCTCAAGCAAATGCCAGAAGCAGCAGCTGTGGCAGAAGCACCAGAAATACAGGAGGCTGAACGGAGCAAATGCTTGCCAACCTCAGTCCCAGAAATAACATTTTCAAGTAATTCCTTCTTGGAAGAACCCTCAGGCAAAGCCTGGACTGCAGTTTTAGCAGTTTTCCACATGCTGTTCTGACACAATCCTAAGGCCTAGTGAGGCAAGCAGCATATGTACACTTGTCCATCACATCCAGCCTCCTAGATTCCTTGTCAGGAGGCAAAGTTCTCATGTGTGTAGTGCTCTGGATAGAAGGAAAAGAACTGAGGAGGGATGGGTCTGCCCATTTTTATATAGACACTGATGTATGATATCGTCATGGCTGGCCCCCCGCTAGCAGAAGTTTCCATGTGGTCCTAGTGTCTGGTGGCTACAGTTCCAAAGGTGTGACCTAATGGAAGAGATATCCTGGAGAAGACAATGCAATTCTTTGTGGATGAGAAAGACATAAAAAATCCTAGATAATTCTGTGAACCAAATATACAGGTTACTCACCTGTAACAGGAGTTCTAGGAATGGTATATGTTGTTCATCCACACTTATTGGCAGGTTCCTTGCCACTTTATATCTTGCCGGAAGGTCTTCAAGCTGGCTCCTCCCACCCACCCGGGTGGTAAAACTCTCGGCTCCGCCCCATGACGCCAGATCTGGCCCGCTGGAAGCTCAGGTTGTGCGTCGAAGCCAGGGAAGTCGGGTGGGTCGTGTGGATGAACAACATATACCATTCCTAGAACTCCTGTTACAGGTGAGTAACCTGTATTTCTAGGGACATGGATATGTTGTTCATCCCTGTTTTGAACTCTAGCAGTTCTCCGGGAGGAGGAGGCAAAGCACACCCCCTACTTTAAAATAGAGACTGGAGAACCGAGGCCCCAAAACCAGCATCCCGGCGTGACTCAAGGTTGATGTGGTAATGGGTAATAAAGGTGTGTGCTGACTTCCAGGTAGCAGCTCTGCAGATTTCCTGGATAGGGACGTCCCTGGAAGCAGCCACCGATGCAGCAGTATGACGGGTAGAATGAGCTCTTATCCCTCTGGGAGGCTGCATGCCCGCCAACTTATAGCTGCGATCTATGCAGGAGGTGACCCACCTGCCTATCGTCCGCTTGGCTGCAGGTCTGCCAGATGCGGCTTCAGCGTAGGTGACAAACAGCTGGCGAACCTCTCCCCGAATTTCAGCCATGCGCTCCTTATAATAAGCGAGCGCCCTTCTAGGGTCCACAGTATGGAGCCTATATTTAGCCTCCGAGGTGTGATTGGGGTAGAACACCGGCAGAGTCAGACACCTGGTTAGGTGAAACTCCGACACCACCTTCGGAAGGAATTTGGTGGGCGCAGGACAACCTTGTCCCTGTGGAAGACCAGGTAAGAGACTCGATGCAAAGCACCTGGAGCTCTCCCATCCTTCTGGCTGACGTGATAGCCACCAAGAAGGCGGTCTTCCACGACAGTGAGAGAGATCACACCTGTGCATTGGTTCGAATAGCTTGCCCATGAGCTTTGCCAGTACCAGCAGTAAATCCCACAGAGGTGGAGGTTCTCGCACGGAGGGAAATGTGATCAAGGCCTTTGAAAAAGCGCCCGACCACCTTTCCTGCGCCACTGACTGCTCCGCCGGCGCTCGCAAGCAGAGATGGCTGCTATAACTCCTTAGGGTCACAACCTAAGCCCTTGACTAGAAAGGGACCATAAATAGTCCAAAATGCTTGCCACAGAACAGGAGGAAGGGTCCAAGCCCTTGCCCTGACACCAAATGGAGAATCTCTTCCATTTGAAGGAGTAGCATTTTCTGGTCGACTCCTTATGGGACACCTCAACAACATTGAGGACCTCGTCGGAAAGACCCAAGGCCTGGAACTCTAGCCGCTCAGGAACCAGGCCGTCAGGTGCAGGGATTGAAGGTCCGGATGGAACACCTTCCCCTGATTGACTGAGAGCAGGTCCGGGCGAGGCTGAAGCTGCCTCGGGAGCCTGGAGCTGAGGCTGAGGAGATCTGGGTACCAGAACTGGCGGGGGCCAGTCTGGGGCTATCAGGATCACCTCGCCTTGTCCCTCCGTGCTTTGAGAGAAGCACCTTGTGAATCAAGGAAATGGGGAAAGGCGAGAAGAGGCCCGGGGTCCACAGCCTCGAGAAGGCATCCCCCTGCAGCGAGCCCTGCTGAGGGGGGCCGGCATGAAACAGCCTCAGCTTCGCATTCTCCCTGGAGGCAAACAGGTCCACCTGAGGTGTGCCCCAGTGGGAGAACAGATCTTGTACTACCTCCAGCAGGAGAGACCACTCATGAGATGCAGCCCCTATCCGGCTCAGGGCATCGGCCAGGGTGTTGGAGGCTCCTGCCACATGAATGGCTAGGAGATCCGCCTTCAGGCTGCGCACGAGTGACCAAATGCGGAGAGCTTCCTTGCATAGAAGCATGGAGCGCGTCCTGCCCTGGAGGTTCAGGTAGTACATGGTCGTGGTATTGTCCGTCTGGACTTGGACCACTTGACCCGGAGAAACGGAGCAAAGGCGGTGAGAGCTAGGCGGACCGCTCGGAGCTCCAGCAGGTTGATGTGGCATCGGGACTCGCGGGACCAGAGGCGGCGCCGGTGTTCCCCAGATGGGCATCCCAACCCATCAGAGAGGCATCGGTCGATAGAGACCGTCGGCTCGGGGCGGACAAGCAGGATGCCCTCCTGCAGATGGAATGGAGCGGTCCACCACTGGAGGCGTTCCACATCTCCTGGGTCACTATCACTAGCTGGTCCAAAGGATCGCAGCGTTGTGACCACTGGCTGGCCAGTCCCCACTGAACGGGGCACATGTGCCAGTGCGCCCAACGGACCATGCTGGTACAGGCCGCCATGAGACCCAGAAGGCGCAGGAAGTCCTGGGCAGGGCGCAATTGCCCAACCAGAAATGACTGGGCAAAGGAGGTAACAACCTCGGCCCTGTCCGCCGGGAGCCATGCTCTGGCTCGAAGAGAGTCGAGCTCTGCCCCGATGAACAGGATCACCTGCTTCGGCTCGAGTTCCGACTTGGCCTCGTTGATGAGAAGGCCAACTTGAGAGCAAACCTGGAGGGCCAGATCTCTGGACGCTCCACCTCCGCCTGGAGGAGGCTGCTATCAGCCAATTGTCCAGCTAAGGTACACCAGACCCCTCGGCCAGAGAATGCTGTCACCACTGCCATGCATTTGGTGAAGACCCTGGGAGCTGGAGATAAGCCGAAGGGCATGGCTCGGAACTCGAAGAGGATCCCTCCGCTCAGCGGAGGAATCTCCTGATATAGCCAGACGGATAGGGACGTGAAAGAAGCGCGTCCTGTAGGTCAGAGAAAGCAGAACCACGCACCGTGTTCCAGAGATGGTATTATCTGCGCCAGAGTGACCATCCTGAAGGTTGAGACCTTAGGAACTTGTTCAGGTCGTGTAGGTCGAGAATGGGCGCCCAGCCCCTGTCCGTTCGGAACCAGGAAATGCCTGGACAGAACCCGGGTCTGAAGGAGGGTCCTCCACCTCCGTGATCACCTCCTTTGGAGGAGGAGGCGATGTCGGCTCGGCGTGACCGCCAGTGAGGCTGCGGACCCCGAGGCCCCCCGAGGTGCGACGGCTCTGAAGGGCGGGGCCTGCTTGAATTCCAGAGGTAGGCCTTTTCCCACCACCTCCAGTACCCACCTGTCCGTGGTAACAGCGGACCAGGCGGAAAGGAAGTGTCTGAGCCGTCCCCCCAGGGGAACCAGGGGTGAGGTGACAGGGATGGGTGCGACACCCCTCAGCCCGTCACTGGGCAGGCTTGGAGGAGGGACCGGCCGAGGGACCTCCTGGGCCTTTACCTCCCTGCTTCCTGTTGGAGGAAGCCGACGGCTTGGGTTTGGGATACCAAGGTCGAGCCTGCTGGCCCTGACGTTGCTGGGCCGGGCGCGCCGTGGGCGCAGAAGGACGAAAGGGCTTAGGCTGTGGCTTGCGGCCTTTGTCCTTCTGAGCGGAAGAGACCGAGTCCAAGGTAGCACTGGACTTCTCGATCCTCTGCAGGTGACCTTCCACCCCAGGGCCGAAGAGGTCAGTCCCCAAAAAGGGAACATCCGCCAACTTGTGCTGGGTATCCGAGGTAAAGGTGGATATCCTCAGCCAAGCCCGACGACGCATGGCCACTGCGGCCGCCACAGACCTGGCACGAGTCCCGATGTCTAACGCAGTCTGGAGCTGCTGTTTGGCCACTGCCCTGCCCTGGTCCCGCACCTGCCTGACCGTAGTCTGCAGATCTGCGGGAAGATGAGGGACAACCTCATCCAGGGAGCCCAACAGGGCGTGAGAAAAATGTGCCATGAGGACGGCCGAACTGGCCTGACGAAGGCCGAGAGAGGACGCAGCATAGACTTTTCGCCCGGCATAATCCAATTTCTTGGATTCCTTGTCGGGAGGTTTGTCCACATCCCTGGCGTTCCCGGCACGCCGGAAAACGCTGTCGGTAACCAACCCCTCGGCCAAGGGGTGTTCCGAAAAACAGGACAGGGAACCGGTAGGGACCGCATACTTCCTCGCCAACCTGGCCGAAGGCGCAGGGCAGGAAGCAGGACGCTGCCAAAGTTCCAAGGCCGGACCCACTATGGCCGGCCACGGAAAGGCCTCCGTAGGAGAATCCCCTCGGTCCAGAATCTCCGTGAGGGGATACCTGGCCCGTTTAGAAACGGGTTCGAGCTTCATCCCGGTGGACTCCGAGATGAGTCGAAGCAACCCTAAGAAGGACGAAGGGCTATCGTCCATTGACTGCCCTCCCGAGGACTCCAAGTCCATGCGCTTGGAGAAGAGGGAGGAACCATCATCGGACTCAGAAGAGTCCTCAAAGAGCTGCCTCGGGCCTGAGCCACCCTCCACCTGCCGAGGTTTATCGGGAGTGAGGGTGACAGACAGCCTATGGGGCAAACCCAAGGCCGACCGAGAATTTTTGGTCGGAGCCCCAACTAATGGCTGTGGAGGCGGAGGTTCCACCAGAATCGGTGGGGCAGCTGGAATTGGCGAACAACCGCCTGAGAACAGGCTCTCGACTACAACGAGGGGTTGTTTCGGCTGCTCGGTGACAACCCTTAATGGCCGGGGAAGGCGACTGGGTCGGCTTATTCACGTCAAAAAGGCTATTGCCACATAAGTTCCTCGTACCTCCGGCGCAACTTCTTGAAGCCTCCTCGTCCGAGAAAGGAAGAAACAGCGGCGCCGCTTGCCGCGATGCGAGACCACCTATGGCGGCGGGATCGTTGGACCAAGGATGTCCGAGACCGAGAGTCTCGACCAGGCCGAGGAAGCCGAGGAGAAGTGTCGGAAATCGCACTCCCCTCAGCTCGGCGATCCACCAAGGCTCCGAACCGGAGGCACAGACAAGCCGACGGGATCCTCAACTCCCACGGGGAACCGGAGGGATTCTCAGCTTCTCCAGCCGACAACCCGTCCTAGCAGGTCGAGAAAATCTCGACGCGTCGATGGGAGTCTCGGTCAACTGGCCTGTGGGGGACACCGTGAAGCCAGTGGCGAAGCTGAGGTCGACCCGAAGTGGAGCTGTCGACAAGGGAGGGGGATCTTTCCCGGCTCCCAAAAGCGTCGACGGAGACTTACTTTTGCTCTTTTGGACCTGGAAAAGGTCCGAAGAAGTTGGACCCTCACCTTTGGTCGAGAGGTCAAACAAAGCTCCTTAAAGAAGCGATGCAGGCACCGAGAAGGCGGGACAAATGCCGCAGCCGATGTAGTAGCGGCCGCGCCGCCTCCTCTTCGAGGGCGATCATCTGCTCGAGCTGATCCGCCAAGCCCGCCGCCGCGGACACCGCCAATCGGGCCTCTTTAGATTTCACCGGTGGAATTCTTTTCGGGCGCCCAGTTGTGTCCGGGCAACACGGTCTTCAGGGCGTGGGCGAAAGGAAGAGCACAAGTCGCAGGCCTGCGGGTGGTACTCAAGGCCCAGGCAGTAGACGCACGTGGAGTGCGGATCCGTCCTAGACATCTTCTGCCTGCAAGGGCACCTCCGAAAACCGGGAGTCGATTTGTCCATCGCAGCCGCGAGGAGAAGAAGACCGAAGTCTTTTTAGCAAAAAACTTTGATTTCGAACTTTCGAAGAATTAGGAACCAGTCTTAAACGCAGCGCTAAGGAGGGAACCTGAGCTTCCAAGCGGTAAGGAAGATCTGGCGTCATGGAGCGGAGCCGAGAGTTTTACCACCCGGGTGGGTGGGAGGAGCCAGCTTGAAGACCTTCCGGCAAGATTTAAAGCGGCAAGGAACCTGCCAATAAGTGTGGATGAACAACATATCCATGTCCCTAGAATATTTGTTTTTCATAAATTTAACTGCCACCTACTCATTAGCTGTGCCAAAGTTTTGTGGACCTGGAGCCACTTCCTCAGGGCCTGCAGTGGCCTACACTTGATGTGTTAACCCTTGCTGTGCTGTACACTTCTATACACATCCTAAATTCCTATACATTCGAAATTCACTGGCCACCTAAGGGTTAATATGAATAGCCATTCTGCGTACTAGCTTATGGTTTTGTGCACACACCAGCTCCTGTCAGTGGCAAGTAGTGAGTGGGCATCACTAAACTACACAGAGTAGGAAGGATGACTGTGTCCACCAGGAAGAGCAAGCCATAAAGGAAAGGTGATATGGCTGGATAAGTCAAAGTACCCAAGGGAGGCAAACTCGACCCTCTCAGTAACCATTCCCCTTTAGCTCAATGTGCCTTTCCTGGGCAGTAAATTGTAAATAAAGAAATGAATAAATAAATAGCATTGAGACTGTTGAGAGTTCTGTATATTCACTAAAGGGCCTTCTTTAAATGAGGCCAATGTGGAAATGGGTTGGCATAGCAATACACTAATGTGCAACATGGCAAACTGAAAACCTGTGCAGTACGGATTCCAAATCACAGCACTATGGCAAACTTGATCATTTCAACTGCTGTCCAAGCACACTGCTCTGTACTGCCTGTCCTTACCCCTCTCCTTGTACAGTTTGTTCAGGATGTGTCTCAGACCAGCTGTGTTGCTGACCCACTCAATAATCCCACATTCTTCATTCAGTGGGATGACTGCATAGGTACGGATGTGAAGCTCCCGTCTGTGTGACTCTGCATCTTTCCGTAAGCACTGTTCATTAAAAGAAAACAGAAAAACATCAATTTGTCCTGAAACTGGTCATCATAATTTACAGATATTATTTTAGTTATGATTACTAATATTGTACTTGAAACTTTTCATGTTTCAAAAGAACACAAAATGAACAAGAGATGGCAAAGCCAATGTTTGCTTGTTCTGTGCAGCATGTCACATGCACTCCGTGTTCATGATGAAGCGGTGTGGTCCTGCCAGCAGTATTACAGAAGTGTAAAGTTTGGTTCATGATGGATACTGTCTGTGCCAGTATTATAGGGGTGTAACTACTTAGGGTTCAACGGTGACTTCTATGTTAATCTGAAAATTTTGCACTCTAGTAACTTTGCAGCCTTTCAATGGATTCGCATGAAATTTTGCATTAGCCAACAGCGACCAAAGTTCCCTGGATATGTCAAGTTTTGTTTTGGTTGGATGCGTGGGAGCGGAGATACTGAGTGTCAAAAATGTGAAAATTACCACTTTTTGTCAAATTCTTTGTCACACCGCTGCGCAAAAATGGCTTGGGATTTTGGTCTGAAATTTTTAGGGTTATGTGTGACAGATGTGCCTTTTGAATGTCTGACTCAAAAACATTAATGTGTTCCAAAGTTATTAAATTTCAAAGTTTCCCATAATTTTTTTATAGGAAAATTTAGATGTGAGGCTCGAAACAGGATTACTTGATCGTGAAACAGGATTCTTGATCGCAATTTGCGATTTTAAATAGTTGTTGTCTTTGTCACATCATAGCATAGAAATGATTTCGAATTTTGGAATGAGATTTTCAGGGCTTTCAAATTTTGTTGTGTTTTCTAGAGGATAAGATTGCAATATGAGGTGTTTTTTTGAAGCTGTACACTACGGGATGGGAGCACAGGGCTCCCACAGGCAAAAAAGATGCCACTACTGCAACTGAAAAATTATGCAAGGATGGGAATGTAGGATACTATTATGGGTTGGGCCCTGTGCTCCCACACTCAAATTTTATTATTATTAATTTGTTTTTATTTATTATTTTATTTAGTTTTTGTTGACCGGGTAAGTGCACTATTACAATTCCTGCCTATTTTCAGGCATGACCCGGGGGAAGGGGGATACAGATGAATGCCAACTGACCTTGAACCAGATTAAGCTGTCGGTGGTATTTTTAGTGGATGAGGGAAATTTTGGCCAGGACACTGGGGAAATTTCTCTACTCTTTTCGATAAGTGCCATGGGATCTTTAACATCCACCTGAACTACCACCAATCCAGGCAGACGGGACCTTGGTTTAACATCTCATCCGAAAGGCGATACCTCAGAAGTGCAGCACCCCTCTATTGCTGCACTACAGTGTCAGTACTGGGATATTAACCCAAGTGCCAGATGTGGGAACTGAACCCACAGCCCTCTGATCTCCTGGCTTCAGAAGTGATTGTGCTGCCTACTGAGCCACTGACACTGTGAAATTTATATTATTTATTTAGTTTTTGTTAACCGGGTTAGGTGCACTAGCCAAAGTTGACTATTTTCAGTCATGACCCGGGAGAATACATACATAAAATGAGATGAGATTATACAATACATAGTATATAGTACATGTAGGTAAGAATACAGATCAAGTCAGACGGTACGGATACAATTATGGAGTGATGGGAGCACTGCACCCTCTGGGCCCTGCGCTCCCACGGGAAAATAAGATAACGATTATACTTTCTCAAAAAGTAAGGAAATTCTTTGCAAAAAACGTTGTTAATGCACTAGTTAGGGTTAAAGCAACAAAAGTAGGGAAATGTGATGTTAGGGTTTCCAAGCCTATCACCCCATTCCCACCCTGCAGGCAGCAGCAGGTATGGGGTGTGCCTTGTCATTGTCAGATCTAACACTCACCTCATTCTCATACACTGTACCCATCTCATCTTACTTACTCATGGAATGGGGTGAGCGTTAGGGATGACAGTGGCAAGTCACACCCCATGCCTGCTGCTGCCTGCATGGTGGGAGTGGGGTGTTAAGTGTTGGAAACCCTAATGCCACATTTCCCTACTTTTGTCACTTTAACCCTAACTAGTGCATTGACACAGTTTTTTTTTCAAGGGATATCTTTTTTATTTCAATCAACATTTTATCCTCCCGTGCACTGGGGCGAAACTCCGCCCTGATCCTCCTGTTTGCAAACCCAGCCTCCACCAACCAAACCCAAGACCCACCACAGCTTGCCCACTGTGGCAGGTCCGGGGGCACTCTCCCAGAGCACAATCCAATTCTGGTGAGGCAGTGGTGGTAGACCACTGGGGGCGGATTTACAGAGCCCTCGGCCACCATTTTCCACTTTTTCTTCCCGCCCTCTGATGCAAGGTGTGACAACACAGGTGTGGGGGCACACCCATCGGCTATGTGCCTTCCCAGTCCATGCCACCCCCAGCCCCCACCAGAGAGTGACCAACAGGCGGGACGACGATCCTTCCCTCCCGAGAGAGAACAGTCCTCTGGACGCTTGATCCTCTCTCACTCCTACTGACCCTCGATGGCCCAGGCTTGTTCCCGAACTTGGGTTGCTGGCATGGTACGAGGTGTAGTGTCCTGTGCCTCAACCTCCAGTGCCACTGGCCGGCTACAAAGAATATCTTTTAAGGGGATATTTGTCCTGTGCATTTTCTATTGATCCTTCTGATAGATGTGTATGGGTCTGTGTCTGTGTCAACCTAATCTCAGATGTCAAATCATTCACTGGCTCATGACCTCCTTTCTAGTGCTATGTATGGGTTTACATAAAATCTGTTTTTTTTTCCTGACTCCTTGCCATCACTTCCTGCTGTGTAGTGGCACCCACTCAGTGCACCAGACATGTCCAGTCCAACACGCAAACTGTAAATAGTCCAACTTGCAAACTGCAAACAGAGTCAAAGCTGCTTAATCAGGACACCTCGGTGGATGCTTTTTCATCTCAGTTAGGCACTGTCCTGATAAAGAGAAGTCTATGTATTCTTATAAGAAGGCATTGTTTTCAAAGGTCTGCCCCAGTCCTGTCTCACTCCACTGAACTGTACCTCCACCCGATAGCCAAGGGCAGTATTGCCTATGATTTGGGGAAGCAGGAGGAGTTGAACAGTTAAAGGTTTAAAAGTACCATAGCGCTGAATGTGATGTACTCATCCTCATAGACGCCAACATTCATGGATTTTCACCTCCACCAGCAGTTTACAGGAGACAGAGTTGCTGCAGCACAATGCTACATCCCCATTCTCTACCACTTCTAACACGGACAACACACAGCATAAGAAATTTGGCATTTGCAATGCAGATAAAACTTGCTCCAGAATGTGGTGATCATTTGGAAGCTGGCAGAAATCCGTCAGGCACAGTGACCAAGTAAAACAGCTAGCCTCTTAGCAAAGGAGTGACTCACATAGTCCATGTGAGCTTCAGGCACTCTGGCTCCAGATGTGATGCGTTCAGTGTGAGAGACAGCTCTCCTCTCAGCTCTTTGATAGGTTTTAAAAAACGAGGCTAAATCCAGCACTTTCTACAATTGGACTAAATCTTACCCCAGAAGTAGTGATAATTAAATCACTGAAATAACTACCAAGATAAGAAACCATGAAGAAATGAACAGATGTAAGTGAATCTAGGACCAGGAGCAACACAACACCACCCGCTTCCAAGCTCAGAAGTGGCATAAGCTGGAGTCCCTGTTTCAATCCCTGCCTGAATCAGCCCTGGCAGAATCTAATTCAGACAAGCTGGACATATTTTTTAATGAGCTACCCACCAAGAAAGTGACTCTGTTAGATGTGGCCCTGGATCTCAGGGAAATCAAGCCTGCCCAGGACTCCCTCAGTCAACAAATGACACAGAACCTCGAACTAGTTCCATAGAGGACAAACAGACATGGGATGACAAATTAATTTCTGTGCTAAGGCAAAAAATCAGAAAGCTTGAAGACCATATTGAGGACAAGGAAGGCCACAGTAGGGGGGGCAAGCCATCCTCGTAGGGATCCCCGAGAACATCAAAGTTCAAAATATGCTCCATTTTGTACAAAAGATGCTACAAACCACAGCAGGACCCCCCTTCCCCAAGTGTGGCATGGAATACTTGACAGAGAGAGCCCACCGGTCCCTCAGACCCCAACCTCCCCCGAGCCCAGAGCCATCATATTCCTCCGCCTAAACCATAAAGACCAAGCCACATCGAAAACAAAGCCAGGCAGAAAGGAGCCCTAGCACCAGAGGGACATAAGTTCTACATCTTTAGCGAAGTAACCCCTTCTGTTTGGGACAAGCAACTAACTTACAAGAGCAATAAAAAGGCATTCCACACTGCTCAGATTAAATTTTAGATATTTTACCCTGCTTCCCTAATTATCATGATGGCCCAAGGCACCCATGAATTCCCTAATGCTGAGACTGCCCAAAAGGAGTTGCCAAAATTGTTTCCCCATAGTGCTCCCTCAATAACAGCAGGGGTGCCCCAAGCAGGATGGGAAAGAAATGTTGGAATAACAAACAGGAAAATACTTTCAACATGAGGTACGTTTCTTCCTCTTAGGTTAAGTGATGGGTGCTAACAGTACTCTCCTCCTTAAAAAGGGTGGCTGCTGTGCATCAATGTGTGTGAACATACACGGAATACATCAGAGCACCTCGGAAGAGCCACCCATTATGTAAAGACTGATTGCCCATCTGTCTTTTGTTTTGGAGAGACTCCAACTGGGCAACATTCCCCTCTAATTTTCTAGTTATACTGTCCCTTCACCCTATCTGGACATTCCTGTAGAAACTGTTTTCTGCTTTTTCCCACCTAGATTTAATGGCAGATATGAGCAGCTGCAGAGTTTGGCAGCGGTCATCAGAGCTGTCAGCAATTTAGGAACCACCCTCAGCCAACAGTCCCTCCACAGCTCTGGGACTGGAGGTTAGCTACTTCAATTAACACACCCTCAAGACGTAGAGGCCCCACCCACCCATGACAGACAGGCACTCAAGCCTAACTGTCAAACCCTCGCACATTCATGAAGAACTCACAGAGATGGAACTGCTGATTGTAAACTCGCACCATTCTCGGATATGGCATAAAATCCAATGGGCAACGGATGGCATTAACTCTGTAGACCTCATCCTTGACGAGGGGCACAGAAGCAACCCACTCAGAACATGGTGCAGGCGGACTGGAAAGATTAACATAACTCTCTATGTCCTTTTTTTAACGTTACTTCTCCGAATCACATCTGCTTCCACCAAAGCATTGTGGTACACTAAAAGACGACTAGCTGTGAGACTCAGCAGACTTGGGCAAGGTTTTGGGGGGCTTGGAAATGAGGAATTTCTGTAGTCAGGGATTGGAGGCACGAATAAAACATTTTTTTGTAGCTTGAAATAAGTACAGACTGAAACTGTAGCAGTTGAGGAGTATGACAGCCGAAACTATGAAGGGGGGGGTGGGGGACTGGCCCACATGGACCACAGCTAGGAGTTTAACCTTTGCCACTGTCAGACAGTAAGCGGTATCTGTCAACCTGAACACCTCAGATATCATATCGGTACTGGGCTCTGTACCACATTGTTAATCATTTTTTACCTTTCTTACTGGTTACTGCGTTAGTGTTTCCATAAGTTAAGTGTCAGTGTTTCTTAGTTTAAATTTTCAGACAGCACTGCAGATACAACTGCGGCATATGTATAGCATAAAAACCTTTTCTGGATTACAACAGAAATTCTTCTGGTTATACTACCTTTATCAAAAACCCCCCACCCAAGGAATGCAAAAACTGGCCACCAGTCTCCTCGACTCATGTGACCCCCAGCCACTCAGGATACACAGTCCTCCCCTTGGTGGTGACGAAAAATGTATATAAACAAATCAGTTGGAACATAGCAGGGACACAAAGGAGAAAAGGCATTGAATTCACCACCACCTTAAAGCCTTAGGTGCTAATATTTCCTTTCTCCAAGAAACCCACACTAAAACAGAACAGAACAGAAGAATCTCTGGAAGCAGGAATGGGTGGGACAGGTTTCTGTGGCTGGGAAGAGTAATAAAAGGATGGGTGTGGCTATCCCTCAAAAACAGAAACACTCCCTTCCAGGTTACCGAACAGATCACAATGGCCCGAAATGTAGATACATAATTAGCAAAGGTACTCTAAGTAAGCAGGCTTGGTGGCACGGAGGGCTGAAGCGCTGGACGCCATACCTAGCGCTACGCCGGCGACCCATGTTCAGAAACGAGCACGGGCCACTGGGGGTCGGCGGGGGGGGGAGGAGTGTCAGTGGTAGGCGTATGACTGGCTCCTATAGGAGGCTGGGGGGGCAGCACGCTGACGATGCAGATAGGTGCGGAGAGGGGGCAGACTCTTGGAGGAGCATGTGCAGGTGCATGCGCGCTCCCTCCGCTGGCGTTATTGCATGCCTCATCACCGCAAGGGAAGAAAATCAAGAAAAAATGGCTCTGGTTGCACGGCTTGATGGCTGTCCGCTGGAACACACCACCTCCAGAGGGCATCACTGCCAATGCCGGATCCGGTCCTGGTAGAGAAGATGAGGAGCTCCCTGCCACAGGGGTAAGCCGTCGGGGTAACAGCTGTGATGGCCCGAAATGTGGAGGTGCAGGACGGACAGCAGCCAGAGGACAGGTTGCCAGGTAGATGAAGCCAACCGGGAGCCAGGGGGAGAAAAAATTACCAACAACAACAAAAAAAAAGGTACTCTAGGTAGGCATGACACCATCTTAGCGTCAATATATCGTCCAGCAGGTAAGACCCCTGTTTTTTTACCTTACTGCACAAAAAGCTATCGAAACACATTCCCACTCCCACATTCATTGCCAGGGCTTGGAACCTAGTGCCAGATACACACCAGGACAGATACCATTGCCCCCGTGTGACAGGGTGGAATAGGGCCCTGTCCCATCTGTTATGGAGAAAGTGTTTAAATGCAAGGATCTGTCTTTTTCTGTCTCTTCTCTGGTTTCGCAACCAAATTTCCTGCAAGACCTTGAACTTGATCAACCAAACAGGCTTGCAGTTCTTTGCCTCTCACCTCCCCCCCCTTACTGTCTTTTCCTCCCTTGCATATCTGCTAATATAAAAATGTGTGCAAATCAATATGTGGAAATGTAACTGATATTCGGATCCTTTTGTTTAGAAAATATATAATGTTACTGTAGAAATGTATATAATTTAAGGTGACTGCAAACAGCTGTTGGAAGCTAGAGGTTACCAGAGTTCAATTTTTAAGCCTTTTGCAAAAGCTGTGCTAAAGGGGGCCTCAACTCAAGAAGCACACTGTGTTCTAGTAACTCCTTCCTAACATTTACAATAACAAGATGCTTGCTAAGGATGGAGGTTGAAAGGACTTATAAGAGCTAAGCTGCAACTGCAAGAAAGATTAGACGAAAGAGGAACACAGAGACCTTAGGAAAACTACTGTTTTTTCTCCTTTATACATAGTTATTCTGAACATGTTTAACTTTTTATGTTACTGCAACTGTAAATACATATTTTGGTGAATTTTACAACTGCTCCTGGTTTTCCTATGCTTCCTGACCTGTGCCTCGACGACAGATGGTGTCAGCCTAAGTGGGATTTACGCCGTGCATACCCTAAGACAGAAGTTTTGTGCATGGGTACTGGACCTAGTACCAGGGCAGCATACAGAAAGGTATGGATTCTACAGCAGCAAGTCCAGGAGTGGTTACCAGGAGAATGGCAGCTAAACTAGCAGATACAGAAGTCCAGTCCCGGATTGTACAGCCAGAACAAATTATGGAAAAAGAGCAGGCAGTGACAGAAGCTAAAAGCCTGATGGACTTTTTCAAATGGTGGGCTATACAACAAAAAGAGACTGAGAAGCAGAGAGAAAAAGAGATTCAAAGTTTAGAAGCACAGAGGAGAGAAGAGATGCAGTGACAGGAGCAGCAGATGAGAAAAGAGATGCAGCAACAGGAGCAGTGATGGCTGGATGCCTTGCAAGCAGGAGTCAACATTAGCATACCCAGCCTGTTCCCAGTGCAAGTAGGAACAGGCTGGTGCATGTAGATTTGTTACTGGCTTGCACCATAGTGCATGTAGCTAGCCTGTACTTTTTTTTGCCTGCAATTCCATGAGGCGCCACAAGGGGCGCAGGGCTAAGTAGTAAGGCAGACATTTTTTAGGACGTCGCGTCATGCTCGTGCCACAGAGGAGGAATCGGGACACAGCATCATTGAGAGTGAGCAGTGGCCTGGAGGTGTGTCCACAGAGAAGAAGGCGGGAGGACATGGAGTCGCTGGTAGTACATCGAGGGAGCAGCTGAATACGAACGAATATAAAGTAGGCTGGCTGGCACCACGCACTGACCACCACTGTATATAAATATTCACGTAGGCTGCAGCACTGATTTGTATGAAGGGGTTGGGGTGGGAGAACTGGCTGGACACTGGGGGGCTGCAGCATTGAAAGAATGCCAATCGGGGTGGGAGCTAAAGTTATGCACATGGGGCGGTGGGTGGGTCATCACAATCTCAGACTCTGGAGCTCAAGTTGGGTCCAGGGACGACTCCTACTACTCCTTCCTAGGAATTGACTGATATATTGATGGCATTGGCACAATGTATTGCTTATTGTACCACATGTGTCTCTCTCTGTACCCATGGTACAGTAAGGTTCACATAGGCATGCAAGTTGGGTCTGTAACTACGCAGTTTTGTGGAGAGTTTGAGAACAGTCGCTAGGCAGGAAGCTCCGTGACCAACTGATCTTTTTACTTGTGCACAAAAATCATACTTTTAGCTGTATCTAGGCAGGGAAATGATGTTTACCAGTGAAGGCGACAATTAACAACAAAAAAAAAATTTATATGGGGCAAATAATACAAGCACGCAATCCAAGTAATCGGGGCTTCGCCGCACCCCCAAGCAAGTTGATTTTCTTCAGTTCTGGACCTATTCTTTATGTTTTAGAAGGGACCAACCCAAGTATAAAAAAGAGCAGTTGCTTTATTGTTTATTCACTCTAAGCCTTCTAAGGAAAGTAAGGAGCCTGTAAAGAAATTTGTAGTTATATCACTACCTCCTTGCCACATTTTGATCTCTGGACCCTGACATCATTTATTTTTGTGTGAAAAAAATACTTGGTGTACTTTCAGTCAGACAAGTGCTTGGCTTTTGTTTGTGGGGGCAGTCTGTTAAAAAGTTCTTTCAACATGTATTAGTAGGAGCTGTAGCAGTCTTAATCCCTCACAGTCTGAGTGTGGGTCAGTCAGTCAAAAGCACTTGTTTCCAGTCCAGTGCCAGATTCTGAGGGGGGAAATGCCTGGAAATCAGTAACAAAAATACAATTCCAGTGTTTGTGTGTGCTGTAAATAAACTGATTTAAGCAAAGGCTGCCAGCGACAGATTTGCTACAACTCAAGCAAAGGGCAGTTGCCTTTTTTTTTTTTTTTGGGGGGCGTATAGCACAAATAATGGGTCAAAGGACTTAACTGTCTGCCTGTTGAGCTAGCAATTACTGTGGGTTTCCCACCACAACTTTTCCACATTGTGGTTATCCACTTGTTTATTATGTGTGAAAAAAATAATTTAATCAGGTGAGCTTTGACAACTGCTTTTCTTTTTTTGTGTGGGGCACTTTGTATTTTTGTAAAACGCAAAAGCTCATAGATATCACATTTTTACTTGCTTGAGGGATCTCAACATGTACTATACATTTTCATGCCTAGCCTAACCCTGTTCCACCTAACTAGTGTGTGACTGTCCGTGTTAGTGATGTCATCCTTCCGATCAATATCTATCATAGAGTAAAACAAATCTCATCTGCGTGCAACTGTGAGTGACATGTGAATGATGCCTATAGTACTGTATTCATTTCATATGTGACGATTTCAGAATAGTTATTTTTTAAAATTTTTATCATTTTGTCCACCGGTGCAAGTATCCTAACTGTGGTGCATGTAACTTTTGCCGCCACATGCACCTTGGTGCAGGTACCGAAAAAAGTTAATTTCTATCCCTGATTGCAAGCTATCAAAGGCAGAGGATCCGGCACAGATCCAGACAAGCAACAAAATGCAAGCAACTTAAAAGCCATTAAACTTACAAAGTTGTGTCCCTCAGATGATACTGAGGCATATCTGACAACTTTTGAAAGAGTTGCTACAGCCTGCCAATGGCCAAAGCAGCAATGGACAATCAGACTGGTACCCTACCTGACAGGGAAAGCCCAATTTGCCTTCAGCAATACGGACACTGCACAGTCAGAAAACTATGACCTGGTGAAAAGTGAAATCCTGAAAAGGTATGACATCTCTGGAGAGATCTACAGGCAGAGATTTCGATGTCTGAGGTACAACTCGGATGCCAATCCTCGAGAAGCCTTCACCCGACTCGGAGAACTCCTGCTAAAATGGATCCGACCCGAGAGCAAAACAGTCCCACAGATCATAGATACATTTGCCATGGAGCAATTCATCAACATCTTGCCTAGAGATGTGCAGCTGTGGGTAAAGGAACACCGACCAGAGAGTGGGGAAAAGGCTGTTTCTTTGGCTGAGGACTACCAAATGGCCAGACAGATGTCACAGCAGCGAGGTAACAGCCAAGCACTGGTAAGACACTCTTTTTCCCATTTAAATTCCAAGCCTGATAAGAACTCTGGTGGGGGTAACAAATCTATGCCCAAAGACATTATCTGCTGTAACTGTAATAAGCCAGGCCATTTTGCAAGAAACTGCCATAATAAAGAGAGTGGCACTGGAGCAGATCTGTCCTTGGCAAATTGAGGCAAGTACTTAACAGATGTGAAGGTGAGGAATAAGACTGTGAAGAGACTCACTGATTCAGGAAGCAGACAGACCTTAGTGCATGTTAAAGTGCTGGAAAAACACTGTGCAAAGGGACTAGGTACTGGTGTCATCTGCATCCACGGGGATACTTGACACTATCCCACCACCCAAGTGACTCTGACTATTAAGGGTGTATCGCATCAAATGAAAGTTGGGGTAGTACTAAAGTTACCTGTACCTGTGATTACTGGAAATGACTTTCCGGGATTTATTGAATTAATCAAGAAGGGGGTAAATCCTGATGTTTCATTAGCTGTGGTGAGAAAAGCTCAGGCAAAGAAAATTTCAGACGGTGGGGACACTTTTCCTTTCAAAGATTTTGATTTGAACTTGTTTGAGCACAGCTCCAAGATGCGGAAATCCAGGAAAGAAAGATGAAGCCTGAAGAAACTATGGCAACAAATGACTGATGGACATAAGGGGTTAACATATGAAAATGCTGAAACTAAACTGATAGCTTGTTCTGAAAGAAAATCACAATCAGTTAACGATGTTTCTCTCCAGGGTTATTTTAAGCAGCTGGGGGTAAAACCAAAACAGGATAGACCAGTGTTTAAAAAATGTAACGAGTTACTGTACAGAGTTTGGGTTAAACCTCAGATACAGGAACAGACAGAACAATTGGTTATATCACAGAAGTATAGAACAGAATTGTTACAGATAACACGATAGTCCTTTAGCTGGTCACTCAGGGAGAGATTGCACCCTTGTCAGATTGCTGTACAAATTTTACTGGCCTGGAATTCAGGAAGATGTTGCTACCTATTGTAATTCCTGTGCTGAGTGTCAGAAAGTAGCCCCAGTCACTAGAAAAGACAAGGTGCCCATGGTGCCCCTACCCTTGATAGAGGTGCCTTTTGAGAGAATTGCAGTGGATGTGGTTGGTCCTTTAGACAAAAGTAAAAAGGGTAATAGATTTATCCTGGTAGTATGCGACTATGCTACTCGATACGCAGAAGCAGTTCCAATGCGTACTGTTACAGCCCCAAAAGTTGCAGCAGATCTTGCGAGAATTTTCAGCCGAGTGGGCACACCTAAAGAAATTACTACTGATCAGGGTAGTAATTTTGGTGCTGCATTGATTGAGGAGCTGTACAGACTACTAGGTACCACTGCCATACAAACCTCCCCATCACCCTCAGACAGATGGTCTTGTTGAGCGTTTTAACCAAACCCTAAAACACATGTTAAAAAGGTTTGTAAAAGGGGAAGGAAAAGATTCGGATCAAAACTCATCTTACCTACTGTTTGCTTTCAGAGAAGTGCCACAGGCATCAACATGTTTTTCACCATTTGAAATGCTGTATGGTAGGCAGCCAAGAGGGCCACTGGATGTGATAAAATAAACGTGGGAAGATAACCCCACTCAGAAACAATCTATAGCATCTTATATGTGTGCCTTAAGAAAGAAGCTGGTAAAATATGTTGAAATTGCCCACAGTAATCAGGAAGAGGCTCAAAACCAGCAGAATGTATATTATGACCATGGGGTAAAAGAAAAAGTTTTCGAGCCAGGTGAAAAGATTTTGCTACTGTTACCCACAACAGAAAAGAAGCTGTTAATGAAGTGGCAAGGGTCTTATAAAGTGCTTAGACGTACTGGCATTGTTAACTACAAGACTGAGACCCCTGACAAGAAAAATCCTACTAAGATATACCATGCTAACCTCCTCAAGAAATGGGTTGAAAAAACGCCAAAAGCTGATTTGCTGGTTTTACCCGAAACTGATAAGGAAGATAATGATGTAGCTTATGATAGACTGGAACAAACTGTAAATGCTGATGCTGTAAAGGTTAATGTTTCCTTAACCTCAGAACAAACTGCAGACATTCGTAATGTGTTAAAAACATTTAACAGTACTTTCACCGTGGTACCAGGCTGAGCAAAAGGGGTAGAGCACGTAATAGTAACAAGGAATGCTCGCCCTATTAGGCAAAAGACATACAGGTTGCCAGAGCAGTTAAGAGCTGACATGGTTAAGGAAATACAAAAAATGAAAGAACTGGGTATCATAGATGAGTCAAGGAGTGCTTGGTCAGCTGCTATGGTAATTGTAAACAAAAAAGAAGGGGGTGTTAGACTCTGCCTTGATTTTAGGAAACTTAAGTGTCAGAATTTGACAGTTATCCTATGCCCAGAATAGATGATTTGGTGGACAGACTGGGGAGCGCAAAGTATATCATCAGTACCCTTGATATCACCAGGGGTTACTGGCAAATACCTTTAACTAAAGAATTCAGAGACAAAACTGCAGGAAACCAGATATCTGGGCTATGTGTTGGGAAATGTAGAAGTCAAGCCAGAGGTTTATAAGACAAGCTGAAGCTAACATCCCTGTACCTAAAACAAAGAAACATGTCAGATCATTTTTAGGGCTGGCTGGTTGTTTATCGGAGATTTGTTCCCAATTTTACAGAGTTAGCTACTCCCCTCACTGAGCTCACGAAAAAGCGGTACTCAGATAATGTGAAACTGACCCCAGAGTGTGATGAAGCTTTTCAAGCCATAAAGGCTGCATTCTGTTCAGCTCGTTTGAAGAAACTCAGACTTTTGAGAAACCATTTTTTGCTACAAACAGATGCATCCGAGGTAGGCCTAGGTGCAGTCCTAAGTCAAAATATAGATGGGACAGAACATCCTTCCCTATACATAAGTATGAAGTTGCACAACAGAGAGAAAAGGTACTCCACTATCGAAAAGGAATGTTTAGCAGCAAAGTGGGCCATGGAGTCCCTTAAATTTTATTTGCTAGGAACTGACTTTGTTCTTGTAACAGACCATAATCCTCTCTGTTGGCTTAACCAGATGAAAGACAAAAATTCCAGAATAACCAGGTGGTACCTGGCACTGCAGTCATTTAAATTTACAGTGATTCACAAATCTGGTAAAGAGAATAGCAATGCTGATTTTCTGTCAAGATATGGTTCAGGAATTGAGGGTTCTGAAAGCTGAAAAAAACAAATGTATGGGTTTGAACTGTACTGTTATAAAAAAGAGAGAGATGATGTACATGTGCTTAATGTCTGAAAGCAGCAAATGTTAGTAGAGAATTAATAAAAAGTTTTGCAAACCTGTTGGATAAAATGGGTTCCCTCTTAAGAGGGGTGTTTATGTGACAGGGTGGAACAGGACCCTGTCCCATGTGTTATGGAGTAAGTGTTTAAATGCAAGGATCTGTCCTTTTCTGTCTCTTCTCTGCCTGGTTTCGCAAACCAAATTTTCCTGTGAGACCTTGGACTTGATCAACCCAACAGGCTCGCAGTTCTTTGCCTCTCAGCCCTTCCTTGCTGTCAGTCTTTTCTTCCCTTGCATATCTGCTAATATAAAAATGTGTGCAAATCACTATGTGAAAATGTAACTTGATATTGGGATCATTTTGTTTAGAAAACATATAGTGTTATTGTTGAAATGTATATAATTATAATTTGAGATGACTGCAAAAAGCTGTTGGAAGCTAGAGGTTACCAGAGTTCAGTCAGCACAATGTGTTCTAGCAGCTCCTGCCCGATATTTACAAAAACAGGATGCTTGCTAAGGATGGAGGTTGAAAGGACTTATAAGAGCTAAGCTGCACCTGCAAGAAAGATTAGAAGAAAAAGGGACGCAGAGACTCAAGGAAAACTACTGTTTTTTTCTCCTTTGTACATAGTTATTCTGAACAAGTTTATTTTTCTATGTTACTGCTACTGTAAATAAATATTTTTGGTGAATTCTACAACTGCTCCTGGTTTTCCCTATGCTTCCTGACCTGTGCCTTGATGACACCCCGTACAGCCCTCACTCCCAGTCAATAAGCCTGTCAAGAACTACAGGACACCCTGGGGCTTACTTAAACCCTGGAGGCTGCTACACCCTGGTGTGAAGGATTACATCTTCACCTCACCAGTCCACGGGTCCTCCTCACATATAGATTACCATGTAATCAGTCTGGAATGTCTACGGAAAATTCCGAAATCCTAGCCAGAGTGGTCTTGGACCACTCCCTAGTACAACTAATTATACAACCCTTAGACTTGCTGGACAAAGACAAAACATGGTTGGAGGCTAAACAATAGTCTGTTAAAAGACCCAACCACACTATCCAATATTAAACAGTGCATGTCAAACTTTTTCCAGAATAACCAGAATGCAGTTTTCAACCAGTCTTTAGTTTGGGGGGCCTTTAAATGCACTCTTTTGAGGGAAGATGATTTACGTAGCCGACACTTAGAAAAGGAAAGGGGTAGCTGGCCAGGTGGCATTGAGGGTTGAGGCGCTGGACATCTTACCTTGCGCTATGCCGGCAACCCAGGTTCGGGAACGACCTCAGGTCGTCGGGGTGCTGACGCTGGGGGGGAAGGAGCAGGATCGAGTGGAGATGGCAGGCTGCTCTCCTCTCCTGGGGGTGGGCTGACCATTGGGATAGTACAGGCATAGGGGGCGGCAAGGACAGGAAGATGGAAGGGGCTGAGCTGGCGCCACAGTGTGCGTGCGTGATTCCACACACACATACGGCTGTGTGCCGGGGCCTCGGGCGGGAAAAGTGTAACCTACAAAAGAAAAACCCATAAAGATCTACATATAAAAAAAAGGAAAGGGGAAGAAGAGCGTGCCCACCTATACATCTAATCAGGGAAAGGGGAATGACAGTTCTCTGTCAACTCCTTAGAAGAGGACTGGCTTAAACTCAATATCTACAAAGTTAAGTACAAAGAACCACTAAAAAAAAAAGCATAGTCTGCACTCTTTTCGGGTAAGATGAAATACGTGGACCAGGAGGAAAAGGCTGGACGACTACTAGTTATAAGATTTAGGCAACAAGAAACATCCAGGGTGATTAAGGGGATCCGCAGATCAGCCCAAGAACCTCCTCTCACAAACTCCAGGCACACTGCTCAAGCTTTTGGGGAATATTATAAAGTCCTATGTGCCGCACAAAAATCTAACATGCAGGGAGACATACAACACTTTCTGTCACAAGCACACCTCCCTAAACTCTCACCGCAGCAAATCTTATGCCTTGAAGGGGACATAACAGAACAAGAGGTTGTATGTGCCATCCAAGAACTGACCCTAGACAAAGCCCCATGTCCAGATGGCTTCTCCCCCAACTTTTACAAAGCCCTAAAAAAGAAACTCGGCCCTGTCTAGCTGACCTGTTTCAGGAGGCCCATGCCATGCACCAACTAGATCATCAGAAGCATACATCACCCTTATTCTTAAGTCAGATAACGATTTGGAGCCTATGTCAAACTACAGGACTATCTCCCTACTCAACACAGATATGACTGACAAAAGTGTTGGCCAACAGGGTTAGCAGGGTGTGGCCCTCTCTAATAGGTTCATAGCAAGTTGGATTTATACAGGGCACACTGTCAAAGGACCACTTGAGAAAAGCGTTGAAGATCCTCTCTGTGGCCGGGGACCTGAAGGTCCCAACAATACTTATGTCCTGAGATGCGGAGAAGGCCTTGACAGGGTCTCATGGCAGTTCCTCCTACACACCCTCAAGGAGTTTGGATTCCTTGACACATTTATACAATGGATCCAGCTACTGTATTCCCACACGTCAGCTAAAACAGTACGTAGTGGAGTACACGCTGCACAATTCCCCCTTGAAAAGGGTATGAGACAGGGATGCCCACCCCCCCCCCGACTCTTAAACTTATTCTTTGAACCTCTGACCAGGACACTGTTACTCGATGACTACATAAAAGGAATACAAGTGCATACTAAGTACAGTACTACAAAATTTCTGCCTCTGCAAATAACATCCTGCAAATACAGCAAAATAAATAGTCCACCCTCAAAATCTTGGACATCCAGCACAAATTTGGCAAGCTCACAGGATACCAGCTCAACCTGTATAAAATGCAAATTATGCCACTAAACAAATGCACATACAAGGCAGAGGTCATGAGACAGAGAGGCACTTGGTCTCCAGAAGGTACTAAATACCTGGGGATTACAGTAGCATAGAGCCCTAAGAAAATGTTCACCCAAAACTTGGGACACCATATACCAAAAACATAAACAAGACCTAGCGAGATGGACAGCCCTCCCCCTATTCCAATGGGCTAGAATCAATGTGATCTAAATGGATGTACTCCACATGGTACTATATCTCGTAAGTATGCCTGATCAAGTAATACCGTACCAATGGTTCACACTTCTAAAAACCATTCCCACAAAGTTTTTATGGAATGGAAAGGTCCCTAGAAGAGCCTATACTAAGCTAATTCCCTGTAACTTTCAGGGAGGACTTCAGCTCCCTGACTTTAAGTTAAATTACTTTGCAATGAGAGCCAGACAGTTTTTATGGTGGAGAGCAGCAATCGAGGACCAGTCAAGTGCTGAATATATACAACACTGGCAGGTTATGGAACTGGACCTTTGTCGGGTACCAGGTATAGATATTTGAGCCCCACTTAACACACTCTACAGCAAACTCCCCAACGCACTTAAACATATACCCACAGGTAGCTCAGTATGCATCTGTCGACATACGAAAATTACATACTCACCGTAATTCTTGATCTTCTTGGACAAGTCTTCACCATTTAGTCATACTTCTGGGTTACAGTACCAAGATAAATCAATCCCCCGAGCTGGGCGGTATAAGACTGCGCTCACTCAGGACAGAAGTCCTTTAAGGATTGTCCTGCCAAAGGAAGCATACTGTCTGGCATGGACATCCAGAGCATAGTGCTTCACGAAAGTGTGTACTGTGCTCCAAGTAGTTGCTTTGCAAATGTCTGCAATGGGAACAACCGCTTCCCTGCACAGAAGCCAGGAGTGCGTGACACCCTGCTCAGTGAGATAGTACATGGTTGTGGTATTGTCCGTCTGGACTTGCACCACTTGACCCCGAAGGAGTGGAGCGAAGGCTGACAGTGCCAGTCTGACTACTCTGAACTCCGGCAGGTTGATATGATATTGGGATTCCTCAGGGGTCCAGAAGCCGTGGGCTCTGTGATTCCCCATGCGGGTGCCCCAGCTCGTGAGAGAGGCATCAGTCGTGAGAACGTCCGTCGGCGCGGGATGGACAAATGGGATCCCTTCCTGCAAATGTGCTAGGATGGTCCATCATTGGAGAGCATCCCACATCTTCTGGGTCACTGTGACCAGCTGATCAAATTGACCAAGATGCTGGGTCCACTGGCTGGCCAGCTCCCATTGGAGGGGGCGCATATGCCACCGGGCCCATCGGACCACAGTGGTGCAGGCCGCCATGTACCCCAGAAGGTGCAGAAAGTCACGGGCATGGCACAAGCGTCCAACCAGAAATGACTGGGCAAAGGAGGAAAAAACCTCCGTACTGTCCGTCGGGAGCCGGGCTCTGGCTCGGCAAGACTCGAGCTCTGCCCCGATGAAGCATATCACCTACAAAGGTACATGTTCCGACTTGGCCTCGTTGACCAGGAGACCAAGATCGGTGCAGGTCTGGAGGGCCAAATCCCTGGACCTCTCCACTTCTTGTTTGGAAGGACCCACTAAGAGCCAGTCGTCGAGACAGGGGTACACTCTGATCCCTCGATGCTGAAGATGGGCTGCCACCACTGCAATGCATTTGGTGAAGACCCAAGTGGCCGATGACAGGCCGAACGGCATGGCTCGGAACTCAAATAGGGCCTCTTCTGCTCAGAAGCAAAGGAACCTTTGGTGAGACGGACGGATCAGGACATGAAAGAACGCGTCCTGGAGACCCAGAGAGCAAAACCACATGTTCTGCTTGAGAGAGGGTAAGATCTGGGACAGAGTTACCATCTTGAATGTGCGTGGCCTGAGAAATTGGTTCAGGTTGTGCAGATCTAGAATGGGGCACCAGCCCCCCATCCGCTTCGGAACCAGGAAGCACCTGGAAATGAATCCTGGGTTGACAGGGGGGTCCGTGACTCTGGCCACCACCTCCTTGTGGAGGAACTGGGCGATGTCATCTCAAAGAGCGAACTAAGTGTGTACGGACACCATCTCCTTATGTGGGGCGCGGGCTCGGCGGGTACTGTTCGAAATAAAGAGGCAGTCCCTGGCCAACCACTTCTAGAACCCATCTGTCTGTGGTAACAATGGACCAGGCGGAAAGGAAGTGGCAGAGCGGGCCCCTCACGGCAGGACTCAGAGCTTCCGTGGCAGGTATGGGGGTGGACACCCCCATCCCCTCACTGGGCAGGCTTGGAGGAAGAGGATCCAGACTGGGGACCACCTGAGCCCCGTCCTCTAGGTTTATGGGCCAGTGGGGGCCTGGACTTGGGCCGAAGGCGCCAAGGTTGTGCCTGCTGTTGCTGCCCCAACTGGAAATGGGGCTGCCTGGCCACGGGGGCAGAATGCCGAAAGTGCTTCTTCTTCTGCTTTCTGAAACCCTGGGATTCCTTCTGTGCAGAGGTCATGGAGTCAAAGGTGGCACTGGACTTCTCGATGCACTGGAGGTGACCGTCCATACCTGGGCTGAAGAGGTCAGTACCCAGGAAAGGGACATCCGTTAGCTTGTGTGGGGTGTACACCGTGAAGGTGGAAATCCTTAACCAAGCCCTTCTAGAACCCACCTGTCTGTGGTAACAAAGGACCAGGCGGGAAGGAAGTGGCAGAGCATGGCAACCGTGGCCACCACCGAGTGGGCAAAAGAGTCCCTGAGATCCAGAGCCATCTGGAGTTGCTGCTTCGCAACAGCCTGACCCTGGTCATGGACCTGCTTGACCATGGTCTGGAGGTCTGCGTGGAGGTGAGGTAGAACCTCATCAAGTGATCCCAAGAGGGCATAAGAGAAGTGCGCCATGATGACGGCCGAGCTTGCCTGACAAAGGCCAAGCGAAGAAGTGGCATAGACTTTCTGGGCAGAATGGCCCAGTTTTTTGGACGTTTTTTAGAGCATTTGTGCGCCTTCTTCGGCTTGTCAGTTGAAGAGGTCCAAGACCTTAACCTGGATCATCGGAGTGAATAACAGGGTTGTTCGTAAGGAGCCGGGGAGGATGGAGGCTCTTCCTGGTCCGGGACCAGGTCCCTGAGGGGATTCCCATCAGGCTGTGTCTCCTCTTCGATGACAGGCAGGACCAGGGTCCTGGATAAGGAGTTGTTGGCCTCATCGAGTGACAACGGGTCAACTGGATCGAGAATAATCTCGACCAGATCGTCGTCCTAGGTTTGAGCCAGCTGGCCTGACGGGGGGACCGTGAAGCCAGTGGCCGAGGCTGCAGCCTCGACTGAAGTCAAGACAGGTGATTCCTGGGACTGAGATCTCTCACGATCCTAAGAACATTGTTGGCGAGATGAAGTTTCCCTCAGCTCCTTGTCCTTTTTACGGGATCAAGAGACATGTGCGCTCACAGGCCCTTCACCCTTGGTGGAAAGGGATTGGCAAAACTCCTGAAAGGAACCAGAGAAAGTGGAGCCCAAATTGAGCGGGACAAAGAAGGACATCGAGGACCGATCCACTGCCCGAGCCGCCTCTTCCTCATAAGTCTTCATTTGTTCGTGCTGCTCAGCAGACCCCACAGCTGCGGAGACCACCCATTGGGCTTCCTTAGATTTGACCAGCGGATTCCATTTCTCCGGTCTGCCCAGTTGAAGTCATGTGAGATGATCGTCTAAGACGTTCAGGTGAAAAGCGCGACACATCTCACAGGCCTGAGTGTCATGACCAACACCCAAGCAGTACACACACACACGAGGCATGCGGGTCAGTGTGAGACATCTTTTGCCCGCACGGGCAGCAGTGGAAACAGAGTGAGGATTTATCCTCCATCGTGGTCGATATCATGAAGTGATTTGCGGAAACTCTAATGAGTCTAAGTTTAGGTAAATCCGTGGATTTAAATGCCAGGGCCTACAATAGCGTGTGAGTGGTATGGACGGAACCTGAATCCTCCAGTGGAAAGGAAGATCTGGCGTCAAGGGGCGGAGCCGAGGCATATACCACCAGGGTGGGTGGGAGGAGCTGGCTTAAAGACCTTCCGGCAAGATTCTTAAAGGGAAAGGACACGCCAAACAGTGTGGCTAGAACAAAATATCCACGATCCTAGAACTTTAAATCACACGTGGCTAGAGGCTCAAAGAGTTTGCGAGTAAGCATATCTAGCACAAGATTAATATCTCATTCGGCAACTGGCTTTCTAACCGGGGCCTTGTGTGCAGAATGCCTTTGAGGAATCTTTTGAACAGGGGTAACTGAGCCAGAGCCATGTTCTAGACTGGCTCATGACAGGCGGAGAGCATGCAGAAGTTTAAATTGACAGATGAGTGTTGCAATTCTGCATCTGAGAGATCTAATAGGTATTCCATTACTTTACCTGGAGGACACAAAAAAGGGTCTAAGTAGATCTTAGTACACCATTTCAAGAAACATTTCCATTTAGCCGTGCAAGTCTTCCTGGTGGAAGGCTTATGAGCTGCCAAGAGGATGTCCGCGATCCTTTGAAAGACGTTAAACCTGCTGACTTCTATCTCCTCAGGAGCCAGGCATGGAGACGAAGGGAGCACAAGTTGGAATGGACCAGGGATCCCTGCGTCAGGAGGTCCATTCACAAAGGCAGTTGCTTCGTAGGTGCATCCGACAACTTGTTGAGCTTGGGAAACCATATCTGTTGAGGCCAGCATGGTGCAATGAGAATCATCTTGCCCCCTTGTGCCTCCAGTTTGAGCAGTACCTCTGAACTAGCGGGGGAAGAGGAAATGCACACAGAAAATGTCTTGTACACTGCAGCCTGAATGCATCCTGACAGAAAATGCCAGGTTCTAGATTTCTGGAGCAGAATAGATGCAGTTTTGCATTGAGTGAGGACGCAAATAGTACAGGTCTTCACTGTCCCACTCGTCAAAGAGAGATTACGCGATGTCTGTTGCAAGCGACTACTCGTGAGGATCTGCTTCTGTCCTGTTGAGCTGGTCTGCCAGATTGTTCTGAGCTCCCGGCAGGAAAACTACCTGGATCATTATTTCATGCTTGAGGCACCACTCCCATACTCTCATGGCTTCTCTGCATAGAAGGGTAGGAGTGTGCTCCGCTCTGCTTGTTGATGTACTACATCGCCACTTTGTTGTCTGTCTGAAGAAGGATTATCTTCTGGCTGACATCTTTCAGGGCTTTGAGGGCATACAGGACTGCTCTTATCTCTAGTACAGTTATGTGAAGATGAGACTCCTCCTGGGTCCTCACTCCCTGAGTGTGAAGGTCCTGGCAGCGAGCCACCCAACTGAGCAGGGATGCTTCTGTGGTGATGTGATCTGAGATTCCTGTGGGGCAAAGGGCAGCCCTTGTAGTAGATTGTCCTCTTGTATCCACCATCCTAGTAATCTCTGCAGTGGTTCTGTCACTTTTATTGGATAAGACTGTGGATGTTTTACAGGGGGGTGCATTGCACGCTGAGCATCCATTTTGTGATCCTCACGCACAGCTGAGCTAGAGGTACTGTGAAGATGGAGTAGGCCATGAGGCCTAATCTCTATTGCATGGAGTGAGCTCTTACAGGGTTGTTCTCTCTGATGAAGCGAACCATTTGGAGAATGTCATTCCTCCTGTCCTCCATAAGAAAGGCCCTTGCTTTTGAAGTATCCAGAAGAGCTCCTATGAAGAGGAGCTGCTGGGAGGGCTGAAGTTGTGACTTTTCCAAATTCAGAAAGACCTCCATGGAGGTGAGGAACTGAGATGCTGCTGGATTTGCTTCCTGTGTCTTGTGCCTTGACAGACTTGCCAAAAGCCAATTGTCTAGGTATGGGAATACTTGAACCCCGAGCTTCTGAAGGTGTGCAGCAAGAACTGCAAAACACTTAGTAAAGACTTGAGGTGCCAAGGAGAGCCCAAAGGGCAGGACTCTGAACTGGTAATGCTGACCCAGGGCCACAAAACAAAGGTACTTGTGGTGATTTTGGTATGCTGGAACGTGCTGCTGGTAGGCATCTTGCATGTCTAGTGATGTGGTGTTGTTGGAGAAGTGGCAGAAGTGTCTCCAAGGAGACCATTTTGAACTTCTCTCGGAGCAAGAACTTGTTCAACTTTCTGAGGTTCAGAATGGGGTACATGCCCCGTCTTTTTCGGAACCAGAAAGCAATGGAAGTAGAACCCTGTGTTTCGCTCTGCCCAGGGACCCACTTCCACTGCCCTTTTCTTTAAAAGGCCAATTATCTTGGAAATGAGAAGGTGTGACTGAGCGGTTGTCAGACTGTGCTGTTGCTTGGGCAGTAGGTATGGGGGAATCTCTGCGAAGTTCAGAGAGTATCCATCCCAGACAATACTGAGGACCCACTTGTCTATGGTGACAGACTTCCATTGGTAGTAAAAATGAGTCAGATGACCTTGGAGAAGAGCCCCTTGGGCAGTTGAGATGAGAATGGAGCTAGACTTTCAAAGGGTGGCACTAGACGCGTTCGGCCCTTGTGCCTTTTGCTGCGTTTTCTTTTGCGGCTGAGGACACTGGTTTCCGTTTGGGGTACCTCGGTCTCTGCCTAGAAAGGGCTGCCTGTTACGAACAAACTGATGGTTTCTACTTCTTTAAGGTGTTGAAGGAGCCGGCCTGGCTATTCTAATGGCAGTCCTGATTTTCTGTGCAGCTTTCAGAGCTTGTTCCACCTGTGGGCCAAACAGATATGTACCGTCAAAGGAAAAATACAGTTACGTAGAAACTTACTGTAACAGCAGATCTTTGAGAGGAGCTCTTGCAGCAGGTAATACCATTAGGACTAAACCACCAAGCGTTAGGACCTCACGGAAAACTTCTAGCTAGCAGTCTATGGTGGGGTCCTCGGCACCACCTCAGTTCTCCTGCCGGAGACCCGGCTCAAAACAGATGGAGAACCGAGGAGGATGATCTATCCCTAAAGAGAAAATTGTAATATTAGTCCCCAGGGGCAGGTGGGTGGGAAAGCCACCTGCTGCAAGAGCTCCTCTCAAAGACAGTACAGTTACGTAAGAACTTACCGTAACAGTAGATCTTCGAGAGAGGCTCTTGCAGTAGGTAATTACATATAGGACTGATGCCAGCCAGTGGCAGAACCCCACGGAAAAATTTCTAGCTAGCAGTCCCTGGCGGGGACCGCCCCCACGTCAGGCGACCAGCGTCAGACGACGTCGGTATAAAGGGGTGGTCCCAGATGCCTGCCTTCCAGTTCTTTCCCGCCACAGGCCCGGACGAGAGAGAAGCAGATATTTCCCTCAATGGAAAAGGAGCTGAAAAAGCCTAGGGGGATGGAGGGCAGGAAGGTGTTACCTACTGCAAGAGCCTCTCTCGAAGATCTACTGTTATGGTAAGTTCTTACGTAACTGTACTATCTTACTTCGAGAGGGCTCTTGCAGTAGGTAATTACACATAGGACAGAATCCCAAGCAGTCTGGAACAAATGAAAGGCACCGGGAGGAGGAACTACTCCAAGAAGTAGCAAAAAACCCTGCAAGCCTCAAGAAAGGAGGCCTTGCAAGACCGCTAACCCGAAGCCTGCTCTATGGCGAGAGGCAATGTCCAAACTGTAATGTTTAGTAAAGGTATGGATGGAAGTCCAAGTGGCGGCAGCACAGATGTCTGCCGCAGACACATTCTTGAAACAAGCCGCAGAGGCTGCTACTCCACGAGTGGAGTGACCTCTGACTTGACCCAGTAGGGTCTTGTTGTACTTGTCATAACAGAAAGTGATGCAATGGGCCAACCATTTTGATAGGCATTGCTTAGAAACGGCATTGCCTTCTCTTTTGTGAGCAAAAGAGACGAACAACTGATCAGTCTTTCTGAGACCCTTCGTCCTATCGGTGTAGTATCTCAGAATCCTGCGAACATCCATGGTATGGAGCAAGTATTCTCCTTGGTTGGAGTACTGCGTGAAAAAGGCAGGTAATTCAATAGACTGATTTGAAGTAGATTCCGCTACCACCTTCGGGAGAAACTTAGGATTCCTGCGAAGAGCTACCCATTCTTTGTGAAAAATCAGATAAGGGATTTTGCACATCAGGGCCTGGAGCTCGGAAATTCTGCAAGCAGAAGTAATGGCCACCAAGAAGAGTGTCTTCCACGATAAGAACTTCAAGTCTGCGCAAGCCGCAGGCTCAAAGGGAAGAAGGGTAAGTTTCTCGAGGACAAAGTTTAAGTCCCAAGGGGAGCTGAGTCCGGACAGGGGCCTGAGATGAAGGACCCCTCTGAGAAAAGTTTTGGATACCTCCAGTTGGGCAAATGCCTTATCAGTGAAAGGGACATGGTAGGCTGAAATAGCCGCCATATGGACTTTCAAAGAGGAGTGACTGAGACCCAGGTCGAAAAGATGACGGATGTAATCAAGCAGAACGGTTACAGGACAGGAAAAGGGCTCCACGTTCCTGGACGCAGCCCAAATGGAAAAGCTTTTCAATTTCATGGCGTAGGTGAACCTAGTGGAGGGTTTTCTAGCCTCCACCAGAATCTCGGCCACTTTAGGAGAGATGCCGAGGCGAGATTGGGCTAGGTCTGCAGGAGCCATG
Organism: Neoceratodus forsteri; assembly: GCA_016271365.2. NCBI lineage: Eukaryota > Metazoa > Chordata > Ceratodontiformes > Ceratodontidae > Neoceratodus > Neoceratodus forsteri. Next base: position 312,805,873 of record CM028137.1, on the reverse strand, counting down.
CATGAAGTTGAAGGGACTTGAGTCCCGGATGGACCAGGGTCCCCTGATCCTGGGTTAGCAATCCTCAAGATAAAGGAAGAGGAAGAGGAGGAACCTCTGAGTATTGTTGTACAAGAGAGAACCAGATTTGCCTGGGCCAGAAAGAAGCGATCAGAATCATTCTCGCACCTTCCAATGCAAGTTTCTGCAACACACGAGGGACCAGAGGAATTGGAGGAAAAGCATAGACGAATCTGTCCTTCCAGTTTAGAGATAGAGTGTCGCTCCAGAGTGCCTCGCCTTCTGAGCGAGCGAGCAAAGTTGAAGCTTTGTTCTGGGAGGAAGCTTAACAGGTCTATCTGAGGAGTCCCCCAAATCTGGAAGATGCTTTTAGAACTTTTTCGTCCAGTTCCCACTCGTGTGGCAGAGCCGACGAACGACTTAGCTTGTCTGCCAGGATATTGTCGACTCCCGGAACGTGGATCGCTGTGAGGTGAAGGTTGTGAAGTGTTGCCCATTCCCAAACCCTCATCGCTTCCCTGCACAGTGGGTAGGACCGAGTCCCTCCCTGCTTGCTGATGTACCACTTCACGCACATGTTGTCTGTTTGGACAGCTAGGTGACCGGGAAGGATGTATTGGTGAAGGGCTTGGAGAGCATACAGCACTGCTCGAAGCTCGAGCACGTTGATGTGGAGAACTAACTCCAATTTTGACCATAAGTCCTGGGTTCGGTGAGGACCCAGATGGGCTCCCCAACCTTCACCTGAAGCGTCCGTGGTCAGAGTTTGATCGGGCGGAGGATGAAAAAAGGGGACCCCCAGAATAGGTTCTCTGGAACCATCCACCATTGCAAGTCTCTTATCATCAGCGAGGAGATCAGTACCAGATGATCTAGGTCGTCTACCAGTTGATCCCACTGAAGGCGGAGAGTCCACTGAGAGATTCTCATGTGGGGGGCACGCGCGGAACCGTCAGGATGGCAGCCGCCATAAGCCCCAGTAGACGGACCACCGACCTCGCCGGAACCCTCCTGTATTCCGATAGAAGGGAAATCTGGGACTGGAGGGAGGCCCCCCTGTCCGGAGGCAGGAAGGCCCTGCACAATGTCGTATCAAGGATTGCCCCGATGAACTGGAGTCTCTGAAAAGGATCCAGATGAGACTTGGAATGGCTGATGGTGATATCCAGGCCAGTGAAAACCTGCTGGGTGAGGGAGAGAAAATGCAGGAGTTCCTCCCTGGACGGGGCCGCCAGGAGACAGTCGTCCAGGTAGGGAAAAACCTGAACTCCCAAAGTACGCAGGTGGGCCGCTACCACTGCCAGGCATTTGGCAAAGACTCGGGGAGCCGAGGAAAGACCAAAGGCAGTGCCTGAATTGGTAGTGGTCCCCTGAACGCAAACCTGAGGTACTTCGCGGCGGCGAATGGGGATGTGCAGGCACGCATCCTGCATATCCAGTGCAAAAGCCATTGGCCCGGCCAAGTAGGGGCAAGAGGGTCTGAAGGGAGAGCATCCTGAACCTCTTGTACTCCACATATAGGTTCAGGGAGCTGAGATTGAGAATGGGTCTGAGATCTCCCGTCTTCTTTGGTACAAGGAAGAAATGGGAATAGTAACCCGTCCCGTGAAGGTGAGGGGGGATGGGCTCTATGGCCTGTTTCGCAAGGAGAGCAGAGATTTCTTTCTTGACCAAAGAAAGATGGTCCCTTTAGTAAGAGGAGTTCAGAGGGGGGTGACGTGGAGGTTTCAGCAGAAACTCTATGGAGTGCCCCTCTGCTATGATCTGAAGCACCCATGAATCCGATGTTATTCTCTCCCAACCCGGAAGGTGGAGGGAGAATCTCCCTCCTACTGGTTCCTCCGGGTGTCCGGAGGCGGTGGGAGAGGGAAGGAGTCAGGTGGTGGGAGGCAGTGCAGGTGCTGGGGCACCCGCTGCTTTTGGCGGTGGTGCCTGGCAGCTGTGGGGCCCGACGCTTAGTGGCCTGCCTTCTGAGGTTTGCTTGAGGCCGGCTGCGCTCATGAAAGGGAGAGTGCTGTGGGGATGGGGACGGTACATAGAATCAACAGATTTAATGGTCAGTCCCTTCTCCTGTAAGTCAGTGATGACGCCCTTGACATCACCACTGAAAAGCACAGAACCTCTGAAGGGTGCTTCGAATTGCTGACTGCACCTCCGGACCAGACCTCGAAACACGGAGCGATGCATGACGCCGAAGACTTACGCTAACGCAGAGTCTCGCCCCGCGGTGTCCACTGCATCGTAGGTCGCCCTCAGAATATGACGACTGGCCGAACAAGCAGAACGGACCAGGTCGGCTAACTCCTGTTTGACTTGGGAGTCAGGCAAGGAGTCAATCTGAGTTCCGCCTGGGTAAGGACAGCCTGGTAATCCCCATATGTGCTACATAATTTAGGGCTCTAATCCCCAGTGTGGAAGAAGCATAGATCTTCCTTCCATACTGATCCAGAAGGCGAGATTCCTTATTCGGGAGATGAGCTCAATGTTTGGTGTGCTGACCGCCGTGAGTGGCGTTAATCACAACCGAGTCTGCACGGGGGTGAGAGTCTAAAAAGTCTACACCCTCCGGAGCCTGGTATAGCCTGTTGGACTTCCGAGGAAGTGGGGCTAAAGCAGACGGTTGTTTCCAAATAGTGAAAACAAGGTGGGCGTGAGGCTCGATCCAGGGTGGCACTAGAATAGGGGCCGTAAGGGGCAAGTCCAGATGTTCGGCGAGTTTAACCCGCTGAGGATCTGGCTCCAAGGAATGCCACTGATGGACTTCCTGAGCAACTCCGTGAAGGAAGGATCCTCCGGAGGAGACTTCGGAGGAGTCCTCGGCCGGGGCTGGACGGAGAGCGCGGCTCGTCGTCTTTCTCGGAACAGCCATTGGAGGCATCCGAGGAGTCCGACAGAGAAGAAGAAGAGGAATTTGAAGCAGAGTAAGACTCCCTGGCTCGTCTAGGGAGAGGAACGGGTTCCTTAGGGGGGATCCCCGGAAGCGTGTCCTGCCCCACTCTGGATCCCGAGAGCAGAGCCTGGGAATCCAGAGGCAGAGAGAAAGTGTGCTGTCTGGGGCGTACGGGAGCCGGGGGTGGCACCGTCGCCGTAAGACGGCTCTCGATTTCCTTGGTGAGCTCAGCCTTGGCCTCAGCCCATCAGGAGGCCAGAGTTCCTGGAGATCCACCGCGCCCAGGGGCAGGGAGAAGGGATAGTTGCACGGATGAAACCCGAGAGTGTCTGTAACCCGGCCGCGGGAATACCGAGCTGGGTATTGCAGCCGCCGGGTACCGCGGCCGGTGGAGTCGGCGCCGGGTACTGCGGCGCAGGATACTGTGGACCTGGGAAAACCAGCGTTGGATAAGACGGTGGATACCCAGGCTCTGGAGGAGCTGCCGGAGCAGACGGCCCAGTCGGGAACTCCACGGGCGGATCAACTGTGATAGGCCCGTGGGATGGAGGGCCCGAGGGAAGAGGAATATCCCCCGCCGGTGTCGGAGGGGCCGGTGTCGGAGCCAGCGTCGGGGGAGCCGGCGTCTGGGAAGCCGACGCCAGATCCGCCTGTAGGAAGAGGATCGGATGGCGGACCAGCATCCTGAGCCTCACCTGGGACGGAGGGGAAAAATCCCCGGGATCAGGCAGGGGGGACTCGGGCTCCCCGGATGGCAGCGAGGGCTGCGGGGAACCTGGGATGACAGACGGAGCAGGGTCTGCCGTAGGCTCCGAGGCCCGGCGCATGTCGGAGGAGCCGGCGTCCGACTTCGGGTCCCTCGTCGGAAGCAGGCCAAGGATGTGAAGAGGCCCGGTCCAAGGGGGACGCTGCTGTGCGCCGCCCCGAAGGGTCAGGTGTCTTAGCGGCCTTCTCCTGGCGGACGTTGGAGGAGCCGACGTCCGGCTTATGGGAGGCGCCTGCACCAGTAGGCCGCAAGCCTGCGGCGGTACTGGGGGCTGAAGCCTCCTTTTGCCCGGAGGCATTCAGCGGCTCGAATGCTAACCCGACGGGTGGGTCGATGCCTCCTCCAAAGCCTTGGAGGCTGCCGGCTTATCCCCGGAGGTTACGCATTTGGCACGGGCCGGAGTCGCTGAGGAGGAGCTTCTCCTGGTGCCTTTCTTTGTCCCGCTTCTTGTGTCCTTCAGGGAGGTAGACGCCTGGCGAAACTTCTTCAACTCCTTCTCCATCGCGGACATCTTCTTCTTGAGGAGATGGGCTTCGAGAGACTGCTGGCGTTGTCTGCGGGTGGCCGTGTTGAAATGAAGGCAGTGCGGACACTTGTCGACCGCGTGGTCGGAGCCTAAACAGAAAAGGCAGAGGGAGTGACCGTCTTTGTGAGGCAGTTGAGCGCTGCACGAGTCGCACTTATTTTTTGAAGGGGACGACATATACCGACGTTCACCTGATGAAGAAAATACAAAATACTGATACTTTCGGAAAAACCGACGAAGCAACAGGACTGAGTGTTATGAACTTAACCGCAAGGCGCTGCACAAGCTGATGGCGGGAAAGAACTGGAAGGCGGGCATCTGGGACCGCCCCTTTATACCGACCTCGTCTGACGCCCGTCACCTGATCGGGGTACCGCCAGGGACTGCTAGCTAGAAATTTTTCCTGTGGGGTCCTGCCGCCGACCGGCGTCAGTCCTATATGTAATTAACTACTGCAAGAGCCCTCTCAAAGTAAAATCTACTGTTACAGTAAGTTCTTACGCAATTGTACTAACTCACTTAGAGGGGGAGCTCTTGAAGCAGGTAATACCATTAGGACTGAGTCTCAAGCAATATCCAAGAAGAGACCCAGGTCAAGATGGTGGAGGATAGTAGTGCAGAGCTGTAGGCAATTAGGAGAGGAGTCCCTGAAAGACTACTAGGCCGAAACCTGCTCTCCTTCTGGAAGCAATGTCCAGACTGTAGTGCCTAATGAAAGTGTGCACTGAAATCCAAGTAGCGGCGCACATAGGTCCGCTGAGGAAACATTTCTGAGTGAAGCGAAGGATGTTACTATCTCTCTGGTGGAGTGACCCTATCCGGTCCTGGTAAGGGTTTGTTGTGCTGCTGATAACAGAACGTGATGCAATTCACGAGCCACTTAGCGTCTGTTGTGTCACTGGTGCCCCAACCTTCCTTTGGGCAAACGAGACAAACAACTGGTCTGTCTTTCTGGAGGAACTGGTCCAGGCACGGTAGTAATGAAGAATCCTATGTACATCCAGAGTATGTAATAAGCCCTCCCCTCTGTTTGAGTACTCTGGATAGTAAACTGGTAGTTGTATGTCTTGGTTCAACGTAAACTCAGACACAACCTTCGGAAGAAACTCAGGGTTTGTACGCAGGGCTACCCTGTCCCTCTGAAAAAATAAGATAAGATAAGGCTCTTTACACATCAGAGCCTGCAGCTTGGAAATCCTCTGAGTTGAAATACAGTAACAGCAACTAAAAATAACACCTTTCAAGACAGAAGGCGTAGCTTGCAACTTGCGGCTGGTTCAAAGGGGGGCAAGGTAAGTTTCTCTAAAACAAACAGGAGGTCCCAAGGCTGCACAGGGTCTCTCTTGGGAGGTCTGATATGCAAGATGCCCCTTAGAAAAGTCTTACATAGATCCAACTGTGTCAGAGTCTTTCCATTCAGTGGTGCATGATAAGCTGACAGCGCACAGAGATTCACCTTAATGGACGAGTAGCTAAGGCCCAGGTCCAATAAGCAGAGAAGATACTCCAGCACAGATTCCACCGGACAAGTGAGGGGATCCAGAAAACGGGGGAATGCCCACAAACAGAAGCACTTCCACTTCATGGCATATGTTGCCCTGGTAGAGGGTTTTCTCGCTGTGACGGGTACCTCTGATACTCTAAGGGATACTCCAAATCTATCCCTAGCTAAGTCAGCAGGAGCCATGCATGCAAATGCAGGGACCGGAGGACTGGATAGACCAGTGTCCCTTGCTCCTGGGCGAGCAAGTGAGTGGACAAGGACAATGGAACCAGTGGTTCCGATGCCAGCTGTTGTAACAGCAGGAACCAAATCAGTCAAGACCAGAAGGGTGCGGCCAGAAACATTTGGGCACCCTCTGCCTGCAACTTGAGTAGGATCCTCTGAAGAAGAGGGAAGGGACGGAAGGTGTACAGGAACCTCCCTGTCCAAGAGAGGGACAATGTGCCTCGCCAAAAAATAGCAGGCCCTGGATCTAGCAAGCAGAAATTGGGCAGTTTGGTGCTGTGTAGGTGTCGTCGAGGCACAGGTCAGGAAGCGTAGAAAAAACCAGGAGCAGTTGTGGAATTCACAAAAAGTGTTTATCAGTACTAGCGGTAACTAAAAAAAATAAATGTGTCCAGTATAACTATTTACAAAGGCCAAATAAACAGAGAAGATCCATTTGAGTTTTCCTTCAATCTCTGTGTGTCTCTTGCAAGAAATTGCAACTCCGTTTTACAAGTCCTTGCAACCCCCTCCTTAACAAGCATCCTGTTGTTTTTTCTAAAATGTTTTTGTAAATTTCCAGTGTTCTTGTGTCAGGCAGGTGCAGCAAGAACACAATGCCCCAGAACCAATGCCCCTTCTCCACAGCTCTTCTGAACGAGGACTTAAAAACTACTCTCAGGTTAACCCCTTGAGTTCCCAACAGCTTTTTGCAATCATCTCAAACTATAATTACATACATTTCAACAGTAACACTATATAATTTCTAAACAAAGGGATCCCAATATCAGTTACATTTCCACATAATGATTTGCATATATTTTTATACCAGCAGATATGCAAGGGAGGACAAGACAGAAACATCTAGGGATGACTGAGAGACCGTGAGAGGCAAAGAATTTCGAGACTGTCAGGGTGATAAAATCCTAGGTCTCATGACTTCTGGTTCCGGCACCTACTTGATGGCAGCCTAGCTCTCTAAGCTTTGTGCTGGTTAGTACAATCCGAGCCCAACTGTCACATTAAAATCGTCATCCTGCTACCAAACCGTAAAACAGAATACATAATGCCTTTGAAACAGCGGAACAAAGATCAACTGCCTGGATCCTTGGCAAAACCACAAAGAAACATACTGGACACCCCGATCACGCACCACCTTGCAAACTGAGGTCTCTACTCCAACATCGCCTCCACCACACAGCGAAACATTGGAAAAAGAATGCACATTTACCTCTAAGAGGCTCTGTAAAGAGCTTAAACAACTAAATGCTACTCTTCAGCGTTTAGAAGAAAAAGTTTCTGAAGACCATAGAAACTTAGCAACTCTGGAAAAATGCATGGACACCACTGAACATACCTTAACGGACTACACCACCACAACAGATTTGCATAATACAGCCCTACTAGATCTCCACTATGGAGAACAACAACTTAAAGATCTAGAAAATAGAAATAGAAGAAATAATCTTCACCTGCATGGGGTCTTGGAAGGCACTGGGGAGGGCAACATGCTTGCGTTTATGGACAGTTTTCTTAAAGAACTGCTCAACTTACCTGCAGAGAAAGACCTGGGCATCATACGCACCCACCGCTCCTTGATCCCACGCCCTCAGGATCCTAAAGCAAGACCTAGATCCATAGTTATAGCCCCTCCGCCTTGCCTGGAGCAAAAAAAAGATAAACACTTTGGTGATGTGCAGTTGTTCTTTGAACAAGATTAAGCTCCTCAAACCCCGTCTAAATGACAAAAAGTGTTCCAGGTGGTGAAACTTTTACGGCAGGCAGGTCGACAAGTAACAATAATCATAGTCGCTAGCTCGAACAAGCCGAATTTTTGGAATAACCGAAGAGTTAGAAGCCAGGGCCTACAAAAAGCAAAAGCAAAGAGGAGGCAACCTGAATCTTCCAGCGGAAAGGAAGATCTGGCCTCATGGGGTGGAGCCGAGGGTTATACCACCCAGGTGAGTGGGAGAAGCCAGTTTGAAGAGCTCCCGGCAAGATTTAAAGGGGAAAGGGACATGTCAACTAGTGTGGATAAGAACAACATAGCCATATCCCTAGAATAGGCTCCCTTCTTTTGAAAGATGCAGTAGATCCCATTCCTCCTCTGTATCAGGGGATTGGCTACTTTTCACACTTTTTCCTGGTGCCCAAGAAAACTGGTGATCTGAGGCCCATTCTGGATCTCAGCTCCCTCAATCTGTTTGTGGAGTACAGGAGACGCAGAATGCTCTCCCTCCAGAGCCTTCTTCCCCTGCTGAGGTCAGATCAGTGGTTATGCACTTTGCACATGCAGGATGCATACCTGCATATCCCTGTTCATCCACCACATCACAGGTTCCTCCATTTTTGTTTTCAGGGGGAACATTTTCAGTTCAAGGCCCTCCCTCGGCTCCCTGAGTATTCACCAAATGCGTAGCAGTGGTGGCAGCCTCTCTACGCACTCGGGTGGTCTAGGTGTTTCCCTACCTGGATGACTGGCTGCTTGCAGCTCCCTCCAGGGAGGACCTGCTTCACTCCCTTTCTATTACCCAGGAGACATTCTTCAATCTGGGTATCACCATCAACCATGCCAAATCACATCTGGTTCCATGCCGATGTCTGCAGTTCATTGGGGCAGTGTTGGACACCAGTCTGGGCAAAGCCTTCCTTCTCCCGGACAGAATCGAGACTTTGCAGCAGCAGGTACACCTTCTGGTTTCTCAGAAGCATGTACTAGCTTGGAAGGTCCTTCGCCTTCTATGCCTTATGGTGGCTGCCATCCCGACAGTTCATTTGGCCAGATTACACATGAGGGTCACGCAGTGGACCCTCAAAGCCCAGTGGGACCAAACCACAGATGAGCTGGAGCAAGAGATTCTCATCTCTGACCCAATGGCCAGGGATCTCCAATGGTGGTTGATCCCGGAGAACCTCACTCTGGGGGTTCCCTTTTGCTCCACAGTTCCCTCCCAAACCCTGACAACGGATGCCTCCGGGGTCGGGTTGGGGGGCCCACCTCAGGTCTCACAAGACGCAAGGGAGCTTGTCCCAAAGCGAGTTACAGTTGCACATCAATGTGCTCGAGGTGAGAGGAGTCCTATACGCTTTCCAGGCACTCCAAACCCTCATCCTTCCTGGTCACCTTCTGGTACAGTCAGACAACATGTGCGTAGTCTGGTACCTCAACAAGGGGTGGGGGGGAAGCATTCTTACCCTGTGCCAGGAGGCGATGAGGGTGTGGTACTGGTCCTCGCAGCACAATCTCCACTTGACAGCGCTCCATGTGCCGGGAGTTCAGAACTCTCTGGCAGACACCCTCAGCCACTTGTTGGTGAGTGCTCAAGAGTGGGAAATAAAACAGGAGGTGTTAAATAACGTGTTCGCTCAATGGGGCACACCACAAATAGATCTGTTTGCCTCCCTAAGCAATGCCAAGCTTCTCGCCTTCTGTTCGCTCGCTCCAGGGTGAGACTTTTTTGGCAGGACGCGCTGTCTCTGTCTTGGAAGGGCAGATTCATTTACACCTTCCCTCCTATTCCTTTAATTCCGAGAGTCATGAACAAACTTTGAGCGCACACGAGCCTCATCGCTCCCTTCTGGCCGTGGCAAGTCTGGTTCTCTCTACTGCAACTGTTATCAGAAGAATCCCTCTTCCGATTTCTCAAGATCTGCTGACCCAGGATCAGGTGACTCTGGTCCATCTAGGCCTCAGATCCCTCCACCTTCATGCCTGGCTCCTTCGGACATAGCTGCTGCTCGCTTCGGCATTTCCCCCGAGGTAGCTCATATCCTGGTGGAGGCCAGAAAGCCTTCCATCAGATCGACCTACACGATGAAATGGAAACGGTTTTCTATTTGGGCAGGTTCTAAGCACTTGGAACCCTTTTCATGCCCGGTGGCCAGGATCCTGGACTACCTTAGGTACCTCTTCGACTTGGGTCTCAGTTACTCCTCTCTCAAAGTTCATCCGTCGGCCATTTCAGCCTATCATTTCCCGGTCAGAGATAAGTCTGTGGCTCAGCAGGAGGTCTCCAAGACTTTCCTAAAAGGGGTTCTTCATTTGAAGCCCCCTATATGTAATCCTGCCCCCACTGGGATCTCAATTTCATTTTGGAAAAGCTCACGCTGCCCCCCCCTTGAGCCAGCAGCGGAGGCAGACTTGTGTTTCCTGTGTTGGAAGACACTTTTTCTCGTGGCCATTACTGCTGCTTGCAGGATCTCCAAACTTCAGGCACTTATGTGCTGAGTCCCTTATTTGATTTTTCACAGGGATAGGATGGCCATGAGGACCAACCCCAAGTTTCTCCCCAAAGTGGTGGTGCAGTCTACGTTCAACCAATCTATTGAGCTTCTGGGCTTTTTTCTGGAGTACTCCAACCAAGGGGAGTACCTCCTCCACACTCTTGATGTGCATAGGATCTTGTGGTGCTATACTAATAGAACCAAAGAGTTCAGGAAAACGGATCAGCTTTTCATTTCCTTCGCTCCTAAAAAGGAGGGCCTTGCCATTTTTAAGCAGTGCCTATCCAAGTGGTTGGCCAACTGTATTATCTACTGTTACAACAAGTACAACAAATCCCTTCCAGGTCAGGTGAAAGGTCATTCTACCAGGGGCATGGCGGCTTCTGCCGCATGTTTTAAGAATATCTCAGCCACAGAGATGTGTGCAGCGGCCACCTGGATGTCTGTCCATACCTTTACTAAGCATTACAGCTTGAACGTTGCCACAGGGCTCCTTTCCTGAGCCCAGGGTCTGCCAGATTTATTTTTGTGGACAGCTTTTTTCTCCTCCTCCCTGGTTTCCGTTTGTTCAGAACTGCTTGGGACTCAGTCGTATTGGTGAAAACCTACTTCAAGAGCCCTCTCGAAGTAAAACAGTACAGTTACGTAAGAACTTACCATATAGCAGATCTTCGAGAGAGACTCTTGCAGTAGGTATTGCTTTCCCTCCCTCCATCCCTGAGTTTCTTCTTTTCCTCTTTTATCATGAGGCAATTCCTCTGCCCCTGTCATATCCTGTGGGCCTCTGGCGGGAGAACTGGAGGGCGGGCATGGGACCACCCCCTTTATACTTACGTACGCTGAGGTCGGGGGCAGTCCTCGCCAGAGACTGCTAGCTAGAAGATTTTTCCATGAGGTCCCAGCACCTGGCGGCTTAGTCTTATTGGGAAATACCTAGTGCAAGAGCCTCTCTCGAAGATCTACTGTTACAGTAAGTTCTTACGTAACTGTACTTTCAAAGACTAACAAACTTTCAAATGCATTCTCGCAATTAAGTCCCCCCAAGGAAGTTCACAGATTGAAGTGCTGTTGCAGTGGAACAAGGTCCTGCTTACAAGGCCTTACTGTGTATTTGCACCATTATAAACTGCATTTGCCTGTGCTGGACTTTGTTATTACTGGTGATTTCACAATAAATTCCTATTTATTATGTCAATGGTGGCTTATGCCATTTATGTTCCTGAGAGTACAGGTTGCTGCAGACTTTCCATTCTCACAGTCTCAAGCATGTCTCCAGTCTTACTCTTGCATTAGTTTGCATCAACAGCCTCTTGATGCTGTTTCCAAACTATACGAAAGACACGTCAAGCACAGATCTGGTGGGGATACTTATCCTAACGGCCAAAAAGTGCTTTACAAAACACTGGCTTAAAGGTGAAGTTCCATCCCTAGAGGAGTGGATTGCTTAAGTCAGTTTCACATATAATCTGGAAATGCTCACATATACCATCCGCCAAAATGTTTGTTTATTTTTCATTCATTCACGGATTACAATACCTCTGAGCACAGACGGCTCATTTACAAAGGTTCCACGTCAGTGGGGAGGGGAGACAAAACACACAAAGGAGGAAAAGTACAGTGTTTCCAAAAAGTAAAATAAAGTGAGCAACTATATATACTGTATATCTATATGCAGTTTTATCATTCTAATAGGAGGAAAGCGTAGATGAGGCGGGAAGGATAAAGATGGGAGAAGAAAGGTAGAAGTGGTAGCCATAGGCCGTGTCAAGCTGGTGTGTGTGTGTGTGTGGGGCGCAGGGGATGAGGTGGGCAGGGGATAAGAAAGGTTGGAGGTGGCAGTCACAGACCTTGTCAAACTGGTGTGGGAGGGTAGGTGGGTGAGGTGGACGGGGGGGGTTAAAAGAGTTGGAAGTGGCAGCCATAGACTTTGTCGAGCTGGTGTGGGAAGGGTAGGGGCAGGGGTGTGAGGTGGACGGAGGAGTAGTCAGGGGCCTTGTCAAAGTGCGAAAGGGGGGTAGTCTCTGAATTATTGAGGTAACAGTGGAGATACAGGGTTATCCAGTTGTGATGAGAAGACTGAATGCTAGTAGATGGGAGTCTCAGATGAAGCAGTCACAGGAACTGTTGGCGGTGAGATGTTGGCGTAACTTCAATTTGAATGGTCTCAATTTAGGTAGGGTAGTTATATCACTATGAAGAGTATTAAACCAGTGAGGTGCTCTGTAGGCAACTGAGTGTTGCCCCTGGGCTGTCCAGCATCTAGGAACATGGAGATGATGGTTGTTAGAGTGTCACGCATGCTGTCAATTACAATAGGGGCTTAGCAGGTTTGCGGTGCCTGGTGGCAGGAGGCCGAGAAGTGCTTTTTTGGTCAAAGATAGGTTTGGTTTTGGATCCTCCTGGAGAGCTGTAGCCAACCAGTCTCACCATAAAGATCACAGGTGTAGGTGAAACGTGTGGACCCTGTGAGTGGTCTGCATGCCTTGTTCAGAGCAATGGAGATCCTGCACAACGAATACATGGGAGCTGCTCCATAGATGGATTACAAGACCATAGTCTATGATGGATGTGACGGAACTATATATAGCAAGTCAGAGGGCTTCTGGAGTAAGGCAGTGTTTATGTCTGTGTAAGAGACCAATCTTGACGTTGACAGCCCTGGCTACATTATCTATATGTTTAGCACAGGATAGACAAATGTCTAAGATGATCCCCAGGTATTTGAAATGTGGTATTTGTTAAAGAAGGACTCCAAGACAGTTTCTGACAGTAAGTGTATGGGATTTGTGCTTGTTTCGGGTGCTGATGAACTTCATTACTTTGGTTTTCTTATAGTTGAGGATCAGTTTATGTTTAGAGAACCAGTCCTCCACTTCCGCAAACCCACTCTGAAGGTGAAGTTCCAGTTGCTTGAGGTCGTGGCTGCAGAAGTAGATGACCACATCATCTGCATACAGGAGGATCCTTTGATGGCAGAAATGAGGAAGGTTATCGAAGAAGATGCTGAATAGGAGTGGCCCCAGGACTGAGCCCTGTGGCATGCCACAGCAGACGGGCTGTCGGTCAGATACACATTTTTTGATGTTGTAAATTTTTATTAAATTTCAAATGGTACAACTGTGCAAGAGTACAAGTATACAGAAGGGTTGAGGTCACGTCAATCAGGAAAAACTGAGAGCATCGTACAAATAGGTGAACAGAGAGACTGACATTTGCAGGCCAGATATGATGCTGGCTATTTTCACCCATTGAGAGTGGTCTTCAAGATAGCTTTTGAACCAAAGTGTTGTGTCAGAGGAGAGGCCAGTAGCGGTAAGCTGTTAGAGGAGTAGTGAGTGATGGACAATATCGAACAGCTTAGTGAGGTCTATGAATACAGCTCCTACCAAGGTGCCCTGATCCAGAGACTGATGAATAAAGCCAGTGAATTCCATCAGGGCCGAGGTGGTGCTATGCCCCTTCTGGAACCCGTGTTGCTGCGGGCATTGGATAGAGTATTTTTCAAGGTAGACCACCAGCTGGTCAGCAACAATGCGCTCAAGTGCACTGGATATTGGTGGGAGGATAGATATAGGTCTGTAATTTGAGCGATGGGCCCTGTTCTCCACTCTTGTGCACCTGGGTGACTAGTGCTGATTTCCAAACTTGAGGAAACTGCGAGAGTTGTAGCGCTAGATTGATGATCTTAGAGCGGGGCATCAGCACTTCCTCAAGAGTGAGAGCCATGAGCTTAAGATCCAGCGAGTCACTGCTATGCCGTGATTTACCTAACACTTTGGTAAGGTATTTCCTGGACATTCATGCTGAGACTGTTTTGAAGTAAAAAGGAGGTGGTTCAAGGGGGTTATTAGCAGGACAGTAGGTACTGGGCGAGTCATTATCCATGAAGAAGTCTGGAGGGAGGATACTGGATAGGTCCGTGAATGCGCTGTTGAATGTGTTTGCTATGGTTAGCGGGTCCAGGGTTGGAATTCCATCGATATTGAGCACAGAGGGTGAGTCCTTAGAGTCTTTCCTGGAGACATCTTTTATGTTGCTCCAGAAGTTTTTGCTGTTTCCCCAGGTATTGGCGAGCATTTCCCTATGATGTTTGGATTTCATGGTACAGATTTCACGTGTACAGGCGTTCCTCGCCTTTTTGTATTCCTGAACATCTGCTTGTTTGCCTGATGCCCTGGCACAGTGCCAGAGGTGATCTCTGTACTTCATCACAGCAATGAGTTCTGGTGTAATCCAAGGGTTCATAGTGCCACGAACTTTCATTTTCTTAATGGGAGCATGGCTATCTCAGGCATTGCTGAATTGTTTTATGAAATAATCCAGTGCCAGGTTGATGTCATCAAAGGCATTGAGAGGGGACCAGTCAATGTTGTTGAGGTAATTTTTTTTTTAGCTATTCCAGATGTCCACATTCAGTGGTGCTGGAACAGTTTGAAATGTGGTAGGGCCAAGGATGTAAGGGGTAAATTCTCCTCTATTAAATATATTACCATGATAGCAAAAAGTGATAGGACCACTTATGAATGTGGTAGGGCCATGGCCCTAGTGGCCCCCCCGTTCCGGCACCCATGTCCACATTTTAACAATCTACTGTAGTTAGAGATGGGGCTTGCAGAATTCTTTTTTTAACATATCATATTTTATCCTCCTTGCAGTCACAGCCCTGCTTATCTCCAGCCACCGCTCCTCCTTCACCTCCGACCCTGAAGTTGGACGTGCCCAGCTGGCATGTGCAGCTACACCGTCGAGAGGGACTCCTCCTTATGTCCCCGCACCCAGCAAGGAACCAATACCGGCACACGCCTCTGGTTCAGGCTTTCGTCGGACGGTGAAGCTGCGACTATCATGCTGCCGCGGACCTGTGCTGCCATTTTCCTCCTGATTTTATGCCCCTACAGAGTGTGAGCATGCAATGACGTTGGGCACAACGTGCACTGCCGACGTCTGCCACACTCCACCCCTTGCTTAACCCTGCTCTGTAGTACCCCTGGTCGTCACCAGGGGCCGCTACAGAGCGGTGGTTCCCTCCCCAGGGATGGGAGAGCAGTCCTTCGGATGCCTGATCCCATCCCTTCCCTGCCAACCCCAGGTGCCCCAGGCTCGCATCCAAACCCGGGTTGCCAGTGTGGCGCGAGGTGTGGTGTCCATCACCTCAACCCTTAGCGGCACTGACTCACAGCCACAGCCACAGACTCCTAAAACTCAAGGTGGACAAAGCAATGGGGACTGATGGGATTCACCCCAGAATCCTAAAATAACTAAGGGAGGACCTAGTGACACCACTGACCACACTTTTTAACAAATCATGGGAGGATGGGGTGGTACCTGAGGACTGGAGGAGGGCAGATGTGATTCCTCTTCACAAAAGTGGGAGCAAGGCAGAAGCAGGAAACTACAGACCTGTAAGTTTGACCTCAGTGGTAGGGAAAATGATGGAATCACTTTGAAAGAAAGAATTGTTGGAGTACCGAGAGGTTAGAAGGGCACAGGACCCAAAGCAGCATGGATTTACAGCAGGAAGGTCATGTCAGATGAATCTAATAGATTTCTTTTGACTGGGTGACCAAAGTAATAGACCAGGGAGGGGCTGTGGTATGGCCTACCTAGACTTTAGCAAGGCATTTGACACAGTCCCACACAAAAGATTAATAATCTGGTTAGCCAGCTTGGGAGTGGGTCCCAGGGTGGTAGCCTGGGTTGCAAACTGGCTACACAACAGGACACAGAAGGTACAGTGAGTGGCACACATTCAAGAAAGGGGGTCACTAGTGGAGTACCCTCAGGCTCAGTACTGGGTCCAGTCCTCTTTAACATCTTTATAGGTGACATTGCAGAGGGTCTGGAGGGAAAGGTATGCCTCTTTGCAGATGATACAAAGATCTGTAACAGAGTTGATACACAAGGGGGGTAGAAAGGATGAGAAGGGACTTGGCAAGGTTGGAGGAATGGTCAGACATATGGCAACTTAGATTCAATGCAAAGAAGTGCAAAGTAATGCACCTGGGAAACAAAAACCCAGGAGAAGAGTACACAATAGCAGGGGAGGTACTAACAACAACAAAAATGGAACGGGACTTGGGGGTAGTCATATTGGATGATCTAAAGGTGGGTAAGCAATGTGAGAAGTCAGTAAGGAGAGCCAGGGGGATACTGGGATGCACAGGAAGGGCATCACAAGTAGAACAAGCATTTGTCAATACCGAACGCTCCGCTTGCAGGTATTTGCAGTGGTGGTGTTTGGCATGTATGGTGCTTTATCCTAATGCCCTGTGCGACTGTTGGTATTTGGACAATAAATTGTCAGCATGACCTTTGTTACCCCATTGTGCGCTACATAGGCGGAAACACGTTTTGGGCAGGATGTGAAAATGACAGCTGTACTGTTCATAAGGAAGTGTGGTAAAATGGCAATGTTGAAAATCTGGAGTGGAAATATTGAAAATTGCAAACCTAGGAGCGCTGTGAACTGTGCAATGCACGTCAGAAACAGTCATTGTTAGGGATTTTTTCACCAAATTGTCAGCAATGGCATTTTAAAACCTCTGCTAATGAACAGTGTCACTGTGATTGTCTTACTCGTGCCATACATTGATTTTGGACTGACCGACTGGCGCCATTGTGCACTATATGGGCGGAAACACGCTTGGGCAGGGTGTGGAAAAATGACAGCTGTACTGCTCATAAGGAGGTGTGGTAAAATGGCAATGTTGAAAATCTGGAGTGAAAATATTGAAAATTCGAAACTTACGAAGCGCATGGGAACTGCACAACGACGCCAGAAACAGTTATTTTTAGGATTTGTTCACCAAATTTTCAACATAGCCATTTTAAGATCTCTGCTCATGAACAGTGACACTGTGATTTTCTTAATGTGTCCCATACACTGAGTTCGCATAACCGACTGTGCCATTGTGTGCTACATGGCGGAAACACGCTTTGGGCAAGATGTGAAAATGACAGCTGCACTGCTCATAAGGAGGTGGTAAAATAGCAATGTTGAAAATCTGGAGTGAAAATATTGAAATTCGGCGTAAACTTACGAGCATGTGTAGGAACCGGCGCAACGCAGATCCAGAACAGAAATATTTTTTGAGATTCTGGGCCTTCAACATGGTTTTGGGATTCTTCATAATGATATCATTGAACAGCGTCATCTCGGCGTGATCGCCGCGAGTGACCGTGCAGTGCCTGCGAACTCACCTTCGGGCCCGAAACGCCCATGACAGTGACATCATTCATGAGAAGGGGTCCCAAAACCCCATGTTGAAAATTTGGTGCAAAATTCCAAAAATGACTGAGATATGCAGTAAAGTTGAAACCTCCTATCTAGCCCATTATACAGCCATCGCATTTCCTCAGTTCGCGTCGCCTGAAGAGTGCAGAGCGGTTCCTGGTCCACCAAAGTTCGTCACGCCGAGTCCGGAGGTAAGTAGTGGGGTGGGGGTGGGGAGAATGGGTGCGGTTGGGAGGGGGCTGGGAGACAGTCAGGGACCGCTTTTATTTTACAGGTTTAAAAAAAACGACAATGGGACGCTTCCCACGCTGGGATGGGCTCAGCGTGGCAGAAGATGGCTGGGGGCTGAGGAGCTGACGGGATTGGGCACCCGCCGGCAACCACGCGGGGAGCCGATGGGGATTGGCACCCCGCCGGCAAAAGAACGGAACGCTTGCCATGCTGGGGTGGGTTCCCAGCTGGCAGCAGGATGGCTTGGGGGCCGTGAGCCGACGGGGATTGAGCACCCCGTCGGCAACAACGCTTGCCACGCTGGGGTGGGCTCCAGTGTGGCACCAAGCTTTTGGGGGCGTGATGCGCCGCTGGGGAGCGCGCGGATCGGCGGACGTGGTTCCTGCATGGCAGCGTAAGTTTTGCTTTGAAGCACAGGAACACTGCTGTCATACAGAGCTCATGCACCCATTGGTGCAGGACTGCCACGCCTGCTCAAGGGAGCAGTGCATTGGATGGGAGAGGCACACCTCCAAAGTGTGCTACTCTCCCAAAACGTTCCTTGCGCAAGTGAACATAAAAAGGGAAGTGGTTATCCCTCTGTACAGACAGTTGGTGAGACCCCATCTGGAGTACGGTGTGCAGTTTTGGAGACCTCATCTACGCAAGGACATAGACAGGATGGAAGCAGTCCAGAGGAGGGCAACTAAAATGGTGCAGGGTCTGCATCGGAAATCGTATGAAGAGAGACTGAGAGAGCTTAATATGTATACCCTTGATGAAAGGAGGGACGGGGACATGATAGAAACGTTCAAGTACCTCAAGGAATCAACAAAGTCCAGGAGAGAGTAGCATCTTCAGAAAAGAGATGTGTAAGAACAAGGGGACACAATTTAAAGATAGAGGGGGGACGGCTCAGGGGTAATGTGAGGAAATCTTTTTTCACAGAGAGAGTGGTGGATGTGTGGAATGGCCTTCCTGTGGAGGTTGTTGGGGCTAAAACAGTGGGGGAATTCAAACATGCATGGGACAGACACAAGGCAATTGTAGTGGGGGTGGCAGGAAGTAGGCTGTTGGTTAACTAGAATCTGCAGCTTATCCAGTAGGTAGGGAAATGGGCAGACTGGGTGGGCCAAGTGGTCTTTATCTACTGTCAAAGTCTATGTTTCTATGTTTCTGAGGTTTGCAGAATTTATTGGACCAGTACACAAGTACACAATGGGAAAATCTGGTGGAATAGGTGGATCATATATGTTATGGCATGGGATCCCAGTTCTGTTCCATAGGAGAATGCTGGGTGCCCAGAATATGTGGGGAAGACTCAAGAGGTATGTGGCTTAAAAGACGTGCTCATGCCAAACTGGGCCCAGCCCTCTACTCTGTCAGTTTTTAGATCAATAATTTAAACCCTTACCAGTAATTCAAGTAAGTAATAAGCCATGACAGGGTGTACATTATAGGATTTTTAACGAACGCCCAGAGGTGTAATATGGCACGAGACCGAAGACCGCGTGTCCTTACACCTGTAGGAAAGGCATTAATCCATAATGCACACCCTGAGGGGCTTATTATATGCTTATAAATGGCTCCTAGAAGTTCAACTTCTATGTTTCTATTTTGGGGGGACATGACATCTGGCAACTGATCATGTGTTTATAGAGAGTTAATGCATGGTCAGGTGATGTATCTTGGGACATGACATGGAAGACTAAAACCTTACCGTAAGTTAGTTCTTACTACACTAACAAGTCATTGCAATTCTTTATTACAGATAAGACAAATCGAGTTGAAACTTGATATACTACTTAAAATGAGAGTTTGAAAAAGTCTGGTAGAGCTCTGCAAAGCCAGCTGAATGTTAGGAACATAACATTTTTCAACAGATAAGGACCGTTTAGCCCACCCAGTCTGCCCATTTTTCCCTACTATAGTATCACCGCAGCCCCTACTTCATCTCCGGCACTTTCTCCCTCTCGCCTCATTCCTTTCCACTAAGAGTCCCTTAAGTCTATCACATGCTTTCTTGAATTCTACCACTATTTTTGCCCCGACAACCTTGGCTGGTAAACTGTTCCACGTATCCACTGCTCTTTCTGTGAAGAAGTACTTTCTCACATCTCTTCTGAATCTACCCCCTGCCCTCAGCTTCATAGAATGTCATCTTGTTTTTGAGTCAATTTATTTTTCCTGAAAAATACTTTTCTTTTGTACCTTATTCACATCCCTGAGGTATTTAAAGGCCTCCGTCATATCCCCCCCACTCTCTCCTCACTTCCAGACTATATATATTAAAAACAGGCAGCCAGGACCACAGCTTAATGTCTCATCTGAAAGATGGCACACCACAATAGTACACCATCCCCTTAATACTGCGCTCAGGAGCCAGCATTTTATGTAACAAGCCCAATCCCGGTGTGGGAGTAGAACCTACGATTTTCTAACCCAGAGTTGGATGTGCTACCAGCTGAGTCACACTCACACCTGCAAATATCCCATTAGCTTCACTGGGCTGCAAGAAGTACTGTGGTATTTTGATTCCTTATGTCTACTTGGCAATCACATTGGTCTATTGGTCTGCCAATCAAAGTAATGGACAGCCTGATGAACGAATGATTATGGTGGGCAGCCTAGTCATTGTGCATGTGATGCTATTATATTGAAGGTCTGACTGGCATGAACATCACAGTAGCTCTCTGACTGGCTGACTATGTGCTCAGACAAGACAAACTATTAATAAACATAAAGTATCTAGGACTGCATATTAAGCTCTCTGAATGGCTGAAGATCTACTTTCCCTTATTATAAGCAATACCGATATGTTTGACATGCTACGGAAAGTAAATACAAAAATACCAACAAAGCTATATTTTCGAATCCCACGAGTCTGCCACAATTTCAAAATGTAAAAGCTGAACAAAACAAATCCAGCGCTTGTTGCCATGCAAGACGAATATGCTGATTATCCTATTCAGAAATATCATTTGTTAGCACACTGCACCTTGTTGATCAGAGAGTTGAACTCCATGAGCCTGCAGTCCTTTCTTAGGTCATCCTTAGGTTTACACATCATGATGTATAATTTTCCATCGGTCCCCTTCAAAGAGATCTTCTTTGGTTTCTGAAGGGAGGCAAGGATTTCAACCTAAAGCAAGATAAGAAAAAAAATCCAGTGACCTTTAAGACACTAAAATAAACATGTTATTCTCACGCCAGACATGTCATCTGTATTTATAACATATGGAGGAGAGTACTGTGGTTGCAAATGTTCTTATTCATTCTTTTTTTTTTCTTTACACACCCGAGGTGTGTTTTGCCACATAAACCACAATAGCAAAACTGGAGTAAAGGCAACACACAATGAGGGTGTGTATTAAAAGAAAAGTCACACAGTCACCAATATTTTATTTTATATATCATTTGTTAGGATCTGATAGCAACCAGAATTAGACTAGAACATAGAGGATAATGTATGGTCCTCTATCGTTAACCAGTCAGTTAACAGTCGAGAGGATGCCAGGGCGACCGTGTAAACCTTGAGAGGTTTACGTTGCCATCGCAACCTCGAGAAGGTTAAAATTGACCGGTTGCCGATAGAGGGACCATACATTATTTTTTATAGTGTATGGTCCCACCCTCAAAAGGCTGCTTACTTTTTCATATCTATCACCGCAGCGCCGCTCAGTCCTTCTCTAACCGCTGTTGTTCGCAAGGCCGGTTCCCCACGAAAAAGCCGCCATGACGCGAGACCACTCGCTGTTGTTAATTCCATGGATGTGACGAGGATCGATAGGTTAACAACATATCTACGTCACACTGATAGGTTAACAAGCTTAGGAAATGATGATTTCCTAAGGTTAACAGCGTTCTACCATACATTATTATGTTGATAATGTATATAAAAAGAGTGAGCCAAGTGGGTGTGCGTAACAAGAGAGTAAGCCGACAGAAGCTGCAACTGTCGTTTTTGGTTAGTGTGACAGTGTAATGGCTTCCCACATGGGTGAATGAGTAATTTTGACTTTCAACAACCTGATGGGACATCATACCAGAGTGACACAGAGACTATAAAGGTCTGATTTCTGGCTGATATCAGACCTTTTAGACTGTGTTGTTGGAGTTCTACCTCTTTTTTTTCCAAAGACCGAAAGCAGTCTCTTAATAATTTTTCAAATTTAAATGTTATTATTGCCACGATGTTTCGCCAATAAGCTTCCTCAGGGGACTTATTATCCAAAAAATGTAAAAAGAAAAACTCAAAATGATTATTCATAATCTTTAACAATTAATAATGTTTTTCTACAAATAGGGTAACTCATCATACTTGCTAGTACTAAAAATTTCCATTAGGGATAATATAATTTGCTCATTAATGCCCTAAAATAAATAAATAAATAATAAAAAAAATGTACACAAACTTTTCTTTTCCTCTTCATACATTTCATCCACTACCTATATATAGGACTACTCTGTGCCATAATTAAGCAATATACCATGACAGGATGTGGGACATGCTGGATTTACTTATGCCTGGGGTGTTGTTTGGTCACGAGTCCGCAGGCCGAGTGAGCAAAAAACCCAAGCGTGGGTAAATGCAGCATGACCCACACCCTGGAGTGGGATATTGCTATTATATAATGGTTATAGAAATGACTCAGACAGTTGATTTTTTTTTTTTACGTTGACTTTTATTGAAAATAATTAAAGTTGTGCAATATATTACTGCGCCATACAAAATAGTTCCTTGCTTGTTGGAAAAGTAGGGAGAAAAACACTGTGTTAGTAAATGAAGTTATTAAATCATTGGTGTCGTAAACTGTGTTTGTTAGCGGAGAAACTTTTAATCTTTCTTTTTGTTTGAAGGAAAAACTAGGAACAGCAGGGGCTGAGTGTTCCTACTGTGGAAAACTCACGTTGGGCTGATGGGAAATGCCAGCTTGTGCCTCTGGAGGTGTTTGGGGCATGGAGGTTGGCGAGCCAGTGGATGGCCTCCGCAGCTGGTGAGGAAAAGCGGGAGTTGAGTTCTCCTGCTACGGGAAAATCACTTTGGACTGATGGGAGATGCCAGCTTGTGCTTGCGGAGGTGTTTGGGGCACGGAGGTTGGCGAGCCGACCGGGGGAGCAGTGACCGAGGTAGGTCCGTTATGTGGCATTTCATGTACTGCTGCTGTACTTTCTATGTTAGCGAACATGTCATCCATCCATCTCCTGAGGGTCTATTAACTTGAATGTTGGGTCCATTTCTTTATTTTTTTTAAATTCCCGAGGAACTTGGTTTCTGAGTATCGGCACTTATCGGTAGACAAATACAACGGCAAATCCTTTTCATCTAGCACATTGGATTGATTTATTGGGCGGGGGAGCTGGCTGGTACTTTTTCCCGTGAGGTAAGACTCGATTTATCACGGCTAGAAAGTGCCAGCCAGTCAGGATGTAGGATTGTGAATGCCCATTGTATAATATCAAGTATCTGCATTCAAAGAAAGTATTCCCCCATAGCGCAGCCCTTCCACATTCCTATTATCATGTAGTATAACCTTTACTTAAATGCACTTAATAATACCCATTACTCCATATTTAATTTATACATATATAAATCTTCAAAAATGATTAGACCAATAACGACTTAATTTTACTGTACTACTTAAGTTCTGTGGTTGTTACACCTCTTGCATCCCAACCTGGCAGCCAGTCTTCCTGAATATAGGAAGACAATCCCTAGGCTCTTACCTTGCTTGAGAGTGTCAGGGTCTGACAGGCACCCCATGATATACGTAACTGACGACCCCCCCCCACACACACACACCCACAACCACAGGCAGGGCTATAGGATGCTGGACACTTGTATATACAGGCCATGCCAAACAGGGATGCTAGCCAATCGTATAGATTTTCATCTAGCATAAACACTGGTCAGAGCTATGAGGGATACTCTGTTTAAATGCAGATACTTGATATTATGTCACACAGTAGCCCTATTTATACAACAGGGGTAAAGGAATAACCATCCAAATAAATAGTATTATTTCCACAGGCGTTAAATATCAGGGAGCTGACGTAGACACTGTGATATATTCAAACATATATACCAACAGTGACTACATCAGTACCTAATATTCCCACACTGATTACATCAGCCAAACACCACACAGAACAAAGAACCTTGCGGAACTTCTTTCAAATAATTATGTGACCCCCTTATTCCCAGGGGCTACTAGAATCCGAGTAAGAATCAATGGTAGGCAGGGCAGGCAGCTAGTGAAATGCCAGTTAAACAGTTTCACTCTGTTCTCAGTCTCAACTGAGCGCTGGAAGGATGATGTCATTTAGAACTATCGCAGCAGCATAAGACACACTGGCCAGCTGCTAGGGAGTGAGTTAGAATGTTCATGGCAGAGTGATCTAGAGTCTAGTGCAGGAGGCTGCAGTGTTAGGCAGCTCCTCAGTCAGCTCTGTCAGAGTGCTACCTGTTTATTTTCTTTTAGTTTCACCCTAGTGTGTGACAACTGCTGCAGCTTTTTAGAAGTAGTGGAGATCTGTGCCAGAGGGTTTCTCAGTGCCCCATCCCACGAGGAATGGGGTGAACTCCAGGATGCAGAGGCAATCCCCTGGTCCTTTCTGGACTTTTGAAGCTGCCTTGTGACAACTGCTCTGTGAGTACCTTGTTGCTTTCTGTGTAAACCCAGGAGTACCTGCAGTTTCTGTAACGGTGAATGTCTCTGACACAGGGACCCTGTTACCTGAGACTTTCTGTTTAAAAGTGTCTGCCTACATTTGGAGTCCAGTATGTAACCGTCCATGTACAGAACATTTAACTTCTGACACCCCTGAGGTGGGTGTTTGTAGTATGTTAAGTGTGATATACATTTGAGACAACATCTACAGTTTTCTACCGTTGAGTGGTATTATTAACCAGATGAATGGCCGAGCATAAGCTTGAAAACAAAAGGTGGGAGATCCCGCCATCTGGAGTAACCAGTTTACCTCTACGGGTTCTGAAGGGCACCTATTTCTTTTCATTCAGTACAATTGGCCAATGCCTGAGGAAAGTGTTTACCGCTGTATGTGGGTTGTTTTCTTCCGGTTTACCCCAGTATAGCGGGTTCTGAAAGTTCTGAGCCTGTATGTGCTCTTTTGTGGTCGTGTGTACCACATTTATCCTGTGAGAAATGGGAATTCAGGATTGTCTGTACCTCAGTAATCTGCATTACCAGTGTGTGTAGCCCTATGGGTGTCCATCTTCGTTTTGTGATTATTCCTACTTTATTACATGAATAAAAGCCACACTCTAGAATCCCAACCTGGTTTGGACAGTAATGTTATTGCTTCCTTGTGTCTGGAGTTACTTGGGTGCCCCTGTCCAGAAGTGCAAACCTGGCATAGCCCAGAGTGAATGTTTTCTCCCAGGGACCTGGGTTGTTGGCCATGGCAATTGGTCCCTAACAGGTGTGTGCCAGGTAGTTATCACACTTCGCTGTCTCTTTTGTATAACAGTCTAGTCCACCTTGTATATGGTGGCTTTGGCGTTTTTTTTTTTAAACTTCTTTGCAAATGTAAACCCCCACCCCTCTCTTTACCTCCTGACATTCTGGTGAGAGGAGAAGCCCTACTACTTAAACAAGGAGGGGCTGGTGGGGGGGGGGGTTACAAAAATGGGGGCTCGTCCAACGATGTGTTCTGAATTTGGGAGGAGACAAAAGAAATTTGCTTAGGCTATAGCTAGCGTTTTGTCTGTCTGGCAGTTGGTAGCCCAAAACTGGAAGCTTTGCACAAAAGGATCTGCCTAGGATAGTGCCATCTGTATGTGCCGCTGTGTGCCTGGTGTTCATGTTCTGCTGTGTGTTGTGCTACCGTCTACCAAGGGACTGTAAAGCCAGAATCTGTATGCCCTTGTCGTTTATCAAGTAGGGCATTTACAAAACTTTAACTCTCAAGTTTTCTGTGACAAAAAGTATTGTGGACTTTAGGAAACAAAGAGACAATTGTGCCCTGAAAGTTTCATGTGCTTATTGTGTGAAATGGGAGAGTCGCTAAAGAAATAGCCAAGTTCTTAGCAAAGAAATGGTCAAAAACCGCGCTCCCGCCGTGAAATTTTAGCCGAGGAAAAAAGTTCAGTTTGCAGTTTAAATTTTGCCCTGCTCAACAACTGTCATGGAGGAAGAGCACGAGGAGAGAGAGAGGCGCTCATCTGCATGGCGTCGAGTGATTGGTGCGACTACAATCAGTCCCGCCCCCTAGCCAGCTTCAGAGTGCAGCCCAGTGTTCGAGAGGGAGACAGCAAGTGGTGTGCGAGCTGGTTAGCCAGGAGAAAGCATCGAGGGGACAGTAAACATTCTATTTCTGTAAATACAGACTTTTTCTGTTAAAGTTCGGGCTCAACCCGGTATCCGACTGACTGGAAAGAAAGTGTGGCATTCGTAGTAACGATCGGTGGGATCGCCAGCCCGTTTCGCTCCCGAGGCCTTCTAGGTTTGACTTTAGGCCAAAATTTTCCACTGGAGCAAGCCAGCTACTGATACAGTGAGTACCACTCAGCAAAACTGAGTTCAAACTTTGTTATGATTTTAACAAAGCCAGCTGGATCTGTGTGTAAACAGTGTGATTGTTTTTGCAAAGAAGGACTGTAAAGTGAAATCAAAACAAACAAGAATTCTGAGCACAAGACTGTGAGCATGTATTATGGATTCAGCAACAGTATAATTTTCTGAGCAAGTGAGAGACTGCAAGTTGTATGAAAGGCTGCAACAAACAGGAAATCCTGTTTGTAGAAATATTATGGCTTTTAGTGACTTTAAGCAAGTAAAACTGATTGAAAGCTAATCGTAAAGTCCAGAAATCATATGAATGTGCTGAGAAATGTGAAAGCAGTGCAATCATTACAGTTTGAGCAAATTATCAGTAGCAGAAAGTCGGATGTGCAGTTGCTTGAGTCAGAGACAGATCTGTTGATGCATCAGGATTGCTGCCGTCGCCATTACAGGGTGGGGCAGTAATGTAAACACAGCAGCAGGGAGACATTTTAAGAGACTGTTCCACGTATTGTGAACTGTGTAGTAACAATGAACTTTAATGGGTTTATTTACAGACATGGCTTCGGGATCATCCCACTACCCGGATCATGTCCGAGCTATGATAGCTGAGGAGGTTGCCAAGCTAAAAGAAATAGAGCAATGTTTCTACGGTGACAGTTTGCCTTCTCATGTTGCAATTCCCAACTACCCTGTGAGAGTATGCCTGATGTGCCTCAAGGCTGCAAGGGATGTTTTCTTAATTCCTCACTGTTCGGGTAGCTTAGTGAAGTATGGTCTGTCCAAAGCACCTAGAATTCGTTTGGCTCCCACCTGGACAAAAGTACAAAACTCTGCATGTAGCAGCACACAGTATCAGGTTGAACTTGTTGGGGGAGGTCCAGCAGAGTGTGGCCCAAAGGAAAAGAGTGTAGAATTACTGCAAGGGCAGATTCCTTGTGATGTTTCCACGCCTGTGTCGCAAATGGACAGTGCGGAGGAAGGATCCGTGGACCCATGGAGGGAGGGTCCTAGTCCTAGCCTAGTTGGGGAGGACGAAGTTCGAGAAACTTTAGAATGGGAGGTGTCTACTTCCACGCCCAGTGAAGAGTGGACTGTCTTGGGAGTGAGAATGACTGCTCACTCCTGGGCCCAGGTTTTAAGTGAGGAAGAGCAGGAGGAAGATATGTACCTTTCTGTTGAGGGTCCCAGTGAGCGGCCTCAAGCTCTTGCCTCGGAGGAACCAGAGAAAGAAGTTGGTGACTCCACTGCCCTGCCCGCAGATATGGTTGGGGACAGTTTTTTTCCGTGCTTTAAGTATGTGGCACTGGTTGAATCAGAACTGGCCACCCCCAAGCCGTGCCAGTGGCCGTGTACTGGAGAAGAGTAGTAAGAAGGAGAGACTGGGACGTAGGAGGGCTAATGCCATATTTGGAATGTCCTTTCCCTACCTTTTCTTGGAGAGTCTGGGAGAAGACTGAGCAAAACAGGAAAGCCTGGTTACTGGAGGAAGCAAGCAAGAATCTGCATCTAGGTGTGACCCCCTCGTGTCAGATACAGAGTCATAAATGACAGACTAAAGTTTTGGAAATTGGGCAGGACATTGTTCATAGACACTGTACGATACGTGGACAAAGCAGGAAATTAAACTTTCCACAACATCAATTATGAATGCCCAGATGGGGGTCATAGTTCTTGCACCTGACCCAGAATGGTACTACCCTTAATGGTTGCCACTCCCTGCGAATATGCCCATGTCTACCCCAAGGGAAGCATAGCAGTAGTAGCGAAGTGTCTGCCATCCAGCAGCTGCCTCACCCACGTCATCTGCCAGACTGGTGTTCCAGGATTCATGGTGCGTCCAAGATTCAGACCTGCAGTGTGCCTTTCTAGTTTCCTCGTCTGGACTTTCAGATGACCTCAATCCAGCTGTTTTCCTGATTCATTCCCTGGGATGCCAGACGACATCAACCCAGCTGTTGGTTCCTGTTCCATGGTTCGATTTCCAAGATGACATCAACACAGCAGTCTCCAGTTTCATCATCTGTTTTGTGGAAGATATCCGCCCAGCTGTATCCAAACAACGTTGCCAGGGAAGGAGAGTCTTCAGCTGGAGAACTAGGTGATTCCATTTATTCATTCTGCAAGGGACTGGTAAGTCCAAGACTTTTTATTACTATTTTCTAGCTGATTCTACATTACACATTCAACACCTGGCAGCCTACAAACTGTTAATTTGTCCACAAAGACTCTCCCCTTTGGGACTACAGGCTCCGAGAACTGTGCTTCAGTGGTCTCCGACCCAGGAGAGACTCTTTAATGGACCTTGCCTTCGGGCACCATTGCCTGTCATTAGTTGGGACTTTTAGGGCATTCCATCCCCCAAAAGGTGTATTGTACATAATGTTAAAGATTTTCTACTGTTTTCTGCTTTTCTATAAAATATTTTTGGGATTCTCCAGTGTTTGATGGAAGGGGATGTGGTACTGTGTCTTGCAGATTTGGGGTGTTTTGTTTGTCTTACTCTTTCAGGTATTCCTGACAAAGAAAGAAGAGAAGACAAGAAGAGGACTAAAGGGACTCATCTGAGTTCCTCTGTGCTTTGAAGTGTTTTTAGAGTATTGTGTAGTTGTTAACATGAGTTAACCTTTCCCTCCACAGGCGTATTTGTGAGGGAGTGTTGGAGAGTAATGCTTTGGTATAGTGTTAATTCCCTGGTGTGTTTTTTGGCTTACAGGTGCTCTGGGCTAGGGAGAGGTTTGCCTCTGTTGGGTAGGTTTTGGTTAGTTAAGTTTTCCCTAGAGGGCTAGGGGAATAGACAGGCTGTGGTCCTGACCTGCAGCAGGGGTCACAGTTCTGGTCTGCTAGGGCATGCTCTTGGCAGTTCTCCCAGAGCTACTGATTCTCCATAGTAAGATCTTAGAGTAGGGGCTGATGCGTCAGCCAAAGGCCTCTGGGCCCTTAGTGTTGTCTGCCTGTGCCTGGCACATGGTGGGAAGAAAGTAGTGCTGCCTCCCGTTAGTCAACATACAGGGTAGGATGGTCCGGTGCTGGGTAGGTAATGACTGGGGACAGTCATTTTCCTCGCTAAGGGTGGGTGTAACCCCCTTGTTCCCAGGGGTTACTAGAATCCCAGTTGGAATCAGTGGTAGGCAGGGAAGGCAGCTAGTGAAATGCTAGTTAAATGGGTTTCACTCTGTTCTCAGTCTCAGCTGAGCTCTGGAGGGATGATGTCATTTAGAACTGTCGCAGCAGCATAAGCCACACTGGCCAGCAGCTGCTAGAGAGTGAGTTAGAATGTTCGTGGCAGAGTGATCTAGAGTCTAGTGGAGGAGGCTGCAGTGTTAGGCAGCTCCTCAGTCAGCTCTGTCAGAGAGCTGCGCGTTTGTTTTCTTTTAGTTTTCACCCTAGTGTGTGACAACTGCTGCAGCTTTTTAGAAGTAGTGGAGATCTGTGCCAGGGGGTTTCTCAGTGCCCCATCCCACGAGGAATGGGGTGAACTCCTGGATGCAGGGGCAATCCCCTGGTCCTTTCTGGACTTTTGAAGCTGCCTTGTGACAACTGCTCTGTGAGTACCTTGTTGTTTTCTGTTTAAACCCAGGAGTACCTGCAATTTCTGTAAGGGTGAATGTCTCTGACAAAGGGAACCTGTTACCTGAGACTTTCTGTTTAAAGGTGTCTGCCTACATTTGGAGTCCAGTACGTGACCGTCCATGTACAGAACTTTAAACTTCCGACACCCCTGAGGTGGGTGTCTGTAGCATGTTAAGTGTAATATACATTTGAGACAACATCTACAGTTTTCTACAGTTGTGTGGTGTTATTAACCAGATGAATGGCCGAGTATAAGCTTGGAAACAAAAGGTGGGAGAGCCTCCATCTGGAGTAACCAGTTTACCTCTACTGGTTCTGAAGGGCACCTATTTCTTTTCATTTAGTGCAACTGGCCAATGCCTGGGGAAAGTGTTTATCCCTGTATGTGGGCTGTTTTCTTCCAGTTTACCCCAGTATAGTGGGTTCTAAAAGTTCTGAGCCTGTATGTGCTCTTTTGTGGTCGTGTGTACCACCTTCATCCTGTGAGAAATGGAAATTCAGGAATGTCTGTACCTCAGTAATCTGCATTACCAGTGTGTGTAGCCCTATGGGGGGTCCATCTTCGCTTTGTGATTATTCCTACTTTGTTACGTGAATAAAAGCCACACTCTAGAATCCTAACCTATTTTGGACAGTAATGTTATTGCTTCCTTGAGTCTGGAGTTACTTGGGTACCCCTGGCCAGAAATGCAAACCTAGCATAGCCCTGAGCAGACGTTTTCTCCCAGGGACCTGGGTTGTTGGCCACGGCAATTGGTCCCTACCAGGTGTGTGCCAGGTAGTTGCCACACTTGGCTGTCTGTTTTGTCTAACAGTCTAGTCCACCTTCTATATGGTGGCTTTGGTGTTTTTTTTAAACTTCTTTGCAAATGTAAACCCTCCACCCCTCTCTTTACCCACTAGACGTTTTGGTGAGAGGAAAAGCCCTACTAGTTAAACAAGGGGAGCCGGTGGGGGTGTTACAATTACAAATCAAAGTAATTTATCGCACCTCTGAAAACAGCAGTAGACATCCCAAGAAGCCTGTGCGACTTCTTGTAATGTAGATGCTTCTAGCTGCACAACTTCAAAAGAAGTTCCTGCGGAAATCCTAAAAAGGCAAAAGTAAAACAAAAAACACTTGTTCCTGCGGTCTCCTCAGAAATGGACGACTGCGGTCACCAGTGAAGCCTGATATCACAGAAAGCAAATAACCTGATAAATAAAGTAAAAGAAAAGTACAGTTACGTAAGAACTTACTGTAACAGTAGATCTTCGAGAGGAGCTCTTGCAGCAGGTAATACCATTAGGACTTAAGCCGGCAGGTGTCAGGACCCCACGGAAAACTTGTAGCTAGCAGTCTGAGGCAGGGGACCACCCCCTATATACCAAGTCTGATGTCGGGCGCGGTCCCCTGCCCCAGACTGTTAGCTACAGTTTTCCCATGGGGTCCTGACACCTGCCGTTTAGTCCTACGCCATCTCAGCCTCCATGGAAACCTGGCTAGAAACCAAACTGGAGAACCACAGGCAGTCCCAGCATGTTCTGGTGACATAAAAACAAAATTACAATCCTGGGGGATGGGAGGTGGGAAAGCCACCTGTTGCAAGAGCTGCTCTCGAAGATCTACTGTTGCGGTAAGTTCTTATGTAACTGTACTATCTGACTTCAAGGGTGGAGCTCGTGCAGCAGGTAATACCATTAGGACTGAATCCCAAGCAGTACCCAAGGATAGACCCAGGTCTGAGAGGGTGGTAGGGAGAGATGCTGAAAACTGCTGAAGCTGAAAAAAGGCACTTGAGAGTAGGCCCTGCAGGACTGCTAGTCCGAAACCTGCTCTCCTTCTGGATGCAATGTCCAGGCTGTAATGCCATATGAAAGTGTGGCCTGAACTCCATGTAGCTGCAGCACAAATATCTGCCAAAGAGTCATTTTTGAGTGCTGTGAAGGAAGAGGCCACTGCTCTGGTAGAGTGGCCCCTGACTGTTCCCGGAAGTGGTTTATTATGATGCTGGCAGCAGATACACTGCACCAGAAAATGGGCTAGTGACTGTTTGGGAACAGGTGCCCCTAGCATTGGTTTAGCGAATGAAACTAACAACTGGTCCGACTGTCGGGAGGAGCGGGTCCTGTGGAGGTAATATCTCAAAATCCTGTGAACGTCCAAGGTGTGCAACAGCGCTTCACCTTGACTGACGAATTCTGGATAATAAACTGGAAGGTTAATGTCCTGATTAAGAATCAGCACGGACACCACCTTCAGAAAGAACTTAGGGTTCATGCACAGGGTCACCCTGTCCCTGTGGAAAACTATGTAAGGTTCCTTACACACCAGGGCCTGGAGCTCGGAAACCCTTCGAACGGAGGTGATAGCTACCAAAAGGAGGGTCTTCCATGAGAGGAATCATAGCTCGCAGGAAGCTACTGGCTCGAAGAGGGAAGAGTGAGTTTCTCCAGGATGAAAAGTAAGTCCCAAGGAAGAGCGATGTCTCTCCTGGGAGGTCTGATATGTAAGACCCCTCTTAGAAATATCTTACAGACGTTGAGCTGTGCCAGTGTTCTAGCACCGAAGGGATCATGATATGCTGAAACCGCACACATGTGCACCCTAATGGACGAATAGCTGAGTCCTAAGTCCAGAAGGTGACAGAGATATTCTAGCACGTGCCTGGTTGGACAACCCAGGTGATCTAGGGCTACGGTTGTAGCCCAAAGACAGAAGCATTTCCATTTCAGAGCATAGGTGGCCCTGGTGGAAGGCTTCCTCACTGCAACCAAGATCTCAGCCACCCTGCTTGACACTCCTAGCCTCTCTTTTGCTAGGATTGCAAGAGCCAAGCGTGCAGGTGAAGAGAGTGAACAGCAGGATGGATGAGAGTCCCCTGCTCTTGTGAGAGCAAGAGGGTGAAGAGTGGCAACTGTATTGGAGTATCCAGAGACAGTTGCTGGAGCAACGGATACAAGATCAGGCGGGGCCATAGAGGGGCCACCAGAATCATTCTGGCCCCTCTGAATGCAACTTGAGTAGTTCTTTCTGAACGAGGGGAAAAGGAGGGAAGGGGTACAGGGACTTCCCTGTCCAAGAGAGAGACAACGAGTCTCGCCAGAAAACACCAGGCCCTGGAGCGAGCGAGCAAAACTTTTGTAGTTTGGCACTGCACGGGGACGCAAAGAGGTCCAACTCTGGACAGCCCCAGTGACTGAACAGGTCTTCTGCGACTTCTTGGAGCAATTCCCACTTGTGATTCAGCGAGGCAGAGTGGCTAAGACTGTCGGCGAGAACGTTCTGGACCCTTGCAGATGAACTATGATGAGATCCAGTCGGTGTTCTACTGCCCAATCCCACACTCTGGTGGCCTCTCTGCAATGGGGGTACATATGAGTCCCCCCTTGCTTGTTGAGTAGAAGATCACTGGTGTATTGTCTGTCTGCACCAGGAGAGAACCTGTCGAGAATTGGTCTCTGAAAGCGATAAGCGCATTCAGCACGGCTCCCATTTCCAGAACATTTATATGCAGAGGGTTCTCTATGGCAGACCAAGATCCCCTGGTCCTGTGATCCCCTAAATGAGCCCCCAACCGGAAGGAGAGGCAGCTGTGGTTAAAGTCTGAAGAGGGGTGGGGCTCTGGAATGGGACCACTCCCGCTAGACTGTCGTGACGGAGCCACCATTCGAGAGAGCGGTGTAGCACCGAGAAATCCGGATTTGAAGATCCAGATCATCCACCGGTTGGTCCCACTGGACCCTGAGATGCCATTGGAGGGACTGCATATGCAGTCTGGCTAAGGGTACTGTGGCTATGACAGCTGCCATGTGGCCTAGGAGTTGGAAAACAACCCAGATGGGGAAAGAGGAGGACTTCTGGAGCCTGCTGGCCAGATCCTGAAGGCAGTCTGCTCTGTCTGGGGGGAGGAAAGCTCTCCCCTGCTCGGTGTCCAGAATAGCCCCTATGAATTGCAACCTTTGTGTCGACCAAGGATGTGATTTTGGCCAGTTTACTGTGATCCTCAGGGAGGCAAATAGATCCTGTGTCTTTCGTAAGGCGATTAGAAACTCCTCCTCTGACTGAGCAGAGAGGAGCCAATCATCCAGGTAAGGGTAGACAAATAGGCCTCTCCTTCGAAGGGACGCCACTACCAACATTAGACACTTGGTGAAGACCCTGGGAGCGGATGAAAGGCCGAAGGGGAGTACCCTGAATTGGTAGTGCTTGTCCTGGAAGCTGAAGCGCAGAAACCTTCTGTGAGACTTCAGGACTTTGATATGCATGTAGGCATCTTGCATATCTAAGGAGCACGGCCAGTCCCCTTGACAGAGCAAGGGGAAGAGCCCTGCCAGAGCGACCATCCGGAATCTCTGGTATTTTACCGAGAGATTGAGCTGGCTTAAATCCAGAATGGGACGAAGGTCTCCCATTTTCTTTGGGACAAGGAAACAGTGGGAGTAATAACCCTTTCCCTTCTGGGCCTGCAGGACCCTTTGGATGGCCCTTTTTTCTAGGAGCTGTTGGATCTCCACTTCAAGAAGGAGACTGTGTGCCAGTGGATAACAGGCCGGAGTCGGGGGGGGGGGTTGTCGTGATAGGGATGAACTCTATTGCGTACCCGTTTCGAATGGTGTCCAGCACCCATTGGTCCGCTGTGATACTGGACCATTCGAGTGGGTAAAGTGCAAACTGCCCTCCTACCTTCTTGTTCTGCCTGTCCCTGAAGGGGGGGGGGGCAGAGGGAGTCAGGCTAAGGGGGCCCTGGGAGTTGTGGGCTGCTTGGGGCAGGGTGACCCCACCTCTTGAACCCCTTACCATGGGACTGTTTGCTCCCCTGTCCCTGCCCTTGTCCTTTACAAAAAAGGCGTCGGCTGGGTTCATGAGGCTGTGATTTATACATGCGGTGCACGTCGGCCACCACTTTCTCCGACTCCTGGAGTTGCTTGATCATCTCTTCAACTTCCAGGCTGAACAAAACAGGACCCTGAAAGGGAGAATCCAGGATAGACTCTTGTAAGTCTGGCTGGAAGCCCGTGAGCCTAAGCCATGACTGCCGCCTCATGCAGACCCCCAAGGTGGCTGCTCTGGAGGCCATATCTACGACGTCATATGAACACCTCAGGGTGTGTTTGTCGACATCTAATCCCGACTGGGCACATGCCAATACTTTCTGCTTCGAGTCAGAGTTTGGCATAGAGTTGACGAGGTCCATTGTCTTCTGCCACAGCGACTGTTGATAGGTAATCATGTGGGCCGTGAAGTTCAAGGACCTGGTGACTCCAGTGGCTGAGGAGAAGACTTTTCGGCCCCAACCGTCTAACTTTTTAGAGACGGGGTCCGGAGGTTGGGAACTCAAATGCTTTGGCTGGGAACCTCTGCCATGAGCAACCATGAGGATCAAAGAGTTGGACTTCGGCTGTTTGGCTAGAAAAGGTTCGGACCTCGGAGGCTTATAAAGTCGGTCTGCCTTTCGAGGGACTGTGGATATGAAGGACAGGGTACACCAGGTCAGGCGGGTTACGTCCTAGAAGCAGTTCCACGAACGGGGAATAACCAAGGTTTGGTTCCTTCTCTTGAGAACTTGGCCAGATGCCGCGCCTGATCCAAAGTCCTCTGTGCCCACTCAGATATATGGTCTGGATATGCCTCATGATGTCCAAAAAGGGGTCATCCGGGGGGAAGGGGGGGAACCATGGGGAATCTTTAGGTCCCGGGGAGGGAGGACAAAATTCCCCATCGAGTAAGGCTCTGATTCAACGTCGCCCTCATCTGAGGAGGATGTGACAGGAGGGGAAGAAGGAGATGGAGACGAAGGGCCTTTCCTTCTCTTCCCCTTAGGGTCAGGACATAGGTGCTCACCCTCACCCCCGAGGCCCTGGGGTGGGAGGGGAACCTATGGGTGGCGGAGTAGGGACAGTGTCTGGGGGTCTATACAGTAGATCCCCTTTTACTGTATTCCACCAGGTAGTAAACAGACTCTGATGCTCCCTACTGGAGCGACTGCAGAGCCCGGCACGGGTTTGAGGGCCGGTGTTGGGTCTATAGCGTGCGGTGTCTGAGGCTCAGGTTGCCTGGGGGGCAGGCGTCGGTCTGGGATCCCAGCATCAGTGGGCTGACAACCAGTAGCGCCTTCGTCTTGTGGTCCCAGTCCGTGGCCTTTGCCGGTGGAGGACGGACAGCTGGTCTTCATCCGCGATCGCCCCACGTCAGGCATCGGGGAGCGGGAAGACGGAGTAGGCAACCGGCTAGGCTTGCGCTGATCTGGGGGAGGCTGCACCTTAGCTGGAGGAGGGGGAGCCTCCTGCCTACCTGAGGATTCTTCTGAACGCTTACGTTTGTCCAAAGAACCGGGCCTATACTGAGCCTTGGACAGGCTTTCCTGGGTCGACCCTGAAGGTTTGAGGGGTCGATGGGCAAAGGAAGTGTGGTGTCCTGACGCGGCCGACTCCCGATGTTTGCCCTGAGAAGAGGCAGGAGCGGACTTTGACGTATGGGATGGTTCGGACGACTGGGCCGGAACTGAACCAGACCTCCTGATGGAGGTTGAGCGAGACGAGGCCTGCTTGGCTGATGACTTAGGGCGGGACTCAGACCTGGCCTGATCCTTATGCCTGTGGTAATGCTTCCCCCCGATGACCTAACTTTCGGTGGGGAATCCCTGGTGGAGAGGATGAGCAGACTCCTGATCCCCGCTGCAT
This sequence comes from Neoceratodus forsteri, assembly GCA_016271365.2. Classification (NCBI taxonomy): domain Eukaryota; kingdom Metazoa; phylum Chordata; order Ceratodontiformes; family Ceratodontidae; genus Neoceratodus; species Neoceratodus forsteri. The sequence continues at coordinate 312,769,554 of CM028137.1, read as the reverse complement.
GGCCATAAGGTTCTTCTCCAGCAGAAAGGTCATGAGTGCGTTGGCCCTCCTGGCGCGTGTCTTCTGGTTAAACTTCTGGCAAGGTGTGCAGGCGTCGGGCCGGTGTTCCGGGCCTAGGCAAAGAAGGCAGGCTGCGTGGCAGGGATCTGCTTCCTGCACACACACTTTGATTTTCGCTACGGTGGGGAGGGCGACAACATACTTGAGGTGATGGTTGAAAATGTTGAAGAATGAAAATACTTCTGTCTTTCGTTGGCTGTCGACTGCTAAGGGAGGCGTCCGAGGAACCAAACTATGCGGGTCAACAGCGGGAAAAGAACTGAGATGGCGCTAGGGGACCGCCCCCTTTATCCCACGTCTGATGTTGGGCATAGCCGACGTCGGGGGCGGTCCACTGCCTCAGACTGCTAGCTACAAGTTTTCTGTGGGGTCCTGACACCTGCCGGCTTCAGTCCTAATGGTATTACCTGCTGCAAGAGCTCCACCCTCGAAGTTAAATCTCCCAATACATTAAAAAAAAACCTCTGTAAACACACAAAAGTTCAGGAAATGCCGACTCTCGGCTCTGATAATAACCCCACCCACCAGACAGTTCTAAACGAATTACACCCGACGCAACACGCACAAACAATAGCAACCAATCACATACTTGCACACACATCCATTCAAGAAAACCAACCACTCAAAGCTACACACTTCCCATTCAAGACACAGCAGTACCAAGTTCATTAATAAATAGACCACACAACCAAGGAAGCACACCGCAACAAAAAATAGCACCACAACACCAGGTAAAGAAATAAAAATAACTCAAATCTAGACCCTGTTGTATAAATCGCACACACGATATGCAACTTTTATAGGTACATTAGGGAGCGAAGAAAGACCAAAGGAGGGATACTGAGGCTTAATAAAGGGGAGGGAATGTGGGTACAGGGTGTCAGTGAAAAAGCAGGGATACTGAACGAATATTTCTGCTCAGTATTCACAAAGGAAGAGGAGGGGGAGGTACCTAAAAAACAAGAGAAACACTCTGAAGATGGGGGTCGATACCAGTCCATTTACAGAAGAAAGGGTTCTGAAAGAACTAATAAAATTGAAGGTGGACAAAGCAATGGGGCCTGATGGGATTCACCCAAGAATTCTAAAAGAACTAAGGATAGAACTAGTGACACAGCTGACTACTCTCTTTAACAAATCATGGGAGGATGGGGTGGTACCTGAGGACTGGAGGAGGGCAGATGTGATTCCTCTTCACAAAAGTGGGAGCAGGAAACTACAGACCAGTTAGTTTGACCTCAGTGGTAGGGAAAATGATGGAATCACTTCTGAAGGAAAGAACTGTTGAGTACCTAGAGGCCAGTGGGGCACAGGACCCAAGGCAGCATGGATTCATGATGGGAAGGTCGTGTCAGACGAATCTAATAGATTTCTTTGACTGGGTGACCAAAGTAGTAGACCAGGGAGGGGCTGTGGACATGGCCTACCTAGATTTTAGCAAGGCATTTGATACAGTCCCAGACAAAAGATTAATACACAAGTTAGCCAGCCTTGGATTTGGTCCCAAGGTGATAGCCTGGATAAAAAATTGGCTGGACAACAGGACGCAAAGGGTAGTAGTAAATGGAGTCCACAGTGAAGAAAGGAGGGTTACTAGCGGGGTACCGCAAGGTTCAGTACTAGGACCGGTCCTTTTTAAGTGACACTGCAGAGGAACTGGAAGGAAAAGTATGTCTCTTTGCAGACGACACAAAGATGTGCAATGGGGCTGATACACAAGATGGAGTGGAAAGGATGAGAAGGGACTTGGCAAGGTTGGAGGAATGGTCAAATGTATGGCAGCTCAGATTCAATGCAAAGAAGTGCAAGGTAATGCACCTGGGAAACAAAAGCTCAGGGGAAGAGTACACAATGGGGGTGAGATACTGACAACAGTAAAAACAGAAAGGGACCTGGGGGTAATTGTATCAGATGACCTAAAGGTGGGCAAGCAATGTGAGAAGGCAGTAAGGAAGGCTGGGAGGATACTGGGATGCACAGGGAGAGGCATCAACAGTAGAAAACAGAAAGTTGTTATCCTTCTGTACAGACAGTTGGTGAGACCCCACTTGGAGTCCTGTGTGCAGTTCTGGAGACCCCATCTCTGCAAAGACATAGACAGAGTGGAGGCTGTCCAGAGGAGAGCAACCAAAATGGTGCAGGGTCTGCACCAGAAGACATACGAGGAAAGACTAAAGGAGCTTAATATGTATACCCTTGAGGAAAGAAGGGAGAGAGGGGACATGATAGAAACTTTCGAGTACCTCAAGGGAATCAACAAAGTCCAAGAGGGTAGCATCTTTCAGAAAAAGAGATGTGCAAGAACAAGGGGGCACAATCTGAAGATAGAGGGGGGACGGTTCAGAGGTAATGTGAGGAAGTATTTTTTACAGAGAGGGTTGTGGATGCATGGAACAGCCTCCCTGAGGAGGTCGTGGAGTCAAGAACAGTGGGGGAATTCAAGAATGCATGGGATAGACATAAGGCAGTCCTAGTGAGGGGTAGGAGGAAGTAAGCTGTTGGTTAACTAGGATCTGGAGCTTATCTGTTAAGTAGGAAAATGGGCAGACTAGGTGGGCCAAGCGGTCCTTATCTGCTGTCAAATTCTATGTTTCTACGTTTCTAACTTGTGAAAAATGACAAATACTAGCACTCGTGCAGAGTGAACTGCAATAATATCACTCGTGGCTTCGCCACTCGTGATATTATCGCAGTTCACTCTGCACTCATGCTAATATTTCCATATTCCACAGTTTCCCATCATGTATCCCCTATATATAGATAGTGGATGAAATGTATGAAGATTAAAAAAAAAAAAGTGTGTAAAAATACTTTTTTCATTTATTTTAGGACAATCATGAGCAAATTCTAAGATATATTATGCCTAATGGAAATTTTCAGTACTAGCAAGTATGATCAGTTATCCTATTTATAGAAAAACATTATTAGTAATTGTTAAAGGTTATGAATAATTCATAATTTTGTGTTTATTCTTTTTAAATTTTGTAGATACTAAGTACCCTGAGCAAGCCTACTGGCGAAACGCTGGGGCAACAATAAAATCTAAATTTGAAAAATTATTAAGAGACTGTTTTTAGTGCCATTGTGCTGCTGTTGAATTGTTTCGCCCACATCACAACTGTGTTACAAGAGCCCCCAGCATCCTAGTGTTGGAGCGGCAGCTGGGTCTATTTGAAACACCGGAGTTATATGAAAGCTGAACATAATGATTTTCTAAATTTAGTTCCTTTTTTGGGGGGGCTTTCCCCTTTCCTCAAAGATTTAAAAAACTGTGTAACATAATTTACAATCTTATACCATTTTCTTGTTGTTTGGCCTGGTGAAAACTGGAAACTTCCTCTGCCTCAAAATGAGATACAGCTCTGAGTAGTAAAGTTCTGTTCATTTAAAAAATACTCAATTTACATTTATTTCCAGAGCAACTGTTGGTTTTACCAGTGTGCGAGTTCGTGAACAAGACTGCTGCCTAAATTTTACTGAAAGAGTTGAGGAAGCCAGGCGTTATCGAGACTGCCAATCCAAAAAAAATGTTAATTACTGTAACTATAGTTCTGCTAATAGTAGTCACTTCACATACAGACTCGGGCAGAACCCGGTGAGCATGCTCGCTCACTACAAACAATGTTCACGCTTGACTCCTACCACTACTTGGTCATGTGTCCTCTGCCACCCCCACCCCACCAACTTCTCTCAGACCTCAGCACTGGACAAACAGCTGGCAAGGGGAGGTTGGGAGGGTAGTGTGGATGTAAAATAAATACTAGTAGTAGAAATTAAATCGATACTTACTGTAATTTGTGATCTTCCAAAATATCTTCACCATTGATTCAGACTTGTGGGTTCAAGTCAGAGGCTGCAGGACCTGGGGGGAGCCAGAACTGTTTAGAGGACTAGTGAAGTGGTAGGCACCGCGTGCATGATGTTGTACGTCGACACTCATCTGATGGTATACAGCAGCACCAGACCCAAACCACTTCAGCACCTTTTTTGCAGAAGAGGTGAGCAGCATGAACCTAACAAGTAACCTACGCACTTAACCTAAGAGCATAAGATAACCCTGGTGGCCCATGAAAGAAGGGCCACCAAATCCAGTAACACAGTGCCTTCACAGCCTAGACCAAGTACAAAGGGGTGAAGATCACAACACAGTATTGGAGTGAGCCACCAGAATGGTGGGTGGAAGTCTTTATCAATGGTGAAAATATTCTGGAAGATCAAGAATTACAGTAAGTATGTAATTTTAATATCTTCCAAGAATCAATCTTCACCAGATTCCCACTTGTGTGTCAGAGTACCACGCTCAGAGAAAGTCCCCCGGACTAGGGAGGCTGGAGGTCTGGGCTAACTCAGGATAGCAATCAATCAAGAACTGTCCTGCCAAAGGTGCGTGCTGCCTGGCATGGACGTCCAGGGCGAGTGCTTTCTACAGGTGCAAATCTTTCCAACAGGAGCAGACCATATTTCTGCCAGGGACATGGCAACTGCTCTGGTGGAGTGGGCGCAAAACATTGCCCTTCAATTTAATCGGAGCCATAGCAGTGGCGAAGGGAATTTACAATCCAGGCAGAAATGCAATTGATTGTAACAGGCTGCCCCCTCTGATTAGGACTGAAGGACACAAAGAGCAGATCAGATTATCTGAAGTCCTTGGCTCTGTCCAGATAAAACCTAAGGACTAGCTTTAACATCCCGTGAGTAGAGTCCTTTCTCACTCAGTGTAGAAGTTGGCAAAAGAGGTAAATAGGAGGGCTTATGGCCTGATTAAGATGGAACTCTGACACCACCCTAGGTAAAAACTGAGGGTGTGTACAGAGTACTACCTTATCTTTATACAAAACAGTATACAAAGGATCTGTGACCAAAGCATGGATTTCAGATACTCAGCATTCAGAAGTGATAGCCACCAGAAATGTTGCCTTCCAAGTGAGGAACTTCAAATCACAAGTATTAGTAAGCTAAAAGGGCTTGTGAGTGAGCATATCTAGGGCAAGGTTAATATCCCAGGGAGCCACCAGTGGGGAGGGCCTGTGTATAAAATGCCCTTGAGGAACCTTAAACAGCAACAGCTGTGCTAAGTGGAGAGTACCAACAGGCTTGTGGTATGCTGAAACTGCACACAAGTGGACCTTAACTGTGGAAAACTGCAAACTGGAATCAGAAAGAAGAGTTACGTAAGAACTTATCGTAACAGTAGCTCTTCGAGAGAGGTTCCTGCAGTAGGTCATGATTTATAGGACTGTGACCCCTGGCGTCAGGACCACACAGAAAATTCTAGCTAGCAATATCTGGCGTGGGACCACCAACCCAACGTCACGTGACGACATCGGCATAAGCCTATATAGTGGGTAGTCCCCACGCTTGCCCTCCAGTTCTCTCGCCAGAGACCAAAAGCTAGGTACGACAGGAGAAAAAGAGACAGCTCCTGGAGCCCCAAGACAAGGCTCAAGGAAAAAAGCTGCAGAAGCTGGAGTAAGGTGGGAGGGAAAAAGGTGACCTACTGCAGGAACCTGTCTCAAAGATCTACTATTATGGTAAGTTCTTACATGACTATTCTGTCTTACTTTGAGAGGGTTCCTACAGTAGGTCATAACTTTTTTTATCCCCACAAAGCTTTTTATCCATGGGAGCCGCTGACAGGTGACTATGGTCCCTCCTGATGGAGAGGCTCAGTCTTTGGCTTCAAGCAACCCCGTATCGCCAGCTCGGGTGGTCTCCCGCGAGTTGCCCACCATGGAGGGGCCAGGAGAAAGGGGGCCGGCACACCCTCCCCCCGAGGCCCAATCCAGATTCCCAAGCTGACCCCGCGGTCACAGGAGCCATCATGGACCCTGCCAGGCTCCAATTTTCCTGTTTTTCTCCTGTTCCTCCCCACCGACATAATGACGTTGGCACATGCCTCCCTACTCGTACTGTCCTCCAGCCATCGCAAGAGGGTAGTCAATGAGCGGGACAACAAGTCTCCCTCCTCCTGAGAGAGGAGAGCAGTCCTCAGAACGCCCGATCCTCTCTCCCTCTGCTGACCTCCGGTTGCCCGAGCTCATTCCCGAACCCGGGTAGCCGGCATGGCATGAGGTGTGGTGTCCAGTGCCTCAACCCTCAGCGCCACCAGGCCAATCTAGTAGATTATAATTTAAATGACTGAGTCCCAAGCAGTTATAAATCAGTCAAGGACTGAAATACGGGAGGCAGGGAAAGGTCCAAAGACAATTAGACCTCTACTCCAAGACCAACCCCATACCTGGAAGCAATAACTAGCCCAAAAGGCTTAGAGAGAAAAAGATTAGAGACAGACCTGACACGACTGTCTCACAAATTACTGTGTTACAAAGTGCTGCTGGAAAACTGAATAAGCAGCAGGAAAAATGACCACCCCCTGATAAAAGGTTCAGGAAAAGTCGGCATTTGAGTGTTCTGACCCAACTGAAAACTCAAACCGAAACAAAAAATGTAGTGGTCTCTTGTAACCTGTGGAGGGGACTCATGGGTGGAAAATCCTGCCCTTCTAAAAAGAGGAAGGAGACAAACCCTTTCCTCCACTGGCTTTACCAGAGGATGAGGCAGGTCCCTCATTAGCCAAGATGCCGAAGCATGAGAAGACACTGCTCCTCCTGAAGGCTCATGAGAGATGATCGGGTGGGGTGGGGGAGGGGTTTGGAGTGCTCTGATGCCAGAGTTTGTCGTTTGGCCCTATGTCTGGCTGAAACCTACTTCGTCTGACAATGAAAAGGCAACCTGAAGCGTCATCCCACGACACCTGGGGCGAATCAAGCGCAAGGCCGCTCCTCTGTTCTGGAGCCCCATAAGGATGTCCATGGAGTCTCCACCAAACAATACTGACCCCCCCCAAGAAAGGAGCATCTAGTACAGCAGACTGGACACTCTGTGCCAACCCAGAAGTCCGGAGCCAAGAATGCCTGCGAAGACAGATGGCAGAGGCTGTAGACCGAGCTACCGAGTCCATGGAGTCATAGGTGGCCCGGAGGGCATGATGTCAGGAGAACCGAACCAAACTCACAGCCCTAGCTATCTTGGACTTAAGCCCGGAATCCTGGATGGTCTCAAGCCTGGATTCCAATAGGTCCAAAGTGGCGTTCTGGAAGGAGACCATATGCTCAACATAATTAATGGACCTGAGGGCGCAAAAGGATGAAGAATACATTTTGCACCCAAGGAGATCCAACTGCCTAGATTCTTTATCCAGAGGTGAGGAGAGACCCTTAAGAGACGCCTCATGGTCCTGATCGAATGCCAAGATGAAAACATCTGCTGCTGCATGAGAGGCCAAATAAGGGACCTCTTCTAGGGAGCTATATACCCTATCAGCCTTTTTGGGAACAGAGGGGATAGAAAAAGGGTGCCTCCAAATAGAGGACACAAAGTCCTCATGAGGAGCCATCCAGGGCAGGATAGGCACAGGCGAAGATTCCACCATACCTAAATGCTCCGCCAGCCTTGGTTTCTTAGGGTCCTGTTTCTCAGTGGCCCACCCATGAGCCGCCTGGATCATTTTTAGGAACTCCAAAAAGGAGGAATCCTCCGGAGGAGACCTAGGGCACTCCTTCCACTGTGGCTCATCCCAAGGGGTATGAGAACCAGAACTCGCAGACGATGGAGAATCAAATTCAGTGTTCAACAAAAGAGCCTTTTCCAGTGACTGAGATTTAGGCAGGGGGATGTCCCGGACATTGTCCCTCACATGGACATGGGCAGTGGAAGAACGATGAGATTGACCCCCTAAAGAAGAATGGGATTCAACAGGTGACCTGGGCCAAAGAGACGGTGCAAAGGCAGTCCCTTGCAGCCTACTTTCCAGATCAGAGGCCAGTTGAGCCTTGGCCTCTTGCCACCAGGGCTGGAAAACCGCTAGCAATTCAACCTGAGAGTGAGATGAAGGCGGAGAAGGTGGTGAAGGCTAACAAGGCTGGAATCTGATTGTCTGGCACGGATGCATCAGATATCCTGGCACCTGGAAGGGCAGGGGGTACCTGAAAGCCAGGTAACCTGAAAAAGATGCCCCGGCGACGGGTGGCCAGGGAGAAAAGATGATGCTAGACACCCAGATGGCAGGCAACTCTGTGTTGAACAGTCCGGGCAACCCTTATGGGAATAGCCTGGAGACAGGCCCGACCAGGGGCTAAGGGGCCGTTGTGGTTCCTGAGGGAAGGAGCAAATGCCCCAATGTGAGACCCGCTGGGTCAGCTGACGCTGAAAAAGAGTCTGGCACTGGGAAGCCTAGCAGAGGACCAGGCATCGGGACCCCAGGCATCACGGGAAAAGGAGAACCAGATGGGGGATTAGCTGACGTTTGGATACCTGCTGGTCCAGCCAGGGGGACCTCAAACGTCTGGGGACTAGAAGGTCCAGATTGAGGAACCTTAAAATGTGTGGCATGCCGAGAATTCTGCAATCCTGACGGAAGACCCCTACAAGAGTGTTTCGAAAGCCCAGCAGGCAGATTTGGTACACCAAGCAATGGCAAGGGAACGGTAACTACCCCGTCCAGAAGATCCGCTTACTCCTCCGGCCCTGGAGGAACATGGGGAACCGGGAAACCATCTTGGGAGGTGGGGAGGAAGCATCCTGTGATGAAGAACCCTTTAGGGGACAACTGTTGCGGAAGCGGCAGCAGGCACTTCTCGACGTCGAAGCTTACAGTAATCTCCGATGGGAGCGCCATGGCCAGACCATTGTCGGACAAGCTGACGAGTGACTTACCAGCTGGGGCGAAGGGAAGAGCCCCATCCGCACGGACATTAGGTAAGCTGACATCCAGCTTGGCAGTAGTAGCCGTGCAGACACTGGTGAAACTGATGTCTGGCTTGCCAGTAGAAACTATGCAGGCTTCGGCAGAGCAGACATCCGATTTACTGGCAGCCTCTGTGGGGGTGTCGGCAGAACCAATGGCTGGTGTATTGGCACAATCTGAATGCTGCGGTCGACGAGTAGACGCTCCAACTTACTGGTAGAAAACCAGGCGGCGCCGTGGGGTACTAGACGCTCCAACTTACCAGAACTAGTCATGCAGATGCTGCTAGAGCCGATGACATACTTTCTGGTTTGAGTTAGGCGGATGTCAGTCGAGCCAATGTCCAACTGACAGGCAGGAGCCATGCGGGCGCTGACAGGACCTACATCCGACTTACTGGCAGGAGCCGGCATAGTCGACGCCCGGCTTACCAGCAGTGACCAGGCGGACCCCAGCGGAGATGGAGTCCGACTTACCAGTCAGGGCTGTGCACTTGCTGGTGGAGCAACTTACGTCGCCGGAGGGACCCACCTGCACCGTTACCAGTTCAGGCGGGGATCTGATCCGCCGTGGCGGGAGGAACTTTGGCCGGACAGGCGCTTCCAGATCCAATGGAAGACCTCTCGCCGTCCACGATTCCTCGAGACCTGTAGCCAGGCGTGATGCCTCAGACCAACGCCTGTGGCTGCTGCCCTGCCCGAGATGTCAGCCGCATCATAGGCAGCCATGTGTATGTGGGTACCAACATTGGAACCCATTCTGAAGGTCTGGGGGTCTGCTACTTGAAAAGGTTATCCAGTATGGCTTGGATAGCTTGCGAACCTGGTCCAATAATAGGCTTTGAAACTGCACCATATAAGCCAAGTAACTGATGGCTTGAATGGCCAGAGTGGCAGAGGCGAAGGTACACTTGCCCAGCTGGTCTAGTTGACGAGACTCCCTGTTGGGGGGAAGGAGCTCAAGTGTTTGGGCCTCTTGGCGCAGTCATGCACAGCGCTGATGACAACCAAATTAACCTTGGGCTGTTCCCAAAAATATGGCTTACCAGCCAGGGCATGGTAAAGCCTGTTATAGCCTTCTTGCATACCACCGAGACTGTGTGGGGACAGTTCCAGAAAGCCCGGGTGACATCCTCATAGGAGTCAATGATAGGAGGGACTACTAAGGAAGTCGCATCAGGCTGGCGCAAGTAGACAGCCAACCGTCTCTCAGGGTCCTGCTCCTCAGTTTCCCAAGCCCATAGTTGACTGAATGTGCCACATGATGCCCATGAAGATAGGGTTGCCGGGGGGGGAAGCTTGGGAACATTACTCAGGGCCTCCGCTCCTTCCAAGGAGTCAGGGCAGAGAGAAGATGACTCACTACTGACACGTTCCTCCTCGTCATCCCCGTCTTTGCTGTCCTCATGCCTACTACCGTCTGAGCGGCCAGAAAACCTGGCATCAGGCCTTCCTGGGGGGGGGGTGAGGAGCACAAGGGCCCAGCCCCACGGGCTCTGGAGGAGGCCCTTGAGGGGGGCCACAGCCAGTGTCCTCGGTATGGGAGCCTGTGTCTGCATGAAAGACCACAAGGCAGAGATCAGGCCATGATAATAGCCTGGGGCTGGCATTGGTCCCCCTGGTATTGGGTGGGGGTACACTGGCGCAGGTCTTGGAGGCACAGGGTATGGGTACCCCGGCGCAGGTCCTGACACAGGGTAGGGGTAAGCAGGTATCGTTGAGGCACGGGTCAGGAAGCATAGGAAAAACCAGAAGCAGTTGTAGAATTCGCAAAAAGTGTTTATTAGTAGAAGCAGTAACGTAAAAAAATAAACTTGTTCAGTATAACTATTTACAAAGGGAAAATAAAAGAGAAGATCCATCTGAGTTTTTCATCAATCTCTGTGTGTCTGTCTCTTGCAAGAAACTGCAGCTCTGTTTTTAGAAGTCCTTGCAACCCCCTTCCTTAACAAGCATCATGTTTTTTTCTAAAATGTTCTTGTAAGTGCCAGGCAGGTGCAGCAAGAACACAATGTCACAGAACTGAGGCCCTTTCTCCACAGCTCTTCTGAAAAAGGGCTTAAAAACTGCTCTCAGGTTAACCCTTTGAGTTCCCAGTAGCTTTTTGCAATCATCTCAAACTATAACTATATACATTTCAACAGTAACACTATATAATTTCTAAACAAAAGGATCCCAATATCAGTTACATTTCCACATAATGATTTGCATATATTTTTATGCCAGGAGATATGCAAGGAAGAAAAAGACAGAAATAGCAAGGGGAGACTGAGAGACAGTGAGAGGCAAAGAACTGCGAGACTATCGGTGTGATCATATCCTAGGTCTCACAGGAAAATTTGGCTGCGCAACCAGACAGACAAGAGGTGGGAAAGGAAAGAACAGAACAGATCCTTGCATTCAAACTCTTCACAACAACCGGGACAGGGTCCTATTCAACTCTGTCACATACACCCCCTCGCTAAGAGGGAACCTGTTTTATTAAACAGGTTTCCAAAACGTTCCATTAATTCTCTACTAATATTAGTTTCTAACTTTCAGAAATTAAGCACATGTGCAGTATCCTTTTTTCTGTATCAGTACAGCAAACAGTAAAGTTTAAACTCATACATTTGTTTTTAAACCTTCAGAACCCTCAATTCCTGATCCATATATTGACAGAAAATCAGCATTACTATTCTCTTTACCAGATTTGTGTATCACCTTGAATTTAAATGGCTGTAGTGCCAAGTACCACCTTGTGATTCTGGAATGTTTATCTTTCATTTGGTTAAGCCAACAGAGAGGATTGTGATCTATTATAAGTACAAAGTCAGTTCCTAGCAAATAAAACTTAAGGGACTCCATGGCCCACTTTGCTGCTAAACATTCCTTTTCGATGGTGGAGTACCTTTTCTCTCTGTCATACAACTTCCTACTTGTGTACAGAATAGGATGTTCCGTCCCATCTATATTTTGACTCAGGACTGCACCTTGACCTACCTCTGATGCATCTGTTTGCAACAAAATTGGTTTCTTAAATGGTATAGGGGTGTTTCCTGAGATTTTACCGATACCCAGAGCTTCAGAGTTTATTAATCTGAAGATCCCAAGAATTAATAATTGGATCAGGAGATGATGTGTACTACATGAATGGCACTGCCTAATGTCTTGGGATTATTTCGGCAACCATGACTCTTTACATAGCAAAGACAGATTACATCTGAGCAGAAAAGGTAGTAAGGTATTGGGCAAACTTCTTAAAGCAGTAATTGATAAGTATTTAAACTCATGGGGGGGGGAGGAGCAAGCACACACACATGAAAGTACTGATGTCAGCTACCCCTCACAGTGGTATAGGTATCCCATTGAATATTGTAACAGAGTTCCCCCCTTGAAATTGCACCGCACCGCTTCAGCTAAGGGGCAACAAAAGGATGTGGTGTACAATAATATAAATGTCTTACTACTGAATGCAAGGAATTTGAGAAATAAAATGCCTGAACTAACATATGTTATGCCCACTTGGGGTATCAATATATGTGCTGTAACAGAGACTTGGTTAAAACTGAATGACTGGGAACCATGTATTAAAGACTGAGTTTTTGCACATAGGGCCAACAAAACTGGTGGTGGTGTTGGTTTTTTTATATCCACACATCTTAAACCTTAAATAATTACGTTAAATGCTGATTGTAACAATGTGGAACAATTATGGGTTAAGATAAGGACATCTATAAAAGATATTATGATAGCAGTGTGCTATAGCACACCAGGTTTGAGTGAGATTGAGAACTTGGAGATTATGGAGGCCCTGGAAACCACTAACATAACCAACAACTGTATCTTGCTAGGGGATTTTAATTTACCCAGGGTAGACTGGAAATTGTGGCATGGACATAGTAATAGTAAAATTGGTTACTGGTTTACTGACGTCTGCATAAGTAGTAATTTAGAGCAATTTGTGCTGGATAAAACTAGGGACAAGAACACGCTTGAGATCTTGTTTTGAATAATATGGAAGGGTGCATATGTAATTTAGAAATACATCCCCCTTTGGGGGGGCAGTGACCATAATATGCTTATATTTTCAATTAAGGAGTTGACTAAAACTGTAACTGGGTGCACAGAAGTTAGGAATTACAATAAGATGGATGTTAACAGTATGAAACAATTCCTGGGAGAATGGGACTGGGAAAAGGACCTGCAAGGTACAGACATGGAGGAAGCCTGGAACATGTTTGAGAGTAAAATTAATTTTTGCATGGACAACTATGTCCCTGTAGTCAAAAAGTATAACAAACAAGGGAGGATTCCTAGGTGGTTCTCACATAAAATTAAGAAGTTAAATAATAAAAGAAATAAGGGATACAAGAATTTTAAAAGATGTCCCTGTGCTGTAAAAGCTGATAAATACATAAGGTAGCTATAAAAAGGGCAAAATCCAAGGCAAAACAGCATGTGGCATGTGCAAAAGATAATGGGAAGCAGTTTTACAATTATATTGGGAGCCTTCGGACAGGAAATAAGCATCTAACCAATATAACTGACAGGGAGGTTATCACTGACAATGAGGTGGATATGGCAAATAAATTTAGTAACTATTTTTTATCAGTGTACCAAAAATAGAAGGGACAAGGTACACTTAATAATAACAATTGTAAGGAATGCAAAGAGCTTGTTATCACAAGGGCAGATATTTATGAGAAATTGATACATTTAGATGTGAGTAAGTCTTGTGGGCCTGATGAAATACATCCTATGCTCCTGAGTAAACTAGCAGTAGAACTATCTGGTCCACTCACCCTGTTATTTAATAAATCTCTAGCCTTGGGTGAAGTAGTGCAAGACTGGAAAATAGCACATATTACTCCCATATTTAAAAAAGGAAAACAGTCACTTGCTGAGAATTGCCGACCTATAAGCATAAAGTCTCAGGTTGGTAAACTGCTTGAGGGGTTTATCAGGCAGTTTGTGACTGATGATCTACGAAGTTTAGATATTTTTGATGTAACCCAGCAAGGATTCTGTCAGGGAAGGTTATGTGTCGCAAACCTCCTAGACTTTTTTGGGCCTGTCAGCAAGGCACTGGAGGAGGGGCTCCCTGTGGACGTGGTGTATTTGGATTACAATAGGGCTTTTGACTCTGTATCTCACTTACGGTTACTGGCGGTACTAAGAAACATGGGGGTAGACTCCGGCCTTATGAAATGGATTCAATCATGGTTTTCAAACAGACTTCAAAGAGTACGAATACGAGAGTTTTTTTCTGACCGGGATGTTGTGACTAGTGGTGTGCCACAGGGATCAATCTTGGGCCCAACTCTGTTTTCTGCCTTCACCTCAAGCATGCAAGGTTTAGATGGAGTTTGGATACGTAAATATGCCGACGATACAAAGGTGGGAGCCACAGTCAACAACGTTGAGTCTATTCAACAATTGCAGCATTATTTGAACTACTTGGAACAGTGGGCAATTCAACACAGATTATCCTTTAATGAAAATAAGTGCAGTGTCATTCATTTTGGACGCAACAACCCCAGAGCTGAATATATACTAAACAACAAGGTTTTAAGTGTTGCATCCAGTGAGAAGGATCTAGGGGTAATTATCTCTAATGACCTAGGTTTTGAACTTCATAACAGAGCCAATTAAAAAAGCTAATCAAATTATGGGCAATATACTCAGAAATATACACCGTAGGAAGAGGGAGGTTCTGTTGTCCTTGTACAGGACATTGATTAGACCTATCCTGGAGTACGGAGCTCCTTTTTCTACACCACAGAGTATTGGTATGACCAAATCTTATGAACGAGTCCAGAGGAGATTCACTAAAAATACTGTTTCAGTAAGGGAAAAAGATTATACTGAGAAGTTACAGATGCTTGATCTTTTCTCTCTGACTTACAGAAGAGTGAGAGGTGACCTAATTTTTGTCTTTAGGGCACTTAGAGATGATAACCTGTTGGAATCTGCTGGATTGTGTAGGAAAATACAGACAGGCAGGTCTATTAGAGGACACTACAGAATTACAGGGACAGTTTTTCAGAACTTCTAGAAGAGGGTTATGGTTTAATCAGAGAGTGGTGAACGTGTGGAACGCGTTACCAGAGGAAGTGGTAAATGCTCCCTCACTTGGTACATTTAAAGCAAAGATAGATATACATATGGGGGACAGGGTTAGAGGTTTCTACCACTGAATCAGTGGCAAGTCTCTTATGGATCTCGTAGCCGTTTGACTTGTATCCAAACCTATGACCTAAAGTCTGGGCTTCTTAAAACAGGGCTGAACATAATGTAGCCTTAATGGCTTGAAAAGCTTCATCACACTCTGGGGTCCATTTCACATTATTCGGGTACCGTTCTTTTGTGAGTTCAGTGAGGGGAGTAGCTAACTCTGCAACGCTGGGAACATATCTCCGATAATAACCAGCCAGCCCTAAAAATGACCTGACAAGTTTCTTGGTTTTAGGGACAGGGCTGTTAGCTACAGCTTCTATCTTAGAAACCTCAAGCTTGACTTCTCCATTTCCCAAAACATAGCACAAATATCTGGTTTCCTGCATGCCCAATGCACATTTGGTAGAATTAATAGTCAGATCTGCCTTTTTGATAGCTTGGATAACTGCTTAAAGGTGTTCCAGGTGGCTTTTCCAGTCTGGACTGCACACCACAACATCATCAAGGTACACAGCACAATAACCAGGGTGAGGTGATAAAATTACATCCATGTACCGCTGGAATGTAGCTGGCGCACCATGTAAACCAAATGGCATGGTGGTGAACTCACAGAATACAACAGGAGTGGCAAATGCAGTTTTTTCTCTGGATTCTTTAGCTAAAGTGATTTGACAGTAACCCTTGGTGAGATCGAGGATACTGATATGCTTTGCACTCTCCAGTCTGTCCACCAAATTATCTATTCTGGTCATAGGATAACTGTCAAATCCTGACACTTGATTAAGTTTCCTAAAATCAAGGCAGATTCTAACACATCCTTCTTTTTTGTTTACAATTACCATTGGAGATGACCTAGCACTCCTCGACTCTTCTATTATACCCAATTCTTTACTTTTTTGTATTTCCTTAACCACATCAGCTCTTAACCGCTCTGGTAATCTGTATGTATTTTGCCTAATAAGGAGAGCATTCCTTGGCACTATTATGTGCTCAACCCCTTTTGCTCAGCCTGGTACTGTTGTAAAAGTACTGTTAAATGTCTTTAGCACATTATGAATTTCTGAAGTTTGTTCTGAGGTTAAGGAAACATTCACCTTTACAGCATCAGCAGTTACAGTTTGTTCCAGTCTATCATAAGCTACATCAATATCTTCTTTATCAGTTTCTGGTAAAACTAGGAAAGCAGCTTTTTTCAAACCATTTCTTGAGGAGGTTAGCATGGTATTTCTTAGCAGGATTTTTCCTGGCAGGGATCTCAATCTCATAGTTAACAGTGCCAGTACGTCATAATATAACGTCTGCTGGTTTTGGGCCTCTTTCTGATTACTATGGGCAATTTCAACATATTTTGCCAGCTTCTTTCTTAGGGCACACATATAAGACGTTATAGATTGTTTCTGAGTGGGGTTAGCTTCCCATGTTTCTTTGATTACATCCCGTGGCCCTCTTGGCTGTCTAGCATACAACATTTCAAATGGTGAAAAACCTGTTGATGCCTGTGGCACTTCTCTGTAAGCGAATGGTAGGAAAGGCAAGTATTGGTCCCAATCTTTCCCTTCCCCTTTTACAAATCTTTTTTTTATTATTTTTTTTTATTTATAGTACTTAGTATAATACAGCATTCACTATATTCACATAATACCATTACGATAGAGTACATACCGACCCGATAAGCAAAATACATGGAGGAACCATAAACAGGCGTCTCGGAGGGTAATAGAAGTTTATGGTTGCATTCGGACCGCCAGATATTTAAAGGAGTAAAAGTTCAGCAAGATAATGGTGCAGAAGTGTCCACTCTCACCGTTTCTATGGCTTGCAGGATATCAGCCACAATCTCTTGCTCCTCGTAGGATAGAAACATTAGGTAGGAGACTGCACTTCTAATGACAGAGGTCAGAAATGCAATTTAACAGATATCCTGGGCTCAACTATGTTGAATTTCTCCCCTACCGTAAAGCACATGACAGATGGCTAGCAGGGATACAGGTTAAGAATCAAGAAATTTTATAAACAATTCACAAACTGAGTACAGCAAATTCGCTCCTATAATGAACTGGACCTCATCACT
This sequence comes from Neoceratodus forsteri, assembly GCA_016271365.2. Lineage (NCBI taxonomy): Eukaryota > Metazoa > Chordata > Ceratodontiformes > Ceratodontidae > Neoceratodus > Neoceratodus forsteri. Next base: position 312,752,519 of record CM028137.1, on the reverse strand, counting down.
AATAATATGCAAAAGGAGATCATAAGATCTTACCAACTGTGATTATTAATTGTTAACACCTTGTCTTATCAACAGCAGTTATAATGTAATAAAAGGCACCATAACAACAGCTGAAAAGGAATTGTTAAACAGGCTACAACGCCCTAAATATAAGATGCAAAGCCCCCCATAGGATATTGTTCAATCATTGGGATCTGAGTCCAAATCTTCTGCCTCCCTTCCTTCCTTATTCCCCTGGCGTTCTTCTAGGAGTTTTGATGCAAAGGCCACAGCAGCTTCAAGATCTGTTAGAATGTGGGTTTTATTTGCATGTTGGATTTGTAGCTGTGCAGGAAATTGGAGTTGTGCAGAATCCCATTCTCTAAAAGGGGCTTCTTTGTCTCCTGCAGCGCTTTTTTCCTAGTTTGGGTTTGGGAGGAGATGTCAGGAAACAGCGATCTTACTACCCTCCCAAACAAGATCTCTTCACTGTCGAGCCACCTGTAACAGCTGAATCCATGCCTCCGGGTTCGTGAGTGTCACTATGGCTGTGAGAGGGTGCTCCCCAACAGAGTTCTGTGGCCTGGCCCTGATTGGAATAGCAAAAGCCTTTGTGATACAAATAACCGAGTCTTTAGGTATCAAGCCCAAGTCATTAAAGATCAGATGGTGAACTGCCGGTAACAGTTCCATTTTCCTCGCCAGATGAGGCGGAAATCCGATAATGCGGACATTTGCCTGTCTCTGGGCATTTTCTAGTGATTCTATTTTAGAGCACAAAAAGTAAAAGTCCTTAACAAATGCCACATTTGTCTCTCGCTGGCGATCCCTTTCTGTACTGATGATCTTTATGTGGGAGGCACTCGCATGAACCTGATTCTCTAGCTCTGTAATGCGAGACTCAATCACTACAAGCCATCGATTTGCATCTTCTCTGGTTGTCTGGATTTTTTCCAAGGAAAGCCATGAGTTGTGGATTTAGGGTCTCCGCTGGCCTAGAATCTAAGAGCGTGGGCGGCCTGCCTCTTGAGCACGGAGCAGATGAAAGGTAGGAAATCAATATGGTGCACTGAGTGTTTATCTATTTTTGGACCCATCTTTAGTTCAAGGAAGTTTTCAGCAATCAGTTACCACCAAATCTGATATATTTACTTTCATCAGACCGGTATTAATTACTGTTGATTGCCCACTTGAACTGCTGCTTATAGAAAGACGTCCACCATGTTGGAAGCTCCACAGCGCTCCCCCTTACAAATCTTTTTAACGTGTGTTTTAGGGTTTGGTTAAAATCCTCAACAAGACCGTCTGTCTGAGGGTGACAGGGGGAGGTTCGTATGGCACTGCTACCTAGTAGTCTGTACAGCTCCTTATGTAATGCAGCACCAAAATTACTACCCTGATCCGTAATAATTTCTTTAGGTATGCCCACTCTACTGCAAGTTTTTGCAAGCTCTGCTGCCACTTTGGAAGCTGTGACAGTACGCATTGGAACTGCTTCTGGGTATCGAATAGCACAGTCGCATATTACCAGGGTAAATCTAGTACCCTTTTTACTTGTGTCTAAAGGACCAACCACATCCATTGCAATTCTATTAAAAGGCACGTCTATCAAGGGTAGGGGCACCATGGGCACCTTGTATTTTGAAGTGACTGGGGCTACTTTCGGACACTCAACACACAAATTACAATTGATAACAACATCTTCATGAATTCCAGGCCAGTAAAATCTATACAGCAATCTGGAAAGGGTGCAATCCCTCCCTGAGTGACCAGCCATAGGACTATCATGTGCTATCTGTAACGACTCAGATCTATACTTTTGTGGTATAACCAATTGTTCTGTTTGTTCCTGTGACTGAGGTTTAACCCACACTGTACAGTAACCCATTACAGTTTTTAAACATTGTTTTGGTTTTACCCCCAGCTGCTTAAAATAACCCTAAAGAGAAACACCATTTGCTTGCTCTAAAAAAAAAAATCACAATCAGTTATCAGCTTAGTTTCAGCATTTTCACATGTTAACCCTGTATGTCCATCAGTCATTTGCTGCCACGATTTCTTCAGGCATCATCTTTCTTTCCTGGATTACCGGATCTTGGAGATGTGCTCAAACAAGTCCGAATCAAAATCAGTGAAAGGAAAAAGAGTCCCCACAATCTGAGATTTTCTTTGCCTGAGCTATTGTTACCACTGCTGCTGAAACTGCAGAGTTCAGTTTCTCTGAGATTAATTCAGCAAGTCCTGGACAGTCATATCCAATAATCACGGGTACAGATAACTTAGGTACAACCCCCACTTTCATTTGGTGCGACACACACTTAATGGTCAGAGTCACTTGGGAGGTGGGATAGTATCGAGTGTCCCAGTGAATGCAGATGACACCAGTATCTGGTCCTTTTGGACATTGTTTTCCCAGCACTTCAACATACACTAGGCTCTGTCTGCTTCCTGAATCAGTGAATCCCTTTACAGTCTTATCCCCCACCTTCACATCTGTTAAGTGGCACCCTTATGTGGCATGTTCAACAGACCCAGGGCTGTTAAGCAACCCTTAAGAGACTATTCAATATCTGTATATGTATGTTGTCATTATGTAAGCACCACTGTATAACACTAACCCATGAAGCATGTTTTCTCGCGTAAATCTGTATGTTTGTCCAGATGTGGAGCTTTTGCAAAGGAGTCTCTGACTCAAAGGTTGTAATTCCGAAACTTTAATAAATAAATAAGTACTTGCTCCAATTTGCTAAGGACAAATCTGCTCCAGTGTCACTCTTCTTACAGCAATTTCTTACAATATGACCTGGCTTATTACAGTTATAGCAAATAACGTCTTAGGGCACAGATTTGTTACCCCACCAGAGTTCTTATCAGACTTGGAGTTTAAATGGGAAAAACAGTGTCTTACCGGCTTGGCTGTTATGTCGCTGCTGTGACACCTGTCTGGCCATTTGGTACTCCTTGGCCAAAAAAACAGCCTATTCCCCACTTTCTGGTCAGTGTTCCTTTACCCAAAGCTGCACATCTGTAGGCAGGATGTTGATAAATTGCTCCATGGCAAATGTGTCAATAATCTGTGGGACTGTGTTGCCCTCTAGTTGGAGCCATTTTATCAGGAGTTCTCTGGGTCAGGTGAAGGCTTCTTGAGGATTGTTGACTGAATTGTACTTCAGAGGTCGAAATCTCTGCCTGTAGGTCTCTCCAGAGATGTCATACCTTTTCAGTATTTCACTTTTCACCAGGTCATAGTTTTCTGACTGTGCAGTGTCCATACTTGCTGTAGGCAAGCTGGGCTTTCCCTGTCAGGTAGGGTACCAGTCTGATTGTACATTGCTGCACTGGCCATTGGCAGGCTGTGGCAACTCTTTCAAAAGTTGTCAGGTATGCCTCAATATCATCTGAGGGACACAACTTTGTAAGTTTAATGGCTATTAAGTTGCTTGTGTTTTGTTGCTCATCTGGATCTGTGCCAGATCCTCTGCCTTTGATAGCTCGCAAGGCATCCAGCCATCGCTGCTCCTGTCGCTGCATCTTTTCTCTCATCTGCTGCTCCTGTTGCTGTTTCTCTTCTCTCCTCTACTGCTCCTGCCGCTGAATCTCTTCTCTCCTCTGTGCTTCCAAACGCTGAATATCTTTTTCTCTCTGTTTCACTGTCTCTTTTTGCTGTATAGCCCACCATTTGAAAATGTCCATCAGGCTTTTAGGTTCTGTCACTGCCTGTTCTTTTCCATAACTTGTGCTAGCTGTACAATCTCAGGTTGGACTTCTGTCTCTGCTAGTTTGGCTGCCATTCTCCTGGTAACCACTTCTACACTTGCTGCTGCAGAATCCATACATTTTTCTATGCTTCCCTGGTACTAGGTCAAGTGCCCATACAATACTCCTCGCTTAGAGTATGCACGACGTAAATGCCACTTAGGCTGACACCATCTGTCATTGAGGCACAGGTCAGGAAGCATAGGAAAAACAGGAAGAAGTTGTAGAATTTGCAAAAAGTGTTTATTAGTACTAGCAGTAACATAAAAAACAAACTTATTCAGTATAACTATTTACAAAGGCAAAATAAACAAAGAAGGTCTATTTGAGTTTTCCTTCAATCTCTGTGTGTCTGTGTCTCTTGCAAGAAATTCTAGCTCTGTTTTTATAAGCCTTGCAACCCCCCCTCCTTAACAAGCATCCTATTTTTTTCTAAAATGTTCTTGTAAATTTCCAGTGTTCTTGCAAGTGTCAGGCAGGTGCAGCAAGAACACAGTGTCCCAGAACTGAGGATCCTTCTCCACAGCTCTTCTGAAAAAGGGCTTAAAACTGCTCTCAGGTTAACCCCATCAGTTCCCAATAGCTTTCTGCAATCATCTCAAACTATAATTATATATATTTCAACAATAACACTATAGCATTTCTAAATAAAGGGATCCCAACATCAGTTACATTTCCACGTAAAGATTTTCATATATTTTTTTACCAGGAGATATGCAAGGGAGGAAAAGACAGAAATAGCAAGGGAAGACTGACAGACAGTGAGATGTAAAGAACTGCGAGACTGTCAGGGTGATCAAATCCCAGGTCTTACAGGAAAATTTGGCTGCGCAACCAGACAGACAAGAGACAGGAAAGGAAAGAACAGAAATGAAAATTACGTACATACTGTAATTCCTGAGCTTTCTGTGTATCTTCACCATTCATCACCTGTGGGTTCTGGCCGGTGGTCATGACCCTGCGGGAGCTTTTTTTTTTTGATGGGTGGAGTCGACGCACTGTCGGCGCCGCCCTCGAGGCAGATGTATTGCGTGGCACTCGTGGGTTGGCCGTTAGGTGTCGACGACTCCACCCTCCCAAAAGTTCGGATTTGCTGTAGAGTAAGAAAGAGTTGGGAGGGAGGGACAAGGAAGTCCAAGGGACAGACAAAGGAAAGGATATATAAAATAGAAATCTAAGGGGATTGGGAAAGGGGCCCCAATCTCTGGAAGTAGGAAAAGAAGGGAGGGAAAAATCAGAAATAGTGAGGGGGAGGACATACCCTGAAGCTTAGATCTGTCTCCAGATTGCATAGGAACTGCAAAGGAGTAGCCAGAAGGCTGAACTGCCAGGATTCAAGGCACAGAATAACTGGCAATAAACTCCGACATGAGCAGTAGCGGCTATTCTGAGAGAAAGACATGATACAGGGCTGTACTCCCCTGAAAACCCTCCGAGAGGGGGTGAGAAATAAGGTTTAATCAAAATCATTTGAGGGATAAGTCCTTAAGGACAAAGACGGAGTAGGTTAGAGGAAGAGAGAGACAGAAAGAAGAGAGGGCAGCCACCAACTCCCACCCCAATGGGGTGGAGCCAAAGCATGATGGAGAAGGAGCCTCCTTCCCCAACAGGGAGTATAAATTTCCCCTGTGTGCCCCAGGTCACCACGCTCCTGACCAGTGGAAAGGAAGGGGGGGGAGGTGGGCATACAGACGGAGGGGGACCGAGGGTGGGATTGTGATGAATGGTGAAGATACACAGAAAGATCAGGAATTACGGTAAGTATGTAATTTTCATATCTTATCTGTGTCAATCTTCACCATTCATCACCTGTGGGTGAGTACCGAGCCCCCCCGAAGGGTGCCCTAACCCTAAAGGACAAAGTCCCTTAGTCCTCAGTGAATGAGACACTGAGTGTGAGAACCTTTATGGGCCTGGTGAGGCCCGAGAGTGGGGAGAGTGAGACGGGGACTCCCAGAGGGGGAAGGAAGTTGCCCCGACAGACGCCACCTCACTCTACAGAAGATAAGATAGGTTCTCTGGTAAGGGGAGGAAATCACCCTACGCTGGGCCAAGGGTGACAACTGGGAGAGATGCAGCCATGCTGTCCGCCTAGTGCAGATCACTGTCCCTACGACCCTGGAAGCTACCTCATTGGCGTCTTAAAATGCCCTCGCTTGGTGCTTTGCTAGCTCCAGGCCACGTACAGAGAGTGCAATGGCTTGTCTGGTTACCTCCATATCAGGCATACTGGCAAGGAGTTGACCTAACCTGGACCACAGGAACCTATCATAGGTAGCACAGTGGGCCTGAGGTGCTGGAATTGAAAGAAACAACCATGCCGAGTAGAAAGTCCTCCTCCACAAGAAGTAAAAATTCATAGAATCTTGATCCAGGGTCGGTCACGTTAGGGGGTGCGAAGGCCATCGGGAGTATCCAGCTGTGCCAATCCTGACTGAGGATGAGGCATATGACATGGAAACTCTGGGGGGGGGGCACAATACCTCTGGCTCAGATACCTAGGGGCTGGGACTCCAGAAAAGGGTCTCTGCTAGAAGTGCAATGACGCCTCCTGAAAAGGAGCAGGACAGGCAGGCACCACAAGGGTGTCCGCACTGAAATCGCCTAGGAAGGCGCATGTCGAGTGCTCCAGATTGTGCTGCGTGGGTGGGGTGACATGCAGATCCTCCATCATCCTCACGAGGAAACGCTGATACTCTGCGAGATCAGCAGCAGGAGAGATGTGGACCGAGGGCTCCTCTCCCCCTGAAGAGGAGGATGAGGAAGTGGAGGTCCTTGGAGATCCAGGGGTTGGCTGCTCAGGGTGATGGTGGAACACCTGTCTGTCCATGGCCCTGACATACGAAGGGAAGCGAGCAGCCACACCCCTGAATTAATCCCAGGAGAGAGGTCCCCTAGGACCAAGAATGCCTGGGAGCGAAGAAGAAGGTGACAGAGGCGTGGGGACAAGGCCAATGGCAGAAGGCGACAGTCATCTGTCTGGACAAGAGAGTGCACCAGGGGCATCAAGGGTAGAAGGGGCCCCGGAAAACCCTACAGCTGATCTACCATTCCGGAACTGCCTAGGCTGTACCCTCAAGATTCCCCCCTGTGAGTTAACCAGGACCATGGAATTCTAAAAGGACAGTCCCTTCCCTCCAAAGACCAGGGCCCTCTCGAAGAGACCGACAGAGAAGGACAGGGGTCCACATTACGACTCCTTCCCGGACCCGGGTGGGTCCCAGAAAAGGGTTGCCACATCGAACCCCGACTCCTCAGAGTCCAAAAGAGCCCTCCTCCTCCTCGCAGAGACCAACCTAGGTAGTTGAAAACCCTGGTCAGTCCCCGAAGGGACCACCCAGGGAGTAGCACCCTCCTCTCCTGTAGGTGCTCTGATTGGCCCTAAAGTTGGGCGAGCCAGTCACACCACCTGAGGGGGTACCACCACTGAGGGGGCAGAAAACCCTCCGAGCCAAGGCTGCAGAGCAGTAGTGGCCTGCACCACTGCCTGCTGGTCAGCACCCCTGACCCTGGACACAGGGGCAACTGCCCGCCCCTCAGAGCGGAGCTGGCTCCGGTCAGTTGTGGAAACCACCAGGGTGTCCACATGGGCTGCCAACTCCGAAGAGTTGGGCAGCTTGTCCGAATCAGACTCCAACTCCAAGGAGTTAGAGACCGAAGTCTGATGCAAGACAGTACGCAGACGCCCATTGCCATCCCGACCGAAGGGGGTACCAGTTCGGGTGTCTGCACCAGAGCCAGTGCTGAAGCCTCCAACCGCATCGCGAATGGTGCCCGAAGAAGACACGGCGCTGAGGGCAGCAGCAGAAGTCGAGAGTCTTCCACAGGCCGCCCAACTAACGGCACCTTGGGCTACACGGTTAGGACAGCGCCGGCTGATGGTATCGATATCTCCCTCTTGGCCCTGCAAGCGGCACTGGGCGACAACACCCCCACGGCACTGCCTCCGCTCAGCCGCATGTGGCACCAGAGACAGACATGACGCCATGCTCAGCCGAGAAGTAGAAGCGTCAAGATGGTGCCGAGATTCCATGGTGCCATCAGCGCCATGAACAGGCATTGACAGCACCGAGCGATGGACCGCGCTTACCACGGTGTTATTTCAGGCCTACGGCACTGCTAACAGCACCGTGTGCCCAGGATGGTACCAATGGACGGTATCGAGGACAGTGCCGACCCAGGCTTCTCAGCCCCAAGGAAACGACACTGGAGCTCGCCCGACAAGGGCACAGTGTGGTGCCTCCCGCCCGTCTCCCAGGGGGAATGGACTGGGCCTCCTGCACCGCGGTAGGGGCTTCTGCAATGGTGAAGCTACTAGGAGCAGAAGCCTCCTCCTCCACAGTCCGTACAGAACCGGGAGGGGACCTGGAGGAAAGGCCGAGAGACCACATCTTGGCCCGACGACTACGTGCCCATCCCCCAAAAGTCGGCGGAGCTCGTTCAACTTTCAGTGCGGGTTGTTCGAAGACACCACGGTCCATGGAGAAGAAGGTGTCACACGAATCCATGTGGGCCAAGACACACGAGGCAACGGTCATGCTGGTCGGTGATGGAGTACTTGCGGCCGCACAGGCACCGTTGCATAGGGGGCCGCCCCGTCTTTAACAATTTTTTGGCCCCCAACTGAGACATGATCCACGGTAAAACAAGCTAAACAAAAGACTCGACGTCGCTGACAAACTAAAGAAAGGAACAGTCTTACCATAGTGGCGTTGAGTGGTGGCGAAAACGGAACCGGCAGGAGTGAACAGACGGCGTAGAGAGATTTTTTGACGTTGTCAGATTTTCGGTGTCGAAGCAGGAAACTAGGCCTCTTACAGAGTAGCTCTTCACCAGGTGTGACCTCTACAGCGGGAGATGAAGAACTGGTGGGAGGGCGGAGTCGAAACCTAAAGGCCAACCCACGAGTGCCAAGCAGTGCGTTGGCCTCGGAGGCGATACCGACAGTGCGTCGACTCCACCCATCCAAAAAAAAAAAAAAAAAAAGCTCCGTAGGGTCGGACCTCTGGCCAGAACCCACTGGTGATGAATGGTGAAGATTGACACAGATAAGATCAGATCCTTGCATTCAAACTCTCCATAATAACTGGGACAGGGTCCTATTCAGCCCTGTCACAAAAGGGTACCCAGGCTGCGGATCTGCAGGCACCAGTTGTGGGAGGCTGGGCGTTGGTCCTGCAGGAATAGGTAGTGGCAGGAAAGGCAGAGGCTTGACAGGCATCGGCTGTGGAGACGGCACAGACCCAGTGGGTGTGGGCTGTGGAAGGGCAGGTACCGGCTAGACTGGTGTAGGACCCGTGGGCTGCGGTGTAAGAAGAACAGGGAGGCCCAGTGGACATCATCCAGGAGGGTGTTGGAAGAGGATCTACGGGGTCCGGGCAACCCCCACGGATGAAGGCTGAGGAGAAACCGGGCTCTGTGAGGCGCCCATGTCCTGCAGTGTCTGCCCGAGAAGGAGGAGCAGAACCAGCGGTGGTCCCAGATGATGAGACCATCGTTGGGGGTGCGGGTGTTGAAGGGACTGCAGCTGGAGAACTGGCGACTGCCACACCCACTGGAGAGACTCAAGCTGTGACGACAGACTGTGTGCCTGCAGAGAAAAAAAGGCTGAAACAGCAGGGGCTGGGGTGCGGGATACTGAGTATCCTGACCCAAGAAGCTGCCGCCTGTGGCCACGCGTGTGGTGGGGACACAGGTAGCCCTGTAGGGGTCAGGGCATGCGGGGCCAAGGAGGTCAACCCCCCGAGGGAGGAAGACCCAGACGTGGTCAAAGATTTCTTGTGAGGAGACTGAGAGTAGGAGGCGGACCAGGACTTCCACAACGAAGACCCCGAGGACTGGGCCGGGGAAGTGGAGGAGCTCCTGGCCTGCAGCTCCCCTTCCATTGAGGCAACATTCTGTTTAAGAAGATAATTCTCCAGGATCTTTTGGTGACATCTGCGGGTGGCTGGGTTTAACGTCTGTCAAGTCTTGCAGGCTTGGATGTCGTGGTTTGGGCCTAGGCACAAGACACAGACAGAATGGCAATCCTTGTCCAGGATCTGTTTGCTGCAGGCACACTTCATAGAGCAGTTGGAAGATGAAGAAGGTTGAGAAGACAAACTGTCAGGAGAGAGCACCGAAATGTTGATGTTAAACTCAAAAGCAGAGGATACTAGGGGGGACTTCCGGTGACGTCAGCGTGGCAATGGCTGCCTAACCCCAGAGCTCTGTCTCCCAGCCGGTTTCAAACTAGTTCAATCGCCACAATCAGGACGTCTTCCCCGGCAAAAAGTAAGAAAAATCGGTCGGAGAGATCCCAGCAGACTCAGGCCCAAAAACTGTCAGCTTGGATCCGTGAGGAGCAGGGCGATGCTTCGGATTCATCTGAGGCCCCTCTCGACTCACCTCAGGCCGACTTTCGTGAAAAGGCCCTGCACGCAGACCTGGTGGCCACTATCAAGCAAACTGCTCACACAGTTAACAAAATCGACCAGACCTTAGCCGAGCTCAGGGCAGATTTAAATAAGATTAGCCACAAGACCGATCAGCTTGAGTTGTGCACCGTACAAGTCTCCAAGCAGTCGGACCGCCAAGACCGCTTGATTCTCTACCTGCTGGCGCGGGACCGCGAGCTCACCCACCGCCTGGATGACCTGGAGGGAAGAAGTCAGCCGCAAAATCTCCGGGTCTACGGGGTACTGGAGGGCCTGGAGGACAAGCACCCCAACATGATCACCTTTCTTCAGGCCCTCTTGCGAGATATCTTAGAGCTACCTGCAGGATTCGAAATAGATATGGAGCGAGCACATAGAGCACTTCTTCCCAAACCCACCAACCCAGATGTAAAACCTCGCTCGATCGTTGCTAAGATAGCCTCATACAGGGTTAAGGAGGACCTGCTGCAGAAAGCGTGGCAGAAGGGCCAGCTGAGCTACTCCGGCTCCCGAATTTCCCTGGACAACGACCACACCGCGGCAGTTCAGGAGGCTAGGAAGGCCCTCTGGCCTTCGACAAACAACTACGGGCTAAAGACATTAAGGCTCAGATATTATTTCCTGCAAGGCTGAAGGTTTCTACAGACACAGGGCCTAGAGTGTTTTTCTGATTTGTTGGCAGCCTCTTGTTCCTGAGTTCACAGGGGATCACCCCCCTCCTCACTAATTAGAAGTTGGAGAGGGACTTACTTGCTTCGGCTTGGTCGGTGTTGCAGAATGGGGCCTCGGAGTCGGGTACATCATCACGGAGAGCACAGCGCACAAACCTCCGAGCGGATGTTTCAGCCCTTCTGAGGAGGTACGGCGACCCTACCAGGATGGACGTGAGGGCAGCGCACTTGCTGGTGGATACCCGGGGAGCTGTTCAGGAAGACCTGCAACAAGAAGCAACGAACACATGACCTCATAACGGACCTCTGAGCTAAGAATTTAATTGATTGCCCACGCGGAGGGCTTTCCTCTCTTCCTTTAGCCCCTCCGTTCAGATGTTACCTCCCCCTGGCTCCTCGAGACTGTAAGAAGAACTGGACTAACAACCCTGTAAATAAGCAGGGAGAACTTTGCAAGCAGTATATCAATATAAACCGTGAGTAAGATATATAAGTGGTTCTGGGGCGGGGAGGGATGTATTGACACTCCAGTTGAGTAAAGGGAAGGAATACTGGTTAGTAAATGTTGTCGGGGGGATGTATGGGGGGGGGGTACGGACCCGTAGTGGGCTCGTGGTCGTCCAGTCGGTGGGAGAACTGGACCCAGCCCACGCTCAGACTAACCCTGAGGCACCTTCACCTCTTAATATATTCCACCCGAAAGCAGATAACTTTAATGGGGCTCTGTGGGGGGTTCCTCGCCTCATGATTCCTGACCGCCCCTTCCCTGGGCTGATGCCTCATGCCCTCCAGGCTTGGACGAGTTAGCCTATTTGCACTTAGTATCATTTCCTTATTGGTATGGGCATATGGAGCGTCCTTAGGTGGCTCGGGGTGGATGTTCCTCCCTCGACTGAAGAGGAAGGGAGGAGATTTGGGATTTCCCCGAGGCGGGGATGCGGGGTCTAGTGGGGGGGAGCCTTTGCCCGATAGCAGGCAATCCGGGGGGCGGTTAATGCCCTGTTTTAGGATTGCTCTTGGTGAGGGTGTGGGGAGGAGTAGGAATAGCAGTTCGACTGTGACCCCCCTGGTTTGGGCCCTACACCTAACCGTTACTTTGAGGTCTGTCTGAGTGACTGGGCTGAGCGAAGCATTGATATTATTTGTGGTCTGACTGGGTTCGGGAGACATCCTCCCTGGCACGTGGATTGAGCCTGATGTTGGGGACCGGACCTACCGGGTGACTATAACGTTATATTAATAGTCAGGTTCAGGCTGTAAAGTGCTCGGGGTCGGGCCCCCCCCTCCGTGGGCAGATCTTTGATTGCTCGGCTCAATGGTATTCCCCCACGCCGGGATTGCACACCTTATATCAAACAGTTGATTTCATTTTGCAGGACATTTTAATCTGACCAGGCGGGAGGCAGTGGGGCGGAACAGCCTAGACAACCACCCGCTGACACTGAGGCAAGCTCGATAGAAGAACACCTCCCTAGAGCGGGGGAGTTCCCCCTCACATTAATAGTGAGAGATCCTCCCCATACTGCGTTGTGCAGTAGCCTCATTGCTGAAGGACCATCATCAGCAGCCCTTGGGAGACATACCAAACCTCTTATTAAGGGAGAGGCGCACCCGGCTCATAGGATCCGGATGCTCCTCTCCATGGTGTGTTGGCGCACCCTGACATGGTTCAGGGCGATGTACATAGTTAGAGTTCTACAGAGTGCTACACAAATTTTTACATCACCCCAAATATCTCCTTCTGAGTTTGTACAGTTGGGGGTATTTCTCCCCCCAGGGCTTCCACACCATCTGGGGGACTGCAGGGAACCTGGAAAATACAGGCTGAGTTTGGGGTTCACCGGATCCCAGGACTGTTGTGTGATGTGGAAATGCCCAAAGGGGACTCTGGCCGGTATGAGGCCAGCTGTGTTAGAAGTTGACTTAGTTAATTTAATACAGTTTAGCCCGCATGGTTTAGATAAGGGCATTCGTTATGTTATACAACTATTATTAGTTATAATAGAGAAGAACAAGTTTCAAAAGAAGATTGACAGTCGAAACCTTTTGGCAAAAATAATAGTAACAAAATTACTTCACCAGAAGATTTTATGGCTATGTTCAGGGGTAGAGATTTACTACAAAGATAAATGGCTCATAAACATTTAAAAGTGTACTCACTGAATGTAAATGGTCTGAGCAGTCCAGTAAAAAGGACCAGAATGATAACGCTATCTAGGAAGGCAAAAGCTGATATAGTCTACTGGCAGGAGACCTACCTATCCTCAGTGGAGCACGAAAAGCTCAGGGGCAGGGGATACTCTCAGATCTTTGCCTCAGCAATGCCAGAGAAAAGGAAAAGGGGAGTTGTCATACTGGTCTCCTCACTCCTTCCTTTTCGGACAGTTAAAGAATGGAGTGACCCGGACGGTAGATTAATAGTAGTCCAGGGGACTCTATTTGAGCAGGAGATAACCTTGGCTAATATTTATCTCCCCCCTTGCCTCGGGTTCCCAGGTGATCCGATTTTTGCTGGGTAAAGTTATGGAGATGACGAGAGGGACCCTGATACTGGTGGGTGATTTTAACATTGCCCCAAACCCGACTCTAGACACTTCTAGCTCTCGGCCCAAAGCTCAACAGGCCCCGCATAAATTCTTCAAGCGACTTGTAGAGGGAGTGGGGTGGCTTGATGCCTGGCGCACTTTGCACCCTAGGGACAGGGGATACTCGGTTTACTCTGCAGCCCATGTGACGTATATGAGAATTGATCACTGTTATACTCAGAAAGAGCGACTTGACTCCTTGGTCGAGGCTTCATTGGGCCCCATAGCGCACTCGGATCATGCGCCACTCATTACTCAGTGGGATTTGGGTTTGGAGAGGCGAAACACGGGCTGGAGATTTAATCCGATACATTTAAAAAGTGAACAATTTAAGGAGTTTCTCAGTGATAAAACAGAAGAAGTTATACGGGACAACTCCAATCAGGAGACCCCATCAACCATCCTCTGGGACACTCTGAAAGCGGTTTTAAGAGGCCACTTAATAAAATATACAGCTCGGCTAGCGAAGGTTCAGAAAGAAAAGCAGCTACAGCTAGAACAAACGCTCCAGTTCCTTCAGCTAGCCCACCAGCAAGGTGATGACTCGGTTCTCCCCCAGATAAAGCAGACTAGAAACAGTTTAGACTCCTTGTGCCTGCAGCAAACAAAGACGGCCCTTGCATACCTGCGACAAAAATATGGAGAGGTGGGCCCACTGGCCTCTGGGCTGCTGGCTTACCGTCTCCGCCAACACCATAAATTATCTACAATTGCAATGATAAGGGATCCAGAAACTGGGGTTTGTCATACTAAATTTAAAAATATATCTCAAGCCTTTTGCCAATATTACAAAACCCTGTATACACCGGACCATGAGGCGAACCCGGTGGGCACTGAGGCCTTTCTGGCAGCCCTACAGCTGCCCTCACTCGACCCTGAGCAGCAGAACCTCCTGATGAGACCGGTAACGCTGGAGGAATTGATGCAGGTTGTTTCGAGATCTAAGACCCAGAAAGCTCCTGGCCCTGATGGTTACGGATCTGAGTTTTACAAACACTCGATTCAGTCTTTGAGTAAGCTACTTATTGCTGCATTTAACAAGGTCCTCTTGGGGGAATCACCCCCCCCCCCAGCTGGGACTATGCCACAATGTCAGTTATTCCCAAGCCAGGTAAGGACCCCCTACAATGTAGCTCATATAGACCGATATCGGTCCTTAATTCGGACTATAAATTCTTCATGTCCATACTGGCAAGACAGATGGACCCCATACTGCCAACCCTGATTGGTCTGGACCAAACAGAATTTATTAGCTCCAGGTCCACGTCGGATAACACTCAGAGAGCCCTACACTGGTTCATGTGATGCAATCATGACTGGACCCATCGGTCCTTCTCAGACGCTGAGAAGGCCTTTGATCGGGTTTCATGGTCATTTTTGTTTGCCACAATGACTAGCATGGTATTTCCGGGGCCCTTCATAGCTATCCTGAGGAGGATCTATGCTTCACCAAAGGCATGTGTTAAAACATCCGGACACCACTCAGAATATTTCCCCCTATACAGGGGTACACGTCAAGGTTGCCCCCTATCCCCGTGCCTTTTTGCCATATTTATTCAGCCCCTAGCCCAGGCAATTAGAGGATTTGTAGGGATTTCGGGAGTGAGCATAGATGAGACAGAACACCGGGTAGCACTCTACGCGGACAATGTCCTGCTCTTCCTCACTAAACCCGAACGTTCAATACCTTCCATCTTCTCTCTTTTGGAAGAATTTGGCACTCATTCAGGTTATAAGTTGAATACAAATAAAACAGAAGCTCTCACCTTTCATTTTACCCCCTCTCAAACATTCAAGGCGAAACATCCTTTTCGCGGGGGCCTCACCAAGATTAAATATTGAGATCTTTCTCTCCCACCAGGCAGAGGAGGCCTATGAATAATAATTACCACCCTTTACATCTCAGATGAAACACGATTTGGAGAGATGGGGTTTACTCCGACTAAATATGCTGCAGCGCATTGAAGTAGTCCGAATGGTAATTCTCCCGAGAGCTCTTTATTTGTTCCAGAATGTACCCTCTAAACTACCGAATAGTTTGTTTAAAGTTTGGAACAGGGCTCTGATGCGATTCATATGGGCGGGTAGGCGCCCGAGAATTAAGATGGGGATTCTCCATCTCCCTAAGGTGGAGGGAGGTCTAGCTTTTCCTAATATAAAGTTTTACTACGGGGCTACTCACCTTTCCTTTATATTACAGCGCTTGATGGGGGTGACCCCGGCTCTATGGAGGGAGATCGAGGAAAGTATACTCCCTGACCAGGAATACCAAAAGGTGATTCTATATAAGAGCACTCCCCTGACGGGCCAGCACACCTGGGACCCATGGGTTACATACCAGACTCAGGTCTGGTGGATGATGAGGAGGTCCCTGGGGATCATCCCTTATCTGGTTACCCTCTGTCCGTTAGAGGTGCTGGAGGATTTTCCCCCAGCCCTCCTGGACCAGACCTTCCGGAATTGGAAATATACTCATCTCCAACGTTTCCCGCAGCTGCAGATAGGCCCTAATTTTAAAGAATTCTGGGCTATTAGTCGGGAATTTCATTTAAGACAATCAGATTTTTTTTCGATACTTGCAACTGAGGCATTACTTTGAGTCCTTGCCCCTTAATGTCCGAGCCCTGAGGCACACCCCCGGGTGATCCAAGTCTGCCAGCAATTAATAAATGCACGGGGAATACCACATATGGTTTTAATATTATATAAGTCCTTGCTTGAAACAGCAGGGGGAGATACATCTGGGGTAAGGGAAAAATGGAATGAGGAATTAGGCTCTCAAATCACCCCCGAACAGTGGAGGGCGCTCTGGGGTATGGTATCAAAAACTACATGCTCCTATTCTTAGAGGCTATTCTCATGGCAATTGCTGATAAGATACTTTCGAACCCCAGTAATAACCTCGCACTATGGGGCCACTCGCTCTGCGGCATGCTAGTGCCTATGTGGGGAGACTACAGCTCACTACTCCCACATTTTTTGGTTTTGCCCAAAACTACAGCCCTTTTTGCTGGTTTTATTTGAGGAGCTGGAGGATCTCCTGGGCATTGGACTTCCCTACGATGGTAACTTTTTTCTCTTGCACTGTTTCCCCCCGGCTCTGAGGGACTCCCATGGTCGCTATCTTCTGAACATCCTTCTCCATGCAGCGAAAAAAGCTATTACTAAATGTTGGCTCAAGGTTGAACCACCCACTTCTTCGGGCTGGAGGGAGATAGTGCATGATGTATACAGATCCGAAAAAATAACTCATAATCTAAATAACCAGGCAGAACTCTTCTCCTTAAAATGGAGAAGATGGATCATTTACACTATGACCAAGGACCCTTATTTTGTTCCTTGAGAGGGTACCTTCCATACTTGACTGCTCAATCCATGAGGAGAGGCCTGTGATCCCAGTTTAGACTTAATTAGGTGTACACATGACTGGGATTGATGCTCCGGAGAGGGTACGTCTGGGGACCCTGAGGAGGGTGGGGGGGGTGGGGTCTGGGAAATGATGATTCTGAAGTGGGAAAGTTATTGTGATAACCGTGGGACACCTCTGTTTATGGACTGGTATCCTTGCAAGGTGAATGTAATATATTCCTTTTACTACGCTTTTTAATATTTTCTTTTTAGCATGAATAATGGAATGACTGTCAAGGGTTGTAAAAAACTGTCAAATCTTCTTTAATAAAAATGATATTTACAAAAAAAAATAAACTCAAAAGAAATTAAAAAAATAATAAAGTGCAGTAAATGCGGGAAAAGGGCGGTCGACTGTAGCTGTGGCAGTTCCAGTGGTCTGATGTGTGTTGTTCGACAGCGGGAAAGAAAAACAGGTTACTCACCTGTAACAGTAGTTCTAGGAGCGGTATGTGTTGTTCATCCACACTCTTTGGCAGGTACCTTGCCATTTTAATATGTGCTGGAATTCTTCAAGCTGGCTTCTCCCACCCACCTGGGTGGTATAACCCTCAGCTCTGCCCCATGACACCAGATCTTAGCCCGCTGGAAGTCAGGCTTGTGCGCCCGCAGCCGGGGAGGTCGAGTGGGTCCGTGTGGATGAACAACATATACCACTCCTAGAAAGTACAGTTACGTAAGAACTTACCGTAACAGTAGATCTTCGAGAGAGGCTCTTGCAGTAGGTAATTACATATAGGACTGACGCCGGCCGGCGGCAGGACCCCACGGAAAAATTTCTAGCTAGCAGTCCCTGGCGGGGACCGCCCCCACGTCAGGTGACCGGCGTCAAACGACGTCGGTATAAAGGGGCGGTCCCAGACGCCCGCCTTCCAGTTCTTTCCCGCCACAGGCCGAGAAGACCCGGACGAGAGAGAAGCAGATATTTCCTAAATGGAAAAGGAGCTGAAAGCCTAGGGGATGGAGGGTGGATATATTTATTGCAAGAGCCTCTTCTCGAAGATCTACTGTTGCACGGTAAGTTCTTACGTAATTGTACCATCTTACTCGAGAGGCTCTTGCAGTAGGTAATTACATATAGGACAGAATCCCAAGCAGTCTGGAACAAACAAAAGGCACCGGAGGAGGAACTACTCCAAAAAGTAGAAAATAATCCAGCAGGACTCAAGAAAGGAGGCCTTGCAAGACAGCTAACCCGAAGCCTGCTCTACGGCGAGAGGCAATGTCCAAACTGTAATGTTTAGTAAAGGTATGGACTGAAGTCCAAGTGGCAGCAGCACAGATGTCTGCCGCAGACACGTTCTTGAAACAAGCCGCGGAGGCGGCAACTCCACGAGTGGAGTGACCTCTGACTTGACCTGGGAGGGTCTCGTTGTACTTGTCATAACAGAAAGTGATGCAATGGGCCAACCATTTTGATAGGTATTGCTTAGAGACAGCATTGCCTTCTCTTTTGTGAGCGAAAGAGACACACAACTGATCAGTCTTTCTGAGATCCTTCATCCTATCGGGGTAGTATCTCAGAATCCTGTGGACATCCATGGTATGGAGCAAGTATTCTCCTTGGTTGGAGTACTGCGTTACTGCGTGAAAAAGGCAAGTAATTCAATAGACTGATTTAAGGTAGACTCCGCTACCACTTTTGGGAGAAACTTAGGATTCGTGCGAAGAGCTACTCGTTCTTTGTGGAAAATCAAGTAGGGATTTTGCACATCAGGGCCTGGAGCTCGGAAATTCTGCGAGCAGAAGTAATGGCCACCAAGAAGAGTGTCTTCCACGTTAAAAACTTCAGGTCTGCGGAAGCCGCATGCTCAAAGGGAGGAAGGGTAAGTTTCTCGAGGACAAAGTTTAAGTCCCAAGGCGGAGCTGGAGTCCGGATAGGGGGCCTAAGATGAAGGGCCCCTCTGAGGAAAGTTTTGGATATCTCCAGCTGAGCGAATGCCTTATCAGCAAAAGGGACATGGTAGGCTGAAATAGCCGCCATATGGACCTTCAAAGAGGAGTGACTGAGACCCAGGTCGAAAAGATGACGCATGTACTCAAGTAGAAAAGTCACAGGGCAGGAAAAGGGCTCCACGTTCCTGGATGCAGCCCAGATAGAAAATCTTTTCCATTTCATGGCGTAGGTGGACCTAGTGGAGGGTTTTCTAGCCTCCACCAGAATCTCGGCCACCTTAGAAGAAACACCAAAACGAGATTGGACTAGGTCTGAAGGAGCCATGCATGAAGTTGAAGGGACTTGAGTCCCGGATGGACCAGGGTCCCCTGATCCTGGGTCAGCAATCCTGGAGATAAAGGAAGAGGAAGAGGAGGAACCTCTGAGTACTGTTGTAGAAGAGAGAACCAGATTTGCCTGGGCCAGAAAGGAGCGATCAGAATCATTCTCACTCCTAGAGCAAGCTTCTGTAACACACGAGGGACCAGAGGAATTGGGGGAAAAGCATAGACGAATCTGTCCTTCCAGCTTAGAGATAGAGCGGCCGCCCCAGAAAGCGCCTCGTTCTGGAGCGAGCGAGCAAAAGATTGGAAGCTTTGTGTTTTGGGAGGAAGCGAACAGGTCTATCTGAGGAGTCCCCCAAACCTGGAAGATGCTTTTTAGGACTTTTTCGACCAATTCCCACTCGTGTGGAAGAGCCGACGAGCGACTTAGTCTGTCTGCCAGGACATTGTCGACTCCTGGAACATGGATCGCTGTGAGGTGAAGGTTGTGGAGAGTTGCCCAATCCCAGACCCTCACTGCTTCCCTGCACAGTGGGTAGGACCGAGTTCCTCCCTGCTTGTTGATGTACCACACCACGCACATGTTGTCTGTTTGGACAACCAGGTGACTGGGAAGGATGTATTGGTGAAGGATCTGGAGCGCATAAAGCACTGCTCGAAGCTCGAGCACGTTGATGTGGAGAACTATCTCCAGCTTTGACCAAAGGCCTTGGGTTCGGCGAGGACCCAGATGGGCTCCCCAACCTTCGCCTGAAGCGTCCGTGGTCAGAGTCTGATTGGTGTGAGGATGAAAAAAGGGGACCCCCCGGAAGAGGTTCTCTCGAACCATCCACCATTGCAAGTCTCTTACCATCGGGCGAGGAGATCAGAACCGATGATCTAGGTCGCCTACTCGTTGATCCCACTGAGATCAAGAGTCCACTGAGAGATTCTCATGTGGAGGCGCGCGCGCTGAACTGCTGGGATGGCCGCCATAAGCCCCAGTAGACGGAGCACTGACTCGCTGGACCCTCCTGTGTCTGGATAGGAGGGAAATCTGTGACTGGAGGGAGGCCCCCCTGTCCGGAGGCAGAAAGGCTTTGCACAAAGTTGTGTCAAGAATTGCCCCGATGAACTGGAGCCTCTGTGAAGGATCCAGGTGAGACTTGGAATGGTTGATGGTAATACCCAGGCCAGTGAACACCTGCCTGGTGAGGGAGAGGAAATGCAGGAGTTCCTCCCTGGACGGGGCCGCCAGGAGCCAGTTATCCAGGTAGGGGAAAACCTGAGCTCCCAAACAACGCAGGTGGGCCGCTACCACCGCCAGGCATTTGGTAAAGACTCTGGGAGCCGAGGAAAGACCAAATGGGAGCACCCGGAATTGGTAGTGGACCCCCTGGAACGCAAACCTGAAGTACTTTCGGAGCGAAGGGCGAATGGGGATGTGCAGGTACGCATCCTGCATATCTAGTGCACAAAGCCATTGGCCCGGCCGAAGCAGGGGCCAAAGGGATTGAAGGAGGAGCATCCTGAACCTCTTGTACTCCACATACAGGTTCAGGGAGCTGAGATCAAGAATAGGTCTGAGATCTCCCGGCTTCTTTGGTACAAGGAAAAAGTGGGAATAGTACCCCATCCCGTAGAGGTGGGGAGGGACGGGTTCTATAGCCTGTTTCGCAAGAAACGCTGAGATCTCTTCCCTGACCAAAGGAAGGTGGTCCCTTGAGTAAGCGGAGTTCAGAGGGGGGTGATGTGGAGGTTTCTGTAGAAACTCTATGGAGTGCCCCTCTGCTATGATCTGAAGCACCCATGAATCCGAAGTTATCCTCTCCCAACCCGGAAGGTGGAGGGAGAACCTCCCTCCTACCGGTTCCTCCGGGGTGTCTGGAAGTGGTGGGAGAGGAAAGGAGTCAGGTAGTGTGAGGCAGCGCCGCAGCTGGGGCACCTGTTGCTTTTTTGGGCGACGGGGGCCTGGCAGCTGTGGGGGCCTGACGTCTAGTGGCCCGCCTTCCCGAGGTTTCGCTGAGGCCGGCCGCGCCTGGGCGAAAGGGACGGCGCTGTGGGGATGGGGACGGCACATTGAATCAACGGATTTAAGGGCCGCCCCTTCTTCCTGCAAATCAGTGATGATGTCCTTGACATCACCACCGAAAAGCACAGAACCTCTGAAAGGTGCTTCTTGGATGGCTGACTGCACCTCCGGGACCAAACCTGACACACGGAGCCATGTGTGACGCCGAAGACTTACGGCGAACGCAGAGCTCCGTCCTGTGGTGTCCACTGCATCGTAGGTCGTCCTCAGAATGTGACGACTGGCCGAACGAGCAGAACAGACCAGGTCGGCCAACTCCTGCTTAAGTTGAGAGTCAGGCAGAGAGTCGATCTTGGATTCCGCCTGGGTAAGGATGGCCTTCTGGTAATCCCTCATATGTGCAACATAGTTCAGGGCCCCCAGTGTGGAAGAAGCATAGATCTTCCTTCCATACTGATCCAGAAGGCGAGATTCCTTATCCGGGGGAGACGAGCTCAAGTGCTTCGGATGAGCTGACCGGCCGTGAGCGGCGCTAATCACAACCGAGTTTGCGCGGGGGTGAGAGTCTAAAAAGTCTACATCCTCCGGAGCCTGGTATAGCCTGTTCGACTTCCTGGGAAGTGGGGCTAAAGCCGACGGTTGTTTCCAAATGGTGGAAACAAGGTGGGCGTGAGGCTCAATCCAGGGTGGCACTAAGGTAGGAGCCGTAAGGGGCAAGTCCAGATGCTCGGCAAGTTTTACCTGTTGAGGATCTGGTTCTAAGGAATGCCACTGATGAATTTCCTGGGTCTTTCTGAGCAACTCCGTGAAGGAAGGATCCTCCGGAGGAGACTTCAGAGGAGTCCTCGGCCGAGGTTTGGACGGAGAGCATGGTTCGTCGTCTTTCTCGGAACCTCCATCGGAGGCCTCCGAGGAGTCCGAGAGAGAAGGGCAGGAAGAGTCTGAAGCAGAGTAAGACTCCCTGACTCATCTAGGGGGAGGAACAGGTTCCTGGGAGGGATCCCAGAACGCTGCGTTCCTGCCCCCTCTGGATCCCAAGGCAAAGCCCGGGAACTGGAGGGAGAGAGAGGTGCCATCTGGGCGACGGGAGCCGGGTGGCACCGTCGCCAGAAGATTTGTTTCGACTTCCTTGGTGAGCTGAGCCTTGGCCTCAGCCCACCAGAAGCAAGTCTTGCAGATCCACCGCGCCTAGGGGCGGAGGGGGATAGTTGTAATGAGGAAATCTGGGGAGTATCCATAACCCGCCGCGGTATCCCGGAGTCGGGTACTGCGGCGTCGAAGGAGTCGGCACGGGTACGGCGGCACAGGATACTGCGGACCTGGGAAAACCGGCGTCGGATACCCAGGCACTGGAGGAGCTGCCGGAGCAGACGGCCCAGCCGGCAGGGGGGACTGGGGCTCCCCTGACGGCAGTGAAGGCTGTGGAGAGCCTGGAACGACAGAAGTAGTAAGTTCTGCCGCAGGCTCAGAGGCCCGGCGCACGTCGGAGGATCCGACGTGTGGCTTATGGGCCGAGTCCCGGCAGACGCCAGAGGAGCCGGCGTTCGGCCTTGGGGGTCCCTCATCGGAGGCGGGCCGAGAATGAGAGGAGGCCCGGTCCGAGGGAGACGCTGCTGCCGCCGCCCAAGGGTCGAGCGCCTTGAGGCCTTTCTCCGGCGTGGTCGGAGGGCCGACGCTCAGCTTAAGGGCAGTGCCCGCACCAGTAGGCCTAGGCCCAGTGCAGTACTGGGGGCTGGAGTTCCTTTGCCCGGAGAGACCGGGCGGCTCGAACTCAACCTATCGGGCGGGCCGACGCCTCCAAAGCCTTGAGGCTGTTGTCGGGCGTATCCCCTGAGGGATGTTATTTGCCCGTGACTCGGCCGAGTCGCGGAAGAGGAGGCCTCTCCCCGGTGCCTTTCCTTATCCCGCTTTGTGCCCTTCAGGGAGGTCGATGCTCAAGTTTTCTTCAGCTCATTCTCCATCGCAGACATCTTCTTTTGAGGAGATGGGCTTCAAGGAACTGCTGGGCTGCCTGCGGGTGGCCGCGTTGAACCGGAGGCAGTGCGGACACTTATCGACCGCGTGGTATAAGGAAACACAGAAGGAGCAGGACAGAGAGCTGTACCAGTTAAGGCAGAAGGAAGCAGGGAGGGAAGTCCGAATAGCAAAGTCCCAAACTGAGGAAAAGATAGCCAACTCAGTTAAGAAGGGGGATAAAACCTTTTATAGGTACATCAGCGAGCTTAGAAAGACAAAGGAGTGGATAGTGAGGCTGAATAGAATGAACAGTGGGTGGGCAGAGGGGGACAGTGAAAAGCAGGAATACTGAACGAATATTTCTGCTCAGTATTCACAAAAGAGGAGGGGAAGTGCCTAATCCACTAATAAAGCACTCTTGATAGGGGGTCGATCCCAGTCCTTTTCACAGAAGAAAGGGTTCTGCAAGAACTCCTAAAACTGAAGGTGGACAAAGCAATGGGCCCTGATGGAATTCACCCAGAATTCTAAAAGAATTAAGGGAGGAACTAGTGAAACCACTGGCTACTCTTTTAATAAATCATGGGAGGATGGTGTGGCACCGAGGACTGGAGGAAGGCGGATGTGATTCCCTCACAAAAGTGGGTCCAAGACAGAGGCAGGAAACTACAGACCTGTCAGTCTGACCTCTGTGGTAGGGAAAGTGATGGAGTCACTCTGAAGGAAAGAACAGTTGAGTACCTAGAGGCCAGTGGAGCACAGGACCCAAGGCAGCATGGGTTCACAGCGGAAGGTCATGTCAGACGACTATAGATTTCTTGACTGGGTGACCAAAGTAGAGACCAGGAGGGGCTGTGGACATGGCCTACCTAGACTTTAGCAAGGCATTTGACACAGTCCCACACAAAGATTAATAGTCAAATTAACCAGCCTGGGAGTGGGACCCAGGGTGGTAGCCTGTAAAACATTGGCTGGACAACAGGACACAGAAGGTAATTGTAAATGGAGTCCATTCTGAAGAAAGGGGGTTACTAGTGGGTACCGCAGGGTTCAGTATTGGGTCCAGTCCTTTTAATGTCTTCATCAGTGACATTGCAGAGGACTGAAGGAAAAGTATGCCTTTTGCAGATGACACAAAATCTGCAACAGGGTTGATACACAAGGAAGCGTGGAAAGGATGAAAAGGGACTTGGCAAGGTTGGAGGAATGGTCAGAAGTATGGCAGCTAGGATTCAATGCAAAGAAGTGAAATAATGCACCTGGGAAACAAGAACCCAGGGAAGAATACACAATGGGTGGGGAGGTAGTAACAACAACAAAAGGAAAGGGACCTGGGGTAATCATATCAGATGACCTTAAGGTTAGCAAACAATGGAGAAGGCAGTAGGGAGGGCTGGGGTATACTGGGATGTATAGGGAGAGGCATCAGCAGCAGAAAACAGGAAGTTGTTATCCCTTTGTACAGACAGTTGGTGAGACCCCATCTGGAGTACTGTGTCCAGTTCTGGAGACCCCATCTCGCAAGGACATAGACAGGATAGAGGCAGTCCAGAGGAGGGCAACTAAAATGGTGCACGTGTCTGCAAGAGAAGCGTATGAGGAGAGACTAAAGGAGCTAATATGTATACCCTTGAGGAAAGAAGGGAGGGGGGACATGATAGAAACTTTAAGCACCTCAGTGGAATCAACAAAGTCCAAGAGGGTAGCATTTTTCAGAAAAGAGACTTGCAAGAACAAGGGGACACAATTTAAAGATAGAAGGAGGCTGTTCAGGTCAATGGAGGAAGTATTATTTCACAGAGAGGGTAGTGGATGCATGGAACAGCCTTCCTGAGGAGGTTGTGGGGTCTAAAACTGTGGGAGAATTCAAGAATGCATGGGACAGACATAAGGCAATTCTTGTGGGGGGTAGGAAGAAATAGGCTGTTGGTTAACTAGGATCTGCGGCCTATCCTGTAGGTAGGGAAATGGGCAGACTAGATGGGCCTAGCGGTCTTTATCTGCCGTCAAAGTCTATGTTTCTATGGTCGGGGCCTAGACATAAGAGGCAGAGGGAGTGACCGTCTTTGTGAGGCATTTGGGTGCCGCACTAGTCGCACTTATTCTTTGAAGGGGACGACATATACTGACGTTCACCTGACGAAAGAGTAAAATTCTGAAACTAATCGGAAAAAAACGACGAGGTAACAGGACTGAGCGATAAGAACTTAACCGTGAGGCGCTGCACAAGCTGACAGCGGGAAAGAACTGGAAGGCGGGCGTCTGGGTCCGCCCCTTTATACCGACGTCGCTTGACGCCGGTCACCTGACGTAAGCGGCCCGCCAGGACTGCTAGCTAGAATTTTCCTGGGGTCCTGCCACCGCCAGCGCCAGTCCTATATGTAATTACCTACTGAAAGGCCCTCTCGGTAAGATCTACTGTTACAGGTGAGTAACCTGTTTTTCTAGGATCGTGGATAAGTTGTTCATCCACACTCTTTGACAGACTCTTAGCAGTTCTCCAGGAGGAGGGAGGCAAGGCGCACACCCCCTACTTGGGAAACAGAAATTGGAGAACTGAGGCCCCAAAACCAGCATCCCAGCGTGACTCCAGGTCGATGTGGTAATGGGTAATGAAACTATTTCCTGACTTCCAGGTAGCAGCCCGGCAGATTTCCTGGATAGGGATGTCCTTGGAAGCAGCCACCGATGCAGCAGTATGGCGGGTAGAATGCGCTCTTATCCTTTTGGGAGGCTTCATGCCTGCCAACTCATAACACAGACTTATGCACGATATAATCCACCTTGCAATGGTCCGTTTCGCTGTAGGTCTGCCAGATGCGGCTTCAGTGTACGCGACAAACAGCTGGCTTGCCCATGAGATTTGCCAGTACTAGCAGAAGATCCCACAGAGGTGGAGGTTCAAGCACCGGAGGGGATATGTGATCCAAGCCTTTGGAAAAGTGCCTGACCACTGTCTCCTGCACCAACGTTGGCTGACCAGCCTGCACCCGGTAAGCAGAGATGGCTGCCAGGTGCACCCTAAGGGTCGATGACCGCAGATCCCCTTTGGAGAGAGAGAGAGACCAAAGGTAGTCAAGAATGCTAGACACTGAACAGGACAAAGGGTCTAGGCCTTTGTCCTGACACCAAATGGAAAACCTTTTCCATTTGAATGCGTAACATTTCCTGGCTGATTCCTTTCTGGATGCCTTCACCACGGTGTAGACATCTTCGGAAAGACCCAGAGCCTGGAACTCTAGCCGCTCATGTACCAGGCTGTGAGGTGCAGGGAATGAAAGTCCGGATGGAATACTTTCCCCTGATTGAGTGATATCAGGTCTGGGCGTGCTGAAAGCAGCTCAGGGGGCCTGCAGCTGAGGCTGAGGAGATCAGGATACCAGAACTGGCGCGGCCAGTCTGGGGCTACCAGGATTACCTTAGCCTTGTCCCTCCTCACCTTGAGAAGCATCTTGTGGATCAAGGGAAATGGAGGGAAGGCATAGAGGAGGCCTAGGTCCACGGCCTCGAGAAGGCCTGCAGCGAGCCCTGCTGAGGGAGGCGGGCATGGAACAGCCTCAGCTTGGTGTTGTCCCTGGAGGCAAACAGGTCCACCATCGGTCTGCCCCAGTCGGAGAACAGGCTGTAAGCTACCTCTGGGTGGAGAGACCACTTCTGGGATGTCTGGCCTAAGCAGCTGAGAGCATCTGCCAGATCGTTTGAGGCTCCTGCCATATGGTTGGCTAGGAGATCTGTCTCTAATCAGCTCACGAGGGTCCAGATGTGGAGTGCCTCCCTACACAGCGGATGGGAGTGCGTGCCTCGTGTTTGTTGAGGTAGTTCATGGTTGTGATATTGTCCGTCTGGACTTGAACCACTTGACCCCGGAGCTGAGCAGCGAAAGCTGACAGTGCCAGTCTGACTGCTCTGAGCTCCAACAGGTTGATGTGGCATCAGGACTCCTTGGGGGTCCAGAGCCCATGGGCCCTTTGTCCCACATATGGGCTCCCCAGCCCATGAGAGAGGCATCGGTCGTGAGGACGACTGTCGGCTTGGGGCGGACAAACGAGATCCCTTCCTGCAACCGGTCTGGGGCGATCCACCAGTGGAGAACGTCCCACATCTTCTGGGTTACAGTTATCAGCTGGTTGACATGAACGTGGTGCTGAGTCCACTGGGTGGTCAGCACACAATGGAGGGGGCGTATGTGCAACCGGGCCCAATGGATCACTGAGGTGCACGCCATCAAGTAACCTGGAAGGTGCAGAAAGTCCTGGGCAGGGCGCAATTGCCCAACCAGAAATGATTGGGCAAAGGAGGAAAGAACTTCTGCCCTGTCCGCCGGAAGCCGAGCTCTGGCTTGACAAGAGTCGAGCTCTGCCCCGATAAAGCCCATCACCTGAGAATGCATGAGTTCCAACTTGGCCTCGCTGATCAGGAGGCCGAGTTGGGAGCACATCTGGAGGGCCTGGACCTCTCCACATCCTGTTGGGTGGAACCTGCTAGGAGCCAATCGTCGAGGTAAGGATAAATCCTGACACCACCCCCGACGCCTGGAGAGATGGGCCGCCACAACTGCAATGCATTTGGTGAAGATCTGTGGGCTGATGACAGGCCGAACGGCATGGCTCGGAACTTGTACAGGGTCTCTTCGACCCTGAAGCAGAGGAACCGCTGATGGGACGGACGGATTGGGACGTGAAAGAACACGTCCTGCAGATCTAGTGAACGGAACCACATTTCGCTCCAAGGATGGTATAATCTGGGACAGAGTGACCTGAGATATTGATTCAGGTCATGCAGATCTAGAATGGGGCGCCAGCCCCCCGTCCGCTGGGCACCAGGAAGTACCTGGAGACAAAGCCTGGGTCTGCTGGAGGATCCGCCACTGGAGCTACTGCCTCCTTGACGAGGAGCTGAGCAATGTCATCTCGGACAGCCAACTGAGTCTGAGCTGATAATCTTTCCTCCTGAGGGACGTGGGCTCGGCTTGGAGGGTACTGTTCGAATTCTAGAGGTAGTCCCTGACCAACCACTTCAGGAACCCACCTGTCTGAGGTGACAGAGGCCCAGGCGGAAAGGAAGTGGCGGAGAAGGCCCCCCATGGGAGGACCCAGACCTGAGGTGACAGGAGAGGGGTTGACGGCCCCTGCCCCATCACTCAGCAGGCTTGGAGGAGGAGGACGATCCAGGACCTGATCCTCAGCCTCCTTTATGGGCCTGGGATGGCCCAGGCATGGGCTGGGGGCACCAAGCTTGAGCCTGCTGCTGTTGCTGGTGCTGCTGTCCACCTTGAAAGGAGGACTGCTGAGCCGCAGGGGAAAAATGCCGAAAAGGCTTCTTTTTCTTCTTCTGCTGATTCTTGCCCAAAGAACCCTTGGCAGAAGTAGCGTCCAAGGTGGCACTGGACTGCTCGATGCACTGAAGGTGACCGGCCACTCCTGGGCCAAACAAGTCGGTCCCTAGGAAAGACACATCAGCTAGTTTGTGCTGAGTATCCACCGGGAAGGAGGACAGCCTCAGCCAAGCCCTGCGATGAGAGGCAACTGTGGCTGCCATCGAACAGGCACAGGTATCTCCAATGTCCAGGGCCGTCTGAAGCTGCTGTTTGGCAACAGTTCGGCCCTGATCCCTGACCTGCTTGACCGTGGTCTGCATGTCTGTGGGGAGGACTTATCCAGAGACCCTTGAAGGGCGTGAGAGAAGTATGCCATGATGATGGCTGAACTTGCCTGAGGAAGGCCCAAGGAGGAAGCCGCATAGACCTTCCTGGCTGAATGGTCCAAAAGCTTGGACTCTTTATCAGGTCGTCGGTCAGTGTCGGCAGAACTGCCAGTACGCCTGAACATAGAGGCAGTCACCAGGCTCTCGGCCGAAGGGTGCTCTGTAAACCCCACAAGGGACTCCATGGGCAGTGCATACTTGGGCCATGCGGGGCGGATGGAGCTGGACAGAGGTGAAGCGCCACAGAGTTCTAAGGTTGGGCCAACAATAGCCTTGGCCACAGGAAAGGCCTCCGCAGGGTATCCCTCTTTAGGATGTCCGTGAGAGGGTACTCTGCCTTTTTCTGGACTGGCTCCAGGGGCATCCCTGTGGACTCAGAGATGAGGTGAAGAATGCCCTGAAAAGACGAGGGACACTTCCTCCGTCTCTAAGCCAACGGCTGATTTGTCATCCCCAGGATGAGAATGCAGACCAGTGATGTCCGAATCCGAGGAATCCAGATATAATGACCGACCTCCCAGGTCACCTTCGACGGCGTCCGGGGTGACCATGACTGACAAATGCCAGGGAAGCCCGGTGTCCGGCCTATCTTCCTTGGAAGGAGCCCCTCCCTCAGGCTGTTTGGGCAGTGGAAAGACTGTTTAAGGCTGAACTGGAGGTTTTACCGGCTCCGCGGGCTGGGGAACCAACTTAATCAACTCCGAAGGAGTCGGCTTCGGCCTGCATGTTGAAAGCCAAGTAATGGCCGATATGGAAGCCAGAGTTGGCTTGTGCCCAGTCAAAATTAGATGTTGCCACATGAGGTCCTCGTAGCGCTGATGGAGTTTCCACCGAAGCCTCTCTTCATCCAAACAGGATGAGGACAACTGATGGTGTCGCCTCGTTTTAGAGCGTTTATGGCTGGTTTATGGCTCTTCCTCTGCCTTTTGGTTGAGGGGGTCCAAGAGCTCGATCGAGATCGGGCAGGCCGACTCAGTCGCTCAGGAGACACTGGCAGGACTGGTAATTTCCCGGGGTCGGGGACCACTTCCTTGATGGGAGTCCCAGCAGGCTGCGTCTCCTCAACTAGGAAAACCAAATTAGGAGTTCGATCAAGGGATTTGTCAACCAGAGTCAGCGATAAAGGATTGATCGGATCAATGACTATTTCCACATTGTCGATCGACAGTTTGGTCGACTGATCAGACGGCAAAGCCGAAAAGCTAGCGCCCGAAGAAGCAATTTTGACCGAAGTCGAGACCGCATGTTCCTGGGACTGAGATCTCTCCAGCTCCCAACAGCGTCTCCATCGAGACGAAGATGATCCCGGATCCTTCTCCCACTTATGGGATCGAGAGGAATGCATGCCCGCAGGACACTCTCCCTCGGTCGGGAGAGACTGGCACAACTCTCGGAAGGAACCTGAGAAGGCGGACCTCAGGTTGAGCGGAACAAAGAAGCTCTGAGTGGTTTCTGCAGCCCAAGCCACTTCCTCCTCAAATGCTTGCATGTGTTCCAATTGCTCGGAGGATCCTGTAGCCGTGGAAACAACCCACCGAGCCTCCTTGGATTTCACCAGACGGTTCCGTTTCTCCGGCCTCCCCAGCTTTAGGTGTGCGAGACAGTCGTTGAGGACGTTAGGGTGAAAAGCGAGACACATATTGCATTTCGAGGTGTCATGGTCGACACAGAGGCAATAAACACATGTGGTGTAGGGATCGGTGCGTGACATCTTCTGGCCGCAAGGACACCAACGAAATCCGTGGGAAGACTTGTCTTCCATAATCAAGGAAATAAACTTGCAGTCGCTAACACGAACTGGACGGATTTTTGGAATAAGCGAAGGTTTTAGAGCCAGGGCCTACAAAATACATGAGCACGAGGGAGGCAACCTGAATCTTCCAGCAGAAAGGAAGATCTGGTGTTATGGGGCGGAGCCGAGGGTTATACCACCCGGGTGGGTGGGAGGAGCCAGTCTGAAGACTTCTGGCACATCTTAAAGCGGCAAGGTACCTGCCAAAGAGTGTGGATAAATAACATCCACAATCCTAGAACTGGTGGGTATGGGGGCTGCCTGCATTTATAGGATTGGCTGATGTTAGTGGCTGATGTTGGAGGTAGGCAGCCCCCTCTGGCAGACTGCTAGCTAGAAAGTTTCTGTGTGGTCCTAGTGCTTGGCAGCTAAAGTCCTACTGGTGATGACCTGCTGCAAGAGATACCTTGCAGTAGGATCCTTTATTTATCCTCCTCCCCCTATCAATACTCTGAGGGCCTCTGTCTCCGATCCCGGCAACACCCCCAGCCCTGTCACCGACTCAGTGATTATCCACCACTTATGCAGAGCAATATCTGATGGGTGGCCTGCCACTTAGGGTTGTATGGGGGACTGAACGGTCCAGGCCATTTCCCTCCTGCTGGTCTCCTCCCCACGACATTGGGGTGCAATGACACACACGTGCACACCTGCTGCATTCGATGACGTGTCATCCACAACTGGCTGCTTTCCCGTCCGTCCCACCCAGCCTCCACCAGGTGGCAGTCAAATGAAGGGACACAGCCCCCCACCTTCCCAAAGGAGCACTGACCTTGGGATGCTTAATCTTCCCTAACCCAGCCGGCATCCGGGTGAGCCTGGTCTGCTCCTCAATCCGGGGTGGTGGTGAGGCCACTAGCGTCTCAGCCTATCACGCCACTGGGTCGGCCTTATTTACTTTTTAAAAAACCTTTTTATTCTTATTTTCTTCCTTCCTCCGAGCCTTACCATCAGCCTCTGGCCACCTCCCAGCCAGTCACTGCCTGCAACTGGCCATGGATTAACCTTACAGCTTGCCTCTCATGGAAGGTTAGGGTCTCTCAGCCTCAAGACCAAATCCAGTGTTCTGGCAGGTGGACAGCATGAAGCCATACAGCACCACAATCTTTAATTCTGGGCAAGGGAATTTCTGATTTTACTGCCTCCCCAATGGGACATTAGTAGCAAGGGCTCCAGGGTGTGCTATGTGCTGATTCAGCCAACACTCCCCTCCACTACCTCTCCGCCTCTGATACCACTTGAAGTCATCCAACTGCTTGATGGAGTCAGTCTACCTCCCTTCCTGGAGGAGATGAGCGTCCTCTAGGATGCATGAGCCTCATCCTCACACTGGCTCTCCCGACGATTCAGGCTCAATCCTGAAGCCAAGTCACCAATGCCACCAGGAGCAACACTGCTGCTGCTCTGAAAGCCCGTCATTTCTTTACCCTTTTTTTTATTATATTTTTATTGAGTCCAGTGAACAATACACAGAACAGCAGGTACAATATACTGTGACTATAAGAAACAGTCATACAGCAGAAATAGTGGTAAGTTAAAATAACAGGCATGGCTACCCCCAGTATAGCACAAATACATACAGGATATAAGCAACTCGGAAAGCATGTGGTATATGACCCATCGAGAGTCTAAACTTGTTTATCTTTTTTAATGTTTTATTTATTAGCTTTTGGTAACTGGGTAAGTGCGCTAGGCAACAATCATGCCTATTTTCAGGCACGACCCGAGAGAGCACAGGACAAAGGTACACATATTACAGTGGTACAGCTTACATTAAAGAAGACATTAGGTAGCAAGCAATAATTTAACAGCATACACAGTGGATAAGAACAACAAAATTGGTACTCCAGGATACAAACACATTAAAAGCTTTAATGTCGCAAGAAATGGGAGTGGGTCCGGGCCACAGTCGGGGTCAGGCGGAAGTTGTGTTATGAACGGCAGCAGTGACCAAGAGTGTGTAGGTGAGAAACAGTGAGTTTTTAAAAACCCGGTGGGAGGTAGCATTTTTAACCTGTAGGGGGAGTGAGTTCCAGAACTTAGGGGCAAAGTAAAAAAAAGCCTGTTCACCCATTTTTGTGGCACAAGGTCTACATGAGAGCAAAGGTGCAGAGGAGGACCTGAGTGTGCGAGTATGGGAAGCGGGGGTCAGCAAGTAGGCCAGGGAGTCTGGTCTAGGAGGTCTAGTTAGGGAGTCAATAAAGCATCCCAGGGAGTAGGCCGGAGATCCTTGGGTGACAGCCAGTTTAACCCGGAGTAGAGGAGGCAGTGATGAGTATGGGGCAGTTATGATCTGCAGATATTATTATAGGAAGTGTCCCATTTGCTGAGCACACTGGAGCTGGCAGAGTAAAGAAGAGGTAGTCCATATTGAGCTGAGGGAGAAGCACTCCTCGCTACAGATAATCTCAGCAGATGGTGTGAGGGAGTGCATGACTGTAGGCACCACCAATTTTTATAATGTTACCCACAAACCACGCGGACATGTATAGAAAAGTCGAGGGAGGGATCTAGAGTTACCCCCAGGTATTTGAAGGAGGACGTGTTGGTGATAGAGGAACCGTCCCGGCAGTGAATCAGAAGCTTAGGGGCCGTGGAGGGTAGTTTTTTTGAAGAACCGCATAGCATGGCCCGAGTTTTGTCCAGGTTAAGATATTGATGGCTGTTCAAGAGCCATTGTTGAAGGACCTGAAAGTCATTTGAGAGTGTGAGGTTGATGTCCTCCATCAATTTAGATGCCGAGTAGAGAACCAGGTCGTTGGCGTACATGAGTGTGCAGCTGTGATGGGAAGGGTTGGGAATATCATTTAGGAAAAGGGAGAAAAGTAGAGGACCAAGAATGGACCCCCTACACCACAGGTGATCCTTTTGGGGGAGGATAGAGCCTTGTGGAAAGCTACAGCCTGTGTGCGATTGTCCAGGTAGCTAAGGAACCATGATAGAGTGGTGTCAGAGGCACCAACGGATTGGAGCTTCGACAGCATGAGTGGGTGATGAACCATGTCAAAAGTTTTGGACAGGTCAATGAAAACGGCACTGGTGAGTAGGCAGTTATCCATATTGCTTTTTAAATTGCTGGTGAGTTGGGTCAGAGCTGTGGTGGTGCTGTGTCCAGGCCTAAAGCCATGTTGGCAGGGGGTCTGAAGATTGAACTTGCCGAGGTGTTCTGAGAGCTGACAATGAACTAGTTTCTCAATAAGCTTACTGAGAGTGGGGAGGAGAGAAATTGGTCGATAGTTGGTCGTTTTGTTTGACATCGCCCTTTCTGAGAATTGGGATGGCTCTGGCCGTTTTCCGGGCAGATGGGACAGAGGAGGTACTGATAGAAAGACTGAAAAGCCTGGTGACCGGCTTGGCCAGCCAGGGAGCAAACTGCCTGAGTATACCAGGATGGATGCCATTGGGGCCTGGGCCCCCGCGGGCTGGTATGGTATTGAGAAGTTTACGTACTTCACGGTACATGGTCGGAGTCAGCGCAAAGGTGGGAGGAGTGGGGCTCATTGATGGAGCAGAAGGCCAATCAGCTCGGGTCCCATCTGGTGCTTCAGCCGGTGGAATAATGGGCATGCGTGTAGCCTCCTTAATTTTCCTACTGGGCTTTTTCAATTGTTGGCTTGAAAGTAATCTTGTTTTTTCCTATTTAGGGTCCCTTACTGATACAACT
This sequence comes from Neoceratodus forsteri, assembly GCA_016271365.2. NCBI lineage: Eukaryota > Metazoa > Chordata > Ceratodontiformes > Ceratodontidae > Neoceratodus > Neoceratodus forsteri. The sequence continues at coordinate 312,718,358 of CM028137.1, read as the reverse complement.
TTTCCCCTGCATGATTTAAATTTTTTATACAATAGGATGGAGAAATCCAGCAATAGACTGCCTATGAACTGTCATATCATGTCCAGTTATCTCAACATAGCAGAATAGTTCAGCGCCTTCTGATCATTCATTATTTTTCATTTTTGGAACTATTTTATAATGCAATAACACCCAAAGGCCTGGATATTCAAAAGGGATGCGCCATCTAACCACCAATACACCAGTAGCGATATTCAAAGGGAAAGTTGCGATCGCAACCCCTGATGTGCCGGGCGCATGGTAATGATGCGCGCGCGGAGTCCAGAACGCGGCACATCCCGATATTCAGCCCAGGATGTGCAGCGCATATGCTGGCACAACTCTGCCTTGAGCGGCTCAGGGGGCGCAAAGATGTGCCTGGTAAAACCAGGAACAAGTCCTGGCCACCACAGGTGAGCTGCGATACTGCAGGGCACAACACAGCAGCCGCCAGCCATGGGTGGCCACCTGCCCACCCAGAACACTGTCCACAAGCCCCCTGCCCTGGGAGCATTGTGCCCCTTCGCAGGCAACTGTATTACAAGCCTCCCTGGTGGTCCAGTGGAACCCCCCCTCCCCAATCGCCTGATCGTGGGCATAAGTAAATGTATAGTCCCTGGTGGTCCAGTGAAACCCCCTTCCCCATTGCGGACATACATACAATTAAATTCCCTGGTGGTCCACTGGAAAACCCTTCCCATTGCCCGAGCATGGGCGGAAATAGCACTAGATACCCGGTGGTCAATGGTACCCCCCTCCCCTGGGGTCCCCCCCACGTCATCGGTGGGCAGCAGCACCGCCGAATGACAGCGTAGCACGGGTTCGTATGCTTATTAGTCCACTGTGTGGACCAATGGGCGGCAGACCATACTGTACCACACAGGGCCTGATATGTGAATTAGGTGTACAGACTGTACTTGACGCTGTCATCTGCCGGCAGCATGCGGCGCGGTGCCGCCCACCGATGACCGGGGTGCTGGAGGACCTTAGTGGGGGAGGTACCACTGGACCACCAGGGTATCTAGTGCTATTTCTGCCCACGATCGGGCAATGGGGGGGGGTTCCACTGGACCACCAGGGAATTTAACTTTACTTATGCTTGCGATCAGGAGATGAGGGGGTTCCACTGGACCACTAGGAAATTTAATTTTACATATGCCTGCGATCAGGCGTACAGGAGCGGGGACCGCCATGGGACTACTGCAGGGCGTCAGTCCCCGACAGCTGCAGCCTGGGGATCGGCACACTGCATGCAAATGGGGCCATAATGACATGCAAATGGCCCCATTTGCGCCTTGCATGTATAATGGACTCATTTGCATGCCCAGTGCTGAATATCGTGGATGATGCACCTAGCGCAATTGCACTTGCGCTGGCTCATTCCTCTGCTCCCGTTCTGCCACTTACGCTGGTGCAGTGCCACTGCATCGTCCACCGTGTGTGCGCCCTCAGTGCCATATTCAACGCTGCTGTGCCATGGCGCAGCACCACTGAATAGCGCCTGGTCCATGCTCTGGTGCAGCCCAGTTGCACTGCGCCTAGGCTTGGACCCCTGCCCGGCGCAGTCTTAACATCCAGCCCATGGTGTCCAGTTATGCAGAAATATATTGACTAGTTGGGTGGTTGAAGACATTTGTTTTTTCGATCTGCCTCACAGCACGCACAAAGGCATGCATATATTTCAGCACAAATGGACACCTTGTAAGATGCTATAAATTCTAGAACCTGGTAGCATCAATAGAGTGGAAACTCGGAGCATAAGTGTTACTGCAGGGTCTCCACTCAACTGATATCACCAGGTTCTGGAACTGATCAGTAATCAAAAAAATGAAGGAAAGGAAAACAGCAGCTTCAACAAGGGACTCTACAAAAACGGAAAACTAATTTCAATACAAAAAAAGACAGAAGAAAAATCAAGGAGGTCTTCAAATGTACCAGTGACAAATTTAATAACAAAAAAACAAAACAAACATAAAAAACCCATAAAGCAAGGTTTATGCTCCCTTTAATGGCTCATTAAGTTCTTAATGCAGTATTCCTGTTATTGGCTTTAGTGAGGACTTTCCCATGTACACAAAATACTTTGTTGTTTATCCCAGTAGTGCAGCTGTACCCAGTACCCCCCACACCCCACCTTACTCCTGCTGTCTGGCCTGACGTCGAAGGTACTGGTCCCAATCAATCAGATGCCAGTTCTGACTGCTACACCCTAGCAACAGGCACCCCCCATTGTGGTGGAACACAGGTGGAAAAAAGCCAACAGCACATCGAGGAGTCATGGGGAGCCTGGGGTCAGTACTGAAACTGCTTCCATGGGTGTAACTCGACCGCCATTATTTGCAAAGAGCACAGGCATCCCCACCCCCCCAAAACCCCTCCACCTCTTACAGTACCTTGGCTTATACTGGGCTGGGGGATACCTTGTGTTTGTCCACAATTCTAAGACCTTTCCACAGTGCTACACGGAAGGTACTCAAGCAGTGGGACAGGCTGCACCCCCCCCCCGCCTAAGTCTGTGTGTGCTGCATCCACTGTGCACCCACCGGCTCTTACCATCCGTCGGGCTCAGACACGAATGTGGGTTTCCCACATAGCAGTGCAACATCGTACACTCATCGCCACTGGCTTGGACCAGAACACTTAGTTTTAAACCTCGAACCTAGCAGGTATCCATAGTACCACAAAGCCTTCAGTTTTCTGGTTAGGTAAGTGATGTGACTAATAGTGCACACAAATGGTTACCGTGTCATCAAAGCCTGCGAGGTAGGCCCAATGTCCTGGGAAAGGATCGTGGTTTGCATGAGCCCCAGGGACTGATGGAAGAGTTGGTATCATCACAGATTGCAGAGGAATGAGGATTTGACTAAAGGATGGCTCTTCAACAAGTCGTTTCAGCATTTTGAAGTGAACATTCATGCTTAATGTTGTGCTGCTACTGTCCACCTAGAACACAGAACAGTTACCATAAAAGTTTGCTTTGATTCTGATTATATACTAGAAATGACATTTAAAGCAGAAGTGCAACAAAGCATGATAAAAAAATGACATAGCGTAATATGCAATGTATTCAATTACAATGTTTCGAAGGAACAGATGCAACTTCCTCAGGAAGATACACAGATCTATAGTAAAATAAACAAACAAACCAACCCACCCAAAACAGGGTTTTAAATAGTCAGTATTGCATCGCAGTTTGCGATGCGATCCGGCTGCTCTTGCGATCCATTTTACTTCAGCATCGCAAAAATATGCAATGCATTCTGTGGTTGACTCTTCCCCCATCCCGTCTCAGCTTTGGCACCACTAGTTCTGTGCCAGCCCCCTCCCCACCTGTGAGCTGGTTGGTCGGAAGCACCTAACTCCCACAAGCTGGTTGGTCGGAAGGATCTAACTGAAGAAAGGCACCAAGCTACATGTTTCTGGTGCTTCTGACTACAGTTGCGGCATTTTGTGTGCCGACCAGGAGATCACTGGGAAAATGTGGCTAATTGGGTGGACGACATGGTTTGGGACAGAAAGGACTACAGCGGGCAGAGCAGAAAGCAGATTTTTTTTCAGATGGGCAGCACACGGCAAGTTCTACAACTTGAGGAATGCAACCTGGTCATGGCGGACAACCTGCAGGCTGTACAGAAGGTAGGGCAGTGGGAACAGACAACACGGGGCCGGCAGAGCAGTTAAAAAAAAAAATCCAGTGGGTTCATATGTTTTGTCGCCAGTGTCATTCATGCTGCATGTCCATGCCCCTCATTTCAGTGTCAAAAAGTTGGCAGGGCAGAGGAAAGGAGTGGTGAGAGTGTTGAAAGACGATGGCGGGAGGATTTTGCCATAGATGGACTGGTGTGTTTGTGTGTGTGTTACAAGTGCCTATTTTCAGGGGAGGTAAAGTGATTTGCCCAAACTCACAACATGCAATGGAGGTTGTGGGAATCAAACCCAGGTCTGCAGCTGGATATACCAATCTAATTCACAGCTCACTACTCTAACCCCTAGTCTAACTGCCAGTTAGGCTTGTATCTGTTAGGGGAGGTAAAGTGACTTGCCCAGGGTCACACAACATGCAAGTGGAGGTTGTGGGAATCAAACTCAGGTCTGCTGAATGTACCAAGCTCATTCAGAGCTCAGTACTCTAACCCTAGGCTATACTGCCAGTTAGGCTTGTGTCTATGTTCAAATGAAACAAATCACACAAAGACTGAGCTAATTTTAATGAGCATTTTTATTCAGGCTAAAATATAAAAAAAGATTGCATGTATACATATTTTTACTTTGCTAATCAGATTGAGGCAAGTGCTATGCATCTTTGCAATCGATTAGCAGAAAGTGCTAATCAGTTTTCGCAGCTTATTTAAAACCCTGAAAAACCATACAATTCATATCTGGAACAGCGGACCAAAACTGATATTTATATAAGTAGGCAATAGTGCACAACAGGGTGTGCGGTTACTGGGGATTAACGAACACCCCAGGTGCGTTATGAGGCACGAGGCTGCAGGCACAGAGTTGTCACAGCACCTGGGGTGTTCATTAATCCCCAATAACTGCACACTCTGCAGTGGTTTATTGCGCTTATAACGTGGCAAAACCAGACAATTATATACTTTGCAAAAAAGAGAAAATAGATAAGAATTGGATGCCAAGACTGGAACTTTATTATGTATCCTGCCGCTAAGACATCCCAGGAACAAGAACAAAACATGTAGCACAATGCTCAGTGTCACCTTGACATATACAAATAGAAACACCTATGATATCGTCTGCCAAGATCTATGTGAAAAGAGGAGCACAAATACTTACACAGACGCATATACTTTAGAACACTTACTATAGCAATGAATACACTGGAACACAGACACGTAGTTTGCCGTGGTCGCTATTAAGCAAAATTTTTCATTTTTATGTAGTGTCGGGCAGGAGTATGAGACAACTTATAACTCGTCTGGGGCTGCCGTGCTGTTAAAAATGTGACAAGATATGAACGTATTTGCCGTGTTGTTCTCACAATCTGGCTCCTGCACTGCGGACCTCTGTTTCCTAATAAACAAGTACACGGGCCTGCGATTCTGAACCCAGGTAGTGGCGGTATGCCATGAGTGAGACTACATGGCAGAGAACGTGCATGTAGAGCCACATTTATCCGCTCACTCTAATGAACACTACAGCTCTGTGCAGCACCAGTATGACCAAGGACATGGTTGCAATGGTGTGCTTTTGCTTGGTGCTCCTTGCGTACATCGTTGGTCACTGGCTCAAGGCTGCACAGGAGTAGTCAGAGGGATGATGGTGAGGTGCAGTATGCCACTACTACAGCTGAGCTGGAGATAGCTCATGTCCGTCCTGGTGTGTCATCCGGGTACCTGTGAGGAAGAGGGTCATAAATTTAGAACACGACTGACGACCGGCTGCGATTTCTTCACGCAGTTGACAATGGGGCTCAGTCATGAAGTGTCCTCACAGTGGCATGCTACTGATTTACAACAACTGCAGCACAGGTGGGTAGGTCCCGCTAATAATATCAGAGTGTTCCTCTGTAGAAATCACTTTCTCTCAGCTGTACCACTCACTCTAATAAAGAGCACCAGAACCACAGTCTCTGCGAGTGCATTGAGTTCCGCAGGGTGGATGGGTGGGTTGAAACAGTTACATAACAGAAAATAAAGATATGGAGACAACTGTCTACAACAAACTATTCACTTTCCAACTACTGCGTTGAATGCAGTTACATGAGGAGTTTCCACTGCAGTTTGTCTACAATGTACGGCTCCCGCTTATTGGCATTTTAATGGCGGCCACAAAAACTGTCTACTCTTCTAGACTAATGAAGTTCGGCACCGAGAGACAAATTTTGATGCCCAGACTTCTCACCCTGACTGTTTGTTAACGGCCAACTGTATCAGTGCATTTCTTGCCGCATGTTATAAGTGTGAAACAATCACCTGTGTTTCACTTATTTACTACTTGAATCAAACTAGTTTCTCTGTCCCTTATATCTGTTCATAAATAATAAGTTAAAATACAAACATGATGCCATTATTTGAAATTATGGTCATATAAACATATAGCCAAGGCCCCGATTTTTCTGCGGCAGGTCATAGCAAAGTTCTGCGGCATGGTTCCCATTTGCCGCAGAACTTCTCCGGCACCAGGTATCAAATTCTGCGGCAATTCTGCAGCACACTTTTGTCCTAGTATTACCCATTTTTTGGTGTTTTTCACTATATTTGACTGTATACCCTGCGACTCAAAGCCCCATTCTTATCAAACAAAAATACTTATTTGTTACAACAGAATCCCTGGCATTGGATAGCTTCATTGCTATCTCCATGACTACCTAAATCAGTGATATCTTTCTCTCTTTCATAACTTAAATGACGCTCAGGGAATTTATATTACAATATGCTTAGTCCTTCTCCCCTTGGGTAGATATTAGGAACAGACCACTGCGAGTGATCGAGCCATCCTGATGCTGTCAAAGGCTTTGAATTCTAGAAAAAAGTTAGCTCTAGGAAAGGATTTGCCTATCTCTTGGTAACATTTAACGAGGTGTACTGACTTCTTCCATCTGTCTCGGAAGATAGGTCTGGACACAATGAATATTTTTGCATGATGTGTACATCAGGGTCTGAGTATTCAGTTACCTAATTTAGCCCCATATTTCAGAAATGGGTGGAATCTCCCTCAGAGATTCGACCAATCAGAATAATTTCAGAAATGATCTAACTGTATACTTCCACAAATGTAATATGGGGAGTTTTAAGTCACAATAGAAAACTGGTTCCATGAACCTTGTTTACTAATTACTATACCTGATCTGTAAAACTGTGGAATTTAACTACCTCTTACTCTCAATGGTGGCATATGATTTTTTTAATTTTTCTTTACCGATATATTACCACTCAAAAATCTGTTTATTTTACCATTTTTTAACAAAGGAAAGTTATAAAGATCATTAAGTCTAATATGTACTTAATCTAACTAGCCACTAGGCGGTGTAAAGAATAATAATTGCTACACTATCACTCTATGTTTCTAGAAATTTCTCTAAACAACAAAACAAGTAACTTAGTAAATTACATCCTTTATCTTTACAAAAACTTTAGATTCACAAAAATTAACCTACTATATAAACACCTGGAATTATGTCTATGGAAAAACTAGTCATAGTGATCAATTATTTGCTATTATATAACAACTGAAAACCAAGAGCCTCCAAAGAAATCGATAACCTAGCCCCTCCTGAGTCCATGTTATCGCCGGACATTATTTATTAAAAGTGAGTCTTTTATCCTACCAATAAGCTGACAAAGTAAACTTAGTCCACCAACTTTAAAATGCAAGTCTCACTTAGCTCTTTGTTTTCCCAACTCAGTGTAGATCATCAGACTGTCAGTCCATTTTGAAGAGATCAGGAAATAGCATGACCAACTGTTTCTGAGCTTGTTTAGGAAATCAAATGAATGGGTTTTACATACTTCTGAATAGAAAGCCTTGCCGGATAAGCCATTCTGAGTTTAATGCCGGCCGAAATTAGCTTACTAACTGTAGGTGAAAAATCCCTCCTTTTTTGCCTCACTTCTTGTGGCAAGTCCTGGGATATTCAAATCCTTTTTCCATCCCGGGAGAGCTCTCTGGTATCCTTAGCCTTGCACAACACATGAACCCTGTCCAGGTAATTTAAGAACCTAATAATATAAGGCTGGGGAAGATCTTCTTTGGCCGGTAGTGGTCTCAAAGCTCTATGAGCTCTTTCAATTATGTATATATCTCCACTGGGGAAGTTTTCTGCAAGGTTCTCACACAGGACTTGGGCGAAATGAAGGGTCGGTACCCCCCCCGGCCCGAGGACTCAGGAAGTCTGTATACTAATAGATTATTTCTACGTGAACGGCCTTCCAAATCCTCTAACTTTGTCTCCAGTTTGTTAATTTTCTTAAGAATTAAAGTAAATTCAGGTTCAGTCCTTAGTCTCCAGTCCTCTCCCGAAGAAATACGGGCTTCAGCATCTGTAAGTCTGGTGTTTATTTTTTTGATTGTCCCACAAACAGCCTTTGACTCTTGTACCAACAGTGAGATTGATTCTTTCAAGTCCTTTATTTCTTGCATAAATTTATCTTTCATAAGAAGACTGGTATTTGGCGAGTTTGGAGCATTTTTGGCAGCTGCTTGTTTGGAGCGTTTTGAACTTCCAGACCTATCGGGGGTCGGTGGCGGGGTGTGTCTGATAACGTTTTTTATTTCTACCTCCATTTTTCTGTATTATCCACTTCAGGTGCAATGTAGATCTTGATTCATTGTCCCAAGCAGTAAAATGATTAAAAGAGAAAAGATGCTGTAGCTATTTTAAAGTCTCTTGTTTGGGTTAGAGTGTAGAGCTCCATGAAATGCATCTCACCCGGGCTGGCTCATCACCGGAAGTGAGATCTCTAGCTTTGAAAAGGTCTGAGTTATAAACTGCAAAACATTCAGAGCTTTTTTTATTCAATTTCACAAGTACGTAAACTGCAAAATTATTATCCCCAGTAACTTTAAATCTAGGTAACACAATGTCACTAAGTTTGGCAAGTTCATAGATTCAAACAAAGAGGCTGTTTATATAACCTTCAATTTTGCCTGAATTTCTTCGAATACTTCTGGTCCTGAGAGGAGAATTGAGGACACCTGGATGTATTTTATATAGGGGAAACATAATAGAATTTTAATGAAAGGGAGATAGTTATTGCCACCTGTCTGCATCCTAAAATTCCGCGGTGGGACACGATTTCTGCGGGCTGGCGTGAATTCCGCGGGTGGCCACTAATTCAGCAGTTGATCAAAAATTCATGATTATTTCACGGGACCGTGATCCAGAATCCTGGAAAACCTGGGCCCTGATATAGCTTATTTTGCTTATACAACAGTACTTGCTAAGGAGGAGAGAGAAAATAAAATCAATTTTGACGAGCACAGTTCCAGTAGTTGTCTATTAGTGTTACTGGTTGTAATGGGTTGGAACAAGAACTCAGAGTGCAGCTTCTTTACTATAACAGGGCCCAACTGCTCCAGGTAGAAGAGTTACAAGAACAGGTTACTCACCTGTAAAAGTAGTTCTAGGAGTGGTATATGTTGTTCATCCACACTTCTTGGTATGTCCCTTTCCCCTTTATATCTTGTCGCAAGTCTTCAAGCTGGCTCCTCCCACCCACCCAGGTGGTATAAATCTCAGCTCCGCCCCATGACGCCAGATCTTAGCCCACTGGAAGCCAGGTTGTGCGCCTAAAGCCGAGGAGGTCGGGTGGGTGCGTGTGGATGAACAACATACTGTATACCACTCCTAGAACGACTGTTACAGGTGAGTATCCTGTTCTTCCAGGAGCATGGATATGTTGTTCATCCACACTTCTTGGCAGACTCCAAGCAGTTCTCCGGGAGGAGGGAGGCAAGGCGCACACCCCCTACTTAGGAAAGAGAGATTGGAGAACTGAGGCCCCAAAACCAGCATCCTGGCGTGACTCAAGGTCGATGTGGTAGTGGGTAATGAAGGTGTTAGCTGACTTTCAGGTAGCAGCCCGACAGATTTCCTGGATAGGCATGTTCCTGGAAGCAGCCAAAGATGCAGCAGTATGGCAGGTAGAATGAGCTCTTATCCCTCTGGGAGGCTCCTTGCCCGTCAACTCATATGTAATCTACCTTGCTATGGTCCGTCTGGCTGCAGGTCTGTCAGAAGCAGCTTCAGCGTAGATGACAAACAGCTGGCGAACCTCTCCACGAATTTCCGCCGTTCTCTCCTTATAACAGGAGAGAGCATGTCTCAGGTCCAAAGTATGGAGCCTGTATTCAGCGTCCGAGGTGTAGTTAGGGTAGTATACCGGCACAGTCAATACCTGGTTAAGGTGAAACTCTGACACCACCTTCGGAAGGAATTTCGGGTGGGGGCACAGGACAACTTTGTCCCTGTGAAAGACCAGATAAGGGGAGTCCACAGACAGTGCCTGGAGCTCCCCTGTCCTTCTGGCTGATGTGATAGCCACCAGGAAGGCCGTCTTCCATGACAAGTGTGAGAGTGCACACTTGTGCATAGTTTCGAATGGCTTGCCCATGAGTTTTGCCAAAACCAGCAACAGATCCCATGGAGGTAGAGGTTCACGCACCAGAGGGGATATGTGATCCAGGCCTTTGAAGAAGTGCCCAACCACTGTCTCCTGTGCCAATGTTGGTTGACCGGCCCATGCCCAGTAAGAAGAAATGGCTGCCAGGTGCACCCTAAGGGTCGATGACCGCAGACCCCCTTTAGAGAGAGACCAAAGGTAGTCAAGAATGTTAGCCACAGGGCATGATAAGGGATCTAGACTCTTACCCTGACACCAAATGGAAAATCTCTTCCATTTGAAGGCATAACATTTCCTGGTAGATTCCTTACGAGATGCCATGGTGTAGACATCCTCGGAAAGACCCAGAGCCTTGAACTCTAGCCGCTCAGGTACCAGGCTGTGAGGTGCAGGGATTGACGGTCCGGATGGAATACCTTCCCCTGGTTCAGTGATATCGGGTCCGGGCATGTACAAAGCCGCTCTGGGGGCCTGCAGCTGAGGCTGAGGAGAGCTGGACACCAGAACTGGCGTGGCCAATCTGGGGCTACTAGGATCACCTTCGCCTTGTCCCTCCTCACCTTGAGTAACGCCTTGTGGATCAAGGGAAATGGAGGGAAGGCGTAGAAGAGGCCAGGGGTCCACGGCCTCAAGAAGGCATCCCCCTGCAGCGAGCCCTGCTGAGGGGGCCGGCATGATACAGCCTCAGCTTGTTGTTTTCCCTGGAGGCAAACAGGTCTACCAACGGTTTGCCCCAGCGGAGAACAGACTGTAAGCTACCTCTGGATGGAGACCCCACTTGTGGGATGTCTGGCATATGCGGCTGAGGGCATCCGCCAGCTGGTTTGAGACTCCTGCCACATGAATGGCTAGGAGATCCGCCTCCAGCTGACTTAGGGTCCAGATGCAGAGCGCCTCTTTGCACAGCAGATGGGAGTGCGTGCCGCCCTGCTTGTTGAGGTAGTACATGGTTGTGGTATTGTCCGTCTGGATTTGAACCACTTGACCCCAGAGCTGAGGAGCGAAAGCTGACAGTACCAGTCTGACTGCTCTGAGCTCCAACAGGTTGATGTGGCATCGGGACCCCTCGAGGGTCCAGAATCCATGGGCCCTGTTGTCCCCCATGTGGGTTTCCCAGCCCATGAGAGAGGCATTGGTCGGGCGACCGTCGGCTCGGGCGGACAAACGGATCCCTTCCTGCAACTGCTCTGGGGCAGTCCACCATTGGAGAGCGCCCCACATCATCTGGGTTACAGTGATCAGCTGGTCGAAATGACCGTGGTGCTGAGTCCACTGGGCAGCCAGCTCCCACTGGAGGGGGCGCATGTGCCACCGGGCCCAATGGACCACTGAGGTGCATGCCGCCATGTAACCCAGAAGGTGCAGAAAGTCCCGGGCAGGGCGCAAGTGTCCAACCAGAAATGATCAGGCAAAGGAGAAGAGAACCTCCACCCTGTCCGCCTGGAGCCGAGCTCTGGCTTGACAGCCTATCACCTGAGCAGGCATGAGTTCCGACTTGGTCTTGTTGATCAGGAAGCCAAGTTGAGAGCAGGTTTGGAGAGCCAGATCCCTGGACCTCTCCACCTCCTGAAGGGAGGAACCTGCCAAGAGCCAGTCGTCGAGGTAAGGGTAGATTCGTACTTCCCGACACCGAAGATGGGCTGCCACCATTGCAATGCACTTGCTGAAGACCTGCGGGGCCAATGACAGGCCGAACGGCATGGCTCAGAACTCGTACAGGGTCCCTTCGACCCTGAAGCGGAAGAACCGATGTTGGGACGGACAGATTGGGATGTGAAAGAACGCGTCCTGTAGATCCAGTGAACAGAACCACATGTTTCGCTCCAGGGATGGTAGGATCTGGTTCAGAGTTACCATCCGGAAGATGCGAGACCTGAGATATTGATTCAGGTCATGGAGATCTAGGATGGAGTGCCAACCCCCCGGTCCGTTTGGGCACCAGGAAGTACCTGGACATGAAGCCTGGGTCTGTAGGAGGATCCGGCACTGGAGCTACCGCCTCCTTGTGGAGCAGCTGAGCTATGTCGTCTTGAAGAGCCGACTGAGTGCAAGCGGGGATCCTTTCCTCCCGAAGGGCGCGAGCTCAGCTGGGAGGGTACTGCTTGAACTCTAGAGGCAGTCCCTGACTGACCACTTCGAGAACCCACCTGTCCAAAGTGATATCGGACCAGGTGGAAAGGAAGTGGAGGAGCCGGCCCCCCACGGGAGGACCCAGAGCTGGCATGACAGGTGTAGGGGTGGCGAACCCCACCCCCGTCACTGAGCAGGCTTAGAGGAGAATGAGGAACCTGGACCTGTGCCTCAGCCTCCTTTTCCGGGCTGTTGAGGACCCTGCTTGGGCCTGGGGCGCCAAGCTTGAGCCTGCTGCTGCTACTGTTGGCCTCCTTGATGGGAGGGCTGCCTGACCGCAGGGGAAGAATGCCTAAATGGCTTCTTCTTTCTTTTCTGCTGGTTCTTGCCTGAAGAACCTTTAGCAGAGGTAGCATCCAAGGTGGCATTGGACTGCTCGATATGCTGAAGGTGACTGGCCACTCCTGGACAGAACAAGTCAGTACCAAGGAAGGGAACGTCAGCTGACTTGTGCTGGGTATCCACCGGGAAGAAGGATAACCTCAGCCAGGCCCTGCGGTGAGTGGCCACTGCGGCTGCTAAGGAGCGGGCACAAGAATCCTCGATGTCTAGGGCCGTCTGGAGCTGCTGTTTTGCAACAGCACGGCCCTGATCATGGACTTGCTTGACTGTGGTCTGCATGTCCGCCAGCAGATGAGGGAAGACTTTGTCTAATGACCCGAGGAGCGCATGAGAGAAGTGTGCCATAATGACAGCCGAACTGGCCTGACAAAGCCCTAAGGAAGAGGCTGTGTAGACCTTGCGGGCAGAGTGGTCCATGTTTTTGGACACCTTGTCTGGGGGTCGGTCTGTGTCGGCTGAGCTACCAGCACGTCGAAACACAGAAGCGGTCACCAGGCCTCAGCTGAAGGATGTTCTGAGAATCCTGGCAGAGACCCCATGGGCCCTGCATACTTGTGGGCTGTGCGGGCAGACGGTGCTGGGCAGGAAGCTGGGCGCTGCCAGAGCTCAAGGGCTGGGCCAGTGATGGCTTTGGCAACTGGAATGGCCTCCGTCGGGGTATCCCTCCTTTATAGGATGTCCGTAAGGGGGTACTCCGTCTTTTTCTGGATAGACTCCAGGGGCATTCCGGTAGATTCGGAGATCAGGTGGAGCATGCCTTGAAAGGAAGAAGGACCCTCCTCTAAACCTGCCACGGAGGACTCATCATCCCCAGGGTGGCAGTGTAGTCCTGTGACATCCGAGTTGTTGTGATACAACGGTCTCCTGCCTACGTCCCCTTCGATCCGCCGGGGGTCACCGTAATGGACAGACATCGGGGAAACCCGGGGTCTGTATGGTCCTCCTTCGAGGGAGCCCCTCCCTGAGGCTGCTTAGGCGGTGGTTCCACCAGAATCGGTGGAGAGACCGAGATGGGCCAAGCCGCGATACGGGCTGGCTCCGAGGGGTGTTGTGGGGGAACCGAAGGCTTCGGTTTCGGAGGGGTCGGCGTCGGCCCAGGAGGTGGTAGCCAAGTGACGGCCGGGGTGGACAGTGGAGCTGGCTTCTGCCCGGTCAAAATCAGCTGTTGCCACATAAGATCCTCATAGCATCGACGGAGTTTCCATCGAAGCCTCTCCTCGTCCGAGGAGGATAAGGATCTTCGGCGATGCCTCTTTTTAGAGTGTTTGTGACTCTTTTTTGGTCGTTCGACCAGGGTTCTGGACCTTGATCGAGATCGGGCTGGCCAACTCAGTCAATCGGGAGACATTGGGGTCGGTGAAAACCGAGGGTCTGGAACCGTGTCCTCAATGGTGACACCAGTGGGCTGGGTCCCTTCATCGGGAAAAACAAGGACCGGAGTCCTTTCTAAAGAATCATCGACTGGAGTCGGCGAAATAGGACCGATCAGGTCAAGAGAGATCTTAACCTCGTCGGCCACTTCCTCAATTTCTTGGCCGGAAGGAAGATCCGGAAAGCTGGCGGCCGAGGATGCGATCTCAACCGAGGTCAAGACTGTGTCTTCCTGGCACTTGGACCTTTCTCGGTCCCAAGACTGTCTTCATTTGGTCGAAGACTTAGGGTCCTTCTCCCTCTTTCGAGGGCGCGAGGAGTGCAAGCCCGAGGGCGCCTCACCCCTGGTGGGGAGAGACTGGCACAACACCTGAAGGAGCCCGGAAGGTGGAACCGAGGTTCAGAGGAACAAAAAGCTCCAGTGGCCGGACTTGAGCCGCTTCCTCCTCGAAGCCTTCATTTGCTCCAACTGTTCGCGATCCCGCAGCGCAGAAACTGCCCACCCGCTTCTTCGATTTCACGGCGTGTTCTTTTCTGGTCTCCCAATTTTAGGCATGCCAAGCGTCGTCCAGGATGTTGGGATGGAAGGCCAGGCAGAATGTGCAGGTGGAGGTGTTATGTCCGACACCAAGGCAGTAGATGCACGTTAGATGGGGATCAGTGCGTGACATCTTCTGGCCGCAGGAGCACCGGCGAAATCCGGGAGCAGATTTTTCCTCCATGTCTGATGCGCTACTATCGGAAACCGACAACTTGAACGAGTTTTAAGGTTAAGATTCGGTAAAAACCAACATTTGAAATCCAGGGCCTACGAATTGCTGTGAAGCACGAAGGAACCTGTATCTTCCAGCGGAAAGGAACCTCTGGCGTCACGGGGTGGAGCCGAGGTTTATACCACCCTGGTGGGTGGGAGGAGCCAGCTTGAAGACTTCCGGCAAGATTTAAAGGGGAAAGGAACATGCCAAGAAGTGTGGATGAATAACATATCCACGCTCCTAGAACTTAAGATTTCAAATATTTGAATTTGTTTATCTGTATACTGTAAGTTTCCTATTCCACCAGTGACTGAGTATATTTTTTGCTTTAATTTTTTTCTCGAGTAACCCCCATGACACAACTGAGTATACCTTTTTGTTTTAAATTAAATTTAAGTAAAAAAAAAAACACTCCTTCCTCATTCCTCAAGAGAAAAAGAAAGCATTCAGGAAGTACAAGGAATGCAGCAGGAGCAGGACAGAGAACTGTATCAGTTAAAGCAAAAGGAGGCTGGGAAGGCAGTCAGAACAGCAAAGGCCCAAACTGAGGAAAAGATAGCCAACCTCAGTTAAGAAGGGGAATAAAAACCTTTTATAGGTACATCAGGAGCAAAGGAAGACCAAGGGAGGATAGCGAGGCTTAATAAAGGGGAGGAGGGTGGGCAGAGGGAGACTGTGAAAAGGCAGAGATACTAAACAAATATTTTGCTCAGTATTTACAAAGGAAGAGGGGGAGGTACATAAAACAAACAGTAGTAACACTCTGATACAGAAGTTGATACCAGCCCATTTACAGAAGAAAGGGTTCTGAAGAACTCTTAAAACTGAAGGTGGACAAAGCAATGGGGCCTGATGGGATTCATCCAGAATTCTAAAAGAACTAAGGGTAGAACTAGTGACACCACTGACTACCCTCTTTAACAAATCATGGGAGGATGGGTGGTACCCGAGGACTGGAGGAGGGCAGATGTGATTCCTCTCACAAAAGTGGGAGCAAGCAGAAGCAGGAAACTATAGACCTGTTAGTTTAACCTCAGTGATAGGGAAAATGATGGAATCACTTCTAAAGGAAAGAATTGTCGAGTATCTAGAGGCAGAGGGCACAAGACCCTAGGCAGCATGGATTCACAGCGGAAGGTCATGCCAGACTAATCTGATAGATTTCTTTGACTGGGTGACCAAAGTAGTAGATCAGGAGGGGCTGTGGACATGGCCTACCTAGACTTTTTAGCAAGGCATTTGACACAGTCCCACACAAAAGATTAATATATAAGTTAGCCAGCCTGGGAGTGGGTCCCAAGATGACAGCCTGGGTAAAGAATTGGCTGGAGAATAGGACACAGGAGTAATATTAAATGGAGTCCACTCAGAAGAAAGGAGAGGTTACTAGCGAGGTCACGCAGGGTTCAGATAGGACCAGTCCTCTTCAATGTCTTTATAGCTACATTGCAGAAGGACTGAAGGAAAAGTATGTCTCTTTGCAGATGACACTAAGATCTGCAACAGAGTTGATGCACAGGGTGGGGTGGAAAGGATGAGAAGGGACTTGGCAAGGTTAGAGGAATGGTCAAATGTATGGCAGCTTAGATTGAATGCTAAGAAGTGCAAGGTAATGCACCTGGGAAACAAAAACCCAGGGGAAGAGTACACAATGGGGGTGAGATACTAACAACAACAAAAATGGAAAGGACCTGGGGTAGTCATATCAGATGACCTAAAGGTGGGCAAGCAATGTGAGAGGCAGCAAGGAGGGTTGGGGATACTGGGATGCATAGGAGAGGCATCACCAGTAGAAAACAGGAAGTTATTATCCTCTGTACAGACAGCTGGTGAGACCCCATCTGAGTACTGTGTGCAGTTCTGGAGACCCAATCTCCATGAAAGACATAGACAGGATGGAAGCTGTCCAGAGGAGGGCAACTAAAATGGTGCAGGGTCTGCACGGAGGACATGATGAGAGACTAAGGAGCTTAATATGTATAGCCTCGAGGAAAGGAGGGGGGGGGACATGATGAAACTTTCAAGTACCTCAAGGGAATCAACAAGTCCAAGAGGGTAGCATCTTTCAAAAAGAGGTGTGTGCAAGAACAAGAGGGCACAATTTGAAGATAGAGGGGGCTCAGAGGTAATTTAAGGAGTATTTTTTCACAGAGGGTTGTGGATACATGGAATGCGCTCCAGAGGAGGTTGTGGAGTCAAAATCAGTGGTGGAATTCAAGCATGCATGGGATAGTCATAAGGCAATTCTGGGGGGTGGGGGTAGAAAGAAGTAGGCTGCTGGTTAACTAGGATCTGCAGCTTATCCAGTAGGTAGGGAAATGGGCAGACTGGGTGGGCCAAGCGGTCTTTATCTGCCGTCAAATTCTATGTTTCTATTTCTATATCACTTCCCTATTACCCAAACATGGAAGACAGTTTCTGTACTGTCCACTCACTGCACATGCCATTGTAGTCTTATGCAGATCTCAAGGCAGCCAATGCACCACCACAGCCAGCTTAGCCAGGTATCTCATGCCAAAAGTCCAACAGGCTGGAAGGGCTTGTGAGTGAGTATATCTAGCACAAGACTGAGGTTCCAAGGAGAGACCAGTTCCTAACTGGGGGTGGGTGGGGGTGCTCTTCTGCAAGATACCTCTGAGGAACCTCTTGAACAGTGGCAGCTGTGCCAGAGAGAGGATGCCTATAGGTTTGTGGTACACTGATATAGCACAGGTGGACCTTAAGAATAGGTTACTCACCTGTTACTGTAGTTCTAGGAATTGTATATGGTTTACATCCACAATCTGGAAGTTCCATTGAAGCAATGTTACTGGCCAGATGCCTTTAAGCTAAGCTCCTCCCACCATCTGGGCAGTATATCCCTCAACTGTGCCCCATGATGTCAGATCTTGTATGCTGGAAGCATAATCTGTGTGCCACTTGCTAGGGGAGGCCGGGAGGGTTTTGTGGATGTGAACCATATACCACTCTTAGAAAGTACAGTTGTGTACTCACTGTAATGACAGATCTTCGAGAGGTATCTCTTGCAGCAGGTAATACACTTGGGACCTTGCCAGAGGGCGCTCTTCTGCACGGCAGCTTTCTTCTAGCAGTCTTACCTAGCGGCTGCCCACACATGACATCATCACCCTACACCTATATAAATGTGGGTGGCCTCAGGCATCCTCAGTTCCCTGCCGGATTCAGCTCGCTAAGTGAGTACCGAGGGAGAACCGAGGTACCCTAGATGCCCCCTCATGTATGTATATTTGGATAAGAAATTATTCTCTTAGAGAAGGGAGGGGGAAGGAGGGAGGGATCGTACCTGCTGCAAGAGATAATTCTCGAAGATCTACTGTTAGGGTGAGAACGCAAATGTACTATCTTCCACGAGGGTAGTCTCTTGCAGCAGGTAATACACTTTGGATGACTCCCAAGCAGTAAACCCATGAAGGGTGGAAACATTATGACAGAAGGCCTTGTAGGACAGCGTGGCCAAAGGCCGTCCTACGGTGAGAAGCAACGTCTGAATTGTAGTGCTTTGTGAAGGTATGTTTTGTGGACCATGTGGCTGCATTCAGATGTCCGTGATGGATGCCCCTTTGAAGCAGGCTGCTAAGTGGGGGTGTGGGCTTGAACAGGTCCGGGTAATGGTTTGTTACATTTTTTATAACAGAAGGTTATGCAATGTGCCAACCAGTTGGAGAGGGTCTGCTTAGCAACTGGGAGGCCTTCCCTGGTCAGAGCAAAGGAAACAAAAAGCTGAGGAGTCTTTCTAAAGAATTTGGTATGCATTATATAATATTGCAGAATGCGATGAACATCTAAAGTGTGTTGGAGAAATTCTCCTGAATTAGAATACTCAGGGAAGTAGACTGACAGTTCTATACAGTATAGACTGATTTGATGTGTGCTCCGAGACCACCTTTGGTAAAAAGGAGGGATTGGTACGGATGGACACTCTGTCTTTATGGAAGACTAAGTAGGCATGTAGTTCGGAGATACATTGTGCTGAGGTGACAGCTACTACGAATGAGGCCTTCCAGGCTAGAAAGCAGAGGTCGCAAGTAGCCACAGGCTCGAAAGGTTCGAAAGTTAGTTTTTCCAACAGGAAACTGAAGTCCCATGGAGGGGTGGGCCGGGCAGTCTAATAGGAGGTTTGTGGTGTAGCATACCTCTTAGAAACATCTTAGCAAGGTGGTGCTGATAAAGCAGTCTCCCTTCCAAAGGTTCATGAAAGACTGAGATAAAGGCCAGATGGACGTTAACAGAGAAGTAGCGCAAGCCTGTTGAGGCGAGCAAAGCCAAGTAGTCCAACACCTTAGTCAATGGAAATGAATAAGGGTCCAAAGACCGGGAAGCAGCCCATAGGGAGAATCGTTTCCATTTGGCATTATAGATTTGCCTGGTAGATGGATTGTGGGAGGCCCAAAGAACGTTAGCCACTGGAGAGGAGACTTGAAGGCGAGCTTGAAAGCATCCTCAGTAGCTAAGCATGAAGGTGTAAGGATTTCAGGTTGGGGTGAAGGAGGGTTCCCTGATCCTGGGTCAGCAGGTCTGGTCTGATGGGTAACGGGAATGGGTCTGTCACCGATAACTGTTGTAGTAGAGGGAACCATGCCTGCCAAAGCCAAAGGGGGGCTATAAGAATCATGGTGGCAGGTTCCAGCTGTAACTTCAGCAGAGTCCGCTGCAGAAGCAGGGTGGGGGGAGGAAGCATATAAGAAGAGTCCTGTCCATGGTTGGGACAGGGCATCAGTAGACAGTCCCTTTCTGTTCGGGATAATGGAATATCTGGGGAGATGGTGATTGTTGGGGGAGGCAAAGAGGTCGAGGTGCAGGGTCCCCACAACTGAAAGACTGTCTGTAGAACTTTGTGATGAAGTGTCCAATCGTGAGTTGAAGACTGGCGATTGAGAATGTCGGCCAAAGTATTGTGGCGTTCCGGTAGATGGACGGCAATCAACATTAGATGCTCAAGTATGGCTTCCTGCCAAACCGCCATCATTTCCCTGCAGAGAGTGCGGGATTTGGTACCCCTTTGTTTGTTCAGGTAATACACCACAGAGGTGTTGACTGATTGGATCAAGAGGGGCCCCGGAGCGAGGTTGGGGTAGAAAAGCCTGAAGGGCGAGGTGGATCGCTCTTATTTCCAGTAAATTTATATAGGGAGGGATGGAGTACTGGGGCCACTGACCTTGCGTCCTGTAGGGACCCAGGTGCGGCCCCCAGCTGTTGGAGGAAACATCGGTGGTCAACGTCTGCTGGGGAGGAGGGGATTGGAAGGGCATGCCCCGAGACAGGTTGGCACGATGGGTCCACCAGTCGAGGGCAGAGTGTAAAGTGGGAGTTACTCAGATTCTGTCTTCGAAATCCCCCAATTTTTTGCCTCCACTGACTTTGAAGAGTCCACTAGATTGGTCTCATGTGTAGATGGGCAAATGCCACTGTAGGGATGGCTGCTGCCAAATGTCTTAAAATGCATAACAGGCATCTGACTGTGATAAACAGTTCCTTTTGTATCTGGGAGGCCAGAGACAGAAGTCTGTCTTACCTGTTGGCAGGGAGGTAAACCCTGCTGGAGGTTGTGTCCAGAACGGCTCCGATGGAACTAGAGCTATAGGTAGGAGCTGGGTTGCATTTGGGCTAGTTGACTGGGATTCCCAGGGACTGGAACAGGGTAAGGGTTACCTGAAGGGACAGAAGCAGAGAAGTCTTGGAGTCTGCTTTTATGAGCCAGTCGTCTAACTAAGGGAAGACTAAATGTCCGTCCTGTCGTAGGGCCGCCACCGCCACCACCACTAGGCATTTGGTAAAGACCCTCAGGGCGGATGAGAGGCTGAACGTGAGATCCCCAAAATGGTAGTGATGTCCTAGCAGGTAGAAATGAAGGAACTGGTGGTGGGCGGGGTGGATGGGATATGCAGGTAGGCCTCTTTCATGTCTAATGCGCATAGCTAATCCCCTGTTTTAACACTTACATGATGGATGTTAAAGTGACCATTTGGAATCTCTTGTATTGTATATGTAGGTTCAGGTGTCTGAGGTCTAGTATAGGTCTGAGATCCCTGGTGCATTTGGGTACCAGAAAAAATGGGAGTAGAATCCTTGATGATACTCCAAAGAAGGAACAGAATACACAGCGTTCTTGGGAAGAAGAGCCTGGAGCTCCTCTTGAAGGATGGGTATATGGTCGGGTGGGTAAGAGACAGAGTGGGGAGGGCGAAGGGGAGGCATGGAGGTGAGCTCCAGAGTATGCCCTATCCAGATGATCTGAAGCACCCACTCATTTGATGTTATCGTTTGCCAGGCCTCTAAATGAAAGGCAAAGCGACCGCCCATGGTTTCCTAGGCCTGGTCCAGGAAGCCCGGGCAATGCCCTAACTAGTCACAGGGAAGTGGACTGACCGGTTCCCCCCCCCACCCCCCAAGGGGTGGGAGCAGGAGCCTTTAGGAGTGGTGGTCCTGGAAGTCGGCTGGGAATGCCCATGGAAGCCACCTCTATAGGTACTTCTGGGTTTGCCGCCTCTTTTCGACTGAAAGGAGGATTGAGAGTGATACTGGTATGGTGGCTGCATGGAATGATATATGCCATGCATCGTATGTAAAGTTCGACCTAAAACCTGGAGATCATGCAGGAGTGTCCGAGTGCCAGGACCAAAATGTTTGGACCCATTAAAGGAAGCATTTACCACTTTGTGCTGCATGTCTGGTGTGAAACCTGACATGCGTAGCCAGGCATGCTGTCTAAAGGTAACACCTGTGGCCAGGATCCAGGCACAGGTATCCACTGCATCATACCCCAAACGGAGCAGATGTTGAGAGATGGAGTTGCCAGTTGAAATTGTTGCCAATAATTGGTCCTTCTCCTGGGAAGGAGGGGGTTTACTGACTAGCTTGATAGCAGAGAACCAGAGGGTACATAGAAACATAGAATTTGACGGCAGATAAGGACCGCTTGGCCCACCCAGTCTGCCCATTTCCCTACCTACTGGATAAGCTGCAGATCCTAGTTAACCAGCAGCCTACTTCTTCCTACCCCCACCCCCCAGAACTGCCTTATGACTATCCCATGCATGCTTGAATTCCACCACTGATTCTTGACTCCACAACCTTTCCTCCGGAAGGCCGCTCCATGCATCCACAACCCTCTGTGAAAAATACTTCCTTAAATTACATCTGAGCTCGCCTCTATCTTCAAATTGTGCCTCTTGTTCTGCACACTCTTTTTGAAAGATGCTACCTCTTGGACTTTGTTGATTCCCTTGAGGTACTTGAAAGTTTCTATCATGTCCCCCCTCTCCCTCCTTTCCTCGAGGCTATACATATTAAGCTCCTTAAGTCTCTCTTCATATGGCTTCCGGTGCAGACCCTGCACCATTTTAGTTGCCCTCCTCTGGACAGCTTCCATCCTGTCTATGTCTTTGCGGAGATTGGGTCTCCAGAACTGCACACAGTACTCAGATGGGGTCTCACCAGCTGTCTGTACAGAGGGATAATAACTTCCTGTTTTCTACTGGTGATGCCTCTCCCTATGCATCCCAGTATCCCCCCAGCCCTCCTTACTGCCCTCTCACATTGCTTGCCCATCTTTAGGTCATCTGATATGACTACCCCCAGGTCCCTCTCCATTTTTGTTGTTGTTAGTATCTCACCCCCCATTGTGTACTCTTCCCCTGGGTTTTTGTTTCCCAGGTGCATTACCTTGCACTTCTTAGCACTGAATCTAAGCTGCCATACATTTGACCATTCCTCTAACCTTGCCAAGTCCCTTCTCATCCTTTCCATCCCACCCTGTGCATCAACTCTGTTGCAGATCTTAGTGTCATCTGCAAAGAGACATACTTTTCCTTCCAGTCCTTCTGCAATGTTGGCATTTAACCATGTGTCCCATGTAGTTCAAGATTCTGAGGTTCATGGTACCCGCCTGGAATACCTTCTTCCCAAGGTAATCAATACAGCGGGATTCCTTATCAGGAGGTAAGGAGCTTATGTGCTTTGGACGTTTGGTGCGATCACCAGCTGCAATGATTGCAACTGAATCAGCTTCAGGGACAGTAGAAAGGAAAGGATGCTCAAGAGGAGTCTGATATAGGTGATCCCCCTTCCTAGGAATAGCTGGGACCACTGAGGGCTGATCCCAAGCGGCCAGCACCGCATTTTGATAAGTTTGTATAAGTGGAGGTACCACTACAACAGGCTCCTCGGGGAGTTCAAGGTAGTCTGCCATGTTCTTTCTTTGTTTGTCATGCTCTGTAGTTGAAAACCCCATGATCTTTTGAATTTGGACCATCATCTCATGGAAAGATGGGTCATCAGGAGGATAGGCAGCTGCCTGACAGGAAGCATCCTCATGTAAAGAGGAGAGAGTAGAGGTAGAGATGGAGGACAGAAGTCCATGTCCTGGGCTCAAAATCTCTTGGAAAACCTTCAGGAAATTCTTCCTCCTCTGAAAAATAATCCTCATCATAGGATTGGGGGGACCAAGCAGGAAAAGGATCCCCATCACCCTGAAAACATTTGGGTGGAGGAGTTGGAGAACAGGAAGGGCGGCCCATCTCTCTCGGGGTAGATGGTTAAGATCTTCTCATTACTTCCAAGACCGTCTGCACCACGGTGGCTATGTCCACTGAAGTAGGAGTGGAGGGCAGAGCAGGCTGCCTCTGGGAAACCAGAGGAATAGTGGAGGTAATTGGGTGTGATGTATAAGCAGGTCTGGTCCCTGGGGGATAAATGCCAGGGTCTTGGTCCCTATCTGGTTGGCCTCTGGGAGAGAGTGACTGCGATGGAGGAAGGGCTATGGCCATGGAAAATTCCGTGTTCCTTCCCTTGAATGCCTGACCTGCCGTCGATGGGGCAGGGAAGGGAGAGGTAGTAGGATGCTTAAAAGCAGTTGTCATCGATGGCAAGCAAACAACCATCAATGGGGAGTCACTAGAACTGACATAAGGTTCTGCAGAAATTGCTGAAAGGGTGCCGGAAAGTGCCCTCGATGAGAGAGTATAAACTCCCATCGACGAGGCAGCAGTTCTGGAGGGCATCGTCGATGGTGGAGCACTGGTAATGGTGGCCGTCGACGAATGTCTGCCTGAAGAAGAGGAGGATGATTTTTCCTTATCACTCTTGTGCTTCTTGTGTGAAGCTGTAGTCGAGGTCTCTTTGGGACAGGTCCCTTTCTCTAAGAGAGCTAATTTCTGCTCCATCAGGTGAGATTCTATTTCCTGCAATTGTTGTTGACGTGCTGCCTGGTTGAATTCCTGGCAGTGTTTGCAGGAGACGGTGTCGTGTGTACGACCCTAACACCTAACACAAATGGTATGGTTGTCATAGTGGTAGAGTTTGCTACTGCAACAACATGACCAAAAAAGTGATGATTTGCTTGTAGATTCTTTGTACATTTGTCGACGAAGATAGGGAATGAAGAAAAATAATTTTCCCAGCTCAAGTTCTCGTCAATGACTGCTACACAAGCGCTAAGCTGCTGCGTGCGAGCTGAAGACGGTGGGAAAATGAACTGAGGATGCCTGGGGCTGCCCACACTTATATAGGTGCAGGATCATGATGTCATGTGTGGGCAGCTCCTAGGCAAAAACTGCTAGAAGAAAGCTGCCATGCAAAAGAGCGCCCTCTGGCGAGGTCCCAAGTGTATTACCTGCTGCAAGAGATTAGCCTTGTTTAAGATCTATGGTTACAGGTGAGTAACCTAGTCTTCTAGGGGCGTGGCTACAGCTCACTTATCCACACTCTGGTAGACTCCTTGCAGTTCTCTGGGAGGAAGGGGCAAAGCGTGCACCCCTATTTGGCGAACTAATATTGCAGAACTGAGGTCCCAAAACCTGCATCCTGGCGTGACTCAAGGTTAGGGTGGTAGTGGTAAATGACGGTGTAAGCTAACTTTCAGGTAGCAGCCCTGCAGATCTTTTGGACAGAGACGTCCCTGGAAGCAGTCACCAAGGCAGTGGTATGTCTGGATGAATGAGCACTAAGACCTACTGAAGACTCCCTACCAGCTAAACTACTGCAGAGATTGATGCAGGATATAATCCACCTTGCAGTGGTCCACTTTGCTGCTGGTTTGCCAGGTGTGGCTTCAGTATAGGTGACAAACACCTGGTGAGCCTGTCCTTGAACTCCAGCCGTGTGCTCAATACAGTTGGAGAGCACCCTCCGTATGTCCAGGTAATGGAGCCACAGGCAGCCTCCAAAGATGGGCTGGTGAAACACACCGGTGAGTTACTCACTTGGCTAAGGTGAAACTCCGATACCGTCTTTGGGTGGAACTTCGGGTTGAGGTAAAGGATGACTTTGTCTCTGTGAAAAACGAGGTAAAGAGACTCCACTGAGAAGGTCTGGAGCTCCTCAATCCTTCTGGCTGATATAATGGCCACCAGAAAGGCAGTCTTCCATGACAGATGTGACATCTCACAACTGTGCATTCGCTTGAAAAACCTTCCAATGAACATTGCTAGTACCAGCAATAAGTCCCACAGTGGAGAAGGAACACGCACTGGAGGGGACAAATGGTCCAAGCCTTTGAAAAAGCACCCGTCCACCTTCTCCTGGGCCACCATCAGCTTACCAGCCTGTGCCAGGTAAGCAGAAATGGCTGAAAGGTGCACCTTAAGGGTGTTGCCTGCAGTCCCAGCTGGGGAAGGAACCAGAGGTAGTCCAGGATGTTAGCCATAGGATAAGCAAGGGGATCAGCCCCTTGCTCTGACACCAAATGGAAAAGCTCTTCCATTTGATGGCATAGAATCTACAACAGTAAGAAAAGCTGGGCACCCGTAAAGTCCGTCCAAGCTGGCAGTCCAAACACACTTTCGTACAAACAGACTTTTATAAAATAAAAAAACGGATAAACATGTAGCACAATACACCAATAGTCTTACCATTTCGCACTGGAACAAGCACTTTTTCAAGGTGATAGTGCCATCTAAAGGTAAGGTATATACAGTATATCTAATTTTAAATTTGAAACACCCAAAGAACGTGATGTATTAGAGTCAAGTGAAACTCCTAAAAACAGCTCTTAGAACACGCACATATCTGTATATATTCAAGTGATTATTATGTTTTACAACTAACAACAACAAATACCAACTTTACAAAAGTGCAATAACACTAATTTTGTACTTTTCACTGCTACAATAATACTCCACACTTAGATTTTATTTTTTATTTATTTATGGTCTCGGATTACACCTTTGAGCTAAAAGCTCGTTACATAGGTTCCACGTCAGGTTGAAACAACATACATAGGAGTAAACAGTTTGCAGTTACAACAGTTGCGACATCAAGATAACAGCAAAACAGTGAATACAGTAAGAGAGCATACAAAGTTGCAACACTGAGGTAAGGATGGGGCGGTAAATTAGGAGGAAGGGTGGCATATAAGCAGCTGAGGACACAGCCTGGCTTAGTCAGGTAAAGTACTGGCAGGGGGAGGAATAGTCCAGAAAACAGGAGGAGGGAGTAGCGCAGTGGCCTTGTGTGCAGTAATCGGGAATTGGGATAGGTGGTCTGTTACAAGGGGCACACCCTAGAGGTGGCAAGATATAGCAAATAGGAGCTGTCAATGAGTGAAAGGTGGTGAGATGGGGTGGAGGAGACATTGGTAATGAAAAAAAGGGGGGTTATCTAAGGGGATGGGTCTTGAAAGGGGAGGGAGTAGTGAGGTGGGGGAAGGAGGATGAAGGGGGTGACAAGAGGATTAGCGGAAGCAATCACATGAGGAACCAGACACTATTTGCTGACTTAGGGATAGCTTAAATGCCCCTAAAGAGCGACAAGAGCATTAACAGAAGCAGTCACATGAGTAACCAGATACTATTTGCTGGTTTAGGGACAGTTTAAATGCCCCAAGTGTGGGCAGGTTGGTTATATTATCCTGTAGGGTGTTGAACCACAGGGGGGGCCTGGTACGCAAAAGATCTTTGGCCAAGGGAAGTACGGCAATGGGGGATTAGTGAAGAACTGGTTTGCAGAATTCCGAGTGGGGTGGGGGTTGATGCTCAGAACAAGCAGTTGCTGCACCCTAGGGGGCAACAGACCTAATTGGATTTTCTTGGTCAATAGGCAAGTTTGGTATTTTAGTCTTCTGCTGAGAGGTAGCCAGTTAGTCTGGGTGTATAGGTCACACATATGGGTCAGTCGTGGAGCATCCATGATTAACATACAGGCTTTGTTTAGGGCCATTCTGATGCGCCTTATGGACGTTCTGAGGCAGAGCCATAGACCGCCAGTCCGTAGTCCACTAAGGATATCACTGAGCTGCACAATGCAATACTTAGTGCCTCAGGAGTCAGGCAACTCTTGTCCCTGTGTAGTAGGCCTATGCGTGTGTTGACAGCTTTGGCAGTGTTGTCAATGTGGAAGGTATAAGAGAGTGTGTTGTCGAACGTGAGTCCCAGGTATTTAAAATGTGAAACAAGCTGTAGCAGTGATCCCTCATCATTGCAAATTGAGAGGGGGTAGGATTTTTGCTTGTTTTGAGGGCTGAAGAACAACATCGTCTTAGTTTTTTTGCAGTTAATAATCAATTTGTGGTCAGTGAACAATTCTTCAACACTGGGAAAATCATGTTGGAGATGTGTCTCTAGGGCTCCAGCGTCAGGATCACTGTTGAAGATGACAGCATCATCTGCATAAAGGAGGATGCAGCCCTTGCAGGCGAGTGGGAGGTTATTCAGGAAGAGGCTGAATAGGAGGGGGCCCAGGATTGACCCTTGGGGGATGCCCGAGAGGACAGGTTTACATCAGAGAGTACCGTGACTATCTTCACTTGCTGTGATCGGCTGTTGGGGTAGCTATGGAACCAGGTAACAGTGTCGGCAGAGACACCACAGGCCACAAGTTGGTCAGTGAGTAGGACATGATTTACTGTGTCGAAGGCTTTAGTTAGATTGATGAAAACCACCCCGACCAGCTGCCCTTGGTCGAGGGATTTGTGTATAAAGCTGGTGAATTCTATCTAGCAGAGCTGTAGTGGTGTTATGGCCGGTCCTAAAACTATGTTGTTCTGGACACTGCAGATTGTATTTTTCAACGTACTCAGCAAGTTGATCGGTAAATACAGGTTACTCACCTGCAACAGGTGTTCTAGGAGTGGTATATGTTGTTCATCCACACTGTCTGGCAGGTTCCTGCTGCTTTAATTCTTCTGGAAGGTCTTCGCTGGCTCCCCACCCACCCGGGTGGTAAAACCTCGGCTCTGCCCCGTGATGCCAGATCTAGCCTGCTGGAAGCAAGGCTGCGATGACCGGCCGGGAGATCGGTGAATGTGGATGAACAACATACCACCTTAGAACTCCGGTTACAGGTGAGTAACCTGTATTTCTAGGGATGTGGATATGTTGTTCAATCCACACTGTCTGGCAGACTCCTAGCAGTTCTCTGGGAGGAGGGAGGCAAGGCGTGCACCCTTACTTAGGGAATAAGGACTGGAGAACAGAGGTCCCAAAACCAGCATCCCGGTGTGACTCCAGGTCAATGTGGTAATGGGAAATAAAGATGTGTGCTGACTTCCAGGTAGCAGCCCTGCAGATTTCCTGGATAGGGACGTCCCTAGAAGCAGCCACCGAAGCAGCGGTGTGGCGGGTAGAATGAGCTCTTATCCCTTTGGGAGGCCCCATGCCCGCCAACCTATAGCAGAGATCTATGCAGGAGGTGACCCACCTGCTTATTGTCTGCTTGGCTGCAGGTCTGCCAGGTGTGGCTTTAGCGTAGGTGACAAACAGCTGGAGAACCGCTCCTCAAACTTTAGCCGTTCGCTCCTTATAATAAGCGAGCACTCTTCTAAGGTCCAAGGTATGGAGCCTATATTCGGCCTCTGAAACATAGAAACATAGACTTTGACGGCAGATAAGGACCGCTAGGCCTATCTAGTCTGCCCATTTCCCTACCTACAGGATAGGCCGCAGATCCTAGTTAACCAACCACTGAAGTGTGACTGGGATAGAACACCAGCACAGTCAACACCTGGTTAAGGTGAAACTCCGACACCACTGTTACACGAGGTCCCTGCACCCTTATTGGTACCCTCAGAGGTACACCGTATACAGCAAGTGCCTTAGGTATATGTTATACTAACATATAGGGCTAAGAGCATCTACCGTATAAGAGTAGATGTCAGGACATGTACGTATATTATTGTAATACACTTTGCTTGCTAACACATATATATTTTCTG
Organism: Neoceratodus forsteri; assembly: GCA_016271365.2. Taxonomy (NCBI): domain Eukaryota; kingdom Metazoa; phylum Chordata; order Ceratodontiformes; family Ceratodontidae; genus Neoceratodus; species Neoceratodus forsteri. The sequence continues at coordinate 312,689,490 of CM028137.1, read as the reverse complement.
TGTATTTCTCACTTATAAGATGCCAGGACACCTGTGTCCCTGGAATAATTATGATATATAAGTCGGCATTGCCACTTTTTGGTGATTTGTACTACTACACTGAGTGACGTAAGACTCTGTATAAGAACTCTTTTGTTTCACAAACTGATGACTACTACAAAATTGTACAGTATAATGTTATCTTGGACCGTGGAGCCTCCTCTAATTTAGCCACTAGGGCTCATCTCTGTAACTAGAAATGTTTCAATCTTACAGTAACCATAGTAAGTATCATAGGTATATAATGTGATACACTAAGTCTTGTACCTCTGAGATCCCAAGAGACACAAAGAAACCTTGAGGTATAGGGAACACTTAGCACTGGCTCCCGGTTCGTATTGGTAAGAACTGCTTAGGGCAACTGTGATTTTATCCTTTTTTGGTAGTAATAAACAAGTTTATTACTCTAATGCAACGTGTCTGTGATTACTTGCATTCCCAATATTGTCAAGAACCTGAAAGTGAGGTTTAGACCTTCTGACAATTGGCGACCGCGTGCAGGCAATATTTGGTGTAAGATTTCACTAGTTGCTACAGCTTTTCCCTTCCCAACGGGGACAGTAGGTGTACATTTCGTATCACCTCTCCAGTTTTCAAACTAGTTTGTAGTTACTTACAAAGTCTGGCTGTTTTTCTCGGGTGTGGTCGATGCCGACTCGACCCGCTCCATAGCAGCTTTGAATTGTAAGCCTACAAATTCTACAGTAGCCCGACTGTGTATAACGTGCTCCTGCTGTGGATTGATACACAGCACAGCGCCTTTTTCACAGTTTGATTTTTTGTTCCCTCCCACACAATGGCCACCGTATCAAATATCTGTGCAGAACTGAGACTCGATGTCTCAAACTTCCTTGCCTCCCATGGAGGATGGGCTGACTTCGTGTGGGACGCAAGTCAATCCGAAAACCCTATACTGAGGATTTCAACCAAGTACACAGAGACGAGACAATCAACCAATAAGCGTCATGCCAAAGGGCTGATGGTCGTGACTATCTACGCTGCTCTGGAAGCCTCCGAAGCGAGGTTTTGAACCCTTGCTCTGCAAATTTCGTCTCTTAAGCAAGAGATGGGTCTGCAGGAAATGGAATGTATTAGACTGCAGCAGAATTTGGAGTCTGAACTTCAAACTCTGCGAAATGAAAAGGATTCACTTTTGCATCATTCAGCTCAAGCTGGAGAACAGGAACTTTGTATGTTGAAGCAGGAGTATGAAAGTTTGAGACAGGATAAGGGACAGGCATTGCATGTGAATGACTTAGTAAGTACAGCGAATGCACAGTTGAGTGAGGAGATGGGAGAGCTACAGGACGAGATAAACCAGGTACGTAATGACTTAGAAGTGGCTGCTAGGGACAATCATGAATTGAGTGCCACGTATAGAGCGTTGCAAAAGCAAATGCAGGATGAGGTTGATATGGATGTTGCAACTGTGAGTCATGCTGAATGTAGAACAAAGATGGTGAAACTGCGCCATCAGCGGGAGGTTCTGGCTGGACATGTTAAGGCGATGGGAGGCGTAGCCCCTTTTCATACGGCCATCTGAGGGGAGGTACTGATGACTACATCTCCAGTACAACGCCCAGTCACACCCCCTACTATGGCCCAGACACCCCACCCAGCCATTCACAACATGGCGGGTCCCCACTCCACCCACACCATGTCATACGTCGTCAGCGTCATGATGCCCATCATGGGAGACGGCAACATAGCGACCCCCATGATGGGGGGGAGCAGGCACAGGCCTGGTCCCGACGGCACCACTGATAGCCATTATTAATGTGGAAGACAGGCAGGAGATGGAAACAATGACTGAGAATTCAATAGGTAATGTACCTCTTCCTGAGAGAAGTAAACGGGCCATTAAAACCCAAATCAGACAGCTTCTACAGGAGGCTGGCACTCAGGATGGCATTGTTCGTACTGCGGCAGAGGCTGCAGCTCGGGCTGCCCTAGACAGCGCCCAAGATAATCTACCTCTACCTGATTGGCCCAATAATCCCCTACAAATGGCCTACTCTGTTCAGCAAATAGCTGACAGTGTCGGTCGGATGAATCCGTCCGACAACCTCAGCTGCCACTTGGAAAAGGTGCGTTCTAAATGCGAGATGCTTAGCCTCGCTGCAGAACATCAGGTCCAGATACTACGACAGACCATCGATCCTAGTTTGTGGGCCAAACTCCCCGATGCCATCCGCCAGGATGGCAATGCTACCATTAATGAGGTTGCAGCTGAGCTCATTTCTGCACACAGCCCAGGTGTAGTAGGAGTGATGCTTGCATATCCTGTAAAACAGAATGCAAAGGAAAGTCCAGCGACTTACCACCAGAGACTCTGGATGGCCTACCGAGCAGGACAACACCTGGCACTAGAAGCTGCGGATGTAGATCTTATTGAATATAAGACCCTGTTCCTTAGGAACATCAAATCAAATCAAATCTTTATTTATTCAGGCGAGCATCATTGAGCAAGGCTCATTTACAAGATGGACCTGATAAGGTCAAGGTTCAACAGTTGATACACAACAGATACATCAATACACTTATATAAACAGTTATACATACAGGGAAAAAAAAACATGATTCCAGCAGTACGAGAAAGGGTAGAGCTAACCACTTACCCCAACATGGACAGGTCTGCCGATATCCTTCGGAAAACTGAGAGTTTACCAACTTTATATCCGTGATCTGGGCTCCGGTTCCAAGAAAGTTGCCACCGTGGAGCCTATTCAAGAGGCCGCAACGCACTACACGGTGGAAGGGCAGGCCCAACATCAACAGCCCCTCCCCATAGACAACCAACACCCCCAACAGGCCCAACAACAACAACCACCACCACAACAGCAATGGGGTAGGAACCGGAACGATCATAAGAATAAAAAACATAAGACCAAGGGCAAACAACAACAGCAAAGAATGGGCCCTTCGTATAGGGAGATAGCCGAAGAGAATCAGAAATTCCAAGAGCTCCTGGGGCCAGTGCGCTCTGTGACGGATGCTGTTCCCGCTCACTCCCTTGTGGCTGTACAACCGGCGACCCAAACTCTGATGAGCCATGGCGACACCGGAGGTACAGGCCCTCAGGCCCATACAGGCCTGAACCCAGAAGCTCCTCTCTATATAGCATCAGTGCAGCATGGTGAAGTGGTTCAAAAGAGCCAGGCCCAACATCTCCATGCCCCCAGCAGTACAGATCTACAATTACAGGCCCCAGTCCGTTTTGTAAACAAGCTGGTCTTGGATACAAACGGAAGGCCCTGCACCGAGGCCGAGGTCAGGGGCCGCCTACTTGTAGTCTTACTAGATACAGGTGCGGCTGTGCTGTATTACATGATGACCACCCGGACACATCCCCTTGGTCCACCGGACGGAGGACCAACATGTCAGGAGTGGACGGTACTAGGTTACCTGCATACCGGTCTCTACCCTTGCCGGTAGAGTTAGGCCACTTAAAGGCCTCACACACCTTCCAACTGATGGTAATGCATGATCACCCTAGTTATCATAGGGATTGACTTCCTTGCACCACACAGCTGTGTGGCAGACCTAGCTAACATGCTACTGATACAAATTCAGGGTCAATACCACACTATTTTGATCCCTGATTCACACGTTGTGGCAACAATATCCGCTAACAACAAAGAGTATGACGTCACAGATTTGTTCAAAAACCATGAGCTTTTCCCAAAGCTTCTCCCCATTTTGCAATGGCATCTGGAAGCCTTTGCAATCAACAAACATGACTGTGGCAGAATGCACACTGTCATCGAGGTGCCAGGCCCAGCACATGAGAGGCAAAGGCAATATCCTTTCCCAACTGAGGCCTTGCCTTCTCTCAGAGAAACAATCAAGTCACTTCTTAAGCAAGGAGTAATTAGAACTTGTGTTTCTATTGCTAACTCCCCAGTGTGGCCCGTGAAAAAACCCACAGGCGCCTGGAGACTTACTATTGACTACAGGAAATTGAACCAGGTCACCCTCAGTTGTTCACCAACTGTAGCATCCGCACCTGATGTGCTACGACTTTTGACCACTGACCTAAAATGGTTCAGTGCCCTGGATATCTCCAATGGTTTTTGGTCATTACCATTGGCCCCCAAGAGCCAATATAAGTTTGCCTTCACCTTTGAAGGAAGACAGTATACGTGGACTTGCTTACCACAGGGAATCCATAACAACCCGTCCCTGTTCCATCTGCATATGATGGACGCCCTTGAGGGTTTCTCTACTCCTCAATGTCTCTTGCAGTATGTGGACGACCAGTTGCTGGCAACTGCTGCACAGGAACAACACTTGGCTCTCTTGGACGAACTAATGACTCTCATTCAGAGAGCAGGCCTAAAATGCAATCCAGCAAAAGCACAACTATGTCAGAAAGAAGTACTCTTTCTGTGTCGAAAAAATAACTGACCAAGGTCGAAGCCCTACCTGGAAGAAGATACAAGGCTTGCAAGACTTGGCATTGCCTACCAGCGTGGCAACTCTTCGACGGTTTCTAGGTATGGTGAACAATTTGAGAGATTTTATCTGTGATTTTGCTCAAAAAGCTGCTCCCCTGTATGAGCTATTGAAAAATGACATTCCATGGACTTGGGGCCCTATACATACCCAGGCTGTGATGTCACTGAAGCAGGCCTTGGCTTCCGCCCCAGCTCTGGTCAACCCCAATCCATCACTACCGTTCCATCTGGAATGTGCCACCTCTGACATTGCCATGTCAGCAGTGCTGGCTCAGAAGGTTCATGGCACCCTGAGACCTATTGCATATGCATCACAGCTCTTGACCCCAGTGGAAAAGAAGTACAGCTTTGTGAAAGGAACCTTCTGCCACCTACTGGGTTGTCGTACACTTTCTGTATATCATTGGGTACTCCACTGATTATCAACACCAACCACACACCAACTACCTTTCTGCTCTCAGATAGAGTCAAGGATGGGTCAGTCTCTAATACCAGGCTGACACACTGGTCTTCTTCTTCTCCAGGATAGAGACATACAGGTGCACCCAACTAAAATTCCATCTATGCTGGCTCATGGACTTCTTTTCCAAGGAGAACCCCATGACTGTATACTGCAGTCACCTGATCTTCCAGATCCAGGTCCTTTCCTCCCTGCTACGCCACAAATACTTGACTACACTTCTTAGTGTCGTATCTTTACTGATGGTTCAGCCTCTTACTATCAGGGACAACAAACTGCAGTGATGGGCATCCTAGTGATTTACCCTTATGGGAACACTGTTAAAATCTCTAAGCATTGCAGTGTCGCATCATCACAGTATGCAGACATGGCAGTGGTGGCCTGTACCCTCCAGTTCATCCAGCATGGGACCGAGGATACCATCATCTTTACAGACTCTAATTGGGTTTGTTGTTCTCTTACAGAATTTCTTCCTTTCTGGCAGAAGAACTCCTTCCTCTCTTCTGACAGCAGCCCAGTGAAGTACAAGGAATTGGTAATATACATATATTCACTGGCACAAAAATTTGCACACAAACTCTATGTGCACAAAGTTAAAGCTCACTCTCTCCATGATCCCTATCATGTCTTCAATGACACAGCAGATACCCTTGCCAAGGAAGGGGCCCGGGGGTGGGGCACATGGATGATGGACCATCCAGAGGCCAATGCGGCTGTACATATTGCAGCACTTGGGGAAAAAACATGAACCCTTTTGCCCCCTTGGACCTCTCAACAGCCCAACAAGTTGATACTGAACTCAAAGAAGTGTTCAGATTCCTTGACAAGAGTACCGAAGAGAAACTTCCCACACATAACCCCTACCGGAGGCATGAAGGTAAGTTACACTTGTCACCAGATGACAAGCTCATCTGGTACCAGCCAGATGATTCCACCACCAAGTTGTGGGTGGTCCCCAGACACCTTAGGTCCGAATTTTCGCACTAAGTGCACGATACACCCACTGGTGGGCACCAGGGAGTGGAAAACACCTTCCAGAGGCTTAAGACCACCACCTGGTGGCCTGGTGTCACCAAAGATGTCAAACAGTACATAGATAACTTCCTTGTTTGTGCCCAAAACAACCCCATCCCTACCAAACAAAATGCCAAACTTTTACCACAACGACACTCTGGCCCTTGGCGTGCCATACAGATTGATTTTATTGGTCCTTTAACCAATACCAGCAGAAATAACAAGTGTGCTCTTGTGGTAACTGACCTCTTCTCCAAGTGGGTAGAAGCTTTCCTCCCTAAAACATGCACCACTAAAACCACTGCCAAATCCTGGTGGAACAAATTTTCTCCAGGAGGGGCCTACCTCTTAAGGTAGACTCTGACAAAGGAACCAGTTTTACAGGTGAGTTAATGAAAGAATCTCTTGAACTCCTTGGAGTTCAACAAAAGTTCCACATACCCTACCACCCCCAATCTTCAGGTCAAGTAGAGAGACCAACAGGACGATTACAAATGCTTCCAAATTAATTGAGGACAATCCCAAAACCTGGGATCCCTACTGACGTTACTCCTTATGGCAATTAGGGCACACTCAGTCACCACCCAGCTCACACCCTTTGAGGTGATGACTGGAAGACAGATGAGATTACCTGAACACCTGTTATTTGACTTGCACACTCCTACTGCAGACCGTGTGTCTGTAGATCAATATGTGGAAAAACTCAGAAAGACCTCTCATACACACATTTGTACTGCTAACTGCATGGGTAAGGCCCAGTAACAATCCAAAATACAGTTTGACAAGCATGCACAAGTAGTGATTAGCGGGTTGGATTCAGGTAATGGTACTCCAATTTGCACATCCCACCTATTCCTTCTCCAATAAATGGGAAGGCCCATACCCCACTGTCAACAAGCTCAGTCCGGCAGTCTATCAAGTTAGACTCCTGCACAATAATAAACTGACTGACAAATGGTTACATGCAAACCAACTGAAACTGTATAAAGCAGTTTAATTACTTTTCCTCACCCCATTGGGCGGAACAGTACTGATTCACTAATGTTTGATTTTCCTTTTCAGATACACTGAAAAGATGGCTATCTTGTTCCATTATCTCCTCATCTCAGAGTTATCCCTGCATCCAGGCACTGTGCCTGACCTCCTACCACCTTGATCATCCAGCATCTCCTTCAGAGGAGTATCCATCAATATACCTGATAGTCTGATTACTGTCCGGAAGGTTCTGACGCCACCTCACTGGCTTGGTTGTCGCTCCTGATAACTCAATTCTTGCCAAATTGAGTGCAAATCACATCGCAAGGACAATTTCCCTGTGGCCAAACTCTCCAAAGAAACTTTCCAGGGCTGGCCCAATGCTAAATTATCCCCAAATGGTTCCCTGTCCTTGCTACAAACTGCTCTTAGACATTCTGGTTTATACAATATCACTGACTTAATTGATCCTTTGTATTGTAATTCTTTGTCTAAGGATACTGCTCGAAAGTTTTGGGCTGTACACCACATGGCTTCTGCAGCCATGTATCTCTCTGTGTTACCACCCACTAATAAACAGCTTTTGGAATGTCCAACGCATACCCCTGGTCCCCGCAATGGTCTAACAGCTACTGCCCTCCCTGGTTCATTGATTAATAATCTACAATTTATGCATATACCTGTGTTGTTTAATCTTACTTACTGGAATATGAAAGAATTTGGTATGTGTCACAATACTAATACGTCAGCATTTTATAGTACGTTATTGCTTAATAGTTTAGCTGCATTTCAGATTCGCACTCAAGACCATACTACTGAACATAGAGGCAACTTCAGGAGAAAACCTAATCCTGATGATCAAAGTCATAAACGTAATACTCGTGAAGTTGACAGTTCTGATGTCACTGGTGCAACAGGTACTGTCACAGGTCTCTTTGGTACAGCTATGTCTATTTGGAATAAAGCAGACATTGCTGCTATCAAATCTCATTCTGCCAAATTTCAGACTGGTTTGGTCAATAATATACTACCCCCATTGTTGTACGTTGTGGATGGCCTTAGTCAGGAAGAAAGATACACTGTATACAATATACACGACATTGCTAAGGCATTCACAGACTCTAAAGACAAGATTAGCGCCTCCATTGCACAGAATAACAAAGAAGCAGATAAACAATACATTGCTAGAGAAATTCTCTGCTCTGCCTATGACTCATACATTATCACTACCATCAACAATCTCTTCCGTGATCTAGAATCTGGAAGAATTCCTGATATCATACATGATAGACGCATTCCAAAACCCCTAGCTGTATTGCTATGTGTATGCAACAATCTTAACCATTCCTCTTTCTACAGCTAGAAATCTGGGTTTTGATCAGACTCCCCAACACTGGTCCTTGTTTCACTGCTAAGAAATGTTCCATAAGAGATACTATGTTTGTTTCTTTTACTGTCTCTTTACCACACTTTGATCCCACTACAGCCTTGTTCGACAAGCTTGCACTGGTACACTCCATTGGGCACCTCGATGAAGACATCGACAGAGACCGCCTGGATCTACCGCTTCTACTGGTTTTCCATCCTTTCCTGGACACCTGGATTGCTCCGGACACGGACTGTTGTGCGAAGAAACAATACATTTACTTGTGTCGATGTGATGTATTTGATGTTATTCAACCTGTCTGTGGTTATTCTCCAGATAGCATTGATTGGACTTTTACCATGGACGATGGCATCACCATGAATGGCGCGGATTTTGCAGACTCTACACTGGCTCCGGATAAACGTTATAGATCTTATCGTGAGGAGGTTCATCGCCTGTCAACATAGATTTCCAAGACAACCTACACCTGCCCAGTACAGTTGCAAAAGTGGAGATTCTCACCGTACCGCAGTATAATTCTGATGGGAGATTATGGTAACTCATTTTAAAAGCTATACTTATGGATCTGAAACATGTGTTATTGATTCCAATTTCTGTTTTGTCCCACACCAGAAAACTGTTATTGGACATACCGTTATAACCCCGATTATCTGCTCACACTTTCAGAATATTTACCATATTTTAATGTACACATAGATCTACTCACACTTACATTAAAATCACTTATAGACAGGAAAGATACACATCTCATCCTCATCAGCAATAATATGACCAAGGCCAATGAAGCTATCCTTTCATTAATTAATGATGGTGATATGAATGATGCATTGACTAACACCTGGTTAGAAATTACTTTTAAAGGTTTTGTTATTATACAAGCATTTTTTATATTTTTCTTGATTATAATGCTATGCTGCCTACGGCGCCAACATCGTGGGCAGCTCAAGTTCCTTTACAAAGCTGGTGCATTGGGTTTGTAAACGACCACTGCTCCCTGACCTTTCCCTAGATTCTGCCTGTGTTTCCCTGGAGTGAGGTTTAGACCTCCTGACACCACCTTCGAAGGAATTTTGGGGCGAAGGACAACTTTGTCCTGTGGAAGACCAGATAAGGAGACTTGATGGAAAGCACCTGGAGCTCTCCCATCTTTCTGGCTGACATTATAGCCACCAAGAAGGCGGTCTTCCACGACAGGTGGGGGACATTGCACCTGTCATCGGGTTCGAATGGCTTGCCCATGAGTTTAAGCCATCACCAGCAGTAGATTCCATGGAGGTGGAGGTTCTTGCACCGGAGGGATTGGTGATCAAAGCCTTTAAAAGAGCCCTAATTCACCTTCTCCTGCTCGCATCCACTGCTTGGCTTCGTAACCCGCAGCTGTAAGCAAAGATGGTTGCCAGGTGCGACTTTGGATGGTCGCATGACCAAAAGCCTCAGCTGAGAAAGGACCACAGGTAGTCCAAAATATCAGCCAAGGACAGGAAGAGGGTACAACCCCTGTCCTGACACCAAATGGAGAATCTCTTCCATTTGAAGGCGTAGCATTTTCTGGTCGACTCCTTACGGGATGCCTCAACAACGTTGAGGACCTCGTCGGAAACACCCAAGGCCTGGAACTCTAGCCTCTCAGGAACCAGGCCATCAGGTGCAGGGACTGAAGGTCTGGATGGAGAACCTTCCCCTTGTCTACAGAGATCAGGTCTGGGCAGGCTGGAAGCCGCCTCGGGAGCCTGGAGCTAAGGCTGAGGAGATCTGGGTACCAGAACTGGCGAGGCCAGTCTGGGGCTACCAGAATCATCTGCGCCTTGTCCCTCTTCACCTCGAGAAGCACCTTGTGGATCAAGGAAAATGGAGGAAGGCGAGAAGGGCCCGGGGTCCATGGCCTCGAAAGGCATCCTCGCAGTGACCTGCTGAGGGGCGGGCGGAAACAGCCCTCAGCCAGATTCTCCTGGAGGCTAACAGGTCCACTTGAGGGGTGCCCCAATGGGAGAACAGTTCTTGCACTACCTCGCAGGAGTGACCACCATGAGATGCAGTGCCTAACGGCTGAGGCATCGGTCAGACTGTTGGAGGCTCCTGCCACATGGATGACTAGGAGATCCGCCTCAGGCTTATCACGAGAGACCAGATGCGGAGAGCCTTGCACAGAGGCCAAGAGCGTCCTCCTGTGGTTGTTGAGGTAGTACATGGTCGTGGTGTTGCTGTCTGTCTGACCTGAACCACCTGACCCTCAGCAAACGAGTGCAGGCGGTGAGGGCTAGCCGACACCGCTCGGGTTCAACAGGTTGATGTGGCATTGAGACTCCTGAGGGACCAGAGGCCGTGGGCCCGGAGTTCCCTCCAGATGGGCACCCCAACCCATCGGAGAGGCGCCGGTTGTAAGATTGACCGTCGGTCGGGCGGACAAACGGGATACCCTCCTGCAGATGAGCTGGGACGAGCCACCACTACAGGCCATCCCACATCTCCTGGGTCACCATCACTGGCTGGTCCAGAGAACCGGAGCGCTCTGACCACTGGCTGTCCAGCCCCCATTGCAGGGGCGATATGCCAGCAGGCCACAGATCACACTGGTGCAGGCCGCCATGAGGCCCAGAAGGTGAGAAAGTCCTGGGCAGGCATAACTGCCCAACCAGAAATGACTGGGCAAAGGAGGAAAGAACCTTGGTCTTGTCCAACGGGAGCCGTAGCTCTGGCTCAAAGGGAGCCCAGCTCTGCCTCAAGAACTGAATCTACTCATGGCGGTGCATGCGTGCCCGGGACGGCCTTTGGCTAAGGAGGCCAATCTGAGAGCAGACCTGGCGGGCCAGATCCCTGGACCGCTCCACCTCCAACCTGAAGGAGGCTGCTATCAGCCAGTCGTCCAGGTAAGGGTACACCCAGACCTCTCGGTGCTGCTGGAATGCTGTCACCACTGCCATGCATTTGGTGAAGACCCTGGGAGCTGGAGAAAGGCCGAGGGGTATGGCCCGGAACTCATAAAGAGATCCCTCTGCTCTGAAGCGGAGGAATCGCTGATGAGACGGATGGATCGGGACGTGAAAGAACGCATCCTGGAGATCCAGAGAGCAAAACCTCACACCTAGTTCCAAGGATGGAATGATCTGAGCCAGAGTGACTATCCTGAAGGTGTGCAACCTTAGAAACTTGTTCAGGTCGTGCAGATCAAGAATGGGGCGCCAGCCCCCCCGTCCGTTTTGGGACCAGGAAGTACCTGGACACAAACCCTGGGTCTGGGGAGGGTCCGCCACCTCCCTGATCACCTCCTTTTGGAGAAGCAGGGCAATGTCGGCTCAAGGCTATGGAACCCATTGCCCCCTGTGGGGTGACGGCTCGATAGGGAGGGGACTGCTCGAACTCCAGAGGCAGACCTCGACTGACCACTTCTGGTACCCAGCTGGTCCGTGGTGATAGCGGACCAGGTGGAAAGGAAGTGGCGGAGCTGTTTCCACGGGGATCTGGGGACGAGTGACGAGGCTGGAGTATCACCCTCAACCCGCTACTGGGCAGACTTGGAGGAAGGACCGGCTGAGGGGCCTCCTGGGCCTTTCCCTCCAGGCTTCCTATTGGAGGAGGTGGCAGACTTGGCCTTAGGGTGCCAAGTGTGAGCCTGCTGGCCCTGTTGCTGGTGCTGCTGGGCTGGATGAGCCGCAGGAGCGGAAGGGCAAAAGGGCTTACGCTGCTGCTGGTGGCTTTTGTCCTTCTGGGCAGACGTGACAGAGTCCAAGGTGGCATTGGACTTCTCGATCCTCTGGAGATGGCCTTCCACCCTGGACCCGAATAAGTCGGGTGCCCAAGAAAGGAACATCTGCCTGCTCGTAGCTGGGTGTCCGCTGCTATGTGGAGATCTGGCAGCCAAGCCTGCAGCGATAAATGCCGCGTACGCTACTGACCGGCACAAGAGTCACTGATGTCCAAAGAGGTTTGGAGCTGCTGTTTAGCCACTGCCCTTCCCTAATCCCAAACTTGCTTGACCGTCTGAAGGTCAGCCAGGAGATGGGGAATCACCTCATCCAGGGAACCCATAAGGGTGTGTGAGAAATGTGCCATCGGTACAGTCTAGCTAGCCTGTCGAAGACCTAGGGAGGAAGCAGCGTACACCTTCTGCCCCGAGTAATCCAGTTTCTTGGATTCCATATCGGGCAGTTTGTTCACATCCCTAGTGTTCCCGGAATGCCGGAAAACACTATCAGTCACCAGCCTCTCCGCAGAGGGGTGCTCCGAGAAACTGGAGAGTGAACCGGTTGGGACTGCGTACTTGTGGGCCATCCTGGCCGAAGGCGCGGGACAAGAAGCAGGCCGATGCCACAACTCCAGGGCCAGGCCAACAATGGCTTTGGCCACCGGGAAGGCCTCCGTAGGAGAATCTCCTCGGTCCAATATCTCCGTGAGGGGATACCTGGCCCATTTTTGGATGGGTTCGAGCTGCATCCCAGTAGACTCTGAGATGAGTCGAAGAATACCCAGGATTGAGGATGGGCTCTTGTCCACCGACTGACCCCCAGCTGATTCCAGGTCAATGGGCCTGGAGTACAGGGAGGAGTCATCGTCAGACTCCGAGGAGTCTGCAACAGCTGCCAAGCGCTTGAGCCACCCTCCACCTGCCGAGGTCGATCGGGAGTGAGGGTGACCAACAACCTGTGGGGCAGCTCTGACTCGACCGAGAATTCTTGGTCGGGGCCCCAGTCTTCGTTGAGGAGGCGGTGGTTCCACTAGAGTGGGTGGAGCAGCCGGTTTCGGACGCAACAACCGGCACCGGGGTCGGCTCCTTGATGACTATGAGGGGTTGTTTCAGTCGCCCGGTAACAGCCACTTAATTGCCGGAGAAGGCGACGGAGTCGGCTTGTTACCGGTCAACTACAGGTTACCACCTGTACAGGAGTTCTAGGAATGTATATGTTGTTCATCCACACTGTCTGGCAGGTTCCTTGCCACTTAAACCTTGCCGGAAAGTCTTCAGTTGGCTCCTCCCACCCACCCGGCGGTAAACTCCGGCTCCACCCCATGACTCCAGATCTAGCCTGCTGGAAGCCAGGTTGTGCGTCAAGCAGGGAGGTCGGTGGGTTGTATGGATGAACATATACCATTCTAGAACTCCCTGTTACAGGTGAGTAACCTGTATTTTAGGACATGGATATGTTGTTCATCCACACTGTCTGGCAGACTCTAGCAGTTCTCTGGGAGGAGGGAGGCAAGCACACCCCCTCACTTGGGAAATAGAGACTGGAGAACCGAGGCCCCAAACCAGCATCCCGGCATGACTCAAGGTCGATGTGGTAGTGGGTAATGAAGGTGCGTGCGGACTTCCAGGTAGCAGCCCTGCAGATTTCCTGGATAGGGACGTCCCTAGAAGCAGCCACCGAGGCAGCGGTATGGCGGGTAGAATGAGCTCTTATCCCTCTGGGAGGCTGAATGCCCGCCAGCCTATAGCAGAGATCTATGCAGGAGGTGACCCACCTGCCTATCGTCCGCTTGGTTGCAGGTCTGCCAGTGCAGCTTCAGCGTAGGTGACAAACAGCTGGCGAACCTCTCCTGAACTTTCAGCCGTCCGCCTTATAGTGAGTGAGCGCTCTTAGGGTCCAAGGTATGGAGCCTGTTATTCAGCCTCCGAGGTGTGACTGGGGTAGAACACCGCAGAGTCAACACCTGGTTGGGTGAAACTCTGACACCACACTTCGGAAGGAATTTGGTGGGGCGCGGGACAACCTTGTCCCTGTGGAAGACCAGATAAGGAGACTCGATGGAAAGTGCCTGAGCTCCCATCCTTCTGGCTGACGTGATAGCCACCAAGAAGGCGGTCTTCCACGACAGGTGAGATGTCACATCTGCATCGGTTCAATGGCTTGCCCATGAGCTAGCCAATACCAGCAGCAGATCCCACTGGAGGTGGGAGGTTCTCGCATCGAGGGATATGGATCAAGGCCCTTGAAAAAGCGCCCGACCACTCTCTCCTGCGCTTAATTGATTACTTCCTCGCCTGCTCCGTAAGCAGAGATGGCTGTCAGGTGCACCTTAAGGGTCACGCCACCGCCCTAGCTGAGAAAGGGACCTCAGGTGGTCCAGAATGCTTGCCAAGGAACAGAGGAAGGCCCAGGCCCTTGCCCTGACACCAAATGGAGAATCTCTTCCATTTGAAGGCATAGCATTTTCTGGTCGACTCTCACGGGACGCCTAACAACATTGAGGACCTCGCCAGAAAGACCCAAGGTCTGAACTCTAGCCGCCAGGAACCATGCCGCCAGGTGCAGGGATTGAAGGTCCGGATGGAATACCTTCCCCTGATTGGACTGAGATCTGGTCAGCTGGAAGCCGCCGGAGCCTGGAGCTGAGACTGAGGAGATCTGGATACCAGAACTGGTGGGGCCAGTCTGGGGCTACCAGAATCACCTGTGCCTTTGTCCTCCTCACCTTGAGAAGCACCTTGTGGATCAAGGGAAATGGGGAAAGGTGAGAGGCCTGGGTCACCGGTCCACGGGCATCCCCTGCAGCAAGCCCTGCTGGAGGGGGCGGCATGAAACAGTCTCAGCTTCAGATTTCTCCTGGAGGCAAACAGGTCCACTTGAGGCGTGCCCCAGTGGGAGAAGACATCTTGTACTACCCGCAGGAGATCACTGTGAAACGCAGCCCCTATCTGGCTTAGGGCATCGGCCAGGGTGTTGAGGCTCCTGCCACGTGAATGGCGAGGAGATCCGCCTCCAGGCTGCGCACGAGTGAACAAATGCAGAGAGCTTCCCTGCACAGAGGCATGGAGCACATCCCGCCCTGGCGGTTTAGGTAGTACATGGTCGTGGTATTGTCCGGCCTGACCTGGAACCACTTGACCCTACAGAAAATGGAGCGAAGGTGGTGAGGGCTAAATCAACTGCTCAAGCTCCAGCAGGTTGATATGGCATCGGACTCCGAGGGACCAGAGGTCAGGCGCTTGTGTCCCCTAGATGGGCACTCCAACCCATCAGGAGGCATCAGTCGATCAGAGAGACCGCCGGCTCGGGGCAGACTAACGATGCCTCCTGCAGATGTGCTGGAACGGTCCACCACTGGAGAGCTGCTCACATCCCCTGGGTCACTGTCACTAGCTGATCCAGCGGATCGGCGCTGTGACCACTGGCTGGCCAGTCCCTATTGAAAGGGATCGATGTACCAGCGGGCTCCAAAGGACCACGCTGGGCAGGGCACCATGAGGCCCAGGAAGTCCCGGGTAGGGCGCGATTGTCCAACCTGAAATGACTGGGCAAAGGAGGAAAGAACTCAGCCTCTGTCCGCCAGGAGCAGTGCTCTGGCTCGAAGAGAGTCAAGCTCTGCCCCGATGAAATGTATTACCTGCTTTGGCACGAGTTCTGACTTGACCTCGTTGATGAGGAGGCCAACCTGATAGCAAACCTGGAGGGCCAGATCTCCGGACTGCTCCACCTCTGCTCTTGAGGGGGCTGCAATCAGCCAGTCGTCCAGGTAGGGGTACACCCGGACCCTTCAGTGCTGCAGGAATGCTGTCACCACTGCCATGCATTTGGTGAAGACCCTGGAGCTAGGAGTCAAGGGCATGGCCCGAACTCTAAAGGGATCCCTCTGCTCTGAAGCGGAGGAATCTCTGATGGGACGCCGATTGGGACGTGAAAGAACGCGTCCTGAAGGTCCAGGGAACAGAATCACATGCCTCGTTCCAAGGATGGGATTATCTGAGCCAGAGTGACCATCCTGAAGGTCCGAGACCTTAGGAACCTGTTCAGGTCGTGCAGGTCGAGAATGGGGCACCAGTCCCCCGTCTGTTTTGGGACCAGGAAATACCTGGACACAAACCCCGGGTCTGGAGGAGGATCTGCCACCTTACTGATAACCTCTTTTCGAGGAGCAGGGCAATATTGGCTCGGCGGCCGACAGAGAGATCATGATTCTGTGGCTCCTTTCGAGGGCGCATTGCCCGAAGGGCGGGGTCTGTTCGAACTCTAGAGGCAGGCCCTTTCCTACCACCTCCAACACCCAGCGGTCTGTGGTGATAGCGGACCAGGCGGAAAGGAAGTGGTGGAGCCATCCACCCACGGAGGAAACCCAGGGGGGAGTGACGAGGCTGGGGGCGACACCCCTCAACCCGTCGCTGGGCAGGCTTGGAGGAGGGACCGGCCGAGGGACCTCCTGGGCCTTTACCCCCCTGCTTCCTATTGGAGGAAGCCACGGGCTTGGGTTTGGGATGCCAAGCGCAAGCTTGCTGGCCCTGGTGCTGGTGCTGTTGGGCCCGATGTGCCACAGGCGCAGAAGGACGAAAGGACTTGTGCTGCTGCTGTCGGCGGCCTTTGTCCTTCTGGGCAGAGGTGACTGAGTCCAGAGTGGCACTGGACTTCTCAATCCGCTGGAGGTGACCTTCCACTCCAGGGCCAAAGAGGTTGGTCCCCAAGAAGGGGACGTCCGCCAATTTGTGCTGGGTATCTGCCATGAAGGTGGATATCCCCAGCCTTGCTCTGCGGCGCATGACCACCGCGGCTGCAACCAATCTGGCACAGGAGTCTCCTATATCTAGAGCCGTTTGGCGCTGCTGCTTAGCCACTGCCCTACCCTGGTCCTGCACCTTCTGGACCGTGGTCTGCAGGTCAGCCGGGAGATGAGGGATCACCTCATCCAGGGAGCCTATGAGGGCGTGGGAGAAGTGTGCCATCAGCACGGTCAAGCTGGCCTGGCGGAGGCCAAGGGAGGACGCAGCGTACACCTTGCGCCCGGCGTAGTCCAGCTTTTTGGACTCCTTGTCGGGGGGCTTGTCCACGTCCCTAGTGTTCCCGGAATGCCGGAAAATGCTGTCGGTGACTAACCCCTCTTGTTCCGAAAACCCAGGCAAAGAGCCGGTAGGGACTGCATACTTCCTGGCCATCCTGGCCAGGCGAGGGCAGGAAGCAGGCTAAGCTCCAAGGCTGGGCCAACAATGGCCTCAGCCACTGGAAAGGCCTGTGGGGAATCCCTCAGTCCAGTATCTGCATCAGGGATACTTGGCCCACTTGGATACGGGCTCGAGCTGCATCCCGGTGGACTCCGAGATGAGCCGAAGCAAACGCATGAAGGACGATGGGCTTTCGTCCAATGACTGTCCCCCGGAGGACTCCAGGTCAACCGGCCTGGAGAACAGGGAGGAGTCGTTGTCGGACTCGGAGGAGTCCATGAAGAGCTGCCTGGGGCCTGAGCCACCCTCCACCTGCCAAGGATGGTCGAGAGTGAGGGTGACCGACAACCTGTGGGGCAGGCCTTGACCCGACCGAGAGTCCTTGTTTGGTGCCCCCGATTTCGGTCGTGGAGGCGGAGGTTCCACCACAATCGGTGGGGCAGCAGGTTTCGGACGAACAACCGGCCCATGCTTGGGCACCTCGACTACGGCGAGGGGCTGTTTTGGCCGCTCGGGTGACAGCCACTTGATGGCCAGGGAAGGCGACGGCGTCGACTTGTTCCCAGACAGAAGTAACTGCTGCCACAACAGGTCCTCATAGTGTCGATGCAATTTGCGCCGAAGCCTCTCCTCTTCTGAGGAGAAAGACGAGGACGAGCGTCGTCGTCGCTACCTCGTGCCAAGACTGAGATCACCGATGTCAGCGGGACCAGAAGAAGTCCGAGATCAAGACCCTGGTGTTTCCGAGATGGGTCTGGAAGGAGTGGGGACACTCGGCTCTTCCTTCCGCTCGGACGCCTTAATCGGGACTGCTGCATTGGGGTGCAGTAGATCTCGTCTCCACCGGGGACCCAGTGAAGAAGGGTTGTCGGCTCACCAGTCGACAGCCCGTCCGACGGGTCGAGAATCTCAACCGCTCGACGGGTGGTCCTCGCCGGCTGGCCTGACGGGGACGCCAGGAAGCCAGCGGCCTTAGCCGCAACCTCGACCGAAGTCGACAGTCGGGTGTCCGAGGAAGGAGACCTCTCCCGCGAATGCCGACGATGGGACTTACCCTTAGAGTCCTTCTTTTTGGACCGAGAGGAATGTCCCGATGGCCCCTCTCCCTTCATGGAACGGGATTGGCAAAGCTCCTTAAATGAAGCTGAATACGAGGTACCCAGAGAGAGTGGGATAAATGCCGCGACCGAGGAAGAGGATGATGCGGCCTGGGCCGCCTCCTCCTCGAGGGCAATCATCTGCTCGAGCTGCTCAGCCGAACCAGCCGCCGTGGTAACCACCCAACGGGCCTCCTTCGACTTAACCGCAGGTAGCGCTTCTCGGGGTGCCCAAGCTGTAACCGAACAGCGCGGTCCTCCAGGACATTGGCCGAAAACGAATGGCATGACTCGCAGGCCTGCGGGTCGTGTTCTAGGCCGAGGCAGTAGACGCATGTGGAGTGCAGTTCTGTCCTGGACATCTTCTGCTCGCAAGGGCACCGCCGAAATCCGAGTCGATGGTCATCGCAGCCATGAGGGAGAAAGATGACCGAAGTCTTTAAAATTTTAAAATGAGTTTCGGGCGAACCGAAGAATTAGGATCCAGTCTATCACACAGAGTGTTAAGGAGGAAACCTGAGCTTCCAAGCGGTAAGGAAGATCTGACGTCATGGGGCGGAGCCGAGAGTTTTACCACCCGGGTGGGTGGGAGGAGCCAGCTTGAAGACCTTCCGGCAAGAATTAAAGCGGCAAGGAACCTGCCAGACAGTGTGGATGAACAACATATCCATGTCCCTAGAAAAGTTGTTGCCACATCATGTCCTCGTATCGGCGACGTAACTTACGTCAGAGCCTATCCTCAGAAGAGGACGAGCGGCGGTGCCACTTCCCATGGTGTCGAGACCAAGACCGTCGATGTTGGTGGGATCTACTTAACTTGGAAGAGGACCGAGACCTTTGGGGTCGCCAAAGGTGGGTCAGAGGGGGCAGGGGAAACCCGCTTATCCCCTGGTTCAGGGTCATTTACCGGGGACTTCGGCACAGGAGGCACGGGCAAGTCCTCTGTTACCACTGGGGGAACCGGTGAAGAAGGGTTGTTAGCTTCTCCAGTCGACAAACCATCTAACGGGTCGAGAAAAATCTCGACTGCGTCAACGGATGTCTCGGCCGGCTGACCTGACAGGAACACCGTGAAGCCAGCGGCCTTAGCCACAACCTTGACCGAAGTCGAGAGCCGACGATCCAGTGAAGGGGATCTCTCCCCCTCCCACGAACGTCGACAGTGGGACTTACCTTTTGGTTCTTTTTTCAGGACCCGACTGGAATGTCCCGATGGCCCTTCTCCTTGGTGGAGAGGGACTGGCAAAGCTGCTTAAAAGAAGCGGTATAGGAGGAACCCAAGGAGAGCAGGATAAACGCCCGCAACCGAGGAGGAAGATGAAGCGCGCCTGGGCTGCCTCCTCCTCGGGGCGATCAACTGCTCCAGCAGCTCCGTGAGCCCGCAGCTGCGGACACGCCCACCTGGCCTTTGACTTCACCGCGTAGCCCATTTCTCGGGATGCCCAAGTTGCAGTCTGGCAGCGCGGTCCTCTAGAACTGAAGCCAAGAAGGACTTGCACAGATCGCAGGCCTGCAGATCGTGAGCAAAACCCAGGCAGTAAATGTACGTGGAGTGTGGATCGGTCTGGGACATCTTCTGCCCACAAGGGCACCGACGGAAGCCGGAAGTGGATTTGTCCATCGCAGCCGCGAGGGAAGAAGAAGACTGAAGTCTTGTAAATTTTAAAACAATTTTCGGTAAACCCGAAGAGGTAGGATCCAGGCCTAAAACGCAGAGCGCTAAGGAGGGAAGTAATACGAAAGATCTGGCGTCATGGGGCGGAGCTGAGGGTTTTACCATCCGGGTGGGTGGGAGGAGCCAGCTTGAAGACCTTCCGGCAAGAATTAAAGTGGCAAGGAACCTGCCAGACAGTGTGGATGAACAACATATCCATGTCCCTAGAACGATTCTTTCTAGAACCTTTGAGAGAGGTGGGAGAAGGGAAAATAGGTCTGTAGTTCCCTGGTGAGGCCTGATCGCCATTCTTATGAACCGGGATCACTACAGCAGCTTTCCACCTTTGTGGGAATTCTGACTGCCTGAGGGATAGGTTCATGATACAGGTAAGGGGAGACAAGATTTCCTCCAGGGTGAAGGTAACGAATTTGAGGTCTAGGGTGTCTCCGCTGAATCTTCCTTTACTTAGCACCTTGCGCAGATACTTCCTAGCTTCAGAGGCTGTTATGGCCCTGAAGTAAAAAGAGGGGTGCACCAATGGCTGAGAGGGTATGTTAGAGGTGGTATGGGTATGGGAGAGGTAGTCAGGGAGGAAGAACACCACTAAGATTGGTGAAGGTATTATTGAGAGTGGTGGCTATGGATATAAGGTCGAGGGTGGGGGTGCCATTGATATTGAGCATGGTAGGAGCAGATTTTGGCTCCTTACCGGTGACCTCCTTCAAAGTTACTCCAGAATTTCCAGCCATCGTTCCAACTCTGTGCAAGGGCATCTTTGTAGTACTGGTTTTTAGCTACACGGATAGTCCTGGTGCATATGTTTCTTGCCCTTTTGTAGTTTTAGAGATCAGACTGCTTACCAGATGCCCTGGATACACGCCATAAATGGTCCCTGTGATTTAGGAGTTCAGTGATACCAAGGGACAACCATGGGTTGGAATGGCCCTTGATTTTATGTGTTTTTGGCGGGGCGTGCTTATCACAGGCCTCACTGAAAAAGCAGATGAAGTGTTCCAGTGCACAATCCACATCACCGCTCCCTAGAACATCAGACCAGTCAGTGTTTAGTAGATCTGATTTCAGTAGGTGACCCCTAATAAGGACTGTTTGTAATGGTCCTAGGTGGGGGCTTGGAGAACTTGTTTGACCAGCTGAACCAGACTGGGGAGTGGTCACTGATGGCATCTGGAAGCACGGTAGCCTCTGATACGTGCCCTGAGCGGTTTGTGAGTACCCAGTCTAATAGTGTACTTGTATCTGTCCTGTAGTTAAGTTCTCGTAGGGGACTCTACACTGTATCAAGGCGTGGTCCACGTGCCTTGGAGGTATGTAAACAGAGAGTACTGTTAAGGTTTTATTATGGGCTCCTAGGAGCAGCTTGATGGCCAGGGTCTGGATACCATGTCCTGGGCAGGGTAGTGGTAGTGCAATGCCCTGTATATTATCTCAGGGTAAACTGCTAACCCCCCCAGCGCTTGGACAACCTATCCTGTCTGAAAACCTTGTAGCCAGGGTTGTGAATTGACGATCGCTAATTTTGGGAAAGCCACATTTCTACTAGTGCCAGCACATCAGGGTTATGTTGGGAAACCCAAGCCTGAAGGTTGTCAAATTTAGCAATTACGCTGCAGATGTTAATGGAGGCAAAAGTCAGCCTGCCTCCTTTCCTTAGATTAGCTTCCAAGTTCCGAGGGGGACCTGGGTCGGGGTGAATGTTCCCTGACTGAAGCAGCAGAAGTAGTGTCAGCCTACGAAAGAAGTTCATGACGTTTTTAAGATTCAGTTTATGTAGCCTTTTTTGTGTGCCCTTTACTTTAAGCTTGTCACCCTGCGTTACAAACACAAGAAGGGGTGACAGTGGGGGCAGCTGGAGGGAGTAGCTTTGAGGTTGTAACCGGAGAGGTGTGGTAGCCTCTTCATGTTTGCATGGGCTGTGTATTTTAGTGCCAGCCGGTAGGGTATTTGTGCGATAGTTATTGAAGTTGTTATTGCTCAGAGAGGGGTGGATAGGCATCTGTGGATCATAGTGTGGTAGCCCTATAAGAATCATCAAGGCAATTAGTAGAGTTCCCAGTGGCAGAGTGCAGGGCAGATGAGTCATTTTCTTGGGAGATGTAGAGGAAGAGCGTGCAGTGAGGTTCCTTCATTGTGAGAGGGTTGTATAGAGACACTGTGCCATAGCAACTCTGGGAGAGACAGGCAGGTGAAATTAGTCTCTTAGTACCAGGCAGCAATCAAAATCAGTATCAGTCCCAACTTGAGGGCGGAGACAATCCCCTAAGAGGAGGTACTACCAGGGGTAGGCACAGAGAGGAAGGAGGGGGGAGTGACTGGTGGGGGAGGAGGGGTATTTAGTAGAGGCCGGGGTCAAAGGGAAAAAAATTTAGTACTGTAGTCTAGGCTAAGATCGCTTATTATCATAGAGAGTGCGCTTCTAGGGTCAGATAATTCAAAGGTTTCTGGCTGGGCCCATGGCCCAATGGCAGTGTTCCAGCGTCCTACTACAGCCCAATAGTGCTAGCAGGAGAGATGAAAAGAGCCAATGAGGAGACGGTGCTCAAGCCGCGGCTTCCACAAGAGTGAGCATACCTGGAGGCGTTTTCAAGTGGGCAGGAGGTGTCGTACAGCCGGCTTGGGTCCTGGCCGGGACCGCTAGCCCAAGTCAGGGCTGAGTAGTCGAGTGGGGCTGCTGCAAAAAGAAGGGAAGGGAGAGTAGAGGAATCAGTAACTGTTAAGGCCTGGGGTTCGGCGCCGCACCCTTAATCGGTGGGTGGGTGTAGGTCCTAGGCAGGGACAGAGAAACAAAAGGCTGGGGGAGTGAGTGTGAATAGTGCGTGGGTGACAGCTAGGAGGAGAAATTAGTGAAACAGGTTGGGGGTAGGGTGAGGCGTCAGCAGAGATGGAGGGAGAAAGGAAAATTAGAGAGTTTACAGGCAGAGCCAAGAAGCTGGCAGGAATGAGAAATGTTTTGAATCCTTTATGCTGATACAACAGACAGCAAAGGGATGTGAGGGTTTGGGTGGAGGGAAATCAAATGTTATAATATGCAAATTGTGGATTACAAAAAACATATGGTACTGTATGTCATATAAACAATTACCAAAAACAGATAAAAAACATCCCCATTAAAACCATACGTTAAGTGCATTTGTAAAGATTATTCCAGACCTACTATTTTGTAATGTCTTAATCCATGTCTTTAAAAACCTAACCACAACTCTTAGCACAATATCTATTCACAGTGCCACGTACATAATGCTAAATGCATAATTTATTAGTAATCGTCTTTCAGTTATCACTGTTTTTCGATTTCTGTATTTTCTCTCTCCAGTATGGCTCAAGGTATGAAACCAACAAGCTGTTGTTTATCTACCATTGATTAATTTAAGCCATACAGCCAGTCAATTATCTCCAGTATGGACCAAGTTCAAACTGGTCTTTTAAACCTGGACTAGTCCATGCTATGAACATGTTACTGCCTGTATGTTTCCCTTTTTAACAACTTGTTTTCCAGGTTTCCCCCTCTGGCCCACGTTTCAACAATTTAATACCCTGGAATTTAAACCTGTGGCCTTGACCTCTTTTTTTTTTTTTTTTAACATGGAAAGAAAGTGAATTTGTAGTCATACCTTTCTCACCCCTAGGCTGAGTCTGCCCTGTCTACTTTTGCTGTATATACCTGGGGTCTCGAGCAACATCTACTGACTAATGTAATAAAATATCTCTGGTTGCTACCTGATGTGGTACTCGTGTACCTATATTATGACTACTGTGATCTACCCATTACCAAGCGTGTACCACCAGTGAATGCCTGTAACACTGGTTGCTTTTTTAATCTAAGCGTTATGTACTGTACTGTTTGTTTGCTGTGATGTATTGCTCTCTTGATGAGGTGCTTTTGTAAATGAGTCTACGACTCAAAAGGTCTGTAAATTGATGATGTAATAATAAATAAATAAAATAAATAAAAAAACAGATATAAAGTATTTTGCTATCTGTTATTTTTCAAACGGTCTTGATGTTTTTCCAAGTTAGTATCTGAGAGTCGACTCTTTCCTGGAGGCCTCTACAATGTGCAGAACAGCCTTCAAGAGAACCAAAGCCTGAAACTCTAACCGGTCAGGAACCAGACCATGAGGTTCAGGGTCTGAAGGTCTGGATACAGCAACATCACCTGTTGTCTGGTCAGCAGGTTTTGGTGGCGAGGCAGTCTCTACAGAGGCTTGCTGCTTAGGCTGAGGAGAGCCAGGTACCAGAGCTGCTGTGGCCAGTCTGGAGCTATTAGGATCATTCATGCCTTGTCCTTCCAGGGCTAGATCACCACCTTGTGGACAAGGAGAAAGGGAGGAAAAGCATACATGAGACATGGGGTCCAAGGCCTTGTGAAGGCATTCCCCAGCAGTGTCCCAGACTGAGGGGGGCAGGAGGAAAACAGCCTCAGTTTGGCTTTCTCCCAGGAAGCAAACAGGTCCACCAAGGGTGTGCCTCATAGGGAGAATAGGTGGTTCAC
The DNA here is from genome assembly GCA_016271365.2 of Neoceratodus forsteri. Classification (NCBI taxonomy): domain Eukaryota; kingdom Metazoa; phylum Chordata; order Ceratodontiformes; family Ceratodontidae; genus Neoceratodus; species Neoceratodus forsteri. The sequence continues at coordinate 312,665,031 of CM028137.1, read as the reverse complement.
CACCTCCTGGTGCAGGGACCACTCATGCGACATCTCTCCTACCTGGCTAAGAGTATTCGCAAGCAGACTGTTCTCTTCCATGACGTGGATTGCTAGGAGATCTGCACCCAAGCTGCACATAAGCATCCAGGTGCAGAATGCCACTCGACACAAAGAAAGGAAGTGAGTTCCACCCTGCGTTTTCAGGTAGAACATGGTTGTGGTGTTGCCCATCTGGACCTGCATGACTGATACCTGACTAGTGGAGTGAATTTCATCGGAGCCAAACACACTGCATGGAGCTCCAGCAGGTTTATGTGGTGATGGGATGCTCCCCACCCCACCAGAAATGCCTCCATTGTAAGTGTGATGGTTGGTTTGGGGCAGACAAACGGGATTCCTTCCTCCAGGTGTTCTGGGACTAGCCACCACTGGATGGCGTCCAACACTGGCTGGGTCACTATGACCAGCTGATCCAAGGGCCTCGGCGCTGAGAGCACTTACTGTCCAACTCCCACTGAAAGTGGTGCATCCATCAGTGGGCCCAATGCACCATTCTGGTGCAGGACACCATGTACTCCAGCAGCTGCAGAAAATTCTGGGCAGGACACGTGAACCCAACATGAAATGATAAATGATCAGGCAAGAGATAAGATCCAGTGCCCGGTCCGCAGGGTGGAGGGCCACGGCCTGCAGAGAGCCTAGTTCAGCCACAGTGAACTTGATCACCTGCTTCAGTACCAGTTTGACTTGTCCAGGTTGACCAGCAGGCCCAAGTCTCGACAAGTCTGGAGAGCCAGACCTGTGGATCTCTCCATGGCCTCTCTGGAGGGACAGCCCAACTGCAAGTCGTCCAGATAGGGGTACACTATGACCCTGAGGCACCACAGTAGGCAGCCACCACTGCCATGCATTTGGTGAGGACCATGGAATCTGACAAAAAGATGAAGAACATGACCTGGAACTGGTATAGGACCCTCTCTGCATGGAATTGGAGGCAGCAGGGGTGGGACTGAAGGACGGGAATGTGGGAAAATACTTCCTGGAGGTCTAAGGAGTAGAACCACATGTTCTGCTCCAAGGACTGAATAATCTGGTTCATAGTGACCATCTGGAACTTGTGCTTCCACATGAAATGGTTCAGATCATGCAAATTCAGTATGGGATGCCAGCCTTCCACCCGTTTCAGGACCAGGAAGTACCTGGACATATAATCCTGACTGGCCGGGGCATCCGAGACATGGACTATCGTCCTAGTTGCAAGGGGTTGAGCGATGCCCACCCTTAGGGTGGACAGCATGTCCTGGGATACCCTGGACTCTCAAGGCACGTGTAGGTGGTAAGGCGGAAGAGCCTCAAAGTCCAGAGATAGTCCTCTGCCCACTATGCCCAACATCCACTTGCCTGCTGTGATAGTAGACCAATATGTTAAGAAGTGATGTAGCTGGCCTCCGACTGGGAGAGCATTCGAGGATGGAACAGGTGGAAAGACGACACTCCAACTTGTCACTGGGTAGGTTTTGCGGGGGCACCAGCAGTTTCTGTCAGAGAGACATCACTAACCCTGCTCCCCCTTTGGCCCACAGACTTCTACTTGGGGTGCCAGGCCTGGAACTGCTGCTGCTGGGGTTGCTGCCGAGGTGGCTGTGACTGAAAAGGCTGGAACTGGAAAGCCTGCGAACTGGTGTGGAGCTCACGGTTTTGGCTTCATTGGGGACTGGGGGTCCATCTGGAGGGATGCAGGCCTATACTGGTGCGATGGTCTGTATCTGTCTGGGAGGGGAACCAGGATCCTAGGTGATAGGTTTAAATGCTTCATTGGCAAGCATTTAAACTAGCCAAGTGGAGAGGCACTGAAAAGAAGCATGGAAATCCCAGCCCCCCCCACCACAAAACAGGGTAGTTAGTGAGGTAAATACTAATGTAGAGAAGTCAATAGGGAGCAGGACAAGGTCAAAGGAGAAAAAGACAGTAAGGACAGGGATGGGGCTAAAAGGGGTAAGGCTATCAAAAATGGAGGGTGTAATTTTTTTTTATTTTTTATTTAGTTGTTTAACCAGGAGTAGCACACTAAGCTGAAAGCTTTTTTACAGGAGCGACCTGGGAGCACAGGGAAGTTAAGTGACTTGCTCAGGGTCACACACAGTATGCAAGTGGAAGCTGTGGGATTCAAACCCAGGTCTGGTCTGCTGGATGTCACCAGATTTGCAGCTCAGAGCCTTAAACCACTGCACTATACTGCCTCCAATGCACGTAGTCTGGGTAACAAGCTCCCTGAACTAGTGGCCTTGATGGAAGAGGGACACTTGGATATTGCGGCAGTCACAGAAACATGGTACACAGAGAACCATGACTGGGATGTCAACATACCAGGGTACACAATCTATAGGAGGGACAGGGAGGGTAAAAGAGGAGGAGTAGCTCTCTACATAAGGGAAAGGAAGGGATCAAAGCAATGGAACTAAAAGGTAAACAGGGAGGGGAGGAGAGGAGGCACTGTGGGTAACCCTGGAGACAGGAAATGGCACCACAATCCGTACAGGGTTGTATACAAACTTCCATCTCAGGGGGAGGAAATGGACAAGGAAATGACAGAAGGCATCCTCAGAATGGCAGAAAAGGGGGAAGATATTCTTGATGGGGGACCTGAATATGCCAGATGTTAACTGGAGCACCTTTGCTGCAGCCACATCCAAAAGCAGGGTAATTCTTGATGCCCTACAGGGGGCATGCCTCAGACAGCTAGTGTTGGAACTCACTCGGGAGGGAGCAACCTTAGACCTGGTACTCTCAAACGGGGACGGAGAGAGGATCTTGGATTTAGAAGTGGGTATCCATCTGGGAACAAGCGACCACCAAACAGTGTGGTTTACGATAAACACAGCCATAGAGTTAAGTCACACAAAGGTATTGGACTTTAGGAGGGCTGACTTTGGCAAAATGGGGGAGTGCCTCAGAAAAGCACCAGCAAACAAGCAAGAAGGTGGGGTGGAGGAACAGTGGGGAAAAATCAAAGCTGCCATCACAGAGACAACAAGCCTTTTTGTGAAGCAAATAAAACAAAATGAGGAAAAAAAGTATGGTTCTCAAAAGAAGTGTCAGGGAAGGTTAGGGAGAAAAAGATAGCATTCAGGAAGTATATGGAGACATAGAAGGAGCAGGACAGAGAAGTATACCAGTTAAAGAAGAAGGAAGCGGGGAAGACCGTCAGAATAGCAAAGACCCAAACTGAGGAAAAGATAGCCAACTCAGTTAAGAAGGGGGATAAAACATTTTACAGGTACATTAGGGAGTGAAGAAAGCTCAGGGGAGGGATAGTCAGGCTTAATAACGGGGAAGGGGAGCAGAGGGTGACAGTGACAAAGCTGAGACACTGAACAAATACTTCTGCTCAGTATTCACAAAAGAAGAGGAGGGGGAGGTACTTAAACAAAATAACAGAAGCACACTGGATTGGGGGGTCGATACCAGTCCATTCACAGAAGAAAGGGTCCCGAAAGAACTCCTAAAACTGCAGGTGGACAAAGCAATGTGGCCTGACGAGATTCACCCCAGAATTCTAAAAGAACTAAGGGGAGAACCAGTGGCACCACTGACTACCCCTTTTAACAAATCATGGGAGGAGGGTGTGATACCTGAGGACTGGAGGAGGGTGGATGTGATTTCCTTTCACAAAAGTGGGAGCGAGGCAGAAGCAGAAAACTACAGACCTGTTAGTTTGACCTCAGTGGTAGGGAAAATGATGGAATCACTTCTGAAAGACAGAGCTGTTGAGTACCTACAGGCCAGTGGGGCAAAGGACCCAAGGCAGCATGGGTTCACAGCGGGAAGGTCATGTCAGATGAATCCAATACATTTTTTTGACTGGGTGACCAAGGTAGTAGACCAGGAAGGGGCTGTGGGCGTGGTGGCCTACCTAGACTTTAGCAAGGCATTTGACACAGTCCCACACAAAAGATTAATAAACAAGTCAGCCAGCCTGGGAGTGGGTCCCAGGGTGGTAACCTGGGTAAAAAATTGGCTAGACAACAGGACGCAGAGGGTAATAGTAAATGGAGTCCACTCTGAAGAAAGGGGTTACTAGCAGGGTACCACGGGTTCAGTACTAGGATTGGTCCTCTTTAATGTCTTTATAGGTGACATTGTGGAGGACTGGAAGGAAAAGTGTGCCTCTTTGCAGACGACACAAAGATCTGCAACAGGGTTGATATACAGGGGAGTGGGTGTGGAAAGGATGAGAAGGGACTTGGCAAGGTTGGAGGAACTGTCAAAAGTATGACAGCTTAGATTCAATGCAAAGAAGTGCAAAGTAATGCACCTGGGAAACAAAAACCCACGGTAAGAGTACACAATGGTGGTAGTGGTGGGGGGTAACTGACGACAACAAAAATGGAAAGGGACCTGGGGTAGTCATATCAGAGGACCTAAAGGTAGGCAAGCAATGTGAGAAGGCAGTAAGGAGGGCTGGGGGGAATACTGGGATGCAAAGGGAGAGGCATCACCAGTAGAAAACTGCGTTGTTATCCCTTTGTACAGACAGTTGGTGAGACCCCATCTCTGCAAGGACATAGACAGGATGGAGGCAGTCCAGAGGAGGGCAACTAAAATGGTGCAGGGTCTGCACGAGAAGCCATACAAAGACAGACTAAAACAGGTTAACATGTATACCCTCGAGGAAAGGAGGGAGAGGGGGACATGACAGAAACTTTGAAGTACCTCAAGGGAATGAACAAAGTCCAAGAGGGTAGCATCTTTCAGAAAAAGAGATGTGCAAGAACAAGGGGGCACAATTTGAAGATAGAAGGGACGACGACTCAGGGGCAACGTGAGGAAGTATTTTTTTCATGGAGAGGGTGGTGGACGTGTGGAACAGCCTTCCTGAGGAGATCGTGGGGTTACAAACAGTGGGTGAATTTAAGAATGCATGGGACAGACATAAGGCAATTCTAGTGGGAGGCAGGAGAAAGTAGGCTGTTGGTAAAACTAGGATCTGCAGCTTATCCGATAGGCAGGAAAATGGGCAGACTGGTTGGGCTAAGCGGTCCTTATCTGCTGTCAAAGTCTATGTTTCTAGCCTGTTTCTTAGGTTTCTATTTCTTTGGACTCTTCAGGGACGAAGTCACAGAATCCAGGGTGGCACTGAACTTCTCGATTTAGGCAAGATGTCCTTCCACCCCAGGGCTGAAGTGATCAGTGCCCAAAAAAGGGACATTGGTCAGTTTATGCTGGGAGTCCGCCTTGAAGGTGGACAGATGCAGCCAGGCCCTCTGACGCATGGAGACACCTGCTGCTACAGCACAGATACAGGAATCACCCATGTCTAAGACTATCTGGAATTGGCATTTAGCCAGTGACTGAACCTGTTCTCTGATGAGCTTTATCGCTAACTGTTGCTTGACAGGGAGGACTACGGCAAAAACTCCCATTAGGGAGTGACCAAAGTTACCATCGTTATGGTATAGCTAGCCTACCGGAGACCCAGAGATGCTGCAGTGTACACCTTTCTGGCAGCGTGGTCAACCTTACAAGACTTCTTATCTGAAGGCTTGTCCAAGTCTCTCTGGTGTCCAGATTTACAGAACACCAAATCTGTGACCAGTTCCTCTGTGGAGGAGTGGTCCGAAAACCCTGAAAGGGAACCTGTGGGGGAGAGCATAGTTGCGGACCATGCTGGCAGAGGTGTTGGGCTGGATGCTGAATGTTGCCAACACTCGAGGGCCGGTCCCAAAATGGCCTAAGGCCACAGGGAAAGAAACCCCAGAGGATTTTTCTCTGTCCAAAATGTCCATAAGGGGGTACTGTAGCCCCCCTCCGGACTGGCTCCGAGATGAGCCAGAGAAGTGCCCCAAAGGACACTGGGCCATGCGCAGTAGAAAGTTCCTCGACTGAACTGCGTCAAATAGTGGAGTCTAAGAGGAGACCACGGACTAATGATCCGAGTTGTCCGAGGACTCCTCAAAAACGGCCCTCAGCCATTGCTCACTGTGGACCTCGCGGGAATCTCCTCCCAGAGTGATTCTCACAAACAACTGACCTGGCAAGTTGGTGGCCATGTGGTTGGCCTCCTTAGTTGGAGTGTCCACCTTTGGATGCTGTGGTGGCGGCACTGCCTGAAGAGGTGGAGAAATGGCTGTGGGATGCACCTTTGTGGTGTGGACTGGCATGGATAACACTAGCAACGGCCAGGAGACCAATGATACAGGGGGTAGAGACCAACTCTGCCCTGCAATGGCCCATTGTTGCCAGAGGAGCTCCTTGTAGCACCGGCACACCTTGTGATGCTGCCGCTCTCCTCACCCAAGGGTAAGGAGGATAAAGAATGCTGACTGTGACATTTCATGGTCAATCAGGCTTGAGAGCAGGAATCCTTTGACCGCAATCTCCACCACTGACCAGCCGGTCGATGGTGAGAAGGGCCTTCTAGCGGGCTGCTGTAGACCATGTGCCTGTCCATGTTCAGCAATATGGGTGTGGGAGATTCGACATTCAGTGGAGGCTACTCCTGTCAAGGGACACTAACCAGACCACATCCTCCTGGGTGAGGACCCGGAGCACCGGGGTCCATGAGACTGAATCCTCGACCTTGTCCAATAGCTGGTCGACAGGCTTGAGAAAAATCTTGGTGCGCTGCTTGACTAGAGTCGAGGTTGATTGACCTGACAGGAGAACAGAAGAGGTCTTGATCTGCCCCCCAGCAGAGGGGTGCTCGACAGCTGTTGAGTGGCTGGGAGAGTTGAGGGACAGGGAGGATCTCTGAAGTGCTCTTGGTCCCATGACCAGTGCCAGCAGTACTTGCTTTTAGCACCACAAGGGGTTGGGCACTCCCCCAAGGTCTGGAGGGCCTAACACATTTCACAGAATTCTCCTGTGAAAGACCCTCTGACAATGGCCCCAGTAACCGGTGCTGAGACCGAGGAGGTGCCTGACACCGCAGCAGCTGCTTTCTCAAGGGCTGTAAGTTGTTCAGCCAAACTGGCCAGAGCCGACGCCTTCTAGTGGCCCTTAGGGCAGTCCTTAACATCTCACTCCAAAGGTTGATCCAGTGAGAGCCAGAGCTTCCTGTCCTCAAGCGACTGAGGATGCATGCTTTTACAGAGAATGCAACCTTCCATGTCATGTTGCCTGCCCAGGCAGTACACACCCGTGTCGTGCTCATCAGTGACTGATATATTTTGCCGGTACCACACATAAAATTTGAAATCTGGCTTCCAATGCTCCATCATCTGTCATTGGATGGAGATGAAGGAACTGCTGAAATAGTTTCTGAGAAGTTCAAAAACTTCGAAGAAAAGAGTTTGTCTATGGTACATATAACCTAAGCAGGCAGCCATGAAGGAGGTGACCTGTTCTTCCAGTGAAAAGAATGATCTGATGTCACAAGGTGGAGTCTGTGAATACACTACCTGGGTGGTGGGAGCAGCTTAGCTTAAAGATGTCAGGCCAGGCCAATAACATTGTTCCAGTGAAACTGCCAGAGTGTGGATAAGTGAACCATATCCATGCCCCTAGAACTACAGAATACTGCAGGACAGTGAGAGAAAGGTCAAATAAATACTCCAAAACTTTTTCAGGTGGACACTTAAAAAGGTCCATGGGGGGTCTGGGAACACTGGATGGAAAATGGTTTCCACTTAGCTATGTATGTATGTATGTCTTCCTGGTGAAAGATTTAAGTGCAGCCAAGATTATTTGGAGACACTCAGAGATATCTTGAACCTGTTCACTTCTATTTCTTCAGGAGCCAAGCCTGGAGATGAAGGGAGTACAGGGTGGGCTGGACTAACTGGCTTTGAGCTTGGAACAAAAAGTCTATCTGAAGTGGCAGAATCTTTGGTTTGCAGAGTGAAAGTCAACTCAACACAGGAAACCGTATCTGCTGAGGCCAGCAGAGGGCCACTAGAATCATCTTGCCCCTGTGTGCTCCCATTTTGTACAATACTTTCTCAGTGAGAGGAACTGAAGGAAATGCATACAGAACCAGACTGTGCAACTACAGTCTGAATGCATCTTGACAGAAAATTCCAGGTCCTAGATTTCTGAAGCAAGGCTGTTTAGGGTTGAGTAGGGACCAAAACAGGTCCATGTCTGGGTTCCCCAGTTGTCAAATGAATATTGAAGTACCTGTGTTTTTACATATTTAGTTTGTAATGAGTGTGTTGTATTAATTGTATAATGGTTTTCACGAGCACTTATGGGTATTTAAGTTTGAAATGTTCGTGATACCCCTCCCCCCGGAAGCCTTTGTGGCAAAGTGCTGGGTTTTAGGTGGCTGGTTGCTGGACTGGTGTAGGTCTTTTTGTTCTGTATTTTTTATGATAAATGGATTTTGTGCAACATATGAATGGAAGAGTGGTGTGTGCAATAAAAGCTTTTTTTATGAGAGCATATCTTGGAGCCTGCTTTATACATTTATCTAATTGAACTTTTACTCTCTCGAAAAAATCTTCAGACCTGGTAAACCCCCGTGTTCACCTTTCACTTGTTTTTAACAAGGGTTCAGCAAAGTGATCTCATGATGTCTGGAGCTAGCAACCACTCGTGAGGATCTGCTATTGTTCATTTGAGCTTGTTTACCAGAGTGTTTCGGATCACTGTCAGATAGTTGGCCTGGAGCAGGGTCCCCTGTTCTTGGCAGTATTCCCACACTCTCCCTGCAGAGAGATGCTCCTCCCTGTTTGCTAACATATTACATAACAGACTTGTCTGTGTGGAGGAGGACTGTCTTTTGGCTGACCAAGTCTGTTAGGGCTTGCAGTCCATAAAGAACTGCACGCATCTCTAGTACATTTATATGGAGATGCGTTGACAATTCACAGACCCCTTGTGTCTAGAGATCCTGACGGTAGGCTTCCCACACGCAAGGAAGCTTCCGTGGTGAGGGCCTCCTCTGGCTCCAGTGGGAAGAAGGGGAAGCCCTGGAGGAGGTTTTCCTTCACAAACCACAATGGCAGGGACTTCACTAAAGGTTTGATCAACTGAATGGTGTAGTTTTGAGGGTTATGATGCTTAAGACCACTGGGTACTGAGCATCCACAGAGCCATTCTCATGGAAAGACTTACTTGAAGGACTGTGAACACTGAGGATGCCATGAGTTCCTACATGTGCTGCATGGAATGAGGTGGTACAGACCTGTGCTCCATGATAAAGCATGGCTTCTGTAACATTACTCACACTATGCTGTCTGGAAGGAAAGCCCAGGACGTGTCCAGAATTGCTTCTAATAACAGGACAACTGGGAGGGCTCTAGCAGAGATTTGGCATGGTTCAGCAGAACTCCTATGGATGTTTGAAAATGCGAGGCAGCTGCCACTGCCCGTTCGGTCTCCTGCATGGACGACCCTGTCAGAATCCAGTCACTGAGGTATGGGAAAACCTGGGGACACAGGGTTCTGAGGTGACTGCGAGTACTGCAAAACAGTTTGTATAGACTCGCGGCACCAAGAAAAGTACAAAGGGTAGGACTCTGAACTGGTAATGGTGCAACGCAGAAATGCAAGCACTTGTAGTGGCTGGGGTGCACCAGTATGTGCTGCTATATATCCTGCACATTCAAAGAGGCTAGCCAAACTTGTGGTTTCAGATAGGACAGCAAGGAACCTAAGAAAAACCTCTTGGGTACTAGGAAATAGCGGGAGTAGAGTCTTTGCTCTATTCTGACATAGGTACCACTCCCACTGCCCTTTTTCTCTACAGACCTACAATCTCCTGTGTTAACAGCTCATATGAGCTGACAAGGGGAGTTGCCTTTGGACGGACTGTCCGGTGGGGTTCTGACAATTTCAGAGAATACTCCTCTCAGACGATCCTTAAAACCAAGTTGCCCATCGTGATGGATTCTCACTGATGGTAGAACTGGGAGATGTACCACCCCCCACCCCAAATAGGGGAGAAGTGGTTCACCTTGGGCAGCCAAAATTAACCCAGTCTGCAGCTGCAAAGAAGGCTGCTGCATCAAAGGAATCTAGCCCTGTCATAAAACTTTGCACTTCAAAGGAAGAGCTAGGTTCACAGGAAACTGTCATGGTATAATTACCTTTGTAACATGGCAAAGAAAGCCAGAAGAAAATAAAGAAATTACATTGGAGGAATCACATCATGTGGTACATCGCTAACCATGGTCTAATATCACAGTAGATCATGGTAGCGGCTGATGATGCCGCCTTAAATAATTAGACCACAGTAGGCACAGCACGGTGCTGCAAGATCGTCGCCAGGAGAGAAACTGTGTACACAGCTGAACATCGAAGTGGTTACCTCTGCGACGTCCGACTCAGAGCACAGCAAGTAACGGCACACACCTCACAGAGTGGGACAGCTAGTGTAGGAAAGAGCAATCGTAACAGGAAGCGTTAAATACAAAGACAGGATGGTGTAAACACCTGGGGCGCACACCACGTAATCAGTGCATCAGTGTAATGAGGGACAGTAGGAGAGATGTGCAATAGGAGAGATGGCAAGACGTGGCAGAGAAGTGGGCGGAAGCCGTAGCTGTAGCATGGTTTCTATGGCAGTATGGAAAAATGGAGAAGTACCCATAGTACAAGAGCAAGGAAACACAGAAGCATACCACAATGGACCTGAAAGGTACTCGAAAATAGACAGAGAAAAGTAATCTCCTACAGTCAGCAGTCTGTATGTGAGTGCTGCATATTATACTCAGTTGATCTATGCAGAAAAAAAACACATCAGTATATTAATAGAGTTGAAATGTGCAACATGCACGCGCACGTTTGGAAGTGCATACAAGGTTAGAGAGACAGTAGTGAGAGACAGGAAAGTGATATTTTCACTGCACTTAGTTATTTATAATACTGTTGTGTAATAACAATAAAACAGAGTAACCTCCTAAATAGGTAGCCATGTTACAAGCGGATTAAGCCACTCAAAAGGATGGGTCTACAGTGGAAGTAATCCATGGTTGGTTTGTTGGACCCACTCGGCCTTCGGCCTTGTGGCCCAACCCCCATTCCACAGTAGACCCATCCTTTCTCGTGGCTTAATCCTTACTGGTTAGCTGGCAGGATATTGGAATTGTAAGATATTCTGACTAATGAATATATGGGACCCTTAACAAGAATTTTGGAAACAGCAAAACAGTGACATCTACAGGCCTAATGGAGTATTTTTTTAGGAGAACTGGGCTGATGATGACACTACAGCAGAGGGGTATAAAAACTCCTTTCAACTGAGAGTCAGTGTATTTGGCTCTTTTGAACTCTTATTCTGCTGAGCATTTTACTTTGGACACTTGCTCCTGACCACAAGAGAAGCAAGCCTGCCACAGCACAGAGAAAGACTAAGAATCCAGAGACTGCACTTATTCTTTTATGGACTTCATTTCACTACGAATTTAAGGCAGAACTTTAGATAACTTACAGTGCGTTTTGTTTTTACATATCCACTTTTATTTGTGTTATTCTGTGACCAAAATTTTCCAAACCTTTTTGTTGTAATGTATGATTATTTAATTATTTTGTAAAGACATTTGTTTTGTTTAAAAAACTTGCCTCAGTGAGATTTCTATATTGTGTGTGTGTGATTGTGGGATGTTTCAGTAACAATCTGTGACTAAACTGTTATTGCTAAGGGGTGCCATCATAAACTACCAAATTGAACAAAGGATCTGAAAAGGGAAAGTCTAGGTAAAGATAGGGGGAATACCAAAGTCTCAAGGAAGGGTCTGTGGGGAGTTGAACCAGGTTATTGCACGCCTTGCAGGAGAAGGCAGAATCAGGTTTACAACGCTACCCCAAAGAGGTTGTAACTTGTGTATCTTCCCCCTTTGTGTAACAACCGAGAAGGGTTCACATTTGGCTACAAGACTCGAGGCTAGTATTGTACCCTGATCCAGAGTAAAGAGGGGACCCTGGAACTTCATGGCAAGTGTTCAGTTGTGAATTCAGCAAGCACTATAGAAGAAAACAAAGAGGGTATACCTGTTTTCCCCTCCCTGTCACAGATTGCACTTAGAGGTGGGCACTGTGAGCTCAGTGGACCTGACCCTCAGGAGTGGGTTTGTGACAATGGCAACCAGGAACACTGTTTTCCAAGTAACATATTTCAGGTGAGATGAGACCATAGGCTCAAATGGAGGTCCCATGAGCTTGGCAATGCATACACTTAGGTCCCATGCTGGCACTCATTCCCTGTGAGGTGGGTGCAGATGAGATAATCCTTTGAAAAACTTCTTGAAAATAGGGTTGGATGCTATGGAGACACCCTTACCAGCTAAAATATAAGCTGAAATTGAAGCCAGGTGCATCTTCAGAGTAGTGGGTTGCAAACCCAGAGAATGTAAATGGGTGAGGTAATCCAGCAAGGCTGGTACCCCTGCCTGGGAAAGTACTACATCACTGACAGAACACCAGGTAGAGAACCTCTTCCACTTTGAAGCTTACTTCTTCTTGGTAGAGGGTTTTCTGAACCCCCTCAGAACATTTAGAACACTTTCAGAGAGTTGCAAGTCTGTATTGTCTAAGTCCTCAAGAGCCATGCCTTGAGCCTGAAGGATCTGAGGTTTGAGTTCAGGATTCTCCCCTGAAAGGAGGTTAGCAACTTGTGCCTCCATGGGAGATGTATTGGTGGAGCCACAGACATGGAGAGCAGCAGCGAGTCCCATGGCTGCCTGGCCCAGTCTGGAGCTATCAAGATCACTGTAGCTGGTTGAGATTTGAGCTTGATTAGGACCCTGAGAAGCAAAGGAAAGGGAGGGAAGGTATACAGCTGTTTTCCTGATTAATCCAGTGCCAAGGCATCCAGAGGTACTGTGCCACTGGCTGGTGGCCTGCAACAACACTGTGGTAACTGGTGGTTCTCTTGGAATGCAAAGAGGTCCAACTCTGGGGTGACCCATCTTCTGAACACCACCTCCAGCACCTGTCTGTTGAGGGTCCGTTCGTGGTGATCCTGGTTGATTCGACTTAGAGCATCTGCCAAGGTACTGTCTTTCCCTGGCAGATGAATAGCTACTAGAGAAGCTTGGAGTGAGTAGACCAGACTCCACACCTTCATTCCTTCTGTGCACAACGGGTTAGACCTTGTTCCTCCATGCTTGTTTATATAATACATTGTGGTGGTATTGTCTGTCCTGACCTGTACCACCTTGCCTTGATTCATGGATGCAAAGGCATGCAGGGCCAGAAACACTGCTCTGAGCTCCAGCAGGTTTATGTGCTGGAAAGACTCTGCACTTGACCAAGTGCCGTGGATTGTATGGGTACCCAAATGAGCTCCCCAGCCCAAAACGGATGCATCTATTGTGAGAACTACTGATGGGGCCTCCTGGTGGAAGGGAACTCCTTCCCTTAGATTTTTTCTTCTCTGCCACAAGTGAAGGGCTTGCAGTAAAGTCCCTGTTACTGGAACCAGTTTTAATAGTGAATCCATCCTTTGGCACCAATGTGCTCTGAGGTGAAACTGTATGTCCCTCATTTGGATCTGGGCCTCTATGACTTTACCTTGCTGGTTTTGGCTTGTTCAGTCTGAAAAACCCAGCAATCTGGATGATGTTGCTTATCCTGTCCTGCAGCAGGTAAGCCCTTCCCCTCAGTGTGTTCAGCTCTGCTCCTATAAAATGCAGAACCTGCACTGGTTGCAGGATCAATTTTTTGAGGTTTAGTAGGAACTTCCAGGTTTCAGGATGTCCTTAGGTGATCCTTCACCAGCTGTGGTAACTTTCCCACCACTAACCAGTCCTGGAGCTTCCAGTTATCCCCGCTACTTACCAGGAAAGCTCGGGATGCATTGGGTCAAATGGACAATGAGGACAGTAATGATTATAGTAAACTTAAAGCTGCACTTTAAAAAAAAAAAAGATCTGATAACAGAGGCATACAGAGTTAAATTCCGTAAGCTCAGGAGAAGTCCTGACATGAGCTACAAGGAGCTAGCCACTAAACAATGTCAGTTTTTAAAACGTTGGTGAGAAGGGATTGAAGCAGACACTGTAGAGAAAACTGATAATGTTGTACTGTTGGAGCAGTTATTTTGGGCATGCCCAGCAGAGCTGAAAACCTGGCCAGAGGACTGAGATCCAAAAACAGTGCAAGAAGCTGCTGAACGCATGGACCGCTATGCCAGGAGCAGACCTGCTCTGAGAGGGAATGGGGTGGGCGTGGGAGTACAGAAAGGGAAAATGAGTCTTCAGGGCAGCTAAAACCCTTCCTCTCTCCACCGAAACCAGGTAGCCCCAGGTTACAAAGAAAAGATTTGCCTGATAAAAGAAATGAATGCTGGGTTTGCAGAGAACCTGGACATATTGCCAGGCAGTGTCCAAAAAGGGCAGAGAGTGCACAGAGTGGTGCTAGGAAAGAAGTGGGTTGTTTGTGTGTCCCTGAAAGCATGCCAGTAAACATGAGGGAACACATACATCCAGTCACTGTGAATGGGGTATAGACACATGGGTTAAGGGACAGGGCGTTCCTGACTTTAGTAAAGGGGACTTAGTAGAGCCTGAACAGCTTATACCCAATCAATGTGTGACTGTACGGGGATTCACTGGGGAGGAGAAAATAAATGCTGCCCCTTGCTAGTGTCATCATAGACTGGAGTGAGACAGGAGCGACTGTGCAAAAAGTAGCTGTTGCAGAAAATCTTGCTTTAGACGTAATTTTTGGAAACAATCTCCAGCAGGGGATGGTGTGTGCAGTTACCAGCAGCCAAGCAGTAAAGGTAAATTGTTGTTCCCTGGACCCCATAGAAGCCCCTGTGGAAAACACTGGGAGGCTGGTTCCCCAGTCTGTGTCTCCTTATTTGGAGAATAGAAAAATGGGGGTAGAAGTTCCCCAGGTAGCCGTTAACAGAACAGCTATAGAGGGTTACTCCAAGGAGGGAGAGGTGACCAATAGTCAGAGGGTTAGGGATGGCAGTGATCCTGAATGCCCTGACGCTAGAGGTAGGGACCCTAGTCTAGAAACTGAAAGGGACCTGTCCCATGCCTTGGGAATGTGTAAGGAGTTTGCAGCTGCTGAGAAAAGTGACCCTAGTTTAGAGAAGTTGAGGGCTTGGGCAGACTCTGATGGAGCACAGGGAGGTGACGGGAAACATAAAGTTTATTGGGACAATGGACTGCTATGTATGCAGGATGTAAGGACAGAGGGAGGGGTGATGAGCAGGCAGCTTGTCATTCCCCAGGAGTACCGTGAGCAGTTGCTCAAGACTGCACACGATATTCCCTTGTCTGGTCATTTGGAAATCGCGCACACTACGCAGTGACTGGCCCAGAATTTCTAATGACCCAACTTCACCCAGCAGGTGAAGGAGTATTGCAGGTCTTGTCACCAATGCCAACAGATAGGGAAGGCGGGTAAGAAAACCCAAGTAGCCCTAACTCCCTTGCCCATAGTGTAGGAGCCATTCCAGAGGGTAGGAATGGTTATTGTGGGGCCTCTAAATACCCCCAGCTCCTCTGGGAACAGGTTTATCCTGACTGTGGTGGATTATGCCACCCGGTACCCAGAGGCAGCCACCCTATCCTCACTGAGGACAGACAAAGTGGCAGCTGCCTTGCTAATGATTTTCTCCCATGTTGGGTTTCTACAGGAGGTTATCACTGATCGAGGGGGCTCCTTCATGTCGGACCTGATGAAATGTTTGTGGGAGAAGTGTGGAGTGGTGCAGAGATGCACAACACCTTATCACCCGCAAGCCAATGAACTTGTGGAAAGAGTCAATGGTATGCTTAAGTCAATGCTCCAAGCATTTGCTGAACAGCATGGGAGGGACTGGGAGAAATACCTACTCCACCTATTGTTTGCATACAGAGAGGTGCCTCAAATGTCGACAGAGTTTTCCCCCTTCGAGCTCTTTTATAGGCGCAGGGTACGTGGGCCCCTAGGCTTGATCCAGGAGGACTGGGAAGGCAAGCACGCCACCCAGGGAACTCCCATAGTGGATTATGTCCTTAGGTTTAGGGAAAAGTTGAAGGAGCTTATGGGGACAGCCCAGAGCAACCTAGCAGCTGCCCAACAAAAACAAAAGGTGTGGTACAACCGCAGAGTCACAGCTTGCTCGTACACTGTGGGTCAGGAAGTCATGGTCCTAATCCCGGTCCGCAAAGATAAGCTGCAGGCTGAGTGGGCAGGACCATACAAAGTAGTCAGAGAGGTAAATGATGTAAACTACATTATAGAACTACCTGACAGGAGACATACGCAAAGAATGTACCATGTCAACATGATGAAGCCATAGCTAAAGGGCTGACATGGTGTTTGCAGTGTGTAGTCCTGGGGAGGGGACAGACGAAGGAGAACCCCTTCTGGACTGGCTGGAAGAAAGCAAGTGGGAGTCCTCTGTGGAGGCAATAAAAATGTCACCCCAGTTGATCCCAGAACATATCCAGAAAGTAAGGGAGGATTTAGCAGACGTTGCCCTACTGTTTAGTGTCAAGCCTGGACTAACCCCCTTAGCTTCGCACGATGTGGAGACAGAGATGCAAGTGCCCATACGGCGGATGGCATATCGGGTGTCAGAGGCTGTCCAAAAGGACATTAGGAGAGAGGTGGAGGAAATGCTGGATTTAGGGGTAATCCAAAAATCCCACAACCCATGGGGCCTCACCCGTAGTCCTTGTTCCCAAGCCAGATGGCCCTACTCATTTTTGTGTGGACTATCGTGGACTCAATGCAGTCACGAAGTCAGACGCCCACCCAATGCCATGGATGGATGAACTCCTGGACAAGTTGGGAGGGGTGACTTACCTTACAACTACTGACTTGACAAAGGGGTACTGGCAGGTGGAGTTAACTGCCAGAGCTAGAAGAGGTCGGCCTTCATCACTCTGATAGGGTTATTTGAATTTAAAGTAATGCCTTTCGGAATGAAGAACGCCCCTGCCACCTTCCAAAGGTTGGTGAACCAGGTGTTAAATGGCGCTGAGGAGTACACTGTGGCGTACCTGGATGATACTGCCATCTTTAGTGCCAGCTGGGAGGACCACCTATCCCACCTTAGGGAAGTGCTGGGCAGGATACAGAGGGCTGGACTCACTGTAAAAGCTGAGAAGTGCCAGGTGGCCATGGCTGAGGTGGCATATCTCGGACATGTTGTAGGGACAGCTCCATCCTAACAAAGCAAAAATAAAGGCAAGGCCCAGACCGAAAACACAGAAGCAGGTCTGGAGTTTTCTAGGGACAGCTGGGTACTATAGGAAATCTGTACCAAACTACAGTGCACTAGCTGCTCCCCTATCTGGCCTGTTAAGGAAAAGGATGCCTAAGAAAGTTACCTGGGAACCAGCCTGTGAACAAGCCTTTACATGGCTAAAGGAGGCACTGTGCAGTGCTACTATACTGGTAAGTCCAGACTATAGTAAACCCTTTGTAGTCCAGACTGACGCCTCAGATGTGGGTATTGGGGCAGTGCTTAGTCAAATGTTCAACCAAGGGAAAGATCACCCCATAGTGTATCTCAGTTAGAAGTTACTTCCCAGGGAGCAGGCTTACTCTATAGTGGAAAAAGAATGTCTTGCCACTAAAGAAGTTAAGAGCCATACCTATACAGGCAGCATTTTGAGGTACAAACCGATCACAACCCCCTGGTTTGGCTTGCACAAATGGGTAAAACAAATGATAGGCTGTTAAGATGGAGCCTTGCCTTGCAAAGTTATGGCATGACTGTCTCCCACAGGGCAGGGGCAGCAAACGAAAAAGCTGACGGTTTATCATGTCGATTTGAGATGTGAACTGAATTGGGGAACTCATCCCATGCAGGAATAGATCTCCCAAATTCAGTCTAAGGAGGGAGGAATGTAATATAATAAACCCTCTAATAATTATGTTGTATAATATTTGTGTTATAAAAATATGTTATGTGAATCTCTGCCTACAGGAAGGGCAGCACTAGCAGTTGTAAAGGCCTGACCTCTTGACCCCAAAGGCCCCAGTGTGCTGAAACAGCTGTCTGTTACAAAACTGGCCCAGTGGAAACTATAATTAAAAACTTTCTTCCAAGGAACAGGTTGTGACACCTTGCAAAATGTTATACTTGGAAGTCAGGGAGCAATAGAAGACTGCATCTTTTATGACATCCTAGGAAGTGACAGATTCTAACAGCTATCTGTTATAGCTCTTCCCACTAGAAGATAAGTGTTTGTCAGGATGTGATTTCTGAACATCAAAGGAAATGCTTTGATCAAAGAGACTGTCATATTTAAAAAATTGCTAACTGCTGATTTCCAGCCAGCAGTAAAATAAAAACAGGTTACTCACCTGTAACAGTAGTTCTAGGAGTGGTATATGCTTTTCATCCACACTTAGTGGCATGTCGCCTTTCCCTTTAAGGATTGCCGGAAGTCTTCAAGCTGGCTCCTCTCACCCAACAGGTGGTATAATCCACGGCTCCGCCCCATGACACCAGATCTTAGCCTGCTGGAAGCTAGGTGTTGTGCGTCCGCAGCCAGGGAGGTTGGGTGGGACTGTGTGGATGAACAACATATACCACTCCTAGAACTACTGTTACAGGTGAGTAAAGTACAGTTACTAAAAACTTACCGTAACAGTAGATCTTCAAGAACAGCTCTTGCAGCAGGTGACACCATAAGGACTGAAGCCAGCAGGCGCCAGGACCCCATGGAAAAATTCTAGCTAGCAATATCCAGCGAGGGGCCGCCCCTGATATCGGCCCCGGCCCCAATGTCTGGCATCATACAAAAGGGGCGGTTCCATAGCATCCCTCAGTTCTCCCGCTGGAGACTCCCAGCATAAAGGTGAATTCTGACGGGGAGACCGAGGATCCGCTTCCAAAGGAAGAGCCATGAAAATTATAATCTGATTGCGTTCGAGACTTCAAGTCTGAAGACCAAACCTCCTGACGGGAAGGTGGGAGGGAAACTACCTGCTGCAAGAGCTATTCTCGAAGATCTACTGTTACAGTAAGTTCTTAGGTAACTGTACTATCTTACTTCGAGAAACAGCTCTTGCAGCAGGTTACACCATAAGAACCGATTCCCAAGCAGTAAGAGAACAAAATACCCTGTTCAGAAGGAGGATAGAAGGGATCCTAGAGTGAACAATATTTAGGACAAAAGTCATTGAAAGACTGCAAGGCCGAAACCAACTCTACGCCTAGAAGCAATGTCCAGACTGTAATGCCTGATAAAGGTATGTACAGTGCTCCAAGTAGCGGCCGCGGAAATGGCTGATGTGGAGACGTTCCCGAGCACCGCAAAAGAGGTAGCCACCCCTCTCGTGGAACGTTCTTTCAACGATCCTGGTAAAGGCTTGTTGTGCTTTTGGTAACAGAATGTGATGCACTTAACCAGCCACTTGGAGACAGTCTGCTTCGATACAGGTGCTCCATTCATCCTGTGAGCAAATGATAGGAAAAGCTGATCTGACTGGCGATGGGATCTGGTTCTGGTTAGATAGTACCTGAGGATCCTATGCATGTCTAATATGTGCAAGAGAGCTTCCCCTAGGTTAGAGTGGTTGGGATAGTATACCAGAAGGTCAATATCCTGATTGAGAGTTAAGGTCGAGACCACCTTGGGAAGAAACTTAGGATTTGTCTTTAAGGACACTCTGTCCTTGTGAAAAACGAAGTAAGGTTCTTTACACAGGAGCGAATAAAGCTCAGAAACTCTTCTGGCAGAAGTAACCGCAACTAACAATAGTGTTTTCCAAGAAAGAGAAGATGCAGCTCGCAAACCGTGGCTGGTTCAAACGGGGGCAGCGTGAGCTGCTCTAGGATGAAAAGAAGATCCCAAGGTGGAATTGGATCCTTGATAGGAGGTCTCAAATGGAGGATGCCGCGCAAGAAAGCGCGGAAGTTCTCTAGCTGCGCTAGTGACCTCTGACCTACCGGGGAATGGTATGCTGAAATGGCACAGAGGTGTACCTTTATGGAGGAATAGGCTAGCCCTGATTCATACAGGGATAGGAGGTAGTCCAGCACTGACTTCTCGGGGCAGTCAAGTGGGGCTAAGCCGCGGGCCTGAGCCCAAAGACAAAACCTGTGCCATTTCATGGCGTAGGTGGCATGAGTGGGGGTTTTCTTGCCACTACTAAAACATCCACCACCTCCTGCGAAACCCCATGTCTAAGGACTGCTATATCCTTAGGAGCCAGGCGTGCAGGTTCAGTGACTTGAGGTTAGGGTGGACCAGGAAGCCAGCTTCCTGGGACAACAGGTCTGAGCTGACCGGCAAAGGAAACGGTGGTTCCTGGGCCAGTTTGTGCAGGAGAGGGAACCAAATTTGCCTGGGCCAAAAGGGCACCACTAGGATCACTGATGCTCCCTCCTCTCGCAGCTTCAGTACAAACCTCTGGATCAAAGGGAAGGGCGGGAAGGCATAGAGGAACCTGCCCGTCCAGGAGATGGACAATGCGTTTCGCCAGAAAACACCAGGCCCTGGATCTAGCAAGCAGAAATTGGGCAGTTCTGCGTTGGATGGGGACGCGAATAGGTCTAAATCTGGTGTCTCTCATCTGTGAAACAGATCCTCTACTACTTCTTGCAGCAGTTCCCATTCGTGAGCATTGTCCTGCGACGGCTCAGGCAATCTGCAATGGTGTTGTCCACACCAGGAACATGCACTGCAGTGATCTCTGCGATGTGCTGTAATACCCAATCCCACACCCTCTTTACCTCCCTGCAAAGAGGGTAGGAGTGAGTGCCTCCTTGCTTGTTGATATAGTACATCACCGAGGTACTGTCTGTTTGTAACAGCAGGAGACCTCGGGTGATCTCTGACTGAAAGGCCTGTAGAGCATACAGAACTGCCCTCATTTCGACGATGCTGATGTGGAGGTGAGACTCCAAGGTCGACCAAGATCCCTGGGCCCTGACTCCTTCCAAATGGGCTCCCCAACTGGACCCCGAAGCGTCCATGGAGAGAGTCAGAGTTGGAGCAGGCGCTAAAAAGGGGACTCCTCTGGAAAGGTGCTCTGGGACGAGCCACCACTACCAGTCTCGGATGACGGTATTCGTGATCCGGACTAGCTGATGCAGCTGATCCTGCTTTTGGTCCCACTGAGCTCGTAGCATCTATTGAGTAATCCTCATATAAAGTCAAGCTAGAGGAACTGTCGCAATGGCTGCCGCCATATGTCCGAGCAAGCAAAGAATGGTCCTGGCTGGGACCAACCTCTTTTCCATCATATCCCTTATGAGCAAGGCCCCTACTTTTCTGCAGCACACTGGGACCAAGTTCAGCGGCAAGATTACCATTTGCTGCAGAACGTTTGCGGCAGTGGTTTGTAATTTATGCAGAAGTTCTGCGGCACTAACGAACTACCACATCACAGTGTCAGCTTGTCATCCTGACTTCACTTCCATAGCAATCAGGATGGGAGAAAGCACAGTCACACTAGTTCAAAAAATAACAGACTTATAGAAATAATTTATGTCTTAAAAAGCAACAAAAAATCTATCCCTCAAGGTCCTAGCCTATTGCATAAATGAAATATGAAGAGGGGACCTTGTGTGATAAATAAGGTATTTCTATACTCATGCTGTCTGTACTACTCATGAGGTCCTCACTGTGTATCACACATACAGTATATATATATGTATATGCAATATGTAACATACGTACAAATATGTGTGTGTATGTATGTGTATTTTATATATATATATATATATATATATATATAGTGAAGTGATATTGTGTATATAAATAAAAAATATATATATTTTTTTATTTCCATGAAATTGTATCCTCATTCATACAGGTCCCTTTGGAAATGGAATCAACATAACAGAGGAGATATTGTAAAACTAATTGTTCATGCCAATCTGCTTCCCCTGACACTATGTAACACCATCAGGCCATGACATGCATGTGAACCCATTGTGAGATAAAGCTCCCCAGCCCATCACAATGTGTCCCCCGTGTGACAGAACACTGCATACCTTCCCAGGCTCAGAGCAGTGATGTGGTCCCCCAATCCTTGTGCTGCCCAACCAGCTCCCAGAGCTCATTTCTGAACCTGAGTTGCTGGCATGGCAACACAACATGCTACCCTCTGGCCCAACAGCTGGCCCTGCACACAACATTTCTCCATAACTTTTAGGTGATTCTATCAACCAATAACAATATGTAATCAATAACCCTGGCAAAAATGTGTACAGTGCAATTATTTAACAGGTCTATTCTTTCAATAGTACTACACATTGTTTTTTTCTGGGCATAATTACTTAGTTTTTCTTAAAAATGACAGGTTAATTCATTTTACCAGGTATTCATTTCAGATGGCATCTCATTTACTTAAAGGCAAAAATAAGTTTGTACAAAATAAGGTATGGACTTAACAGGTCTACTCTACTGTCAAGATTTTGTTTAAGTTGGCCCTAGTGTAATAACATAAGACTGAAAATTGTATTAGGCTGTAGTGCAGGTTGAGCAAATATCACCATGCCTGATGTGCTGTGCCACCGCCTCTGGCAGTGGGAGCTGTGGTAGATAAGTGACCATTCATTTCTGTGGCAGAATGCAGACATTTCATTAGCTAATGTATGATGTTATAGCATTGGTAACATCACATTCTGAGCATAGAGGGGTTTTGGATATAAAAAGAGGGGAAAGGAACTAGGTTCTATGGATAAACAGAAATATTAATAAAGAATCACTAAGAACAGTGAATTCTGCAGCAGTGCAGAAGTTCTGCGGTAGGTTGCAAGTTCTGTGCAAAATTCTGTGGCCGCAGAATGCTAGGGGCCTTGCTTATGAGGGATTGGATGTGTTCTGCCCCGTCCTGAGGCAGGAAAGCCTTCCCTTGACCTGTGTCGAGAACTGCACTGATAAACTCAACCTCTGAGAAGTGACGATGCACGACTTCTCCTGATTGATAGTAATGCCGAGCGACCTGAAAAGGGAGTGGGTGTCTCGAATCGCTGCTGTCAAAGCCTCCCGAGAGGGGGCCATGAGGAGCCAGTCGTCTAGGTACAGGAACACATAGTGGCCCTGTCTCCTGAGGGCCACTGCCACGACTGCCAAGCATTTCGTAAACACACGAGGCGCTGAGGACAGTACAAAGGGGAGTGCTCGGAACTGATAGTGGCGTCCCAGGAACTCGAAGCGCAGGAATTTCCAGTGTGCTCGAGTGATGGGGAGATGGAGATATGCGTCCTGCATGTCCAGCGACGCAAGCCATGTGCCCTGCTTGAGGACGGGGATGAGACCCAGAAGGATGACCATGCGGAAGTGCTTGTACAACACAAAGGTGTTGAGGTCGCTGAGGTCTAGGATCGGGCGTAAGTCCCCTGTCTTTTTTGGAACCAGGAGGAACTGCGAATAATATCCTTCTCCTCTCTGGTTCTGTGTCACTGGTTCTATGGCATTCCTGTCCAGGAGTACCAAGATCTCTTGCTGTATCAGCAAGGCGTGCTGACCCGAATAACAGGACAGCACAGGAGGCCTTGATGGTGGGCGGTCGAAGAACTCGATAGAGTGTCCTTGACGTGCTAGTTGAAGAACCCACCGGTCGGTTATCCTCTGCCACCCTTACAGGTGGTAAGAGATGCAACCCCGAACCCTTCCTTCCTTCCCTCGGATCCAGAGGTAGGGCAGGGGCAGAGAAGGAGTCATGCTGCGGTGGTGTTGGTTCCAGCGGGCTGGGCAGCTTTTGGTGTTTCTGGCCCTGACCTGTGGGGAATCTGGATTGACTCTTTTGGGTTAAAGTTGCCCCTTGGTTGCTGGCCAGAACTTGGCTGTTGCTTTTGTTGTCGACCGCGAAAACTATTCTGGTTCCTACGAAAGGAACCAGCCTTAGGTCTGTACATGGCTTGTATAGTCCTGACTGCCTTCCCGGCATCCTGTATTTTGGTGATAACTCTTTCCAATTCTTCACCGAACAGGACCGAGCCATTTATATGGGACATCCAGGATATTCTTCTGAACGTCCGAGGTAAATCCAGAGACCCTCAACCAGGAGTGTCTCTGGAAACAAATGCAAACAAGCGCCCGCTGGAGTCCGCCGAGTAATGGCGGCTCCAAAGGACTTGGGTCCCCGTCTGACCCAGTCGAGGAGGAGGTGAAAGCTCCTCCTCAATCTTCTCACCCTCCGGGAAATCCTTGATAAGGTCCTGGCCCTGTTCCCACAGGGCATTCTGAAACTGCACCATGTGCGTGAGGTAGTTGAGAGACCTTATAGAGCATGTAGCAGCCGCATACATTCGTCACCCCAGTGAATCTAGCTGTTTAGATTCCTGGTCTGGTGGCTGAGTACTCAGGTGCTGAGGTCTTTGAGACCGGTCGTGTGAGGCTGTAATGACCAGAGAGTCAGCCAAGGGCTGTTGTGCCAAGTAAGGGTCCTCCGTGGGTGCCCTATGAAGGCGGTCGGCCTTCTTAGGTACTGCCGGAGTGGAATGTGGGCATTTCCACGCTGCCTTGGTGACATCCATGAATGTATCCACCAGTGGTGGAACCACCACAGGCTTAGGATCTTTCTGCCTGAGATATCCTGCGAGGTGTTGTCTTTCGGGGTCTAAGTCTTCTGTCTCCTACCCCATATTCTCTTGGATGTGCCTCATGATGTCAGAGAAAGAGGGATCATCTGGTGGTGACCTGGGTAGCTCTTGTGGGTCTGGTGATGGGAGACTGATCGGAGAGGGTGACGTTGAAGTGTCTGAGGTATCCATCCGTGAGTTGTCCCCTGGCGGAGTAAGGCGTCTGACTGTAGGGCGTTTTGGTGGACGGTCACTGGGACACCCGGAGGGAGGTCTTTTCCTCTCGCGGGATCTGCCCCTAGGAGGCGGGGTAGGTTGCTTGGGTTCAGAAGATACCCTGTTGCCAGGTTCCTTAGGAGGAGGCTGTGGAGGCTTGGTGGGCACCACGTCCTTTTTGATGGTGTCCCACCAAAAATTAAAGAGGTCTTTCACCTCTTGCAGATTCAGGCAGGATGATGGGCCGGGCATTGGACCTTGGGGTGTAGTACGGTCTGGCGTCAGCTCTCGGGGCAGCCCGACGCCTCAGTGTCGCCTGTCTGGTCATCAGGAATAGGGGTTTCGACCTTCTTTTCTGAGGACCCCCAGCGACCAGTGTCAGCCGGCGTAGGTGGGTCTGGCATCGGTTCTTTGGCCCGTTTTGCGGGTGTCGGGTCGGTCGCCCGCGTGGGCTCTGAGGTCCGCTTGAGGGATGTCAGCTCAGTCATCTTCCTTGGAGGGGCGTCAGGTCCTCTTGGAGGTTGGGAAACCGAATGAAGGTCTGAGTCCCGGCATCGGTCTGATGCGTTGGCGCCCTGTTTTGGGGCTGCTTTTGACTTACGCCGGTCCGAGGCCTCGGGCCTGGCAGTCGAGCCGGACGTCCAGCTATCCTTCTTAGTTTTAAGAGGCTGAAAGGAGACTGTACTAGAGCCTCCCGAAGACCGTACCTTCACCAGAGGGGGAAGACAGTGAGCCTGGGAAGGGGACCTATCCGACCTCGTGGAGCTGGAACTGGCCCTGGAGTCCGAGACCCGACTCAGTGATCTGGCCCTATCCTTGTCCCGGTGCTTTTCATGGTGTTTCCCGGACTTATGGTGGGAGGAATCCCCCCTGGAGGAAGTTTTTTTTTTCACAGCCTTTAAGTTGTCTTCGAGAAGGAACCCCTTGAGATCTTTTTGGCGGCGGATCCTGGTCCTGCTGTTGAACTGTTGGCAGACGGAGCAGGCCTTGATGTCGTGCTCTGGGCCTAGGCACCGCACACAGACCGTGTGACGGTCCTTAAACGGGATCTGTTTGCTGCAAGCATACTTCGAAGGGTGTCCTTCGGTAGAAGGAGTCGGAGAAGAAGACATGAGGGTGATTTTAACAAAAAATACTTAATTTTGAGCGTCGTTCGTCGCTAGAGGCATCCGTGAGGCTGATGCTGGCGAGTCGACAGCAGGAAAGGAACTGAGAGATGCTAGGGGATCGCCCCTTTTGTATGATGCCAGACGCCGAGGGCGGGGCCGACGTCAGGAGCGGTCCCCTGCTGGATATTGCTAGCTAGAATTTTTCCGTGGGGTCCTGGCGCCTGCCGGCTTCAGTCCTTATGGTGTAACCTGCTGCAAGAGCTGTTTCTCGAAGTAAGATTCTGTTTTTATAGGATTGTGGATATGTTGTTCATCCACAATTATTGGCAGACTCCTAGCAGTTCTCTGGGAGGAAGGAGGCAAGGCGCACACTCCCTACTTAGGGAACAGAGATTGGAGAACTGAGGCCCCAAAACCAGCATCCCGGCATGACTCCAGGTCGATGAAGGTGTTTGCTGACTTCAGGTAGCAGCCCGGCAGATTTCCTGGATATGGATGTCCCTGGAGCAGCCACCGATGCAGCAGTATGGCAGGTGGAATAAGCTCTTATCCCTCTGGGAGACTCCTTGCCCGCTAACTTGTAAAACAGACTTATGCATGATGTAATCCATCTTGCAATTGTCCGTTTTGCTGCAGGTCTTCCAGAAGTGGCTTCAGCGTAGGTGATAAACAGCTGGCGAACCTCTCCCAATTTCCACCGTCCTCTCCTTATAACAGGAGAATGTCGTCTCAGGTCAAAGTATGGGCCCGTGGTCAGCCTCCGAGGTGGTAATTAGGGTAGTATACGGTGAGTTAATACCTGGTTAAGGTGAAACTCTGACACCACCTTCAGAAGGAATTTCAGGTGGGGGCGTAGGACAACCTTGTCCCTGTGGAAAACCAGATAAGGGGAGTCCACCGAAAGCACCTGGAGCTCCCCTGTCCTTCTGGTAGACATGATAGCCACCAGGAAGGCCGTCTTCCACGACAAGTGTGACAACTCACACTTGTGCACTGGTTCAAATGGCTTGCCCATGAGCTTTGTTAGTACCAGCAGTAGATTCCAAGGAGGTGGAGGTTCATGCACTGGAGGGGATATGTGGTCCAGGCCTTTGAAAAAGCGCCCGACCACCGTCTCCTGCGCCACCGTCGGCTGACCGGCCTGCACCCGGTAAGCAGAGATGGCCGCCAGGTGCACCCTAAGGGTCGAAGACCGAAGATTCCCTTTGGACAGACACCAAAGGTAGTCGAGAATGTTAGCCACCAGATAGGACAGAGGGTCCAGGCCCTTTTGCCCTGACACCAAATGGAAAACCTTTTCCATTTGAAGGAGTAACATTTCCTGGTCGATTCCTTTCTAGATGCCTCCACCACGGAGAGGACATTCTCGGAAAGGCCCAGAGCCTGGAACTCTAGCCGCTCAGGTACCAGGCTGTGAGGTGCAGGGATTGAAGGTCTGGATGGAACACTTTCCCTATATTTATGGAAATCAGGTCCAGACGTGTGCAAAGCCGCTCCGGGGGCCTGCAGCTGAGGCGATCTGGATACCAGAACTGCCGCAGCCAGTCTGGGGCTACCAGGATCACCTGCGCCTTGTCCCTCCTCACCTTGGGTAACACCTTGTGGATGAAGGGAAATGGGGGAAGGCACAGAGGAGGCCTGGGGTCCACAGCCTCGAGAAGGCATACCCTGCAGCGAGCCCTGCTGAGTGGGGGAGGATGAAACAGCCTCAGCTTGGTGTTTTCCTGAGGCAAACAGGTCCACCGGCGGTTTGCCCCAATGGGAGAACAAGTCATAAGCTACCTCTGGATGGAGAGACCACTCATGGGATGTCTCGCCTAAGTGGCTGAGAGCATCCACCAGATGGTTTGAGGCTTCTGCCACATGGATGGCTAGGAGATCTGCCTCCAGACGGCTCACGAGTGTCCAGATGCAGAGCACCTCTCTGCAAAGCAGAATGGTGTGTGTGCCGCCCTGTTTGTTGAGGTAGTACATGGTCGTGGTATTGTCCATCTGGACTTGAACCACATGACCCCAGAGCTGAGGCGCGAAAGCGGACAGTGCCAGTCTGACTGCTCTGAGCTCCAACAGGTTGATGTGGTATCGGGACTCCTTGGGGGTCCAGAACCGTGGGCCCTGTTGTCCTCCATGTGGGCACCCCAGCCCATGAGACAGGCATCGGTCGTAAAGACGGCTGTCTGATTGGGGCGGACAAATGAGATCCCTTCCTGCAATTGGTCTGGGGTGGTCCACCACTGGAGAGCGTCCCACATCTTCTGGGTTACAGTGATCAGCTGGTCGAAATGACCGTGGCACTGAGTCCACTGGGCAGCCAGCTCCCATTGAAGGGTGTGCATGTGCAACCGGGCCCAATGGACCACTAAGGTGCACGGCGCCATGTAACCCAGAAGGCGTAGAAAGTCTCGGGCAGGCGCAGTGCCCAACCAGAATGATTGGGCAAGGAAGGCTCCGCCCTGTCTGCTGGGAGCCGAGCTCTGCCCCGATGAAGCACATCACCTGGGAAGGCATGAGTTCCGACTTGCCCTCGTTGATCAGGAGGCTGAGTTGGGAGAAGGTCTGGATAGCCAGGTCCCTGGACCTCTCCACCTCCTGCTGGGTGGGACCTGCTAGGAGCCAATCGTTGAGGTAGGGGTAGATTCTGACCCCCCCCCTCCCCAACGCCTGGGAAGGGCTACCACCACTGCAATGCATTTGGTGAAGAGTCGTGGGGCCGATGGCAGGCCGAATGGCATGGCTCGGAACTCGTACAGGGTCCTTTCGGCTCTGAGGCGGAGGAACTGCTGATGAGACGGACAGATTGAGACGTGAAAAAACCCGTCCTGCAGATCCAGTGAACAGAACCACATGTTTTGCTCCAAGGATGGTATGATCTGGGACAGAGTGACCATTTGAAAGGAGCATGACCTGAGATGCTGATTCAGGTCGTGGAGATCTAGAATGGGGCACCAGGAAGTACCTGGAGACAAAGCCTGGGTCTGCTGAAGGATCCGCCACTGGGGCTACTGCCTCCTTGAGGAGGAGCTGAGCAATGTCATCTCGAAGAGCCGACTGGGTCTGGGCGGACACTCATTCCTCCCGAGGGGCACGGGCTCGGCTTGGAGGGTACTGCTCGAACTCCAGAGGCAGTCCCTGGCCGACAACTTCGAGAACCCACAATGTCCGTGGTAACAGTGAACCAGGCGGAAAGGAAGTGGCGGAGCCGGCCCCCCATAGGAGGACCCAGGGCTGGTGTGACGGAAGAGACGGAGGCAGCCCCCGCCTTGTCACTGAGCAGGCTTGGAGGAGGAGGAGGATCCATAGCCTGATCCTCTGCCTCCTTTACGGACCTGGGAGGACCCAAGCTTGGGCCAGGGGTGCCAAGATTGAGCCTGCTGCTGTTGTTGCTGCTGTCCACCCTGCAAGGAGGACTGCTGTGCCGCAGGGGAAGAGTGCCGAAAGGGCTTCTTCTTCTTCTGCTGGGTCTTGCCCGAGGAACCTTTGGCAGAAGTAGTATCCAAGGTGGCAATGGACTGCTCAATGCGCTGAAGGTGACCAGCCACTCCTGGGCCGAACAGATTGGTCCCTAGGAAAGGCACATCAGCCAGTTTGTGCTGAGTATCACCGGGAAGGAGGAGAGCCTTAGCTAGCCAAGCCCTGCGGCTGCCATTGAACGGGCACAAGAATCCCCAATATCCAGGGCTGTCTGAAGCGGTTGCTGGGCGACAGCTCGGCCCTGGTCCTGGACCTGCATGACCGTGGTCTGCATGTCCACAGGGAGATGTGGGAGGACTTCATCCAAAGACCCCAAGAGGTCATGGGAGAAGTGTGCCATGATGACGGCCAAACTTGCCTGACGAATGCCCAAGGAGGAAGCCGCATAGACCTTCCTGGTCGAATGGTCCATGAGCTTGGACTCTTTCTTGGGAGGTCGGTCAGTGTCGGCGGAACTGCCAGTATGCCTGAACACAGAGGCAGTCACTAAGCTCTCAGACGAAGGGTGCTCTGTGAACCCCGGAAGGGACACCATGGGCACCACATACTTGCAGGCCATGTAGGCAGATGGTGCTGGACAAGAGGCAGGATGCTGCCAGAGTTCTAGGGCTGGGCCAACAATAGCCTCGGCCACTGGAAAAGCCTCCGTTGGGGTATCCCCTCTCTTGAGGATGTCTGTGAGAGGGTACTCCGCCTTTTTCTGGACTGGTTTCAGGGGCATCCCTGTAGACTCAGAGATGAGGTGGAGAATGCCCTGAAAAGACGAAGGACCGTCCTATCCCACCGGCCGATTCGTCAGCCTCGGGATGGGAATGTAAGCTGGTCACATCGGAATCCGAAGAATCCGGGTATAACAGTTGACCGCCCAGGTCACCCTCGACCCGCCAGGGGCGGTCCGGGATGATGGTGACCGGAAGACACTGGGGAAGCCCAGTGTCTGGCCTATCTTCTTTAGAAGGAGCCCCTCCCACAGACTGCTTAGGTGATGGTTCCACCAGTATCGGCGGAGAGACCGGTTTTGGCCGAACCGGAGGTTTCACCAGTTCCACGGGCAGTGGAACCGACTTAGTCGGCTTCGGCCTGGAAGACGAGAGCCAAGTAATGGCCGGGGTGGAAGCCAGGGTCGGCTTGTGCCCGGACAAAATCAGCTGTTGCCACATGAGGTACCTGTAGTGCTGATGGAGTTTCTGTCGGAGCCTCTTCTTGTCCAAAGACAACCAATGGCGTTGCCTCTTTTTAGAGCGCTTATGGCTCTTCCTCGGCCTGTCGGTCGAGGGGGTCCTAGACCTCGTTCGAGATCGGACAGGCCGACTCGGTCGCTCGGGAGATGCCAGCGGGGCTGGTGACTTCCTGGGGTCCAGGACCACTTCCTCGATGGGATTCCCAGCAGGCTGGGTCTCCTCGTTGGGGAAGACAAGGACCGGAGTCCACTCCAGAGAGTCGGCGACAAAGGGGCAATAGGATCGATGACGATTTCCACGTTGTCGACCGAAACCTTGGTCGACTGGCCAGATGGCAAAGCTGAAAAGCCAGCGGCCGAGGAGGCAATCTCGACCGAGGTCGAGACCGACGGTTCCTGGGACCGAAATCTCTCCTGATCCCAAGAGCATCTCCGTGGGGATGAAGACGGTCCCAGGTCTTCCTCCCGCTTACTGGATCAAGAGGAGTTCGTGCCCACAGGACTCTCTCCCTTAGTCGGGAGAGATTGGTACAACTCTCGGAAGGAACTCGAGAAGGTGGAGCCCATGTTGAGCGGAACAAAAAAGCTCTGAGTGATCTCTGCAGCCCGAGCCACTTCCTCTTCGAATGCCTGCATGCGTTCCAGTTGCTCGGCAGATCCCGCAGCCATGGAAACCGCCCACTGAGCCTCCTTGGATTTCACCGTCAGGTTCTGTTTCTCCGGCCTTCTCAGTTTCTGGCGTGCGAGACGGCAGTTGAGAACATTACAATGGAAGGCGAGGCAAAGATCATACTTTGAGGTGTCATTTGTTGACACCAAGACAGTACACGTACGTGGTGTGGGGATCGATGCGTGACATCTTCTGGCTGCAAGGGCACCGACCAAATCCGGGGGAAGACTTGTCTTTCATAATAGAAGATTGATAGTCATGATCGCAAATGTGAACCAGACGAAGTTTCGGAATAACTGAAGGTTTAGAAGCCAGGGCCTAATGAAATGCGTCAGCATGAGAGAGGCAACCGGTATCTTCCAGTGGAAAGGAAGATCTGGCGTCATGGGGCGGAGCCAAGGATTATACCACCCGGGTGGGTGGGTGGAGCCAGCTTGAAGACTTCTGGCGATCCTTAAATGGAAAGGGGACATGCCAATAAGTGTGGATGAACAACATATCCACGATCCTAGAACATCCTTTTCGATATTCCTTCTCAGATTACAGATTTATCACAGGGCTAACAGTGACCTCATGTGTGCTGTGACATCACAAGGAGGTGGAGAGTTTGACTTTCAATTTGCCAAGCATTTGAAGGAAAAGACACTTATCTCTGGACTCCAAACAAAGCACGTCTGTTCCAACACAGCACACCTTCATCTGGAACTTTTAGCTAGACTACATCATTTTTAAACATCATGCATTTTGTTCTGTAAAATTCCAAATTATTTTTGGACTGTAAGTACAGGATATCTGCTCTATATGTGTTTTGCATTTTATCTATTTTTTTTTAACCCTAGTAAACATTTTTGGTTCTCCTTAATCCTGTTTGAATCTTTCTTTTGGATGTGTAAGCTGAAACTGTATTGGGAAATTCTGAAACTGTTAAGTGCTCAAGAAAAGGGCGTGTTACTGTCTTGCTAAAGGTAAAAATATGCCTAGGTCTTGCATTGAGTCGTAAGGGTACACTTGGGAACCTGGCTGGGTGCCACAGGGTGAAGGACTGTACTGCATTCCCCGAAGAGGGTACATATCTGAGCCTGTTAACTGGGTATGCTAGCGAAAAGGTTCACATTTGACTCCCAGGACTCGAGGCTAGTAGGTGATTTCAACCCAAAACAGACAGGAGGGATACCCTGTTTGTCCCCTGTTCACACATTGCACTTCAAGGTTTGGCACTGTGGGAGCAGAGGGCCTGACCTGCAGAGTGCAGTTGTGACAGTCGCCACTCCCCATTTTTCTTTGTGGTGAGGAAGTACCTTGAGTAAAATCCTTTTCCCCTTTACTGTGGAGGCCTGGATTCCTGGTCCGGTGGCTGTGTACTCAGATGCTGTGGTTGTTGAGACCTATCATGGGAGGCTATAAAGACCAGGGAATCAGCCAGGGGTTGTTGTGCTAAATACGGGTCCTCTGCACGGGCCCTGTACAGGCAGTCAGCTTTCTTTGGCACCGAGGGAGTGGAGTGCGGACGCTTCCACGCAGCCTTGGTGACATCCACGAAGGTGTCCACCAAGGGTGGCACCACCACAGGCTTAGGGTCCTTCTGCCGAAGGTAACGAGCTAGGCGCTGTCTCTCGGGGTCGAGATCTTCCGAATCCCATCCCATGTTCTCCTGGATGTGCCTCATGATTTTGGAAAAAGAGGGATCATCTGGAGGTGACCTGGGCAGGTCTTGTGGGTCAGGTGATGGGATGCTGACTGGAGAAGGAGACCTGGAGGTATCTTAGGTGTCAGGTCTAGAACCATCCCCCAGTGGAGTGGACTGTCGATGTCTGGGTCGCTTAGGACTGGGAGACCCTGAGGGAGATCTTGAAGGGGGCCTTCTCTGTTCTTTAGATCTTCCCCTAGGAGGTGGAGTAGGTTCCTTGGGGGTTGGTGGTCTTCCTACTGGCCCCTGCGGTGGAGGAGTGGGAGTAGGAGGTGAGAAGGAGTAGGAGGAGGAGGTTTTACTGGGATCACATCCTTCTTTATTGTGTCCCACAAAAGTGGAGAGGTCTTTGACCTCCTGAATATTCATGCGGACTGACCGGACCTGGCGTCAGTGGTCTGTCGCCAATGTCAGTGGGGTCCAAGGAGCCTCGGTTGGCGAAGGCTCCTAGGCCAAACCAAGCGTCCTCATTGTCGCCTGCCTGGTCATCAGGTAAACGTCGGGTCCTCCTCTGTAGAGTCCCGGCGACCGGTGTCCACCGGTGACAGGGAGGCAGTCTTCGGCTCCGGTGAACGTCACACTGATGTCGGGTGCTTAACCGAAGTCTGGTCCGACGGGCGTTTAACTGATGAAGGATCGGTAGCCCGCTTCAGGGACATCAGGTCCTTAGTCTTCCTGGGAGGGGGATCCGAACCCCTAGGAGGCTGGGAGGCCGATCTGGTGTCGGAGTCCCGGTGTCTCTCTGAGGAAGCTTGAGGTAGTTTTGAAGAGGACTTGGACCGGTGACAGTCTGAAGACTTCGAGGAGGCCCGGGAGGGTGCTGAGGAAGCCGAAGGCCTGGAAGTCTTGATGGGATGCAGAGAAGCCAAAGTGCTGCCTGAAGACTTAATCTTTACAGGAGGGGGCCGAGAGTGAGCCCTGGAGGGAGAGCAGTCTGAGCGCGTGGAGCCTGAGCTGGTGCGCGAGTCCGAGGCCCGGTTAGGGGATCTGGACCTGGCCTTCTCCCGATGTTTGTCCCGGTGCTTATGGGACTTAGAGGTAGACTCACCTCTGAAGGCAGGGTCTCTGTCCATGCTTTTCAACTTTTCTTCCAAGAGAAACCCCTGAATTGCCTTCTGGCAGTGGATCCGGGTGCGACTATTGAACCGCTGGCAAAAGGAGCAGGCCTTGGTGTCGTGTTCTGGGCCTAAGCACCGCAGACAGGATGAATGTAGATCCTTGAAAGGGATCTGTTTGCAGCAAGCACACTTGGAGGGACGTCCTTCTGAGGAAGGAGTTAGAGATGCCGACATTTAGAGGAAAACTTTGAAAGTTCTAGGCATCGTTCGCTAGAGTGGGACCGTGAGGCCGATGCTGGCGAGTCGACGGCGGGAAAAGAAAGTACAGTTACGTAAGAACTTACCGTAACAGTAGATCTTCGAGAACAGCTCTTGCAGCAGGTAACACCATTAGGACTGAAGCCAGCAGGCGTCAGGACCCCACGGAATTCTTCTAGCTAGCTAACTTCAGCGGGGACCACCCCCGACAGTTGGTCCCACCTCTGACGTCAGGCATAGTACATAAGGGGGCGGTCCCGACAGATTCCCCAGTTCTCCCGCTGGAGACGTCCGGCCACAGGACGACATCAGAATGGGAGACCGAGGATCTACCATCAGAAGACAAAAGGGCGTAAGCCCCTGCTCAAGGCTCGGTAAGCCATGCCTCCTCCAAGGGGGAAGGTGGGCGGGAAGGTACCTGCTGCAAGAGCTGTTCTCGAAGATCTACTGTTACGGTGAGTTCTCACGTAACTGTGCTATCTTCATGAGATACAGCTCTTGCAACAAATCTTCCTCAATTAGGACTGATTTCAAGCAATAGCGCTTGTAAGCATTCTGGGAGGAGGATAGGAAAATCCATCCAAGTCCTGACTCTAGGACAGGAGACCCTGTAGCACAGCCAGGCCGAAACCGGCTCTTAGCCTGAAGCAATGTCCAGGCTGTAATGCCTGATAAAGTATGCACAGAGCTCCAAGTGGCTGCAGCACAAATGGCAGAGGAGGAGACGTTGCGAAGTGCTGCAAAGGAGGTAGCCACCCCCCTAGTGGAATGGCCCCGGACTGTACCCGGGAGGGGCTTCTGCTTAGCATCATAGCAGTATGATATACACTGGACAAGCCAGCAAGAAAGGGACTGCTTCGATACTGGTTGGCCCATCATCCTATCAGCGAAGGAAACGAAGAGTTGCTCCGACTTGCGAAGCTGTTTAGTCCTGTTCAGGTAATACCTTAGACAACGGTGAGCATCCAGGGTGTGGAGCAGCGCTTCTCCTCTATTAGAATATTTAGGGAAATATACAGGCAGGTCAATGTCCTGATTGAGAGTGAGTGCAGAGATCACCTTAGGCAAGAACTTAGGATTAGTCCTCAGGACACTCTGTCCTGGTGGAAAATCAAATAAGGTTCCTTACACATTAGAGCGTGAAGCTCGGAAATTCTCCTTGCTGGCGTAACAGCAACTAAAATAATGTTTTCCATGACAGGAAGCGCAGCTCACAATTCACGGCAGGTTCAAAAGGGGGAAGCGTGAGCTGTTCCAGGACAAAGAGTAAATCCCATGGAGGAACAGGGTCCTTAATGGGTGGCCTAAGGTGTAACACCCCTCTCAGAAAGTCTCGAGAGGCGTCAAGTTGCGCCACTGTGCGCTGTCCCACTGGGAAGTGGTAAGCAGAAATAGCGCAAAGGTGCACCTTAATAGAGGAGTAGGCGAGACCCGAATGGAAAAGGGAGAGCAGGTATTCTAACACCGCTTTCACCGGACAACCTAGAGGGGAAAGGCCGCGTGCTTGCGACCACAAGCAAAAACGGCGCCATTTCATGGCATACGTCACATGCGTTGCCGGCTTTCTGGCCACGGAAAGAACTTCTGCCACCTCTTGCGAGACCCCGTGTCACAAAATGGCTATGTCTCTAGGAGCCAAGCATGCAGGTTCAGTGAGCGTAAGTCTGGGTGGACTACAGAACCTTCCTCCTGAGACAAGAGATGGGAGCTGAAAGGCAACGGAATGGGAGGTTCCCGGGACAGCTGTATTAGCAAGGGGAACCAGATCTGTCTGGGCCAGAATGGGGCTACCAGGATCATTGCTGCATGCTCCCTTCGCAGTTTGAGAAGAACTCTCTGGATCAACGGGAAGGGAGGGAAAGCGTAGAGGAATCTGTCCACCCAGGAGAGGGACAACGCGTCTCGCCAGAAAACACCAGGCCCTGGATCTAGCGAGCAAAAATTGGGCAGTTTGCGTTGGATGGGAAGCGAATAAGTCTAGTTCTGGGTGCCCCATCGAAGAAACAGATCCTCTGGACCCCTTGAAGAAGTTCCCACTCGTGGACTCTGGCCTGGGAGGCGACTCAGGCCGTCTCGATTATGTTGTCCACTCCGGGCGTGAACTGCAATCAGGTTCGCGCCGTGTCAATTACCCAATCCCACACTCTTGGCTTCCTGCAAAGTGGGTAGAGTGTGCGCCTCCTTGTTTGTTGAGGTAATACATCACCGCGTGTTGTCTGTCTGAAGCAGAAGAGTGCACAGCAGGATTTCTGACTGAAAGCCTGCAGGGCATAGAGGACCGCCCTCATCTCCAGCACGTTGATGTGGAGGTGGGCTTCCTGAGGGGTCCATGTTCCCTGGGACCTCACCCCGTTCAAGTGCGCTCCCCACCCTAGCCCTGAGGCGTCTGTGGAGAGGATTATCTCCGGGGATGGCGCTGTAAATGGGACACCTGCAGAAAGTGTCGCTGGGTCTAGCCACCATTGCCAGTCTCGAATCACGGCATTTGTGATTCTGACCGGATGCTGCATGTGGTCTTGCCTTTGGTCCCACGGCACCTTGAGCATCCACTGAGTTACCCGCATGTGGAGCCTTGCCAAAGGGACTGTCGGAATGGCCGCAGCCATGTGTCCGAGCAGGCGAGGACCAGCCTGGCAGGGACAGTCTTCTTCGCGAGAGATCCCTGATGAGGGATCTGATGCGTTCGCTCTGTCGTCTGGGAGAAATGCTTTCCCTGAGCGGTGTCCAGAACTGTGCCTATGAACTGCAGCTTCTGTGACGGTACGAGGAGAGACTTCTCGTAGCAGATTATAATGCCCAGAGACTGGAACAAGTCCTGAGTGCTCTGAATAGCCAGCAACAACGCCTCTCTGGAGGCGGCCATGAGAAGCCAATCGACCAAGTACGGGAACACATAGTGGCCCTGTCTCCTTAAGGACGCTGCCACGACTGCCATGCATTTGGTAAAGACCCTGGGGGCCGATGACAGTCCGAATGGAAGGGCCGGAACTGAAAATGGTGGCCGAACTCGAGCGCAGGAACCTCCTGTGCGCTTGAGCCACAGGGATGTGCAGGTAGGCGTCCTGCATGTCTAGGGACGCTAAAAAGGCGTCCTGCTTCAGCATGGGAATGAGGCCCGGAAGGGTCACCATGTGAAATCGTTTGTAGGCGACTGACGTATTTAGGTCGCTGAGGTCCAAGATTGGACGGAGGTCCCCTGTTTTCTTGGGAACCAGAAAGAAGTGGGAATAGTATCCGGAATCTATCTGGTTCTCTGGAACATACTCCACTGCTCCCTTCTGCAGAAGCGTGAGTATTTCTTGCTTGATAAGCAATTTGTGCTGACTCGAGTAACGGGAGAGCAGAGGAGGCCTCGAGGGTGGCTTGTCTGCGAATTCTATAAAGTGGCCTTTTTCGACCAACTGAAGAACCCACCTGTCGGTGGTTATGGACTGCCATCCTGGCAGGTAGTGCATCTCGACCCGGACCTTGATGTCCCGTTGATCCTGAGGGGGGGCCAAGAAGGAAAGTCAGGCTGTGGCGGCAGAGGGAGCCACAGGCTGAGCCAGCAGCTGGAGCTGACTTCTGCCAGCGGGCTGTCTTCCCTGGTCTCTGCGGAACGGAGGCCCCTCTGTTGTGGACGGTCTGGGACTGTTGTCTCTGTGTCCGTCCACAGAACAGCTTGGTTCCTATGAAAGGAACTAAGCTTTGGTCGGTACACTGCCTGGACCGACCTCACTGCCTTCCGGCCTCTTGGAGCTTGGTGAGAACCTTCTCAGAGGGTGCACCAAAGAGAACTTCTCCTTCGAAAGGCGTCCATGATGTTCTTCTGGACGTCCGGGGTAAATCCGGAGACATGAAGCCATGAGTGTCTCCGGAGCCATATGCCTGAAGCTGCCGCTCTGGCCGAGAAGTCCGCGGAATCATATGCGGCTTGCAGCACCTGGGTTCCCACGTCCGAACCCGTACGGAGGAGCTGCAACATCTCCTCCTTCTGCTCACCTTCTGGCAATTTCTCCGCCAGATCCAGTCCCTGTTCCCACAAAGCATTTTGGAACTGCACCATGTGGGCAAGTAGTTCAGGGATCTGATGGCGCAGGTAGTGGAGAGCATGTATGCGCCTGCCCATAGCGTCCAGCTGTTTGGACTCTGGTCCGGTGGCAGGGTGCTCAAATGTTGCGGTCTCTGAGACCCGGTCATGAGAGGCTGTGATGACAGAGAGTCGGCCAGAGGATGTTGAGCCAAGTACTGGTCCTCCTAGGAGCCTTGTACAGGCGGTCAGCTTTCTTCGGCATCGACGGGGGCGGTGTGGGAGCGCCCACGCTGCCTTGTGACGCTCCACAAAGTGTCCACCAAGGGTGGCACCACCACAGGCTTGGGATCCTTCTGCCGAAGATATCTAGCAAGGTGTAGTCTCTCGAGGTCTA
The DNA here is from genome assembly GCA_016271365.2 of Neoceratodus forsteri. Classification (NCBI taxonomy): domain Eukaryota; kingdom Metazoa; phylum Chordata; order Ceratodontiformes; family Ceratodontidae; genus Neoceratodus; species Neoceratodus forsteri. The sequence continues at coordinate 312,626,612 of CM028137.1, read as the reverse complement.
ACTCTTCTGCATCCCAGCCCATGTTCTCTTGGATATGTCTCATGATTTCCGAGAATGATGGGTCATCGGAGGAGATCTAGGAAGCTCATGTGGGTCCGGAGAGGGGATCGGAAGGGGAGAGAGGGATCTGGATCTTGTCGAGGACTCTGATCCTGTATCCTCCGTCGAAGGCGAATGACGGCATCTTCTGGGTCTCTTAGGACTGGGTGACCCTGAAGAGGATCTAGACAGAGGTCTCCTTTTATCTGGTCTTCCCCTTGGAAGGTCCGTAGGCTCCTGGGAGGTACTCGGCCTGCTGCCCCGGATTGGGAAGGGGGCGCAGGGGCCGGAGGGGTCGCAGGTGGTGGAGGAGGAGGAGGTAGAGGAGGTGGTGTGGGAACCACATCATTTTTAATGGTATCCCAACAGTAGGTAAATAGCTCCTTAACCTCAGAAAAAGAAAGGCCTGATGACGGACCAGGAGCCAGTGGCCGGTCATCGGGTTCCATCGTCGGCTCCTCAGGGGCCTCAGGTTGCGGGAGGGTTCCCTGGGAGGCTCGACAGGACTGGGTTCGCCCGTCTGGTCCTCGGGCTGTGTCAATTCCTCCTCCGTAATAGTCTCCTGACCGAGGCGTCGGTAGGCGTCGAAGTCTCTTCTCAACTACGTGCGGACGTCGGCCCTCCTGCCAGCGACCCTGGGGGTGAAGGCCTGACCGGCGACGGGCGTCTGGTGGTCGACGGCTCCTGGGACCTGTGATGAGTGGCCGATGTCGGACGGGCCGACGTCGAGTCCGACGGCTTCTTAAGCGAGGTAAGCTCCTTAGTCTTCCGCTGGGGAGGAGGAGGCAAGGAGGCAGACCTGATGTCGGGTTCGGAATGGCGGGAACCCGACTTGTGGTGATGATGATGGTCCCCAGACCTAACCAGGGCTTTGGAAGAAGAGGACAAAGAGGGCCTGGAGGTCTTGGCCCGTGAGGAGGAAGAGGAGCCCAAAGGTTTCTTCACCGCAGCGGAGGGAGGCTGAGAGCGGGCCCGGGAAGGCGAACAGTCGGACCGGGAGCTGGAACTACGGGAGTTGGAGGCCCTAGACGGGGACCTGGATGGAGCCTTCTCCCTGTGCTTCTCAGAATGTTTCCGGGCTTTCTCAGCAGAACTCCCCTTGGAGGTGTCCATGGCCTTAACTTTCTCCTCGAGCAGGAGCCTGCAGAGCCTTCTGGTGGCGGATCCGAGTCTGGCTGTTGAACCCCTGGCAGAAAATACAGGACCCGGGTGGCCGTGGTCTGGGCCTAGGCACGGGCGCGGGCGAATGCGGATCCTTGAGCGATTTGCTTCCACAGGCGCACTTGAGGATGGCCTTCAGCGGAGGTTGGAGAGACATCAGACAGCAACTGAGCCGAAAAATGAACTTTTCCCGAAGGAAGAACTTGACCATGCGTCCGGCGCTAGAAACGATCTGAAAGGTCGAGACATGCAAGTCGGCCGGGAAAAGAACTAGGGGAATCTGGCCGGACCGCCCCCTTATATCTTCGCCTCGACGCCGAGGTGGGACCGACGTCAAGGTCCTCGCTGAAGTTAGTTAGCTAGAAGGCCTCCGTGGTCCTGACGCTTGCCGCTTCAGTCCTAATGTGTTACCTGCTCAAGAGCTGTATCTCAAGTAAGATCTGGGGATTCTGGGGACCACCCTTTTATATGATGCCTGGCGTCAGGGAGTCCCCACTGGATACTGCTAGCTAGAAAATTTCCGTGGGGTCCTGGCATCTGCCGGCTTCAGTCCTAATGGTGTAACCTGCTGCAAGAACGGTTTCTCGAAGTAAGATCTGCCACTTCCCCTCTAGCAGCTTCCTCTGTGAGTTTCAATCTGATCTGAATACTTGTTCTTAAGGGTGGGAAGGATCTGAAACTGAAGGACAAACCCTGACTCACTACCTCCAGGACCCACCTGTCTGTGAGCCAGCCTGCCTCCTACCAGTACAGGGGAGGCGACCTTGGCAACCATGTCAGGGATTCTGCTCAGGCTGGGCTGGGCCTGTCCAGACTGAGCCCCGCGTCTAGATCCACTTCTTCCTCAACCTCTGAAGTACCCTGTTTGTTGGCGATACTGCTGGTCCTCCTGAGCGGCCTGAGCTTGAAAGAAGCACCTACCATAAGAAGACCTACCTCTGCCCCCCTTCCATAAGGCCTGTAGGAAGCGGTAGGCTTTTCCTTGGCTGAGTTGCTCTTGTAGATGGTTTTGTATTCATCTACTTTCTACATGTAAGCCTCTGTTTTGTCCCCAAAGAGTTATTCTCACAGGGGAAGTCTATGGCTTTTGTCTGGGTATCTTGTGGAAAATTAAGTGTCTCTGAGTCAAGTAAATCTTCCGAGAGCCACTGTACTGGCCATCCACCTGGCAGCAGTGTCATTAGCATCTGCTGCCATCTGGGACTGATATTTGGAGGCTTCTAAGCCGACCCTTGTATACTCTGCCAAGTCACCTGCCAGACCAGAGGGGCCTTATCTGCTATTGCTAAGACCGACTGCCACAATGATTTTAGATACTGGGCAGCATAGGCCATGTAATTTGGCTGTCTAACCGAGAGTAAAGCTGATAGCCTATTTTTTGCCAAGCTATCAATCTTTCTTGAATCCTTTTCTAGTGGGTGGGATGCCAAAGGCATCCTTGCCCTGTCGCAGGCTACAGTCTGAATAACACCTTCATAATCAGGGTGAGAGAATAAAAACTCTACTCCTTCCCTGTCCAGTTGGTATTTTCTGTCAGCCCTTTTGTCCAAGGGAGGTACAGAATTTGGTATCTGGAGTATCTTTAAGACATGTTTCTTGAAGAACTTATTTATAGGCAATAACATTTCTTTGGTAGGTGTCAGTCCCATGTGGTCGAGGTATTCCACCTCCTATTCATCTTCTACCAGCTCAGTGGTAGTGATGTTTAAAGTCTCTACCATCTTCTTCACAAAAGTGAAATGTGATGGAAAATCCTCAGGCAACCTAGGTGGAGACTCAAACTCTTGGTCTGAGGAAACCTCAGGCTCTATGGGTTCCACGTCTCCCTCATCTTCATATTTCCCATATTCCTGCGTCTCAGGAACTGAGGATGCAACCAGAGTTACCGGTACTGTTGGAAATGGAACCGATATCAATCCTTGCAATGCCTGAATTACTTTGAGATCCTGAGCAACAGACTCAGATGAAGGCAACTCAGTTTTTTTCTGTAGAAGTCCCCTTTTGCGTTCCAGCTGGGGGTTCTAAGTGCTTTGCCTTCTTTAGCTTTTTAGCCGGTTCCAATTTGTCAGCCGGTTCACTTGGTCCTAGAAGATTCACCTCATCCAGGGTAGATGGCTCTTTTTCAATGGTCTCATCCGTATGTTTTGAGGGAGTACGCTGGTCAGAGCCATTACCTCCCATTTCTGTATCTGAAGCCAACTTTTTCTTTAATCTTTACTGTTTTTTTCCTATTGTTTTTCTGGGAAGGTTTTAAATATTTCACATTCAACTGCGAAGCGGGATTAACCAAGACAGACAGCACATTCATCGTGTTTGTCTGCCTTGGCAAAAATCTCCACACTGAACACAATTCTTAAACCCAGCAGGGACAGTTTTCTTCTTTGGTTTATCTGACATTATATTTAAATGGCAAAAACCAAAAGTAAACTACAACAGAAACCCTTATTTTTTTTTTTTTGGGGAGGCTGGGTTATAATGTAGTTTCAGGAACCACAGTTAGTTCCTGTGAGAAACAGAGATAAACAGAAAAAGAACCGGAAAGTATCGGTTCTGCTCTAAAATAGAAAAAAATACTAAACTAAAAACTGAAGTAAAAGGAGTAGAAAAACCCTGACTGAAGTGTTCGTTCCTCGACAGTTACAAGGAATCGGGAGGAACCGCTAACTAAGAATATAAAAACTAAACTAACTTAGCGTAAACTATTAAAACAGAAGATAAAGGCAGCAGATGAAAATAAAATACAATGTTACTTGTTTTCTGAGGTAAACAACGTAAAACAACAATGAAAAATCACAACTGTGAGGAGAGATCACCGGGGCGTCTTGACTTAGCAGGCAGAGAATGAAATCTGACTGTTTTAGAATGCAGCAGCTGATGAGCAACATTTGAATAAGATGCACGAGCCAATGATGGGTTCCATCATTTACATACATTCCATTCTCCAGGCAGCTCTACTATTCAGGCTGACTGGAAGAATTAAGAATACTGAAGAATTCCTGGGGTTAGAACCTGTTCTTCCAGCAGAAGAAAAGATCTGAGTGCTGTGAGACAGGGACTGGAGAACAACTGACTGGGTGGTAGGAGATGCCAAGCTCTGAGACGAGTTCTGATACCTGAACATGCTTAGTGGAACTGCAGTGTGGGTAGTGAACTGAATCCAGGGAGTCAGAATGCCTCTTATTGCTCTGTTAGTACAGCAAGAATATGTAGCTAGTAGCCATAACTAATTTTTAACACAAACATTTATTGTATTTTGCATATATGAGAAACCCACTCATGTCAACAGGTGTCTGGTTACAAACATGACATTTCCGTTAGCCAACGGTAATTCCTATGTAGCCACTGGCTGCTGTATTTTACACCATCTAGTTACACTATATGTCAACGCAAAAGACTTGAGAGGAATTTAGACAAGTACCGGTTTGTTGCACAGCTCCAGCAGTTTGTCAGTAAGCCGGTTTGCGTCTCCTATAAATTTTCCTAAAGAACTTCTCAGATGTGTTGCTTTCTGTAGGATTTCCTTGCATCTGTTTACACGCATTGGGTAAGAGGACTGTGGAACAAAAGCCAATAGTTAACCAACACATAATGAAAAGAACTCCAGACAACCCACAAGAGGCATATTCTTAACAAGTTCAGATACAAAATGAATAGCGGTTATCAATGCTCCCCTCACATCTTTCTCATTTTAAATGAGCTGGAAAGTTATAAATTAAAAAATGACGACAGGCTGGGTTACTGGCTCAGGTACATCATGTTGCTCTCCTATGTAGGTGAACTGGGTTTGTGGAGTGAACCCAACCAGCTGCACCATGCTGGTGGTACCAATGAACACTGAAGGAGGCAGGCTCTTAAGTTCTGAGGAGTGGCTGGACAAGTCTTCCTGCAGCAGTGCCTCCTGTGGGCAGTGGGGTGGCTTTGTTGTTACATGACATCAACCCCCCACACAAGCCAGTCTATTAATGGGATACTGACGTGACTATGTCAGGAGGTGGGGTGCAAGGGCTCTCATACAGGAAAGAAATCACTCTGCCAGCCCAGTAATGATGGTCAGCCCTTCACCACTGGTTCGGAGCCCACTTTAAGCTTCCCTTCCTATAGCTGGCACTTTTCTGGGTCACCACCCTGCTGACACAGCTCCACTAGAGGGTGCAGCTCTGGGGCACCACTGGTGACAGAGGGAGGCCAGGACTGGATGGTAGTGACAAGGGACTTTGACTCAGCAAAATAACCTAGGGGCAACCCAAGGAAGCTGGCACGTTAGTCCAGTGTACGGTAAGGCAGGGAAAAACTGTCAATTAAAAGAAAGTGAAATGTTCAGTTACTTACCAGTTAACAGCAGATCTTCAAGAGAATCTCCTCCACAGAGCTATACACATTGAACTGTAAGCAGCTGGCAACAGGACAACCTGCAAACCTTTGCCAGTCTGGGGCTGCCCAAGAGGACGTACATTGTTGTCTCATGTGTAATCGTGGGCTGCTCTATACCATTTCAGTTTCCTGCTGGAGACAGACTCTTGAGTTGTGCACTTCCAAGACTGGGAAACAAAAACTCCCAACCAGTTCGATAGGACAGGTTGGGATGAAGAGACCCCATCAAGGGGAACAGAGAGAAGAGAAGACCAAACATGCAGCAATCGGCAGGTCTTCAGCAATATTACATCTGAAAAGACTGATGGGGGTAGGTGTGAGGGAGATCTGTGACTCTATGGAGGAGAGTCTGTCAAAGATCTGTTGCTGGGAAGTATTGCAACGACCTTCTTTGATTATATCTACCTACATAGAGCCACACAAACTAAACAATTCCAAAGCAGTAAGCACTTCTGAGCAGGAAGAAAACCAGGCATGATGGGCACTTAAAGTAGCTCCCCAAGACGATAGGCCTTGGAAGATGACAAGGCCGAAGCCAGCCTGGCAACGTGACAGTAGATATGCAATAATGTGCTCAAAGTCTTTCCAAGTGCAGTACTTAAGACCAGATTTCAGAAGAGTGTTAATGTTTATGACAAATTTTGTCCTTGTACTCTTCAACATACAGATAATTTGTCACGTTATTTTTAACTGTACCTGGTATGCTGTGTATAGAAATAAAGTGGTTAAAGTCAATTTTACTCAGGATTCTTTTTACTGCATGTGATGAAATAATTGTATTGGTAGTATCCAAACACATTAATGCAATATATAGATTATGGACAAGATTTGTTAAGACTGGGGGTTCTTTTTTTTTTCAATTCTGTTTCATCTCCTACGGGTCCAGGACCTCTCTTGGGCAGTCCACTTACCTGCCGCTCTACCGCCCACTGTGACCGGCTGCCTCCTCAAAGACGTTAGCGCACCCCACGGGCCCACCAGGCCAAGGTCCGCGAGGAGATCAAGGGGCAGAGGCAGAGGTTCAGTTTCGGACATGTGGAGGCCAGGAACTGGGATGCCATTGCCTATCCAGCCTGAAGGTTTTTTTTTGTACCCCCCCACCCCGAGCATGGCGTGCAATGACACCATGGTGCACGGCAACCCTGCTGGCATCCACCATGCTCGCCCACACAATTTTGGTCTGTGATCCTGCAGTACCCCAAGTCTCCACCTGGGGTCACTGGGACACCGGACATCTCCAAAGCCCTCCCCCCAGGAAAGGAGAGCTGTCCTGGGGACGCTCAATCCCTTCCCACCCCTCCTGACCCCCGGCGCCCAAGTCCGAACCCAGGTCGCCGACATGGTGCGAGGTGTGGCGTCCAGCACCTCAACCCTCAGCTCCACCGGGGTGGTAGACACTGGGGATTCTTGAGACTATTTTTGTCTTCCTGTTGCTTCATCTTTACAATTGTACCGAAATGGTTTAAGAGTCTGCAAGATAATACTGGAGCTTTACTCTGCTCTGAGGGGATTATATACTGTGATGATTAAAATGTTATGATTCATGCTATTTGATGCCACTGTAAAATAGTTATATGCTGTTTCCCCTAATATGGAAATGTCTTAAGAGTCTTTCTGTATTTTTACTATGTTTTATGACATGATTGTACTTAGGGTTCGACAAATCCGATAGCCCGATGTCCCGGGCTACCAGATTTCGGACAAGCAGTTGGTGACAGGGGTACCTGTCCGCGGACAAGTACTGCATTAAAAAAAAAAAAAAAAAAGGTTTTCCACTGCATTACCAGGTTCCTCCACTACAGCGCTCGCTGGCGATGTCAGAGTCTGGCCATCATGTGACCCACATAGCTACACACATGGTGTTCAGCGGGGCGGGAGGGAGAGTGAGCAGCGCTGAGAGAGTTCTGCTGGGAGCGAGCTGCGGCCGCAGGGGGAATCTGAGGTGGATCCAGTCATCGGACTGGCAGCAGGTGTCCGTCTCATCCGGTCAAAGAAGATCTGGCTGTTCTGGTAAGGGACCCATTCGCTAGCAATGGCACAAACTGGTTGGCAGGGTTAACAGGAGGTGCGCTCCTCTCACTTTAATTTCATTTAGATGAGAAAGGTCTTGCATGCCTCTGAGTTCATGCGAGGGGCCGGGTGTTTTTTTAGGAGCTAGTCTGGAGTCAGGGACTGTGGAAATCACTGCCTGCCACACTTGCTGTTGCTTGTGCCTGGGCTGCCATGCCATTAATAAAATATAAAATAAATTTTGGAGCTGCTGCTGCTGCAAAAGCGGAGATCGGGGGAGGGACACAATTAGGGAGGGTGAGTGGTGTTGGTGAGCCAAGGATGGGAAGCAGCCAGTACCCATGGCCATGAGTCGTTTTGAATTCATACTGACTGCAAGAATTTTATTAAAAGAAAAAAAAGGGTGACTGTTGGATCGGAAGGGAGTGGGACCGTATATGTGTGGTGTGGAAAATGAGTAATGTGACGAATCACGATCGTGGCTGCACTAAGGGAACAAGAACACAACTCTTGAGGCTGAGCATGTATAAGAGCCTAACTAAGCTACAGCAGTGAAAGTAAAACAGGAGAAAGAATGAGCTGAGGTGAAAGTTACAACCTGTACAGAATTGTGACTGAGAAAAGTGAGAATAAACAAAACGAGACTAAAGGGAGGGGTGAAAGTGAGAAGTGTGGGCCTTGTTGTGAAAGTTTTGTTGCTTTTAAGAGATAGCATAAGACTTTTTACAAAAAAAATATAGCTACCAGTACACTGTGTGTGTGTGTGTGTGTGTGTGTGTGGGGGCGAAGGCTGAGGAGTAAAGGAGGAGTGGAACTGCCCAAAGAAAATGAAATAAGCCTGATTGTGTGTGAGGGTGGCTTTTGGGAATCTGGGAGAGGAAATCATGGGGAGAAGGGAAGGAGCAGGGAGGGGTGGCCTACTGGCCTTCTCCCCTAAGTAAATAGAATAAGAGAAGCCTGACTGTTGTAAGCTGCTTGGAGAGGAGATCGTGGGCAAAGGAGTGAAGGTGGGTTGACCTGCCCAAAATAAAATAAGAGAGCCTAACTGTTGTGTGTGGGATTTTGGGAGAGGAGATCAAGGGTAAAGTAGTGAAGGAGGGGTGACCTGCCTAAAGCAAATCAAACAAGAGAAGCCTAACTTTGTGTTAGCTCTTGCTATTGGAGGAGATCCTAGGGAAAGGACTTGGAGTGAAGAGGGCTGGGTGTGGGTGGGGGTGACTTGCCCAGTGTAACTGTCCTGTGGCTGGCTTGTGAAAGACTACAAAAAAGAATTAAAATAAAAAAAAAAAGAAAGGTGCAACAAAAACAGTCACATTTGAAAAGCCACATTATTTACTTGCAGTGAGTACACAAACTACAGAAAAATAATGTAAACCTGATCTGTTACTTATTTCATATTCAGACTTTATAAAATATACAAATTTACAGTGCAGAAAAATGAGCAAATCTTCTACTTCCTCAGTTTCACTAACTCATCATAAGAAGAACTGGTTCTGTCTAACCTACCTAGAACAAAAACATCACACATTTTCATACTGTTAAACATATTAGTACAGTATACAGTCGTGGCCAAAAATATTGGCGCCCTTGCACTTTTTCCAAAACTCACAATTTCCTCTAAACATAAGTTGAAATTAACAACATTACAGTATTTGGTCTCCACAATTCTTTATTTCTCTGTTAATATTACAGAACCTTTGTTTTTGATTCAGAATTTAATATATCCTTTTAAATCAGAAAATTAAAAGAAATGGCATTGACAAAATTATTGACACCCTAGACTTAATATTTGGTAGCACAGCCTTTGGTCAAAATAACTGCAATCAACCGCTTCCTATAGCCATGGATGAGCTTCCTGCACCTCTCTACTGGCAGTCTGGCCCACTCTTCTTGTGCAAACTGCTCCAGTTCTCCCAGATTTGAAGGGTGCCTTCTCCCAACTGCTGTTTTCAGATCTCTCCACAGGTTTTCAATGGGATTTAGATCTGGACTCATTGCTGGCCACTTCAGAACAGTCCAGCGTCTTGTCTTGAACCATGCCTGGTGCTTTTGAAGTGCGTTTGGGGTCATTGTCTGCTGGAAGACCCATGACCTTGACGGAGACCCAGCTTTCTGACACTGGGTTCAACATTGCGCTCCAAAATGGCCTGGTAATCTCCAGATTTCATGATGCCATGCACACGTTCAAGGCACTCAGTGCCAGAGGCAGCACAGCAACCCCAAAACATCACTGAACCTCCTCCATGTTTGACTGTAGGGAAGGTGTTCTTTTCTTTGAAGGCTTCATTTTGTTCTCTGTAAACATAGAGATGTGCTTTACCAAAAAGCTCTAATTTGGTCTCATCTGCCCACAGGACATTCTCACAGAAGGATTTTGGCTTGTTCAGGTGTGTTTTGGCAAACCCCAGTCGGGCTTTCTTATTTCTCTCTCTCTCTCTCAGCAGTGGGGTCCTCCTGGGCCTCCTACCACATAACCCCCTTTCATTGAGTTGGCGACGGAGGGTGCGAGTTGAAACTGTCGTACCTTGTGTCTGAAGGTCAGCTTAAATCTGTTTGGCAGTTGATCGAGGTGCTTTCTCCACCATTCGAACAATCCTGCGCTGCAATCTTTGATCAAGTTTTGTCTTGTGGCCACGTCCAGGGAGGTTGGCTACAGCGCCATGGGCCTTAAACATCCTGATAACATTATGTACAGTGGAAACAGGAACATCAAGGTATCTGGAGATTGATTTGTAGCCTTGAGATTGTCTATGCTTGGCTACAATCTTCTGTCTGACCTCCTTGACAATTCTCTGGCTGTCTTTCTTTTCTCCATGCTCATTGCAGTACACACAGTGACACAAAACAGGAGAATGAGTCCTTTTCTCTATTCAAACTGGTTGAATGAGTACTTTTTATATTGCAGGCACCTGCAACTCACCACAGGTGAGTTCAATTCCAAAGTGAAGGAGAATTACCTGCTTGAAATCTAATTATTTCTAACTACTTCTAAAAGGTGCCAATAATTTTGTCCTGGCCATTTAAGGATTTCTGTGTGGAATAAGCTAAGCCTTAGTACATTTTTCTGCTTTTTGTTTTATTCCACTGCAAACCAAAGAAATACATATGTGGATGCCAAAATATTTTTTAATTTCAACAATTTTCTGGAAGGAATAGTGCATTATTAGAAAAAAGTGCAAGGGCGCTAATATTTTTGGCCACGACTGTATAACTATTCCACTCTACAGTAACCTGTTTTTCTTTACTTTTTAATATTTTTTCTTAAAAATATGCTTATTTTTAACCGGGCAACCAACTTGAACACGAGGACTACTACTTTTAGTAAAGCCACTTGGCCTGGACAAGCAGTGAATTTTAAAATTTGTCGATCCCTGTTTGTGTGTTATTTTGTAATGGTCAAATGACCGATCAATAAATACTTATTTACTTTCTACAATAATGTGCAGTGAAAATATGGATTCAGCCCCATATGGTGGCAGAGCATGTGGCAGCAGCCCAAACAGAACAGAAGCAGGCTAATGAACCACTAGTGACATATCCATGTAAAGCACCAGGAAAAAGGTATCACGTTGCAACAGCGAAGACCATCACAGTGACATTTTCAACAGGTTGCTGTGATGGTCTGCTGAGTGTTCACCCCCTCCTCGAACTAACTCCGACTCGGAGTTGGTTATCTTAAGTGTGGGGGGCAGAGCGCCCTACAGAAAACACACTTAATCCTAGTGACGGCACAATACCAATTGGCGGTGCTGTGCTGTCGCTGTTCTTACTGTCAGTAAAATCTGCATCGCTGCGGCATGGTGGAACCCAGGAAAAATAGGTTACTCATCTGTAACCGCAGTTCTAGGAGTGGTATTTGGGTCACATCCTCACTCTGACAGTTCTACTGGAGCAGTCTGATTTGCTAGATGTCTTTAAGTTAAGCTCCTCCCACCACTCAGGTGGTATATCCCTGACTCCACCCTGTGACGTCAAATCTTGCATGCCTTAAGTAGGGTTCGGTGTGCCAATTGCCAAGGGATGCCTGGAGGTTTGTGTGGATGTGAACCATACATCACTCCAAGAAAGTACAGTTACGTAGGAATGTACCATAACAGTAGATCTTTGAGAGAGGTTCCTTCAGTAGGCCATCACATATAGGACTAGCACCACCTGGCGTCTGGCTGCACGGCAGACTTTTTCTAGCAATACCTGACAGGGGACTGCCCACCCGACATCACGTGACCGACGTTATACAGTGGACGGTCCCCACGCCTGCCCTTCAGTTCTCCCACGGAGCCTGGAATAGGCCTGACAGTAGAGGGAAAACAGAGATTGGAGTCCCTAAATAAAAAAGGGGGGAAGGAGGGTGGTAAAAATATGACCTACTAAAGGAACCTCTCTCGAAGATCTACTGTTATGGTAAGTTCCTTCGCAACTCTACTACTTTACTTCAAGAGGGTTCCTTCAGTAGGTCATCACATATAGGACTGAATCCCAAGCAGTCCCTCTGCTGAGAAACCGAGAGAAACAAGGGAGGAGGAAAAAAACTCCAATAACTAAGGAAAACACAGAGTGGAACCAGCCTAGGACAGAAGGCCCTGCAGGACAGAGCGGCCGAAACCTGCACTCTGCCTAGAAGCAATGTCCAGACTGTAGTGTTTGGTAAAGGTATGGACAGAACTCCATGTTGCTGCTGCGTAAATCTCGGCTGCTGAAACATTGTGCAGAAAAGCTGTAGAAGCAGCCATGTCCCTTGTAGAATGACCTCTGACTAGGCCTGGCAGAGGCTTGTCATACTTCTGGTAGACGAAGCAAATACTGCCCAACTAATTGGACAGGCACTGCTTAGAGACAGCTTTGCCCAAAGATATGGGGGCAAAAGAGACAAACAGTAGATCACCCTTACGGAACTCTTTTGTATGATGAGTATAGCATCGGAGAGCACGATGCAAGTCCATGGTGTGCAGGAGTGCCTCACCTCTATTTGCAGGGGACGGAAAATAAACAGGGAGCCCCACTGATTGATTCAACGTGACCTCCGAAACCACCTTAGACAAAAACTTAGGATCTGTCCTGAGGACCGCCCGGTCCTTAAGGAAAATTAAATAAGGCTCCCTACAAACCAGAGCCTGAAGCTCCGAAATTCTTTGAGCTGTGGTAACTGCAACTAAAAACAACGTCTTCCAGGACAGGAAGTGTAAATCACAGCTCATCGCTGGTTCAAAAGGCAGGAAAGTGAGCTTCTCCAACACAAAGTTTAAATCCCAAGGTGGTGTGGGGCTGTGGATGGGGGGGTTTCAGATGGAGGATCCATTTCAGAAATGTTTTTGAGACTTCCAGCTGAGCCACGGGTTTACCAACCACCAGCTCGTGGTACGGTGAAATAGCCAAAAGATGGACCTTCAAGGAGGAATAGGATAGGCCTGAATCTGAAAGATGAAGGAGGTATTCCATGACTTGTGGGGCAGAACAAGAGAAAGGGTTCCAATCTCTGGAAGCCTCCCAAATGGAAAAATGTTTCCACTTCATAGCATAATTATCTGAGCGACCCAATAGGATACCACAAAGTGGGAGACCGCTATGTCTGTATGAAGATGCAGGGTCTTGAGCCCTGAATGGATGAGTCGGCCTCGATTCTGTGTCAAGAGGTCGTGAGTCACAGGAAGTGGAACTGGAGTTTCCTCCGCTAACTGTTGCAGAAGCAGGAACCAAATCTGTCTCGGTCAGAGGGGGGCGATGAGGATCATCTGTACCTTCTCTGCCTGAAGCTTGAGGAGAACCCTCTGGAGAATGGGAAATGGAGGGAAGGTGTACAAAAATTTCCCTGTCCAAGAGAGATAGAGAGAGAGAGAGAGAGACGACGCGTCGTGCCAGAAAGCACCATGCCCTGGAACGAGCGAGCAAAAACTGTGAAGTTTTGCGTTGAATGGGGAGGTGAAAAGGTCAAGTTCTGGATGCCCCCACCTTAGGAAGAGAGACTCTGCCACTTCCTGACTTAGCTCCCATCCACGACTGAGAGTTCGAGACCTGCTGAGACTGTCTGCCAAGACGTTTTGAACGCCTGGAACATGCACGGCCACTAAAGACAGATCGTGCTGGGCTGCCCAGTTCCACACTCTCATCACTTCCCTGCAGAGAGGGTACAAGTGAGTTCCTCCTTGTCTGTTGAGATACCAGACTACCGACACTGCCTGTCTGGATGAGCAGAGATCTCTAGGAAGAAGAGTCTGGAATGCCTGAAGCGTGTACAAGACCGCTTTCATCTCCATAACGTTGATGTGTAACAACGCCTCCGAGCTGGACCAAAGTCCTTGTGCTTGGTGTTCCCCCAAATGCTCCCCCCAGCCCATATTCGATGCATCTGTAGTCAGAGATGCCGAGGGGACAGGACTCCTGAATGGGAGACCCAAAGAAAGGTTGCAGGGATCCCTCCACCAAAGCAGATATTTCTGGACTGCTGACAATACCAGGACCAGATGATCCAGGTCGTCAAGGAGTTGTGCCCACTGCACCCGCAAGGACCCCTAAGTGATTCTCATGTGGAGTCTCGCCAGGGGAACGGTAGTGATGAAGGCCGCCATCTGGCCGAGAAGGCGAAGGACCTCCCTTGCTGGAATGGTTCTGGATGAGGCTGCCACTGAAGCCTGACGGGCCAGGGTTTCCACCACGTCTGGAGGCAGGAAAGTCCTGCTCTGGACGGTGTCCAAGACTGCCTCGATGAACTGAAGCCTATGAGTTGGGGAAACTGACAGTAATCCCCAACTTGGAGAACAGATCCAGAATGAAATGCAGAGCTCCCGAAAGGGAATCCCTGGAAGGGGCTGAAATCAGCCAGTCATCCAGGTAAGGGAAAACTGCTATGCCCTGGCGATGCAGAAAGGCTGCCACCACCGCCAGGCACTTGGTAAAGACCCGAGGTGCCGAAGACAGACCAAAGGGGAGAGCCCGGAAATCGAAATGCTCCCCCTGGAAACAAAACCGCAGGAACTGGTGGTGGCTGGAGAAAATTGGAATGTGCATGAAAGCATCCTGCATATCCAGAGCACAAAGCTACTGGTTCTCCAGCAGGAGACGGGAGAAGGCTTTGGAGGGTCAGCATTCTGAATTTCTTGTACTCGACAAACAGGTTGAGACTGCTCAGGTCGAGGATGGGTCTCATGTCACCCGACTTTTTCTGGAACCAGGAAGAAGTGGGAGTAGAACCCCTTTCCCCTTTGCCAGAGACGAACGCTCTCTATAGCCTCCTTAAGTAAGAGAGAGTTGATTTCTTCTCTGATGAGAAGAGCCTGGTCCCGAGAGTAAGACGACCGGATTGGTGGAGAATCTGGTGAAACCTCCAGAAACTCTACAGTGTTCCCGGCGGACACCAGCTGCAGGACCCATGCATCGGAGGTAATGTCCTGCCACTCCTGCGCGTGGCGGGTGAACCTCCCCCCACACCGGCTCCTCGCACAGAGGCTGAAGAGGGGGTGGGGCGAGGGAGTCAGAAGGTGGCAGGACGGTCAGGAGGAGGGCCCCCTGAAAGTCTCCGATTCTTGGAGGCGGGAGGAGTGGCAGAACCCGGGGACTTACGCTTGCCCTGGTGACGAGCCAGGGCCTGCTTCTTTTGCCTCCAGGTCCTTTTCCAAAAGGGATGCTGCTGTTGTTGGGTACCCAATTGGTACATGGACCGCACTGATCTCAGGGCCTCACCTTTATCCTGGAGATCGGTGATGATGTTTTTGGTGTTGCCGCCAAAAAGCACCGAGCAGTGAAAGAGGCATCCTAAATCACAGATTAGACCTCGTTGGCGAGCTCAGAGATGCGAAGCCAGGCCTGTCGTCTTAAAGCAACGTCATTTGCTGAGGCACAATCTACTGAATCGACAGTGTCATAAGTAGCCTGCAATGCATGCCTGCAGGAAAAGCAGGACAGGCAGAGTTGCTTGGCAACTCTTCCTTGAGATCCGAAGGTTCCATAGACTGGACTCGGGCCTCGAACCTGGCCAAGGTAGCCTTTTAGTGCAACACCATGTGGGCCACATAGTTGAGGGACTGAAGTGCACATGTGGCCGAAGAATAGACCTTCTTGCCAAACTGGTCCATCTGCCATGACTCCTTGTCTGGAGGAGAGGTGCTCATGTGCTTAGGCACTGAAGAGTGGTCATGAGCAGCTGAACTCATGACAGAGTCCACCTTTGGATGAACGTTGAGGAACGGAGCATCCTTGGGCACCCGGTAAACCTTGTCCACCCTCTTGGGGACAGCCGGAATGGAATGAAACATCTGCTAGACAGTAGAGGTGAGGTCCTGGTGAGGTCCTGTCCATGGGGGAACAGGGATCAGGGACAGAGACTCCAGGTCCAGGTGTTTGGCAAGTCTCTGCCGCAGAATCCTCAGATCCTGTTCCTCCGACTCCCACTCGAAGTAGTTCTGCATGGATCTCAGGAGGTCCAAAAAAGCAGGGTCCTCCAGAGGGGATTTGGGGGAAACCCTGCCCTTAGAGACCGAAGACTTGTGATCCGAGGGCTCCTCCGGCGACTCATCGCCACCCTCCTCCACATCATCATCCCCCACGTCCGGATGGTCTCCAAGATCCGGAAGAGTGATGTCCTTGCGAGAAGACCCAGGACGTGCACAGTAGAGGGGGACAAGCTCCTCGGTGACGGAGACCTAGGAGAGCACGGAGGTCGGAGTCTGCTCTCCAGGTCAAATACCAGTTCCAAGAGCGCCCCACACCAAGAGTGGATAAAAGTCTTGAAGTCTGGTTGAACCAGGGTTGTGGAGGTGCAGAGGAGGAGGTTGAGGCGGGAGGGGAGGAGGAGGAGGAGGTGGGAGTAATTACGGGGAGGAGGATAGTGATACCCTGTAACCCGGGAAATAATGCCAGCCACTCCAATCTGGAGGAGAACCAGCAGGAGGTGGTCCCAGGATACCCCAAGGGTGTCTTGGGACAGTTAGGGGTCTTGAGTAAAGGCCCGATGTCAGAAGATCTGACGGAGGGGGAATCCACGTAGGGCCCACTGTCGTGTAAATCGGCAGCAGGTCCGGCGTTGGGGGAGCCAGAATCGGGACCCCCATCGTCAGGACCGGCACCACCCGACCCAGTGCCAGAACGGGGTCCAGCATCGGAAGGGCCGGCGTCGGAGCCGGATGAAGGGGTTCCAACTGAGGGACCGTGTCTGGCACCGGAGCCGAAGGCTGGGGCAGACGAATGGGCCCAGGCTCAGAGACCGTTGTAGGGGGGACCGGCATTGGTGGTACTGTTGCCGGATCCAGCAGAGGGATCTTGACTGGGACAGGCGTCGGGTCAGAAGTGATCCCCCCAAAAGGGATAGGAGGGGCCTCCGGAGTAGGGAGAGACCGCTGTGGAGGAGTCTCCATCCCTGCAACCCTGTCAGGGGAGTGTGGAACAGACCCAGAGGAATGGACAACGTCCAGAGGTTCCGCACTATCGTTGCTCGAGTTAGTGGCCTGAACAGGGGAAGTTATCGGTGAAGAGGAAGGGGGGAGAGGGGCAGGCTCCCCTGGGCTTTTGAGGATGTTGGGTTGGGTGCAGTTAGGCCCCGACAGAAGAGCCCAGTCTGAGTGCCCACCAGGGACGGACGTCTGACCAGACGTATCCAGGCGGTAGGGGGAGGATCCCCCTGTTGATTTAGTGGCTGGTGCTGTGCGGGTCCCCGAGGCCCGGGATTTAGTCTTACCAGTGGCTGGGCGAACGCCGGAGGAACCGGGGTCGACTTAACAGCAGACGAGGTGTGGCCGTCAGAAGAGCCAGTGGCTGACTTACCCACAGAGGAGGACTTGTCCGACTTACCTTCCGAAGCCAGTTTGGCCTTAGGCGGCGGCTGGGAAGAAGCCTTGCTGGTTGAGGGCCAAGAGACCTCGAGCTGGGAGACCTCCGAGGAGCACTCCCGCTCCCCGTGTTTCTCTTTCCTATGTTCTTTCTTGGAAGGAGATGAAGGATGAGATTGGATCCGCTCCATCTGCTTTGCAAAAGACGCCAGCCGGGTCTTCAAAAAATGGGCCTCCAGAGCCTGCTGCCTCCTTTTACGTGTGGCCTGGTTAAAAGGCTGGCAGCCCGGGCAACCGGAAACTGGGTGGTCTGGGCCTAAGAAGATCACACACTTCACATGGCTGTCTTTGTGTGGAATCTGCATGCCACAGGTGTAACACTTCTTCGGTGAAGACACTGAAGAAAATTCGACAAATAGTATGAAAAACGCAGTGAAAACCAACGAGAAAAAAGTACTTTCAGCAACAATCGCTTGGGAAGTCTGCAATGCAACTGACGGCGACGGCAGGAAAGAACTGGAGGGAGGGTGTGGAGACTGTCCACTATATAGCGTCATGCTAACGTTGGTCACATGACATAGGGTGGGCGGTCCCCCATCAGGTATTGCTGGAAAAAGTCTGCCGTGCGGCCAGACGCCAGGAGCACTAGTCC
This sequence comes from Neoceratodus forsteri, assembly GCA_016271365.2. Taxonomy (NCBI): domain Eukaryota; kingdom Metazoa; phylum Chordata; order Ceratodontiformes; family Ceratodontidae; genus Neoceratodus; species Neoceratodus forsteri. The sequence goes on along the minus strand of CM028137.1, from coordinate 312,608,624 downwards.
TATATGTGATGACCTACTGAAGGAACCCTCTTGAAGTAAGATCTATGGTTACAGATGAATAACCTCTTTTCCTAGAGTTGTGGATGTGGTTCACTATCCACACTCTGGCAGACTCCTAGCAGTTCTACGGGAGCAGCAGGCAAGGCATGTGCCCCTACTTCATGAACAGAGACTGGAGGACCGAGGTCCTAAAACCAGCATCCCAGCGTGACTCAAGGTTGATGCAGTAGTGGGAAATGAAAGTGTGTGTTGACTTCCAGGTAACAGACTTGCAGATTTCCTGGATAGGGACATCCCTGGAAGCAATCACCAAGGCAGCAGTACATCTGGTGGAATTAGCGCTGCGCCCTATAGGAGGCTCCCTACCAGCCAAACTATAGCAGAGGTCAATGCAGGATGTGATCCACCTGCCAATCATATACTTTGCTGCCAGTCTGCCAGGCGTGGCTTCAGCATAAGTGACAAACAACTGGCAAGCCTCTCCCCGAACTCCAGCTGTGCACGCTACATAATAAGAGAGAGTCCCTCTGTAAATCCAGGGGATGTAGCCTGTGGTCAGCTTACAAAGATGGATTAATAAAGTATACCAGTAAGTTAATCACCTGGTTAAGGTGAAACTCTGAAACAACCTTCGCGAAGAGCTTCAGATTGGGGCAAAGGATGACTTTGTCACTCAGGAAGACCACGTAGGAAGATTCCAGCGAGAACGCCTGAGGCTCCCTGATCCTTCTGGCTGACATGATGGCCACAAGGAAAGCAGTCTTCCACAACAGGTGTGACATCTCACTCCTGTGCACAGACAGGTATCTAGGAAATAGCTGGTCTCAACACCACTGCACACAAATGACATCCGGAGAGTCGTGCCATTTTCTTGAAAAAGAGCCAGTGAGGCTTGAAACGTACAGGACTGCTTTTGTGGGACTACTGGGTGTGTGGTATGCTTTTTTATATGTTTTCTTACTTAAATAAAACGTTGAAGCAAATGGGATGAGTCTCTGGATGTCATCTGTGAGCAGTGGTGTTAAGACCAGCTATTTTCTAGATACCTGTGACTTTTGTACACTTTGGATCCACTAGTCTACTCTGTGCAGTCTCCTCCTCCTGAACCCTTGCCCATGAGCACAGCAAATGCCAGCAATAAGTCCCACAGTGGAGGTGGTTAATGCACTGGAGGTGGCAGGTGGTCCAGGCCTTTTTTTTTAATACTTACTATTTATGCCCCCTTCTCACTGCTCCAGGAACCTCTCTTCAGGGATCCCAAGGTCGTGCGCGCTCCCGTAGTCCCGCCTCGGGTACCTCCATTTCGGGGACCAGCTGCCTGCCCCCATCCTGCTGTGGTTTACCCCCCGGGCGGGGAGGAGAGGGTCTCCCCTTACCCTCTCTCACACCTCAAGTATGCGTCGGGAGGTCAGCTGGCCCCATCTCAACAGCCCGGTTATGGGTTTTCTCGGGACGACCGGATCCCATCTACCAGAACCTGGAACAGGGTATTTCCGTTTTTCTGGTGATCCCAGCCCACAGGACGTCTGCACGCAGGGGCTATGATGACGAGACGCCAGGACGTGCCAACGCCTCCAGCTCCTGGCAGACGCCCTCCCTCCCGCATGCTGTCTCGCTGCACCTCTACACGTGGTCACCTAGGTGGTGGTATCGCAGCGGGACCTGCATCCCACCCCACCCAAAGAAGGAGAGCAGCCCATGGGTGCTCAATCCGTCTCCCCCCAGCCGGTCCTCCAGCTGCCGGGTCTTCGAACCGGGTCGCTGGCGTCAGCGGTAGCCCTACCACTCGCGCCGGCGGGCCGGCTATGGTCCAGGCCTTTGAAAAAGCACCCAACCATCTTCTCCTAGGTCAGTGTCGGCTTACCAGCCCATGCCTGGTAAGCAGAGAAGGCCCAGCTGTGTCTTAAGGATGTCCGCAGTCCCAACTGAAAGAGGGACCAGAGGTAGTCCAAGATGCTCACCACAGGGCAGGCAAGGGGATCAAGCTCCTTGCCATTACACCAAATGAAGAACCTCTTTCATTTAAAGGCATAATAACACTGGTGAGTTGAACCTTTCCGGGAGGCCTCAACAACGTGGAGCACATCATCCAAAAGACCCAAGGCATGGAAATTGAAAATGACGTACTCACTTTAATTCTTGATCTTCTTGGACAAGTCTTCACCATTTATTCATACTTCTGGGTTACAAGCTGAAGGCACTGGGACCCTGCAGGAGCCAAAAATCTTCAGGAGGGCTGGTGCTGAAGTAGGGCCATGCATGAGCGGCACCACGAGGCTGGCTTGTACCTGTGTAGACTACCTTGGCGTCGACCCTCCAACCACCTCAATACCTTTTTTTACTGAAGAGGTGAAGTGTAAAATAAGTTATGAAACACCTAACCTAACAAGGGCATAAGACAGCCTGACTGACCTGTAAAAGAAGGGTCAATTCAAACAATGTCTTCACAGCCCAGCTAACAAGGGCATGAAGACCAGAGGCAGACTGAGTGAGCTTGGGGGATGGTAGGTGGGCGTATGGATAAATGGTGAAGACTTGTCCAAGAAGAGCAATAATAATGATGCGTATGTAATTTTCATAACTTCCTGCACTTAAAGTCTTCACCATTTATTCATACTTCTGGGTTACAGTACCAAGCTAAGGTTCATGATAGGCAGAAAGCACGGGGACAAACCTTTACCGAAGATTACTGAAGTCCCGTGTCTGAAAGGTCTAGCAAGTATTACAATACTCTATAAGGAGGACATCGGAATGGGTCTAAGGGAATCTTAGCACACCATTCTGAGAAGCGTTTCCATTTGACTGTGTAGGTTTTCCTAGTGGAAGGCTTACGTGCAGCCAGGAGGATCTCTGAGATACATTAAACCTGTCCACTTTTATTTCCTCGGGAGCCAGGCGCGGAGATGAAGGGAGCGAAGGTTGAGATGGACCAGAGGTTCCTGTGTTAGAAGGTCTGTTTGAAGAGGCAATTGTCTCAGGGGGTATCCTGTGATATGGGTGAAGCAAATATGTGTGACTCAATTTGTGCACCCAACGCAATAGTGAAGGCGAACAACAACGGAACTGTAGAGTTATGCTGGCTAAATAGAATAATGAAGCCTGCTGTTGCCGAGCTGTCCGCCTGGCATGGTGGATGGGGTCACCGCCTAGAATGGTGATGGTCCTGGTTTCGGTACTGCTTGTAGGCAAATATTCTTTTAACCATTTTGGCTACTAGAAAATGTTTTATTTTTTGTCCTGGTGTTCCCCAGACTGATGGTGCCCCAGTCATGGTACCCCCCTCCTCAGCATACTGTTGCCCCCCTCCCTATACTCCCTTTCTCTCAGTGTCCACCCCCACCCCGGAGTGGATTATATTAGTTTAGGAAGTGCGGGAGGGCTAACCTGCATTAAGCGTCAATTTTAACATCCCACTCTTGAATCCTAGTTGCATCATCGTATTGGCAGTCATCGAGGTGGGTTCGGTACAGATTTTGCAATCGGCATAATGTACCTGCTCTTGTGTGCGTCGCCATAGAGTTTTCACCCCTTATGACATGGAACTATCTCAGGGGACCTCTGACAACTTGTTGATCAAAGAAAACCAGATCTATCAAGGCCAGTACGGTGCAATTAGAATCATCTTGTCCCCGTGTGCCTCCAGTCTAAGCAGCACCCTCTGAATCAGTGGAAGAGGAGGAAATGTGTACAGAAAATGTCTTGTCCACCGCAGCCTGAATGCATAACAGAAAATGCCAGGTCCTGGATTCTGGAGAACAGAGGCAGTTTTGCACTGAGTGGGGATGCAAAAAGGTCCAGGTCTCTGACTGCCCCACTCGTTGAAGAACAACTGCACTATGTCTGGCACAAATTACCACTCGTGAGGATCCACTTTGGCCCTGCTGAGGTGGCCCGCCAGATCGTTCTGAGCTCCTGGCAGGTAAACTGCCTGAATCAGGACATCGTGGTCTAGGCATAGAGGGTAGGAGTGTGCCTCGGCTTGTTTGTTGATGTAGTATATCATAGACTTGTCTGTCTGAAGAAGAATCATCTTACGATTGACAACTTCTTTTAAGACTCGGAGGGTGTACAGGACTGCCCTCATCTCTAGAACATTGATGTGAAGATGAGACTCCTCTTGGGTCCATATTCGCTGAGTGTAGAGGTCCTGGCAGTGAGCATCCCATCGAGCAGAGATGCATCTGTAGTAATGGTGATCCGAGATTCTGGAGGGGCAAAAGGAAGACCTTGTAGAAGATTGTTCTCCTGTACCCACCATGCAAGTAACCGATGCAGGGGCCTGTCACTTTGACAGGGTAAGACGGAGGATGTATAGTCAGAGACAACTGTGTGGTCCTCATGTGCAGACGAACCAGATGCACGGTAAAAACAGAGGAGGCTATGAGGCCTAACATCCACTGCACAGAGTGAGCTCGTACTGGGTTGTTCTCTCTGATGAAGCGAGCCATGTGGAGAATGTAATTCCTCCTGTCCTCCGGGAGAAATGCCCTCACTTTTGTAGTGTCCAAGAGGGCTCCTATGAAGAGGAACTGCTGAGAGGGGTTGAAGTTGTGACTTCTCTAGGCTCAGCAGGACCCCCATGGATGTGAAGAACTAAGAGGCTGTGGATAGCGCCTTCTGTGTCTCCTGCCTTGACAGGCTTGCCAAGAGCTAGTCGTCTAGGTAGGGGAAAACTTGAATGCAGAGCTTTTGATGGTGTGAGACAAAGATTGCAAAACACTTGGTAAAGACTCGAAGCCCCAAGGAGAGCCCAAAGGGTAGGACTCCGATTTGGTAATGTTGGCCCAAGGCCACAAAACGGCTGGGGTGGTCTGTGGTGACTTGAGTGTACTAGTGCGTGTTGAAGCGCCTCAGCGTCCAAGGATGCCAGCCAATCGTGCTGTTGGAGGAGTGGTAGGAGTGTCCTTGGGAGATCATCTTGAGCTTCTCCCTGAGCAAGAACTTAACTTTCTGAGGTCAAGAATGGGGTGCATGCTGCCTGTCTTTGGAACCAGAAAATAATGATAGTAGAAACCTGTGTTTCTCTCGGCCCAGAGAACTACTTCTACTGCCTTGCTTCTGAGAAGGCCCTGTATCTCTGAAGTGAGAAGGTTTGACTGAACGGTTGACAGACAGTGCTGTTGCTTGGGTGGAAAGTCTGGGGGAATCTCTGCAAAGTTGAGAGAGTACCCCTCTTGAACAATCCTGAGGACCCACTTGTCCATGGTGACAGACTTCCACCGGTTGTAAAACTGAGTCAGACAACCTCCCACTGCCATGGAAAAGTTCACCTCGGGCAGTTGAGGCGAGACCGGCGCCAGATATTCAGAGGGTAGCACTGGGTGCTTTCGGGCCCTGTGCCTTGTGCTGCGTTTTGTTTTGTGGCTGTGGAGGCTGGCTCCTGTTAGGGGTACCTTGGCCTTGTAGGGACAAAACCCTTGATGGAAAAATTATTTTTATTGTCAAAAATTGATTTTAATTATTATTTTATCTGATTTTATATGGGGTTAATTATAGGAAGTTTTACTATAATTTCTTGTTAAGATTACTGTTTGCCCCCCCCCCATAGCCCTTGCCTGAAAAGCAGAAATGTGGTAGATTTGGTTCTCTCTTACTTAAGAAGGAATGTGGTACTTGTGAATTGCACAGCATTACAACCCTACCATCCACTCTGTAACCAAGGATTGGTGGCATAAACTCCAATAGTACCTCTGACGTCTAAGGTTCAGATTACGTTTAAAGAGAGACGCATATATAACAAGGACTCTCCTGTGGGAAAATCTGTAACAAAATAATGATGTACAGGAATCTGTCACTGTCCACTAAAAATGTTTAATAAAAATGATATTTAAAAAAAAAAAAGATTACTGTTTGCATAATTTCTTAAAAGCAAAACAAAAGTTCTAATTACATCTTAAAAACAAGAAATCTGCTTTTATGCTTAAAAGTAAAAAAATCTCTCTCTGTTTCCTGGCCATCTCTTTGCCCATAGATAGCAGATGAGTTTTGCTTGAAACTAAGAGACTCTAGGGTTCCTTTAAGATGAGATACTAGTCGGATTCTGAGGGGTCGAGGGGCATGGGGTCAGTGCCGCGGCCTTTTTCTGGAACCCACCCAGGCTCTGGAAGAAGCCATAGTGCAGATCTCTGCTCTTCCCCCTTGGTTTCCTTGAGAGGGCCCCATTCTTTGGAGGTTGGGACTGTCCTTCTGGACCTACATGGCCCCGGTCACCTCACAGGGGGGATTCTTCAGGGTGCAGCCTAGGCAGTACCAGTTCAGTTGTTCAGCTGTCGGCTGTGGAGTCTTCCAGAGCACCTTCTTCCCCTAGGGCTCCTGGTGTGCTCCCTAGCCCAGGCGGAGGTCAACCGATCCCCATTGTCGGTTCTGCCCCTATTCCTCTGCCACCTTCTCCTGAAATTCCCAGGCATTCGTGGTCCTAGCGGGCCTCTTTCCTGGGAGCAGTTCAGAGCTCAGGCTGCTCAGTTTCCCTCTTAGTTACGGCAATAGACAGACAGGTTTTTCAACCTCCCCCTGAGCACACAGCTTTGGAACCTTTGAGGTCCTCTGACTCTTCATCCCCCTCTTCTGGGGGAGAGGAGCCATCTGTCCACATCTCTCCAGCTGCTGATCTTGCTGAGTAACAGCAATTCCTCGTGAGGATGTTAGAGGACCTGCACAGTACCCCTCCCACTCTACACAATCCAGAGCACTCAGCGCATGCCTTTCTAGGCGACTTCAGTGAGGACACCCTTGTGGTGCCCCCCGGCCTGCTCCCTTTTGGAAGGCGTCGTTGCATTCCTGGCAGAGACCTTTTTCCGGAGTTCCTGCCCCTAGGGACCTCTGCCAGCGGTACTGTGCCCCCTTGAGTCTCCAGGTTCCATGCCTCATCCTCAGCCAGGATTGATGCAACTGGACACTCCTGATGGGCTTTGCGCCCTACACCGTGACCGGTCCCCAGATCAAGATTCTTCGGATTTTGACTTAGAAACATAGAAACAAAAAAATCAGGGTACTGAGGTAGACACCAACATAGAGATGCCAATAGGGAGAAGCGCAGGGGTAAATGGAGAAAGTGACAAACACAATAAGGACAAGGATGGGGCAAAAAGGGGTAAGACCATCAAGAAATGGAGGGTAATGAGTACCAACGCCCGTAGTCTGGGCAACAAGCTCCCTGAACTGGTGGCCTTGATGGAAGAGGGATGCCTGGATATCGTAGCAGTCACAGAAACATGGTACACAGAGAACCATGACTGGGATGTTAACATACCAGGGTACACAACCTACAGAAGAGACAGGGAGGGCAGGGGGGGAGCTCTCTATGTAAGGAAAGGGATAAAAGCAACTGAACAAAAGCGTAAACAGGGAGTAGAGGAGGCACTGTGGGTCACCTTAGAAACTGGAAATGGCATTGCAATCCGCACAGGGGTTGTATACAGACCCCCATGTCAGGGGGAAGGAATGGACAAGGATATGATAGAGGCATACTTAGGATGGCAGAGAAAGGGAGATACTGTTGATGGGGGACCTTAATATGCCAGATGTTAACTGGAGCACCTTTGCTGCAGCCACATCCAAAAGCAGGGCCATTCTTGATGCCCTTCAGGTGGCATGCCTCAGACAGCTAGTTTTGGAACCTACTCATGAGGGAGCAATCTTAGACCTCATACTCTCAAATGGGGACAGTGAGAGGATCTCAGATCTAGAAGTGGGTAGCCACTTGGGAACTAGTGACCACCAAACAGTGTGGTTCATGATAAACTCAGCTACAGAGTCAAGCCATACAAAAGTGAGGGTTCTGGACTTCAGGATTGCTGACTATGGCAAGATGGGAGAGTGCCTTAGAAAAGCACTAGCAAACAGGCTAGAAGGAGGGGTGGAGCAACAATGGGGAAATATCAAAAGTGCTATCACAGAGGCAACAAGCATTTGTGTGAAGCAAATAAACAAATCAAAATGAAAGAAAAAGCCACTATCGTTCTCAAAAGAAGTGGCGGTGAAGGTTAGGGAGAAAAAGATAGCATTTAGGAAGTATAAGGAAACACAGAAGGAGCAGGATAGAGAACTGTACCAGTTAAGGCAGGAGGAAGCAGGGAGGGTAGTCAGAATAGCAAAGGCACAAACTGAGGAAAAGACAGCCAACTCGATTAAGAAGGGGGATAAAACCTTTTATAGGTATATCAAGGAGTATAGAAAGACAAAGGGAAGGGATAGTGAGGCTGAATAGAATGGATGGTGGGTGGGCAGAGAGTGACAATGAAAAAGCAGGGATACTGAATTCACAAAAGAGAAAGTGGGGGAGGTGCCTAATCCAATTAACAGAAGCACTCTGGAGGGGGGGTGGGTCGAGCCCAGTCCTTTCACAGAAGAAAGTGTTCTGAAAGAACTCCTAAAACTGAAGGTGGACAAAGCAATGCGGCCAGATGGAATTCACCCCAGAATTCTAAAAGAATTAAGCAGAGAACTAGTGACACCACTGACTGCCCTTTTTAACAAATCATGGGAGGATGGTGTGGTACCTGAGGACTGGAAGAAGCTGATGTGATTCCCCTTTACAAAAGTGGGACCAAGACAGAGGCAGGAAACTACAGACCTGTCAGTTTGACCTCTGTGGTAGGGAAAGTGATGGAATCACTTCTGAAGGAAAGAACTGTTGAGTACCTAGAGGCTAGTGGGGCACAGGACCCAAGGCAGCATGGGTTCACAGCGGAAGGTCATGTCAGATGAATCTAATTGATTTCTTTGACTGGGTGACCAAAGCAGTAGACCAGGGAGGGGCTGTGGACATGGCCTACCTAGACTTTAGCAAGGCATTTGACACAGTCCAACACAAAAGATTAGTAGTCAAATTAACCAGCCTGGGAGTGGGTCCCAGGGTGGTAGCCTGGGTAAAACATTGGCTGAACAACAGGACACAGAAGGTAATTATAAATGGAGTCCACTCTGAAGAAAGAGGGGTTACTAGTGGGGTACCACAGGGTTCAGTACTGGCTCCAGTCCTTTTTAATGTCTTTATAAGTGACATTGCACAGGGACCGGAAGGAAAAGTATGCCTCTTTGCAGATTACACAAAGATCTGCAATAGGGTCGATACACAAGGTGGTGTGGAAAGGATGAGAAGGGACTTGGCAAGGTTGGAGGAATGGTCTGAAGTATGGCAGCTTGGATTCAATGCAAAGAAGTGCAAAGTAATGCACCTGGGAAACAAAAACCCAGGGGAAGATTACACAATGGGGGATGGGAGGGAGGTAGCAACAACAACAGAAATGGAAATGGACCTGGGGGTAATAATATCAGACGACCTTAAGGTTGGCAAGCAATGTGAGAAGGCGGTAGGGAGGGCTGGGGGGATACTGGGATGAACAGGGACAGGCATCACCAGCAGAAAACAGAAGCTGTTATCCCCTGTACAGATAGTTGGTGAGACCCCATCTGGAGTACCGCGTCCAGTTCTGGAGACCCCATCTCTGCAAGGATGTAGACAGGATGGAGGCAGTTCAGAGGAGGGCAACTAAAATGGTGCAGGGTCTGCAAGAGAAGCCATACGAGGAGAGACTAAAGGAGCTTAATATGTATACCTTTGAGGAAAGGACGGAGTGGGGGGACATGATAGAAACGTTTAAGTACCTAAGTGGGATCAACAAAGTCCAAGAGGGTAGCATCTTTCAGAAAAAGAGATGTGCAAGAACAAGAGGACACAATTTGAAGACAGAGGGGGTCGGCTCAGGGGCAATGTGAGGAAGTATTTTTTCACAGAGAGGGTGGTGGAAGCATGGAACAGCCTTCCTGAGGAGGTTGTGGGGTCTAAAACTATGGGAGAATTCGAGAATGCATGGGACAGACATAAGGCAATTTTTGTGGGGGGGTAGGAAGAAATAGGCTGTTGGTTAAATAGGATCTGCAGCTTATCCTCTAGGTAGGGATATGGGCAGACTAGGTGGGCCAAGCTCCTTATCTGCCGTCAAAGTCTATGTTTCTATCACCTTTGGGTATTGGCTGGAGGTCATGACCCTGCCGCGGAGCTTTTGTGGATGAGTGGAGTCGACGCACCATCGGCGCCACCCTCGAGGCCGACGCACCGCTGTGCCGCTCGCAGGTTAGCCATTAGGTGTTGTTGACTCCACCCTCCCACCAGTTCTGAGTCGCCGCAGAGGTTAGAAAGAGGGTTTGGAGGGTGGGACAAGGAAGTCCAAGGGACAGACAAAGGAAAAGATATAAAACCAAAAGGAGAAATAAACGTCTGAGAGGACAGAAGAAGTTTGAAGACTAAGGCAGATTGAGTAGGGGCCCCAATCTCTGGAAACAGAAAGGAGGAGGGAGGGAAGGAAAGGTTTTTAGAGGTAAGGAAAAATTGGGGGGACAGGAGAAACATACCCTGTAACCTTGACTAGTCTCCATAGAAACATAGACTTTGACGGCAGATAAGGACCACTTGGCCCACCCAGTCTGCCCATTTCCCTACCTACTGGATAAGCTGCAGATTCTAGTTAACCAACAGCCTACTTCCTGCAACCCCCCACTATAACTGCCTTGTGTCTGTCCCATGCATGTTTGAATTCCCCCACTGTTTTAGACCCAACGACCTCCTCAGGAAGGCTGTTCCATGTATCCACCACACTCTCCGTGAAAAAATTCCTCACATTACCCCTGAGCCGTCCCCCCTCTATCTTTAAATTGTGCCCCCTTGTTCTTACACATCTCTTTTTCTGAAAGATGCTACCCTCCTAGACTTTGTTGATTCCCTTGAGGTACTTGAACGTTTCTATCATGTCCCCCTGTCCCTCCTTTCATCAAGAGTATACATATTAAGCTCTCCCAGTCTCTCTTCATATGGTTTCTGCTGCAGACCCTGCACCATTTTAGTTGCCCTCCTCTGGCCTGCTTCCATCCGGTCTATGTCCTTGCGTAGATGAGGTCTCCAAAACTGCACACAGTACTCCAGATGGGGTCTCACCAACTGTCTGTACAGAGGGATAACCACTTCCCTTTTTCTACTTGTGATGCCCCTTCCTATGCATCCCAGTATCCCCCTGGCACTCCTTACCGACTTTTCACATTGCTTACCCACCTTTAGGTCGTCTGATATGACTACCCCCAGGTCCCTTTCCATTTTTGTTGTTGTTAGTACCTCCCCTGCTATTGTGTACTCTTCTCCCCTGGTTTTTGTTTCCCAGGTGCATTGCTTTGCACTTCTTTGTATTGAATCTAAATTGCCATATGTCTGACCATTCCTCCAACCTTGCCAAGTCCCTTCTCATCTTTTCTACCCCCCTTTGTGTATCAACTCTGTTACAGATCTTTGTGTCATCTGCAAAGAGGCATACCTTTCCCTTCAGACCCTCTGCAATGTCACCTATAAAGATGTTAAAGAGGACTGAACCCAGTACTGAGTCCTGAGGTACTCCACTAGAAACCCCCCTTTCTTTGGAATGCGTATGACGCCAATGAAGTAGCTACCAGGGTCGTAGGGACAGCAGTCTGCACTAGGCGGACAGCATGGCTGCGTCTTTCCCGGTTGTCACCCTTGGCCTAGTGTGATTCCCTTGAGGTACTTGAACGTTTCTATCATGTCCGCCCCGGCTATATAGGAACTGCGAAGGAGCAGCCAAGAGGCTAATTGCCAGAATTGCAGGCACAGAATTACTGGCACAACTCCTATAAGCAGAATCAGCTATTCTGGAAGAAAGACAGGGATATCCCCCCAAGGAGATTTTGGTGCAAGAAACCTAGTTTCTTAAATTAATTAGGTTATGTCCACAGGACAAGGAAATCAGGATTGGCAGGGAGAAGGGAAGAAGGAAGAAAAGGAGGCAACTGCCGACCCCCCCCCCAAGGGGTGGAGCCAAAGCACTGAGGAAGGAGTGCCCCCACTCCTGACCACTCCACCCTAAAGGAAAAACTATCCCCCATGTGCCCAAGTTTACCCCACTCCTGACTGGCAGAAAGGAGGGGAGTAAGGGGGGGGCACAGACAGGGAGGAAGACCCAGAGACTGAGGCCCCAGGGGGATGGAGGGTGGGATTCTGATGAATGGTGAAGATACACAGAAAGATCAGAATTATGGTAGGCACGTAATTTCCATATCTTATCTGTGTCAGTCTTCACCATTCATCACCTTTGGGTGAGTGCCGAGCCCCCCGCGGAGGGGGTTTTAAACCCTAAGGGACTGAGTCCCTTAGCTCTCAGTAGGTGACACACTAAGAGGGAGAACCTTCAGGGCCTGGAGAGGCTCGAGTGTGGGGAGAGTGAGACGGGGACCCCCCAGAGGGGGTAGGAAGAAGCCCCGACAGACGGCGCCTCACCCTATGGACAGGAGATAGGTTCTCTGGTGGGCGGAGTTAATCATCCTACACCAGGTCAAGGGTGACAACCGGGAAAGACGCAGCCATGCTGTCCGCCTAGTGCAGATCGCTGTCCCTATGACCCTGGTAGCTACTTCACTGGCGTCATATGATGCCCTTGCTTGGTGCCTTGCAAGCTCCAGGCCTCGTGCAGAGAGTGCAGTGGCTTGTCTGGTTTTCTCCGTGTCAGGCATGGAGGCTAGGAGCTGACCCAGCTTGGACCACAAGAACCTGTCATAAGTTGAATAGTGGGCCTGATGTGCTGCAATAGGGAGCAGCAACCGTGTTGAGTAGTAGGTCCTCCTTCCCTAGAAGTCAAAATCCGAAGAATCTTGATCTGGGGACCGGTCACGGTGTAGGGCGCAAAGTCCAGCAGGAGTGTCCAGTTGTGTCAATCCTGACTGAGGATGAGGCATGGAACCTGGAGACTCCGGGGGGGGGGGCACAATACTGCTGGCAGAGATCCCTAGGGGCAGGAACTCCGGAAAAAGGTCTCTGCCAGGAACGCAACGGCGCCTCCCAAAAGGGAGCAGGCCGGGGGGCACCACCAGGGTGTCCTCACTGAAGTCGCCTAGAAAGGCGTGCGCTGAGTGCTCTGGATTGTGTAGAGTGGGAGGGGTAATGTGCGGGTCCTCTAACATCCTCACGAGGAATCGTTGAGACTCAGCGAGATCAGCATCTGGACAGATGTGGACAGACGGCTCCTCTCACCCAGAAGAGGGGGATGAAGAGTCAGAGGACCTCAAAGGTTCAGAAGCTGTGTGCTCAGGGGGAGGTTGAAAAACCTGTCTGTCCACTGCCGTAACGTAAGAGGGAAACTGAGCAGCCTGAGCTCTGAACTGCTCCCAGGAGAGAGGCCTGCTAGGACCACGAATGCCTGGGAATTTCAGGAGAAGGTGGCAGAGGAATAGGGGCAGAACCGACAATAGGGGTTCGGTTGACCTCTGCCTGGGCTAGGGAGTGCATAGGAAGCCCTAGGGGAAGAAGGCGCTTCAGAAGACTCCACAGCCGACAGCTGAACAACCAAACTGGTACTGCCTAGGCTGCGCCCTGAAGAATCCCCCCTGTGAGGTGACTGGGATTATGTAGGTCCAGAAGGACGGTCCCCAACCTCCAAAGAATGGGGCCCTCTCAAGGAAACCGAGGGGGAAGAACGGAGATCCGCACTACGGCTTCTTCCAGAGCTTGGGTGGGTTCCAGAAAAAGGCCGCCACACAGACCCCATGCCCTCGACCTCGGAATCTGAGAGCGCCTCTTCCTCGAGAGAGCCAGCCTAGGCAACTGACAGCCCTGGTCAGCCCCTGAGGGGGCTATCCAGGGATCAGCACCCTTCCCTCCCATGGGTGCTCTGATGGCCCCAAAGTTGGGCGATCCAGGCACACCACAGGATGGGGTACCACCGCTGAGGGGTCAGAGAACCCTCCGAGGCCAGGCAGCAGGGCAATGGTAGCCTGCACCACTGCCTGCTGGTCAGAACCCCTGACCCTGCAATCACTGTCCGCTCCTCAGAGGGGGCTGACTCTGGTCTGTTGAGGACACTACCAGGGTGTCCACGCTCACAACCAACTCCAGGGAGTCAGACTGCCCGTCTGACTCAGAGTCCGACTCCTCCTCCGAAGAGGTCGAAATCGAAGTCCTGTGCCAGACAGTGCGCAGGCGCCCGCTGCCATCCCTAGTGAACAGGGCCCCAGGACCAGAGACTGCACTGGAGTCGACGCAGGTGCCCCCCTCCGCACTGCAAATGGTGCCAGAAGAGGACATGGCCCCAACAAGGGTGGCAGACTCAAAGCCGGAGCCTGTCACAGCACCATCCCGACCCACGGCACTGCAAGTGGCGCCGAGTTAGCAACAGTGCCGATGATGGCTCAGACCATGCTCCTGGTGCTAAGGACAGAGATGACGCCAACGACGGCCCCAAGAGTGCTCTCGGCGCTGAGGTCCGAAACCCCCACGGCGCCGTGTCCATATCTGGAGCTGCGAACGGCCCCAGAGTTGGACATGGCACTGTGCTCAACCCCAGTGCCGTTCGCAAATAGGGACGATGCCGTAGAGCCTCCCATGACACCGACAGCCCCATCGGCGCCACTGCAGCAACGGTGATGAGCGGCGGGCAGGCGTCGACAAGCGAGATGCCATCAGGGCTCCGACACTGAGGCTGAAAACTGCGCCGACAGGCGGCGTCGAAGCGGTGCCGGCCAGGCCTTCAAGCCGCAGGTGCGACACCGAGGAAGCCTTCGCCCCCGAAGGGGCAACTGCCAAAACGGTGCCTCCCGGCCATCCCCCGGGGAAGACAGATTGGGCCTCCTGCACCACAGTAGGGGCCTCTGCCATGGCAAGACTTGAAGGAGGGGCCTCTGCCTCTTGGCCACAGCTAGACTTGAAGAGGCAGAGGTCCTCTCCTCCTCGGTCCATATAGAACCGGGAGGGGACCCGGAGAAAAGGCTGAGAGAACGTGGCTTGGTCTGATGAGTGCGCGCCTGACCCCTGAAAGTTGGCGGAGCTCGCCCCACTTTCCACGCGTGTTGCCCGATGACCCAGCGGTCCATGGAGAAACAGGCGTTGCACGAATCCATGTCGTGAAGGCATCGGTCGTGCTGGTCGGCGACGGAGTACTTACGGCTGGATGGGCACCGTTGCATGGGGATTTCTTGCCCTCCGACCGAGACATGACCCACAGGAAAAAGAACACCAAAACAAGACCCGACATCGCAAAGCAAATAAAATAAGGAACAGTCTTACCAGGCGACGTCGAGTGGAGCAAATAGAACCGGCAGGAATACGGAGTCGATGGACTATGCAGCGACACAGAGTCGAAAATGTAGCCGAAGGCTTCAACTGTAGAGGCAGGCCTATGAAATTCTTTTTAGAGCTTCCCAAGAGGTGACTTCGACGGCAGGAGAGGAAGAATTGGCGGGAGGGCGGAATCGACAACTCCTAACGGCCAACCCGTGAGCGCCACGCAGTGTGTCGGCCTTGAGGGCGGCGCCAATGGTGCGTCGACTCCGCCCATCCAAAAAAAAAAAAAAAGAACTTCCATGGGGTCATGACCTCCGGCCAACACCCAAAGGTGATGAATGGTGAAGATTGACATAGATAAGATTGCATTACTTCTCTACGAAACAAAGAAAAAGAATGTGCTTGAATAGAATTAATGTTCAAGAGACTTTTACTTTTTTTTTTTTACTTTATTTCTTTATTCCTCCTTGCCTGCTCCCAGAGACCTCTACTTCCTTCCTCTCAACCCCCGTTCCACCTTCGGTGGGATCTGCCCCTACAGTGCCTCCTCTTTTCCCTCTCTTGCACATTGGGGTCTGTCCCTCTTTTGGTGGTCCGGATGGTACTGGAGAGGCTATCATCTAGGCCGCCGGGAGGTGTTTTCCGTTTTCTCCCTGTTTTCCCTACCCTCAGGGACGTTGAAGCTAGGGCCGTGCGTCCGGTGGTGGCATGCTGACGCATGCCAGAACTCTCATCGCGCTGTCAGCATTCCCCCTCCCGGCTCCGGCCGGGTGGAGCCGCCTCCATCCCTTCAATTGTCGGTGCTTCCACCGGCTGTGAGAGGATGCAGAGCTGCCAGTCGTTCTTGGTTCCCACCAGGGGAGGAGGCATCCGTTGGGACGACTCGATCCTCCCTCTCCCTGCCAACCCCGGCCACCGACTCCGTTCCCAAACCCGGGTCGCCGGCGTTGCGCGAGGTGTGGCGTCCAGCGCCTCAACCCTCAGCGCCACCGGGCCGGCTAAGAGACTTTTATAACATATTTTCTAAACAGATATCATATTATTCTGTAGCTTAGACTATTTAGAGATAAACTATCACTTTAGTTTAAGAAATTTTATTAAAATTATGAAGTTATATCCTTTAATAGTTTAATTTGGAAAATATTAGTCCTCTAAATATGGGAAACATACCAAAATGCTCCATTTGATGAGAAAAGTTCTAGTATGGGAGTTTAAAATTTAAATTAATTGGCATTAAGAAGTTATAAAAGAAAATGAATTTCAAGTCTAAAAGTGGTTTTGGAGTTAGTGGGCAGTCCTTGCATGGGCGTGGCCAATGTCACCATCCATCATCTGCAAGAACCAATCAGAGATGGGTGATGACGTCACCCGAGGTAGATTAATATACAGCATGTAAATTCTGCTAGCCTAGCCTCAGTCTTGCCTGAAACACCATACAGTGGGGAGCTCTGTCAGTCTAATTGAGAATTTAATGACTTCATAACTTTTGCTAGGCTGGAAAGCCTTAGACCACGCCTGTATTTGGAATGCTAGGAACTAGTTTTTGGTTAACCATTGATGTATTCACCAGGGGGTGCTAAGGATACGCTTGAAAGCCTATGCAGCGTTGCCACGAGGTCCAGATATAAACTTCTTGGTAGAAGGACATTTCTACTGTGATATGAAGCAAGGTCTATGTTTTATTTACTGAGCAGTTTGACTGAAATAATGTTTTGAAATTTCTGCTAAAAGCCTGGACAAGAGACTGGTTTTAAAATCCACAGCTGAAGCAAGCTGCAGCGTTGTGGATAAAAGGAGTCCAGTGTCCTAAGGCTTAAGTGCAGATTAATTAACATGAAGAAGTCAGAGTCCAGGTATTAAGACAACTGTGCTGTTCACAAGAAAGATCCTGCAATACAAGCTGTTGCTACGGAACTGTTCAAATATTGTTGCTAATGTTTCCTGCCAAATCCTAAGAACTGACTTTTAATGACTTGATATCTCTTGCAAGAAGAATTTAGCCTGTGCTGCTTTGTCAAGACCAATTAGTCTACAGTACCAGGTTCAAGGAGGAAAAGACAGAAGACGACAAGCTGACTGCCAAAGAGACACTTTCATTCAAAGCAAGACTCACCAAGATTGCCAAGTTAAAAGAGGAAAAAAGAACCACTTCTACAATAACAAGAAATTTATGTATTATTTTTAATTATTCCAATTTTTATACTTTAATTTGGTATTTGGGGTAGTAACATAGCAAACTTTTAACTACGAAGCCTTGGGCATAGAGTTAAGCTAAAATTCAGACATAAAGAAATGCCTTCTTGTATACAATAAAGTTTAAAATGAGTCTTATACAAAAATATAATCTGAAACACTAGTGCAATGAGTTGCAAGTTCTCATACTAAAAAGGGCTACAATGCTAAGCATGCTAAAAGCCTAGCAATTAGTCAATGCCATTTAACATGTTGAATATTACTTATTCATTTGCATTATTTGCTGAAATTTGTTTTATTGGTTTTATTTCTTTGTGGTTTGTTTGATTTTCTGAAACCTTTGTTGTTGTTTACATTATTTTTATTATGCTCGACATTTATGCTAATTAGGAATATTTAGAATTTGTATATATGTGAATAAAATACATATATTTTTCATATTTCTGAGTGTGGTGGAAGTGTTATCGCCGTTATCTTGAACCTGGAGAACAGGGGTAATATCATATTTGAATTTTATAATTATTTTTGGTAATTTATGAAAATATTTTTTTTGTGTAAGGCCCAAGGTAAATCCAAGTGCTGCATTATAAAAGTGATATTACATCTTTTGTTCCAACAGCCTGTTCCTCAAAAGGGATGCCTGTTACAAAAAAACAGAGTTCCTGCCCCTCTGAGTTGCTGACCAGGCTGTTTCAATGGCAGTCTCGGTTTTGGGAGAGGCCTCCAGGGCTTGCTGTACCTGTTGGCCAAACAGATATGTACCATTAAAGGGGACATTCATGACTTGCTGCTGATCATCAGAGGAAATTCCTGATGTCCTGATCCAAGAAAGTCTCCTAATACAGATTCCAACAGCTGCTTCTCTGGAAGCTGTGTCGTATGCATCAATGGAAGCTTTCAGCTGATGGCTATTGCATTCTATCCCCTGGGTGACAGTCTGCAAAATCTCACTTTTAGAGTCAGACTCCGGAAGATCCTCTGCTATGGACTTAAGAGACGTCCAAAGGGCATACTTGTATTGGGAGAAGTGCCCGTGGTAGCTGGCGATATGCATACCCAGAGTCGCAGCTGCGAAGGCCCTTTTCCCTTTGGTATCTATCTTGTGAGACTCTTTATTGACAGGACGTGCTGAGACTTCTTGAGGAAGAACAGCTTTCCCATTTTCAGCAAGGACAACCAGCACATCTGTGATAGATTGTGAGGTTAAATAGGTCTCTCCTTGGGAGGGACATACTTCTTATCTATGGACTTGCAGATAGAGGGAATAAGAGCAGACCTCGCCCACACAGCTTCAGACAAGGTCTCGAAGAGTGGAGGGACAGATGGCATAAGGTTTACAGGAATATTGGGAACATGAAGCCACTCTAGTTGCAAAAGCCAACCTGAATCCAGCGAAGATGCCTGAAGAGCCAGGGCTGCCCTCATATTCTTAAGCAAAGACTGGAAGGGGAGATCCTCCACAGGACTTCCAGCTGGTATGGAGGGCTTGCCATCCAAGTTATAAAACGAGTCCTCGTCATCTTCAGAAATAATGTCAGCGTCAGACCCATCCTGCTCTAAGTCACCCTCAGAGGGGGTGGGAACCACCCTTAGTAAGTGTCTACCTGGTCTAAGAAGAAGATAAATAGGAGACACTGGAACTGGCACTCGGCCTGGCACAGCAGAACCCGGTGCTGATGCTGGGGCAGCAGGCCACCCAAAGATCCAACCCAGACCTGGAAGAAAAGGAATGGCAGGGATATGGTACTGGTGCCGGCCCTTGCGAGGAAACAGAATGAGGGAGAAAGGCATGTGGAACCGGCGCCGGCATAGGCAAAGGGGACAAATCCATTGCTGCTGCCAAATGCTCAACCTGCCCCGAAGGACCCAACCGAGGCTCCAAGGCCCGAAGGCCCTGGAACCGGATCTGTCGGAAGGGGCAAACGAGACAAGACGTTGTACCCGCTGCTCCATAAGAGCGGCCCAGTGATGAAACTGCCCACTGGAAACCCTGCAAGAGGACAGAGAGGGGCTCCGGTATCAAGAGTCGAGGCGGTCGTGAGCAGAAGCCACCGGGGAACCGGATGGAGCCAGAGATGGCCTACTGCTCCTGACCACCGAAGGGCTCTTGGCAGACGTACCAGAGAGTAACCTCGAGTGGTACCATTTCTTCCTCTTCCGACAGAAAGAGGAAGAACTCGAGGCACAGCGGTGCTGGGTCCCTGACCTGGATCGAGAATGGGCCCGCTAATTTTTGTGTTTACAGGAAGACTGTCCCCCTTCCTGAACACTGGACTGCCCGAGGTAGGACCCCCCCATCCCCGCTGCCAGAACAGTCTTCTAACAGACAGTCCCTACCGTCACGGTCTCCATCCATGGTCGACTCCTTCGATTGGCAGGGCTGAGAGGAAAATAGTAATTTTTTTTTTTTTTTAAATAATGAAGAGTAATACCAAGTCAAACTATAACTGAATGACTAGATGCTGCTGTTGTGTAGATGTGAAAATCTGACATCCGGCAGGCGAGCGACATTGTCACTGAAGTGCACTCGACGGCGGGAAAAAAGGAACTGAGGCGGTTGGAGGGTGGACGCTGAGGTAGCCCACACAGGCATGAGCCAGTCACGCATGCATGGCCCTACCTCAGCGCCGGCCCTTCTGAAGATTTTTGGCTCCTGCAGGGTCCCAGCGCCCCTGGCTTGTAGCCCAGACGTATGAATAAATGGTTAAGACTTTAAGTTCAGGACGATGAACAGTTATTCAAGAACTTACTGTAACAGCCAATCTTTGAGAGACTCTCCTTCATCAGGTCACAGTTTGGAACTACCACCATAGGTGCCAGGATCACATGGAAGCTTTTTCTGTAGCAGTCTATTAGGGGCTGCCCACTCAGACGTCATACGACAACATAACCCTGCTATATAAACGTGGGTGACCCCACTCCCTCCTCAGTTCTTTCCCCTGCAGGGACTAAACACACTAGGCCTCCCAGAAGGGAACCAAAGAGACAGAAAAGCTGCCCAGCTACAATAAAGGCTGGAGCAACCAGACAGCCAGTCCAGAGGCAGAGATAGAAGAGGGATGGCGGGTGGGACGGCATGACCTGATGAAAGAGATTCCCTTGAAGATCTACTGTTACTGTTATGGTAAGTTCTTACGTAACTGTTCTGTCTTCTTCGGGGATATCTCTTTCATCAGGTCACACCTATGGAACGAGTCCCAAGCAGTTCTGGCAGTGAGACAGTCTGGGTGGCAGGAGGCCAAAAGCCTAAGAAAGCAGGCCTTGTAGCAAAGTTAGGCCAAATCCTGCCCTCCTCCCAGAGGCAATGTCCAGGCTGTAGTGCTTTGTGAAAGTGTGGGCACTACTCCAAGTAGCAGTGCCACACATTTCTGCGGCTGAGACAGTCCTGAAACAGGCAACTGAAGTGGTCATGAACAACTCCAGGACGGTCCTTACCATACTTCCTGTTAACACAAAGTAATACAGTTGACCAACAACTTGGACAGGCACTGTTTAGAAAACCAGAATGCCCTCTTTCCCAGGGGTAAAAGAAACAAACAACTGGGAATTGCGTGTTTACAGTACCCGTGAATTCTATGCACATCTAAAGTACAGAGCAATGCTTCCCTTAGATTGGCATGCTATGGGTAATAAACAGGCAGGTGGATAGACTGATGTAAAGTAAACTCAGACACCACCTTAGGAAGAAACTTAGGGTAGATACACAAAGACACCCTGTCTTTGTGGAAAATCAAATAAGGCTGCTAACACATGAGAGCCTGTAGCTCTGAAATCCTTCGAGCAGAAGTAATAACAATTAAAAAGAACAGGTTACTCACCTGTAACAGTAGTTCTAGGAGTGGTATATGTTGTTCATCCACACTGTTTGGCATGTCCCCTTCCACTTTAAATCTTGCTGGAAGTCTTCAATCTGGCTTCTCCCACCCACCGGGTGGTATATACATCGGCTCCGCCCCATGACACCAGATCTTAGCCCGCTGGAAGCAAGGTTGTGCTCCCGTAGCCGGGGAGGTTGGGTGGGTGCATGTGGATGAACAACATATACCACTCCTAGAAAGTACAGTTACGTAAGAACGCACCGTAACAGTACATCTTCGAGAGAGGCTCTTGCAGTAGGTAATTACATATGGGACTGATGACAGCAGGCGTCAGGACCCCACGGAAAAATTTCTAGCTAGCAGTCTCTGGCGAGGCACCGCCCCCACGTCAGGTGACCAGCGTTAGGAGACGTCAGTATAAAGGGGTGGTTCCTCAAGCCCGCCTTCCAGTTCTTTTCCGCCACAGGCCAAAAGAGGCCGGAAGAGAGAGAAGCGAATGTTTCCCTCAATAGAAAAGGAGCTGAAAAAGCTTAGGGGGATGGAGGGCGGGAAGGTAATACCTACTGCAAGAGCCTCTCTCGAAGATCTACTGTTACGGTAAGTTCTTATGTAACTGTACTATCTTACTTCGAGAGGGCTCCTGCAGTAGGTAATTACATATAGGACTGAGTCCCAAGCAGTCTGGAACAAGAAGAAGCAAACGGGAGGAGGAAAGCTACTCAAAGTAGATCCTCTAGCTGCGAAGGCCTCAAGAAAGGAGGCCTTGCAGAACAGCAAGCCCGAAGCCTGCTCTACGGCGAGAGGCAATATCCAAACTGTAATGTTTTGTAAAGGTATGGACGGAAGTCCATGTGGCAGCAGCGCAGATGTCTGCCGCTGACGCATTCTTGAAACAAGCTGCAGAGGCAGTGACTCCTCTGGTGAAGTGGCCTCTCACTTCACCAGGAAGCGTCTTGTTGTACTTGTCATAACAGAAAGTGATGCAATGAGCCAACCATTTGGACAGGCATTGCTTAGAAACAGCATTGCCTTCTCTTTTGTGGGCAAAAGAGACAAACAGTTGATCAATATTTCTGAGATCTTTTGTTCTGTTAGTGTAGTATCTCAGAATCCGGTGAACATCCATAGTGTTTAATAGATACTCCCCTTGATTGGAGTATTGCGTAAAGAAAGCGGGTAACTCTATGGACTGGTTCCATGTAGATTCCGCTACCACCTTGCGAAGAAACTTAGGACTGGTGCGCAGAGCAACACGTTCCTTGGAAATATTAAATACGGGATTTTACACATCAGGGCCTGGAGCTCGGAAGTCCTCCAAGCAGAAGTAATGGCTACTAGGAAGAGTGTCTTCCATGAAAGGAACTTCATGTCTGCTGAGGCTGCCGGTTCAAAAGGAGGCAAAGTAAGCTTCTCAAGAACGAAATTCAAATCCCAAGGAGGGCCGGGAACTCGGATAGGGGGTCTCAAGTGAAGAACCCCTCTGACGAAGGTCTTAGAGACTTCCAGCTGAGCAAACGTCCTGTCTGCAAAAGGGATATGGTAGGCTGAAATGGCTGCCATGTGTTCTTTCAGAGACGAGTGACTAAGACCCAGATCAAAGAGATGGCGCAGGTACTCCAGCAGCCGCCCAACAGAGCACGAGAAAGGCTCAAGATCTTTTGAAGTGGCCCAGATTGTGAATGTTTCCATTTCATGGCATAGGTAGACCTGGTGGAGGGTTTTCTAGCCTCCACCAAAATTTTAGCCACTCGGGGTGAGACTCCAAATCGGGCTTGAGCTACGTCTGCAGGAGCCATGCATGCAGCTGAAGGGACTTGAGACCTGGATGGACCAGGGTCCCCTGATCCTGGGTCAGTAAAAGTCGTGACAGAGGAAGAGGAAGAAGAGGAGGAGGTTCCTCTGAGTACTGCTGCAGAAGAGAGAACCAAACTTGCCTGGGCCAGAAAGAAGCGATCAGAATAATTTGTGCTCCTTCTGAACCTAGTTTCTGCAGAACTCGCAGGATCAGAGGGATCGGGGGAAAAGCACAGACGAATCTGTTCTTCCAATCTAGAGACAGAGCATCTCTCCAAAAAATGCCTGTGTGTATGATGTGATCCATCTTGCTATGGTCCGTTTGGCTGCAGCTCTGCCAGAAGCGGCTTCAGTGTAGGTGACAAACAGCTGGCGAACCTCTCCACGAATTTCCACAGTCCTCTCCTTGTAGAAGGCGAGAGCACGTCACATGTCCAAGGTATGGAGCCTGTACTTGGCATCCGAGGTGTAATTAGAGTAGTAAACCGCAAGAGTCAACACCTGGTTAAGGTGGAACACTGACACCACCTTCGGAAGGAATTTCGGGGTGGGGGCGCAGGACAACTTTGTCCCCGTGAAAGACCAGGTAAGGGGAATCCACTGAAAGCGCCTGGAGCTCCCCTGTCGTTCTGGCTGATATGATAGCCACCAGGAAGGCCGTTTTCCACGACAAGTGTGAGAGCTCACATTTGTGCATGAGTTTGAATGGCTTGCCCGCGAGCTTTGCCAAGACCAGCAACAGATCCCACAGAGATGGAGGTTCACGCACTGGAGGGGATATGTGATCCAGGCCTTTGAAGAAGCAGCCGACCACTGTCTCCTGCACCAATGTCGGCTGACCGGCCCGTGCCCGGTAAGCAGAAATGGCTGTCAGGTGCACCCTAAGGGTCGATGACCGAAGACCCCCTTTGCAGAGTGACCAAAGGTAGTAGAGAGAATGTTAGCCACTGGACAGGATAAGGGGTCCAGACTCTTACCCTGACACCAAATGGAAAACCTTTTCCATTTGAAGGCGTAACATTTCCTGGTCGATTCCTTTCGAGATGCCTCCATGACGGTGAAGACATCTTCGGAAAGACCCAAAGCCTGGAACTTTAGCCACTCAGGTACCAGGCTGTGAGGTGCAGGGATTGAAGGTCTGGATGGAATACCTTCCACTGGTTCAAAGATATCAGGACCAGGCGTGTACAAAGCCGTTACGGGGGCCTGCAGCTGAGGCTGAGGAGATTTGGGTACCAGAACTGGTGCGGCCAGTCTGGGGCTATCAGAATCACCTTCACCTTGTCCCTCCTCACCTTGTGGATCAAGGGAAATGGAGGAAAGGCGTAGAGGAGGCCTGGGGTCCACGGCCTCGAGGAGGCATCCCCCTGCAGCGAGCCCTGCTGAGGAGGGTGGGCATGATACAGCCTCAGCATGGTGTTTTCCCTGGAGGCAAACAGGTCCACCATCGGTCTGCCCCAATGGGAGAACAGGCTGTAAGCTACTTCTGGATGGAGAGACCATTAGGTAGGATGTCTGGCCTATGCAGCTGAGAGCATCCAGCAGCTGTGACTCCTGCCACATGGATGGCTAGGAGGTCTGCCTCCAACCGTTTGAGGGTCCAGATGCGGAGCCTCCCTTGCACAGCAGACGGAGTGCATGTCATCGCTTGTTAAGGTAGGACAAGGTTGTGGTATTGTCTGTCTGGACTTCAGCCATTTGGCCTCGGAGCTGAGGAGTAAAAGCTGACAGTGCCAGTCTGACTGCTCGGAGCTCCAACAGGTTGATGTGGCATCGGGACTCCTCGGGAGTCCAGAACCCGTGGGCCCTGTTGTCCCCCATGTGGGCTCCCCAGCCCATGACAGAGGCATCGGTCATAAGGACGACCGTCGGCTTGGGGCAGACAAATGGGATCCCTTCCTGCAACTGGTCTAGGGCGGTCCACCACTGGAGAGCGTCCCACATCTTCTGGGTTACAGTGATCACCTGGTTGAAATGACCTTATCGCTGAGTCCACTAGGTGGCCAGCTCCCATTGGAGGGGGCGCATGTGCCACCGGGCCCAATGGACCACCGAGGTGCACGCCGCCATGTAACTCAGAAGGCGCAGAAAGACCCGGGCAGGGCGCAAATACCCAACCAGAAATGATCGGGCAAAGGAGGAGAGAACCTCTGCCTTGTCCGCCGGGAGCCGAGCTCTGGCTTGACAAGAGTTGAGCTCTGCCCCGATGAAGCCCATCACTTGAGAAGGCATGAGTTCCGACTTGGCCTCGTTGACCAGGAGGCCGAGTTGGGAGCAGGTTTGGAGGACCAGATCCCTGGACCTCTCCACCTCCTGATGGGTGGAACCTGCAAAGAGCCAATCATCGAGATAAGGGTAGATTCTGACTCCTCGATGCCAAAGGTGGGCCGCCACCACTGCAATGCATTTGGTGAAGACCCGTGGGGCCGATGACAGGCCGAACGGCATGGCTTGGAACTCGTACAGGGTCGCCTCGACCCTGAAGCGGAGGAACCGCTGATGAGACGGATGGATTGGGACGTGAAAGAACGCGTCCTGTAGATCCAGTGAACAGAACCACGTTTCGCTCCAGGGATTCCTTTCTGCCTGGTCCGCTATCACTTCAGACAGGTGGGTTCTCGAAGTGGTCGGTCAGGGACTGCCTCTAAGCTGAGCAGTACCCTCCAGCCAAGCCCACCCCTCACGGGAGGAGCAGTTCCCGCATGCACCCAGTCAGCTCTTGAGGGCAGCGTAGCTCAGCTCCTCCGCAAGTCTGAAGTGATTGCGGACCAGGCAGAAAGGAAGTGGTGGAGCCGACCCCGCACGGGAGGACCCAGAGCTGGCGTGACGGGTGTGGGGTGGCCACCCCCAACCCGTCACTGAGCAGGCTTGAGGGAGGAGGAGGCTCCAGGACCTGAGCCTCGGCCTCCTTTACGGGGCTGCTGGGGATCCTGCTTTGAGCCTGCTGCTGCTGTTGATGTTGCTGTCCTCCTTGATAGAAAGGCTGCTGGACTGCAGGGGAAGAGTGCCGAAATGGCTTCTTCTTTCTCTTCTGCTGGTTCTTGCCTGAAGAATCCTTGGCAGAAGTAGCATCCAGGGTGGCCCTGGACTGCTCTATACGCTGAAGGTGACTGGCCACTCCTGGACCGAAGAAGTCAGTACCCAGGAAGGGCACGTCAGCAAGCTTATGCTGAGTATCCGCCGGGAAGGAGGAAAGCCTCAGCTAAGCCCTGCGACAAGAGGCCACTGCGGCTACCAGCGAGCGGGCACAAGAATCCCCAATGTCCAAGGCCGTCTGGAGCTGCTGTTTAGCAACAGCATGGACCTGGTCATGGACCTACTTGACCGTGGTCTGCATGTCCAGTGGGAGATGAGGGAGGACCTTGTCTAATGACCCAAGAAGGGGCATGAGAGAAGTGTGTCACAATGACAGCCGAGCTGGCCTGACGAAGGCCCAGAGAAGAGGCCGCATAGACCTTGCTGGCAGTGTGGTCCATATTTTTGGACTCCTTGTCTGGGGGTTTGGTCAGTGTTGGCTGAACTACCAGTACGCCTGAACATAGAGGCAGTCACTGGGCTCTCGGCCGAAGGGTGCTCTGTGAACCCCGCAAGGGACCCCATGGGCACCGCGTACTTGCGGGCCATGCGGGCAGGTGGTGCTGCGCAGGAGGCAGGATGCTGCCAAAGTTCAAGGGCCAGGCCAACAATGGCCTCGGCCACTGGAAAGGCTTCTGTCGGGGTATCCCCTCTCTTGAGAATGTCAGTGAGAGGCTACGCTGCCTTTTTCTGGATAGGCTCCAGGGGTATTCCGGTGGAATCGGAAATGAGGCGGAGAAGGCCCTGAAAAGAGGAAGGGCATTCCTCCATTCCTGTGCCAACCGACGACTCATCATCCCCGGGATGTGAGTGCAAGCCGGTGACGTCTGAGTCCGAAGAGTAGTGATACAGCGGTCTACCACCTAAGTCACCTTCGATCTACCGAGGGCGGTCCGGGGTGACTGTTATCGACAGATGTTGGGGAAGCCCGGTGTCCTGTTGGTCCTCTTTTGAAGGTGCCCCTTCCTCAAACTGTTTAGGTGGTGGTTCCACCTGAATTGGTGGAGAGACCGGAGAAAGCCTAACCGGGAGACGGCCCAGCCCCACGGGTAGAGGAACCGAGGGCTTCGGTTCTGGAGGGGTCGACTTCGGCCTAGAAGGCGAGAGCCAAATTATGGCCGGGGTAGGCAGCAGAGCCGGCTTCTGCCCAGTCGAGATCAGCTGCCATCACATAAGGTCTTCATAGCGCCGACAGAGTTTCTGCCGGAGCTTCTCCTCATCCGAGGAGGATGAGGACCTGTGGCGTCGCCTCTTTTTTGAGCGCTTATGGCTCTTCCTCGGTCGATCGTCCGAGGGGGTCCTGGACCGAGACCGAGATCAGGGAAGCCGACTCGGTCGATCGGGAGACACCGGGATCGGTGACACCCAAGGGCCCGGGACCGGGATCTTGATGGGGACACCAGCAGGCTGGGTCTCCTCATCCGGAAAGACCAAGACTGGAGTCCATTCCATCGAGTTGGCACAGCCGGTGACAAGGGGTTGATCGGGTCAAGGATAATTTCAACCTCGTCGGCCACTTCCTCGGTCCCTTGGCCAGACGGAAGATCCGAAAAGCCAGTGGCTGAGGATGCAATCTTGACCAAGGTCGAGATCGCGTGCTCTTGGGACTCGGACCTCTCCCGGTCCCAAGAGCATCTCCGTCGAGACAAAAACAGCGTGTCCTTCTTCCTCTTCCAAAAGCGGGAGGAGTGCGAGCCCAAGGGCGCCTCATCCCGAGTGGGGAGAGACTGGCATATCTCCCTGAAGGAGCCCGTAAAGGTCGAGCCTAGGTTCAGCGGGATGAAGAAGCTTCGATTGGCCGAAGCGCGAGCTGCTTCCTCTTTGAATGCCTTCATCTATTCCAGCTGTTCGGCGGAGCCCGCGGACATGAAACCCCCACCTAGCCTCCTTCGATTTCACCGGGCGGGTTTCTTTTTTCCGATTACACCAGCTTGCCGCACCTTGTGGTCATCCAGGACGTTGAGATGGAAGGCCAAGCAAAAACTGCACAACGAGGTGTCATGTCTGACACCTAGGCAGTAAACGCACGTGAGGTGGGGATCGGTGCGCTACATCTTCTGGCTGCAGGGCACCGGCGAAATCATGGGGTAGATTTTTCCTCCATAGTCGATGCGATGAAAGCGCGATCGCTAACTCGAACAGTTTGATTTTCGGTAAAACTGACAATTTGAAAGTCAGGGCCTACGAAATGCTGAGAGCACGAGGGAACCTGTATCTTCCAGCAGAAAGGAAGATCTGGTGTCATGGGGCGGAGCCGAGGTATATACCACCCGGGTGGGTGGGAGGAGCCAGCTTGAAGACTTCCGGCAAGATTTAAAGTGGAAGGGGACATGCCAAACAGTGTGGATGAACAACATATCCATGCTCCTAGAACAACTCTTTCCATGACAGAACGCGTAGCTCACAAGACGCAGCTGGCTCAAAAGAGGCAGTATCAACTTTTCTAGTACAAAATTCAGGTCTCAAGCTGGGAATGGGTTTCAAACAGGAGGCTTCATATGTAGACTGCCTCGCAAAAAAGTACGGTTAACCTCCAGCTGGGCCAAGGTGTGCTCTTCAATCGGCTCATGGAAGGACGAAATGGCAGACAGGTGCACCTTAACAGAAGGGTGTGACACTTGGACAGTTAGTTCTGATTAATCTATGCTTTTTGTAATATAAAAATAATGTACTGTGATTGTCTGTCATGAGAAATGCTGTACCTGGATAACCCCCCCCCCCCAAGGTATCAGTTCAAAAGACAGGATATATGTTAAACAGCAGATCTCTGTGATGAGATTAATTTGCAAAAACTCGCATTTTATAGCCTTTTTTAGGATCTGGACTTGTTTGATGCTAAGACCTGAAATATCCATTTTATGACGTCCTCAGGAAAGTCAGTTAATTGCACCTGGTGTCATAAAAAGTCCTTTGATGTGTTTGAGAAAGGAAACTGCTCATGGATCAAAGGGACTGAAAAACCACAGTCTGAATTAAGAGTGTCATCATTTGGAAAATGAGTCTTGCTGGAGTCACAGAATTCAATACCTTGATAAGACTTCCTGTTTTGTGTATATATATATATATACTTTTTTTTTTATGTATCCTGAAAGGGAGGAGCTAGATGATGACATCATGAAGAGGGTTGAAACACAGCATTTTCAAACTGTAGTCTGTGTCCATTTAGACACATGTTTGGACTCTGAAAAAGCAACATCAGGCACTGTTAGAAGGTATAGAAAGACAATTCTAAGTGTACTGTGGTAGGAGATTTTGTTTGCACTTTAAACCTGGTTTTTTTAAGTGATTGTATGGTTTTGTGATATGGTTCTGTATTTACATTTTACATTTTTATCTATCTTTAAGTAAATATCTCATTTTTAGAGTCTACTTGGTGTGCCTTTGAAATTCCTTATTTGACAAGAGAAGCATATATGTTTAAAGTTGACACTGTGCAAAGCTACAGTATTGGTAATACCAAACTGGGAAAAGGTAAGAGTTTATTCTGAGGTCTTTCATTAGAGTTATAAGGGTTCATTTTATACACCTGGTTAGGTGCTCGTAGGCGAAAGATATCTGGCCCCCCCCCCCGAAGAGCAGAATTATCTGAGCCTGTACACTGGGTACGCTAGCAAGAGGTTCACAGTTTGAATCCCTCCAGAACTTGACACCAAAGTCTGATTCAAACCCACAAAACAGACAGGAGGGTTACCCTGTTCTGTTCCTGTTCATAAGACTGCGCTCGGAGGTTGGCACTGTGGGAGCAAAGGGCCTGACCTGCTGAGTGGGTTTGTGACGCGGAGTACTGGAGATCCACCTCTGACAGGGACAGGAGGTACTCCAGAACCTGGTTAACTGGACAGGAAAAAGTGTCCAGATGACGAGAAGTAGCCCATTTAGGAACTCTCTTCCATTTCATTAAATAAGTGGCCCTGGTGAATGGTTTCCTAGCAGCCACTAGGACATCCGCCACCTTCTGTGTGACCCCAAATAAGGCAATGGCTACATCCTCAGGAGCCATGCATGCAACCAGAGAGACTTGAGGGCTGGATGGACCAGGGTTCTCTGCACCTGTGCCAACAGGTCCCAGTTAAGGGTCAAGGGAACTGGGGGTGCCACAGCCACCTATTGCAGTAATGAGAACTATATCTGACGTGGCCAGAATGGCGCTACCAGAATCAGAGTGGCCCCTTCCATCTGAAGTTTGATAAGCACCCTCTGAATCAGAGGAAAAGGGGAAGGCATACAGAAACCTCCCTTCCCAGGAGAGAGACAACACATCTCACCAGAAAACTACAGGCCATGATCTAGTGAGCACAAACACAGCAGTTTAGTGTTCAGTGGGGACACAAAAGGTCCAACTCTTGAAGATCCTTTTTGCTGAACTGATCTTCCACAACTGAGGACAGCAGTTTCCACTTGTGCGTTCTGGACTGCAACTGGCTGAGACTGTCTGTCAAGGCATTTTGGTTGCCTGGAACATGGACGGCTGACTGTTCTAGATCATGATCCAGAGCCCAGTACCAGACTCTCACCGCTTTCCGACACAGGAGTACGAATGCGTCCCTCCTTGCTTGCTGATGTAATAGACCACACTTAGCTTGTCCGATCGCACCAGCAGGGGACCCGGAGAGAGATGGTTCTGGAAGGTCTGAAGGGCATACAGGACTGCCCGCATCTCTAGAACATTCATATGGAGATGAGTCTCCATCATGGACCAGGTCCCCTGGGTCCAAAAAGTACCCAGGTGCACTTCTCAACCAAGGCCCGAGGTATCCGTAGTGAGCATCTGCTGGGGAGACGGAATAAGGAAGGGTACACTTTTTAGGAGGTTGCTGGGTTCCCTCCATCTTTGAAGCACCCTGTGCACTGAGGAAGAGATCAGGACTTGCAGGCCCAGGTCATTGGTGGGTGCGTTGGTCCTACTGGTCACTCAGTGTCCACTGGGGAACCCACATATGCGGTCTGGCTAGAGGTACGGTCACAATGGCCACTGCCATCTAACAGCCTCAGAAATTCCCTGGCTGTAACATACCATTTCTGGGCCATGAATTGGGCCTGAGCCATTAAACATTCCGTCCTGTCCTGAGGGAGGAAGACCTTTCCCTGAGCAGAATCCAGAATGGCCCCTATGTATTACAGCTGTTGAGAAAGGGTCAGTACAGACTTGGTCAAGTTGACAGTTATCACTAGGGACTGGAATAACTGCAGGGTACGCTCCAGAGTCAGCAGTAGCATGTCCCGGGACTGAGCTTTCAGCAGCCAGTCATCCAGGTACGGAAAGACATAAAGGCCACAGTGTCTGATGGTGCAACTACAGCTGCTAAACATTTGATGAGAACCTATGGCACAGATGATAAGCCAAAGGGCAAAACCCTGAACTGGTAGTGTTCCCCTGGAACAGAAACCTGAGGAACCAATCACCCTGTTTCAGTAAAGGGAGAAGATCTGGTAGGGTGGCCATCCAGAACCTTTTGTACTGGATGTAACAATTTAGCTCTCTGAGGTCTAGAACAGGCCTCAAAATCCCTGGTGTGCTTGGGAACCAGGAAGACTTGGGAGTAGAACCCTTTGTTCCATTGCTGCCTGGGTACTGGTTCTATAGCCCTTTTTCTCAGCAATGAAGTGACCTCCGCCTGGAGCACTGAATGATGATTTGAGGAAGGGGTGAAAGGAACAGGAGGGAATGACCACAGGCTGTTCCAGAAGTGCTAGAGTGCAATCCTGTTGGATTATCTGCAGGATACAAACATCTGTAGTAATGGCCCACTGATTCAGGTGAAGGGAAAAATGACCCCCGACCACCACCTCTTGGCTTAAAACAGGAGGGAGGGGGTCAAGCCAAGAGTCAGATTGAAGCAGACCCTGCGGCAGGCCTGTATCGCTACCTCTGGGACTTTTGACTGGAGCACCGGTAGTGGAGGAGGGGGTAAGCAAGGCAGAACTGGCTCTGAGTTCACCCTGTAGTAAGGTCCCCGATACAGACTTGTAAGACAACTTACAAAAGGAAAGTCTTTGCCAGCTCCTGGGCTGAGTGTGATACAGCGAGTGGACAGACCTAATGGCCCTACCTGAGGCCTGCGGGTTAGTCGCAATATCCTGCGCATCAGGGCCAAAGAGCTTGAAGCCCACAAAAGGGGTGTGACAGGGCTGTCCCATTTGTTATGTAGAAAGAGTTAAATGAAAGGATCTGTTCTATCCTCTCCTTTTCTGTCTCTTGTTGACAAGGGGCATTTAGAACTTTCTGCTGGACATCGGCAGCAAAACTAGAGGCGCTCAGCTAGGAGTGCCATCTAAAGCAATGCCAATGGGAGCTGCCCTGGCAGTGGTATCTGCCATGTCATAAATGGCTCTTGCTGACATCCTCTTGTGGAGGGGCTGTGGGATAACAGGTGGACCAGACACCAAACTTCAGGTTCAACAAACAATCTCTGTGTGATGTTTATTTAGAATACAGAAAATAAGCTTCAGCAATAGCATATTCTTTCTTCAATACATCAATTTTGCAGGAACAGACTATGAATGTCCTTTCTCTGCACTTAGCCAGCACATACTGACACTGATCCAGCAATTTTCAATGAAAACCCTTAATCCCTATGTGGGCCCTGTTTGCTTGGGTAGTGGGGCTCAAAAAGGAAAAAAAACAAAACAGACTAAAAACCAAAAACCTCAGTGCAAAAACACTGAAAAAAGTGTTACCCCAAAGGGCACTGGCAACAAATCAAGTTTCAAAGAAATACAACATCATACATACTTCCATACTGCAAAGCATCATGGGATATATGGAAATCACCAGGACATTTCAGACTTGTTCAGTTTACAGCAATGTACATGCATTTTAAATAGCAAAACTAACTTAATTTCTGTAATAGTCACCTAGTACTTTTTACCATTATCAAAAACACCTAGTGCCATGGTATTTTCAACATTTACAGGTTTCATAAACATAAGGTATGTTATGACATAGTGCTATTACATACTAAATCCAACAACGATAAACACAACCTGTTTTACATATGCTTGGATGTCACAACAATAACCTCCCTGTACGAGGACCTGAGAGGGAAAAGGAAAATTAAAGAGGACACTAAAGCATAGTCAAGAAAGGGGAGGGGGTGCCCATAGGTGGCCAACTTCATGGACTAGAAATTGTAAAGGATAGAATAGACTAAGAAATAGAATAACTGTTGCAACAGATTTAAGGAAAGATTGGTCCTCAAAAGTGGCAGGAGCTCCCTGTCACATATCCCC
Organism: Neoceratodus forsteri; assembly: GCA_016271365.2. Lineage (NCBI taxonomy): Eukaryota > Metazoa > Chordata > Ceratodontiformes > Ceratodontidae > Neoceratodus > Neoceratodus forsteri. The sequence goes on along the minus strand of CM028137.1, from coordinate 312,575,459 downwards.
CACCTTAAGAGGGAAGCAGTTATTGCAGACTGCTTACCAGCTTCCTGTCCCACGAAGGGATAGTGCTTCCACCCATCCATCTTCAAAAGCTCTGTCTCAGGGTCCCTATTAACGATAAACATAGTGGATATCATCATTCTTTACCCTGAGGTATTAACACATTTCTCAACAGAGCCTAACGGTTGAGTGGGGATCGAGAACAGGAACGCCTCGACCGAGATCTTGACCTCAGTCAGATTATCGATGGCAAGGGGAGCCTTCTGACTGATTGTGATATATCACGTGCCTGCCCACATTAAGTGGCATGGGCACGGAAGGCTCAACCGTTGGTGGAGGTTGCTCACCACAAGGACTAGATGGAAACACCAGCCAAATTCTGTCCTCTTGAGTGAGGACTGAGAGCACCAAGGTCTGTGAGATTGATTCCTCGATCTCGTCCGACAACTGGTTGACAGGCTTGAGGAAGATTTTCATAGCCTTTTCGACCAGACTCTAAGTCGACTGGCTTGTTGGGGGAACCAAACATCCCTCGACTTGCCCAACCAGCCCCTCAACCATCATCAAGCATTTGGGCAAATCCAGGGACTAGGAGGACTACAATCTCTCCTAGTCCCACGATTAGTGTGGTGACACTTGCGCTTGACACCATGGTGGGAAGGCCTCCCTCCCCAGGGTCTGGCGTGCAAAACACATGTCCCAGAAGCCTCCAGTAAGTGGTCCTCCAACGTGAATCCCAGTTAGGAACAACACTGAGACCAAGGAAGTGCCTGCTGCAGCAGCCACCGCTCCCACCTCAAAGGCCACAAGCTGCTGGGCAGACCTGGCCACAGCCAAGGCCTTCTTACGGCCCTTAAGGTGGTCCTTCAGATGTTGTTTCAAAAGCTGATGCAGCAAGAGCTTCCTGTCCACGAGGGACTCAGGAAGCATGCTGAGAGAAAGGTTGCACCCAAGCACGTCATACTGCCCACCCAGGCAATACACGCATGTGTCTTGCTGGTCAATGACCGACACCTTCTGCCAGCACCAAATGCAGAATTTAAACCCCAGCTTCTGTTGCTCCATCAAAAATCTATGAGGGGAGTCGAAGGACAGGAAGAAAGAATCCAAATAATTCAAAAAACATCAAAGTCAAAGTTTGTGTATGGTGTGCTAAATCCTAAGCAGAAGCTGCGAAGGAGGTGGCCTCTTTTTCCAGCAAAAGAAAGATCTGCTATCCTAGGGCAGAGTCAGGGGATACACTGTCTAGGTGGTGGGAAAAGCTTAGCTTAAAGACATCTGGTAACTCAGATTGTTCCAGTGGAACTGCCAGAGTGTGGATAGTAAACCTCATCCACGACCCTAGAAGCAAATTTCCATGTATCTGGAAACACATGGAAATGCAGGATGCCAACCACTTCAAAAGGCACTTCGTAAGAAACTGTGGAGCACACCATCCAGGGGGTGAGTGAAACTAAAAGCAGTGAGTACAATCAACAGTCTATGTGTGATCCAAATGAAAGTGTAATGGTCCAAGGACAGATATGGAATGCAGAATAACCTCATCTGCAGGCAGTCCGGGGACGAGTCTGGGGAAAGGACTGAAAGGGGAATAGTATGATACAGGGTAAAAGCTGGCAACACCTTGGGAAGCAACAGAGGATGGCAATGAGAGTAGACCAGATTCTGGTGAAACACAAGACACACAGAATTCTGGACAGAACACCTGCAGCTCAGAAACTCTCCTGAGTGAAGGGGCTGCCACCATGAAAAGCAGTTTTTGTCAAGAGAAAACGAAAGCACAGATGTGGCAGCTGGGTCGAAAGGAGCCTGAATAAGGGACTGAAGAACCAAGGTAAGGTTCCAAACCAGAATTGAACAACAGTTGTACCAGAATGGAGTATTAGGAAGTTGTGGGATACCACTAACTGTGTCACATATGTGCCCACTATAAGGGCATGAAAGTGAGAAAGCACAGGACATGAACCATTACATAAGAGTACAGGAAGCCAGAGAGTTGTATGGACAAGAGAGACCCACAACTTATCAACTGGGCAGGAACCAGGGTCTAGGAGCAGTAGCAAACTCTCCAGAACCAAAACAGAGGATGGGGATGTGGAAAGACCCATCCAGGAGGCCTAGGAACAATCCCAAAAGAGCTGGTGAGCACCAGACAGGCAGCAAGCAACCAGTGGGGAAGCCATAACATGAAGGTATGCCAGTGGGACAGGCCCCTGGAAAGGGAATCAGAAAATCCTGCAGGGTGAACTGTGGGTGGACCCAGCAGTGGGAGACAGATGTGCAGGAAGTGCTGGTGACTTTGAGGCAACCTGCATGACCAGAGAACCATGGAAATCCCAACTGTGACAACAGTGGAATGATGGGAGTAAAACTCCCCGGACCGCACTAACGGAGGAACCAAAATCCAACACAGGGTGGACAGGCAGAGAGGATGCATAAGACGAGGTTACCTAGTCACTCTCTGAGAGAAGCCAAGCCCCTGGACACAAAGTTGAAGGCCAAAAATGGTAAGAGCAGCACTGAAAGCTGAACCGGGGCATAAAAGCCAGGGACATGAAGTCAAGAACCTTTTTCATTGAGCAGATGTCAGAGGCCGCAGGATGAGCAGAACACATACTCCTGATATGCAAGGGTGTCTGGGACACATGCTATAGCTCCTTTAACAAGGAGCAAGGAGCTGAGTGACATCCTCCCTGGTGGTGGAAATTGTGTCCTGTGACATCCTGGACTCCTGAGGAGCATGGAAGTCAGCTAGACAGGTGAACCTTGAAATCCAGAGGCAACCCTTTGCCTACCACCACTAATACCCACTTGTCCGCAGTAACGAAGGACCATTGTGGCCAGAAGTGGCAGTCGACCCCTCACTGGAAGCTAGAATAGGGACTGGAGAGGTGAGAGGATGACACCCCACTGGCCCGTCACTGGGCAGACTTGAAGAAGGCACATGCCACTGGGGCACAACTTTCCCTGTCCCACAGTATGTGAATCATTTTGGTGAAATGTAATTGACACTGGGATCCCTTTGTTTAAAACTGTAGTTAGAATGCTGAAATGATTGCAGAGCTTTTTGGAACTCAAGGGGTTAACTTGAGATGCAATTTTTAAGCCTTTTGCAGAAGATGTAAACAAGAGATCAGTTGTGGGTCATAATGTTCTTTTTGCTACACCTGCTGAAACTGACAAGAACACTAGAAACTTACAAGAACGCTGTGTGAGAAGCATGCTGTTTTTCTTAACGAGCTCCCGCACAGACTTATAAAAAAGAGCTGCAATGTTTTACAAAGGAGAGAGACTGAGAGACTGAGATTGGAAATTGAGAAGAAAAACTCAGAAGAACTGTTTGTTTTCTACGTTTGTACTGCCATTGTAAATAGTTATTCTGAACAATTTTATTTTTTTTATTTTACTGTTATTAATAATAAAACACTTGTTGCGAATTTTACAACTGTTCCTGATTTTCCTTCGTTTCCTGACCTGTGCCTCGACGACAACTGGCATGCTCTTAAAAATATGCTGGCAGGTGGATGGCTTGATTTAAAGTTAACTCAGACACCACCTTTGGGAAAAACTTAGGGTTCGTACGCAAATATACCCTGTCTGTGTGAAAAATCAAATAAGGAGGCTTACATATAAGAGCCTGAAACTCAGAAATCCTTGGAGCAGAAGTTATAGCAACTAAAAACAATGCTTTCCATGACAGAAAGTGTAGGCCACATGTGGCTGGCTCAAAAGGAGCCAAAGTCAGCTTCTCTAACACAAAATTCAGGCCCCAAGCTGGGACAGGATTGCATATAGGAGGCTTCAAGTGCAGAATGCTTCACAAAAATGTACGGGATACCTCTAGCTGGGCCACAGCACGGCCATCAACAGGCACATGAAATGCTGATTCAGCAGCTAAGTGCACTTTGATACAAGAGTAGTGCAGTCCTGCGTCTGACAAGGACAGTAAATACTTCAGAATCTGATTCACTAGGCAGGTGAAGGGATCCAGGTGCCAGAAAGTGGCCCACAAAGCACTCTTCCACTTCATGGAGTAAGTGGCTCTAGTGGAAGGCTTCCTGGCAGCCACCAGAACATTAGCCACTTTGGGGGACACTCCAAATTTCACAATGGCTATGTGTTCAGGAGCTAGGCATGCAGATGGAGTGACTTGAGTTCTGGATAGACCAGGGTTCCCTGTTCCTGTGACAGGAAGGCTTTGCACATGGATAGGGGTATCGGGGGTTCCACTGCTAACTGCTGCAGCAAGAGAAACCATATCTGATGAGGTCAGAAAGCAGCCACAAGAATTAGAGTGGCCCCTCCATTTGGGGCTTGATTACCACCATCTGAATCAGAGGAAAAGGATGAAAGGCATAATGGAAGCTCCTTTTCCAAGAGGAGGACAACGCGTTTTGCCAGAAAACTCCAGGCCCTGTTTCGAGCGAGTAGAAAAGCAGCAATTTTGCATTGAGTGGGGACGCAAAAAGGTCCAACTATGGACGACCTCACCTATCGAATGTCTTCTACTACAGAGATCGGCAGCTCCCACTCATGCATTCTGTACTGTGACCTACTTAGCCTGTCTGCCAGGACATTCTGAATGCCAGGAACATGGACAGTTGACAGTTCTAGATCGTACCAAACTCTTATTGCCTCCCTGCACAGGGGATAAGAATGAGTCCCCCCTTGCTTATGTAGTGTACTACAATGACAATATCTGTCTGCACCAGCAGAGGTCCTGGGGAAAGATGGTTCTGGAAGGCTTGCAGAGCATACAGAATGGCCCTCATCTCTAGGACGTTTATGTGACTTGGAGTCTCCGCTTTGGTCCATGTTCCTTGTATCTGATGAGGACCAAAAAGGTACCCCCCCCCAAGCACAAGCCCGAAGCATCTGTGGTGAGAATCTGCTGAGGGGAGGGAATGAGAAAGGGAACCCCTTTTAGCAAGTTGCTGGGTTCAATCCACCACTAGAGCACCCTGAGGACAGGGGAGGTTGCTAGAATCAGCTGTTCTAGATCATGGGTGCACTGATCCTACTGGACCCTCAAAGTCCACTGAGGAATCCTTACGTGCAGCCCTGCTAAGGGTACCATGACAATGGCTGCCGCCATCAGGCCCAACAGTCTAAGGAATGTCCTGGCTGTGACATACCTACTGTGGGAAACCATCTGGGCCTGAGCCATGAGGCGTTCTGCCCTGTCCTGGGGCAGGAAGGTTAAGCCTCGGGCCATGTTCAGTGCTGTACTGCAGGCGCTGACAAGGGATCAAGACGGACTTGGGCAGATTGACAGTGATTCCTAGGGCACCGAACAGCTGTCTGGTATGTGCTAGGGTCTGAAACAGTTGCTCCTTGGATTGAACTTTGAGCAACCGGTCTAGGTATGGGAAGACACACAGTCCTTCTCTCCTGAGAGCTGCTGCCGCAACTGCCAAGCATTTGGTAAATACCCGTGGTGCAGATGACAAGCCAAAGGCAATACCATGAACTGGTAGTGCTCCTCTGAAACAGGAATATGAGGCACCTCCTATGAAAAGAGGGGGCGAAAATCATGATATGCAGGTAAGCATCCTGCATGTCCATAAAGCATATCTGGTCCTTTTATTTCAGAAGTGGCAGCAGGCCTTGTGGAGTGATCATCCTGAACTTTGTGTACTGAATATAGAAGGTTGGATTTCCCAGATCCAGAATAGGCCACAAATCCCCTGTGGATTTGGGGAGTAGAAAGAAGAGAGAATAGAGCCCCCTGTTCCTTTACTCCCAGGAAACTGACTCTATGGCCCTCTTCTGTGGCAGTGGAAGCTCTTCCTCTAGCAACACTGGTACGTGATCTAGAGGATAAGTTGATATAGTTGGTGGAAGGTCTAGATGCAACTCCAGAAATTCTAGAGCGTAGACCTGTTCTATTAACTGTAGTAGCCAATCATCTGTTGTAACCTCCCTACACTGTTCCAGGAGGAGGAAAACATGACCCTCGACCACCACTTCAAGATTTGGTGTTGGAGGATATGGGCTTAAGAGGGGATCATGCTGAAGCAGAACCGGCAACCACACCTGCACCTGCCCAACCCCGGGTTCCTGGGGTGATAACCTGTGGATGAGATTGGGGCTGCCAAAACTGACCCTGGTCTGCCTTTGCTCTGCTGTCTGGCCCCTGACCTGGGTCTGGTGGTACCCCTTGGTTATGCTCTGGTTAGATCAGCCAAAACGTCAGGGTTAGACCTAAAATGGTGCTTATCCGCCTCAGCCCCAGTCCAGTCTGGAGGGTCCTGAGCATCTCCTGCATCTGAACACCATCTGGGAGAGACTGGGTTGCTGTTTTAGCCTTTTTCCAGAGGGTAATGTGGTACCTGATCTTATGGACATGGAGACTTGCTATTCTACAGTCCAGTGTGACAAGGGCACAGGTTCTCTTTCTCATGAGGTCCAGTTCTCTCGCCTCTGTATCTGGGGGGAGAGAACTAAGGGGCCTAGGCATCTTAGACCTATCACTGGCTGACCCCCTGCTACAGCTTGTCCACCTTTCTGGACATGACAAAGATTAAACTAGGTCTGTACCAGATGGCTCGGGTGGCATCCTGTAGTACAGCCCATAGGGGAGAAATGAGAAGTGGTGGAGATCCTGGTAGCTCCAGAAAACTCCACCAAATGCCTCCTAGTGGTGCCCAGTGCAGCTTGGAACTGACCTCATTACAGCTTGAAAATGCTTCAACAGAGAGACAAAAGGGAAGTCTTCAGGAGGAAACCTTGTAGGTATGCAGTGCAGGGTCCACACTCTTGGTGGAATTTGCGGAGCTAGACCTCTCAGGCGGGCTCCTTGCAATGCCTTCCTCTTCGTCCTTTAGCAAAAGAAGGTAATGGTTATACGCCTAATCCTTGTCGATAGCCCTTGAGGGCCTCAAGAAAAGAAGCAAGGACGTTGATGCCCTGGAGTGTGTCTGGTATGCTGACGTGGCAGATGTCAATGTGGGGGCTGGTCTGAGAAGCCTCATTATTGTGGTGCCTGGTATCGGGCTGCAGGCGCTGTATTATCTCTGCAAATGAAGAAAGCACCACCTGGACGTCGATCTATACTACACAGGTGCATTGCAACGTCGACTGGGGTGACTAGAGCCCCATCATTGATGGGCCACTGCTGACTGGAATAAGTCTGGCGGAACTCACTGCCAGCCAACCCTAAAGGTTCTGAGGCTTGGGCGGCAGGACTTGCAGCATCGATGGGGGGTGTCTGCAGCTCCAACATCGACAGGCCTTAGCCAGCAGTAGAAGTAGGCTCAGCAGGACTCACTGCCAGAGCTGACCGTGTGCGTACTGGGGTATGAGCAGCAGGAGACGTCAATGCTGAAGCAGTCAAAGACACTATGATGTCAACAGGGGTGACTGAGCCCCAACGTCGACGGGCCTCACCAGCCATAGGAGGTCTGGTGGAACTCACTGCCTGAGCCAGCCTGGTGGATTCTGAGGTCTGGGCGTCAGGAGAAGTAAACACGAAAGCTGCTGATGGTGCTGCAGTGGTCAGCGCTGAGAAAAGCGGTGACTGGGAAAGCACTAGGAGATTCATCCTAACTCCTCTTATGGTGGGGTGGTGCTTCCCAGAGTACTGCTCTCGGGCCCTGGGGGATAGTGAGCCAGAGGAAAAGACCAGCAATGTGGTAGAGCTCTTGTCCTGGACCTCTCTCTCCACAGTGGAGGCTTACCGCTGGAGTAGAAGAGAATGCAGGGCTTGTTGCCTATGTTTCCGGGAATCTGCACTGAACTGCGAGCAGATGTAGCAGGCCTCAGTGACGTGGGCTTCTCTGAGACAGCCTGTGCAGATGTCGCGGTCATCACTGGGATTTCGACAGATGATAGCTATCATTTTTAAATAAAAATGACAAATACTAGTTGTAAGAAAACAACAAAAATTAACAGAAAGTAGAAGAAAAAGCAGTCAACTGAAGCAGTGGTGTCTCCATGGAGTCTAGCGAGTATGGTCGAGAGCGGGAAAAGAACCGAGAAGGGCGTGGGGCCGAGAGGACGTTGGCATTTGACATTATCGTGGGTGGCCCATGGTAGACTGCTTGCAAAAAGTTCCCATGTGGTCCTACTGCCTGGCGGCTACAGTTCCACAGATGTTGCCTGATGAGAGATAGCCTTGAAGAAGATATTGGACTTCAGGCACCAAGGTTGTTACTACCTCTGATGAGGCAGTTGCTGAGGCTGCTGTGGGTTAAAAGACCTATACTTGAAAGGTTTTTTCTTAGGTTTCTGTGCCTTTGTGTCCTTCTGGGATGATGCCACAGAATCTAGTGTGGCACTGGACTTCTCAATTCTGGTAAGATGTCCCCACACCCCAGGGCCAAAAAGGTCAGTGCCCAGAAAGGGGACATCGACTAGTTTGTGTTGGGTATCTGCTGTGAAGTTGAAAGCCGCAGCCAGGCCCTGCGACACATTGTGATGGCTGTTGCCATGGCACAGTGAAGGAGTCACCCATGTCCAGAGCCATCTGGAGCTGGTGTTTAGCCAGCGAGTAACCCTGGTCTCTGACAAAGGTCATCAGTAGCTGACGGTCAGTGGGAAAGTAGGGAGGATATTATCTAGCACTCACAACACGGAGTGTGCAAACTTGGTCATCTTTACAGTATAGCTCACCCTGTGACGGAGATCCAATAATGCAGCACTGTAGACCTTAGCCATGAGGCCAGTCTTTTTGGACTCTCAGTCTGGGAGCTTGTCCACTGGATTTCTGGAAAGCCAAGTCAGAGACCAGCCCTTCAGCCAAAGGCAGATCACAGAACCTCGAAAGGGACCGTGTATGGACCATATACTTATGATATAGGCAGAGTGTGCCGAGCAGGATGCTGGATACTGCCAAAGCTCCCAATGGTCCACTGCTGCCAAAGGAGCTCCTTGTAACACAGACACATCTTGGAGCAGTGCCTCTCCTCACCAGAGGACGAAGCTGAGAAGTGCAATGGCAGTGCCTCCCGGGTGAGCGAGACTGACAGCACAAGTGGCGACCTGACTTCGACCAAGGGCCGAGGTCGAGACTAGTCCTCCAGAGGGTCATGGTATACCACACGGTAAGTGACACTTAGTAGCAAAGGCTTTGGAAGAATGAGCGCCAGCTGAGCCACATCCTCCTGCATGAGGACTGAGAGCACTGGGGTCTGGGAGATCAGTGCATCATTAAGCTCCTCCAACAGTCTGTAGGCAGGCTCAAGAAAGATCTCAACCACCTGGTCAACCAAGGTCGGGGTCAACAAGCCCAACGGGGGTACTGAGGAGCTGTTAACCTGATCCTCGACTGAAGGAAGATTGATCAAAGTTGAATTGTCGGATGAGTTGAGGGAGCGTGAAGAACATATTTGCTCCTGATCCCACGACCTGCGCTGGCGATGCTTGTGCTTCTTGCCCCACTGAGAAGGGCTCTCCCCAAAGGTCTGGAGGGCCTGACACAAGACAAGGACTCTCACATACTGGCCCCAGCCAGGAGCAGCACTGAGACCAAAGCGGAACCCACTGCAGCTGCATCCACCTATTCCTCAAGGGCTGCAAGTTTGCGAAGCTGAATCAGCAGCCACCTATGCCTTCTTGTGGCCCTTGGGTCTATCCGCTCCAGGGGTCAACCAAGAGCGAGGCTTGACTTCTGATCTTCTAGCAATGCTAGGAGCATTACCTGGCAAAGGTCATAACCTGCCATGTTTTGTTGCCCCGGCAGTACAGGCAACTTATCGTAGGAGTTAGTGGTCAACATTTTCTGCCGGCACTGGACAAAGAATTTGAAACTCAGCTGCTTTCGTTTTTCCATTGTTGAAGTCCATTGAGAGTCAGAGCAGGAAATGAGGATTTTGAGCAACAGACTTTAATACAGTTGAGAAGTTCACTTAGAAGCACTTTTACAACAGAATATTCCTCAGAGGTGCTGCAGAGCTATGAAGAAGATCTGTCCCTTCCAGTGGAAAGAAAGATTTGACACCACGGGGTGGAGATGTAGGATATACTGCCTGGATGGTGGAAGGTGATTAAGCTTGAAGATGTCCAATGAATTATCCAGGGAACTACCAAAGTGTGGCTAGTTAACTGCATTCATGCCCTTAGAATCCTGTGTTCTGTTCTAACTCTGGCGCTATCTTCACTGCCCTGTTTCTCAGAAAGTCCACAATCTCCTGTGCCAGAAGTTCTGGCATGTAAGCTGACAATGGGACTTGCCTTCTACGAGGAAAGTCTGGAGAGATTTCAGACAATTCTTTGGAGTACCCCTCCTGGATAATCCTTAGGATCCCCTCGTCCGTAAAGATGGATTCCCACTGATGGTAAAAATGGGTCAGACACCCCCCTACTGGAGAGAAGAGCTCCACCTCGGGCAGCTGAAGCGGAACCAGGGCTGGAGCTTTAGATGGTGGCACAGAGTGCTTTTGGCACCTGCTCCTTCTCTTGGGGCTGGGGAGGCTGGTCTTTGTTGTTTGGGCTCTCCTGCCGCTGCCACAAAACGACTTCTTGTTGTAAAAAGAGCCAGGTCTCCTACCCCTCTGCAGGTTATAGGGAGTTGGCCAGCATCATTCTAGTTTCATTAGACTCTTAAAGAGAGTGCTCCACCTGCTGTCCAAACAGATTAAGTGCCATTGAAGGGCACATTCATACATTTTTTTTTTTTTTTATTTAGTAATCGGGTAAGGCCAACGTGCCTGTTTTTATGGGCGACCTGGGAGCAGTGGGGAGGTTAAGTGACTTGCTCAGAGTCACACAGTATACAGGTGGAGGTTGTGGGAGTCAAAACCCGGTTTACTGGATGTAGCAAGCTCATTCACATCTCGTTGCTCTAACCTCTAGGCTATACTGCCAGCTGTTGCTGGACGTCTGGGGGTGAAGCCAGTAGTCTAGAGCCAGAAGTGCCGCATGATGCAAATACCCGCAGCCATGGAGTGAGCTGCTGCATCAAAAGGCACAAACAGAGGTTTTAAGCTGGTGGCTGTTAGATTCAATCACTTATTTAACAGCTAGCAGTACCTCTTGTTTTTGCCTCTGTGTCTGGCAGGCCTCTGCCACCCTTAAGCTTACTCCAGAGGGCATACTCATACTTAGAGAACTGACTCTGGTAGCTAGCTATCCTCATGCCAAGGGTAGCCGCATCAGAGACCACTTATCCATGGTGTCTACCTTGCATGACTCCTTGTTAGTGTGGTGCACTGTGACCTTCTTGGGCACCATGGTTTTGTCATTCTCAGCCAGAATAACAATGGCATCCACTATAGGTTGAATGAAATACACAGGCTTTGTTTTAGGCCCTGCGTATTTCCTGTCCAACTGTCTGAGCACAGCTGCCACAGTAGCAGGCATCCTCCAAAGCACCACTGACATAGGTCAGCTGGACAGAAGAAATTAAGGAGACAGGAATATTAGACACTTTTAGTAATTCCAGGTGGAGGTGCCAAGCCTGGTCTATGGCTGCTGGCTCAAAATTTAATGTGGAGTGCATATTTATCAGCAGAGCCTGGAAGGAGAGGGCCTCCTGAGGTATAGTCACAGGAACTGGATCTGAGTTCTCTGCATGATAGTATCAGTCGTCATCTTCACCATCAGAAATGATGAGGTCAGGGGCTGACTCGTCCCCCTTTACACCTTCCTCACTTGGACAGTAGTAGAGAGGAAGGGGCTGAACACATACTGTACCTCTCAATCTCTTGTCTCATAAATCAGAGACAAGGCTTAAAAAAATCAGGGACAAATCATGAAAATTGGTAATGTTCACTCAGAAAGCTGACAGAATAATGGGATTAGTATAAAACACATTTTCTGAAGAGGAACAGGTCTGTAACTTCAATGTTTGACATTATTTTGTGCTTACAATCCCCACTGTTCAGTCACAAAAATACAAATTTTATGAAGGACAGAGTAAACCTCTAAGACAAAATCAGGGACATCACTGAAAATCAGGGACAGATGAGACGTATGGCTGAATAACCAACAATGCAGAGCATGGCTGCAGCAACACTGGACCCAAGGGCCTGGGAAACACTGCCAGCAGTGTGACGGGCATCCACGAAGGGAATGACCCTAATGCCACAGGCTCACATGGCACCACAAGCAGCACAGGGAATCAACCTTGCCAGCACCGAAGTGACCACTGGCGACAGCATGGCTACTCCATCTCTGGAAGGGACAGAGGTGACACCACAAGTGGACCAGACTTCGGCAGTATCAGCCCTTAGGCTGGCATCATGGTCAGTCGCACATGTAAGTTGAGCAGCACCACAGACACACCAGTTCAGCCGCTTGTGCTCCGGTCGACTGCATCCTCTGGGACAGGCAACTTCTGCTTGCCACTGCTGGAAGTGTCCTTGGTGTTGACACTGGTGTCAGTCCTGGCACTGTCTCCCTACTTGATGAAGTGGTTGACACCGGAGTCAGGGCCTGGTACCAGGCAAACACCACTGTCAGCACCATGCTTGGCGCTGGACCGAAGCCCGATACCTTGGTTGTTGCTGGCACCGAAGATGGAAACAGACTCCACAGCTAGCCTCGGTGGCAGGCCCTCTCCCGACACAGGGCACAGAGTCGGGGAGGGCTCATGCAAGCTCTGGTATCACTCGCCAACAACAGCCCTGAAGACAGCAAGTTGCGGTGTTGAGGTATAGCCTTGGACCCATCGCCAGGGATGTCTGCTGCCAAGGGTAGACAGACTGCGGGGGTAGGACCGATGTCGGAGGCGGTCCCCGCTGAATATTTCTAGCTAGAAAATTTCCGTGGGGTCCTGGTGCCTGCCGGCTTCAGTCCTAATGGTGTAACCTGCTGCAAGAGCTGTTTCTCGAAGTAAGATTCTGTATATCTGAGGAACCAGAGGTGCCAAGAAGAGGAGAACATAAGAAGGGCCTAGCAATCTTAACTTGGATGCCCATGTTCAATGCCTGCCACCAAAGGTGGGGATCTGCCAAATCCACTTCAACGCGCAGTTCTCAAGGGTGCAGTGATCACAGAAAAGCAGCCATTACAAGCATCCATGTTGTGCTGTGGTCCAAGGAAGGTCGTGAGGAGCTAATGCTGGTCAGTCAAAGCCATCTTGTTCCCAGGGGGGCACAGATGCATAATAGCTGGCTTTTTCTTTTCATCCACTCGTCGACTAGACTTCAGCATCGTCAGAAAGAAATAAACAAAGAAGGAACAACACTGTACTGAAATGGAGTGCAGTAGCGTAGAAAAATTTATGGCAACAAGGCAAACAGACAACTGCTCCTACAGAGCACCCTTGACGAGGGTGGGGGTGGGAGATGAACTGACATTGATGAGGGGGCTGGCAGCAGTTATTGGCATGTGTGTGGCAGTATGCAGGGGCATGCAGGTGCCTTGCCCAGTTGCTGCTGTCGACCCCCGGCCAAAAAAGTAGCTCCCAAGGGGTCCTAGTGCCTCTAGCCCAGACCTGTAAGTGTTGCTCAATGGAAAAGATTGATTCAGGGAAGATCTGCTCTTTTGTTCTCTTTTCCTTGCAAGTCTAAAGTACAACTGGCATAGTGGAACTGCAAGAATCAGGTTACCTTGGATACAGCTGTCATCATCCACATCGCCTGTTGAGGGTAGGCTAGAAACACTTTGGCAATGATATCCAACAGCACAGCAAAGACCTCGTCATGAGAGTGACAGATTCGAGAGATCAGCTGAGAGAACGCTGTCAGAAACTGATATGGAGCCAAGAGGTTTGTATGATCTGCTATCACCTTGTTTATCCTGGCAAGGTCACTTCTCATCTGTGCACGATCAGGACGCCCAGCTGTGAAACAAATGGTGAAATGGCAGTTAAGAAGGCTACTCACAGATGGGCCACTGGACCCATTAGTTTGTGCAAATTTGATATACTGTACTATGACAACTTCAGTACTGGAAACCACATAGCCCAGTTCCACAGCATGTTTATTTATTTAGCTTTTGTTGACCAGGTAGGTACACTAGACAATCTGTATGCCTATTTTCAGGTACGACCCAGGAGAGTACAATGAAAATACAGGTTCAAACAAGGTATGTAACAACAAGAGGGGCAATGTACAGAGTTACAAGAGATCAAGATAAACATAGATAGTCTACAGTGAGCAGTAATAGGTAAAATATACTTATACATACAAAATAAATAGACTAACACATTCAATGGTAATTACATTGCATGAGTGACCCTATTTACCAGGGCCACTTAATTCCTAAGCAGATGGCGATCAATCACATGCTACCTAGAGATTGAAGGACAGTAGGCAGTGGGTCAGAATGGGACCAATTTGGAGACCTGGTTTCCCTGACTACCCATTCATTATGTCATGGCTTGGTCCCATTGTCCTGGATAGAGAAGCTAGTCCAGTCTGTTTTTCATTTAGCTCATGACTGGGGCCTCTTGTCCCAGGGCATAAAGGATGTTTTCGTCTACAGTTCTGGTTAGTCATGACTTGGGCCTGCTGTCCCTGGAGCAAAAGACTGCTTTAATGAGTGGGCTTATCTAGGCATGGCTTGGACATCCTGCTTAAGGAGTGAGAGGATACTGTTTCAGTCAGCCTGTTTATTTTGCCATGGCATGGATCTGCTGTCCTGGTAGAGGGAAACAGTTACATTCTGCATGCTAATTTACACCTGGATAGGTTATTCACTTGTAACCGTAGTTCTAGGAGTGGTATACAGTTCACATCCATACACTGGCAATTCCACTAGAAAGTACAGTTACGTAAGAACTTACCATGACAGTAGATCTTCGAGAAGATCTCTTGCAGCAGGCCACACTGGTAGGACTTAGCCGCCAGGCACTAGGATCACATGGAAACTTTCTAGCTAGCAGTCTACCAGAGGGGGCTGCCCACCACTGACTTCACCCACTGATGTCAGCCAACCCTATAAGAGTGGGCAGCCACCACAGTCTTCTCAGTTCTCCCTCCAGAGACCAAAAGTGAAATCTGCTAGGAGAACCGTGGAGGAAGCCAAGGTAACTGTTAGAAAGAAAAGGAAGCAGAAGTCTCCCTTTCAAAGGAAGGGGAAAGCCACACAAAGTAAAAGGAGAGAAAAAGAAAGGGGGAAGGAGGGAGGGAAAGCATGGCCTGCTGCAAGAGATCCTTTCGAAGATCTACTGTTACGTTAAGTTCTTACGTAACTGTACTGTCTTACTTGGAGGGTATCTCTTGCAGCAGGCCACAGCAGTGTGATGAGTCCTAAGCAGCTATACAAAAACTGTCAGACAGTCCAGGAGGGTTGGAGTAAAGGACCTAAGAAAGTAGGCCCTGAAGAATGTCTAGCCCGAAATTGGCCCCACGCCAAGAGGTAATGTCTAGACCAGGAGTTCTCACACTTTGTCACAGTGAGCCTTCCCCAAGCCTTGGAAAAGATCTTGAGCCTCCCCCTAATATAGAAATAATTTTGGGCCTCCCCATAGTAAGAACAACTATCATACTTTGCACATTACAGGAAAAATATAATGAAGTGCATGTGAGTAGTTGAGTTTATTCTCATTTTATTGAACTTATTATTCTCCCTCTCTATAACCCCCCTCCCCAGGTCAGCCTACTCGCTCCACACTTCTGACTTTTGGACTCTATTTACCCCTCATTGCAATACCTCCATGAGTCAGATTGCTTTCTTTCTCAGTTTTACCCTGCTCTTAAAACACCTTCTCAGGGACCATTTTGCTCCCTCCTGCTCTTGCTCCTAGTAGCTCTCTGCTTAGCCTTTGTATTTGTGCTTTTCTGCATCCAGTATAATGGGTCAGTTGTTACCTTGTTCCTATTCATTTGCATTATTTTGAATTTTGTTTTGCACAGTTTCCAAGAATTGTATTTTCCCCATCTCAAACCAGGAAACAAATGTTTGTTGAGCGTGTCTTTCCTAGTAACCATTTTGTACATAAATTCGCATGCCATTATTCGCTTTCACTTTGCTGCATCCTTTCATACGAAGCATCCAAAACTTGACATTAAAATACAGTACATTTTAAGGCTTGCTTGAGTCTGCCCTGGAACAGGTTGGGGCCTCCCTGGAGGCTGGCCTCACCATTTGAGAAACCCTGGTCTAGACTACAGTGCTTGGTAAAAGTATGGACTGAGCTCCAAGTAGCCATTCTGTAGATCTCTGCAGCTGAGATGTTACGGAAGTAAGCAACGTAGGCAGCCATGCCTCTGGTGGAAGACCATGTACCACACCTGGAAGTTCCTTACCATACTTCCTGTAACAAAAATTAATGCAGTTGGCCAGCCATTTGGACAAACACTGCTTGGACACAGGGACCCCCTCTTTCCCATGGGCGAAGAACACGAACAACCGTGAGGACTTCCTGCAGTCCTTAGTCGGTGCATATTGTAACGCAAAATTCTATGCACACCCAAGGTATGGAGCAGTGCTTCCCCTGGACTGGCATGCTCCGGGAAATAAACAGGTAGGTGGATGGATTGATTCAAAGTAAACTCAGACACCACCTTGGGGAGAAACTTAGGATTGGTACGCAAGGACAGCCTATCTTTATGAAAGATCAAATAAGGCTGTTCACACATAAGCGCCTGAAGCTCGGAAATCATCAGAGCAGAAGAAGCAACTAAAAACAATGCCTTCCACAACAGACAGCGTAGCTCACAACTTGCAGCCAGTTCAAAAGGAGGCAGGGTGAGCTTTTCCAGCACAAAATGTAAGTCCCAAGCCTGGAGAAGGTTGCTGATTGGAGGCTTCAGGTGTAGAATCCCCCTCTAAAACATGCAAGATATGTCCAGCTGGGCCACAAAATGGCCATCCATGGGGACATGATAGGTGGATATGGCTGTAAGATGAACTTAACTGAGGAGTACTTCAGACCGGAGTCTGAAAGGGAAAGCAAGTACTCCAAAATCTGGTTCACTGGACAGGTGAAGGGATCCAGGATGCGCGAAGCAGCCCACATGGCAAAGCACTTCCATTTTGTAGAATAGGTGGACCGAGTGGGGGGCTTCCTAGCTGCTACTAAAACATCTGCCATTTTAGTGGACACACTGAACCTTGTGATGGCTACGTCCTCAGGAGCCACGCATGAAGATGGAGAGACTTGGATCCGGATGGACCAGGGTGCCCTGCTCCTGAGAGAGCAAGCCTGTGGATAAGGGAAGGGGAAATTCCGACGCCAGTTACTGGAGCAAGGGGAAACAGATCTGACAGAAACATAGAATTTTATGGCAGATAAGGACCGCTTGGCCGACCTAGTCTGATGACAGAAGGGGGTATCACAGTTATCCCTTCCATCTGAAGTTTGATCAGAACCCTCTGAAGGAGAGGGAAGGCATACAGAAATCTCCCTTTCCAAGAAAGGGACAATGTGTCTAGCCAGAAAACTCCAGGCTCTGGAGTGAGCGAATGAGCAGAAAAGCTACAGTTTTGTGTTGAGAGGGGATACAAAAAGGTCCAACTCTGGACGACCCCCCTGGTCGGACAGATTTTCCACCACAGAGGTCAGGAGCTTCCACTCGTGAGCTTGTGACTGAGACCAGGTTAGGCTGTCCGCAAAGACGTTTTGGACGTCAGGAACATGGACTGCTGAAAGTTTCAGGCCATGATCTACTGCCCAATACCAAGGCCCCCTGTTCTCCGTAGTACAGTAGACCTAACTTCTGTGGCAGGGACTTATGAAGGTCTGTGGTACCGTTAGGCCTACTTCTGTGGCAGTGGCCAAAGTTCTGTGGCACATAAATAAGGTGACTTGCACATGTATACAGTTCCAAAACTGATTTTCTTTTATTAATAAAATCACACGATACATGCCTGGCTAAAGCGCACCATACATTAATAGTAAGAAATCATGGTGCTTATTATATTATTTAAATATTTAGCTAGCATCCCTCCACTGTGCTTATGGTGCTTCAGAAGAATCATAGAATAAAATGTAGGCTGTCAAAAAAGTTAAAAAATAGAAACTGTAAAATGTGAAAGTGTTTTTTGTCAGATGGTGTGCTTAAGCCAGGCATGTACCATGCGATTTTATTAATAAAAGAAAACCAGTTTTGGATCTATACATCCCATCCTATATACTGTACATCCCTTGTGCATACGGAATTTTGACTGTTTTTTACATTTGCAATCATTTCTTATAAAAAGCGCTATATTACTGCATATGAAAAGAGCTATATAAATACTGATTATTCTTTTTATCTATTTGATAGCTGCACAGATAAAATGCATGCTACTGTGGTGAAATGGTTAGTATATCAACTAGTTACGGTATGATTAATGATGACTAGAGGTGCAACTAATTTAAATTCCGCCGGCTAAGTGAACGCAAAGTGGGCACTCCGCAGTGCCACTCCACTACTGCAGTGGGCAATGACAAAGTGCTTACTCCGCCTTGTCATTACCACTTCGCGTTAAGGCGGAATGGCAATGCGAAGTAAGGTGAAGTCATTGTTTTTAATGGACTTCGCGTTCCTCATTATGATTTTAAGTGATCCACTTGGTGTTTCAGATTTGGCTGCCCCCACACACACACATCACATGACACAGTACTGTAAGTCACATGCTCTTCAGCTAGAGCAGGAAGAAAGTGAGTCATACAAGCAGACATTTTACTTTCTCCTGTGCAGACGGAGAGAGAGGAGTGTGTTTTGTGACTGCTGATACTTTGAGATCAGAGCAAGGAGGAGATTTAAACTTTGATTTAGACCCAACAGCTTTTTTAAAAGCTACATTTTTTTGTCTTTTCTGTACTCATTTTTTACTTAATTTGTTCTTTCTGTAAATTTTATTTTTCTTACCTTCATAAGTAGTTAGTTGTTTGTCTGTGTGTGTGACTGTGTGTGTGTTGTGTGAGAGTGTGAGTAATCATTGCTCGGACTGAGGGAGCTCTGTAGGAGGGATGGATCAGGGTGAAGGAATGTCTGGGGCGGGGGCAGCTCTGGGAGAGCGTAGTAGTGGTAAGCGTCGTACCGTGTGCATGTGTGGAGGGCATGGGCACCCATTCCTGTTGGACCGCTCAAAACTTGTGAGTGCCCCCCCCCCCGGAGCAGGACCAGCACCGTCTCCTGTCCCGACTCTGAGGCAGCTGAACCACCACCACCACCAAGTCCAGCACCAGGCCTCTGGAGCAGGATGTGCCTGTTCCCCTGGGCCCAGGTATGGATCCCATCCTTGTTCAGCACCGTGACCAGCCGGCTGCCAGTTCATCTGGCCATCCCCTGCCTGTGCCTGGTCCTCCTCGCACCTCCACTGTTTGGCAGTTTTTTGACTGTGTTGGGGGGGGGGGAACAGCAGTGTGGTCAAGTGCCGCCTGTGTGAGGTGGAGGTGCACCATGGCCCCCGGGGGACTCACCTGGGGACCAGCACACCCATATGCTCAATCACCAGCAGTTGGAGTGGCAGGCTGCCACAGAACGGACCATGTCTGCACCTGCTGGCCATTCTGTGGCAGAGGGTGCAGCTGTGCATTGCGGCATCCCTAAGAAGAGGAGGGCCACAGCAGCACCTGGTGCTCCACCGGCACCCCCACCACCAGCAGGTCAGCCTATAGAACGTGTGGACCCTAGAGAACTGCATGTAACACAGGCTGACTTGGCAGTTCTCTGGAGTGCTGTCGAGGATAACAACGAGAGGGTGAGTGTTGTGGAGCAGCGGCTGGATCACATAGAAAGACATCAGTTGCAAATTATGTCCATGCTGGAACTGCTGCTGGATCACCATGGGATCCCACATTAGTTTTTTTTTTCTCCTCACACCATGTGCCCCCCCACACCTTCCTTGCTGTGTTATAAAATGTATTCCTCCACCATCCCTGATCCTTGTATGTAATTATGCCCTTTTTTTGTTGTCTTCCATATGCGTGACACTTTGTATTCTGAGCAGTGCAAGTATACTGTACTAAACTGCATGTGTGCAGTAGGTCTTCTTTCCAGTCTGTGTATGTACTGCAGACACTGTCCAACTCCCTGACTTAAAAACAAACATTAATGAGTACAATGGTGGGGTGGTGAAGCATGGAGAGCCACTACAAAACAGGCTTACAATACATCCAAGTAAGTATTAAAAAAAAATTAATGTTGTGATTCGTGACGTGATTGTGAATCGTGATTTGTGACTGCATTTGTGACCGTGATGATGAAGAAACGTGAATGCCTACGACTGTACTTCCCTGACGAGCTGTAGCTTAAAACTCCCAGACTTAAAAACACGTATCAATGAGTACAATGGTGGGGTGGTGAAGCCTGGAGAGATACTACAAAACAGGTTTATAATACATCCAAGTAACTAGAAAAAAAAATGAATGTTGTGATTCGTAACGTGAACGTTCGTGAATCATGATTTGTGACTGCATTTGTGACCGTGATGATGAAGAACGTGATTTGTATCACGAGTGACTTGTGATGATGGTCCTGACTTAAAAATGCATATTAATGAGTACAATGTTTATGCAGAATTAAGCACCACACCTGTACAGTACTCTGAAGGGAAGCTAAAGAAACAACTGTGACTTAAGTTACAGATGGAGATTGGGCCTTAAAGAGATGCAAATGCACAGACAGATTAAGATTGCGCTATGCACTGAAGAGATGCAGACACAAAGGCACAACACCTAACCAGTGCTCACCATCAGAAATTCAAATCTGGAAAAGAATACCTTTGCCGGTTGGGGTGGGCGGGGGCAGTGTACTGCATTGCTGCAGTAACAGTCACTAGTACTATTACCAGTAAAGATACCACAAAGAAGTACAAAAATCACACAGCTGCAGTGAATAGCAGCTTCACATTGCTATAATTATTATGCGGCACAATAAAAAGTGTCTGATTTGATGACACATACTCACACACACACTAAGTAATGCATAGCAAATTGAAAACTTCAGTAATATAACCACATATTTTAAACAAACTAAAATTATGCACTGCTGCACCACAACAATCAGCAAAAAAATGGCAAGAAATATTGAAAATATTATTGTGTGTACAATAACACAGTTATACAAGAAAAATGTCACCAAAACAGAAAGTACTGTCGTTTTCTCCAAGTTAATCTACCTATACCACAGATACACCCCTGCCCCAAAGCACACTTCCACTGTCTCTTAGTACACAGACTGAATGTTGTACATTAACATTCAAAATCCATACACAAACAATAAACGCTCGATGATATGAGCACAGGAGGGTTTCCTATAATCGATGAACTAAAGTAGCAGCAAAAAAAAAAAAAAGGCTCAAAAAGACTTTTTTTAATAGCTTTTTGAAGGTTTGAATCGCAGAGACTCTCAGAGCAGATCGTCTCCTACAGCTTCCTACACACACTACCCCAAACTGAGGCTGTGCAGAACAATCTAGAGCCCTTGTGACCAGAAATCCCATGAATCACTGCAAAATTAGCGCTTGGAGCTTAAAAAAACAAGGCGAAGTGGCCAGTACATTATTTTCAATGTACTTCACCTTGAAAGTAGTGGAGTAGTGTTTTGGGAAAGGCGGGTAACACGAAGTCATTATTTTCAATGGACTTCGCGTTACTTATGAATAATGCGAAGTACTCCGCTTTGCATTGTGGAGCACTCCGTGAATTCGCCTTCACTCCGCGAATTGGAGCCACTTCGCCCATCACTAATGATGACAGAAGAATTCCAAAATGCATTTTGAAGAATATTTTATAAACCGTGGAATACATTTCTTCAATTTGCATTAAAGAGTCAATGTAAACTGCAGAATAATATTCCTCAGTTATGTAAACTGCGGAAAAGTATTCCACAGTTTATGTAAACTGCGGAACAGCATTCATCAGTTTATGTCAACTGCGGAACAGTATTCCACAGTTATATAAACTGCGGAACAGTATTTCTCAGTTTATGTAAACTGCAGAACAATATTCCTCAGTTATGTAAACTGCAGAACAATATTCCACAGTTTATGTACACTGCGAAACAATATTCCTCAGTTTATGTAAACTGCAGAATAATATCCCTCAGTTTATGTAAACTGCGGAACAATATTCATCAGTTTATGTAAACTGCAGAATAATATTCCTCATTATTTCGTAGTTTATGTAAACTGCGGAACAATTATTCCACAGTGTATGTAAACGGCGGAATTATTATTCCATGGAAAACTCTGCGGCCGTGGAATCGCGGAAAACAAGAGGCCTTGCCTAGTATCAGACCCTCATTGCTTCCTGACATGAGTAAGAGTGAGTCCCTCCCTGTTTGATTGATATAATGGACCACGCTGGAATTGTCCATCTGAATCGGCAGTGGACCCAAGGAGAGATGTGTCTGGAAGGCCTGTAGGGCATACAGAACTGCCCACACCTCCAATACATTTTTGTGGAGGCCTGCCGCCACAGAGTTCCACTTCCCTTGAGTCTAGTGGGCACCCAGATGAGCCCCACCCAGCCTAGAACCGAGGCGTCTGTTGTGAGGATTTGTTGCAGGGGTGCAATGAAAAATGCCCTCCCCCCAAGAGATTGCTGGGCTCCAGACACCACAACAGCACCCTCCTGACTGGATCTGAGACCAAGACTGTTGCTTCTTGTCGTCCATGCGCTGGTCCCACTGCACCTGCAGTATCCACTGGGGAATCCTCTTATGCAGCCTGGCTCGGGGGACCACAACAATGGCTGTGGCCATGAGTCCCAGGAGGCGCAGGAAGACCCAGGCTGGGACATGATGGCTGGAGTACAGCTGATGGGCTTGATCCACCAGACAGTCTGTCCTGGCCTGGGAAAGAAAGGCCATTCCCGGGGCTGTATCTAACACCGCCCCAATGTACTGCAGCCATAGGGAGGTGGTCAGAAAAGATTTGGGTAGGCTGATGGTGACTGCCAAATCCTGGAAGAGACAGCACGTAGAATCTAGAGTTTGGAGCAGGTGCTCCCTGGACAGAGCTGCTAGCAGCCAGTTTTCCAGGTAAGGGAACACATAAAACCTCTGCTGTCTGAGGGCAGCTGCCAACACTGCCAAGCACCTGGTGAACACCCAGGGTGCTGAGGATAAGCCAAACAGCAGAGCCCTGAACTGGAAATGGGCTCCCTGAGAAAACGTTTGTGAGAGGTGTACACCATGATGTACAGGTATGTGTTCTGCATGTCTCGGGAGTAAATCCTGTCTCCCAGTGTAACGGGGCAGCAGTCCCTGGAGGGTGATCATTCTGAACCGTTTGTACTAGATGAACAAGTTTAGCTCCCAGAGGTCCAGGATGGGCCTGAGGTCCTGGTACATTTGGAGACCAGGAAGAAGGGGGAGCAGAACCCCTGTCCTTGTTGGGACTTTGGGATGGGTTCTATGGCCCTTTTGCGAAGCAGAGCCTGGATCTCCTCCCAAATTAGTGGGATATGGCCAGGAAGGTGAAAGTACTGAAATGGGGGATTGTCTGGAGGCCACTCCAGAAGTTCTAAGAAGTGGCCATGTTTTATGAGTTGCAGGACACAACTGCTGGAAGTTACCACCCTCCACTTGTCTAGACAGAGGGAGAATCAACTCTCTACAACCAGCTCCTATGTTACTGGAGGGAGAGAGTCTGGCAAGAATTTGAGAGGGCAGTCGCAGCTGGGGCTGCGGGCAAGCAGGGCAGATGCCGTTGCCTTCCGCCTGCCTTGGGGCTTGGCCGAAGTCCAGGGTTGCCTTGTGGCAGTCCAGCAAAAGGAGGTTCTCTGTTCAAATCTGGGCTGCATGTGATACAAGGAATGAACAGATCTGATGGCTCGCTCCGAGGCCTGCAGCTTAGAGAGGATGTCTTCAACATCACCTCCAAACAGTAGGTTGCCCCTAAAAGGAGTATTCAAGATGGACAAATGGATGTCTTGGACAAATCCAGACACCCGTAGCCAAGAGTACCGGTGCAGGCGTATGCTGGCAGCTGCCGCCCAGGCTGATGCATCCACAACGTCATAGGCCGCCCTGAGCAGGTGGTTACCGACGTCGGAGGCCGACTTGAGGGAGTCCAGGTCTTACTGCTTGGCAGAGTCGGTGGGTAAGGACTGGACTGTGTCCCTGGCCTTATCCCACAGCACATTCTGATACTAGAGCATGTGGACTAGGTAGTTAAGGGCACAGATCGCCAAGGTAGAGGAGGTGAACATCCATTTCTCAAAGAGATCCAGCAGAGGGGACTCCTGGTCAGGTGGAAGACAGCTTAAGTGCTTTGGCCACTTAGTACGGTCGTGAGTAGTGTTAATAATTACTGAGTTTGCGTGGGCTTGCTTCCACCAGGAAGGGTTTGCCCGCTGGGGCATGACACAGCCTGTCAGCCTGGCACGACATGGCTGGAACTAAATTTGGCCCATGCCAGACAGCCACAGAGACATCCTCGCAGGTTTCAATAAGAGGGGGAACCACCAAAGGAGGGGAGTCGGGCTGGTGAAATTCGGCTATGCGACGGTGCCGCTTCCGGTCCTACTCCTTGGTTTCAAACCCTATCGCTTCCTGGATATGGCGCGTGATAGCTGAGAAGGAGGGGTTGTCTGGGGGGATTTAGGGACATTCCTCAGGGGTTGTCTGTAGGGGGAGGTTAGGACATTCCTCAGGGTCCCTTCTACTTCTGAGGTGCCTGTGGAGGGGGTGGGTGAAATGGAAATTATGTACCTACTGTAAATCTTGATATTCTTGGACGAAGTCTTCACCACTCATTCACACTAATGGGATTACGCCGGAGGCGCTAGGACCCAGTAGGAGCCAAACTTTTTCAGGAGGGCCGGCGCCGAGATGGAGCCGTAAGGAGGCAGCACCGCGAGCCAGGCTCGTGCAGTACAGACTATCTCAGCATCAACCCTCCAACCGCCTCAGTGCACTTTTTTTCCCTGAGGAAGTGCAGCGTAACTAACCTAAAGAGAAGTAACCTAAAAATCGGACATAAGATAGTCCGAATGACCCGTATAAGAAGGGTCAAAAACAAAGTCTTCACAGTTCAACCATTTGGGAGTGAAGACCAGAAACAGAGAAGTGAGCCCGGGAGATGGTGGGTGGGCATGTGAATGAGTGGTGGAGACTCCGTCCAAGAAGATCAAGAATTACAGTAGGTACGTAATTTCCATATCTTCCTGGACATAAAGTCTCCACCACTCATTCACACTAATGGGAGAATACCGAGTAAATAATCTCCCAAGACAGGCAGCAAGAGAGAGGGGGGAGATCACTTTTTATGACAGAAGTCCATTAAGAATTGTTCTGCCAAATGACTGATGCTGCCTGGCATGGACATCCAAGGCATAGTGCTTAACAAAAGTATGCACGGAGCTCCAGGTAGCCGCACTGCAAATGTCTACAATGAGGACATTACGAATTTTTGCCAGAGATGCCGCGACTGCTCTGGTAGAGTGAGCATACACTCTGCCTTCCACCTTGACCTGTGCCATGGAATAGCAATGGCGAACTCATGCCACCAGCCACGCTGAAATATACCTGATAGCAACAGGTTGACCCAGCCGGGTCGTGCTGAAGGAAACAAACAGTGGTTGAGTCTTGTGAATTTCTTTTGTTGTATCCAGATAGAACCGCAAGGTTCTTTTTATGTTTAGGGAATGAAGGGTACGTATGCCTTCATTCTGGAAGTTTGCAAAGTAGGTAGGTAGGAAGGACTAGAGGTTGATTCAGATGGAATTTTGAGACAACCTTAGGAAGGAACTTAGGATGAGTCCTAAGAAATACTTTGTCCTTGTGAAATACTGTATACGGTGGGTCTGTGACCAAGGCGTGTATTTCTGATACCCTGTAAGCAGAAGAAATGGCCACCAGGAAGGCTGTCTTCCAAGTGAGGAATTTCAACTCTCAAGTAGCTAGAGGCTCGAAAGGTTTACGAGTGAGCATGTCTAGCACAAGGTTAATGTCCCAGGCTGCAACTGGACGTCTAATAGGAGGCCTGGTATGCAGAATCCCTTTAAGAAACCTCTTAACTACAGGCAGCTGAGCCAACGACATAGAGAGTACTGGTTCATGATATGCTGAAATTTGCACAAAGATGAACTTTGACTGTGGAGTATTGCAGACCTGTGTTTGAGAGGTCCAAGAGATACTCCAAGACTTTATTCGGTGAGCAGGAAAAAGGATTCCAAGAGGAGTCTGCACACCAGACAGAGAAACACTTACATTTAGCTGTGTAGATTTTTCTGGTTGCTGGCTTGCGTGCAGCCAAAAGAATATCCAAAACCCTACAAGAAACATTAAACCTATTCACCTCTA
This sequence comes from Neoceratodus forsteri, assembly GCA_016271365.2. Lineage (NCBI taxonomy): Eukaryota > Metazoa > Chordata > Ceratodontiformes > Ceratodontidae > Neoceratodus > Neoceratodus forsteri. The sequence goes on along the minus strand of CM028137.1, from coordinate 312,549,390 downwards.
TCTCCTCAGGAGCCAAGCGTGGAGGTGAAGAGACCTCAGGTTGGGATGGACTACGAGGCCCTAGGTCAGAAGGTTCATCTGAAGGGGAAGCGGCTTCGGAGAGGTTTCCGATAGTCTGCTGATTAGGGGAAACCAGATCTGATGAGGCCAGAATGGGGCAATGAGAATCATTCTGCCCCCGTGCCTCCAGTTTGAGCAGTACCCTCTGAATTAGGGGAAGAGGAGGAAATGCGTATAGAAGCGTTTTGTCCACTGCAGCCTGAATGCATCCTGACAAAAAACGCCAGGTCCTGGATTTCTGGAGCAGAAGAGAGGCAGTTTTGCATTGAGTGGGATGCAAAAAGTCCAGGTCCGAGTTCCCTACTCTTCAAGAGTGACTGAATGACAGTTAAGTCGAGAGCCACTCGTGAGGATCTGTCTCCGTTCTGCTGAGACAGTCTGCCAGCTCGTTTCGTACTACTGGCAGGTAAACCGCCTGAATCAGAGCCTTGTGCTCCAGGCACCATTCCCACACTCATTGCTTCCCTGCATAATGGGTAAGAGCGTGCACTGCCCTGTTTGTTGATGTAATACATCACTGCCTTGTTGTCCGTTTGAAGGAGAATGTTCTTGTGACAGAGTATGTCCTTCAGAGCTCGGACTGCATAGAGGACGGCTCTCATTTCCAGGACGTTTATGTGAAGTTGAGACTCATCCTGAGTCCACGTACCCTGGGTGTGGAGATCCCGGCTGTGAGCTCTCCAACCCATCAGAGACGCATCCGTGGTAATGGAGATCTGATGATCCAGAGGGGCGAAGGGATATCCTTTCAGAAGGTTGTCCTCTTGAGACCACCAGGTGAGTGACCTCTTCAGAGGTTCCATCACCTTGATGAGAAAGGACTGAGGGTGAGTGGTTCGGGAGTACTGAGCATCCACTGAGAGGTTCGCATGTGAAGATGAGCCAAAGGTACAGTGAACACCGAGGATGCCATGAGACCCAGCATCTGGTGCATCGAGAGAGCTTGCACTGAGCTGTGTTCTCTGATAAAGTGGGCCATCTGTAGGATATCGTGTCTTCTGTCCTCTGGAAGAAAAGCTTTCACATAGGAAGTGTCCAGAAGGATTCCTATGAAAAGGAGCTTCTGGGAGGGCTGCAACTGTGACTTTTTGAGGTTCAGCAGGACTCCCATGGACATGAGGAAGTCTGAGGCCGTGGCCATGGCCTTCAGAGTCTCTTGCCTGGAGGGGCTTGCTAGAAGCCAGTCGTCCAGATATTTGTTTATTTATTTATGTATCTTTTACAAAGGTTCAATGTCAGAAACAGTACAGTACAGTAAATAAGGAAGCATAACAGGTTAAAATGGGAGAACAATGCATTAGATAGGATATGCTGTACCACTTACTGTGAGTTAACATAGGAGAAGACAGGGTAGAATACTGGACAGGGGTGGAGAGGTGGGAAGAGGGGACAAGGGGTACACAAAGGGAGGTAGGGTTACACATGGGGAGGTATAAGCACCCAGAGGCCTTGTCAACAACACAATGCAGGAAGTATCATAGTCAAACATAATGGGGAAGTGCTTCTGGAGGGAAGGAGAGGGGAGAGAGTCAGAGAATGGGGAGGGAAGTGGGAGAAAAGGGAGAAGTGGGATAGTAAGTGCTAGGGAGGAGGAGCATAGAGAGTGGACTGGGCTGACTAAAAGTAACAGTCAAAGGAGCTAGAGGCAGTGAGATATAGGTGGAGCTTGGATTTGAATGAGCCAAGTGTGCTAGTGGAGGAGGAGATATGGGAAAGTACAGTTACGTAAAAACTTACTGTAACAGTAGATCTTCGAGAGAAGCTCTTGCAGCAGGTTCAAACAATGAGGACTGGCGCCACCTGGTGGCAGTTCTGGCAACTTTTCTCTCCAGCAGTACCGACATGGGGAATGCCCTCGCCCACGCCGGCTCCACCCGGACGCCTCTATATAAGGGAGGCGCCCCGTCGCTCAGTTCTTGGACGCCTGGCCAGGCAAGGAAACCGCGGCAGGTCAAAAAACGACAACTGGTAGTCAACGCTCGACCTTATAAGCAGAACTATGCCAATCTGGAAAGGACCTGATCCATGAGGGAAGGAGGGCGGGAAATATACCTGCCGCAAGAGCTTCTCTCGAAGATCTATTGTTATGGTAAGTTTTTACTTAACTGTACTATCTTACTGCGAGTAGAAGCTCTTGCAGCAGGTTCAAACAGTGAGGACTGAGTCCCAAGCAGCATAAACTTATGACAACCCCTTGGGAGGGGGAACAAACAGGAGCAGGGAAAAAAAAAAAAAAAAAAAAAAAACATAGGGAGGAAACCTCAGGAAACCAGGCCCTGCAGGACCGCAAGGCCAAACCCTGCTCTGTACCTGGAAACAATGTCCAAGCTGTAGTGCCTAACAAAGGTGTGCATGGAGCTCCAGGTAGCGGCAGCGCAAATATCTGCCGTCAGAACTCTTTTAAGAGCAGCGAACAAAGTAGCAATAGCCCTCGTAGCGTGAGCTTTAATCGGCCCCGAAGTCTATCTATGGTGCGTCTCCTAACAGTAGGAGATGCAATGGACCAACCAGTGTGACAGCGTCTGTTTGGTGACCGGGTGACCTGCTGACCGAGGAGCAAAGGAAACAATCAACTGATCAGATTGCCTGAGCCCCTTGGTTCTAGCCAAGTGGCACCTGAGAGCTCTGTGGACGTCCAGGGAATGGAGAAGGGCCTCTCCCCTATTGGAATGCTCCGGGTAATAAACTGGGAGCTGAACCGACTGGTTTAAAACGAGTTCTGAGAACACTTGGCAAAAATTTTGGATTTGTGCGCAAATCAACCCTGTCCTTGTGAAAGACCAGATAGGGTTCCCTACACATGAGGGCTTGCAGTTCAGAGATGCGCCTAGCCGAAGTGACAGCCACCAAATGCAGCATTTTCCAGGAGAGGAAACGGAGCTCAGCGCTCATGGTCGGTTCGAAGGGAGAAGAGAGCTTCTCCAGGACGAGTAATAGATCCCAAGGAGGAACAGGGTCCCGGATGGGAGGTCTAATATGCAGAATGCCGCATAAAAAAGCTTTGGAAACCTCCATCTGAGCCACCGTCTTACCCGACATGAAAGAATGGTAAGCGGAGATGGCAGCCAGATGTACCCTGATGGAGGAGTAACTAAGGCCTTTCTCAAAAAGAAAGAGCAAGTATTCCAGGACGGTATTAACTGGACAGACCAACGCGTCCACTTGCTTCACTGTGGCCCAAATGCAAAACCATTTCCATTTCAAAGTGCAAGTGGCCCTGGTGGCAGGTTTCCTAGCCTCAACCAACACCTGGGCAACCTGATCAGACACCCCAAAACAGACCTTTGCTAAGTCCTGAGGAGCCAGGTGCAGGTGAAGAGAACGCAGGTTCGGGTGTAACAGGGACACATTGTCCTGTGACAAAAGATGCGAGAATAGAGGAAGAGGCATTGGAGGCGCTGTCGCTAGACGCTGTAGTAATTGAAATCAAATCTGGTGAGGCCACAACGGGGCGATCAGAATAATGGTGGACGACTCCAACTGGGCCTTGAGGAGGACCTTCTGAAGAAGAGGGAAGGAAGGGAGGGAAGGCATAAAGGAACTTCCCGCTCCAACAGAGGGATAATGTGTCTTGCCAGGAAGCATCAGGCTCTGGACCTAGCAAGCAAAAACTGGGCAGTTTTGCGTTGTACTGAAACGCAAAAAGATCCACTTCTGGTGTCCCCCACAGGCAGAAGTTGCAATCTGCCACGTCTTTGCGCAATTCCCACTCGTTAGCTTGTGACTGTGTCCTGCTGGGCGTGTCTGCTAGCACGTTCTGAAGCCCGGGAACGTGTACTGCCATCAGGAACAGATGGTGATCCAGGGCCCAATCCCATACCCGCACTGCCTCCCTGCAAAGGGGGTAGGAATGAGTGCCGCCTTGTTTGTTCATGTAAAACATCACTGCGGTGTTGTCTGTCTGCACCAACAGATGGCCCAGCGAAAGGACCGACACCAAGGCTTGAAGGGCATAGAGCACTGCTCTCATTTCCAGGACACTGATGTGCGGATTCGCTTCTAGGGGAGACCAAGTACCCTGTGTGCGATGGTTCCCCAAGTGTGCCCCCCATCCCAAGGACGAAGCATCCGTTGTGAGGGACTGGGTTGGTGCCCTCAGCTGAAACGGAATGCCCTTTAGGAGATTTTCGGACAACATCCACCAGCGAAGCTCTCGGTGGACTGGCTCTGATATTCTGATCAAGGCGTCCAGATCATCTGACGTCTGGTCCCCCTGAACCTTCAGGGACCACTGGATTGTCCGCATACGGAGACGGGTCAGAGGGATGGACACTATGGCAGCCGGCATGTGTCCTAGCAACTTGAGGAGCAGGCGAGCCGGCACCTCTGATGCTGAAGAGACCTGGTACACGATGGTACGCATGCGACTCGCTCTGTCGCAGGGAAGAAAAACCTTTCCGAGAGTGATATCCAGAGAGGCTCCTATAAACTGGAGTATCTGGGATGGAGACAGATGGGACTTTTCCCTGTTGATGGTGATTCTGAGACCCTGAAACAGAGAGATGGAATCCTTGAGAGTCTCCAACAGGCGGGGCCTGGAATGGGCCAGGTAGAGCCAGTCGTCCAGGTATGGAAACACAAAGTGGCCTTGTCTTCAAAGTGCTGTGGCTACAACTGCCAAGCACTTCATGAAGACCCTCGGGGCCGAGGAAAGACCAAAAAGGAGGACTCTGAATTCATAGTCCTCGTTCTCGAACTTGAACCTGAGGAATCTCCGATGGTTTCTGGTAATCGGGATGTGTAAGTAAGCGTCCTGCATGTCCAGGGATGCTAGTCAGTCTCCTGCCGAAATGAGAGGGAGGAGAGTGGGAAGAGAAACCATCCTGAGTCTCTTGTAGGAGACCCACTGATTGAGATCGCTGAGCTCCAGAATGGGTCTGTGATCTCCCGACTTTTCCGAATCAAGAAGATGTGGGAGAAAAACCCCCTTTCCTGACTCGGCCGGTGGAATCGGCTCGAAGGCCCTTTTTTCTAGAAGGGAGAATATCTCCTGCCTGATCAGGGCTCTGTTTCTCCTTGGGTACTGGGACGAGGTGGGTGGTCTGTCCAGTGGAACGGATGTGAACTCTATGGAGTGCCCGAACTCCACGAGCTCTAGAACCCAGTGGTCAGAGATCACCTGAGCCCACGCATCAGCGTAGAGCGAAAAGCGTCCTCCTACCGGCTCCACTGGAGGAGTTACCAGAGGAGAAAGGTTGCCTGAGTAGTCAGGCATTGGGTGAGGGAGGGAGGGCGGCAGTGGCTGCTCTGGGAGGTCTAGAGGTGGATGCCAAGACACCTCTGGCTCCGCCCCATGACCAAAGCCACCTCGTTGAGCATGCTGCTGAAAACGAGGTTGCTGTGATTGGTGTCCCTCACGGCCACGAAAACGAGGCTTTCTGGCTTGCCCCTGCTTCGGGCGGTACATGGACTGCACAGAACGGACGGCCTTTCTGGAGTCCTGCAGCCTGGTAATAACTCACTCTGTGTCCTTGCCGAAGAGCACGGGGCCTCTAAAGGGAGCATCCAGAAGGCTGACTTGCACGTCTGGATCAAACCCAGATACCCGAAGCCAAGCATGGCGTCGGAAGCAAATGCCAGTGGCGGCCGCCCTAGAGGAGGTGTCCGCAGAATCATAGGCTGAGCACAGAACATGGGTACCCACGTCTGAGCCGGTCTGCAGTAGCTTGGCATGCTCAGTCCGCTGAGGACAATCGGGCAGGCTCTGCACTAAGTCCAATCCTTGTTCCCATAGGGCGTTCTGGAATTGGACCATGTCGGTTAAGAAGTTAAGACTCCTTAGGCTACAGGAGGCAGCAGAGTACACATTACAGCCCATGGAATCCAGCTGTTTTGATTCTCTATCAGGCGGCTGGGTGCTCAAGTGTTTGGGCATCTGCGAATGATCATGAGCTGCCGAAATCACCACTGAGTCCGCAGCGGGTGGTTCGGCTAAAAAGGTAGAGTCGGCAGGCACCCGGTAGAGCCGGTGGGCCTTTTTTGGCACAGCAGGAGAGGAATAAGGGTGCTTCCAGGTCATGTGGGAGACATCAGCAAAGGTGTCCACCATGGGAAGGATGACAGCCGGCTTTGGATCTTTTTGGAGGGGGTACTTAGCCAACCACAAACGCTCGTGGTCCAGGGCCTCAGTGTCCAAGCCCATGTTGGCCTGGATGTGCCTCATTACCTTCATAAAACTGGGGTCATCTGGAGGGGATTTAGGAAGCTCTTCCGTGTCCCCAGTGTCTGGCTCCGAGTAGACTGAGGAGGAGTCTGAGTCTACGTAAGAGGTAGTAGGGGAAGAGGGAGCGGGGCTACGCCTATTCCCTTTTGGCCTCTTTTCCAAAGGAGGAGAGGGAGAACAGGAGGAACTGTAGAACAGTCCCTCTTAGATTTTTTGTTGCGCTTCTTTGGAGGAGGCACGTCGTCCCCCTGACCGCTCGGTTCAACTCAGTCAGGAACCAGCTACGGAGTGGGTGGAGGCGCCCCAGCTGGCAGGTCCTTTTTTATTTTGTCTCACCAGTGGGCATAGAGCTCCTTCACCTGAGAGAGGTGTAACTTGGGAAAGTCAGGTGTAGGCTGAGGAGTGCCCAAGCCCTTACCGGCGCCGGCCACGACGTCCGGGGGGGGGGCCTGGAGTTGGGTCCGAACCCTTGTCGACCATCGTTGGCCTAAGGGGGGACGTCGGGACAGCATCAGCACCAACGTTGTCGGGGTCTGGCGACCGCGAAGAAGGGGTGTCCGAGCTGACATCGGGGACAGAACTGGCATCGATTTCACCACTACCGGCGGCGGCGGCGGAATAACCTTCGCCGGGACCGATGGGGTAGCGGGCGAAAGGGGGCTCGGCGTCCGCTTGTCCCTGTGACCTGACAGGGTGTCATTCCTTGTTCTTGGACAGATGACGGTTGGGCTTTTGGCTTGAGGTGTTCTTGGCCGAGCGCCGGTCAGCAGCCAGAGGCTGGCGTCAGTCCGAGGACTTGTGTTTTGGCGGGAGGGAGGAAGCCCTACTGGCCGAAGGCCCAGAGGCCTTACTCGACTCCCGGGAGTCGGCTTTGAAAGAGGAAGCCGAGTGGGAGGAGCCCTTACCTGAACCCTTGGGCTTTTCAGACTGAGAGACCTTCAAGGGCTGCAGGGAAGTAAGAGAAGAAGAACCCACCGATGAAGGCTTGACCGTCGTGAGGCGGGAGTCATGGCCCGACGATCCAGACTTCGATCCCGAGGACCGATGCTTCGAGTGGGATCTCCCTCTGTCCTGGTCCCGATGTTTTTTATGGTGCTTGTGGGCATGCTAAGGTACGGATTCCCCCGTCGAAGAGGCCAATTCCATAGCAGCGAAGTTTTGATTCTGCTAGAAAGGCCGCGAGGGACTCCTGCATACCGGATTCGCGGTCCGCATTAAAGGCCTGACAATGAAGGCAGGCGTCGGTGCGATGGTCGGCCCTAGGCAGTAAAGGCACGCAGAATGTCCATCTTTCATGGGAATCTGTCGCCCACAAGCACACTTGTTCAAATGAGATGACACAGATTATCGAAAATCCAAGTTTGAAGAGAAATCTAACCATGTGGAGAAGAGCAATCGGTACTAGCCGAAACGCTGAACTAACCCTGACCATGCCGGGAAAGAACTGGAGATCGGGGGAACTCCTCCCTTATATAGGAGGCGTCAGTAGAGCCGACGCTGGTGGGGGCGTTCCCCACGTCGGTACTGCTAGAGAAAAAGTTGCCGGAACTGCCGCCAGTCCTCATTGTTTGAACCTGCTGCAAGAGCTTCTATTCGAAGAAAGATCACTAAGATTCTGATTTTCCTTAGATGCGCTGTGAGAACTGCACAGCACTTTGTAAAAACATGAGGCTCCAAGGACAGCTCAAAAGGGCAGGACTCTGAATTGATAGTGTTGACCCAAGGCCATGAACCTTAGGTATTTGTGGTGATTTGGGTATATGAGAATGTGCTGGTAGACGTCCTGCATATCGAGGGAGGCTAGCCAATCATGTTGATGAATCAAAGGTAGTAGGGTACTGAGTGATGATATCTTGAACTTTTCCTTATGAAGGATTTTGTTTAACTTTCTGAGATCCATAATAGGGCCCATGCTGCCAGTTTTCTTTGGAACTAGAAAGTAATGGGAGTAGAAATCTGTGTTTTGTTGATCCAGCAGAAATACTTCTACTGCCCTGTTGCTCAGAAGGCCTTGTACCTTGAAAGCAAGAAGGTCAGACTGTGCCGCAGACAGCCTGGGCTGTCGCTTGGGACGATGATTCGGAGGAGTTTCCAACAGATTGAGAGAGTACTCCTCGTGGATTATCCTGAGGACCCATTTGTCTGATGTTATAGATTTCCACTGGTCGTAGAACTGAGTCAGACATCCTCCCACTATCGAGGAAGAGTCCCCCTTAGGCAGCTGAGGTGGGACCTGGGCCGGAAACTCAGAAGGTGGCACTGGGCGCTTTTGGGCCTTGTGTTTTCTGCTGAGTTTTCTTTTGCGGGTGAAGGGTTTTGTTTCTGTTAAAGCCTCCTCTGCCTTTGCCATGAAAGGACTGACGGTTGTGAAACTGACACTTGTTCCCACCTCCTCAGGAGGGAGCAGTCGGAGGTCTAGCTGTCTTAATGGCAGACCTAGTCTTCTGTGTGGCCTCTAGTGCTTGTTCCACCTGAGGCCCAGATACATACCGTTGAAAGGTAAGGCCAAGACTTTTTGTTGGGCGTCATTCGAAAAGCCCAAAATACGCAGCCAGGAATGGCAGCGGGTGCAAATGCCAGCCGACGCCCGGGAAGCAGTATCGAAAGCATCTATTGCAGCTTTAATGTTTTGATTATTGGACTCGATACCTCTAGTTATGGTCCGTAGTAGCTATGAGTTAACCTCCGACTTGGGCAGAGCTTCTACCATTGCATTGAGTAAATGCCAAAAAACATGCTCATATTGAGAAAAATAGCGCTGGTAGCTGGCAATACGCAAGCCCAGGGTTGAGGCACCAAAGACTCTCTTACCCAGTGTGCCTCTCTTGCAAAATTCTTTGTTTATAGGACAGGCTGTAGACTCCTGAGGGAGGACAGCCTTATCATTCTCTGCTAGGACCGCAATGGTATCAGCAAAGGCTTGTGAGGCCAAGATGGGGCGATCCTTGGGAGAGGCACATTTCCTATCTATGGACTTGGCCACAGAAGGAATAAGAGCCGGATTCTTCCACACCATCTGGGAAAGGGTCTCGAAAGAAGGCTGTACCGGAGGAGTTAAATCCATAGGGATTTCTGGAACATGTAGATATTGGAAATGCAGAAGCTTCCCAGGATCAATTTCCACGGTCTGGAGAGAAAGAGTAGAATTTAAATTCTTGAGCAGAGACTTAAAGGAAAGGTCTACAACAGCAAGCTCTGCAGGAGGATTGATCCCTTCCCCTAGGGCAGAATCGGCATCAACACCATCACCCAACCAAAGATCCGGATTGGGCTCATAATCATCTCCTGACAGTCCTGGGGGGACTGTATAGACAGGAAAGGAATGAAAACCAGGAGGAAGAAGAGGAGGAGAAAGAATCAGAGTTGAAAACCTCTGAAAACTAGGCGGCGCCGTACACATCCTTGGTACCGTCAAGGAGAACGGCGCCGATTACAGAGACGGTGCAGACACAGAAAATGGCACAGTGCATGGCGCTGACAAGGAGCGCAACACCGCACATGACATTGACGAGTAGCACAGCACCGCACACGGTGCTGACACCAACCTCGCGCCAGCAGGGCATGCGGCGCCACCACCACCCCCGGCGCCAAAAAGGACCTCGGCGCCGGAGGAGCCGGCACCACAGTCGATGGCACAATTGCAGAAGTCTGAGAGCTGAAATTTGAAGGTAAAGGATGAAAAAATGGCAGGAGATGAAGGCATCGGTGTGAACCCCTGCACCACAGCCATGTGAGGAGGATAGACAACAGAGCGCAGAGTCGATGGCACCGAAGAAGGTGCCGCGCAACTAGGAAGTTCTAACCGCCCTGCTTGCCAATCCGAAACCGACAAGTCCGAAGGCCCCAGCGACGGACTGGCCGGTTCAGGGCAGTCGGGACAACCTCCGAGTCCACTGCTCCATAAGAGCGGCCCAATGGTGAAACTGCTCATCAGAAGCCCCTCTTAATAGGCGGAGAGGAGCTCCGTTGTTGAAGAGGCCGGCTATGGCAGACAGAAAATGGAAATTACATACCTACCATAATTCTTGATCTTCTTGGACGAAGTCTCCACCACTCATTTCCATCAGTGTGAATTAGTAGTGGAGACTTTATGTCCAGGAAGATCCGGCCACTTTGAAAGAAGTGAAGACCGCCCTGACCCTAATAACTGACCGCTCACGCGAGACGCATCAGGGGGCGGTAATTTTGAGTGATGCATTTCTTTTTGACCGTGGGTCAAAGAGCTCAAGGCTAACGAACGATGCCGAGAATGGGACCGCTTCTTTATGCCTTCAAGGGGACCACACCCATCCCTGCCTCGAAGCACTGGACCGTCTGCTGTCAGACCCCCACTCCGGAGAGGGTGGCGGACCAGACCCGGCCCCGCTGACTGAACAGCTTTCATACAAAGTCTCCCTACCGTCACCTGCCCCACTCATGGTCGACTCCGTCAATGGAGGCCTGAAGACTTCTTTCTTGTACAAGTAAGAAATTTATTAAAATATAATCTGTACTTTTCGTGATAAAATACAAAATAGTAAAACTGAAAACTAAGCTACAAATTTGAAGTATGACTCCTGGTGGGTGAGCGTCGTCGTCACTGAAGTGCACTCAACGGCGGGAAAAAAGGAACTGAGGCGGTTGGAGGGTCGATGCCGAGATAGTCTATACCGCACTAGCCTGGCTCACGGCTCCATCTTGGCCACGGCCCTCCTGAAAAAGTTTGGCTCCCGCTGGGTCCTAGTGCCTCTGGTGTACTCCCATTAGTGTGAATGAGTGGTGGAGACTTTATGTCCAGGAAGATCTGCTAATGTCCCCGTTGTCCACGTCCTCCCTGTTGTCAGGTAAAGGCAAGTCCTGGCGATCTTTTCCTCTTCATCGGGTAGGCGACGTAGGGTGTAAGCCAGCCGAGATGGTGGGACCGACCATGAAGGAGCTGGACTGGAAGGCTCCAGAAGTAGGTCCTAGGAGGCGGGGGTCGCCGGGCCTTGAGGTGTAGGGACCCGCGTATGTGGAAAACCCCAAAGGGAGGAAACAATGATTTGGATATCAACCAGGACTGGCAGTGGTTCAGCAGCGCTGGGTTAGGGTAGGCTGGCGCCACACCCACGGGCACCGGTAAAGGGTAAACTGGCAAAGGCCCGATGGGCACTGGCTGTGGAAGGTTAGGCTGGGGACTAGCAGGTATCAGCTGAGGATGGGCAAGCGTAGGTTGGGGATAGATGGGCATAGGTCTGACTAGCGCAGGGTATGGCAAGACTGGCGAAGGCCCAACAGGGACTGGGTGAGGCAAAGTCAGAGGTGGTTCCCACAGGCGCAGGGTGAGGAGAAGTGGGCGCCGGTATGTGAGGAGCCCGGGTGGGCGATAGAGGAGGGACTCACGCAGGAGAGAATCCAGCATTTGGGTTTGTGCAAGGGCAAGTTTTTTCAGTGTGCCACCAAAAGAACACCCAAGTCACTAGAGTGAGCAACATTAGATCGACTCGAGCAAACAGCGACGGCTGATAATTTTAAATAAATGGACCAAAAAGAAACTTAAAGATTACCAACTCCGGGGGTGGTGGGGGTGGGAAGAGGGGAGGACTTAGGAAAAAAAATATATATAAACCCCATGGACAAAAAAAAATTCTGTCCATATGCAGCGACTCTAGCCACTGTGCCAAATGGCCAGCTCAGCAGGGCTTGGCCAAACTACTCCCCATATCTCCTTCTAGTGAGTGCAGCTCACTGCTACACTCGCTCTAACCTACTCCACGGTATTGTGCACCACTCACTCGTCCTACAGGCGGTATTACTGAGTCGCTCAAATTGAGCCACTCAATACTCGCTCACATCACTGTACACTGTCCTGTTAGGCCCGCGAAGAAGGGGTGGCGGACCTAGTAGAAGAGACCTATGCTAGAGAAGTGGGAAGGGAGAGGAGGAAACCCCAGTGGCTGAAGAAGTGCTGGCTGAGCTACCATGCTGTGTACCTGGCATAAGCATCAGGGGCTGAGGGGCAGGGAAAGAACCCTGGCCCATGGAGCCTCCACCTGAGGCAGGAGGTGGGGCCGCCGGTATCCCTACAGAAGTAACTGCACAGATGGCTGAGGTGGACATGTTCTTTAGGGACGCAAAGGAGGTAGCCATCCCCGTTGTGGAATGACCCTTAACCGCGCCCGGTAAGGGTCTGTTGCACTTCTGGTAACAGAACGTGATACACTGTATGAGCCACCTGGACAGCGACTGTTTGGAAACGGAAGCTCCCATCATCCTGTGGGTAAAGGAGACAAAAAGCTGATCAGATTTTCGGTGGTGTTTGATTCTGGCCAGGTAGTATCGAAGACACCTATGCACATCTAAAGTGTGCAACAGGGCCTCTCCTCGAATGGAATATTTGGGGAAGTACACTGGTAGATCGATGTCCTGATTAAGAGTGAGAGCTGAGACCACCTTAGGCAGAAACTTCTGATTAGTCTGTAAGGATATCCTGTCCTCGTGGAAACCAAATAAGGTTTTTTACACATCAGTGCCTGAAGTTCAGAAATTCTTCTGGCCGAAGTAACAGCAACTAAAAACAACGTCTTCCATGTAAGGAGACGTAGCTCGCAATCCATGGCTGGCTCAAAAGGTGGCAGCGTAAGCTGCTCCAGGACAAAGGGTAAATCCCAAGGCGGAATAGGATCCTTAATCGAAGGTCTAAGGTGGAGGACACCTCTCAGGAAGGCTCGTGCCATGTCCAACTGAGATATGGGATGTTGGCCTATAGGAGTGTGATAGGCTGAGATGGCATAAAGGTCTACTTTTATCGAGGAGTAGGCCAAGCCTGTCTGAAAAAGAGACAGGAGGTAGTCCAAGACCAACCTTTCTGGACAATCCATTGGCGAAAACCCCCGCGCTTGAGCCCAGAGGCAAAATCTGCACCATTTCATGGCGCAAGTCACATGAGTGGCCGGTTTTCTAGCTGCTGCTAGAACGTCTGCTACCTCTTGCGAGACCCCGTATTGCATAATGGCTATGTCTCTAGGAGGAAGCGTGCAGGTTCAGCGAATGAAGGTCCGGGTGAACCAAGGAGCCGCCTCCTGAGACAGCAAGTGAGAGCTGACTGGTAGAGGCACTGGAGGTTCCCGGGACAGCTGATGTAGAAGAGGGAACCAAATCTGCCTGGGCCAAAATGGCCAAAAGTATCAGCGTCGTTTGCTCTCTGCAAAGTTTCAAAAGGACCCTCTGGATCAACGGAAAGGGGGGGAAGGCATAGCGGAATCTGCCCGCCCAGGAGAGGGACAACGCATCTCACCAGAAAACACCAGGCCCTGGATCTAGCGAGCAGAAATTGGGCAGTTTTGCGTTGTATGGGGACATGAAAAGGTCTAACTCTGGTGTACCCCATCTGCGAAACAGATCCTCTACTACCTCCTGGAGTAATTCCCACTCGTGGACTCTGGCCTGAGAGCGACTCAGGCTGTCTGCGATGACGTTGTCCACCCCTGGGACATGAGCAGCAATGAGGTTTGTGTGTGTTGTAAAACCCAATCTCACACCCTCATAGTCTCCCTGCAAAGCGGGTAGGAATGGGTGCCTCCTTGTTTGTTGAGGTAATACATCACCGCGGAATTGTCTGTTTGTAACAGAAGAGTACCCGGTGGAATCTCCGACTGGAAAGCCTGCAGGGCGTAAAGAACTGCTCTCATTTCCAGGATATTTATGTGGAGATGAGTCTCTTGGGCTGTCCACAGGCCCTGAGACCGGACACCGTGCTCCCCATCCGAGCCCTGAGGTATCTGTGGAGAGCATCACAATCGGAAATGGCGCAATGAAGGGGACCCCCACCGACAGGTTCTTCGAATTTAGCCACCATTGCCAATCCCGGATTACGGCCTTCGTAATCTGAATTGGGAGCTGCAGATGGTCTTGCTTTTGATCCCATTGGACCCATAACATCCACTGGGTCACCCGCATGTGGAGACGGGCTAGCGTGGCTGTTGCAATGGCCGCAGCCATGTGTCCGAGCAGGCAAAGGACTAGTCTGACTGAGACGGTCTTCTTTGCCAAGATGTTCCGGATGAGGGACCTGATGTGTTCTGCTCGGTCCTGGGGTAGAAAAGCTTTCCCCTGGACGGTGTCCAGAACTGCGCCTATGAACTGCAGAATCTGTGATGAAACCAGGTGTGACTTCTCTTGATTGATAATGATGCCCAACGTCTAGAACAGAGACTGAGTACAATGAATGGCGGACATTAGGGCCTCCCGAGAGGGTGCCATGAGAAGCCAGTCGTACAGGTAGGGGAACACATAGTGGCCTTGTCTCCTCAGAGTCGCCACTACGACTGCCATGCACTTCGTGAATACCCGAGGTGCCGATGACAGTCCGAAAGGGAGGACTCGGAACTGATAATGGTGACCCTGAAGCTCAAAGCGCAAAAACTTCCTGTGCGCTTGAGTGATGGATATATGCAGGTAAGCATCCTGCATGTCCAAGGACGCTAGAAAGATGCCCTGCTTGAGCATGGATATCAGACCTGGGAGGGTCACCATGTCTTCTTGGGAACCAGAAAGAAGTGAGAATAATAACCTGCACCTCTTTGGTTCCATGGTACTTGCTCTATAGCTTCTTTTCCCGAGAAGCGCGAGCACCTCCTGCTGTATGAGCAGGGCGTGCTGACCCAAATAACGGGAAAGCAGGGGAGGTCTTGACGGCGGGTGGTCAAGAAATTCTACGAAGTGACCTTTCTTGACCAATTGGAGAACCCATTGGTCGGCGGTAATTGACTGCCACCCTGAAAAGTGGCGTGCAATGCGAACCCCGACCTTTTGTGCCCGTTGATCCAGAGGAGGGGCGGGGGCCGGGAAGGAGTCATGCTGTGGCAGCACAGGTTCCTGCAGACTGGGCCGGTTTGGTGTAATGCTGGTTTCTGCCTCGGGAAGACTTAGCCTGGGCTTTACGATGAAAGGTGCCCCTATGTTGCTGGTCGGAACGTGGCTGCTGCGGTTGTTGCCGGCTATGAAAACGGTTCTGGTTTCTACGAAAGGAAGCCGGCCTTGATCTGTACATGGCTTGTACAGATCTGACTGCCTTCCCAGCTTCCTGGAGCTTAGTGATAACCTTCTCCGAGGGTTCACCAAACAGGACTTCGCTATTGTATCGGACGTCAAGAATGTTCTTCTGTACGTCCGGGGTAAAGCCGGAGAGACAGAGCCAAGAGTGTCTCCGGAGACAGATGCCTGAAGCTGCAGCTCTGGCAGATGAGTCTGCAGAGTCGTATGCTGCTCGTAGCACTTGGGTTCCCACATCAGACCCTCTGCGGAGGAGGTTTAGGAGCTCCGCCTTCTGATCGCCATCCGGTAATTTGTCGACAATGTCCTGGCCCTGTTCCCACAGGGCATTCTGAAACTGTACCATGTGAGGTAGTAGTTCAGGGACCTGATGGAGCATGTAGCAGCCGCGTACATGCGCCTCCCCAGGGCATCCAGCTGTTTGGATTTCTGGTCCGGTGGCTGTGTGCTCATATGCTGCGGTCTTTGGGACCGGTCATGAGAGGCCATAATGACCATGGAGTTGGCCAGAGGTTGTTGAGCCAGGTACTGGTCCTCTTTTGAGGCCTTGTACAGGTAGTCAGCTTTCTTCGGCACAGCGGGGGTGGAGTGCAGACGCTTCCACGCAGCCTTGGTGACGTCCGCGAAGGTGTCCACCAAGGGTGGCACTACCACAGGCTTTGGATCTTTCTGCCAAAGATAACGGGCAAGGTGCTATCTCTCGGGATAGAGGTCTTCAGCATCCCATCCCATGTTGTCCTGGATGTGCCTCATGATCTCAGAGAAGGAGGGACCATCCGGAGGTGACCTGGGTAGGTCTTGTGGGACAGGTGATGGGATGCTGAGTGGAGAAGGAGATCTAGAGAATTCAGAGGTATCTGATCTGGAGTCCTTCCCTGACGGAGTGTACTGTCAACGTCTGGGTCGCTTGGGGCTGGGAGACCCTGATGGAGATCTTGAGGGAGGCCTTCTCCAATCCTTATATCTACCCCTAGGAGGTGGAGTCTGCTCCTTAGGGGTTGGTGGTCGTCCTGCTGGCCCATGTGGTGGAGGAGGGGGCATAGGAGGTGAAGGAGTAGATGGAGGAGGAGGAGAAGGAGGTTTTACAGGGATCACATCTTTCTGGATGGTGTCCCACCAGAAAGTAAAAAGATCCTTGACCTCTTGAATGTTCATGCCAGATGACGGGCCTGGTGCCAGTGGTCTGTCGCCGGGTCCACAGGTGTCTCCGGGGTTGGTGAAGGTTCCCTCGGAAGCCCGGCGTCCTCTGTCTCACCCGTCTGGTCTTCAGGCAATGTCGTGTCCTCCTCCGTGGAGTCCCTACGACCGGTGTCCACCGGTGGCGGTCTTCGGCGCCGGTGAGCGTGAGGCCGACGTCGGTCACTTGGCTGATGACTTCAGGTCTGGCGAACGCCTGGCTGGCGTCTGGTGCTTGGCCAATGTCCTTGGCTCTGGCGAACACCTGGCTGACATCAGGTCCGTCCGCTTTAGGGACGTCAGGTCTTTTGTCTTCCTGGGTGGTGGATCCGGACCCCTGGGAGGTTGAGAGACCGATCTGGAGTCAGGGTCCTGACGTCGGGCAGAAGAGGAAGACTTGTGGCGTTCAGAAGACTTGGAAGAGGCCTGAGAGGGAGTGGAGGAAGCTAAGGGCCTGGAAATCTTAATGGGCTGAAGCGAAGCCGAAGAACTGCCTGTAGCCTTGACCTTAACTGGAAGTGGCTGAGAACGAGCCCTGGAGGGAAAGCGGTCAGATCGGGTGGAGCCTGAGCTATGCGAGTCCGAGGCTCGGTTAGGGGATCTGGACCTTTCTTTCTCCCAGTGTTTGTCCCAGTGTTTATGGGCCTTCGATGAAGAATCACCTCTGGAGGAAGGTTCTTTATCCATCCTGCTAAGTTTTTCCTCTAAAAAGTAAGCCTGAAGTGCCTTCTGACGGCGGATCCTGGTGCGGCTGTTGAAACCCTGACAGAAGGAGCAGGCCTTGGTATTGTGGTTGTGTCTGGGCCTACACCGCAGGCAGGATAAATGAGTATCCTTGAAGGGGATCTGTTTTCCGCAGGCACACTTGGAAGGGTGACCCTCAGAAGAAGGGGTTGGAGAGGACATTAGTTTTGTAAAACTATTCTGAGAAGTTCATGCGCTAGATTGAGACCACGAGGACGATGCTGGCGAGTCGACGGCGGGAAAAGAACTGGGGATTCTGGGGGACCGCCTCCTCAGTACTATGCCTCACTTCGGCGGGACCGACAAGTGGAGGCGGTCCCCGCTAAATACTGCTAGCTAGAAAATTTCCGTGGGTCCTGGCGCCTGCCGGCTTCAGTCCTAATGGTGTAACCTGCTTCAAGAGCTGTTTCTCGAAGTAAGATCAGTAGTTCTAGGAGTGGTATATGTTGTTCATCCACACTTCTTGGCATGTCCCCTTCCACTTTAAATCTTGCCGGAAGTGTTCAAGCTGGCTCCTCCCATCCACCCCAGTGGTATATACCTTGGCACCGCCCCATGACGCCAGATCTTAGCCCGATGGAAGCAAGGTTGTGCGCTCGAAGCCGGGGAGGTCAGGTGTGTGTGTGTGTGGATGAACAACATCTACCACTCCTAGAATTACTGTTACAGGTGAGTTACCTGTTCTTCTAAGAGCGTGGATATGTTGTCCACCCACACTTTTTGGCAGACTCCAAGCAGTTCTCCGAGAGGAGGGAGGCAAGGCGCACACCCCCTACTTAGGAAATAAAGATTGGAGAACCGAGGCCCCAAAACCAGCATACCGGCATGACTCAAGGTCGATGTGGCAGAGGGTAATAAAGGTGTCCTCTGACTTCCAGGTAGCAGCCTTACAGATTTCCTGGAAAGGGATGTCCCTGGAAGCAGCCACCGATGCAGCAGTATGGCGGGTAGGATGAGCTCCTATCCCTCTGGGAGCTCCTTGCCCGCCAACTCATAGCACAGACCTATGCATGATGTAATCCATCTTGCTATGGTCCATTTGGCTGCAGGTCTGCCAGAAGCGGCTACAGCGAAGGTGACACAAACAGCTGGCGAACCTCTCCACGAAATTCCGCCGTCCTCTCCTTGTAGTAGGAGAGAGCACGTCTCAGGTCCAAGGCATGGAGCCTGTACTCGGCATCCGAGGTGTAATTAGGGTAGTAAACCGCAAGAGTCAACAGCTGGTTAAGGTGAAACTCTGACACCCCCCTTCAGAAGGAATTTCGGGTGGGGGCGCAGGACAACTTTGTCCCTGTGAAAGACTAGATAAGGGGAGTCCACTGAAAGTGCCTGGAGCTTCCCTGTCCTTCTGGCAGACGTGATAACCACCAGGAAGGCCATCTTCCACAACAAGTGTGAAAACTCACATTTGTGCATGGGTTCGAATGGCTTGCCCATGAGCTTTGCCAAAACCAGCAACAGATCCCACAGAGGTGGAGGTTCACGCACCGGAGGGAATATGTGATCCAGGCCTTTGAAAAAGCACCCGACCACTGTCTCCTGCGCCAATGTCGGCTGACCAGCCCACGCCCGGTAAGCAGAAATGGCTGCCAGATGCACCCTAAGGGTTGATGACAGTAGAGCCCCTTTGGAGAGAGACCAAAAGTAGTCTAGAATGTTAGCCACAGAACAGGATAAAGGCTCCAGACCCTTACCCTGACACCAAATGGAAAAACGTTTCCATTTGAAGGCATAACATTTCCTGGTCGATTTTTTTTCAGGATGCTCCACAATGGTGTAGACATCTTCGAAAGACCCAAAGCCTGGAACTGTAGCCGCTCAGGTACCAGGCTGTGAGGTGCAGGGATTGAAGATCCGGATGGAAGACCTTCCCCTGGTTGATAGATATCAGGTCCGAGCGTGTACAAAGCCGCTCTGGGGGCCTGCAGCTGAGGCTGAGGAGATCTGGGTACCAGACCTGGCGCGGCCAGTCTGGGGCTACCAGAATCACTTTCGCCTTGTCCCTCCCCACCTTGAGTAGCACCTTGTGGATCAAGGGAAATGGAGGGAAGGCACAGAGGAGGTCTGGGGTCTACGGCCTCGAGAAGGCATCCCCCTGCAGCGAGCCCTGCTGAGGGGGGCGGGCATGACACAGCCTCAGCTTGGTGTTTTCCCTGGATGCAAACAGGTCCACCATCGGTTTGCCCCAATGGGAGAACAGACTGTAAGCTACCTCTGGACAGAAGACCACTCGTGAGATGTCTGGCCTATGTGGCTGAGAGCATCTGCCAGCTGGTTCGAGGCTCCAGCCACATGGATGGCTAGGAGATCCGCCTCCAACCAGCTTACGAGGGTCCAGATGCGGAGCGCATCCTTGCACAGCAGACAGGAGTGCGTGATGCCCTGTTTGTTGTGGTAGTACATGGTCATGGTATTGTCCGTCTGGACTTGAACCACTTGACCCCGGAGCTAAGCAGCGAAAGCTGACAATGGCAGTCTGACTGCTCTGAGCTCCAACAGGTTGATGTGGCATCAGGACTCCTCGGGGGTTCAGAACAAATGGGCCCTGTTGTCCCCCATGTGGGCTCCCCAGCCCATGAGAGAGGCACTGGTCATAAGGACGACCGTTTGGTTGGGGCGGACAAACAGGATCCCTTCCTGCAACCGGTCTGGGACGGTACACCATTGGAAAGCGTCCCCCATCTTCCAGGTTACCGTGATCAACTGGTTGAGGTGACCACATCACTGAGTCCACTGGGCGGCCAGCTCCCATTGGAAGGGGCGCATATGCCACTGGCCCCAACAGACCACTGAGGTGCACGCCGCCATGTAACCCAGAAGGCGCAGAAAGTCCCGGGCAGGGCGCAAGTGCCCAACCAGAAATGATCGGGCAAAGGAGGAAAGAACCTCCACTCTGTCCGCCGGGAGCCAAGCTCTAGCTTGACAAGAGTCGAGTTCTCACCCGATGAAGCCCATCACCCGAGAGGGCACTAGCTCTTACTTGACTCCTGGCCTCAGCTGGACCAGGAGAATTAGTTGGGAGCAGGTTTGGAGGGCCAGATCCCTGACCTCTCACTTCCTGAAGAGAGGAACCTGCCAAGAGCCAGTCGTCGATAAGGGTAGATGGTAGATTCTGACTCCTTGACGCCGAAGGTGGGCCACCACCACTGCAATGCATTTGGTGAAGACCCGAGGGGACGATGACAGGCCGAACGGCAAGGCTCGGAACTCGTACAGGGTCCCTTTGACCCTGAAGCGGAGGAACCGCTGGTGGGATGGATGGATTGGGATGTTAAAGAACGTGTCCTGAAGATACAGTGAACAGAACCGCATGTTTCACTCCAGGGATGTTATGATCTGGTTCAGAGTGACCATCCAAAAGCTGCAGGACCTGAGATATTGATTCAGGTCGTGGAGATCTAGGATGGGGCGCCAACCCCCCCATCCGCTTGGGCACCAGGAAGTACCTGGAAACAAAGCCTAGGTCTGTCGGAGGATCTGGCACTGGGGCTACTGCCTCCTTGCGGAGGAGTTGAGCCATGTCGTCTCGAAGAGCCGACTGGGTGCATGTGGAGATCCGTTCTCCTGAAGGGCGCGGCTCGGCTGGGAGAGTACTGCTCAAATTCCAGAGGCAGTCCCTGACTGACCACTTCAAGAACCCACCTGTCCGAGGTGATAGCGGACCAGGTGGAAAGGAAGTGGCGGAGCCGACCCCCCACGGGAGGACCCAGAGCTGGCGTGATGGGTGTAGGGGTGGCGACCCCCAACCTGTCACTGAGCAGGCTTAAAGGAGGAGGAGGCTCCAGGACCTGCGCCTCGGCCTCCCTTACGGGGATGTTGAGGACCCAAGCTTGAGCCTGCTGCTGCTGCTGACCTCCTTGATAGGAGGGCTGCCTGACCGCAGGGGAAGAGAGTTGAAATGGCTTCTTCTTTCTCTTCTGCTGGTTCTTGCCCGAAGAACCCTTGGCAGAAGTAGCATCCAAAGTGGCACTGGACTGCTCTACACGCTGAAGGTGACCGGCCACTACTGGACCGAACAAGTCAGTCCCCAGGAAGGGCATGTCAGCAAGCTTATGCTCAGTATCCACCGGGAAGGAGGAAAGCCTCAGCCAAGCCCTGTGGCGAGAGGCCACTGCGGCTGCCAACGAGCGGGCACAAGCATCTCCAATATCCAAGGCTGTCTGGAGCTGCTGTTTTGCGACAGCACGACTTTGGTCACGGACCTGCTTGACGGTAGTCCGCATGTCCAGTGGGAGATGAGGGAGGACCTCGTCCAATGACCCCAGGAGGGCATGGGAGAAGTGTACCATAACAACAGCCGAGTTGGCCTCACGAAGGCCCAGAGAAGAGGCAGCGTAGACCTTGCAGGCAGAGTGGTCCATATTTTTGGACTCCTTGTCCGGGGGTTGGTCAGTATTGGCCGAACTACCCGTGTGCCTGAACACCAGGCTCTCATCCGAGGGGTGTTCAGTGAATCCCGCAAGGGACTCCATGGGCACCGCGTACTTGTGGGCAGATGGTGCTGGGCAGGAGGCAGGACGCTGCCAAAGATGGCCTTGGCCACTGGAAAGGCCTCCATTGAGGTATCCCCTCTCTTGAGGATGTCCGTGAGATGGTTCTCTGCCTTTTTCTGGATGGGCTCCAGGGGCATTCCGGTGGAGTTGGAAATGAGGCGAAGAATGCCCTGGAAGGAGGAAGGGCCTTCCTCCAATCCTGTGTCAACCATAAACTCATCATCCCCGGGATGTGAGTGCAAGCTGGTGACGTCTGAGTCAGAGGAGTCATGGTAGAGCGGTCTACCGACTAAGTCACCCTCGATGTGCTGAGAGCAGTCCGGGGTGAATGTTATCGACAGACGTCGGGGAAGCCTGTGTCTTGTCGGTCCTCTTTAGAGGGCGCCCCTCCTTCAGGTTGTTTAGGCGGTGGTTCCACCAGAATCAGTGGAGAGACCAGAATAGGCAGAACCGGGAGACGGGCCGGCCCCATGTGCGGAGGAACTGGTGGCTTCGGTTCCTAAGGGGTCGATGTCAGCCTAGGAGGCGGGAGCCAAATTAAGGCTGGGGTGGACGGCAGAGTCGGCTTCTGACCGGTCAGAATCAGCTGTTGCCACATGAGGTCTTCATAGCGCCAACGGAGTTTCCGCCAGAGCCTCTCCTCGCCCCAAGGAGGATGGAGAGCTGGCGACTGCCTTTAGAGCGCTTATGTTTTTTCGCCGCTCGACCGGGGTTTGGACCTCGACCGAGATCGGGAGGCCGACTCGGTCGAGCAGGAGACACCGGGTCGGTGAAACCAAGGGTTCGAACAGGGTCCTTGATGGGACACCAGCGGGTTGGGTCTTCTCATCAGGGAAGACAAGCACTGAGACCTTTCAAAGAGTCGCGGCCCGGCCGGCACAAAGGGTGTGGGTTGAGGATACTTTGACCTCGTCGGCAACTCTCGGTCCCCTGGCCAGATGGAAGATCCGTGAAGCCGGTGGCTGAGGATGCCATCTTGACCGAAGTCGAGACCGCATGTTCCTGGAACTCGGACCTCTCTCGGTCCCAGGAATGTCTTCGCTGAGATGAAGACCAAGGTCCTTCTCTCTCTTCCGAGAGCGGGAGGAGTGCAAGCCCGAGGGCGCCTCACCCCGGGTGGGGAGAGACTGGCACAACTGCTTGAAGGAGCCCGTAAAGGTGGAGCCAAGGTTCAGAGGAACAAAGAAGCTTTGATTGGCTGAAGCTCGAGCTGCTTCCTCCTCAAATGCTTTCATTTGTTCCAGCTGTTCGGCAGATCCCGCAGCCCCGGAAACCGCCCACCTCGCCTCCTTCGATTTCACCGGTGGGTTCCTTTTCTCCGGTCTCCCCAGCTTCAAAAGCACCTTACGGTCATCCAGGACGCTGGAATGGAAGGCAGGCAAAACCATATGGCGAGGTGTCACGTCCGACACCTAGGCAGTAAACGATGTTAGGTGGTGGGGTTGGTGGACATTTTCCTGGCCGCAGGGGCACTGCCAAATCCGGGGAAGATTTTTCCTCCATGGCAGATGCGGTGAAAGCGCACCGCTAATTTGAACGAAGTTTAAGTTTCGCAAAGACGACAATTAGAATCCAGGGCCTACGATATGCTTTGAGAGCATGAGGGAACCTGTATCTTCCAGCGAAGTGGAAGATCTACGTCATGGGGAAGAGCCGGATATACCACCGGGTGGGTGGGTGGGAGGAGCCAGTTTGAAGACTTCTGGCAAAATTTAAAGTGGAAGGGGACATGACAAGAAGTGTGGATGAACAATATATCCACACTCCTAGAAGAAAAAGTTTTTGAGCCAGGTGAAAAGGTTTCGCTACTGTTACCCACAACAGAAAATAAACTGTTAATGAAGCACCAAGGGCCTTATAAGGTTCTTAGACGTACTGGCACAGTTAAGTATGAGACTGAGACTCCCGACAGGAAAAATCCTACTAAGATATACCATGCTAACCTCTTCGAGAAATGGGTTGAAAAACTGCCAAAAGCTGCTTTGCTAGTTTTACCAGAAACTGATAAAGAAGATACCGATGGAGCTTATGATAGACTGGAACAAACTGTAAATGCTGATGCTGTAAAGGTGAATGCTTCCTTAACCTCAGAACAAACTGCAGAAATTTGTAATGTGCTAAAGACATTTAACAGTACTTTTACCACGGTCCCGGGTCGAGCACGTAATAGTGCCAAGGAATCCTTGCCCTATTAGGCAAAAGACATACAGGTTACCAGAGCTGACGTGGTTAAGGAAATACAAAAAAATGAAAGAACTGGGCATCATCGAAGAGTCGAGGAGTGCTTGGTCATCTCCAATAGTAATTATAAACAAAAAAGAAGTGGGTGTAAGAATCTGCCTTGATTTTAGAAAACTTAATCAAGTGTCAGAGTTTGACAGTTAGCCTATGCCAAGAATAGATGATTTGGTGGACAGACGGGGGAGTGCAAAGTATATCAGTTCCCTCAATCTCACCAAGGATTACTGTCAAATCACTTTAGCTAAAGAATCCAGAGACAAAACAACATTTGCCACTCCTGTTGGATTCTATCAGTTCACCACCATGTCATTTGGTTTACACGGTGCGTAAGCTACTTTCCAGCGATACATGGATGTCATTTTGTCCCTTCACACTGGTTATTGTGCTACATACCTGGATGATGTTGTGGTGTACAGTCCAGACTGGAAAAGCCACCTGGAACACCTACAAGCAGTTATCCAATTGATCAAAAAGGCAAGTCTGACAATTAATCCTACCAAGTGTGCATTAGGCATGCAGGAAACCAGATATTTGGGCTGTGTTTTAGGAAATGGAGAAGTCAAGCCAGAGGTTCTTAAGATAGAAGCTGTAGCTAACAGCCCTATCCCTAAAACTAAGAAACATGTTAGGTCATTTTTAGAGCTGGCTGGTTATTATCAGACACTTGTTCCCAACTCTGCTGAGTTAGCTACTCCCCTCACAGAACTCACGAAAAAACGGTACCCAAATGATGTGAAATGGACCCCCGAGTATGATGAAGCTTTTCAAGCCATTAAGGCTGCATTATGTTCAGCCCCTATTTTAAGGAGCCCAGACTCTGAGAAACCATTTTTGTTACAAACAGATGCATCAGAGGTAGGTCTAAGTGCAGTTCTGAGTCAAAGTATAGATGGGTAAGAACATCATATTCTGTGCATAAGTAGGAAGTTGCATGACAGACAGAAAAGGTACTCCACCACTGAAAAGGAACGTTTAGCAGCAAAGTGGGCCATGGTGTCCCTTAAGTTTTATTTGCTAGGAACTGACCTTGTACTTATATCAGATCACAATCCTCTCTGTTGGATCAACCAAATGAAAGATAAAAATTCCAGAATCACAAGGTGCTACCTGGCACTACAGCCATTTAAATTCAAGGTGCTACACACATCTGGTAAAGAGAATAACAATGCTGATTTTCTGTCAAGATATGAATCAGGAATTGAGGGTTCTGAAGGGTAAAAAACAAATGTATGAGTTTAAACTTTACTGTTTGCTGTACTGTTACAGAAAAAGGATACTGCACATGTGCTTAATTTCTGAAGGTTAGAAGCTAATGCTACTACAGAATTAATAGAAAGATTTGGAAACCTGTTTGATAAAACATGATCCCTCTTAAGGAGGGGGGGGTGTATGTAACAGGGTTGAATAAATGGGGTGCATGCACCAGTGGGCCGAACATACTGTGACCGCGGTCAAGGCCGTGAAGTCAACGAAAATCCTGGCCCAGGCACAATAATACAACCTGAAAGGTCAGGCAAAGGAGGACAAGTCCTCCATCCTATCTAGGAACAGATGAGCTCTGACTACAAGGAGTCCACCTCCACTACAATGAACAGATTCACCTGCCTTGGGGTGAGTTGGGACTTGGCTAGATTGACCAATGAGGCTAAAGTCCTGGAAGGGCTGGACAGTCAAATCCCTGGACCACTCCGCATCTTGTAAAGGGCTCTCCATGATGAGCCAGATGCCAATGTATGAAAAGACCTTGACACCTCTGCGCCTCAGGCCACCATGACCAACATGCACTTGGTGAACCATCATGTGTGGCAATGACAGGCTGAACTGACATATAGTTTAGAGTACTCAAAAGCAGAGGAATGGTCTGTGTGACAGATGGAGATGTGGAAATATACTTCCCTATTGGTCCAGGGAGCAAAATCTAGCCTTTGACTCCAGTGACGGAACTATATGGTGCAACGACACCATGCAAAACGTCTGACTGAGACTAAACTTGTTTATTATAGTTTACAGGTTGAGAATCGCGTGCCAACCCACGCATCTGTTTGGGCATTAGACAGTACCATGACACACCACTACTGCGCTTGGTGCTCTGAGACAGGCTATACTGCATGCCACTCAAGGAGCTGATGAACCTAGCTCCACAGGAAAGACTCTGGTGAAAGCATATCCTCCAAAAGTGCTCATGTCTGACAAGTGGGTAAGATCTCAAAATTCCAAGACAACCCAGATCCCAAAAGTTCCAGGACCCACTTGTCCAAAGTAACAGCAAACCATTATGGCAGAAAGTGGGAGAGTTGGCCCTCAATTGGGAGCTGCAGCAAGGGTTGTGACAGAGACTACCGGGTCATAATGTCACACGCTCAATAGCGTACAACATTTCCCCGAAACTGCAACAGAGCAGTGTAACAGAGCGAGAGGGTGCAATACACGAATGGGTCTGTGCGTGGTACTGCACCCTCTCACTGTCCCAGGCACAGGATAAGACCTCTGCTGGGACAGGGTCCCACCAAGCAGCTGCCGTAACTCAATGGAGTGAGCTACTGGCAGCAAAGGAACCAGGCAATGCGTTTGGGACGGGTTTCGATTCCGGTCCCGGACGCCTAAGCGTTATTTTTCTCGCACTTTGTGCAATGTAAATACCCCAAGTCAGTAATCGTAGTTGGGGTGGTTGGAAGGGCACAGCCCCATAAAAAAAAAAAAAAAAGACATGACCACATATGGCATACATTGCGCTATGTGGCAGCGCGGTATATGCATGCGGCATAATGTCTTGTGACATTATTACCCCGTGTCGTGACAGAGAGGGGATAGGTACCCTCATCCAATCCCATTTTGCCCAAGGAGACAGCACCATTGGACTGGCCTCTAGAGCACCCCCCCCAACCTCTGTGCTGGCCTTGGACCTCACAAATTACTAAAAGGTATGGCTGGGTGGCACTGCTAAAACTGCTGCCTCTGCTGCTGCTGACATTGCTTGCTTTTGCAGGGGCCACAAGAGGAACCTGAACCTTGTGGCCTGGACTTGGATTGCTGCTTGTGATTGGTGACCAATGTCTCCAAATCCAAAGTCACACTGGACACCATGATACAAGTGAAATGATCCTTAATCACTGGCCCAGTGAAATTTGTTCTGTGAAGGGCAGATCTGTCAACATTTCTGGCATTTCATGCGTGAAAGGCAAATACCGCAACCAGACACCAGCAGTGTATGGCTACTGCTGCAGCTACCACTTGGGCTGATATGTTGCAGAGTCCAGCAAAACCTGTAACTGGTGCATGGTGTGTACAAGCCCAGAATCACAGACCTCATGCAGATTTTGCTCATTCTCTTCAGGGAGTCATCAGAAAGGTTTGAGAGTCTCTCAAAGAGCTCATGGCAATAGCGAGCCAAGAACACTGCATAGCTACACTGGCAGACACATAGCTGTGTAGACTTTATGGCCAAGGTAGTCTTTCTCCTTGGACTCATTGTCCAGCAGCCTGGCACATTTGCCTTTTGGAACATCATGTCTGCCACTAGCCCCTCTGGTGACAGAAGTGCCGGAAGGCTGCAGACTGGCCATAAGGACCATGCACATGTGGTACCATGGGGCCCAGCAGGAGGCCAAGTGCTGTCAGATGCTGAGTGCTGGGCCCAACACGGAGGGGGGGGGTGATATGGAAGGCCAACTCCAGTGAAACATCTTGTTCGACAACATCCAACAGTGGGAAATAGGTCTCCTCCTTCTGTACCTCCTCCAAAAAACTGTCCAGGTATATGGACGTGTTCCATGACTATGGTCATGGAGGACTGGTTCCCCACAGGGGGTCTGTCCATTATCTGGTTGCCATCCAGCCTGCATGGAGTTGATGGAAAGGACAATGCATACGAATCAGAGTATGGATAAAGAAACGTCGACAGCAGACATGGGGTGTCTACCACCCTCTCTGTCAGGTTAACCACCACAGTCAGATGATGAGAAAGTCGAGATCGTGGATTATGGTCCTTAGTTTGGGCACTGTCCACCAGTTGTGGAGGTGGGGGCTATAACTGAACTGGCTGGCAGGCTTATACTGGCGCAATGGTCTGCATCTGTCCGGTGGGGGGATCCAGGATCCTAGATGACAGGTTTAAATGCTTCATTGGCAAGTATTTAAACTAGCCAAGTGGGGAGGCACTGAAAAGGAGCAGGGAAATCTCAGCCTCCCCCCACAAAGCACAGTAATTAGACAGGTAAACACCAAGGCAGAGAAGTCAGAAGGAAGAAGGACAGGGATAAATGCAGAAAAAGGTGTTAAGGACAGGGATGGGGCTAAAAGGGGTAAGGCCATAAAAAATAAATGGAAGATGATGAGTACCAATGCCCGCAGTCTGTGCAACAAGCTCCCTGAACTAGTGGCCTTGATGGAAGAGGGATGCCTTGATATTGTGGCAGTCACTGAAACATGGTACACAGAGAACCATGAGTGGGAAGCCAACATACCAGGATACACAGTCTACAGGAGGGACAGGGTGGGTAAAAGAGGAGGAGAAGGAGCTCTCTATATAAGGGAAGAGATTAAAGCAACAGAACTAAAGAGTAAACAGGAAGTTGATGAGTCACTATGGGTCACCCTGGAGACAGGAAATGGCATCACAATCCGCATCGGGGTTGTGTACAGACCCCCATCTCAGGGGGAGGAAATGGACACGGAAATGATAGAAGGCATCGTTAAAATGGCAGAAAAAGGTGAGATACTGTTGATGGGGGACCTGAAGATGCCAGATGTTAACTGGAGTACCTTTACTGCAGGCACATCTAAGAGCAGGGTCATTCTTGATGCCCTACAGGGGGCATGCCTCAGACAGCTAGTGTTGGAATCCACTCAGGAGGGAGCAATCTTAGACCTGGTACTCTCAAATGGGGAAGGAGAAAGGATCTCAGATTTAGAAGTGGGTAGCCATCTGGGAACAAGTGACCACCAAACAGTGTGGTTCACAATAAACACAGCCATAGAGTCAAGCCATACAAAAACAAGAGTATTGGACTTTAGGAAGGCTGACTTTGGGAAAATGAGAGAGTGCCTTAGAAAAGCACTAGCAAATGGGCAAGAAGGAGGGGCAGAGGAACAATGGGGAATAATCAAAACAGCCATCGCAGAGGCAACAAGCCTTTGTGTGAAGCAAATCAATAAAACAAAACAAAGGAAAAAAACACTATGGTTCTCAAAAGAGGTGGCAGGGACGGTTAAGGAGAAAAGGATAGCATTCAGGAAATATAAGGAAACACAGAAGGAGCAGGACAGAGAACTTTATCAGTTAAAGCAGAAGGAGACAGGGAAGGCAGTCAGAATAGCAAAGGCACAAATTGAGGAAAAGATAGCCAACTCTTAGTAAGAGAGGATAAAAATATTTTATAGGTACATTAGGGAGCGAAAAAGACTAGGAGGGATACAGAGACTTAATAAAGGGAGGAATGTGGGCAGAGGTGACAGTGAAAAGCAGGGATACTGAACGAATATTTCTGCTCAGTATTCACAAAAGATGAGGAGGGGGAGGTGCCTAAACCAAACAAGGGAGAAACTCTGAATAGGGGGGTTGATACCAGTCCATTCACAGAAGAAAGGGTTTTGAAAGAACTCTTGAAACTGAGGGTGGACAAAGCAATGGGGCCTGATGGGATTCACCCAAGAATACTAAGAGAACTTTAAGTTTAAGTTTATTGTTCTAGGAATTACTACCTTTGAGCCAGAGGCTCTTTTACAAAGGTTCCACGTCAATTAGGTAGTACAAAAGGTTACATAGATAACACAACAATTTGTGTTGTGTCAAGAGCAAGAAAACTTATACAAATACATATCAAATCACTTGTGCAAAAGGACATGAGATATCAAAAATCACATTATTATTACAAGAAAGAGGTCATGCCAGATTAGGAGAAACAAATAGGGAAAAAGTCCAGAACAGAGAGGTTAAGTGAAAGGTGTGGGGAGCAGACAATAACAGGAGAAAAGGTTTCCCAAACATGTCTTTGTCAAATAACGGAACAGGTTGGGTAGTGAGAAAATAGGAGGTTTAATCAGGGCAGTCACAGGAGCTGGAGGTGGCAAGGTGAGAGAAAAGCCTTGATTTGAAAATACCTAGAGAGGTGGAGGCAGTAATATGAGTGCTGAGGGCATTTAGCCAGCTGGGGCACGATAGGCAAATGATCTTTGTCCCTGAGAAGTCGGCATCGGGGAACTTGGAGAGGCTGGTGTTCTGATTCTCTGGTAAACGGGTGCTAGTGCTCGGCATAACAGGTCTTGGATACAGGGTGGAGTGAGGCCCAGAGTGGATTTTTTCGCTATCAGGCAGGTAAGGTACTTTATCCGATTTGAGAGTTGCAACCAACCTGAGTCAGCATAGAGTTCACATGTGTGGGTACGTCGATGTGCACCAGTGAGCAGCCGACAGGCCTTATTTAGGGATGTTGTAATGCACTATGCTGTAGTAGTGGCAGATCCTAGTATAACTAAGCCATAGTCAACGACTGAGATGATAGAAGATTGGATGGCAGTCCTCAGTGCAGAATGGGTAAGAAGCTGTCGGTTCTGATACAGAATCCCATTAAGCTGATTAATAGTTTTTGCTGTACTATCAATGTGAGTTGCAAAGGTTGAGCCTTGATCAAAAGTTGATTCAAGATATTTGAAAAGTGGCACTTGTTCAAGGGTATTTCCCAGGTATGTATTAATGGTGAGTGGGACTTGACGTTTCTTGTTTTATGGGTTAGAGAAGAGCATGGATTTAGTTTTTTTGTGGTTTAGAACCAGCTTATGTTCAAGGAACCACATCTCAACTTTGGAAAAAGCATGCTGAAGGTTGAGGCGTAAGAGGTTCGGATCTTTATCAGTGGCAAGAATCACGGCATCATCGGGCATAGAGGATTAATTGTTCAGGGCAGGATTTGGGGAGGAGTTTAGGAAAGGCTGAAAGGAGGGGCCCAGGATGGATCCTGGGGAACTCCTGAGCAAACCGGTTTTGAGTCTGAGAGAACTCCAGCTACTTTACAGATTGAGAGCGCTGAGCAAGGTAATTTTTCCCAGTCACCAGGACCTCTTGAGAGCCCTAGGGATAGAAGTTGTTTGATAAGCAGGCCATGGTGAACTGCATCAAATGCCTGGTTAGAGTCAATGTAGACTGCTCCAGTTAGGTTTCCTTTGTCCATGGCATTGTGGATTGCTCCTGAGAATTGAAGTAGGGCAGTCGATGTGCTGTGCCTTTCCTAAATCCATGCTGCTGAGTGCATGGGATGTTGTGCTTTTCAGGTAGTCTGAAAGTTGGTCCGCCACCAAGCGTTCAAGGGCCTTGGGGAGAGAGGGGTAGTATTGATATCGGGCGATAGTTACCAGGCAGTGACTTATCACCACTTTTGTGCACCGGAGTGACAACTGCAGCCTTCCATTTCCTAGGGAATTGGCTGTAGCAGAGGGAGAGATTGAAAATTTTGTGAGGGGAGCAGTACTTCCTCCAGATGAGGAACCAAGTTTAAGGTCAATAGTGTCATGCTTGCTCGGACTTAGAAATGGCTCTCTTTTACATATTTATAGACTTCATGTGCCTTTACTAGTTTGAAATGGAAGGGTGGTTTGGTTGGAGAGGCAGTAGTAGAAGTAGAAATTGAGGGTCAGCATCAGTAAAGAAATCTAGATGAGAGGACACCACTAAGGTCCGTGAGGTATCATTAGGGTGTTTGCAATGATCTCTGGGTCTAATGTAGTGGTTCCATCCACATTCATTATTGTAGGAGAGGATTTGGACTGCTGACCCATGATATTTTTTATGTTGTCCCAGAAGGATTTCCCTTAGCCCAGGAGTTGAGAGGGCATTCTTGAAGTAGGAGCTCTTCATCAAGCGGATCTGTTTAGTACAGTGGTTGCGAGCCTGTTTATACTTTGAATGTCCGACAGAGTGCCAGTAGCTCTTGCAGTGGCCCAGAGTTGATCCCTACTTTGAGTTGTGCCAATAGCTTTGCCGTGAGCCAGGATTTGTGAGTGCTTTGATTTTATGCTTTTTACTGGTACAGTATCAGGCAGGTGTTGAAAGTAGTAATAAAGTAATCAAGGGCTAGGTCAACATCTTGAGTTTTGTAAATCAAGGACCAGTCTATCTGCCTAAGGCAGGTCTTGAGATGAGTAAGGTTGCCATAAGGTAGGACTCTGCTATAGATGGTTTTTGGAGGCGGCTTATGAAACTTATTTGTCCAGGTACATATTATTGGAGAGTGATCACTGAGCGAGTCAGGGAGAACACTTACATTGGTTATACGGGTAGGGTGGCTGGTAAGGATCCAGTCAATGAGGGTGCTGGTCCCTGATTTGTAGTTTTTCCTGGTAGGGGAGTTTACCACTTGTGTTAAATTTGCTGCTAGGATGGCATCTCTGTTTGACCCTGCATCAGGAGCAAGCCAATTTATATTAAAGTCCCCAAGGAGAAGCAGTTCACGTCCAGAAGGTTGTGTACTTACAACTCGAGGACAGCCTGTAGGCCGGAATCAGGATCTTTGGTGGATATAGACAGCAGCAATCGTGAGGACTTTGTTTTGGGCACCAAGTAGTATCTTGATAGGAGGAGTTGCACTGAGGTTTCTGTGGTGGGATAAGAACCAGGGAGACAGGTGAGGTAGTCCTTTATGTAGACTGCACATCCACCACCCCTTTTGAGGTCCTATCCAGCCTGAATATCTTGTAGCCTTTGTATAGAGATGGCATGATCCGGAGTATTAGGTGTCAGCCAAGTTTCGGCAGATGACAAGGATATCCGGGTTGTGTTGGCTGGCAAAGATTTGAAGGGAGGCCAGTTTTGGGAGGAGACTGCAGATGTTTAAGGTAGTAATTTTGAGCCCTCCATTTTGGCAGGCTTTGTTGTACTGTAGGAGACAGGGCCAGGATTTGAGTGGACACTTCCTGATATCAAGAGGAGGAAGTAGGAGTTTAGAGACAGTTGCTGTACTTTGTAGTCAATTAAATTACACTTCTGAGGCTTATGCGGTTGGACCAGTGCAGGCGCCTAGGGACCCAGAGCAAGGAGATTGTTAGTAATAGAGGATGATATGCCCATTTATCCTTGTTGTAGCTTGTCAGTTGCACCCAGTCGCTGCAGATAGGTACCTGGTGGTTAAGTCAAAACCAAAAGAATCATCAACAGCTGAGGTCCAGAGTCACTGAAATGTTGAAATTCCTGTAGGTGATTAACTTTGCCTGCACATATGCAGGATGTGAAATCCCTTTGTCTGTATGCTTCTTTGTCATTCAAACAGGTTGCTGAAAAGCCCACATACAGATCATGGAGCAGATCAGACGAAAATGTGGATTCCAGCAGGACCCAGAGTCACCAAGTTTGTCAGATGTAGTTGCTTCACTTGTGTTTTGCTTGGGATAGCTTCCAAAAAGTTGATTTTAAAATGAAAATAAAGATACCTGATGATGATTTTTTGCAGAAATCCAGTCCAGGAGACTTTCACGGATGTAGTGAGCAAGAATGGTATAGTTACCACAAGAAGAAAAACATGTAAATCCACAAAAACTAAGCTACAGACACAGACAAACACAAGCAGCCACCACACAGACCCAGGGGGCGTGACCGATGGGGACCAAGAGTAGAACTAGTAACACCACTGACTACTCTCTTTAACAAATCATGGGAGGATGGAGTGGTACCTGAGGACTGGAGGAGGGCAAATGTGATTCCACTTCACAAAAGTGGGAGCAGGGCAGAGGCAGGAAACTACAGACCAGCTAGTTTGACTTCAGTGGTAGGGAAAATGATGGAATCACTTCTGAAGGAAAGAACTGTTGAGTACCTAGAGGCCAGTGGGGCACAGGACCCAAGACAGCATGGTTTCACAGCAGGAAGGTCATGTCAGACGAACCTATTAGATTTCTTGACTGGGTGACCAAAATAGTAGACCAGGGATGGGCTGTGGATATAGCCTACCTAGATTTTAACAAGGCATTGACACAGTCTAACACAAAGATTAATATACAAGTTAGCCAGCCTTGGAGTGGGTCCCAAGGTGGTAGCCTGGATAAAAAACTGGCTGGACAACAGGATGCAAACGGTAATAGTAAACGGAGTCCACAGTGAAGAAAGGAGGGTAACTAGCGGGGTACCGCAGGGTTCGGTCCTCTTTAATATCTTTATAAGTGACATTGGAGAGCACCTGGAAGGAAAGGTATGCCTCTTTGCAGATGACACAAAGATCTGCAACAGGGTTGACACACAAGGTGGGGTGGAAAGAATGAAAAGGGACTTGGCAAGGTTGCAGGAATGGTCAAATACGTGGCAGCTCAGATTCAATGCAAAGAAGTGCAAGGTAATGCATCTGGGAAACAAAAACCCAGGGGAAGAGTACACAACGGGGAGTGAGTTAATAACAACAACAAAAATCGAAAGAGACCTAGGAGTAATTATATCAGATGACCTAAAAGTGGGCAAGCAATGTGAGAAGGCAGTAAGGAGGGCTGGGGGGATACTGGGATGCATAGGGAGAGGCATCAATAGTAGAAAACAGGATGTTGCTATCCCTCTCTACAGACAGTTAGTGAGACCCCATCTGGAGTACTGCGTGCAGTTCTGGAGACCCCATCTCTGCAAAGACATAGACAGAGAGGAGGCTGTTCAGAGGAGGGCAACCAAAATGGTGCAAGGTCTGCACCAGATGACATATGAGGAGAGACTAAAGCAGCTTAATATGTATACCCTTGAGGAAAGGAGGGAGAGGGGGGACATGATAGAAACTTTCAAGTATCTCAAGGGAATTAACAAGGTACAAGAGGGCAGTATCTTTCAGAAGAAGAGATGTGCAAGAACAAGGGGGCACAATTTGAAGATAGAGGGGAAGGCTCAGAGGTAATGTTAGAAAGTATTTTTCACAGAGAGAGTTGTGGATGGCCGGAACAGCCTTTCAGAGGAGGTTGTGGAGTCAGGAACAGTGGGAGAATTTAAGAATGCATGGGACAGGTATAAGGCAATTCTAGTGGGGGGCAGGAGGAAGTAAGCTGTTGATTAACTAGAATCTGCAGCTTATCCATCAAGTAGGGAAATGGGCAGACTGGGTGGGCCAAGCGGTCCTTATCTGCCGTTAAATTCTATGTTTCTATGGTCACTGTGACATGGTCAGCAATGCCGGCTGTTGGGACGCAGAACTGGTGTCGACACTGAAAGGGGGGCAGTCAAGATGGTGGTGGGTGTAGAGGAACTGCCGGTTGACCGTAACCCTGGGCAAAAGCTCTGTAGTTCCAGTGCTGTCAGTCTGCTCTCTCTCTCCCACCTGTGATCGGCTCAGCATCAGTGGCAGGAACTAGACAGTGAGGATCAACTCAACATCAATGGCAATGTCTGTGTCAATGTCAAGAATGGGACTGAACGTGCGACTGCAAACTCAAACACTGACTCAAGGATCAAAGTGGCGTCAAAACTCTTCAGGTCTGGGTATCCCCAGGGACAGACCCTGGGTACTGGCCAAGCAAGGGCCCACACCAGGACTGGGAAAACAGGTAGCTGCTGAATAAGCAGGGGACTGACTGGGAGCTCAGCTGGGCTCAATTACTCTGCTTGGGATGGGCTACAGTCATCACAGGTGTTAAAAAGAGTGAAGATTTCTCTCCCCTTGCTCTCTTTCCATGGACTTATCATTGATAGGGATGACTTTCTGACTGACCAGTGTCAACATATTCAGCTGCCTGGATGGGAGTTCACTGGGCAGTATGACTGGCTCTATGGGCAGTCTGGCTTTCCTCAAGGGCAACTGACCCTGCAGAGGAGACCATAAATGGTCCCTTGACTGACAGCGATCACAAGACTCACATCGACTCTACTGTTTGTCCTTTCGGTGCCAAGATAAAGATTCACCTTCGAAAGACTGGAAAGACAGAAGAAAATTCTTAAAATCTTCATGAGGAGTTGCGAGATCCAATACGTATTCCATGTTTAGCAACAGAAGGTTCAAGACTTGAACATCCTTGTTGGACCACTCCATCACCTGCATCCACAACTCTATCACCAACCCTGCAGTCATGGACAGAATGCATGTTTTTGTTGTCTTGCCCTTGAGCAATCGTAGCCAGCACTCACTTAGCACCTGTGGGTTGTGACAGGGTTGAATAAGGCACTGTCCCATTCGTTATGCATAAAGAGTTTGAACACAAGTGTCTGTTCTATCATTTCCTTTTCTGTCTCTTCTCTGTCTGGTTGCGCAACCAAATTTTCTTTTGAGTCCTAGGAACTAATCACTCAGATGGTTTTGAAATTCTCCGCCTCTCGCTGTCTCTCTGCCATCCCTTGCTATTTCTGTCTTTTCTACCCCCCTGCATATCTGCAGTGATAAAAAGATATGTGAATCTCTGTGTAAATCTGTATGTGAAATTGCGATCCCTTTGTTTAAAACTGTATATTGTTATACTGTTGAAATGATCGAAAAGCTATTTGGAACTCAAGGGGTTAACCTGAGATGCAGCTTTTAAGCCTTTTGCAGAGCTGTAAACAAGAGGTCAGTTCTGGGGCACTATGATCGTTTTGCTGCACATGCATCGAAACTGACAAGAACATTCTATAAACTTACAAGAACATTCTGTGAGAAGCAGGCCCTCTTAATGAGTACCCAGACAAAGACTTATAAAAAGAGCAGCAATGTTTTTGCTAGAGACAAGGAGAGTGAGAGACTGAGGCAAACTTGGAACTGAAAAGAAACCCTCAGATGAGGGACTTTGTTTTCTCTGTTTGTACTGCCTTTGTAATAGTTATACTGAATAATTTTTTTTATTTTGCTGTTGAAAAAAATAAAATGCTATTTGCGAATTTTGAAACTGCTCCTGATCTTCCTATGCTTCCTGACCTGTGCCTCAATGACAGGAGTTTTGTGCATGGGTACTAGACCTGGTACCAGGGAAGCAAGAAGAAAGGTGTGGATTCTGCAGCAGCAAGCCCAGGAGTGATTACCAGAAGAATGGCAGCAAAACTAGAAGAAAAAACAAAAGTCCAAACTGAAACTGTACAGCCAGCACCACTCATGGAAAAAAAGAGCAGGCAGTGATAGAACCTGAAAGCCTGACTGCCTTTTTCAAACGGTGGGCTATACAACAAACAGAGATGGAGAAACAGAGAAGAGAGGAGATACAGTACAGAGAAAAAGAGATTCAACATTTAGAGGCACAGAAAAAAGGAGAAAGGCAACAACTCGAGAAGCAGAGAAAAGAACAGCTGCAGCGACAGGAGCAGCAAAGAAGGGAAGAGATGCTGCACTGGATGGATGCCTTGCAAGTTATCAAAGCTGGAGGATCTGGCACTGGTCCAGCACAGCAACAAGACACAAACAACTTAAAATTTATTAAACTTATAAAGTTGTGTCCCTCAGAAGATATTGAAGCACACTGACAATTTCTGAAATGGCTGCCGCAGCCTGCCAGTGGTCAAAGCAGCAATGGGCAATCAGACTGGTACCTTACCTGACAGGGAAAGCCCAACTTGTCTGCAGCAGTATGGACACTGCACAGTCAGAAAACTATGACCTGGTGAAAAAATGGTCCTTAAAAGATATGACATCTCAGGAGAGACCTACAGGCAGAGATTTCGGTCTCTGAAGTACAACTCAGTCGACAACCCTCGAGAAGCCTTTACCCAACTTACAGAATTCCTTATGACATGGTTCCAACCAGATGGCAAAACACTCCCGCAGATCACTGAAACATCTGTAATGGAGCAGTTCATCAACACCCTTCCCACAGATGTACAGCTTTGGGTAAAGAACACTGACCAGCAAGTGGGGAAAAGGCTGTTTCTTTGGCTGAAGACTACCAAATGGCCACACAGATGCCACAGCAGCGAGGTAACAGCCAAGCACCGGTAAGACACACTTTTTCTCATTTAAACTCCAAGTTTGATAAGAACTCCGGTGGAGGTAACAAATCTGCACACAAATACTTTATTTGCAATAACTGAAATAAGCCAGGTCATACTGCAAGAAACTGCAGTAGTAAGAAGAGTGACACTGGAGCAGATTTGTCCTTAGCAAATTGAGGCAAGAACTTAACAGATGTGAAGGTGAGAGATAACACTATGAAGGGACTTATAGATTCGGGAAGTAGACAAACCCTAGTGCAAACTGAAGTGCTGGGAAAACAATGTGCAAAAGGACCAGGTACTGGTGTCAGATGCATCCACAGGAACACTTGATACTATCCCACCAGCCAAGTGACCCTGACTATTAGTGGGGTGTCGTACCAAATGAAAGTGGGGGTAGTACCTAAGTTACCTGTTACTTGTGATTATTGGAAATTACTTTCCAAGATTTACTGAGTTAATCAAAGAAGGAGTAAATCCTGATGTTTCAGCAGCTGTGATGACGAGAGCTCAGGCAAAGAAAATCTCAGATGGTGGGAACTCTTATCCTTTCACTGATTTTGATTTGGAGTTGTCTGAGCACTGCTCCAAGATCTTCAAGTCCAGGAAAGAAAGATGATGTCTGAAGAAACAGTGGCAACATAGGACTGATGGACATAAGTGGTTAACATATGAAAATGCTGAAACTAAACTGATCACTGACTGCGATTTTCTTTCAGAACAAGCTAACGATGTTTCTGTCCAGGGTTATTTTAAGCAGCTGGGGGTGAAACCAAAACAGGGTGAACCTACGTTTAAAAAGTCATGGGCTACTGTACAGAGTTTGGGTTAAGCCTCAGACACAGGATCAGACAGAACAATTGAACACAAAAGTATAGATCTGAGTTGTTACAGACAGCACATGATAGTCCTATTGCTGGTCACTCGGGGAGGGATCGCGCCCTTGCCAGATTGCTGTACAGATTTTACTGGCCTGGAATTCATGAAGATGTTAACACCTATTGCAGTTCCTGTGCTTGAGTGTCAGAAAGTAGCCACAGTGACTAAAAAAGACAAGGTGCCCCTACCCTTGACAGATGTGCCTTTTGAGAGAATTGCAATGGATGTGGTTGGCCCCTTAGACAAAAGTAAAAAGGGCAATCAATTCATTTTGGTAGTATGTAACTATGCTACTTGATACCCACATGTAGTTCCAATGCGTGCTGTCACAGCCTCAAAAGTGGCAACAGAGCTTGCCAAAATGTTCACCAGGGTGGGTATACCTAAAGGGATTATTACTGATCAAGGTAGTAATTTTGGTGCTGCATTACTCAAGGAGCTGTACTGACTACTAGGTATCACTGCCATAAGAACCTCCCCTTATCACCCTCAGACAGTCTTGTTGAGCGTTTTAATTAAAACCTAAAATGAATGTTAAAAAGATTTGTAAAAGGGGACGGGAAAGACTGGAACCAATATTTACCTTACCTGCTTTTTGATTACAGAGAAGTGCCACAGGCATCAACAGGTTTTTCACCTTTTTTTTTTAAATATTCTATTTTTTTCTCCTCTCACACTGCGGAGGCGGTTCCAGCGATCGCGCGTCGCTAGCACCGCCCCTGGACCAAGTCTGGCGCGTGAATCACACCTTATGCCCATGGGTTGGCTACACCCAGAGGCTGCGCCTCGTGTCCAGGGGTGCAGGGTGCAGCCATCAGCCACCATGATCACCCCGCAATTTTACGCCATCTTTTCTCCCCAAAAGAGCAGGATGTGCAATGGCATCAACATACTGCTGTGCGGATGCCCGCCACGCTCTCCCCCTTGCTGAGTACGCAACTGTAGTACACCTGGCCTCTGCCAGGTGCCACTGCAGTGTGATGCTATTCGCCCACCCCAGAGGAAGGAGTGCAGTGGTAGGACGCTCAATCCTTCCTCTCCCTACCAACCCCGAGGCCCAAGTCCGTTCCTGAAGCCGGGTCACAGGGCACAACATGTGGAATCCAGGGCCTCAACCCTCATTGCCACCGGGCTGGCTAGGTTTTTTCAACTTTTGAAATGCTGTATGGTAGACAACCTAGAGGGCCACTAGATGTAATAAAAGAAACATGGGACGATAACCCCCATCAGAAACAATCTATTACATCTTATATGTGTACCCTGAGAAAGAACTGGGAATCAGAGAACAGTCAAGAAGTGCTTGCTCATCACCAATGGTGACTGTAAACAAAAAAGAAGGGGGTGTAATAATCTGTCTTTATTTTAGGAAACTTAAGTGTCAGAATTTGACAGTTATCCTATGCCCAGAATATATGAGCTGGTGGACAGACTGGGGAGTGCCAAGTATATCAGTACCCTTGATCTCACAAAGGGTTACTGGCGAATCCCCCTAGCTAAAGAATTCAGAGATAAAACTGCATTTGCCACTCCTGTTGGATTCTATC
This sequence comes from Neoceratodus forsteri, assembly GCA_016271365.2. NCBI lineage: Eukaryota > Metazoa > Chordata > Ceratodontiformes > Ceratodontidae > Neoceratodus > Neoceratodus forsteri. Next base: position 312,509,241 of record CM028137.1, on the reverse strand, counting down.
AGTTCACTACTATGCCGTTTGGTTTACAAGGTGCACCTGCTACATTTCATCGGTACATGGATGTAATTTTATGCCCTCGCACTGGTTATTGTGCTGCGTACCTGGATGATGTTGTGGTGTACAGTCCAGACTGGAAAAGCTACCTGAAACACCTACGAGCAGTTATCCAATCTATCAAAGAAGCAGGTTTGACAATCCTACCAAGTGTGCACTGGGCATGCAGGGAACCAGATATTCAGGCTATGTTTTGGGAAATGGAGAAGTCAAGCCAGAGGTTTCCAAGATAGAAGCTGTAGCTAACAGCCCTGTCTCCAAAACCAAGAAACATGTCAGGTCATTTTTATGGCTTGCTGGTTATTTATTGGAGATTTGTTCTCAGCTTTGCAGAGTTAGCTACTCCCCTCACTGAACTCACAAAGAAACAGTTCCTGAATAATGTGAAATGGACCCCAGAGTGTGACAAGGCTTTTCGCGCTATTATTTATTTATTTAGTTTTTGTTTACCGGATAGGTGCACTAGCCAGAAAGACTATTTTCAGGCACGACCTGGGAGAGTACAGAGACAAACTTCCAAAAACAATCATAATACATATCGTAATATTAAGGCAGCATTATGTTCAGTCCCTGTTTTAAGAAGCCCAGACTTGGAGAAACAGTTTTTGTTACAGACAGATGCATCAGAGGTAGGTCTAGGTGCAGTCCTGAGTCAAAATATAGATGGGACAGAACATCCTAGTCTATATATCAGTAGGAAGTTGCACGACAGAGAGAAAAGGTACTCCACCATTGCAAAAGAATGCCTTGCAGCAAGGTGGGCCATGTAGTCCCTTAAGTTCTACTTATCAGGAGCCGACTTTGTACTTGTAACAGATCACAATCCTCTCTGTTGGCTCAACCAAATGAAGGATAAAAATTCTAGAATCACACAGTGGTACCTGGCACTACAGCCATTTAAATTTAAAGTGATGCACAAATCTGGGAAAGAGAATGTCAATGCTGATTTTCTGTCAAGATATGGATCAGGAATTGAGAATTCCGAAGGTTGAAAAAAATGCGAGTTGAAACCTCTCTGTTTGCTGTGCTGGATGTGCACTGAACTGTAAAGGTGATAAGCTAATGCTAGAAGATAATTAAAAGAAAGTTTTGGAAACCTGTTGTTGTAAAACAGGTTCCCTCTTGGGGGGGGGTATGTGACAGGGTTGAATAAAGCCCTGTCCCATTTGTTATGCAGAAAGAGTTTAAACACAAGGGTCTGTTCTATCCTCTCCTTTTCTATCTCTTCTCTGGTTGCGCAACCAAATTTTCTTTTGAGACCTAGGAATTGATCATTTTGACGTTTTCACAATTCTCCACCTCTTGCTATCTCTCTGCCTTCCCTTGCTATTTCTGTCTTTTCTTCCCCCTTGCATATCTGCAGTGATAAAAAGATATGTGAATCTCTGTGTAAATCTGTATGTGAAACTGAGATCCGTTTGTTTAAAACTGTATACAGTTATACTGTTGAAATGATTGCAAAGCTATTTGGAACTCAAGGAGTTAACCTGAGATGCAATTTTTTAAGCCTTTTGCAGAGCTGTAAACAAGAGGTCAGTTCTGGGGCACTATGATCTTTTTACTGCACCTGTATCGGAACTGACAGGAACATTCTGTAAACTTACAAGAACATTCTGTGAGAAGCGGGCTCTTTTAATGAGTTCCCAGACAAAGACTTATAAAAAGAGCAGCAGTGTTTTTGCTGGAGAGACAAGGACAGTGACAGACTAAGAGACCGACACTTGGAACTGAAAAGAAACCCTCAGATGAAGGACTTTTTCTCTGTTTGTACTGCCTTTGTAAATAGTTATACTGAATAATTAGTATTTTTTATTTTGCTGTTGGGAAAAATAAAACGCTTTTTGCGAATTTTGAAACTGCTCCTGGTCTTCCTATGCTTCCTGACCTGTGCCTCGACGATATGGGTACACAAAATCAATCAATCAATCTTTATTTTACCAGGTGGAGCACCGTTTAGCAAGCTCATTTCTAAGTTGGGCCTGGTCATACAGAAATGACATCAGATAAATAATACATATACAGGTACAACACTGCTACTCCTATTATAGAGCAGCACAAATGCAACAGCAAATAATATATATAAAGCTATAACATGAGAAGGATAATCAAGCAGGATGTAAAATATTCACACATGTAATGTTAGTATTGACCAAGACATTTCTATGCCCTGGCAGATATGAAAATTACGTACCTACCATAATTCTTGATCTTCTTGGACGAGTCTCCACCACTCATTCACACTATTGGGATCTGCGCCGGAGGCACTAGGACCCATTGGGAGCAAACTTTTTGCTGGGGAGTCGACGCCAGAGATGGCGCCGCGAGGAACGCCGCCGCGAGCTCAGCTCGCTGCAATGACTATCTCAAGGCCGACTCCCAACCGCCTCAGTACCTTTTTTACCAAGGAGGTGCAGCGAACTCAACTAGAAGGGTAGCTTAACCTAAAAAAATGGACATAAGATAGTCCGGACGACCCGTGTAAGAAGGGTCAACAAAAGAAGTCTTCAAGGCCTAAGATTTGAGGGAGTGAAGACCAACAAGAGAGGTGAGCTCGGGATGGAGGGAAGAGTGAGTGAGACTCTGCCAAGAAGATCAAGAATTACGGTAGGTACGTAATTTTCATATCTTCCTGGACATAAGTCTCCACCACTCATTCACACTATTGGGAGAGTACCGAGCTAATAATCCCCCGAGAGGGCGGCAGGAGAAACCAAGAGCTCACGTTTCTTAAGACAGAAGTCCATTAAGGATGGCTCTGCCAAAGGAAGAATGTCGTCTGGCATGGACATCAAGTGCATAATGCTTAACGAAAGTATGCACTGAGCTCCAGGTGGCTGCACTGCAGATGTCTGCAATGGGCACGTTGCGGATTTCCGCTAGGGATGCCGCTACCGCTCTGGTAGAGTGAGCGAAACTCTACCCTCCAACTTAACCTGCGCCTATGGAATAGCAGTGACGAAGGCACGCCACTAGCCATGTTGAGATACATCTAATAGTGACAGGTTGACCCAGCCGGCTCCTCACTGAAGGAAATGAACCGCTGCTGGGCTTTACTGAAATCCTTGGTTCTATCTAAGAGAAATGCAAGGCCCTCTTAACATCCAGAGAATGAAGAGAGCGTTCCCCTTCATTTTGGAAGTCCACAAAATAAGAGGGAAGGACCAAAGTTTGGTTAAGATGAAATTCTGACACAACCTTATGAAGAAATTTAGGATGAGTGCGAAGGACTACTTTGCCTTATGGAACACAGTATACGGAGGGTCTGTGACCAGGGCATGTATCTCAGAGACCCTACGAGCTGAGGTAATGGCCACTAGGAAGGCAGTCTTCCAGGTGAGGAACTTTAGTTCACAGGTAGCTAGAGGCTCAAAGGGTTTCCGGTGAGCATGTCTCAGCACAAGATTAATGTCCCAGGCTGCAACCGGACGCCTTGTAGGGAGTCTGTGCAGAATGCCCTTAAGAAATCTCTTAACCATAGGTAACTGAGCCAGTGAAAGAGAAAAACGCCCATGATACGCTGAAATGGCACTAACGTGAACTTTAACTGTAGAGTACTGGAGACCTGAATTTGAGAGGTCCAAAAGGTACTCTAAAACTTTATCCGGAGGGCAGGAAAAAGGATTCAAAGAGGACTTTGCACACCAGAGGAAAAACGCCCACTCTAGCGTGAAGTTTTCCCGAGTGGCTGGTTTCACGCAGCCAGAAGGATATCCGAAACTCTTCGTGAGACACTGAACCGATTTACTTCTACCTCTTCAGGAGCCAAGCGTGAAGGTGAAGAGATCTCAGATTGGGATGGACCACTGGTCCCTGAGTTAAAAGGTTCATCTGCAGGGGAAGTGGTCTCGGAGGAACTGCCAACATACTGTTGAGAAGTGGAAACCACAGTTGTCGAGGCCAAAAGGGAGCAATGAGAATCGTCTTGTCTCTCAGACTCGAACTTGAGGAGTACTCTCTGAATTAGAGGAAGAGGCGTAAAGGCATAAAGAAAGCGTTTTGTCCACCGCAGCCTGAACGCATCCTGACAAAAAATGCCAGGCCCTGGATTTCTGGAGCAGAAGAGAAGCAGTTTTGCGTTGAGTGGGGACGCAAAAAGGTCCAGGTCTGGAGTTCCCCACTCTTCGAATAGTGACTGAACTATGGTTGAGTCGAGAGACCACTCGTGAGGATCTGTCTCTGTTCTGCTGAGACGGTCTGCCAAGTCGTTCTGTACACCTGGCAGGTAGATTGATTGAATTAGAGCCTTGTGCTCCAAGCACCATTCCCAGACCCTCATCGCTTCTCTGCATAAGGGGTAAGAATGAGCACCGCCCTGCTTGTTGATGTAATACATCACTGCTCTGTTGTCCGTTTGGAGGAGAATATTCTTGTGACAAAGAATGTCCTTCAAAGCTCGGACCGCATAAAGGACGGCTCTCATTTCTAGGACATTTATGTGAAGCTAAGACTCGAGTTGAGTCCACACACCCTGAGTGTGGAGAGCCTGACAGTGAGCTCCCACCCCATAAGTGAGGCGCCTGTGGTAATGGAGATCTGATGGTCCAGAGGGGCAAAGGGGTATCCTTGCAGGAGATTGTCCTCTGAGACCACCAGGTGAGAGACTCCATAGGGTTCTGTCACCTTGATGAGATAGGACTCGTGGGTGAGTGGTTGAAGACCACTGAGTACTGAGCATCTACTGGGTGGTTCTCATGTGCAGACGGCCAGAGGTACAGTGAACACTGAGGATGCCATGAGGCCCAGCATCCGCTGTATCGAGAGCCTGTAACTGACCTGTTCTCTCCGATGTAACGGGCCATCAGAAGGATATCGCTCCTTCTGTCCTCTGGGAGAAAAGCCTTCAGACAGGATGTGTCCAGAAGGGTCCCTGTGAAAAGGAGCCCTGGGAGGGCTGCAGCTGTGATTTCTTGAGGTTCAGCAGGACTCCCATGGACGTAAGGAGTTGAGAGGCCGTCTCACAGCGCCCAGAGTCCCTTGCCTGGAAGGAGTTGCCAGAAGCCAATCGTCCAGATAAGGGAACACCTGTATTCCGAAGCTTGGAGAGCGCTGCAAGAACTGCACAACACTTTGTAAAAACTCCACAGCGCCGAGGATAGCCCAAAGGGCAGGACTCTGAACTGATAATGTTGTCCCAGAGCCACAAACCTCAGGAATTTGTGATGTCTCGGTGAATGGGAATGTGCTGGTAAGCATCCTGCATGTCTAGGGAAGCAACCAGTCGTGCTGATGAAGCAAGGGTAACAGGGTCCCAGAAAATCATTTTGAATTTCTCCTTGGGAGAATTTGTTTAGCTTCTGAGATCCAGAATGGGGCGCATTCCATCAGACTTCTTTGGAACCAGAAAGTAATGAGAGTAGAACCCGTGTTTTGTTGATGCAACGGCACAAGTTCTACTGCCCTGTTGTTTAGAAGGCCCGAATCTCGGCGGTGAGAAGGTCTGATTGAAGGGCCGACAGCCTTGGCTGTTGCTTAGAGGACAATCCGGAGGAGTTTCCACAAAATTGAGTGAGTACCCTCACGGATTATCCGGCGACCCATTTGTCTGAAGTTATGGATTTCCACTGGCTGTAGAAGTGCATCAGCCGACCTCCCACCGGAGAGGAAAAGTCCACCTCGGGCAGTTGAGGTGGGACTTGGGCCAGCACTTCACAAAGCAGCGCTTATCATTTTGGGCCCTTGCGCTTGCTGTGCCTTCTTTTGAGGATGGGCAGGTTGGTTCATGGAACCACCCTGCCTCTGCCTCAAAGGACTGACGGTTATGAAACTGACTGCTCACTGGCATGCCCCAGAGGGGGCAGGAGGGGGTCTAGCCAACTTAATGGCTGACCTGGTCTTTGTGTAGCTTCTAGAGCTTGCTCGACCTGAGGACCAAAAAGATATGCACCATCATGCGATGCCATTACCTGCTGTTGCGCATCATTGGTGAAGCTCGGGCGCGCAGCCAGGAATGGCGGCGGTGCAAACACCAGCAGCTGCTGAATGGGAAGCGGAGTCGAAAGCGCCCATGGCTGCTTTAACCTGTTGGTTGTTAGATTCAATACCCCTGGTAATGGTTTGAGAAGTCTGGTTCTGAATCCGAGTCCGAAGAGCTTCAACCATTTGCTTGAGAGAGTGCCACAGGATATACCAGACTGAGAGAAAATAGCCCTGATAACTGGCAATACGCATACTTAGGGTAGAAGCAGCAAAGACTCTCTTTACCTAAGGTGTCTATCTCACGAGATTCCTGTTAATAGGTCGAGCTGTAGTGGTTTGAGGAAGGACGACCTTATCATTCTCTGCTAGGACTACAATAGGATCCGCAAAAGCTTGGGATGCCAAAATGGGACGATCCTTGGGGGCTGAATATTTTCTATCAATGGATTTAGCCACCGATGAAGAGAGAGCAGGATTAGTCCATACCATTTGAGACAGCGTCTCGAAGGAAGGCTGAATCGGAGGAGTCAAATCCGTAGGGATCTCCGAGGCATGAAGGTACTGGAGTCTTAGCAATTTCCCAGGATCGATGTCTGTAGTCTGGAAAGAAAGTGTGGAAATCACATTCTTCAGCAGAGACTTAAATGACAGGTCCTCGACTCACAGGCTCTGCAGCAGTAAAAGATCCTGCTTGCCCACCTCATCGCCCAGCCGAAGGTCTGGGTCAGGCTCAACGTCATCCTGACAGTCCAGGAGGGACTGTATGGACAGGAAAGGATAAAAGCCAGAAGAGGAAGGAGGAAAAGAGAGAAAAGGAAAGTCTCCGGGAGCCCCCGGCGCCAAGGAGGTACACGGCACCGAGAACGACTCCGAGGAACCACATGGCGCCACACAGCGCCGAGGACGGCCACAAGGCGCCGCCGAGGACGGCGCCGCAAGGCCGCATGGAGCCGAAGGCGCTCCCATAGACCGAAAAACAGATTTTGAAGGAAAAAGAGCAGGAGATAAGGGCATCAGTGTGGGCCCCCTGCGCCAAGCCATGGGGACACCTAAGCACGGAGTCGACGGTACTGAAAGAGGTACCAGCGACCAGGAAAGTCCAACTGCTCCACCTGGTCGCCTAGAGTTCAAGGCCCATGAACAACCGAGCCAGGTAGCCGAACCAACCTCCGAGCCCACTGCTCCAAAAAGAGCGGCCCACTGATGAAACTGCTCATCTGAAGACCTACCTGTGGGCGGGTAGGACTCTGATGTCAAAGACTGGCTACCAGCTGCTGTTACGACTCCGGAAGAGGAGATCATAACTAGCCCTCGATAACCGAGCGCCTACACGCAGACGATCAGAGGGCGACCTCGAGTGATGCCTTCTTTTTAGACCTGTGGGCCAAGAAGAGCTTGAGGCAGAACGTGCCGAGAATGCGACTGCTTGGCTTTATGCTTCCTGGGACCGCCCATCCCCGGCATTGGACTGACCATTGTCAGACCCTCCTCCGAGAAGGCGGCGGACCAGACCCAGCCCGACTGGCTGAACAGTTTCATACAGTCTCCCTACCGCACCTGACCTGCTCATGGTCGACCCAGAGTAGGCTGGAGACTTCTTTATCAATTTTATTAAAAATAAGAATAACTTAAGTGATACTGTATCGAGATAATACTACAAAAAATAAAACTGAAAACTATGCTGCTAGTTTGAAGTTTGACTCCCGACAGGCGAGCTGACGGCCGCTACTGAAGTGCACTAGACGCAAGGGAAAAAGGAACTGAGGCAGTTAGAGTCGATGCCGAGATAGTTATTGCCGCGAAATAGCTCACGGTGCCGTTCCTCGCGGCTCCGTCTCTGGCGTCGACTCCCCAGCAAAAAGTTTGCTCCCGATGGGTTCTAGTGCCTCCGGCGCAGATCCCAATAGTGTGAATGAGTGGTGGAGACTTATGTCCAGGAAGATTGAGAGCAGTAAAGACAAAGCTGAGCCTAATAGAAGACAGAAAGTAGAAGACAGGAGAGGACTGCTATAGAAAGAGCAAAGAGGCGGTAAGGGTTGACCTCAGGATGTCAGAACCTGGCACGGCACATCAGGAGTAACACTTACAACGCTCGGACAAAAATCTTGCATAAAGAAGTTTAAATTTGGGGACTTTTATGGGATTTGCTAATTTTAGAGTTTTTTTAAAGCTTGTTCCATAACTGGGATAGGGCAAAGCTAAAGGATGATCTGCCATAGCGGGTTTTTACCTTCGGTATCACTAGAGAGATATAAGAGTGGCTGCTCGGGGCATAGTTACCCATAACACACAGGGGCAAACAGTCAGAGATATACTGTGGCAGCATCTTGGCAATTGCTCTGTATATCCAAAGGGCAGCTTTCCTTTGTCTCCTGAATGCAGGAGACAGCCAGCCCACTACCGAGTACAGGTCACAGTGGTGAGTAGAATAAGGTGCCCCAGAAACGAAATGTAGGGCCCTGTGGTAAAGAACATCAAATTTGGCTAAGGCTGTCCCTTGAACTTGACTGTAGATGAAGTCGACATAATCCAGTAGTGATAGAAAAGAAGCTTGAACCAGCCTCCTCTTGGCCTCATAGATGAGGAGGTGCTTGATTCTATAGAATACGCTGAGCCTCTGTTTTAGTTTCTTTGCGAGTTCCTCTACATAATCCATGAAGGACAGATGGCAGTCAATCCACATCCCAAGGTATTTAAATTTATCAACACAGTCAAGGGATTCACCAAGCAACGTGGTATTAGGTTATTACAGGTACTAATTCCTGAGATAAATGAAGTATGGGATTTCATACTTACTGAATTCACAACATTGTGTACTAAACATGCTCCAAAAAAGTTAGAAAAATCAGAAAGAACAATGCCCCATGGTTTAATCATAAACTACATAAAGTAAAAAGACAGAGGGACAAATTATGGAAAATTGCAAAACAAACTGCTGACCCTGAATCCTGGATAAAATATAGACAACTTAGAAACTTGTACACAAAAGAATTGAGACAGGCAAAAAACAGCTATTATTATACATCCCAACTTTCCCACACTAGGGTGAAAAATTCCCGTAAATTCTGGAAAACAATTAAGAACGTTCAGGGTTTAACACATACTGCATTCCCAAAAAGATTTGAAATTAATGGGATTAGTGTACCATTGGGAACAAAAGTGGTTGACGAACTTAATCAGTGCTTTATAATGGTGGGTTCAGAATCATGGGACACTTTGTATAACGGAACGATAGGTGATACACAGCTAGATGGATTTTTAAGAAACTCAGGAACGGCTCTAAATATATCTGAATGTACACATACTACATGTGACTCTGATACTGTGTTAACTGCTTTTGAATTTGCAAAAATTGAAGTATCTGATGTTGTGGAAGCCCTGTTGAAAATGGACTTACACAAAGCAAGAGGAGTTGATGAACTGCCAAATTTGTTACTAAAATACGCTGCGCCTGTAATTGCTTACCCACTAACTGACCTATATAACAGGTCATTAACGTTGTCTCATTTCCAAAACATGTGGAAAATTGCTAAGGTAGCACCAATCTTTAAAACTGGGAAAAAGGAAGCAATGGGCAATTACAGACCTATTTCCCCTTTTACCAGCTGTCGCAAAGATCTTTGAGGGGATGGTTGCAAAGCAGATACAGGGCTTTCTTGAAAAACATAACATTTTGAATAAGTATCAGTCGGGTTTCAGAGCCAAGCATGGCACTACTTCTGCACTTCTGCAAGTAACTGGAACCCTATCCCATTTCCTGGACAGGGGTTTATCTGTGGGAGCTATTTACGTTGATCTTTCAAAGGTGTTCGATTCTATTCACCACAATATCCTCCTGTCCAGGCTTTGGTACATTGGGCTATCAACTCAGGTGGTGGATTGGTTCCAATCTTATTTATATGATAGGAAACAGTTTGTGGTTATTGATAACTGGAAATCTCAACTTCGTTCAATAAAAATGGGTGTCCCTCAGGGTTCACTTTTAGGCCCACTGTTGAACAACATATATGTCAATAATATAAAGTTTTCTAATCCAGAAATAAAATTTCACTTGTATGCTGACGATACAATAATCTATACATCAGGGGATAAATGGGATCAGATAGAGAATAAACTACAAAAGGAATCTGATGAACTGCAGGACTTCCTAACTCTATCTAAACTCAAACTTTAATGTAAAAAAAATCACAATCCATGCTCTTCCATAAAAAAAAAACAAACAGTAGTGACAGACTTAAGTGGCCTTTGCAAATAAAAACATTAGAGGGACATATTTTAGACCAAGTGGATACATACAGGTTACTCACCTGTAACAGGAGTTCTAGGAATGGTATATGTTGTTCATCCACACTTATTGGCAGGTATCCTTGCCGCTTTAAATCTTGCCGGAAGGTCTTCATGCTGGCTCCTCCCACCCACCCGGGTGGTATAACTCTCGGCTCGCCCATGACGCCAGATCTGGCCGCTGGAAGCTCAGGCTAAAGGCCGGCGGAGGTGGTGTCGGGATGAACAACATATACCATTCCTAGAACTCCTGTTACAGGTGAGTAACCTGTATTTCTAGGGACATGGATATGTTGTTCATCCACACTTATTGGCAGACTCTAGCAGTTCTCCGGGAGGAGGGAGGCAAGACGACACCCAATACTTACTTGGGAAAGAGAGACTGAGAACCGAGGCCCCAAAACCAGCATCCCGGCGTGACTCAAGGTCGATGTGGTAATGGTAATGAAGGTGTTTGCTGACTTCCAGGTAGCAGCCCTGCAGATTTCTGGATAGGGGCGCCCTGGAAGCAGCCACCGACGCAGCAGTATGGCGGTAGAATGAGCTCTTATCCTCTGGGAGGCTTCATGCCCGCCAACTTATAGCAGAGATCTATGCAGGAGGTGACCCACCTGCTTATCGTCCGCTTGCTGCAGGTCTGCCAGATGCGGCTTCAGGCGTAGGGTGACAAACAGCTGGCTAACCTCTCCCCGATCCCAGCTGCGCGCTCTTTGTAATAGGCGAGTGCCCTTCTAGGTCCAAAGCATGGAGCCCTATATTGGCCTCCGAGGTGTGACTGGGGTAGAACACCGCAGAGTCAACACCTGGTTAAGGTGAAACTCCGGCACCACCTTCGGAAGGAATTTCGGTGGGGCGCAGGACAACCTTGTCCCTGTGGAAGACCAAATAAGGAGACTCGATGGAAAGCGCCTGGAGCTCTCCCATCCTTCTGGCTGACGTGATAGCCACCAAGAAGGGCGGTCTTCCACCACAGGTGAGAGAGAGCACACCTGTGCATAGGTTCGAATGGCTTGCCCATGAGCTTTGCCAGTACCAGCAGTAGATCCCACGGAGGTGGAGGTTCTCGTGACCGGAGGGGAAATGTGATCAAGGCCTTTGAAAAGCGCCAGACCACCTTCTCCTCAAGCGCCATGGACCGCTTCCTGCCCGAGCCCGTAAGCAAAGATGGCTGCCAGGTGCACCCTTAGGTCGTCGACCTAAGCCCTTGATTAGAAAGGGACCATAAATAGTCCAAGATGCTGCCAAGGAACAGGAGGAAGGGTCCAAGCTCTGTTCTGACACCAAATGGAAAACCTTTTCCATTTGAAGGCATAGCATTTTCTGGTCGACTTTCACGGGACGCCCAACTACATTGAGGACCTCGCCGGAAAGACCCAAGGCCTGGAACTCTAGCCGTCAGGAACCAGGCCGCCAGGTGCAGGGATTGAAGGTCCGGATGGAACACCTTCCCTGATTGACTGAGAGCAGGTCCGGCGAGCTGGAAGCTGCCGGAGTCCTGGAGCTGAGACTGAGGAGATCTGGGTACCAGAACTGGCGAGGCCAGTCTGGGGCTATCAGAATCACCTGCGCCTTGTCCCTCCTCGCCTTGAGAAGCACCTTGTGGATCAAGGGAAATGAGGGAAAGGCGTAGAAGAGGCCCGGGGTCCACTGCCTCGAGAAGGCATCCCCCTGCAGCGAGCCCTGCTGAGGGGGCGGGCATGGAACAGTCTCAGCTCTGCCTCCTGAGGCAAACAGGTCCACCTGAGGTGTGCCCCAATGGGAGAACAGATGTACTACCTCCAGAGAGAGACCACTGCGGGATGCAGCCCCATCCGCCTCAGGCATCGGCCAGGGTGTTGGAGGCCCTGCCACATGAATGGCTAGGAGATCCGCCCAGGCTGCGCACGAAGTGACCAAATGCGGAGCGCCCTTGCATAGAAGCATGGGGCGCGCCCCGCCTCTGGCGGTTTAGATAGTACATGGTCGTGGTGTTGTCCGCCTGACTCGGACCACTTGACCCGGAGGAACGGAGCAAAGGCGGTGAGAGCTAGGGACCGCCGGAGCTCCAGCAGGTTGATGTGGCATCGGACTCCGCTGGGACCAGAGGTCAGGCCCGTGTTCCACCAGATGGGCACCCCAACCCGTCAGAGAGGCATCGGTCGATAGAGAGACGCCGGCTCGGGCGGACGAACGGGATGCCCTCCTGCAAATGACCTGGAACGATCCACCACTGAGAGCTGCTCCACATCCCCTGTGTCACCACAAGCTGGTCCAAAGGATCAAGTGCCAGACCACTGGCTGGCCAGTCCCCATTGAAGGGACGATGTTCCAGCGGCCCAATGGACCACGCCAGCAGGCCGCCATGAGACCCAGGAGGTGCAGGAAGTCCCGGTAGATGCAATTGCCCAACCAGAAATGATTGGGCAAAGGAGGAAAGAACCTCGGCCCTGTCCGCGGGAGCCGCCAGCCTGCCTCAAGACAGTCGAGCTGCGCCCAATGAACAGAATCACCTGCTTCGGCTTTGAGTTCCACTTGGCCTCGCTGATAAGGAGGCCTAGTTGAGAGCAGACCTGAGGGCCAGATCCAGGACCACCCACCTCCTGCCTGAGGGAGCTGCTATCAGCCAGTCGTCCCAGGTAAGGGTACACCCGACCCTCGGGCGCCAGAGGAATGCTGTCACCACTGCCATGCATTTGGTGAAGACCCTGGGAGCTGGAGATGTCAAGGGCATGGCTTGAACTCGAAAGGGATCCTTCCGCGGAAGCGAAGGAATCTCTGGTGAGATGGACGGATAGGACGAAAAAACGCGTCTGCAAATCCAGAGAGCAGAACACACACCGCTGCTCCAAGGATGGTATTATCTGAGCCAGAGTGACCATCCTGAAGGTTCGAGACCTTAGGAACTTGTTTAGGTCGTAGGTCAGAATGGGGCGCCAGCCCCCCGTCTGCTTGAACCAGGAAGTACCTGGACACAAACCCTGGTCTGAAGGAGGGTCCTCCACCTCTTATCACCTCCTTCTGGAGGAGGAGATGGCGTCGGCTCGACGAGCCGCCAGCGAGGATGGGGACCTGCCCCGAGGGGCGACGGCCTGAAGGGCGGTGCCTGCTCGAATTCTAGAGGCAGGCCTCTTCCCATCACCTCTAAAACCCACCTGTCCGTGGTAACAGCGACCAGGCGGAACGGAAGTGCTGGAGCCGCCCTCCACGTGGGGACCCAGGGGTAAGGTGACGGGGATGGGGGCCGACACCTCAGCCTGGCCACTGGGCAGGCTTGGAGGAGGGACCTGCCAGGGACCTCCTGGGCCTTTTCTCCCTGCCTCCTGTTAGAGGAAGCCAAGGTTTGGGTTTGGGATGCCAAGGTCGAGCCTGCTGGCCCTGACGTTGTTGGCCGGGCCATTGGGGCACAGAAGGACGAAAGGGCTTAGGCTGTGGTTTGCGGCCTTTGTCCTTCTGAGCGGAAGAGACCGAGTCCAAGGTAGCATTGGACTTCTCGATCCTCTGCAGGTGACCTTCCACCCCAGGGCCAAAGAGGTCAGTCCCCAAAAAGGGAACATCCGCCAACTTGTGCTGGGTATCCGAGGTAAAGGTGGATATCCTCAGCCAAGCCCGCCGACGCATAGCCACTGCGGCCACCACCGACCTGGCACATAAGTCCCCAATATCCAAAGCAGTCTGGAGCTGCTGTTTGGCCACTGCCCTGCCCTGGTCCCGCACCTGCTTGACCGTAGTCTGCAGATCCGCGGGGAGATGAGGAATGACCTCATCCAGTGAGCCCAACAGGGCATGAGAAAAAATGTGCCATGAGGCGGCCGAACTGGCCTGATGTACGAGAGGACGCAGCATAGATTTTCGCCCGACATAATCCACTCTTGGATTCCTTGTCGGAGGTTCGTCCAATCTCGGCGCTGCCGGGCGCGACCGGAAAACGCTGTCGGTAACCAACCTCAGCAGAGGGTGCCCCAAAACCGGACAGGGAACCGGGGGACCGATACTCTCGGGCCATCCTGGGTCAAGGCGCAGGACAGGAAGCAGGGCGCTGCAAAGCTCCAGGGCCGGACCCACTATGGCCTCGGCTACCGGAAAGGCCTCCTGGAGAATCCCCGTCCAGAATCTCCGTGAGGGGATATCTGGCCCGTTTGGAAACGGGTTCGAGCTTCATCCCGGTGGACTCCGAGATGAGCCGAGGCAGTCCTAGGAAGGACAACGGGCTATCGTCCATTGACTGTCCTCCTGAGGACTTCAAGTCCAGTTGCTTGGAGAAAAAGGAGGAATTATCCTCGGACTCGGACGAGTCCTCGAAGAGCTGCCTATGGCCTGAGCCACCCTCTACCTGCCGAGGTCGGTCGGGAGTGAGGGTAACCGACAGCCGATGGGGCAGACCCTTAGCCGACCGAGAATCTCTGGTCGGAGCCCCAAATAGTGGCTGTGGAGGCGGAGGTTCCACCGGAATCGGTGGAGCAGCTGGTTTTGGCCGAACAACCGGCCTGGGTACAGGCTCCTCGGTAAGTCGAGGGGTTGTGTCGGCCGCTCCGGTGACAGCCACTTAATGGCCGGGGAAGGCGACTGCGTGGCTTACTCCCGGTCAGGAGGAGCTGTTGCCACATGAGGTCCTCGCATCAGTCGACGTAACTTACGCCTGCTTCCTCGTCCCGAGGAGGAGGACGAGGACGAGCGCACGCCGCTACCATGGTGCCGAGACAGAGACCGCCTATGACGGCGGGATCGGCTGGACCGCGAAGAAGTCCGAGACCGAGACCGAGAGCCTCGGCTCTTCCGAGGTCGGTGCGGGGAAGTGTCGGCAGGAACCGGCACTGCCTTCGGCTCGGAGGGTTCATCCGAGGGCTCCGGAACCGGAGGCACAGGCAAGCCCACGGGATCCTCGACTCCCCCCGGGGGAACTGGGGAGAGAGGAATCTCGCTTCTATAGGCGACAGCCCGTCCAACGGGTCGAGAAAAATCTCGACTTCGTCGACAGGAGTCTCAGTCGACTGACCTGACGGGGGCACCGTGAGGCCAGTGGCCGAAGCCGAGCGGTCGACCGAAGTCGACGGTCGGATTTACTCGAGAGACCTTCCTGCTCCCAAGAGCGTCGACGGAGGGATTTCACCTTGTCCCTCTTTGGACCAGAAAAGGTCCAGCAGATGTTGGCCCTTTCCCCAGTGAAGAGGGACAGACAAAGCTCCTTAAATGAAGCCTGTAGGAAGAACCCAGAGAGAGCGGATAAATGCCGCGGCCGAGGAAGATACGGTTCAAGGCCGCCTCTTCGAGGGCGATCATCTGCTCGAAAGCTGATCCGCTGAGCCCACCGCCGACATCGACGACCGGGCCTCCTTAGACTTCACCGGAGGGAAACGCTTCTCGGGACGGCCCAGTTGCAATCGGGCAGCACGGTCTTCGAGGACGTAGGCCGAGAAGGAAGAGCACAGGTCGCAGTCCTGCGGGTCGTGCTCAAGGCCCAAACAGTAGACACATGTGGAGGTGGATCCGCCTGAGACATCTTCGATCGCAGGGGCATCTCCTAAAACCGAGTCGACGTCCATCGCAGTCAGGGATCAAGACCCAAGTCTTTTAGCAAAAAACTTTCAAATTCGCAAAACAGAAGAAATAGGAACCAGTCGCAAACGCAGAGCGTTAAGGAGGGAACCTGAGCTTCCAAGCGGTAAGGAAGATCTGGCGTCATGGGGCGGAGCCGAGAGTTATACCACCCGGGTGGGTGGGAGGAGCCAGCTTGAAGACCTTCCGGCAAGATTTAAAGCGGCAAGGATACCTGCCAATAAGTGTGGATGAACAACATATCCATGTCCCTAGAACTACAAATATCTAGGGGTTTATCTTGATTCCCTATTAAAATGGGATAAGCATATAGAACATGTATCCAAAACAATTAATAGTCGACTGGGGGCTTTGTACATGATTAAACAGTACACAATATATGAAATTAGAAGCCACTTGATAAATACCACAATGTTACCCTTATTGGATTTTGGTGACTTGATTTAGTCAGGGGCAGATTTAACATTACTGGGCAAACTGGATATTTTATATAATAAAATGGCTCGGTTTATTATGATGGCACCTAAAAGGACACACAGGGAGGAATTATACAAGGTACTAGGTTGATTTATTTTGTGAGTTAGGAGATCCTTGCATATATTGCTCTACATGGAAAATTGCTTCTATATGAGAACACCAGGATATATAACAGACTGTTTACAAGAAAGAATAATTAGTCCTAGTTTAAGAGCAGCAAAAGGAGTAGAATATGTTTACCAAAATGTAATACAAATTTGGGGAGGGGTTACTTTTTTATCATTGTCCATCTCTATAGAACACTTTGCCAGAAGAATTAAGAATCCATGATGGAAAAAGGAAATTAGATCAGATAAAGAAATGGTATGGGCTAAATAGGATAAAAATTTGATTAGGAATATAAAAAAACATAAATTCAATGAAACTGTGCAATAGTGCCTTATGTGTTGTCTTAATGACATATTGTTTGCACTTTAACGATTGTTACCTGATGACACTGTAGTTTCTTTATTGTCTAGGATCTATGTTTTATATGCATGTATGCATTTATTACAATAAGAATGGAACTGTATTATGCAACTGTATGTATTTTTATGGATCTCACTGAAAATGAGTTTCGACTCAGCTGAGTAACCATTTCATTATTTATAATAAATAAACTTTTTACTTCTACTACTAGGTTGCACAATGCCTGCCAAAGGCGGCATTGAAGCAGAGCTATTCAGGGTTAGAAGCATAGCCTTTGTTTTTTTGGCATTTAATAGCAATTTTTGTTCGAGTAGGTTGTGCTGTAGGATGTTAAAATCATTCTGCAAATCTGTGCATGCCTGCTCAAGAGTAGGTCTATACAAGTATATGACAGTATCGTTCACCGAAGAGATGAATGTCTGAAGATATGATCCCAAGGTCGATATTGTTAATGTAAAGCGTGAAAAGCAAAGGACCCAGGACTGAACCCTGAGGTACACCTCTATTGATAGGTTTCAAAGGGGAGAGGTCACCCACAGCTTTTACCTGTTGAGTGCGTTCGGAGAGGTAGGAGGAGAACCAGTTCAGGGATGCCTTGTCCATGCCAATAGTTCGAAGGGTAGTCAGAAGCAGGTCATGATCAGCGGTGTCAAAGGCCTTACTTAGGTCGAGGAAGACTGCACACACAGATAGTTCATCATCAAGGGCTTTCTGCCAGTCATTCGTTACCTTTGCGAGAGCAGTAATTGTACTATGGTGGGGCCTAAAGCCTGACTGGGCTGGGTTGAGCAGGTTAGAGGAATCTAAATAATCTCTAAGTTGCGAGTTTACTACTTTTTCAAGCAATTTGGAAAGAATAGGGCATAACGAGATAGGCCTGTAATTATTGGGGTCGGTTGGGTCACCGGATTTGAACAAGGGAATCACTTGAGCTGTCTTCCAAATCGTAGGAAGTACACCCAAAGAAAGAGTTGAAGAGGTGCGTGATTGGAACAGCCAATACACGGTAACTGATCTTTAAGAAGTACAGCTGAATACGGTCAGCCCTAGCACTTTTCCTGGTGTCTAGATGCAGTAGCAGATCCTCTACCTCCTTGAGGGAGACGGGGTGAAAGGAGAAGGTGGAGGTGGATAGGGTGTGGTGAGAATTAGATGCTACCTGTGCTAATGATTGGGTTCGCAGGTGTCTAGCCGGCGAGGAGTCAAAGGCCAGTCCTGCAGTGGCAAAATGGTCATTCAATAGATCAAGGATCCCTGCTTTGTCAGTGATAACTGTATCACCTTTCATGATTTTTAAGGGAAGAGAACCAGCGGGAACATGACCTTCGATATCCTTGAGCGTTCTCCAGAATTTTGCAGGACAATTAGTGGAAGAATCCAGCGATGTTCGATAGAAGGATGCCTTTTTGGTTCTGGTTAGTTTCGTACAATAGTTCTTGGCAGTCCTAAAGGCAGCCCAATCTTCAGGGAGCTGTTTTCCGAGCCTTTTTCCATAATTTGTCACTATTATGTCACTATTATGTAGGGCTGTTCTCAGCTCTGCTGTAAACCAGGGAAAGGATCTTTTCTTGATCCGGGTTTTGACTAGTGGGGCACGTGTGTCAAGTGTGTTTAACACAATGGCTTCAAAAGACTGGTAGGCATCTTTGACCGTCCTGGCCAGGTAAAATTCCTGCCAAAGCAGGGACTCCTGGAGATCCACAAGGATCGCACTGATGTCAAGATTATGCACACATCTTTTATAGGTGTACCTAGAAGAAGAAGAAGGGGGTTAAGATGCAGTCCTTACACAAGCAATGAGACAGTGGTCATTGACATCCGAGAATAGTGTGCCTGAGTGAGAGATTAGGTGTGGTTTATTCACGAGTATAATGTCCACCAGGGAGCTTTTACTGGGGTTTGTATTGTTTGGTCGTGTTGCATCAGAAATAAGCTGGGCCAATCCAAAGGTATCACACAGGTTTTTAAGTGATGTGGAGGTATCAGAAAACCAATCCAAACTGAAGTCTCCCAGGACAATGACTTCAGCCTGCATATTGCTTAAGAAGTTAGTTAGTAAGGCGGCTCAGCAGATGGAGGCCTGCAGAAGGGGGGCCTACAGCATCCCATGATATACAATGAGGAGGACGCAAGTTGGACCTTAATGGTTAAGCTTTCAAATTCCTTTGCAACAGTAGTGGAGTTGGTAACGGAGGCAGTGTACTTATCCAGCACACAGATGCCAACACCACCCCCTCTTGTTGGTCTGTCTGTGCGAAAGATGTTATAGGAGGGAATGTTCACCTCAGTGTCTAGAGTAGAGGGTTTGAGCCAGGATTCTGTAATTACCAGGACATCCGGTTTAGTATGCAAGATCTAGGTTTGGATGGCATCCAATTTTTTCAATAGACTACACACATTCAAATGAAGAATGCGCAGCCCTTTAAGGTGTGCTAAGTCACAGGGGCTTGAATTAGTAGTTGAGGGCCTGGATTTAGCTTGACTTTTCTGAACAAAGCAGCAGCAACACAAGGATCTTAAGTGCATTTAGCAGCAGTCTAAAGGACCTGGCACGTTCCCGATTATGGAAGGACACATTCTGTGTTGAACTGTGCCTATATTGTACCCCAATTGAGCACACAGTTGCATGAATCATAACCCTGTCAAGGTAGAGTTAAGGAGAACAGAGGAGATGGGGGAATATATAGTTGGTGTTGAGCCCAAGGGGTAGGGATGCCTCAGTCCCTGCATGCCAGTGGGACATTAAATAGGAGTTCAGGGATATCTGAGTATAAATATTGGCAGGTGGCTTGCATGCTGGTGTAACAGTTCCCAACTTGGGTGATCCAGGGCACGGAGTGTGTGAGCAGTACATGAAACCAACTAAAAGATACAGCAAAAGTGCAGCCCTCATTTCACAATGAGGTGAGGGGATCCTAGCTATCCCCCCCCTTGTTAGGGTGAGCTACCCCCCCGGTGTAGCCAGACAATATACAAATGTACACCAGGACTGTGTTTGTTTCCTCATTTGGCACATAAATACAACTTTTGTATCTCATGACAGTGGTTGTTGCCATGCATGGGTAAATACAAATGCCATGCATTGTTCCCTAAGACACCCACATACCACCCCAGAGTCTGTAAAGTTGTATTTTCCTTGGGATGCAAAGAGAGTATTAGTGACCAGTCCTTCTAGTTTTGATTCCTATGAATAAAATTACAGAAAGGTTCAGTATTTTATTTTAGTTTGTATGGAAAAAGGAAGCAGTTCAGAGCCTATTTGCTACCCCTTTAAATAAAATTGCACACCATGGAGTGCTTGGAGTATGCCTGCCTACACCCATGCTAGAAAGTATGTGAACAGTATGGAATAATTTAGATGAAGTAATCTTGCCTAAACCTGAGACCTGATTCTAGAGTTTTAAGCAGGAAGGAAAGAGCCTTTGAGGAGGGAGATCAGAGAAGGAGAGGCAAGAGGTTCAGACAAGAATATCTTGCCTGATTCTGGAGCCTGAGTCTAGAGATTTAAGCAGGGAAGGAGGGAAGAACCAATGAGGAGGTAGTTCTTCCAGAGTAGGAGGGACAGAAGAGTATTTAAAAGGTGGCCTGGGTGGGGGAGGGGGTGTGGGACGAAAAGTAAGCAACAGATACACATCAACAGCTAAGTTTAAGGAGAGCTGCAACGCAAGTCAGATAAGCTGGCTGTAAGGTGCACCAATCGTGAGCGAAGTTCCTCGTGGCTGGTCCAATCAGAAGCCTTGACGAAAAGCCACGACCAATGGGAGAGCCGCTGGAGCAGTCCGGCTCCAAATTCAAACAGCAGCCGTACCTGAGTTCAAGTCCTGGGGTCGGGACCAGGAGGCCGGTCCAAGGGGGTTGCAGGGTCCGACGGAAGCGGCGGATGGAGAGACGGCCGTAAGTGGCACCTCACTGATGTGAGCGCCGCTCGGGGCATGGTTGATCTGAGTTCAAGTCCGGGGGTTGGGACCAGGAGGCCGGTCCGAGGGGGTTGCAGGGTCCCATGGAAGCGGCGTCCGGAGAGACGGCCGTAAGCACCACCTCGGATGTGAGCACTCGGAATGTGGTTGATCTGAGTTCATGTCCGGGGTCAGGACCAGGAGGCCGGTCCGAGGTTGTAGTCCGGCGGCGGGCGCCCGTGAGAGACAGCCTTATCGCTACCGCTGATGTGAGCACCACTAGGCATGGTTGGTCTGAGTTCATGTCCAGGGTCGGGACCAGGAGGCCGGTCTGAGGGGTTGCAGGGTCCAATGGAAACAGTGGCCGGAGAGGCAGCCGTAAACGCCGCCTCGCTGATGTGAGCGCCGCTCGGGGCACGGTTGATCTGGGAAAATGCTCCAGACTGTAGGTAATGCCCAAGCAGGAGATGCAGATATGGAACCAGTTGGTCATGAACATCAGCCACCTAGACACCTGGCACCTCTTAACTCTAGCTTCATCTTCTGTTCCATGGTGAGAGTTCAAGGATGGAGCAGGAAGCCAACTGTGAGGATACAGCAAGGAATCGAAAGCTAAAATAAAACTTTACAAACATTTGCTAAAAGCCTGAAAACCAGCAGAATTCTACGCCACATGAACTAGCTGTGAAGGAGGTGACCAGTTACTTCCAACAGTAAAAGAGCTCAAAGGTGGCGAGGCAGGAAGACCACATGGTTGGGTGGTAGGAGTAGTCAAACTTGAAGACTGTTCAGGTGGCAGAGCATATTCAGAGGAAGACTGAAGAAATGTGAATGGTGAACTGAATCTAAGTAGTTAGAATATGTTTTGTCATGCTTGCACGAAAAAAGCGTGTTAATCAATTCAGTTAAGCTAAGGGGCAGATAAAAAGGGCTAAGCTACCTCAGCAAGCTGAACAGGCAAGCAATCATAAAATTATTTTTTTAAACTAGAAACAAATTAAGGTCTAAGAGTTGGACAATGTTCTTTAAAATTCACATACCAATTCATGGAATGATTTCTCTAAAGATACGTTAAACCCATACATCTATTACATACTTAGGAATTTCACCTGCATCTCCTTACTGTAAACAGAGAAACATGATTAAGACAATAAGTGTGTTTTATCCAAAACTTATTATCTAGAGCAGTGAATATGCAGATGCATACTATTAGGAAATGTAAACATACATGTTTCCATTTTGTTTAAAGGAAAGCTGTACAAAATGTGGGCTCCCACCCACGAAAAGCTTACCCTCCAGTTTAGCTTTTAACAGCAAAGAGCGGCATTTTTCTCATGCCACAACTTGCTGTATTTTTTTGTTTAAACTCTATTTATTCACCTTGCGACCTGGAACTCTCTCGGGCTGCCTCTGCTCACCGACCGCTCTACCGACGACCTGTTCCCTTGCCTCCTCAGAGATGCTACCCATCCACCAACCTCCGACCGGGAACCCCCAGCTCTGAGCCCCCTGGGGGCAGGGCTGCCACTCCATCCAACGCTCTATCTACAATTTAGTGCCGGCTGAGGAGGAGGAGGGGAGAGAGGCGAAGGCAAGGCCCAGTAGTGGCGTGTGGTGGTGGCCCTAAGAGGAGCTATCGCCTATCCAGGCACAAGGGGTTTTTCCTTTGTTGCTTGAGTACCTCCAGGAGCCGGACGTGCAGTGACGCCTGCACGGAAAAGCCGTAAGCATCCGCCGCACACCTCCCCTTGTGTTCCAGGCACAAGCAGTACACCTAGTCTCCACCGGGTGTCACTACTGCGCCGGTCAGCTTGAACCCACTTTTAGAGAGAGGAGAGCTGTCCTCCGGACGCTCAATCCTCTCCCGCCGACTGTGACGGAGCTCTTGCCACGCTTGAGGACTGACCTTTTCTTAAATCTGTTGCAACAGTTGTTCTATTTCTAAGCCTAATCTATCCTTTACTATTTCTAGTGCATAAGGTTGGCCACCTGTAGGCACCCCCTTCTCCCTCCCTTGACTATGCTACAGTGTCCCCTTTAATTTTCCTTTTCCCTCTCAGATCCTCGTACAGGGAGGGTATTGTGGTGACCTCCAGATGTATGTAAAACAGGTTGTGTTTATCGTTGTTGGATTTAGTATGTAATAGCACTATGTCATAATATACCTTATGTTTATGAAACCTGTAATGCTGAAAATACCATGGCACTAGGTGTTTTTGATAATGGTAAAAAGTACTAGGTGACTATGATAGAAATTAAGCTGGTTGTGTTATTTAAAATGCATGTATATTGTTGTAAACGTAAGTCAGAAATGTCATGGTGATTTGCATATATCCCATGATACATTGCATTATGGAAGTATGCATGATGTATTTCTTTGCAACTTGATTTGTTGCTAATGCCCTTTGGGGTAGACCTTCTTTCAGTGATTCTGCATTGAGATTCTTTCTCTATAGCTTGTTTTGTTTCTTTTTGGGGCCCCACTACCCAAGCAAATGGGGCCTGCATAGGGGTGGTGGCTACATCTCAACTAGTGAATTAAATCAAAGATCAGTGTTAGTAGGTGCTGCCTAAGTGCAGAGAAAGGACATTCATAGTCTGTTGATGCAAACTGATGTACTGAAGAAGAAATATGCCAATGCAGAAAGTTATTTCCTGCATTTTGAATAAACATCACACAGAGATTTTGTGTTGAACCTGAAGTTCGGTGTCCGGTCCATCTTTTATCCCACAACCCCTCCACACCGATCCTCGGGTCCTGGCTCGCCCCAAAACCCGGCCGGCATGGCGCAAGATGGCCCAGCGCTCAACCTCCTCAGCCACCAGGCCGGCCAACTTGCTGTATTTTAATTTGCAAAAGTCTAAAACCTGGAAGTATTGCGGATGCAGGGGAGGCTCCATTTGCTGAAAAGGTGCAGCGGCTACAGCAAGTTGTGGCACGAGAAAAAAATGCCGCTCTTGCTGTTAAAAGCTAAACTGGAAGGTAAGCTTTTCGGGGGCGGGAGACCACGTTTTGTACAGCTTTCCTTTAAGGAAGACAACATATTTTGTAAACAAAAGTAGCAGTGTGAATGTTTTGTTACCCCGAGTCTAAGTATGTGGTGATTTATCATAATTTCAAATGTTACAGATATACTCTGTAACGAACACTTAGCTCCCATGAGCTGCAATTAACATTACCTTTTTCCCATTCGAACGCTTTTGGTCCATAATCCAGCCAAAGGGACAACATTCTTGGCATTGACTGATAGATATACTGATTTCCAAACTGTAGAGATCTACAATTAGAAAGGTTTATTTTCATTACTATACTATAAACAAACAAAAAAAAAGAACAATCGGAAGCATACTAAAGCCCATCAATTTGCATCATATACTTTGGGAGTGCTGCTGGGCTATTGAGCTAAAATTAAAGTGAAGCCTCCAAACTTTTATTTAACGTGGGCAGTGAGTGTCCACACCAAGTTAAACAATGTACAGCTTCTGAGGATAAGGCAAGGGCTAGCACTGTAATCAAATCATTCACCAAAACACATCTGGGGTTGGATTTACAAGGTGCCACTTACGGGTGGGAGGTGATTTGGGCATTCTGAAAATTTTACCCTAAATGGCAAATTATCAGGGGGGACAACTGAAAGAACTACAGCATTTGAGGACTTTATTTTTTCCTAATTTTCTTTTCTTTAGTTGACGCTGGCTGACCAAGGTGGAGGGACGGTTGTGCCAGTCATCCCACAGTGTGAGATCATTTCAAAGGTGGGTGCCAGGGGAGGGAGGGTGGGTGGGGTACTTTTTTTTTTTCATAGGGCTTCTGCAGTATGTTGTTACTTGTACCTTGAGGGCAGCTCACAAGCTGTCTGGCAACTCCCTTCCCCTATTCTCTATCAGCTCAGGTGTCCCCCAAAGGTCTGTCTTGGCCCAATTCTTTTCTCCGTTTTTCTGAATGGCCTCCCCAATGCCTGCTCCTCTGTGTCAATTCATATGTGTGCAGATGATACAGTAC
This sequence comes from Neoceratodus forsteri, assembly GCA_016271365.2. Taxonomy (NCBI): domain Eukaryota; kingdom Metazoa; phylum Chordata; order Ceratodontiformes; family Ceratodontidae; genus Neoceratodus; species Neoceratodus forsteri. The sequence continues at coordinate 312,484,611 of CM028137.1, read as the reverse complement.
ACTTTCTCTCTGCTCCTCTCTCCCTGATCTCATGAACCATCTCCAGCTGGAGTTTAACAACATCCAGCTTCAGTTCCAAGAAAATCAGTTGTTCCTCAGTGCCAAGAAAACAGCCTCTGTGATGTCTGGCACCAGGCAGAGGATAACTACAGTCCACCCCATCCCTCCTTTCACATCCTTGATGGTGTAACTATTTAAGATGTTTCCTCCTTCAAGTGCCTCGGGATCTGGCTGGATCACCACCTTGATTTTTCTCGTCATGTGGATGCTTCCCACAAGACGTTCCACCCCAAGCTTGACGCACTATACAGAAATGAGAAGCATTCAGCTTCCTGCATGCAGAGAAATACTCGCTAAGATGATTCTGCCCATTTTTGACCATGGAGACATTGTCTATATGTTACTCCAAAATCCACTTTAGCTACTGTACCCTCTCTTTTAATCCTATTGCTTTGCCCTTGATACACCCCTGCATCTACACAACTGTGCTCTTCCCTCTCTCTTGATGCCAGGCGCCTTACCCACTGTGTTTCCCTTATCTCCAAATATTGGTTTGGCCCTTTCCTTGTATCTTGCTCCCCCACTCCCTTCACAATGCTTGTTCTCGCTCTTTGCTCTCCCTCAAGTGAAAACTATTCCTGGTCAAGCTGCCTTCTCATTCTGTTTCCGTAAACTACAGAGCTCTCTTCTCCCTTCCATTTGTTCTGCTCCTTCCTTTCCCACTCTGAAATCTCTCCTCCGTGAGTTCTCTATGCTCTCCTGCAGTTGCTTCTGATATTGAGGTGAATTCCTTTTTCACCTGCCTTCCACCCAACACTGACACTAGCACTGCCCCTAGTATCAGACATTTCTCCTTGTTTGCTATTTTGTTTGTGTTGTTTTCTGAATGTTCTTTTATGTGTTCCACAATTTACTGTTTGGCAATTTATTCTTTAAGTGTTCTTGAAACTGAATATTTTGATTTAGTATTTCCACTTGATTGTACAATTTTACACATCGTACTTTGTATATATTCTCTTCTCCTTTCTTACAGCCCCCCCCCCCCGACGCATCTAGAAATGAGCTGTTATCAGCTCAGTATGCCTTTCCAGGTGAAACTTTTGAAATAAATAAAATAAATAGGGAGGAAGAGGGTGGCATGGATGCTGTTGGGAGGGATGGGCGTTGTTTTTGTACTGATAAACAGTCACTGGAATTGAGCAGTGTTGGGAACCCAAAAATGAAGGGTGGGGGTGTACCGAGTCAACCAGAGTTGGGCAAGCAATGCCTGCAGTTCAATACAACATTTTATTTCACTATTAATTTAAAATCTACACACTTTTTCAGTTAATCCACCTATCAAAAAAATCAACTTTAAGTCAAAACTGTAAGGAACCTGAAAGTTTCAAGTTTTAGCTTGCAGCCATTTTTGTGCTATCAGTGAGAAAAAAAAACTTAAAATCTGTGGTACGTATTTTCAACCTACTATAACTTTTAAGCTGCAGAATCCAAACGCTGAAGGGAACAGTCCTAAAATTAGACAAGCTTGAGCAGACGGGATGGGTCACTAGACATTTATCTGCCATCAGTTTTTATTTCCATGTTTTTATGAAATGACTGTTACCAAATTTATAGGCTGCCACACGTCAGGTTATTTCATTAAGAGACAGACAGTTTATTAACGTGCACACATCGAGGTTTAACACAGAAGTGCCTTCTCAGCCCTAATAATAGTGGCACAGGATCCTGTTCAGAAGCTAACCTTCCAAAATGAAGAACTATGTATCGGATCAGGTCTCCTTGCCTCTCCATTTTGTTGTCCGTTACCATAGGCATCAGTTTATCATAGTACTTGCCAAGATAAAAATGGCAATCCTCCCACTCTGGCAACAAGCAGGTTACATCCTGGAAAAGAGAGAAAACATTCAGTTAAAACAGTCACGCCACCATAACAACACTCAAAACAATCAGTCCTATTCTGGGGATTTGTATTCTGTTAAAGTTTATGAAATGGGTACAAAAAATCCAGAATTTAAATGACATTCTTTTAATTATATCTTTCCTAATGGACCCATTTTATGACTGCAATAAGGCACTCCAGGACGTGCACTGTGCTGGGATTAACAGCACTTCTTGGGCAGTGGAAGCACTCAGCTAACATTCTCGTGCTTCAACCCGCCAGATGCGTGCCATTACCCCAGCACAAAGCACTCCCTCTCATGCCTTACTGCTTACTTAAAACTATGCTTTGTCCTTCTGGGGATGGCTGCTGAGAAGACTTTTGATCATGTTCGTGGCAGATTTTGGCCTAAACTAAGCAAGTTTCTAGTTTTTCATCTGATTTTGTCACTTTAATCCAAGTTTTGGATTCTGATCCATATGCGTCATCAGAGGTAGTTCCTTAGATTTTTGGCCATTTCCCCCTATCACAGACACCAGACAGGGGTACCCCTTATCCCCTATATTATCTGCTTTATATATTGCACCTCTGGTTCAGTGTATCCAGTGAAACTGGCTTGCACCTCCCCACCCTCCCCCCGCCTTGGAAGTCGTCTTTTTGTACAAGTCAGTGTTTTTTTTTTTTACATGCTATTAATGTTGAAGCCTGGTTGGCCTGTTTTTCTATTTACTTGACGACATTGCAGATATCACGTTACATGTTTAGTGGTTTGTGGGGGAACAGAAATGCAGGTTTTAAAGTATGTACTAATGGTCTCCCTTCAATATTGTAAGATATCACTCAGGTCATCTGCAGGTGTGCTAGGCCTGGAGTAAAGCAGGGTCACAGGGGGTACCATTCTCAGCCCGGCCTGACACACGTACTGCAACTGACATGTCCCCCGAGACTTTTCCTTTGATATGGCATTTAATCCAGTTAAGCTCATCTCATATAATATAAACGGGATGAATAATCGGGTTAAATGGATTAAGACCCTAAAGTTGTTGAATCAGGACAGAGAGGAAATGGAAATTACGTACCTACCATAATTCTTGATCTTCTTGGACAAAGTTTTCACCATTCATTCACACTAATGGGACTACGCTGGAGGCGCTAGAACCCAGCGGGAGCCAAAAGTCTTCAGGAGGGTCGGCGCCTAGGTAGGACTGTGCATGCGTGGCACCACAAGGCTGGTTTGCACCTCTATGGGCTATCTTGGCATCGACCCTCCCACTGCCTCAATTTCTTTTCAACCGAGGAGGTGCAGCATAAACTAACCTAGGAAACATCTAACCTAATCCGGGCATAAGCTAGCCCAGATGACCCGTGTAAGAAGGGTCTACCCAACAGCGTCTTCACAGTCCAAACCAACGAGGGAATGAAGACTAGAAGAGGATGAGTGAGCTCGGGGGATGGTGGGTGGGTGTGTGAATGAATTGGGTATGTAATTTCCATATCTTCCTGGACTAAAAGTCATCATCATTCATTCACACTAAAGGGAGAGTACCGAGCTAAAAAACAATCCCCCAAGTAGGGCAACAGGAAGCAGAGTTCACTCAGGACAGGTGTCCATTACGGATTGCCCTGCTGAAGGAAGTATGCTGTCTGGCATGGACATCCAGATCGTAGTGCTTCACAAGGGTGTGCACTGAGCTCCAAGTAGTCACTTTGCAATTATCTGTAATGGGTACATTATGAATTTCAGCCAGGGATGCCACAACCGCTCTAGCAGAGTGGGCGTAAACCCGGCTTTCCAACTTGACCTGCAGTATCGAGTAGCAGTGACAAGACATGCCACCAACCATGCAGAAATGCATCTAATGGCAACAAGCTGACCCAGCAGGGCCATGCTGGAAAATAAGAAAAGATGCTTGGATTTGTGAAACTCTTTAGTTCTGTTGATGTAGAATCGTAGAACCCTCTTGACATCCAGAGAATGAAGGGTGCATTCCCCTTCATGCTGGAAGTTGGCAAAATAAGTGGAAGAACCAGGGGTTGGTTAAGGTGAAATTCCGAACTACCTTGGGCAGGAATTTAGGGTGAGTATGAAGTACCACATTGTCCTTGAGAAAGACAGTATATGGAGGGTTTGTGACCAAGACATGAATTTCAGAAACTCTACGAAAGTATGGTTATGTAAGAACTTACCGTAATAGTAGACATTCGAAAAGAGCTCTTGCAGCAGGCTATTACTCATTAGGACTATGCCGTAAGGCACTAGGGCCCCACGGAAAAATTCTAGCTAGCAGTCTATGGTGGGGGACTGCCCCTGACATCGGCCCTGCCCCGACATCGCTCATGGTAAGAAAGGGCAGTCCCCTGGCACCACCTCAGATCGCCTGCCAGAGACCCAGCTGCATGAAGGATGGGGAACCGAGGAGGTTCTTACATCCCCAAAAAGGAGAAGAAATTATACCTTCCTCATGAGGGGAAGGAGGGAGGGAAAGCATGCCTGCTGCAAGAGCTCTTCTCGAAGATCTACTGTTATGGTAAGTTCTTACATAACTACTATCTCACTTCGAGATAGAGCTTTTGCAGAAGGCTATTACCATTAGGACTCAGTCCCAAGCAGTACAAGGATATATTTCAGATCAGAAGGGTGGAGGATACAGAGAATCACAGAGGCTCTTAAGAGAGCAATCCCCGAAGAACAGCTAGGCTGAAGTCTGCCCTTCTTCTGGAAGCAATGTCCAAACTGTACTGTTTGATGAATGTATGGACAGAACTCTATGTTTCTGAAGCACAGAGTTCTGCTGCGGATACATTTTGCAGGGATGCAAATGAAGTAGCAACACTCCTAGTGGAATGACCTTTAACCGAGCTCGGTAAAGGTTTACCGTACTTTCGTAGCAGAACACTTTGCAGTTGACCAACCATTTGGACAACGTCTACTTCGTCACTGGTACCCCTATCATTCTCGGGGTGAAAGATAAATAACTGGTCAGTTTTCCTGGAAGACCGAGTACAGTCAACTTAAAAATGAAGAACTTTATGTACATCCATAGCATGCAACAGGGCCTTCCCATGACTGGATTACTCTGGGTAGTAGACAGGTAGATGGATGACCTGGTTGAGGGTAAACTCGGACACCATCTTAGGAAGGAATTTAGGATTAGTACGCAGGGATACTCTATCCCTGTGGAAAATCAAATAGGGCTCCTTACACATCAGAGCCTGAAGCTCGGAAATCCTTCGAGCTGATGTAATGACAACTAAAAATAGCACTTTCCAAGACTGGAAGCATAGCTCACAACTTGCGGCTGGCTCAAAGGGAAGCAACATAAGTTTCTCTAACAAAAATAAGAGATCCCATGAGGGGACAGGGTCCCGAATGGGTGGCTTAATGTGCATGATACCTCGCAGGAAGGTGCGGGACAGATACATTTGTGCCAGGTTCCTGCCATCCACTGGTACATGACAAGCTGACATTGCAGAAAGGTGTACCTTTATGGACGAGTAGCTAAGACCTGAATTGGACAGGAAAAGGAGATACTCCAAGACCGAATTCACTGAAGAGGTGAACGGGTCCAGAAGACGGGCACAAGCCCAAAGGCAGAAGTGCTTCCATTTCATGGTGTAGGTGGCCCTGGCTGAGGTTTTTCTCGCAGTCACTAGGACCTCCACTACCCCTGCTGACACCCCATTCTGATCCCTGACTAAGTCTGCAAGAGCCATGCATGCAGGTACAGAGACTTGAGATTTGGGTGCACAAGAGTTCCTTGCTCATGGGAGAGTAACTGAGAGGACAGGGGTAGAGGAATCAGAGGTTCTGTTGCTAATTGTTGCTTAGCTAGTTGCTAAGGGGGGGAAAAGAGGAGGAGGAGGGGGGAAAAGAGGAGGAGGTTTTTCACTGAGAGGGTGGTGGACCCTTGGAATGCTCTGCCTGGTGAGCTGGTTCAGAGATCCACAGTGGAGAGCTTTAAGAGAGGGTGGGACAGACACAGAAAGTGGATGTATCAGATGATGGCCTATCCCGGTGGGGTGGGGATGGATGATAGGGTTTCTGGAGCACAAGGGATGGGAGTGTCTCGACACCCAACTAAGGATCTAGGTTCGAGCAGACTTGATAGACCATAAGGCCTAATCTGCTGGCAAATAGTATGTTAGTATGTTAGTAATTGTTGGAGAAATGGGAACCAAATCTGCCAGGACAGAACAGTGCTATGAGAATCATGCCTGCCCGTTCCACTTGAAGTTTGAGCAGTAATCTCTGGAGTAGTGGGAAGGGAGGGCAGGCATAATGAAACCTCCCTGTCCAAGAGAGGGACAACGTGTCTCACCAGAAAACAGCAGGCCCTGGATCTAGTGAGCAGAAGCTGGGCAGTTTTGTGTTTAGCGGGGACGCAAAGAGGTCCAGTTCTGGAATTCCTCATCTTTTTAATTGATCGTCTACTACTTCCTGTAATAGTTCCCACTCATTGGCCTGAGACCGAGAGTGGCTTAGGCTGTTGGCTAACGTGTTTTGCACCCCTGGAACGTGTACCGCTGACAGTTCCTGATAGTGCTACACTGCCCAGTATCAGACTCTCATGGCCTCTCTGCAGAGGTGACAGGAGTGAGTGCTCACTTGCTTGTTGGTGTAAAAGACCACTGACATGTTGTCTGTCTGGATCAATAAGGGGCCTGGGAGGAAGTCCATCTGAAACACCTGCAAGGCATAGACAACAGCTCTCATCTCCAACACATTGATGTGGAAGCTGCGCTCCAAGGGAGTCCACGTACCTCTTGTCTGATTTTCTTTGAAATGCGTGCCCCAACCCAGTCCCAAGGAATCCGCTGTTAGGATTTGCTGAGGACTGGGACTTTGAAATGGAGCCCCCATCTCTAGTCGGAAGGGGGTGAGCCACCATTCCAAAGTCTGACACACAACATTGGAGATTCAAACTTGCTGCTCAAGAGCATCTGAATGCTGATCCCACTGTACCAGAAGGTCCCACTTAAGTACTCTCATGTGAAGACGAGCTGAGGGCACGTCACAATGGCAGCTGCCATGTGGCCTAGGAGTTGCAGAAGCATTCTAGCTGATATCTGGCCTGAGGAGGCGATTTTCCGAGCCAGCACCAGCAGGCAATCTGTCCTGTCTGAGGAGAGGAAAGCCTTCCCTTGGGCAGTGTCCAAGACGGCCCCTATGTACTGTAATCTCTGACTGGGCCAGGGGGATGACTTGGGAAGATTTAAGGTGATCCCCAAGGCTTGGAACAGTCAGAAAGTACTTTCCAGTGTGTATCGCAGTTGGTCCGTTGTGGGAGCTGTCAGAAGCTAGTTGTTGAGGTAGGGGTTAACGTAATGTCCCTGCCTTCGGAGAGCTGCTGCCACCACTTGCAGGCACTTGGTGAATACCTGAGATGCCGAGGAGAGGCCAAATGGCAGCGCCCCAAATTGATAATGCTTGCCCTGGAAGGTAAAGTGAAGGTACTTTCTGTGGGACGGTAAGATTTGTATGTGCATGTATGCATCCTGCATGTCCAGGGAGCACAGCCAGTCCCCTTGGTGTAGCATGGGCAGCAATCCTGGCAGTGTCACCATCCTGAACCTTTTGTATTCGATACATTTGTTCAGCTGACTGAGATCCAGGATGGGACAAAGGTCCCCTGACTTTTTTGGAACTAAGAAGAAGTGTGAGTAATAAACCCTTCCTCTTTGACTCGGTGGGACCACCTGGATTGCCTTTTTGCTCAGGAGGGCTTGGATTTCTGCCTGAATTAGGCCTGCATGGTATGGTGAGCAATGATTGGAAATAGGTGGGTTGCCTGGAGGTATTTGGGTGAACTCCAGAGCGTAACCCCTTTCTATAATTTGGAGTACTCACTGATCTGCCGTAATGCTGGACCAGCCTGTGAGGCAAAGGGAGAACCACCTCCTACTGCCTCTCCCCTGTAGCTCCGCTTGGGAGGCAGAGAGTCATGCTCGGTGTGGTGGGCAAGGGAGCTCTGGAATTTTTTGCATTCCTTGGTCCCTGTGCCCCTGATGACAGGGGGGTGCCCTTTCTTTTGTAACCTCCTCTCCGCTGCTGTTTCCCCTGCTGGCCTTGTTGCCTACGAAAGGGCCGACGCCTGGATGGGGTTAGCTCAGACTTATACATTTTGTGGACCTCAGAAACTGTTTTTCATGAGTCCTGCAAGCCTGTGATAATCTTTTCTGCCTCCTGCCGAAAAGAACTGATCCTTGAAAAGGGGTATCCAGGACAGCATCCTGCAAATCCTGGCAGAAGCCCGGGACCCTCAACCAGGAGTAGTGCCAGAGGCATATCCCCATGGCAGCTGCTCTGGCAGCAGTGTCTGCAGAGTCATATGAGCACCTGAGGACGCATTTGCCAATGTCAGCACCCGACTGTAGGACGGCTAAGAGGTCTGACTTATTAGTGGAGTCACGCTGTGACCAAGCCAGGTCCACAGCTTTGTTCCAGACAGACTTCTGATACATCACCGTGTGTGCCAGAAAATTTAAAGACCGGACTGTACAAGTGGCCGAAGAGTACACCTTCCAGCCAAATTGGTCCATCTTTTTGGACTCCTTATCCGGTGGTTGGGAGCTCATATGCTTCGGTTGTTGAGTCCTACATATGTGACCGTAAAGATCACACAGTCCGCTTTGGGTTGATCGCTCAAATGTGGTTCCTCCCTAGGGGTCCTATATAAGCAGTCAACTTTCTTAGAAACCACTGAGGTTGTGAAAGGGTGCTTCCAGGCTAGTTTCATAACGTCTTGAAAGGGATCCACTAATGGTGGAATGACTAAAGGTTCTGTGTCCATGGCCCCTAAGAATTTCACCAGGCAGTGTCTCTCGCGGTCTAAATCTTTTGTCTCCCACTGGTTAAGGAACTGAATGTGTCTCATTACATCTAGGACAGTGGGACAGTCCGGAGGAGACCTCGGGGAATCTCTCCTTGGATCCGGAGATGGAAGAGACAAGTCGTCTACTGACGAGTCATAAGAGGAGCTGCCAGTGGACGCCTCCGAAGATGTGGACCGGTGTCCGCTGGAGTGACTTCAGCGTCTGGAGGAGGATCTGGACAATGGGTGACAACCGTGCTTCCATCGTCCTTGAGATTCTTGTTCATTGCCCCCTGGAGCCGAGAAGGCTGGCATCCGGAGTGGGGAAGGTGATCTGCACGCAGGAGGGGTCGGTTGGCTAGGTGGAACTGGAACAGGGGTCCCAGTGGTGGTGGGGTTCGGCTCCGGTAGTCTGGGCAATAGATCCCCTTTAATAGTGTTCCACCAATTGGTGAATAGAGCACCGACCTCTGCCAAAGGGACCATGGGGACTGGCTGTGGGTCTGACTTCGGACTGGGGCGTCTGAGGGACCTGGCGTCAGACCCTTTGGTTCAGTCCCCCATCGTCAGGTCTGATGATGCTGCTGTATCGGGCGTGAGGTCTGGTGGTGTCTCATCCCTGGATGTTGGGGGCCCTGGCATCTGGTCACTGAGCTGCCGAGGGGGAGGTAGTGACGGAGTGAGTGATGCCTGGTCTGTGGCTCTGTCAGAGGCAGACTTCAGGTCTGTGGTCGGACCCTTTTTATAGCTCTGTGGATCAGACAACGGCTTGGAAGGTGTCGTCTGCTCCAGCTCTGTAGTGGAGTCAGAGGGCATTGGGGACTGTCGTCGGTCCAAAGCTGATTATGGCTTGGAAGGCGAGCGCAGATTCTTGTGACGCTTGTGTTCCTGACGTGTCTTGGTGTTGTTGGACCCTGTTGTCTTGTCAGACGACCCAGAGGCAACGGGCTTGTGAACAGCAGGTACCAACCTGCCGCCCGACGAAGTGTGGGCCGATCCTTCTGGCTGAGACACTAGCGAGAGCTTTAGATGGAGGCCACGAAATGGGGGCCTGGGGAACGTTTCTAGCCCGGAAGACTCCTCACCGGACGCCTGGGTGGAGGCGGAGTCTTCCTGATGGTAACATCACAACATTATTTGTCACCACCTCCTGGACCTGGTAGAGCACACTCCGGAGGGTACATCCTGGCCCATCGGGGCCATCATGGTCCTGCCAGGTCCTGGTATTTTTCCTCCATTTTTCCTCCCACGCCTGTGCAATGGGCGCAGCAGCTGTCTCCACCTCTGCGGAGGCAGCCAAGCACCCTGGATATGAGCCGAACCCCTCTTGTTGTGCTGACGCATGCAGCACAAACCCCCTACCCTGAGGAAGGAGAGCAGTCCTCCGGACGCTCAATCCTCATCTCCCCAGCCAACCCCCGAACGACCAGAGTCCGTTCCCGGACCCGGGTCACTTGCGTGGCGTGAGTTGTGGTATCCAACGCCTCAACCCTCAGCACCACCGGGCTGGCTCTGGGAAGGGATTCTGACCTGGACCTATCCTTGTCTCGATGATGGTGCTTCCTGCTCAATTTCTTCTCTCTAAGGGAGTAGTCCTTGGCTGAGGAGGAAGACGAGCTGCGCACCGAGTGGGTCTGCTGCATGGCGGCCACCTGTTGTTCAAGGAGGTATGCTTTTAGTTGTCAGGCAGCGGATGCGGGTCCTCCTATTGAAGCTGAGGCAATGCAGGCAGGCATCCGGCTTATGGTCGAGGACTAGGCACAGAAGGCAGGCTGAATGGCCATGTTTTGCTGGGATCTGTTTGCCACACGCGCACTTCAATTTCCACCGCTCTATAGATAAGGTTGCCTAGGTAGACATACATGATGAATTTAGTAAAATTTGAAGAAAAACGGTAACTGCGCAAAGCGCGAAAGATGGTGGTCGACTGGAAGCAGGAAGTGTCCATGGAGCCGAGATGCATAGGTCAACGGTGGAAAAAAAACTGAGGTGGTGCCGGGGGACTGCCCCTTTATACTATGGGAGATGTTGGGGGTGGGGCCCATGGCAGGGGGTGGCCCCCCACCACAGACTGCCAACTAGAATTTTTCCGTGGGGTCCTGCCTAATGGTAATAGCCTGCTGCAAGAGCGCTATCTCAAAGTGAGATCGGAAGTAATGGCCACTAAGAAGGAAGTCTTCCTGGTCAGAAAGTTTAAGTCACAGGAGGCTAGAGGCTCAAAGGTTTACGGGTGAGCATATCTAGCACGAGGTTGATATCCCACACGGCCACCGGTTTCCTGACCAAGGGTCTAGTGTGTTGGATACCCTTGAGGAATCTCAAGTAGATGTAACTGAGCCAGTGACATGTTCTTCACTGGCACGTGGTAGGCAGCAATGCGCAGAGAGGTGTACCTTCACTGTCGAGGATTGCAGTTCTGCATTTGACAAGTCTAAGAGGTACTCCAACACTTCATTCGGTGGGCAACAAAACGAGTCCAGTGTGGACTTTTTTTTTTTTTTTTTACACACCAAATGGAAAATTGCTACCACTCAGTTGTGTAAGTTTACTAGTGGAAGGCTTGCATTAAGAGGATTTCGGAGATCCTGTGAAAGACCGCAGACCTACCACTTCTACCTCTTCAGGTAGCCAGGCATGGAGATGAAGGGAGCACAGGTTGGGGTGAACCGGGGTCCCTGTGTCAGGAGGTCTGTCTGAAGAGGAGCTTCCTCGGGAGGACTTCTGACAACCCTGCTGATTAAAGGAAGCCATATCCGACGAGGCCAATGCAGGGTGATGAGGATCATCCTGCCCCCCACCCCCTCCGTGCCTTCAGCCTGAGCAGCACCCTCTGAACTAAAGGAAAGGGAGGAAATGCGTACAGAAAAGTGTCTTGTCCACCACAGTCTGAATGCATCCTGACAGAAAATGTCAGGGTTCTGGATTCTAGAGCTGAATAGAGGCAGTTTTGAGTTGAGTGGGGATAGGAAAAAAGGTCCAGATCTGGACTGTCCCGCTCATTGAATAACAACTGCACACCACTGGGGTGAGCAACCATTCGTGGGAACCCACCTTCAACTGCTGATGTGATCTGCTAGGTCATTCTGAATTCCTGGCAGCTAGACTGCCTGAATTATCATGCTTGAGACATCACTCCCACCCCTTCATTGCCTCCCTGCACAGAGGGGAAGAGTGCGCTCCACCCTGCTCATTGATGCAATACATCATGGCTTTATTGTCCATCTGAAGGAGAATACCTCGTGGTAGAGGACATCCTTCAGGACTTGGAAGTGTATAGGACAGCTCCCATCTCTAAGACATTTATGTGAAGATGAGACTCCTCCTGGCTCCACACTCTCTGAGTGCGGAGGTCTTGACAGTGAGCTCCCCACTGGTCAGAGATGTATCCGTGGTGATGGTGATCTGAAATGCTAATGGGGCAAAGGGTATACCTTGCAGAAGTCTGTCTTCCTGTGTCCACCACGCAAGTGATCTTGTCAGGGGTTCCATGACTTTTATGTGAAAGGACTGTGGGTGCATGGTCAGAGACCACCATGTACTGAGCATCCACTGTGTGGTTCTCATGTGGAACCAGCCAGAGGCACTTATGAAAGTAGCAGAGGCCCCAAGGCCCAGCATCCGCTACATGGACTGGGTTCATATAAGGTTACTCTCTGTGAGGAAGAGCCATCTGACCAAAATGGATCACCCAGGCCCCTGGGGGGAAGGCTCTCGCTAGGAGGCCTCCGGGGGCCATGAAGAGAAGATGAGAGGCTTGAAGCTGTGACTTTAGCAGGGTCGGCAGTACCTTCATGGAAGTGTCCTGTATGTCCAGGGATGTGAACCAGCCATGCACTGGAGAGGTGGGAGGAGATTCCCTATGGAGACAATCCTGCCTTGAACAAAGACCTATTTTGTTTCTAAGGTTGAGAATAGGGCGCATGCCACCTGTTCTTTTAGGGACCAGAAGACTACGAAGAAGGTCCTGAATCTCCGAGGTGAGAAGGTCTGACTGTGAAGTGGGGAGACTCTGCTGCCATTTGGGGGGATAGTCGAGCAAGTCTCCGATAGGCTGAGGGAGCACGCCTTCCAGAAAATCCGGGGGACCCACTTGTCTATTGTTATAGATTGCCATAGGCTGAAAGTGTGTCAATCTCTCAAGGTAGGGTGAAGTTCCACCTCAGGCAGTTGCGATGGAACCCAGACTGATGTCTCGGAGAGTGGCACTTGGCGCTTTTGGGCCCTGTGCCTTGAGCTGCGTCTTCTTCGCGGCTGATAGGGTTGAACTACTTAAAGACCCCTCGGTCCCCACCTCGCAGGACTGGTTGTTGCAAAACTGACGACGGTTCCAGCCACCCTGAGGGGCGGAAGGAGTCAATCTGGGCTGTTTTGAAAGCAGCTACTTGAGTGCCGAACAGGTGAGAATCATTGGAAAATCCTGATGTGCTAAGTCAGGAAAGTAATCCGACACAGATCTCAGCAGTAGCTGCCCTGGGGGCAGAGTTGTAGGGCTCTACAGAGCTTTTTGCAGCAGCGACTGCTTGTTTCCCCAAGGTGTCAATATTGCAAGATTCCTTACTGATAAGATGAACTGTGGACCCCTGAGGGAGAACAGCCTCATCATTCCCTACTCGGACAACCATAGTACCTGCAGAGGGTTGTGAGCTAAAAAGTATCGCTTTCTAGGAGGGGCATTGAAGGAATCAGAGCTGGCCTTCCCCACACCACATGCGATAAGATGTCAAGGAGGGTGGGCAGAGGGTGCAATGTTCTTGAGCATGGCAAACTCGAAATGCAAAAGCCACTCCTGGGTCTACATCAGAGGTCTGCAGAGCCAGGTAGAACCCATGTCCTAAGGAGAGACTGAAAAGATATGGCTTCAACCAGGGTTCAGTTAGGATGAGGAGTTCACATCCAGGCTGTAAAACAAGTCATCCTGCCATTGCCAGAATGATGAGGTCCAGATCAGACTCATCATGCTCCACATCCGCCTCATAGAAACAGGAAATACCCAAGCAAGGCCAACCTGGGCAAGGGGTAGACCGGAGGGCACCTGGGTCCGGAAACAAGCCCGCCCCCAAAGACCCCGACTCCGCACCAAGAAGACAGCACCGCACGCGACACCAAAGTCAACAGTGCGACACGCAGCACCGAAGATGACGACACCACACACGGCACTGAAGTTGATGGCACCACACGCGACACCGAAGCCAAGGGGCCCGGAGAACAGCCATCCCTGAAAGGAGGTGGAGGAGTGGTACCTGTGCTGGACCCTGTGGGGAACAGCGAGGGGGGGGGCTAGGCACACTGGATCAGCGTAGACAGAATCAGCACCGGAGAAAGCACCGAATGCAGATCCAGGACTGAAAACCCCGGCCGTGGCCCAGTGGTGTCAAAGCTTAAAGGCCTCGGCACCGGAACCACCGGCAAGGTCAAATGAGCCAACACTGAATCCACTGCTCTAAAGAGCTGCCCAAAGATGAAACTGTCCAAAAAAATTCCCCCAAGGGACAGAGAAGGGCCCCAGTGACAAGAGTCCAAGCCACTGAGAGCAAAAGCCACCGAGAAACCCGGAGGGCTCTTGACTACCAGAGGCTCCTTGACAGACATACCAGAGGGTGACCTTTCCTCTTCTGATGAGCTCGAGGTCAAGGAGTGCCAGATTCCTGACCTGGATTGAGAACGGGCCCGCTTCTTTGCATCTGCGGGAGGACTCCCCTCCCTTCTGGACACTGGACTGCCTGTGGCCAGACCCCTCGGAGAGTGTGGGCGGACCAGACACAGCCCTGCTGCCAGAGCAGCCTTTTGAAGAAGAATCCTTACCATCACCGAGACCGTCCAAGGCTGACTCTGTCGATGTGCAGGGCTGACAGAAATCTTTTTTCTTCTTCTTCATTTTTTTTTTAGTAATAAACAAGAAAAGCATTTAAAATTAATTGAACGACTAAAAGCTGCTGTCATACAGACCAGAAGTTTGACTCCCGGTGGGCGAGCGACGTCATCACTAAAGCGCACTTGACGGCGGGAAAAAAGCAACTGAGGCGGTTAGAGAGTCGACGCCGAGATAGCCCATACAGGTTTGAGCCAGCCTCGGGGTGCCGCGCATGCGCAGTCCTATCTCGGTGCCAGCCATCCTGAAGAATTTTGGCTCCCGCTGGGTCCTAGCACCTCAGGTGTAGTCCCATTAATGTTAATGAATGGTGAAGACCTTTAGTCCAAGAAGATGTTATCTTCCTGCTGGAGACGCATATGTCTCAACTAGAACATGAGAAACTAGGACGCAATGGGAGATATTAGGTTTATGACTCCACTTAATGCCTGGGTAAGAGGCATGGCACAGTAATCTTGCTCCTCGATAGCACTCCATTTCTCCCTCACGATGTCTATAATGGCCCATGAGGTTGTTATGTAATAGTGACTGGGACGCTGTTTGACAAACAAGTAAAAATGGCTAATGTAAACCTCCAACACAACTGGGATAAAAGGGTTCTCCAGATATCGTCTCTAAACTGCTCCCATGCTGCAGGGCCAACTAATTATGGCTGGAGACATTAATTTGGCTTTCTCACAAGAACTGAACCCCACTAACCTGGCAGAATTCCAAGCCATGCTTTCTCAAAAACATTTTAAGTAGAGTATTGACTGTTTGGGTATTCTGGACATATGGCGGCAAATCTTCCCAAAGGGCAAAGATTTTACGCACGGCTCCCCTAAACATGGGAGTAAAGCCCACATAGATGATATCCTCCCGACATACAAACATTTCTCCACAATTCAAGATATGGGTTATAGCCTGCAACTGTTATCTGATTACCACCCGGTATATCTAAAAATGAAAATAATGTACTCACTGTAATTTGTAATCTTCCAGAATGGCAATATAGCCTAGACTGGGCTGGCAGTATAGCCTAGAGGTTAGAGGAATGAGGTGTGAACGAGCTTGACACATCCAGCAGACCAGACCTGAGTTTGATTCTCACAACCTCCACTTGCACACTGTGCGACTCTGAGCAAGTCACTTAACCGCCAAGTGCTCCCAGGTCGCCCCTGAAAACAGGCACTTGTGCCTAGTGTGCCTTACCCGGTTACCAAAGACTAAAATAAAAATTAAAAATAAGAATATCTTCGCCATTCAGTTACATTTATGGGTCTAAGGCGCAGGTGCTAGGACTCTGCAGAAGCAAAGTCTTTTACAGCCCAGAAGGGGACTGATGTCGGTGCTAGCACTGCCCATGAGGTAGTTGTAGTGCCGTTGTGCACCTGGGTTGGCCAGTAACCATCACTAGCCCCCTCCCTCCCTTCCTTAGTTCTGTTCGCCAGGACAGAAAAATGAAAATTACGTACCTACCGTAATTATGATCTTTCTGTGTATCTTCACCATTCATCACATTTGGGTTACTGGATGGAGGTCATGACCCGTCGGGAGCTTCTTTTTTTTTTTGATGGGTGGAGTTGATGACAGCATCGGCGCCGCCTTGAGGCCGACGTGACTGTGTGGCGCCTGTGGGTTGGTTGCCAGTCGACTCCGCCCCTGCCGGCCAGTTCTGAGTCGGAGAGGTGAGGAAAGGGATGGAGGGTGGGACAAGGAAGTCCAAGGGACAGACAAAGGAAAAGATACATAAACCAAAAGGAGAAATAAATGACTAAGAGGACAGAAGAAGAAGGAAACTAAGAGGATTGAGTAGGGGCCTCAATCTCTGGAAGTAGGCAAAAGGAGAGAGGAGGAATTTAGGGAAAGTTTGAGAGGTGAGGGAGAAGGTAGCAACCATTGACTTGTCTCCAGATTGTATAGGAACTGCAAGCAGAAGCCAAAAGGCTTAATGACAGAATTCAAGACACGGAATTACTGGCAATAACTCCAAAGGCAGAAAACGGTTATTCTGGAAGAAAGATAGGACACAGGGACACCCTCCCCAACAGGGAAAGGATTTTTGGTGTAAGAAAAAGTAGTTTTTTTTGTTTTGTTTTTTTAAATAAGGAAGGATATGTCCAACAGACAAAGAAAATTAAGGATTCATGGGAACAAAGGAAGAGTAGAGAATGGAGGGCAACTGCCAACTCCCACCCTACAGGGATGGAGCCAAAGCACTGGAGAAGGAATGCCCCCAACGCTGACCACACTCCCCTTAGAAATATAATCCCCCTATCTGCCCCTGTTTATCCCACTCCTGACAAAGAAAGGAGGGGGGCAAGGGAGGGCACAGAGAGGGAGGGGGACCCAGAGACTGAGGCCCCAGGGGGATGGCGGGCGGGACTGTCATGAATGGTGAAGATACAGAGAAAGATCATAATTACGATAGGTACGTAATTTTCATATCTTATCTGTGTCAATCTTCACCATTCATCACATTTGGGTGAGTGCCGAGCCCCCCAAAGGGGGTTTTAACCCTAAAGGACAGAGTCCCTTAGCTCTCAGTGGGTGACACACTAAGAGGGAAAAGCTTCAGGGCCTGGGGAGGTCCGAGTGTGGAGATAGTGAGACGGGGAACCCCCGGAGGGGGAAGGAAACTACCCCGACAAACGCTGTCTTGTTTTACGGGAGAAGAGGTAGGTTCTCTGGTGAGCGGACTTAATCACCCTACGCCGGGCCAAGGGTGACAACTGGGAAGGATGTAGCCATGCCACCTGCCTGGTGCAGATTGCTGTCCCTACGACCCTGGTAGCTACCTTGTTGGCATCATATGATGCCCTCACTTGGTGCCTTACTGGGGACCTGTCATGGTGGAGGGCGCGAAGCCCACCAGGAGCGTCCAGCTGCGTCAATCCTGACTGAGGATGAGGCATGGAACCTGGAGACTCCGCGAGGGCACAATCCCGCTGGCAGAGATCCCTATGGGTGGGAACTCTGGAGAAGGGTCTCTGCCAGCGTCACGAAAGGGAGCAGGCCAGGGGGCACCACAAGGGTGTCCTCGCTGAAGTCGCCTAGAAAGGTGTGCGCCAAGTGCTCTGGATTGCTTTGAGTAGGAGGGGTGATGTGCAGGTCCTCCAACATCCTCACGAGGAGTCGCTGATACTTGGTGAGATCAGCAGCTGGGAAGATGTGGACAGAAGGCTCCTCTCCCCCAGAAGAAGGGGATGAGGAGTCAGAGGACCTCAACTGCTCAGAGGGTGGCTGCTCAGGGGAGGTTGAAAAACCTGTCTGTCCAATGCCCTGACATAAGCAGGGAATCGAGCAGCCACGGCCCTGAACTGCTCCCAGGAGAGAGGCCCACTAGGACCAAGGATGCCTGGGAGCGCCGGAGAATGTGGCAGAGGGATAGGGGCAGAGCTGACAAGAGAAATTGACTGACCTCCGCCTGGGCTAGGGAGCGCACCAGGAGCACTAGGAGAAGAAGGTGCTCTGGAAGACCCCACAGCTGACAACTGAACAACCATTTTGGAACTGCCTTGGCTGCGCCCGGAAGAACCCCCACCATGAGGTGACCGGGGCCCTGTAGGTCCAGAAGGACGGTCCCCTACCTCCAAAGAATGGGGCCCTCTCAAAGAAACCGAAGGGGAAGAGCAGAGATCCGCGCTATGGCTTCTCCCAGAGCACGGGTGGACTCCAGAAAAGGTCGGACACAAAGCCCATGCCCCTCGACTGAACTGGAAGCGCCCTCCTCCTCGAGAGAGCCAGCCTAGGCAACTGATAGCCCTGGCCGGCCCCCGAAGGAGCTATCCAGGGTGCAGCACCCACCCCTCCCGTGGGTGCTCTGATCGGCCCCAAAGTTGGGCGATCTAGGCACACCACCTGAGGGGGTACCACCGCTGAGGGGTCAGAGAACCCTCCAATGCCCGGCTGCAGTGAAATGGTGGCCTGCACCACTGCCTGCTGGTCAGAACTCCTGACCCCAGCCCCAGCAGTCCCTGCCCGCTCCTCAGAAGGGGGCTGACTCTGGCCTGTCGAGGACACTAAGAGGGTGCCCACGCCAGCAGCTAACTCCAAGGAGCCAGACTGCCCATCTGACTCAGAGTCCGACTCCTCCTCCAAAGAGGTGGAGATCAAAGTCCTGTGCCAAACAGTTGGCAGGCGCCTGCTGCCATCTCGACCAGATAGGGCACCAGAAACAGAGACTGCACCCGAGTCGGTACCAGTGTCCTCCGCAGCACCGCAAACGGTGGCAGAAGAAGACACGGCTCCAATCAGGGCAGCAGTCTCCGAGCCAGAAGCCGACACAGCACCGTCCCATCCCATGGCACCGCAAATAGCGCCGAGGACAGAGACGGCACCGATGATGGCTCCGACAGCGCGAATGGCACCGGTGGCCAGAACCCCCATGGTGCCGCGATCGTCTCTACGGCGCCCACGAGCAGTGTCGAGGACAGAGACTGTGCCGATAATGGTTCGATAATGCTCTCGACGCCGAGATCCGAATCCCACCAGCGCCGCGCCTCAAGCCCGGAACCGTGAGCAGCCCCAGACTGGACACGCACCGTGCTCAACCTCGGCGCCATCCAAACAGTCAGAGATGGCACCGTAGAACCTCCCACAGTGCCACTAGCACTATCAGCTCTGCGAACAGCACAGACAGCAGCCACGGCGCCGAGCGATGGACAGGCACTGACTCGTAGGCCCACGGCATCGCTAACGGCGCTGAGACTCGAAATGCCGAGACGCGCTGGTGATGGCGCCACCCGGCCTTCCGAGCTGCAGGTCTGACACCAGAGGAGCCTCGCTCGGGGGCGACACCACGCGATGCCTCCTGCCCGCCTCTCCCGAGAGGGAAGGGGCCCTCCGCATCATGGGGAGAAGCTCGCCACGGCTAGGCTACGAGGCCGAGGTTCTTCCTCCTCGCTCTGTAGAACCGAGAGGGACCAGGAGAAAGGCCGAGAGAACGTGGCTTGGCCCCGAGTGTGCGCCCGACCCCGAAAGTTGGGCGGAGTCACCACTTTCCACGCTGCTGCTCGATGACCCAGCAGTCCATGGAGAAACAGGCGTCGCACTAATCCATGTCGTGAAGCGGGTCAAGGCATGTGAGGCAACGGTCGTGCTGGTCGGTGACGGAGTATTTTCAGCCACATGGGCACCGTTGCATGGGGGGGCCGTCCTGTCTTTGAAGTTTTCTTGTCCTCCGACCAAGACATGATCTACAGAGAAAAAAAACACTAAAACAGACTCAACGTCGCAGTACAATAAAAGTAATGGAAAGATCTTACCAGGCGACGTCGAGTGTGGCGAACAGAACTGGCAGGAGGGAGCCGACGGACTACGGCACCGAGGAAATGACACGGAGTCAATAGAAAAATTAGATGCAAAGCAGGTAGGACTCAGTTTCTTCTCTCGAAGCTCTCACGAGGTGACCTCGACGGCGGGAGATGAAGAACTGGTGGGAGGGCGGAGTCGACTGCATATAACGGCCAACCCACGAGTGCCATGTAGTGTGTCAGCCTCGAGGGCGGCGCGGATGCTGCGTTGACTCCGACCATCCAAAAAAAAAAAAGAAGCTCCCGTTGGGTCATGACCTCCAGCCAGTAACCCAAATGTGATGAATGGTGAAGAGTGACACAAATAAGATCAAGTGGGAGTGAAAGACAGAGGGCTATAGACTCCTAGACCAAAGGGATAGGAAAAGGATACAAGACATAAAAATAATAAACACAATAAAACCGACTACCAACTTGGGAGAATGAAGGGTTGGGCCTAAGGGTGGCACAAGGGTAGCGGGTTTAAGAGTCACAGCCCACCTCAGCCACCTGGATAAGAACATGGGGGACGCAGCCCTGGCACAGAGCTCTAGCTGGAGTAAAAGGACAGAGGACATCAGTGTAACAGGAAGGCACAATGCCAACAACCTGCCAGTAAGTGTGGATTGAACAACATATCCATGTCCCTAGAAATAAATAATACACTGCACCTGCCTCTCCCTAGGTCAGATGTTGAGCCTGTAACTATTGTGAGATCCAGAGACTGCCACATGACATAGGGTCAGAGCACAGGCACAGAAAAAGTTGCCAGCAGCTAGGGGATGAGACTAGGAAATATCCCCTCAGGAAGATGGAGCTAGTGCAAGTGAAAAAGGGGAGGGGGGGGGATGAAAAATACTACTGTTCTTTTTTTCCCTGCGAAGGGGGCCCACTTTCAACTTTTTTTTTTTTTTTAATTCCGCAAAAGGATAGCTGAGGGAAAGGACAAGAGTCTATCCAAAGAGTAACACGAAGGAGAATTAAACCTCAAGGGAAAGGAGAAGCTCAGAAGGAGAGGCAAGGCGTGCTAAAGCACTATCATAACAGGGTGAGCTGCCCAGAGGCACTGACTCTTACCTGACCATGGGATGGTGGGCAGGTGTGTGACTGAATGGTGAAAATATTCTGGAAGATCAAGAATTACAGTGAGTACGCAATTTTCATATCTTCCAAGAATAAATTTTCACCACTCAATCCCACTTAAGGATTAGAATACTAAGCTTTCCTCAGAACAGAGGAGGTGTTTGCTCACCCTGAGGGAAAACTGACCCTCAGCCCTTTGGTGGGGAATAACCAATGGAGGTCAGGGACTCCTAACAGTTCCAGCAGCACCCAAGACTACTAAGGGACAGGTATAAGCTCCCTTCGCCTGGGAGCAGGAGGGTGCCCTGACAACTCACGCCTTATCCTACCGAAAAAAAATGAGTCCCCTGGTAATGCGAGTTAAGCACCCTACATTGGACCAGGGGTGACAACCAGAAGAGGCGAAGCCATGCCATTCATTGAATGCAGATTGCTGTTCCCACCAGCCTGGACGCTACCTCGCTGGTGTTGTACAACGCCCTTGTTTACTGCCTCGCCAGCTCCATGCCTTGAGCGGAAAGGCAAATGATCTGCCTTGTTGACTCGCTATTGGGCATGGACACTAATAGATGTCTCAGAGTTGCCCACAGGTGCTTACTGCAAGTTGCCTGATGTGTCGAAGTGCTCAACACAGTGTGTACCCTTCCTATCAACCGATATCCCTACGAAACTACGACTATAAAATATATATGGCTATTTTGGCCCATATATTGGAGACCTTACTCCCTCAAATAACAGATCCGGACCAAGCAGATTTCATTTGCAACCGCCAAGCCCATGACAGTGTTAGGCAAACCCCTTTACTACTGGACTATGTTGTGACACACAACATCTCATAGGCATTATTAAGCCTTGACACCGAAAAGGCTTTCAATCGGGTGGCATGACCCTTTCTTTGGGTAGTACTGACAACATTCGGCTTTCCAGATACCTTTGTGGCATCCTTATAGAATATTTACTCACCCTCCCATTCATTTTTTCATTTAAACAGCTCACTGTCAGACCCTTTCCCACTAGCCCGAGGAATGCGATAGGGATGCCCCTTGTCCCCTCTTCTATTTGCACTGTATTTAGAACCTTTAGCCATCCATATCTGCCAATCCCCCTTAATATTGGGATTACCACTGGGAGGTAGAAAATATAAGCCCTCTGTTTGCACATGATCTGCTCCTCACGCTTACTTCACCCAAGACCTCTATCCCCTTGGTATGGGACATAGTTCGATATTTTGGACAACTATCAGATTACAAAATAAATAATACAAAATCTGAAGTCCTACTCGATAACTTTTCCCCTTCCGTTTCCCTCAAACGGGATTTCCGATTTAAATGGCATAAGACAGCTTTTAAATATTTAGGAATCAAAATCACAAACTTAGATCATTCTGAATTATTAAACCTGGAGCCCCTTACACAGCAGGTAATGGAAGATCTTTAACACTGGTTCCAGCTATATCTAAGCTTCTTTTAATGAACAGAAACTGTTCGACAGAATACCCTTCCACAAATTCTGTATTACCTTCAAACACTACCGTTCATGCTTGATAAACTCTACTTCAGAGCATGGCACAGGTTAATCTCCCCGTTTCATTTGGAATGGGGAAAAAAAAAAAGAATTAGGTTCTCAGTGTTACAGCTTCCAAGGGAGAAAGGAGGGGTAAATCGTCCTAGCATAATACATTATGTGCTAGCATCACACTTCAGAACCATTCTGATCTGGATTGCTCCCTTCTTAAATCTATATTGGAAACAAATTGAGCTTGTGCTACATGACCTACATAATTATGACCCATATCTGTTTGGGAACCCCCCCCCTAACTGTTAACCCCTATCTAGATTCCATCAATATATGGCTACCACATTGAAACAATGGCTGGTGATTTATAACCGGTACCTTTCCCTGGCACAAAGATTCCATTTATAAGCCACGGCATATGACACCATCTATGGCCCGAACCTGTGGGAGGGGGCCCTCTGAAGTTGGGCCAAATTGGGACTTTGTCATATCTATCATGTACTTATTGCCTCAGGGACCATCCCTTTTAGTAATCTGCAAACCAGGTACGGTCTCTGAGCAGCAGACCACTACTGATATCTACAGCTAAGATCCTACATAAGAGGCAAGCCATTAGGATCACCAAAGCTCACCACAAAAACTTCCTGCTCTTCCCCAACTTATAATTTCATATCTGCAGGGACATACTCTAGACCATATCATAGGTCGTGCCTACAAAACCTTACACAAGACCTCCCAAGAAACTACTACCTCTATTTTACAGAAATGGAACTTGGCACATCTCATACCATTGAGACTTGGGACCAAATTTGGCACACACGCATATCGCCCGACATCCTCCTCATACTGGAGGGAGTTTTTGTGAAGTGCCGGTTTCGATATTTCAGCTCCCCGGATACAGTAGCTAAATACACAGATCAGACCAGGACGGCGTGTTGAAGGGTTGTGGCCACCCCCTGGCTACTACAACACATATCTTTTGGAAGTGTCCACATATCCAACCATTCTGGCAGGAAGTGGTAAATCAATTAGAGGATATATTTGACTGCCCGGGTGTGATTACTCCGTCCTTGCTGCTGTTGGCTATTCCAGTGGACAATACTACGTTAGATCGCCTCAGCCTCAGCCTGCTCCTCACAGCGGCTATTGCTGTAAAGAAAGTAGTCACCTGACTCTGGCACACCACCAAATCTCCCACCCTTGGAATCTAGAGATCAACTATGCTAGATATATATAACATGAAAAGACTGACGTATGGGTCTCAGGACAAACTCCCTCTATTTGAAATCAGATGGCAGAAAACGTTCCTACATCAACTGGCACACTATCTCGACTCTGTGCCATACAGAGGTGGACCCCTAACCCCCCCCTTCCCCAATCATTTCCACTGCTCAAATATAACTTGGGCTCTATATCCAAACTCAAGGTTGCTTTCTTTCTCTTCTCCCGTATCTTTCTTCACCCTAAATGAAGCAGCCCCTAACAGGAGAAAAATACTAATTTCGGATACCGCATGAAAAATCTACGCATTGTACCAAATTATTTAGAGGTTTCTCCCTTCCCTGGCTATCTGCTCTTCTTCTTGCTCGCTATATTTCATTTTCCTAATACCTGTCTGAAGTTCCTTTCCTCTTCCTTATCACTTAATCACACAAGTGTACAATGAATGAATATCTGAAATGTTACTCCTATGCTCTAGACACATACTAGACCCTGGCTGAGGCCCAACAAAAATGTGACTCCTAGCACAACATTGTCAGATATTAAGTACCTGAGTTCATATATATGAAATTTAAGTATAATTTCTATGTATCTCACCTAACGTATGTGTGGGACCCTGAATATGACAAACAAACAAAAAAAAAAAAAGGTTACTCACCTGTAACAGCAGTTCTAGGAGTGGTATATGTTGTTCATCCACACGTATTGGTATGTCCTTTCCCTTTAAATATCTTGCTGGAAGTCTTAAAGCTGGCTTCTCCCACCCACCCACGTGGTATATCCCTCGGCTCCGCCCCTTGACGCCAGATCTTGCCCGCTGGAAGCAGTGGTTTTGCATCGAAGCCGGGGAGGTTGGGTGGGTCTGTGTGGATGAACAACAAATACCACTCCTAGAAAGTACAGTTATGTAAGAACTTACCGTAACAGTAGATCTTCAAAAGGAGCTCTTGCAGCAGGTAATACCATTAGGATTAAGGCCGCCAGGCGTTAGGACCCCACAGAAAAATCTTCTAGCTAGCAGTCTGTGGCAGGGGACCGCCCCCTATGTCAGACGTGGTATAAAGGGGCGGTCCCCTGGCGCCACCTCAGTTCTCCTGTCGGAGAAACCCGGCTGAAAAAAGATGGAGAACCGAGGAGGCTGTCCCATCCCCAAAGAGAAGATGTAATATTTGTCCCCGGGGGCAGGTGAGTGGGAAAGTCACCAGCTGCAAGAGCTCCTCTCAAAGATCTACTGTTACGGTAAGTTCTTATGTAGCTGTACTATCTCACTTAGAGGGGGAGATCTTGCAGCAGGTAATACCATTAGGACTGAGTCCCAAGCAATGCCCAAGAAGAGACCCAGATCGGAAGGGTGGAGGACAAAAAAGCAATGGAAAATTAGGAGAGAAGTCCCTGAAGGACTGCTAGGCCGAAATCTGCTCTCCTTCTGGAAGCAATGTCCAGACTGTAATGCCTCACAAAAGTGTCCACTGAACTCCAAGTAGCGGCAGCACAGAGGTCTGCTGATAAAACATTTCGAAGGGAAGCAAAGGATGTCGCTATCCCTCTGGTGGAGTAACCCCTTGCCAGTCCCAGTAGGGGCATGTTGTGGTGCTGGTAACAGAAAGTGATGCAGTGCACTAGCCACTTAGTTAGGGTTTGTTTTGTGACTGGTGCCCTGAGTTTTCTGTGGGCAAAAGAGACAAACAACTGGTCTGTCTTTCTGGTGGAACTGGTCCTAGTCAGGTAGTAATGCAAGATTCTATGTACTGTACATCCAGAGTATGCAACAATGCCTCCCCTTTGCTGGAGTACTCTGGGCAGTAAACTGGTAGTTGAATGTCCTGATTCAATATGAACTCAGAAACTACCTTTGGTAGGAACTTAGGGTTTGTACGCAGGGCTACCCTGTCCCTGTGAAAAATAAGATAAGGCTCTTTATACATCAGAACCTGCAGCTTGGAAATCCTCCGGGCTGAGGTAATAGTAACTACAAATAATGCATTCCGTGGGTCGCTGTTGAGCAGCCATGCGGGAGATAGCATATTTCTGAAGCTCCATATATTTCTATTACTTTTCTACTAATACTCATTATTTTTGAAGCTTTTTTCCCAACCTTTTTCCCCAGAGATTGATACAGTCTTTGTACAGAACATAATGGGAAAACTAAGGGCTTTACGGCTGCTCCGCTGGACTTTTTCCACCCTAGAAGTAAAAGAGGTGGTAAACCTCCCCAAAGCAAGGGCCAAAAGTTCTGATGATCCCGAGGAAGTGTCTCTGGCGATGGTCAATTCAACACTACAGCAGCTGGCCCGAATGTTTCAGGATCTGGACCGTAAGTCTGATTCGCTGACCCCCAGAGCGGCACTGGAAATGAAGACGGAGCTCAACCAGCAGACAGTGAATAAAATGGAGCAGAATTTGAATAAGTCAATGGATGTTTCGACTAAACTAGTTGGGGACACTACTGTGCTCTGCCGTCGGATTGAGGTGCTGGAAAATCAAGTACGGGAATGGAATATCTGCATTCTGGGATTACCAGGGGCAGCGGGGGGGGGGACCCCAGGATTTCCCTCAAACTTTCTTACCTGACTTGCTTGGATTTGGCAAGGATGAGCTGCCGCTCCCTCTGGAATGGGCCTTTTGACTCACCCCCCGCAGAGTGCTGCAAGGGCACAACACCCCTAGGACATTCATGGTCATCTGTTCTGGTGTGGGGGACCGGGACCGCATTCTGGCAGTGGCAAGGAGGGGGAGATCTTTTAAATATGGAGAATCAACCCTCTCTTATCTATCCGGACCTATCATATGAGACCAGACAGCGTCGTAGATCCTTTGCCAGCATTCGTAGTCGTCTTCCGCAGTTGAAAAGCTCTCATCAGCTACTACATCCAGCCGGGTTGCGTGGAAGAACAAAGTATATTTGTTTAATGATCCTTCGGAGGTGGAGAAGGTGTTGGAACTTATACAGCAGGAGGTGTCCCAGTAGCCTGGGGCAGCTGCATCAGAAGGAGTGTGACCTATTTAAGGACTTGTTTCAAACTGTAATGTAGTGTACGTTTGTAGCTGTTCATATACTCAGTGTATATCATCAGTTTACATCAATAACTCTCTGGTTGTTCTGGGTCTCGGGGACTATCTGTTGGGTATTCATTACTCTTCAGGGGCAGGGCAGTGTTTAATGTTATATTCCTTCTCCCTTACAGCTGCCTGTTGGTATTACTTATATAAGAACTGGAACTCTCTGGGATCGTTGTTACAGTAGGTGTTACAAATGTTTCTGTCTTTTTATACAGCTGCCTGATGGATCTGAATATTTAAGATTCTAAGTTTTCTTTGGATTTGGATAAGTTTATTGATGGGGTTACTGGGTACATCTGCCTCTGTTACGGTTAGTGAGTTGTGGTAAACCTGGGGAGTTTTGTAAATATGGTTCTGTAGTCCTACAGGGCAGGTGTGGGCTGGCTGGCTAGCTCAGGCACTAGTGGGCCCAATAGGGGTCGGCTGGTGTTAATTCTCATTCTGAGGATCTCCCTGTGCTGTAGGCCTTGGGGCTAGATCTGTATTGCATGTGGTTAATTCCCCCCATGTTGTTGTTCTTTAAGGGATGGGTGACGCCATGTATGGGAAGGACTTCTGAATGTACAGTATTCTGAACCCACCTATGTTTGTCAGCTTTCTGTAAGTGTTATCTTGCATTAAAGCTTAATAAAAATATTATACAAAAAAAAAACACCTTTCAGGAGAGAAGGCGGAGCTTGCAACTTGCGGCTGGTTCAAAAGGTGGCAAGGTGAGCATTTCTAAAACAAACAGGAGATCCCAGGATGGCACTGGGTCTCTCCTGGGGGAAGTTTAATATGCAAGATACCTCTTAGAAAGGTCTTCCAGATGTCCAGTTGTGCCAGAGTCTTCCCGTTTATTGGGGCATGGTGAGCTGACAGCGCACAAAGATGCATCTTAATGGACAAGTAACTGAGACCCAAGTCCGACAGGTGGAGAAGATACTCCAGCACAGATTCCACCGGACAATCCAGGGGATCCAGAGAATGGGGAATTGCCCATAAGCAGAAACGCTTCCATTATCTTGGCGTGCGTCACCCTGGTAGAGGGTTTTCTCGCTGCCATGATCACCTCTGCCACTCTGAGGGATACTCCAAATCTATCCCTAGCTAAGTCCTCAGGAGCCAAGCATGCAGATGCAGGGAACGGAGGGCCGGATGGACCAACGTCCCTTGCTCTTGGGAGAGCAAGTGAGTGGAGAGGGGCAACGGAAAAACAGGTTATTCACCTGTAACACTAGTTCTAGGAGTGGTATATGATATTCATCCACACTTATTGGCATGTCCCTTTCCCCTTTAAGGATCACCGGAAGTCTTCAAGTAGCTCCTCCTACCCACCCGGGTGGTATAACCCTCAGCTCCGCTCCATGATGCCAGATCTTAGCCCACTGGAAGCCAGGTTTGTGCGTCCACAGCCGGGGAGGTAGGGTGCATCCGTGTGGATGAACAACATATACCACTCCTAGAACTACTGTAACAGGTGAGTAACCTGTTTTTCTAGGATTGTGGATATGCTGTTCATCCACACTTATTGGCAGACTCCTAGCAGTTCTCCGGGAGGAGGGAGGCAAGGCGCACACCCCCACTGATACTCATTTGGGAAATAGAGATTGGAGAACTGAGGCCCCAAAACCTGCATCCTGGCATGACTCAAGGTCGATGTGGTAATGGGTGATGAAGGTGTTTGCGGTCTTCCAGGTAGAAGTCTGACAGATTTCCTGGATCGGGATGTACCTGGAAGCAATAACCGATGCAGCGGTATGGCGGGTAGAATGAGCTCTTATCCCTCTGGGAGGCTCCATACCCGCCAACTCATAACACAGACTTATGCAAGATGTAATCCACCTTGCAATAGTCCGTTTTGCTGCAGGTCTGCCAGAAGCGGCTTCAGCATAGGTGACAAACAGCTGGCGAACCTCTCCCCGAATTTCCGCCGTCCTCTCCTTATGATAGGAGAGAGCTCATCTCACGTCCAAAGTATGGAGCCTGTACTCTGCCTCCGAGGTGTAATTAGGGTAGTATACTGGCAGAGTTAACACCTGGTTAAGGTGAAACTCTGACACCACCTTTGGAAGGAATTTCAGGTGGGGGTATAGGACAACCCTGTCCCTGTGGAAGACCAGATAAGGGGAGTCCACCGAAAGTGCCTGGAGCAACCCTGTCCTTCTGGCAGATATGACAGCCACCAGGAAAGCTGTCATCCATGACAAGTGTGACAACGCACACTTGTGCACTGGTTTGAATGGCTTGCTCATAAGCTTTGCCAGTACCAGCAGTAGATCCCACGGAGGTGGAGGTTCACGCACTGGAGAGGATATGTGATCCAGGCCTTTGAAAAAGCGCCCGACCACTGTCTCCTGCGCCAATGTCAGCTGACCGGCCTGCGTCCGGTAAGCAGAGATGGCTGCCAGGTGCACCCTAAGGGTCAATGACCGAAGACCCCCTTTGGACAGAGACCAAAGGTAGTCAAGAATGTTAGCCACTGGACGGGACAGAGGGTCCAGGCCCTTTCCTTGACACCAAATGGAAAACCTTTTCCATTTGAAGGCATAACATTTCCTGGTTGATTCTTTTCTGGATGCCTCCACCACGGTGAGGACATCCTCGGAAAGACCCAAAGCCTGGAACTCTAGCCGCTCAGGTACCAGGCTGAGAGGTGCAGGGATCGAAGGTCCGGATGGTACACCTTCCCCTAACTGAGAGAGATCAGGTCCAGGCATGCTGGAAGCAGCTCCAGGGGCTTGCAGCTGAGGCTGAGGAGATCTGGATACCAGAACTGGCGCGGCCAGCCTGGGGCTACCAGAATCACCTTCTCCTTGTCTCTCCTCACCTTGAGGAGCACCTTGTGGATCAAGGGAAATGGAGGGAAGGTGTAGAAGAGGCCTGGGGTCCACGGCCTCGAGAAGGCATCACCCTGCAGCGAGCCCTGCTGAGGGGGGGCAGGCATGAAACAGCCTCAGCTTGGTGTTTTCCCTGGAGGCAAACAGGTCCACCACTGGTTTGTTCCAGTGGGAGAACAAGCTGTAAACTACTTCTGGATAGAGAGACCACTCGTGGGATGTCTCGCCTAACTGGCTGAGAGCATCCACCAGATGGTTTGGGGCTCCTGCCATATGAATGGCTAGGGGATCCACCTCTAGATGGCTGACGAGGGTCCAGATGCAGAGCACCTCCCTGCAAAGCAGATGGGAGTGCATGCCGCCCTGTTTGTTGAGGTAGTACACGGTCATGGTATTGTCCGTCTGGACTTGAACCACTTGACCCTGGAGCTGAGAAGAAAAACCTGACAGTGCCAGTCTGACTGCTCTAAGCTCCAACAGGTTGAGGTGGTATCAGGACTCCTCAGGGTTCCAGAACCCATGGGCCCTTTTGTCCCCCATGTGGGCTCCCCAGCCCATGAGAGAAGCATCGGTCGTGAGGACGACTGTCGGCTCTGGGCAGACAAACGGGATCCCTTCCTGCAACCGGTCTCGGGTGGTCCACCATTGGAGAGTGTCCCACATCTTCTAGGTTACACTGATCAGCTGGTCAAAATGATCGTGGCGCTGAGTCCACTGGGTGGCCAGCTCCCATTGGAGGGGGCACATGTGCCACTGGGTCCAACGGACCACAGAGGTGCACGCTGCCATGTAACCCAGAAGGCACAGAAAGCCCCGGGCAGGGCGCAATTGCCCAACCAGAAATGATTGGGCAAAGGAGGAAAGAACCTCTGCCCTGTCCGCCGGGAGCTGAGCTGTGGCTTGACGAGAGTCAAGCTCTGCCCCGATGAAGAACATCACCTGAGAAGGCACGAGTTCCGACTTGGCCTTGTTGATCAAGAGGCAGAGTTGGGAGCAGGTCTGGAGGGCCTGGTCCCTGGACTTCTCCACCTCCTGCTGGGTGGGACCTGCTAAGAGCCAATCGTCGAGGTAGGGGTAAATTCTGACCCCCCCCCCCGATGCCTGAGATGGGCTGCCACCACTGCGATGCATTTGGTGAAGACCTGTGGGGCTGATGACAGGCTGAACGGCATGGCTCAGAACTCGGATAGGGTCCCTTCGGCTCTGAAGCGGGGGAACCGCCAATGAGACGGATGGATTGGGATGTGAAAGAATGCGTCCTGCAGATCCAGTGAACAGAATCACATATTTTGCTCCAAGGATGGTATGATCTGGGACAAAGTGACCACCCGAAAGGTGCGTGACCTAAGATACTGATTCAGGTCATGCAGATCTAGAATGGGGTGCCAGCCCCCATCCGCTTGGGCACCAGAAAGTACCTGGAGACAAAGCCTGGGTCTGCTGGAGAATCCGCCACTGAAGCTACTGCCTCACTGAGGAGGAGCTGAGCAATGTCGTCTTGGAGAACCAACTGAGTATGCATGGATACTCTCTCCTCCTGAGGAGCTTGGCTTGGCTTGGAGGGTGCTGCTCGAATTCCAGAGGCAGTCCCTGACCGACCACTTCTAAAATCCACCTGTCCGTGGTGATAACGGACCAGGCGGAAAGAAAGTAGCGGAGCCAGCCCCCCACGAGAGGACCCAGAGCTCGCGTGATGGGAGAGGGGGTGGCGGCCCCCGTCACTTAAGCAGGCTTGGAGGAGGAGGATCCGGGACCTGAACCTCAGCCTCCTTTATGGGACTGGGAGGACTTAAGCCTGCTGCTGCTGCCCTCCTTGAAAGGAGGGTTGCTGTGCCGCAGGGGAAGAGTGCCGAAAAGGCTTCTTCTTCTTCTGCAGTTTCTTGCCTGAAGAACCCGTAGCAGAAGTAGCGTCCAAGGTGGCACTGGACTGCTCAATACGCTGAAGGTGACCAGCCACACCTGGGCTGAAAAGGTCCATGCCCAGGAAAGGCACATCAGCTAGTTTGTACTGAGTATCTGTCGGGAAAGAGGAGAGTCTCAGCCAAGCCATGCGATGAGAGGCAACTGCGGCTGCCATCGAGCGGGCACAAGGATCCCCAATGTCCAGGGCTGTCTGAAGTTGCTGCTTGGCAACAGCCCGGCCCTGATCCCGGACCTGCTTGACCGTGGTCTGCATGTCCGCAGAGGTGTGTGGGAGGACTTCATCCAAAGACCCCCAAATGGGCATGGGAGAAGTGTGCCATGACGACGGCCGAACTTGCCTGACGAAGGATTAAAGATGAGGCCGCATAGACCTTTCGAGCCGAATGATCGAAGAGTTTGGATTTTTTTTTTTTGGAGGTTGGTCAGTGTCAGCAGAACTGCCAGTATGCCTGAACACAGAGGCGGTCACCAGGCTCTCGGCCGAAGGGTGCTCTGTAAACCCCGCAAGGGACCCCATGGGCACCGCATACTTGTGGGCCAATGCGGGCAGACAGAGCTGGACAGGAGGCAGGGCACTGCCAAAGTTCTAAGGCTGGGCCAACTATGGCCTCAGCCACAGGAAAGACCTCCGTCAGGGTATCTCCTCTCTTGAGGATGTCCGAGAGAGGGTACTTCGCCTTTTTCTGGATAGGTTCCAGGGGCATCCCTGTAGACTCAGAGATGAGGCGAAGAATGCCCTGAAAGGACGAATGACCTTCCTCCGTCTATATCCCACCAGCCGATTCATCATCCCTGGGATGAGAATGTAGGCCAGTCTCATCCGAATCTGAGGAATCCAGACACAATGGTTGACCGCCCAGGTCACCTTCGACATGCCAAGAGCGGTCCGGGGTGACAGTGACCGAAAGACGCCGGGGAAGCCCGGTGTTTGGTCTGTCTTCCTTAGAAGGAGCCCCTCCCACAGCCTGCTTGGGCGGTTGTTCCACCACGATTGGTGGAGAGACCGGTTTAGGCCAAACCAGAGGTTTTGCCAGCTCCGCAGGCGGGGGAGCCGACCTAATCAGCTCCGAAGGAGTCGGCTTCGGCCTGGGAGGTGAAAGCCAAGTAATGGCCGGGGTAGAAGCCGGGGTCGGCTTGTACCCGGGCAAAATCAGCTGTTGCCACATGAGGTCCTCGTAGTGCTGGCGGAGTTTCCGTCGGAGCCTCTCCTCATCCGAGGAGGACGAAGACGACCGATGGCACTACCTCTCTTTTGAGTGCTTGTGGCACTTCCTCGGCCTGTCGGTCGAGGGGGTCCTAGACCTCGATCGAGATTGGACGGGCCGATTCGGTCGCTCGGGAGACACCGGCAGGGCCGGTGATTTCCCAGGGTCGGGGACCACTTCCTCAACAAGATTCCCAGCGGGCTGGGTCTCCTCGTCGGGGAAAGAAAGGACCAGAGTCCGATTGAGTGTATTGTTGACTGGAGTCGGGGACAATGGGTTGATCGAGTCAATGATTATTTCAACCTCGTCGATCGACACTTCGGTCGACTGGCCAGACGGCAAAGCCGAGAAGCCAGCATCCGAAGACGCAATCTCGACCGAAGTCGAGACTGCTGGTTCTTGGGACTGAGATCTCTCCCAATCCCAAGAGCGTCTTCGCCGAGACGAAGATGATCCCAGGTCCTTTTCCCGCTTACGGGACTGAGAGGAGTGCGCGTCCGCAGGACCCTCACCCTTAGTTGGGAGAGACCGGCACAACTCTCAGAAGGAACCCAAGAAGGTGGAACCCATGTTGAGCGAAACGAAGAAGCTCCGAGAGGAAGATTCCCCAGCACCAGCCGCTTCCTCCTCGAAGGCTTGCATGCGTCCCAATTGCTCGGCAGATCCCACGGCTGTGGAAACCGCCCACCGCACCTCCTTTGATTTCACCGTAGAGTTCTGTTTTTCCAGCCTCCCCAACTTCAGGCGTTGGAGACAGTCATCGAGGACGTTAGTGTGAAATGCAAGACAAAAATCGCACTTCGAGGTGTCAGGGTCGACACCCAAGCAATAGACGCACACGGTGTGGGGATCAGTGCGTAACATTTTCTGGCCACATGAACACCGGCAAAATCCAGGGGAAGACTTGTCTTCCATAATCAAAGATAAGCAGTTGCGATCGCTAATGCGAACTAGACAAATTTTCGGAATAACTGAAGGTTTTGAAGCCAGGGCCTACAAAATGTGAGAGCACGAAGGAGGCAACCTGAATCTTCCAACGGAAAGGAAGCTCTAGCGTCATGGGGTGGAGTCGAGGGTTATACCACCAGGGTGGGTGAGAGGAGCTAGCTTGAAGACTTCTGGCGATCCTTAAAGGGGAAAGGGACATGCCAATAAGTGTAGATAAACAACATATCCACGATCCCAGAACTGATGTTTCCGATGCCAGCTGTTGCAACAGCGGGAACTAAATCTGTCGAGGCCAGAATGGTGCTACCAGTATCATTCTGGCTTCTTCTGCCTGCAGTTTGAGCAGAAGCCTCTGAAGGAGAGGGAAGGGAAGGAAACATACAGAAACCTTCCTGTCCAGGAGAGGGACAATGCGTTTCGCCAGAAAACACCAAGCCCTGGATCTAGCAAGCAGAAACTAGGCAATTTGGCATTGTGTGGGGATGCAAAGAGGTCCAGTTCTGGCTGACCCCACCTTTCGAAGAAGTCGTCTATGACTTCTTGCTGTAGTTCCCACTCGTGGTTCTGAGACCGAGAGCGACTTAGGCTGTCTGCGAGGACGTTGTGAATTCCTGGAACATGAACTGCTGTAATGTCCAGCTTGTGATCCATTGCCCAAGACCAAACTCTCATCACCTCTTTGCATAGGGGATACGAATGCGTACTCTCTTGTTTGTTGAGGTGGAAGACTATTGGGGTTCTGTCCAACTGGACCAGCAGAGGTCCGGGAAGGAGTACCCCTTGGAAGGCTTGAAGGTCATACAGAATGGCTCTCATCTCCAAAATGCTTATGTGAAGAGCCTGTTCCGTTGAGTTCCAGGAACCCCTTGACTAATGAGAAGCAAGATGCACTCCCCATCCCAGTCCTGATGCATCGGTAGTCAGAGTCTGCTGTGGGCTGGGTCGCAGGAAGGGAACCTATGCTCAAATGGGCTGGGGTGAGCCACCAGTTCATGGATTGCTGGACTGTACTGGAGATCCGAATGGGCTCCTCTAGCTCGTACATACCTTGATCCCATTGAACCCTGAGGTGCCACTGCAGGATCCTCATATTCAGACGCGAGAGTGGAACTGTGAAAATGGCTGCTACCATGTGACCTAGTAGTTGTAGAACCACTCTTGCTGGAACCAAGTCCGAGTCCTGTACTCTGCGAGCGGACTTCTCTTAACCTTAATGCTCTGTCTTTGTGCAGAAAGGCTTTCCCTTGGACTGTGTCCAGGACTGCTCCTATATATTGTAGCCTATGAGCTGACCATGGTTGTGACTTGGACAGGTTTAGGGTAATGCCCAGAGTCTGGAATAGGCTGAATGTCTCCTGCAAGGTTCTGTTCAACTGGTCTTCTGTTGAGGCAGTAAGAAGCCAATTGTACAGGTAGGGACATACGAAGAGGCCCCCTCTCCTGAGGACTGCCGCTATCACTGCTAGGCACTTGGTAAAGACCCTTGGTGCCGAGAATAGGCCAAATAGCAGTGCCCTGAACTGGTAGTGTCCTCCTTGGAAGGTGAAGCATAAGTACTTCTTGTGGGACGGCAGAATTTTGACGTGCATGTAGGCATCCTACATGTCTAGTGAGCAAAGCCAGTCTTGATGGTGGAGCACTGGTAACAGGCTCGCCAGGGTCACCATTCTGAACAGTTTGTATTCGATAAAGGTGTTCAGATGACTCAAGTCCACAATGGGACATAGGTCTCATCTTTTTCGGGACAAGAAAGAAATGGGAATAAAATCCCTTGCCCCTTTGAGCAAAAGGAACCTCCTGTATGGCTCTTTTGTTCAGTAAGGCCTGTATCTCTGCCCTTAGGAGGCACGCATGGGAGGGTGAGCAGTGGGAGAGGACCGGTGGGTTGTCCGGTGGAAACTGGGTGAACTCTAGGGAGTCTCTCCTTTCTACTATCTGGAGGACCCATTGGTCCAATGTTATACTAGACCATCCAGATAGGTAGAGGGAGAATCTCCCTTCTACCGCCTTCCCTGCACTGGCTGTGGTAGAGAAGAGGTCGGTAGTGAGTCATGCTTTGTTGGAGTGTGTAGGCAGGGGATGTCTGGGCGCCTTGGGATTTTTGGGCCCTGGGCGTTTGAAGGGACAGGGTGGCCTTTTCTTTTAAAGCCTCCCTTGTTTTGTGTCTGGTGTCTTCCTTGCTGTCCCTGATTTTTCCAAAAAAGGACGGCCGCGCATGGATTGTGGCTCCGACCAGTACAGTCTGTGGACTTCAGATACTGCTTTACCTGAATCCTGAAGTCTGGTAGTCAGTGTCTCAATGTTCTCACCGAACAGGACTGGTCCTTGGAAAGGAACATCCAGGAGAGCATCCTGAAGATAATATCACGAAGCCAGAAACCCTGAGCCAAGCATGCCTCCACATGCAAATGCCGGTGGCTGCTGCTCTTGCTGCTGTATCCGTGGAGTCATAAGAACTCCTGAGGACGTGCTTGTCCACGTCCATGCCAGACTGAATGACAGCAAGGAGTTCCGCCTTACCCTCTGAATCTGGCTGTGCCTTGGCCAGGTCCATTGCCTTTGCCCACAAGGACTTCTGGTACGTGACCATGTGAGACAGGAAGTTCAGTGACCTAATGGTGCAAGTTGCTGAGGAGTACACCTTGTGTCCCATCTCCAACTTTTTGGATTCTGGGTCCAGTGGCTGGGCACTCATGTGGCATGGTTGTTGTGCCCTGCCATGGGCAGCTGACAGGATCATCGAGCCTGCTTTTAGGTGTTCGCCCAGAAAAGGCTCCCCTTTCGGTATCTTGTACAGTCTATTGGTCTTACGGGGTACTGCGGTCATAGTGGCTGGATGCCTCCATATGGACCTGGTAACATCTTGAAAAGGTTCCACCAAAGGGGGGATGACCAATGGCTTGGGGTCTGTGGTCCCCAAAATTTGGCCAGTTTGCACCTTTCTGGGTCCAGTTCTTCAGTGTCCCATTAATATAGCACTTGAATGTGGTGCATAATATCCAAAAGGGAATGGTCATCAAGGGGTGACCTCGGTGAGTCCCTCGGATTTGGAAGCAGAATGGGAAGCTCGTCTTCTGAGGAACAGCCTGAAGACTAGTCCCCTGCATCATCCGCTGAAGATGACGGTGGGCATCCGCTGGAGGATGGGATGGACGACGGGTGTCTTTTACGGCCGCCTGACCCAGGCGTCCGCCTGTCTTCTTTGTCTGGCAGCAAGAGCTCCTTTGGTGGTAAAGGCTGCTCAGGAGTGAGGTCTCTAGGTGGAGGACGTACAGGGGATGGATCCCTAGGTCTGGGAAGAAGATCCCCTTTGATGGTATTCCACCATGCAGTAAACAGTGCTCCCACCTCAGCTAGTGGAATGACAGGCAGTAGGAGCATTTGGTTCGAAGCGCCGGAGGGTCCGAGAGTCTGATCTGGTGGTGGTGGCGACCGGTCCACGGGAGCTTTGTCAGTGGGTACATCGGGCATCAGATCCTCAGTGTCTGGTGGCCTGACGTCCAGTTCTTTTGATGGAAGCTGCTAGGCGTCTGGTACCCCCGTGTCTGGGAAATCGGTCGCTGGGTGATCCTTCGGGGCTGACAGCTAGTCCTTGGGGGCCGACAGCCTTTCTTTTGCCTGTGGTGCTCGCTCCTTTTCCGACACACAGTTGGAGTGTCCAGTCGTCTGGGAGGCAGACGACACCGAGTATTCGGGTGGGGGAGGCATCCGGTACCTGATGACCTCCCGGCGTTTTGTGAGTTTGTCCAGTTCTTATGCTTCTCAGATGACCCAGAAGGCTTCTGGGTGCCGGACTCTGGATTTGCCCGTAGCCAACACCTGTCCCTCATGGGTTGACCCATGTTTGTGGGGTTGGTGGGCCAAGGAGATCTGGAAGGACAGCTGTCCCTAGGAAGAAGACTCCCTACCTTTCATACGTGTAGAGGCGGTCAACTTCTTGTGGTTGTCCCCAGAAGCTGCTCTGGTACCTGGGGGGACCGATTCTGACCTCTCGCCAGAGGTGGAAGTAGTAGACGCCCGGTAAGATGACTTTGGGTAGGACTCCGATCTGGCCCTCTCCTTCTCCCAGTGGTAGTGCTTCCCTCCCGATCTCTTCTCCTTGGGGGGAGACTCTCTGGTTGAAGAGGATGAACTGTGTCCCAATGGGGCCTTCTGAATGGCGGCTACTTGCTGCTCGAGAAGATAGGCCTTCAAGGTGTTGGCACGGCGAATCCTGGTCTTGTACTTGAGGCAGTGAAGGCAATCATCTGGTCGGTGGTCTGGGCCTAGGCAGATCAGGCAGGCAGAGTGGCTGTCCTTCGCCGTGATCTGCTTCCCACACGTGTACACTTTGATTTTTGCCGCTCTGTCGAAGAAGACATCAAACTGACGAAAAAACTGCAGAGGAAAAGTTCTTTTATTGAGAAAAACTGCGCAATGAGCAAGAAAAAAGGCGGTTGGTCGACTGCAACAATGGCATCCGTACATCTGATTTTCGCGGGTTGGCGGTGGGAAAAGAAA
Organism: Neoceratodus forsteri; assembly: GCA_016271365.2. Lineage (NCBI taxonomy): Eukaryota > Metazoa > Chordata > Ceratodontiformes > Ceratodontidae > Neoceratodus > Neoceratodus forsteri. The sequence continues at coordinate 312,446,504 of CM028137.1, read as the reverse complement.
GTACAGTTACGTAAGAACTTACCGTAACAGTAGATCTTCGAGAACAGCTCTTGCAGCAGGTTACACCATTAGGACCGAGGCCGCCAGGCGCCAGGACCCCACAGAAAAATTCTAGCTAGCTAACTACAGCGGGAACCGCCCCCGACGTCGGTCCCGCCTCCGACGTCAGGCGTGGTACAAAAGGGGGCGGTCGCCAAATTCTCAGTTCTCCCACCGGAGACTTCTTGCCGCAGGCTGACATCAAAATGGGAGACCTAGGATTCACGTCAGAAGACAGAAAGATAACAATTCCTGCTCAGAAAGACTGAGCCATGCTTCCTCCAAGGGGAAGGTGGGATGGAAGGAATTTGCTGCAAGAGCTGTTCTCGAAGATCTACTGTTACGCGTAAGTTCTTACGAACTGTACTATCTTACTGAGACACAGCTCTTGCAGCAGGTTACACCATTAGGACTGATTCTCAAGCAGTAACGCTGTCAGAAAATCCGGGAGGAGGAAAATAAAGGATAAATACCAGGTCCTGAACCAGGACAGGAGACCCTGAAGTACGGCCAAACCAAAACTGCCCTTCGCCGAGAGGCGATGTCCAGGCTATAATGCCTGATAAAGGTATGCACAGAACTCCAAGTGAGCTGCAGCCATATAGCAGAAGTGGAAACATTTTGAGCACTGCAAAGGAAGTAGCCACCTCTCTAGTGGAATGACCCGGACTGTACCCGGAGGGGCTTTTGTTTGATACCATAACAGTGAGAAATACACTGGACAAGCCAGCAGAAAGGGACTGTTTGGATACTGATTGGCCCATCATTCTCTCAGAGAAGGAAATGAAAAGCTGCTCAGAACTACTTGAAGGACTGAGTTCTGTTGAGGTAAAACCTCAGGCTGCGTGAACATCCAGGGTATGGAGCAGAGCCTCCTCTATTAGAGTAGTTGGAAGTAGACCGGAAGGTCGATATCCTGGTTCAGAGTGAGTGAAGAAACCACCTTAGGCAAGAATTTAGGTCTGGCCCTCAGGGATACTCTGTCCCGTGGAAAACTAAATAAGGCTCTTGCACATGAGAGCGTGAAGTTCAGAAATTTTTATTGCCGAGGTAACAGCAACTAAAAACAACGCTTTCACGACAGAAAACGTGAGCTCGCAATCCGCGCAGGTTCAAAGGGGGAGCGTGAGCTGTTCAAGGACAAAAGCAAATCCCATGGAGGCACAGGGTCTCTAATAGGAGGCCTCAAGTGCAACACCCCTAAGAAATTTCGAGAGGCGCCCACCTGAGCCACTGTACGATTTCCACCGAGGTGGTAGTCAAATGGCACAGAGGTGCACTTTAATAGAGGAGTAGGCTAGACCGAATGAAAGAGGGAGAGCAAATATTCTAAAATTACTCCCACAGGACAACCTAAAGGGGAAAGGTCGCGCTTCGCGACCATACACAAAATGGCGCCATTTCATGGCGATCGTCTGCATGTTGTCGGCTTTCTGGCTGCAGAAAGGACTTCTGCAACCTCTTGCGAGACCCCGCGTGATTTAAAATGGCTATGTCTCTAGGGACAAGCATGCAGGTTCAAGGGAACGTGAGGTCCGTGGACAAGTGAACCCTTCTCCTGAGACAGTAAGGGAGCTGAGCGCACGGGAGCGGGGTTCCCGAGATAGTTGAATCAACAAAGGGAACCAAATCTGTCTGGGCCAAAATGGGGCCACCAGGATCATTATTGCGTGCTCCCGCGCAGGTTTGAGAAGAATCTCTGGATCAACGGAAAGGAGGGAAAGCGAGAGGAATCTGTTGGCCCAGGAGAGGATAACGGTCTCGCCAGAAAACACCAGGCCCTGGATCTAGCGTAGCAAAATTGGGCAGTTTTGTGCTGGATGGGGAGGCAACAAGTCTAGATCTGGAGTTCCCCATCAAGAAACAGATCGCCTGCTACCTCTTGAAGGAGTTCCCATTCGAGGACTCTGGCCTGAGAGCCACTCAGGCCGCCTGCAACCGTGTTGTCCACTCCGGAATGTGTACAGTGATCAGATTCAAGGCCGTTCGATTACCCAATCCCACACTCTCATGGCCTCCTGCAAAGGGGGTAAGAGTGTGCCTCCTTGTTTGTTGAGGTAATACATCACCGCCGTGTTGTCTGTCTGAAGTAGAAGAGTACACGGTGGGATAACTGACTGAAAGGCCTGCAGGGCAGAGGACCGCCTCATTTCCAGCACGTTGATGTGAAGGTGAGCTTCCATCTGGGTCCACGCATCTGGGACTTTACCCGTCCAGGTGTGCCCCACCCAAGACGGAAGCGCCTGTGGTGAGGGTGACCTCCGGGACGGCGCAATGAACGGACGCCTGATGAGAGCGACCCTGGGGCTAGCCACCACTGCCAGTCTTGAATCACTGAATTGTGAGTCTGACGGATGCTGCAAGTGGTCTTGCCTTTGGTCCCATTGCACTTTGAGCATCCACTGAGTAATGCGCATGTGGAGTCTTATGAGGGACAGTAGGAATGGCCGCAGCCATGTGTCCGAGCAAGCAAAGGACCGACCTGGCAGGTACAACCTTGCTTAATGATAGGTCCCTTATGAGGGATCTGATGCGCTCCGCTCTGTCGGCCGGAAGAAAGGCTCTTCCCCGAACAGTGTCCAGAACTGCTCCTATGAACTGCAGTTTCTGCGACGGTACCAGGAGAGACTTCTCGGAATTTATGAGGATGCCCAGGGATCGGAACAGATCCTGGGTGCTCTTGATTGCAAGAAGCAACGCCTCTCTGGAGGCGGCCATGAGAAGCCAGTCGTCCAGGTACGGGAACACGTAGTGGCCCTGTCTCCTCAGAGACGCTGCCACGACTGCCATGCACTTGGTAAAGACCCTTGGTGCGGAAGACAGTCCGAAAGGAAGGGCTCGGAACTGAAGGTGGTGGTCGAGAAACTCGAAGCGCAGGAACCTCCTGTGCGCCTGAGCCATAGGGATGTGCAGGTAGGCATCCTGCATGTCTAGAGACGCTAAAAAGGCGTCCTGTTTGAGCATGGGGATAAGACCTGGAAGGATCACCATGCGAATCTCTTGTAAGTGACCGACACATTGAGGTCGCTGAGGTCCAAGATTGGACGGAGGTCCCCTGTTTTCTTGGGAACCAGGAAGAAGTGAATAGTATCTAGTCTCTCTGGTTCTCTGGGACGCATTTATCGCTCCCTTCGTAGTAGCGCCGAGTACTCTTGCCAGATCAAGGCTTTGTGCTGACCCTGATACCGGAGAGCAAGGGAGGCCTCGAGGGTGGCTTTCCTCGTAATTCTATAAAGTGGCCTAGACTGACCAACTGAAGAACCCACCTGTCGGTGGTAATGGCCTACCATCCCGGCAGGAAGTTTCAGCGACGCCCCCGACTATAAACTCCCGCTGATCCTGAGGGCGGGGCGCGAAAGGAGTCAGGCTGTGGCGGCAGATGGACCCGCTTGGCTGGCCTGCCTGGAGAGAACGCTCTCTCGCTGGCGGGTGTTTGCCCTGGCGCCTCACGAAAACCAGAGCCCTCTCTGAGGTGCAGCGGAGTGGGTCTGTTGCCTTCACGGCTCATAAGACGAAATGGCTTTGGTTCCTACGAAGGAACCAAGCTTAGGTCGGTACATGGCCTGAACCGACCTTACCGCCTTCCCGGCCTCTTGGAGTTTGGTAAGGATCTTTCTGTAGGATTACCAAACAATACTTCTCCTCAAAAGGGGTCCCAAGATGTTCTTTTGACGTCTGGGGTAAACCGAGACGTGCAACCAAGAGTGTCTCCGAGGCAAATGCCAGAAGCTGCTGCTCGGGCCGATGAGTCCGCAGAGTCACACGCGCTCTTAGCACTTGGGTCCTCATCGCCTGAACCCGCGACGAGGAGCTGGAAGCATCTCCTCCTCTGCTCACCTTCGGGCATCTTTTCAGCCGCTTCCAGACCCTGTTCCCACAAGCGTCTGGAACTGAACCGTGGGTTAAATAGTTCAGGGATCTGATGGCGCAGGTAGCGGAAGCATTACGGCGCCTACCCACGCGCTCCAGTTGTTTGGACTCTGGGTCCGGTGGCAGGGTGCTCAAATGTTGTGGCCTCTGTGACCGGTCATGTGAGGCTGTGATGACCAGAGAATCGGCCTGAGGATGCTGCGTCAAGTACTGGTGGGTCCTTAGGAGCCTTTGCTGGCGATCAGCTTTCTTGGTCTCGCTCGGGGCGAGTGTGGAGCGCTTCCACGCGGCCTTGGTGGCGATCCGAAAGTGTCAACCAAGGGTGGTACCACCACAGGCTTGGGGTCCTTTTGTCAAGATATTTGGCAGTCGCACTTTTCGGGTCTAAGTCTTCAGCATCCCATCCCATGTTCTCTTGTATATGTCTCATAATATCAAGGAACGAGGGATCATCCGGAGGAGATCTAGGCATCTCACGTGGGTCCGGAGAAGGGATGGAGAGTGGAGATGGGGATCTAGAGGTGGAGTAGTCTGATCCCGTGTCCTCCGCTGGAAGGCGATTGTCGGGCGCTCCTGGATCTCTTGGGCTGGGTGATCCAGAAGAGGATTTCACGGAGGTCTCCGCTTATCAGGTCTCCCCTGGGAGGGGTTCTAGGCTCCCGGGAGGAGGAACACGGCCTGCCGACCCCGGCGTCGAGGGGGGCAGAAACCGGAGTAGGAGGAGGAGGAGGAGTAGGAGGAGGAGGGGGGAACTGTCCTTTTAATGGTATCCCACCAGTAGGTGAACAGATCTTTCACTCCACTAGAGAGAGGCCCGACGACGGCCCGGTGCCGGTGGGCGGTCGCCGGTCCCGCGCCGGCTCCACATGGGGCTCTGTAATGGCGAGGGTTCCTGGGAGTACCGACGGGACCGGGTCACCCGCCTGGTCCTCGGGCTGTCAGGTCCTCCTCCGATAGAGGCTCCTGACCGATGTCGGTCGGAGGCAACAGGGCTTCTTCTTTTCAGGAGGGTGGGCGCCGGTCCCCTACACTGGCGTCCGCTGGGATGTAAAGCCGCGTCGGCTGTCGGGCGGACGGCGTGCTCCAGGAGAAGGGGCGCACAGCTGACGGCTGTCGAGCCGGCGCCTGGGCTACAGGCCTTTAAAGGCGTGAGCTCCAGCGCCGGCGTGGAGGCACCGACGAAGACCTGACGCCGGGTACCGAGGAGCGGAACCCGACTTATGTGGTGATGGTGTCGTTCCTCGGACTTCGCCAAGGCCCTGGAAGGAGGAAGGCCCTGGCAGATTTCTCCTGAGATGAAGGTTTCTTGATTGCAGCCGGGAGATTTCAACCGGGAGCTACGGACTGAACCCTGGAAGGGGACCTGGAAGGGCCTTTCCCTTCTTCTTCTGCGTGCTTGTGGACCCTGGAGTTTCTTGAGGACATGGTCTTCAGTTGTTCCTCCAGAAGAACGCCTGCAAAGCCTTCTGACGCCGGATCCGGGTCCGGCTGTTGAACCCTTGGCAAGAAGGACAGGCCCGGGTATCGTGGTCTGGGCCTAGGCACCGGACGCAGGCCGTGTGGGGGTCCTTGAACGGGATCTGCTTTCCACAAGCGCACTTCGATGGATGGCCAGAAGTTGGTGATGACATCAAGATCTTGCTTGAAGAGGATTCTGAAGATTTTCGAAAATTTTATCGAAAAAAGAACTATTCACGCGTCGCCCGCTAGACTGGTAACCGAAGGGGTCAGGTAGCTAAGTAGACGGCGGGAAAAGAACTGGGGAATCTGGCGGGACCGCCCCCTTTTGTACCACGCCTGACATCGGAGGCGGGACCGACGTCGGGGGCGGTCCCCGCTGTAGTTAGCTAGCTAGAATTTTTCCGTGGGGTCCTGGCGCCTGGCGGCTTCGGTCCTAATGGTGTAACCTGCTGCAAGAGCTGTGTCTCGAAGTAAGATCTGAGGTGACACCAGGGGACTGCCCCCTTTATACCATGTCTGACATTGGGACAGAGAAGATGTCGGGGGCAGTCCCCCCCCCCGACGGCTAGCTAGAAGATTTTTCCGTGGGGTCCTAATGCCTGGCGGCCTTAGTCCTCATGTTATTACCTGCTGCAAGAGCTCACCCTCAAAGGTGAGATCTACTGTTACAGGTGAGTAATCCGTTTTTCTAGGGATGTGGATATGTTGTTCTATCCACATGTATTGGCAGACTCCTAGCAGTTCTCTGGGAGAAGGGAGGCAAGGTGCATACTCCCTACTCAGGGAACAGAGATTGGAGATCCGAGGCTCTAAAACCAGCATCCCAGCATGACTCTAGGTCAATGTAGTAGTGGGAAATAAAGGTGTCTGCTGACTTCCAAGTAGCAGCCCTGCAGATATCCTGGATAGGGACGTCCCTAGAAGCAGCCACCGATGCAGCAGTATGGGGGGTGGAATAAGCCCTTAGACCTCTGGGAGGCTCCCTACCAGCCAACCTATAGCAGAGATCAATGCATGATGTAATCCATCTTCCAATCGTCTGCTTGGCTGCAGGTCTGCCAGATGCGGCTTCAGTGTAGGTGACAAACAGCTGGCAAACCTCTCCCCGAACTCCAGCCGTGCGCTCTTTATAATAAAAGAGCGCTCTTCTCAGATCCAGAGTATGGAGCCTGTATTCAGCATCCGAGGTGTGACTGGGGTAGAACACCAGCAGAGTCATCACCTGGTTCAGGTGGAACTCCGACACAAGCATCGGAAGGAACTTCTGGTTGGGCGTAGGACAACCTTGTCCCTGTGGAAGACAAGATAAGGAGACTCAACATAGAGCACCTGGAGCTCCCCAATCCTTCCGGTTGACATGACAGCCTCCAGGAAGGCGGTTTTCCACGACAGGTGTGACATCTCACACCTGTGCATCAGTTTGAATTGCTTGCCCATGAGCTTTGCCAGTACCAGCAGCAGATCCCATGGTGGTGGTGGTTCACGTACTGGAGGGGAAATATGGTCAAGGCCTTTGAAGAAATGTCAGACCACCTTCTCCTGTGCCACCATCTGCTGACCAGCCCGTGCCCGGTAAGCAGAGATGGCTGCCAGGTGTACCTTAAAGGTTGTTGACCGAAGACTGCCCTTTGAGAGAGACCAAAGGTAGTCAAGAATGCAAGCCACTGGACAGGACAAAGAGTCTAGCCCCTTGTCCTGTCACCAAATGGAGAATCTCTTCCACTTGAAGGCATAGCACTTCTTGGTCAATTCCTTCCTAGATGCCGCAGCTACAGTGAGTACATCTTCGGAGCGACCAAAAGTCTGGAAGTCTAGCCACTCAGGAACCAGTCTGTGAAGTGCAGGGATTGAAGGTCTGGGTAAAGGACCTTACCCTGATCGACTGAGAGCAGGTCCAGGCATGCTGGAAGATGCCTTGGGAGCCTGATGCTAAGACTGAGGAGATTGGGGTTCCAAAACTGCCGTGGTAGTCTAGAGCCACCAGGATCACCCGTGCCTTGTCCCTTCTGACCTTGAGGAGCGGAGCACATTGTGGATCAAGGGAAGTGGATGGAAGGCATAAAAGAGACCTGGTGTCCACGACCTTGAGAAGGCATCTCCCTGCAGTGAGCCCTGCTGAGGGGGGTGGGCACAAAACAGCTTCTTTTTTGCAGTCTCCCTTGAGGCAAACAGGTCCACCTGAGGGGTGCCCCACTGGGAGAACAAGCTGTGTACTACCTCTGGATGGACAGACCACTCGTGGGATGCCTTGCCCACAAGGCTGAGGGTGTTCACCAGCTGATTTGAGGCTCCTGCCACATCAATGGCGAGGAGATCTGCCTCTAGTTAGTTCATGAAGGTCCGAATGTGGAGAGCTTCCCTGCACACAGGCCGGGAGTGCATGCCGCCTTGTTTGTTGAGATAGTACACGGTTATGATTTTGTCCATCTGGACTTGAACCACCTGACCCCGAAGGAACACAGCAAATGCAGTCAGCATCAGCCAGACTGCTCAGAGCTCTAGCAGGTTGATGTGGCATCGGGATTCCTTAGGGGTCCAGAGCCTGTGGACTCTGTGGTCGCCCATGTGGGCACCCCAGCCCATGAGAGAGGCATCGGTCGTCAAGATGACCATCAGCTCGGGACGGACAAACGGGATCCCTTATTGCAGATGCTCCAGGACGGTTCACCACTGGAAACCATCCCACATCTTCTGGGTTACAGTAACCACCTGGTTGAAATGACCTAGTTGCTGAGTCCACTGGCTGGCCAGCTCCTACTGAAGGGGGCGCATATGCCACCAGGCCCATCAACCACAGAGGTGCAGGCCACCATGTAGCCCATAAGTCGCAGGAAGTCCCAGGCAGGGTGCAACTGCCCAACCAAAAATGATCGGGCAAGGGAGGAGAGAACCTCTGCCCTGTCCGTTGGGAGCCGGGCTCTGGCTCGGCAAGAGTCGAGCTCTGCCCTGATGAAGCAAACCACCTGCAAAGGCACGAGTTTTGTCTTGGTCTCGATAACCAGGAGGCCATGGTCGATGCGGGTCTGGAAGGCCAGATCCCTGGACCCCTCCACCTCCTGTCTGGAGGGACCCGCTATAAGCCAATCGTCCAGACAGGGGTACATCATGACCATTTGATGCCGAAGATGGGCCGCCACCACTGCAATACATTTGGTGACCCTGGGGGCCGATGACAGGCTGAACGGCATGGCTTGGAACTCGTAGAGGGTTCCCTCTTCCTGGAAGCAGAGGAACCTTCGGTGTGACGGACAGATCGGGACGTGGACAAATGTGTCTTGCAGATCCAGACAGCAAAACCACATGTTCTGCTCAACAGATGGTATGATCTGAGACTTGTTACCATCCTGAAGGTGTGAGACCTGAAAAACGTGTTCAGGTCGTGCAGATCTAGAATGGGGTGACAGCCCCCTGTCTGTTTGTGGACCAGAAAGTACCTGGAAATGAACCCTGGGTTGACAGGGGGATCCGCGACTCTGACCACCATCTCCTTGTGGAGGAGTTGGGTGATGTCGTCTCGGAGAGCCGACAGAGTGTCCACGGATACCTCCTCCTGTGGGGTGCAGGCTCGGCTTGGAGGGTACTGCTAGAATTCCAGAGGCAGACCCTGGCTGACCACTTCCAATATCCACCTGTCCATTCTGACAGTAGACCAGGTGGAAAGGAAGTGGCAGAGTCAGCCCTCCACGGGAGGACCCAGCGTGGGTGTGACAGGCACGGAGGCGGTCACCCCCATCCTGTCACTGTGAAGGATTGGAGGAGGAGGATCCGGCCACGGAACCACCAGGACGTTTCCCTTTGGGCTTATGGACTGCCGAAGCCCCTGACTTGGGCCGAGGGTGCCAAGACTGAGCCTGCTGCTGCTGCTGCCCAGATTGGTACTGGGCTTGCTTGGTCATAGGGGCAGAAGGACGAAAGGGCTTGTGCTTCTGCTTCTTAACACAGAAACATAAAAGTTGACAGCAGATAAGGACCACAAGGCCCATCCAGTCTCCCTGACCCTGAGGTTCCTTGTGGGCAGAAGTAACGGAGTTCAAGGTGGCACTGGACTTCTCGATGTGCTGAAGGCAACCATCAACCCCTGGACCGAACATGTCGGTGCCCAGGAAGGGTAATTCCGCCAGTTTGTGCTGGGTGTCTGCCGTAAAGGTCGAGACCCTCAGCCAGGCCCTACAGTGCATGGCTACTGCAGCCGCCACTGAATGGGCACAGGAGTCCCCAATGTTCAGAGCCATCTGGAGTTGCTGCTTTGTAACAGCCTGACTCTGGTCCCGGACATGCTTGACCGTAGTCTGAAGGTCCGTGGGGAGATGGGGAAGCACCTCATCCAGAAAGCCCAGAAGGGAATGGGAGAAGTGTGCCACGATGACAGCCGAGCTTGCCTGACGGAGACCAAGTGAGGAGGCAGCATAGCCTTTCCTGGCAGAGTGGTCCAATTTCTTGGACTCTTTGTCCGGAGGTCTATCAGTGTCTCCTGAATTGCCTGTGCACTGAAACACAGAGTCAGTCACCAACCCCTGGGCCGAGGGGTGCTCCATGAACCCTGAAAGGGAGCTGATGGGAACCACATACTTGTGGGCCATTCGGACTGAAGGCGCAGGGCAGGAGGCAGGGTGCTGCCAAAGCTCCAGGGCCGGGCCAACAATGGCTTTGGCCACTGGGAAGGCCTCTGTCAGAGAATCCCCTTCATCCAGAATGTCCGTCAGGGGATATCGTGCCCCTTTCTGAATAGGATCCAGTTTCATCCCCGTGGATTCGGAGATGAGACGGAGGATGCCCATGAAGGACGTAGGACCCTTCTCCATCGAGAAACTCCTGAAGGACTCTTCATCAAACAGATGGGAATGCAGGTAGGAGTCCGGATAGATCAGCTGAGCACCTAAGTCACCTTCAACCCGCCGTGGACGGTCGGGACTCTCGGGAGTAAGAGTGACCAAAAGCCTGTGCGGAAGGCCCTTGGCAGGCCAAGACTCCTTGACAGGAGCCCCCCGAGGGGAGGCTGCTTAGGAGGTGGCTCCACCATAACTGGGAGGGCCTTCACCGGCTCCGCAGGTGGAGGGACGGTGTCAGCTGGCTCCGGAGGAGTCTGCATCTGCCTAGAGGGCGAAAGCCATGTGATGGCTGGTGTGGAAGCCTGGGTCAACTTCAGACCGGCAAACACCAACTGTTGCCACGTGAGATCCTCTTGGCGTCAACGCAACTTGTGCCGAAGCCGCTCCTCTTCCGGGGAGGACGAGGATGAATAGTGGTGGCGCCACTTTTTGGAACGCCCAGAGTGGCGTTCGTGAATTCTCTTCGACCTAGACCTTGACTGCCGGGGGGACCGACGAGGGCGCTCAGAAGGAGCCAGGGAGACCCGCGGCTCCTCCAGGTCTGGGCCAGGGAACGTGAAGAGGTTCCCAGCAGGCTAGCTTTCCTCCTTGGTAGGTCCAATCAGGTCTAGAGTCCTGAACAAGGAGTTGTCAGCCTCTTCTAGTGACAATGGGTCGACAGGGTCGATAACAAACTTGACCGAGTCATTGTCCTGCATCTTAGCCAGCTGACCTGACGGGGGCACCGTGAAGCCAGTGACCGAGACTGCAATTTCAACTGAAGTCGAGACTGGAGATTCCCAGGAATGAGATCGTTCTGGATCCCAAGAATGACAACGTTGAGTCTTCTTCTTCTCTCTTGACTCCTTAGAACCTCTTTCCTTTTTACGGGAATGGGAGCTGTGTGAAGCCAACAGGCCCTCTCCCTTGGTTGGGAGAGACTGGCACAACTCCTTTAAGGAGCCTGAAAAGGTTGAGCCAGTTTGAGCGGGATGAAGACTGAAGCTGAAGAGGACTGATCGGCAGGCTGGACCACCTCCTCCTCGAAGGCCTTCATTTGCTCAAGTTGTTCAGCAGAACCATCAGCCGTGGAGACCACTAAATGGGCCTCTTTAGATTTGACTGGCGGGTTCCGTTTCTCCAGTTGGCCGAGCTGTAATCAGGTGAGGCGATCATCTAACACATTCGGCTGGAACAAGCGACAAAAATCACAGCCCTGGGTATCATGATCATGACCCAGGCAGTAGATGTACGTGGTGTGCAGGTCAATGCGAGACATCTTCAGACCGCAGAGACACCGGCGGAACCCGGGTGAGGACTTATCCTCCATCGTGGTCGAAGATCGCAGTGGTGAAACTCTAACGGGTTTAAGTTTTGGTAAGCAATCCAAAGATTTAAGCACCAGTGCCTACTCAACACGGAAGCATTAAAGAAAGAACCTGATTCTTCCAAGCAGAAAGGAAGATCTGGTGTCAAGAGGTGGAGCTGAGGGACATACCACCCGGCTGGGTGGGAAGAGCCACCTTAATGACTTCTGGCAAGATATTTAAAGGGAAAGGACATTCCAATATGTGTGGATAGAACAACATATCCACATCCCTAGAAATGTGACTTTACCATGAACACTTAACTAGAAACATAGAAGTTGACGGCAGATAAGGACCGCAAGGCCCATCCAGTCTGCCCATTTCTTTTTCTACCTTATAAATGTGCCATTAGCCTTTGCTCTGTCAGTGGCCTATCTATTCATACTCATTTGTATTGCTCCCTTATGCCTATCCCATGCCTGTTTGAAGCCCTGCACTGTATTCATAGCCACCACTTCTTGAGGTAGGCCATTCCATGCATCCACCACCCTTTCTGTGAAAAGAATTTCTCACATTCCCCTTAATCGCCCCCCTAATCTCATGCTGTGTCCTCTTGTCCTGCTATTTTCTTATATTTAAACATGTTAGACTCTTTCACCTTGTTAATGCCCTTAAGGTGTTTGAATGCCTCGATCATATCACCTCTCTCCCTCCTTTGCTCAAGGGTATACATATTGAGCTCTGTTAATCTGTCCTCATATGTCTTCTGATGCAGTCCCTGCACCATTTTGTTGCCCTTCTCTGACTGCCTCAATTTGGTTAATGTCCTTGTGAAGGTGTGGCTCCAATACTGCACGCAGTACTCCAGATGGGGCCTAACCAGTGTCTTGTAAAGAGGATTATTACCTCCTCTTCCGACTTGTGATACCCCTACTAAACACCTAACACCTCCCTAGCCTTACCTACTGCTTTAGAGGTCTGCTTGGATGATTTCAGGTCATCAGTGATGATGATGCCCAAGTCTCTTTCTTCCTTTGTGACTGCTAGCAACTCCCCTCCCAGCCTATAGGTGGCTTCAGGGTTTCTCTTCCCTATGTGCATGATCTTGCACTTCTTTGCATTAAATCCCAGTTGCCACTCTTCTGAACATTTTGCTAGTTTATCCAGATCTCTTCTCATTCTGCCCACCCCATCTGGATCATCTACTCTGTTGCAGATCTTGGTGTCATCTGCAAACAGACAAGCCTTACCCTCTAGTCCATCTGCAAGGTCACTAATGAAGATGTTGAAGAGGACTGGCCCCAGGACTGATCCCTGAGGTACCCCACTTGTGACTTGCATCTCTTCTGACTGTATACCATTTACCACCACTCTCTGTTTTCTGCCTGCCAACCAGTTTGCCACCCAGTTGACCAACTTCTGACCCACCCCGAGCCTACCCAGCTTATTTATCAATCTTCTATGTGGAACAGTGTCAAAAGCTTTGCTGAAGTCAAGGTAGGCGACATCAACTGCTCCCCCTTGGTCCACCACTCTGGTTACCCAGTCAAAGAAATCTATGAGATTAGTTTGACAGGACCTTCCTTTTGTAAACCCATGCTGTCTTGGATCCTGTGCCCCTATGGATTCCAGGTGTTGCACTATCCTTTCCTTAAGGAGTGCCTCCATAATCTTGCCCACTACTGAGGTAAGACTGACTGGTCGGTAGTTCCCTGCCTCCTCCCTGCTACCACTCTTGTGGAGCAGGATCACATGAGCCCTTCTCCAGTCTTCTGGGACCTCTCCTGTGCTCAGAGACTCACTAAAAAGTTCTGCTAATGGCTCTGCTAGTTCCACCTTTAGCTCCTTAAGTACCCTGGGATGTATGCCATCAGGTCCCATTGCCTTGTCCACCCTGAGCTTAGCAAGCTCTTGTAGGACCCTTTCTTTTGTGAAGGGAGTAGTGCTCACCTCCCCCCGTGTCCATGATGCTGAGCTGTGGGCCCTGCCCTACCTTCTCTTCAGTAAATACTGAGCAAAAGTATCTATTTAGGATAGATGCTTTACATGGTCCTCCTCCTCACATGCTCCTTTTCCCATTAAGCTTAGCATACCCCTCTGGACTTTCTCCTTTCACTAATGTATCTATAGAAAGTCTTGTCACCTTCTTTTTACTGTTCTTGCTAGTGTTTCCTCAGTTTGGGACTTTGCCTGCCTTACTGCCTTCCTGCTTCCCTTAGGGCAGTTTGGTATGCCTCCCTATCTTCATCCCGCTGTGTTCCCTTTATATTTCCTGAAGGCCAGCCTTTGGCTCTGACCTTTTCTGCTACTGTATTTGAGAACCAAAGTGGTTTCCTTCTTCTTTGCACTTCCTTTTCTGTCTAACACAATGGGATGTTGCTTCAAGTATTGCATCCTTAATGCTTGCCCACTTTGCCTGTACCCCTCACCTGTGTTTCTTTTTGCCAGGGCTAGCTTAACTCTGTTGGCCATCTTATCAAAGTCAGCTCCTCTGAAGTCCCATATTTTTGCCTTGGAATGGGATGATTTAGATGTAGTAGCCAAATTGAACCATACCATGTGATGGTCACTGGCCCCAGGTGACCTTCTACCTGGAGATCTGTGATCCCTTCCCTGTTAGTCAGTACTAGATCTAGGATAGCCCTGTCTCTTGTGGGTTGTTGTACCAGTTGTTTGAGGCCCTCCCCCTGTAGGGAATCCACTATGTGTCTAGTTCTGGCAGATGTTCCTGCTGGTATTGACCAATCTGTATCCGGCATGTTGAAGTCTCCCATTATCAGAACCTCCCCTTTAGCTGTCATGTTTTGTATATCTTCTAACAGTAATGTGTCTATGTCCTCCCCCTGGTCTGGGGGCCTGTAGACAACCCCAGTTCTTATGGTGGTCCCATTTCCTGTTTCCAGGGTGACCCACAGATCTTCTGGCTCCTTATGTGTATTCTGAATTTCTGTAGCTTTGATATTTTCATTGACATACAGGGCCACTCCTCCCCCCCTTTTTGCACCTCGGTCTCTTCTGAACAATACATAGCCAGGTACTGAAGTCTCCCAAGTGTGGTTACTGGTAAACCACGCCTCACTAATTGCTACTATGTCCAGTTTAGCCTCTGACATTATTGCCTGCAGGTCTGGGATCTTATTTCCAGGCTGTGAGCATTTGTGTACATGATTTTCCATTGGCCAGATTTGGTGTGTTAGTTGTTGGGTGAGGTTTGGCATTACCCTGTGCGTTGTATGGGGAGACAAACCTTTTTCTTACCTGGTGATGCAAATGAACTGCAAACATGTTGAATCCTGTTTGACCACTAGCTGAGGGAGGTGTTCTTCCATTCGACATAAGGGTGTTGCACCCTCTCCCCAGTTGCTAGTTTAAATATTCTGCAAAGACGCCAAACTTCTGCCCCAATGCACCAACTCCTCCTTAGTCAGATGCAGTCCATCAACTTTAAAGAACTCCCCAGAACTGTTGCCAGTTCCTTACAAATCTGTGTCCTTTTTCCTGGCACCAGCCATTGAGCCACGTGTTTAGCTCCCCTATCTCCCCTTCTCTGACCTTCCGTCCATCTGCCCCCCTCTCCCAGACTGGCAGGATCTCAGAGAAGGAGATGTCGGACGAAATGGATGATAGTTTGTCACCCAGCCTGGTCAGGTGTTCCTTGGTCTCCACAACTGACCGGCTGGCGAGATCATTAGTCCCTATGTGTACTAGGACATCAATGTTTTCTCCTGCTTTGTGAACAATTTTAGCAATGCAGTCAGTGTCTCTCCATGCTGATGTACCTGGGAGACATCTGACCATTACCCCTGGCTGGAGATGGGTATCAACTCCCTGAATCATGGAGTCTCCTATGATCAGAAGTTTTTTGGATTCCCTTTTTGCTTTTTTTGTTTTGGTTCCTGATTTGGGTGAGTTTTGTTGTGCTAGCTCCTGTGCCGCAATGTCCTGCTCTGCAGTGTCTTCTGCCTCTTTGTTTGATTTCAGAGATAGAGGCAGATACCTGTTTGTAGTGTTTATATGGTTTTTGGAGGTAATATGTTGGAGAGCAGAGAGTGATGGGGCACCCGATTTGCCCCTCCTAACCACCTGCCAACCTCCTGGTCCAACTACCCTCTGCGGTCGAGGTTTTTCTGTTGGATGCTGGGGAAATGGCGGGTGGTTCTTATAATGTATTTCCTCTTGAATATGAAATCTGAGGCGCAATCTCTGCCCATGCTGCCCAGAGCTGAGCCCTAAGATCTCCAATGGCTCAGCATGTAGGACAGTGTCCTAAATCCTGTAAGACTGTCCTTCTGAAAATTGTTCCACAGTACCTGCAGTTAATGATATCCATTCCAGATAAGTTGCTGGGTTTATAACCTAGTCAGAGTAATTAGAAGGAAAAAAATGCAAGTAATGGTTTGATTGTGTTTTGTTTTTGTTTAACTTGTTATAACAAGTTAAATTACTAGTGCCCTGTAAATGAGCTCACCTTGTGGATGCCCCACTGATCTGCCCCTTCCTGCTCTGCCACAGGAAATGTCACAACTGTGGTACCCTATAAAAGGAGTGTAGTGTGGGGTGGTTGGGGATGGGTGGACTGGGCCCTTCCCCTGCCGAAAAAGAAGAACCACGGACGAAAGGACAAGGAGGTAAGAGCAGAAACAATCAGTCAACAACAAATGCAGTAACCCTGAAAGCTTATCCTAATGTTAGATAAAACTGTAAAACCTGTAAAGCACCACCTGTAATAAGTTCAGAGAAGATATACGCTGTAAGAAACACTTTGCTACAGAGAAAAATAAAGCAATGAAATGTTAGCAACAAACAGTAGCAATCCCTGTGAGTAAAAAATAAAAACACCACCACACAGTAAATCTGCTTAGCCAAAAAAAGTCTTAACCCTTTTCCCTTGCTCTGGTAAGGTTCTCTACTTTGCCTTTCAAGCAGTCTTGGAAGGAAAGAGCTCAGGTGAAGCTAGGTGCCTTGGCCAGCAAACCAAGTCTTCTATTACATTTTTCTCACCTATGAGGATCTCAGTGCGAGTCAAGAGCTAGTCATAGGGTCGAATAAGCTTTATGCCAGATGATATGTATAAAAAATGTATTTGAAATATAAGGATGAACTGTAAAAGTAATGTACAATCTAACTGGTTTCATTTAAAAATTAATAAAGATAAACTTTAAAAAACAAAACAACACAGTGCCTACCACCACAAAACGCTTTCAGCCTCAAGCATCGATCTCTGAAGAGCCAGTGTCGGGAGAGCGGTCATTTACCGGGTGCTTAGGCCCAGAGGGGGTCTGCAGCACCAGAATTCCCAAGGTGGGGGTGAGGGATAACACCTTGTGACCCAGTGGGAGAGCAATATCTGCACTGGATGTCCCTAGGAGCAGGAGAAGGAGTAAAGGGATGAAGCCATACGTTCCTGGATGCCTCTATAAAAGGCTGGGGCCAAGAAGGGATGACAAAGATGTCACTGCTGAAATTCCCAAGTAATCTCTGAGCCAGGGTAGCAGTACTGCGACCTACGAATGACCCTATATTCAGCTCCTGCAGCATCTCCATCAGGAACCGTGGGTATTGGGAGTACTCAGCATCAGAGGAAAGGTGGACTGAAAAATCCTCTTCCTCAGAGGAGGAAGTAGGAGAGAAGGAGCTGGAATCAAGCAAAAGCGGTACAGGGTGCTCAGGCCTGAAATGGGCCTGGTCTGCCTTAAGGTGGTATTGGTGGAATATACCGGCTGTAGACCTGAACTGTTCCCAAGTCATGGACAGCTGGGGACCCAAAATACTTGGTAAAGCAGGGTGGTGGGCAGTGAAGGGGGAGGAGGGTTGTTGATCACCAGGCTGTGTCCCCTGCCAGGGCTGCAAGAATGCTCAGGGGACCTCGCCCAGAGGGAGGGTCTGGCAAACTCGCCCATGTGGGGCCGACTAACCTCAGAGGGCCCATCCAGACGGTGACCCAGGGGACTCCCCAGGTAGGGGGAGCAGAGCTGTACAGGGCCCACACAATGGCCCTGGTCCCCTCAAGCGACAGTGATAGCCTGTTCCAGGGAGAAGCTAGGTACTGGGCTAGCACTGGAGTGCTCACTGGAGCTGCCACCAGCACTGGCCAAGGGGCCCACTGCAGGACCCAACTCCTCACCTGGACTGACACCGTCACTTGCACCAAATCCAAAATCCGGTCGAGGCACCCCAGAGCTGGCCCAGGACCTGGTACCAACCAGTGGCACCAGAACCACACCCGTGGCCAGGAATGACACTGGAACCAGACCCAGCATCAGAACCCAAACCAGCTCATGAACGGTGCCAGAAGGAAACACAGTGTCGTGCCAGGAGCCAGACTGAAGGGCAAGGGTACACTCTAGGCCCAGAGATGGGCTCAGAACCGGGCCCAAGATGGCTTCCATCATCACAGACGCCATCCCCAGGCCCAAGGTCAGCATCGTCATCCTTCTCCTCTGGTCATATGGGCACTCAGAGAAGAGATAACAATGGCCTCAGGGTCCGAGACAGACTCAGATCTGGAACCCCTCCCTGGGGGCCTTATCTTACGGCTGGTGCTGCCCTGCTCACCTGTTTGGGCCACAATACCAAAAGTCAGGGTGGCACCAGGCCACAACAACAAGGTGCCCACCTGTGCAGACTGAGCGTATAGCTTCGGCCTCACCACCAGTGGCACTCACTGCCTCGGACAGCTGACAGACTGGGTGTGGTGCTCAGCCAGTCCCATGGTGGAAGTGGGCTGTTCATCCCGCAGTGGACCTCCAGTACCTCAGTGAGGCAACCATGGGGAATGCCCTGGACTTCCTCAGTACCAGACATACTGGGAAGGGGCTCAGGGGAAGAACCAAAGGACCCTACTCTGGCATCCCAGGTTTGACGTCTGCCTCCAAAGGTGGGGGGGCTTGCAACCCCACTTGAACATGCGTAACTCGAGGGTGTGGTAGTCCACGTAGAAAGAGACGCTACACATAGCCATATTATGGTCAGTACTGAGGCAGGTTCAGCATTCATCATGTCAGTCCATGACAGCAATCAGACGCCCACAAGAGCACTGACGCACGGGGGCGCTGCCCTTTTCCTTCTTCTTAGATTTCTTGCTTTGTTCCAAAGGACTCGAGATCATGACAGACACAAAAAAGAGCAAGGGCTTCGGAGGCAAACTAAATGTCAAGGGAGAATGGAGCCAGAAAAAAAAACAGTGCAGGAGTGAATTCAGCGCTGAACTAAAGCGGCAGAGAACTAAGTAAGACTGTTACACAGTTTCAATGACTGTAGCTGCTCCCACAGTGCATGCTCGACAGCAGGAAAAACAGAACCGAGGAAGGGAGGGGCCCAGCACTGGTTACTAGCCAACCCACATGCACGATGTCACTACGTTTGTCCCGTGGGCAGTACCAGAACCAACGTCTGTCCCCACCTAGGCTACAAAAGACTTTGCTCCGATGGGGTCCCAGCACCTCCAGCATAGACCCATAAGTGGGACTGAATGATAACAATTGATTCTTGGAAGATCTAGACTTTGACCCAGTTAAGCAATACATTTTGGTAACTTAATATGTCACTACTCCGAGGGGAGGAATTAAAAAAAAACAATCACCGACCAAAATTCAACACATTTTGCAAGACAACGAAGGCCCAGATACCACTGCTCCAGTCTGATGGGATACACCGAAAACTGTTCTCTAAGAATAATACATTTCTTAATCCCCACCCCCACAGAAAAAAGGCAAAAAGACGTAAAACTGGAGAACCTGACTAATACCATACTACCCTTCAGATGTCAATCTCCTCAAGGTAAATGGCTGTTAAATCCCAGATTAGGCAAGTGAAAGCCCTAATTCAGCAGGTCCTGAACATCCGAGCTGATTAAGCCCTACAGTTCTTAAAACAGTCCTTCTATGAGGGAGGCTCCTGTGGTACAAGGCTATTAGCCAGTAGGTTGTGACACCAGATAAAAACTCCACCCTGCTCCAATTCTTGGATCCCCACACAGGACTGCTGTTACACAGCAACACAAAACTGATGGGGATAATGCAGAAATACTATCAGGACATATACAAGGAAACATAGCTTATATTTTCTACAAATCCTTCCTAGTGCCCCTTCAATATACTATTTTAGATCCCGGGACAAATTCATTTTCAGATTTATATATGACATTGGTCCAAGTACCCAGAGTCTGGATGGAGTCTGGGTGAGTGCCCCATCCCAAGCCAGAGGCAACCAAACGGAACAGTGACAATGGTTGCTGCCATGTGCCCCAGCGGATGCAGGAAGGACGTGGCTGCTGCAAAGATCCATCTTGTATCCATCTTTAAATTCATACCACGGATGTTTGTACTGACATTATTCCTGTTGCTTCCCCTTTCTCCATACAAGTATGTACCTCTTCTGGTTAAATTGCCTCTGCTCTGTTGACTGCTCATACTGTCGTATTACTATGTGCCACTACTATGTGCCACTGTAACCAAACTGGCCTCTCTGTATATTTGTATCATCATTTGTGCCTGCTATCGCTGTAACCCATATCCTGGAACCAAAATGCGTGTATATGTATTTATCATGTTCTTTATCACATGTGTCTGCAAACTATGTAACCTACATCCTGGA
The DNA here is from genome assembly GCA_016271365.2 of Neoceratodus forsteri. NCBI lineage: Eukaryota > Metazoa > Chordata > Ceratodontiformes > Ceratodontidae > Neoceratodus > Neoceratodus forsteri. The sequence continues at coordinate 312,426,424 of CM028137.1, read as the reverse complement.
ACCATGAATGCTTGTATTTGTATCTGTCCTCTTTGTGACGAGGTACCTTTGGAAATGAGCCTCTGGCTCAAAGTTTGTAAACTGATGTGCAAATAAATAAATGCCTGATTCATGAGGCGTTCTGTCCTTTCCTGGGGCAAAAAAGCCCGGCCATAAGCGGTCTCCAAGACCACTCCTATATACTGCAGAGTCTGGGAGGGTGTCAAGACTGATTTGGGCAGGCTGACCATTGACCCGACAGTATCAAACTATCATCTGGTTCTGGACACATTGTGAAGAAGGTGTTCCCCGGAAAGGGCCTTCAAGACCCAATCATCCAGATATGGGAAAACATAGAGGCCTTCCATGTGAAGGTCTGCTGCGACTACTGCTAAGCATCTGGTAAAGACCCGTGGGGCCAAAGGGCAATACCCTGAAATGGTAATGCTCCCCCTCCCAGAAAAAAATGCTATTTCCTGTGAGGTTTTATGACTTTGATATGGAGGTAAACATCCTTCATATCCATGGAGGAGAGCCAGTCTCCTGTTTGAAGGGGAATGAGACCCTGCAGGGACACCACGTGAAACTTCTTGTACTTTATGTAGAAGCTTGAGGTCCCTGAGGTCCAGAACAAGCCGCAGGTTACCTGTCATTTTGGGGATAAGGAAAAATCTGGAACAGAAGCTCTACTGCCTCTGTTTAGGAGGAACCAGTTCTAGGACACTCTTCTGGAGTAGGGCCTGGACCTACTCCCAAAGCACAAGAAGACAGTCGGGAATATGTGGACAGTTGTGGCAGATGAGCTGGAGGTGTCTCCTGGAGCTCCAGAGCATGGCCTTTCACTATGATCTCTAACACCCATTCGTCAGAGGTGATCTCTTGCCATCGATACAGATGAAGAGAGAGCTGACCCCCTACAACCAACCCTGGGGCAATAGTGGTTGGGTGGTGTATACTGTGAGTCAAGCAGATCCTGCAGGGGCTGCGGCCCCTACTCCGAAACCTTTAGGCATTTTTGTGCTGCACACCATGGTGAAAGGGGCTGGCAAGGCTCCAGCTCCTCTACCTCTGTCTATTTGTAGGCGTGCCGGTAATCTTGGGAGGTGATGGGGACAGGGGTGGGGAGGCGAAAGGAATCCTGACCCCTACTTCCACCCTTCAGGTAGTACAGCTATCTGACAGATCAGAGAGTCACTTCAGAGCCCTGTAGGCTTTTAAGGATGCTTTCTATGTCTCAGCAAGATAGCCTATGCCCTCTGAAGGGGGCACTGAGAGCAGTATGCTGGACATCGGTAGCTAAGTCTGCCACCCTGAGTCAGGCATAACGTCGTAGACAAATGCCGTAGGCAACAGCCCTGGCGCGGGCATCAAAAACACCATAGATGGAGCATAATAAATGTTTGCTCACATTTTCCCCAGCATAAGTGTTTTAAGCAACTCTTGCTTTGAAGAACTCTCTGATAAACCCTTAGCCAAAGACTGCACCTATCTCCACAGCGCACTGTGTACTTGACCATATGGGCCTGAAAACTGGCAATACGAAGGCCCAGGAATGATGAAGCATACATACACTTACCCATAACATCCAACCTCCTTGGTTCTTTAACAGGAGGGAGGGAAGGAGCCGAAATGACTGGGTACCCTGGATCTGCCATGGGCAGCTGTGACCACCACTGAATCAGTTTCAGGCTGAGTGGCATAAAAGGGTTTATTGTGAGGAGCTGGGTACAACCTGTCCACGTTTCCACAGACAGCAAATGTGTCATTAGGCCTGGGCCAGGCAGCATAAGTGGCATCCTCTAAAGCAGAAATAAGAGGAGGTATGATGATAGCAAGAGTTTCTGGAAGCTCCAGAAACTATGAAATTCTATCTGGTGAAATACAGCTCCTCCTCAGTAAAACCCACGGCAGCCTGCAAGTGCTGCATTATGGTGTGAAGTGAGGGGTCTTCTGGAGTGACCAAATGGTGCTCACCAGACAGTCCTCTCTACCTGAGGAAAACGTAGAATCAATGCTAAGGAGGCACTGGCCACCTTCCTCACATTCCTCCTCATCCTCCTCCAGGATGAGATTTGGACTGTATTCAGGTTTGTCATCAAAGTCCCCGTCGATAGCGAGAGAGACACACCACATCTGGGATGCCTGTGATGTTAGAGGAGGTCTGAAAGGCAGTATGTTACACTGTGACGGTGACAGGGTAGGGAGAATGGCCACCACCGTTAATGGATCAGCAGGCTGCGAAGGCAGATCTGGCAAGGATCACTGCATCATATGAGAAAATGATACCAGAAATGCCGAGCGTTGTTGGCCCTGGAAGAAGTGGTCGCAGCTGAGGACGTCATCAGGATCCCCTGTGACGACAGCGAGGCACTGACTGTAGAAGGCCCAGCAACGTCTAGGCCAAGCCCCAACCTTGGCATCCAATTGACAGTCATAGAAACATAGACATAGAAACAGACTTTGACGGCAGATAAGTACCACTTGGCCCACCCAGTCTGCCCATTACCCTACCTACTGGATAAGCTGCAGATTCTAGTTAACCAACAGCCTACTTCCTGCCACCCCCCACTACAATTGTCTTGTGTCTGTCCCATGCATGTTTGAATTCCTCCACTGTTTTAGTCCCAACAACCTCTCCAGGAAGGCAGTTCCACACATCCACCACTCTCTCCGTGAAAGAAGATTTCCTCACATTACCCCTGAGCCATCCCCCCACTATCTTTAAATTGTGTCCCCTTGTTCTTACACATCTCTTTTTCTGAAAGATGCTACCCTCCTGGACTTTGTTGATTCCCTTGAGGTACTTGAACGTTTCTATCATGTCCCCCCTGTCCCTCCTTTCATCAAGGGTATACATATTAAGCTCTCTCAGTCTCTCTCATATGATTTCTGATGCAGACCCTGCACCATTTTAGTTGCCTCCTCTGGACTGCTTCCATCCTGTCTATGTCCTTGCGTAGATGAGGTCTCCAAAACTGCACACAGTACTCCAGATGGGGTCTCACCAACTGTCTGTACAGAGGGATAACCACTTCCCTTTTTCTACTTGTGATGCCCCTTCCTATGCATCCCAGTATCCCCCTGGCTCTCCTCACTGACTTCTCACATTGCTTACCCACCTTTAGATCATCCGATATGACTACCCCCAAGTCCCGTTCCATTTTTGTTGTTGTGAGTACCTCCCGGTATTGTGTACTCTTCTCCTGGGTTTTTGTTTCCCGGGTGCATTACTTTGCACTTCTTTGTATTGAATCTAAGTTGCCATATGTCTGACCATTCCTCCAACCTTGCCAAGTCCCTTCTCATCCTTTCTACACCCCTTGTGTATCACCCTTGTGTATCAACTCTGTTACAGATCTTTGTATCATCTGCAAAGAGGCATACCTTTCCCTCCAGACCCTCTGCAATGTCACCTATAAAGATGTTAAAGAGGACTGGACCCAGTACTGAGCCCTGAGGTACTCCACTAGTGACCCCCCTTTCTTCGGAATGTGTGCCACTCACTATTACCTTCTGTGTCCTGTTGTGCAGCCAGTTTGCAACCCAGGCTACCACCCTGGGACCCACTCCCAAGCTGGCTAACTTGATTATTAATCTTTTGTGCGGGACTGTGTCAAATGCCTTGCTAAAGTCTAGGTAGGCCATATCCACAGCCCCTCCCTGGTCTATTACTTTGGTCACCCAGTCAAAGAAATCTATTAGATTCGTCTGACATGACCTTCCTGCTGTAAATCCATGCTGCTTTGGGTCCTGTGCCCTGCTGGCCTCTAGGTACTCAACAATTTTTTCTTTCAGAAGGGATTCCATCATTTTCCCTACCACTGAGGTCAAACTTACAGGTCTGTAGTTTCCTGCTTCTGCCTTGCTCCCACTTTTGTGAAGGGGAATCACATCTGCCCTCCTCCAGTCTTCAGGTACCACCCCATCCTCCCATGATTTGTTAAAAAGTGTGGTCAGTGGTGTCACTAGGTCCTCCCTTAGTTCTTTTAGGATTCTGGGGTGAATCCCATCAGGCCCCACTGCTTTGTCCACCTTGAGTTTTAGGAGTTCTTTCAGGACTCTTTCTTCTGTAAATGGACTGGTGTCAACCCCCTCATCCAGAGTGCTTCTATTGTCTGGTTTAGGTAACTCCTCCTCATCTTCTTTTGTGAATACTGAGCAAAAGTATTCATTCAATATCTCTGCCTTTTCACTGTCTCCCTCTGCCCACCTCCCCTCTCCCTTACTAATCTTCACTACTCCTCCCTTAACCTTTCTATGCTCCCTAATGTACCTATAAAAGGTTTTATCCCCCTTCTTAACTGACTTGGCTATTTTTTCCTCAGTTTGGGCTGTTGCTATTCTGACTGCCTTCTCCACTTCTTTCTGCTTTAATTGATACAGTTCCCTGTCGTGCTCCTTCTGTGATGCCTTATACTTTTTGAATGCAGCCTTTTTCTCCTTAACCTTCCCTGCCACCTCTTTTGAGAACCATAGTGTTTTTTCACTCCGCTTTGTTTTCTTTATCTGTTTTACACAAAGGCTTGTTGCCTCTATGATGGCAGTTTTGATTTTACTCGCATTGTTCTTCCACCCCTCCTTTTTGCCCATTTGCTAGTGTATTCCTCAGGTATTCACCCATTTTGCCAAAGTCAGCCCTTCTGAAGTCCAGTATGCTTGTTTTTGTATGGTTTGTCTCCATGGTTGTGCTTATTGTGAAGCACACTGTGCAGTGGTCGCTTGTTCCCAGATGTCTACTGACTTCTAAATTTGTGATCCTCTCTCCATTTGAGAGTACCAGGTCTAGTATTGCTTCCTCCCGAGTGGGTTCCAACACTAGCTGTCTAAGGCCTGCCCCCTGCAGGGCATCAAGAATGACCCTGCTCTTGGATGTGGCTGCAGTACATGTCATCCAGTTAACATCTGGCATATTCAGGTCCCCAATAACAGTATCTCCCCTTTTTCAGCCATTTTGAGAATGTCCTCTATCATTTTCTTGTCCATTTCCTCCCCTTGAGATGGGGTCTGTATACAACCCCTGTGCGGATTGTGATGCCATTCCCTGTCTCCAAGGTGACCCAGAGTGCCTCTTGTCCTCTCCCTTTACTTTTTAGCTCTGTAGCTTTGATCCCTTCCCTTATGTATAGAGCTACTCCACCTCCTTTTTTCCCCCTCCCTGTCCCTTCTGTAGACTGTGTACCCTGGTATGTTGACATCCCAGACATGGTCCCCCGTGTAGCATGTTTCTGTGACTGCCACAATATCCAAGTGTCCAGTCGAGGGCAGAGTCGCCACTGCCTGAGCAGACAGTGATGAAGTAGACGAAATGCCCAAAAGCCATAGTGGTGATGTGGAGCACGTTGGGGATGCCTGTTCTTATCTCTACATTGGTGTTTGTCACTCCCGGATGAAGACTTATCTTCAGATTTTGATGACCACAAGTCAGTCGACATGGTAGGCAATGCATTTTTTCCCAGCTTCTGCTGCTCAACAGCCGCAATTGTGCACTGCGATAAGATGCCTCTCTAATGCAGCTTTTGGCATTGTTGGATAGCGTAGCTAAATCCTTGACAGATCTCACAGGCTGGAATGTTGTGAGTGAGGCCCAACAACAAACACACACTTTGTGTGCATTGGTTTTAAAAATGTTATCTCTGCAGACACAAAACTGAAAAAGAATCAACAGTTCATTTGGCAGCATACAGCAAGCCGGAAAAACTAAAGTAATAAAGAAAAAGGCAGCAACTAGGCATATTTCTAAAGGCAGGGCGGACGAGCCGAAAGAGAGAGAGGGGGCCACCAATGCGTTATATGGACGGCTGACGACAACATGGGCAGCCCCAGCCGACAAAGTTTCTGTATGGTGCTAGTGCTGATGCAGTATTAGTTCCAAAGGTGTAGCCTAATGAAAGAAATATCCTCCAAGAGGATGAAGGTTTTGCAGTAGGGGCAGGATACTGTTTATCCACCTACCGAAACACAGCTGGCAGAGCACTAGGTCTATGCCAAGCAGCCACAGTGGCATCCTCCAAAGCCAAATGGATAGGAGGAACAATGACTATAGGCAAGGAAAGAAAAGTACACTTACATAAGAACTTACCATAACAGTAGATCTTCGTGAGAAGCTCTTGCAGTAGGTAGCACATTTAGGACTGTAGACAGCAGGCAGCAGGACCCCACGAAAACATCTTGCTAGCAGTCTACGGCATGGATTGCCCCCCCGCCCCTGACATCACGTATGGTATAAAGGGTGGGCGGTACCCCGGTGTGCCCCAGTTTTCCCGCTGGAGACTCCGGCATTAGAATGGAAGGTGATCAAAACCTAGAGAACCAAGGCCAATATCTCACAGAGCAAACAGAATGTTGCCAACGTAAACCATCTGCAAGAGAGAAACCTCTAGGGAGAAGGAAGGCAGGAAGCATACCTGGAGCAAAAGCTTCTCTCGAAGATCTACTGTTATGGTAAGTTCTTACATAACTGTACCATCTTACTTCCAGAGTCAGCTCTTGCAGCAGGTAACACACATAGGGACTGAGTCCCAAGCAGTACAGGAGACCAGACTAGTCTCGGATGGAGGTAAGGAAAGAGTGAAAAGGGAAGTACCCTTATGAGATGAGTCCCTGCAGAACTGCATGGCCAAAGCCTGCTCTGCATCGAGAGGTAATGTCCAGACTGTAGTGTCTGATAAACGTGTGGACTGTATGCCACGTGGCTGCTGCACAGATGTCAGCTGCAAACACATTTCTGAGGGCAGCCAAAGAGGCTGCTACTCCCCTCATGGAGTGAACCTTCACCGAGCCCAGCAAGCATTTATCGTACTTCTGGTAACAGAAGGAGATGCAGTTGATGAGCCATTTTTAATGGGTCGGTTTGGCTACAGGAGCCCCCTGGATCCTAGGGGCAAAAGAAACAAAATGTTGATCAGAATGTCTGAAATCTTTTGTTCTGGATAAATAAAACCACAAATGCGTTGAACATAAAGAGTATGGAGAAGAGCTTCTCCCCGTCTGAGTGATCAGGATAACACATCGGGAGATGGATGTCCTGATTTAAAGTCAACTCAGACATCACCTTTGGTAAGAACTTAGGATTAGTCCTCAAGGCCACCCGGTCCTTGTGGAACACTAAATAAGGCTCCTTGCACATCAGGGCCTGAAGCTCGGAATTCTTCGAGCAGAAGTAACAACAACTAAAAATAACAATTTCCATGAAAGAAAGCAAAGCTCGCAATTCGCGGCTGACTCAAAAGAGGGTAAGGTCAATTTCTCCAGTACAAATAACAAGTCCCAAGGAGGGATAGGGTCCCGAATGGGAGGCTTCATATGTAGTACTCCCCTGAGGAAGGTACAGGTTACCTCCATTTGTGAAACAGTTCTGCCTTGACAGGAATATGGTAGGCAGAAATGGTTGCTAAATGCACTTTGATGGAGGAAAAGCCCAGTCCTGAGTTTGAGAGCGACAACAGATACTAGAGGATTGAGTTCACTAGACAGGCCAAGGGATCGAGACAATGGGCCATATCCCAGAGACAGAAGCACTTCCACTTCATGGCATAAGTTGCTCTGGTGGAGGGTTTCCTGGCAGCCACCAGAATGTTAGTGATCTTGTCCCGAGAACCCAAAGTGGATCCTGGCTAGGTCCTCAGAAGCCATGCTTGGAGGTGCAGAGACCGAAGGTTCAGGTGAACCAAGGTCCCGTCGTCCTGGGAGAGCAGGTGGGTGCTCAGTGGCAAGGGAATCAGAGGTTTGGCAGCCAACTGTTACAGCAATGGGAACCAAATCTGTTGTGGCCACAGTGGAGTCATGAGGGTCATTGCTGCTCCCTCCGCTTGCAACCTGAGACGGACCTTCTAAAGGAGTGGGAAGGGAAGAAAGGCATCAAGGTATCTCCCTCTAAAGAAGATGGACAATGCATCTCACCAGAAAACTCCAGGCCCTGGATCTAGTGAGCAAAAACTGGGCAGCTCTGAGTTGACAAGGGAGGCAAAGAGATCCAGCTGTGGTGTGCCCCATCTGTCGAAGACAGTGTCGACGATAGACTGAAGTAGGGCCCATTCGTGTGCTCTGGACCGAGTGCAACTGAGAGTGTTGGCCAGAGTGTTCTGGATTCCTGGGACATGGACCGCTGAGATCTCTAGGTGGTGGGATATGGCCCAATTCCACACCTGCACTGCTTCCCAGCAAAGGGGGTAGGAGTGCGTGCCTCCTTGTTTGCTGAGGTAGAACACCACAGACATAATGTCTGTCTGTACGAGAAGGTGTCCTGGGATCAGTACGGTGCTCTAAGTCTGCAGGGTATAGAGAACTGCTCTTATCTCCAGAATATTTATGTAGAGGGTCTCCTTGTTCACCAAGAGCCCTGGGTTCTGCGAACACTGAGGTGTGCACCCCACCCCATGCCAGAGCCATCGGATGTCAAGATTTGGTCCGAAGCTCTTTTCTGAAATGGCTTTCCTTCTCCTAGGGAGGAGGAAGTCATCCACCAACTGAATCCTCTTTTTTTTTATTGTATTTTTATTGGTTTTTAAATATAAAGAAAGTTAATGGGGTACAGTACATCATGTAGATCACATAATAAAGTCAAGCATAGCTCTAGCTGTATACAGTGTTTTACAGTTATGAGTGCATGTCTAAAAATAATATACATCCAGAAATAAATCAACCTGGATGGAGAGCCTTTTATATCAGTACAAACATAATAATTCCCCTTTATTGTCTCCCCCTTCCTCTCCTTCCCTTCAGTTATACCATGTCTCTTATTCGCCCCTATGGAACAAAGTGAGATCTTGGAAAGACATATATATGACCCATTTCCTCCACTGAAGTTCAAATGAACAGGTTACTCACCTGTAACAGTAGTTCTAGGAGTAGCATATGTTGTTCATCCACACTCTCTGGCATGTCCCTTTCCCCTTTAAATCTGGCCGGAAGTCTTCAAGCTGGCTCCTCCCACCCACCTGGGTGGTAAATACCTCAGCTCCGCCCCATGACGCAAGATCTTAGCCTGCTGGAAGCAAGGTTGTGGGCCTAAAACCGGGGAGGTCAGGTGGGTGCATGTGGATGAACAATATATACCACTCCTAGAACTACTGTTACAGGTGAGCAACCTGTTCTTCTAGGAAACACAGAAGCATAGAATTTGATGGCAGATAAGGACCGCTTGGCCCATCTAGTCTGCCCATTTTCCTACCTAACAGATAAGCTGCAGATCCTAGTTAACCAACAGCTTACTTCCTCCTACCCCCTACTAGGACTACCTTATGTCTGTCCCAAGCATTCTTGAATTCTCCCACTGTTCTTGACTCCACAACCTCCTCAGGGAGGCTGTTCCATGCATCCACAACCCTCTCCATGAAAAAATACTTCCTCACATTTCCTCTGAGCCGTCCCCCCTCTATCTTCAAATTGTGCCCCCTTGTTCTTGCACATCTCTTTTTCTGAAAGATGCTACCCTCTTGGACTTTGTTGATTCCCTTGAGGTACTTGAAAGTTTCTATCATGTCCCCTCTCTCCCTCTTTTCCTCAAGGGTATACATATTAAGCTCCTTTAGTCTTTCTTCGTATGTCTCCTGGTGCACACCCTGCACCATTTTGGTTGCCCTCCTCTGGACAGCCTCCACTCTATGTCTTTGCAGAGATGGGGTCTCCAGAACTGCACACAGTACTCCAAGTGGGGTCACACCAACTGTCTGTACAGAGGGATAACAACTTCCTGTTTTCTACTACTGATGCCTCTCCCTATGCATCCCAGTATCCCCCCCAGCCTTCCTTACTGCCTTCTCACATTGCTTGCCCACCTTTAGGTCATCTGATATAATTACCCCCGGTCCCGTTCCATTTTTACTGTTGTCAGTATCTCACCCCCCATTGTGTACTCCTCCCTGGTTTTTGTTTCCCAGGTGCATTACCTTGCACTTCTTTGCATCGAATCTGCGCTGCCATACATTTGACCATTCCTCCAACCTTGCCAAGTCCCTTCTCAGCCTTTCCACTCCATCTTGCGTATCAACCCTGTTGCAGATCTTTGTGTCATCTGCAAAGAGACATACTTTTTCTTCCAGTTCCTCTGTAATGTCACTTATAAAGACATTAAAAAAGACTGGTCCCAGTACTGAACCCTGTGGTACCCCGCTAGTAACCTCCTTTCTTCACTGTGGACTCCATTTACTACTACCCTTTGCGTTCTGTTGTCTAGCCAATTTTTTATCCCGGCTACCACCTTGGGACCCACTCCAAGGCTGGCTAACTTGTGTATTAATCTTTTGTGTGGGGCTATATCAAATGCCTTGCTAAAATCTAGGCAGGCCATGTCCACAGCCCCTCCCTGGTCTACTACTTTGGTCACCCAGTCAAAGAAATCTATTAGGTTCGTCTGACACAACCTTCCCATAGTGAATCCATGCTGCCTTGGGTCCTGTGCCCCACTGGCCTCTAGGTACTCCTCAATTCTTTCCTTCAGAAGTGATTCCATCATTTTCCCTACCACTGAGGTCAAACTAACTGGTCTGTAGTTTCCTTCCTCTGTCCCGCTCCCACTTTTGTGAAGAGGAATCACATCCGCCCTCCTCCAGTCTTCAGGTACCAGTCCATCCTCCCATGATTTGTTAAAGACAGTAGTCAGTGGTGTCACCAGTTCTACCCTTAGTTCTTTTAGAATTTTTGGGTGAATCCCATCTGGCCCCATTGCTTTGTCCACCTTCAATTTTAATAGTTCTTTCAGAACCTTTTCTTCTGTAAATGGACTGGTATCGACCCCCGTCTTCAGAGTTTCTCTCTTGTTTGGTTTAGGTACCTTGTCCTCCTCTTCCTTTGTGAATACTGAGCAGAAATATTCGTTCAGTATCCCTGCTTTTTCACTGTCACCCTCTGCCCACATTCCCTCCACTTTATTAAGCCTCAGTATCCCTCCTTTGGTCTTTCTTTGCTCCCTAATGTACCTATAAAAGGTCTTATCCCCCTTCTTAACAGAGTTGGCTATCCTTTCCTCGGTTTGGGCCTTTGCAATTCTGACTGCCTTCACAGCCTCTTTCTGCTTTAACTGATAAAGTTCTCTGTCCTGCTCCTTCTGTTTCCTTATATTTCTTGAATGCTATCCTTTTCTCTTTAACCTTCCCTGCCACCTCTTTTGAGAACCATAGCGTTTTTTTCCTTCGTTGTGTTTTGTTGATTTGCTTTACACAAAGGCTTGTTGCTTCTGTGATGGCTGCATTGATTACTCCCCGTTGTTCCTCCACCCCTCCTTCTTGCCTGTTTGGTAGTGCTTTTCTGAGGCACTCTCTCATTTTCAGAAAAGTCAGCCTTCCTAAACTCCAATACTCTTGTTTTTGTATGGCTTGATTGTAAGGCTGTGTTTATCACGAACCACACTGTTTGGTGGTCGCTTGTTCCCAGATGGCTACCCACTTCTAAATCTGAGATTCCTTCTCCGTCCCCATTTGAGAATACCAAGTCTATAATTGCTCCCTTCCAAGAGGGTTCCAATACTAGCTGTCTGAGGCATGCCCTTTATAGAGCATCAAGAATGATCCTGCTTTTGGATGTGCCTGCAGCAAAGGTGCTCCAGTTATCATCTGGCATATTCAGGTCCTCATCAACAATATCTCCCCTTTTTCTGCCATTCTAAGGATGCTTTCTACCATTTCCTTGTCCATTCCCTCCCCTGAGATGGGGGTCTGTATACAACCCCCATGTGGACTGTGGTGCCATTTCCTGTCTCCAGGGTGACCCAGAGTGCCTCACCTGCTCCATGTTTACTCTTTAGTTCTGTTGCTTTGATCCCTTCCTTTACATAGAGAGCCACTCCTCCTCCTCTTTTACCCTCTCTGTCCCTCCTGTAGATTGTGTATCCTGGTATGTTGACATCCCAGTCATGGTTCTCTGTGTACCATGTTTCTGTGACTGCCACAATATCCAGGCAACCCTCTTCCATCAAGGCCACTAGTTCAGGGAGCTTGTTACACACACTATGGGCATTGGTACTCATCACCCTCCACTTTTTGATGGCCTTACCCCTTTTAGCCCAATTCCTGTCCTTACTGCATTTGCCTTTTTTTTACATTTACCTCTGTCCTGCTCCCTAATGACTTCTCTACCTTGGTGTTTATCTCACTAATTACCATGTTTTGTGGGGGAGGCTGGTATTTCCCTGCTCCTTTTCAGTGCCTCCCCCCTTGGCTAGTTTAAATGCTTGCCAAAGAAGCATTTAAACCTCTCACCTAGGATCCTGGTCCCCCGGACAGATGCAGACCATTGTGCCAGTATAGGTCTGCATCCCTCCAGGTGGCTCCCCAGTCCCCAATGAAGCCAAAACCCTGAGCTCCACACCAGTTTTTCAACCATTCATTGAATTCCCTGGTGAGGAGTACCCTAGTATCACCCTTGCCATAGACAGGCAGCACCTCCGAGAAGGTTACCGTATGTGCTACTTGTCTAAGGCCCCTTCCCAACTCTACAAACTCCTCTTGCACTGCTCTGATCCCATTCCTAGCCAGGTCATTTGTCCCTAGGTGGACAATGACATCCAGCTCCCTCCCTCATGCAGCTGCTCCCATGATCCTGAGGATTTGCTTCCTGTCCCTCCAAGCCATGGCGCCAGGCAGGCACCTTACCTCCCTCTCCCTTCCTCCCCACTTCTATCCCCTAATGATTGAGTCCCCACCAGGAGTTGTTTCCTTCCCTGTGGTGTCCCATGCCACCTCCTGTGGGTCTCCTTTGTGAAGGTTCCCAGCATCCTCCTTGGTTTCCACTGCAGGTGCCTCCATATAGGAACCACTATCCACCAGAAGCACGTATGAATTGTGGAGAGGTACAGCTGGGGGGATGAAACTCTATTCCACCACCCTCTCCTCCTGAGCCCACCCTGGTCCAGCCCTCCTCTTTCTTGGCAACCTCTGAGGTAGTGGCATTGGCCCTGGTGGTCCCTGGGTGGGGGAGGAGGTTTCACGAATCCTAGCCAGGTCAGCCTGGAGACGGGCAACCTCCACCCTCAGGCCAGAGAGGTGCCTGTAAATAGGGCAGCATCGCAGCCTCCAGAATGTCCCCCGGAACACTGCCGCCCCACAACCATTGCACTGCACCACTCCTATCATGTCTCATTTTGTGTTCCCTCTCCTGTTTCTCTGTATGCTTACTCTCTCCTTTCCTTAAAACTCTCACCCTTCCTGTTCTGGGAAAACAACTTCCTACATTATTTAGTAGCATCCTTCTTCCTTACTCAGTGTCAGACCAGCAGCAGCTGGGGTGGGGGGGAGAGTGAGCTACTTTTTTCCTTTTAGGATTGACAAAACCAATGTTTCTCTATGATCCTTCCCTTCCTACTGCCAAACAGGAAGTTCCTGTTGTCAGTCAAATCCAGTGGCTATAAAAGTAGAACTCGCTTAGGGTGGGATGGAGAGCAATTATTAAGAAAAAAGGCTAGGAAGTTGTAATTTGAGTCACCTGCTTTTATACTGTCTAAGTCACACCTCCAATTAAGCTCTCTCTCCTCCTACTGGTTTAGCAAAGTAAGTCGATACAGTACCCTTCCCAGCACAGAACACACACTGACTTTCTTTTTTTAACCCTAAATAAGACCCCTTCTACTTCTAATAAAGTATATGTCTGCTTAATCTCAACAGACACTGACTCCTGCCAAGATAGAAGTTAAATTAATAAGAACATGATAGCTTCTTTTAGTTAGCTGCTTTCTGCTCTACAAGCAAAGCTAGCAACAGCAATTATGTTGTTCATCCACACTCTCTGGCAGACTCCAAGCAGTTCTCCGGGAGGAGGGAGGCAAGGCGCACACCCCCTATTTAGGAAACAGAGATTGGAGAACCGAGGCCCCAAAGCCAGCATCCCGGCGTGACTCAAGGTCGATATGGTAGTGGGTAATGAAGGTGTTTGCTAACTTCCAGGTAGCAGCCCGACAGATCTCCTGGATAGGGATGTCCCTGGCAGCAGCCACCGATGCAGTCGTATGGCGAGTAGAATGAGCTCTTATCCCTCTGGGAGGCTCCTTGCCCACCAACTCATAGCACAGACCTATGCATGATGTAATCCATCTTGCAATTGTCTGTTTAGCTGCAGGTCTGCCAGAAGCAGCTTCAGCATAGGTGACAAACAGCTGGCGAACCTCTCCACAAATTTCCACCATCCTCTCCTTGCAGTAGGAGAGCCCATCTCATGTCCAGAGTATGGAGCCTGTACTCAGCATCCGAGGTGTAATTAGGGTAGTATACGGGCAGAGTCAACACCTGGTAAGGTGAAACTCAGACACCACCTTCGGAAGGAATTTCGGGTGGGGGTGCAGGACAGCTTTGTCCCTGTGGAAGACCAGATAAGGGGAGTCCACCAAAAGTGCCTGGAGTTCCCCGTCCTTCTGGCTGACGTGATAGCCACCAGGAAGGCCGTCTTCCACGACAAGTGTGAGAGCTCACACTTGTGCATGGGTTGAATGGCTTGCCCATGAGCTTTACCAAAACAAGCAAGAGATCCTACTGGAGGATGGAGGTTCACACACGGAGGGGATACGTGATCCAGGCCTTTTAAAAAGTGCCTGACAACTGTCAGCTGACCGGCCTGCGCCCGGTAAACAGAAATGGCTGCCAGGTGCAGCCTAAGGGTCGATGACCATAAACCTCCTTTAGAGAGGGACCAAAGGTAGCCTAAAATGTTAGCCACAGAGCAGGATAAGGGGTCCAGACTCTTACTCTGACACTAAATGGACAACCTTTTCCATTTGAAGGCATAGCATTTTCTGGTTGATTCCTGGCGAGATGCCTCCACCACTGTGTAGACATCCTCGGAAAGACCCAAAACCTGGAACTCTAGCCACTCAGGTACCAGGCTGTGAGGTGCAGGGATTTAAGGTCCGGATGGAAGACCTTCCTCTGGTTCAACGATATCAGGTCCGGGAATGTACAAAGCCGCTCCGGGGCCCTGCAGCTGAGGCTGAGGAGATCTGGATACCAGAACTGGCAAGGCCAGTCTGGGGCTACCAGAATCACCTTTGCCTTGTCCCTCCTCACCTTGAGTAACACCTTGTGGATCAAGGGAAATGGAGGGAAGGCGTAGAGGAGGCCTGGGGTCCATGGCCTCGAGAAGGCATCCCCCTGCAGTGAGCCCTGCTGAGGGGGGCGGGCATGGTACAGTCTCAGCCTGGCATTCTCCCTTGAGGCAAACAGGTCCACCAATGGCTAGCCCTAATAGAAGAACAGATTGTAAGCTACCTCTGGATGGAGAAACCACTCGTGGGATGTCTGGCCTAAGCGGCTGAGAGCATCTGCCAGTTGGTTCGAGACTCCTGCCACAGGGATGGCAAGGAGATCTGCCTCCAACCGGCTGACAAGGGTCCAGATCCGGAGTGCCTCCTTGCATAGCAGATGGGAGTGCGTGCCACCCTGTTTGTTGAGGTAGTACACGGTCATGGTATTGTCCATCTGGACTTGAACCACTTGACCCCGGAGCTGAGCAGCAAAAGTTGACAGGACCAGTCTGACTGCTCTGAACTCCAACAGGTTGACGTGGCAACTGGACTCCTCTGGGGTCCAGAACCCATGGGCCCTGTGGTCCATGTGGGCTCCCCAGCCCATGAGAGAGGCATCAGTTGTAAGGACGACTGTTGGCTCTGGACGGACAAACGGGATTCCTTCCTGCAGATGACCCGGGACGGTCCACCATTGGTGAGCGTCCCACATCTTCCGAGTTACAGTGATCAGCTGGTCGAAGTGACCATGATGATTAGTCCACTGGGCGGCCAGCTCCCATTGGAGGGGGCGCATGTGCCACCTGGCCCAACGGATCACCGAGGTGCACGCCGCCATGTAACCCAGAAGGCGCAGAAAGTCCCGGGCAGGGTGCAAGTGCCCAACCAGAAATGATTGGGCAAAGGAGGAGAGAACCTCTGCCCTGTTCGCCGGGAGCCGAGCTCTGGCTTAACGAGAGTTGAGCTCTGCCCCGATAAAGCCCATCACCTGAGAGGGCACGAGTTCTGATTTTCCCTCGTTGATGGGGAAGCCTAAATGGAAGCAGGTTCGGAGGGCCAGATTCCTGGACCTTTCCACCTCCTGAAGTGAGGAACCTGCCAGGAGCAAGTCGTCGAGATAGGGGTATATTCGTACTCCCTGATGCCGAAGATGGGCTGCCACCACTGCAATGCATTTGGCGAAGACCCGAGGGACTGATGACAGGCCGAACAGCATGGCTCAGAACTCGTACAGGGTCCCTCGAACCTGAAGCGGAGGAACTGCTAGTGGACGGACGGATTGGGACATGAAAGGCATGAAAGAAGGCCTGTAGATCCAGTGAACAGAACAACATGTTCCGCTCCAGGGATGGTATGATCTGGTTCAGAGTTACCATCCGGAAGGTGCGAGACCTGAGATATTGATTCAGTTCATGGAGATCTAGGATGGGCACCAACCCCCCCTTCCGCTTGGGCACCAGGAAGTACCTGGACACAAAGCCTGGGTCTGTAGGAGGATCCGGCACTGGAGCTACCGCCTCCTTGCGGAGGAGCTGAGCGATGTTGTCCCGAAGGGCCGACTGAGTACGAACTGAGATCCTTTCTCCCGGAGGCGGCCTGCTGGGTGGTACTGCTCGATTTCTAGAGGCAGTCCTGGCCGACCACTTCCAGAACCACCTGTCCGGGTGATACCGACCAGGCAGAAAGGAAGTGATGGAGCCAGCCCCACGGGAGGACCCAGAGCTGGCATGATGGGTGTAGGGGTGGCAACCCTGATCTGTCACTGAGCAGGCTTAGAGGAGGAGAGGGCTCCTGGACCGGCACTGGCCTCCTTACAGGGCTGTTGGGACCTGCTGCTTGGGCCTGGGGCGCAAGCTTGAG
Organism: Neoceratodus forsteri; assembly: GCA_016271365.2. Taxonomy (NCBI): domain Eukaryota; kingdom Metazoa; phylum Chordata; order Ceratodontiformes; family Ceratodontidae; genus Neoceratodus; species Neoceratodus forsteri. The sequence goes on along the minus strand of CM028137.1, from coordinate 312,409,641 downwards.
CCAGTTGTTGCTGCTGACCTCCTTGATAGGAGGGCTGTCTAACCGCAGGGGAAGAGTGCGAAAAGGCTTTTCTTGTGCTTCTGCTGGTTCTTGCCTGAAGAACCCATTGCAGAGGTAGCATCCAGGTGGCACTGGACTGCTCTACATCGCTGGAGGTGACCTGCCACTCCTGGACCAAGAGGTCGGTGCCAAGGAAGGGCACGCCAGTTAACCTGTGCTGAGTATCCGCCGGAAGGAAGGATAACCTCAGCCAGGCCCTGCGGTGAGTGGCCACTGCGGCTGCTAGGAGGGCACAGGAATCTCCAATGTCCAGGGCGTCTGGAGCTGCTGTTTGGCAACAGCACGCACCTGGTCATGGACCTGTTAACCGTGGTCTGCATATCCACTGGGAGATGAGGGGACTTCATCTAGTGACCCCAAGAGGGCATGAGAGAAGTGTGTCATGATTACAGCCAAGCTGGCCTGACGAAGGCCCAAGGATGAGGCCACATAAACCTTCCAGGCAGAATGGTCCATATTCTTGGACTCCTCGTCCGGAGGACAGTCAGTGTCAGCTGAGCTACCCATGCATCTAAACACAGAAGCCATCACAAGGCTCTCGGCAGAGGATGCTCTGTGAACCCGCTAGGGACCCCATGGGTACTGTGTACCTGTGGGCCATGTGGACAGATGGAGCTTGGCAGGAGGCAGGGCATGCCATAGCTCAAGAGCTGGCCAACAATGGCTTGCCACAGGAAAGGCCTCGTCAGGTATCTCTCTGAGGATATCCGTGAGGGTATTCCGCCTTCTTTTGGATAGGCTCCAGGGCATCCCGGTGGAATCTGGAAATGAGAGGAGGATGCCTTGAAAGAGGAAGGACCTTCTCCAAGCCTGCCACTGATGACTTGTTATTGCCCGGATGCGAGTGCAGACCAGTGGCATCCGAGTCCGAAGAGTCAGGATATAAAGGTCTCCCGCCTATATCTCCCTGGATGCGCAGAGGGCGATCAGGGACCACCATAATGGACAGATGATGGGGGAGGCCGGTGTCTGTCCGATCCTCTTTCAAGGAAGCCCCTCCCTGAGGCTGCTTAGGCAGTTGTTCCACCAAAATCGGTGGGGAGACCGAAACAGGCCGAGCTAGAATGCATGCCGGCCCTACTGGTGGAGGAACTGGGATCTTTGGTTCTGGAGGGACCGGCGTCGGTCTAAGAGGCTGGGGCAAGTAATGGCTGGGTTGCGGCAAGGCGGCTTCTGACCAGAGCAGAATCAGCTGTTGCCACATGAGATCCTCATTGCGTCAACAGAGCTTCCGCTGAAGTCTCTCCTCCGAGGATGAGGATCGGTGGCGGCGCCTCTTCCTAGAGTGCTTAAGCATTTTCTTAGTTTTTTCGACTGAAGGGGTCCTGGTCCTCAATCGAGACCGACTGGGTCGGCTCGTTCAATCGGGAGAAACCGAGTCGGAAGAACCAAGGTTCTGGCACCTTTCCCTCAATCGGGACACCTGAGGGCTGGGTCTCGTCGTCTGGGAAGAGAAGGAAAGGAAAGGACAGGTGTCCTTTCCAAGGAGTCGGCGACCAGAGTCGGCGACAACAGCTCGATCGGGTTGAGAGAAATCTCGGCCGGTTCAGCCGTTTCCTCGGCCTCAGTGCCTTGGCCTGACGGAAGGTCCGAGAAGCCGGCAGCCGAGGAAGCGATCTCGACCGAGGTCAAGACCGCAAGGTCCTGAGAATCGGACCGCTCTCTGTCCCAGGAATGTCTTCTTCAGGATGAAGAAGATTTAGGGTCCTTGTCCCTTTTCCTAGGGCGGGAGGAGTGCAAGCCCGAGGGCACCTCACCCCTGGTGGGGAGAGACTGGCACAGCTTACGAAGGACACAGGAAGGTAGAACCCATGTTAAGCGGCACGAAAAACTGCTGGTCAAGCTTGAGCAGCTCTTCTACAAAACCGCCATCTTGTCGAGCTGCTCGCCAAATACTGCAGCTGCAGAAACTGCCCACCTAACCTCCTCTGATTTCACTGGTGGATTGCGAAGCTCCGGTCTCCCCAGTTTCAGGCACGCCTTGCAGTTGTCCAGGACATTGGGATGGAAGGCCAGACAGATGGTGCAAGAGGTGGTGTCATGTACGACACCCAAGCAGTAGACACACGAGAGGTGGGGATCAGTGTGCGACATTTTCTGTCCGCAAGGACACCGGCAAAATCCAGGGAACAACTTGTCCTCCATGTCCAATGCATTCGGATCGGTATCATAAACTCTGATGAGTTTTAAAGAAAGTGACTGCGGTGAAAACAGTCATTGAGAATCCAGGGCTTACAAACTGCAGAAGTAGCATGAGGGAACCTGAATCTTCCATCGGAAAGAAGATCTGGCGTCATGGGGTGGAGCTGAGGTATTTACCACCCGGGTGGGTGGAAGGAGCCAGCCTGAAGACTTCCGGCCAGATTTAAAGGGGAAAGGACATGCCAGAGAGTGCGGATGAACAACATATCCACGCTCCTAGAATTATTCTTCCTATTTAAATAACTGGCTGCAAGCCTTTCCAGTTTATATACTTCCTTCACAGCCGTGAAACAGTCCTGTCTGGTTGGCGGCGAGCTCCGTTCCCACAATCTGGTGATTGCTTTCTTAGCTATCAGTATATAGGTAACCAGGAGAGATCCCCTTGGGATATGGATGTCTTCAGGGATTATCGAGAGCAATACCAATTCAGAGGTAAGGACCGCCTCTTCTCCCACCAAGACCCCTAAGGTTTTAGCCACTTCTCCCCAAAATGGTTGAAGCGCGGGACATGACCAAAATATATGTACATGTCCAGCCATCTTTTCCCCACAGGATCTCCAGCAGCTGCCCACTGTCCCATCCGTAAATTCTGCCAACTTAACTGGGGTATTAAAGAATCTAATCCTGACTTTAATGGTGAATTCCCGCCAGTATGATGCTAGAGATACCCCTCGGGATAACTTAACATATTTGAGCCAAAGGTCTGCGGAGACCGGTACCAATAATTCCTGGTTCCAGGCGGTTATTACCCCCCAAGTTGAATCTTTGGTAACCTCCTGTAGCTCCTTGTACAGTGCTCTGACCAAGTGAGGTAAGGCTATTCCTTTTATAGAAAATATAATTAATATTTACAATTGTGGGGATGGGGAAGGGAGGCTGTTCCATTGAGAAGCCTTATTTACTAAATAAGTTTGTATCTGCCGATAATCTACACTAGCCTCCAATGATAGCCCGTAGGTATCTCTAAGTGTTGAAAAGGGCAAAATGCCCTGTGTGTCTAATACTTGGAAAATGAAGGTTAGGCCTCTGTCATGTCAGCCATTGTGGGTCTCAGTGATAAGGACATGAAGATGCCTCTCCTGCCCTGAGTTGTCGTAAAATAAAAAGTCATGGAAAGTTCCTTGGACATTCTGAGTTTACCCCATACTAGTAAACTACTCTGCATCCCCTGGTGATAAGTAATCTGCGGTGGGAGGGTTAAAGAGAATATTTTTAATATCTTGAATTTGGTTAAATATGATCTCCAACCTTTACCAAGGTAATCCATAACTCGAGTTAAGCCACCCCAGTGTTCCAGCTAGGGCAGTTGCTTGTGCATATTTAAAAAGGTCAGGTAATTCCAGCTCTCCCTTGTCCATAGAAAGCTGCAGAATGGACCAATGGATACGAGGCTTCATACCAGCCCAAACAAAGCAAGCTAAGGTCCTGTTCCAGGAGGTAACATATATAGGGGGCAAAACAGGGATAGTTTGAAACAAATATAATAATCTCGGCAATATATTCATCCGACTAGGTGAATCCTGAATAGAAGGAAAGACGGAGCTGGGACCAACTATGAAGATCATTCTATTTTCTGAGTAAGAGGTTCATAGTTTATCAGGACGGTATGGTCAATATTCTGGGTAACTGTATATCTAGAAATTTCATTTTTGTCCCTCACCACCTAAATGGTAAATAAGCTCTAAGAGATGGAGAGGGGGAAAAAACAAAATGACAGGACCTCTGTTTTTGTAGAATTTATCTTATACCCTGATATTTGTGAAAAATCAGCAATGATGTTCCAAAGGGCTCAGAGAGATTGTTCTGACTCTGACAGAGACAGTAACACGTCATCTGCATAAAGGGCTATTTTGAAACTCTCCTTCCCCACTTTAACCCCTTTAACTCCTCTGACTGCCTAACTGCCAAAGCTAGGGCTCAATATAAACCAAGCAGCGCGGGGGTAGAGAGGGCATCCTGTCGTGGCGCCCCCACCCAGGGGGATCGGGCAGATATAGCTCCATTTATTTTTAAAAAGGCTTTGGGGAGGAGTTATATGACTTAACCATGTCACAAACATCTCTGGAAATCCAAAGCATCCAGAACCTCCAAAGGAATTCCCAGCAAACCCTGTCAGAAGCCTTGAAGGCATCTAGGCTCACTAATACTGAGGGGAGAGAACTGCAGATCATATGGTCCATCAGATGAAATGTTCTCACCAACTGAATTCTTGATGGACCAGGTTCGTAATGGAAACCAGTTGGTCCAGATCGTCCCATCTCTGGTCCCACTGGACACGTATTGTCCACGTAATCGTCCTCACGTGCAGTCTCACAAAGGGGACTGTGATGATGGACGCTGCTATATGGTCTAAGAGCCGAACAGAGTCCTGGCTGGGACCTAAGGTATGGAAGAAATGTGGTGTGCTAAGGCATGCAGCTGAAGAGCTCTGTCCTGAGGCAAAAGGATCTCCCTTGAGTGGTACCGAGCTGTGCTCCGATGAACTGGAGGGTTTGAGATGGGACCAGGGAGGATTTCGGGATGTTGACCATGATACCTAGTTCTCCAAAGAGAGAACAGGTGTACTGGATGGACCATTGCAGCATCCCTTTGGACAGGGCTGTCAGGAGACAATCATCCAGGTAGGGGAAAGACAAAATGCCCTTTCTTTTGAAGGGCTGCTGCGACCACCACGAGGCACTTGGTAAAGACCCTTGGGGGCTGATGACAGACCGAACGTTAATGCCCTGAATTGATAATGCCTCCCTTGGAAGTGAAACCTGAGGGACCTCCTGTGTGGCTTGACCACAAGGATGTGGAGACAGGCATCCTGCAAGTCCAGGGATGCCAACCAGTCCTCTTGATTTATCAAGGAAGTAGTCCCTGGAGAGTGACCATCCGAAACCATTTGTATTCCACAAACTGGCTGAGGTCGCTGAGGTCCAGAATGGGTCTGGATCACCTGTCGCTTTGCACTAGAAAAAAGTGTGAATAGAAGCCTGTGCCCCTGTGAGCTGGGGGACTGGCTCATGGCTTTTTGAGCAGCAAAGCCTGAACCTCTGCTTGAGTCAGTCCAGCATGCGCTGGTGAGTATTGTGATGGAGGAGGAGGCCTGTCCGGTGGAAACTGGATGAACTCTATCGAGTGTCTGTTGTCCACTAGCTGGAGGACCCACTGATTGGAGGTGATCTCCTGCCAACCCTTGGCGTAAAGACAGAAGTGGCCTCCGACTGCCTCCCCTGCAGGGGTCATGGGCAGTAGTGGGTCTGACAAGGAGTCAGGCTGTAGTAGGAGGGCTGCTTGGGCCAACTTTGCAGAGCGAGAGGCGGGGCCTGCAGAACTTCTACAGGCGCCTCTACGACTGTAACCTCCTCACTGTGGCTGTTGATGCTGAAAGCAAGGTTGTGGTTGTTGCCACCTACAGCCTAGAAAAATGAAAATTATGTACCTACCGAATTCTTGATCTTCCTGGCATCTTCACCATTCATCACTGATGGGTGTCTGCCAGAGACAGGCACCCACGGGAGATTTTATTATTTTTGGAGAAGAAGGAGCCGGCGCCATCATTGCCACCCACGAGGTCATGACCGTGGTGCTCTACAGGTTGGCCAGGCACAGCCATTGGGTCCTCCTCCACCTCAGTTCTGCATGCTGGATAGATAGAAGGAAAAAGGGACAGAGAAAGAAGGGCGGGCAAGGGAGCATAAGAGACAGTAAAAGGAAAAAGGAGCAACTGAAAAGAATAAGCCGATGAGAGGACAGAGAAGAAAATGGACCTGAGGATTATGGGCCAGTCTCTGAACGTATCAGGAGGAAGGAAGGAAGAAAGAGAGGATGGAAAGGAAAGAAAGAGGCTTTAGGGAACGCGGGATTGGGGGTGAGGGGCAATCAGAAGATCACCATGGGATTATTCAAAAAACTTCAAATTCGGATTCTGGATGGGCAAGGCCAAACACACTCTTCACTCCCCCCTCCTTGCAGTTACCATGACGAGAAAACAGGTTATTGGGGGGGAGAGAGAAGGGACTCCCTTAAAAAACACACCGTCCCCATCAGGGAAGGGAAGGTAAGATAAAAAGCAGCAAGGGAATTAAGGACAGCCCCAACACAATCCATCCTGGACCTGGTAGATGGAGTTCTGGGATGGAGGCATCCCAAGAAAATCCAGGATAGAGCAGGGACCCTCAGAAGACACTAAGGAAAAACCCTAAGGGTTTCTCACCCCCCGACACAGCCTGCTGGATAGGAGAGAATAACTCATTGAGGGGCAAGAAGGAGGCAGATGCCCAGGGACTGAGGCCTAGTGAGATGAAGGTGGGAGGATTCCAGTGATGAATGTAGGAAGATACCAAGATCAAGAATTACGGTAGGTACATAATTTTCATATGTTACCTGTGTCAATCTTCACCATTCATCACTGTTGGGTGAGTACCGAGCACCTCAAGAGGGCCCAAGAAACCCTGAAGAATCATCCCTCAGTCCTCCGAAGAAGGGGCACCGGCCAGCCAAACAGTGCTGGGACTGGTCAGGACGAGGCGGGTCCTCTGAACCCAAGGGAAGGAAGACGCCCCTGAAGTTCCCATCTTGCCCTGCGGGAGAATAGATGGGTCCCCTAGAAGGAGGAGGCCAGTAACCTGTGCCGGGCCAAAGGTGACAACCTTGAAAGGCGAAGCCATGCCGTCCGCCTAATGCAGATCGCTGTCCCCACAAACCGTAAAGTGACCTCACTGGCATCATAAGATGCCATTGACTGATGCCTCGCCAACTCCAGGCCTATAGCGGAGAGGGCTATGGCTTGCCAAGTAGCCTCCTAATCGGGCAGCGATGCAAAAGGCTGGCCCAGCATCACTCACAGATGCCTGTTATAGGCAGTGTGGTACGCCTGATGTGAGATGATTGCCAGCATCATCTGCACATAGGAGAAAACTCTCCGCCCCAGCTGATCAAACTCCTGAGAGTCAGTATCAGGGGGCTGGTCGTGGACCGGGCGTCTATGCCCAGACGGAGTGTCCAAATGCATCAGTCCAGAAGGTGGATGAGGCAAAGAGCCTAGAGACCCACGGATCACACAATACTGTCTCTGGTAGTCCATAGGGGCTGGTTCTAGGGAGTATAGACGCTGCCAGGCACTGTACGATGCCTGCCAGAAGGGTCCCGGCCAGGACAGAACCACCAAAGGATGCGCCCCATATTCGCCTAAAAAGGCTTAAGGCCGATGCTTGGTATTGTCTCGAGCATAACAAGAGATGTGGTCCCTGACCAGACTCGAAAGGAAGTGCTGATATGGAACCTTATCAGCGTCTGAGGACAGAAGGCTCCTCTTCCTCTGTGGAGGAAGACGAGGAGGTCGAGGAAGTTGAAGAGTCAGATTCTGGCTGCGGCCGGGGAACCGGTTAGAAGACCTACTCGTCCATAGCCCCACCATACTGTGGGAAAGCCACAGCCTAAGAGCTGAGCTGGTCCAAGGTCAAAGGTTCCAGAGGACCCATGTGGCCTGGGAGAAGGGGAGCTGGTCACAGAGGCATGGGCGAACCTACCACCTGACGTGACGTGTCTCTGCCAGATCTAGAGGAATCTACAGGAGAACCTGGCATAAGTGGAAACCGCAGGTCTGTAAATTCACTGACCTGTCCTGAAAACTAAAATAACTGGGACTTAACCCTGTAGGATGAGCTACCCTATGAGGGGACCGGGGCCACATGGATCTAGAAGGGCGGACCCCAGCCCCCAGCCCCATCCAAGGAGACCTCCTGAGGAAAGGATGAAGGGAGTAGACCGGGTTCACCACTACAGCTGCTCCCCTGACCCCGGAGGGCCACGGGAGTGTGCCGATGTCCATCACCCTGTTCCCTCAACCCTGTGGAACTCTGAGGAAGTCTGCGACTCCAGCCAAAGAGCCCCCAACTCAGACGACTTCCCGAGGGGCTGCAGAAGGACAGGGCTCAATCTTGATTCTAAGAGGAGGGATAGCACTGGGACGCAGCAACCCCTTATTCAGAAACTCAATCTGCACACCCACAGCAGAGGGACTGCCAACCCCGAGCTGACCCCCCCCCAAAGCTGCCATTGGCTCAGGAGTCAGCACAGGCCACAGTCACTTGAGCTGCAGGAGGGGGCACATAGGGAGGCGCAAGGGTGCTAGGCCATGGGGAACTGAAGAATCAGACCTCTAGTCCGGGTCTGACTCAGAATCGTCCACCTCTGAAGAGGAGACAATCAAGAAGGGCTCTGGGTTGGCGGCCCCGTGGGTCCCCCCAGTCACGGCGCCATCCCGATGACTGGAGTCATGAGTGGCCCTGGGATCTGAAGTGGCACTGCCAGGCGGCGCCAAGGAACACCCCACGCCAGGACCCGTAGCCATGGGCCCCGACAACTGGGAAGCCTGCACCTCCGAATAGGTGACTGCCAGAGTGATGCTCCTGGCCTGGCCTCGAACAGGGCTGTACTGGCTCTCTGGCACCTTGGTAGGAATCTCCTCTATGGCAAGGCATGAAGAAGAGGAGGCTCCCGCTTCACTGTGTAAGCGCAGGAAGGGACCCGGAGGGACAGTACAGTGTCCTGCATTTAGACCGACGCAACACCAACCCCCCAAAAGTCGGTGGAGCCCCACTGACTTTCAACGTGCTGTGCTCCAGAATTCGGCGGTCCACTGAGAAGCAGGCATCACAGGAATCCATTTTGTGATGCGGTCCAAGGCAGAAAAGGCAAACGTCATGCCAGTTGGTAACGGATATCTGTCGGCCGCAGGGACACTGACGCATTGGAGGCCGACCCGTTTTCTTCGACTGTTTCTTGTCCCAACAACCAGACATGACGCGTACGGTAACTGAAAACAAACTAGACAAAGGACCAGACGCCATAAATGAAAGGAAAGATCTTGCCAGGATCTGGAACAGCAACGAGTAGGTAGCAGAACTGAGGTGGAGTTGCGGTGGAGAAATAGAATGGCGTAGAAGGTTTCAAGGTGTCGACGACTACTAGGCCGTGCAGAGTACTCTTGAGCAGGGGTGCTGTCTCAATGGCAGGAGAACTAGAACTGAGGTGGAGGAGGACCCAACGGCCGTTCCTGGACAACCTGTGAGCGTCACACAGTGCGTCGGCCTCATGGGCATCGCTGGCTCCTCCTTCCCAAAACAAAAATCTCCCGCAGGACGCCTATCTCTGGCAGACACCCAACAGTGATGAATGGTGAAGACTGACATAGGTAAGATCAAGGTTTTCTAAAGGGCCTTTGTTTCGGCCGGTACATAGATTGGACAGTCTGAACGACCTCACCAAAGTCCTGCAATTTGGTGATAATTCTCTCCATATCATCACCAAAGAGGACTGTACCCTGGAAGGGCACATCTAGTAGGTTGGTCTGGACATCCGGTGAGAACACTGAAAGTATGAGCCAGGAGTGTCTGTGTACACATACTCCTGTTGCTGCTGCCCTTGTCACCGTATCCACCGAATCAAAGGCTGACTGGAGGACGTGTGTGACCATGTCCGAACCGATCTGCAGAAGCTTAGCTAGTGCTGCTTTCTGAGGACAACAGGGATTTCCTTCACTATATCTGTCCTGTGTTCCAAAGAGCATTCTGAACTGAACCATATGTGTCCAAAAGTTCAGGCTCCGAATATTGCAGGTGGCAGATGAGTATCAATGGAATCCAGCTGCTTGGATTCTTTATCTGGGGGTTGTGTGCTTTGGTGCTTTGGCCTCTGAGACCTGTCATGGGTGGCCGAGATCACCACAGAGTTAGCCAAGGGATGTTCCACCAAAAAGGGCTTTTCTTTAGGGGCCCTGTAAAAGCGGTCTGTCTTCTTTGGAATTGAGATGGATGTGTGGGGGTGCTTCCAAGCCGCCTTTGCGACGTCTGCGAAGGTATCCACTAATAGTGGGATAAACATCGGCTTAGGGTCCTTCAGGCGTAGAAAATTAGCCAGGTGGAGTCTCTCTGGGTCTAAGTCCTCAGTCTCCCACCCCATATTAGACTGTATATGCCTCACGACCTCCATAAAGGAGGGATCATCAGGCAGACATTTCGGGGTGTCTCTTGATCCAGTGGGGAGAGATCCTCAATGGACGAGGGTTCTGAGTAAGATGTATTCAATGACTGGTCGGAGTCCATGGAGAAAGAAGAATGAGACCGATGGCGCCATCTTTTGTGTCTATGACATTGAGGATAACTGGAAGAACTCGGCCTCCGTGACCTAGATCTAGGACAGCATTTGTGGGGAGCCTTCCCTTTGTTTCTGTCTGAAGGTAGGGGAGGCTCTGTGCTCACGTCCTTGTCCGGAGGTGGGGTAGGAACCTTAGCGGGAGCCCCAGTGTCCGGAGTTGTATTTACTAGTTTGTGGCTTGGGTGGGAGAAGGTCAGAGCTGATAGTGTCCCACCAGTAGCCAAAAAGGTTTTTAACATGGGTCACGTTCAGTTTAGGGTCTGAGTCTGTCATTAGACCAGATGCCGGTCCAGCACCTGTGTCCGGCGTAGTGCTATAGTCTGACAACTGTGGGCAAGCAGGAGGCGACGTCAGGGTGGCGTCAGACGACCCGACACTGGTAGCTGGTGTCTGCTTGGGAGCTGACGGCTGAGTGTCCTCTGGAGGGCTGGCACCTGACCGATCCATCTGTTGGTGGTGGGAGAGAAACTGGTGATGACTGTGTCTGGCTTGGTGGATCTGGCGCCTGTGCAGCTGAGGCAGTGACATCGGTAGCCAAATGTTGGTGTATTTCCCCACCAGTCGACATGCCGCCGATGGAGGTTTGTCCGGACGTCGGTTTTGAGTGCCCGAGGGCTGTGAACTGGATCTTCCGGAGGAGTGCCAGTCTTATGCCTATCCTGGGAGTCTGCGCCACATACTGAGGCTGACTGGGATGGTACTGACGCTTACCCCTATCGGAGTTAGTAGCACGGCTTGATGGAAGGTCTGACGACCAGATTTTAGCGACTGAGGGTAGGGCCTGAAGAGCCGGAGCTGCAGTCTTTAGTCCCGGCGCACAGACCAGAGCAGGGGCTGACCACAGTGGAGATGAGAGGGGCAAACGGGTCACCTGTGAGGCTGAATCTGAACTGCCCCTAGAGGCAGAGAGGGAGCCCGAGGATCTGGATCTCATAGGAGACCTCTCCTTCTCTCTCTCTCCTTCCTCCTTTCTTTATGCTTCCCTGAAGATTCCTCGTGGTGAGAAGAGCATGTTTCGGAAGAGGAATCTCATTGCATGGTGGCCAGATGTTGCTCTGTGAGATAGGCCTGCAGGGTCTCCTGGCATCAGATCCATGTCCAGCTATTAAATTTTTGGCAGTGCAAGCAGTTCTGGGGGTCGTGGTCTGAGCCCAGGCACAGCAAACAGGCTGAGTGGTCGCCTTGGACAGGATCCACTTCCCACAGGCACACTTGGAAGGGTTCCCTTTAGAAGAAGGCATCGGGAAGACGACATACACAACAGTACTGCTGAAAGCGAAACTTTTATTGACAAAAATAAAAAAATTTCGATAAAGTCGTAATACTAATATGGCAGTCGAACTAGTGAGAGGCGATGAGCGCGAGTCAATGGTGGGAAAAGAACTGGGGCATGCCTAGGACCGCCCACCTTTTATACCATACATGACGTCAGGGACAGGCTGAGGTCAAGGGGTGATTCCTGTCACAGACTGCGAGCTCAAAGTTTTCCGTGGGGTCCTGCTGCCTGCTGGCTACAGTCCTATACGTGTTACCTGCTACAAGAGCTGACACTCGAAGTAAGATCGCCTGAGATTCTTCTTTGAGGAACCCTCCTCCTCAGCAGTAAAGATAAGCTTAGACAGCACCTGTCTGAAGAAAGCCTGAAAGACGGCATCCTCAGGAGGACAGCTAGGGGTATACTGTACACTGATCTCTCTACGGGATGACAATGTGGAGTTGAAGTGCACCACATTCAAAGGGCCAGACCTCCTTCTTCCTCATCTTCCTCCACCATTAAGTCTGGATTGTACTCTAGGTTTTCCTCCCAGTTGATGGGAATAGGCAACAGGTCGATGGCAGGAAGTGGAGGCAAGGTTGATAGCACAGACATTGACGGAGAAAGGGACACTGGCAGCGGTGATGAGGTTGACAGGCGATGGACCAGCTGTATTGATGGGGTTTTGTTAGTGTGGACAGCACAGCCTAAGGTAGGAGCTGTGGAAATAATGCAGACATAGTGTGGAACAGCAACTGTGTGCCAATGAGCCCTGACAGGGTTGCTGTTGATTGATTCGCCCATAAGACATGGCCAATGGTAGAACAGACTGTGAATCTACCACAGGGGATCAATCAGAGACAGTGCCAGGCCTGAACCTTCATGTCTTTGAGAGAGTCGAGCAGAGGGGCAGAAGAACCAGAAGACTTAGCATGGGTCCTGTTTTTTCTATAGACTTACCTCTTTCTTTAAGAAGAGACCAAGAACCAGTAGAAGCTGCACGCTGCTTCATAATTCCACTGCTTATCTCTTTCAGCATGTTGGCGTTTCTCCACTGATTTAGCAGATTTGTCCTTTTCTCTTATTTGGATGATTCACCAGCAGGGCATTAACCGCAGGGAGTTGCAGGTCCGTGGAAAACGGGGTTGAAGAAGTAGGTGAAGATGGCGATTCAGTGTACTACGCATGGTGGTTGTCCTCCATGATTTTACATTTTAAATAAGATTCTAAGGTCTTTTCCCAAAGTTTCTGTGTAGCTTGGTTAAAACCTTGGCAAATGCAACAGGCATTCACATCATAAGTAAGGCCCAAGCAGTGAATGTCCATGCCATGAGCACTGTCCTTATAAATCTTTCACTTTGCAGCAATGGCAGTAGTAGAACAGATTCATTTTCTTTCGTTGGAGGCACAAACAATAATTATATACAGTATATATATATATATATATATATATATATATTATATAAATGAGAATAGTATTAAGTGATGCATGCAAAGTTTGATGGCATTCTTCAGCAGCAGGGGACCAAGGAGCAGTTGACAGTGGGATAAAGAGTTAAAGCATGGTGGGGCGCTCACATTATATAGGCAGCGAAGAGGCATGCAAACATGGGTGACCACAGCTAGCAAATGTTTCCAGGTGGTCTTGTCGCCGAAGGCTTACAGATCCATGATGTGGCTCAATGGAAAGATGGAAAGAGATATCCTCAAAGAAGATCGCACTTCTGCTCAGGAGAGTTATATTCTGGTTTAAGTCCTAGCTGACAGTATCAAAAGCCAAAAAAAAAAAAATCAACAACCAGTGCAAAGCTGTCATTATACAACGGTGTGTGAAAATCCTGTAACCTCATTGGTCAAAACATGTCACATGACTGTGTGTAAATCCTGCATTACAAATGGCTGAGGAATTGTATTTATAAAAACAAACACTTGGGGTATTTTGGGCTTTAAAATTAATGATTCCAATCCGAAATAATTTCCATTGAGCCCCTGTCCCTTAATGGTGAAAACTCTAACCAATTTGAAATGGAATACCACCAGTTTGGGATATTTGTAGATTCAAATACTGAAGGATCTGGGTAAGTTGTATCGTATCAACTATCTGAAGTTGTTAAGACACTATACGAAAGGATTGTGCTAGATGGGCAACTCTCCCTCTTACTATTACTGGTAAGGTAGAATCGGTGAGAATGAATATTCTTCCGAGGATGCTTTTCTTGTCTGATGCAATCCCTGTATGTCCTCCAAGGCAGTTCTGGTTTGATAGTCAAAAACTTTTAAGTACGTTTATCTGGACTGAGAGGAAACCCAGGCTCAGTTGGGCTTTGCTGAAGCTACCCAAAGGAAGGGGAGGCCTGGGTGTCCCCGATTTCAAGGGATATTATAGAGCAGCCCAATTACAGTACTTGGCAGCCTACACATCCCCAGGAGTAAAGCAAAGCTGGGTAAAAATGGATCTGCAGACTTTGAAGCCATATACCCTTCCATTAATTTTATTTAACAAAAGCACCCTTAGGGTGATGCAGGGTCTATCAAACCCTTGGCTTAAGATGTTGATTACAGTATGGAATCAGGTTGTGAAGAGGAGAAGAAATTACAAGCTAGATTCTACGGAATGGTAGGATTCTAGACAGGGTCGATTTTCTGCCAGGAGGGAAAACCGCTTGTTTACACGCGGCAAGTCGGTGACTTAGTTATTTCGTATAGCTATTTACAGGAGATACCATAAAAAGTTTTACTCATATTCAACAGGAGTTTAAGGTCCCATCATGTGATTTTTATAGTTATTTGCAAATCAGGCATTACCTTCAGACTGAGGAGGAGAAGAAAGGTCAGTCGCTTGTTGAGTCCAATATACTTCTGGATCTCCTGCTCGAAATGTTTAATGGATCTTTCCAAAAAACACACTTGATTTCTAAGTTACACCTGGCAGGAGAGTCAGATATCTCAGATATTAGAGCTCGAATCCAGAATCTATGGGAAAAAGTGCCTGGATTGGGAGAGGGCATCGTAGGGTGGGAGGTGGTTTGGAGGTTGGCACACAGAAATGGAAATTACATACTTACCGTAATTATTGATCATCTTGGACAGTCTCCATCACTCATTCACACTAGTGGGATAGCGCCGGAGGTGCTAGGACCAAGCGGGAGCCTAAAGTTTTCAGAAGGGTCGGCGCCGAGAGAGGACCACGCATGCGTGGCACCGCGAGACTAGCTCAAGCCTGTGTAGGCTATCTCGGCGTCGACCCTCCAACCGCCTCAGTACCTTTTCGACCGAGGAGGTGCAGCGTGACTAATGATAATAACTCATCCTGAGTTTCTGGGCCTGAGAAGGCCCAGATGGCCTTTGCAAGAAAGGTTAAGAATAACGTCCTCACAGTCTGAATCATAGGACCGTGAAGACCAGGAAAGAAAACGAGTGAACCCAGGGTATGGTAGGCGAGAGATGAGTGATGGAGACTGTCCAAGAAGATCAATAATTCGTGGCACGCACTTCCATATGTTCCTGGACTAAGTCTCCATCACTCATTCACACTAGTGGAGAGTACCATGCTAAAACCAACAACCCGGAGTAGGGTGGTAGGAGATAGGATTCACTCAGAAAGGACAGCCAAGGACTGTCCTGTTAATAAAAAGAGCTGTCTTGTAAGAGCATCTATAACATAGTGTCTACAAGATGAACGCTCGAGTTGTAACTCGTCACCTTGCAGACAACTACAATGGGCACAAAATGAAAGTCTGCCAGGCAGCCGCAACTACTCTAGGAGAGCGGCAAGAACCTGGCCTCACAATTTGATCTAGGACCAAAATTAATGGTGTCAAAGACATGTACTAATGTAACGTAAAGGGACCTCAGGAACTGAAAGAGTCGGAGGTAAAGTCTACTGGTTCAGGGTAGACCGGAAAGTGCAGATGGAAACCCCACTATCCAGTATGGCTGACCTGTAAACAACAGGTCCAGAAGCACTTGAACCCCTTACTTGGTGAGCAAGGGGGTCCAGGTGGGGTTAGCCCATCAAGAAGAATGGTCTCCACTTAGTCACAGGATCTTCCTGATGGAAGGCCAAGCACCACTTAGAAGCCTCTTAGTGGTCTAGTAAAACCAGATCCTACCCACTGTATATTCCAAGAGGAATAATCCTGCCCTGGGTGTACAACTGTAGCAGCAGTCTCTGAACTCAGGGAAGAAAGGAAAAAGGTGTACAGGAGGATGTGTCCACTGTGGAAAAAAACATTCCGACAGAAAAAAAACAGGGGCTGGATTTCTAAGGTCAATAGAGGCAGATGTGCATCGAGAAGGGACACAGCAGGACCAAGTTAGGGCTAACCCATTTGTTGAAGTGACTGAAAGAGGCAGCGACTCAATGCAGTGAAGCACTAGCCACTCTGGCTTTCCTGAAAGGACTAGGAAAGTATTCTAGTTCATTTGCTGAAAAAGAAACATCATCACTCCCTCTCGCACTTGAAGAGGATAGCTTCGTGAGCGACTGGCATGGACCAGAGCGCAGGAACCGAAGGTGTGAATATTTGAGAAGCTACCTCAGAAAAAGGGACCTACTAGACCATCTGTCAAGGAGGAGGAAATCGCCTGTTAAATTAAGCAAGCAAGGAAGCAGGAACCTGAGTTCTGACTCAGTGGAGAGTCACTTCTGCTGCTGTAAGGTTCTGTTCAAGAGAGGAAAGCCTGATAAAAAGAAAAGGAATTAACAGACTGGGCAGTCGCCTAGGTCTAGGAATGTCTCTGAATGAGAGAAATCTCAGAGAAAGAGATGACCTAGATCGTCACTGGATCGGACTCTCAAGGGGAAGAAGAAATCAGGTACTTTACCGTATCCTGGAGACGAGCACCCAGGGGCTGAGGAGGAATCTGACCAGATCACCCTCCCCAAAAAAGGGGGGGGGGTACCGGGTTATTTCGACTAGGCCCTGTGCTGTGATAAAAAACATATGATATAAATTTTTTTTTTTTTTTTAGTCTGAGCCTAACAAGGCCTTCAGGCTGCTATTTTGAGGATTGTCTTGATACAAAAAGACGAAGATGTTCTCCATCTGAGTGTGGAAAGAGCCTGAGTGTCCAAACTGAAATCATGACCGGACTAACAGTCATAGCTTGAGAGAAGTTAACCACCTGTGCCGAAGAAGCCACCGAAGAGGCAATATCACAAGGGGACTATATACCTCTATCAAAGGAGCAGAAGAGTCAGAGCAGCCGCCGACCATTAAAATAAAATGTTCCACAGAGTGTAACCGTCTTGACGATTGAAAAAGTCTAGACACAGAAGAGTATGGTCCATGGACGCAGTGTGAAATACTATAGTGGACCCCGTTACTGAGGAACTACTGAAAAGATTTTCCCCTCACGGACTCTGAAGACAGAGACGACATGCCCTCCAGTATATAAAATGAGCCATCCGCTGCGTTTACTGACCAGAAGGACAGGGAAAGACCCATCTAGATGCACTTCTACCCCAGAAGGACCCCCAAGAGAGGTCTAGGGCAGAGCCACTAGAGACTCCGCCATCAGGAAAGGATGTTGAGGAGCTTGGTACCACGTAGGGAGCAGAGAAAGTGCTGAGCAGAATGAGATTCCGCTGGCAGAACGGTACAGCAGAGTTCCATAGCAGAAAACCGCTGGATGACACACGATCCCACATAGACCACCACTCACTAAAATGTGTGGAAAATATAATCCGAAGAACAGGAGTTCATTCTGTGGTAAACATCCTGCCACAAGTTCTGTGGAAAGGAGTCTGAAAGGAAAAATGTGTCACTAATTCTGCCATACAGCACCCACCAGCACCCGTGTGGCATCAGCAGCACTCGTGGCACAGGAGGGCACCAAGCAGTGCCTATACCAACCTGGGTGATACCCAAGGGCAGCCATGGTAGTATCCGCAGGTACTCCCGGCACCCAGGTAGCAATGGCACTCGAGGGCACCTCCGATGCCCATGGCACCATGGCAAGAATGGCACCTCAGGGCACCAGTGGCATCCATGGGCACCTGTGGTGCCACCCCGGTACCCAAGGCACCAGTCACACCCATGGCACTTGAAGCATCCATGGAACCCATGGGTGCCCACAATGTCACCCACAGCACCCATGGGTGCTCGCGTGCCACCCTGGCATCCTGGCACCCATGGCCATGGCTTTCTCTGGTGCTAACTGCAGGTGCATGTGCCACTGACACACCGACAACGGTGGCAGCAAAGACAGCACCCAGGCGCTGCACAGAGTGATGGTGCCGAGCCACGGGCGCCGACTGAGGCATGGAGCTGACCAAGGCTCGAGGCTCGCGCCAAACCACGGCACCGATCATGTCCCAAGCCACGGCCCGAGGCACGGCGTCGACCATGGCGCCAAACCACGGCGCCGAAGGAAAATGCCAATGGAAATCCTGAAAAGGGGAGAAGGAAAAAGGTGGTGCCCGTGCCGGCCCCTACATGGAAAAGGGAGAGGGGGGTAGGCACGAGGAGTCGACACGATGGCAAAGGCACCCAGAGGGCACCTCATCATACGTGATCCAATCAACCCGGCTCCGGTCCAACGGCTCCGAGGCCCAGAGGTCTCAAAATCAGGAACAGAGCCAGGAAAACTAGAAAGTTGAACCCCCTGCTCCATAGGAGTGACCCAAAGGTGAAACTGCTCACCGGAGCTCCAGCGAGGACAGAGATGGAGCTCGGAGTCGAGAAAGCAGCTGTTAGGAGCGGGGCCAAGAGGAACCCACCAAAGTCGGTTTGGGCCCATCGCCCCTCCAGACAAACATTCCTCGTGCAGTCATACCAATGGGCAACCTCGAGCGGCACCGATTCTTCTTCCCCGGACGAGGAAGAGGAGCTCGAGGTCAAGCGGGCGGATCACCAAACCATTAGATTTGTGCTCGGAGGACTGTCCTCCCCAGCACAGGACTGTCTGTAGTCAGATGCCCCCGTTTATTAAGGGTGGCGGACGGACACAGCCCTCTGTCATAAAACTTTCAACGAAGTCCTCTACATCACACCGCTACCGTCTAAGGACGACTCCGTTGATGGCAGGAAATAATTTATTTTTTCTTCTTCTTCATAATCTTCTTGTTCGTAAAATAATACATTACTACTTTAAAATATTAAAACATTAAGAGCTGTTGTCGTATAGATGAAAACTTCGACTCCGGCAGACGAGCGACATCGACATCCAAGCACACTCGACGGCGGGAGAAAAGGAACTGAGTCGGTTGGAGGGTCGACGCCGGAATAGCCTACACAGGCGCGAGCTAGTCTCGCGGTACTGCGCATGCGTAGTCCTCTCTCGGCGCCGACCCTTCTGAAAAATTTTAGGCTCCCGCTTGGTCCTAGCGCCTCCGGAGCTATCCCACTAGTGTGAATGAGTGATGGAGACTTAGCCCAGGAAGATCCACTTCTTCACCTACGTGGAGAGAATCTCGTTGGCAAGTGCTCACAAGATTCGTTAGAACATCTGTGATAACTAAACATTTTGGGCAAACCTATTCAGACAAATGTTGGCGGGGACGCGGGTTGGTTGGGTCTTATGGACATATTTTCTGGAGCTGTAGTAAACTCATAGATTACTGGAATCTTATAAGAGACCAGCTGAGCCAGATTCTACAGGTACAAATCCCCAAACATCAACGGTATCTCCTATTGGTGGAACCCCTGCAGGGTTAAAGGCTCTAAAGCTAATTATCTTTTCCCCATCCTGGTAGCCGCAGCCCAAAAGGCTATTACAAGGTTGTGCTATCGGAGACACCCCCCAGGAGAAGAACAATGGTTAGCATGCTGTCACCAAATCAAAACAATGGAAAGAATTACAGCCAATCTGAACCTAAGACTTGAATCCCATAAGACTCGCTGGTTTCCATTTTTTTGAGTTTCTCGGCACCAAAGAGGGTATTCCAACTCTGGAAATCTTAGCCAAAGAGACCCTTAGCCATTAGTGAAATGACTGTGAGTGCTGATCTCTACATGGTGCAGGCCAATTTCTACTATTATCAATCCTTTGGTGAAGTAACAAATGGTCACCGGTTATAATTAAAAGGAACCTTATGAGAACATATGTTCGAGGACAGGAATTACACTCACTGCAGATTGTGCTCCATGAAGGCATTCCTATTTAATACAGACAAGACCATGCTGCAAGGGAGTGAGGAAGGGGTGGTGTGTTCATTATAAGTTAGGATTCAAGTTAAGTAATTATTGTTTTTAGTTTGTTCTTACCTCCTACAGAGGCAAACGTGGTGTGAGAACACAGCCCTCTGAGTAAGTATGGTCCCTCCTGTGCAGACTGTAGAATTCATTTTAGGACCGCTCACCGACTAGGATGGATAGTCCCATAAAAATGTTAATTATTAGAGCATATTAATATTATTTGTGACTTAGTCTGTTTACAAGGTTTTTGTATGTCTTTTGTTCTATGTACTGTCATTGTTTGCTTAAAAATAAGGAAAACAATAAAAGTACAATTTCAAAAAAAAAATTTAAAAACAAACACATTTTACATTTATTTTACACATGGGTCCATTGTATAATCGCAATAAGGCACTCCAGGGTGTGAGTTATTGGGGATTTACCCACTTCTTGTGTGGTTAAGTCACTCGGCTGCGCCTCGTGACACACCACACAAGACGTGGGTAAACCCTCAATAACCCACACCCTGTTGTGCCTTATTGCTTAAATATACGAAGTAGCCTATTTGCACTTGCTGTCTTTCCTTTGTAAAATACCAAGCCCAGAAGTGGCAGAAAATCTGGGAAACAAGATCAACTCTTTTTAACAGTTACCCATACTTTTTCATAACTGCGTTGCTTTCAAAGTTGGCAGTCTCTTCCATAAAAGCGTCCCACCAGCAGCATGGCCCTGCCTTTTATTACTGCTTTGGTGTCAGCTGGTGGCTCATCTTCTGGGAAACACAAGTCAACCCCCTTCTGCAGCACAATTAGGGCCTGGTGGACATCACCCTTGAGTAGGAAAATATGCAAAACAAAAAAATAAAACAGCAGTTTTTTTTTATCGAGACACTGTTCCTACAATGCTTCAACTTCTTTATAATAAATATGATAAAAGCATCACACACACACTTGGACTGTAGGCAATGCAAGCTTCCCCTCTTGCTAATGTACTGTGCTACTTCAAATGATTATTTTTTTAATTACTTTTTACCTACTCACCGTGGGCTCCACAGGGCTATGACCCCCCCCACTCAGAGGGGGTACATCCTCCGGCTCAACCCGCTAGTCCTCCCCCGAGGTTCCCCCCAAGATTCCCCCTCTGCGGCAGGCCCAGATGTAGGGGTTCTGGCAGTCCCCCACCACCCGGTATGTCAAATCTGGCGGGGGCAGACTTTGCCAGAGCAGTCAGGCCATCACAAGTCCATGGAGCCCGGCCATTTTCCATTTTCTCCCTCCCCTCCGACGTAAGCTTCCGAGCCTCGACCCATACTGCCTCCCCGCCACCGCCAGAGGGCAGTCAGTGGGGATGACTAGTCCCTTCCGGAGAGCAGTCCTCCGGATGTGCAATCCTCTCTCTCTGCCATCCCCAGCGGCCCAGGCTCATCCCCAAATCCAGGCAGCCAGCATTGCGCGAGGTGTGGCATCCAGCGCCTCAGCTCTCAGCATCACTGGGCTGACTTGCTACTTCAATTGTTAAAACTAACAGTATAGTCTACATGGGACGAATGCCAAATACCTCAGTCTGGCTGGTCACTGCAGCAGTCATTAAGCTGCAGGGAATTCCTGCTTGAGTAGCTCCATGTTTTCCAGGGAGAGGGATGGGGCATGTAGTGGATAAACTGTGCAAAACAGTGCACTCTTTTTAACACTAGGCATACAACAGTCATAATACTGTTGAGGAAGGGTTATTTCCTAGCAGGTAAATACTGGTAACGGTCTTGGTTAAGACCTGAGGAAGGTCTTCCAGACTGTTATTACCTGCCTGGAAATGCTCTCCTAAATGATTACTACTAATTATATAGAACACACAGTGGTGGCCAGTGGTATATTGTGTTTTGCAGGGTGCCATGACCCTGTACATCATGGGAGAAATCAGCACAACACAAATAACATAATTTATGTTTTCCTTTTGTTCTGTTGGTTGATTGACAAATCGTCTGTGACATGGTCTGCTGATCAGCACCACAACAAAAGACATGCAACTGACCTCATATGTATTTTTTTTTTTTTTTTATAGAAAGCCTTTTGTTGATCATGGTTCTGCCTGATAGCATACCCCAGCCATGTCGCAGATCTCATGGACTTACAGGTCATCCACCAGTTACCCAGGATGTGCGTAGGTGGATGGCCAGCTGTGCTGGTCATGCAAGAGCCTGGGGGGTGCTGAAATACAACAGACTGGGATTTTGCCTCCTAACGCGGGTGTCCTCCCAGGGTGCTGGCATGAAGTGATACGTACGCATTGGCACACATATAATGGCATCTGGCAACTACCCTCGATGGAAGTATTTTCCACTAACCCCCAACCCCGAGGAAGGACAATAGACCTTGTAACCTCAATCCTTCTTTACTTGATTAGTAGTGGTGGTGGGGGTCTTAAGATTTGGCCAAATGGAATTAGCCATTTGTTAAAATGCAAAACAAGTGGCCCTATTTTATGCAGCCCACTTAAGAGAATATAACTGTATTCAGAACTAAATTCCATCTTCCTGAGCACTGAATTGGCTTCAACAAAATGAAGTTAATAATCACGTGTTCTCACCTTGGACCAAAGCCATTTCGCTCTTTCTACATAAAGCTCAGAGAGCCGAGATTCTCCCGCATTCAGAAGGGCATTGTACGCTGTCTGGTGATGACCTGCCTTTCTGGCAACCCTGGCACTTTGCAGCCAACACTCTCCAACCATGTCAGCATAATCTGAGCTGGAAGGGAATTTTTTTCAACATTAGGTCTTCATAAGAGCAACAGACTTTCATATACTAAACTGACGACTGACTGTAAATAATTAAAATGATCCCATGGTGGCCACTCTGATGGTCCAGAGGTAGCACGGTAAGTAAATACTAGTTACTCACCTGTAACAGGAGTTCTAGGAATGGTATATGTTGTTCATCCACACTTATTGGCAGGTTCCTTGCCGCTTTAAATCTTGCCGGAAGGTCTTCAAGCTGGCTCCTCCCACCCACCCGGATGGTAAAACTCTCGGCTCCGCCCCATCACTCCAGATCTGGCCCGCTGGAAGCTCAGGTTGTGCGTCAAGCCGAAGTCGGGTGGTCGTGGATGAACAAATATACCATTCCTAGAACTCCTGTTACAGGTGAGTAACCTGTATTTCTAGGACATGGATATGTTGTTCATCCACACTTATTGGCAGACTCCTAGCAGTTCTCCGGGAGGAGGGAGGCAAGGCACACCCCCACTTAGGGAATAAAGACTGGAGAACCGAGGCCCCAAAACCAGCATCCCGGCGTGACTCAAGGTCGATGTGGTAATGGGTAATAAAGGTGTGTGCTGATTTCCAGGTAGCAGCCCTGCAGATTTCCTGGACAGGGACATCCCTGGAAGCAGCCACCGATGCAGCAGTATGACGGGTAGAATGAGCTCTTATCCCTCTGGGAGGCTCCATGCCCCCAACTTATAGCAGAGATCTATGCAGGAGGTGACCCACCTGCTTATCGTCCGCTTGGCTGCAGGTCTGCCAGGTGCGGCTTCAGTGTAGGTGACAAACAGCTGGCAACCTCTCCCAATTTCAGCCGTGCGCCTTATAATAAGTGATCGCCTTCAGGGTCCAAAGTATGGAGCCTGTATTCGCCTCCGAGGTGATTGGGGTAGAACACCGGCAGAGTCAACATCTGGTTAAGGTGAAACTCCACACCACCTTCGGAAGGAATTTCGGTGGGGCGCAGGACAACCTTGTCCCTGTGGAAGACCAGGTAAGGAGACTCAATGCAGAGCGCCTGAGTTCTCCCATCCTTCTGGTTGACGTGATAGCCACCAAGAAGGCAGTCTTCCATGACAGGTGAGAGAGTTCACACCTGTGCATTGGTTCGAATGGCTTGCCCATGAGCTTTTGTCAGTACCAGCAGTAAATCCCACGGAGGTGGAGGTTTTCGCACCGGAGAGGAAATGCGATCAAGGCCTTTGAAAAAGCGCCAGACCACCTTCTCCTGCGCCACCGACTGCTCCCCGGCCCACGCCCGGTAAGCAGAGATGGCTGCCAGGTACACCTTTAGGGTCGACAACCTAAGCCCTTGACTAGAAAGGGACCATAAATAGTCCAAAATGCTTGCCAAGGAACAGGAGGAAGGGTCCAAGCCCTTGTCTGACACCAAATGGAAAACCTCTTCCATTTGAAGGCATAGCATTTCCTGGTCGACTCCTTACGGGACGCCTCAACAACATTGAGGACCTCGTCGGAAAGACCCAAGGCCTGGAACTCTAGCCACTCAGGAACCAGGCCGTAGGTGCAGGGATTGAAGGTCCGTTGGAACACCTTCCTCTGATTGACTGAGAGCAGGTCCGGTGAGCTGGAAGCTGCCTCGGAGCCTGTAGCTGAGGTTGAGGAGATCTGGTACCGAACTGGCGGGCCAGTCTGGGGCTATCAGAATCACCTGCGCCTTGTCCCTCCTTGTCTTGAGAAGCACCTTGTGAATCAAGGGAAATGGGGGAAAGGCATAAAAGAGGCCCAGGGTCCACAGCCTCGAGAAGGCATCCCCCTGCAGCGAGCCCTGCTGAGGGGGGCGGGCATGAAACAGCCTCAGCTTCGCATTCTCCCTGGAGGCAAACAGGTCCACCTGAGGTGTGTCCCAGTGGGAGAACAGATCTTGTACTACCTCCGCAGGAGAGACCACTCGTGAGATGCAGCCCCTATCCGGCTCAGGGCATCGGCCAGGGTGTTGGAGGCTCCGCCACATGAATGGCTAGAGATCCGCCTCCAGGCTGCGCACGAGTGACCAAATGCGAGAGCTTCCTGCATAGAAGCATGGACGGCCCCCCTGGCGGTTCAGGTAGTACATGGTCGTGGTATTGTCCGCCTGGACCTCGGACCACTTGACCCCAGAGAAACGGAGCAAAGGCGGTGAGAGCTAGGCGGACCGCTTGAGCTCCAGCAGGTTGATGTGGCATCGGACTCCTGCTGGGACCAGAGGCTGTGCACTCGTGTTCCCCAGATGGGCACCCAACCCATCAGAGAGGCATCGGTCGATAGAGAGACCGCGCCTGGGCGGACAAACAGGATGCCCTCCTGCAGATGAGATGGAACGGTCCATCACTGGAGAGCGCCCACATCTCCTGGGTCACTGTCACTAGCTGGTCCAATGAATCGCAGCTGCCAGGACCACCGGCTGGCCAGTCCCCACTGAAGGGGGGATGTGCCAGCGTGCCCAACGGACCACGCTGGTACAGGCAGCCATGAGACCCAGGAGGCGAGGAAGTCCCAGGTAGGCGCGATTGCCCAACCAGAAATGATTGGGCAAAGGAGGTAAGAACCTCGGCCCTGTCCGCCGGAGCCGGGTTTGCTCAAAGAGAGTCGAGCTTTGCCCGGTGAACAGGATCACCTGCTTCGCTCGAGTTCCACTTGGCCTCGTGATGAGAAGGCCGACTTGAGAGCAAACCTGAGGGCCAGATCTCTGGACTGCTCCACCTCCGCCTGAGGGGCTGCTATGAGCCAATCGCCCAGGTAAGGGTACACCCGACCCTCGGCGCCGCAGGAATGCTGTCACCACTGCCATGCATTTGGTGAAGACCCTGGAGCTGGAGATAAGTCAAGGGCATGGCTTGAACTCAAGAGGGATCCTTCTGCTCGAAAGCGGAGGAATCTCCGGCGACGGACGGATAGGATTTGAAAGAACGGCCCTGTAGGTCCACAGAGCAGAACCACACGCCGTGTTCCAGAGATGGTATTATCTCGCGCCAGAGTGACCATTCTGAAGGTCCGAGACCTTAGGAACTTGTTCAGGTCTTGTAGGTCGAGAATGGGCGCCAGCCCCCGTCTGCTTCGAACCAGGAAATACCTGACACGAACCCTGGTCTCAAAGGGGGCTCACCTCCATGATCACCTCCTTGGAGGAGAGCGATCGGCTCAACGAGCCGCCAGTGAGGCTGCGGACCCTGAGGCCCCCGAGGTGCGACGGCTCTGAAGGGCGGGCCTGCTCGATTCTAGAGGGTAGGCCTTTTCCACCACCTCCAGTACCCACCTGTCCGTGGTAACAGCGGACCAGGCGGAAAGGAAGTGTCTGAGCTGTCCCCCCACGGGGGGAACCAGGGGTGAGGTGACAGGGATGGGGGCGACACCCCTCAGCCCGTCACTGGGCAGGCTTGGAGGAGGGACCGGCCGAGGGACCTCCTGGGCCTTTACCTCCCTGCTTCCTGTTGGAGGAAGCCGACGGCTTGGGTTTGGGATACCAAGCTCGAGCCTGCTTGCCCTGACGTTGCTGGTCCGGGCGCGCCGCGGGCGAAGAAGGACGAAAGGGCTTAGGCTGTGGCTTGCGGCCTTTGTCCTTCTGAGCGGAAGAGACTGAGTCCTAGGTAGCACTGGACTTCTCGATCCTCTGCAGGTGACCTTCCACCCCAGGGTCAAGAGGTCAGTCCCTCAAAAGGAACATCCGCCAACTTGTGCTGGGTATCCAGGTAAAGGTGGATATCCTCAGCCAAGCCCGACGACGATGGCCACCGCGCCGCCACAGACCTGGCACATGAGTCCTCGATGTTCAACGCAGTCTGAGCTGCTGTTTGGCCACTGCTCCTGCCTTGGTCCCGCACCTGCCTGACCGTAGTCTGCAGATTCGCGGAAGATGAGGACAACTCATCCACGGAGCCCAACAGGGCGTGAGAAAATGTGCCATGAGGACGGCTGAACTGGCCTGACGAAGGCTGAGAGAGGACGCAGCATAGACTTTTCGCCCGCATAATCCACCTCTTGACTCCTTGTCGAGGTTTGTCCATATCCCTTGCTCTCGGCACGCCGAAAACGCTGTCGGTAACCAACCCTCGCCGAGGGTGTTCAAACCGGACAGGGAACCGGTAGGGACCGCATACCTGGCCCATCGAAACGTGGGTTCGAAGCTTCATCCCGTGGACTCCGAGATGAGTCAGGCAACCCTAAGAAGGACGAAGGGCTATCATCCACTGACTGCCCTCCCGAGGACTCCAAGTCCATGAGCTTGGAGAAGAGGGAGGAACCATCATCGGACTCAGAAGAGTCCTCAAAGAGCTGCCTCGGGCCTGAGCCACCCTCCACCTGCTGAGGTTTATTGGGAGTGAGGGTGACAGACAGCCTATGGGACAAACCCAAGGCCGACCGAGAATTTTTGGTCGGAGCCCCAACTAATGGCTGTGGAGGCGGAGGTTCCACCAGAATCGGTGGGGCAGCTGGAATTGGCCGAACAACCGGCCTGAGAACAGGCTTCTCGACTACAACGAGGGGTTGTTTCGGCTGCTCTGGTGACAGCCACTTAATGGCAGGGGAAGACGACTGGGTCGGCTTATTCCCGGTCAAAAGGAGCTGTTGCCACATGAGTTCCTCGTACTTCCGACGCAACTTGCGCCAAGCCTCGTCAGAGGAAGAGCGTGGCGCTTGCCGCGTGCCGAGACGAGACCGCCCATGGCGGGCGGATCGGTGGACCGCGAGGATGTCCGAGACCGAGAGTCTTGACTAGGCCGAGGAAGCGAGGAGAAGTGTCGGAATCGCACTCCTCGGCCCGGATGATCCCACCAAGGCTCCGGAACCGGAGGCACAGACGAGCCGACGGATCCTCAACTCCACCGGGGGAACCGGGGAGAGGGGATTCTCAGCTTCTCCAGCCGACAACCCGTCTAACGGGTCGAGAAAAATCTCGACCGCGTCGACGGGAGTCTCGGTCAACTGGCCTGACGGGGACACCGTGAAACCAGTGGCCGAAGCTGAGGGGTCGACCGAAGTCGACTGTCGACAAGGGGAGGGGGATCTTTCCCGCTCCCAAGAGCGTCGACGGAGAGACTCACTTTTGCTCTTTTTGGACCTGGAAAAAGGTCCCGAAGAAGTTGGACCCTCACCTTTCGTCGAGAGGGTCAGACAAAGCTCCTTAAAAGAAGCCGAGTACGAGGCACCGAGAGAGAGCGGGACAAATGCCGCAGCCGAGGTAGAAGCGGCCCGCGCCGCCTCCTCTTCGAGGGCGATCATCTGCTCGAGCTGATCCGCCGAGCCCGCCGCGGACACCGCCAATCGGGCCTCTTTAGATTTCACCGGTGGAATTCTTTTCTCGGGGCGCCCCAGTTGTAATCGGGCAGCACGGTCTTCAAGGACGTAGGCCGAAAAGGAAGAGCACAAGTCGCAGGCCTGCGGGTCGTGCTCAAGGCCCAGGCAGTAGACGCACGTGGAGTGCGGATCCGTCCTAGACATCTTCTGCCCGCAAGGGCACCTCCGAAAACCGGGAGTCGATTTGTCCATCGCAGCCGCGAGGAGAAGACCACCGAAGTCTTTTAGCAAAAACTTTTTGATTTCGAACTTTCCAAGAATTAGGAACCAGTCTTAAACAGCAGCTAAGGAGGGAACCTGAGCTCCAAGCGGTAAGGAAGATCTGGCGTCATGGGGCGGAGCCGAGAGTTTTACCACCCGGGTGGGTGGGAGGAGCCAGCTTGAAGACCTTCCGGCAAGATTTAAAGCGGCAAGGAACCTGCCAATAAGTGTGGATGAACAACATATCCATGTCCCTAGAACCCGGGTTCGAGAAAGAACTAGAGTCACCATCTTGGGAGGCAGGCCGAGATGGCAGGCTCTAAAGCCACAGTGATCCAGCAGCTGGTCTGTGAGCTTGCTCTGCCACATGGACACAATGTGTACAGACAAGGTCACAACAAAGGCTGCACTCACATCGGGTGGAGGTGGGGCGGACCTAAAATGGCAGAAAAAAATCATGTCTGCCTATATGGCAGTCTTAATCTCTGGGATTCCCCTGGGTCCTAGTGCCTGCTGGCACGGCATGCCAGTTGACACAGCAGACTGCCTCTGGGAAAGGATGCCCTCCTCCCAAACCAACTGCCATGGAGGAGAAGTTGTGGGGTGACACGGGTGCTGGAGCCTTGGGGGGGGGGGTGTCAGAGGATACAGGCCTGAACAAGGTATATCCCTGAACAACGAATGTGTCCAGAAAGAAGAACCTTGGGGGTGGATTCCTTAGCAGATGGCACAATACTGCAGTGGCTGAGGAGCTGATTGCCATGCTGGCAACTGAGGGTTCTCACTGCAGGCTGGCTGCAAGCTGCTGAAATATCTAGTAGGATGTTTTCAGCCTCTCATAGAGGAAGGCAAGCCGTTATGACATGTTTCTGTCCCCCGGTTGCCAAGTGGAGAAGTAGCAGTCTAAACCACTCTCTGCAGATAAGTTAGATGTGGGCAGGTCCTGTGCCAGAACACTGCTCCTTGCAGACATTTGGACCTCTTTGTGCTAATGTCCCTGCAGTGGGTGGAGACACAAAACAAGGCCTTGCATGACAGCTGAAACTCACAGGCCCCGCTCAGGCAAGCAATGGATGAATGTTCTTTAGAGGTTCTCTCCATCCAGCGCACTCGCACAGAGGGCAAGATAGTGTGTGTGTGTGTGTGTGTGTGTCACTGCAACAGACAAGACTGTTGGTGCTGGAGGTTTGACGCACAGATAAGTCAGGCCAAGGAGGGAGGATACAGTGAATAAAAATAAATAAATTACAACTTAGGCAATTTTTGAAGCACAGTTGAAAGCTGCTGCTTGACTAAAATAATTCAATTCTATATCAAAAACCTCAAACCTCAGCAGTAAGTGTCTGGCTAATGCAAGGTTTGCAAGTTTGGGATGCAGTATAGCTTAGATGTTAGAGCATCAAATAGCGAACCAGGTGACCCAGTAGACCTGGGTTTGAATCTCACAATTGCCACTTGCACACTATGTGACCTAGAGGAAGTCACTTAAAAGCTAGTAGCATCAAAAATTGTAGGAAGATTTTGTTTTGCAATTTTAAAAGTAGTCCCTTGCTACTTTTATTTCGGAAGTTTTTTTTTTCTGTGTGCTTATTAGACGGTTTTCTACCTATCAATATTGGGTGTGATATGAAAAATAGGTCACTCACCTGTAACCTTAGTTCTGGGAGTGGTATATGGTTCACGCTCCAAACACTGACAGTTCCACTGAAAAGTGTTGATTCACCGAACGCTTCAAGCTAAGCCCTCCCACCACTAGGGCAGTATACCCTTGGCTCCACCCCGTGACATCAAATCTTGTATACTGGAAGTGGGGATCCGTGTGCACCTTGCCAGGGAAGGCTGGGAGAGTGGCATGGATGTGAACTATAAATCACTCTTAGAAAGTACAGTTACGTAAGAACTTACAGTAACAGTAGATCTTCGAGAGAGGCTCTTGCAGTAGGCAATTACAAATAGGACTGAAGCCGGCAGGTGTCAGACCCCCACAGAAACATTTCTAGCTAGCAGTCCCTGGCGGGGGACCTCCCCCACATCAGGCAACGTCAGCATAAAGGGGCGGTTCCCCACATCCGCATTCCAGTTCTTTCCTGCCAAAGGCCAAAAAGGCGAGACAAGGGAGAAGTGGATGTTTCCTTCCCTCGAAAAGGAGCTGAAAAGCTTAGGGGATGGAGGACGGATATTTACTGCAAGAGCCTCTCAAGAGCTACTGTTACGGTAAGTTCTACGTAACTGTACTATCTTACTCGAGAGGGCTCTTGCAGTAGGTAATTACAAATAGGACTGAGTCCCAAGCAGTCTCAACAAGAAGAAGCAAACGGGAGGAGGAAACTACCTAAAGTAGACCTCTGACTGTGAAGGTCTTAGAAAGAAGACCCTGCAGAACAGCCAACCTGAAGCCCGCCACGGGCAGAGGCAATGTCCAAACTGTAATGTTTCAGAAGGTATGGACAGAAGTCCAAGTTATGCTGCACAGATGTCTGTCGACGACACATTCTTGAAACAAGCAGCAGAGGCAGCGACCCCTCTGGTGGAGTGTCCTCTGACTTGACCCGGCAGGGTCTTCTTGTACTTGTCATAACAGAAAGTAATACAATGAGTCAACCATTTAGATAGGAATTGCTTAGAAACAGCATTGCCTTCTCTTTTATGAGCAAAATAGACAAACAGTTGATCAGTCTTTCTGAGATCCTTCGTCCTGGTGGTGTAGTATCTCAGAATTTGGTTAACATCTAAAGTATGCAAGAGGTACTCCCCTTGATTGGAGTGCTGCGTAAAGAAAGCAGGCAGCTCCATAGATTGATTCAGTGTAGATTCCGCTACCACCCTGGGGAGAAACTTAGGGTTGGTACGAAGAGCCACACGTTCCTTGTGAAAAATCAAATACAAGATTTTGCACATGAGGGCCTGAAGCTCGGAAATCCTTCGAGCAGAGGTAACAAGGAAGAGAGTCTTCCATGAAAGGAACTTTAGGTCTGCTGAGGTTGCCGGCTCGAAAGGAGGCACAGTAAGCTTCTCAAGGATAAAATTCAAATCCCAAGGAGGGGCAGGAACCCAAATTGGGGGTCTCAAGTGGAGGACCCCTCTAAGAAAAGTCTTGGAGACTTCCGGCCCCGCAAAAGTCCTGTCCCCAAAAGGAACATGGTAAGCTGAGATGGCCGCCATATGAACCTTCAGAGAGGAATGACAGACCCAGATCAAAGAGGTGTCGCAAGTAATCCAAAAGCCGCCCAACAGAGCACGAGAATGGCTCAAAATTTTTGGGAGCGGCCCAAATAGAGAGCCATTTCCATTTCATGTCTTAGGTAGATCTAGTGGAGGGCTTTCTGGCCTCCACCAGAATCTCAGCCACCAGCGGGGAAACCCCGAATCGGGCTTGAGCTACATCTGCAGGAGCTACGCATGCAACTGAAGGGACTTGAGGCAAGGATGGACCAGGGTCCCCTGATCCTGGGTCAGCAAATAATGCGACAGAGGAAGAGGAAGCAGAGGTTCCTCTGAATACTGTCGCAGAAGAGAGAACCAAACTTGTCTGGGCCAGAAAGCTGCGATTAGTATCATGCGAGCTCCTTGTGAGCTGAGTTTCTGTAAGACCCTTGGAATCAAGGGGATCTGGGGGAAGGCATAGACGAACCTGTCCTTCCAGTCTAGAGACAGAGCATCTCTCAAAAAAAATGCTGCACCCTGGAGTGAGCGAGCAGAAGCTGGGAAGTTTTGCGTTGCATGGAGATGCAAACAGGTCTACCTGTGGTGTTCCCCAACGTAGGACGATATCGTCTGCTACCCCCGATCCAGTTCCCACTCGTGAGCATGAGCAGACGACCGACTGAGGTGGTCTGCCAATGTGTTCTCAACCCCTGGGACGGACTCATGTGAGGTGAAGGTTGTGCTGCACTGCCCAATCCCAAACTCGCATCGCCTCCCTGCAGAGAGGGTAGGAACGAGTTCCACCCTGTTTATTGATGTACCAGACCACACACATTGTCCATCTGGACAGCCAGATGTCCTAGGGGCAGATGCAGATGCAGAGCCAGAACAGCATACAGTACGGCCCGAAGCTTGATCACATTGATGTGGAGTGTTTTCTCGAGCCTGGACCAGAAGCCCTGGGTCCTATGAATCCCCAAATGGGCCCTCCAACCCTCACCCGAGGCATCTGTAGTCAGAATCTGGGAGGTGGGAGCAAGGCAGAAGGGAACTCCCCAGCAAAGGTTCTCCTGAACCATCCACCGTTGCAAGTTCCGAGCCATGGGACTGGAGACCAGAACTAGTTGATCTAGGTCATCCACCAACTGATGCCACTGAGGCCGAAGCCTCCACTGAGAGATTCTCATGTGGAGGCGAGCACAAGGGACTGTCGGAATAGCAGCCGCCATGAGCCCGAGGAGGCGAAGGATCGAACTGGCGCTGACCCACCTGCAGCTGGACAACAGGCTGACCTGAGCCTGGAGTGTGGCCGCCCTATCCAGTAGCAGGAATGTCATGCTGGAGGTCGTGTCCAGGATCGCCCCGATAAACTGGAGCCTCTGGGATGAGATCAGATGGGACTTGGCCTGGTTGACGGTGATACCCAGGCTGGTGAAAACCTGCAGGGTAAGGGAAAGGAAGCGCAGGAGCTCCTCCCTGGATGGGGCTGCCAGGAGCCAGTCATCCAGGTACGGGAAAACCTGAGCCCCCTGGGTACGCAGGTAGGCTGCTACCACCGAAAAGCACTTGGTGCACACTCAGGGTGCCGAAGAAAGACCAAATGGGAGGGCCTTGAACTGGTAGTAGTCCCCCTGGAACAAAAAATGCAGGTATTTGCGGTGGGAAGGGTGAATAGAGATATGCAGGTAAGCATCCTGCATGTCCAGAGCGCACAGCCACTGTCCCGCCCGAAGAAGGGGCAGAAGACTTTACAGAGAGAACATTCTGAACCTTTTGTACTCTATGAACAAGTTCAGGGAGCTGAGGTCGAGAATCAGCCTCACATCTCCTGACTTCTTCGGGACCAGGAAGAAATGGGAGTAGTAACCCATCCCCCAAAGACGGGGTTGGACGGGCTCTATTGCCTCCTTCCAAAGAAGAGAGGATATTTCTTCCCGGACCAGAAGAAGGCATTCTGGGGAGTAAGACGACCGGGGTGGGGGGGGAGTGTTTCGAGGAGGTTTCTGAAGAAACTCTATTGAGTGTCCTTCTGCGATCAGCTGGAGCACCCAAGTGTCTGAAGTGATCCTCACCCAACCCGGTAGATGGAAGGAGAATCTCCCTCCTACCAGTTCCTCTGGAAAGTCCAGAGGCTGTGGGAGAGGAAAGGAGTCAAGAGGTGTGGGGCAGCGTTGAGGCTGAAGGCCCCGCTGCTTTTTGGGTGGCGGGGCTTGGCAGCCGGTGGGGCCCGGCGTTTGTTGGCCCGCTTTCCTGAGGTTTTGCCTTTGCTGAGAACGTCTGTGAAAGGGACGATGCTGAGCCTGAGGGGGTCTGTACAAGCAGTCAACAGACTTAAGTGCAGTGCCCTTCTCCTGCAGATCGGTGATGATCCTTCTCCTGCAGATCGGTGATGATGTCCTTGACATAGCCACCGAACAGCACTGAACCCCTGAAGGGCGCATCCTGGATAGCAGACTGAACCTCTGGGATCAAACCTGACACCCAGAGCCAGGGATGATGCCGCAAATGCACAGCGAAAGCCAAGCTCTGACCAGCAGTGTCCACTGCGTTGTACGTGGCACGAAGCATGTGCCGACTGGCCGAACGCACAGACTGGACTAGCTCAGCCACTTCCTGCTTCCTCTGAGACTCAGGAAGGGAGTCCAATTTAGCCTCCACCTCACTAAGGATCACCTTCTAGTATCCCCCATATGAGCAACGTAATTTAGGGCCCTTATACCCAGAGTGGAAGAAGCATAGACCTTCCTCCCGTAGTGGTCCAGAAGGCGGGATTCCTTGTCGGGTGGTGACGAGCTCAAGTGCTTAGAGTTTGCTGTCCGGCCGTGAGCGGCGCTAATCACAACCGAATCAACTCTAGGGTGTGAATTTAGAGTCAACAACCTCCGAAGCCTGATAAAGCCTGTCCGACTTCCTAGGAAGGGGGGCTAAGGCTGACAGTTGCTTCCAAATAGTGGAGACAAGGTTGGCAAGAGGCTCAATCCAGGGTGGCACCAGGGTAGGATCGGTCTCGGGCAGATCCAGGTGCGCAGCAAGTTTCTTACGCTGTGGATTCGGCACCAAGGAATGCCACTGATGAGCTGCTTGGATTTTACGCAGCAGCTCCGTAAAGGAAGGAGATTTCAGAGGAGTCCTTGGCCTGG
The DNA here is from genome assembly GCA_016271365.2 of Neoceratodus forsteri. Taxonomy (NCBI): domain Eukaryota; kingdom Metazoa; phylum Chordata; order Ceratodontiformes; family Ceratodontidae; genus Neoceratodus; species Neoceratodus forsteri. Next base: position 312,375,319 of record CM028137.1, on the reverse strand, counting down.
GCTTGTCCGGAGTGTGTGGCTCATCGTCCAGCTCGAACGACCATCGGAGTCATCCGAGGTCTCCAAGGAGGATGAAGAAGACTCCTCCTCCTCCCAGGGCGGGGGAGGAATGGACCCCTTGGGAAGCCCTCAGGGAAGCGTATCCTGCCCTGCCCTGGAGGGCTCCCTCTGGTATCTGGAGAGGGGAAGGGGGTCTCTTGCCTCCGACTTAGGGGGTCCGGAACCGGGACTGGCGTCGGAAGATGGCTCTCCACCTCCCTGGTGAGCTGAGCCTTGGCCTCAGCCCACCAGGAAGCCAGAGTCTCTTTCAGGTTCACCGGCGGCTGAGGGGGCGGTGGAGGAGCAGGAGGAGGGGGGTACGGATACTGAGGGTATTTGTAAGGCGCGTATCCGTATCCCAATGGCGGGAAGCCCGGCGTCGGGTACTGGGGCACCGTGTATTGCGGCGTCGGGTACTGGGGTGCTGGATACTGCAGGCCAGGGAAGGTCAGCGTCGGATACCCAGGTACCAGGGCGTCTGCAGGAGCAGAGGGCCCCGAAAACACCCAGCAGGCGGACCTGGACGGGAGGCCCGGCGTGAGGCGGCATCCGCAATGGGATGTTGTCGGGCATCGATAAGCCGCGCCGCGCCCGCGATCCGCCAGGTCATCCGCCAAGCGGGAGGGAGACCGACGGCAGCATACCCACCTCCTCCATGTCACCAGGGGAAGAAGGGTTACCATCCCGGGATCCAGCAAAGGAGACGCTAGTGCCTCAGACTGCAACAAGCGCGCGGCGAGGCGGGAGCGGGAGGCCCAAGGGTCGGCGTCGGCTCAGCGCCGAGCGGACATCGGGAGCCGACGTCCGTCTTATCGGTGGGATCCGGGCCGACGTTGGAGGAGCCGGCCTTGGCGGGCTCTTTGGAAGCTGTGCGCTGCCTCAGAGGGCCGGGAGTCTTAACGGCCTTACCTGGGCAGGCGTTGGAGGAGCCAACGTCCGACTTATCGGGGCCGCTTGGACCGGAAGGCCACACGGCAGCGGCCTTACTGGGAGCGGCTGCCTCCTTAGACCCGGATGCTCCTGAGGGGCCCGAGCCCGATGGGAGGCTTGACGCTGCCTTGGAAGCCCCCAAGATCGTCACCACAGAACTGTCTCCTGGGGTAGGCATTACCTGCAGTACTGCGACCACAGCTGAAGCCGTGTGCGCTGAAGAGGAGTCCCGTCCCAGTGCTTCTTCTGTGGTGGCCCACCAGAGAAGTAGAAGCCCGCCTGAGTTTTTCAGCTCCTTTTCCATGTAGGTCTTTTGAGTTTAAGAATGTGGACCTCCAGGACGGCTGCCTCGGCTGGGTGGCCGCGAACTGCGGGCAGAGCTAGCACGACGGGATGATCGGGTCTAGACAAAAAAGGCACTGGGAATGTCCGTCCTTGTGCGTAGCTGGCGCCGTAAGAATCACACTTGTTTTTGTGCTCGAGGGAGTCGGGACGGCATACACGGCAGCTGTAGGTAGGCTGACGTAAAATCAAGAAAAAGTTGAAACAGATGGTAAAACTACTAACGACTGATCATGGCACTGAACTTAACCGCGAGGTGCTGTAATGAGCTAACGGCGGAAAGAACTGAAGGTGGGTGTTGGGGACCACACCTTTATACTGATGTCGCTTGACGTCAGTCACTTGATGGGGTGGTCCCTCGTCAGAGACTGCTAGCTAGAAATTTTGCCTGTGGGGTCCTGACGCCTGCTGGCTTCAGTCCTATTTGTAATTACCTACTGCAAGAGACCTCTCGAAGTAAGATGTACAGTTACAGCTGAGTAATCTATTTTTCTTGAGGTGTAGATACAGTTCACTATCCACACACTGGCAGACTTCCATCTTTTCTCCAGGAGGAGGGGGCAAGGTGTGCACCATTATTTGGCGAACATAGACTGGAGAACTGAGGCCCCAAAAGCAGCATCTAGGCAAGACTTGAGGTCGATGCTGTAGCAGGAGATGAAGGTATGTGCCGACTTCCAGGCAGCAGCGATAAAGATTTTTTGTATGTGGATATCTCTTGGAGCAGCCACCAAGGCAACGGTATATCTAGTGGAATGAGCTCTAAACCTACTGGAGGCTCCCTACCAGCCAACTTATACCAGAGGTCGATGCAGGCTGTTATCCTGCCAATCCTCAACTTTGCTGTCAGCCTACCAGGCGCAACCTCAGTGTATGTCACAAACAGCTGGCGAGCCTCACACTGAACTCCAGCCATGAACATCTTATAATAAGAGAGCACCCTCTGCAGGTCCAGAATATGGAGCCTGAGGCCAGCCTCCAAAGAAGAGTTGGTAAAATACACTGGGAGGTTCATCACCTTGTTAAGGTAGAACTCCAATACCACCTTCGGGAGGAACTTCGGATAGGGGCAAAGGACGACCTTGTCCTTGTGGAAGACCAGATAAGTAGGCTCCATTGAGAGCACCAGGTGCTCGCTAATCTTTCTGGATGATGCGATGGCCACCAAGAAGACAGTCTCCCATGACAGGTGTGACATCTCACACCTTGCATAGGCTCAAATGACTAGCCCTGGAGCATAGCCAGCACTAGCACCAGGTCCCATGGTGGTGGTGGTAGGTCACACACTGGAAGGGATAGGTGGTCAAGGCCCCTAAAAAGCACCCAATCACTTTCTCCTGGGCCACTGTCATCATGCCAGCCCATGCCCAGTATGCAGTGATGGCTGGCAGGTGCACCTTGAGGGTCGTCACTTACAGCCCCAGCTTGGAGAGGGACCAGAGATACTTGAGGATATCAGCTACAGGACAGGCAATGGGATCAATCTCCCTGCCCTGACAGCAAATGGAAAACTGTTTCCATTTAAAAGCACAGCACTTGCATGTCATCTCATTTTGGGAGGCCTCCACAATGTGGGACGCTTCCTCCAAAAGACAGAGGGCCTGGAACTCTAGCCACTCAGGAACCAGGCTGTCAGGTGCAGGGGCTGAAGGTTAAAGTGCAGGACTGCCCCATGTTTTCTGGTCAGCAGGCCTGGACAAAAAGGCAATCTCCATGGAGGCCTGCTGTTGAGGCTGGGGAGATCTAGTACCAAACAGCCATGGCCAGTCTGGAGTTAACAAGATTATCTGCACCTTGTTTTTCTGGGCCTTGACCACCACCCTTGGGGGTCAAGGGGAAGGGAGGGAAGGCGACACAAGGCTTGAGGTCCAGGGCCTCTAAAGGCATCCCTCCATCAGTGTCCCGGACAAAGGAGGGTGGGCACAAAACAGCCTCAGTTTTGCATTCTCCAAGGAGGCAAAGAGGTCCACCAGAGATGTGCCCCACAGGAGAACAGGTGGTCCACTACCTCCTGATTCAGGGACCACTCATGTGATGTCTCTCCCACCCAGCTGAGAGTGTCCGCCAGCTGACTGTCTGCTCCAGTAGCATGAATCACCAGATCATCTGCACCCAGGCTACGATGAGGGTCCAGATGGGAGGACCTCCTGATGCCAGGGAACGGATTGCATGCCGCGCTGCCTGTTCGGGTAGAACATGGTCATGGTGTTGTCCATCTAGATCTGCATGACCAGACCCTTGACTAAGGGAGCAAATTCCATCAGAGCTAGCTGCACTGCACGAAGCGCCAGCAGGTGATACAGTGATGAGACTCCCTGGGTGACCAGAAACCGTGGGCTCTGTGATGCCCCTGCTCCTCATACCACCAGAGACACATCTGTCGTGAGAGTGATGGTTGGCTCTGGGCAGAAAAATGGGACTCCTTCCTCCAGATGTTCTGGGATTAGCTTACACAGGATGGCATCCCACATCAGCTCAGTCACTATAACCTGCTGGTTCTAGTGTCCGAGACGCTGAGACCACTGACAGCCCAACTCCTACTGCAGGTGCTGTATCTGCCAGTGGGCACACTGAATCACACTGAAGCAGGATGCCATGTATACCAGCAACCCCAGGAAGACCTGGGCAAGGTGCAAGTGTCCAACCTGAAATGATCGGGCAAAGGAGCTAAGAGTCGGTGCCCGGTCTGCAGGGAAGCAGGCCTTGGACCACAAGGAGTCTAGCTCTGCCGATGGAGTGAATCAACTGCAAGGCGATCAGTTTAGACTTGGTAGGGTTGACCCAAAGGCCAAGTAGCTGCAGGTCTGCAGGGCGAGATCCCTGGATTGCTCTGGTCCCATTGGATGACCTGGCTAGGTGTACATACTGATGCCCTTGCGCTGCAGAAAAGCTGCCACCACTGCCATGCACCTGGTGAAGACCCTGGTTGTGGACGAGGCTAAAGGAATAACCTGGAACTGATATAGAGCCCTTCTGAACAGAACCAAAGGTACCGCAGTATGATGGACAGACTGGGAGGTAGAAGAATGCATCCTAGATGTCCAGGGAGCAGAAACACATGCCTACTCTAGAGATGGTGTGATTTGGTTCATGGTTACAATCTGGAAAGAATGGATACATACTTACCATAACAGTAGATCTTCGAGAATCTCTTTTCATCAGGTCACCCCTATGGAACTATACCATGTCAGCAAAGGACCCAACAGAAACGCCTGCCAGCAGTCCACCAGAGGCTGCCCATGACGATGCCATACATCAGCATCCTTCGTGGGCAGCCCCTCTCCTCAGTTTCCCACTGGAGAGTATGCTCAAAGGACTTATGAAATGGGAACTCTGAGATTAGAAAAGCAGCCCATACTAGGTGACTGAGGGAATGAAAGTCACAGGTATGAAGAAAGCAGAATGAGATCACAGTGCAAGGGGGATGGAGGGAGGGTTGGCATGATGTCATACAGTAGATCTTCAAGAGATTCTCTTTAAGATCTACTGTTACGGTAAGTACGCAAGTGTTCTATTTTCTTCATAGGATATCTCTTTCATCAGGTCACACCTATGGAACGAGTCCCAGGCAGTACCAAAAGCTAACAGTCTGGTCATCAGGAACCTACAGGCTTATGATAGGAGGCCTTGTAGTACAGCTAGGCCAAAACCAGCTCATCTGATTATAAGAGACAATGTCCAGACTGTAGTGTTTAGTGATGGGTGTGGACAGTACTCCAGGTAGCAGCTGTTCAGTTCTCTGCAGCAGGCACATTCTAAACCAAACAACAGAAGAGGCCATGCCTCTTGTGGAATGACCATGAACCACACCGGGAAGTTCCTTACTGTACTTCCTATGACAGAACATAATACACTGTGCTAGCCATTTGGACAAGCACTGTTTAGAAACTGGGGTGCCCTTTCTCCCAGGGGCAGACGAAACAAAAAGCTGTGAGGACGTCCTACAGTTCTTGGTATGGTATGCATGGCATCTGAGTATTCTATGCAAATCTAACGGATGGAGCAATGCTTCCCCTGGATTGGCATGCTCTGGATAATAAGCTGGCGGGTGGATGGTTTGATTTAAAGTAAACTAAAAACACCAACATTGGGAGAAATTTAGGTTGGTATGCAAAGACACCCTTGTCTTTGGAAAATCAAATAAGAAGGCTCACACATGACAGCCTGCAGCTCTGAAATCCTTGAGCAGAAGTAATGGCAACCAGAAATACAGGTTACTCACCTGTAACAGGAGTTCTAGGAATGGTATATGTTGTTCATCCACACTTATTGGCAGGTATCCTTGCCGTTTAAATCTTGCCAGAAGGTCTTCGTTGGCCCCTCCCACCCACCCGGTGGTATAACCTGCCCGCCCATGACGCCAGATCTGGCCCGCTGGAAGCTCAGGTTATGCGCCGGGCCGGGAGGAATGTGGTGGATGAACAACATATACCATTCCTAGAACTCCTGTTACAGGTGAGTAACCTGTATTTCTAGGACATGGATATGTTGTTCATCCACACTTATTGGCAGACTCCTAGCAGTTCTCCGGGAGGAGGGAGGCAAGACGCACACCCCAATACTTACTTGGGAAAGAGAGACTGAGAACCGAGGCCCCAAAACCAGCATCCCGGCGTGACTCAAGGTCGATGTGGTAATGGGTAATAAAGGTGTTTGCTGACTTCCAGGTAGCAGCCCTGCAGATTTCCTGGATAGGGACGCCCCTGGAAGCAGCCACCGATGCAGCAGTATGGCGGGTAGAATGAGCTCTTATCCTCTGGGAGGCTCCATGCCTCAACTTATAGCAGAGATCTATGCAGGAGGTGACCCACCTGCTTATCGCCTGCTTGGCTGCAGGTCTGCCAGATGCGGCTTCAGCGTAGGTGACAAACAGCTGGCGAACCTCTCCTCGAATTTCAGCCGCTGCTTCTTTGTAATGAGCTAGCCTTCTAGGGTCCAAAGTATGGAGCCTATATTCGGCCTCCGAGGTGTGATTGGGGTAGAACACCGGCAGAGTCAACACCTGGTTAAGGTGAAACTCCGACACCACCTTCGGAAGGAATTTCGGTGGGGCGCAGGACAACCTTGTCCCTGTGGAAGACCAGATAAGGAGACTCGACGGAAAGCGCCTGGAGCTCCCATCCTTCTGGCTGGACGGATAGCCACCAAGAAGGCGGTCTCCACGACAGGTGAGAGAGAGCACACCTGTGCATAGGTTCGAATGGCTTGCCCATGAGCTTTGCCAGTACCAGCAGTAGATCCCACGGAGGTGGAGGTTCTCGCATTCGAGGGGAATGTGATCAAGGCCTTAGAAAGCGCCAGACCACCTTCTCCTGCGCCACTCGACGCTTCCCGGCCCGCCCTGTAAGCAGAGATGGCTCCAGGTGCACCCTTAGGTTTTACCTAAGCCCTTGATTAGAAAGGACCATAAATAGTCCAAGATGCTTGCCAAGGAACAGGAGGAAGGGTCCAAGCCCTTGTTCTGACACCAAATGGAAACCTTTTCCATTTGAAGGCATAGCATTTTCTGGTCGACTTCACGGGACGCCCAACTACATTGAGGACCTCGTGCGGAAAGACCCAAGGCCTGGAACTCTAGCCGCCAGGAACCAGGCCGCCAGGTGCAGGGATTGAAGGTCCCGATGGAACACCTTCCCTGATTGACTGAGAGCAGGTCCGGGCGAGCTGGAAGCTGTCATGGAGTCCTGGAGCTGAGACTGAGGAGATCTGGTACCAGAACTGGCGAGGCCAGTCTGGGGCTATCAGAATCACCTGCGCCTTGTCCCTCCTCCGCTTTGAGAAGCACCTTGTGGATCAAGGGAATGGGGAAAGGCGAGAAGAGGCCCAGGGTCCACTGCCTCGAGAAGGCATCCCCTGCAGCGAGCCCCGCTGGGGGCGGGCATGGAACAGTCTCAGCTTATGCTCTCCCTGAGGCAAACAGGTCCACCTGAGGTGTGCCCCAATGGGAGAACAGATGCTGTACTACCTCCGCAGGAGAGACCACTGTGGGATGCAGCCCCTATCCGGCTCAGGCATCGGTCAGGGTGTTGGAGGCTCCTGCCACATGAATGGCTAGGAGATCCGCCTCAGGCTGCGCAGACGAGTGACCAAATGCGGAGAGCTTCCTTGCATAGAAGCATGGAGCGATCCCGCCTCTGGCGGTTTAGATAGTACATGGTCGTGGTGTTGTCCGCCTGACTCGGACCACTTGACCCTGGAGGAACGGGCAAAGGCGGTGAGAGCTAGGCGGACCGCCGGAGCTCCAGCAGGTTGATGTGGCATCAGGACTCCGCTGGGACCAGAGGCCGTGGGCCCGTGTTCCCCAGATGGGCACCCCAACCCATCAGAGAGGCATCGGTCGATAGAGAGACCGCTGCTCGGGCGGACGAACGGATGCCCTCCTGCAAATGACCTGGAACAATCCACCACTGGAGAGCGTTCCACATCCCCTGTGTCACCGACACAAGCTGGTCCAAAGGATCGCAGCTGTCTGACCACTGGCTGGCCAGTCCCCACTGAAGGGGACGATGTTCCAGCGGGCCCAACGGACCACGCTGGTGCAGGCCGCCATGAGACCCAGGAGGCAGGAAGTCCCGGGTAGGCAATTGCCCAACCAGAAATGATTGGGCAAAGGAGGAAAGAACTGGCCCTGTCCGCCGGAGCCGCGCTCTGGCTCGAGAGAGTCGAGCTGCGCCCGATGAACAGAATCACCTGCTTCGGCTCGAGTTGACTTGGCCTCGCTTGATAAGGAGGCCTAGTTGAGAGCAGACCTGAGGGCCAGATCTCTGGACCACTCCACCTCCTGCCTGGAGGGAGCTGCTATCAGCCAGTCGTCCAGGTAAGGGTACACCTGGACCCTCGCGCCAAGAGGAATGCTGTCACCACTGCCATGCATTTGGTGAAGACCCTGGAGCTGGAGACAAGCCAAAGGGCATGGCTTGAACTCGAAGGGATCCTTCCGCGAAGCGAAGGAATCTCTGGTGAGACGGACGGATAGGGACGTGAAAACGCTGCCCTGCAAATCCAGAGAGCAGAACCACACGCTGCTCCAAGGATGGTATTATCTGAGCCAGAGTGACCATCCTGAAGGTTCGAGACCTTAGGAACTTGTTTAGGTCGTAGGTCGAGAATGGGGTGCCAGCCCCCGTCTGCTCGAACCAGGAAGTACCTGGACACAAACCCTGGTCTGGAAGGAGGGTCCTCCACCTTCTTATCACCTCCTTCTGGAGGAGGAGACGATGTCGGCTCGACGAGTCACTAGCGAGGCTGGGACCCGGAAGCTTCCCCGAGGGCGACGGCTCTGAAGGGCGTGCCTGCTCGATTCCCAGAGGCAGGCCTCTTCCCATCACTTAAACCCACCTGTCCGTGTAACAGCGACCAGGCGGAACGGGAGGCCGGAGCCGCCCCACGGGGACCCAGGGTACGGTGATGGGGATGGGGCGACACCCCCAGCCCGCCACTGGGCAGGCTTGGAGGAGGGACCAGCCGAGGGACCTCCTGGGCCTTTTCCTCCCTGCCTCCTGTTAGAGGAAGCCGGCTTGGGTTTGGGATGCCAAGGCCGAGCCTGCTGGCCCTGACGTTGCTGGGCCGGGCGCCAGGGCGCAGAAGGACGCAAAGGGCTTAGGCTGTGGTTTGCGGCCTTTGTCCTTCTGAGCGGAAGAGACCGAAGTCCAAGGTAGCATTGACCCCTCGATCCTCTGCAGGTGACCTTCCACCCCAGGGTCAAGAGGTCAGTCCCCAAAAGGGAACATCCGCCAACTTGTGCTGGGTATCCGAGGTAAAGGTGGATATCCTCAGCCAAGCCCGCCGACGCATAGCCACTGCGGCCGCCACCGACCTGGCACATGAGTCCCCAATATCCAAAGCAGTCTGGAGCTGCTGTTTGGCCACTGCCCTGCCCTGGTCCCGCACCTGCTTGACCGTAGTCTGCAGATCCGTGGGGAGATGAGTAATGACCTCATCCAGGGAGCCCAATAGGGCATGAGAAAAATGTGCCAAGAGGACGGCCGAACTGGCCTGACGAAGGCCGAGAGAGGACGCAGCATAGACTTTTCGCCCGACATAATCCAATTTCTTGGATTCCTTGTCGGGAGGTTTGTCCACATCCCTGGCGTCGCCGGCGCGCCGGAAAACGCTGTCGGTAACCAACCCTCAGCAGAGGGTGCTCCAAAACCGGACAGGGAACCGGGGACCGTGATACTTCTGGCCATCCTGGCCAAGGCGCAGGACAGGGAAGCAGGCGCTGCCAAAGCTCCAGGGCCGGACCCACTATGGCCCTCGGCTACCGGAAAGGCCTCCGTTGGAGAATCCCTCGGTCCAGAATCTCCATGAGGGATACCTGGCCCATTTGGAACGGGTTCGAGCTTCATCCCGTGGACTCCAGATGAGCCAAGCAGTCCTAGGAAGGACGACGGGCTATCGCCCATTGACTGTCCTCCTGAGGACTCCAAGTCCAGTCGCTGGAGAAAAAGGAGGAATTATCTCGGACTGGACGAGTCCTCAAAGAGCTGCTCTGGCCTGAGCCACCCTCTACCTGCCGAGGTCGGTCGGGAGTGAGGGTAACCGACAGCCGATGGAGTAGACCCTTAGCCGACCGAGAATCCCTGGTCGGAGCCCCAAATAGTGGCTGTGGAGGCGGAGGTTCCACCGGAATCGGTGGAGCAGCTGGTTTTGGCTGAACAACCGGCCTGGGTACAGGCCCTCGGGTAAGTCGAGGGGTTGTGTCGGCCCGCGCCGTGACAGCGCCACTTAATGGCTCGGGGCACATCGCGCCGGGCTTACTCCGGTCAGGAGGAGCTGTTGCCACATGAGGTCCTCGACTGGCCGACGAACTTACGCCAGGCTTCCCTCATCTCGAGACGAAAGGCGACGCCGCCACTGCGGGTGCCGACCGAGACCGCCTATGACGGCGGATCGGCTGGACCGCTGGAGTCAGGAGACCGAGAGCCCCGGCTCTTCCTGAGGTCGGTGCGGGAAGTGTCGGCAGGAACCGCACTCCTTCGGCTCGGAGGGTTCATCCGAGGGCTCGGAACCGAGGCACAGGCAAGCCCACCGGATCCTCAACTCCGGGAACCGCTGGAGAGAGGAATTCGGCTTGTAGGCGACAGCCCGTCCAACGGGTCGAGAAAATCTCGACTGGCCAACAGGAGTCTCAGCCAACTGACCTGACGGGGGCACCGGAGGCCAGTGGCTTAAGCCGAGCCGCCCATCGAAGTCGACGGTTGACAACTCGGGAGAGGGACCTTTCCCGCCCCAAGAGCGCCGATGGAGGGATTTCCCTTGTTCCTCTTTTGGACCGAGAAAAGGTCCAGCAGACGTTGGCCCTTCTCCCCTAGTGGAGAGGGACAGACAAAGCTCCTTAAATGAAGCTGTGTAGGAAGAACCCAGAGAGAGCGGGATAAATGCCGCGGCCGAGGAAGATACGGCCCGCGCCGCCTCCTCTTCGAGGGCGATCATCTGCTCGAGCTGATCCGCCGAGCCCGCCGCCGCGGACACCGCCGACCGGGCCTCCTTAGACTTCACCGGAGGGAAACGCTTCTCGGGACGGCCCAGCTGTAATCGGCAGCACGGCTCGAGGACGAGAGGGCCGAGAAGGAAGAGCACAGGTCGAGTCCCGCGGGTCGTGCTCAAGGCCTAAACAGTAGACACACGTGGAGTGTGGATCCGCCCGAGACATCTTCTGATCGCAGGGGCATCTCCGAAAACCGAGTCGATTGTTCCATCGCAGCCCGAGGGATCAAGACCAAGTCTTTTAGCAAAAACTTTCAAATTCGCAAAACGGAAGAAATAGGAACTAGTCGCAGAACGCAGAGCGCTAAGGAGGGAACCTGAGCTTCCAAGCGGTAAGGAAGATCTGGCGTCATGGGGCGGAGCCGAGAGTTATACCACCCGGGTGGGTGGGAGGAGCCAGCTTGAAGACCTTCCGGCAAGATTTAAAGCGGCAAGGATACCTGCCAATAAGTGTGGATGAACAACATATCCATGTCCCTAGAAATAATGCTTTCCAAGAGAGAGAGTGTAAGCCACAAATCGCAGCTGGCTCAAATGGAGCCAAAGTCAGCTTTTCCAAAATAAAATGTAGGTCCCAAGCAGGGTCTGGATTGCGAATAGGAGGCGTTATGTATAAATGCTTCTAAAGAATGTACAGGCTACCTCCAGACGTCCAGCTGAGCAACTATACGGCCATCTGAAGGCCCATGGAAGGCTGATATGGTAATCAGGTGCACTTTAATGGAGGAATACTGCAGGACTACACCAGATAAGGACAGCAGATATTCCAGAACCTGACTGGGTAGGCAAACTGATCCAGGTTATGGGAAGTGGCCCCCTAATGCAAACTGCTTCCATTTCAGGGAGTAAGTATCTCTGGTGGACAGTTTTCTACCAGCCACCAGAACATCCACCATGTTCTAAGATACCTCATAGTGAGCTATGGCTATGTCTTCAGGAGCCATGCGTGTAGATGCAGGGACTTCAAGTCCAGGTGTGCAAGAGTTCCCTGCTCCTGTGACAGCAGACCCTTGCACAGGGGCAGAAGCACTGGTAGTTCCACTGCCAGCTGCTGCAGCAGGGGATACCAGATCTGCCGAGACCATAGGGAGGCAATGAGTATTACACTTGCCCTCTCCATCTGCAGCTTGCATAATACTCTCTGAATGAGTGGGAAGGGAGGCAAGGCATACAGAAAGAACAGGTTACTCACCTGTAACAGTAGTTCTAGAAGTGGTATACGTTGTTCATCCACACTCTCTGGCATGTCCCTTTCCCCTTTAAATCTCGCCGGAAGTCTTCAAGCTGGCTCCTTCCACCCACTCGGATGGTAAATACCTCGGCCCCACCCAATGACGCCAGATCTTAGCTTGCTGGAAGCAAGGTTGCACCCAAAGCTGGGAGGTCGGGTGGGTGCGTGTGGATGAACAATATATACCACTCCTAGAACTACTGTTACAGGTGAGTAACCTGTTCTTCTAGGAGCATGGATGTGTTGTTCATCCACACTCTCCGGCAGACTCCAAGCAGTTCTCTGGGAGGAGGGAGGCAAGGCGCATACCCCTACTTGGGAAATAGAGATTGGAAAACCGAGGCCCCAAAACCAGCATCCCAGCGTGAGTCAAGGTCGATGTGGTAGTGGGTAATAAAGGTATTTGCTGATTTCCATGTAGCAGCCCGGCAGATTTCCTGGATAGGGATGTCCCTGGAAGCAGCCACCGATGCAGCAGTATGGCGGGTAGAATGAGCTCTTATCCCTCTGGGAGGCTTCCTGCCCACCAACTCACAGCACAGACCTATGCATGATGTAATCCACCTTGCAATGGTCCGTTTGGCTACAGGTCTGCCAGAAGCAGCTTCAGCATAGGTGACAAACAGCTGGTGAACCTCTCCACGAATTTCCGTCATTCTCTCCTGATAATAGGAGAGAGCACGTCACAGGTCCAAAGTATGGAGCTTGTACGCGGCGTCCGAGGTGTAATTAGGGTAGTATACCGCAGAGTCAACACCTGGTTAAGGTGAAACTCTGACACCACCTTCGGAAGAAATTTCGGGTGGGGGTGCAGGACAACTTTGTCCCTGTGGAAGACCAGATAAGGGGAGTCCACCGAAAGCACCTGGAGCTCTCTTGGCCTTCTGGCTGACGTGATAGCCACCAGGAAGGCCATCTTCCACGACAAGTGTGAAAGCTCACACTTGTGCATGGGTTCGAATGGTTTGCCCGTGAGCTTTGCCAAACCAGCAAGAGATCCCATGGAGGTGGAGGTCTGCACGAGGGATATGTGATCCAGGCCTTTGAAAAGCGCCCGACCACTGTCTCCTGCGCCAATGTCGGGCTGACCAGCCTGCGCCCGGTAAGCAGAAATGGCTGCCAGGTGCACCCTAAGGGTCGATGACCGAAGACCCCCTTTGGAGAGAGATCAAAGGTAGTCGAGAATGTTAGCCACAGAGCAGGATAAGGGGTCCAGACTCTTACCCTGACACCAAATGGAAAATCTCTTCAATTTGAAGGCATAACATTTCCTGGTCAATTCTTTACAAGATGCCTCCACCACGGTGCAGACATCCTCGGAAAGACCTGGAACTCTAGCCGCTCAGGTACCAGGCTGTGAAGTGCAGGGACTGAAGGTCCAGATGGAATACCTTCCCCTGGTTCAGAGATATCAGGTCCGGGCGTGTACAAAGCCGCTCCGGAGGCCTGTAGCTGAGGCTGAGGAGATCTGGATACCAGAACTGGCGTGGCCAATCTGGGGCTACCAGGATCACCTTCACCTTGTTCCCCCTCACCTTGAGTAAGACCTTGTGGATCAAGGGAAATGGAGGGAAGGCGTAGAGGAGGCCTGGGTCTACGGCCTCGAGAAGGCATCCCCCTGCAGCGAGCCCTGCTGAGGGGGGCGGGCATGGTACAGCCTCAGCTTGTTGCTTTCCCTGGAGGCAAACGGGTCCACCAACAGTTTGCCCCAGCAGGAGAAAAGACTGTAAGCTACCTCTGGACGGAGCGACCACTCATGGGATGTCTGGTCTATACAGCTGAGAGCATCTGCCAGCTGGTTCGAGACTCCTGTCACGTGAATGGCTAGGAGATCTGCCTCTAACCGGCTGACGAGGGTCCAGATTTGGAGCGCCTCCTTGCACAGCAGATGGGAGTGTGTGCTGCCCTGTTTGTTGAGGTAGTACATGGTCGTGGTATTGTCCGTCTGGACTTGAACCACTTGATCCCAGAGCTGAGAAGCGTAAGCTGACAATGCCAGTCTGACTGCTCTGAGCTCCAACAGGTTGATGTGGCATCAGGACTTCTCGGGGGTCCAGAACCCGTGGGCTCTGCTGTCCCTTATGTGGGCTCCCCAGCTCATGAGAGAAGCATCGGTCGTAAGAACGACTGTCGGCTCAGGGTGGACAAACGGGATCCCTTCCTGCAACTGTTCTGGGGTGGTCCACCACTGGACAGCGCCCCACCTCTTCTGGGTCACAGTGATCAGCTGGTCGAAATGACCGTGGCACTAAGTCCACTGAGCAGCCAGCTCCCATTGGAAGGGGCGCATGTGCCATCTGGCCCAGCGGACCACTGAAGTGCACGCTGCCATGTAACCCAGAAGGCGCAAGAAGTCCCGGGCAGGGCGCAAGTGCTCAACCCAAAATGATTGGGCAAAGGAGGAAAGAACCTCTGCCCTGTCCACCGGGAGCCGAGCTCTGGCTTGACGAGAGTCAAGCTCTGCCCCGATGAAGCCCATCACCTGAGAGGGCATGAGTTCCAACTTGGCCCCGTTGATCAGGAGGCCTAGTTGGGAGCAGGTTCAGAGAGCCAGATGCCTGGATCTCTCCACCTCCTGAAGGGAGGAGAACCTGCCAATAGCCAGTCGTCGAGAAAAGGGTAGATTCGAACTCCTCGATGCCGGAGATGGGCTGCCATCACTGCGATGCACTTGGTGAAGACCCTTGGGGCCGATGACAGGCTGAATGGCATGGCTCGGAACTCGTACAGGGTTCCCTCGACCTTGAAGCGGAGGAACCACTGATGGAACGGACAGATCGGGACGTGAAAGAACGTGTCCTGTAGATCCACTGAACAGAACCACATGTTCTCTCCAGGGACAGTATGATCTGGGTCAGAGTTACCATACAGAAAGTGCAAGACCTGAGATATTGATTCAGGTTGTGGAGATCTAGGATGGGGTGCCAACCCCCCATCGCTTGGGCACCAGGAAGTACCTGGACACGAAGCCTGGGTCTGTAGGAGGATCCGGCACTGGAGCTACCACCTCCTTGCAGAGAAGCTGAGCAAAGTCATCTCTCGAAGAGCCAACTGAGTGCAAACTAAGATCCTTTCCTCCCGAGGGGCGTGGCTCGGCTGGGAGGGTACTGCTTGAATTCCAGAGGTAGTCCCTGGCCGACCACTTCTAGAACCCACCTGTCCGAGGTGATATCGGACCAAGCGGAAATAAAGTGGTGGAGCCAGCCCACCACGGAGGACCCAGAGCTGGCGTGAAGGCTGTAGAAGTGGCAAACCCCAACCCGTCACCGAGCAGGCTTAGAGGAGGAGGAGGCTCCTGGACCGGCACCTCGGCCTCCTTTACAGGGCTGTTGAGGATCCTGCTTGGGCCTGGGGCGCCATGCTTGAGCCTGCTGTTGCTGCTGACCTCCTTGATAGGAGGGCTGCCTAACCGCAGGGAAAGAGTGCTGAAAAGGCTTCTTCCTGCACTTCAGCTGGTTCTTGCCCGAAGAACCCTTCGCAGAGGTAGCATCCAAGGTGGCACTGGACTGCTCTATGCGCTGAAGGGGACCAGCCACTCCTGGACCGAATAGGTCGATGCCTAGGAAGGGCACATCAGCTAACTTGTGCTGGGTATCCGCCGGGAAGGAGAATAGCCTCAGCCAAGCCCAGCGGCAAGTGGCCACTGCGGCTGCTAAAGAGTGGGCATAGGAATCTCCAATGTCCAGGGCTGTCTGGAGCTGCTGTTTTGCAATAGCACGGCCCTGATCACGGACCTGCTTCACCATAGTTTGCATGTCCGCTGGGAGATGAGGGAAGACTTCATCTAATGACCCCAGGAGGGCATGAGAGAAGTGTGCCATGATAACAGCCGAGCTGGTCTGACGAAGGCCTAAGGAGGAGGCCGCATAGACCATATGGGCAGAGTAGTCCATATTCTTGAACTCCTTGTCTGGGGGTCGGTCAGTGTCGGCTGAGCTACCAGTATGTCGGAACATAGAAGCAGTCACTAGGTTTTCGGCCGAAGGATGTTCTGTGAACCCCGCCAGGGACCCCATGGGCACCGTATACTTGCGGGCCATGCGGGCAGAGGGAGCTGGGCAGGAAGCAGGATGCTGTCAAAGTTCAAGGGCTGGGCCAACGATGGCTTCAGCCACTGGAAAGGCCTCCGTCGGGGTATCCCCCATTTTGAGGATATCCGTAAGGGGGTACTCCTCCTTTTTTTGGATGGACTCCAGGGGCATTCCGGTGGATTCGGAGATCAGGCAGATGATGCCCTGAAAAGAAGAAGGACCTTCCTCCAACCCCGCCACTGATGACTCATCATCCCCAGGATGAGAGTGTAAACCAGTGTCGTCTGAGTCCGAACAGTTGGGATACAATAGTCTCCCGCCTAGGTCTCCTTCGATACGCCAAGGGCGATCGTGGATGACCATGATCGACAGACGTCGGGGAAGCCCAGTGTCTTGTTGGTCCTCTTTCGAGGGAGACCCTCCCTGAGGCTGCTTAGGCAGTGGCTCCACCAAAATCGGTGGAGAGACTGTACTAGGCCGAGCCAGTGGAACTGAGGCCTTCGGTTCTGGAGGGTTCGGCGTTGGCCTAGGAGGCGGAAGCCAGGTGATGGCCAGTGCGGCCAGCGGAAACGGCTTCTGCCCGGTCAACATCAGCTGCTGCCACATAAGATCCTCATAGCGTAGACGGAGTTTCCGTCAAAGCCTAGCCTCGTCCAAGGAGGATGAGGATCTGAGGGTGGCACCTCTTCTTGGAGTGTTTGTGGGTCTTTTTCGGCCGCTCAATCGGCGGGGTCCTAGTCCTCGATCGAGACCGACGGGGTCGGTTCGGTCAATCAGAAGTCACCGGAGTCAGTGAAAACCGAGGTTCCGGTACAGTTTCCTCGATCGGGACACCCGAGGGCAGTGTCTCCTCATCAGGAAAGGACCGGAGTCCTTTCTAAAGGATCATCGATGGGAGTCGGCGATAAAGGCTTGATCGGGTTGAGCGTAATTTCGTCCGGTTCAGCTGTTTCCTCGGTCTCGGTGCCTTGGCCAGATGGAAGGTCTATAAAGCCGGTGGCCGAGGAAGCGATCTTGACCAAAGTCAAGACCGCATGTTCCTGGGACTCGGACATCTCTTGGTCCCAGAAGCGTCTCCATTTAGTCGAAAACTTAGGGTCCTTGTCCCTCTTCCGAGGGGGGGAGGAGTGCGAGCCCGTGTGGCCCTCACCCCTGGTGGGGAGAGACTGGTACAACTCCCTAAAGGAGCCCGAAAAAGTAGAGCCAAGGTTAAGTGGAACAAAAAAGCTTCGACTGGCTGAAGCTTGAGCCGCTTCCTCCTCGAATGCCTTCATCTGCTCCAACTGCTCAGCGGATCCCGCAGCTGCGAAACCGCCCACCTTGCCTCTTTATATTTCACTAAAGGGTTCTTTCTGGTCTCCCAATTTTAGGTGCGCCTTCTCATGTCTTCCAGAACTTGGGATGGAAGACTAGACAAAAGGTATAGATGTGGTGTCATGTCTGACACCTAGGCAATAGACGCACGAGAGGTGGGGATCGGTGCGCGACATCTTCTGGGTGAAATCCGGGGGACAACTTGTCCTCCATGTCCGATGCGCCGTAATCAGAGTTGTTAACTCTGATGAGTTTTAGAGTGATTTGCGGTAAAAACCGATGTTGCAAATCCAGGGCTTACAAACTGCTAAAGTAGCATGAGGGAACCTGAATCTTCCAGCGGAAAAGAAGATCTGGCATCACGAGGCAGAGCCATGTTATTTACCACCCGATGGGTGGGAGGAGCCAGCTTGAAGACTTCCGGTGAGATTTAAAGGGGAAAGGGACATGCCAGAGTGTGTGGATGAACAACATATCCATGCTCCTAGAAACTCCCTTTCCAGGAGAGGGACAAGTTACAACGCATCTAACCAGAGAACTCCAGGCCCTGGAGCAAGAAAGCAGAAATGCAGCAATTTTGTGTTGTGTGGGGCTGTAAAAAGGTCCACCTCTGGCAAACCCATCTTTCCAAAAGGTCTTCTACCACTGAGGTCAGCAGTTCCTATCTGTGCATTCTGGACTGTGACCAGCTTACTTGTCTGCCAAGACATTTTGGATGCCTGGAACATGTACTGCTGATAGTTCAAGACTGTGTTCTTGAGTCCAATACCAAACTCTCATTGCTTCCCTACACACCGGGTAGGAATGAGTCCCCTCTTGCTTGTTGATGTAATGCATCATACTGACAGTGTCCATCTGTATTAACAGTGGACCAGGCGAACTAATGGTTCTGGAAGGCCTGGAGCCTGTATAGGACCACTCTCATTTCCAGAACACTGATGTGCAAAGCACTCTCCACCTGGTTCCACCTAATCTGTGCCTGTAGAGGGCCCAGGTGAGCTCCCCATCCAGATCCCGAAGCAGCTGTGGTAAGGATCTGAAGAAGGGAATAAATCAAAAATGGACCCCTTGGAGCAGGTTTGTTGTGTTCCATCCACCACCTGAGTGCTTTGCGCAAGAGGTACGTGACAAGAACCACCTGCTCTAGATCGTCTATCAGCTGGTCCCACTGGACTCTCAGGGTCCAGTGGGGAATCTGCTTGTGCAGCCCGGCCAATGGCACTGTAACAATGGCTGCAGCCATGAGTCCCAGGAGGTGCAAAAACATCCTGGCTGAAACATAACGGCTGTCATGCACCAACTGGTCTTGGGCAATCATGCAGTTGGCCCCAACCAGAGGCAGGAAAGCTGACTCATAGGCTGTATCCGTAACTTCCACTGCATACTACAGTCATTGGTAGGTTGTCAGTACAGACTTCGGTATGCTGACTGTCACCCCTGAAGCATCAAACATCTGCCTGGTTCGAGCTAGGGTCTCTAGCAGTTGGTCCCTGGAGTGGGCTTTTAATAGCCAGTCATCCAGGTAGGGAAAAACATATAGGCCTTCCCTGTAAAGGGCCGCAGCCACCACTGACAGTTGCTAAAGACTCTTGGCACAGAAGACAAGCCAAAGGGTAACACTCTTGAATTGGTAACGCCACCCCAGAAACAGCAATCTCGGGTATTTTCTGAGGGGTTTCTGGATCTTGATAGGGAGGCATGCACCCTTCATATCCAGGGAGTATATCCAATCCCATTTGCAATAAAGGAAAGAGACCCTGCAGAGTGACAACCCTGAACTACTTCTATTCTATGAAGAAGTTCAGATCTCTTAGATCAAGAATAGGTATCAGGTCCCCTTGTCCACTTTGGGATGAAGAAGTATGGGGAGTAAAAACCTGTGTTCCTTTGTTCTGGAGGTACAGGTTCTATGGCCCGGTTTTGGAGCAGAGTTTTCCCCTTTCTCTAGCAACAGGGACATGTGTGATGGGGGGTATGTTGTCACGACCAGTGGATGATCTAAAGGGTTGTCCAGAAGCTCCAGAGTATGACCCTTCCTCTGTAGTCTCGAGAACCCAGGCATCTGCAGTCACCTCCCCTCACTGGTCCAAGTGGAGGGAGAGGCGATCCCATACAATCACCCCTGAAGGTAAAAGGTGGTTGGGGGCTGTATATGGAGTCAGGCTGAGCTGGCTGGGCAGAACCACTGGCTCCAACACCTCTAGGTTCTTTTGAATGGGCACTTAGGGTGGTGCTGGAGATTACCAAGGCCCTGCACCTTTGCCCCTCCCTGGTTGTCTGTAAGCTGGGTGCTGCCCTGACACCTGCTGGGTGAAAAGTACTCCTGCTCCTACCTCTGTTTTGGGTATGGTACAGGGTACAGGGTCTTCCCAGAGAACTGAAGATATTTTAAAAATTCTTCAACCTCAAGACCAAACAATTTCTGCCCTCTGAATGAGGCGTTAAGAATGATCTGCTACACATTAGTGGCAACCCCTGCTACTCTGAGCCAGCAGTAGTGCCTGAGACAGATGCCAGAGGTCGCAGCCCTGGCAGAGGCATCGGAAATGTCATGTGCTGTGCAGAGCAAATGCTTTCCCACATCAGCACCAACAGTAAGAGTTTTCATTAACTCTTGCTTGGTAGAACCATTGGGCAAGGCCTATGTAGCAGCCTTCGCCTTCCTCCAAAGGGTGTTCTGATACTTCACCATAGGGACCTGGTAATTAGCAATAAAGAGGCCCAGTGAGGCAGAGGAATATGTGTACTTGCCTAGAACATCCAGCCTCCTCAGAAGAGAGGGAACTCGGGTGCTTAGGTGTCCTAGACCAGTCATGGGCAGCTGTGATAACCAGCGAGTCAGTCTCAGGCTCGCAAGCATAAAAAAGCTTCCCAGATGGGGCAGAATACATTCCGTTTACATTTCTGGAAACTGCTGGTATATTGTTTGGCAAATACCACAGTGCATAAGTGGCATCCTCCAAAGCTGGAAACAGAGGAGGAACCACAGCAGTGGGAGATTCTGGCATCTCTAGAAACTCCAGCAGGTACTTTTTGGTAGACTCCTCCTCTCCTAGAGTAAAGCCCATGGCAGCTTGCATTTGCTGCATCATGGTGAAAAATGAGGGATCCTCTGGAGGTGACCCGAATATGTTCACAACAGAGTCCTCACTACAGGAGGAAACTGTGGAGCTGGTGCTGTGTTCATAGTGGCTCTCGGTGTAGTCTTCCTACTCTTCATCTTCCTGCATCATCAGATCACAGCTGTATTTATATTTGTCATCGACTGTATTATCAACTGGAATCAAACATTGCATTGGCGACAGCTGAGGAGGTCTATGCGGCATGGGAGTAGGTACAGTGGTCCCCGTCAATGGGCCCTATGAAACAGCAAGGCCAGGCAATAAATGCCTTATCATACCTGAGAAGGTGATAAGGACTGGCTGAGCATTGGCACAGCTTTGGTTAGCAGGCGCAATTGGAGGAGTCGATGGTGGAGACTGGGACCCCGTTGGCAACATACCAGTCATAATAGGCCTGGTAGTGTCTACAACAAGCCCCAACCTTGTTGTCTGGTCGATGGTCAGGGGTGCAGTCAGTGTGTCGAAGCATGGGTCATAACTGTAGACTGCAGGGGCGACCCGGATCTGGACGGTGAATTCTCATATTTGTCCAGGAGCTCATGTCTGTGACTCCCTGAAAGTTTTCCCTGGGATTTCGACGACTGCAATTTGGTTGATGGAGCTGGCGACACCTATTTTTCTTGGAGTTGCTTCTACATTTTGGCTACAGTCTTTTGGAGTAAAAATTTCTCTAAAGCCCCGTCAGATTTCACAGTCTTTCATGTTGTGTTCTAGGCCTAAGCAACTGACACAGACATTGTGGGAGTCTCTGGTGTAGATTTTCTCTCGGCACCCGCAGCACTGGAAGAGTTTAGATGGTCTTTTCAATGACGTACAGGTCACCAAAAATCACTACAAAAGTGATTACTTAACTGTATAAAGAAATAATGAGCAACATTTCCATTGGCAGTTGGACAAGTCTGATCAATGGTGGGAAAAGAAGCGAGGAGAGGAAGGGGAGCCCACATTTATTTATATGCTGACATCTGATCTCATCGTGGGTGGCACTTGACTGACTGTTTGCAAAAAGTTTCCATGTGGTCCTAGTGCCTGGCGGCTATATGTTCCAACGGTGTGGCCTGACGAAAGAGATATCCTTGACGAAGATTATGCTCTGCCTCAGTATCTTTACAAAAACACATATTACAATATGAATGTTACGTTCAATTATGGCTTTCAAATGACAATAAACTAGGATTAGAGGTGTGGCAAGTTCCAGGTAATATCCCTTTGACATGCAGTCTGATACAGCATACAATATACATCGATAATGGATGTCTGTGCTGGCATCGTTATATAAACTGAATAAACATAATTAGCAACCTTACTTGTTGTAGAGACTAAGCAAAGCTCTGCGGAGTGCTAGTATTGGCTCCCTAGCTCGGAAGGAGTTCTGGGTCATCTCCAAACGAGCTTGCCAGTTGAGAGGATGGTCACATTCTTTAGACTGGTTGCCCTGCTGCTGCTGCAGAAGTTCTCGGACTCTGTGCTCCAGCTCACAGAGCATGTGTAACCTAAAAAAGGGATGCAAGTTCTCAAAGAACAGATCTCTACTAAAATATAATGTTAAAAACCATTATGTTCATCACAGTTAAAATTAAATATAATGCTTTCCTTGGTATAGGGCATTGGTCTATTTCTGTAAAACTAGGAGTTACCGTTTACAGTTGTCTGGGGTGACTGTGATGCTAATAAAAGAGCTGGATTTTTCACAGAGAGGGTTGTTTCATTATGGAACGGGCTCCCCAGTGATGCAGCCCACGCCCTATCACTGGTGTTTCAAAAATAGTCTTGATGCTTTCATGGACTCAATGGGTCTAGGGTGTAGTACAAAATCCTGACATGTAAGTGGCCAACACACAACATCCCGACAAGCGTAAAATCCTGACATGACACTGCCCAACAATGGAAGTGTGATCGCCATGGGTGACTGTACTTTAGTTCCCACACCCATAACTAAAATATAATCACCTCCTAGTGCTATACTTCCATTGTCAGCAGTAATATGTCGGATTTTACAGCTGTCAGGCAGTTGAGTGTCGGAAAACAGTGTAGAGATGCTGTGTGCCAGGAAGTTAGATGTCGGATTTTGTACAGATACCATGGTTCTAAATAATGTAGGTACTACCACTGATAGGGTGACTGATGGACAAGATAAGCATCTTTGTCTCCTTCCATTGGATTCTTTTGTGTGTTCATATTGTTCCATAATCAGTCTTTTTAAATATTTCAAATTATTAAGTACTATACTTTCTGTTTCAAAAATAATAGACTGTCTCCAACTGATCTCACAGTTACTGACTTCACAGATATATTGGCACACGTGTACTACAAAAACAGGGAAAGGTGAAAGGTCTTCTCTAAAAAATTGTAACAGCTGACTAGAGCATGCACACAGAATGATATAGTGAAATTTATTTATTTTTTAACTTTCTTTTGATTGCATTTTTGGAATAAAGTATTACAATAATACAAATCCATTAGAGGTGAAAAAAGAATATACATTTTGTTTGTCTGTGTCTGTAGCTTAGTTTTGTGGATTTACATGTTTTTCTGCTTGGAGTAACTACGCCACTCTTGTTCACAACATCTGTGAAAGTTTCCTGAACTGAATTTCTGCAAAACATCACCACCAGGTATCTGCATTTTCATTTTAAAATCTACTTTTTGGAAGCCATTCCAAGCAAAAAAAAAGCAAGCAACGAAGTCTGACAAACTCAGTGATTCTGGGTCCTGCTCTGAATCCATATTTTCATCTGACCTGCTCCTAAAGGAACTGCATGTGGGCTATTCAACAACCTCTTTGAAGAACAAAAGAAACATATGGACAAAAGGATACGAACATACAAAATCTGCCAGCGGATAAGAGCCTAGAGGTCTATCAAGTCTGCTCAAATGTGCAGCTAGCACCCCTTATTCTGCAGCTGCCCCTCCCTTCCCTTGCCCTGTCCCAGCCCCTTCTGAAGCTGTCCACTAGTCTACTGGATATCACTTCTGCCAGTAACGCATTCCACCCAGATACCACCCTCTCTGTAAAACAGTGTCTCTTCATCTCCCTCCTGAACCTTCCTCCCTCCAATTTCATATCATGGCCCCGGGTGTCCCTCCCCTCTCTTACTTTGAACAGCCCCCCCGTATCTGTCTTGTTTATTCCTTTCATGTACTTGAAGGTTTCTGTCATATCCCTCCTCTCCTCCAGCGAGTACATGTTCAGCTCCCTCAGCCTCCTCTCGTATGGTAAGTCCCTCAGCCCCTTGATGATCTTTGTTGCCCTGCGCTGCATTCCCTCCAGTAACTTAATGCCCCTCTTCAGGATTTCACATCCTGCATCTGCGCAGGCACAGTTCATTACCATCAGGAATTTTAACACATTCTGTGACTCTGGACCTCAGCAGTTAACCATTTCTTCTGACTTTGACTAACCACCAGGTATCAGCATTTTCATTTGAAATCATCTTTAAATCTACTTGTCTCTAAGAGCTATCCCAACAACCATTCTGAAGAACAAAAGAAACATACAGACAAGGTTTTCACATCCTGCATATGCCCAGGCCACAGTTCATCACTTCAGACATTTAACATACTCTGTGACTCTGGACCTCAGCAGTTCAACATTTCCTCTGGATTTAACTTTTTGTTTTCATTTAGTGCTTTCTCCTTGGGTATGAGATAAGGAGGCTAAATCTGACACTTCAATGGTTGCAGTTGCAGCTTGTGGGTTATCAATCCGCTTCATTTAGTGTCTTCTCCTTGGAATGTTTTTACATTTTCTCAACCCCTTCAAAGCACGTTTGTGTGCTGCTGATGCAGGTTGCCGCTTAAGCTCTGACTTAATCCTAAAAAAAGAAAATCCTAAAAGCACCACTCTTAAAGGAGGAGTCCTACTCTTAAAGGTGCAGTACAAGTCTGAAAGTGCAGCACACCGGAAGCCTAGCTTATAGGACCTGTCTTTGAACAATTATTGCATGAGTGCTGGCAATGTGACTGAAAGTGCAAACTCTTCACTGTCCACTGTACCTCGAGTGACATACTTTCCCCTCAAGTCAAGCAATATGGTCTGCCTTGCCACCATGCTACTTCCGAGAATCACTTTGTTGGTACTAACCATCCTCGTGTGTCTAGCTGCTGACAATGCTAACGCACCACCTACCTTGCCTGCCTAGCAAACTGTATTAAATGCATACGGCACCATAACTACAGACTATTGCAAGCCGTCCTCCATCTATCCAATCCAGAGGGATACCTACTCAGATACCAGTGCCCGCTGCTGCCCGTACTGGAACTCCACTCTGGTACTCATCCCATGCTTCCTTGTCACCCACAGAGCACGCACCCTGGGCCACCCCAGTAGAAGGTCACAGATCCACAATAACAAGCTATTTAAGGAGATGATCAAAAGGATAGTTCTCCTGTTGCTCTTGCTTTCAGGTAACATAGATCCCAACCCTGGTCCATGAGACTGACTCAAACTCTCTTCAACAAAATACAGGATCTCTAAAATTGGCTACAATAAACATCTGCAGCCTACTGCCTAAACTGGAAAGACTCAAGGTGTGCATTATCCAGCATAATCCAGATGTCATCTCTGTAATAGAAACCTGGCTCAGCCCGAAACTCCTGATGCCTCAATACTTATTCCAGGATACTTGGTTTTAGGTAGGACCACCTCACCAAGAGAGGTGGAGGCTGTGCAGTCTATATAAGGACACACTACAGGGCCTTGATGTCCTTGTTCCATACCCTAGTGACTTAATACAGATGCTGGCAATCAGACTGCTCCTAGGGGGCACAATAAAGCACTTACTGTGATCTCAACCTACATCCCCAAGGAATACAGCAGACAGCTTCATGTCACTACTTAACAGCTTAGCAGCTTGAGCCCGACTCTGAAATAATAATGCTAGGAGACTCCAATATCAACTAGCTCTCCCCTACAGCATCAGCCCACAAGGATGCACTGTCAGCCATTCACTTAGATCAGCTTGTGAAGACCCCCACCAGACTAAACTACCGATCCGGAAATAGCACCCTACTGGACTGGGTGCATTCCAACTGACCAGAGTGTAACCCCCCTGCAAATGGGGGTTCCCAAAAGACTTCCAGGAGCTTGCTTGAATGCTCCAAGCCTGAATGGTGTTTGGCATTTAAGCCATTTATCAGTGAGTGTTTTTAGAACCTCTGGTACTGTCTCTTTAAGAGCTGTCTGCTTGCAGACATAATTAGTTTGTATGGGGACTGTGTGTTTCTTTGATTGAGTACCACTCAAGCTGCTGCCAATTCACTTCATTTTTGCAGTCACTAGGAGTGCAAAGGAACCTATCTGAAAGATGTAACTGTTTGCCAGAAATTATTTAGAGTAATAATGAAATTACAGTTTGTCTAACCTGCTTTCTTTGCAGTCAGAACTGTGTCTGCTAGTTCCCCATTCTAGTTTTGAACTGCTGAACTGGACCAATCAGTGTGGGGTAAGCTAGCTCTAAAATGGTGCCTTGGACGAATCAGAACTTGGACTCATAATCTGAGCCAGCCACAAGAGGATTGTATGGGCAGTGCACTGGGAGATGTAGTTTAGACTTCAGTGCCTTTTGGACCAACAGCAGTCTATTGTGAGTGACAGCCAATCCAGTCAAGAACTGGGAGGAACTCAAAGGAAGTGCGGTTTTGTCGTTGGAGTTTCAGTTGAGCTTTGGCAGTGAAGAAGGAAGGAGCCCTGTGCTTTTCAGTGTGCAGTTTTAGTCAAAAACGTGTGTAAGGCCCAGAGTTCCGGTCTGCAGCTTGTTAGGACTGAATCACGTCCTGTGAAAAGAATCAAAGGATCTCTGAAGAGGTAGAAACCAGGCTCACCCTGTAGAAGACTGGAAGAATTGCTGAAAATTGCACTTTCAGGTCTGTCAGAACTGAATCTGCTGTGTGTTCTCCCGGGTATTGTGCAGTAATTGCGATCGGGATACAGATGCAGCCTGCCTGGTATAGTGCTTTCTTTTATATAAATGTGTGAAGAGGTTTGTGTACCTCAAGTGAGCCCTGATGACATTGAAGGACCCTATCTTATTTGGAGGTCGTGAGTACTAATTCAGGGTCGCTTCCTGTTGAATTGCCACATTAAATCCAAATGGAATTACTGTACTGCTGACTGTTTAATTCTCCTTTTCTCTGTGTGAAGGGGCCCCTACCAGCTGCCACGGTTTGGACTAGCCACTAGGGCTTGGGTACCCAGGGACAGTAACTGATAGGATAGGCCTGTGCACAGAGCCATAGTAGATTATTAGAGTGATAAGCTAATTAACCTGATTTCCCCTGTCCTTGTTATATCCCCTAAATAAATCAGAGCTGCTTGTTTCAGCAAGTTATTCTGCCTGAGGTATTTGTCTATGTTAAAGTACTGTACTGTGATTGTTGCACTGTATCTCATTTCACAGGAGGTCCCAGTGTCGGAACCAGACCTGGGGTAAGTGTATATACTGTAGAGGTAATTCTGATATATGTGTGGACCACTAGTGGGAAGAAAGGGGTTGCAGTGTCCCAGAGGGCTGTGACCAAGTTAGTTTAACTATTGCAAACCCTGACCTCTAGGTGGAAACCACCATTGGATCCAGGCCCCTCAACCTGTTAGTGGCAAATCAGGCAGGGGTAGTAGCCCCTGGGATAGCGCCATCTAGGGGTTACAAGAGCATTTGTCTGCTATCACTGCTCTTCCGGACGGACTTAGTGACCAGTCCCCCGTCATATGCTGCCGGTCAAACAAGTACCGTAAGCCCCCTGCCAGGACTATTACCAACCGACTACTGATTTCATGGTCACCTTGAGCAGCTAAAAACTGAACTTTGGAATCAGGACTGGACAGCAATAAATACCACGAACAATGTCGATACAGCGCTTGATCGATTCATCAGTCAGTTCAACGCGGTCTGTGATAGGCACGCACCTTTAAAAACTAGGAAAGTAATGGAGAACTATAACCCTTGGATCACTCCAGACCTTATCGAACTCCTAAAAGCTAGGTAACACCTGTGGTGCAAGGCGCGGGCCTCAATTACCAAATCCAATATTCAAAACTACAAAACGGCTAGAAATGAGTGCACCAGTACAATCTGGTTGGCCAGAAGCTGGTACTACAAGGATGCCCTCTCAAATAGCTGGAAAAACAGCAGGTCATTCTGGAAAAAATCAATCAATCAGATCTTTATTTATCCAGGCGAACATCATTGAGCACTGCTCATTTGCAAGATGGACCTGGTAAGGTCAAGGTTCAATTTACATAGCTACATACAAGTATACAATATACATACACTCTGAGATACTACATACAAATTTCAGTATACGCACTGTCTAAGCATACATCCTAAACATAATTTACAATAATTCAATTGTAGAGTAATAAGGGAAGAGTGAAGGGGAACGGAAAGTGGGTGCCTAACTGGTAGTAGGGGTGGAGGACAGTGTTAGGTGCTTATAATGAAGAACGGATAACTGTGGCCTATGAGAGGGCCGGGGGCTGGCACTGGTGGGTTTGAATAACAGAGGTATAGGGCTATGGTATATGGCAGGGAATAAGGGAGGCGGATGGAAAGAGGTGCAAGGAGTGTGAGGGTGGAGGGTCTTGATAAAGGTGGATAGATTCCATGGGTTGGCTGTCTGGAGAGGGATGGATACGATTAGGAATACTTACTGTTTGTGGAAACAATTACTTTTTCTTGGATAGCCTCGAATACAGATATTTAAAGGATGTAACTCTTCACTTTCAGGGTCTTCTGCATCATATTCCATAAGGTAGATAAGACATAGCTGATAGCAGATCTCCCATGTCCAGTATTGAATTTAGGCACTTTAAGCATGATGAATTAAGGCTTCTTAGGGCATAATTACTTGATGTGACTTGTGTGAAGCAGTCTGAGACATAATTTGGTAGCATTTTGGATATTGCTTTGTAAGTCCATAGTGGGCATTCCTGTTTCTTCTAAATTGGAGTGAAGTCCATCCAACTGTAAGCGTAGAAGGAGCAGTGGTGAGTGCTGAGAGGAAGATCTGTAATGAACCTCAAGGATCTATAGTAAAGTGTGTCCAGTTTGTTCAGATAAGAGTTAGGGCAGCGACCATATAGAAATCTGCATAGTCTAATACTGACAGAAATGTGGCCTGGACCAACTTTTTGAATCCCTTGTTAGAAAGTGCTTTATTCTGTAGAAGAGTCCAAGCCTCTGGCAAGTTTTTTAGCAGGTCTTCCAGATCTAAGAAGTCAAGTCTACTGTCCTGAGACCCCAGGTATTTGAATTTTGTAATATATTCAAGATTTTCACCAAGGACAGTGGATAACTGGGGGAGACTGTTTGGGAAGGAGTGACCAGCTTGGGTTTGGGGGGAGAAAAATATTGCCTTTGTTTTTTTTGCATTTAGGAGAAGTTTTTTTCCAGTAGTTGATGTTGTAATAGGTTGAAATACGCTTGTAGCTCTAAGCATGCTGTTACAGGAGAGGGGTGACTGACATACAATACGGTGTCATCCGCAAAGAGGTGTACAGTGGCTTTGGTGAGATTATTGTCGATGTTATTGATGTAGATGGCAAATAGGACTGGGCCGAGAATGGATCCTTGGGGAACTCCTCTTTGCAGAGGTCTGAGTGATGATAGGTCTCCTTCAGCCTTCACTTGTTGGGTCCTTCCTGTAAGGTAGTTATTAAACCATCTAAGGGAGGATGAGTCTAATCCTATGGAGTTCAGGGAGGAGAGGAGTAGTTTGTGGTCGACCGTATCAAATGCCGTACTCAGGTCTAAGAATACAGCACATACACAATTTTTTTTGTCCAGTTCGAGTTGCCAATCATTGGTTACTTTAGCCAGAGCTGTGATGGTACTGTGTTTGGCTCTAAATCCAGATTGCGCTGGGTTTAAAAGATTAGCCTCTTCAAGATATGCTCTTAGTTGAGTGCTCACTATTTTTTCTAGCAGCTTGGATAGCACAGGGAGGATAGAAATTAGCCTGTAGTTGTTGAGGTCCGTGGGGTCCCCTGTATTCAGTAGTGGGATAACTTGAGTTGTTTTCCAGATTGAGGGAATAGAGCCTGATTGTAATGAGAGATTAAATAGGTGTGTTATTGGAACTGCTAGAGGTTGTATGGCAATTTTGAAAAAATAGGGATCAAGGGAGTCTGCACCTGCACTTTTTTTGGTGCCAGCTGTGATATTAGGTCTTCTACCTGCTTCAGAGTGGCTGGTATGAAGGAGAAGGTAGATTCAGTTACCCATGCTTCAGTGCTCTTGACACCTAATTGGGAGGGCAGCTGGTTGGGAGAGATGTCGAATGCTAGGCCAGCGTTGTAAAGTGATTGTTGAATGATTCCAGGATTTCCAGTCTATCAGATACTGTTCCTTGCTATTGTGTTGTTTTTGCTGGGAGTGTAGTACTAGGATCCTGTCCTGTTATGTCTTTTATGGTGTTCCAGAACTTGGCAGGGTTGTGGCAGGTGGAGTCAAGTTCGGACATATAATAAGCAGCCTTAGCATCTCGTACTTTCCTGGTACAGATATTCCTGGCTTTTTTGAACAGCTCCCAATCAGTCGGTATCTTAGTTTTTCGTGCCTTTTTCCATAGCTTGTCTCTTTCAAGGAGGGCGGCTTTCAGGTCAGTTGTGAACCAGCAGCAGGTTTTGTTTTTGATGCGTACCTTAGAAATTGGGGCATGGATATTAAGGGCACCTGTAATAATGTCATTTAGCACCTCGTACGCTATTTCCACTGTGTTTGCTAAGTAGAACTCTTGCCATCATGTCGAGTGGTTTAGCTCTTGCAGATACGCCTCAATGTTGAATTTTTTCTTTGATGATCTCAATGTAAACTTAGTGGGGGATGATGGTTTGCAAGCTGATCTTATACCAGCAATAAGGCAATGGTCACTGATGTCACTGAATAGTACTCCAGCATGCGAGAAGAGGTGGGGTTTATTCACTAGTATGACATCTAGTAGTGTGCTGTTGCTCTGATTCTTTTTATTGATTCTGGCGGGTTCATTTATGAGTTGTGTAAGCCCATGTGTATCGCAGAATGAAATTAAGGGTACAGCTGCCTTAGATAGCCAATTTAGGTTTAGATCTCCTATGATTATAATTTCTTCTGTCCCCTTTTTGATTAGATCACCCAAATGAGATAGCAGCTTAAGGTCAGCTGAGGGGGGCCTATAGCAGCCGATTAGCTGCAGTGATGTGGTATGGGAGAGGGCCACTTTGAGGGATAGGCATTCAAATTCTTTTGCCATGGATGATGAGTCGAGGCAGGTTACAGATAAATTGTCCTTCACATATATTGCTACACCCCCCACCCCTTGTTTGGTGGTCAGCTCTGAATACTTAATAATTAGGTAAGTTTATGTCTTTGTCGGCTGTGACAAGCCTGAGCCACGCCTCAGACACTACTAGTATATCTGGTAGGAGTATGGTTAACCAGGCTTGGATCATCGTGATCTTCTTTAACAGACTGCATACATTAATATGGAGAAAGCTTAGCCTTTGATCTTGGTTAAGTCTGTTGGTGCAGTGATGCCCTCTGGTGGTCCTGGGTTAAGTTCTACATTTCCTGAGCATATTAATAAAAGTATCAATAATTTCACAGTTGCTTCGAGAGAGAAGTTGAGGATTCTTTCCATTGCCCATTTTTTTTTATTCTGATACCACTTTTTTTGCCATTCGGATATGGAGAGTTGGGTTCTTGTCAGAACGCTGATTAGTAGCCTAGCGGACAGGTATAATGTAGAATTTCCTGTCCAGGAATGAAGCAAGGTCCCATACGGTAGCAAATCCGCCTGAGTACCTTCATGGCAACTGCTCCATGGGTTGTGTTGCAGCATTGGTAGGTCATATAAGCATGCCCAATCCCTTAGGACTGTTGTAATACTAGAGTAAGTGGAATAATGCAACACATCTCCCTGTCTGGCATTCTCAGAAAATAACCTTTTCACTGCACTCGAAATAATAACAGAGTGAGCAGAATCCAGAGAGGTCCCCCATTGTGAAAAGTACAGCTGGTGTACAAATGTTACTAAATCGATTACTTTTGTGGTGCCCTCAATAGAATGCTAATATTCACGACTTATCCAGCTACCGCCTAGTGAGAAGAGTTTAGATTACAGAAGGGAATATAAAGAGAGGGGGAAGGATTCTACTAGAATGCTAATATTCTCGACTTGTCCAGCTACCGCCTGGTGAGAAGCGTTTAGCTTAAAAGG
This sequence comes from Neoceratodus forsteri, assembly GCA_016271365.2. Classification (NCBI taxonomy): domain Eukaryota; kingdom Metazoa; phylum Chordata; order Ceratodontiformes; family Ceratodontidae; genus Neoceratodus; species Neoceratodus forsteri. The sequence goes on along the minus strand of CM028137.1, from coordinate 312,343,628 downwards.
GGGGGATATACAAGGAGGGGGAAGGATATAATATCACAGTAAGGGTGCCTAGCGTCTGTATTCCTCATACTGCTGTTTATGGGCAGACATTGGTCGATCTTCTGCTCAACAGTGTGTGCAACATGAGAGAGCAGAAAGTGGGACTGCTGATTTGGTGGCTAATAAGAGGATGCAGAGCAGGTTACAGGTCAGCAAGGCGCAAGGGGCGTGAATTATGTTTTTGGCGGGAAGATGTCTATATAAGAAACACTTTGGGGGAAGGGTGGGTGGGCATAAAATCTGCGGCTTTGCCATACCTTCCTAGCGGTCCCCTCCTGGTCCTGTGGTCCCAGGCATCTTGCTGCTGCTGACCACCAGCTGGCAGAGACTGGGCCCGGCGGCTGTGGGCAGCTACAGAGGTCCGCTTCTGAGGAGAGAGAGAGAGGGCACAACCAGTTAAACGCTTTGCGATGGCAAGCGTTAGAGTTCAGCAGGGGGCTGAAAAAATGTACACAATAAAGGCTAAGGGGGGGGGGCTGAGGCGCCGTAGCATCTGTCCCTACTTGAAATACTTCAAAAAGCTGTAATCACTTTACATACCTTTACAGATTCCACACAAAATTCCCACACCCCACAGTTTTAGAAAACAGCTCTTTTTTTGACAAATTTTACATTCAGTACCCAGACAAAGGATTCAGCTTGCAAAACCAAGAAAACGTACTGAGTGAAGCGGGGGACCAATCGGATGCGAGGCCGTGGAGAGTGAAAAATATATATGATATCACAGGAAAGACCCTAAGACTACTCCCAACATTCTAAATCTTTATGGAACCCCAACCATGGAGCCAAAAATCATCCCTGACGATTCAATAGGGCTGCTCTGACCTCAGCAGCTTTGTCCCAAGACTATTTCTAACAGTGCCCGAACAAGTGGAAACTAGGTGAACCAAGACCCACTACATGACCACCCACCATTCTATTTCAAGGCTGTCTCTGAAGGCGAAGCAAGGTACAGTGGGGATTCCCTGGATCCTAAATTCAGGAAACTTGCACTTGATAAAGTTCTTGCGCCCTTCACTAAGATAATCAACCTATCTCTCAGCCTTTCACAATTCCCGAAATGCTGGAAATCTGCCATGGTCACCTCAGTGCATATGAGTGGTGACCGTGCACTTCTTGGAAATTATCACCCAATTTCAATCCTCCCTCCACTCTCTAAAGCCCTGGAGCGCATTGTGGCCGATCAACTCGTGGAATACTTGGAGCAATGTCAGCTGCAATGCTCCCAACAGCAGCATCCTAGGTGATAGGTATAAATGCTTCATTGGCAAGAATTTAAACTAGCCAAGAGGGGAGGCACTGAAAAGGAGAAGGGAAATCCTAGCACCCACCCCCCAAAATCAAGGTAGTTAGTGAGGTAAACACCAAGATTGAGAAGTCGATAAGGAAAAGGGCAGGGGTAAATGGTGAAAAAGACAAAGGCCGTAAGGACAGGGATGGGGCAAAAAGGGGTAAGGCCATCAAAAAAGAGAGGGTAATGAGTACCAATGCCTAGTCTAGGCAACAAGCTCCCAGAACTGGTGGCCTTGATGGAACAGGGATGCCTAGATATCGTGGCAGTCACAGAAACATGGTACACAGAGAACCATGACTGGGATGTCAACATACCAGGGAACACAATCTACAGGGGGAACAGGGAAGGTAGCAGAGGAGTAGAAGTAGCTCTCTATGTAAGGGAAGGGATCAAAGCAACAGAACTAAAGGGTAAACAAGGAGGAGAAGAGGCACTATGGGTCATCCTGGAGACTGGAAATGGCACCACAATCTACACAGGGGTTGTATACAGACCCCTGTCTCGGGGAAGAAATGGACAAGGAATGATAGAAGGCATCCTTAGGATGGCAGAGAAAGGGGAGATACTGCTGATGGAGGACCTGAATATGCCAGATGTTAACTGGAGCACCTTTGCTGCAGCCACATCCAAGAGCATGGCCATTCTAGATGCCCTACAGGGGCATGCCTCAGACAGCTAGTGTTGGAACCCACCAGGGAGGGAGCAATCTTAGACCTAGTACTCTCAAATGGGGACGGAGAGAGGATTTCAGATCTAGAAGTGGGTAACCATCTGGGAACAAGTGAGTACCAAACAGTGTGGTTCATGATAAACTTAGCTATAGAGTCAAGCCCTACAAAAGTGAAGGTACTGGACTTCAGGAGGGCTGATTTTGTCAAAATGGGAGAGTGCCTCAGAAAAGCACTAGCAAACAGGCAAGGAGGAGGGGTGGAGCAACAATGGGGAAACATCAAAACTGCCATCACAGAGGCAACAAGCCTTTGTGTGATGCAAATAAACAAAACAAAACGAAAGAAAAAAAATCATGGTTCTCAAAAGAGGTGGCGGGAAGATCAGGGAGAAAAGATAGCATTCAGGAAGTACAGTATGAGGAACACAGAAGGAACAGGACAGAGAACTGTACCAGTTAAAGCAGAAGGAAGTGGGGAAGGCAGTCAGAATAGCAAAGGCTCAAACCAAGGAAAAGACAGCCAACTCGGTTAAGAAGGGGGATAAAACCTTTTGTAGGTACATTAGGGAGCGAAGAAAGACAAAGGCAGGGATACGAAGGCTGAATAAAAAGGAAGGTGGGTGGGCAGAGAGGGACAGTGAAAAAGCAGGGATACTGAATGAATACTTCTGCTCAGTATTCACTAAAGAAGAAGAGGAGGCGGAGGTACCTAATCCTGTCAATAGAAGCACTCTGGATAGGGGGATCGATATCAGTCCTTTCACAGGAGAAAGGGTTCTGAAAGAACTCCTAAAACTGAAGGCGGACAAAGCAATGGGGTCTGATGGGATTCACCATAGAATTTTTGAAAAGAACTAAGGGGATAACTAGTAACACCACTGACTACCCTTTTTAACAAATCATGGGAGGATGGTGTGGTACCTGAGAACTGGAGGAGGGTGGATGTGATTCCCTTTCACAAACGTGGGAGCAAGACAGAGGCAGGAAACTACAGACCTGTCAGTTTGACCTCAGTGGTAGGAAAAATGATGGAATCACTTCTGAAGGAAAGAACTGTTGAGCACCTAAAGGCCAGTGGGGCACGGGACCCAAAGCAGCATGGATTCACAGCAGGAAAGTCTGTGGACATGGCCTATCTAGACTTTAGCAAGGCATTCGACACAAAAGATTAATAAACAAATTAACCAGCCTGGAAGTGGGTCCCAGGGTGGTAGCCTGGGTAAAACACTGGCTAGACAACATGACACAGATAGTAATAGTAAACGAAGTCCACAGTGAAAAAAGGGGCGTTACTACTGGGGTACTGCAGGGTTCAGTACTGGGTCCAGTCCTTTTAATGTCTTCGAAGACACTGCAGAGGGACTGGAAGGAAAGTATGTCTCTTTGCAGACTACACAAAGATCTGCAACAGGGTTGATACACAAGGTGGGGTGGAAAGGATGAGAAGGGACTTGACAAGGTTGGAGGAATGGTCAAATGAATGGCAGCTTAGATTCAACACCAGAAATTGCAAAATAAAAGCACCTGGAAACAAAACCAGGGGAAGAGTACACAATGGGAGGTGAGATACTGCAACAAAAATGGAAAGGGACCTGGGGGCAGTTATATCAGATGACCTAAAGGTGGGCGAGCAATGTGAGAAGGCAGTAAGGAGGCTGGCGGGATACTTGGATGCATAGGGAGAGGCATCACCAGTAGAAGACAGGAAGTTGTTATCCCTCTATACAGACAGTTGGTGAGACCCCATCTGGAATACTGCGTGCAGTTCTGGAGACCCCATCTCCACAAGGACATAGACAGGATGAAGGCTGTCTAAAGGAGGGCAACTAAAATGGTACAGGATCTGCACCAGAAGACATAGGAAGAGAGATTAAAGGAGCTTAATATGTATACCCTCTAGGAGAGGAGGGAATGGGGGGACATGATAATACGTTCAAGTACCTCAAGGGAATCAACAAAGTCCAAGAGGGTAGCATCTTTCAAAAAAAAGAGATGTGCAAGAACAAGGGGGCACAACTGGAAGATAGAGGGGGGACAGCTCAGAGGTAACGTGAGGAAGTATTTTTTCACAGAGAGGGTTGTGGATACATGGAACAGCCTCCCTGAGGAGGCAGTGGAGTCAAAACATACGGGAATTCAAGAATGCATGTGACAGACATAAGGTGATTCTAGTTGGGGGGAAAAATAGGCTGTTGGTTAACTAAGATCTGCAGCTTATCCATTAGGTAGGGAAATGGGCAGACCAGGTGGTCCAAGCGGTCCTTATCTACCGTCCAGTTTCTATGTTTCTATGTAACTGAGGGCAATCCCTCACAAAACTGAGAAGTATAAGGCGACATTGATGGCTACTTGAGGGAAACCCTCAAGCGGGAAGGAGTGGGAAATATACCTGCTGCAAGAGCTTCTCTCAGAGATCTACTGTTACAGTAAGTTTTACGTGAACTGTACTAACTTACTTCGAGTCAGCTCTTGCAGCAGGTAACATGATTAGGACGGATTCCCAAGCAGTACAAACAAAACCAGTTTTCTGGGTGGTGGTAACCAAGGAGAGAAGAGAGGAATTCCCATGAGAGAAGACCCTGCAGAACTGAGAGGCCAAAGCCTGCTCTGCGTCTCGAGGCTACGTCCAGGCTGTAGTGCTGAATGAAGATGTGGACTGTGTGCCATGCAGCTGCCACAAAAAATGTCTGATGCCGACACACTGTTCAGTGCAGCGAAGGAAGTCGCCACATCCCTTGTAGAATGTCCCTTTACAGACCCCGGAAGAGGTTTGTTGTATTTCTAGTAGCAGAAGGAAATACAATTTACTAGCCACTTCGATAGTGTCTGTTTGGTCACTAGAGCCCCTAGAAATCTGGAGGCAAAGGAGACAAACAATTGGTCAGAACACCTGTGGCCCTTGGTTCTGAACAAATAAAATTGCAAGATGTGGTGCACATCTAGAGTGTGGAGAAGATCCTCTCCCCTATTCGTATGAATAGGGTAATAAACCAGGAGCTGGATGTCCTGATTTAAGAACATCGCAGACACCATTTTGGGCAGAAAGTTAGGATTGGTTCTCAAGGCCACCCGGTCCTTGTGAAAAATCAAATAAGGCTCTTTGCACATAAGGGCTTGGAGCGTGGAAATCCTACAAGCAGAAGTAACAGCAACTAAAAATAAAGTAACCTTACCGGTTACAAAGACTAAAATAAAAATAAATAAATAAGCGTTTTCCAAGAGACAAAAGCGTAGCTCGCAATCTGTGGCTGGTTGAAAAAGGGGTAAGGTCAGCTTCTACAAAACGAACAGCAGATCCCAAGGGGGGAGAGGGTCCCTTATGGGAGGTTTAATATGTAGGACACCCCTAAGAAAAGTGCAGATTACCTCCAACTGTGCCATAGTTCTGCCTTGGACAGGGATGTGAATTGATAGGCAGAAATGGTGGCCAAATGCATTTTGATGGAGGAGTAGCCCAAGCCTGAGTCCGAAAGAGACAACAGATACTCAAGAAGGGTATTCACTGGACAGGTCAAAGGGTAAAGGTGACAAGCCGTAGCCCACAGACAAAATCGCTTTCTCCTCAATGGCATAGGTCGCTCTAGTGGAAGGTTTTCTGGCCGCCACAAGAACGTCAGTGACCTTGTCAGACACCACGAAGCGGAGCCTGACTAAGTCTTCAGAAGCTATGCATGTAGGTGGAGGGACCACAGGTTTGGGTGGACCAAGGTTCCGTTGTCCTAGAAGCAAGTATGTGCTCAATGGTAAGCTGATTGGAGGCTCTGCCACTAGTTGCTGCAACAGTGGGAACCAGATCTGTCCGGCAGTGGCACCACCAGGATCATTACTGCCCCCTCCGCTTGCACCTTGAGAAGGAATTCTGAAGGAGCAGAAATGGAGGGAAGGTGTAGATGAACCTCCCTTTCCAGGAAAGGGACATCGCGTCTCGCCAGAAAACACCAGCCTGGGATCTAGCGACCAAAACTGGACAGTTTGCATTAGTAAGGAGGTGAAGCAGTCCAGCTCAGGTGTTCCCATTTTACGAATAGATCGTCGACTAAGGACTGAGAAGGGACAACATGCGCTCTAGCCTGGTTGCTGAGATCATCAGCCAGGGTATTCTGGACCCTGGGGACATGGACCGCTGAGATCACTAGGTGATGGCACGTGGCCCAATTTCACACTTTCATTGCTCCCTGCAGAGGGTGTAGAAGTGTGTTCCTCCCTGTTTGCTGAGACAGAGCACCACCGACATGTCTGTCTGCACAGGAAGGTGTCCAGGTCGGAGAACAAAGCTCAAGGCCTGAAGGGCATAGAGAACGGCCCTCATCTCCAAAATATTGCTGTGGAGAGAATCCTCGCTCACAGACCAGGAGCTCTGGGTTCTGTGAATGCCTAGATGTGCTCTCTGTCCTGTGCCTGAAGCACTGGATGTTAGGATCTGGTCTGGCGCTTCCCTTTGGAATGACATCCCTTCCTGCAAGGAAGGGGATGTCATCCACCACTGGAGTTTTTGGCGTACCGGTCTCATGATAGAGACCGGAAGGTCCAAGTCATCCCATCTCTGGTCCCACTGGATGCGATGGTCAACTGAATCATCCTCATATGAAGTCTCGCAAAGGGGACTGTAACGATGGACACTGCCATGTGGCCTAGCAGCCGTAACAGAGTTCTGGCTGGTACCACTGAGGCTGTAAAGATGTGTTGAGCTAGGACCTGAAGTCAGATGGCTCTGTCTTGTAGCAGCAAGGCTCTCCCTCGAATAGTGTTGAGATGGGTCACAATGAAATTCAGGTTCTGAGACGGAGTTAAGAAGGATTTGGGGATACTGATTGTGATACCTAGTTCCTTGATGAGAGAACAGGTGTCCCAAATGGATCTTTGTAGATGTTCCTTGGAAGGTGCTGTCAGAAGCCAGTCATCCAAGTAAGGGAATACGTAATGACCCATCCTTCGAAGTGCCGCCGCTATAAATGAGAGGCATTTTGTAAATACCCTTGGCGCCGATGACAGGCCAAAGGGTAGCACCCTGAATTGAAAGTGTTTGCCCTGGAAGATGAACCTGAGGAACCTACTGTGAGACTTTGCCACAAGGATGTGGAGGTAAGCATCCTGCATGTCCAGTGATGCCAGCCAGTCCCCCAATGTAACATGGGGTGCAGACCCGGGAAGGTGACCATCCTGAGCCTCTTGTACTCCACAAAATGGTAGAATTCGCTGAGATCCAAGATGGATCTCAAGTCGCCGGTCTTCTTCGGCATTAGAAAGAAGTGTGAGTAGAATCCTGTTTCTCTCTGAGCTGGGGGAACAGGTTCTATAGCCTTTGGATAGCAGGGCTTGAATTTCTGTGCATCAGGCCTCGCGTGTTCTACAAGATGGAAGGGAGGTCTGTCCGGTGGGGCTGGACAAACTGTCTGAGTGTCCGTTCTCTATGAGTTGGTTGAGCTGGTGGACCCACTGGTTGGAGGGCACCTTCTACCATGCTGTGGCGTAAAGCAAAAAGCATCCTCGACCGCCTCCCTGACAAAGTGCTGGGGAGGTCCAATGGAGAGTCAGGCAGTGGTGGGAAGGGAAAAGCAGCCTGGGTTGGTTTGGCCGGGCGAGAGCAGGTCCTGCAGAGCCTCCATGGGTACCTCTCTAGACGTAGCCTCTCTGTTGAGGCTGGTTGTGCTGGAAATGGGGTTGCTGTTTTGTGGGTAACACAAACAAAATGGTGGTAGACTAAAGCAGAAGGCGTCCACGAAGGTCAGACTTCTATGTGGGTCGACGGTGGGAGACTGAGATTAGTGCCCTGGGACCACCCCTTTCATACCTCAGATGGACGTTAGGGTGGACCGACATCAGGGGTGATCCCCACCAATAACTGCTAGCTAGAAGTTTTCTGGGGTCTTAGCGCCACCAGCTTCAGTCCTGATGGCGTTTCCTGCAAGAGCTCTCCTGAAGTAACAACTGATTGTGATTTTGTTTCAGAGCAAGCTAACGATGTTTCTCTCCAGGGTTATTTAAGCAGCTGAGGGTGAAACCAAAACAGGGTGAACCAATGTTTAAAAATGTAATGGGTTACTGTACAGAGTTTGGGTTAAACCTCGAGACAAGAAATGAAATTACATTGCCTACCGTAATTCCAGATCTTCTTGGCCGAGTCTCCACCACTCATTCACACTAATGGGATCTGCACAGAGGCACTAGGACCCAGTGGGAGCAAACTTTTGCTGGAGGGCCAGTGCCAGGATGGAGCCACGAAGCGGCACATGAGCCTCAGCCGATGCAGTAATGACTATCTTTGCGTGACCTCCAACGCCTCAGTACTTTTTTTCGAAGAGTGCAGCGTAATCACTAGAAGGATAGCCTAACCAAAACCGGACATAAGATAGTCCGGACGACCCGTATAAGAAGGATCAACAAAGAAGTCTTCACAGCCTAAAGATTTGAGGAGTGAGACCAACAACAGAGGTGAGCTCGGGGATGGAGGTGGGCGTGAGATGAGTGGTGGTGACTCGTCCAAGAAGATCAAGAATTACGGTAGGTACGTAATTTTCATATCTTCCTGGACATAAGTCTCTACCACTCATTCACACTAATGGGAGAGTACCACTAATAATCCCCCGAGAGGGCGGCAGGAGAGACCAAGAGCTCACAATTTTAGGACAGAAGTCCATTAAGGATGGTTCTGCCAAAGGAAGAATGTCGTCTGGCATGGACATCCAGTGCATAGTGTTTAACAAAAGTATGCACTGAGCTCCAGGTAGCCGCATTGCAAATATCTGCAATGGGCACGCTGAGGATTTCGCCAGAGATGCCACGACCGCTCTAGTAGAGTGAGCGTAAACTCTGCCCTCCAACTTAACCTGCGCCATGGAATAGCAGTGGCGAAGGCATGCCACTAGCCATGCCTAAGATACATCTGATGGCAACAGGTTGACCCAGCCGGTCCGCTGAAGGAAACAAACAGTTGTTGAGCTTTGCGAAAGTCTTTCGTTCTATCTAGATAGAAACGCAAAGCTCTCTTAACATCCAAGGAATGAAGAGATCGTTCTCCTTCATTTTGGAAGTCCACAAAGTAAGAGGGAAGGACCAAAGGTTGGTTTAGATGAAATTCCGACACAACCTTAGGAAGAAATTTAGGATGGGTTCCAAGGACTACTTTGTCTTCATGGAACACAGTATACAGAGGGTCTGTGACCAGGGCATGTATCTCAGAGACCCTGTGGGCTGAGGTAATGGCCACCAGGAAGGCCGTTTTCCAGGTGAGAAATTTTAGCTCACAGGTAGCCAGAGGTTCGAAAGGTTTCAGTGAGCATATCTAGCACAAGATTAATGTCCCAGGCTGCAACTGGACGTCTTGTTGGAGGTCTGGTATGCAGAATTCCTTTAAGAAACCTCTTAACCACCGGTAACTGAGCCAGTGACAAGTAAAGTACCAGCTCATGATAAGCTGAAATGGCACAAAGGTCAACTTTGACTGTAGAGTACTGCAGACCTGAATTTGAGAGGTCTAAGAGGTACTCCAGAATTTTATCTGGTGGGCAGGAAAAGGGATTTAAAGAGGATTTTGTACACCAGAGCGAAACGCTCCATTTGGCTGTGTAAGTTTCCTAGTGGCTGGCTTCGTACAGCCAGAAGACTATCTGAAACCCTCATGAGACATTGAACCTGTTCACTTCTACCTCTTCAGGAGCCAAGCGTGAAGGTGAAGCGACCTCAGGTTGGGATGAACAACAGGCCCCTAAGTCAAGAGGTTCATCTGAAGGGGGAGTGGTTTCGGCGGAGCTGCCGACATATTTTTGAGTAGTGGGAACCACATCTGTCGAGGCCAGAAGGGAGCAATGAGGATAATTTTGTCCCCCTGGGATTCGAACTTGAGAAGTACCCTCTGAATTAGAGGAAGAGGTGGAAATGCGTATAGAAAGCGTTTTGTCCACTGCAGCCTGAACGCATCCTGACAGAAAATGCCAGGCCCTGGATTTCTTGAGCAGAAGAGAGGCAGTTTTGTGTTGAGTGGGGATGCAAAAAGGTCCAGGTCTGGAGTTCCCCACTCTTTGAATAGTGAATGAACTATGTTTGAGTCGAGAGACCATTCATGAGGATCTGTCTCTGTTCTGCTGAGACAGTCTGCCAGTTCGTTCTGTACTCCCGGCAGGTAGACCACTTGAATTAGAGCCTTGTGCTCCAAGCACCATTCCCATACTCTCATCGCTTCCCTGCATAAGGGATAAGAGTGAGCACCGCCCTGCTTGTTGATGTAATACATCACTGCTTTGTTGTCCGTTTGAAGAAGAATGTTCTTGTGACAGAGAATGTCCTTCAACGCTCGGACCGCATAAAGAGCGGCTCTCATTTCTAAGACATTTATGTGAAGCTGGGACTCGACCTGAGTCCACTTACCTTGAGTGTGGAGAGACTGACAGTGAGCTCCCCACCCCATCAGGGACGCGTCTGTGGTAATGGAAATCTGATGATCCAGAGGAGAAAAGGGATAGCCTTCTAGGAGATTGTTCTCTTGCGACCACCAGGTGAGCAACCTCTTTAGAGGTTCTATCACCTTGATGGGATAGGACTGCGGGTGAGTAGTTGGGGACCACTGAGTACTGAGCATCCACTGAGAGGTTCTCATGTGCAGGCGTGCTAGGGGTACAGTGAACACCAAGGATGCCATGAGACCTGGCATCCGTTGCATCTTGAGAGCTAGAACAGAGTTGTTCTCCCCGATGTGACGCGCCATCTGAAAGATATCGCTCCTCCTGTCCTCTGGAAGAAATGCCTTCGCACAGGAGGTGTCCAGAAGAGTTCCTATAAAAAGGAGCCTCTGGGAGGGCTGCAACTGCGATTTTTTGAGGTTTAGCAGGACTCCCATGGACGTGAGAAAGCATGAAGCCATGTCTACGGCGTCCAGAGTTCCCTGCCTGGAAGGACTTGCCAGAAGCCAATCGCCCAGATAAGGAACACCTGTATTCTGATCTTTCTGAGATGCGCTACGAACTGCACAACATAGATACATAGACAGTGTTGGCAGATGAGCCTATGGCCCACCCAGTCTGCCCATTTGAGCTTGTAGGTTCAGTTTATGTTTTCCTAGAAGTCTGTTGCCCTTACCCCTGACCTCCAGAATTCCTTTATGTCTAGCCCATGCATTCTTAAATCCCGTGACTGTTTCAGCCCCCACCACTTCATCTGGCAGGGTGTTTCACTTGTCCACCACCGTTCTGTGAAGAAGTTCTTCCTCATGTTTCCTCTGAATCGTCCTCCCTTCAACTTCATCCCATGCCCTCTAGTTGTGGAACATCTTTTTCGCTTAAAAATAGTGTATTCCTGCACCCTGTTCCTCCCTGTAAGATACTTGTATGTCTCTATCATATCCCCTCTCTCCCTCCTCTCCTACAGGGAGTACATGTTCAGTTCCTTCAACCTGTCTTCATAGGACTTGTGATGCAATCCATGCACCATCTTTGTTGCCCTCCTCTGAATCTTCTCTATCCTGTCTATGTCCTTACGTAGGTATGGTCTCCAGAACTGTACACTGTACTCCAGGTGGGGCCTCACTAGTGTCTTGTATAGCGGAATTATGACCTCCCTTTTCCTGCTGGTGATGCCCCTGCCTATACATCCCAGCATCCTATTTGCTTTACCTGCTGCCTTGTCAACTGTTTCCCTACCTTGAGGGTCATCAGAGATAACCCCAAGATCCCTTTCCTGCTTGCATGCTATATCCTCACCCCCAACTGATATGTTGTGCCAGGGTTTTTGCCCCATATGCATTATCTTGCACTTCCTTGCATTGAATTTCAACTGCCAAACCCTGACCATTCTTAAGTTTCTGCAGGTCCTTCTCATTCTGTCTACACCCTCTGGTGTGTCTACTCTGTTACAGAGCTTTGTGTCATCAGCAACAGTGAAATTCTGCCTTCTAGATCCTGCGCAATGTCACTGATGAAGATGTTGAATAGGACCGGTCCCAGCACTGATCCCTGGTACCCCTGGTCACTCTTCCCTCTGTGGAGTGACAGCCATTTACCACCACCCTCTGTGTCCTGCCACCCAGCCAGTTACCTACCCACCACACTACTGTCCTGCCCACACCATATTCCCAGTTTGTGTAATAGTCTTCTATGGGCACAGTGTCAAAGGCCTTGCTGAAGTCCAGATAGGCCATGTCCACTGCCCTCCCTGATCCACCTCCCTAGTCACCCAGTCAAAAATTCAACGAGGTTGGTCTGACATGACCTCCCTGTGAAACCATGCTGCCTTGGGTCCTGTAGTCCATTGACAACTAGATGTTCCACCAATCTCTCCTTCAGTAGTGCTTCCATGATCTTCCCCACTGCCGAGGTGAGGGCTGACTGGTCTGTAGTTCCTGCTTCCTCTTTGTTCCCACTTTTGTATAAGGGGACTACATCTGCTATCCTCCAGTCTTTGGATACCTCCCTGTTTCCAGTGATCGGCTAAACAAGGATAGCCAGAGGTTCAGCCACCACCTCTTAGTTCTTTAAGGACCTGGGTGCACCCATCTGGCCCCATTGCTTTATCAACTCTTATACTTCCAGTTCCTTCAGGACCCTTTCTGTGTAAAGGGACTTGTGCCCATTTCTGCACCATTCTCACCCTTAGAACTCCCTTCAGACCCATTACCCTCCTCTTCCTCAGTAAAGACTGAGCAGAAATACCTGTTCAATATGTCAGCTTTACTGTTGTCATCCTCCACTAGCCCCATCCTCCCCCTTCAGTCTCACTATCCTCCTTTGTCTTTCTTTTTCACTTATGTACCTGTAAAGGTTTTGTCCCTCTACCCACTGATTTTGCAATGTGTTCTTCTTGTCTGAGCTTTGGCTTCCCTTACTGACCCCCTGCCTCCTTTGCTTCTCCTGGTACTTCTCCCTATCCCCTTCTGCTCTCGTCTTTTTGTATTGCCTGAATGCAATCTTTTGGCTTTCACTTTCTTTGCTACCTCTTTGGAAAACCATAATGGTCTCCTCTTCCTTTTCCTCTTGCTAACCTGCTTAATGTATAATTCTGTTGTTCTTTTAATCCCATTTTAAATACTGCCCACTGTTCCTCAACCCCTGATTCCTGTCCCATTCCTTAATGCCTTTTCAAGTATCTCCCATTTTCCCAAAGTTTGCCCCCTAAAATCCAGGATCGTGTTTTTGTGTGGTTTGGTTCTGCTCTTTCTGTGATTTCAAACCACAATGACTGGTGGTCACTGTTCCCCAGGTGCTCCCCCACTGTTATCCCCATCACACTGTCCCTGTTTGTGAGCACAAGGTCCAGTATTGCCTTCTGCCAAGTTGGTTCCATGACCAGCTGCTTGAGGAAGGCACCCTGAAGGGAGTCCAGGATAAATCTGCTCCTAGTTGATGCTACAGCACTTTGTAAAAACTCGCAGCGCCGAGGATAGCCCAAAGGGCAGGACTCTGAATTGATAATGCTGTCCCAGAGCCACAAACCTCAGGAATTTGTGATGCTTTGGGTGAATAGGAATCGCTGGTAAGCATCCTGCATGTCTAGGGAGGGCTAATGTAATCGTGCTGATAAACAAAGGTAACAAGGTTCCTAGAGAAATCATTTTGAATATCTCCTTGGGCAGAATTTGTTTAGTCTTCTGAGGGTCAAAATGGGGCACATGCCCCAGTTTTCTTTGGAACCAGAAAGTAGAGGAGAGAACCCTGTGTTCCGTTGATGCAGCGGCACTACTGCTACTGCCCTGTTGTCCAGAAGGCCCTGAATCTCGGCGAGAAGGTTTGACTGAAGGGTTGACAGCCTGGGTTGTCGTTTGGGGGATGATCCGGAGGGGTCTCCACAAGATTGAGTGAATACTCCTCTCGGATTATCCAGAGACCCATTTGTCTGAGGTTATGGACTTCCACTGATTGTAGAAGTGCATCAGAGCGACCTCCACGCTGAAGAAGAGTCCACCTCGGGCAGTTGAGATGGGACTTTGGCCAACAACTCATAAGATGGCGCTGGGCGCTTTGGGCCTTAAGCCTTCTGTTGCATTTCTTTGAGGCTGGGGAGTTTGATTTTATAGAAAACTTCTCTGCCTCTGCCTCAAAGGACTAGCGGTTATAGAAACTGGCGTTTATTAACACTCCTCGAGAGGGACAGGAGGAGGTCGAGCCAACTTAATGGCTGCCCTAGTCTTTTGTGTAGCTTCTGAGCCTGTCTACCTGAGGCCGAAAAGATACACACACCATCAAGAGCAACGCCATGGGCCGCCGGTGGCGCTGAGAGTTGAGGCGCTGGACGCCACACCTGGCCACGCCCGGCGACCCAGGTTCGGGAACAGACCCGGCCGCCGGGGTCGGCTGGGGAGGGAGGATAGAGCTCCCAACGGATGCCTCCTCCTCGGGTGAGATGCCAGGGTGCGCTTGGAGCACCTGACGTCCTGAGAGGGGTCGGTGCGGATGCACCCGACTCCCGTAAGATACCAGCTCCGGCCTGGGTCGGAGCCGGGAGGGGGGCCAGCCGCTAGGGCGCTTGACAGGAGCGCAAGGCCAGCACGCAGACTCTGCGCCGGGGCGCCTCAGAGGGCGGGATTAAGGGGGGAGGAAACAAGACAACTCGGAGAAAAATGCCCTCCGGTCGCCTAGATGAAGTCCTCCAGAGCCGGCCTTACCACCCTCCAACCAGGGGCAGACCCCAATGTGCAGCTGCCGCAGGGGGAAGGGGGGGATCTCTCCTCGCCCCGCCCAGGGGGTAATCCGGGCCATCAAGGTGCCCTCAGTGGCAGTGTGGCACTCTAGGGGCAAACCAAGCTGGTCGGCTGAGGTGAGGGCCGTCACTCCTTGTAGGACAGAAGGAGTGGTGATTGGTTGGGACAGTAAGGAGTGGATAAAAAATAAGTAGGGAAAAAAAAAAAGGCAACGCCATTACCTGTTGCTGTGCATCATTCGTGAAGCCTGATGTGCGCAGCCAGGAATGACGGCGGGTACAAATACCAGCTGCCGCCGCGCGGGAAGCAGTGTCGAAAGCATCCATAGCTGCTTTAACCTGCTGATTGTTAGATTCGATACCCCTGGTAATGGTTTGAAGAAGTTCTGGCTTTGTATCCGATTCCAGTAGAGCTTCAACCATCTGTTTGAGAGAGTGCCAAAGGACATACTCATATTGAGAGAAACAGCCTTGGTAGCTGACAATACGCATACCCAGGGTGGAAGCAGCAAAGACTCTCTTACCTAAAGTGTCTGTCTTACGAGATTCTTTGTTAATAGGTTGAGCTTTAGTACTTTGGGGAAGGACGACCTTATCATTCTCTGCCAATACTACAATAGGATCCGCAAAGGCTTGAGACGCCAAAATGGGTCGATCCTTGGGGCTGAGTATTTCCTATCTATGGATTTAGCCACCGAAGGGATGAGAGCAGGATTATTCCATACCATTTGAGACAGCGCCCCAAAGGAGGGCTGAACTGGAGGAGTCAAACTGTAGGGATTTCCGAATATGGAGGTATTGGAGTCTTAGCAATTTCCGGATCAAGTCTGTAGTTTGGAGAGAAAGAGTGAAATCAAGTTTTCAGCAGAGACTTAAAGGACAGGTCCTCGACCACAGGCTCTGCAACAGGAATAACTCCTGTTTCCTCACTTCTTCACCCAGTCTAAGGTCTAGGTCAGGCTCAATGTCATCTCCTGACAGTCCAGGAGGACTGTATGGACAGGAAAGGAGTGAAAATCAGAGGAAAAAGATGGAGGAAAAGAGTTAAAGGAGGTCCTGAAGAGAGACACCTAAGACACGGTGCCATGAAGCGCAGGCGCCGAAGAAGCACACGGTACCGAACGGCGCCGAGAAGCCACACGGTGCCGACGACGGGCGCCGAGAGGGGCCAGATGGCGCTGCAACGCCACGCAGTGCCGTGCACAAGGCGCCGAAAACATCCCAAGACTCTGAAAAACAGGATTTGAGGGAAGGATGGAAGAAGCAGAGATAAAGGCATCGTGGTGGCCCCCGCGCCGCAGCCATGTGGGGACACAAAGGTGAGTCGACGGCACGATGTGCTGCAGTGGCGACCAGGGAGGCTCAACCGCCCTACCTGGTCTCCCAAGAAGCTTGAAGGCCCCTGAGTGACCGAGCCAGGCAGCTGAACCAACCTCTGAGCCCACTGCTCCATAAGAGTGGCCCACCGATGAAACTGCTCATCTGAAGACCTACCAGAGGGCGGGGTAGGGCTCCGATGTCAAAAACGTTGGCTACTGGAAACAGAAGCAGGCGTCTCTGAAGGAGGAGACCGGCAACTAGCCCCAATAACCGACCGTCTATGCGCAGACATATCAGAGGGCGACCTCGAGTGATGCTTTCTCTTTTTTGACCTGTGGGCCAAAGAAGAGCTCGAGGCCGAACGGTGCCGAGAATGCGACCGTTTAATTTTATGCTTCAAGAGGACGCCCGTCCCCAGGCATTGGATTGACCGTTGTCAGACCCCTTCCGGAGAAGGCGGCGTGGACCGACCCAGCCCGACTGACTGAACAGCTTTCATACGAAGTCTCCCTACCATCACCTGACCTGCTCATGGTCGATTCCAGTCAAGTAGGCTGGAGACTTTTTGTAAATAAGAATAAACTTAGCGATACTTATTCGAGATACATACAAAAACAAAACTGAAAACTATGCTGCTAGTTTGAAGTTTGACTCCCGGAGAACAGCGACGTCGTCACTGAAGGCGCAATCGACAGCAGGAAAAAAGGAACTGAGGCGGTTGGAGGTGCGACACCCAGACAGTCATTACCACACAAGCTGAGGCTCACGGTGGCCTCGCGGCTCCATCTCTGGCGCCCGCCCTCCAGCAAAAAGTTTGCTCGCTGGGTCCTGGTGCCTCCAGCGAGATCCCATTAGTGTGAAACAGTGGTGGAGACTTATGTCCAGGAATATCAGACAGAGCAATTGGTTATACCACAAAACTAGAGATCTGAGTTGTTGCAGACAGTACATAATAGTCTTATGGCTGATCACTCAGGGAGGGATCAGCACTCTTGCCAGATTGCTGTACAGATTTTACTGGCCTGAAATTCATGAAGATGTTGCTACGTATTACAGCCCTGGTTCTGAATGTCAGAAAGCAGCCCTACTGACCGAAAAGGACAAGGTGCCCCTGTTGCCCATACCCATGATAGATGTGCCTTTTGAGAATTGCAATGGATGTAGTTGGCCCCTTAGACAAAAGTGAAAAGGGGTTGAGCATGTAATAGTGACAGGGAATGCATGCCATATCAGACAAAAGACATACAGATTACCAGAGCGGTTAAGAGCAGACATGGTTAAGGAAATACAAAAAAATGAGAGAACTGGGTATCATAGAAAAATCATGAATTGCATGGTCATCACTAATGGTGATTGTAAATAAAAGAGAAGGGGGTGTAAGAATCTGCCTTGATTTTAGGAAACTTAATCAAGTGTCCGAATTTGACAGTTATCCTATGGCTAGGATAGATGATTTGGTGGACAGATTGGGGAGTGCCAAGTACATCCGTACTCTCTGTCTCACCAAGGATTATTGGCAAATCCTCCTAGCTACAGAATCCAGGGATAAAAAGTACAGTTACCGTAAGAACTTACCATAACAGTAAATCTTCGAGAGGCTCTTGCAGTAGGTAATAACCATAAGGACTGAACCATCAGGTGCTAGGCTCACATGGAAAAATTAGCTAGCAGTGTCTGGCGGGGGACCGCCTACCCGACGTTACGTGACCGATGTTGGCCCGACGTTATATATTGGGTGGTACCCCATACTCGCCTCAGTTCTCCCGCCGGAGACCTGTGAAAGGTACAACAGGAGAAGGAGTGGGCTCCTGGAGCTACTAGAAAGGCTGAGTAGTAAACGAGAAGCAGCAGCAGGGAGAAGGAGGGAGGGAAAACCACTGCCTACTGCACAAGCCTCTCTCGAATATCTACTGTTACAGTAAGTTCTTACGTAACTGTACTATCTTACATCGAGAGGGCTTTTGCAGTAGGCAATAACCATAAGGAATGAGTCCAAGCAGTGCAAGTCAAGCAAAGACTGCCCACAAGAGGCAGGATAAAAGTCTGCAGTAAACAGGGAACTAAGACAGAAGGCCTTGAAGTAAGGCCAGTCCAAAGCCTGCCCTTCGTCTAGAGGCAATGTCCAGACTGTAATGCTTAGCGAAGGTGTGGACAGAGATCCAAGTGGCTGCTGCACAGATCTCTGTGGCTGAAACATTTCTGAAACAAGCAGCAGATGCAGCCATACGTCTGGTTGAATGCCCTTTAACTTCCCCCGGAAGGTGTTTGTTGTACTTCTGATAACAAAACAGAATAATAATAATAAACTTTATTTATACAGCGTAATTCATGAGTATCAAATCGCTTTACAAAAAATATCATAATTATAATAAAAAGCCATAAAAAGATAAAAATCAGGTAATAACAGCTAAAATCCACCACGTCCAAATTACAGAAAAGCAAGACTAAATAAACAGGATTTCAGTGTGGTTTTAAAGCTTCACCATCAGGCACTCCCAAACACGACAAGATAGAGAATTCCACACTGTAGGAGCTACATAAGCAGAGATTCGAGCACCAGATATCTTCAACAGTACCCTGGGAATCTCTAGCAATCCCTCATTGGTGAGTGGAGCAGTCGGGAAGAGGCAATAAGGGCTGCAAGCTCTTGCAAGTGTCTGATTCCCTGTCCGTGTAGGGCTTTATAGGTCAGTAAGCCGACCCTGAAGGTGATCCTCCACGAACTAGCAGTCAATGCAGCTCGCGTCAACACAGATGTAATAATGGCTAATGAGAGAGCCCAATTAGTATCCTGGCTGCTGCATTCTGCACTAGCTGCAGCCAGCAGATGTCAATCCCTGGCAACCCTAGGTACAGGGCATTACAGTAATCCAGGTGGGAGGTCACAAAGACATGGACCAATGTCGATAGGTCGTTGGGTGGAACCTGGTGTTTGATCTGGGAGATATTCCTCAGATGGCAAAATGAGGTCTTGACAACGGATGACACATGAGATTTCAGGTCAGCCCTTCGTCAAAAATAATGCCCAGACTCCGCACCTGTTCAGAGGTACTCAGCTGGCAGCATCCTAGCACAAGACCAGTTGCCTGTCCTGCCGAAGACCCCGCTACTCCACAACCCGGGTCCACAACCAACACCTCACTCTTGTCTGAATTTAGCCTTAACCAGTTGGCACTCATCCAATTTTGGATCTGAGATAGGCAGTTGTTAAATACCGAGACCGCTGTATCCTGTTCAGGTACAAAGGACATGTACAGCTGAGTGTCATCTGCATAGCAGTGAAAACTCAGCCCGTACCACCTTACAATATCCCCCAACGGTAACATATACAGTGCGAACAGTATGGGAGACAGCACAGAGCCCTGCGGTACCCTACATGGCAGGGAGAATGTGTCAGAGGAATAAATCCCCGACACTACTCTCTGAAACCTGCCAGTGAGGAAAGACTGAAACCATTTGAGGACTGTACCTGACGGTCCACAGATCAGCAGCAGGTGCTCTAGTAATATCCTATGGTCCTCAGAGTCAAATGCCATGGAGAGATCAAGGGGGACCAAGATGGAATGGCTCCTCCGATCTCTTGCTATAAGGGAGGTCATTGAGCACCTGAATAAGGGCAGTCACAGTACTATGCCTCTTCCTAAATCCTGATTGGAAAGGATCATAGATGTAATGGATGGCAAGATGGTCCTCCAGTTGCAGTGCAACCACCTTCTAAATAACCTTCCCTGCAAAGGGAAGGTTTTATTTATTTATTTATGACTTTGGCAACTGCTAAGTCCACTGATCCTAGGGAATATTTTCAGGCACAACCCGGGCCACATACAATGGCACAGAAGTAGACCATAAGTACAGTCCAATGAGCAGTAGGCAAGAAACAATAGGACAAAACAAACATACAATGTTATTTAAGATACAAGATTGCAAAATACAATAAATTCAGATTTACAACTACAATAAATTCAGATTTACAGTAAATGGCAGAGATAACAAGCAATATTCCTAAAAGGAAAAGTGGACCAATAGATAGGTGAGCAGTCGCTCCTGGACAAGGAAGGGGGATCTCCAGAGATGGGGAGTAGGGAAAGGCGTGGGGATGTAGGGATAGGAGGGTTAACATAAAGGAGTAGTACCAATTGGCACCACTGGAAGGGTGAGAATGGAAACACACCAGAGGTTAGGGCAGCTATCTAGGTGGAATTTGCAGTTGTGGTTTGTTAGTAGCCAGGATTTGAGGTAGTGCTTAAGGAGAGATGGGTGTTAGAAGATCTGAGTGGGGCAGGTGGCCCATTCCAAAAGGCGCTACTACCAATAAGTTAGCACCCATTTTGGTCGTGGATTCATTGCACCCTGGGGGAGAGAGACAGTAGAGGATCAAGACACCAGACAAAGTACATGGCTTACAGAGGTTGGAGAGAGGTGAGATAGCACTATTTCTGATGATGGTGTCTACAAAGATGCCCAGGGTGAATTCAAAACAGCCTTGTAGGAGGGAGCTGTAGCAGTCACAGTGATGCGCGGAGAAAGGGCAGACAACACAAGCGACAACCGCTGTTGTAGGCAACCGACAGTCTAACCCGCAGGAGTGGTGGAACACGAGAATATATAAAGGGAGCAATAGTCCAGCATGGGAGAATGCTGCCCGACTATGGCAAGAGTACCATTGCAGAGACCGGACTGTAGTTAGCAAGATAGTTCGGGTTGAGAGAAGGTTTCTGAGGAGCAGAATCACCACTACCTCCTTCAAGGAGTCAGGAAATTCCCGGTTTCTAACGAACACCGGACAATCTCAGCTAGGACCAGGCTGATGATCTCCACATCCCACAAGGAGCAGGTTGGGCCCAGATCCAAACCACAGCAGGTCGGCCGCATATTCTACATGACCATCATGACATCTGAGATTGCCACCAGGTCAAAAGCCAACCAACTAGCCCAAGGTTTTGTGACCCCCCACTGATCACTGCCACTCCCTATAGGCGGGCTGAACTGATCTCTGACCTGATGTCAGCAATCTTTTCAACAAAGAAGTGAGCGGACTGTGACATTTCTCCTGTAACAAATCTCTCTGTAACTGCAGACAGGCTAGATTGCACAGTCTGTCCACAGTTCTGAAGAGCTAGGCAGTCGATTCTGTGCAGCAGTAATCTCCACGGACAGGAACTCTGTCTTCTTATGGAGATCACAGATTGATAGTCTGCATACTGTGCCATCAATTTAAGCCTGTCTGCATCAAGGCCAGATTTCTGCCAGGACGCCCAACTTTAAGCCCAACCTCCTCATCTCCCTTAAGGCTCCGTCAAACCATGGGGATGGGAAGAAATGGAGAAAGGAAAACACAGACTGGAGCAATGGAATCCAGAGCCGCCACCACGGCCTTGTTCTAGACCTGCAGTAGGTTATCAGGATCCAAGTTTGCACTGAAAACCCAACAGATCTAGGATCGCCATCAGGCCTTCTGGGGTCAAACCCCTCAATGGGCAGTACGGACCATCTCCAAAGGGCAGGCCTATGAGGGGTGCCTGGATATTGAACCTGATAGTGCAATGGACAGACCATCTGACGGTTCCACCACCAGGCTGGCACTCTCCATAGCCAGTAGGAAGACCAGGTTCAATGAGTGACCCGAAGTATGGGTCGCAGAGGAAGCCACCTGTGTGAAGCCCAATGAATACATCAATTACAGGAAATCTTTGCCCAAAGTACGAGAGTTCATCGTCGATCCAGGCACTGAAGTCACCCAGCACCATCACTCTGGGTGACTCCGACACCATGTCGACAACGAAGTCCACGATTTCCTGCAAAAGTTGCTTCCCATCCCTAGGTGGACAGCAGATGAGAAGAACTGTGCACCCCCACACCTGCGCCCAAGATGCACTCAAAGGATCGGGTCTCCCCCACCAGTACATCTACCAGGCCCAATTCTGTTTTAAAACAAATGGCAACACTCCTGCCCCTATGATTCAACCTCGGTGGTGTATCAACAAGAGCCCAACGAACTGCCGCTTCAAAACTGGGCTGGCATTCTCGTCCAGCCAGGTCTCGTGATGCAAGCCAGATCCATTGACCCAACAAGATCGTCAATCACTGCCATCTTGTTCTAGATGGACCTGGCGCACTGCTGATGCCCAGTCGGATGGGACTCTGAGGCTGACTGCACCACCTGCCCATTCAGCTGGAGCCCTTGGGTATGGAGACCAGGCAGGGAGGACCCCTCCAGTCTCCATTTCGCCACAGGGCATCTTCTGCCTCAGTACCATATTCGCCTCCCGGTCCTCTCCTCCCTGAGGTTCCGCCCCAACGCCTACCTGCTATCCCCAACGCCTGAAGGTTCCGCCCCACGCCTTCCTACATGTTATCCCTAATGCCCGACAACAGCCATACACGTTGACAGACAAAGGAGGATAGTAAGGGGTGGAGGCCCCGGAGCTCGATGGAGTAGTGCCTGATAGGAGAGCCACTTGCCAACACATAATCTCCTACCAACCCACAGAGCCAGCTTACCACTAACTTAGTCATAAATAAAATAAACAATCCCCCCAACCCTCAAATAACTAACAATCCCACCCAACAACTCAAAACAATTACCCTACCCCACTTACCCACCCCACAATCTCTATATTAGATTCCACCGAAACCAAACAAATACAGTAAAATAAGTGCTTAAAAAGTCCCAAATAGTCCACAATGCAGGGCCAATGTCCGGGTACAAGAAGCATACCAAAACTTCAGGAAGGGCGTTTTACGATGTGTGAGGCTCTCACCTCACCTAGTCCTTGCAGTCACGGTCCAAAATTGCTCTCCTCTCCCGTCAACAGCAATACTGATTTTAATACAGTTCAACACAATTTTGGAGGTATTCTTACACTTCCCCAATTGTGTCCAAAGTTCTCCCACTGGTAAAAATGTCAGTGGTCTCTGACACAAGCCAGATCTTCTCTAGCTGTCCATACCACTTTGCCCAAATCTCCCCATTCGCCACCTCAGAGCCGCACTTATCACCCCCTAGGGCAGCAAACCGGCACAGTTAGTAACCAGCAACTCACAGGTCATGGAGGAAAGCCCACCGGCTCTAACCTTGGCAAACCCTAGGGCCCCTTGAAGGCGCACATCCCCACCAGTCCATGCCACTTCGGTGCCCCCTCTGGATCCCACTGACCGGTCCAGGCCACAACCCCCAGGTACAAAATGATGGACCAAAGCGAAATCCGCCTTGCTGTCCAGCTGCTGGTCATGCTCATACCACGCCAGCAGCTGGTTTACTATTTTGATACAGCCTCTCCAGCAGACACCTCCATCCAGCTTTCTTCCACCTCCGACTAGTCTTCACTCCGATAGCCCCGGGCTAGGGATCCAGGCCACGAATCCAGCAGCTCACGGCAACTCCACGACTCTCAACTGTGGTAGGAGAGCCAGTCACAACTTCCCAGTACAACAGTCTGCCGTGACTTACAAGATGAAAAAATGAAAGGAAACTAAATGTTCCCACTTTCAGGCTTGTACACAGTGGGAGCCTCGTCTGTTTGACACCCCAGTGGAATGAACCAGCTACCCTGAGATGGTCTGTCTGGGTTATGTTGTGGTTAACCCAGTGATGGAACCCAAAGGATGAAACACGTGTCTATGCCTTCTGTTGGCACCCTTTGCAAACTGTGTGACAGGCCTCTCGGCACCATGCATTTCTGCTTAAAGTTGAACCAGCATAATATTATGTGGCAATTTGCATATGCAGCCCATGATGCTTTGCATTGTGGGGGCATGTGTGATTTTGTATTTCTTTGAAACTTGGCTTCCCGGCCAAATGCTCTTTGGGGTAACCACTGCCTCAGTGCTCACACACAGAGGTTCTTTGTCTTGTATATAGTTATTCTGTTAAAACAATTGCAAAACGCTATTTCAGACTCAAGGGGTTAACCTTGCGATGCAGCACAAACTTTTACACAACTGTCAACAGGAGGTCAGTTCTGGGACACCATATTTCTATTTTGCTACCTGCAAGAAAATTGACAAAGTTCTAATTAATTTTATGAGAAACAGGATGTATGCTAATGCGTTAATGTTTGCAGTCTGTTATAAAAGCTTACATCAGACCAGACCTGGGTCATTCATACCGAACCAGATGCCGGTAGTCTCAGAATCCTGGTTCAGATCTTCTACCCTGACTGGGAGGTTAACATCCCGAACTATTGGCTGTTCAGAGCCGACAGGCAGACTAGGGGTGGTGGGTAGCCATTTATGTCAAGGACAAATATCGGTCACTACTGACTCCTCCTCTATCTGAAATGGCTTTGAATGTCTGTCCCTTAAGTTTGAAACATCCCGCTCAATGGCTATCAGGGTTATAGGGTGTTACAGGCCTCCATCTGCTGGGTCCCAGCTCCTGTCTCACCCTACTCGACTATTATGGGACATGAGACCTCGAAACTATTATTCTGGGGATCTCAATTACGACTGGCTTCCTTACCCTCAAATCCTTCTGTGACTCTCTTGGGCTCACACAACTCATTGAAGAACCACGGCGTCCTAACAAGAAAAACCCCAGAATAGCACCCTATTGGATGTCTTTCTTAAAGCAAGCACAGTCCTTTTCCCACGCTGGAATATTTTTCTCGGATGTCAGCAATCACTGCTTCATCGCCGTGTAAGATCTGACTCAATCCCCTCCACATCTAAGTTCTCCACAGAAGGTCCAGACACAACTTTGACCCACTTGCCTATACATCGAAGAGCTAAAATCGTCTGTACACTGGCAGAACTTTTTACCTAGTCAATCGGTCAGTATGGCATATGACATTTTTCATGAAATAGTGTCTTGTGCCATAAATAACTATCTCCTTTGGTAAAAGTCCGTATAAAGACCAAAACTTGCTGTTGGTTCTCTGCTGAACTCAAGGTTGCATTACTAGCGAGAGATAAACTCTGGAAAAAGTCCATAAATCAAAACTGCTGAGGATTGGTGCCACTTCAGGAAGACTAGGAACTCCTTCACCAAACTGGTTAGAGGCTAAGGCCAACTTCTACCGTTCTGAGCTTGACTCTGCCTCAAAGGTGCCCAGCTAAATTTTGGTCCACAATCAAAGAGCTGTCTGGTCATACAGCTGGAAGTGTACATCCCTCGAAAATCACCTCTGACAATGTTACTATCAGAGATAGCAAGAAGATTCTCAAGGCCTTCAACAAGCACTTTGCTCACGGCAGGCCTAGCATTCGACAATTCACCAGCATCAAGTATTCGTTCTCAGGTTAGTGCACAGATTCCTGAACCTAGCACCACTAATGCGACATTACTTCCTGCTTCGTTGAAAGGGGTGAAAACCTCCTTCTACAGTTGGACACCAACAAAAACACTGGTGCTGACTCTCTCTACCCTACTTTAAAGATTGCATGCCACGTCCTAGATGTACCAATACACACCTATTTAACTTGTCCTTGTCCCAGGAGACTCTTCCACACCTATGAAAAATTGCCCACATCATTCCTCTGTTTAAATCAGAGGATTCCTGCAACCTAAATAATTACAGGCTGATATCTCTCCTACCAATATTGTCTAAATTGCTGGAAAAAATTGTGAATGCTCAGTTGAGAACCTACCTAGATAACAAGAACCTTCTAAACCCTATGCAGTCTGGTTTCAGAGCCAAGCACAGTACCATTACGGCTTTGGCCAAAGTGACTGATGACTGGCAACGAGAGCTGGAAAACAAAAACATTGTATGTGCTGTGTTCCTGGACCTTAGCAAGGCCTTCGACACTTTCGACCACTGCCTGCTTCTTTCCACCCTAAATGTGATAGGTCTGGACCCGACCTCTCTGTGCTGGTTCAATAATTACCTTACAGATAGGCTTCCAGCAGGTCACAGATGAAGCACTCTCCTCTCAAACCACTAAAAGAGGTGTTCCACAGGGATCCATCCTGGGGCCTCTATTGTTTACCATTTATATAAACAATATAGATGCTGGCATCAAGGAGGCCAATATTCACCGTTTCGCTGATGATACGGTGTTGTATCTAAGCCACCCAACTCCGGAAGTCGTCTGTGGAGATTTACAAACAGAATTCAACTTGTTGCAGAATCAACTCCTGAATAAAAAACTCTTAATGCCAAAAAAAACAAAAGCTATGCTGTTCTCTCCGACTATTCATTCGACGAACCCTGCTATCTTTGGCTCCTTATCTCCCATAAACACTTTACTAGGAGAGAGGTTGGAATTTGTTACGAAATTCAAGTACCTAGGAGTCTGGCTAGACCACAGACTCTCCTTCGTGCAGCATGTTGAGGATCTGCTGAAAAAGTTGAGGCAGAGGCTTGGTCTCTTCTTTAGAATAAACTGCCTCCTGACTAAAGATGCCAAGATGCAGTTAGTTCAATCCACGTTTCTATCCCTAAATGATTATGCCAATTTCATTTATAGTCAGTGTAATGCCTCCTGTCTTAGTAGACTGGACACCTTATACCACAGAGTCTTGAGATTCATAACTGGCCTACCTATCACCACCCACCACTGCTCCTTATATGCAGCTGTGGGGTGGAACTCCCTTCAGTACAGAAGAAATAGAAATGCGGCTCTCTGGACTTACAGAGCTATTACCAACAAATTACCCCAATAGATTTCTGACTGTTTGCCATTATATTTGGTAGGCAACTATGCACTGAGAAGCTATTCTCTGCTTCAACTGAAGGTACCTAGGGCCAAAACATGCTTTGGGAGAATGGCCATAGGCTTTGTGTTGCCCTCACTCCAGAACAAACTACAGAAATCTATGAAACTGAGTCTCCTGTTAGCCTTACCACCATCAAGGCCTTATGCTAAAGGCTGTTAAGGAGCTATGCAACTGTTTCCAGCACACTTAGCATGCTAGGGTGCCCTAGCCTGCTTACCACCTACATCTCCACCCTAACCTGACCTTTGATTGTCTCCACCTATACCCCCTTTTTTTCTGCTAATCCACTACCTTTCTTACCCTCAGATTCCTAACATATATGTCCCCAGCCTATCTACCGTAGCATCCCCTCCTAGAACAGCTGCTGTCCTGTACCCTCCCCTCCATATCTGCCCCTTAAGTTTGTATATGTCCTGACCAATGATATGCCATGCTGTTTGAAATTTTTTAATATGCTGGCTGTTTCAGAATGTTTTAATTCCCCTTCTCATACCATTCTCCCTAACCTTGCTAACCCTATACCTGAAATACTTGTTACTGCTCTGTATATATTTTTTTCTATTTCTGTATACTTATGTCTATTTATTATCTGTACATAAAAGTGTTATTCTTGACCTTGTGTAACGCAGGTCCACCTTGCAAATGAGCCTGCTCAATGGTGTTCACCTGGAAAAATAAATAAAGACTTGATTGTTAACAAGCTGAGGTTGCAGAAGTTAATTACCAGGCAAAGACTCGTTATAAAAACAGCAGCAGTCTTTTGCTGGGGAGAGACTAAAACTTGGAATTAGAGATACCCTCAGATGAGGACTTTGTTTTCTCCGTTTGTACTGCCTTTGTAAATAGTTATACTGAACAAGTTTTATTTTTATTTTACTGTTATTGATAATAATAAACCGCTACTTACCAAATTGCATAACTGCTCCTGGTTTCCGTATGCTTCCTGACCTGTGCCTCGATTACACTGCCCTGGAGCAGAGCAGCAAGTCTACACAGCAACAAATAATCGTATTTTACAACTAGAAAATAATGTGTTTCTTAGCCAGAACAACGCTAGTATCTTCTGACTATAATCTTTATGACATTTCATAATGTTTGATATTATATTTTTATAGCTGTTCTATTTGAACTGTTCAATCATAGAAACTTGAATAAGTTGTTAAAAATTCAGGACTTTAAAATTTAGTGAGCAATCTTATGTTTTCTGTATCGCTAGATTGTCACTATAGTTCTACCTTATCTACTTAGGTGACTCCAAACTTTCATTAAAACAAAAAAAAAGAAAATGTCTCTAGCACTAACAGTTCCAAAGTTATCCACTTAAAAGAAATGATCTTTTGAAAGGTGTAACCTTGGATCTACTAGGGCTGGAAACTTATTTTGAAACCTTAGAGTTCTGCTATTAAGAAACAATGTCATTATTATACTGCCATTGACAGTAATAATTATATTATCGCTATAGAAGAAAAAACTTACCATAGTAATTGTGTTTCTTTTCAGGGATCCCTCAGTATGCATGATTACTGCAGGTTAGCAACTGTGTTCAGCTGCCCTGGAAACAGAACTATTGCTAATGATGGCTGGGCATCAGCCAATCAGCTTGCAGTTAGAGACTGCTGCCTGTAGGTGCTGCTGCTAGTGAGTCAGATTCATTTTGAAGCCTGTGGGGGGAAAAAGACCCTTGTTCCTAACCCTATTCTAGAACTACTGAAAAAAAATGGAGAAAAGAAACAGGAAAAAAAATTAAACCATGTATAGGCGAACTATATACATCATGCTTAGCTGTGACACATCACACAGGTTATGGCCCTCCCAGTAGAAATCTGGCCTGTGATAAGGACTGCAGAGTTGTCTACAGTAAGGTTATGTGAGGGGAGGATGGGTGGGAGGTCAAACATACTGAGGGATCCCCTGGAAGAAACAAAATTACTATGGTGAGTAATTTTTTCTTCTCACCCCAGGAATCCCTCAGTATGTTTGACTACTGCAGACTACAAAGCAGTGTAGCTGGGAGGAAGGAACAGAACCTACTTAGGGAAAGGTTTTGCTAGACTGCAGTGCTAAATTTGGCATCTGATCTGGACTGCATATATAATCAGTACTGCTTTGTGAAAGTATGAACAGTCTTCCAAGTAGCTGCTTTGCAGATGTCAAGAAAAGGTATGTTCCTTTGTGCTGCCACTGAAGTTGCAGTGCCACTGGTGGAGTGGGCCCTGAGGCCTTGAGGTGTCTGTCAGCCTTTCCTGTAACAGAACTGGATGCAAGAGACTATGCAGCGAGAGATAGTTCTCTTAGAGGCTGGTCTCCCTTGCCATAGGTGAGAACAGCTGGGTATGAGAGGATCTGATTTGCTTGGTATGCTCCAAGTAGTAGGTTAGTGCTCTTCTTACATCCAGACTGTGAAGTCTGCACTCACCAGGAGTGGATTTGTCTGTGAAATAGACAGGGACAGTTAGGATTGGTTGAGGTGAAATTCAGAGACTACTTTGGGAAGGAATTTCCTACTGGTCCCAAGAACTACTTTATCCTTGTGGGCAATGATGTAGTTAGGGTCAGTGCACAGAGCTTGCAGCTCTGATATCCTCCGGGCAGAAGCGATGGCCACAAGGAATACTGTTTTGCAAGTGACATACTTTAAGTCTGCTGTAGCCACTGGCTCGAATGGAGAATCCATCAACTTAGTTATACACAGGTTCAAGTTCCGGGGTCAGGTTCCCAAAGAGGGTGTTGAAGGTGCAGAAGGCCTTTAAAATGGGATGAGAGATTACAATTTTCTCCTTGCCTGCTGAAATGGCTGCCAGGTGAACTTTCAAGGATGAGGCCCTAAGACCTGTAGGTGCACCAGGTAATCTAGTATGGAGGACAGGCTAGGATGTAAGGGAGCAATCTGCTTGTCTTTGCACCAGAAAGAGAATTTCTTCCATTTTGAAGAATAGGTCTTTTGGTGTTTGTTTTTCAGCTAGTCTACGGATTCTCAGGACTTGTTCTGAATACTGAGAGTCAGGGAATTCTTGCTCTTCAAGTACCAAGACTTGAGATGAAGAGACTCTATGCTGGAGTTATATTATCCCGTCTGAGGCAAGGTCAGGAGACTGTGGCTCGAAGGCAGGTGAATGAGCCATTTGATTGACACAGCGAGAGCAGTGAGTACCAAGGCTGCCTTGCCCAGTCCAGAGCCACCAGAATCATTGTTGCTGGCTGTCTCCTGAGCTTGAGGAGCACCCTGAGGATCATGGGAACTGGAGGAAAAGCATGCAGGAACTTTCCTGTCCAGTTGAGAGACAGGGCATCCACTGGTACTGTGCCCATAGCCGGGGGCCTGCAGCAGTACAGGGGAATCTGATGATTGTGTTTGGAAGCGAACATGTCTATTTCTGGAGTGCCCCATCTGAAGACTGTAGCCAGCACTTGTCTGTTTAGGGTCCATTCATGGTGGCCCTGGCTGATATGGCTCAGAGTCTGCCAGGACATTGTCCTTGCCTGGCAGAGAATGGCAGTCAGTTGCATGTCCAGGGAGTAAGCCAGCAACCAGATCTTCATGGCCTCTGTGCAGAGCTTTAAGGATCCTGCCTCCCTTGCTTGCTGATGTAAAACATGGTGGTGGTGTCTGTCTGTCCTGATTTGGACAGACTGGCTCTTAAGTGGGGGGTGAAGACTTTTATGGTCAGATACACAGCTCTGAATTAAAGAAGGTTTATGTGACAGTTGGAATTCCCTGGGAGTCCACCCGCTTATGGACTGGTCTGCCAGGTGTGCTCCCACCCCAGAAGGGAGGCATCTGTAGTGAGCACTCTGAAGAGTTCCTTCTGTTGGAAGGGATTCCTTCTCTGAGATTGTGCAGTCTTCCAGCAGTCAGGGCTTGTAAAAGTGTCCTTGTGACTAGAACCAGTTTTGACAGAGAGTCTCTGTTTTGGGACCAAAGAGCCCTCAGATGATACTGGATGTCCCTCACCTGAAATCTGGCACCTGGGACTGCTGCTGTAGTACAGGCCATGTGGCCTAGGAGTCTGTGAAAGTGTCTGGCTGGCCTTGGTTGGCTGAAGACAAACGAGTCTGCCAGAGTCTGGTGGGAGCAGGGCTTTCCCTTGCTGGGTGTCCAGTTCTGCTCCAATGAATTCCAGGAGTTGAACTGCTGGCAACTGAGACTTTCCTGTATTGATCAGGAAGCCCAGCGACTCCAGAGTGAGCTGAAGAAAGTCTCTGAGCTTCTGAGGAGACTTGTCTACAATGAGCCAGTCATCCAGGTAAAGAAAGACAGGGACCTCTTGTCTTCTGAGATGGGCTGTAACTACTGCCAGGCACTTTGTGAAGACTCTGGGGGCTAAGGAAAGGCTGAATGGTAGTACTGCAAACTGGTAGTGGCTGGAGGGCAGTCTGAATCGGAGATACTTTCTGTGATATGGCCTCGGGATGTGAATGTAGGTGTCTCTGAGGTCCAGGGAGGCTAGCTAGTCTCCCTGTTGTAAGGAGGGGATCACCACTGACAGGATGATAATTTTGAACTTGAATTGAGCAGATGCTTATTTAAGTACCCGATGTCAAAAATGGGCCACCATACAGAGCTCAGTCTACACTGATTCCACAAACATGAGTACAACAGTGTTATTGCATGGCAAATTTTCTACAGCTACTTTACTGCTACCTGCCATGTCGCACTTGGACTCAATCACACGGCAGATTTTATTACTTGTGTTTTTTTCTTGGATCGTATTATAGCCCTCTCAAAGACATATCTAATGATAGAGACGTTTGTACTTTCATACATATTAAGAGGAGTAGTGCCCTCACAGATGATGTAATATATTTTTATTTTTATGGTCTGGGATTTGTACTCTGTGTATTGTAAAATCAATAAACATAAAGTTTAAAAAAAAAAAAAAATGGGCCACCAGTCCCCACGTTTCTTTGAGTGAGATAGTATCTTGAATAGAGGCCCTTTCCCCACTGAGAGGAGAGCACTCTTTCTATTGCATTTGCCAATAGCAGATATTTGACCGCTGACTGCAACATAATCTTTTCTGTGGTGGTCAGAGGTTTGAAACTCCTGTGTCCATGTTCTGTAGGGAATTTCTTGAACTGCAGGATAAGTCCTTGACCCACCACCTCCAGCACCCACTTATCTGTGGTGATGTGTTGCCACTGATGGAGGTAGTGGGCAGTCTTCCTCCTACTGGGAGAGGGGAGGTGACCTGGGCATTCCTGTTAGGGGTTTGTTTGGACTGGGCTTTTGGAGAAGGGGCAGGGTCAGTGCAATTCTGACCCCTCCTACCTCTTCCTCTGAAATTCCCTCTCATTTAAGAGTAATCAGGGGCATGGGATGAAGCTCTGGGGTAGTAATCCTACCACTGCCTCCCTTCCCATGGCCTATAAGAAGTGGAGGCTTTTCTTTAGCTGTATTACTCTTGTAGGTGGTTTTGTATTCATCCACCTTTTTCATATATGCCTCTGTCTTGTCCATGAAGAGAGAACTGTTCTCGCTGGAGAAATCCATAGCTTTAGTCTGGGTATCCTTAGAGAGGTTGGTGGTTCTTAACCATGCAAATCTTCTGAGTGAGATGGCTTGGGTCATAGACCTGGAGGCAGTGCCATTGGCATCTACAGTCATATGAAACTGGTACTTCGTGGCATCTAAGGCAGTTTTTACAGTTTCTGCCAAGTCCTGGGCAATGTTTTCTGGAGCTTTCTGGCTAATAGCCAGGACTGAGTTCAACAGTGCCATCTGGTACTGTGCTGTGTATGCCATATAAGTGGAGAGGTGGAGCAGCAGAGAACCTGTGGTATATGATTTCTTGCCCATGGTGTACAGTTTTCTAGACTCCTTATGTGGTGGCTGGGTGGAAAGGGGAACTTCAGCCTTGTCACAGGCTGCAGCTTGTACAACACCTTCGTGGTAAGGATGGGTGTAAAGGTACTCAGCATTTATTTTATCTAGCTGGTACTTTTTCTCTTTTTCCTTATCCTAACCTGGCATGGAGGTGGGATTCTGGAGCAGTCTGAAAATAGCCCTGCTAAGGGACTTGTGCACTGGAAATACAGGTTACTCACCTGTAACAGAAGTTCTAGGAGTGGTATATGTTGTTCATCTACACTTACTGGCAGGTTCCTTGCCACTTTAAATGTTGCCGGAAGGTCTTCAAACTGGCTCCTCTCACCCACCAGGGTGGTAAAACCCGCTGCTCTGCCCCATGACGCCAGATCTAGCCCGCTGGAAGCCAGGTTGCGCGTCGAAGCCAGGGAGGTCGGGAGGGTCGGTGGCTGAACATATACCACTCCTAGAATCCCTCATTGCAGGTGAGAACCTGTATTTCTAAGGGATTGGATATGTTGTTCAATCCACACTTTTTGGCGAGACTCCTAGCAGTTCTCGGGAGGAGAGGGAGGCAAGCGCACCCCTACTTAGGGAATAAGGACTGAGAACCGAGGTCCCAAACCAGCATCCCGGCGTGACTCTAGGTCAATGTGGTAATGGGAAATAAAGGTGTGTGCTGACTTCCAGGTAGCAGCCCTGCAGATTTCCTGGATAGGAACATCCCTAGAAGCAGCCACCGAAGCA
Organism: Neoceratodus forsteri; assembly: GCA_016271365.2. Classification (NCBI taxonomy): domain Eukaryota; kingdom Metazoa; phylum Chordata; order Ceratodontiformes; family Ceratodontidae; genus Neoceratodus; species Neoceratodus forsteri. Next base: position 312,310,468 of record CM028137.1, on the reverse strand, counting down.
GCGGTATGGCAGGTAGAATGAGCTCTTATCCCTTTGGGAATCTCCATGCCCGCCAAATTATAGCAGAGATCTATGCAGGAGGTGACCCACCTGCCTATCGTCCGCTTAGCTGCGGCTTCAGCGTAGGTGACAAACAGCTGGTGAACCTCTGCCCGAACATCAGCCGTCCGCTCTTTATAATAAGAGAGCGTTCTTCTAGGGTCCAAAGTATGGAACCTATATTCGGCCTCCGAGGTGTGATTGGGGTAGAACACTGGCAGAGTCAACACCTGGTTAAGGTGAAACTCCGACACAACCTTCGGAAGGAATTTCGGGTGGGAGCACAAGAGAACCTTGTCCCTATGGAAGACCAGATAAGGAGACTCGATGGAAAGTGCCTGGAGCTCTCCCATCCTTCTGGCTGACGTAATAGCCACCAAGAAGGCGGTCTTCCACGACAGGTGAGAGATGTCACACCTGTGCATCAGTTCGAATGGCTTGTCCATGAGCTTAGCTAATACCAACAGTAGATCCCACGGAGGTGGAGGTTCTTGCACCGGAGGGAATATGTGATCAAGGCCTTTGAAAAAGCGCCCGACCACCTTCTCCTGTGCCACTGACTGCTTGTCGGGATGCGCCCGGTAAGCAGAGATGGCTGCTAGGTGCACCTTAAGGGTCGTCGACCAAAGCCCTAGCTGAGAAAGGGATCACAGGCAGTCCAGAATGCTAGCCAAGGAACAGGAAGAAGGGTCCAACCCCTTGTCCTGACACCAAATGGAGAATCTCTTCCATTTAAAGGCACAGCATTTTCTGGTTGACTCCTTACGGGACGCCTCAACGATGTTGAGGACCTCGTCGGAAAGACCCAAGGCCTGGAACTCTAGCCGCTCAGGAACCAGGCCATCCGCTGCAGGGATTGAAGGTCCGGATGGAGTACCTTCCCCCTGTTGACTGAGATCAGGTCTGGGGGGCTGGAAGCCGCCTCGGCAGCCTGGAGCTGAGGCTGAGGAGATCTGGATACCAGAACTGGCGGGGCCAGTCTGGGGCTACCAGAATCACCTGCGCCTTGTCCCTCTTTGCCTTGAGAAGCACCCTGTAGATCAAGGGAAATGGAGGAAGCGCAGAAGAGGCCCGGGATCCATGGCCTCAAGAAGGCATACCCCTGCAGCGAGCTCTGCTGCGGGGGGAAGGCGTGAAACAGCCTCAGCTTCGCATTCTCCCTGGAGGCGAACAGGTTCACCTGAGGGGTGCCCCAGTGGGAGAACAGATCTTGTACTACCTTCGGCAGGAAAGACCACTCGTGAAATGCAGCGCCTATCCAGCTGAGGGCATCGGCCAGACTGTTGGAGGCTCCTGCCACATGAATGGCTAGGAGATCCGCCTCCAGGCTGATCACGAGAGACCAAGTGCGGAGAGCTTCCTTGCACAGGGGCAAGGAGTGCATCCTGCCCTGTCGGTTGAGGTAGTACATGGTCGTGGTGTTGTCCATCTGGACCTGGACCACTTGACCCCGTACAAACGGAGCGAAGGTGGTGAGGGCTAGTCGGACCGCTCAAAGCTCCAGCAGGTTGATGTGGCATCAAGACTCCTGGGGGGACCAGAGGCCGTGCGCTCTGAGCTCCCCAGATGGGCACCCCAACCCATCAGAGAGGCATCGGTCGTCAGAGTGACCGTCGGCTCGGGGCGGACAAACCGGATACCTACCTGCAGATGAGCTGGAACGAGCCACCACTGTAGGCCATCCCACATCTCCTGGGTCACCGCCACTGGTTGGTCCAGAAGACCAGAGCGTTGAGACCATTGACGGGCCACCCCCATTGTAGGGGACACATATGCCAGCGGGCCCAATGGACCATGCTGGTGCAGGCCGCCATGAGGCCCAGAAAGTCCTGGGCAGGGCGCAGTTGCCCAACCAGAAATGATTAGGCAACGGAGGAAAGGACCTCAGCCCTGTCCGCCGGGAGCCGGGCTCTGGTTCGAAGACAGTTAAGCTCTGCCCCGATGAATTGAATCGCCTGCAATGGCATGAGTTCCGACTTGGCCTCGTTGATGAGGAGGCCAATCTGAGAGCAGACCTGGAGGGCCAGATCCCTGGACCGCTTCACCTCCAACCTGGAAGGAGCTGCAACCAGCCAGTCATCCAGGTAAGGGTACACCCGGACCCCTCGTCGCCGCAGAAATGCTGTCACCACTGCCATGCATTTGGTGAAGACCCTGGGAGCTGGAGAGAGGCCGAAGGGCATGGCCCAGAACTTGTAAAAAGATCCCTCTGCTCGAAAGCGGAGGAATAGCTGATGAGATGGACGGATTGGGACGTGAAAGAATGCATCCTGAAGGTCCAGAGAACAAAACCACACACCTAGTTCCAAGGATGGAATGATCCGAGCCAGAGTGACCATCCTGAAGGTGCACTGCCTTAGCAACTTGTTCAGGTCGTGAAGGTCAAGAATGGGGCGCCAGCCCCCCCATCCGTTTTTGGACCAGGAAGTACCTGGACACAAACCCTGGGTCTGAAGGAGGATTTGCCACCTCTCTGATCACCTCCTTCTGGAGAAGCAAGGCAATGTCGGCTCGACAAGCCAACAGAGAGGCTGGGGACCCCGCTGCCCCCTGTGGGGCGATGGCTCGATAGGGAGGGAACTGCTCGAATTCCAGAGGCAGACCCCTGCCCACCACGTCTAGCACCCAGCGGTCCATGGTGATAGCGGACCAGGTGGAAAGGAAGTGGCAGAGCCGTCCCCCCACTGAAGGAACCCGGGGAGGAGTGACGAGGTTGGGGTCAACACCCCTCAACCCGTCACTGGGCAGGCTTGGAGGAAGGGCCCGCTGAGGGACCTCCTGGACCCTTGCCTCCAGGTTTCCTACTGGAGGAAGCGGCAGACTTGGCCTTAGGGCGCCAAGTGTGTGTCTGCTGGCCCTGGTGCTGCTGCTGCTGGCGGCCTTTGTCCTTCTGGGCAGACGTGACTGAGTCCAAGGTGGAACTGGACTTCTCGATCCTCTGGAGAGGGCCTTCCACCCCCGGCCCGAGCAAGTCAGAGCCCAGGAAGGGAACGTCTGCCAGCTTGTGCTGGGTGTCCGCTATGAAGGAGGCGATCCGCAGCCAAGCTCCGTGGTGCATGGCCACTGCGGCCAGTACTGATCAGGCACAAGAATCACAAATGTCCAACGAAGTTTGGAGCTGTTATTTTGCCACCGCCCTTCCCTGATACCGCACCTGCTTGACCGTCATCTGAAGGTCAGCCGGGAGATGAGGAATCACCTCATCCAGGGAGCCCATGAGGGCGTGTGAGAAATGTGCTATCAGAAGTGCTGAGCTAGCCTGACGAAGGCCTACGGAGGAAGCAGCGTAAACCTTCCGCCCCACGTAATCCAGCTTCTTGGATTCCTTATCGGGCGGTTTGTCCACATCCCGAGCGTTCCTGGAGTGCTGGAAAACACTGTCGGTCACTAACCCCTCCGCAGAGGGGTGCTCTGAGAAACCGGAGAGTGAGCAGGTAGGGACTGCGTACTATCGGGCCATCCTGGCCGAAGGCGCGGGACAAGATGCTGGCCACTGCCACAACTTCAGGGCTGGGTCAACAATGGCTTCGGCCACAGGAAAGGCCTCAATAGGGGAATCCCTTGGTCCACTATCTCCGTGGGGATACTTGGTCCGCTTCTAAATGGGTTCGAGCTGCATCCCAGTGGACTCGAGACGAGGCGAAGCAAACCTAAAACGAGGGATGGGCTCTCGGCCCACCAACTGACCCCCACAGACATGAGGTCAAGCGGCCTGGAAAACAGGGAGGAGTCATCATCAGACTCCGAGGAGTCTGCAAACAGCTGCCGGGCACCTGAGCCATCCTCCACCTGCCGAGGTCGATTGGGAGTGAGGGTAACTGACAACCTGTGGGGCAAGCCCTGACCCAACCGAGAATCCTTGGTCGGGCCCCAGTTTTGGTTGTGGAGGTGGGGTTCCACCACAATGGGCAGAGCAGCGACTTCACCAAACAGCCGGTGCCAAGTCGACTCTCGGACCACCACGAGGGGTTGTTTTACCGCCCGGACAGACACTTAATGCCCAGAGAAAGCGACAGAGTCGGCTTATTCCCGGACAATAAGAGCTGCTACCACATTAAATCCTGCAGTGCCAACGAACTTGCACTAGAGCCTATCCTCCGAAGAGGACGACGAGGATGAGCAGCAATGCTGCTTCCACGGCAAGCCGAGACCGAGACCGATGTTGGCGGGAAATGGCTGGATCTGGAAGAGGACCGAGACCGAGACCTTCAGGGTTTCTGAGGGTGGGTCAGAGAGAGGAACGGGGAAACCCGCCCTTCCTTCGGTTCAGGGACCTTAACCGGGGACTCCGGCACAGGAAGCACAAGTTAGTCCTCAGTAATCACCAGGGGAACCGGTGAAGTAGAGTTGTCAGCATCACCAGTCGACAAACCGTCCGACAGGTCGAGAAAAATCTCGACCGCATCGACAGTTGTCTCAGCCTGCTGATCTGACAGGGACACCGTGAAGCCAGCGGCCTTAGCCGCAACCTCGACCGAAGTCGAAAGACGACGGTCCAGTGAAGGGGATCTCTCCCGCTCCCATGAATGTCGAAGGTGGGACGTACCGTTTGAGTCCTTCTTCTTGGACCGACTGGAATGTCCCGATGGCCCTTCTCCCTTGGTGGAGAGGGACTGGCAAAGCTCCTTAAATGACGCCGTGTAGGAGGAGCCCAAAGAGAGCGGGATAAATGCCGCAGCCGAGGAGGAAGAAGCAGCGGCCTGGGTTGCCTCCACCTCGAGGGTGATCATCTGCTCAAACTGTTCCGCGGAGCCCACTGCCTGCGACACCACCCAACGGGCTCCTTCGACTTGACCGGCGGATACCATTTTTCAGGGTGCCAAGAAGAAGTCGAGCAGCGTGGTCCTCCAAGACCGGGCCGATTAAGAGCTGCATACACCCGCAAGCCTGCGAATCGTGACCAAGCCCCAGGCAGTAGACGAACGCGGAGTGCGGATCGGTCCGGACATCTTCTGTCCACAAGGGCACCGATGAAAGCCGGAGTCAATTTGTCCATCACAGCTGTGAGGGAAGACGAAGATCAAGTCTCGTAAACTTTAAAATTAGTTTTGGGTTAACTGAAGAGTTTGGATCCAGGCCTAAAATGCAGAGCGCCAAGGAGGGAACCTGAGCTCCAAGCGTAAGGAAGATCTGGGCCATGGAGCGGAGCTGAGGGTTTTACCACCTGGGTGGGAGGAGCCTGCTTGAAGACCTTCCGCAACATTTAAAGTGGCAAGGAACCTGCCAATAAGAGTGGATTGAACAACATATCCATGTCCCTAGAAGTAGCATTTTCTTGGGAGGGAGACCCATCATGTCCAAAAGTCTGCCTCCTCATCCTCTTCAGCAGTCTCCTGAATGGAGAGATGTAGAGTGTCTACCATGTGCTGGACAAATGTGTAATGAGAGGAAAAGTCCTCCTGACCGTGTGAAGGGGAGCCAAATTCCTGGTCAGGGAACACATCAGGTTCTATGCCCTCCTTCTCCTCATCGCTGCCGTCTTCATAATAAAAACCTTGGTCTTGGTCTGTGGGAATTTGTGTGGGAGGACCAGAAGGGCTTCAAAAAGACTGCCCATAGCTTGAAAGATCTGACAAAGTTGCCAAGCCTTTGTCATTTCCTCAGGAGAATGCATATTTTGTTGTGACACTGGCATCTCCTTTGCTCTTCAGTGGGAGGGAAGTGATATCGCTTAGGTTTGTGTTTCTTTTAGCAGGCACTGGATCAAAACCTGCTCAGAATGCCATTTTGTTTGGCTTGGTCTAAATTATTTTGTCAGACTTATTCTCTAGGGGTCCTTAGAGGACCTATATTTAGATTTGTGATGAGTGGAGGACCCTTTTCAGAAGATTTCTTAGAGGGGAGGCAGAATGAGAAAATACAGGTTACTCACCTGTAACAGGAGTTCTAGGAATGGTATATGTTGTTCATCCACACTCATTGGCAGTATCCTTGCCTCTTAAATCTTGCCGGAAGGTCTTCAGCTTGCTCCTCCCACCCACCCGGGTGGTATAACTCGGCTCACCCTATGACGCCAGATCTGGCCCGCTGGAAGCTCAGGCTGTGCTCGCTCGGGAGGTCAGGAATGGTGGATGAACAACATATACCATTCCTAGAACTCCTGTTACAGGTGAGTAACCTGTATTTCTAGGACATGGATATGTTGTTCATCCACACTCATTGGCAGACTCCTAGCAGTTCTCCGGGAGGAGGAGGCAAAGCATACACCCCACATACTTACTTGGGAAAGAGAGCTGAGAACGAGGCCCACAAACCAGCATCCCGCGTGACTCAAGGCCGATGTGGTAGTGGGTAATGAAGGTGTTTGCTTGACTTCCAGGTAGCAGCCCTGCAGATTTCCTGGATAGGGACGTCCCTGGAAGCAGCCACCGCTGCAGCAGTATGGCGGGTAGAATGAGCTCTTATCCTCTGGGAGGCTCCATGCCCGCCAACTTATAGCGAGAATCTATGCAGGAGGTTACCCACCTGCTTATCGTCCGCAGCTGCAGGTCTGCCAGATGCGGCTTCAGCGTAGGTGACAAACAGCTGGCGAACCTCTCCCGAATTTCAGCCGTGCGCTCCTTATATAGCGTGCGCCCTTCTAGGAGTCCAGAGTATGGAGCCTATATTCGGCCTCCGGGTGGGATTGGGGTAGAACACCGGCAGAGTCAACACCTGGTTAAGGTGAAACTCCGACACCACCTTCGGAAGGAATTTCGGTGGGGCGCAGGACAACCTTGTCCCCGTGGAAGACCAGGTAAGGAGACTCGATGGAAAGCGCCTGGAGCTCTCCCATCCTTCTGGCTGACGTGATAGCCACCAAGAAGGCGGTCTTCCACGACAGGTGAGAGAAAGCACACCTGTGCATAGGTTCGAATGGCTTGCCCATGAGCTTTGCCAGTACCAGCAGTAGATCCCACGGAGGTGGGGGTTCCCACTGGAGGAAATGTGATCAAGGCCTTGAAAAGCGCCAGACCACCTTCTCCTCGCCACCGACTGCTGCCCCCCGCCCGGTAAGCAGAGATGGCTGCCAGGTGCACCCTTGGGTCGACCTAAGCCTCTTGACTAGAAAGGGACCATAAATAGTCCAAGATGCTTGCCAAGGAACAGGAGGAAGGGTCCAAGCCCTTGCCCTGACACCAAATGGAAAACCTTTTTCCATTTGAAGGCATAGCATTTTCTGGTCGACTCCTACGGACGCCTCAACTACATTGAGGACCTCGGCCGGAAGACCCAAGGCCTGGAACTTCTACGCCAGGAACCAGGCCGCCAGGTGCAGGATTGAAGGTCCGGATGGAACACCTTCCCTGATTGACTGAGAGCAGGTCCGGCGAAGCTGGAAGCTGCCGCGAGTCCTGGAGCTGAGACTGAGGAGATCTGGTACCAGAACTGGCGAGGCCAGTCTGGGGCTATCAGATCACTCCACGCCTTTGTCCCTCCTCGCCTTTGAGAAGCACCTGTGGATCAAGGGAAATGGGGGAAAGGCGAAAGAGGCCGGGGTCCATTGCTCGAGAAGGCATCCCCTGCAGCGAGCCCTGCTGAGGGCGCGGCATGGAACAGACTCAGCTAGCGTTCTCCATGGAGGCAAACAGGTCCACCTGAGGTGTGCCCCAAAGGAGAACAGATGCTGTACTACCTCGGGCAGGAAGACCACTAGTAGGATGCAGCCCCTATCCGGCTCAGGGCATCGGCCAGGGTGTTGGAGGCTCCTGCCACGTGAATGGCTAGGAGATCCGCCTCCAGGCTGCGCAACGAGTGACCAAATGCGGAGAGCTCTGCAGAAGCATGGAGCTGGCCCCGGCCTGGCGGTTTAGATAGTACATGGTCGCGGGTATTGTCCGCCTGGACTGGACCACTTGACCCCGGAGGAACGGAGCAAAGGCGGTGAGCTAGGCGGACCGCCGAGCTCCAGCAGGTTGATGTGGCATCGGGACTCCCCGGGGACCAGAGGCCATGAGCCCGGTGTTCCCCAGATGGGCACCCCAACCCATCAGAGAGGCATCGGTCGACAGAGACCGCTTGCCCGGGCGGATCGAACGGGATGCCCTCCTGCAAATGATCTGGAACGGTCCACCACTGGAGAGCGCTCACATCCCCTGTGTCACCGACAAGCTGGTCCAAGGGATCGCAAGCTGCCAGACCACTGGCTGGCCAGTCCCCACTGAAGGGACGGATGTTCCAGCGGCCCAACGGACCACGCCTGGTACAGGCCGCCATGAGACCCAGGAGGCGAGGGAAGTCCCGGCAGGGCGAATTGCCCAACCAGAAATGATCGGGCAAAGGAGGAAAGAATCGCCCTGTCCGCCGGAGCTCGCGCCTGGCTCAAGAGAGTCGAGCTGCGCCCTGATGAATAGAATCACCTGCTTGGCTCGAGTTCCGACTTGGCCTGCTGATAAGGAGGCCCAGTTGAGGCAGACCTGAGGGCCAGATCTCTGGACCACCCGCCTCCTTCCTGGAGGGAGCTGGCACAGCCAGTCGTCCAGGTAAGGGTACACCCGGGACCTCGGGCGCCCGCAGGGAATGCTGTCACCACTGCCATGCATTTGTGAAGACCCTGGGAGCTGGAGACAAGCCAAGGGCATGGTTGAATCCAGAGAGATCCTTCCGCCCGAAGCGAAGGAATCTCTGGTGAGACGGACGGATAGGGACGTGAAAAACGCGGCCCTGCAAGTCCAGAGAGCAGAACCACGCTGCTCCAAGGATGGTATTATCTGAGCCAGAGTGACCATCCTGAAGGTTCGAGACCTTAGGAACTTGTTTAGGCGTGAGGGTTCGAGAATGGGGCTCCGCCCCGTCCGTTTCGAACCAGGAAGTACCTGGACACAAACCCTGGGTCTGAAGGAGGTCCACCACCTCTCTTACCACCTCCTTCTGGAGGAGGAGAGCGATGTCGGCTCGACGAGCGCCAGTGAGGCTGGGGATTCCGGTCTCCGAGGCGGCGAGCTCTGGAAGGGTGGTGCCTGCTCAATTCCAGAGGCAGGCCTCTTCCCACCACCTTCAAGACCCACCTGTCCGTGGTAACAGCGGACCAGGTGGAACGAATGCCGGAGCCGTCCTCCACGGGGACCTAGGAAGTGACGGGGATGGGGCGACACCCCTCAGCCCGCCACTGGGCAGGCTTGGAGGAGGGACCGCCGAGGGACCTCCTGGGCCCTTCCTCCTGCCTCCTGTTAGAGAAGCCGGCGCTTGGGCTTGGGATGCCAAGGCCGAGCCTGCTGGCCAACGTGCTGGGCCGAGGCCGAGGGGCACAGAAGGACCTAAAGGGCTTAGGCTGTGGTTTCGCGGCCTTTGTCCTTCTGAGCCGGAAGAACCGAGTCAAGGTGGCATGGACTTCTCGATCCTCTGCAGGTGACCTTCCACCCAGGGCGAGAGGTCAGTCCCCAAAGGGAACATCCAGCCAACTTGTGCTGGGTATCCAGTAAAGGTGGATATCCTCAGCCAAGCCCCACGACGATAGCCACTGCAGCCGCCACCGATCTGGCACATGAGTCCCTATATCCAAAGCAGTTCGGAGCTGTTGTTTGGCCAATGCTCTGCCCTGGTCCCGCACCTGCTTAACCGTAGTCTGCAGATCAAGGGAAGATGAGGGATGACCTCATCCAGGGAGCCCAACAGGGCATGAGAAAATGTGCCATGAGGACGGCCGAACTGGCCTGGCAGGCGAGAGACGAGCGAGACTTTTTCGCCCGAACGTAGTCTTCTGGACTCCTGTCAGGAGATTTGTCCACATCCCTGGCGCTGCCGGGCGCTACCGAAAACGCTGTCGGTAACCAACCCTCAGCAGAGGGGTGTCTCAAAACCGGACAAGGAACCGGGGACCGGGATATTCCTGGCCATCCTGGCCGAAGGCGCAGGGCAGGAAGCAGGGGCTGCCAAAGTTCCAGTGCGCGGACCCACTATGGCCTCGGCCACCGAAAGGCCTCCGTCGAGAATCCCTCGGTCCAGAATCTCCGTGAGAGGACACCTGGCCCGCTTGGAACGGGTTCGAGCTCCATCCCGGTAGACTCCGAGATGAGCCGAAGAGTCCTCAGGAAGGGACGACGGGCTATCGCCCATTGACTGACCTCCTGAAGACTCAAGTCCAGTCGCTTGGAGAAGAAGGAGGAATCATCTTCGGACTCGGAAGAGTCCTCGAAGAGCTGCCTCTGGCCTGGAGCCACCCTTCACCTGCCGAGGTCGCACGGGAGTGAGGGTAACTGACAGCCGATGGGGTAAACCCCCAGCCTAATCGATGAATCCTGGTCGGAGCCCCACTGGTGGCTGTGGAGGGCGGAGGTTCCACCGAATCGGTGGAGCAGCTGGTTTTAGCCGAACAACCGCCTGGGTATAAACTCCTCGGACGTCGAGGAGTTGTATCAACGTTCCGATGACAGTTACTTAATGGCCGGGGATCGAGTCGGCTTATTCCCCGCCAGGAGGAGCTGTTGCAACATAAGGTCTCTCGTGACTGCCGACGCATTTACGCCAAGCTTCCCTCATCCGCAGGAGGAGGACGAGGACGAAGCGGCGACGCTGGCCATCGGTGCCGGCAAAGAACCGCCTATGACGGAGGGAACGCTGGACCGCCGAAGAGGTCCGAGACAGAGACCGAGAGTCCCGAATTTCCGGGTCGGTGCGGGAGGTGTCGGCGGAACCGCACTCGCCGCTCGGAAGGTCCATCCGAGGGCTCCGGAACCGGAGGCACAGACGAGCGCAGGGATCCTCAACTCCTCCGGGGAACCGGGAGAGGGAATCTCGGCTGCTAAAGGCGACAGCCCGTCCAATGGGTCGAGAAAATCTCGACTTCATCAGTGGGAGTCTCGGTCAACTGACCTGACGGGGACACCGTGAGGCCAGGGTCAAGCGGCCGGTCGAATCGAAGTCGACGGATCGACGGCCGGGAGAGGGACCTTTCCGCCTCCCAAGAGCGCCGACGAGGGACTACCCTTGTCCTCTTTTGGACCGAGAATAAGGTCCAGCAGGCGCAGGCCCTTCTCCTTTAGTGGAGAGGGACAGACAAAGCTCTTAAAAGAAGCGCGTAGGAAGAACCCAGAGAGAGCGGGATAAATGCCGCGTCGAGGAAGATACCGCCTGGCGCCGCCTTCTTCGAGGGCTACCATCCGCCGAGCTGATCCGCCGAGCCCGCCGCCGCGACACCGCCAACCGGGCCTCCTTGACTTCACCGGAGGGAACGCTTCGGGACGGCCCAGCGTAATCGGGCAGCACGGCCTCGAGGATCGAGACGAGAAAAAGATGAGCACAGGTCGCAGCCCGCGGTCGCGGCTCAAGGCCTAAGTAGACACATCGCGGAGTGTGGATCCGTCTGGAGACATCTCTCGCCCGCATGGGCATCTCCAACCGGAGTCGATTTGTCCATCGAGCAGCGAGGGATCAAGACTGAAGTCTTTTGCAGATTTTACTTTTAAATCCGCAAACGGAGAAATAGGAACCAGTCGCAAACGCAGAGCGTTAAGGAGGGAACCTGAGCTTCCAAGCGGTAAGGAAGATCTGACGTCATGGGGCGGAGCCGAGAGTTATACCACCCGGGTGGGTGGGAGGAGCAAGCTTGAAGACCTTCCGGCAAGATTTAAAGCGGCAAGGATACTGCCAATGAGTGTGGATGAACAACATATCCATGTCCCTAGAACCATTATTTCTAGTCTTTTGGCTCTTTTCTTAACTGTTTTAGAGCAAAATTTAGTGCAAAGTTCACAGTTAACAGAAGCATGAGTTAGACCCAAACAGCTTAAGTAAAGACTGTGGCTGTCCGTCTTGGCCAGGATTTTAAAACAGAATGACATTTTTAAAACCTGTAGGTCCAGTTCTCTTTTTAGGTCTATTTGACATGCCAGTATCGTCAGAAGACTTAAAATTTGGTTCCCAATAGGGGGGAAAAACCTTTATGGTCAGGAACCATGAGAATCGGTTCCAAAAACAGAAAATATACAAGAAAAGTAAGAGCTAAACGTGGGTCCCTCAAAAACAAGGGAACCGCTAAGAAACTGAAGTTTAAATATTGAAAACTGAGATTTTTTACCATAGAAAGAAGTTTTCTAGTCAGGAAAAAAGTGAAGAAACTGCGACAAAAACCCATGTTAGAGTAAGTTTCCTTGGTTCCTCGGAAACGGCACCAAAATAGTGAAAACCACTAAAAAAAACACTAAAGGCAGCAGAAACTACAGAAATAAAACAATTTTATAAGAAAAAACTTCTTCAAGCAATGAGGAATGGAGAGAGGTCCGGGGTCAACTTGTCCAGTCAGGCAGAGAAATGAATCTGACTCGCTAGCAGCAGCATTGACTGGCTAATGCCCAGCCATCATTAGCATAAGTTCTGTCTCCAGGGCAGCTGAACCCAGCTTGCAGCACTGCAATAGTCAAGCATAATGAGGGATTCCTGGGGTGAGAAAAAGGCAGTTTCTCTAGCCATATCTATAAAGGGATATGCAGAGGACCTCTAGTAACCTCAATGCAGTGGGGAGCCACGAGTGAGGTTGCAAAGGTCAATGACAACGAATCCACATAAATGCTTTATCACACAAGTTACCTCCGCATATTCCATTTATGTGACAGGGCAGGAGTTTGCATGATGGGTTATTCTAAGCCTAAAGCTTATTTTTACTTTTTAAATTAATAAAGAATCTGGGTCTTTTTAATATCTTGGTGGTTGTCTGTCCTTTGTGTACCTTGTTGCTATGGGCGTTGCTAAGGAGTGGCATCACGACACTTGCATTGATGCTACTACGTAGCAGCTGACTGGTGTTTTAGCCAAGGAATTGATTTTGTTTTTGTGGAAAATGGCGGCACCGCTTAGCGAGACAGGCTAGGGTGCATGCTGAAGCCTGCTCTCATAGTTTTGATAAAAATAAATTAAAAAAAAAAGTTTTAATGTTGTGGCTGAGTTTCCAGAATGCCGGTTTCAGAGGAGTGAGCAGTTCTGAGATCGCAAAGTCCAGCATCATGCTACAGGATAATTCTCCGAGAACGATGTTGAGACGAATGAGCACCGGCAGCCTGTGGGAGTGAGATCAGGTGGGGTATCGCTGCGAAGAAGGAAAGTTAGTAAAAATAAATAAATAAATAAGCAAAGTGAAGAAAAATGTTGCAGTCTGAGATGATGAGCAAGGAGGCGGGCCAGCAGTGAGTGAATGTGTGTGTGTGTGGGGGGGGAGAAGCTGGCAGTGCTGTAGAAGTGGTAAAGAAAGAAAAACTGTACTCTCCTTTTCTGTAACAGCAGCATCTTAGGAAGTGAACTGAAAGCACCACGGGGGGGGGGGGTGATGTAGAAACTGTGTGTATAAATAAATTTATACACACAGTGACTCAGATAAATGAATTTATCACACTCTTTTTACATGGAAGCCTGTTGCATAAATATATTTACATTACAACAGAGCTTTTTGTTATATCAAATAAATGTTATCAATATACTTTTTCCACAACAAAGTATATTGATATACTTTTTTATTATCAACGTGGAAAATTTCATGACAGCTTTAAAAAATAAAATAAAAAAAGAAGACATTTTTTGACACTTTTTTTTTTTTTTTCCTATTATTTTTTTTTGTCCACCTGAGAGTCTGGCAGGTGGCTCCAGTCCTGCCTCGGAGAGAGACTCAGTCTCCGGCCGCACCGTTCTCCCGTCTGACACCCCAATCCCCACGGGTTTACTTGGCTTCCCCACCCGGAGCAAAATCCAGACATCAGGGGCCAGGAATGGGGCGCCAGGCAGCCACCGCGGAGCCTGCCAGCTTCTTTCCCTCCAGTTATTACTGCTGCCCCCGGATGGAGTATATTGGCGATGTGCCTCGGCTTGCATCTCCCTGGCTGGCGCCAGAGGGCGATCAGCGAGCAGGGCAGTCAGCCTCCCTCCTCGAGAGAGGAGGCAGTCCTGGACGCTCAGTCCTCTCTCTCCTGCCGACTCCCAGTAGCCGGGCTTGTTCCCAAACCGAGTCGCGGTCGCAGGGTGTAGCGTCAGTGCCTTAACCTCCAGCACCACCGGCCGGCTTTGCACTTTTCTGAAGTCTGGTATAAGTCACTATAATTTAATTAGCTAAGTGCATATAATTTAATTAGTATCTATGTAACTGTAATACCCACAAACATTCATGCTATACCTTAAATTAGATGGCGAACATTCCAGTCTCCAACCCAGCAGTACCAATTCCTCCTCGCTTTTTCACTCGTGAAAGCGTTGGAAGATAACAATATGTGCAGGTTTCTTCTAGGCTGTGGCAAAGATACTCACCACTGTATTTTATACACCTTAGACCTCCTCTCCTCATATCAGAGTCAGTTACAGCCATCCTCCATGATGAAACACAGCATCAACTGTAGAACTGAATATAACAGTAAGGAACCACAGGAAGCGTGCTCACTCAGTAGGGACTGCTGGTAAAGGCATTAACTCTCACCAACTTCACAGAAAACCAGTGCACACCTCTAGCTGTAGTAAATGCAGTATGCTTTTATTGCTAAGTTACAAAAATCCACAGGCACAGAGCAACAATCCTGATAGTCAAAAAAAAAAAAAACATTTTTATATTTTCCTCCAGCGGGACAACTGCCTACCTTGGGCCTTGTGAATGAACTCTCACCCGTAACCCAGCCCTAGTGTCCTTCAGAGGCCAGCCCCTAGTTACCTGTGGCTTCTCCGATACCTTCACATGGATCAAGCATGGGGACTTCCAGAGAGGTGAGCAGGCCACTGCATGCTGGGAGGTTGGGACTTTGTGCTGCCACGCCCCTCCCTTTCTTGATCCCCCGATGTGGCTGTTGTTGGGGGTTGTCAGACAATGTATAATGACCCAAGAAAATACTGCTCATAGGACCCACCAAAGAGATGCTAGAACAGGCGTCATGTCATACCATGCCTGCCCTCCTCCCTCCCTCCCTCCCAGAGTCAAGCGCACCACCTTCAAGACTATTCTGTCCAGGAGTTGGAACTGTGACGTGAACATGGGTCTCATGCAAAACACATGACTGCAGTTCCTAGCACCAAAGGGCCAGGTGAGTCACCAATTTAAATCATCTGGCATAAACTCTTTTTAAAAAGTCTTAAACTACCTGATGATGTACTCATATCCTCGCTGATAGGACCTCGTTCAAAACTTGCTGCTGAAAGAGGTACCATCTGTTCTGCCTGAACCACCTTCAGATGCTCGAGAAAGCTTCAGTGTTCTCTTTTTAGCCAACAGTAACAATTCTCCCAGTCTCACACTCCATGTGCTTGATTTTCTATCTACAAAAGAAATACAATTTTAATTATCATCATTCACCTGTATTTTGTACTTTAGATTTAGAAAAGGCAAAAATTGCTCCTACATTTGTTGAATTTTGTAAAATTAACCATGAAGTGTCGTGATCAAAAAAATGTTTCTTACAGATTGCTCTTTTTGAATAATATAACTGATACAGATTTGGCTTATTCCAAATTTTGCTCTATTTTTTCCGAAATTTGTAACTCCCGTTAGAAAAAACTAAGGGTTTAAGGGAAGAATAAATAAATGGGTTATGAAGTAATTGACTGAAATGTTCTGTAGATGTAATAAGTGTTGGAAGGATTTTAGGAAGAATAGGGATCCTAGTCTCTTAATTTAATATAAGCGATTAAGGAACAAATGTAAAACTGCCTGTAGGAAAGCAAAGATTAATTGAAAAAAAAAAAACTACAAATGAGTAATTTGGGTAATTCAAAAAAAGTATGGCAAACTCTAAATCAAATGTTGGGTAGAGGTAAAAATAATTCCCATATTACAACAGAACTGAATAATGAACTAATTGAGACCCCAATTAAAGTAGCAGGCTATTTAACAATTTTTTTTAGTAATCCGGAGGATCTGAGAAAAAAATGTTGATGCTCAAGACTTAGTTCCTTTACAACCCAATGTTAAGGACGTTCCCTGGTGTTCCGGCAACCCCATGTCAAACTCATAATTTTTTGGCCAGTATATGGTGGTCCTCTAAGCATTTAAAATCAACAATAAAAAACATGGGTTACCATGCTTGTTTTTCAGTTATATGGTGAGACGTAATCCATCTTTATGGGAAAAATCTGTAAGGGGTTAAATTGTATAGTTACAGCACCACTGTTTTAGGTGTCAACATGAGTGTAAAAGGAAAACTGAAACAAGGATACAGATTGGTCATTACGCTTTGCTTCATTTTCTTCCACAGATGCAAAAGTAAATAGTAAATTACCAACAAGATGACACCCTCTTGAACTAGCTAGGGAGTGCAGCTAGCCCAGACAGAGGAGGAGAAGGATCTGGGTGTGCTCATTACTGGGTCAATGAACAACTCGGCACAATGTAGGAAGGCAGCTGCAAGGGCCAACAAAATGCTGGGTTGTATTGCAAGGGTATATCCTCGGGAGGAGGAGGTGATTCTGCCACTGTATAGGTCATTAGTTCAAGACCACACCTGGGTATAAAGTGCAGTACTGGCGATCCGTATCTGAAGAGGGACATTAAGTTACTGGAGGGGGTGCAGCACAGAGCGACAAAGATGATCAAGGGGCTGGGGGACTTATCATACGAGAGGAGGTTCAAGGAGTTGAACATGTACTCACTGGAGGAGAGGAGAGACAGGGGTGACATGATTGAAACCTTTAAATACATGAAAGGAATAAACAAGACAGGTACAGAGGGGCTGTTCAAAGTAAGGGAGAGAAGGGCCACCAAGGGCCATGATATGAGACTGGAGCGAGGAAGGTTCAGGAGGAAGATGAGGAGACACTTTTTTACAGAGAGGGTGGTGGCTGGGTGGACTGCGTTACCTGCTGAAGTGGTATGCAGTAGAACAGTGGACTGCTTCAAATGAGGATGGGACAGGACAAGGGGGAGGGTTAATGAAGGGGAAGGGTGGAAGGGAAGGGCAGCTGCAGAATAAGGGGTGCTAGCTGCACATTCGAGCAGACTTGATAGACCTCTAGGCCTTTATCTGCTGGCAAATTTTGTATGTTCGTAAAAATGCCAAAAATGTGGGAAATATGTATATACAGGTTACTCACCTGTAACAGGAGTTCTAGGAATGGTATATGTTGTTCATCCACACTTATTGGCAGGTTCCTTGCCGCTTTAAATCTTGCCGGAAGGTCTTCAAGCTAGCTCCTCCCACCCACCCGGGTGGTAAAACTCTCGGCTCCGCCCCATGGCGCCAGATCTGGCCGCTGGAAGCTCAGGTTAGTCGAGCCGGGAGGTTCAGGATTAGATGAACAACATATACCATTCCTAGAACTCCTGTTACAGGTGAGTAACCTGTATTTCTAGGGACATGGATATGTTGTTCATCCACACTTATTGGCAGACTCCTAGCAGTTCTCCGGAGGAGGGAGGCAAGGCACACCCCCTACATACTTACTTGGGAACAGAGATTGGAGAGCGAGGCCCCAAACCAGCATCCCGGCGTGACTCAAGGTCGATGGCAGTGGGAAATAAAGGTGTGTGCTGACTTCCAGGTAGCAGCCCTGCAGATTTCCTGGATAGGGACATCCTGGAAGCAGCCACCGATGCAGCAGTATGGCGGTAGAATGAGCTCTTATCCTCTGGGAGGCTCCATGCCCGCCAACTCATAGCAGAGATTTATGCAGGAGGTGACCCATCTGCCTATACATCCGCTTAGCTGCAGTCTGCCAGGTGCGGCTTCAGCATAGGTGACAAACAGCTGGCGAACCTCTCCCCGATTTCACCGTCGCTCCTTATAATAAGCGAGCTCTTCAGGGTCCAGAGTATGGAGCCTATATTCGGCCTCCGAGTGTGATTGGGGTAGAACACCGGCAGAGTCAACACCTGATTAAGGTGAAACTCCGACACCACCTTCGGAAGGAATTTCGGGTGGGGGCGTAGGACAACCTTGTCCCTGTGGAAGACCAGGTAAGGAGACTCGATGCTAAGCGCCTGGAGTTCTCCCATCCTTCTGGCTGACGTGATAGCCACCAAGAAGGCGGTCTTCCACGACAGGTGGGGGAGACCACACCTGTGCATTGGTTCGAATGGCTTGCCCATGAGCTTTGCCAGTACCAGCAGTAAATCCACGGAGGTGGGGGTTCCCTCACTGGAGGAAATGTGATCAAGGCCTTTGAAAAGCGCCGACCACTTTTCTCGCCACTGACTGCTGACCGCCCGCCGCCCGGTAAGCAGAAATGGCTGCCAGGTGCACCTTAAGGGTCGTCGACCTAAGCCCTTGACTAGATAGGGACTATAGATAGTCCAAAATGCTTGCCACAGGACACAGAAAGGGTCCAACCCTTTTCCCTGACACCAAATGGAGAACCTCTTCCATTTGAAAGCATAGCATTTTCTGGTGCGACTCATACGGGCAGCCTCAGCGACATTGAGACCACGTCGGAAAGACCAAGGCCTGGAACTCTAGCAGCTCAGGAACCAGGCCGTCAGGTGCAGGGATTGAAGGTCCGATGAACACCTTCCCTGATTGACTGAGAGCAGGTCCGGGCGAGCTGGAAGCTGCAGCGGAGTCCTGGAGCTGAGACTGAGGAGATCTGGGTACCAGAACTGGCGAGGCCAGTCTGGGGCTATCAGAATCACCTGCGCCTTGTCCCTCCTCGCTTTCAGCAGGACCCTGTGAATCAGGGGAACAGGGGGAAAGGCGTAAAAGAGGCCCGGGGTCCACGGCCTCGAGAAGGCATCCCCCTGCAGCGAGCCCTGCTGAGGGGGGCCGGCATGAAACAGCCTCAGCTTCTGCCTTCTCCTGAGGCAAACAGATCCACCAGAGGGTGTGCCCCAGCGGGAACAGGTCTTGTACTATCTCCGGCAGGAGAGACCACTCGTGCGATGCAGCCCCTATCCGGCTCAGGGCATCGGCCAGGGTGTTGGAGGCTCCTGCCACATGAATGGCCAGGAGATCCGCCTCCAGGCTGCGCACTAGTGACCAGATGCGGAGAGCTTCCTTGCATAGAGGCAAGGAGCGCGTCCCGCCCTGGCGGTTTAGATAGTACATGGTCGTGGTATTGTCCGTCTGGACTCGGACCACTTGACCCCTGAGAAACGGAGCAAAGGCGGTGAGAGCTAGGCGGACCGCACGGAGCTCCAGCAGGTTGATATGGCATCGGGACTCCCGCGGGGACCAGAGGCCATGCACTCGGTGTTCCCCCAGATGGGCACCCCAACCCATCAAAGAGGCGTCGGTCGTTAGGGAGACCGTCGGCTCGGGGCGGACAAACGGGATACCCTCCTGCAGATGAGACGGAACGGTCCACCACTGGAGAGCGTTCCACATCTCCTGGGTCGTCCACACACGCTGGTCCAGAGGATCGCAACGCTGTGACCACTGACTGGCCAGTCCCCACTGGAGGGGGCGCATGTGCCAGCGTGCCCAACGGACTACGCTGGTACAGGCCGCCATGAGACCCAGAAGTCACAGGAAGTCCCGGGCAGGGCGCGATTGCCCAACCAGAAATGATTGGGCAAAGGAGGAAAGAACCTCGCCCTGTCCGGCTGGAGCCGTGTCTGGCTCAAGAGAGTCGAGCTCTGCCCCGATGAAGGATATCACCTGCTCGCTCGAGTTCGACTTGGCCTCGCTGACCAGGAGGCCCAGTTGAGAGCAAACCCGGAGGGCCAGATTTCTGGACCGCCCACCTCCAACCTGGAGGCTGCTATCAGTCGTCCAGGTAAGGGTACACCTGGACCCCTCGGCAGCAGAAAGCTGTCACCGCCATGGCGCATTTGGTGAAGACCCGGGAGCTGAAGAAAGACCAAAGGGCATGGCCTGGAACTCGAAGAGGGATCCCTCCGCTCTGAAGCGGAGGAATCTCTGATGAGACGGACGGATAGGGACGTGAAAGAACGCGTCCTGGAAGTCCAGAGAACAGAACCACACGCCGTGTTCCAGAGATGGTATTATCTGAGCCAGAGTGACCATTCTGAAGGTTCGAGACCTTAGGAACTTGTTCAGGTCTGTAGGTCTAAGATGGGCGCCAGCCCCATCCGCTTCGGGACCAGGAAGTACCTGGACACGAACCCTGGTTCTGATGGAGGGTCCTCATCTCTCTTTATCACCCCTTTCTGAAGGAGGAGGCGTGTCATTTCCGGCGAGCCTGTAAGAGATGGGACCCTAAAAGCCTGCGGCAACGGCTCTAAGGATGGAGCCTGCTCAAATCGAGAGGCAGGCCTCTTCCCACCACTCTCAAAACCCACCTGTCCGTGGTAACAGCGACCAGGCGGAAAGGAAGTGTTGAGCCTCTCAATGGGGAACTAGGACTAGGTGACGGGGATGGGGTGACACCCTCAGCCCGTCACTTAGCAGGCTTGGAGGAAGGACCGGCCTGGGGACCACCAGGGCCTTTTCCTCCTTGCTTCCTAATGAGGAAGCTGATGGCTTGGCTTGGAATACCAAGGTCTAGCCTGCTGGCCCTGACGCTGTTGTTGGGCGGGCATGCAGCGGGAGTAGAGGACGAAAGGGCTTAGGCTGGGGCTATGACCCTTGTCCCTCTGCGTGAGCGAGACCGAATCCAGGGTGGCACTGATTTTTCGATCCTCTGAGGTGGCCTTCCACTCCAGGGTCAAGAGGTCTGTTCCCAGGAAAGAACGTCCGCAGCTTGTGCTGGTATCCGCGGGTGCGTGGATATACGCAGCCACGCCTGGCCGACGCATGGCCACAGCGGCCGCCACCGACCGGGCACATGAGTCTCCTATATCCAGAGCAGTCTGGAGCTGCTGTTGGCTACTGCCCAGCCCTGATCCCGCACCTGCTTGACCGTAGTCTGCAGGTCGGAGGAAGATGAGGACAGCCTCATCCAGGAACCCAACAGGGCATGGGAGAAATGTGCCATGAGGACGGCGAACTGGCCTGGACGAGAGAGAGAGGCAGCACACACTTTCCGCCCGGAGTAGTCCAATTTCTTGGACTTTTGTCGGGCGGTTTGTCCACGCCCTGGCATTACCGCACGCTCGAAAACACTGTCCGTGACCAGCCCTTCAGCCGAGGGGTGTTCAGAAAACCCGGACAGAGAGCCAGTAGGGACCGCATACTTCCTGGCCATCCTGGCCGAAGGCGCAGGACAGGAAGCCGGACGCTGCCAAAGTTCCAGGGCCGGCCCGACAATGGCTTCGGCCACTGGAAAGGCCTCCGTGGGAGAATCCCCTCGGTCCAGAATCTCGGTGAGGGGATATCTGGCCCGTTTGGATACTGGTTCAAGCTTCATCCCAGAGGATTCTGAGATGAGCCTAAGAAGTCCCAGGAAGGACGAAGGGCTATCGTCCACTGACTGCCCCCCAGAGGACTCCAAGTCAAACGCCTGGAGAACAGGGAGGAGTCATCCGACCCGACGAGTTGTCGAATAGCTGCCTGGAGCCTGAACCACCTCCACTTGTCGAGGCTTGTCAGGCGTGAGGTGACCGACAGCCTATGGGGAAGGCCCTGGGCCAACGCGACTCTTTGTCGGTGCCCCAGCTGTTGGCTGAGGTGGAGCGGTTCCACCACAATTGGTGGGCAGCTGGAATAGGCCGACAACTGGCCTAGGAACAGGTTCCTCGACCACTACCTGGTCGGTGGCAACCACTTAATGGCCGGGAAGAGGCCTGAGCCGCTTATTGGCCAGAAAAATTGTTGCCACATGAGGTCCTCGATTTTCAAGCAGCTTCACGCCGAGAGCTCCCTCCCCGTCCGAGGAGGAAGAAGAAGAGGAAGAGTGGCGATGACGCTGCCGCGGTGTTGAGACCGAGACCGCTCATATCGACGGAGCGGCTGGACCGCCAAGATGTCCGAGACCGAGACTCTCGGCTAGGCCGAGGTCGGTGAGGCGGGGAGCCGAGGATCGGCAATCCCCTCGGTTCGGACGACATAACCGACAGCTCCTGAGTCACAGGTACGGATGAGCCGACGGTATCCTCAGTCCTCACCGGGGGAACCGGGATTCTCGGCTTCTCCAGCCGACAACCCGTCTAACGGGTCGAGAAAAATCTCTACCACGTCGGCGGGAGTCTCAGTCACCTGGCCTGACGGGGGCACTGTGAAGCCAGTGGCCGAGGCCGAAAATTCGACCGAAGTCGATTGTCGACAAGGGAGGGATCTTTCCCACTCCCAAGAGCGCCGACGATGAGACTTACCCTTAGACTTCTTCGGTCGATGAAACGGACTCGAAGAAGTAGGACCCTCGCCTTTTGTTGAGAGGGTCAAGCAAAGCTCCTTAAAGGAAGCTGAATATGAGGTCCTGTTGATAGAGGAACGAAAGTCGCAGAAGAGGAAGCATGCCTTGGCCGCTGGTTCTCGAAGCCACCAACCTTCTATTGTTCGGCGGATCCTCGAGCCGCGAAACCGCCAGTCGGGCCTCTTTGGATTTGACCGAGGAAATCTTCTTCGGGCCTTCAGATGTAACTGGCAGCGGGTCCCGAGGGACGAGACCGAGAAGGAGGAACACGGCCTGCAAGCCCGCGGGTCGGCTCCTGGCTAAGGCACAAACGACGGGAGTGCGGGTCCGCCCCTAGACATCTTCTGCCCACAGGGACATCTCCAAAATCCGAGAGTCGATTTGTCCATCGCAGCCCATGAAGAAGAAGACCGAGAAGGTAAAGTTATAAATTTTTTTTTTTTTAAACTGAAGGATTTTAGGCCCAAAACTTAATCGCAGAGCGTTAAGAAGGGAACCTGAGCTTCCAAGCGGTAAGGAAGATCTGGCGTCATGGGGCGGAGCCGAGAGTTTTACCACCCGGGTGGGTGGGAGGAGCTAGCTTGAAGACCTTCCGGCAAGATTTAAAGTGGCAAGGAACCTGCCATTAAGTGTGGATGAACAACATATCCATGTCCCTAGAAATATTGTTATGCATCAAACCATCAAAATCCATGTCATTTTCATAAAACTTTTTTGACAGAGGTAGAATGTGGTTGTGAATGTAGCAAAAGAAAGAGATATAGGGGGTCACCATGCTGCTTTTGGTTATATCTGCTTTTGAAGTTGCAGTTTCAGAGCTGGTCAGCCAAGGACAAAAAATATTAAAAATCTCAATAAAAAATAAAATTTGCCAGAAATCTAGTCAAACAATTCAAAGTATATGCAGAATGACAAAAATTATAATATAAATGAAACAGAATAACCAAAGACAGAAAGACATTTATGTACAGTAAATTGTCTTGAATGATGTCACTGGCTGCAATTGTGAGAGCAAATTTCTTTGTGGCCATTCTGTAGATATCTGTAGCTGGCATGACATAATAGGATAAATCATTATTTTAATAATGCTTTCATATATTTAAAAATGTACTTGAGCCAGTAAACAGTCCTGAAAAGGTTTTTGGCTACGTCAGAAAAATGGGAATTTGCAACACCAGGGAACTTTCTCACACTAACTGTGGTTACGGATTATATATTAAAAAGCAGCCCTGAACCCTCTATTGGCTTGGATCAAACTGATTTTAGGTTAATTAAAATGGCCAGTTCCTCTATTTCATTCCCCCTTACTCTCCTATTTAATTATTCCCAGTGTCAAGGTAAATTTCACAAATGTTAGAAAACAGTCACTATGAAACCAATTTATAAATCTGGATCCAAGAATATCTTATCTAATTATTGTCCGATCTCCCTACTCCGACCTTTATTAAAACTACTTGAGAAAATTGTCTTTGAGTAGGTGAATGACTGTCTTCTTAAGCATGCTCTTTTGTCTGAGATTCAGAAGGGCTCACGGGTTATAATAGTGTGATGACATGAGTAAGGTTCATTGACTATGTCCACGGGACCCTGTATAAGGGCTCCATGTGGCATCAGTCTTCGTGGACATCACCAAGGCCTTGACCTGGTTGACCATGAGCTTTTGCTTTGTTCTATGTTCAGTCAGGGTTTTCAGTTGATTCGGTTCTTTAATTTAGAAGCTATTTACAAGGGAGATCCTACTGTACTGTTACTGAACAGGCTTAATCTAACCTTAGGGAGATCAGTTGTGGAGTCCCTCGAGGCTCTTTATTGGGCCCTTTATTATTTTCTGTTTTTTGGAACTCTATGCATTTGGCTTGTTCTTCATCTAATTTAACTTTGTATGCAGATGATGTTGCTTTGTTTGGTTCTGATAGAGATTTTGACAGTTTACAAAAGAACTCTCCAAAGTGATTATAATCATATTCATAACTGAGTTTCTAGCTCACAAGTCACTTCTTAATAAAAAAAAAAAATCTATGGTTTTCACGTCCTAGTAAATCACTGTATCATGGTATTCAGATTTTTGAATTAAATGGGCTTCTTATTGATAGTGTGGATAGCTTTTGTTATTTGGGTATTACTTTGCATAGGAATTTTTCTTTTGACCTTCATGTTACTTAGCGTATAAAGGTGACACATGATAGATGGGCATGTTATATATAATGAACCAGTTGGGCATGTTATATATATAATGAACCAGTACTTGGTTCCTGAATATCGAAGGTTATTGGCTAACAGCTTGCTTTTTTCAAAACTTCATTATGGGAGTATTTTTTATCTTTACTTGACGGATAACCTCTTCAGTAGGCTAAATATTCTCTATAATTCTATTTCTAGGTTTGTAACTGGGTTGAGGAGTCCAGCTCATCACCGTTTGCTTTACAGTACAATGGGATGTCTTCCACTCAAACAACGGACTGAATTTAAAGCTTTGACGTTTTTGCATAAAACTGTGCTTGATCTCATGCCCACCACTATAAGTGAAAAATTCTCTAGATGTGTCAATGCCTTTTCGACAAGATCACAATATAAATATGTATTTTCCATTCCTTGCTTTACATAGATACTATAGCCCACCAAGTCTGCCCATTTGAGCTTGCAAGTTCCCTTTACGTTTTTCTAGAAGTCTGTTGCCCCTTACCCTTGACCTTCAGGATCCCCTTAGGTCTATCCCAGGCATTCTTAAATCCCGTGACTGTTTCAGCCCCACCACTTCCTCTGGCAGGGTATTCCACTTGTCCACCACCCTTTCTGTGAAGAAATTCTTCCTCATGTTTCCTCTGAATCACCCTCCTTCCAACTTCATCCTATGCCCTCTAGTCCTGGAACATCTTTTTCGCAGGAAAAAAAAAAGTTACTCACCTGTAACAGTAGTTCTAGGAGTGGTATATGTTGTTTATCCACACTCTTTGGCATGTCCCTTTCCCCTTTAAGATCAGCCGGAAGTCTTCAAGCTGGCTCCTCCCACCCATCCGGGAGGTATATATCTCGTCTCCGCTCCATGACGCCAGATCATAGCCCGCTAGAAGCCAGGTTGTGTGCGTATGCAGCCAGGGAGGTCAGGTGGGTCCGTGTGGATGAACAACATATACCACTCCTAGAACTACTGTTATAGGTGAGTAACCTGTTTTTCTAGGATCATGGATATGTTGTTCATCTTCACTCTTTGGCAGACTCTTAGCAGTTCTCCGGGAGGAGGGAGGCAAGGCGCACACTCCCTACTTAGGGAACAGAGATTGAGAAACTGAGGCCCCAAAACCAGCATCACGGCATGACTAAAGATCGATGTGGTAATGGGTAATGAAGGTGTTTGCTAACTTTCAAGTAGCAACCCGCAGATTTCCTGGATAGGGATGTCCATGGAAGCAGCCACCCGATGCAGCGGTATGGCAGGTAGAATGAGCTCTTATCCCTCTGGGAGAGCTCCTTGCCCGACAACTCATAACACAGACCTATGCATGATGTAATCCATCTTGCAATAGTCTGTTTTGCTGCAGATCTGCAGAAGCAGCTTCAGCGTGAGTGACAAACAGCTGGTGACTCACCCCAAATTTCCGCCGTCCTCTCCTTATAGTAGGAGAGAGCACGTCTCAGGTCCAAAGTATGGAGCCTGGACTCAGCCTCCGAGGTGTAATCAGGGTAGTATACCAGCTGAGTCAACACCTGGTTAAGGTGAAACTCTGACACTGCCTTCAGAAGGAATTTCGGGTGGGAGCGTTGGACAACCTTGTTCCTGTGGAAGACCAGATAAGGGGAGTCCACCGAAAGTGACTGGAGCTCCTCTGACCTTCTGGCAGACGTGATAGTCACCAGGAAGGCCGTCTTCCATGACAAGTGTGACAAGGCACACTTGTGCATTGGTTCGAATGGCTTGCCCATGAACTTTGCCAGTACCAGCAGACGATCCTACAGAGGTGGAGGTTCATGCACCAGAGGGGATATGTGATCCAGGCCTTTGAAAAAGCACCCGACCACTGTCTCCTGTGCCATCGGCTGACCGACCTGTGCCCGGTAAGCAGAGATGGCTGCCAGGTGCACCCTAAGGGTCGATGACCACAGACCCCCTTTGGAGAGAGACAAAAGGTGGTCGAGAATGTTACCACTGGACATGACAGAGGGTCCAGGCCCTTGCCCTGACACCAAATGGAAAACATTTTCCATTTGAAAGCATAACATTTCCTGTTCGATTCTTTTCTGGATGCCTTCACCACGGTGTAGACATCTTCGGGAAGACCCAAAGCCTGGAACTCTAGCCGTTCAGGTTCCAGGCTGTGAGGTGCAAGTATTGAAGGTCCGGATGAAATACCTTCCCTCACTGAGTGATATCAGGTCCGGAAGTCGCTCCGGTGCCTGCAGCTGAGGCTGAGGAGATCTGGATATAGGAACTGGTGGGGCCAGTCTGTGGCTACAGGATCACCCCTTTCCCTCCCCACCTTGAGGAGCACCTTGTGGATCAAGGGAAATGGAGGGAAGGTGTAGAAGAGGCCTGGGGTTCACAGCCTCGAGAAGGCATCCCTCTGCAGCAAGCCCTGCTGAGGGGGGCAGGCATGATACAGCCTCAGCTTGGTGTTCTCCCTGAAGGCAAACAGGTCCACCAACGGTTTGTCCCAGTGGGAGAACAGGCTGTAAGCTACCTCTGAATGGAGAGACCACTCATGGGATGTCTGGCCTAAACGGCTGAGAGCATCCGCCAGATGGTTTGAGGCTCCTGCCATATGGATAGCTAGGAGATCTGCCTCCAATCGGCTCATGAGGGTCCAGATGCGGATCACCTCCTTGCACAGCAGATGGGAATGCATGCCACCCTGTCTGTTGAGGAACTACATGGTCGTGGTATTGTCCATCTGGACTTGAACCACCTGAAAGCTAACAGTGCCAGTCTGACTGCTCTGAGCTCCAACAGGTTGATGTGGCATCGGGACTCCTCAGGGGTCCAGAGGACGTGGACCCTTTCATCCCCCATGTGGGCTCCCCAGCCCAAGAGAGAGGCATCAGTCGTGAGGATGACCGTTGGCTCGGGGGACAAACAGAATCCCTTCCTGCAACCAGTTTGGGGCGGTCCACCATTGGAAAGCATTCCAGATCTTCTGTGTCACAGTGAGCAGCTGGTCCCGAGAGCTGTAGCGCTGAGTCCACTGGGCGGCCAGCTCCCACTGGAGGAGGCGCATGTGCAGCCAGACCCAACGGACCACTGAGGTTCATGCCGCCATGTAACCCAGAAGGCGCAGAAAGTCCCGGGCAGGACTCAAGTGCCCAACCAGAAATGATTGGGCAAAGGAGGACAGAACCTCCGCCCTGTCTACCGGGGGCCAAGCTCTGGCTAGACAAGAGTCGAGCGCTGCCCCGATGAAGCCCGTCACCTGAGAAGGCATTAGTTCTGACTTGGCCTCCTTGATCAGGAGGCCAAGTTCAGAGCAGGTCTGGAGGGCCAGGTCCCTGGACCGCTCCACCTCCTGTTGGGTGGAACCTGCTAGGAGGCAGTCGTCGAGGTAGGGGTAAATCCTGACCCGCCCCCCCAACGCCGGAGACGGGCTGCCACCACTGCAAAGCATTCGGTGAAGACCCATGGGGCCGATGACAGGCCGAACAGCATGGCTCGGAACTCATACTGGGTCCCTTTGACCCTTACGTGGAGGAACCGCTGATGGGACGGACGGATTGAGATGTGAAAGAATGCGTCCTGCAGATCCAGTGAACAGAACCACATGTTTCGCTCCAAGGATGGTATGATATGGAACAAAGTGACCATATGAAAGGTGCATGACCTGAGATATTGATTCAGGTGGTGCAGATCTAGAATAGGCGCCAGCCACCCGTCCGCCTGGGCACCAGGAAATACCTGGAGACAAAGCCTGGGTTTGCTGGAGGATCCGCCACTGGAGCTACTGCCTCCTTGAGGAGGAGCTGAGCAGTGTCATTTGGAGAGCCGACTGGGTCTGAGGCGGATACTCTTTCCTCCTGAAGCTGCGAGCTCAGCAGGAGGATACTGCTTGAATTCAGAGGCAGTCCCTGACCGACCACTTCGAGAACCCAGCTGTCTGAAGTGACAACGGACCAGGCGGAAAGGAAGTGGTGGAGCTAGCCCCCATGGGAGGACCCAGAGCTTGCGTGATGAGGGAGGAGGAAGGCAGCCCGCCCCATCACTGAGCAGGCTTAGGAGGAGGTGCCAGGACTAAGCCTCAGCCTCTTACAGGCCTGTTGGGGTCCAGGCTTGGGCCGAGGGCACCACGCTTGAGCCTGCTGCTGAAGCTGGTGTTGCTATCCACCCTAAAAGAAGGACTGCTGAGCCGCAGGGGAAGAGTGCCGAAAAGGCTTCTTTTTCTTCTGTTGGTTCTTGCCAGAAGAACCCTTGGCAGAAGTCGCGTCCAAGGTGGCACTGGACTGCTCGATGTGCTGAAGGTGACCGGCCACTCCCGGGCCGAACAAGTTGGTCCCAAGGAAGGGCACATCAGCTAGTTTGTGCTGGATATCCGCCGGAAAGGAGGAGAGCCTCAGTCAAGCCCTGCGACGAGAGGCAACTGCAGCAGCCATCGAATAGGCACAAGAATCCCCAATGTCTAAGGCCGTCTGAAGCTGCTGTTTGGCGACGGCTCGGCCCTGATCCTGGACTTGCTAGACTGTAGTCTGCATATCTCTGGGGAGATGTGGGAGGACTTCATCTAGCGACCCTAGAAGGGCATGAGAGAAGTGTGCCATGATGACGGCTGAACTTGCCTGACGAAGGCCCAAGGATGAAGCCGCATAGACCTTCCTGACTGAATGGTCCGAAAGCTTGGACTCTTCATCAGGAGGTTGGTCAGCGTTGGCAGAACTGCCAGTACACCTGAACACACAGGCGGTCACCAGGCTCTCGGCCGAAGGGTGCTCTGTGAACCCTGCAAGGGACCCCATGGGCACCACATACTTGCGAGCCATGTGGGCAGACGGTGCTGGGCAAGAGGCAGGTCACTGCCAAAGTTCTAGGGCTGGGCCAACAATGGCCTCAGCCACAGGAAAGGCCTCCTTGGGGTATCCTCTCTAAGGATGTCCGTAGAGGGTATACCGCCTTTTTCTAGACTGACTCCAGGGGCATCCCTGTAGATTCAGAGATGAGGTGAAGGATCCCTTGAAAAGACGAGGTACCTTCCTCCGTCTCTATGCCAACGGACGAATCATCATACCCTGGATGTGAGTGCAGGCCGGTGACGTCCGAATTGTAAGAATCCGGGTATAAGGGTCTGCCGCCTAGGTCGCTCTCCTTCCGCTGAGGGCGGTCCGGGGTGACCGTAACCGACAAATGCCGGGGAAACACGGTATCCGGTCTGTCTCCTTTGGAAGGAGTAACCTCCCACAGGTTGTTTGGGTGCCTGTTCCACCACGATCGGTGAAGAGACCGGTTTAGGCTGAACTGGAGGTTTTACCGGCTTTGCGGGCTGGGGAACCGTTTTAATTGGCTCCAATGGAGACGACTTCAGCCTAGGAGGTGAAAGCCAAGTAATGGCCGGGATGGAAGCCGGAGTTGGTTTGTGCCCGGTCAAAATCAGTTGCTGCCACAAGGTCCTCGTAGCACCGATGGAGTTTCCACCGGAGCCTCTCCTCATCGGAGGAGGATGATGACGACTGATGGTACTGCCTCTTTTTAGAGCGTTTATGGCTCTTCCTCGGCCTGTCAGTCGAGATCGTGTGGGCCGACTTGGTCACTCAGGGGACACCGGCGGGACTGGTGATTTCCCGCGGGATCAGGGATCACATCTTTGACTGGAGTCCCAGCAGGCTGAGTCTCGTCATCTGGAAAGACAAGATTAGGTGTTTGATCGAAGGAATCGTCGACCGGAGTCAGCGATATCGGATCGATAGGATCGATCACGATCTCAACCTCGTCGACAGATAATTTGGTCGACTGGCCCCAGACGGCAAAGCCGTAAAGCCAGCGGCCGAAGAAGCGATCTCGACTCAAGCTCGAGACTGCATGTTCTTGGGACCGAGATCTCTCCCACTTCCAAGAACGTCTCCATCGAGATGAAGATGCACCCGGGTCCTTCTCCCGCTTATGGGATCGAGAGGAGTGCGAGCCCGCAGGTGCCTCTCCCTTGGTCAGGAGAGACCGGCACAACTCCCAAGAAGGAACCCGAGAAGGTGGAGCCCAGGTTGAGTGGAACGAAAAAGCTCCAAGAGGAATCCGCTGCACGAGCCGCTTCCTCCTTGAACGCTTGCATGCACTCCAACTGCTCGGCGGAACCCCGCAGCCGTGGAAACCACCCACTGGGCCTCTTTGGATTTCACCGGAGGATTCCTCTTCTCTGGCCTCCCCAGCTTCAGGCATGCGAGACCATTGTTGAGAATGTTGGGATGGAAAGCCAAATATAGAATGCATGAAGAGGTGTCATGGTCGACACAGAGGCAGTAAACGCATGCGGTGTGGGAATCGGTGCTCAACATCTTCTGGCCGAAAGGGCACTGATGAAATTCAGGGGAAGACTAGTCCTCCATGATCGAAGCAACAGACTTGTGATCGCTAACTCGAGAAATGCGAATTTTTGGTAAAACCAAAGGTTTGAAAGCCAGGGCCTACAAAATGCGTGACCATGAGGGAGGCAACCTGAATCTTCCAGCGGAAAGGAAGATCTGGCATCATGGGGCGGAGCCGAGGTATATACCACCCGGTGGGTGGGAGGAGCCAGCTTGAAGACTTCGCTGATCTTAAGGAAAGGGACATGCCAGAGTGTGGATGAACAACATATCCACGATCTTAGAATAGTGTATTCCTGCACCCTGTTCTTCCCTGTAAGGTATTTGTATGTCTCTATCATATCCCTCCTCCTCCTCTCCTCCACGGAGTACATTATTTATTTAAAGGTTTTACCAGGAAGTCATGCTGAGCATACTACTGCTCGATTCCAGATGCACCCTCATAGGACTTGTGATGCAATCCCTGTAACATCTTTGTTGCTCTCCTCTCAACCTTCCCCACTCTGTCTATGTCCTTATGTATGTAAAGTCTCCAGAACTGTACACTGTACTCCAGGTGGAGCCTCACTTGTGTCTTGTATAGTGGAATTATGACCTCCCTATTCCTGCTGGTGATGCCCCTGCCTAAGCATCCCAGCATCCTGTTTGCTTCACCTGTTGCCTTGTCGTTCCGTTTCCCTACCTTGAGGTCATCAGAGATGATAACCCCAAGGTCACTTTCCTGCTTGGTGCATGCTATATCCTCACCCCCAAACTGATATGTTGTTCCAGGGATTTTGTGTCCCATATGCATTACTTTGCACTTCTTTGCATTGAATTTCAACTGTCAAACCCTTGACCATTCTTTAAGCTTCTGCAGGTCCCTCTTCATTCTGTTTACATCCTCTGGCATGTCCACTCTGTTACAGAGCTTCATGTCATCAGTGAACAGGGAAGTTCTGCCTTCTAGTTCCTGCGCAATGTCACTGATGAAGACGCTGAACAGGACTGGTCCCAGCACTGATCCCTGTGGTACCCCACAGGTCACTCTTCCCTCTGTGGAGTGACAGTCATTTACCAAACCCTCTGTGTTCTGCCAACCAGACAATTACCCACCCACCGTACTACTGTCCTACCCACTCTCATATTCCCCTGTTTGTTTAATAGCCTTCTATATGGCACAGTGTCAAAGGCCTTGCTGAAGTGCAGATAGGCACGTCCACTGTCCTCCCTGATCCACCTCTCGTCACGCAGTTGAAAAAATTCAATGAGGTTGGTTTGTCAGGCCTCCCCAGCCATAAGAGGGAGTAATAATCCCTCTTACAAGACACTAGTTAGGCCCCATCTGGAGTACTGCGTGCAGTACTGGAGGCCACACCTTCACAAGGACATTAACCAAATTGAGGCAGTCCCGAGAAGGGCAACCAAAATGGCGCAGGGACTGCATCAGAAGACATATGAGGACAGATTAACGGAGCTCAATATGTATACCCTTGAGCAAAGGAGGAAGAGAGGTGATATGATCGAGACATTCAATCACCTTAAGGGCATTAACGAGGTGAAAGAGTCTAACATGTTTAAATATAAGAAAAATAGTAGGACAAGAGGACACAGCATGAGATTAGAGAGAGGCCAATTAAGGGGGAATGTGAGTAAATTCTTTTTGACAGAAAGGGTGGTGGATGCATGTAACGGCCCACCTCAGGAAGTGGTGGCTATGAATACAGTGCAGGGCTTCAAACAGGCATGGATAGGCATAAAGGAGCAATACAGATGAGTATGAATAGATAGGCCACTGACAGAGCAAAGGCCGATGGCACATTTATAAGGTAGAAAAAGAAATGGGCAGACTGGATGGGCCTTACGGTCCTTATCTGCCGTCAACTTCTACGTTTCTATGAAACCATGCTGCCTTGGGTCCTGTAGTCCGTTGGCAACCAGATGTTCCACCAATCTCTCCTTCAGTAGTGCTTCCATGATCTTCCCCACTACCGAGGTCAGGCTGACTGGTCAGTAGTTCCCCCTTTTGTATAAGGGGACTACATCTTTAATTCAACATTTGGTCACCTCTGTCTGTACTGAATAATGTATCGTCTTCATTTAAATTTGGATTGTATAATATGTTGTTGATGGATTTCAATTGTGTGTGTTTTATTTTTTTTATTTATTTTTTTTTAATACTTTGTTTATGCTCTTCCACTTCCGGCAGCCCACATTCAGGTGGGCACCTAAGCCCTGTCCTCTGACATCCACCGAGACTCACACAGCCTTAGTCTGCCCCCAGGGCTTGCCCCCCTCCCTGGCGGGGGAAGGCTCTCAACCCCTGATGCTCACAGGATCCAGTTTTCGGGGTGGCGATCCCAACTGGTTGGGGGCGACATCCATGAGTGCCCCACCATCATCCAACTGCCAGAAGATTTTTCCTTGTTTTTTCTTCCCTGCAAAGGGAGGCATGCTAGGATGCCAATGGGTGTCGCAAGATGCTCCCGATGTGGCACGCCATGCCGTATTGCCCCACCTGTGCCCCGGCCTTCTTACAGCTTTGTGTGTCAGCCCCAGCCTCTGCTAGGGACCAGGCTAACACCCACTACTGTCCTCCATCCTACCAGGAGGAGAGCTGGGATGCTCAATCCTCCTCCTCCCTGGCCAACCCCCGGCAACCAACATGGGTCGCCAGCATCGCAGGAGGTAAGGGAATGATGCCTCAGCCCTCCATGCCACTGGGCAGGCCCAACTGTGTACGTTTTAAATCACTTTTTAATGTATTTATGTACTGGTTGCTTTGAAAAACTGCATTTTGCTAATCTGCTTATCAGTTTAAATAAAAATGAAATTATATAAAGCATAAAATAGTTAGCTGGCCGGTGGCGCTGGAGTCTGAGGTGCTGGTCGCTACACCTCATGAAACGCCAGCAACCCTGGTTCAGAAACAAGCCTGCATCGCCGGGGGTCGGCAGGGGCGAGAGAGGATTAAGCATCCGGATGACTGCTCTCCTCTCTCATGGGAGGGAGATACTGTCATCCTGCTCGTTGATTGCCCTCTGGAAGTGGCTGGAGGGCAGTACGGGTTGGGAGACATGTAAACAGTGTCCTTACGTTGGTGGGGGGGGCACAAAACGTGAAATGGGAGCTGGCAGGCTCCATGATGGCCCGACGCGTCCCCGTAGCCGCCCTGACTTCTGGATAATGCTCTCGGGGGGGAAGGGGAGTTGACGCTCCTCTCCCTGGCCCTGTCATGGGGGGAAAGGGCAGGCAAGCCATGGGGAATTCACGGGCCTCAACGGACGGAGGAGTCAGGCTCCAGGGGATAAAAATCTATATGGAAGGCCGCCAGGTGGCGCTGGACACCCTACCACGCCCACACCGCCACCCGGTTCAGGAATGGACTTGGGTGCCGCACGGGGTTGGTTGGAGCAGGACTGAGCAGTCGGAAGGCAGCTCTCCTCTCATGGGAGGGGTGGGTGTCCCTCCCGCCATATTCCCGCTGCCACAGGGTGGAGGTCCGATGGTTATCATAGGCAGCGGGGGTGACACGAACAATGGGCACCTTGAGATGCAGCATGCACATGCCTCCACATGCGTGTGCGTGTCCAAGGTAGGGGGTCGGGATAGGGGAGAAAAATTGGAAAAGTACCTAAAATACTTGGGGGGGATCTATATGGAAAAAAAGAACATAGAATAGTTTAAAAATGCTGTTAGCGCTGTACCCTATTACACATAAATATTACCATATGAGACGTAGTAAGGAAGATTAGGGGTTGGTTGGAGGGAGAGACAAAACGTTCGTAAGTGTACACGTATGTGGATGAAACTGCTAGACATTTGTCAACCTGTCTGAAACAGAATGGCGATTATGAAAATGTTTAGCCAGCTCTGCAATGCTGAGCGATAAGTGACCACTCTTTCATGCTGAAGATCTGGGTTTGCAACCTAAGCCCTGGATGCCCGGATTGGTGGCCGCCACAGAGGGCAAAACAGCACCTGTGAGGATGCTGCCTTCCCGAGGGAGGAAGGAAAGACGTATCACTTGTAGCACAGCACCTAAAGGTTGCATAGAGCCACTGCTGGTATGGGTGACCACATGATGACAGACCTCACCCTCAGAATGATGACATGGTGCGTCCTCCTGTTGGGGAGGTAAGGATGGGTGGGGAGAACAGGGGGAACATGCCTGACCTGTTTCTGAAAAACCCACTGCAGCCCTTAGCATAAAGGCAACAGATACAGGGAACACATGGAGGGGCGGAGGTACTTTGGGTCACCCTAGAAGTGGGGAAGGGAGCCACAATCATACTGGAGTGATCTACAGACCTCCAGCACGGGGAGGGGGGGCAGTTGGCCATGGTTCTAGTGGAATCTATCAAAAAATGGCAAACAAGGGGAGGTGCTGCTGGTAGGGACTTCAATCTGGCAGATGTAGATTGGAGCATCCCAGCCACAGCTTCAGCTAGGAGCAGGATATCCTGGACTCCCAGCAGGGGGCTTTCCTCAAGCAACTGGTGAGAGCCCATTCATGAGGGCTACACTGACCTTTGTACTCACCAATGGGGACAGTGTTGTAGACGTCACAGTGGTGGCAACCTGGGGATCAGTGATCACCGTGACATTGTGGCTCAATATATATACTGTGGCAGAATCAAACCATACAAAGGCAAGGGTCCTGGACTTCAGAAGGGCCAATGTTAAAAGATGGGTGAATGCCTCAGGGAAACCCAAGCATTGGGGAGGACTTGGGGTTGAGTGGAGAAGCAAAGGGTAAACTAAAACGGATAGTGAAGGCAACAAACCTCTCGCCAGGCATGTAAGCAAAAGTAAGAGGAAAAAAAGAGACCGTTATAGTTCTCAAAAGATGTGGCCGGGAAGATAAGGGCCAAAAAGTTTGCTTTCTGGAGGTTTAAGGAGACACAAAGGGAGGAGGATTGGGAGATGTATCAGGAAAAGTGGAAGGAGGCAGGGAAAGCAGTTAGGAGCACAAAGGCACAAATGAAAGAGAAAATAGCCCAGGCAGTAAAGAAAAAGGACACAATTTTTTTTTAGATATGTAAGTGAAAAAAGAAAGACATGGGGAAGGATAGTAAGGCTTAGGAGGGAAGGCGGTGAGTGTAGCAAGGGGGACCAGGAAAAAGGGTACATCCTGAACAAATACTTTTGTTCAGTGTTCATGCAGGAAGATGAAGGCAAGAGACCACAGATAAGAGACAGGAGCACTGAAGGAAGGGAGGTGGGCACTAGTTCATTTACAGGGGAGACAGTCCTGAAGGAACTCGGAAATCTGAAAGTGGACAAAGCAATGGGGCCAGACAGGGTGCATCCAAGGATATTGAGGGAGCTCAGAGAGGTGCTGGCAACACCTCTGACAGCCCTGATCAACCACTTACTGGAGACAGGAGTGGTTCCAGAGGACTGGAGGAGACCAGATGTAGTCCCACTTCACAAAACTGGGAGCAGGGAGGAGGCTGGCAATTACAGGCCAGTCAGCCTGACTTCAGTAATGGGGAAGTTAATGGAATCACTGCAGAAGGAAAGGACTTTGGAGTATCTTGAATCCATTGGCTTACAAGATCCGAGGCAGCATGGATTCACTGGGGGGAGGTAATGTCAAGCAAATCTGATGGATTTCATTGACTGGGTGACCAGGGAATTAGATCAGAGTGGGGCTGTGGATGTGGCCTAATTAGACTTCAGTAAGGCCTTTGACACCATTCCCGTAGGAGACACACAAACAAGCTGGGCAGCCTGGGAGTGGGTCCAAAGGTGGTAAACTGGGTAAAGAATTGGTTTGGGGCCAGGAGACAGAGGACGGTGGTAAATGGGAGTTCACTCCGAGGAAAGGAGGGTGACCAGCAGCGTGCCACAGGGACCAGTACAGGGACTGACTCTCTTTAATGTATGGGCTGTAGCGGCATAGGTAGGACCACCCTCAGGTACTGGTTTTATCTCTGTGAGCCTACTGACTGAGCAGAAGCTGACAGCCCTTAAGCCAAGTTTTTATAGTAGCTCAAGATCACCTTAACTAGTCAACTGGAATAAGCAATTCAGAAGTTCCACATTAGCACTGTATGAACTGTTCATTCCCAGACCACTGTGTTCAATCCTTTTAAATAAAGTGCACTGCCATAACGGGACATTTAAAACAACTATTCTCACCTTCTGTGTCATCACTCCAACCTACAGGTTCAACCGGACTGGCTCAACCAGATTAGCTGGTGAAGTTGTCTCCTGACCACTGAGTGGTCCAGGATTATTGGGGTCTCGGAGATTGATGAAGTCTCCATCTCCCTTCCAACTCCAGTTCGAGAAAGATGTCTACAAGATCATCGACCAGTCAGGATCAAATGCTCCATCAGGGTCACCACAGAAGCCTCAAGCTGCCCTTGACTGGTGGAGGCTCGACCAAGGTGACCGGTCAGTGGAAATCGAGGGAGTGCTCCCCCTCGAATGATCCACAATGATGGCACTTCTCATGTATCTTTTGGCAGGGGTGGTTCTCAATTAAGGGCCAAATGCATCTTATGAAACTCTGGGCAGTCAATAAAAAATCCTCCTCCCGCAGTGGTCCCAGCCAGGACCATCACCAAAACTGACTAGAATTATATCCCTGCCGTGACTCCCTCCATGGCAGCCAACTGGGTCACTGACCTAGAGGCTGCAAAGGCCTTCCCATGTTCCTGAGGCCTACCCAGGAAGAAGCGTGCTTTCCTTTCCTCCAGCAACAAAGGATGCATGGCCTGGTAGCTAGGGCACCCACCAGTGTCATGGTCCACCCCAGGCAACAGAAGCACTTGTAATGCAGGTCTGTAGACCACATCTTCTGCCTGCACCAAATGCACTGTTTTAAACCAGGTTTCAGTCAGTCAGTCATGCAACCATCGATTGAGTAGGTACTGAAGACAAGAGGGATTCTTTGAAGCGAGAAATTTGCAGAAGTTGAAAAATCACCAAGATTTAGTGCTTTAAAATTGCATTCCTCGCATGCTGCAGAGCTGTGAAGGAGGAGACCTGTCCCTTGCAGCAGAAAAGAAGATCTGACATCGATGCGGTACAGAAGGAGGACGTGGAGCATGGGTGGTGGGAGAAGCCAAGCTTGATGATGTCCAGTGGCTGATCTGCAGCCAATAGAACTACCAGAGTGTGAATAGGGGAACTGCATTGTGACACAGTTGGGTAAGACCATGTCCTATTTGTTATGCAGAGAGAGTTAAAAGCAAGGATCTATTCTGTCCTCTCCTATTCTGTCATTTGTCTATCTCTTGCCTGTCTGACTGTACAATCAAATTTTCCTTGTAGCATCTAGGAATTGGCCACTTCAGTGGTCCCACAATTCCTCCATTTTCTCTCTTCCTTCACTTACTGTTTCTATTCTTTTTTCCCTTGTTTCTCTGTGCTTAAAAATATATGTGAATCTTTATGTGAAACTGAGATCCCTTGGCTTGCAAATGCATATAATTATATGGTTGCAATTATCACAGACCACTACTAACTTTGATGTGCATTTTGACCTCCACAAACTTTTTTGCAGAATTATCAGCAGAAAAATCAGCCCTGGAACAGGATGTCTTAATTGACTGCACCTGTTAAAGACTAGATGTGCTCTTTAGGCTGGACTCAAGAAAGAAATTGACACAGCTCTGGTACATTTTTGTGAGAAACAGGAGATGCAACTTCAAAGGAAATGACACCCTCATATCTTTCAACAGACAACTATTTTCCCATAGCTGTTAGGGATATATGTGATTGTTTTAGTTTATTGTCACAGTTCATACTAGTCCCTGTAACTATCCTGGGGGTCTCCATTTTATGGTTGTTGAAATCTCAGGGTCCCTGAGAGCTTCATTAGCATATGAGAACATTATGTGAAATAACCCTTTAGACTCTACAGTATGCCTGTCTGCTTAATTAGATTTCAACAAAACTAGTCACAGCAAGGTGTGAAACCACGTTTACCTTCAGTTAACCTTGCAAACTATCTGAATTGTAATACAGAGATTTCCCCATTAAATTGTTTTTAATTTGTGTGTTTTCAGAGGGCTTTTTCAGGATACTTGATCTTTCAGCATAGAGATTCATGGTATAAATTGTTGATTTGACATCATGTTCTCATATGTCAATGCTGCTCTTATTGACAATGAGATTTCAACAACCATAAAATGGAACCCCCTGGACAGTTGCAGGAGATTAGTATGAACAGCGAAAACAAACTAAAGCAAACACATATACCCCCATCAGCTACTGGAAAACAGTTGCCTGTTGACAAGGAAACAAATAAAATTTACGTGATATGACAGTGTAGTTTTCCTTTAAAACAATCAGAATGCAGAGTTTAATCTGCCAGGAAAAAGCATCTTACAAAAAGAGGACAATGTTTTGTTCAGCAACAAATAGAGAGAACTGGATAGTTCAAGGAGACTCTCAGATGATGGACATCTGCTTGTTTGAACTCCCTGTATCAAGAGCTATCCTGCACAATTTTATTTTTTATTTTATTATTATTCATAATAACAGAAAGCTACATTTGAATTTTAGAACTTCCCCTGGTTTGCCTATGCTTACTGACACATGCCTAGACAACATGCATTCACAATGCTAGAACCTGCAATTTGTACTTTAATACACTCCAAATATGAATTTAAAGAGAGCAGGCAACAGAGATAGAGTTTATAAATGTAAAACAGGCTTGTTTTAGTAAGAGGTTTAGGGTGAAAGAAAATATAGAGTGCAGCAGCCACAAGTAGGTTTTTGCAGTCACCAGGTTTCCTGGATTCAGAACCACCAGACTAATGCCAAAAGTTACAAGTCTGAGAAGTCATACAATAGCAAATATCAAAGGATTCAATCCATACAACCATTACACACCTGCAGCTAGGTACTCCTCTACCACGTCCCACCGTGACAACTTCCAGGCCGCCTCTACTCTGTAGGTGTTGAGCTCCGATGTCCACTCAGACCTGTAATTGAAAGATATTTGTTTCAATTTTTGTTTTTGTTGTTTTTAATTATATAATCGCTGCAACCTGACTGGTGAGAAGTCATCCCCAGCCTTGTCCTTACAGAGCAACAACAGTGCACCTGGTCCTTTTCTGGCAATTAGGACACAGCACGTGTCACATATCCATTACTGAAAATAAGCCATTAAGGTAACCACCCCACGGGTGGAATGTGCACGAACATGGCCAGAAAGCTGTTTACCATGCTTTTAGCAACAAAACAGAATACCATTGGCCAGCCATTTGGACAGACCTTGTTTAGAAATCAGTAAGTGCACCATCTGAGGGGTGGGAAGGGGGAAGCAATAAACAGTTAAAGGAGAACTGCGCTGAATCTGAAAGTAATTTTCCCCAGTAAAAGCTGTTTTTTTAAACACTGGTTCAAATTCTGGTATTACCTTAGCTATTCAGGCTTTTTAGCTATCCTAGTGGAGTGTCTCTGATTTACATAGTGCTGGTTAGAATTATTTTAGAACTGTATAATGTAGTTTATGTCCCTGTTCCACTAGTCTACTGTTGGCACAATGCATTCATGTTCTATTACAGAACTCTGTGGCTGAGAGGGACATAAACTACATCAACAATTCCAAATAGTACTTAACACCAGAGTGTAAAGTAGAAACACCACTGAGGTTACTAAAAGGCCTGTATAGATGGAACAATAAAGTACAGTTATGTAAGAACTACAGAACAGTAGAACCTCGAGAGAGGCTCTTGCAGGTAATTAATATAGGACTGATGCGCAGGCATCAGGACCCCAGGGAAAATTTCTAGCCAGCAGTTCTGGCGAGGGACCGCCCCACGCCAGGTGACCAATGTCATGCGACGCAGTATAAAGGGGCGTCCCCACGCCCGCCTTCCAGTTCTTTCCACCAAAGGCCCAAAGGTGAGATGAGAGAGAAGCGGATATTTCCCAGCCTGGAAAAGGAGTTAAAAAGCTTGGGGGTGGAGGGTGAGACAGTTACTATTGAAGAGTCTCTCTCAAGATCTACTGTTACGATACAAGTTCTTACGTAACTGTACTATCTTACTTCGAGAGGGCTCTTGCAGTAGGTAATTACATATAGCGACTGAGTCCCAAGATGTCTGCCGCTGACACATTCTTGAAACAAGCCACAGAGGCAGCGACTCCTCTAGTGGAATGGCTCTGACTTGACCCGCAGGGTCTTGTTGTACTTGCAATAACAGAAGGTGATACAATGAGCCAACCATTTAGACAGGCATTGCTTAGAAACAGCATTGCTTTCCTTTGTAAGCAAAAAGAGAGAAACAGTTGATCAGTCTTTCTGAGATCTTTCGCCTGCTGGTGTAGTATCTCAGAACCGTGAACGCCCAGAGTATGCAGGAGATACTCCCTTAATTGGAGTGCTGCATAAAGAAGGCAGATAACTCTATGGACTGATTCAGCGAGATTCCACTATCACCCTGGGGAGAAACTTAGGGCTGGTGCGAGCTACACGCTCCTTGTGAAAAATCTAATGGGATTTTACACATCAGGGCCTGGAGCTCAGAAATCCTCTGAGCAGAAGTAATGGCCACGAGGAAGACAGTCTTCCATGAGAGGAACTTCAGGTCTGCTGAGGCTGCCGGTTCGAAAGGAGGCAGAGTAAGCTTCTCGAGGATAAAATTCAAATCCCAAGGAGGGGCAGGAACCCGGATAGGGGGTCTCAAATGGAGGACCCCTCTAAGGAAGGTCTTAGAGACCTCCAGCTGAGCAAAAGGGACATGGTAGGCTGAGATGGCCCCATGTGTACCTTCAAGGACAAATGACTGAGACCCGGATCAAAGAGGTGTCGCAGGTAATCCAGAAGCCATCCAACAGAGCATGAGAAAGCCTCGAAATCTTTTGAAGTGGCCCAGATAGTGAACCATTTCCATTTCATAGCATAGATAGATCTAGTGGAGGGTTTTCTGGCCTCCACCAAAATCTCAGCCACTGGGTGAAACCCCAAATTGGGCTAGAGCTACATCTGCTGGAGCCATCGTGCAGCTGAAGGGACTTGAGACCTGATGGACTAGGGTCCCCAGCTCCTGGGTCAGTAAAAGTCGCGACAGAGAAAGGGGAAGAGGAGGTTCCTCTGAGTACTGCTGCAAAGAGAGAACCAAACTTGCCTGGGCCAGAAAGGAGTGATCAGTATCATTCGAGCTCCCTTCTGAACTGAGTTTCTGTAAGACCCTCGAATCAAAGGGATCGGGGAAAGCATAGACTAATCTGCCTTTTCCAATCTAGAGACAGAGCGCCTCCAAAAATGTTGCGCCCTGGAGCGAGCGAGCAGGAGTCAGGAAGTTTATGCTTAGAGGGATGCAAACAGGTCCACCTGTGGTATTCCCCAACATAGGAAGATATCGCTCTAAGACCCTGATCCAGTTCCCACTTATGAGCTTGAGCAGATGACCCGACTGAGTTTGTCTGCCAAGGTGTCTCGACCCCAAGGATGTGAATTGTCGTGAGGTGGTTGTGCTGCACCGCCCAATCCCAAACTCGCATCGCCTCTGCAAAGGGGCAGGAACGAGTCCCTCCTTGTTTGTTGATGTACCAGACCACACACATATTGTCCGTCTGTACGGCCAAGTGACCGGGAAGTAGATGCAGAGCTTGAAAAGCATACAGCACTGCCCGAAGCTCGAGCACACTGATGTGAAGAGTTTTCTCGAGCTTGTACCAGGAGCCCTGGGTCCTGTGAGGGCCGAGATGGGCTCCCCAACCCTCGCCCGAGGCATCTGGGGTCAGAGTCTGGGAGGGGGGGAGGAAGACAGAAGGGAACTCCTAGGCAAAGGTTCTCTGGAACCATCCACCACTGCAAGTCCCGAACCATGGGAGTGGAGACTAGAACGAGCTGGTCTAGTTCATCCTCCAACTGATCCCACTGAGAATAAACCATCCACTGAGAGATCCTCATTTGGAGCAGAGCACGAGGGACCGTCGAGATCGCAGCCGCCATGAGCCCGAGGAGGCGAAGGACCGACCTGGCACTGACCCACCTGCGGTCGGACAACAGGCTGATCTGAGCCTGAAGTGTGGCCGCCCTGTCCGGTGGCAGGAAGGCCCTGCCGGAGGTTATGTTCAGGATCGCCCTGATGAACTGAAGCCTCTGGGACGGGATCAAGTGGGACTTGGAGAGGTTGATGGTAATGCCCAGGGAGGAAAACACCCCCTGGGTAGGAGAAAGGAAGCAGAGTAGATCCTCCCTGGACGGGGCCACCAGGAGCCAATCATCCAGGTACGGGAAACCTGCACCCCCTTGGTACGCAGGTAGGCTGCTACTACAGAAAGGCATTTGGTGAACACTCGGGCTGCCGAGGAAAGACCTATTTGCGGTGAGAAGGGCGGATAGGAATGTGCAGGTAAGCATCCTGCCTATCCAGAGCACACAGCCACTGTCCCGACCAAAGGAGGGGCAGGAGGCCCTGCAAGGAGAGCATCCTGAACCTCTTGTACTCCACGAACAAGTTCAGGGAACTGAGATTGAGAATCGGCCTTATGTCTCCTGTCTTCTTTGGGACCAGGAAGAAGTGGGAATAGTAATCTGTTCCCTGAAAAGGTAGGGGAACAGGCTCTATCGCCTCCTTCAGCAAAAGTGCTGAAATCTCTTCTTGGACCAGAAGATGATGTTCCCGAGAGTACGACGACCTTGGGGGAGGGTGTCGAGGGGGTTTCTGAAGAAACCCTATTGAGTGTCCTTCTGCGATCAGCTGGAGCATCCATGAATCTGAAGTTATCCTCTCAACCCGGGAGGTGGAGGAAAACCTCCTCCTACTGGGTTCCTCTGGAAGGCCTAGAGGCTGTGAGAGAGGAAGGGAGCTAAGGTGGTGGGGCAGCGCCGTGGCTGAAGCACCCGCTGTTTTTTGGGCGGAGGGGCTCCGCGCTTATTGGCCCACTTTTCTGGGGTTTCGCCTTTGCCGATTCCGACTCATGAAAGGGACGGCGCTATGCTTGATGGGGTGGTACATGGAGTCCACAGACTTAAGTGCAGTCCCCTTCTCCTGCAGTCCGGTGATGATGTCCTTGACATCACCATCGAACAGCACCGAACCCCGGAAGAGCGCGTCCTGGATAGCTGACTGCACTTCCGGGACCAATCCTGATACTCAGAGCCAGGCATGACGCCGAAGCCTGCAGCGAAAGCGGAGCTCCTACCAGCAGTGTCCACTGCATCGTATGTGGCATGAAGCATGTGCCGACTGGCCGAACGTGCAGAGCAGATGAGGTCAACCACTTCCTGTTTGACTTGTGAGCCAGGAAGGGAGTCCAATTTGGATTCCACCTCACTAAGAATCGCCTTCTGGTAATCCCCCGAGTGACCGACATAATTTAAGGCCCTAATTCCCAGAGTGGAAGAAGCAAAGATCTTCTTCCCATACTGGTCCAGAAGACGGGATTCACTGTCAGGTGGAGACGAGCTCAGATGTGTCGGGTTAGCTGTCCGGCCATGAGCGGGCGCTAATCACGACCGAATCAGCTCGAGGGTGAGAATCTAGAAAGTCAACACCCTCGGGAGCCTGATATAGCCTGTTTGACTTCC
Organism: Neoceratodus forsteri; assembly: GCA_016271365.2. NCBI lineage: Eukaryota > Metazoa > Chordata > Ceratodontiformes > Ceratodontidae > Neoceratodus > Neoceratodus forsteri. The sequence goes on along the minus strand of CM028137.1, from coordinate 312,266,391 downwards.
GAGGACGTGGGGCTAAAGCCGACAGTTGCTTTCAAATAGTGGAAACAAGATTGGCGTGAGGCTCAATCCAGGGTGGCACCAAGGTAGGAGCTGTTTCGGGCAGGTCCAGATCCTCAGCGAGTATCTTACGCTGTGGATCCGGCTCCAAGGAATGCCACTTGTGAACCTCCTGGATTTTGCACAGCAACTCCATAAAGCAAGGATCCTCCGGAGGAGACTTCGGAGGAGTCCTAGGCCTGGGCTTAGACGGACAGCGTGGCTCGTTGTCCGGCTTGGATCAACCATCGGAGTCATCCGAGGAGGAAGAAGATGAAGAGGAAGACTCCCTCTCCTGGCGTGGGGGAGGAATGGACCCCTTGGAAGGTCCTCGGGGAAGCATATCCTGCCCCACCCTGGAACCAGAGGGCTTGCCCCTGGTGTCCGGAGGTGGGGAAGGAGTCTGTCCACGCGGACGTACGAGAGCCGGAATCGGCACCGTCATCGTGAGACGACTCTCCACCTCTCTGGTGAGCTGAGCCCTGGCCTCAGCCCACCAGGAGGCCAGAGTCTCCTTCAAGTCCACCGGCGGATGAGGGGGTGGTGGAGGAGGAGGGGGATATGGGTATTGATTGTATCTGTAAGGCGCATATTCATAACCCGAGGGCAGAAAACCAGCAGCCGGGTATTGAGGTACTGGTACTGCGCAAGGCCGGATAGGCCGGGCGTGGGGTACTGGGGTGTCTGATACTGCAGAGCCGGGTAAGACGGCGTTGAATACGACGGGGTCGGATACCCGGGAACCAGGGGGTCTGCTGGAGACGGCCAGCCGGGAGGCCCACAGGCGGTCCTGGAGCAGAAGGCCCAGTGGGCGGAAGGCACAGTGTTGGAGCGGCATCCGGGAGCGGGATGTTGCCTGGTGTCAGCAAGACCGGCGTCGGAGCCGGGCGTCGGGGAACTGACGTCAGGTCAGTCGGCCCAGCGGGCGGACAGCCTGACGGGGTGCAGCAGGAACCTCGCACGCCTGGGATGGAGGGGAAAATCCCAGGGTCAGGCTGAGGAGACCCAAGGGTCCCGGAGGGCAGCGGAGGCTGCAGGGAGCCAGGAACGGGCGGACGGAGAGGGTCCGGCGCCAGCTCAGCCACCGCGGGCGCACGCAGGCTGACGCCAGCAAAGTCTGGGCGCACCGGAGGAGCTGACATCCGACTTATCGACCCATCACCCGAGGCAGGTCGCGGGCGAGGAGCCGCCTGGTCGGGCTAAAGAGGGGCCGTCGCGCTGTGGCGACTTATCACCGCCTCCATGCGGGCATCAGAGGAGCCGACGCCCAGCTTACTGGAGCCTCGAACCAGTAGGCCGCACGGTGGCAGCTTTACTGGGAGCGGAGGTCTCCATAGCTAGCACCTGAAGGGCCCGAGCACGAGCACAACGGACGTGGCCGCCGCTTTGAAGCTCTCCAAGGCGGTTGTCGCCAGAGGTCCTCGGAGGAGACTTTACCTGTAGCACGGCGACTCCTGAAGAAGACGTGGTGGATAAGGAGCCCTTATGCTGGTGCTTCTCCTTGTCTTCCTTCTTACGATGGCCTTCGGGGGAAGTGGACGCCTGCCGGAGCTTTTTTAACTTCTTCTCCATGGAGGACATTTTCTTCTTTAGTATGTGGGCCTCCAGGGACTGCTGCCTCTGTCTGCGGGTGGCGGCGTTGAATTTAAGGCAGTGCTGGTACTTTTCCACCTGATGATCCGGGCCTAGACAGAAGAGGCACTGGGAATTGTTGTCCTTGTGCGGGAGTTGGGCGCCACACGAGTCGCACTTATTTTTGTGCTCGGAAAGTGTAGGGGACGACATACACTGACGAATACCTGACGACTTAGTTGAAGAATCAAAAAGACGGTGATACTACCACGGTTTACAGAGCTGACAAGTGTTGAAATTTATCAGTAGGCGCTGACACGAGCTAACGGGCGGAAAGAACTGAAGGCAGGTGTGGGGGACCGCCCCTTTATAATGACGTTGGTCACCTGACGTGGGGAGACTGCTGGCTAGAAATTTTTCCGGGGGGTCCTGACGCCTGCCGGCATCAGTCCTATATGTAATTACCTACTGCAAGAGCCCTCTCGAAGTAAGATCAGAAATTTAACCCGTACTTAAAAACAGTTTCTAGTGGGAAAAATAACTTACAGGTTCAACGCAGTTCTCCTTTAAGAGGATTTTCTATAAGCCTTTGTTCAATCCAAGTACCAACGCAGCATCCTTCGGATGTTCAGCATATGTAAATGACACTATCCATGGGACAGGAAAAGTAAACAGGAATGTTTGTGGTCTGATTTAGTGCTCTTTCAGAAACAACCTTTGAAAGAAAATGAGAACTGTACATAAGGTGACTCTATCCTTGTGAAAAACAATTAACAGTGGATCAGCAACCAAAGCCTTCAACTCCAAGATATGTCCAGCAGATGTCATAGCCACTAGAAACAGTGTCCTCCAAAAGATGAAGTGCATCTCACAAAAAGCCACAGGCTCAAAGAGAGGTGCAGTGAGGGTCTCCAAGAGCAAATTAAAATCCAACACAGGAACTGGATCTCGGACTGGCAGGTGCAACAGGAAAATGTCCCTTAGGAATCTACAAGAAACCTCTAATTAGAAAAATAGAAATGAATAATAATAAGCTTTATTTACTTAAGTGTCTTTCAAAATACCAAGGCACTGTACAAAAATTAAAACCACAATAACACAATCAGCAAGAACAATAATAAATAAAACAACGGGTCCATTCAATTATACATCACTGAAGGCCTGACGCCATAAGAAAATTTTAAGCACCTGTTTAAATCCCCCCACAGTCGTGCACTCCCGTAGCTGACTAGGTAGAGAATTCCAGAGGGTAGGGGCCATAAACTGTATGTGCCCCAGAAGATTTCAAAGATACCCTCGGAATCTCCAGCAACCCCATATCAGCCGAACAGAGCTTTCGCTCAGGGCATTAAGGAACAAGAAGCTCTTTCAAGTAGTCAGGGCCAAGTCCATGTAGGGATTTATAAGTCAGTAAACCAACTTTGAAGGTGATCCGCCACCAAGTCGGCAGCCAATGCAGATCGTGCAGCACCAGAGTAATACGTGAATAGCGAGAAATCCCTGTCAACAGTCATGCTGTGGCATTCTGCACTAGCTGCAGGCGGTGGATATCAACCCCAGGTAGCCCTAAGTACAGGGAGTCACAGTAGTCAAGGCGCGAGGACACAAAGGTGTGGACCAACATAGGCAGATCCCTGGACGGAACAAGGTGCTTGATCCTGGCTATGTTCCTAAGATGGTAAAAGGAAGACTTGACGACTGCCGACACCTGAGATCATAGGGTCAGTCCATCATCAAGCACCACCCTCAGGTCTTGCACCGTTCAGAGGTAAGGATCTGGGAGCCCACCACATAAAGTCCAGAGGGTTGACCTGCCCTTAACCCCTCTATCCGGTGACCCGGATCCACAACCATCACCTCAGTCTTTCCCTGCTCAACTTTAGCCAGCTCAAATTCATCCAATCCTGGATTTCAGCGAGGCAGTTGTTAAATATTGAGACGGCACTATCCTGGTCAGGTGCGAAAGACAGGTACAGCTGGGTATCATCAGCACAGCAGTGAAACCTCAGCCCATACTGTTTTACAGTGTCTCCAAGGGCCAGCATATACACTGCATACAACATGGGAGACAGCACAGAGCCCTGAGGAACCCCACATGACAGAGAGAGTGGGTCCGAAGAAAAAATCCCAGACACAACTCTCTGAGTTCTGCCAGTGAGGAAAGATGTAAACCACCTGAGGACCGTACATGTCAGGCCACAGATGGACCTCAAGCACCCAAGCAGCACCCCATGGTCCACAGTGTCAAAAGCTAAAGAGAAATCAAGGAGCACCAGAACAGAATGGCTTCTCCGATCTCTCACCATCAGGAGATCACTGAGCACCCGAACCAGCACAGTCTCGGTACTATGCCTCTTTCAAAAACCAGACTGGAGAGGTTCGTACATGTTATGGATGGTCATGTGGTTCTCCAGCTGTACCGCCACTACTTTCTCAATAACCTTCCCTATAAAGGGAAGGTTCGAGATTGGTCTGTAGTTGGCCAGAGCGTCTGGGTCCAGAGAAGCTTTCTTCAGGAGGGGTGTTACCACCGCCCCCTTCAAGGAGCTTGGAAACTCACCTGACGCAAGGGAGCACCAGACTATCTGAGCCAGGACCGGGCCGATAATGTCACAACAACCCATGATCAGGGAAGTTGGGCCCGGATCCAAACTACAGCACATAGGGCGCATACCCTGGACAATCCACATGACATCAACGAACTCCGGCAGGTCAAAGGTACTCCAGGAAACACGAGGTGCAGTGACCAAGCACCGATCAACATTATCTCCCACAGAGCGAGTCAGGAGGATCTCCGACCTGATGTCGGCCACCTTATTCGCAAAGAATCGAGCAAGCTCATCGCACTCCAATTGCGAAAAAGCTCTCCGGAGCTGCAGACAGGTTAGGTAGCACAACCTATCCACAGTTCAGAAAAGCTGAGCTGGTCGATTCTGAGCGGCAGCAATCTCCCCAGACAGGAATTCTGCCTTCTTATGGGAGATCGCTGATTGGTAGGCTCGATAATGCTCTACCAATCTAAGGTGGTCGGCATCCAGGGCGGATTTCCGCCAGCACCGCTCTAACCTTCGACCTAGTCACCACAACTCCCTCAAGGACCCATCAAACCAAGGGGTTTGAGGGCGAAAAGGGAGAGGACAAACACGGACAGCAGCAATCAAGTCCAGGGCCATGGAGATGGCCTTATTATAAGCCAAGACCAAGGTCTCTGGACTCGAACTGGTCACAGGGAACTCCGAGAGGTCAATCACCGCTGCTAGGCCTTCAGAGGCCACATCCCATAAAGGGCGGTAACTGACCATCTCCACAGGGGCTGGCCTACAAAGGGGGTGCAAAAGTTGAACCTCAGAGTGTAGTGATTGGACCAACCAACAGGTTCCACCCCCAAATCGGAGATCTCAATACCCAGGAGGAAAACCAAATCCAAAAAGTGACCGTGTTTATGGGTAGCAGAGGTAACAATCTGTGTAAGGTCCAGAGATGCCATCAGCTGGAGGAAGTGCTGTACAAATGGCGAGAGTTCGTCATCGAACCAGACGTTAAAATCACCCAGAACCATCAGTCTGGGTGATTCCAATGCCATGTCGACAACGAAATCCGCTACTTCCTGTAGGAATTGCTTTTCGTCCCTAGGTGGACGGTAGATGAGAGCTATCGTACAACCTACACCTGCTACCACAGTACACTCAAAAGATTTGGCCTCCTCTACTGGTACACTCGTGAGGCCCAACTCAGTCTTGAAACAGGACCGCTACCCGACCAATCCAATTTCGGCGTGTATCACAGAGTACCCAGCCAGAACGCCCCAACGGGGCCAGCGCTTATCCAGCCAGGTCTCGGTGATGCATGCCAGATCAGTTGTTCCAACAAGATCTGCAATAATTGCAGTCTTGTTCTTAACAGATCTGGCATTGCATAACACCACTCGAGTTGGATGGGTTTCGAGGGCCATCATGGCTACTTGCCCATCAAAAAGGTGGTGCCCTTGGGTATGGGGACTAGACATGGCGAACCACGTCCCAGGCTCCATTTCGCCCCAGGGCGTCTTCTAGACCTAACTACCCCAATGTGAGAGACCCATTCATTAGTCCTCTGATGTTTGCACTCCCCCTCCTACGCACAATACCCAGCGCCAACAGTGCTGGTAAGTCAGAAAACATCAAAGGTGGGGGACGGAAAGGGCATGGACGAATAGCACCTACGGGGCGGAGAGACAGTACAGTTACGTAAGAACTTACCGTAACAGTAGATCTTCAGAACAGCTCTTGCAGCAGGTTCATACCATTAGGACTGAAGTCGGCAGGCCAGGACCTCACGGAAAAATTCTAGCTAGCTATCTTCAGCGGGACTGCCCCGACGCCGGGTCCCACCCGGGCCAGGCATGGTATACATAAGGGGCGGTCCCGCCAGATTCCCAGTTCTCCGCCTGAGACTTTCGGCTGCAGGATGACATCAGAATGGGAGACCGAGGATCCACGTCAGAAGATAATAAGGAATAAACCCTGTTAGAAAAGGCTTAGGCATGCCTCCTCCAAGGGGAAGGTGGGCAGGGAAGGTACTAGCGCAAGAGCTGTTCTCGAAGATCTACTGTTACGGTAAGTTCTTACGTAACTGTACTATCTTACTGAGACACAGCTCTTGCAGCAGGTTACACCATTAGGACTGATTCCCAGGCAGTAACGCTGCCAGAAATTCCAGGAGGAGGAAAAAGGAAATACATTCCAGGTCCTGAATCTAGGACAGGAGACCCTGTAGCACTGCCAGGCCGAAACCGGCTCTACGCCGAGAGGCGATGTCTAGGCTATAATGCCTGATAAAGGTATGCACAGAGCTCCAAGTGGCTGCAGCACATATGGCAGAAGTGGAGACGTTTCGGAGTGCTGCAAATGAGGTGGCCACGCCCCTAGTGGAATGACCCCGGACTGAACCCGGGAGGGGCTTCTGTTTGAGCTCATAACAGAGTGAAATACACTGGACAAGCCAGCGAGACAGGGACTGTTTGGATACAGATTGGCCCAACATCCTCTCAGAGAAGGAACGAAGAGTTGCTCAGAACTATTAAAAGGTTTAGTTCTGTTGAGGTAATACCTCAGGCTGCGGTGAACATCCAGTGTGTGGAGCAGAGCCTCTCCTCTATTCGAGTAATTCAGGAAGTAGACTGGTAGGTCAATGTCCTGATTTAGGGTGAGCGAAGAGACCACCTTAGGCAAAAATTTAGAATTAGTCCTCAGGGATACTCTGTCCCGGTGGAAAACTAAATAAGGCTCTTTGCACATGAGAGCGTGAAGCTCAGAAATTCTTCTCGCTGAAGTAACAGCAACCAAAAACAACGTTTTCCACGACAGAAAATGTAGCTCGCAATCTGCGGCAGGTTCAAGGGGGGAGCGTGAGTTGTTCTAGGACAAAGAGCAAATCCATGGAGGCACAGGGTCCTAATGGGTGGCTAAGGTGTAACACCCTCTCAGAAATTCCCGAGAGTCGCCTAATTGTGCCACTGTACGAGCCCCACCGGAAGGTGGTAGGCAGAGATGGTACAAAGGTGCACCTTGATAGAGGAGTAGGCTAGACCCGAACGAAAGAGGGAGAGCAGGTAGTCCAACACCACTCCCACTGGGCAACCTAAAGGGGAAAAATCGCGGCTCGTGACCATAAACAAAAACGGCGCCATTTCATGGCGTACGTCGCATGCGTTGCCGGCTTTCTGGCTGCAGAAAGAACTTCTGCAACCTCTTGCGAGACCCCGTGACGCAAGATGGCTATGTCTCTAGGAGCCATGCATGCAGGTTCAGTGAGCGAAGTCCGGTGACTAGGGAACCTTCTCGAGACAGGAGATGGAGCTGAACGGCAACGGAGCGGGGGTTCCCGGACAGCTGCATTAGCAAAGGAACCAGATCTGCCTGGGCCAGAACGGGTCACCAGGATCATAACTGCATGCTCCCTCGCGTAGTTTGAGAAGAACTTCTGGATCAACGGGAAAGGAGGGAAAGCGAGAGGAATCTGTCCGCCCAGGAGAGGGACAACGGTCTCGCCAGAAAACATCAGGCCCTGGATCTAGCGAGCAAAAATTGGGCAGTTTTGTTGGATGGGGATGCGAATAAGTCTAGCTCTGGAGTTCCCCATCAAGAAACAGATCCTCTGCTACCTCTTGAAGAAGTTCCCACTGTGGACTCTGGCCTGGGAGCGACTCAGACCATCTGCAATCGTGGTTGTCCACCCCGGAACATGTACAGCGATCAAATTCGTGGCCGTGTCCGACACTCCAATCCCACACTTTCATGACCTCTTGCAAAGGGGTAAGAGCGCGCGCCTTGTTTGTTGAGGTAATATATCACCGCTGTTGTCTGTCTGAAGCAGAAGAGTACACGGGGATTACTGACTGAAAGGCCTGCAGGGCATAGAGAACCGCCTCATCTCTAGAACATTGATATGGAGATGAGCTTCCATCGGGTCCACGACTTCTGGGACTTCACCCGTCCAGGTGTGCCCCCACCCTAGACCTGAGGCGCCTGTGGTAAGGGATTACCTCCGGGACGGCGTCACTTAACGGGACACTCCATGGAGAGCGCACCCTGGACTAGCCACCACTGCCAGTCTCGAATCACGGTGTTCGTGATCCTGACCGGATGCTGCAAGTGGTCTTGCCTTTGGTCCCATTGCACCTTGAGTATCCACTGAGTTACCCGCATGTGGAGCCTTGCGAAAGGGACGGTAGGATTGGCTGCAGCCATTTGTCCGAGCAAGCGAAGGACTGACCTGGCAGGGACGGTCTTGTTCGATGATAACTCCCTGATGAGGGATCTGATGCGCTCCGCCCTGTCGTCTGGAAGAACAGCTCTTCCCTGAACGGTGTCCAGTACTGCACCTATAAACTGCAGTTTCTAATGACGGTACCAGGAGAGACTTCGGTAGTTTATTAGGATGCCCAGAGATCGGAACAGGTCCTGGGTGCTCTGGACCGAAGTAACAACGCCTCTGGAGGCGGCCATGAGAAGCCAATCGTCCAGGTATGGAAACACATAATGGCCCTGTCTCCTTAGAGACGCTGCCACCACTGCCATGCACTTGGTAAAGACCCTGGGTGTGATGACAGTCCGAATAGAAGGGCTCGAATTGAAGGTGGTGGTCGAGGAACTCAAGCGCAGGAACCTCTTGTGCGCCTGAGCTATAGGGATATGCAGGTATGCGCCCTTATGTCTAGAGACGCTTAAGAAGGCGCCTTGTTTCAGCATGGAATAAGACCCGAAGAGTCACTACGCGAATCTCTTGTAGGCGATCACACGTTGAGGTCGCTTGAGGTCCAGAATCGGACGGAGGTGCCGCTTCTTTGGAACCAGGAAGAAGTGGGAATAATATCCTTGTCTCTCTGGTTCTCCGGACGACTCTATCGCTCCCTTTTGCAGAAGCGAGTACTTTTGCCAGATCAAAGATTTGTGCTGACCTGGATACGGGAGAGCAAAGGAGGCCCTCGGGGGTGGCTTTTCTGCAAATTCTATATAATGGCTCTCTTCCGACTAACTGAAGAACCCACCTGTTTGAGGTTATAGCCTGCCATCCCGGCAGGAAGTTCGCAATGCGACCTTGACCATGATTTCGTTGATCCTGAGGGCGGTCGGAAAGGAGTCAGGCTGTGGCGGCTGAGGGTCCCGCTGGCTGAGCCGGCTTAGTAGTACACTGGCTTCGGCCGGCGGGCTGTTTCCCCTGGGCTCTACGGAAGCCGGAGCCCCTCTGTTGTGTAACGGAGCGGGACTGCTGCCTCTGCGTCCGCCCACGAAATCGGCTTTGGTTCCTACGAAAGGAACTAAGCCTAGGTCGGTACATGGCCTGAACCAACCTCACCGCCTTCCCGGCCTCTTGAAGTCTGGTAATAATCTTCTCCGAAGGTTTACCAAACAAGACTTCTCCCTCGAATGGAGCATCCATGATATTCTTCTGGACGTCCGGGGTTAAGCCAGAGACGCGTAACCAAGAGTGTCTCCGGAGGCATACGCCAGAAGCTGCTGCTCGGGTCGATGAGTCCTCAGGTCGACGCTGTCTGTAACATTTGGGTTCCCACGTCCGAACCTGTACAGAGGAGCTGAAGTATCTCCTCCTTCTGCTCACCTTCCGCAGTTTTTCAGCCGCTTCCAGACCCTGTTCCACAAGGCATTCTGAAACTGAACCATGTGGGTCAAATAATTCAAGGATCTGATGGCGCAGGTAGCGGAAGACACGTGCACCTACCATACGTCCAACTGCTTGGACTCTGGGTCAGGTGTCAGAGGTGCTCAGATGTTGCGGTCTCTGTGACCGGGTCATGTAAGGCTGTGATGACCAGAGAATCGGGCCTGAGGCTGCTGAGTCAAGTACTGGTCTTCCTAGGAGCCTTGTGCAAGCGATCAGCTTTTTGCATTGCCGGAGCGAGTGTGGACACTTCCACGCTGCCTTGGTGACGCCCACGAAAGTGTCAACCAAGGTGGCACCACCACAGGCTTGGGTCCTTCTGTCAAGATATTTGGCTAGGGCATATCCTTTCGGGTCTAGCTCTTCCGCATCCTATCCAATGTTCTCTTGGATGTGTCTCATATTATCCGAGAATGAAGGCTGTCTGGAGGAGACTTCGCATCTCCGTGGGTCCGGAGAAGGGATGGAGAGGGGAGATGGGGATCTAGATGATGAGTACTTGATCCGTGTCCTCCGTCGAGTGATCGTCGGTGTCTTCTGGGTCTCTTGGGGCTGGGTGACCTAGAAGAGGATTTAGACGGAGGTCTCCGTTTTTCTGGTCTCTCCCTGGAAGGGGTTCCGTATTCCCGGGGAGGAGGTAAGCGGCCTGCCGACCCCGATGGTAAGGGGGGTGCAGGAACTGGAGGTGTAAGAGGAAGAGGAGGAGGAAGAGAAGTGGGAACCATATCCTTCTTTATGGTGTCCCACTCGGAAGTGAAGAGGTCCTTCACATCCGCTAAAGAAAGGCTGGACGACGGTCCGGGCGCCGGTGGACGGTCGTCGGGTCCCAGCGTCGGCTCCACAGGGGGCTCGGGTAATGGCGAGGGTTCCCTGGGAGTCTCAGCGACCGGGTCGCCCGTCTGGTCCTCGGCTGCGCCAGATCCTCTCGTTACGGTCTCCTGACCGGCGTCGGTCGGAGGCGCCAGGGCTTCTGCTCAGGAGGAGCGGGCGCCGCCCCTACCGGGCGCCCGCTGAGGAGTTGGCTTTAGCCGGGCGACGGCCGCCTGGCCGGACGGGGCGGCCCAGGAAGCATGACGAGAGGTCGACGACGGACGCACCGGAGTCGGATCCTGAGGTCTCTCTTCAAGGAAGTAAGCTCCAACGCTCACAGGAGGCAAAGAAGCGATTTCTGACGCCGGGTTCCGGGCGGGGCGGAACCCGACTCTCCTATGATGATGATGATGGCGATCCCCAGACTTCACCAAGGCCCTGGAGGATGAAGACGAGGACGGCCTGGTGGACTTGGCCTGAGAAGAGGACTTCCTGACCGCAGCCGGGAGGCTGAGCTGGCCCTGGAGGGAGCGGTCGGACCTGGAACCCGGAGCTGCAGAGTCGAAGCCCCTAGAGGGGACCTGGAAGGGCCTTCTCCTTTCGTTTCTCCGCATGCTTGTGGGTCTTTTAGAGGATTCCCCTGGAAGACATGGTCTTTAGCTTCTTCCAGTAAGAAAGCTTGAAGGGCCTTCTGACGTCGGATCCGGGTTCGACTGTTAAACCCCTGGCAAAAGGAGCAGGCCCGGGTATCGTGGTCTGGGCCTAGGCACCGGACGCAGGCCGTGTGGGGATCCTTGAAGGGGATCTGTTTCCCGCAAGCACACTTGGAGGAGTGACCGGAGGTCGGAGAGGACATCAGCGAAAAAACTTGCTAGAAGAAATCCAAATTTCCCGTAGGAAAGAACATATCCACACGTTGCGCGCTAGACAGCACCGAAGGGGTGAGACATGCAAGTCGACGGCGGGAAAGAACTGGGGAATCTGGCGGGACTGCCCCTTATGTACCACGCCTGACGCCGGGGTGGACCGACATCGGGCGGTCCCTCGCTGAAGAGGCTAGCTAGAATTTTCTGCGGTCCTGATGCCTGCCGGCTTCAGTCCTAATGGTGTAACCTGCTGCAAGAGCTGTGTCTCGAAGTAAGATCTACACTTTCCACAGGCTGACCAATGGTCAAAGAACACAAAACACAAGCGTCTGACCCCAAAAAAGGAAATCGCCAAAACCAGTGATAATAAAGAAAAAATACCCACCCCAACCAAGCACAAATAAGTAATAAAATAAATAAAACCCAAACCAAAAGTCAAAATATTTCCCACACTACATAGATGGCTCCACTAAAACAGTCACTCTTACCAATTTTAAATATATCGATAAGTACCCCCAGTATATCGATAAGTACCAAACAACATAAACACCCCCACCCCCAAACACAAACTTAAAATAACTTAACCTAAACAGCAATAGCAAGCAGGTTAGTGTCTTGCATAGACTCTCCAACTTTAGTTTAAGAATGTAATAATGTCCAAAAATAATGATTTTGCAGGGGCTCTCACCTCCCCCTAACAATAAATTTAGACCAAAAACATGGCTCTCTCACTGCCACATTTAAAACAGATTTTGTGATATATATATATTGTCAAATAAGCTCTCTCACTGCCTTTCCAAGATATGTAAGTGAATACTCCTTAATGACCAGCTAAAAAGTCCACAGCAACACTGCTGTGCTTTGAAGAGACTCTGATAATACTGGGTGTTTTATTCTCACAAGGTCCTCCAGTGGATTATATTGCCAGACCCCAAATCCACCCCAAGGAGGGCCTCAGAGCACCACCAATTCTCTCCACTTAAGAAGTGGGAGCAATCCGGACCCCGTCAGGCAGCCCACCACCACTCCAGGAACTCAGGGAGTGCACACCCTCCGGTTAGCACCCCTGAGCCCCCCAGAGAGAATGGCTGCCCCTAATACCCGCCTCAGGGTCAATTGGTTCCGCTAACCCCTTGTTGGGACTCTGCAATTAAGGCTTCCTCCCGAATATCTCAGAGAGGTCCCCAAAACTAGTTCACAGCTCTCCTTCACCACCAGAACAGTCTCACCATACAGGAGCAGGCTCCACAGAAACGCTATGTCCAGCACTTCCAAAGTCACTCGATACCCTCCTAATCGCTTCACACAGCAGTCAGTCACCTGTATCCACTAAGTAGTGGCAGCCCTCAAAACAGTTTACCGACCAAGAATTTCCTCGGTACTCCAAAGTCCTGTATGCTGTTCACCCAAGTGAACAATCACCAGAATGCGCTAAAACTGGCGGCGGCTCCCAAGATAACTCAGCACCGGACCTTCACCGCTTCGTAATCTTTGGTGCAGAGCTTCTTCAAACTGCACAAACCCCAGTATCCACAATAGTGCACGGCTCACACTCCACAGTTCTCACAACTGGTGGTAAGCAGAAGCCGGTGCCGATGTTGGGGCACCAAAACAACCCCGGTATTGGAACGCCAAGAAAGACCCAGCTGAAGCTGCTGTAGAAGAACGCCAGTTGGGGTTAACACACCACCTCACAATACTTGCTACTGATAAAATAATATAAAATAAGTTAAAACGAACACATAACTTGAGCTAAAATAGAGGCTATCTCAGTGTGGTCGCCATCTTGACTCCACCAAAATCAAATTCACGGCAGATGGGGACCAAAGATCCATCTAGTCTGCCCTGAGCCCTACCCCCCATGATTTCTGTGAGACAATCCCTTGTGTCGGCCCCATGCTGCTTTGCATTTCCCTTCTGTTTTGGTGTCAATGACTCCAGCCTTTAGGCCATTCCATGGGTCAACCACCCTCCTCGGTGAAGAAAAGCCTTTGCATGTTGCCCCCGAATCTTCCTCCCTCTCAATTTTATCTCATGTCCTCCTGTCCTATTGGTGCTATCGACCATAAAGAGCTCCTGGGCGGAGACTCTGTTTATACCCTTCAGAAGCTTGAATGTCTCAATCATGTCCCCTCTATCCCTGCGCTGTTCCAGTGAGTACATGTTGAGTTCCTATAACCTGCTTTCGTATGGCAACTTATGGAGACAGTGTATCATTTCTAGGGTCGGACTGGCCCAGCTGGATACCTGGAAATTTCCAGGTGGGCCCCCTTTCTTGGGCTCCTGGTCACTTTCTAAGCTCTGAGAATCTTTGGTTGTATCTTATATTTTTTTTAATTAAATAGGCCTTGTAAGTAAATTCATAATGAAAACACAGAGCTGGTGTATCATACTGAAGTGGAATAGTTATATGAGTGTGACACCCTGGGACCTCCATTACTTGATTTTCCAGGTGGGCCCTTGTGTCAACTTTCCAGGTGGGCCCTCTGTAGCCCAGTCCGACCCTGACCATTTTTGTTACCCTCCTCTGTACTTTCACCAATCTATCTATGTTCTTCCTGAGATAAGGTCTCCAGAACTGGATGCAGTACTCAAGGTGAGGTCTCACCAGGGACCTGTACAGTGGCACGATCACCTCCTTTCTTCTACTTGTGATGCCCTTCCTATAGATCCCAGCATCCTGCTGGCCTTCTCTGCTGCCCTTTCACATTGTCTGCCTACCTTCAAACTGTCCAATAAGATAACCCCTAGATTCCTCCTCTGATAGGTGACTGCCAGTTTCTCCCCTTCCCCTAGTAGTCTGTCTCTGGGTTGCTTCTGCCCAGATGCATAAATTTGCACTTTTTCGCATTGAATTTTAACTGCCACAAGTTGGACCAATGTTCCAGCCTGAGTAGGTCACTTTTCATTTGCTCTACCCCCTGTGCAGTGTCCACCCTGCTGCAGAGCTTTGTGTCATCTGCAAACATGCACACCTTCCCGTTCAAGTCCTCTGTGATATCTCTGATGAAGATATTAAAGAGTAATGATCTGAGGACGGACCCTGTGGCACCCTGCTTGTCACCTCCCTGTTGTAGCCCCATTTACGGTCTCGGACTGAGTTCTCTGTTCAAGCCAGCTACTCACCCATACTACCACTTCCTGACCCACTCCTGTATGGTCGAGTTTGCTTAGCAGCCTTCTGTGTGGTACAGAGTCAAAGGCCTTGCTAATGTCAAGGTAGACAGCATTAACGGCTCCCCCCTAGTCCACAGCCCAAGTAACGAAGTCAAAGAACTCAATCAGGTTAGTCTAGCAGGACCTTCCCATTGTGAAGCTGTACTGCCTGGCGTCCAGTTGTCCAGATTCCTCCAGAAATTGGGCCACAGTTTTTTCCAATTGTTTAACCAGTTAACAGTTTTACCCACTGACAGGGCATGAAAGGTCGACAGAGCAGCCATTTGGACCTTCACTGAGAAATACTCAACTCCCAGTTTCTTAAGGGACAAGAGGTAGTCCAGTATTTTAGGAACTGGACATATAGAGGGATTCAGCCATGCCCAGTTCACCAAACAGTAAAACATTTCCATTTTTGTGAATAAGTGTACTGTGCAGATGGCTTTATAGCCCCCAACAAAACATCAGCAACCACCAGGGGAACCCTGAAGTGGGAGAGTGCTACATTCTCAGGTGCCATCTCGCAAAAAGGATTAGGACAGGAGGTTTCACTGCCAATTGCTGAAAGAGTGGAAAAGTAGTTGCGTTAGAACTTATCGTAACAGCAGAGCTTTTGAGGAAATCTCTTTCAGCAGGTCACACCTATGGAACTTAGCCGTCAGGCATTAGAATCCCATGGAAGCCTTTTTTCTGTAGCAGTCTACTAGGGGCCGCCCACACTGACATCACATACCACATAAAGGCGGAGGCAGCACTGCTCCCTCCTCAGTTCATTCCCGCTAGAGACCGTCCACGCCTGGCCTACCTTGGGAGAACCAAGGAGAGGGAAAGGATGCCTACACCTGTATAAGGCAGGAGCACCAAAGAAAAAATAACCAGTCTGGAACAGAAGGAACCCCAAAAGGGGATGGTGGGAGGGAAGGCATGACCTGCTGAAAGAGATTCCCTTGAAGATCTACCGTTATGGTAAGTTCTTACATAACTACATTATTTTCATCGGGGATATCTCTTTCAGCAGGTCACACCTATGAAAAGAGTCCCATGCAGTGACATCAGAAAGGACTAAAAAGGAGGCAGGATAAAAAGACCTCAAGAGAGGAGACCCTGAAGCACAGTTAGGCCAAAACCTGCCCGCCTCCAAGAGGCAATGTCCAAACTGTAATGCGTGGAAAAAACGTGGACAAAACTCCAAGTGGCAGCAGAACAAATGTCAGCAGCAGACAGTGTCTTAAAATAGGCAACTGAAGCAGCCATGCCCCTGGTGGAATGACCTTGACATCCCCAGGAAGTTCCTTATCATACTTCCCATAACAAAAAGCAATACAGTTGGCCAACCATTTGGAGAAGCACTGTTTAGAAACTGGAGAACCCTTTTTCCCAGGGACAAAAGAAACAAACAACTTTTTGGACTTTCTGCAGTTCTTGGTACGATGTGTGTAGTAACACAAAATCCTATGCACATCTAAAGTATGGAACAATGCTTCCCCTGGATTGGCATGCTTTGGTTAATAAACAGGAAGATGGATGGATTGATTAAGAGTAAACTCAGACACCACCTTAGGCAGAAAACTTGGACTAGTATGCAAAGAGACCCTGTCTTTGTGAAAAATGAAATAAGGCTGCTCACACATGAGAGCCTGAAGCTCGGAAATCCTTCAAGCAGAAGTAATAGCAACTAAAAACAATGCTTTCCACGAAAGAAAGCATAGCCTGCAAGACGTGGGTGGCTCAAAAGGAGACAGGGTCAGTTTCTCCAAAACAAAATTCAGCTCCCAAGCCGGGACAGGGTTACGCACAGGTGGCTTCAAGAGAAGAATGCCCCACAAAAACATACAGGCTACCTCTAATTGGGCTATCGGACGACCATCCACTGGCACATGGAAAGCAGAGATGGCAGACATGCACCTTATTGGAAGAATATTTAAGGCCCAAGTCAGAAAGGGAGATAAGGTACTCCAGGGTCTGGTTCACCAAACAGGTGAAAGAGTCCAAGTGGCAGGTAGATGCACAAATGGCAAAACGTTTCCACTTCATGAAATAGGTGGCCCTAGTGGAAGGCTTCCTAGCTGCCACCAACACATCAGTCACTCTCTGGGAAATGCCAAAGCAGGCTATCGCTATGTCCTCAGGAGCCAGGCATGCAGCCGCAGGGACTTGAGATCCAGATGGACCAGGGTCTCTTGGGCCTGAGTGAGCAGGTCCCCGCAGAGAGGGACGGGAGGTTCCACTGCCAGTTGTTGCAACAATGGAAACAAGATTGGCCAAAATGGTGCCACCAGGATGAGGGACCCCCATCTGCAGCTTGAAAAGGACCTGCTAAATTAGCGGGAAGGCATTAAAAAATCCTCCCTTTCCAGGAGAGGAACAACGCATCTTGCCAGAAAACTACAGGCCCAGGCTCTAGCAACCAGAAAAGCTGCAGTTTTGCATTGTGTGGGGGATGCAAAAAGGTCCAACTCTGGCCACCCCCACCTTCAAAAGAGGCTTTTGGCCACAGAGGACAGTAGTACCCCCTTGTGTTGGCGAGACTGCAACCGGCTTAGCCTGTCTGCCAAGATGTTTTGGTCCCCTGAAACATGGACAGCAGATAGCTGGAGGTCGTGGTCCAGTGTCCAGTACCAGACCCTCATCGCCTCCAGGCACAGACAGTGCAAGTGAGTTCCCCCCTTGTCTGTTGAGATAGTACACCACATTGATGTTGTCTGACTGGACCAGCATTTGACTCGGGGACAGGTGGTTCTGAAAGACCTGAAGGGCACAGAGGACTGCTCTCATCTCGAGCAAGCTGATGTAGAGACCTTTCTCCATTGTGGACCCATATGCCTGGGTCTGGAAAGGACCTAGGTGGGCTCCCCAACCTGATCCCGAGGTGTCCACTGTGAGGACCTGCCCGGGAGAGGGGATGAGGAAGGAGATACCCCCCCACAAAAGATGGTTGGGGTTCTGCCACCACTGAAGTGCCCTGCGGACAGGGGAGGAGACCAAGACTAACTGATCCAGGCTGTCGTGGCGCTGGTCTCATTAGACCTATAGGCTCCATTGGGGGAACCGCATGTGGAGCCTGGCCTGAAGATAATAATATGATTGCAAATTGCTTAAATAGCTTTTTTTGCCCAGTATTCAACAGAAAAGATACAGCTACTGATATTACTATTTTTACAGATAGTATTATTCAATTTACAAGGGAAAAAATTCAGGAAGCCATTATGAAACTAAAGTCAGATTCCTCACCAGGATCAGATAACATCAGTGCAAGGTTTTTGAAAGAAATGGCTACCCACCTATCGCTCTCATTATCCTTACTTTTTAATAAACCTATTACCAGTGGTGTGGTCCCAATGGAATGGAAGACAGCTATAGTAATCCCAATATTTTGAAAAGAGAAATAAGGGATCAGTAAATAATTACAGACCAATAAGTGACTTAATGATGTTGTAAGGTCATGGAGAGGCTTATCAAGGATAGAATCGAAGCTGAAATAGAAAGCAAAAATCTCACTGATAGTAAACAACACAGATTTACACCAGGGTTCTCATGTACAACTAACCTGGTTTCTTTTTACAATGGTGTCAGTGAGAGTTTAGATTCAGTTCAGTTCAGTTCGTTTTTATTGTTCGGTAATTACCATTACATTATACTAAAAATATTAGACTATTCATATGACACATACAAATACATAGACATCAGATACATCACAATATAAATGTTAAAAATCCCTCAGTACACAGTATTAATATACATAATCAAACAGAAGAATTATTATCTTTCCCTTATCTTTTCCTTTCTCTTTCCTTTTTGCACAGTCCCACCCCTCCCTTTCTTATCATTTATGTCATTTTACTAAGAGCCAAGGGCTTACTTAATTTTAATTCATTTGAGCTAGTAGCTCAAATTTATTTCTCAGAGGCAGGGAGATGTTTTTCTTTATATTTCATCACTTGGTAGAAGAACCCTGAAGTCATCTTAGGCTCTTCTAATGTATGAGGGTGTAAAAGCACAAATAGTGGGTCATATTCTACATTTGCATATTTATTAAGAAAATTGTTAAGCAATTTAAAATGCAGAATTGTATATAAAGGGCACTGTATCGTAATATGATAAAGATTTTCTTCAAAACCCCTATTACACCTACATATTTCGAGACGGGTGTTAGGGGAAGCTATTCTGTTAAAGAATATGTATTTAGAGCAAATAATGCCCATCCTTGCCCATGTGATCATTTTCCTATCTAAAGGTGTAAGGGGTAAGATTAGATAGGTTTCCAAGAATACGTCAATCTTATTTTGGGCTAACCAAATAGCCTGGCGTTGAGCTCTAAGAAGCTCCATTTGTTTTCTTTGAGCAAATACAAATTTTTTTTTTTTTGACAAGTTCCTTAAATAAGGGAGATATTATAATTGATTTTTCCCAATCTAACCAAAGATGATACATAGCTGTTTTCTCCAAAATACCTTGGATTGTTTTGACCCAAGGTGATCTAAAATTTTGATTTTGCCAAGCAATTTTTTCTTTCAAGCATAATAGCGGTAAACTGTTGACCTGATAATTAATCATTTTTAGCCAATAACCCATCATACGCATGTCAATTATGGTGGCGATGGGTAATCTTCCTAATTCAGCCCTAGCTATAGGATTAGATGTGGATAGAGGGACCTGTAGTAATGATTTATAGAAAAAAGAGAGAGGAGTCTCCAACCATAGAGGAGGATTTGTACCCCAAACCTCTGCTCCATACGTTAAAATAGGATTAATTTTTGCTTCACCAGCAATTAATGCCGGTGAAACTAAATGACCTGCATATTTACTATTAAAGCGCAGTAATGCTTTAGCCATCAATTTAACCTTAGCCACTTGATCCCTCCAAAACTCTGACCATGCTCCATTCACGGAAAACTTAACACCTAGGTATATATAAGAAGTTACACCTTCAATCTGTGCTTTATTTAAATAGAACCTTGGTTTCTTTCCTTGGCCTTGTTTAGATAATAATATCCCAATGGACGTTATTACGCTAGATTTATCAAAAGCCTTTGATAAAGTACCCCATAACGAGCTGATATCCAAACTGTGTAAAATGGTAATTAGTCATCAAATTATAAAGTGTGTAAATAACTGGTTGTCAGGTTCCAGTCTGTCTGCATAAATGGAATTTTGTCCAATCCAGGTATGGTCACCAGTGGAGTTCCCCAGGGATCGGTCCTTGGACCAACCCTTTTCAACCTGTTTATATCAGATATAAATCTGAACATAAGCAACACCCTAATTAAGTTCGCCAACACTAAACTAGGCAGGGAAGTTAACACTCCTACCAAATATGCTTCAATGGTCGAGGACCTCAAGTGGATTGAATCTTTCTTTTTTTAATATTCTTTATTTGTTATTGTTTTTATATAGTTTTATATATATATATATATATATATATATATGACAGCAGGAGTTCATCTATACAATATTGCTCTTTTGTCTTACAATACATGTTTCTATAACATCATTCTGTTATATATCAAATGATACTTGATGAAAATTCATATCTTACAAAAATTGGTCACTTTCAAATTGCTCTATCAGGGAACAAATGTTTCATCTAGAGGTGAGATATAGAAAACCCATGGTCTCCATTGGAGCTCAAATCATGGCATCCTTCCAGCTCTAGAAGCTACTATTCTCTCTAGATAATATATCTCAGCCATCAATGAATGCCAATCAGAGAGGGTGGGTACTTTAGCCGTTCGCCATAGGCGAGTTATAACCTTTTTAGCTGCTGCCAGGTACAGGTATAACTTATTTCCACCTGGTGGAACTTTTCCGTCTTCCCCAATATAAAGCAGAATCATCTGATTGGATAAATTAATTTCTGGTCCCACAATATTTTGTATACTCTTCTCTATATCTACCCAGTATTGAGTAACTTTCGATAGGTACAAAAATATATGTTATATTTGCCATTTTCTCCACATTCTCTCCAACAAAGGCCATACCTCATAGATACAAATTTAGTAATTTTGCTAGGGTATAAAATATCTACTACTACATTTCCATATATTCTGACCAGTATGATGACTGTGATACTTTCATCAAGTGAGGAATAGGGTCCAACCATTTCTCATAAGTTATCCGAGTCCTAATTCTCTATTCCATCTCCTAAGATATCTTCAGTGGATTCCTTCCAAAAATCTCTTATTGCTTTATATATTTGTCCAATTAAATGAATTTGTTCCCTGCCTTCTATAGCGTCCCTTAAAAGGGACATCAACATAGGTATGAGAGAGGGCAGGGTATTTAATGTTAATTCTTTCTGTATAAATGACCGAATCTGTAAATATCTATAATGGTGTGTATGGGGAAGTGGATATTTTGCCTGTAGTATGGCAAAAGGCAATACTCCATTTACATCTAGGTATTGATATAACAAAAGCAGACCTTTTTTCTGCCATTCCTGATGGACCCGAACAGCACCTATCTCCGAAAATACACTTTCTGTACCCATTAGTTTACAATAACCAAAAACTTCAGTTGATGTAGTAGACGCCCTTAGCTCAAAAAAAGCCTTTAACTTATAACGAGTTCCAAATGTAAAGTTTTGTAACTGTGGATAAGCGTTTTGGGGGGCAAATATAATAGGCATAATATTTACTAAATCATTTAGTATAAATTCAATAAATTTCCATGGTTTTTCTACCTGAGAATTCAGCCATGTCATCACTATTTTACATGTTACTGCCTTATGGTAATCTCTAAGATTTGGAAGATTACAACCCCACTTTGCCACTGGTAACTGTAACAGAGATGATCTGACCCTAGGCTGCTGTCCTGCCCACACAAATCTTGAAAAGATTCTAGCCCAGGATGCAAAGTAGAATTGTGATGGAATAATCGGCAAAGTCTGGAAATAATATAACATCTTAGGAAATAAGGCCATCCGAATAGCTTGTATTCGAGCTGAAAAAGAGAATACCTGATGTGACCAATTCCCGACTAAATTCTCTATCTCTATCAATAGGGGCTCTAAATTAAACAGTTCCAAATGTTCTAATTTCTGGGGAATATTTACACCTAAATATTTAATCTTATCATTTCTCCATTTCAGAGGGATCTGGTTCTTTAGAGACTGAGAGGGAATGAAATTTAAAGATAATAACTCTGTTTTTTGTATATTTATTTTGTAGCCGGCTATCTCCGAGAACTTATCTATCGCTTGTAAAGCAGCAGGAATGGACTTTTCTGGTTCTAGGAGTGTTAATAATACATCATCTGCATATAATGATATAGTAAAATCCCTTCCTCCTAAAGGGACCCCCTGAATATTAGGATGTTGCCTTATGGCTTCAGCCAATGGCTCAATGTATATGGCAAACAGTAAGGGGGAAGTAGACAACCCTGCCTAGTTCCCCTTCCCAGCTGTATCATTGAAGATAACTGTCCATTCACTTTAACATATGCCTTCAGAGAGGTACAGATTCTCTGTATCATGCTAGAGAATTCCCCAGGAAATCCAAACTTGCACAAAGTTTCCCATAAAAAAGGCCAACTGACGCGATCAAAAGCTTTGTCTGTGTCAAGGCTGAGCAACACTGCCTGTATCTGTCTCTGATTTAAGTGGTCCAACAAATGGATCATTCTGTGTATATTATCTGCAGTTTCTCTGGCTCGAATGAACCCAGATTGATCTGAATTAATCAAACAGGGTAACAATTCCTCCAGTCTATGTGCCCATATGGACATAAATAACTTGTAGTTCATGTTTAATATGGATATTGGCCTATATGAAGTAGACAGATCTGCTGGTTTGCCCTCTTCTAATATAGGTGAAATATTAGTGTGTTTACTTTTCCTTTATAGCACGCCTGACTTCCTGTGATCTGATAGGGGCTTTTAATCTGCTTTCCATTTCCCTAGTTAGCTTTCTTAATATAAGGGGGGAAAAAAATTCCTCAATTTTGTTAAATTCTGGATCTTGTGGTTTCTCATATAGCTGCCTATAATATTTCTGGAACAATTGCATTATCTGCTGTGAATTAAAAGCTCTTGTTTTTCTCTCCGGATCCACTAAATGTGTTATGATTGTGACTGTCCTATGTCCCCTAAGCCTCCGGGCTAAATTTCTTGCCCCTTTTGGCCCTCCCTCATACCTATATGTTTTCAAGTAAAAAAGTGCCTGTTGTGTTTTTTCGTCTAAAAGTTTCTGGAGCTCAGCCTTTGTCTGATTAATCTGGGTTTGGGCCTCTGTAGCAATAAGGGTAAACTTTGTTTGCATTTCCCTTAATTTCTCATGTAATTCACCATGTCGTGTTTCCCAATATCTCTTCTTGTATACTGAATACGCAATTATCTCCCCCCTGATCACAACCTTTAGAGTATCCCAAACAATTGTATTGGATGTCTCCTGGGACGAATTTTCTGCAATAACCTGAGCTATTTTGGAGTTAAAGCTGTCCCTAAAAGTTTTATCCTTTAGGAAGGATGTATTCAGGTGCCACCCAGTGGATTTCCTTGGTATTTTAAAATCTAGCCTCAAAAATAGGGGAGAATGATCCGAAAGAAATCTAGGTCCTATAGTTAAATCTTGTAAACAGTCCAAATGTTCTTTTGAAATGAAAAAGTAATCCAATCTTGAGTAAGAATTGTGTCTAGGGGAGAAAAATGTATATCCCCCAGAAAGAGGATAAAAATGTCTCCATACGTCGATTAGACCCAATGCCCTAAGTTGAGAGATAAATAATCTTTGAGCTGATGTTAGCCTATATTTGGAAGGTGTAGAGGAGTCCAACCGAGGTGTCAAAGTTAAACTGATATCTCCCCCTATTATAAGACAGCCGTGCGTAACGTCTAGAAGCTTTGCAAAAAATCTTTTAAGAAGACAAACTGATGTAAGAGGGGGAAAATACATGTTCACTAACGTGACCTTTGTCCCATAAAGGGTACCTTTTAAGATTACAAACCTTCCCTCTGAGTCTGTGCACTGTGTTTCTAATGAAAAGGAGAGGTCCTAGGTATTAAAATGGCTACTCCCGTCGTTTCCCTTTAGCGAAGGACGACGCATATACCCAAAATCTGCCCCCAATTCAATTTTTGCATGTTCGGTATCTGTTAAGTGTGTTTCCTGGAGGTAATAAAATCACTGGGGTGTTTCTTAATATACTGGAACAGTCTGGCCCTTCTGATGGGATTGTTAAGCCCATTTATATTAAGCAAGAGTGCTTTTGCTATCTGAGTAGCCATCTTATTCCCTTATGGAAACATATTCTCTCCTGTTGTCCCCATCTTAATAATCTAATTCCTGAAGGATCACCAGACTGATGTCCCCCCCAGAGCCATCTTTCTGAACGTCACTTTTTTTGAAACATTTTATGCCTTTCCCGTCTAGATTATTCTTAAACATCTCCTGCTGCGATCTTATCAAACTTTTTGAAATCTGAAGCAAATTATCAGTATATGTCTGACCTTTTTCTTGATAACTATGTACATACAATGTGTTCCAAATAATATTGACTTCCAAGGTAGGGGAGTCTAAAATCTACTCCCTAAGTGTGCCTCCTGATAGTCTGAGGTCACCGGAGGATATCTGGTAACACCAAATGCCCAGGCCTCCTGGGGATATACTACTCCCCTAATAAAAATAAAAGGAAATGTGCAGACAAGCTAAATAAAAATCAAACTGTTAACTCAAAATATCCTGCCTGTCTTTGATTTGAAATGGGCTTCCTTGTTAGATCTGGAGATGCTTCCTCCCCCCTCCCCAGCAACGTAAATTGTTTGTTTTATTATTAACTAAATTCTGTAGTATACAACTAGGGCAGCTTTTCTTAGGCCCTTGTCTCAGTTTAGCCCTGAAAACAAATCAAACAGCCCTCAATAATCTGCTCTTTAAAGTTATATCCGTTGCTTCCTTCAGAGCAATCGTCAGGGCCAGTTCGAATAGCCAGATCAAAAGTTTTACTTGTTTCTTTGTTATGGCAGAGTTTTCTGCAGGTAAACTTATTAAGCGTTCCTTTTCTCTGTCCAACCTCCTGTGAGAGAGTTGTCGTCTAATAAAGATTCCAGTTCAGACAACTGAATTCCCAGTCCCTCTCATCAGTCATGCTCTTTCAGAGACCTCTATTCAGAGGACCCTCGAGAAATCCCAAGGCAATCTTCATCTTCTATCAGTCAGGTTTTTCTCCTTGCCGATCGGTGAAACTTTGCCAGGCAATTGGAAATGTTCCCCCTCTTTGCTATCTCTCCACCATTCTGTGCTCTGCCCAAATTCACCGTTTGCCAGCACGGTGGGTCAGCTCTCTGCAATCCCAGCGTGGATTTTGTTTTTATTTGAATCCCCGCTTTAAGGAGCTCCTCTCTGGCCTCCTCCACAGTATGAAATTCCTTCCTTCCTGCTGGCAGTTGCACCACAACTCTGGCTGGGTACAGTGTTGTAAATCTGATGGCTGCCTCCTTCAAAACTGGTAAGATGTCTGCATATGCTCTGTGATTACGCATAGTTTGTGGAGCATAGTCATTATCTACATAGAAACAGGTTTGTCCATAAAAGACCTTGCCTTTTCACCATGCTGCTGTCAATACTGCCTCCTTGACTGCGTAGCTTAGAAAGCGCATAATAATAGATCGAGGCCTAGTATTCAGATCTGTAGGCCGTGGGACCAGTGCACAGTGAACTCTCTCTAATGATAAAAGCGGATTGAATCTTGAGCAATAGTCAACAAAATGTTATTGAATACTGACAAATGAGTAGTTTTACACTTTGGGAGGAAAAATCCCCTACACCAGTATAAAATGTATGACAAAATACTACCCCCGTTGACAAGGAGAAGGACCTAGGAATAATCACTAATACTCAACTCTCATCTGTAGACCAATGTAGAAAAGCACTCCAGTCAGTCAACAGAATGTTAAACTATGTTAGGAGATCCTTCACTAACAGAAACAAACAAATCATTTTACCCTTCTTCAGATTATATATATATATGTCTACATTTAGACACATGCTCCTCATGTTGGAGTCCTTATTTGAAGCAGGATGTGGATTTAATGAAAAGGGTCCAAAAGAAGGGCCACTAAATTAATCCCAAGGCTAAAACATCTCCAATATAAGGATAAGCTAGCTAGAACAGGGCTAGTAAGCCTAGAAGACAGACTTAAAAGGGGAGATTTGTCACAATTATACAAACTGATACACAATCCAGAATTAAAAATATCTTGCGGCATTCAAAGTCACATTCAACGATGTCACAATCTCAAACTAAAAGTACCAAAGGCAAATACCACTAAAAGGCATAACTTTTTCACAATAAGGGCAGTAAAAGCTTGGAATAATCTGACATAATGTATGGTTGATGCTTCAACATTTGAAATATTAAAAGTGAGATTGGACTTCTAGCAGTCAGTTAATCATATATACCCATGACATTGTGGGGGACATTCACGATGGGCGTAAGCCGTCTTATGTCTTGAAAAATCGAGTAAAGAGAGTAAACTGACCAGATTTTAGAGTAGTTTGGGTGCGCTCCAAATAATAACGAACCACCCTGTGTACACCCAGAGTATGTAACAGTTGCCTCACCATGGTTCAAGTACTCTGGGTAATATACCAGAAGGTGGATGTCCTGGTTCAAAGTAAACTCCGACACCACCATCAGAAGAAACTTAGAATTAGTTCTCAAGGGCACCCTGTCCTTGTGAAAAACCAAACAAAGCTCCTTACACATCAGGGCCTGAAGCTCAGAAATCCTTCGAGCAGAAGTAATAGCAACTAAAAATAATGTTTTCCATGACAGAAAGCATAGTTCGCAACTTGCAGCTGGTTCAAAGGGAGGCAATGTGAGGTTTTCTAGGACAAACAAAAGATCCCATGGTGGGACAGTATCCCAGATGGGAGGCTTCAAGTGCAAAATGCCCCGTAGAAAGATATGGGGAAGGTCCAGCTGGGCAATAGCCTTGCCCGCAATAGGAACATGGTAGGCCAAAATGGCAGACAAGTGCACCTTGGGCAAAGAGTAGCCGAGTCCTACATCAGATAACGAGAGGAGGAATTCCAATACCGAGTTCACTGGGCAGGAGAACGTCTAGATGCCGGGCAGTGACCCAGACGCAGAACCGCTTCCAGTTCATACTGTAAGTTGCCCTAGTGGAGGGCTTTCTGGCTGCCACTAGAACATCTGCTACTCTGAATGATACCCCAAATCTGGAGACGGCTAGGTCTGCAGGAGCCATGCATGCAGAAGCAGAGATCTGAGATCCGGATGGACCAGGGCTCCCTGTTCCTAGGAGAGAAAGTCTGATCGAAGGGACAAGAAAACTGGAGGCTTCACAGCCAGCTGCTGAAGCAGTGGAAACCAAATCTGGCGTGGCCAGAAGGGTGCCAATAGGATCATGTTTGCCCCCGCCAACTGTAGCTTGAGGAGGACCCTCTGCACTAGAAGGAAGGCAGGGAACATGAAAAGGAACCTCCCCGTCCAGGAGAGAAACAACGCATCTTGCCAGAAAACACCAGGCCTTGGATCTAGCGAGCAGAAAATACAGGTTACTCACCTGTAACAGGAGTTCTAGGAATGGTATATGTTGTTCATCCACACTCATTGGCAGGTATCCTTGCCGCTTTAAATCTTGCCGGAAGGTCTTCAAGCTTGCTCCTCCCACCCACCCGGGTGGTATAACTCTCGGCTCCGCCCCATGACGCCAGATCTGGCCCGCTGGAAGCTCAGGTTGTGCGTCGAAGCCGGGGAGGTCGGGTGGGTCGTGTGGATGAACAACATATACCATTCCTAGAACTCCTGTTACAGGTGAGTAACCTGTATTTCTAGGGACATGGATATGTTGTTCATCCACACTCATTGGCAGACTCCTAGCAGTTCTCCGGGAGGAGGGAGGCAAGACGCACAACCCCAATACTTACTTGGGAAAGAGAGACTGGAGAACCGAGGCCCCAAAACCAGCATCCCGGCGTGACTCAAGGTCGATGTGGTAATGGGTAATGAAGGTGTTTGCTGACTTCCAGGTAGCAGCCCTGCAGATTTCCTGGATAGGGACGTCCCTGGAAGCAGCCACCGTTGCAGCAGTATGGCGGGTAGAATGAGCTCTTATCCCTCTGGGAGGCTCCATGCCCGCAACTTATAGCAGAGATCTATGCAGGAGGTTACCCACCTGCTTATGTCCGCTTGGCTGCAGGTCTGCCAGATGCGGCTTCAGCATAGGTGACAAACAGCTGGCGAACCTCTCCTCAATTTCAGCCGCGCCTTATAATAAGTGAGCTACCTCTTCTAGGGTCCAGAGTATGGAGTCTATATTCGCCCGAGGTGTGATTGGGGTAGAACACCGGCAGAGTCAACACCTGGTTAAGGTGAAACTCCGACACCACCTTCGGAAGGAATTTCGGGTGGGGGCGCAGGACAACCTTGTCCCTGTGGAAGACCAGGTAAGGAGACTCGATGGAAAGCGCCTGGAGCTCTCCCATCCTTCTGGCTGACGTGATAGCCACCAAGAAGGCGGTCTTCCACGACAGGTGAGAGAGAACACACCTGTGCATAGGTTCGAATGGCTTGCCCATGAGCTTTGCCAGTACCAGCAGTAGATCCCACGGGAGGTGGGGGTTCCCGCACTGAGGGAAATGTGATCAAGGCCTTTGAAAAAGCGCCAGACCACCTTCTCTCTCTCCTGCGCCACCGACTGCTTCCTGCCCGCCCGTAAGCAGAGATGGCTGCCAGGTGCACCCTTAGGTCGCCGACCTAAGCCCTTGACTAGAAAGGGACCATAAATAGTCCAAGATGCTTGCCAAGGAACAGGAGGAAGGGTCCAAGTCCTTGCTCCTGACACCAAATGGAAAACCTTTTCCATTTGAAGGCATAGCATTTTCTGGTCGACTTACGGGACGCCTAACTACATTGAGGACCTCGCCGGAAAGACCCAAGGCCTGGAACCTAGCAGCCAGGAACCAGGCCGTCAGGTGCAGGGATTGAAGGTCCGGATGGAACACCTTCCCCTGATTGACTGAGAGCAGGTCCGGGCGAGCTGGAAGCTGCCGCGGAGTCCTGGAGCTGAGACTGAGGAGATCTGGGTACCAGAACTGGCGAGGCCAGTCTGGGGCTATCAGAATCACCTGCGCCTTGTCCCTCCTCGCCTTGAGAAGCACCTTGTGGATCAAGGGAAATGGGGGAAAGGCGTAAAAGAGGCCCGGGGTCCACTGCCCCCGAGAAGGCATCCCCTGCAGCGAGCCCTGCTGAGGGGCGGGCATGAACAGACTCAGCCTGCTCTCCTGGAGGCAAACAGGTCCACCTGAGGTGTGCCCCAATGGGAGAACAGATGCTGCACTACCTCCGGCAGGAGAGACCACTCGTGGGATGCAGCCCCTATCCGGCTCAGGGCATCGGCCAGGGTGTTGGAGGCTCCTGCCACGTGAATGGCTAGGAGATCCGCCTCCAGGCTGCGCACGAGTGACCAAATGCGGAGAGCTTCCTTGCATAGAAGCATGGAGCGCGTCCCGCCCTGGCGGTTTAGATAGTACATGGTCGTGGTATTGTCCGTCTGGACTCGGACCACTTGACCCCGGAGGAACGGAGCAAAGGCGGTGAGAGCTAGGCGGACCGCTCGGAGCTCCAGCAGGTTGATGTGGCATCGGGACTCCCGCGGGGACCAGAGGCCATGAGCCCGGTGTTCCCCCAGATGGGCACCCCAACCCATCAGAGAGGCATCGGTCGATAGAGAGACCGTCGGCTCGGGGCGGACGAACGGGATGCCCTCCTGCAAATGATCTGGAACGGTCCACCACTGGAGAGCGTTCCCACATCCCCGTGTCACCGGCTACAAGCTGGTCCAAAGGATCGCAGCGTTGTGACCACTGGCTGGCCAGTCCCCACTGAAGGGGACGCATGTTCCAGCGGGCCCAACGGACCACGCTGGTGCAGGCCGCCATGAGACCCAGGAGGCGCAGGAAGTCCCGGGCAGGGCGCAATTGCCCAACCAGAAATGATCGGGCAAAGGAGGAAAGAACCTCGGCCCTGTCCGCGGGGAGCGCGCTCTGGCTCGAAGAGAGTCGAGCTGCGCCCGATGAATAGAATCACCTGCTTCGCTCGAGTTCCGACTTGGCCTCGTTGATAAGGAGGCCCAGTTGAGAGCAGACCTGGAGGCCAGATCTCTGGACCACTCCGCCTCCTTCCTGGAGGGAGCTGCTATCAGCCAGTCGTCCAGGTAAGGGTACACCGGACCCTCGCGCCACGAGGAATGCTGTCACCACTGCCATGCATTTGGTGAAGACCCTGGGAGCTGGAGACAAGCCGAAAGGCATGGCTTGGAACTCAAGAGGGATCCTTCCGCCTGAAGCGAAGGAATCTCTGGTGAGACGGACGGATAGGGACGTGAAAAACGCTGGCCCTGCAAGTCCAGAGAGCAGAACCACAGCCTGCTCAAGGATGGTATTATCTGAGCCAGAGTGACCATCCTGAAGGTTCGAGACCTTAGGAACTTGTTTAGGTCGTAGGTCAAGAATGGGGCGCCAGCCCCGTCCCGCTTCGGAACCAGGAAGTACCTGGACACAAACCCTGGGTCTGAAGGAGGGTCCACCACCTCTCTTATCACCTCCTTCTGGAGGAGGGAGGCGATGCCGGCTCGACGAGCCGCCAGTGAGGCTGGGGATCCCCAGGCTCCCGAGGGGCACGGCTCTGGAGGGTGGTGCCTGCTCGAATTCCAGAGGCAGGCCTCTTCCACCACCTCCAAGACCCACCTGTCCGTGGAAACAGCGGACCAGGCGGAACGGAAGTGCCGAGCCCCCCACGGGGACCTCAGGGTAAGGTGACGGAATGGGGCGACACCCCTCAGCCCGCCACTGGGCAGGCTTGGAGGAGGACCGCCGAGGGACCTCCTGGGCCTTTTCCTCCTGCCTCCTGTTAGAGGAAGCCGGCGGCTTGGGTTTGGGATGCCAAGGGCGGGCCTGCTGGCCCTGACTTTGCTGGGCAGGCGCGGGGCTAGAAGGGCGAAAGGGCTTAGGCTGTGGTTTGCGGCCTTTGTCCTTCTGAGACGGAAGAGACCGAGTCCAAGGTAGCATTGGACTTCTCGATCCTCTGCAGGTGACCTTCCACCCCAGGGTCGAAGAGGTCAGTCCCCAAAAGGAACATCCGCCAACTTGTGCTGGGTATCCAGTAAAGGTGGATATCCTCAGCCAAGCCCGCGGCTTATAGCCACTGCGGCGCCACCGATCTGGCACATGAGTCCCCTATATCCAAAGCAGTCTGGAGCTGCTGTTTGGCCACTGCCTCTGCCCTGGTCCCGCACCTGCTTAACCGTAGTCTGCAGATCGGGCGGAAGATGAGGATGACTCATCCAGAGAGCCCAACAGGGCATGAGAAAATGTGCCATGAGGACGGCCGAACTGGCCTGACGAAGGCCGAGAGAGGACGCAGCGTAGACTTTTCGCCCGACATAGTCCAATTTCTTGGACTCCTTGTCAGGAGGTTTGTCCACATCCCTGGCGTTGCCGGCGCGCCGGAAAACGCTGTCGGTAACCAACCCCTCAGCAGAGGGGTGTTCCGAAAAACCGGACAAGGAACCGGTAGGGACCGCATACTTCCTGGCCATCCTGGCCGAAGGCGCAGGGCAGGAAGCAGGGCGCTGCCAAAGCTCCAGTGCCGACCCACTATGGCCTCGCCACCGGAAAGGCTCTCGCCGGAGAATCCCCGTCCAGAATCTCCGTGAGGGATACCTGGCCCGCTTGGAAACGGGTTCGGCTCCATCCCGTGGACTCCGAGATGAGCCGGTAGTCCTAGGAAGGACGACGGGCTATCGCCCATTGACTGACCTCCTGAAGACTCCAAGTCCAGTCGCTGGAGAAAAAGGAGGAATCATCTTCGGACTCGGAAGAGTCCTCGAAGAGCTGCCTCTGGCCTGAGCCACCCTTCACCTGCCGAGGTCGGTCGGGAGTGAGGGTAACTGACAGCCGATGGGGTAGACCTTTAGCCGACCGAGAATCCTTGGTCGGAGCCCCAATTGGTGGCTGTGGAGGCGGAGGTTCCACCGAATCGTGGAGCAGCTGGTTTGGCCGAACAACCGCCTGGGTATAGGCCTCGGATAAGTCGAGGGTTGTGTCCCGCCCGGTGACAGCCACTTAATGGCCGGGGAGGCGACGGGTCGGCTTACTCCCGCCAGGAGGAGCTGTTGCAACATAAGGTCCTCTACTGTCACGCGTACTTACGCCGAAGCCCCTCATCCGGAGGAGGAGGAGGCCGAGCGGGCGACGCCGCTTACCGCGGTGCCGAGACCGAGACCGCCTATGACGGTGGGATCGGCTGGACCGCGAAGAGGTCCGAGACCGAGACCGAGAGTCCCGGAATTTCCAGGTCGGTGCGGGGAGGTGTCGGCCGAACCGCACTCCTTCGCTCGGATGATGCATCCGAGGGCTCCGGAACCGGAGGCACAGGCGAGCCCATCGGGATCCTCAACTTCCTCCCGGGGAACCGGGAGAGGGGAATCGCCGCTAAAGGCGACACAGCCCATCAATGGGTCGAGAAAATCTCGACTTCATCGGTGGAGTCTCGTCAACTGACCTGACGGGACACCGTGGAGGCCAGTGGCCGAGCCGAGCGGTCGACCAAGCCGACGGTCGCCCGGGAGTGAGAGGACCTTTCCGCTTCCCAAGAGCATCGACGGAGGGACTTACCTTGTCCTCTTTTGGACCGAGAATAAGGTCCCGCTAACGAGGCCCTTCTCCTTAGTGGAGAGGGACAGACAAAGCTCCTTAAAAGAAGCCGTGTAAGAAGAGCCCAGAGAGAGCTGGATAAATGCCGCGTCGGAGGAAGATACGGCCGGCTACCGCCTCCTCTTCGAGGGCCACCATCCGCCGGTGCTGACCGCCGAACCACGTGACACCGCTAACCGGCCTCCTTGGACTTCACCGAGGGAACGCTTCTCCGGACGGCCCAGATGCAATCGGGCAGCACGGTCTTCGAGGACGTAGGCCGAGAAAGATGAGCACAGGTCGCAAGCCTGCGGGTCGTGCTCAAGGCCTAAGCAGTAGACACACGTGGAGTGTGGATCCGTCCGAGACATCTTCTGCCCGCATGGGCATCTCCGAAAACCGGGAGTCGATTTGTCCATCGCAGCCGCGAGGGATAGAAGACTGAAGTCTTTTTCGCAAATTTATTTTTTTAAACCGCAAACGGAGAAATAGGAACCAGTCTCCAAACGCAGAGCGTAAGGAGGGAACCTGAGCTCAGCGAAGGAAGATCTAAGGCCATGCGGGCGGAGTCGAGTTATACCACCGGTGGGTGGAGGAGCAAGCTTGAAGACCTTCCGCAAGATTTAAAGCGGCAATGATACCTGCCAATGAGTGTGGATGAACAACATATCCATGTCCCTAGAAAAACAGGTTACTCACCTATAACAGTAGTTCTAGGAGTGGTATATGTTGTTCATCTACACTATCTGGCAGTGTCCTTTCAAGATATGTCAGAAAGTCTTCAAGCTGGCTCCTCCCACCCACCCGGGTGGTAACTCCCTCAGCTCCACCCCATAACACCAGATCTTGCCCGCTGGAAGCAGTGTTGTGTGCCAAAGCCAGGGGAGCTTGGGTGGGTCAGTGTGGATGAACAACATATACCACTCCTAGTACTATTACAGATGACTAACCTGTTTTTCTAGAGACATGGATATGTTGTTCTATCCACACTATCTGGTAGACTCCTAGCAGTTCTCTGGGAGGAAGGAGGCAAGGTGCACACCCCCTACTTAGGGAACAGAGATTGGAGAACTGAGGCTCCAAAACCAGCATCCCGCTGTGACTTGAGGTCGATGTGGGATATGAAGGTGTGTGCTGACCTCCAGGTAGCAGCGCTGCAGATTTCCGGGATAGGGACATCCTGGAAGCAGTATGACAGGTGGAATGAGCCCTTAGCCCTCCGAGAGGCTCCCTACCAGCCAACCTATAGCAGAGGTTGATGCAGGATACAATCCATCTGCTAATCATCCACTTACCTGCTGGTCTGCCACGTGTGGCTTCAGCGTAGGTGACAAATAGCTGGCAAACCTCTCTTTGTAGTTGCAGGACCCAAAAGGAATGGGCCGTGGCCTGGGACGCCTCCTCTTCGAAGGCCGCAAGCTGCTGGGTGGACCCCGCAGCTGTGAAGACCACCCAAGGACATCCTTGGATTTGACCGGCGGGTTCAGTTGTGCCCGGTGGCCCAGTTTCAGGCGGGCAAGACGATCCTCCAAAACAGGTGAAAAGAGTGGCAAAAGTCGTAGGTCTGGGGATCATGGTCGCTCCCCAGGCAGTAGACGCACATGGCATGCGGGTTGGTCCTGGAATCTTCTGCATGCAAAGGCACTAGCGGAACCTGGGAGTGGACTTATCGTCTATTGCAGTCGCGACTGAAAATCGAGTTAAAGACAAAAACTCATAAGAGTTGGAGATCTGAAAGTAATTATGAAGAATTTTAAGCGCTAGGGCCTACTCAACGTGGCAGCGGTAAGCAGGGAACCTGCTTCATCCAGTGGAAAGAAGATCTGGCGTCATGGGGCAGAGTCAAGGGAGCTACCACCCAGGTGGGTGGGAGGAACCAGCTTGAAGACTTTCTGGCACATCTTAAAGGGAAAGGACACTGCCAGATAGTGTGGACAGAACAACGTATCCACGTCCCTAGAACTGGGCAATTTTGCGCTGGATGGGGACGCAAATAGATCCAGTTCTGCATGACCCCATCTGTCGAAAAGATCTTCTGCCACTGAGGGATGAAGCTCCCACAAGTGGGCCCTGGACCAAGACCGACTTAGGCTGTCGGCCAGGGTGTTTTGAATGCCCAGAACGTGTACTGCTGACAAGTCCGAGTGACGGTCCACAGTCCATGCCCACACTCACATGGCTTCCCTGCAACAGGGGATAGGAATGATCCCCCCCCTTGTTGATGTAAAATACCACTGACATGTTATCGGTTTGTATCAACAAGGGTCCAGGTAGCAGAACTGTTTGAAATGCCTGAAGGACTACCCTCATCTCCAGAATGTTGATATGGAGATGAAACTCTTGCTGATTCCAAGATCCTTTGGTCTGGCGATCCTCCCAGGTGAGATCCCAAGCCATAACCTGATGCATCCGTGGTCAGGATCTGTCTAGGGGATTCCTTCTGGAGAGGCTGGAGGAATCCAACCACCATGCCAGGGTTGCCTGACTGGGTTGGACATCAAGATTGGTTGGTCCAAGTCGTCTGACCGTTGATCCCATTGAATTCTTAGGTTCCACTGGATCACTCTCGTGTAAAGTCTGGCCAGAGGGACCATGGCAATGGCGGCTGCCATGTGCCGAAAAAGTCTGAGGACAGCCGTGTCCGAGACTTGACAGGCAGAGGAGAGCTGTCGCACGTGTATTTGGAGGTGCTCTGCTCTGTCTTGGGGAAGAAAGGCTTTTCCTTGGGCCATGTCCAAAATTGCCCCTATGTACTGCAGCCGTTGACCTCGTCAAAGGGAGGACTTGGGAAGGTTCAAGGTGACCCTCAGGTCCTGAAAAAGGTGGAAGGTGGTCTACATGGTGCTCAGCAGCTGGACCCTGGTGGGAGTGGTTAGGATCCAGTCGTCTAGGAAGGGGAAGACATAATGCCCCTACTTTCTGAGAGTGGCAGCCAGTACTGCGAGGCATTTGGTGAACACTCTGGGGCCGAGGGCAGGACAAACAGCAGAGCCCTGAACCGATAGTGGCATCCCTGGAAGCAGAAATGAAGGAACCACCTGTGTAGTTGAAAAAGCAGAATGTGGAGGTACGCATCCTGCATGTCCAGGGAGTGTAACCAATCCCCTTGATGAAACAGAGAGAGCAGACCTATCAGAGTGATTATTATGAACTGTGAGGCACTTTGTGAAGACCCTCGGTGCCGATGAAAGGCCAAAGGATAGCACTCTGAACTGAAAATGTCTATCCTGGAAGGTGAATCTGAGAAGCCTCCTGTGGGGCTTTGCCACAAGGATGTGGGAGATAGGCATCCTGCATGTCCAGTGATGCCAGCCGGTCCCTGTGATGTATCATGGGGAGCAGGCCCTGAAGGGTGACCATCCGAAACCTTTTGTACTCCACAAACTGGTTGAGTTCGCTGAGGTCCAGAATAGGTCTTAGGTCAACTGCCTTTTTCGGCACTAGAAAGAAGTATAAGTAGAATTCTGTTCCTCTCTGGTCTGGGGGAACCAGTTCTATGGCGTTCTTTGACAGTAGGGGTAGAATCCCTATGTGAATCAGACCTGCATGTTCCGCTGAGTAACAGGACTGGGGGAAGGGGGGCCTGTCCAGTGGGAACTGGAAGAACTCTATCGAGTGTCCATGGTCTGCGAGTTGGTGGACCCGCTGATCGGAGGTCACCTTCCCCAAATTTTACATTTTGTGAAAAAAGCTTTACTCCAACCACCTCCGCTGGATTTATGGAGGATGTGGGTCCTGCAGGGAGTCAGGCAGTGACGGGAGGGGGGAAGCAGCCTGGGCCGGCTTGGCCAGGTGAGAGGCAGGTCCTGCAGAGCCTCTATGGGCGCCTGTCTGGCTGTAGCCTCAATGCTGGGGCTATTGGTGATGGAAGTGGGGTTGTTGTGGCTGTTGTCTCCCATGGCCACAAAAACGAGACCTTTGAAACTGTCTCTGCTTTGGGCAGTACATGGACTGGACAGTCCGCATTGCCTTACCAGAGTCCTGTAACTTTGTGATAATCTTCTCTGTGTCCTCACCAAAGTGGACAGAACCCTGGA
The DNA here is from genome assembly GCA_016271365.2 of Neoceratodus forsteri. NCBI lineage: Eukaryota > Metazoa > Chordata > Ceratodontiformes > Ceratodontidae > Neoceratodus > Neoceratodus forsteri. The sequence continues at coordinate 312,230,101 of CM028137.1, read as the reverse complement.
AGGGTGCGACGAGGAGGCTGCATTGAACATCCTGCGCAAACCCTGATACCCTGAGCCGGGAGTGACGGTGTAGGCATACTCCCGTTGTTGCCGCTCTTGCTGCCGTATCCGTGGAATCATATGCTGAGCGGAGAACATGGCTGCCAACGTCGGATCCGGTCTGCAGAAGTTTGAGGAGTTCTGCCTTCTTCGGACAGTCTGGGATTTCTTGGACTATATCCATCCCTTGCTCCCAAAGGGCATTCTGGAACTGAACTATGTGTGTTAAAAAGTTCAAGCTCCTGATACTGCAAGTGGCAAAGGAATAACTCTTGCACTCTATGGAGTTTAACTACTTAGACTCTTTGTCTGGTGGTTGTGTGCTGACATGTTTCGGCCTCTGTGACTGATCATGGGCCACCAAAATCACCACTGAGTCAGCTGACGGGTGTTCCGCCAAAAAGGACTGCTCCTTTGGGCCCTATAGAGGTGATCTGCCTTCTTTGGGACCATGGTGGAGGTATACGGGTGCTTCCAAGCCGCCTGTGTGACATCCGCGAAGGTGTCTACCAGGGGTGAAATAACCACCGGCTCTGGGTCTTTCTGACGGAGATATTTCGCCAGGCGCATTCTCTCTGGGTCTAGGTCCTCCATGTCACATCCTATATTAGACTAGATGTGCCTCATAACCTCCATGAAAGAGGGGTCATCCAGAGGGGATTGGGGTGTATCTTCTGGGTCCAGAGGAGATAGGTCCCCGATGGACGAGTTCGGATAGGAGGAGTCTGAGGGTTGATAAGAATCTGAGGAGGAAGAGGAGTGGGATCTGCGTCTTCTCTTCCTACGGTTGTGTTGGTTGGGGGAGCTTGAGGGGCTCAGGCTCCATGACCCAGAGCTGTGATGCCTCTTGCGTGTAAGCCTTCCCTTTAAGCTTGTCTGGAAGAGGAGGCTCTTTATCATGGTCCTTATCTGGAGAAGGTGAGGGGACCTTGGTCGGGTCAGAGTTGGGGTCAGAACCTTTGTAGGAGCCCCATTATCCGGAGCTTTAGGTACTTCTGGTTGCAACTTTGGAGGGAGAATGTCTGTGCGAATAGTCTCCCGCCAATGGCTGAAAAGATCCCTGACTTGTGACAGGTTCAATTTTGGATCTCAGCCTGGCTCTAGGTCTGGCGTTAGCCTAGGTCTTTCATTCAGTGTCTGGTACCAGGTGCCGGTCTGGCGTTGGTGGACGTATTGGGGGCGATGGCGGGGAGGCCTTAGGAGTACCACCGTTAGGGGTTTGGGTACCCCTGAGGGGCCAACACCTTATCTTCCACCTTAGTAATGTCATCAGCCCTGTCGTCCACTGGTGGCGGGGGAGAAAGCAGTGACGATGGGGCTCCTGCTGGAGGTGCCGGCGCATGGACTGTTGTAGGAGTGGCATCGGATGACTGGCGTTGGTGCTGGTCCAACAAACGTTTCAAAGTTGGGCGTTTGTTTGACGGACATTTCTCCGACGTTGGCTTGGAGGGCTTCTCCGCTGGCTTCTTTGAGTGCCTGGGTGGGAGGAAGGATGATCTCCCAGAAGAGTGACCCGAGGCTTTCTGCCTGTCCCAGGAGTCAGCACCGCATACAGAGGCCAGCTGGGATGGAACTGACTGGTGTTCCTTACCTGCATCAGTGAAGTGGCCCCTCGGGATTACCGGTGGCCTAATTTTTAAGGGTTGGAGAGAAGGGCCTGAAGCCCCAGATCCTCTGTCCTTGTGGCCTGTTGCTCAAACCACCGCCGGGGGCTCAACTACGGTGAGTCTGGTCTATGGGAGGCAGAGTCTGAACTGCCCCTGGAGGCAGAGTGGGAGCCAGAGGATCTCAGTCATGAAGGAGACCCCTCCTTCTCTCTCCTCTTGTCTTTGTGTTTCCCTGAAGACGTTTTGTGAGAATGCTGGAAAGATTCTCTCACCGAAGAGGATTCCTGCTGCATGGCGGCCAACCGTTGCTCTATGAGGGAGGCCTGCAGGGTTTTCTGGTGCTGGATCTGCATCCAGCTGTTGAATTTTTGGCAGTGTGGGCAATTCTGGGTATTGTGGTCTGGGCCCGAACACAGCAGGCAGGCCAAATGGCCATCTTTGGACAGGAACTGCTTCCCACAAGCACACTTGTTAGTGTGCCTAGAAGAGGGCATCAGGAAAGACAACATACAGAAAAAGTAGGCACTCAAAGCGGAACTTTCGTTGAAAATAAGAAAATCTACTTTGAAGAAAAAATAGTAGTCGGACTAGTGAGAGACAAGCTGTGGAGCAGATAACGCGAGTTGACGGCGGGAAAAGAACTGGGGCTCATCGGGGACCGCACATCCTTTATACAGTGTGTGACGTCAGGGATGGGCCAACGCTGGGAGTTGGTCCCCATCACAGACTGCTGGCTAGAAGTTTGCCGTGGGGTCCTGTTGCCTGCCGGCTATAGTCCTAACTGTATTACCTGCTGCAAGAGCTGACTCTCGAAGATCTAAACTTATTCACATAGACCAAACTAGGTTTATTCCTGGTCATCAAGCCCAGGACAATATTTGGCGTGCGGTACATATAATAGATCATTTATCTAACACTAAGCAATCTGCTCTTTTGACGTGTCTTGATGCAGAAAAGGCTTTTGACAAAGGTGCTCTGGCCTTATCTTCAAGCGACCCTGGCTGGCTTTGGGTTCTCTGATCAGTTCTGTCAACTAATAGCTAAACTGTATACTTCCCCTTGGGGATACTGCAGGGTTAATGGTCATGCTGGTGCCCCTTTCAAATTAAAAAGGGGGAGCAGACAGGGATGCTCTCTTTTACCCCTTATCTTTGCCCTTTATATTGAACCTTTGGCCCAGAGTATCCATTTAAATCCTCAAATTATTGGTATTGAACTTGGAGGCATAGAACATAAATTAGGGTTATATGCTGATGATGTTTTACTTTTTATGGGGAATCCAAGCTGTTCCTTACCGGCACTATTTGATCAGATAATACACTCTCTGCCATTTCGGGGTATACGTTAAATACCACCAAAATGGAGGGGTTATCTTTTTCCTTCCCAGTTACCATGCAACTGCAGCGCACATACCCCATGAGGTGGGACCTTGTAAAAATTAAATATTTGGGAGTACACCTTGGTCACTCTGATTCCTCTCTATTTCAAATCAAATCTTCTTTTTATAGCGCCTTTCAAAAACCAAGGCACTGCACATAAAACCAAATAAAAATATAACAATTAAAACAAAAAGATAAAATATATTAGACATTACGGAAGGCCAGGTTAAATAAGTACGTTTTTAACTCAGTCTTAAATCTATCGACGGTCAGGCATTCTCTTAGCCAGCGGGGTAGAGAATTCCACAGGGTTGGAGCCGAAAAAGCAAAAGAACGGGCGCCTGATGTTTTTAGTCGTACCCTGGGAATCTCTAGCAATCCCTTGTCGGTGGATCGGAGAGGACGGGAGGGGCAGTAGAGAACCAAGAGGTCTTGCAGGTAACCGGGTCCCTGATCATGTAGGCCTTTGAAGGTTAGCAAGCCAACCTTAGAGGTGATCCGCCACTGAATAGGCAGCCAGTGCAGTTCGCGGAGCACAGGAGTAATATGACTGGACCTATAAGTCCCAGTCAAAAGCCTGGCTGCCACGTTCTGCACTAGCTGCAAGCGGCGGATATCAACCCCTGGAAGCCCTAGGTAGAGAGAACTGCAGTAATCAGGCAGGGTAGTAATGAAGGTGTGGACCAGTGTTGGAAGATCATCCAGAGGAACCAAGTGTTTCACCCGGTGATATTCCTCAGATGATAAAGAGGATTTGACAACAGCCGACACCTGAGATCTTAGTGTCAGGCCATTGTCAAAATAACGCCGAGGTTACGCACCTGGTCTTAGGTATTGAGCTGTATGCCTTCGATCAAAACACCTGATGCCTGGCCAGCTCCCATACTCACCACCAGACGACCAGGGTCCACAGCCAGCACTTCAGTCTTATCCGGATTCAGTCTCAGCCAACTAGTACTCATCCAGGTTCTGATCTCGGTTAGGCAGTTATTTAGCACGGAGAGTGCTGCATCCTGTCCAGGCAGAAAGGACATATACAGTTGAGTATCATCTGCATAGCTGTGAAAGCTCAAACTGTATCGCCTGATGATGTCTCCCAATGGCAGCATGTACACTGCAAACAGCATGGGGGCCAAGATGGAGCCCTGTGGCACCCCGTAGAACAGGGAGTAAGTGCCAGAGGAATAAATTCCGGTGGTAACTCAATCAATCAATCACTTTGTTTAACCAGGCATAAACACCATTGAGCATGCTCGTTTTCAAGGTGGTCCTCTGCATTAATACAATACAGTACACTTCATAAGATTACAATTACGGTGGACAGCGGTGCAAAGAAAAAAAAAAACATTGTGAAGGTGTTGGTCAATATGGGCCTATACATACCGGTCAACATAATTAACATGCAAAGGTACATAATCATAAGCTTTACTGGAATGAGAAGAGACAACAATCCCATATAGTCTCCGCTAAGTAAGAGCTCATACCTAAATTATAAAAAATAAGGAGGTATTACGGAATAGGGTAGAAATTGGGGTGAAAGAGTAGGCAGCCAAGAGGGAGGCCAGAATAGGTAAAAGGTAGAGAATAGGCAGGGCCATCTCGGATTAAGGGAACTAGGCTTGTAGCACCGTGAGGAAAGAATGGAACCATTTGAGGACTGTACCAGACAGACCACAAAGCAACCGCAGATGCTCCAGCAGCACACCATGGTCTACAGTGTCAAATGCTGCAGAGAGATCGAGAAGGACCAGAATGGTACATGCCTTTCGATCTCTAGCCATTAGGAGGTCATTCAATACTCAGACAAGTGCAGTCTCTGTGCTATGCTTCTTCCTAAATCCGGACTGGAGAGTATCATAGATCTTGTAAGTTATAAGGTGACCATCCAGTTGCAACGCAACCACCTTTTCAATAACCTTACCAACAAATGGCAGGTTAGTGATAGGTCGGTAGTTAGCTGGACAGCCCGGGTCCAAGGAGGATTTCTTAAGGAGAGGTCGAATGACCGCCTCCTTCAGGGGTTCTGGAAAGACCCCTGTCTCCAAAGACCTCCATACAACTTCAGCAAGGATCAGGCAGATAACATCGACGCACCCCAATAAAATGGGTGTCGGGCCCGGATCCAAACTACAACTGGTTGGGCACACTGACTGGATGATCGTGAATTCTGGCTGGCAGAAATCTGACCAGAGAAACCGGGTGCACAGCACATCCCGCCAATCGCCACAACTCCTCATAGGAGAGACTACGCCGATGCTAGACCTTATCTGCAAAGAATCGAGCAAACTCCTCACATTTTAGCTGAGAAAAAAGCTTCTCTGGGCTGAAGACAGATTGCATTGCCCAATCTGTCCATGGTCCGGAAAAGCTGAGCTGGTCGGTTCTGCACAGCAGAAATCTCCCTGGACAGGAATTCTGAATTCTTACGGGTGACTTCTAGCTGATAGCCATCATAATGTGCCATCAGCTTAAGCCTGTCAGCATTAAGGCCAGACTTCTGCCAGGATCTCTCCATCCTTCGACCAACTCGCCTCAACTCCTTCAAGGAACCATCAAACCAAGGGTTCCTTGGGCGAGAGGTGAGGGGTTGAACATGAACAGGAGCAATCTTGTCCAGGGCATCTCCCACAGCCTTATTATAGGTTAATACAAGATCACCTGGACTCATGCATTCACCCGACAAACCCGATGGGTCCAGTGCCAGCGATAGGTCATTAGGGGTAACTCCCCTCAAAGGGCGGTACTGGACCATCTCCGTAGGGGCAGACCTATTAAGGGGGACCCTGAAGCTGAACCTTATGGTGTGATGGTCAGACCAGCTGACTGGTTCCACCCCCAGATCAGCTATCTCCATGCCCAAGAGAAAGATCAGATCCAATGAGTGACCCCCTACATGGGTTGAGGAGGTAACTACCTGTGTAAAGCCCAGCGTTATCATAAGCTGGAAGAGATTTTGACCAAAGTGCGAGAGTTCACTGTCGAACCAGGCACTGAAGTCCCCCAGAACTATCCATCTGGGAGGCCCCAACACCATGTCGACGATGAAATCCGCTATCTCCTGCAGGAAAGCTCCACCATCTCCTGGTGGATGACAGATGAGGAGTATCCTGCAATCTACAACCTCACCCAGGATATACACAAAGGATCTGGTACTTCCTAGTGGCACATCCACAAGGCCCAGCTCAGATTTAAACATAATGGCCACACCCCCACCCCTACGATCTGGCCTTTGGTGGTGTATCACCGAGAACCCGGCCGGAACTGCAGAAGCCAAAACAGGGCCTGCATTTTCATCCAACCAGGTCTCAGTGAAGCAAGCCAGATCAGTGGTTTCAACAAGATCAGCTATAATAGCTGTCTTGTTCTTAATAAGATCTGGTATTGCACAACACCGCCCAAGTAGGATGAGTTGTCGGGGAAGACCTCGCACCTGCCCGCTAACATCGGAGCCCTTGGGTATGGGGACAAGGCAGGGAGGACCTCTTTCCTGACTCCATTTCGCCCCAGGGTGCCTCTTGGATACCACAACTCCTAGCCGCCCTCCCGTTCCCCTTCCCCACCATACCCAGTTCTCCCCTTTCTTATACGCCTTCTAACTATCCCCAAAGCGCAACACCTAAAATAGGTATCAGATGTTAATGGGGGACAGTCAAAAGGACATAATTCCCTGAGTCTGGTGGGGCAGTACTGCCTGACCATCGCTAAGCCTCCCTGACACATAATACTTTAAATAAGATACTAAAATATTTAAAAACTAATATCTCACCCAAACAATAAGCTTAAAAACTAATCTTAGTAACAATCCCCTAAACTTAATAACAAATCTCCTATACCCTAGAAAAAAATCCCAATCCAGAATATAACCTCCAAAGTAACAATATAAAATAGTTTTGATAGCTACAACTCCAAGTTAAATCATTTGTTATTGTCCAATGAAGTTCACTGTCCAATGTCTTCAAAAATTACTAGATTCTTTAAAATTTGTAAAACAAAGGGCAGCTCTCACCCAGCCCTTATCAGAATAATGAATCCAAAAACAAGTTGTAACCATCCAACATTGGTGTCCACAGTTAAAAATGATTACAGACGCTGGGCACTCGTCCCTTTGCCACTCCATAATAAAGCACAGACGGTGAAGATTAATGTGTTATTGAGGTTTTTACACCTCTTTCAGAGTGTCCCCTGTACCATTATTCAGCAGGAACTGTTGACCTGGCAAAAACAGCTACTGTCCTTTTTATGGTGCCTGAGGAGACTGCGTATAAGATGGCAGGTCTTACATTTGCCAAAGTGACAAGGTGGATTGGCAATACCCTATTTACCGGGGTACTGGATCGCAAACCAAATGAAAATTGTGTTGTTATGGCAGACACCCCAATATATTTCTCATTGGAAAACTATAGAACTGTCCATGTCGCAAGAACCTCCCCTAAAGTCTATATCCCTTTTCCAAAATCAGACACTTAAGGAAGATCTAGCCAAGTTTAGGGAGGGTGACTACAGCCTTAGAGGGTTGGCGGCAAGGGGTTGGCAAGGGTCATACATCCCGTTCCATGTGGCATTACAGGTGGTGGGCATGGGACTCAGAATTTTCCCCAGCTAACTTAGACCCTTGGTACAGGAGACAATCTATTCTGGGCTTTCACTCACCTTGGCAGCTTTTGCAGGACACCACTCTGCTGCCTTTTGAAAGGGCTGCTCAAAAGTTTAATCTTTTACCTACTGACAGATTACGTTACTACCAAATAAGAAACATTATCAATTCACAGCTTAATAAAAGGTAACATTACAACACCTTGGGGACCCACAAAGACCCGTTTGAAGCAATTTGGGCAACTCCTATAGGTAAAGGGGCAATTTCTTTATTATATGCCAGCTATATTTCTGATCAGGGTTTCTCCACAGAACATATTAGGAAAAAATGGGAAGTAGAGTTGTGAACACAATTGAAGCAAGGGGAATAGGAGAAGTCTTGGATCAACACCTGGTAGACTATCTAGTCACCCAGTTGAAGGGAGTTTGGGTGGTGGATGAGAGTCCGGAATTTTTTGGTTCCAATAGCACAAACAAAATGGGATCACCATATTGCCCATCCTGTTGGAGATGATGTGGTGAGTCTGATGCCTCCCATGCCCATGTTTTTTGGCACTGCCCCTTGCTCAGTGTTTACTGGGAAGTGATAATGAATCATCTGAAAGAGCTCTTTGACATCCCAGAAGGACTGGGACCGGAAAATATGTTATTGGGGATTCTGTTTGTCTCCTTGCAGGGGAAGGAATCCAAATATTTATGGAATGTATTAATAATCGCTGCCATTAAGGCAATGGTTGCAGATTGCCCCCGTGGAGAACAAGAGGTTACAAATAGTGAAGCAGATACAGGATATGGAATGCATCACCTTTTTAGTACAATGTAGTAAAAGGGCCTATGGACACGATGGGAATTGTATAGTGTGGACACATTCACTTGAAAAATCTCTAAATCTGCGCCTGATGGTGGAATCTATGGGTGTCAGAGATGGAATTATGTTTATTTATATAATTTTTGATTAGTTCTCTGCCTTGGGCTAGTCTTAATGAAATGTTATGGAAGTTGACACTATTTTCTTAAAGGAAGGGAGGGCATCAGGATTAAACCTTAGTAATGGAATGGAATATTAGATATATTGTTTTTCACTGATGGACGACAGATGGCAAAAGTTTGTTTTTATTGTTATCTTAAAGGTTTGTATGGTTTTATAAAATAGCTGAAGATTTTGAAAATATCTGTATTCAGAATTTTTAGAGCACAGTCCAGGCTTTGAGGTGCTTTATTTTCAAACATTTTCATGGATGTTTTATTATTTATTTGAGAATATCGGATTTACAGACCTTTGAGTCAATGACTCGTTTACAAAGGCACCTCGTCATAAAGAACAAAAACAGACAATAAAACATGGATCAAATAAGCAGTCATAGGTACGTACAATGTTACAATGCTCAAACACAGTAATTGTTACAGAGTTCAGTCAATAGTTGTAAGGTTTAACAGTTGTTACAGGAGACAGTGCCTCAGTTTTACAACAGTTAAAAACAAATGGCTGAGTGAAATACTGAGCAAGCACAGTGAGGTGCGAGGAGTCAACTGGAGATATGGGATGAGACAGAAGAGTCCTGTGGGAGACAGTAGTGCATATGACAGAGTGTGTGGGGGGGGGGGAGTGGGAAGCGGAAACGGAAATAGATGAGAGGCAGCGGAGTGGCGTTGGTGGAAGTAAAGCAGTCCGAGGGACGTTGTCATGAACCAGGGTGGACAGGCCTTTAGGCATGGCAGATTAAGCCCCACAGGAAGGGTCCACAGCGGAGAAAGGCCCAATGCTAGGTACACTTACAGCAACGGGAGACAAGTAGGTGGTTCCTAAGGACAGCCTTAAAGGGACCAGTTTTAGACGTGTTGATGATATCGTCTGGGAAGGAGTTTCTGTATTCTCTGAATCTGACAATCTAAAAAAGCTTCTGTATTAAATTGTATTTGGCCTGCATTCATTGATTTGATGCAAATAAAAGAGTATTAAATAAAAAAAAAAAAAAAAAAAACAGCATGCCTAAACATTCTTGTGGGGCCACCATCCAACTCTATGCTGCTGATGCTATAATTTATAAGCGCTCTAAGGATATTAACCAAATAAACTTCGACCCCAATGCGGACTTCCGACTCTTGGAATAATGGCTGGTAGGCAATAAGCTGGTCCTAAACCTTAAGAAATCAAAGGCTTTGATTTTTGGTCCCAAACGCTTGTGTGCCAATAAACAAAACCTTCTACAACTATCCTCATCAAATGGCACCAGAATTGAGGTCTGTGCATCCACAAAATACCTTGTGGTGCATTTCAATCAAGAGATAACCCTGAAAACGAACATGGAAGCCTTAACCAGGTCTCTCCACCCCAAAATTGGCCTACTATACAGACTAGGTGGTTACCTAAGCAATGAAGCACCGCTTGCAATCACTACTGGAATCCTTCTCCCTGTTCTTCTATATGGTGCACCTCTCCGTGGTACCGAACTTTCCAAACTCAGAGTCCTCTACCACAAAGTCACCCACCTTGTAGCCGCTGCTCACCCTCGTGACCACCATTGTGGTGTCCTCACTTCTCTCAACTGGCCAGCAATTGAGGCCATATTAGCCTACCCCACCCTGTGCCTTGCCTTCAAAACAACCAAGGTATCTGCACCCCCTGGCCTAAATGTGCTACTCAAGCCAAAAACTGTCAAGCGTGAACTTCGATCTTCTACTAGCACCACCCTGGAAGTACCTAGGTCAAGATCCTGGGCAGGTGACAGATCATTCCCTATCTCTGCACCAGTCCTCTGGAATAAGCTGCCATCAGAAGTGACGAACTGCACCACCTTGAACGCATTCAAAACTGCACTGAAATCTCACATGTTTGTAGCCAGTAAATGTAGTTATTAATTTAACACCGCAGGGTTGCTTCATGGCATTGCTGCCTGTCCACTCGGATACCCCAATACCGGGATCTCCTACCATATAGGCACCTTACCCCACAATAGTTACCCCTTCCTAATGCTATATCTGTTAACAGAGGCCCAGCCTATACTACACCTAGTGTAGCACCAGAGATCTACTTTCTTTGCCCCTAACCATGCCCTTTCTTTCTCTCTCTACCTAGGTGGTGACTAACCAAGGTAATTAGGATTGTTTACTTGTCCATTATTGCTATTGTCCTGTCTTGTTGCACTCTGTACTTATTTAGCTCTAAGCTTTGTAACCTAATCTATGAAAAATGTTAATGAGTAATAATCCTGTCATTTGTGTAATATGCCTCTGTATGTAAATGGATGCCTCTGTATGTATGTATGTATGTAAACTGCTACCTTCTATTTGAATGCAATTAACTTCGGGTCACCCCTGAAAAAGGGATGTCATGTCTCAGTGGGATTACTTGGTTAACAAATTTTAATGAACAAATAAGATCATACATCCCCACTCTGAATATGGAATATGTAGCCTCCACCAGCCAAAGGAGGAATTCTTGACATCTGGGAGAAAACACATGAGTCACCAGCATGACAGAGCAGATTGCTGTCTCCACATCAGACAGACTTTTGGTTTTGCCTCTTCCTTTTGCAAAGGAGCTAACAAGGGTCAGCCAGATTTGCTGGCTAGGGGCAGGCTCGGATGCGAAAAGGAGGGCAGTACTGATCATGAACCACTTTGTGAGGGTGGGGGCAAGGCAGCCGTCATCTGACAGCAAGGCTGACCTTTTTCCTGTGTGTCAGGCCCAACCCCTTTTGATGGAAAACACTGACGGCAATGTACCATTTTGTGCACCAGATGCCTCAGTTCATCACCCCCAAACACACACACACAAAAATCTGACATGCTTTCTTGACACTCTGTGCTCGGAGTTTAAACTCATGTTGCCAGCATGCTGCAGTCCCTTCTGCAGTGCCACAAAACTGATGTGTTTAATTTTTAATGAACTATTTCTGCTGCATTCAACTACCTGATGTCGGCCCTCAGCAATGTCTTTACCTGTCAGCAAGCACTCCGTTGGCCTGATTGATCACAGTAGACAGCTGGCCAAGCCCCATCATTGACTTCATGACACCATGATAGTGAACAATCTAAAAAAAAAAAGACACAAGAACGTTTTTAGAAAAACAAAATTCTCCCTTTTTTAAACTGACACGTTGTTCATAACAATCCTTGAATTCTCCAAGCTACTCACTGCAGAAATAAAATTGAGCATCAAAAAACAACAAGTTCTGGTTAGAGCCACCACAGCTGCTGCAGAGCAGTGTGTCCACACCAAAGAGTACTTTGAGTTCCCGCTGCAGCGGATGCCATACTTGTGCCATTCTCGTCTATGTGCAGTGACTGTTAATCACTGCGTATGCATGAGAAAGAGACTGCCATGCCGAAGATGGCTGCTGTGACATAGGTCCACATGCGCGATTCTCGTGCATACACACTAAGCTTGCAGTTTTCAATCTTGGACATGGCGGGCTATTTTCTTTTCCCCCGTCCACAACTGTAAAAGTGACGAGCAGACAAAAATAGTGTGTGTGTGTGTGTGTGTGTGTGTGTGTGTGGTGGGGGGGGCACAGATGGCAGGTTACCGGAATCTTGTTGCAGCACTGCAGAAGCACATGACTAAGGAATCCGGTCATGTGCTTCCACAGTACCCTTTCTCTCTCATAGAGCTTGCAAAACATCTGCAGGGCTCCACTCAGCTAATGAAGAACAGGCTGAAGCTACTACTCATGAGATCCTCCTTGTACCCAAGGGGCAGGCTAGAGATAAAGGGGGGAGGGGGGAGAGAACCAGTGACTTAATTTTGTTACACATTATTTCACCCAGGCCAGTTGTGCACACAGTATTTTCAGAAAGACCTGGGCTACCTTGAAGACTGAAAAAAATGTTAAACTTGTTCACAACACAGTTTCTTTGCATGGCACATAGATGGGGCACACATTTGGTGGCCTTCAGAACTAGACATACCTGGCTTTCTCCCCCTTACACTGGGATGTTTAAGGTTTAACAGGTTGTCAGTACTGTTGTGCTGTCCAAACAGTAAAATGTTTTACAAATCCTCAGGATGGTAGCACTGTATACATTAAAAATATACTGTACTTGGCTGGCCCGGTGGCGCTGAGGGTTGAGGTGCTGGATGCCACACGTCATGCCATACTGGCAACCCGGGTTCGCGAACAAGCTCGAGCTGCCGGGGTCAGCAGGGGTGAGAGAGGATCGAGCATCAGGAGGACTGCTCTCCTCTCTCGGGGGGAGGGAAACCTGTCGTCCCGGTTCCTAACTGCCTTCTGGCAGCTGGAGGGCAGTACAGGCCGAGAGACACGTACCGACATCATCACATCGGTGGGGCAGGGGGACAGGAGAAAAAGTGAAAACGGAGCCTGGCAGGTTCCATGATGGCTCCTGTGTCCGCAGGGGTTGGGCCTGGTATCTGGATTGGGTCTCTGGTGTTGGGGGAAGGCTGGCACCCTCCTCCTCCTCGGCCTGCCGAGGGTGGCAATCCACGGGGGATTCACCGGGCCCCGCGATACGGGGGCATGGGAAAAGCTGAAGAGTGAGTCTCTCCATACAGAGGGACCACAGTCACCTGCCAGGGCTCCCCAGGAGGCAAAAAAACAGATAACAGGCAAAAAAAAAAAAGAATATACTGTACCTGTTCTCCTGCAGCTATTAAAGTGTTTACATAGTGTAACCCCCCTGCAAATGGGGGTTCCCAAAAGACTTCCAGGAGCTTGCTTGAATGCTCCAAGCCTGAATGGTGTTTGGCGTTTAAGCCATTTATCAGTGAGTGTTTTTAGAACCTCTGGTACTGTCTCTTTAAGAGCTGTCTGCTTGCAGACATAATTAGTTTGTATGGGGGACTGTGTGTTTCTTTGATTGAGTACCATCAAGCTGCTGCCAATTCACTCCATTTTGCAGTCACTATGAGTGCAAAGGAACCTATCTGAAAGATGTAACTGTTTGCCAGAAATCATTTACAGTAATAATGAAATTACAGTTTGTCTAACCTGCTTTCTTTTGCAGTCAGAACAGTGTCTGCCTAGTTCCCCATTCTGGTTTTGAACTGCTGAACTGGACCAATCAGTGTGGGGTAAGCTAGCTCTAAAATGGTGCCTTGGACTAATCAGAACTTGGACTCATAATCTGAGCCAGCCACAAGAGGATTGTAGGGCAGTGACCTTGGGAGATGTAGTTTAGACTTCAGTGCCTTTTTGGACCAACAGCAGCAGTCTATTGTGAGTGACAGCCAATCCAGTCAAGAACTGGGAGGAACTCAAAGGAAGTGCCCGGTTTTGTCGGTTGGAGTTTCAGTTGAGCTTTGGCAGTGAAGAAGGAAGGAGCCCTGTGTTTTTTCAGTGTGCAGTTTTAGTCAAAAAACGTGTGTAAGGCCCAGAGTTCCGGTCTGCAGCTTGTTAGGACTGAATCCGTCCTGTGAAGAGAATCAAAGGATATCTGAAGAGTAGAAACCAGGCTCACCCTGTAGAAGACTGGAGGAATTGCTGAAAATTACACTCGGTCTGTCAGGAACTGAATCTGCTGTGTGTTCTCCCGGTATTGTGCAGTAATTATGATCGGGATACAGATGCAGCCTGCCTGGTATAGTGCTTTCTTTTATATAAATGTGTGAAGAGGTTTGTGTACCTCAAGTGAGCCCTGCTGACATTGAAGGACCCTATCTTATTTGGAGGTCGTGAGTACTAATTCAGGTCGCTCCTGTTGAATTGCCACATTAAATCCAAATGGTGGAATTACTGTACTGCTGACTGTTTAATTTTCATTTTCTCTGTGTGAAAGGGCCCCTACCAGCTGCCACGGTTTGGACTAGCCACTAGGGCTTGGGTACCCAGGGACAGTAACTGATAGGGATAGGCTCTGCACAGAGCCATAGGTAGATGATTAGAGTGATAAGCTAATTAACCTGATTTCCCTGTCCTTGTTATATCCCTCTAAATAAATCAGAGCTGCTTGTTTCAGCAAAGTTATACTGCCTGAGGTATTTGTCTATGTTAAAGTACTGTACTGTGATTGTTGCACTGTATCTCATTTCACAGGAGGTCCCAGTGCCGGAACGAGTCCTGGGGTAAGTGTATACTGTGAAGGTAATTTGATATATTGTGTGGGCCACTAGGGAAGAAAAGGGGTTGCAGTGTCCCAGAGGGTGTGACCAAGTTAGTTTAACTATTGCAAACCCTGACCTCTGGGTGGAGGCACCCGCCATTGGATCCAGGCCCCTCAACCTGTTAGTGGCAAATCAGGCAGGGGTAGTAGCCCCTGGGATAGCGCCATCTAGGGGTTACACATAGTAAAGACCAAACATAAACTTAAGGACAGGATGGACGAACATATGTGTGTCACAAAAAAGTGACAACCTTGATTATGCCCTGGCTGCCCACATTCGCAGTAGCAGCAATAAAGACGCATACCACCCCATCTTTGTAAGGTATAGAGAAAGTCATGATTGCCTGGGGGGAAGGGAGAACTTGGAACAGGCACTAGCCAGGAGGAACACCTTCTGGATTTACTACGTAGGGCACTCTCCTGACTTAGTTTTAATGATAAATTTAAGCTATCTCTAGTTCGTAAAGACATTTTGCTTTAATGCCCTTGATTAAATGTGTTTTTCCTAATAGGCATTCTCAATATTTTCTGTGAAGAGTGTCTGAGCAGTCTGCTCTGCTCCTGTAGTTTTCTTCACAATTTACTGTAGCTGCATTAACTTGGTTTGGAAACAGAAACACAGAATTTGTCATGGTAGGCCCATCTAGTCTGCCCTATTTCCCTGCCTTCCTATGTCTTTCCTCTTTTTCAGATATTAATCAGTAGTTCATAAGTAGTTTTCAATAAGTTTGGTACATCCTGGACACTAGGTATTAGATATACACCTCTTATAGAAACACAGACAACAATGGCAGAAAAACACCAAAGGTCCATCCAGTCTACCAGAGTTCCCCATTTAGCCCTGGGGCCCTACTGTTTCTCCAGGGTCCTAAGCTCTCCCCACCCAAACCCATTCTCCACCCCGATTCTGATGCCCTGAGGAACCACTACACCTGTCATTCTATTCCGGCTGTGCTTAAAACCACTAACAGTTTCTGCACTCGCCACCTTGGCTGGCAGCCTGTTCCACGGCTCCACCACCCTATCTGTAAAATAGTATTTCCTCATCTCTCTCTCCTGAACCTCCCTCCTGTTAGTTTCCAATCATGAGCAAGTGACTGCGAGCTGGTATTCAAGTTAAATAGTTTCCTGTAGTTCACCCTATTAATTCCTTTTACATATTTGAAGGTCTCTATCATATCTCCCCTCTCACTTCTGGTCTCCAGTGAGTACATATTCAGTGCCTTAAGGCGCTCCTCATAGGACATGCCCTGTTAGCCCTGAAACATTTTCGATGTCCTGCATTTCACCATCTCAAGCCTATCCTATCCTTCCCGAGGTGAGGACCCCAGAACTGGGCGCAGTACTCTAGGAGTGGCCTCACCAAGGATCTATACAGAGGAAGCATTACTTCCCTTTTTTGTTATCAACACCCCTCCCAGTACATCCAAGTATCCTATATGTCTTGCTATAAGCATTGCTGCACTGATTCGTTTGCTTTAGGGAGTCACTGATGATAAGTCCAAGGTCTCGTTCCTCAGCCATGGTACGGAGTTTCACTATTCCCATCCAGTACTCAGTCCTGGGGTTCTTGTTCCCTAGGTGCATCACACCTTGCACTTTTTGGTAATGAATTTCAACTACCTAACTCTTGACCACTCCTCCAACTTTTGCACGTCTCTGCATTTCCTTTATTCCCTCATGACCATCCACCCTCCCAAAGAGCTTAGTGTCATCTGTGAAGAGACACAGCCTGCCCTGGATCCCCTCACCAGTGTCGCTGATCAACATGTCAAAGAGGACCAGACCCAGGACAAATCCCTCTGGAACCCAGCTCGTGATGTCCCTCTCTTCTGATTTAACTCCACTGAGCAGTAATCTCTGCTACCTCCCATTTAGCCAGTTATCTACTCAGTTTACTACAACCTTAGCTGAATTGACCCCAGATCTTCCATCTTCTTCAGCAAGCATCTGTGTGATACTGAGTCAAAAGCCTTGCTGAAGCTGAAGTAGAGCAAATCCACAGCATGGCCCCTATCCAATTCCCTCATCACCCAGTCAATGAAAACTATTAGGTTAGCATGACAAGACCTCCCTGCCATAAATCCATGCTGTTTACTATCATAGTCTGTGAGATCCTCTTTGACCAGTGACTCCATTAGTTTTCCTACAACAGAGGTAAGACTGACAGGTCTGTAGTTCCCTGCTTGTTCCTTGTTCCCTCTCACCCTCATGGAGTGGAACTCCGTCCGCTACCCTCCAATCCTTCGGAACCACCTCTGTCCTTAGACAGCTGTTGTACAGACTTACCAGGGGATTAGCCAATTCCTGAGTATCCTTGGATGCACCCATCTGCTCCTGGGGCCTTATTAATCTCTGGGACTGCCAGCCCTTTCATGACCCTTTTGCTAGCAAATATTGGCTGCCTCATCTCTGGGACCCCCCCCATGGCCGCTTGGATGCTACTCTCTGGCAAGGGCCCACCATCCTCCCTAGTGAAAAATGAGCAAGAGTAATCATTAAGGACAGTAGCCTTTTACCTGTCCGCCTCAATCACCTCCTGCCCCACTGTGAGCCTCACAATTCCCCCTCCTTTCACTAGTACGGCAGCTTGGATTCAATGCAAAGAAGTACAAAATAATGCACCTGGGAAACAAAAACCCAGGGGAGGATTACACAAGGGGGGGGGGGTAGTAACAACAACAAAAATGGAAAGGGACCGGGGATAATCATATCAGATGACTTTAAGGTTAGCAAGCAATGTGAGAAGGCAGTAGGGAGGGCTTGGGGGATGCTGGGATGTATAGGGAGAGGCATCACCAGCAGAAAACAGGAAGTTGTTATCCCTCTGTATAGACAGTTGGTGAGACCCCATCTGGAGTACTGCACCCAGTTCTAGAGACCCCATCTCTGCAAGGACATAAACAGGATGGAGGCAGTCCAGAGAAGGGCAACTAAAATGGTGCAGGGTCTGCAAGAGAAGCCATACGAGGACAGACTAAAGGAGCTTAATGTGTATACCTTTGAGGAAAGGAGGGAGAGGGGGGACATGATAGAAACTTTTATGTACCTCAGTGGAACCAACAAAGTCCAAGAGGGTAGCATTTTTCAGAAAAGGAGATGTGCAAGAACAAGGGGACACAATTTAAAGATAGAGGGGGGACGGTTCAGGGGCAATGCGAGGAAGTATTTTTTCACAGGTGGACGCATGGAACAGCCTTCCTGAGGAGGCTATGGGGTCTAAAACTGTGGGAGAATTCAAGAATGCATGGGACAGACAAAAGGCAATTCTTGTGGGGGGTAGGAAGAAATAGGCTGTTGGTCAACTAGGATCTGCAGCTTATCCTGTAGGTAGGGAAATGGGCAGACTAGGTGGGCAAAGCGGTCCTTATCTGCCGTCAAAGTCTATGTTTTTATGTTTCTAATATACCTGAAGAACCTTTTTTCTTTGCTCTTGACCCACTCTGCAATACGTAGCTTGGTGTCTGCTTTTGCCACCCTAACCTTATGGAAAAAAAAAGTTGGTATCAATTGATTTCTATGTATAAAGCTTGCCTATGAGGCATTTAAGGTAGGTGCTTTTTTAATTGTATATATTTTATCATTCATACAGGCACTTTCGTTCTCTTTATGGTCCCAACATGTGCTTTGTTATGGAGTATTCCTTTGCCTTTCATTGAGCAATACAAAAGTGAGTAAACACTAGGTTCTGGCACGGGGCACCCAAGAACTTGCTGTAAGCTTGTTTTACTGTGAACTGTACTCCCTTTCACAATAAAGGAGTTTAGACACCAACACTTTGGACCTGTGTCTCACTCGTTGTGAGGTGTATTTTTTCTGTTTACAAACACAAATGACTGTTAGCCGGTCACATGCCAGCTCTGACTGCATTTATGGGATGATTTTATTTATGACATTATAGCACATAATACAAATGTACACCTTTCTACTACACAGTTTTCATTAATATGGGCCAGTGTCTTGCTGTATAATATGTACAGTAGAGTCAGCAATTAGAACCCACACTCATAACAAAAAGAAAACAGCTGTAATAAACTGCACTTCTTTCCTGTCGTTCTACTCAGGTTATTCTCTGCTTTCTGTTGCTGGCATAGACAAGAAAGGGGTCTTCTTCTTCACTTCAGCTGTTAGAACAAATGCTAAAGACAACCGTTACAGGCTGAAACTGCCATTTTGCTGTCTATGTATCATATTTAATAACTTCAACAGGAAGGAAATAAAGAACTAAGAGTAGATGTTGTTTCTCCTGTATGTGGAGTTGATGTGTGTTTTTTCCATGATGATTTGCATTTATTACCTGTGGGGCATTAAATTATGTTCTTTGAAACCTGGCTTTACTGCCGATGTGCTGTGTTACGCTTGCCTCAGTGTTTCTGCGTGGAGGATCTTTTGTTGTGGGTTATTTTGTCTGCCACATACTGTATGGGGAGGGAAATTATTTCTAGGAACCACTGCACCTGAGAAACAGGAAGACTATGATATATGCCGTGATAACTGCCTATGCAGGGATGCACTTATGACAATTCATATAGGATATGCAAGGAAATATGAGCCATCTGTATCAAAAATATTTGTAAATGATGTTGTGTCCATGTAGTCCAGGTAATAATGTAGGTAGGGAAGGCTGGGCAGGCCACCAAGTCCTTATCTGCCAACAAAGTCTATGTTTCTCTTTTCACTGCTGCAAACATGAACTGTAGGTCTGGTCACAAGCTCATCTGGTCTAGAAGAAACAGCCCAGAGTCCACAGCAGGAAAAAACACACACACAAATGAGCACAATAGGAAGGGTTTGGTTCAAAAAGAGAAGGCCTGGTGGTGCTGAATGTGTCCCAAGACAGAGCCAGACTGGCAGGAGGGTCACCCTATGCCAGTCATGCAAAGCACTGATGCAGCACTCTGAGGAAGATAGCGTACTTACCTGTAACCATTGTTCTACGTGTGGCATAAAATTCACATCCACACACTGGTAGTTCCACTGGAACAGGCTTTCCATCAGATATCTTTAAGCTAAGCTCCTTCCACCACCTGGGTGGTACGTCCCGACTCCACCCCATGACATCAGATCTTTGTACACTGGAAGCAGGGATCACTATACACACTTTGGCAGACTCCTAGCAATTCTCCTGGAGGAGGGGGCAAGGCGTGCACCCCTAGCTGGAGAACAGAGGTCCCAAAAGCAGCATTCCAACAGGACATGATGTTGATGCTGTAATGGGCTATGATGGCGTCTGATGTCCTCTAGGCAGCAGCCCTGCAAATCTCCTGGATGTGAATGTCCCTGGAGGCAGCCACCGAGGCGGCAGTATGTCTGGTGGAATGAGCCCTAAGCCCTATGGGAGACTCCCTGCCAGCCAACCAATAGTAGAGGTTAATGCAGGATGTGATCCACTTGCTAATTGTCCATTTAGCTACTGTTCTGCCAAGCACAGCTTCAACATAACAAAACAACTGGTGTACCTCACCCTGAACTCCAGCCATCCACTCCTAATAATGAGTGCCCTCTGCAAGTCCAGAGTCTGCAGTCAGCCTCCGAAAAAGGGTCTGTGAAATATACCAGGAGGTTAATCACCTGGTTAAGGTGAAACAACCTTTGGGAGGAACTACTGGGGGGTGGGGTTGTGGGTCTGTGAAGGATGACCGTGACCTTGTGGAAAACCAGGTACAGAGACTCCACCAAATGCACCTGGAGCTCACTGATCCTTCTGTGGACAAGATACCCACCATGAAGGCCATCTTCAAGGACAGATGTGGCATCTCACAACTGTGCATATGCTCACATGACTTGCCCTTGACCACAGCCAGCACTAGCAGTAGTGTCCAAGGCGGTGGTGGTTCACATACCAGAGGGGACAGGTGGTTCAGGCCTTTGAAAGAGCACACAATCACCTTCTCTTGGGCCACCGTCGGCTTACAGCTTGCACCCAGTAAACAAAGATGGCTACCAGGTGCACCTTCAAGGTCGCTGCTCACAGGCCTGACAGAGAGAGAGGGAACAGAGGTACTCAAGGATGCTCGCCAAAGGGCAGGCAAGGGGATCAAGCTCCTTGGTCTTGCACCAAACACGGGACCTCTTCCATTTAAATGCATAGCATTTGCAAGTGGACTCCTTTCAGGAGGCCTCCACAATGTGGAGCACATCTTCCGGCCTGGAACTCTAGCCGCTCAGGAACTAGGCTGAAAGGTGCAGGGATGTCAGGTCCAGGTGCAGGACTGTCCCCTGTTGTCTGGTCAGCAGATCCAGTTGAACAAGCAAGTGCCACAGAGGCCTGCTGAGACTGAGGAGATCCAGGTACCAGAACTGTCTGGACCAGACTGGAGATATCAGGATTATTTGCGCCTTGTCCTTCCAGGCCTTGACCACCACCTTGTGGATCAAGGGGAAGGGAGGGAAGGTGTAAACGAGGCCCAGAGTGCAGGATGTCATGAAGGCATCCTCCAACAGTGTCCTGGACTATAGGGGGAAGGCACAAAACAGCCTCAGTATGGTGTTCTCCCAGGAGGCAAACTGATCCACCAGAGAGGTGACCCACAGGGAGAACAAGTCATTGACCACCTCCTGATTCAGGGACCACATGTGCGACTTCTCTCCTACTTGGCTGAGAGTGTCTGTCAGTTGACTGTTTACTCCAGTGAAACAGATCACCAGGAGGTTTGCACCAAGGCTGTGCATGACGGTCCAGTTGCAGAGGGCCTCCCGACACAGAGGACTGAAGTGTGTTCCACCCTGCCTGTTCAGGTACAACAGGTTCATGATGTTGCCCATCTGGACCTGCATGACCTGATCCCTGACTAGAGGACCAAATTCCATTAAAGCGAGTCGCGCTGCACAGAGCTCCAGCAGGTTGATATGTTGATGGGACTACTACGGTGACCAGAAACTGTGAGCCCTGTAGTCTCCCAGGTCTGTTCACCACCCAACCAGAGACACATCTGTCAGCATGACAGATGGCTCTGGGTGGACAAACAGGATTCCTTCCTCCAGGTGTTCCAAGACTAGCCACCACTGGATGACTTCTCACATCAGCTGGGTCACTGTGACCAGCTGGTCCAAGTGGCCTAGATGCTGGGACTACTGAAAGCTCAACTCCCACTGCAGGTGGTGCATCTGCCAACGAGCCATGTTGGTGCAAAACGCCATGTACCCCAGCTGCTGCAGGTCATCCAGGGCAGGGTGCAAGAGACAAACCTGAAATGATTGGGCAAATGAGGTAAGATCCAGAGCCCTTTCTCCAGGGAGGCAGACCTTGGCCTGCAGGGAGTCTAGTTCTGCCCTGATGAACCTGAACACCTAGGAGGGGAATAGCTGACCTGTCCGGGTTGACCAACAAGCCCAAGTCCTGACAGATCTGGAGCGCCAGATCTCTAGACCTCTCAACGGTCTCCTTGCATGGCTCAGCTATCAGCCAGTCGTCCAGGTAGGAATACACCCTGATGCCCTTAAGCTGCAGGAAGGCTGCCACCACTGCCATGCACTTGGTGAAGACCCTGGGCACGGATGAGAGACTGAAGGGCGTGGCTTGGAACTGGTACAGTACCCCTTCCGCATGGACCTAGAGGTACTGGTGGTGCGGCAGACAGACTGGGATGTGGATGAACGTATCCTGGGGGTCTAGGGAGCAGAACCACATGCCCTGTTCCAGAGAAGGTATGGTCTGATTCAGAGTAGCCATCCAGAACTTGCACTTCTGTATTTACTGGTTCAGATAGCACATATCCAGTATGGAGTACCAGCCTCCCTATCCGTTTTGGAACCAGGAAGTATCTGGACACGTAACCCTGACCGGCCATGGCACCTGGGACATAGGATATGGCTCCTTCCAGAAGGAGCTGAGTGATGTCCTTGATGCCTTATTCATATTTATTTATTTATTTAAAAGTTTTACCAGGAAGACACACTGAGCAATAGTGCTCAATTCCAGGTGCGTCCTGGGGGAAGGGGGCAGAGGGAACGGTACATACATAAGGCAGTAAACAACCAATAAATGTGCATATAAACACAGGGTAATAAAGTACATGCTTAACAGGAAGTTAGTATACAGACAGCAATACAAGCAGAGCAGTTTAACACCAATTATGAACAAAAAGTAACAGGAGCAGTGGGAAAAATAAATAATACAAAAAGCAGCAGGTAACGCGACCATGCAGAGGGTCCAAAATTATCTGCATAGGAGAATGTAAGCCCTATACTGACTCCCTGCTGCTTGTAAGTTAAAACTGACACATATTACCTAGGCACAAGATGACATGAAATGGGAATTGACAAGAGAGCTGAAGTGCTTAATCTAAGGCATATGCCTGATGGCAGATGGAAGGGAGTTCCATAGTTTGGGCATCTGATATCTGAAGGATGCTTGACCACTAGAAGTGGACCCCCGCGGGATGACCAAAGTGCGTGTGTCATAGTACCTAAGGGAGTGGATGGGAGGGGTAGGAATTGCCAACGCATTAGAGAGATAGGTGGGCAAGGTCAGGGACCAGTATTTGGTAGTGAGCTTGGAACAGTGGGACAAGCGAAGTCATGGAGTGAGGAAAACGAGAGGGACCTGTAGAGCGCACAGTGGTGAGTGGAGGGCGGGCTATCCAGTGCGAAGCGGCAGAAAAAGTGGAAGAGAGGGTCCAGTCTGGCTAATATGGACTTGGGAGCGGCACTGTAGACTACGTCGTCACAGTCAAAAATAGGGAGAATAGTGAGCTGGCGGCGGGATGCAACCACGACTCCAATAGAGGGCACCCAATTTTGGGTGTAGCTTTTTGTGTATGGCATTGACATGTACAGAAAAGTCGAGGTGCTGGTCTATTTGCTGCTGGTGTTACGTTTGGATACTGAGCACACTGTGCGGTTTGCGGCTGGGATTGTTGCTTTCTGGTCTCAAGATAATCTTGATCATGGGAAAGACAACCCCGGGGATTTGTCCTTATCTAAGATGTCCATAAAGGGGTGCTTAGTTGGACAGGGTCCAGAGGGACATTTCACAGACTCCAACAGGAGCCAGGCAAGAGCCTCAAATGACACTGACCCTTGGTCGGTGGGCAACTCTTCGGCCAGTCCTGAATATATAAGTCCTGGAGGACACTATGTACAACCGATCAGAGTCATCTGAGGACTCCCTCAAAAATGGCCCTTGACTTTTTCTTGCTGTGGACCACTGGAGAATTTTCAGATTGGGTGATCTCCAACAACAACTGGCCTGGCAAGCCGGTAGCCGATCGGGCCTCTTTGGCTGTGACACCCACCTTTGGCTGCGGTGGCGGCGGCTCTGCTCTCAGGGTTGCAGAAGCAGATAGAGGGAGCAACTGTGAAGCGTGGACCAGCAAGGACATTACTGGCATCTGACAGGGAATCGACAGATCCTGGGATAAAGCTCTACCCGCACTGCGATGGACCGGTGCTACCAGAGTGCTTCTCATAGCACCAGTGCATCTTCCACATATGCCTCTCCTCGCCTGAGGACAAGGAGGTCAAATAGCATCAATGGCAACTCCATGCCGATGATAGCCAGCTATACGTGTCCTGTGCACCTGGAAACCAGATGGCAGCCTTGTTGTTTAACACCTGCCTGGGGGAGATCCAGAACTGGATGACTCAAAATTGGCTGCAACTCAACCCAGACAAGATGGAAGTACTGGTGGTAAATCCAGGCCATCGATGTGATGGAGGGGGATCTGGAGATACCCCAGGTTTGTTACTAGGAGGCGTCCCCTTGGCCCTCTCTCTTCGGGTCAAGGATCTGGGCATGGTCCTCGATGACAGCCTGACACTTGAGGCGCAGGTATCGGCCATTGTCAAAAGCGTTCTTTACCATCTAAGGAACACTGCTCGAATCCAGGTGCTGATACCAACCAAGGACCTGGCCACCCTGGTGCATGCCTTCGTCACGTCCAGACTGGACTACTGCAATGTTCTGTACCTGGGGCTATCTGGAGGCAACCTCCACCGACTGCAGCTAATGCAGAACGTGGCAGCTAGACTGTTGACTGGTGCATTAATATTGGACCATATTAAGCCTGTCCTCCGTGAACTGCACTGGCTGCCAGTGAGATGGAGGTTTGCCTTCAAGGTCGGATTACTGACCTATAATACCCTGCACACCGGGCACACCGGAGGGGGTGAGACAGACTACCTGTAAGACCTCCTGGTTTCTCACTGCCCATCTCGTGCTCTCCGTTCCTCTGAGGGTTGCCTCCTAGTGGTTCCCAGGAACAGGTTGTGGCATTCTGGGGAACGTGCTTTCTCAGTTGCCATACCAGTTCTGTGGAACTCATTGTCAAGATATCAAAGGGAGGCTCCCTCGGTAAAAACCTTTAAAAAAAGGGCTGAAAATGTTTTTATTTAATCAAGCATACGACCTGCATAACTGGTTATGAGTAGAAGGTCATGTGATGAACTGACTGTTGTTTTACTGATGTTTTATTTTAAGTTAAGATAGAGTGATTATTTTATATTTAACTCTGCACTATGTATTAGAATTTATACTGATTTGTTTTTAAATATTGTTAAGCACTCCAAGCCTCTGGGAAGGAGCGTTATACAAATGAAGTTTCTTTTTTTCTATCTACCTATCTATCTGTCCATCCACCTATCTTCCAGTTACACAGGAATATCTCGATCAAGACCTCGACCTGGACTTCGAGTATCGACCCAACTGTCACCACTGAGGAGAAGCCTCTGGCTGGTTATGGTATACCACATGCCTTGCTGCACTAAGTAAAAGAGGCTTTGGAGGCTTTACCACTAATGGAAGTCTCGTCTGAGGTGATCTGGCCAGGGACACTGACCAGCCCACTTCCTCCTGAGTGAGGACAGGAAGAACTAGGGTCTGAGATATCGAGTCATCAATCTCATCCAAAAATCAGCTGATAGGCTCGAGGAAGATCTTGATGGCATGCTCAACAAGAGCTGTGGTCGATAAGCCCAACAGGGTACCAAGGAGCTCTCAACCCTACCCTCGACTGAGGGGCCCTCGTCCAAAGTCAAGCAGTTGGGTACGGTACATTCATAAGGTAGAAAGAGTGGGCAAAATGGATGGGCTTTGCACTCCTTATCTGCCGAAAACTTCTATGTTTCTATGTAAGACAAGGGATCGGAAGGATCTCAATCTCTCCCAGTCCCACAACCAGCATCAACAGCACTTTGCTTCTTACTATGGTGAGCCAGGCTTTCCCCTAAGGTCTGCAGGGCCAGGCACATTTCACAGAAGACTTCCGTGAATGACCCTCTGACACTAGACCCAGCTGGGAGAAGTGCAGAGGCCGAAGAGGTGCCCAGCACAGTGGCTGCAACTTTCTCTTCTAAGTCTGTAAGCTGAATAACTTACTCAGCAACTGCCAAGGGCTGCTTGTGGCCTACAGACCATGTCTTCAGATCTCTCTCTCTCTCTCTGAAAGCCTACTAAGGTAAGTTGGCACTTCCGATCCTTGAGCTTTGACAAACACAAGCCACATCCAACCATGTCATGCTGTCCACTCAGGCAATAAAGGCACGTGATGTGCTGGTTGGTGACCGACATCTTTTGCCAGCACTGAAAGCAGAATTTGAATCCTGGTTTGCGAATCTTCATTCATTGTTCATCCAGGGGAGTTGAGGGAACCAACAATATAGATCAAAATGACTTCAAAAAACTTTAATCACCAAAGTACTATAAACCTAAGCAGAAGCTGCAAAGTAGGGGACCTGTCTCTTCCAGCGGGGGGGTCACACGTCACAGGGTGGATTCGGGGGATATACCGCCATGGTGATGGGAGAAGTTTAGCTTAATGATATTCAACAAACAGCTAATTACAGTGACACTGCTAGAGTGGAGATAGTGAGCTGTATCCATGCCTCAAAAAAGTGTTGCTTGTATTTAACATGTCTGCGCTGTACCTGGCCAGTGAATGAAGAACAACTTCCGTCTCCAGTGTAATCAGTCCCTGCCCTCACATATAATAGCTGAACTTTAGCACATACCTGACAAATGCACAGACTTGTTAAATGCATGAAGTTAAAATTTTTTTTTTAATATACATCAAGGTTAAAATCCCCGTTAAGTGCATGAAGTACAGTTACGTAAGAACTTACCGTAACAGTAGATCTTCGAGAGAAGCTCTTGCAGCAGGCTATAACAGTAACAATAAGGACTATGCCGCAGGCACTAGGACCCTCCGGTGAAAACGTCAGCCAGCAGTACACAGCAGGGACTGCCCCCGACGCCGGCCCCACCCCGACGTCGGTCCGGGTACAAAAGGGGGCGGACACAGCTCCACCTCAATTCTCCCGCCAAGGCCCGCAACAAGGCCTGACAAGAGAAGGAGACGAAGCGGCTGCAGAAGATAAAATGGAGATGTAAATGAAGATGGATCTGCACACCTCGAGGGGGAAGGCGGGTGGGAAGTAACGCCTGCTGCAAGAGCTCCTCTCAAAGATCTACTGTTACAGTAAGTTCTTACATAACTGTACTATCTTACTTCGAGTGGGAGCTCTTGCAGCAAGCTATAACAATAAGGACTGAATACCAAGCAGTCCCACACCAAAGAGGTAGATGACCCCGGGAGGTGGAATATACTGACTCCAGAGGCCTCAGGACAGAAGCCCTTGCAAAACAGCTAGGCCGAAGCAAGCTCAGCGTCTGGAGACGATATCCAAGCTGTAATGCTTGACGAAGGTATGCACCGAGTTCCAGGGTGGTGGTCGCACAAATGTCCTTACAGAGACATTCAGGGCTGATGAACGAACAGACACCTCTGGTGAGCGACCTCTGACCGCCAAGTAGGGGCTTATTGTATTTCTCGTAACAAAAGGAGATGCAGTGAACTATCCACTTCGAGATAGTCTGCTTGGTCACCGGTCGACCCAAGCATTGTGGCAGAAAGGCCACAAAAAGTTGCTCCGATTGACCGTGCATAGCTGTCCTCTTGAGGTAATACCTCAAAGTCCTGTGGACATTCAGTGTGTGGAGGAGAGCCTCCCCTCTATTGGAAGGGGAAGGAAAATAAACAGGAAGGTCAACTGACTGGTTGAGGGTCAACTCTGAGACCACTTTCGGAAGAAACTTAGGATTCGTTCTGAGGGGAAACCCTTTCCCAGTGGAAAACTAAATACGGCTCTTTACACATCACAGCCTGAAGCTCGGAAACCCTTCGAGCTGAGGTAACAGCAACTAAAAAACAAACCTTCCAAGAAAGGTAACGCAGCTCACAATCTGCTACCGGTTCAAAAGGAGGGAGGATGAGTTTCTCCAACACAAAAAGGAGGTCCCAGGGTGGGACAGGGAACCGAATGGGAGGTCTCATATGCAGAATTCCTCTAAGAAAGGTGCGGGTGACATCCAATTGCGCCAATGCCCTATCTCCAAAGAGAGCATGATAGGCGGAGATAGCCCACATATGCACCTTGATAGAGGAGTAACTCAGGCCCTTTTGGTATAAGGAGAGGAGATACTGCAATGCTAGTTCAGGGGGAACCCTGTGTGAGCTACGTCTGAAGGAGCCAAGCATGTAGGTGTAAGGACTGAAGGTCCGTGTGGACCAGCGACCCCTGATCCTGGGAAAGTAACTGCAAGCATATGGGCAACGGATTTGGAGGTTCCGTTGATAACCGTTGCAGGAGTGGGAACCAAATCTGCCAAGGCCATCTGAGAGCTACGAGGATCATTCGGGCCCCTTCTGCCTGTAACTTGAGCAGCACTCTCTGAATGAGAGGGAAGGGCGGAAAGGCACAGAGAAACCTCCCTGCCCAGCAAAGGGATAACGGCCTGGCCAGAAAAACTCCAGGCATGTGCTCGAGGCAGAACATTGGCAGTTTGGCTGCCAGTGGTGACGCAAAGAGGTCCAGCTCTGGAAGACCCCACCTGTGGAAGAGCTGGTCTGCTACGGACTGTAGCAGCTCCCACTGTGCGCTCTGGATCGCAACTCAAGGCTGTCGGCCAGATCGCTGAGGATGTCTGGAACGCGCACCGCGGACAACAGAATGCCCCCGCCCAGCAGCCAGTACCAGACTCTCATCGCCTCCCTGCAAAGGGGGTACGAATGAGTACCTCCTTGCTTGTTGATGTAGAAGACGACCACCATGTTGTCTGTCTGAACCAGAAGACAGCCTGGCACCAGGTCCTTCTAAAAGGTCTGTAAGGCGTAGAGAACCACTCGGATTTCCAGTACATTGATGTGAAGGGACCGCTCCTCGGGTGACCAAACCCTTGTGTTCGACGAGCACCCAGGTGCGATGCATCCGTTGTCAGGGTCTGACCTGGTGGCTCCGGATGAAAGCTGACCCCTTTCTCCAAATTCCTGGGGTCCATCCACCAAAGCAAAGTTCTCCTGACTGACCCCAAGATCTTGACCGTGGAGTCTAGATCATCGTAGTCTTGGTCCCACTGCACCCTGAGCATCCATTGTGGGACCCTCATGTGGAGGCGGGCCAAGGGAGTGACAGGGATGGCGCCATGTGCCCCAGTAGCCTGAGGAAGTTCCGAGCTGGAACTTAAGGAGTTATGGAGATCCGTTCTGCAATCTCTCGCAGGCGATCTCCCCTGTCCTGGGGGAGGAAGGCCATGCCCTGGATGGAATCCAGGACCACTCCAATGAAGATGAGCTTTTGACTGGGCTCCGGGGACGATTTTCGCAGATTCAGGGTGATCCCCAGCCCTCGGAAGAGAGTATAGGTGTCTTCGAGGGCGCGAAGAAGGCCTACCCTCAACGGGCCCACAAGCAGCCAATCGTCGAGGTAGGGGAACACGTAGTGCCCCATGCGCCTTAGAGCCGCAGCCACCACTGCTAAGCATTTGGTGAAGACCCACGGAGCGGAAGAGAGGCCGAACAGAAGCACTCGAAACTGGTAGTGCTCCCCTTGGAATTGGAACCTCAGAAACTTCCGGTTGGGAGGGTAGACCCCGATGTGCATGTACGCATCTTGCATGTCTAGGGAGCAGAGCCAGTCTCCTTGGTGCAGCAGAGGAAGAAGTCCTTGGAGGGTCACCATCCTGAACCTTTTGTACTCGATAAAGAGATTTAGAGGGCTGAGGTCCAGTATGGGACGAAGGTCCTGTGTCTTTTTTGGAACCAGGAAAAAAATGTGAATAAAACCCGTCCTCGCTTTTGCAGGGGGACCATCTCTATTGCCCTTTTCTGCAAGAAGGTCTGACTCTCTCCTTCTATTAGTGGGATGTGAGAAGGAGGATAACGGGAGAGCTTTGGTGGAGTGTTCGGGGGAAACTCCGTGAACTCCAGCGTGTGTCCCCTCCTGATGATATCTAAGACCCATTGGTCCGCAGTTACTGACTTCCACCCTTCGAAATGAAGGGAGAAGCGGACCCCAACTGGCTCCCCTGGATCTTCCCGCGGAAGGGGACGGAAGGGAGTCACTGGGCCAAGCCGGGTGTAGGCAGAGAGGCCTGGGAGGACTTGGGCCCACGGGCAGGAGCTCCACCAGGCTGCTGGTTCCCGGATCTCCTGCGAAAGCCTCCTCTCGGCCCCTGCTGCTTGCTACAGGCATGACCTTGACCGCCTGAGGACTTACGAAAAGGCCGTTTCGATGTATTCGCTGGTCACCGCAGTACATCTGCCGGACTGACCAGATAGACTTGCCTGACTCCTGGAGACAAGAAATCAAGGCTTCCGTCTCCTGCCCAAACAGCACGGTACCCTGGAAGGGAAAATCTTTGATACTGGCCTGCAGATCCTGGTGAAAGCTGGAGACTCTCAACCAGGCGTGGCGCCATAGGCACACCCCGGAAGTGGCTGCCCTGGCTGCCGTATCATACGAGACTCTCACGACATGGGAGCCTATGTATGAGCCCAATTTTAGGACGTCCAGGAGCTCTGTCTTCTGGGCAGAGTCTGGAAGGGCCTTCAGCAGCTCTTGTCCCCTCTCCCAAAGCGCATTCTAGTACTGAACCATATGAGTTAAGAAGATGAGGGAACGTATGGAACAGGTGGAAGTAGCATACACCTTCTTGCCCACCTGGTCCAAGTAGCGAGACTCCGGGTCAGGAGGCTGAGGTGTTTCGGCTGCCTGGACTTATCGTGGGCAGCCGTGATCACCGAGGAGTCCATCTGAGGGTGTTCAGCGAGGAAAGCTGCTGCCCTCGGGGCCTTGTACAGCCTATCCAACTTCTTTGGAACAGCCGGGACTGAAGCCGGATGTTTCCAGGTAGTTCGAGTGAGGTCCTGGAACGTATCCACCAAAGGAGGAATTACCAAAGGTTTAGGCTCCTTTTGCCTCAGGTACTTTGCTACCCTCCGGCGTTCCGGGTCCAGGTCCTCCATCACCCACTCGTTGGAGGCCTGGATGTGCCTCATGACGTCCATAAAGGTAGGATCGTCTGGAGGCAAGCGAGGCTGGTCCTTCTCTCCCGGGGAGCGCTGAAGACTGAGAGAGGAAGTCGAGGAAGACGATGATGAGGAAGATTGACTATAGGATTTTGAATAGTCTGACCTCTCCGTGTGACCAGACTCCCGCTGTTGTCGGTAGCTAGGAGACCGACGTCGCCCGAAGACCGACTCCGTTCCATGGACCGGCGACGGAGCAGAGACCGACGTCGGGAGCGTCCTCGCCTAGAGGGTCAAGAAAGGCTCCTAGAGCGTGACCTGGACCGACGACGGTCACCAGAGTCCCTGGAGTGTCGTCGGTGGTCCCCGGACCTGGTGCGGGAACGAGCCCTAGAGGGAGATGTAGGCAGGCGCTCCGGCAACTTCCGTGGGGAAGGCTCCCCTCCTGGCTGTGGTTTTTCCGCTGGGTCCAGTACCGGTGTCTGGGCCGGCGATGGGGGGGGAACCACTTGTGGACCTGCCCCCAACAAAAGGAAAATAGTTCCTGGAGCTCGTCCTTAGAAAAATCTCTGCTGCCTGGCTCGAAAGGAAGTATCCGGACTCGCCAAGGAGAGCCTCCTGGTGCCCGGGAGGAGGATTGGGCGACAGGGACGCGTTCTTCCACAGCCAATCCTGCGCCCTTCACCCCTTCAACCGGCGTTGGTTCTGGTACCAATGGCGGGGTGCCGCTGGGCGCCAAGAGTCCTGGCTCGGAGGCGTGCCTTTAGAAGGCGGCGCCGGTGCCTTGGAGAGGTGGGGTCAAGCATGCACCTCCAGGGCTTTGTGGTGACCCTTAGCGGGTCACCTTAGGCTTAGCAGGCTTTTCTCCCAAAAGGCCGGCCTTGGCCTGAGCAGATTTGGGGTGCTCTCCTGATCCCGAGGAACGGGCCTTCTTTGGAGAGGGCCGCGAGTGAGAGTGGGACTGCGACCGGGACTGGTGCCGGGACCGACTACGGTCTTTGCTGTGCCGTTTCTTCTCTTTCCGTTTCCCCTCAGAGGAGTGCAGATCCATTTTCTGCTCCAAGAGAAAGGCTTTCAGGGCCTTAAGGCGGCGGATGCAGGTCCTGCTGGTGAAGGTCTGGCAAGCGGAGCAGTTCGAGGTGTTGTGGTCCGGTCCTAGGCAAAAGACACAGCGACGATGGCCGTCCTTGGCCGGGATCTGCCTCCCACACTCACACTTATTCAGGTGTTCCGGCGAGGCCGACGCCCAAGAAGACATCCGTCGGACTTCACAAAAAATGTTGAGCAAAGGCCTGACGTCGGTAACCAGAAAGAAAAACCGTCGAAAACGGTTAAAAGTCGTCGGACAGCGGTCTGACATCGGTGTAGAACGAAGAAAAAACGTCGAAAAAATGGTTTAAACGCGGGTTTTTTCCTTGATTGAAGAGTTTTACTGAACTGGCAAGCAGGAGCTGTTCTTCTCTTGCTCACGTGCGGGACGCGGCGGGAAAAGAACTGAGGTGGAGCTGGGTCCGCCCCCTTTTATACCCAGACCGACGTTGGGGCGGGGCAGGCATCGGGGGCGGTCCCTGCTATGTACTGCTAGCTGAAGTTTTCACCGAAGGGTCCTAGTGCCTGCGGCATAGTCCTTATTGTTATAGCCTGTTGCAAGAGCTCCCACTTGAAGTAAGATTATTTATTTATTTGCTTTTGGTCACCGGGTAAGTGCACTAGGCAAAGACCTGCCTATTTTGAAGCATGACCCTAAAGATCCCATTTTAAAGCACAGGTTTTCAGGGGCAATTCCAAAAGTTAATAAACTGCTATTCTGTCTCCTTATGTCCTTATTTCAAGGTGGCAAGGTAGTGCAACAAGGCCATAGGTAGGGCCAGTGGGATGCTGGGGTGCATGGGAGGGGGTATCACCAGCAGGAGGGAGGGAAGTAGTGTTACCACTGTATAGATCGTTGACGAGATCCCACGTGGAGTACTGTGTCTACTTCTGGAGACCACATCTCAAGAAGGACATAGACAGGGTGGAGGCTGTCCAGAACAGGCCAACTAAAATGGTGCAGGAGATGGATCAGAAGCCCTGTAAGGAGAGGTTGAGGGATCCCAGTACCCTGTTCACCCTGGAATAGAGACTGTAGAGGGAAGACATGATACAGACCTATAAATACCGCACCGGGTTGAAAAAGTTACAGGAGAAGCCGGCCCAGTGGCATGGAGGGATTAGCCATTCATGCCTTACCTCCTGCCATACCAGTGACCTGTGTTCTCAGTGCAAGCAGGTGTCAGGGGCCAGCCAGGGAGAGGATGGAGCGTCTGGAGGACAGTTCTCCTCTCTCAGGGAGGACGGATTAGTAGTTCTGCCGAAACTGCCCCCAGGTGGAGGCCTGAGGGCAGTGCGGGTCAGGGATGCCAACAGAAAGGAGGGTGCCGCGGGACCCGTAACATGTGCATTCCTCCATGAACCACATGGTGGTGGTGTTGACATCCTGACCTGAACTACCCTGTTCTGTACTGACTGAGAGAAAGCTTGCAGGGCCAGAAGTACTGCCCTGAGCTCCAGGAGGTTGATACGAAGGAGGAATTCATGAGGGGACCACAGTCCCTGGGCTGTGAGAGCCCCCAGATGGGCTCCCCACCCCAACAGGGAAGCATCTGTAGTAAGGACCACAGAGTGAGTCTGATCGACAAATGGAACACCTTGCCTCAAATTGTCCAGGTCCTGCCAGCACTGAAGGGCCTGGATTAGAGTCTGAGTAACCGGAACTAGTTTGGTAAGAGGATCTTTCCTTTGGGACCAAAAAGCTCTCAGATGGAACTGAATGTCCCTCATCTGAAACCTGGCCCCTTGGACCACTGCTGTGGAAGCTGCCATGTGGCCCAAAAGCTGAAGGAAATGCCTTGCTGGTCGAGAAACCAGAGGGCGGAAGGAAAAAGCCAGCTGTGAAATGGCTGTTGCTCTTTCCAGAGGAAGGAAAGCTCTTGCTTTGACAGTATCCAGCTCTGCTCATATAAAGGTGAGAAGCTGTACAGGCTCGAGAACTAACTTGGGAAAGTTGAGAAGAAATCCAAGGGAAGTGAGCACTTGCTGGGTCACTTGCAGATCTGACTTGACTTGGTCTGAGGACTGAACCACAATGAGCCAGTTGTCTAGATATGGAAAAATGGAAATCCCTTTTCTTCTTAAAAAGGCCACTATTACTGCTAGGCACTTTGTGAACACCCTTGGAGCTGATGTTAGGCCAAAGGGCATTGCTTTGAACTGATAATGGCCTCAGGGCAATTCGAACCTGAGGTACTTTCTGTGGGAGCACCTGATGGGAATGTGAAAGTAGGCATCTTTGAGATCCAGGGAGGCTAGCCAGTCCCCTGGCCTTAGAGAGGGAAGAATTGTTCCCAGAGTCACCATTTTGAATTTTGGTTTTAAAAGAAGTTTGTTCAGGTATCTTAAGTCTAGGATGGGTCGCCACTCCCCTGTCTTTTTTGGGGTAAGGAAGTACCTGGAGTACAGACCTTTGCCCCTGTGTAGGGTAGGAACTATCTCTATGGCCCTTAAGGCCAGTAGAGATGAAACCTCTGCCTCCAGAACAAGAGCTTTTGAGATGTTTGCAGGCGGAAAGGATCTGACTCTCATTTTCGGAAATTTTTTGAAACTGAGAACCAGTCCCTGGCTTACTACCTCCAGGACCCACCTGTCTGAGGTAACGGACATCCAGTCCTGGACAAAGTTAGCCAGCCTGCCCCCTTCAGGGATGGGGGAGTCGACCCAGGCTGACATATCAGGGTGTCTGCTTGGCAGGAGTCTTAGGCTGAGGAGTGGATGCAGCCCTGCTCATCCCCCTTCTGCCTCTCCTTCTAAAGAACCCCCTCTGAGAAAAAGGAGAAGAGGCCAGTGCTTGGTAGAACGGCCTGTGAAAAGGCCTGCCCCTGCACCTAGCTTGCTGCCTTTGAGGAGTTGCCTGCCTCTCCTTGGCCTGTGCACTCCTGTAAGTGGTCCCGCACTCATCCATTTTCTTCATGTAATTCTCTGTCTGCTCCCCAAATAGAGAATTACCCACCACAGCGAAATCCATGGCCTTAGCCTGGATGTCCTGTGAGAGGCTAGTACATCTGAGCCAAGCCATCCTCTGAAGAGCCACAGATGTAGCCTTGACTCTTGATGACACATCACTGGAGTCCACAGCAGCATGAAATTGTACCTTTGATGCCTCAATCCCATCAGCAGCCACCTCCTCCAGCTCCTTGGCCAGCTGGGGGAAGCCTGCTTAGCCAGTGCCAGTACAGTGTCCCACCTGGACTTCTGGTACCTGGCTGCATAAGCCATATAGTTAGCCTGCCTGAGTCCCAAAGATGATGCCATGTACTGCTTCTTTGCCATGGCATCTATCTTCCTGGAGTCTTTGCCTGGGGGGGTGTGAGGCCAAGGGAATATTTGCCTTGTCACAGGCTGCAGCCTGCACTACCCCAACATGGCTACACTGCTGGTAGAAAAACCCCATATCCGAGCCTGATAAAGTATACCTCTTGTCCATTCTTCTGTCAACAGGAGGTACAGAATTAGGAGACCTTAGGATTTTTTGTGTCTGCTTCTCAAAGGACTTATGAAGGGGAACAGACAGTCTCTTGGACTCTGGGATGTCTATCATCTCAACAAAATCAGGCTCCTCCTGATCCTCCACATCCTCCTCCATGGGAAGCTGGAGGGTTTCAGCCACCTTTCTGTAAAACAGATAGTGAGGAGGGGACTCAAAGAGCCTAGGAGGGGAAACACCAGAAGGTCTGTCTGGGGAGATGTCCAGTTCCACAGGCCCACCCAGACTTTCACCATCATCACCATCCTCTTCAAAATCCCCCTCCTCTTCAAACTCCGGTTCATAAAAGTCTTCAGGGGAATAATCTTGAACTGGGAGAACAGACTGAACCTCTACCAGAAGGCGCCGGATTGGTCGGAACCAGACGAAGCGATTCAACAATCCGAATCGCTCTGGCTATTTCTTCTGCGGTTGGAACATGAATGTCTGGACCCGAACCGGTCGATTTGTCTTTGCGTTTTCTTTTAGTAGGAACCGATCCCTCAGGATTGGCTCTCCTCTTGCCTGAAGAAGTATCACCCTGGTCAGAGGGCACTCCTTCTGGTTCGGTGGGAACCGAACTGGGCTGGCCCTCCGTGTCAGCAGATTTCTCGGCCTCCTTATCTCTAAGTCTACCTAACCTTTTTTCCAGGGTAGACTTAGGGAAGTTCTTACAAATTTGGCAGTCTGAATCGAGGTGGTCAAACCCCAGACAGTAAACACAGGTGGTGTGGGGATCAGCCTTAGCAAAGACCTCCCCACACACACACTACAGTGTTGAAACCCAGTGGGCCCGTTTTTTTCTTGGGTTTCTCAGACATGGCCAACCTAACAAACTTACCCTTTATATGGCAACCGCCAGGCAAGACTCCACTATCGGTTTCTCACCGTGTTACGGGTGTTGGAAAAAAACGCACAAATTATGTTTTTTTTTTTAAACCGATACGGACC
Organism: Neoceratodus forsteri; assembly: GCA_016271365.2. Classification (NCBI taxonomy): domain Eukaryota; kingdom Metazoa; phylum Chordata; order Ceratodontiformes; family Ceratodontidae; genus Neoceratodus; species Neoceratodus forsteri. Next base: position 312,193,668 of record CM028137.1, on the reverse strand, counting down.
GGTAACCACAAACTAAAGATACAACAAAGGACTTAACTAAAGGATCGGTTCAGCCAAACCGATCGAGAATACCAGTTTTTACAATTTCCAAAAAAGAAATAGAGAACGACCTGAAGTACTTACTGTACCACAGACACAGCCTGAACCGATAATGCGGAAATAAATTCAGAATAAAACCGACAACTTTAACCGACTTTGAACCAAGCAAAAGGAGAAATCTCCGGAGCGACTGTTCAATGAGGCGAAGTAAAGAATCTGATGGTTTGGTTTCAAAGTACTGCAGACAGAGTCTTCAACCGAGCTCAAGCTCAACGTTCTATGCCTTGCATAGAAATTTAACCCTTTACTCTCTGGGCAGTTCAAGTGCTGGAGCTAACTGCAATAGTCAAAATACAGCAAGACTTCATGTTGTTTGAAATGAAAATTACATACCTACCGTAATTCTTGATCTTTCTGTGTATCTTCACCATTCATCACTAGTGGTTTATAGCGCTGGAGCTAGGACCCCGCAGGAGACTTTTTTTTTCCAGGGGCGGAGTTGATGCAGAGACGGCACCATCCTCAAGGCCAACATACTATGTGGCATTTGCGGGTTGGCCATTAACTGCTGTTGACTCCGCCCCCGCCCCAGTTCTGAAATGCCAGAGAGAGAGAGAGAGAGGAAGATGGGGATGGAGGGGTGGGGCAAGGGAGCCCAAAGGATAGATAAAAGGAAAGGATATAATAACTAAAAGGAGAAATAAATGACAAAGAGGACAGAAAAAAGAAAGAGAAAAGCTTAAGGGATTGAGAGAAGGGGCCCCAATCTCTGGGAAAAGAAGTAGGGGATGGGAAAAAGGGAGGGTAGAAAGATAAAGAACTGGAGGGAGGGAAAGACCTCGCCACCTGTCAAAGAGGACCTAGACCACGAGAGGAGAAGACCTTAACCACTTCTCAGCTGCAGAGAGGCAGAAGACATGGACTGGAAAAACAGTCAGGTAGCCCCAGAGGAGGTAGACTTTAGGGGAAATCAAGGTCAAAGGAAGACAAGGCGGCGGGTCCACCCCTCCCACCCAACTAAAGAGCAAAAACTCCAAAAAGGGGAAAAACCCCTAAAAACAGAAGAAAGGGAGGAGTAGTCCCAAAGGGACACTTAAAACAAGGATTTAGGAAAAGGGTACCCAGGAGTCTCCTGTCCTTGCCCCCCACTCCAAACCCCCAAGAGGTGGGGGACCAAGCCAATGGCAAAGGAGGAAGAAAACAGGAGACACCCCAAGACCCCTCAGAAAAGAACGCTTTCCCATGTGTCTCAAAAGGTCCCCTCTCTCTCTCTCCTGACTGCAAGAGAAAGGAGAGGGGTTGGGATACAACAGAGAGACACAGAGGGGTAGGGGGATGCCCAGAGACTGAGGCCCAAGAGGGGAAAGTGGGCAGGATTTAGTGATGAATGGTGAAGATACACAGAAAGATCAAGAATTACGGTAGGCACGTAATTTTCATATCTTATCTGTGTCAATCTTCACCATTCATCATTAATGGGTGAGTACCGAGCCCCCCCGAACGGGGCCCAACACATCCCTAAGAGACTGAGTCCCTTAGCCTCCAGTAGGGGAGGACACCAGAGGGGAGAACCCTTGCAAGCCTGGCGAGGCCTGAGACTGGTCTGGTTGAGACGGGGAACTCCCGGCGGGAGAAGGAAGGCGCCCCTGCAGTCACCATGTCACCCTACGGGAAAAAAAGGTGGGTTCTCCGGAAAACGGAGGAAATCACCCCACACCGGGCCAGAGGTGACAACTGGGAAAGGTGAAGCCATACCGCCTGCCTAGTGATGGTTGCTGTCCCCATAATCCTGGAAGTTGCCTTATTGGCATCATAAGATGCCCTTGTGTGCTGCCTTGCAAGCTCCAGGCCCTGTGCAGAGAGGGCGATGGCCTGCCAGGTTTCCTCTGAATCAGGCATGGAGGCTAGGAGTTGTCCTAGCCTGGACCACAAGTACCTGTTGTAGGTAGCATGGTGGGGCTGATGGGCTGCTATACAAAGAAGAATCTGTGCAGAGGAGAAAGTTCTCCTCCACAGAAATCAAAATCCGAAGAGTCTGAGTCTGGGGGTCGGTCACGGCCTGGGGTTTGATGCCCAGGCACGTCACACCCGAGGGGGTGAGGCAGAGTTCCTGGAGACCGGGGGGGGGGCAATACTTCTGGCAAAGGTCCCTTGGGGCTGGTACAGAGGAAAAGAGATGCTGCCAGACCCGGTATGACACCTCCTGGAAAGGAGCATGCCAGGTGGGAACTGCAAGGTTGGCCTCACTGAACTCGCCTAAAAAGGTGTGCGTCGTTCGGTCTGGATTGCTTTCTGAGAGGGGGGTTAAATGGAGCTCATCTAAGATCCACAAAAGGAAGTGCTGATACACAGAGAGAGATCAGCAGCTGGTGAAAGGTGGACAGAAGGTTCCTCTCCCTCAGAGGAGGAAGACGAGGATGTCGACGAGTCTGGAGATTTAGGGTCAGGCTGCATGGGAACATGGTGGAACCCCTGTTCGTCCATGGCTCTAAAGTAGGTAGGGAAATGTGCAGCTGAAGCTCTGAACTGCTCACAGGTCAGGGGCCCCCTAGGACCTGGAACACCTGGGAGAGGAGGAGGAGGAGGAGTAGGAAGAGGCACAGGAGCCAAGCACCTCAGATAAGTAGAGTGGCCTCTACTTGGGCAGGGGGACCAAGCAGATGCTCCCAACAGTGAGGGAGACCCAGAGGTCCCATCAGACAGAAGCCGTTCAACCGGGTAGGAACAGCTGCAGCTGTGCCCGCAAGAAGAATTCCAGCCCGTGAGGTGACCGGGACCGTGTGAGCCCAGGACGGCCCCTGACCTCCAAAGTGGAGGTCTCTCTCGTGAAGTGTCCAAGGGAAAGGCGAAGGTCTGCACTACGGCTCCTCCCATAACCCGGGCGGGTCCCAGGGAGAGGCCACTGCACTAGACCCTGACCCTTCGACCCCTCTGACTCCGAAAGGGCCCTCTTCCTCGTGACCACCAACCTAGGCAGCTGACAACCTTTAGCCGACCCCAGGTACAGTGCCCTCCCCCTCCTGGGGTGCCCCGGACCATCCCAAACTCAGACTATTTAGGCACACCAAGCGGCGGGGTACCCCAACCAAGGGAAAAGACGTATCCATGGCCCCAGGTAGCACAGCAGTAGCCACCTGGGCCACCACCAACTGGTCAGCCCCACTGACCCCAGAAACAACAGGACCCATCCAATCCTCAGAGGGAGGCTGAGTGAGGGCCGAGGTGCTGGACACTGAGGGACCGGAGGATTCAAAAGAATCCGGAAGCCAGTCCGGATCAGACCCCGAATCCCCCTCTAAGGAGGAGGACTGAGAGATCCGAAGCCAGACTACTCCCTGGTCCCTCCCTGTCCCAGGGCCACGAGCTGCACCACCTCCAGCCCCGGCACCGCGAGCGGCACCAGAGCCCAGAGGAGCACTGCGTCTGGCGCCTACCTCCCCCATGGTGCCATGAACAGCATCAGAGACAGAGGCAGCACTGGCCACAGTGCCGCGCTCCTCCCTGGTGCTGTGAACGGCACCAGAGTCGAAGGCGGCACTGGCTGCGGCACCGCAAACGGCACCGGAGACAGGTGTGGCGCTGACCCCCATCCTGGCACCAGGCCAAAACCAGAGGCTGCCCCGAGAAGAGGTCCCGCACCACCCACTATGCCGCTCCCCTGCCCAGCACCGTGACCAGTGCCGGAGGAAGAAACGGCACCGAGGGATGGCCTGGCGCCGCTGGGCCCCCAATGCCGCAAGCGACACCGGAATCAAGGGCAGCACCGACAGACGGTGCCAAGGACAGTGTCGGCCGGGCCTGCGGGCCCCAGAGCTCGACACCGGGAAGCCTTCACTTCCGAGGAAGCGACTGCCAGTACAGTGCCTCCCGCCGGCCCCCGAGAGGGCCAGACTGGGTCTCCTGTACCATGGCAGGAACCCCACCATGGCAAGGCTAGAACTGGCGGAGGCTCCCTCCTCCTCCTCGGGCCATATAGGACTGGGAGGGGACCCAGAGGAAGGGTCGAGAGTCCTGACCTTGCCCCACCAACTGCGAACCTGCCTTCCGAAAGTCGGCAACGCACAGCCGACTTTAAACGCACACATTTCTAGAACTCGGCGGTCCATCGAGAAGCAGGCATCGCAGTTGTCCATATCATGGGCCAGGCTGCGGCAGGAGAGACAGCAGTCACGCTGGTCTGTGGCAGAGAAAAGGCGGCCAGAGGGACATTGACGCGTAGGAAGCCGCCCCGCCTTCGACGTTTTCTTGTCCCCGGGACGAGGCATGACCAGAGGGAAAAACAACACAAAACAGTACTCCACATCGCTTAAAGAAAGAAAGGAACGACCTTACCGGAGTCGAAGAAGCGGCATTGAGTAACTGGTGAACAGAACTGAGACAAAACAACCACGATGGACTAGGCCACACTACGCAGTAGAATCTTGCTTGAAGTCTCCACACGACAGCGGGAGAAGAAGAACTGGGGCGAGAGAGGAGTTGACAGTAGTTAACAGCCAACCCGCGAGGGCCATGTAGTACGTCAGCCTCGAGGGCTGTGCTGTCCCTATGTCGACTCCGCCCCGGAAGAAAAAAAAAGTCTCCCGCGGGGTCCTAGCTCCAGCACTATAACCCACTAGTGATGAATGGTGAAGATGGACACAGATAAGATCCATGTTTCTTAAAGGGTATTGACCACTAACACGTACCTGTCACATACAGTGCAAACACCAATGCCTGGATGACTGCAGCATTATTCACCAAACAGGGAAAAGATTTTCAGAGGGAGACGGACCAGAAACGGAGGAAAATGTGCATTCTCCACGTCCACGCCTTTGTGACCTCGTGCCTCGACTACTGCAACTCCCTTTATCTAGGGCTTCCGGGGGTTGTTATCCACCGCTTGCAGCTAGTGCAAAACGCTGTGGCTCGGCTGTAAATGGGGACCCCGTGTGTGAGTCACATCACGCAGACGCTGCACGAACTGCACTGGCTGCCTATTCAGTGGCAGATCACCTTCAAGGTCAGGCTTCTGCCCTACAAGGCCCTACACGGACAGGGCCCGGAATATCCTGGTTGCTTATTCCCCCAGGCGACTGCTCTGCTCAGCTGACGAGGGGTTACTAGAAATTCCCAGGATGAGTCTTAAGTCATTTGGGGCCCGTTCGTTTATGTATGTGGCCCCTGCCCTGTGGAATTCTCTACCCTATCAGATATATGAGTGCACGACCGTGGAGGGCTTTAAGAAGGCACTGAAAACACACATCTGGCACAAAGTGTACCCTGACTAATTTTTTTTTTTGCATAAAAAAGAAGTTTATTTGAATTTCAAAGCACACATACAATCACTTACATGTACACATACCATTAAGACAATTTAGCCTGACAGCAATCCGTTCATTTTTACAATTCCAATATCATATTCTACTGTTTTCCCATGAAATATATACTGTTTAACCTTTGTGCCAAACGAGCCCCTAGAGTACCTAGATGCCCACCTTAGGGAGATTTCACTTAACTCCTTTACCTTCCTAAATCTCTAGACCCTCCCACAACAGGGCATTCTCAGACTGTGACAGGTCCGCTAGAAATGGGGCCCACTCCTGTAAATTGTTGCAATCATCCTTAACCAAGAGAGTAATTCTTTCCAAAGCTAACGTGTGCAGGACAAGCGTTCGCTACATTTGTACTGTGGGGGTAGTGCAGGACACCCAGGTATTCCGGATACAGTGTCTGGCTAGAATTAATAATATTCGAACCAATCTGGGAAGAGGGTCCCACTCCCCTTCTTCATCCTCTTCAGCCCCGAAGAGACACATGAGTGGGTCCACCATCAACTCCCTATTCCACATCCTCCCTCCCTCCCTCTTTGATCACTGAAGTCCAAAAGTGCTGCAGGATGGAGCAGGCCCAAAAGCAATGCATATAAGTGCCCATCTCCCGATCACATCTTCTACAATAGGGCGAGACTGTGGGGTTATACTTGTGTACAATTATCGGCGGGTTATAAACCCGATGTATAAACTTATAGAAAGCTTCCTTAAATTTATTACAGATAAGAAGACCCATATGCGTGCTAATGAGCTCTCCCCAATTCCTGTCAGTTGTCTGAATTCCAAAATATCTTTCCTAAAGTCTTCGGGTCTTTCCCAATAAATCCAGTAAACATTGTCTTGTTTTCTTTACTACTCTCCCCATAAACCCTCCAACACTTCCCCGTGATGCCTGTATCTGGGCTTCTATCTTCCGTAATTCCCCTACCCCTGGTCCATCCCTTTCCAGCCCCAACCCATATACCCTGGCCTGAAAAAAAAATCAGAATAATTGCCCTTCTCCTAACTTAATTCTTTGGTGTAACTCTAGGACTGAGCCTAGTCACCCCCCTACCCACAGGTCCCCCACACTCTTTATTCCTTGTCTCTCCCAGATTCTAAATCCAGGATCTTCCCAACCTGGCAGAAAATATGGGTTCCTCGCCAAAGGCACCAGATAGGTATCCAATGCCCCCACCCCCCTGCACTTTAACATCCTATCCCAACTATCCAGCGTCTCCTCCACCAACAGGTTCCTGTACTCCTGTCTTTTGTATCCTCCCCTACCCCACCTGTCCAAACACGCGGAGAGTTGTGCCTTACAATCCCGCTGTTCTAGATCCACCGATCTAGCTACCGGGGGCTTGTGAATCCAGTCACTCACATATCTTTGCTGTGCTGCCAGGTAATATGTACATATGTCTGGAAAATTTACTCCCCCCCTTTCCTGTATCTGTTTTGAGGCGCCGGAGGCTAATCCTTGAACGCTTTCCCTGCCAGATAAATCCAGAGAGCAATTTCTCTAACCCTTTTGTGTCTCCTCTAGAAATCCCCATAGGAAGCATCTGCATAACATATAACAAGTGTGGGAGTATGTTCATCTTTATCAAATTTATTCTCCCCAACCACGAAATTGGCAGTGAAGTCCACCGTTTGAGATCAGCTGCAACCGTCTTGAGTATGGGGTTATAATTAAGCTAATACAAATCCCCTAATGACAACCCAATTTTTATCCCCAGATATCGAAAATGACCCCCTACCTTCTTAAAACCCCATCCCTGTTCCCTTTTGTCCTTTTTTTTTGGGAGCCTCATAATCTCAGACTTGTCTAAGTTCAATTTATATCCTGAGAATTCTGCAAACCTCATGATGATCTGCAGAAGTCCATGTACAGATCTCTCAGGATCCGTTCTAAACAGCAACATGTCATCAGCGTACATTGCTATTTTGTGTTGCTCCCCCGATGCTCCCCTCACCCCCTGTATACTTGCCTCCTGTCTGATGGCTGCCGCCAAAGGCTATACTGCCAATGCAAACAGCAATGGAGAGAGCAGGCACTCCTGCCTCGTGCCCCTGCCCAATCCAAAGTCCGTCGAGAGGGAGCCATTTACCAAGACTCTTGCTCTGGGCGACCTATAAAGAGCACGCACCCAATCCCCGAATGTTCTCCCCAGACAAAACTGGGCCACAGCCTCAAATAGATACTCCCACTCCACCCTATCAAATGCTTTTTCCGCATCCATTGAGAGGATACAGGTGTCTTCTTTCCTCCTCTCCTCCCCACAAATCACATTTAAAAGCCTCCTAACATTATGATACGATAACTGCTCCTTAATGAACCGGTCTGGTCTGGGTGGATCAAATCAGGCAACACTTCCTCTAGACGCCCCGCTAAAACTTTCGCAAATATCTTGGCATCACAGTTAATTAAGGAGATCAAACGAAAAGATGCACACTCCAAGACATCTTTCCCTTCCTTTGGTATCAAACATATTACTGCATCGGAAAAGGTTTCTGGTAAACCCCAGGCCTTCCCTTCCATCTTCTGGAATGCCTCACATAGTGGTCCGGATAGCTGACCTGCCAAACATCTATAATATTCTGTTGGCAAACCGTCTGGGCCACTCGCCTTCCCCATCTGCAGCCTCTGTATCACCCGCATCACCTCTACCTTCCCTATGGGGTTGTTAATGACTTTTCTCTGTTCCTCACTTAACTTGGGAAGTCTCAGTTTATCAAAAAAATCCCTAGCCCCCTGTCCCCCTTCCACCCGGTATAAGAGTTCACAGAAACTACAAAAACATTCTCCAACTTGTTTTTCTGCCTTATGTAGTACCCCCCCCCATCTTTAATCACCGAGATATGAGTTGGGCCCTTCCCGCCTCGCGTCAAGCACACCATCAGAGGCCCCAGTTTATTTCCCCACTCGTATAACCGTTTCCACCCAAAAGTCCAAGCCTTCCTAGCCTCCTCACTGAGCACAGTGTTCAGGGCCTCCCTCGCTGCCTTTAAGCTATTCTGATCCCCCTCCTGCCCTCCCCCCGCCACCTTCTTCTCCAATTCTCTTACTTTACCTTCTAAGTTTACTCTTCTGGCTTGTCTCTGTTTCTTGTCCCGTGACACGTATTTTATTATCATCCCCTCATATATGCCTTTCCCGCATCCCATATTACCCCTTTGCTAGTAGGAGAGTCCCCATTATTTGCTATGTAATTTTCCCAGCAATCCTTTAAATACTCCTTACATTTTTTATCCCCTAGCAGGTAAGTCGGAAACTTCCAAGGTGGAGGGCTCTCCCTTGGTCTATTCATCTTTAATGAGACTATGACCATGGCATTATCAGATATATAGATAGGATTGTGACGCGTCATCTGGAGCCTTCGATACCAGTCCTGGGGGATAAAAAGATCTATCCTTAACCATGTGCCATGCGGGTTAGAATAAAAAGTATATTCTTTAGCTCCCGGATTTGCTTCTCACCACCCATCCACCAACTTCAATTCTCCCATACCCCTACGCCACTGTCGAATTGCTTCACTACACCAGCCTCTGCTCTACGAATGATCCAGATATGGATCCAAAGTGCAATTTAGGTCCCCTCCCAAGACCAATCCTGGGGACTGCTCCTTTATCAGAAGTGAGAGAACTGTACTGTAAAATGATGCCTCAAAAACTGCAGGGGCATATATACTTCCAAAGGTGATCTCCCCTCCCCAGAGCTCCCCCTCCACAAATACATACCTCCCACCATTCTGATCTCTAACCACTCTTTTTACCTGAAATGGGAGATCTCTATGCAGAAGGATAGTGACTCCTCTCTTATGCGCCTTAAACGAGGCCGCAAAACACTTCCCCAGCCATCCCCTCCCCAGCTTCAGATGCTCTGCCGCAGTTAGATGAGTTTCCTGCAGCAGAGCCACCTATATCTCTTGTTGCTTCATAGCTGTAAGCAGTTTAGTTCTCTTTACAGGTGTTGCTATCCCTCAAAAATTCCAAGAGCAGATCACCAGATCCTGTTTACTAGTCATTAATACAATGAATGCTGATCCCTCCACCCCCCGTTCTTATCCCATTTTCCAATAGTGTGCATATCCCCATCCTCCCAACCAATCCCTTCAAAAAAACTCATTTGGCACATTGTCAGTTTTCCACTACATGTATGTGTGCGAACATAACATTTTAACAAAGTAACTATAGTATACCCAACATGTATACAACTTTTAAATTTCTCCCCCCAACTGTCCAAACACTCGGACTTATCCCTCCCCCATCTGCCAGTCTCTAGACCTTAACTGGTCCCTTGTAAAACTCCCCCATAACAAATTTGCTGCCATCCTCCCTTTTCTGACAATATCTGCAAACCCTGCATAAATGTCATAAAAAAAAAATAAATAAATAAAAAAAACACACCACACACAGACACACCTACATGCCCCCAAGTATATCTGCTGTCATGGCCTCAGATCCATTTAACCACCACCCTCTGCCTTTATTAACTGGGCAATCCCCCAATGTAAGAGCCCTCCTCTTGTTCACTCGGTATCTTCCACCCTGCTATTATCTTTACCCTCCCTCCCACCTGTTACTTCTGTCTCTTGCCATACCTAACATGACTTCTACTCCACTACACATGCTCTCCTCTCCCTTTCTTTTAATTGTTTTTACCTACCATCTTCCCCTGCTTTAATTTAGTCCATAGGTCAGTTATTCAGGTAATTCCGTTTTTTCCTCCACCGGCCATCCTCTATCCCAGCCCTGCACCTCCTGCGACCGGAGAGCAGGAAAACAAACAAACCAATTTGCGCTGTACTCATCAGCACATAACACGGTGGAATGAGAGAAATACCCAACCCCAGACATCCACACCACTCCATTCCCTCACCCTCACCATTTCCCTCCAGGCTCAGAAAACCAAACCTCCCCTCGTAACTGCCTGCAAAGAAGTAAACGAATGTTAAGCACCACAGGAGCCTTCATTTGAACCACCCTCCACCCTTGTTGCATCTTTTCCATACCCTGCGTTACTTCACACCACGATTCACCCTCTCCCTTTCTCTTAATTATTTTTAACCTCGCTTTTAGTTGGGTCCATATGTCCATTAACCAGGTAGTTCCAATTTTTCCTCCATCAGCCATCCTCTATCCTAGCCCTGCACCTCCTGCGACCGGAGAGCGGGAAAATAAACAAGCCAGTTCGTGTCATGTTCAACATTACAAAGCATGGTGGAAAGAGAGAGACACAGAGCCCCAGACAACCACACTCCTTAGTTCCACTGTTTTCACTAGTTCTCTTTCCATGCTCAGAAATCCAACCCTTCCCTTGAAACTGTCTGTAAAAAAGTAGTAGACAAATGTTCAGCACTATACAAGCCTGAGAGCATCATAGTCAGATGAAATTCAGAGTTACAGTCCCAACCTCCTCCACCTGCATTGCTTTCTTCACCCAATCTTCTGATGCAAACCTTCCACAAATTTCGCCATCTTGTCCGCCTCCCAGAAGGAGTAGGTAGCCCCTTCATGCTTCACTTTAAGAGTCGCTGGGTACAGCAGAAAATTCTCCACTTTTAAGGACCGAAGCAAAGCCATAGACTCGTTGAACTCCTTTCGCTTATTTAACAGCCTCAGAGAGTAATCTTGGGATAAGAAAATTTGGTGTCCCTCATAGGCAACCTGCCTTTTTTCCCGAAAGGCCTTTAAAACTCTCTCCCGATCTTGAAAATTATGGAAGCGCATAATTATTTGACAAGGCGGCTGCCCCGCCGAAGGCCTAGGCATAACGGCTCGATGCGCTTGCTCCAGCTTAGCTTGCCATGCTTCATCTCTATTTCCAGGAGCTTGGGAAGAGCCTCCGCGCAGAAATCCACGGCATTTCCTCCCTCCACTCCCTCTGGTAGACCACTCAGGCATAGATTGAGGCGGCAGTGGTAATTTTCCTGATAATCTGCCACTTCTTTCATGTCCTCCAGTTCCTTCTGTAGGTTCAGAATTTGTTCAGGCACCCCCTGCACTTCATCCCCCACCCACAACACTCGCTCCTCCATCTCAGTGATCCTCGATCCTTGTGCAGCCTGCTGTGTGAGTACCTCTTGTAACTGATCATCTATGCGAGTCTCCAGCTTTCGGAGTCGGGGTTCCAACACCGCCAGTACTTGGCCCGTTAACTTGTGCCCTAAAGCGCTCACTTCCGCTGCAGACAACAATACTATTTGCTGGCCTTATGGTGGCATACAGGCCGCTCCCTTTTTCAGAGTTTTCCCAGTCGCACGCCGACTTCTACCGGGGGCCGATGATAAATACTCGTCCATAGTGAGTTATTACACTCCTTGTACGCAACAGCAACCGTAATTGAGAGCAATTTTAATATTTTTTCATTTAATTTTACTCCGGGGATGAGGAGCGAGGCAGAAACACGTCCTTCACATTAAGTGCTCATTAGCACCCCCGACTAATTATTTTTACTTATGTAATCATTCTGAATATTGGGTATTTTATTGATTTATTTTATTGTTTTATTTGTCTTATTGTTAAGCACCTTGACATTGGAAAGGTGCTATATAAATAAAGATTATTATTATTTGTATCCTGATTAACTGTAGTGCTCACACCTGAAGCCAGCTACGAAACAACACTGTAGTTTTTCACCACCAAATATGACTACCCTGATTCAGTCCATAGACATAAGCATAATAAACAAGCATTTGTCAATGCCAAATGTTTGCTTGCTGGCACTGGCATTGGTAGTGTAGGAGTTACAGAGCTGCATAATAGGAATGGCAGTGAAGTATTGAACTGGAGCCAACCCCACCACCACCCTGCAGATACTGACAGGCATTGAGGTGTGCCTTTGGGTTGTCAGGAATAACGGCCACGCCATTTAACGACACTCTACCTTGCAGGCACCGACAAGTATCACGGTGTGCCTTGGGGTCTTTGGCCCTTATGTTCACCCCATTCCATCAGGAAATACGGTGGGATGGGTGCTGTATAGGAGAATAGGGTGAACTCTGGGGCCGAAGAGTCCAAGGCACACCTCAATGCCTCTCGCTGGCTGCAGGGTGTGGGTGGGTGTGGAATGGTATAAGCATTACAGGCAACAATCCCAAGTCACACCCCTGATGCCTGTCAGTCTCTACAGGGTAGGGTGTTATGGTCGGAAACCCTAACGCCTCAGGCGTTCGTGGTATGTTCACTACAAATTTTCAACATGGTTTTTTTGTGACCCCCACCTCATGAACAGTGGCAATATCAGTTTGTTAGCCGGAAGCTGACTTTGCACAGCGACTATGCCATTTGGCACCAAAGGTGCGAAAACACACTTCGAACAGGATGTTAAAAATGACAGCTGTACTGTTCATGGGGAGGTGTGAAAAATGGCAATGTTGAAAATCTGCAGTGAAAATATTAAAAAAATTGGTGCAATCACGAGAGTGCGCAGGAACTGTGCAACACACACCTGTAATGTAATTAATTTAGGGAATTTTTCCAGCAGATTGTCAACACAGGCATTTTGGTACCTCCGCTCATGAACAGTATCACTGTGATTTTCTTAATCTGTCCTGAACAGTGATTTCCCACAGCGACCACGCATTTCTGCGCTGGAAGTGTGAAAGCACATTTCAGCCATGGTGTGAAAAATGACAGCTGTACTGTTCATAAGGAAGTGTGGAAAAATGCCAGTGGTGAAAATCTGGACTGAAAATATTACAAATTCATGAACTTATGAGGGAGCGTGGAAACTGCGCAATGCTCGCTCATAACACAGTCATTTTATGGACTTTTGTCACCAAATTTTTAACATAGCCATTTTAAGACCTCTGCTCATGAACAGTGTCACTGTGATTTTCTTAATCTGTCTCGAACATTGATTGCGCAGATCGACAGCGTCACTGTGCGCTACATGTGCGGAAACACATTTTTGGCGAGATGTGAAAAATGACAGCTGTACTGCTCATAAGGAGGTGTGGTAAAATGGCAATGTTGAAAATCTGGAGTGAAAATATAAAAAAATTCGCAAACTTACAAGCGTACGTAGGAACTGCGCAACGCACACTCGTAAATCAGTCATTTTTGGGAATTTTTTTCACCAAATTTTCAGTATAGGGTTTTTGGGGGCCTACCTCATGAACTGTGACACTGTCATTTCATAAATTGGTCCCGAAAGGTGGTTCCGCACAGTGACTGCAAAATCACCTTTCGGGGCCGATTAACACCATGACAATGCCACAATTCAAGAGAAGGGGGTCCCAAAAACCCCATGTTGAAACTTTGGTGCCAAAATTCCAAAAAATGCCAGAGATATGTGTCAAAGTTGAAAAAACCCTATTTATTCCATTATACAGTTTACTGGCATTTCTTCAGTCCACTGTCGGCTTTGAAGAGTGCAGAAGTGTTCCCGGCCCACCGAAGATCGTCGTGCCGGCCTCCGGAGGTAAGTATGGGGTGAGGTGGATGCGCAGAGGGTGGGCGCGGGTTGGGGGGCAAGACAATCAACAAGGGACCTTTTTTTTCTTTTCAGGTGTTTGTTTCATTTTTAGGAAGAGGACGCGGGACTTGTGCCATGCTGGGGTGGGCTCCAGAGTGACAGCTGGAAGATTATTTTGCCGGGGCAGTGGAGCCAGCAGGGGGTTGGGCACCCCCATCGGCCCTATCAGGCGTGCCACGCTGGGGTGGGCTCCCAGCGTGGCAACTGAAAGTCTGTTTCTTTTGGGGGTTTAATTGAGCCAGCGGGGATTGGGCACCTCCGTCGCCATTCTCACTTATGCCATGCTGGGGTGGGCTCCCATCATGGTACCAAGAACTCTTTGGGGGGGAGCACGGAGCCGAGGGGGGATTGGGCACCCCCTGTCAGCCATACTGTGTGCAGCAGGCTGTGGGGGGGGAGCTCTATTCAGAGACACTCAGAGGGTTGGGGAATATTATTATAGTACTGATCAGGCGTGCCAACAGACAAAAACTGTGTCTACTTTTTCAGTCTCTTTGGGGTTCTGTTTTCCTGCTTTTGTCAATGCCACTCCTATCCTGAACTCTGACTCAACGTTCCAAGGATGGCAATTAGATCTTTTTTTGGAAACATTCTAAGGATGTCATTTTAGTCACTTGCCTCCTCCTGGAAAGATAGTCCTAGGAAAAGTTCACGTCAAACTGAATTTATGTTCCATGAAGAGAAAGCAGAGACGTATACAAGCAGGACTGCCAGCAGTATGCTAAGCAACACTATCTTATCGCTGCTCACTGAAGCGGTCTCTCCCTTTCAACTGTACGCCACTGCATTTCCAACTATTGTCATAGACAGCTGCAGCATTCATTAGTGAACTGTGGCTGCACCTGCAAACACACTGACTGAATTGGAAGACAGAGTGCCACACCTACAAAAACTCGGATGATGGCACTATGTTTCTTGCACATGTGTGCACGCAAACATAAAAATCTAAAAACCCTCTACAGGTGAAGGGTTATGGACAGGATCCTGACCTCATCTGACAGCGGAGCAACAATCACCCCAATGAGCTTTCCAAAAAACTTTTGATACTTGATGCAAACCATATGCTGGTTCAGGCCTGGGGAGAAATGAAGGCAGAGATGACGGCCAACTGTTATCGCAAGACAGACTTCCATAAAGAATCAACCACACAGATGTAACCTGACCTGCCACAAACAGCTGTTTCCAATAACATGACAGAAGCCGAGTTTGAGGTGTTTGTCAACATTGACAATGGTGTCCCATGCTTTGGGAACATAACAGAAGAGATCACCAAGCAAGTCCTTAAGGGGGTTGTGGAAGAAGACCCTGAAGGAGAAGAGGACGGACAGGAACTGTACAGTGAAGCCCACCGGGATTAAGTGTAGTGGCACGTGAAGCCCGCCAGAGTGAAGCGTATTGTCACAGGTTTCCTGCGTGACAAAAGGGGTTAACTCCCATTGAAATTGCATAGTTTGCTACAGTTACTCTACTGCAGAATTTTGCAGAGTTGGGCTTAATACTGGTGGGCTTCACTGTATGTCCCATCATGCAGTGAGGTGCAGGAGTGCCTTTTAAAACTGTCACATTGCCCAGTCTGCAAAGAAAATTACAGTGTTCTACCAGTTAGAAGACTTATGCACTGCTGCTGCCACTAGAAAAATACAGCAGAGTACAATCACCAAAATGTTTGGTGCACTGAAAATCTGTAGTTTTTAAATTGTTCAAAATAAATGATGCTTTAACAGTCAGCATAAAATCACAAAGGGAACACAAAAGCAGAACACCATCCCCCAGTCCTGACCTGAAACTCTGAACCCCCAAATGCTGACACATGCAACGTCAAATCCTGACCTGAGACCTGATCACAAACCCCAGGCTGACACTGTACCCAAAACCATGAACCCAGAAAACAGTCAAGAACCCTGACACAGGCAACATTAAATCTGAAGGGGAAAAAAAACTTAAAATAACTTCTTATACACTTTTCCAGACCTCCTGGTGTGTAGATCATATTTACAGAGGGTGAATGAGCACTATAACAATCAAGCACGCAATAGACAGTATAGAGGCCCAGAGTATCGCACAGCTCGCATAAACGTATACTACGCATTTAAGCAGGATGCACTGTACCCCACCCTTGTCACAAAACATAAGGTTCAGCTGCTTTCTCATTTACCTCATCAGGTTCTAGTTGAATTGCTCGATCGTAGCAGGCTGTGGCATCTCGAAGCAACCCAGTACTTTCATGCTCCAGAATCTGCTCTTTGAGAGATGGTTCACCTTTTCGAATTGCACTCACTCCCGCTACGCCATCAGGTTCATGCATAGCAGCGTACAGCTTCTGTAGTAAAACAGAACCAAAAGGCAGCATTATGGGGCTACAGCGCTTTATCTTCCAGAAAGTGTACCATTTCACATCTTGGTGTTGCCAAGCTGCTGATATTATAGCTACCAAAAGGAAGAGATTGCTGCAAACAAATTCACACTACTATACCACTCTTGCTATTACTGCCTATAGCCAGGGTTACTGATTTTTCACAGCATATATTAGCATACATTTTTAAATAAATACATTGGCACTTGAATATGGTTTAAACATGAAGGAAACAGTGTGCTCCTGAAATTAATACTGTCTAAGCCGCTTATAACAGGCGCATCTGTGTAAGCAGATTCTGCCCGTTATAGCGAGTGGACGATGTAACCAAAGGTAGTGTTCTGTAGTAAAACAACACACCACATACAGTGCTGTACTGGATTGAAGCTTAAATAAGGTTCTCCTCAAGTGTTGTAATAGTATAACAGTAAGTCGGCCTTAAACACAATGCAAGATGCGATTCCTGTTAAAGTCTGCTACAGCCATTAATACAGTACTGTGTCAGGACTGCAGCCATAAACGGAAGATGCAGTTTACTTTGTACAGCGGCAACTTCCCTCAGAATCTACCAGCCTTAGCTCTTTATCCAACCCTCCCCTGCCCAAGCACTCATCCATAGTTGGGAGCCTACCTTTCTCTAGTGAGTAGTGAGCCAGGGTACAGTGCAAGATGGGATTTCATTTAAGCTGTACAGTACTGCAGCTTTAATGCTGTGACCAGCCATGTGATTCAGTTCTAATTGTTCTGCAGCTTAAAAAGTGCTGCGACCACCAGACACACGAGGTGTGAATTGGGGTGTTAACTGGCCCTATTCTCACACCAGATCGGTGCCGGCTGCCCGAAATAGCAGGCGCTAGTAAGTCACTATAACCATAGATTTTAAACAGTACATCCATGGGAGTGGCAAATGGAAATTGCCCACAATAACCGACTGCCTGTGATACCTGAGGGTGGTATAAGTGGTGTGGACTATACTAAACTGATCAATGTGTTGCCCATCTTCAAAAATCTAAAAACAACTGCCTCATATAGTGCTGACTCGATCTTCTTTCATGAGCCACGGCAAATTAATATTAAACAAATCCAGAATCAGCAATTTTTGTCTGTTTCTAGGTATAGACTAATGAAGCCTAATCAACAATTATTTACAGTGCTCTGTCAATTATTCTTCCATTTTGGTGCAAGAATAAGCAGACCGTATGTAGGATAATCAGGTTCTATAAAAGAGAACATTTCTGTTAAAATGTTTACTATTCATAATTTGCACTACAGGTAAAGTACAGTACTTTTCAAATACTGTATTAGATCGTTAAATCATACCAATACATTTTCACTACATCTTACAGTAGTCACGGTACATTGTAAATTTGCCTTTTTTTACTCTGGCTACAATTATTTTGTGTAAGATAAATGTTCACATACATTTTATCTATTTGTAAGCTTGTTTTCAGATGGTTTGTCAATTTTTTATTGCAGTCTTTACATATGAGCACCTATATTGTAGATTAAGAGAGGGATTATAGTCGTCAACTCCCTTAGAAGCATATTCATGTTTATTATTAGCAGGGTCATCAAAAATCCTCAGATGTCTGATTCAAAACTAGTCTGGAGAAGCATGTTCACATGGAGAAAACTACCCTACCACTTATAAAAAGACTTTGTAGTTCACTCTCCATTTAGGTGAATGGGATAATCTGCACCTTTTCTCTCACCTATAGTTTCAGTCTCTGTCGCAATAAAAGGTTTTCTAATAAACTGCTTCAACGCTAATCAAATCTTAAGTGTACTCTGCCTTATAGGACACATTCTTTAGTTCCACCCAGACAAACTGGGACAGACAACGAGCTTTGGAGAAAAATGGCCATAGCCATGTATTTATTCCCATAATTCAGTAGTTACAGCCAAAACTCGGCATGATGTGAGCAGCAAGGTAGTCTTGATTGGTAAATGTCATTCATCTACCCAATCTCATGCAGAGTTACTGGCGGCTGTCTCCCCACTCCAACGGGGGCCGCCTAACCAATCATGGGTAGGGAGGAGTAGGGAGGGCAGGGACATTAGCTCAAGCTGTGGACCCTGCAATACGAGCAGACTGGATAGATCAAATGGCTCTCTTCTGCTGGTTTCTTCGTATGTTGGCATGTAGAAACCCCATGAGGTAACCAGCTCCGGAGCTTGAGGGATGGCTCTTGACCAGATGCGGAAGTGTCCTCCCCCGTCAGAGGACTCCACAATGTTGTAGGCAAATGCCCGAAGAGGATGCACTTCTGACTGTCCCCTTTAAAGGGGGAACTCCAGCTGCCTGGCCCACACTTCCTGTCAGCCTCAGGGTGATCTGGCTGCACAAGACTCGTGATCCCGTTACCCCCTCTGTACAGACCTTCTAAGACTACTGTGCAGTCACCTACTCTTATACATGACTGTGACAAACCTAATCTAAGCCCTATCCCTATATATATATATATATATATATATATATTTTTTTTTTAACTATCTTTATCCTCCTGTGGCAAGTCCTCCCTCATCGTCCACCGACCTACCAGACTCAGGGTCTTTCGGGGGCTTGTAGTGCCATGTGCGCCCCGGTAGATTCCCTGAGCTGGTCCAGAGGTATTATCCTTGGTGGACCCCACTTTTTTCCTCCGTTTTCTCCTGTGGACCCTATGCCCGGGACCCCCGGAAGTGGCAGCTCACACGCATGGAGGTGCACATGCGTACCACAGCTCCAGATGGGGTCTCCTCCTCCCTCCCCTGTACGGCATACGCTGAAGGTCCTCGGAGAGGTGCCACTTCTCTGGCCTCCACCAGAGGGCAGCCAAGCTCCGAGGTGCCTGCTACCCCTATCCCCGAGGTAGCGGGCCGCCAATCGGCAGCCAGCTCTAGTCCCCCCCCCCCAGCTGACCTAGGACGACCCAGGCTCGTTCCCGAACCCGGGTCGCCAGCGTGGCGTAAGGTGTGGCGTCCAGCACCTCAACCCTCTGCGCCACCGGGCTGGCCCCATCCCTATCTATATTATCTGTCCACAACACCCCCTCCCCCCCTACAGAAGGCAAAAACTGGAGAAATCCTGGGGGCGGGAAAATTCCTCCTTGACTCGTGAGGCAATCTCCCTAAGAGGACAGCAAGTTCCCTACTTCCCCCCAGTTCCCCCTTGCTTTTACGAGGGTGAGGCTCGGATGGGTTCCGACCTGAGGGAGAAGAGCAAAAGAGGGATCCTTTCAGATGCAGACCCTATCATGGGCTGTGCTGCTCCCCCCAGCCCTAAACCACCCTCCCGTGGGGAACTCCTAACTGCCTACCACCCAGCCTACCTATCCACCCAAGTGTCACTCCAGTCTGTGACCACAGACAAAGGCCCTGCCCACTGCAATGCCTTGCAGACTACCTCATATACTTGGCCAGTGGATTTTGAAACCAAAAACCAGGCAGGGATTTAAATGAAAGCAGTGTCACACAAAATCCCTTACCACTTTGCACTGTTTGTTTTGACCAAACCAAGTCTGTATGCTAAACTATTTATTGTTTGAGAGTATTTTATTGAAAATGTTACACATTTTTACACAATTTGAGGCAAAAACTCAAAACATTGCAAGAAACTGAAGAATATGTCACGTTTTGCAGAGAAAGGTGAAAATTGTAGATATCACAATATAACTGTGGGTGTAATTTTCCAGGGGCCCCTGCCCAGAGGTGTTTTTACTAGTAGATGTTAATAAAGAGCAACTGACATATATTTCAACCTTTTGTCATCCAAATGTGGGACAAAGGCTCTAAAGTGGGGCACATTATGAAATACTGGTGATTCAAGTTAAGAACTCTGAAAAAAAAAAAAAACTTCTCAGGTTTTTATATAGTTTGCTGTTAATAGAGCATCAACAATTATTATGAATTTCTGTTGACAATTTAACACAGAAAATGTTGACAGAAAAAGATCACTGGTCCATCCAGTCTGCTCTGTTTTACCCTGTCTTACTCTGGGACCTACTGTCTAGTCGGGATTACTGCCCTTGCTTCCCCCCTTGCGCAACTGCCCACCCCCCACCCCTGTGTAACTATGAAGCCTTTTACTTGGTCCCAGCTGTGTTTAAACCATTACTGGTCCTTGCACCCACTATCTCTGCCAGTAGGCTGTTCAACAACTGAAACACTCTCTAAAAATAAAACTTTCTCAGGTCCTTCCTGCGCTCCCCCCAGCTTCCATCATGTCCCATAGTTCTTGGTTTGTAATTCCTGCTGGCTATTTTCTTACAATCTACCTTGTTTGTGCCTTTCAGCAACCTGTTGGTCTCTATCATATCACCACTCTCCCTTCTGGTCTCTAGCGAGTACATGCTCATAGCCTTAAACCGATCCTCGTAGGATTGCTGTTTCTGAATCATTTTGTTTACCCTACGCTGCACCACCTACAACCCTGTCTTTGTCTTTCCTTAGGTGGAAATTCCAGAACTGGAGCACAGTATTCCAGATGTGATCTCACTAGTGATCTAGAGAGAGGTAGTATCACCTTTTCCCTCCTGCAGTCGAACCCCTACCCCACATATCCCATTTCAGTGACATCACTTTCTCCATTTGGGACACATGATTTCCAAACGGCAAAATGTAGGACATCTCTGCCAATAAAAGACAGATAGAGGCATGACAACAGTTAATGAAAAAGAAAATCAATTATTTACAGTTTTATGAAACTTTTACGGTCCTGTTGTATACATCACACATCAAATATAAGATGAGCTAATGTACAATATCAGAAATATCTTTCATTATACTTGAACTCTTATGACCTCACTCGTGAGGTGAGAGGTCAAGTGCACACAAGATAAAATTTCTGATACCTTACATTAACTCATCTCATACTGCATATTACATATGTGTTACTCACCTGTAACAGTACTTCTACTAGAGGTATACAGTTCACATCTACATGCTGGCAGACTTCCTGGAGACAGAAGAGTCATCATAAATCTTCAAGCTAAGCTCCTCCCACCACCCAGGAAGTATATCCAATGGCTCCGTCCCCTGACATTAGAGCTTTGCACAACTGAAGCAGGGATCTGGGTGCCACTTGCCAGGGGAGGTCAGGTGGCCTGTGTAGATGTGAACTGTATACTTCCCGCAGAACTATGGTTACAGGTGAGTAATTCATATTTCTAACAATGTGAATACAGTTCACTATCCACAGTCTGGTATACTCCAAGCCGTCTTCCAGAAGGAGGTGGCAAGGTGTGCACCCCTATTTGGTGAACAGAGACTGGAGGACCATGGACCCAGAAGCAGAATCCCAGCAACTCATAATGTCTATGCTGTAACAGAAGATGAAGGTATGTGCTTTACTCCAGGCTGCACCACTGCATTTCTCCACAAAGGGGATGTCCCTGGAAGCAGCCACCAAGGTAGCGGTACTTCTGGTTGGATGAGCCCTAAGTCCCTTGGGCAACTCCCTACCAGTCAACCTACAGCAAAGGTTAATGCAGGAGGTAATCCACCTGGCAATCATCTGTTTTGCTGTCGATCTGCCAGGCATGGCTTTGGCCTATGTTACAAACAGCTTGCGAGCCCCAGCCCAACTACAGCCATTCACTGTGTGTAATATGAGGGCACCCTCCACAGATAAAAGATAATGAGCCTGCAACTGGCCTTTGGGATTGCAATGGTAAAATATACCAGAGGTCTGATCACGTGGTTAAGGTGAAACTCTGATACAACCTTTGGGAGGAACTTCAGGCAGAGGTGAAGAATGACCTTGTCCCTGTGGAAGACCAGGTAAGGAAACTACACCAAGAGCGCCTGGAGCTCATTAATCCTGGCTAACGTGATAGCCACCAAGAAGGAAGCTTCCACAATAGGTGTGACATCTCACACCTGTGTGTTGGCTCAAATGGCTTGCCCATGAGCACTGCCAGCACCAGCAGTACATCCCATGGAGGCGAAAATTTGTGCACCAGAAGGGACAAGTGATCCAGGCCTCTAAAGAAGTGCCCCACCACCTTCTGGGTCACCGTCGGCATACCAGTCCGTGCCTGTTGTGCAGAAATGGTTGCCAGGTGCACCAGAAGGGTCATCGCTTGCATGCTCAACTGACAGAGTTACCATAGGTAGTTGAGGATACTCGCCATGGAACAGGTAAGGAGATCAAGTTTGTTACCCTGGCACCAGATCGAAAACCTCTACCACTTAAATGCATAGTATTTACGAGTCAGCTCCTTACAGGATACCTCCACAATGTGGAGGACTTCTTCCGAAAGACCCAGAGTCTGGAACTCTTGTTGCTGAGGATCCAGGTAGAGCGGCGCAGAGATTGAAGGTCTGGTTGCAGGACCTGCCCCGTTTGGTCAGCAGGCCCGGGGCAGAATGGCAACCTCGATGGAGGCTTGCTGCAGTGGCCGAGGACATCCAGATACCAGAACTGCTCGGGCCAGTCTGGTGCTATCAGGATTGTCTGTACCTTGTCCTTCTGGGCCTTAATCATGAACCTGTGGACCAAGGGAAGGCATAAAGAAGGCCTGGGGTCAAGGGCTTCGCAATGGCATCCCCCAACAGTGTCCGGGGCACAAAACAGCCTCAGTTTTCTGTCCTCCCAAGAGGCAAACAGGTCCACCCAAGGGATGCCCTTTTGGGAGAAAAGATGGTCTACCATTTCCTGATACAGGGACCACTTGTTCGACATCTCTGCAACCAAGCTGACTGCATCTGCCAGCTGTTTAATCCAGTTACATGGATCATCAAGAGATCTGCACCCAGGTTGCTCATGGGTGTCCAGATATGGAGAGCCTCCCAACACAATGGAAGGGAGTGCATCCTGCCCTGCCTGTTCAGTTAGAACATGGTTGTGGTGTTGCCCATCTGGACCTGCACAGCCTGACCCCAGATCAATTAAGCAAACTCCGTCAGAACTTAACACACTGCACAGAGCTCCAGCAGGTTGATGCAGTGACAGGATTTCCTGGGTGACCAGAACCCATGGGCTCTGTGAACTACCAGTTGTGCTCCCCAACCCACTAGATATGCATCTGTTGTCAGTGTGCCAGACGATTCTGGGCAGACAAATGGGATTCCCTCCTCCAGATGTTGTAGGTCAAGCCACAACTGCACAGCATCCCACATCAGCTGGGTCACTACAACTAGCTGGTCCATGTGACCCAGGCACTGGGGTCACTATCGGCTCAAATCCAACTGCAGGTGGTGCATCTGCCAGCGAGCCCAACAGATCGCACTGGTGTAGGATGCCAGGTACCCCAGCAGCCACAGGAAGTCTCAGGCACGGCGCAAGAGCCAAACCTGAAATGATCAAGCAAAGGAGGTAAGATTCGATTCTCAGTATGCCAGAAGGCAAGCCCCGGCCCACAGGGAGTCTACTTCTGCCCCGATTAACTTGATCGCCTGCAAGGGGACCAGCTCTGACTTAGCTGGGTTGACCAGAAGGCTCAAGTCCTGACAGGAATGGAGGGCCAGACCTCTGGGCCTCGCCACAGCCTCTTTGGACAACCTGGCTATCAGCTAGTCATTCAGGCAGAGATACACCAACACCTCTGCACAGCAGGAAGGCTGCAACCACTGCCACAGATTTGGTGAGGACCCTGGAAGGAGACAAGAAAGAACAAACCACATGACCAAGAACTGGAACAGTGTCCCCTCTGCATAGAACCAAAGGTGCCAGTAATGAGACGGACTGCAATGTGGAAGAATGCATCCTGGAGGTCCACCGGTTCAGATCGTGCAGGTCCAGTATGGGGCACACCAGCCCCCCCAATCCATTTAGGAACCAGGAAGTACCTGTACACATATCTCCTAATGGCCAGGGTTTCTGGAACATTTATTTATTTATTTAGTTTTTGTTGACCGGGTAGGTGCACTAGACAAATCCTACCTATTTTCAGGTACGACCCGGGGGAAGGGGATACAGATGAATGCCAACTGCCCTTGAACCAGATAAAGCTTGTTGGTGGTATTTTTAGTGAATGGCTATCGCCTAGCACTCTAGGAGCTTAGCGATGTCGACTCTAAGTGCGGAAGTGTCCTTCGACACCTTGGACTCCAGAGGAGCTAGGAGTCGTCATGGTGGAAGAGCTCTGACATCCAAAGGCAACCCTCCACCCACCACTTCTAAAACCCACTTGTCCGAGGTAAAAGTGCACTACTGTGGTGTGAAGTGGTGCAACTGACCCCTGACAGGGAACTGGGAGATGGACCTGATGGAAGGGGAGATGACACATCACAACCCGTCACTGCGCAACCTTGGAGGGGGCTCCAGCCACAGGGGCCACAGAGGTACCACCACGTCTGCCCATTCTTTCTGCCCCAGCTGCTGAATTTGGGCTTCAGACATCAGCACTGAAACTGCCCCTGCTGGAGCTACTGCTGAAGCTGTTGTGGTTTAAAGGGTTGATACTGGAAAGCCTTCCTCTTTGGTTTTTGGGCCTTCTGATCTTTCTGGGACAAAGCCACAGAATCATGGGTGACATTAGAGTTCTCAATGCACATGAGATGCCCTGCCACCCCAGTGCCAAAGAGATCAGTGCCCAAATAGGAACATCGGCCAGCTTGTGGTGAGTAACCACGGTAAAGGTAGACAGCCACAGCCAGACCCTACAATGCATTGTGATGGCTGTTGCCATGGCACCGGCACAGAAGTTGCCCATGTCCAGAGCTGTCTGGAGCAGGTGTTTAGCCAGCAAAAGACCTGATCTCTGACCAACTTCATTGGCAACTGCGTATCGGTAGGAAGATGGAGAAGGAAGTTCCCCAACACTCCCAGGAGGGAGTGGACAACGTTAGCCACCATGACAGCATAGCTTGCCTGACAAGAGTCCCAGTGATGCTACAGCATACATCTTTTTAGCTGTGTGGTCAATATTCTTGTACTCCTTGTCCAAAGGCTTGTCATGTCCCCTTCACCACCCGATTTAAGGAAAGCCAAGTCCGAAACCAAGCCCTCAGCAGAGGGGTGGTCAGAGAACCCAAAAAGACAGCCTGTTGGGATGGCATACTTGCAGACCATAAAAGAGGAGGGTGCCTGGAACAATGGTGGATGCTGCCAAAGCTCCAGGGCTGGTCTAAAGATGGCCTCAGATATGGGAAAGGCAACATCCAGGAGAATGTCCTTGTCCAGTATGTCAGTAAATGGGTATCTGGCCCACTTTTGGACTGGCTCCAAGGGCACATTCACTGACTTTGTCATAAGTCGGACCAAAGCCCCAAAAAACACCAGTCCATGGTTGATGGTCAATTCTTCTACTGATTCCCAGTTGAACCTACAGTAAGAGTCCTGGTTGAGGTTATGAACGACTCACCTTCGGAGTTGTCAGAGGATTCCTTGAATATGGCCCTCGACAGTTTGCCGATATGGACTACCATACATCTTCAGATTGAGTCATGTCCACCAAAAGTTGGCCTGCCAAGTCAGCCACAGGATGGGAGTCCTTGGTTGTGGCCCTGAACAGGGGCTGTAGTGGAGATGGCTCCATCTGAAGCAGACGAGCAGCAGCTGTGGGGGACTGCTGAGAAATGCGGACTGGCGTGGGAATGACTGGCTTAGGCCAACGGATTGAAGGATCAGGACAGAGCCCTACCCTTCCCAGCAATGGTTGACTGTTGCCAGAGGGGTTTCTCATAGCATTAACTCATTTTCTGTCAATGCCTCTCCTCACTTGAAAGCAAAGGGGGGAGAGAAGTGTCGATGGCGGTGCCTCCTGGTTGAGCGGGATCGGGATCGAGAGCGCAAGCCACACCTCGACTGCTGACCTAAGGGTCGATGGGTTGTGGTAAACCACCTGCCCTGGAAGATTAAGCACTAGAGGCTTCGGAGGCATGATCACTGGAGGTCACTACCAAGTCAACGCAGTCAGGGACACCGACCAGGCCAAGGCCTCGTTTGTGAGGACTGGGAGAAGTGGGGTCTGAGAGACTGATTTCCTCTGACAGTCAGTCGACAGACTCGAGAAAGATCTCGACTGCCTGTTCGACTGGAGTCGAGGTCGACAAGCCTGACAGGGTTACCGTGGAGCCCTCGACATTCCCCTGGACCATAGGGAGCTTGATCAGGGCCAAGCAGTCAAGGGAGCTGAAGGAGTGGGAAGAGCTGGCTCTTTCACGGATCCATGACCTACAGCAGCTCTGCTTTGTATGTTTTCTGCTGCGGTGAGAAGGGCTCTCCCTGAAGGTCTGAAGGACCAGATACATCTCTCCGAAATTGTCAGAGAATGACCCTCCAACACTGGCACCTGCTAGGAAGAGTGCCGAAATTGATGAGGAACTGACTGCAGCTGTTGCTGCCTCTTCTTCCATGACCACTAGCTGTACGGCAGCTGCTGGGACCTTTTCTGCACTCTTTTGGCCAACAAAGGGCAAAACAATCCTTCTAGTCTTCGACTGAAGAGGGCAGCATAGCCTGGCACAGACTGCATCCCTCAACATCATGTTGATTGTTCAGACACTACAAGCACATGCTGTGTAGGTCTGTAGCCAACATTTTCTGACTGCGCCAAGTGCAGAACTTAAACCCTGGTTTCTTACTCTCCATTACTGACTGTAATCATGAAGTGAAGCCACAAGACTTGTGGAGCAACTTTAAGTCGAATATGGACTTGAAAAGTCAGAAAAATGGCCAAGAAAGTGCTTAAACAACTTGAATTCTTTCATGATGCTGCAGAGCTGCGAAGGACGAAACCTCCCCTTTCCAGCGGAAACATTTGATGTCACAGGATGGAGACAAGGGGTATACCACATGGGTGGTGGGAGAAGCTTAGCTTGAAGACTTCCGATGACCCATCTGTCTCCAAAAAGACTGCCAGAATGTGGATAGTGAACTCTATCCATGCTGTTAGAAAGAAGGTCTTGCAGCAACAGTTAATTTTAATAGGAGATTGTCTACAGAATCAGCTGTGATGAACAGTTACAGTGACAAGAACAGAACAAAGAGAATGTTATTCCTGACCTGTAGGAAGCCAAGATGCTCCTGAATGTTTTGCTTCTTTTCTGTGATAAATGATTCAAAGTGCATCACAGCACGTGTGTAGGCCTTCGACCGGAATGAGGCTGCGGCCAGAGTGTCCTGTGGTATGAGGTCCAGAAACCGTGTCACACTCTGATACTCTCCATACTCCACACTCGACACTAAAAGAAATACGTTAAACATCCTTCTGTGTTAGCATTTCACAAGCAGACATGATTATGCCCAACATCAAAAACTATTTCTGCACTCAATATTGAGTTTCAAAATGAATTAAATAACCTTGGTTCCCATTAACACACACCTATGGCTAGATATTAGCAAACCCAATCCACTGGCAAGCAAAACTCTTGCTCACATAATAGCTTCTTACTGAACTGCAAGCAAAAAAAAAAAATAAAGGAACTGCTTTTACTTTTTTCTTCTGTTTATTTGATTTTACACACATTTATATTACAGATGGAGGTTTCTTTAAAAAAAAAGTATTAGCAAACAAAGAAAAGAAAGTTATTTAAATAAAGAAATCAAACGTCACACTCAAATACGTTTTGTCCACTAGACTGGGGAGATCCAAACAGCAAAACAACATTTTATTATAAGATAATCGAGTTTAGAGCTATATTAAAATGCTGAGCCACAGATACTGTATCTGTTAATATACGTGTTACAGTAATCAGCATTAGTTTAAGCCGTTTGGATTGACTATATAGCACTTTATCATAAAAAAAGAGGAATCAAATCAAGACAGGAAAAAGTAAAGAAAAAAAGAGGAACTGCACTGCTTTCCAATTGAAATTGTTGCAGCACTTCTCATACAAGCTGCGTGTTCATTTTCTTCACAAATGAATGAACTACTTTTAATGCCCTGGGGTACACTGCAGTAAAGTCTATAACCATGGAAAACTACATTAGGATCCATTTTATTGACCGAGAAAGAAAAAGTGCTAGCTGCACATTCGAACAGACTTGATAGACCTCTAGGCCTTTATCTGCTGGCAAAGTTTGCATGTTTGTAAGTGGCTGGGACACGAAGGTATGCTAGAGTCTTTCTGAATTGTGCCATGGAATTTTTTTTTTTTTTTTAACTCTGTTTTGTTTCCTGTACTGCCCCACCTGTTCCCATGTGCTGGCGCCCCCCCAACCTTGTCAACCATCTTCCCTAGGATTTGTCTCCGCCACATGCCCTGGAACAGAATTCGGATGGTGGGTGCCATGGCTGTTGTGTGCAGGGCCTGCTAGGGTGCACTGTAATCTTGCCAGCGGAGGGATTTTCCACATATTTTCACCTTGTGGGTGGCCAGCATGCAATGATGCACATGCCAGCGCAAGGTACCAAGCATGCACTCTATCAGTGTCTGCCCCTCCCCTCTGTTGTGCGCCTGCTTGTGCTACGACCTGGTTTCCGCCGGGTGGAAGGTAAACAGCAAAATGCAATGCCACCCCACCCCTGAGGGAAGAGAGCTGTCGATGGGATGCCCAATCCTCCTTCCCCTGGCCAGCTCTGAGTGATCAGACTCTGTTCCAGAATCCAGGTTTAATGTTCTACACCGTGGAATTTTCAACGCCCACCAGAACTGAAAAGAAGCAACATTAGTTTAACATCTCATTCTACAGACAGCACCTCCACCACAGTAGCATCCCCAATGCGGAGCTCTACTATCTGCATGGGAATGAGCCTAAGTGCCAGTGCTATAGTGTAACAGTATATATTGTAGTAAAGTTTTAAGTATCATTATAACCCCAAGTGCTGACACTATACTGTACGTGGAACAGAGTATTGCTAGCATCAACATAAGCCCATATGCTGACATTACAGCTCAACAGTACAGTGACGCCTCAGCGTAAGTATGCACTGAAGAGGTGACACTGCAGTGCAATAATGCAGTATTGGCATCGACATAAGCCCATATGCTGTCACTAATGGTGATCTAGATTAGTGCATTGCAAGAAACACTACAAGACCAAGTGCTGGCACTAATTTGTAATAGTGTTTTGTGGTGTTGTGTACAGTGAAAACATCTGGATGGGCTCTAAGTGGTGGTATGGGACCTGAACCCATTACCTCCTGGACCACAGAAATCCAAGGCAAGAATACAAATCTATGGACTAATCAACAGCAATCAATTATTTTTTGTTGGTCAATGGTATAAAATCCTTGAGACTGTGTGTACCACATGAATGTTTCATGCTGCACTCTGTAGTCACATAAGCAATGGCTAATGGCACACTTGACATGGCACCTTGTGGCAAAGCAGTGTTGGTTGTGTGTTGAACCTGCAGACTATGACCTATTAAAAAAATGCTACCAGTGGGCATGGTTTGCAGTCTGGCTGAGTGGATGTGTTTTCCTTGAGCTCCTTGCTAAGCCCAAAACTATTAAGACTGCAAAGCCTTTATTTTGGGAATTTTCAGCATTCTTTTTTGGCTAAGTGTGTGTGGATTACTGAATGAAGTCCAGTGTGCAAATCTGGGACCAATACGAGTAAAAGAACACAAAGACAAGAGAGAAGACTTCTTTGCTCCACACCATGGGGCCTCACAGTCAAAAAAGCAGCACACTGCGCTGGCTGCTAGAAATCCAAAACTTGAGGATGGTTGCCCAGACTCATGCGAATCCCTTCAGCGAGCCCTAAACACACTCACAAAACCAACAGTAAAAATAATGGACCAGAAGCTTGATGCCTATGCGACAAGACTGGTTATAGTGAAGCAAAGAGTGGATGGCATAGCCGAGGCCATGAAAGAGACCAACAAAACATCAAGTAAAGAATTGGCTGTGGTAGCATCTTCACTGAAAGAGCAAAGTTAAATCAAATCCAGACTTGAGCAACTGGATAACTCAGTTTGAGCTACGTAACAGTCAATTTTTGGGTTTGCCGGTTGTTAAGAAGGGAGTCCCCCTCCGACTCCACCGGCACTGCTGGTGGAGTTGGAGGGGGACTCCCCATTTAACTTTATGGTAGAATGGATTAATGCTGAGCCGAGTCCGGACATTGTCATACAATTAGCCAAGTTATACAAAATCACTTCTCGCCATGCAGTACAACTGAATGAGGGGTTTTGAAATCTGCGTTTAACTACAACCTTAGAAGAAACCAGAGATTTGATCCTGACAGCAGCATGAGAGAAACGCTTTATAAACTTTATACACTTTATACTAGGAGTGATGATCACTAGTGACTTGAAGCACTCCATACAGTACAAGAAAGCAGCAGCAAAGGCAAACAAGATGCTAGGATGCATAGCTAGGGGGATCAGTAGTAGGAGAGAGGAAGTTATACTGCACTTGTACAAGTCACTGGTAAGGCCATGTCTAGAGTATGGAGTTGAGTTTTGGTGCCCACACCTCAAAAAGGACATTAATCTGCTGGAGAAGGTTCAGAGGAGGGCTACAAAGATGCTTGCGGGTCGGCAGAGTAAGGCATATGAGTAGAGGTTGAGGGTACTGAACATGTACTCCCTGGAGGACAGAAGAGAGGGGACATGATTGGGACCTTCAAGTACTTGAAAGGAATAAATAAGGTAGATAAGGAGGGTCTCTTTAAGCTGAGCGGCAACTATAACATGAGGGGGCACAGTCTTAAGCTGGAGAGGGGAGGTTTAGGAGGAAGGTCAGGAAGCACTTTTTCAAGGAGAGAGTGGTGGACACTTGGAATGCACTGCCGGAAGAGGTGGTCTTGTTGAAGACGGTAGGCAGCTTCAAGAGAGGCTGGGATAGGCATAGAGGGAAGGTAAGGATCATGGGGAGGGAGGATGGCAGCAGTGGGGAGGGGGGCAGGGACAGTAGCTCAAGCTGTGGACCCTGCAGTATGAGCAGACTACATAGACCAAATGGCCTTCTTCTGCTGGCTTCTTCATATGTTCATATAAAATATGCTGGTGCCCCAGTGCTCCTTTCGCCAATCTATCTTATACCATGTGCATGTAGCAGAAAGACTTCAATATAGTGATACGCAAACTAAAGGCACTTGAGGTACCCCATGCCTTGCTGTTCCCCTCTTGTCTTCATGCTACAGTGGTGTGGAAGTCATACATGTATACAGACCCACTTGAGGGAGGGAAGCTGGTGACCCACACTGGAGCAGAAATGGAGATGAACATCAGGTTGTGTTTTCAGAAGGCGAGGAGGATCCCTAAGGCAAAAAGGCCTGGCTTTATTCGTACCGGTGGGATGGGATAATTATGATCTTGAAAACGAACACTGGTAATCGTATCTACTTACAATTCAAAGATTTTCTAGGTTTTGAATTTATGCTTCCACACTTGGAACTAGGTATGAACTGGGTCAGTGATAGTCAGTGATGTGACCTCCAACGTGGCTTCACGTCTGACATACAGCCGCAGCTTGGGTAACAAGACTTTAACCACAAGGGACAATTAATTTGTTATAGAAAAATGAAATATGGTTGTGCATTCAAATTCTGCAGTGTTGGGGTCTCTGGTAAAATCTGGGGTGACTTGGGGTATCAGTAAGATATGTGTTCTGTATGCTGCTAGGCAGAAAAATGGCACTGGTCTCCTTAGTTTTTTCACGCCTGCCTGGAAAAAAGTACGGTAGAAAGGGAGCACTGGAAGTGCTGATTTGTTGGACATATTTAAGCTAGGTTCCTTCCACCACCCGGGAGGTATGTCCTCCAGCTCTGCTAGTGATAACAAATCTTTGCACACTGGAAGCAGGGATCTGAGTGCCACATGCTGGGGGGAGGAGGATGGGTGGATTGCGTGGATGTGAACTGTATACCACCCCTAGAACTACAGTTAAAGGTGAGTAACCCATATTACTAAGGTCATGGATACACTTCATTAACCACACACTGGCAGACTATTAGCAATTCTCTGGGAGAAGGGGACAAGGCGCACAATCCTATTTGGCAAACAGAGACTGGAGAACTGAGGTTCCAAAAGCAGCATCCCAACAAGATGGAAGGTCGATGCTATAGTGGAAAATGAATGTGTGTGCTTTCCTCAAGGTAGCAGCTCTACAGATTCCCTCTATGGGGATGCCTCAAGAGGCAGCCACCAAAGCGGTGGTATCTCCAGTGGAATGAACCCTAAACCCCTTGGGAGGCTCCGTACCAGCCAACCTAGAGTAGAGGTCAATGCAAG
Source organism: Neoceratodus forsteri (assembly GCA_016271365.2). Lineage (NCBI taxonomy): Eukaryota > Metazoa > Chordata > Ceratodontiformes > Ceratodontidae > Neoceratodus > Neoceratodus forsteri. The sequence goes on along the minus strand of CM028137.1, from coordinate 312,161,455 downwards.
ATGTGATCCACCTGCCAATTGTTTGCTTTGCTGCCTGTATGCCAGGCGCAGATTCAGCGTATGTCATAAACAGCTGGCAAGCCTCACTCCAAGGTCCGGTCGTGCTCTAGGGTATGAACCCTGTGATCTGCCTCCAAGGTCTGGTTGATAAAGTAAAATGGTAAGTTAATCACCTGGATAGGTAAAATTCCAAAACAACCTTCTGGTAGGGGTGAAGGACGGCCCTGTCCTTGTGAAAGACCAGATAAGGAGAGTCCACTGAGAGCATGTGGAGCTCACTAATTCTTCTGGCTAACATAACGGCCACCAAGAAGGTCCCCTTCCACAACAGATCTGACATATCACACCTGTGCATATTCCCAAATGGCTTGCCCATGAGTATAGCCAGTACCAGCAGTAGGTCCTGTGGTGGTGGTGGTGGCTCACACATTAGAGGAGACAGGTGATCAAAACCACTGAAAAAGTGCCCGACCACCTTCTCCTGGGCCACTGTCAGCATACCAGCCAATGACCGGTATGCAGAGATGGCTGCCAGGTACACCTTGAGGGTCAATGCTCACAGGCCCAGCTGAAAGAGAGGGTCAGAGGTACTCCCGGATGCTGGCCACAGGGCAGGCAAGGGGATCCAGCTCCATGCCCTGAAACCAAATAGAAAACCTCTTCCATTTGAAGGCATGGCATTGGTAATTCGACTCTTTCTGGGAGGTTTCCACAACATGAAGCCAGCTACCAAAAGATCCAAGGCCTGGAACTCCAGCTGCTCAGAACCAGGCTGTGAGGTGCAGGGATGAAAGGTCCGGATGCAGTACATTCTGCTCTTGCCTCGTCAGCATGTCCAGGCGAAGAGGAAACTGCCATGGAGGCTTGCTGCTGAGGCTCAGGAGATCTGGGTACCAAAACTGTCTGGGCCACTCTGGCATTATCAGGACCGTCATTGAGGCACAGGTCAGGAAGCATAGGAAAAATCAGGAGCAATTGTAGAATTCGCAAAAAGTGTTTATTAGTACTAGCAGTAATAAAAACATAAACTTGTTCAGAAAAATTATTTACAAAGGCAGAATAAACAGAGAAGATCCACCTGAGTTTTCCTTCAATCTCTGTGTTTCCCAAAACATTGCATGCATCTCTCTCTCTCTTATAAATCTTTACAACCCTCCTCCTTAACAAGCATCCTGTTTTTTCTAAAATGTTCTTGCCAATTTCATGCAGGTACAGCAAGAACAAAGTCCCAGAACTGAGGCCCCTTCTCCACAGCTTCTGAAAAAGGGCTTTAAAACTGCTCTCAGGTTAACCCCTTGCGTTCCCAATAGCTTTTTGCAATCATCTCAAACTATAATTATATACAGTACATTTCAACAGTAACACTATATAATTTCTAAACAAAGGGATCCCAATATCAGTTACATTTCCACATAATGATTTGCATATATTTTTATACCAGCAAATATGCAAGAGAGGAAAGACAGAAACAGCAGGGGAAGACTGAGAGATCACGAGAGGCAAAGAATTGCGAGACTGTCGGGGTGATCAAATCCTAGGTCTCATGAGCAAATCTGGTTGCGCAGCCAGACAGACAAGAGACATGAAAGGAAAGAACAGAACAGAACATTGCATTCAAACACTCCATAACAACTGGGACAGGGTCCTATTCAACCCTGTCACAAGGATCTTGCGTGCCGTGTCCTTCTGGGTCTTGACCACCACCATGTGGAACAAGGGGAAGGGAGGGTATACATGAAGCCCAGGGTCCAGGTTCTCATGAAGGCATCCCCCAGCTGTGTCCCAGACAATGTCTGGTGGGCACAAAACAGCTTCAGCTTTCTTTTCTCCCAAGAGGCAAACAAGTCCACCAGCAGGGTGCCTGACTGGGAGAAAAGGTGGCTTACAATCTCCTTCTGCAGGATCCACTCGTGCAATGTTTCTCTCACCAGACTGCCAGCGTCTGCCAGCTGACTGTTCATTCCTGCATGGTGGTCTCAAATTCGGAGGAAAGCAACAGTGAGGAACTGACGCAACAAGCCACAAAAGTAAGAGCATTGTGTTTTTCCCTAAAGGCAAACGGAACCAAAGTAAAGCAGAAAACACAACAAAACAAAATAGTTAAAGGAAAGAAGGGAATGACAGGGTGGTAGGAGAAGAAACAGGTACAAAGAGACAAACCAGGAGTGGCAGATGATAAATTTAACAGAACACACTCTCAATGAACCACAAATAAGTGCCCTCAGCAAGGGATTATCATTTGTGCCAGACACTTGCCTTGACACCTTTCAAATCAACACAGACTTGAAAACATTTGTTAGAAAACTACACCCTAAAGATTTCTTTGCAAAAAATCAAGACAGAATAGGTGTCACACCACCATTTTTATTTTATTTTTTTTTAGTAGCCAGGCAAGGCCCACTAGTCACAAGTGCCTGTATTTACATGTGTAGAAGCATAACTTCCAGGGGAATTAGAGGCCAGCCCGCCATGGGAAGCTGATATGGATCTTCTAGACTTCTCTAACAACATGGACAGAGAATCACTGAACTGTGATGAATGGACTGGACAGGACTGACAGAACTTTCTTATTTTGGATTCACTCATTAATGAAATCAATAATGGAGAATCAGGTAACCCACCAACTAATGACCTCAGTACAGATGTGAATGTTTTTATTAGGTCCCTTAAAAGCTATTTTCAATGGGCTTTCAAACAGATGGGAACTGCTGGAGATGCCAGGAGGCAGATGCTGATCTGTGTCATATGCTTTGGTCTTGTCCCTCCATCAAAGACATTTGGGAGAAGGTTCACAAGGTGTGTGAATCTGCATTTGACTCACTGATTCCTTTTAATCCAACATTTTTGTATCCTAGGAATAAATACAGGCCAAAGTAAGGGACAAAACTCTTATCTGGTCAACTGCTTTAACTCTCAAGAGAATACTTCTCTCACATTGGAAATCTCCTTCCCCTCCTGTCTATGCAGTGTGGACCTCTAAAATGAGTGAAACCATAAATAATGAGAAATTGGCGCATCAGGCTGCTGAAAAAAATTTCTTTATTTGAAAAAACTGCGCACCTTTCCTTGCATATTTGGGTGCTACCTAATTAACTAATTATTATTATTTTCAGTCCTGATCCAACTTCCAAAGCCAAAATCTTTTTATTTATTTATTTATTAACATGTAACCTATGAATTTTTATGTTTAACTGTATGTAATTCCTTATATGAGATCTGACAATTTCAGTTATTGCATAAACATGTGTTTTTATTATTGCAACCTGCTCTTTTCTCTGTATGTTCCTAGCTGATGTTTTTTTTTTTACAATAACCAAATAAAAACTTTAAAGCAAAAAAAATTAGGTCCCGTCAAGCCTTGTCCACAGTCACAAACCTCAGAGTTCTACCTTTTAAATACCAACCCTGTCATAGCAGCCAAAAAAAGATAGTTACTAAGTAGGTAAATCAATTACTAACAACAGCCCCCATGAACAAAAAAAAAGCAATTTGACAATATTAGAAAGGGAATGCACTAAATGAGTTTAAAAATCTAACAGATGTGGTCTTTAAGGCCACTGACAAGGGAGGTGATTTAGTAATGATGAGAAGGGATTTATATTAGACAAAGGTCATGGATTTATTAGTGGTGTAGAAGAACTGCCGAAAATTACCAAGTGACCCAATTCCGGCATTTAAAAAGCAATTGCTGGAGCTCTTAGAAAGAACTAAGTCTTGTGAGGAAACTAAATAATTTGAGTTCTTATGGCCCACACATTGAATTATACCTACTGTATTTTCTATATGCTACCAAAAATTCGCAAGAATTCCATAAATCCCCAGGACACTGCACAGTATCTGGAGTGGGATCACTTACTGGTAATTTATGCAAGTTTTTAGATTTCTTTCTATAAAGAAGTGTAGCCAGTCTGGGATCAAACTTACGTGCTACAATGCATGTGCTTGAGAAGTTTAAGGATCTTGAATGTAGTCAGGAATATTTATGGTTAGGAATAGACGTGGAATCACTTTACATGTCAATAAAACATCAGGATGGCATTAAAACTTGTGGGTATTTCTTTAAATAAGGATCCCTTACAACACGTAATGCCTTCCCAGTTAATAATGAGGGTCTGGAATTTGTATTAAACCACAACTATTTCAATTTTGATAATGATTTTTCACTTGCAATGTTGTGGCACAGCAATGGGGGAAGCTATAGCCCCATCATTTGCAAACCTGTTTTTGGGCCAATGGGAAAATGAAACCGTACTCAATGAAAATGTAAATCCGTTAACAGAAATGTAATAAAATGGTACCCTTTCATTGACAATGTAATTTGTGTGTGGCAGGGCTCCGCAGTAGAAGCAGATAATCTCATGACATGGCTAAACAACAACAATTTAAAATGAGGGTTACTCACCTGTAACCATAGTTCTAGGAGTGGCATATGGTTCACATCCACACCATGGCAGTCTTCCTTTCCCTTTAATTCCATATGGAACGTCTTCAAGCTAAGCTCTTCTGACCTACCCATGTGATATCCTCCTCAGCTCCGCCCCGTAATGTCAGATTGTGCACACTGAAAGCAGGGATCCACGTGCCATTTGCCAGGGGAGTTCAGATGGGCTGTATGGATGTGCACCATACACCACTCCTAGAAAGTGTGATTACGTAAGCACTTACCATAACAGTAGATCTTCGAGGAATGTCTCTTGCAGTAGGTTATTACTCTTGGGAGGTTCCAGCAGAGGGCGCTGTCACATGGCAGCTTCTTCCAGCAGTCTTTTATCAGGGACCGCCCACACATGACATCAACTCCTTGCTCCCTATATAGGTGTGGGCGGTCCCTGGTATCCTCTGTTCCCCGCCGGTTTCAGCTTGCAAAAGCAAGGGCCGAGGGAAACCAAAGTACCAGTGAGTCCCAATCCTAAATCCTTAGATCAGGATTTTCCCTGTTAGAGAAGACAGGGGGACGGAGGGCAGGATTGGACCTAGATCTACTGTTACGGTAAGTTCTTACATTACCGAACCATCTTCTACGGAATGGTCTCTTGCAGTAGGTTATTACTCTTGGGAGAGTTCCCAGTAGTTATGTCCATGTGGGAGGACAGTTATGACAGGATGCCCTGTAGGACGGCTCGGCCAAAGACCGTTCTGCGTCTCGAGGCAACATCCAGATTGTAATGCCTGGTAAAGATATGGATGGTAGACCAGGTGGCTGCATTGTAAATATCAGTAATGGAGGCACCCTGGAAACAAGCCACTGTGGCCGCTACGACCCTAGTAGAATGGGCTTGGACATGACCCAGTAAGGGCTTATTGTATTTTTTGTAACAAAAAGTAATGCAATGGGCTAGCCAGCAAGAGAGGGTGCATTTTGCAACTGGAAGACCCTCACGACCTGGGGCAAAGGTGACAAAACAGTTGTGAGGTTTTGTGAAGGGACTTCGTCCGATCAGTATAGTAATGAAGGATGCAATGGACATCCATCGTATGCAAAAGATGTTAACCTGGATTGGAGTACTCAGGGTAAAAAAACGGTAACTCCAAGGACTGATTCAAGGTTTGTTCCGAAACCACTTTAGGCAGAAAGAAAGGGTTAGTGCGAAGCACGACCCGATCCTTATGAAAAATAAGATACGGTTCTCTGCACATAAGGGCATGAAGCTTGGAAATTCTTTGAGCAGAAGTGATAACCACCAGGAATAGCATTTTCCAGGAGAGGAAACACAGGTCACAAGTGGCAGCCTGTTCAAAGGGGTCCACTGTTAAGTTTTTCAATCATGAAATTCTAATCCCATGGAGGAATGGGATGCCTTATAGGAGAATTTGGTGAGGAGGGGATGCACGAAAGGGCATTCCCTGGTTGAGATTGGAGCACAGTGTCCACCAAGTAAGGACATACGTGAGGGCTGGAGTCACCCTGATAGAGTCTTCAAATTGCCCTACTTTTTGGCACCACTGCTCTTGTAGAACCCATTCTTCACAGAAGACTGAGCTAGCTGCTGTGCAAGCTGAAGCCGGTGGAAAAATGAACTGAGGATATCAGGGACCGCCCACACCTATATAGGGAGCAAGGAGATGATGTCATGTGTGGGCAGTCCCTGGTAAAACACTGCTGAAAGAAGCTGCCATGTGACAGCGCCCACTGCTGGAACCTCCCAAGAGTAATAACCTACTGCAAGAGACCATTCAGTAGAAGATCTACAGTTACGGGTGAGTAACCCTCATTTCTAGGAGTGCGGACATGGTGCACCATCCACACTTAGGCAGACTCCTATTAGTTCTCTGGAAAGTCTTCAAGCTAAGCTCCTCCCACCCACCCAGGTGATATCCTCCTCGGCTCCACCCTGTGATGTCAGATCTTGCATGCTGGAAGCAGGGATCTGCATGCCACTTGCCAGGGGAGGTCAGATGGGTTATGTGGATGTGCACCATATACCACTCCTAGAACTACAGTTACAGGAGACTAACCTTCATTTCTAGGGGTGTGGATATGGTGCAGTATCCACACTTAGAAAAGGGAGGAAGGTGCACACCCCTACTCTGGAAACAGGAAGCGGAGAACTGAGGCCCCAAAACCACATCCCAGCATGACTCAAGGTCAATGTGATAATGAGAAATGAAGGTGTGTGCTGACTTCCAGGTAACAGCCCTGCAGATTTTCTGGATAGGGACGTCCTTGGAAGCAGCCACCGAAGCAGTGATATGTCTGGTGGAATGAGCCCTAAGCCCTATGGGAGGGCTCCCTCCAGCCAACCTACAGCAGAGGTTGATGCGGGAGAAAATCCACCTGCTAATTGTCCGCTTAGCTGCCAATCTGCCAGGTGCGGCTTTAGCGCAGGTGACAAAGAGCTGGTGAACCAGTGTTCTGGTGGACCGGTGTTCACCTTGATTGTTTGGTGCTCGCTGTTGGAGGTGGTCTTCCTGGATTCCTTGAAAGAGACTCTGGTGAGGCCGCTCCTGAAGAAACCATGTCTCGACCTGGATGTCTTGGTGAATTATCGACTCATCTCCAACCTCCCATTTGTGGGTAAGGTTGTTGAAAAATCTGTGGTGCTTTAGCTTGAGGAGCACCTTGTGACCTTTGATATCTATGAGCCATTCCAACCGGGTTTCCGAGCTAAGCACAGAACAGAAATAGCACTAGTTCGGGTGCATATTGACCTCCTTAGGGCTAGGGATCGAGGAGATGGGTCAGTTCTCGTTCTCCTTGATCTCTCCTCAGCATCTAACACTGCTGATCACTTCGTGCTACTTGACTGTCACAGAGAGTAATGTGGACTTGTCAGCACTGTCATCCACTGGTTTGGGTCCTATCTCGCTGACAGGAAATAACAGGTGGTGATGTGGAATTTCTCCTCCTCCCCGAAGCCCCTGTTGTGTGATGTACCTCAGGGATTGATCTTGTCGCCGATGTTGTTCGCAGTGTACATGCTGCCCCTGGGTGGGCTCATTAGGTAGTACAATGTGGGTTTTCACAGCTATGCAGATGATACCCAACTGTATCTGTCCTTTACCCATGGAACATCTGATGCTGTGAATGTGCTTAACATCGGCTTGGCAGAGATCAACGACTGGATGTCCTCCAGCTAGTTGCGACTGAACCCCGACAAGGCAGAGGTTCTGGTAGTGGGAGCGGGCCGAAAGCATGATAGGAATGCCTCTGGTGTGGCCACTGGACTTTTCCTGGGGCCAACACCGCAGATGGCTTCCTCTATGGTGCGTGACTTTGGTATGCTCCTCGACGATGGTTTGACATTAGAATCTCAGGTGTCATTTACTGTCTGTGACAGGGAGATCCTGCCACTCTTGAGGACCGACCTTTTCTTAAATCTGTTGCAACAGTTCTTCTATTTCTTAGCCTAATCTATCCTTTACAATGTCTAGTCCATAAAGTTGGGCACCCCCTTCCCTTCTTGACTATGCTATAGTGTCCTCTTTAATTTTCCTTTTCCCTCTCAGGTCCTCGTATAGGGAGGTTATTGCTGTGACCTTCGAGCTGATGTAAAACAACAGGTTGTGTTCCTCGTTCTTGGATTTAGGATGCAACAGCACTATGTCATAAAATACCTTATGTGTATGAAACCTGTAAATGTTGAAATACCATGGCACTAGGTGTTTTTGATAAAGGTAAAAAGTACTAGGTGACTGTATTATAGAAATTAAGCTACCACGGTAGAGATATCAGAAAACCCTGTGTTGTGTTGCTAAATGCATATAAATTGCAGATTGTTTGAAAGGCCGTTTTGGTACCATGCATTCCTGCTGTAAACTGAGCCAGTCTGAAATTTCATGATGATTTGCATATACATCCCATGATGCTTTGCATTACTGGGGTATGTGTGATGTTGTGTTTCTTTGAAACTTGGCCTATTGCGAATGTCCTTTGAGGTAACCCTTGCTTCAGTGCTTCTGCACTGAGGTTCTTTGCCTCTAACTTGTTTATGGGTTTCTCTTTTTTGAGCCCTCATCACCCAATCAAACAAGTCAAATACAGGGATGAAGTGGTTTTTCACTAAAAAGTTAGATCAGCAGATCAGTGGGTCAGTAGGTGCTGACTAAGTGCAGAGGAAGGACATGCATAGTCTGTCGCTGCAAACTGATGTACTGAAGAAGGGATATGCCATTGCTAACTGCAGAGGAAGGACATGCATAGTCTGTTGCTGCAAACTGATGTATTGAAGAAGGGATATGCTATTGCTGAAGGTTATCTCACGTATTTTAAATAAACATTACACAGAGATTGGGTGTTGAACCTAAAGGTCGGTGTCTGGTCTGTCTGTTATCCCACAACACCTCCACATTGTCCAAAGTGGTTTTTACCACTTTAGGAACATTGTTAGACTCAAGCCCCTAGTTGTGCCTGAGGTCTGCCCACTCTAGTTCATGCCTTTTGTGACTTCCTGGCTTGATTACTATAATGATCTATACTTTCGGGGCCCCGGAGGCACCCTCCGCATGCTGCAGCTAGTGCAGAATGCAGCTGCCAGGCCTTTCGAGGTCTTGCCATGTAACGCCAGTGCTGCGTGAACTGCACTGGCTGCCGGTCAGGTGGAGAGTTTTCTTCAAGGTGTGTTTACTCACCTTTAAGGCCCTACATGGACTAGGACCTGGCTATCTGTCGGATATCCTAACACCTACTGCCCCAGTCCGTTCCCTCCGATCCTCCTCTAGGGGCCTCCCAGCACGAGCCTTAAAACCACCGGTGACAGGGCTTTTATCGCCTCCGGCCCCATCCTGTGGGATTCACTTCCTCCAGCCATCAGGGAGGCCCCTTCAGTCGAGGTGTTCAAAGGCCGCCTTAAGACCCATCTCTTTGCCTTGGCTTACCCAGACATAGCCCTCTAAGTATATGGAACAGATAGCTAACCTGTTTTCAACTTTTATTCCTGTAGCTGTGTTATTGCACTTTATTTGTTATGTGTTATTAAAGGAATAATGCAGCCGGCCCAGTGGCGCAGAGGGCTGAGGTGCTGGGCGTCACACCTCAAACCACCGGCGACCCCGCGTTCGAGAGCGGACTCGGGGCGCCCGGTCGAAGCTGCAGCGGCCCCCGGTGGAGACTTGGTGCACAACAGAGGGATCGCATGAAGGGGGAACACCAGAAAACGGAAATACCGCTCGCTGGCCGCCGGATGACGGCTCTCTGTCCCCAGTTGCCTCCAGTGCCTTCCTGGGGCCTCCTTCTCCATGGCAGCATCCCCGGGCCCTAAGAAGAGTGTGCTGGGGTCATCCCTCTCCCGGAGGAGGGGGGCCCGCCCGGCGAAGGGATACGCCGGGATATCCCAGGGATTGGCTGCAATACGAGGAGTTAGAGGAGGGCCGGGTTAGGACAGAAGGGGCTACTGGGAGACTTTCAGAGCCTGAAGGAGTGGGGGCCTGCGAGCATGAGGAGGGCGGAAAAAAGAATATACAAAAAAAAAAAAAAAGAATAATGCACAACAGGGTGTGTGTGTCATGCTGGGATAATGCCATGCCTGGGAGAGCTGGGCATGAGGCCACAGGCTGAGTGCATCCAATGCCCTAGGTGTGGCATCATCCCAGCATGACATACACCCTGGAGTGCATTATTCCTGTTATACAATGGCTTGTTGTTATATACAGAATAAAAAAAATAATTTTAAAGAATGTTTTTGTTAGTGTGAAAAAATATTTTGTTTCTTAAAAGATGCAAAGAGAATGCCAAATGCAACAAACAATTAGTCAAGAGGTTCACAGTGCTGAGACTAGACCCATGATATTATGCTGGGATAACACCATAGGTCCAGCCCCAGACTGACCAACCATAATCCAAGATTCTTTCTTGCCATTGTATAATGTTGTTTGTTGGATTTTTATGTTATGTGAGGCACCCAGAGCCTCCAGGAATGGGCGACTGAGAAATAAAATTTTCCTTTCCTTGAACCTCTCCCCAAACTTCAGCCATGCAGGTCCATATAATAAGTGAGTGCTTGCCTCAGGTCCAATGTATGGAGCCTGGGTTAGTACACTGAGGTTGGATTGGTGAAGTACACTGGGAGACGGATAAATTGGTTAAGGTGAAACTCCAAAAAAAACCTTTGGGAGGAACTTTGAATTGGGGCTGAGAACAACCTTGTCCCTGTGGAATACCAAGTACAGAGAATCCACCAAAAGCGCCTGCAGCTCACTAATCCTTCTGGCACAGGTGATGGCCACCAAGAAGGCGGTCTTCCACGACAGGTGAGAAATATCACACCTGTGTATTGGTTCAAATAGCGTGCCCATACACACTGCCAATATCAGCAGCAAGTCCCAAGGTGATAGTGGCTCATGCACCAGTGGGGACAGGGGGGTCAAGGCCTTAAAGAAACACCCAATCACCTACCTCTGCACCACTGTTGGCATACCAGCCTGTGACCGATATGTAGAGATGGCTGCCAGTTGCACCCTGAAGATCGCCGACCTCAGCCTCGACTGGGAGAGGAACCACAGGTAGTCCAAAATGCTAACCAAGTGGCAGGACAGGGAGTCTAGCTCCCTGCCCTGGCATCAAATGGAAAAGCACTTCCATTTGAAGATGTAGCATTGGCAAGTCGACCCCTTCCGGGAGGCTTCCACGACCAGGAGAGCCTCTTTGGAGACACCCAAAGCCTGGAAGTCTAGCCACTCTGGAACCAGACTGTCAAGTACAGGGCCAGAAGGTCCGGATATAAGATCTTCTCCTTGTGAGAGGACAGCAGATCTGGGCATAGAGGCAAGCACCATGGAGGCCTGCTGAGGCTGAGGAGATCTGGGTACCAGAACTGGCACGGCCAGTCTGGGGCTACCAGGATCATCCGTGCCTTGTCTCTCCACACCTTGACCAGTATCCAGTGGATATGGCGAAAAGGGAGGGACGGTGCAGAAAAGGCCTAGGGTCCAAGCCTTGCAAATGCATCCTCCAACAGTGTCCCACACAGTGGGGGGTGTGCACAGAACAGCCTCAGCTTCTTGTTCTCCCAGGACGAGAACAGGTCGACCAGAGGAGTGCCCTACTGGAAGAACAGGTGGTCCGCCTCCTCCTGACGAAGTGACCACTTTTGAGATGTCTCGCCCACTCTGCTGAGGGTGTCCGCCAGCTGGTTGAAGGCGCCAGCCACATGAAATCGCCAGGAGATCAGCACCGAAGTTGTGCACAGGAGTCCAGGTGCAGAGGGCATCCCGACACAACTGGAGGGAATGCATTCTGCCCTGCCTGTTGAGGTAGTACATGGCCACGGTATTGTTCGTCTAGACCTGCATAACCTGACCGTGAACTGATGGAGTGAATGCCATTAGAGCCAGACACACTACATGGAGTTACAGCAGGTCAATGTGTTATTAGGACTCCTTGGGGATCCAGAGCCTGTGGGCCCCCAAGTGGGCTCTCCACCTCACTAGAGACATGTTGGTCGTCAGAATGACTGTCAGCTCTGGGTGGACAAATGGGACTCCCTTCCTGCAGGTGCTCTGGGACAAACCACAACTGGATGGTACCCACATCAGATATGTCACCATGACCGGCTGATCCAGGTGACCTATGCACTGAGACCAATGGAGGGCAGCTCCCACTGCAGGAAGTGCATCCGCCAGTGGGCCCACTGGACCATGCTGGTGCAGGACGCCATGTACCCCAGCAGCCATAGGCAGTCCCAAGCAGGGTGCGAGTGCCCAACCTGAAATGATTAGGTAAAAGAGGTAAGATCCACTGCTCAGTCCACTGGGAGTCAGACCATGGCCCGGAGAGAGTCGAGTTCTGCCCCAATGAAGTGGATGACCTGTGAGGGTCTAAGTTCCGACTTGGCTAGGTTGATGAGCAGATCCAGGGATGAGCAAGTCTGGAGGGCCAGATCCCTGGACCGCTCTACCAACTTCCGGGATGGACCGGCAATCAGCAAGTTGTCCAAGTACTTGTACATTGTCCACCCCTTGCACATCTTCAACAAGTTGCGCCCTGCTAGTTTTCCTTTGTCCACCCTATTGCCAAAACAGTACCCTCCTCTTCTTAAACACCCTATTGTCCTCCCCCTACTACCTCCCCCCTTGGTTTCCCCGATCTCTGACTTCTTAGCCCTCACCTTATCCTACCCTTCACCTCCCCAGACTTCCCTTACCTGACACCCCAGCCCCGTCTATCCCATAAGTCTTGTTGCGACTGGGCATGTATTGTTGATATTGTAATTACTGATTTGTATTATTCTGTAAATACTTTTTGATCTTGCCCTATCCATGTTGTGTTTGAGTTTTTGAGGTCCACTGTACTGTTTGCTACATTGTATGCACTATTATTTATGCCTAGCACGTATTTGCTCTACACGGATTAATGACTCATTGTAGTATAGCAACATTTAGCTTATATGTTTTTGTTATGACCTACCCAGGTCCACCTTGTAAATGAGTCTGTCTCAATGATGTTTCGTCTGGTAAAATAAAGATGACTGACTGATTGATACTCAGACCCCGCAGGACCTCAGGAACGCTGCCACCACTGAGATGCACTTGGTGAAGACCCAGGGGGCTGAGGAGAGGCCGAAAGGCATGATCCGGAACTCATACAGAACCCCTTCTGCGTGGACCCAAAGGTATTGCAAGTGGGACAGACTGGGATGTGAAAGAAGGCATCCTGGAGGTACACAGAGCAGAACCACATGCCCTGCTCCAGAGATGGAATTATTTGATTCAGAGTGACCATCCAGAACCTCCTCAGGAACTGGTTCAGATCATGAAGATCCAGTATGGGGCACCAATCCCCCCTCCATTTGGGGACCAGGAAAAACCTGGACACAAAGCCCTGGTTGACCATGGCATCCGTGACACAGGCTACAGCGCCTTTCTCCAGGAGCTGAGCAATGTCCCCCTGGAGGGCAGACAGCATGTCCTGAAACACCGTGGGCTTGGTAGGGCAGGAGAGCCATGAAGTAGAGAGGCAAATCTCGACCTACCACATCTAACACTCATTTCTCCATAGTGATAGAGGACAAGACGTACCAGAAATGGTGAAGCTGACCCTCCACAGAGAGCTGAGGCGGGGACATGATGACCAGGAGAGAGGCAACCCTGACCCGTCATTGAACAGCCTTGGAGGAGGCCCCAGTGCTGGCCGATGAAGGAGCACCGCTGCCCTGGCCTCCAGGTTTCTTGGAGCCCAGGCTGGTAGAATTAAGACTTAGGCCACCAGACCTGGGATTGTCCTGACTGGGGTTGCTGTAGTTCGGGCTGCTGGGATGGAAAGGGCCAAAATGGAAAAGGTTTTTTCTTCGGCTTCTGCTCATTGGAGTCCTTCTGTGAGGATGTAATTGAATTCAGGGTGGCAGTGAACTTCTTGATTCTAGTGAGGTGTCCCTCCACCCTGGCTCAAAAAGGTCGATGCCCAAGATAGAGACATCACCAGTTTGTGCTGGGTATCCGCCGTAAAGGTGGAAATCCTTAGCCAGGCTCTACAGCGCATAGTGACTGCCACCACCAAGAAGTGGGCGCAAGAGTCACATATGTCCAAGGCTGTCTGAAGCTGGTGCTTGGCAAGGGTGCAACCCTGGTTTTGGACCACTCTGACTGCCAACTGTAAGTCTGCAGAGAAGTAGGAAGGACATGGTTCAGAACCCCATAAGGGTGTAGCCAAAGCCACCCATCATAACGGTGGAGCTTGCTTCTAGAGACCCAGGGAGGATACAGCATAACTTTCTTCACTGCATGATCCAGCTTCTTAGATTCCTTGTCAGGGGGCTTGTCGATGTCCCTGACATTACCCATCTTACGAAAGGCGGTGTCCACCACCAACCCCTCAGACGATGGGTGATCCGACAACCTAGGAAGAGACCCAGTCGGGACCACATACTTGTGGACCAAATGGGTGGAAGGTGCCAGACACAAAGCTGGATGCTGCCAAGTGCAGGACCCAGAATAGCCTCCAGGCCCGGGAATGCAACTCCAGGGAATCATGCTGGTCCAGGATTTCCATCAGGGGGAATGTGGCCTGCTTCTGAACCAGCTCCAGAGGAATTTCCACTGACTCGGAGATGAGACGGAGCAAGGCCCCGAAGGAGACAGGACCATGGTTGGTAGTGAGTTACCTGATCGACTTGCCATCGAAGCTCGAGGTCCTAGACAGCGTATGGAGGACTCATCGGTGTCCAACGACTCCTCAAACACCGCCCTCGGACCTTTGTACCCGTGGACCACACTCAATAAATCTGAGTGGGTCATCTGAATGGACAACTGGCTAGGAAGACAGGTAGCATGGCGAGCAGCCTTAGACGGTGCACAGCACAAGGGCTGCTCGGGCAGGGGTTTGATCAGGATTGGTGGAGAAGCTGGCGCAGACTTGACCAGATAGGGCGGGACTGGAGCAGGCCTCACCAATGGGGACCAGGGGAGCGCTGGGGGCTGCAGAAGGGGCCGACCCTGGCCAAGAATTCATTCCTGCCACATCAGCTCCTCGTAGCACCGGCACAACTTGCGGTGGAGCCTTTTATCATCTAAGCATGGGATGGAAGAGGAGCATCAACAGTGCTTCCTGGTTGAAGGCCAAGCACAGTAATACCCAGATTCCTGAGAGGGCAATCTGGACCGAGACTGCGTTCTTGACCTGGACCATCAATGAGCGAGTCGACAGCGAGGGGCGGTGAGAGGAGAAACCATGTACTTGACACAGACTGGGTCCTGCCACAGAACCCTGGAATGGTGAATTTCTTTGGAGGAGGCAGCCTGGTCAGCTGAATACTCTTGCCCCTCCTCAGAGAGGGCCAAAAGAACCAGACTCCTACAGAGCACGTCATCCTCTAATCTCGTCCGATAATGGGTTGACCCGGTCAAGAAAAATTTCAACTGGTTGGTCGGCCTGCGTCTCGGCCAACAAGCCCAACGGGAATACCGTGGAGCTAGCAGCCTGCCCTTCAACCCTAGGAAGATCGGCCAAAGCCGAAAGCTTAACGGCTGTCAAGCGCTTGAATGAGTCGTAGGAGTGGGAATAGCATGCACGTTCCCCGTCCCATGACCTACGGCAGATCCGTTTAGATTTTTTTGGCTTATCCCCTCAGAAAGGGCCCTACCAGAGGGTCTACAGACACTAGTACATGTCCTAGAACGAGCTCGTGATCAAAGCCCTAACACTGGCGCCCACTGGGAGCAACACAGGAGCCGAGGATGAGACCACTGCGGCCTGAACTGCTGCCTCCTCTGAAATTGTTTTGCGGACATCCTTGAAATGGACCGGAGGATCCTTTTTGTCTGGGCGGCCTAGGAAGAGGCGAGCGTGCTGGTCCTCAAGTGAGGAAGAAGGAAGTGACTTGCAAAATCTGGAGTCCTAAGGGTCACGCTCTGTCCGAAGGCAGTAAATGCACGAGGGTGTGTGGGTCATTATGCAACATTTTCTAGTTACATGCAACACACCGTTTAAAACCGGGACCGGTTCTGGGTTGGGTGCGCTCCATCGTGGAGAGAAAAACACTGAATAAAACATGAAGAAATTGCTTCAAAACGAATGAGGAAAAAAATTTATCTACATTGTGTGCAGAGAGCTGCAAAGGAGGAGACCGGACTCTTCAAGCAGAAAGGAAGATCTGATGTCAAGGGGAGGAGCCAAGGAGGATATCACCCAGGTGGGTGGGAACAGCTTAGTTTGAAGATGTTACGGCTGGACTTAAAGGGAAAGGAAGACTGCCCAAGTCTGGATAGCGCACCATACATCCACACCCCTACAAAATAACAGTTATGTAATAACTTAACGTAACCGTATATCTTCAAGAGGATCTCTTGCAGTAGGCCTTCACCAGTAGGTCTACACCGCCACGCACTAGGACCACACGGAAACCTTCTAGCTAGCAGTCTACCAGAGGGGGCCGCCCACCTCCGACATCATCCAATCAAGTAAAGGTGGACGGCCCCCACACCCCCCTCAGTTCTCCCGCTGGGGACCATGAGCAGGATGCTGTATGGGGGAACCGAGAAGGACTCCGAGGTATCCCAAAAGCATAACAAAATAAAAGCAGAAGGCTGGCCCCTATGGAAGGGGAGAGAGTCACAGGAAAAGGGAAGAGGGAGGGAAAGCAGGGCTTGCTGCAAGAGATCCTCTCGAAGATCTACTGTTAAGGTAAGTTCTTACTTAACTATGCTATCTTTCGTCGAGAGTATCTCTTGCAGCAGGCCATCACTGGTAGGACTTAGTCCCAAGCAGTTCTGACACTACAGATAGGCAGTCTTGGTGGTAGGCAAAAAAGGATAACAGCCTAAGAAAGGAGGCCTTGAAGAACTGCTAGGCCATAGTTGACCCTATGCCTAAAGGCGATGGCCAGACTGTAATACTCAGTGAAAGTGTGGACAGTGCTCCAAGTGGCAGCAGTGCAGATGTCAGCAGCTGACACATTTCGGAAACAAGCTGCCGACGTGGCCATACCCCTAGTGGAATGGCCTTTAACCTTTCTGGGGACGTTCCTTGCTGTACTTTTGGTGACAACAGACAATGCAACTGGCTAACCATTTAGACACTGTTTGGACACTGGGGCGCCCTCTTTCCCAGACGCGAACAAAATGAACAACTGATTGGACATTCTGGTGTCCTTAGTCCGGTGTCTACAGTACCTCAGGATTCTATGCACAGCTAAGTTATGTAGCCAGGGCTCTCGGTAGGATTTTCTGATTGGGGGTCCGGGAATGGCTATAAAAAAAAAAGGGGTCCATAGCCGAAAAGTGGGAGTCCTCTGAAAATTTCCAGGGGTCCCCATTCAAATACATGGGAGCCACGCCCCTGCGCCAGCAATGCTTTTACTGTAGTATTCTGCAGAAAGCTCCATTAGTTTCTGTTGGGGCATTTGAATCTATATTTTTTTATGTTTCAGAGGGTGTATTCAAACACATTATGGCCACTGCTCAACAAACAAGGGCTTTGTTAGTTGAGCAGTGGTTGTATTATGTTATAACTCCCCCTCTATAACATAAAAAAATGCCCTAAAGTGACTCCTGGGGCTTGGTGTCTGAGTGTCTCGGGGATTTTCGCAAAAAGTCAGGCGTCCGGCCAGCGCAACATGTCTTGTCAAGGACACGTCCGGCCCCTTGAGAGCCATGGTAAGAATGCCTCCCTGACTGTGACTCGGATAATAACCAGGCAGGTGGATGGACTGAGTCCGAGTAAACTCCGACACCATTTTAGACAGAAACTTAGAATTTGTATGCAAAGACACCCTGTCTTTGTGAAAAACCAAAAAAAGGCTCCTTACACGAAGGATTGAAGCTTGGCGATCCTTTGCTCAGAAGTAATGACAACTAAAAATAACGCTTTCCACAACAGAAAGCATAGTTCACAAGACACGGCTGGTTCATAGGGAAACAGTGTAAGCTTTTCCAACACAAAATTAAGGTCCCAAGTTGGGACAGGGTCCCTGATTGGGGGTTTCAAATGCAGGATGCCCCACAAGAATGTCTGGGAGGCATCAAGTTGGGCCACTGAGCGCCCATCCACAGGTACATGATATGCAGAGATGGCAGAGAGATGTACCTTAACTCATTGCCTCCACAGGAACTCTCCGAAGTTGCAGCACTTGTCTCCTGTATACTGTTAACAGTGAATCCTGGGCCTTTCTAAGCAAAATCAAGCCATAATCGGCATGCCGCAAACAAATGCTACTAGCACAAAAACCTTAAGTGCTAGACATAAAGTATGAGTAGCGACTTGTTCAGCATAAAATTACCTTTCCAATGGTGGTATGCAGGTAATAAATACAGGTTACTCACCTGTAACAGGAGTTCTAGGAGTGGTATATGTTGTTCATCCACACTTACTGGCAGGTTCCTTGCCGCTTTAAATCTTGCCGGAAGGTCTTCAAGCTGGCTCCTCCCACCCAACCGGGTGGTAAAACTCTCGGCTCTGCCCCATCACGCCAGATCTAGTCCGCTGGAAGCCAGGTTGCGCGTCGAAGCCGGGGAGGTCGGGTGGGTCATGTGGATGAACAACATATACCACTCCTAGAACTCCTGTTACAGGTGAGTAACCTGTATTTCTAGGGACGTGGATATGTTGTTCAATCCACACTTACTGGCAGACACCTAGCAGTTCTCCGGGAGAAGGGAGGCAAGGCGTGCACCCCCTACTTAGGGAATAAGGACCGGAGAACCGAGGTCCCAAAACCAGCATCCCGGCATGACTCTAGGTCAATGTGGTAATGGGAAATGAAGGTGTGTGCTGACTTCCAGGTAGCAGCCCTGCAGATTTCCTGGATAGGGACGTCCCTAGAAGCAGCCACCGAAGCAGCGGTTTGGAGGGTAGAATGAGCTCTTATCCCTTTGGGAGGCTCCATGCCCGCCAACCTATAGCAGAGATCTATGCAGGAGGTGACCAACCTGCCTATTGTCCACTTGGCTGCAGGTCTGCCAGGTGCGGCTTCAGCGTAGGTGACAAACAGCTGGCGAACCTCTCCCCGAACTCTAGCCATTCGCTCCTTATAATAAGAGAGAGCTCTTCTAGGGTCCAAAGTATGGAGCCTATATTCGGCCTCCGAGGTGTGATTGGAGTAGAACACCAGCAGAGTCAACACCTGGTTAAGGTGAAACTCCGACACTACCTTCGGAAGAAATTTCGGGGGCAGGACAACCTTGTCCCTATGGAAGACCAGATAAGGAGACTCAATGGAAAGTGCCTTGAGCCCTCCCATCCTTCTGGCTGACATAATAGCCACCAAGAAGGTGGTCTTCCACTACAGGTGAGAGATGTCACATCTGTGCATCGGTTCGAATGGCTTGCCCATGAGTTTAGCCAATACCAGCAGTAGATCCCACGGAGGTGGAGGTTCTCGCACCAGAGGGGATATGTGATCAAGGCCTTTGAAAAAGCACCCGACCACCTTCTCCTGCGCCACTGACTGCTTGCCGTCCCACGCCCAGTAAGCAGAGATGGCTGCCAGGTGCACCTTAAGGGTCATCGACTGAAGCCCTAGCTGAGAAAGGAACCACAGGTAGTCCAGAATGCTAGCCAAGGAACAGGAAGAAGGGTCCAACCCTTTGTCCTGACACGAAATGGAGAATCTCTTCCATTTGAAGGCATAGAATTTTCTGGTCAACTCCTTACGGGACGCCTCAACTACGTTGAGAACCTCATCGGAAAGACCCAAGGCCTAGCCACTCAGGAACCAGGCCATCAGGTGCAGGGATTGAAGGTCCGGGTGGAGAACCTTCCCCTTGTCGACTGAAAGCAGGACCGGGCGGGCTGGAAGCCGCCTCGGGAGCCTGGAGCTGAGGCTCAGGAGATCTGGGTACCAGTACTGGCGGAGCCAGTCTGGGGCTACCAGAATCACCTGCGCCTTTGCGCTCTTCGCCTTGAGGAGCAGCTTGTGGATCAAAGAAACGGAGGGAAGGCGTAGAAGAGGACCGGGGTCCACGGCCTCAAGAAGGCATCCCCCTGCAGCGAGCCCTGCCGAGGGGGGCGGGCATGAAACAGCCTCAGCTTCGCATTCTCCCTGGAGGCGAACAGGTCCACCTGAGGGTAGCCCCAATGGGAGAAGAGATCTTGTACTACCTCCGGCCGGAGAGACCACTAGTGAGAAGCAGCGCCTATCTGGCTGAGGGCATCAGCCAGACTGTTGGAGGCTCCTGCCACATGGATGGCTAGAAGATCCGCCTCCAGGCTGATCACGAGAGACCAAGTGTGGAGAGCTTCCTTGCACAGGGGCAAGGAGTGCGTCCCGCCCTGTTGGTTCAGGTAGTACATGGTCGTGGTGTTGTCCGTCTGGACCTGGACCACTTGAACCCGAATAAACGGAGCGAAGGCGGTGAGGGCTAGTTGGACCACTCGAAGCTCCAGCAGGTTGATGTGGCATCGAAACTCCTGAGGGGACCAGAGGCCATGGGCTCTGAGCTCCTCCAGCTGGGCACCCCAACCCATGAGAGAGGCGTCGGTCATCAGAGTGACCGTCGGCTTGGGGCGGACAAATGGGATACCCTCCTGCAGATGAGCTGCAATGAGCCACCATTGTAGTCCGTTTCACATATCCTGGGTCACCGTCACTGGCTGGTCCAGAGGACCGGAGCGCTGTGACCATTGGTGGGCCAGACCCCAGTGCAGGGGACGCATATGCCAGGGCCCAACGGACCACGCTGGTGCAGACCGCCATGAGGCCCAGAAAGCGCAGGAAGTCCCGGGCAGGACGCAATTGCCCAACCAGAAATGATTAGGCTCTAGCTCGAAGAGAGTCGAGCTCTGCCCCGATGAACTGAATCACCTGCGATGGCACGAGTTCCGATTTGGCCTCGTTGATGAGGAGGCCAATTTGTGACCAGACCTGGAGGGCCAGATCCCTGGACCGCTCCACCTCCAGTCTGGAGGGGGCTGCAATCAGCCAGTTGTCCAGGTAAGGGTACACCGGACCCCTCAGTGCATAGGAATGCTGTCACCATTGCCATGCATTTGGTAGAACCCTGGGAGCTGGAGGAGGCCGAAGGGCATGGCGGAACTCCTAAAGGGATCCTCTGCTCAGCGAAGGAATCGCTGGTGGGGCAGACAGATTGGGACATGAAACAGCGTCCTGCAGGTCAGAGAGCAGAACCACCACCCGTGTTCAAGGATGGTATTATCTGAGCCAGAGTGACCATCCTGAAGGTTCGAGACCTTAGGAACTTGTTTGAGTCGTGTGGAGTGGGATGGGGCTGCAGCCACGTCCATTCGGAACCAGGAGGTACCTGGACAGAAACCCTGGGTTTGAGGGGTCCGCCACCTCTCTATCACCTCCTTCTCGAGGAGGAGGCGATGTCGGCTCGGCGAGCTGACAGCGAGCTTCAGACCCGAGGCCCCGGTGCGACGGCTCTGAAGGGTGGGGCCTGCTCGAACTCCAGAGGCAGGCCCTTTCCCACCACCTCCAACACCCACCGGTCTGTGGTGATAACGGACCAGGCGGAAAGAAAGTGGCGGAGCCGCCCCCACGGGGGGCACCTGGGGTGAGGTGATGGGGTTGGGGGCGACACCCCTCAACCCGTCACTGGGCAGGCTTGGAGGAAGGACCGGCCGAGGGACCTCCAGGGCCTTTACCTCCCTGCTTCCTGGAGGAGGAAGCCGTGGGCTTGGGTTTGGGATGCCAACCGCGAGCCTGCTGGCCCTGAGGCTGCTGGGCCGGACGTGCCATGGGCGCGGATGGACGAAAGGGCTTGGGTTGCGGTCTGCGGCCCTTGTCCCTCTGATCGGATGAGACCGAGTCCAAAGTGGCATTGGACTTTTCGATCCTCTGGAGGTGGCCTTCCACTCCAGGGCCGGAGAGGTCGGTCCCCAGGAAGGGGACATCCGCCAATTTGTGCTGGGTATCCGCTGTGAAGGTGGATATCCTCAGCCATGCCGGCGCATAGCCACTGTGGCCGCGACTGACCTGGCGCATGAGTCTCCAATGTCCAGAGCAGTCTGAAGTTGCTGCTTGGCCACCGCCCTGCCCTGGTCGCACCTGCTTAACCGTGGTCTGCAGGTCAGCGGGAGATGAGGAACTACCTCGTCAAGGGAGCCCAACAGGGCATGGGAGAAATGTGCCATAAACATGGCCGAGCTGGCCTGACGAAGGCCAAGGGAGGACGCAGCGTAGACTTTTCGCCTGGCATAGTCCAATTTCTTGGACTCCTTGTCGGGAGGTTTGTCCACGTCCCTAGCGTTTCCGGCACGCCGGAAAACGCTGTCGGTAACTAACCCCTCGGCTGAGGGATGTTCCGAGAAACCAGACAGGGAACCGGTAGGGACCGCATACTTCCTGGCCATCCTGGCGGGCGCAGGGCAGGAAGCAGGGCGCTGCCAGAGCTCCAAGGCTGGGCCCACAATGGCCTCAGCCACAGGAAAGGCCTCCGTAGGGGAATCTCCTCGGTCCAATATCTCCGTGAGGGGATACTTGGCCCGCTTGGATATGGGCTCGAGCTGCATCCCGGTGGACTCCGAGATGAGCCTGAGCAAACCCAGGAAGGATGAAGGGCTGTCGTCCAGTGACTGACCTCCAGAGGACTCCAAGTCCACTCGCCTGGAGAAAAGGGAGGAATCGTCGTCGGACTCAGAAGAGTCCGCAAAGAGCTGCTCGGGCCTGAGCCACCTCCACCTGCCGAGGCGATCGGGAGTGAGGGTGACTGACAGCCTATGGGGCAGACCCTGAGCCGACCGAGAGTTCTTGGTCGGAGCCCCAAACAGCGGCTGTGGAGGCGGAGGTTACACCGGAATCGGTGGAGCAGCTGGTTTTGGCCGAACAACCGGCCTGGGAACAGGCTCCTCGGGTAAGACGAGGGGTTGTTTGCGCAGCTCGTGTGACAGCCACTTAATGGCGGGAAGGCGGCGGCATCGGCTTGTTCCAGTCAGAAGGAGCTGCCGCCACATGGTCCTCGTATAGATCGGCGTAACTTGCGTCGAAGCCTCCCCCTCATCCGAGACGGCGTGGCGCCACTTGCAGCGGTGCCGAGACAGGACCGCCCTGGCGGGATCGGCTGGACATGAAGAAGTCCGAGACCGAGACCGAGAACCTCGCCTTTCCGAGGACGGTGCGCGGGAGGAGACGGGTGGAACCGCTCCTCCTCGCCCGAGGGTTCACCGAGGCTCCGGAACCGGAGGCACTGGCAAGCCCACGGGATCCTCAACTCCCACCGGGGGAACCAGTGAGAGAGGATTTTCGGCTTCGCCGGTCGACAACCCGTCCAACGGGTCGAGAAAGATCTCGACTGCGTCGATGGGAGTCTCGGTCAACTGACCTGACGGGGACAACATGAGACCAGTGGCCAAAGCCGAACGATCAACCGAAGTCGATGGCCGACAACTCGGGGAGAGGGACCTTTCCCGCTCCCAAGAGCGTCGATGGAGGGACTTACCCTTGTCTTTCTTCTTGGACCAGAAGAAGGTCCAGCAGATGTTGGTCCCTCTCCTCTAGTGGAGAGGGACAGACAAAGCTCCTTAAAGGAAGCTGTGTAAGAGGAACCCAGGAGGCGGGATAAATGCCGTAGTGGGAAGATGCGGCCGCGCCGCCTCCTCTTCAGGCGATCATCTGCTCTAGCTGATCCGCCGAGCCACGCCCGCGCGAGATGACCCCGGGCCTCTTTTGACTTCACGGAGGAAAAGCGTTTCTCAGGGCGCCCCAGTTGTAAACGGGCAGCACGGTCTTCGAGGACGTAGGCTGAGAAGGAAGAGCACAGGTCGCAAGCCTGCGGGTTGTGCTCAAGGCCTAAACAGTAGACACACGTGGAGTGCGGATCCGTCCGAGACATCTTCTGCCCGCAAGGGCACCTCGAAAACCGGGAGTCGATTTGTCCATCGCAGCCGCGAGGGATAGAAGACCGAAGTCTATAATGCAAAAAACTTTTAAATTCGGAAAACCGAAGAATTAGGAACCAGTCTTATACGCAGAGCGTTAAGGAGGGAACCTGAGCTTCCAAGCGGTAAGGAAGATCTGGCGTCATGGGGCGGAGCCGAGAGTTTTAACACCCGGGTGGGTGGGAGGAGCCAGCTTGAAGACCTTCCGGCAAGATTTAAAGCGGCAAGGATACCTGCCAGACAGTGTGGATGAACAACATATCCATAACCCTAGAAACGAAAATTACATACCTACCGTAATTATGATCTTTCTGTGTATCTTCACCATTCATCACTGTTGGGGTATCTGCCGAAGGTCAGGACCCCGCGGGAGCCTTTTTTTTTTTTCAAGGTAGGCGGAGTTGACGTACCATCGGCGCCGCCCTTGAGGCCGACGCACTGCGTGGCGCTCGCGGGTTGGCCGTTAGGCTGTGTCGACTCTGCCTGCCTGCCAGTTCTGAGTCGCCGGAGAGGTAAGAGGAAGGAGTGGAGAGTGGGACAAGGAAGTCCAAGGGACAGAAAAAGGAAAAGATATATGAACCAAAAGGAGAAAAAATGACTGAGAGGACAGAGAGGGAGAGACAGTCGGAAACTAAAGGGATTGGGAGGGGCCCCAATCTCTGGAAAGGAAGAGGGAGGTAGGGTGGGTAAAGAATTTAGGAAGAGAGGGGAGAAGGTTAGTACATCCCAGACCCTGGTCGTCTCCAGATTGTATAGGAACTGCAAGGAGTAGCCAAAGGCTTTCTGCCAGAATTCAAGGCACAGAATAGCTGGCAAACACTCCAGACAAGCAGAGTCGGCTATTCTGGAAGAAGGACATGGTACAGAGAATAAACGCCTTCTCAGGAGAGATTATTGGTGAAAAAAGGGGAAACTTTTTTTTTTTTTTTTTTATTTATGCAAGAAGAAATAGGTTGTAGGGGAGCATGGGGGGAGGAGAGAAAGGAGAGCAACTGACAACTCCCACCCCACAGGGGTGGAGCCAAAGCACTGGAGAAGGAGTGCCCCCCTTGCTGTCCACTCTCCCCGGAACATTATCCCCCTGTGTGTCCTATTTTACCCCACTCCTAAAGAAGGGGGGGGGGATAACCAGAGACCGAGGCTCCAGGGGGATGGAGGGTGGGATTGTGATGAATGGTGAAGATACACAAAAAGATCATAATTATGGTAGGTACGTAATTTTCATATCTTATCTGTGTCAATCTTCACCATTCATCACTGTTGGGTGAGTACCGAGCCCCCCCGAACGGGGTTTTCTTTTTCACCCTAAGGGATAAAATCCCTTAGCCCCTCAGTGGGTGACACACTAAGGGGGGGAACCTTCAGGGCCTGGAGAGGCCCGAGAGTGGGGAGAGTGAGACAGAGTCCGTCCTGCCCGGAGGAGAAGGAAGTTGCCCCGACAAGCGCCGTCTTGCTCTGCGGGAGAAGAGATAGGTTCCCTGGTGGGTGGAGTTAATCACCCTACGCCAGGCCAAGGGTGACAACCAGGAAAGACGCAGCCATGCCGTCCGCCTAGTGCAGATCGCTATTCCTACAACCCTGGTAGCTACCTCACTGACATCATAGGATGCCCTCGCTTGGTGCCTTGCTAGCTCCAGGCCACGCGCAGAGAGTGCAATGGCTTGTCTGGTTTGCTCCGCATCAGGCAACGAGGCTAGGAGTTGACACAGCCTGGACCACAAGAACCTGTCATAGGCTGCATAGAGGGCCTGATGTGCAGAAATAGAAAGAAGTAACCGTGCCGAGTAGAAAGTCCTCCTACCCCAGAAGTCAAAATCCGAGGAGTCTTGATCTGGCGGTCGGTCATGGTGAAGGGCGCGAAGCCCATCAGGAGTGTCCAACTGCGTCAATCCAGACTGTGAATGAGGCAAGGAACCTGGAGACTCCGGAGGTGCGCAATACCTCTGGCTGAGATCCCCTGGGGCAGGAACTCCGGAGAAGGGCCTCTGCTAGGAACGCAATGACGCCTCCCGAAAGGGAGCAGGCCAGGGTGGCACCACAAGGGTAGCCTCGCCAAAATCACCTAGAAAGGCATGCGCCGAGTGGTCAGGATTGCTGGTAGTGGAAGGAGTAAGGTGCAAGTCCTCCAACACCCTCACGAGGAATCGCTGATACTCCGCGAGATCAGCAGCTGGAGAGATGTGGACAGAAGTTTCCTCTCCCCTGAAGAGGGGGATGAGGAGCTGGAGGGCACCGGCTGTTCAGTGGGTGGCTGCATGGGGGGAGGTTGAAAATACTGGCTGTCCATCGCCCTAACGTAAGCAGGGAACTGAGCACCCACCGTTCTGAACTGCTCCCAGGAGAGATGCCCGCTAGGACCAAGGATGCCTGGGAGCACAGGAGAGTGTGGCAGAGGGATGGGGACAGAGCCGAGAAGAGATGTTGGTTGACCTCCGCCTGGGCTAAGGAGCGGACTGTGGGCACCCACGGAAGAAGGTGCCCCAGGAGACCCCACAGCCGACAGCTGAACAACCATTTCAGTACTGCATTGGCTGCGCCCAGAAGAATCCCCCCTGTGAGGCAACCGGGGCCGTATAGGTCCAGAAGGATGGTCCCCCACCTCAAAAGAACGGGACTCTCTCAAAGAGACCAAGGGGGAAGAGTGGAGATCCGTACTACGGCTTCTCCCAGAGCCCGGGTGGACCCCCGGAAAAGGCCGACATGCCGACCCCACGCCCCTCAACTCCTCGGAGTCCGAAAGAGCCCTCCTCCTTGAGAGGGCCAGCCTAGGTAGCTGGCATCTCTGGGCAGCTCCCGAAGGGGCAACCCAGGGCACAGTACCCTCCCCTCTTGTAGGTGCCCTGATCAGCCCCAACGTCGGGCGATCTAGGCACACCACCGGTGGGGGTACCACTACTGAGGAGTCAGTGAAACCACCAAGATCAGGTTGCAGAGCTATGGTGGCCTGCACCACTGCCTGCTAGGTCAGCACCCCTGACCCTAGTCTCGGTAGCCACTGAACCCACCTCAGAAGGGGGCTGACTCCGGCTTGTCGAGGAGACTACTGGGCTAACCTCCTCAACAGCCAACCCCAAAGGGTCAGACTGTGCGTCTGACTCAGAGCTCGACTCCACCTCCAAGGAGGTAGAGTCCGAGGCCCTGTGCCAAACCGTAGGAGGGCGGCCACTGCCATCCTTGCCAACAGGCCCAGAAACCAAAACTGTGCCAGAGCCGGTGCCAGTGCCCCACGCAGCTCCGCGAGCGGAATCCGGAGGGGGCACGGCTCCAGCCCGAACAATAGCTCCAGAGCCGGGACCACTCATGGCGCCATCTGGCCCCACGGCGCCGAGGGCAGGGATGGCACCAACGACAGCCCCGACGGCACCATCGGCACCCTCGCCCATCCCCACGGCACCACGAACAGCCCAGAGGACATGGTGCTGTGCTCAACCTCAGCACCGAGGACAGCGCTGAGGCGAGACATGGAAAAGGACGGCGCCGCAGCATCTCCGTCGGCACCATGAACAGCTCCGACAGAGGCCACGGCGCCGACGATGACTCCGTGAGAGGGCCCACGGCACCACGAACAGTGCCAAGGCCCACAACGGCGCCAACCGACGGCGTCGAGGACAGCACCAACCCGGGCTTTGCAAACCGCGGAACCGACAACGGGGGAGCCTTCACCCCCAAAGGGGCAATTGCCATGGTGGCGCCTCCCGCAAGGAACGGGACGGGCCTCCTGCGCCGTGGAAGAAGCCTCGGCAACAGCTAGGCTACTAGTAGCTGAGGCTCCTTCCTCCTCGGTCCATATAGAACCGGGAGGGGACCCGGAGGAAAGGCCGAAGGCGTGGCTTGGCCCGGCAGTCGCACCCGACCCGAAATCAGCAGGCGCCCCGCCTCCACAGCGTTGCTCGATGACCGGTCCATGGAGAAACAGGCGGGCCACGAATCCATGTCGTGAAGTGGGCCAAGACACGAGAGACACCAGTCGTGCTGGTCAGTAACAGAATATTTTCGGCCACAATGGCACCGTCGCATGGGGGGCCGACCCATACTAGATTTCTTGCCCTCCGACCGAGACACGACCTACAGAGAAAAAACACCAAAAATAGACTCGACGTCGCAAAATATAAAAATAAGGAAAGATCTTACCAGGCGACGGCGAGTGGTGGCAGAAACAGAACCGGCAGAAAAACCGTCGGACTTCGACCGAAGGAAATTTTTTTCAATCGTTACATTGAGAACTGCATAGCAGGCCTAGGCTCTTCACGGCTTCCATGAGGTAACCTCTACGGCAGGAGACGAAGAACTGGCAGGCAGGTGTAGTCAACACAGCCTAACAGCCAACCCTAAAAGTGCACACAGTCCGTCGGCCTCGAGGGCGGGCACCGATGGTACGCCGACCACTACCTTTAAAAAAAAAACAAAAAGGCTCCCGGGGGGTCCTGACCCCCGGCAGATATCCCAGCAGTGATGAATGGCGAAGATTGACACAGGTAAGATCTGCTCGCATCTCCAGGACATTTATGTGGAGATCCCTTTCTATATCGGACCATATCCCTCGAATTTGGTGGGTCCAAATGTGGGTTCCCCAACCAAGGCCGAAGGTGTCTGTCATAAGGATCTGCTGAGGGGGAGATATACAGAAAGAAACTCCCCGAAACAGGTTACTGGGCTCCAGCCACCACAACAGTACCTTCTTGACTAGATCCGACACCAGCACTGGTTGATCCAGGGTGTCCATGCGTGTCCATTGAGGGATCCGCATATGCAGCCTTATCAGGGGAACTATAGCAACGGCTGCGGCCATGAGGCCTAAAAGCCTCAGAGAGACCCTCACCAGAACGTGATGGCTGGAATAAAGAAGACGGGCTTGGTTCATCAAATGGTCTGCTCTGTCTGGGTGTAAGAAGGCCTTCCCCTGGGTGGTGTCCAGCACTGCCCCTATGTACCGAAGGCACTGGCAAGGGGTCAGGAAAGACTTCTGTAGATTGATGTTAATGCCTAAAACTTGGAACAGGTGTGAGAACGAGTTTGAAGGAGACAGTTCTTGGACGGGGCTGCTAGCAGCCAGTCATCCAGGTAGGGAAAAACATAGAACCCCTCCAATCTCAAGGCACCTGCCACCACCGTCAGGCATTTGGCGAAAACCCTGGAGGCTGAAGACAAACCAAATGGCAGAGCTCTGAATTGGTAGTGCGCTCCCTGGAAGCAGAAGTGGAGGAAGTGCCAGTGGAAGGCAAAGACCCTGATATGCAGGGTAGGCATCCTGCATATCCAGGGAACAAAGCCAGTCCCCCTAATGTAGAAGGCACTGGCAAGGGGGGCAGTAAACCCTGAAGGATAACCATCCTGAACTGTTTGTACTCTATAAACAGGTTCAAATGGCTTAGGTCCAGGATGGGCCGAAGGTCTCCCATCTGCTTGGGGACCAGGAAGAAGTGGGAGTAGAACCCCCTTCCCTGCTGACACCGCAGGACTGGCTCTACGGCCTTTTTTCAAAGTAAAGCCTGGGTTTGCACCTGGATAGGAGGGGCGTGGCTGAGAGGATATGAGGAATTGCCCAGAGGGTTTTCCGGAGGCCACTCTATGAATTTGAGAGTGGCCATGCTCAATGAGCTGCAGCACCCGGTTATCTGTGGTGACCTCACTCCACCTGTTCAGGTGCGGGGAGAAGTGACCCCCAACGACCACCTCCTGTGGAATGACTTTGGGGGTCTGGCAAGGAGTCAGGAGGTGGGGGCAGCCGGACCCTGAGGACATGGGTACCGACGTTCAAGACCATTTTGAGGGCCTGAGGGTCTGCTGCTTGGAAGGGTTATCCATCAAGGCTAGAACCACCTCCCTAACAACTTCTAGTATTGCACCATATGGGCCAAATAAGTGATGGCCAGAATGGCAGAGGCAAATGCACGTTTGCCCATCTAGTTCAGCTGGTGAGACTCCCTGTCCTGGGGAAAGGAGCCCAGGTGTTTCGGTCACCTGGTGTGGTTGTACCCTACACTGATAACGACCGAATAGGCCTTGGGCTTCTGGTCAAAGTACGGCTAGCCATCTGGGGCGTGGAGAAAGCCTATCAGCCTTTTTGGACACCGCCAGGACTGTATGGGGTGTCCCAAGCAGCCAAGGTAACGCCTCGTAGGAGTCGATAACCGGGGCCACCAGAAGAGGGGTGTCCAGCTCACGAGGCAGACAGCAAGTCAACACCTCTCTGGATTCTGTTCTTTTGTCTCCCACACCATAGTGGCCTGAATGCGACTCACAATGGTCATAAACGTGGGGTCATCCAAGGGAGGGGGGAGGGTGAGAAACATTGCTTGGTGCCTCTTCCCCTTCAAGAAATTTGGGCCCAAGGAGGAAGACTCACTGCTGAAGCTCTGGTCAGTATCATCCACATCGTTGTCCCCATTATCCTTGGGCTGACGATCGTCCGAGTATCTGATTGATGCAGTGTCAGGCCCATCCACAGATGTGAAAGGAGGACTAGGGCCTGGCCAAACAGGGACAGGGGAGATGGGTCCCAAGGGAGGCCCTTGAGGGGTGGCTGGGGCCGGTGCCCTCAGGGCTGGAACCTGTGTCTGCAGAAAGGACTACAGGGCCAAGATCAGACTGTGATAATCCAAAGGGGCCGGCGTCAGTACCAACTGTATCCTCTACTTCATTGTATTTTGATCATTTACTGTTATCCTGTCATGTATGCACTTTACTACTTTGGCTACTATTTTCATGACCTATGTCCAGGTCCACCTTGTAAACGAGTTACCACAATGGTGTTTCACCTGGTTAAATAAGAATTGATTGATTGAAGTGGGGACCAGTGATAGTCACAAAGGAGTCGGGTATAGGTAGCCTGGCACAGGTCCTTCTGGCACCGGTGTCATCAAGGCACAAGTCAGGAAGCATAAGAAAACCAGGAGCAATTGCAAAATTTGCAAGTAACGTTTTATTATTATCAATAACAGTAAAATAAAAATAAAAAGTTGTTCAGTATAACTATTTACAAAGGCAGCACAGACGGAGAAAACAAAGTCCTTCGCCTGAGGGTATCTCTAACTCCAAGTTTCAGTCTATCAGTCTCTCCTTGGCAAAAATATTCCTGTCTATTTATAACTAGTCTTTGTCTGATAATTAATTTCTACATCCTGAGCTCGTTAAGGAGACATCCTGCTTCTCACAAAATGTTCTTCTCAGTTTCTTTGCAGGTGAAACAAATTGAACGTTGTAACCCAGAACTGACCTCTTGTTGACAACTCTGCAAAAGAGTTTGCAAACAAGCCTGAGAATAGCTCAAACTGCATCTCGGGTTAATCCCCTAAATTCCAAACAGTTTTTTGCAATCATTTCAATAACATAATTATATACATTTTCAAACCAGGGATCCCAGTTTCACATTAAGATTCACATATATTTTACAACCGCAGATATGCAAGGGGGGAGATAAGACAGAAACAGCAAATGAAGGCAAAGAGACAGCGAGAGGCAGAGAATCGTGAGACCATCAGAGTGATCAGTTCCTAGGTCTCATAAAAAAGTAGTTATGTAAGAACTTACCGTAACAGTAGCTCTTCGAGAGAAGCTCTTGCAGCAGGTAACACAAACAGGTCTGGTGCTGGCCGGCGGCAGGACCCCACGGCAAACTTTTCCAGCAGTAGCTAGCGGGGGCCGCCCTTCCCGACGTCGGCCCCAGCCCCGATGTCCCACGTGGTATATAAGGGGAGGCGGTCCCCAGCGTGCTCCAGTTCACGTACCACCAGAAGCCCGGCAGAAGGAATACCCACGATATGAAAGGGAACAAACAGCAAAAAGGCGAATTCTGATCCAGCAGCAGCAAAAAAGGTACACTCGGCAAATGCAGCGCAAGATCCCCAGGGGGAAGGAGGGAAGTATATCTGCTGCAAGAGCTTCTCTCGAAGATCTACTGTTAAGTTCTTACGTAACTGCACTATCTTACTTCGAGAGGAAGCTCCTGCAGCAGGTAACACATATAGGACTGAGTTCCAAGCAGTATAAACTGAAGACAACTGCTATGGGAGGTAGGAGAGGAACATAGGAAGGAAGAGAGGTAAATCCTCAGGAGATCAGGCCCTGCAGAACTGCCAGGCCAAAACCCACTCAGTGTATAGATGTGATATCAAGACTGAAGAGCTTGATGAAAGTGTGGACTGAATGCCATGTGGCTGCCTCACAGACATCTGAAGTAGAGACCTTTCTGAGGGCTGCGAAGGAGGCTGCCACCACTCTGGTAGAATGACCCTCAATCGGACCTGATAGGGGTTTGTTGTGCTTTTGGCAGCAGAATGTGATGCAGTGAACCAGCCACCTAGAGAGGGTCTGCTTGGAAACTGGGCTGCCCAAGGAATGTGGGGCGAAGGAAACAAACAACTGATTGGACGACCTGGTCCCCTTGGTCCTGGCCAAGTAAAAACGAAACGTACAATGAACGGCCAGTGTGTGGAGAAGCGCCTCCCCCCGATTGGAGTACTCTGTAGTAAACTGGGAGTTGAACATCCTGGTTCAGTGTCATTTCCAACACAACTTTAGGGAGAAACTCAAGATTGGTACGCAAAGCTACCCTGTCTTTGTGAAAAATCAAATAAGGCTTTTTGCATATCAGGGCCTGCAGCTCGGAAATCCTTCGAGTGGAAGTAACGGCAACTAAAAATAACGTTGTCCAAGAAAGAAAATGCAGCTTGCAATCCGCAGCTGGTTCAAAAGGCGGGAGGGTGAGCTTCTCCAGGACAAACAGAAGGTCCCAAGGGGGGACAGGGTCCCTAATAGGAGGCTTTATGTTAAGGATGCCTCTGAGGAAGGCACGGGTAACCTCCAATTGAGCCACTGTTCTGCCCTGGACAGGAGCATGGTAGGCAGAAAGAGTGGCCAGGTTTATTTTTTTGGACGAGCAACTCAGCCATGAGTCCGACAGGGATAATAGGTATTCCAGCAAAGTGTTAACTGGACAGGCCAGAAGATCTATGTGGCGCACTGTAGCCCAGAGGCAGAACCATTTCCACTTCAATACATACGTGGCTCTCACGGAGGGCTTCCTCACCTCCACCAGGACTTTGGCTATATTGTCCGACACCCCAAATCGAAGCTTGGCTAAGTCTTGAGGAGCCAAGCATGAAGGTGAAGTGATCACAAGTTCGGGTGAACAAGAGCCCCATTGTCCTGAGAGAGTAAATGAGTTGTGAGAGGAAGTGAAACTGGTAATGTCACTGCCAGTTGCTGCAGCAAAGGATACCAAATCTGACGAGGCCACAGCAGCGCTATGAGGATCATGGCAGTTCCCCCCACTTGTGCTTTGAAAAGGACTCTCTGAATGAGCGGAAATGGAGGAAAGGCATAAAGAAATCTCCCCTTCCAGGAGAGGGACAATGCATCTTGCCAGAAAACATCAGGCTCTGGATCTAGCGAGCAAAAACTGGGCAGTTCTGTGTTGGTGGAGGATGCGAAGAGGTCCAACTCTGGTGTCCCCCATTTGGTGAAAAGGTCGTCTGCCACTGATTGCAGAAGCAACCACTCGTGTACTCATGACTTTGTCCTGCTGAGGGTATCTGCGAGCGTGTTTTGAGCGCCTGGAATGTGCACCTCTGTGATGGTCAACTGATGAGCAATGGCCCATTCCCACACTCTCATGGCCTCCCTGCACAGGGGGTAGGAGTGCGTGTCTCCCTGTTTGTTGAGGTAGAAGTCCACCGATGTGTTGTCTATCTGGGCCAGAAGGTGAACGGGCGTGACTGAAGTTTCCAGGGCTTGGAGAGCATAGAGAATTGCTCTCATCTCCAGCACACTGATGTGGAGAGATTCCTCGATTGGAGACCAAGACACCTGCATCTTGTGTGCTCCTAGGTGCGCCCCCATCCTGAATTTGAAGCATCTGTAGTCAGGACCTGTCCGGGAGCTTCCTTCTGGAAGGGAATCCCCTCCTGCAAGGCAGGGGACGTTGCCCACCAGAGGAGTTCCTTGCAGACCGGCTCCATTATGGAGATAGGTAAGTCCAGGTCATCCCACCTCTGGTCCCATTGCACTCGAAGATTCCATGGGATGGTCCTCATCCAGAGCCTTGCAAAGGGGACGGTGACTAGCAGCCGCCATCTGACCCGGCTGCCATAGAAGCAATCTGGCTGGGATGGTGGAGACAGAATAAATCTGCCTGGTTAGCGCCTGAATGCGCTGTGCCCGGTCTAGAGGTAGGAAGGCCCGACCCTGAACAGTGTTTAGGAGTGCCTTGATGAACAGAAGGATTTGTACGGCGCTGAGTGATGACTTGGCTGGGTTGATGGTAATCCCCAGGCTCCGGAACATGTTACAGGTGTCCCTGATGGCAGCCTGGAGCTGGGCGCTGGAGTGTGCTAGGAGTAGCCAGTCATCCAGGTATGGGAACATGTTGTGACCCATCCTGCGAAATGCTGCGGCGACCACCGCCAGGCACTTCGTAGTCACCCTTGGTGCCAAAGAGAGGCCAAAGGGCAGGGCCCTGAACTGGAACTGTTCTCCCTAAAATACGAACCGAAGATATTTTCGATGACCTTCGGCTATAAGAATGTGGAGACAGGCGTCCTGCATATCCAGGGATGCAAGTCAGTCTCCTTGACACAACATAAGAATCAGGTTGTGTAATGTGACCATCCTGAAACGTTTGTATGCAACTAAGTTCAGGTTGCTGAGGTCGAGGATCAGTCTCAGGTCTCCTGACTTCTTCGCGACCAGGAAGAAATGTGAATAGAACCCGGTGCCTCTCTCCTGTGGAGGAACGGGCTCTATGGCGTTTTTGGACAGCAGTGCCTGAATCTCCTGCCAGATGAGGACTGCGTGACCCGCTGAGTGACGGGATGGTGGTGGGGGCCTGTCCAGAGGGGTGCACACGAACTCTATAGAGTGCCCGTGTTCTATAAGCTCGTGAACCCACTGGTCGGAGGTCACTTGTCTCCAGGCTTCTGGATAAAGAAAGAAGCGACCTCCCACCTTCCCTCCCAATGGAACGTCAGAGAGAGGTGAGTCTAGCTGGAAGACATGCTGTTGGAGGGGGAGGAAAAGCGGCTTGGGCAGACTTAGCCTGTCGAGAGGTGGTGGTCGAGGATCCCCTAGGACCACCACGTTGACGAATGCCACCTCGCTGAGCGTGGGGTTGCTGAAAGCGAAGTTGCTGAGGCTGCTGTCCCCACTGCCATGAAAGCGAGACCTCCAAAACTGTCTCTGCTTCGGGCGATACATAGACTGCACAGTACGGACGGCCTCACCGGAGTCCTGTAATCTGTTGATAATTCGCTCTGTTTCGTCACCGAAGAGAACGGAGCCCTTAAAGGGCACGTCTAGGATGTTGGACTGAACATCCGGTGCAAACCCTGAAACCCGGAGCCTGGAATAGCGCCAAAGACAAATGCCCATAGCCGCTGCCCTAGCTGAGGTGTCCGCAGAGTCGTAGGCAGACCTGTAACACATGCGTGCCCACGTCTGACCCTATTTGGAGGAGTTTTGCAAGTTCTGCCTTTTGAGGGTCGTCAGGAACTCCTTGCAATATGTCCAGACCTTGTTCCCAGAGGGCATTTTGGAACTGGACCATGTGTGTCAGGAAGTTTAAACTCCTGATGCTGCAGGTAGCAGGCGCGTACATATTCCTGCCCGTGGAATCCAGCTGCTTGGACTCCCTGTCTGGAGGCTGGGTGCTCAGATGTTTAGTCCTCTGCGAATGATTGTGAGCTACTGATATAACCACCAAGTCAGCGGTAGGTTGCACAGCCAAAAAGGGGAGTTCCTTAGGTGCCCGGTACAGCCGGTCCACTTTCCTCGGGATGGCAGTGGATAAGTGAGGGCGTCGCCAGGTGACCTGCGCGATGTCCTCAAAAGTGTCCACCATGAGAGGGATAACAACAGGCTTGGGGTCTTTTTGCCTGAGGTACTTGGCAAGCCTCATGTGTTCAGGATCCAAGTCCTCCATATCCCATCCCATGTTGGCTTGTATATGTCTCATAACCTCCATGAATGACAGGTCGTCCGGAGGTAATTTTGGCAGGTCTTCTGGTTTGCCCGACGGAAGGTCTTCATAGGAAGTCACAGAGGAGTCCGATGTGTGGTAAGAGTCAGTGGAAGAGACTGATGGAGATCTGCGTCTCCTACGCTTGTGTCTGCACTGGTCAGAGGGGCTAGAGGTACTAGAGCTCTAGGAGCAGGACCTACGACCCCTTCTCTTTTCCGTCTATTTCCGAGGTCTCGCTGGAGACAGATGTTTTCCCCTATCCTCATCCGAGCAGGGCTGAGGAGGTACTTCTTCAATGGGCGGAATCTCCTCAGTAGGGATCGGTACTGGGTCAGGATCGGCCAGGGTGACTGGTGTAGGCGCGACCGGAAGATATCCAGCCTAATAGGTTCCCACCAATGTGAGAATAAGTCCTTGACCTGACTGAGGCTGAGCATAGGAGAACCAGGCGCCGGGTCCGGCGCCGGGTCTGGAGCTCCGGTGTCGGTACCAACGTCAGTCCTGTCCGGTGTCAGCGGTCGGACTGGGGGAGACACCACGGTCACCTGGGTGTCAGGGCCATGGTCGGAACCCGAAGAGACGCCACAGACTGGCGTCTGATCATCCTGCATTGGTAAGTCTTCCCTGGCATCGGATCGCAGAGAAGACACCAGTGGCGATGGAGACTTGGCCGGAGGAGGAAGCAAAGGTGCCTTGGGAGTGCTGTCAGCAGGCTTGCGTCGGTGGGGCTCTGACACAGGCTTCGCGGGTATGTCTGGAGGACGCTTGTCTGATGACGGGAACGGACACTTGTCGGCATGTTTGGCAGGAGGGAGGAAGACCTCCTTGCCGACGGGCCCAAAGTTTTTGCCTTCTCCCAGGGGCCAGCGCTGCATACAGAGGCCGACCAGGGGAGTAGAGTGTGACTTACCTGGGTCGGACAAGCAGTCCGACGATGCTGAAGGAGGCTTGATCTTCAGGGGTTGAAGGGTAGCAAAATGCCCTGAAGATTTCTCCTTAGTAGCAGGGCCTTGACCGCTGTAAGGCGGGCATCGTGGCCTGACGACCCCGATCCGGAGGCGGTGTGGGATCCAGAAGATTTCGATCTGGAGGAGGACCTCTCCCTATCTCTGTTCCGCTCTCTGCGTTTGTCCTTAGGCTTTGGAGTATGGTGTTTCCCTGAAGATTTGTGGGAATGTCGGGGATAATTCCCTTCAGAGGACGAATCCCTCTGCATAGCCGCGAGTTGCTGCTGGGCCAGAAAAGCCTGGAGGGACTTTTGTTGCCGGATGCGGGTCCGACTATTGAAAGCCTGACAGTGGGAGTGTTACGCCTGGGTTATGCCCTGTATCGTCCCACGTACACCTCACACTGTATTCCTGGTCTATCGTACTGTGATACTACTATTTTGCACTAACATATAGATTTAGGCACCCATCATATGACCATGAGTGCCAGGAATGTGCTTTGCTGCTAATGTTTGCTAATGTTTACATCCTTTCATAGGATTAGAACATGCATGACTATTATACCTCACTATAATGCACTATGTTTTTTTACATATATTCCATATGTAATCTACCTAATCACTGATAAGATGACTCTGAGGGATCATCAGCGATTATTGTATACTTATATTCTCATATAATTATATGTAGTGTGTGTTTTACACTCAGGCAGATATGCCACGTGTAACAGAGCCCTGTCAGCACTTCTCTTTGTCTCTTTAGAGAGAAATTCTTTGTTATGTCTTATATTATACATAAGCAAGAAATGCTACGTGTAATTTGAACCCATCAGCGTTTCTTTTGTCCAAGCTATAATGCTAATGGAAGCATATTCTGTCTCATATGATATTCATTAGTAATTCTGTCTCCCAAGTCATTATCCAATATATAATGTTTCTCATATCCGTAACTATGTTGTAATCTGTTGCTATACTGTTATCTGTAGTATTTAGCCTTCTGTAACCTAGTTTTACACGTAGAGAGAACGAGATCAGAGAGAGAATGAGATCTTGCAGAGCCTGAGCTCTTTAGCAATTCTGGAGATTATGTACAATCTTCAGGAGAGTGGTGAGAAACCCATCTCCTTTGTGATTTTCTCTGTTACATGCTTGGCGTAAGCAGTATAATAAACTTTATTAGTACTCCCTGCTTGTTTACGAATGTTTCTTGGCAGACTCTGAAGACACAAGAATTAGTATTGTTATTTATTCTACTATCTGAGAGATTGTTTACGTAACAGGGGCAGGACAGAGCATCGTGGTCCGGGCCCAGGCAAAAAACTCAGGCCACGTATCCGTGTTTGGAAGGGATTTGTCTACCACAGGCGCACTTACTCGTGTGCCTGGATGGGGTAGTCGACATGCAGAAGCTGGTAGGAAAGAAAAACGTCAAAAGAGATGACTGGAGTAAAAAAAGTCGAAATAGCAAAACTGGCAAGAGAGGGCCGTGAAGTTAATGTTCATGCGTCAACAGCAGGGAAAGAACTGGAGCACGCTGGGGACTGCCTCCCCTTATATACCACGTGGGACGTCGGGGGCGGGGCCGATGTCAGGGAGGGTGGTCCCCGCTAGCTACTACTGGAAAAGTTTGCTGTGGGGTCCTGCCGCCAGCTGGCGCCAGTCCTATATGTGTTGCCTGCTGCAAGAGCTTCCTCTCGGAAGTAAGATCATTTGGTTGCGCAACCAGACAAACAAGAGACAGAAAGGGAGAGGATAGAACAGATCCTTGCATTTAACTCTTTCTACATTAACAAATGGGACAGGGCCTTAGCCGTATTCAACCCTGTCACTGCTAGGTAGGGGTATACAGGCACTAGACCAGCAGAAACTGGCATAGGGTATCCAGACATAGGTTCTGTGGGTGTAGGTTGTGGCAGGACAGGCACCAGACCCACCGGAGTGGGTGGTGGGAGGACAGGCGACAGGCCCACAGGTGCCGGCTGAGGAGGCGGGGATGGTGTGAGGCCTGCAGACTGCGGCAGAGGGAAGATGGGTGCAGGTCCCCTGCGTGCATTGGCCGAAGCCACACCGGAGAGGTGTCCACAGGTGCCAGCTGTGGGGAGACAGGCACTGTAGTGCAGGGTGAAGACTGAGGCGAAATCGGGCTCTGGGAGGTGCTGGTGTCCTGCAGCGCCTGCATAGGAGGAGAACGGCATCAGTAGTGTATGTGTCAGGGGAGGGCGGCAGCTGGGAGAATGGCCCTAGCTGCACCCACGCTGGTTGAAAAGACTCTGGCCGAGCCGCCTGACTGTAAGCCCATGGAGAATAAGGGCTGGGGGGGCAGGATACAGATTACCCTGAGCAGGAGGCAGACTGGGCTCAGTTCCAGTCCTTGTCCCTTTGCTTATGGTTCCCAGTAGATTTGTCCACGGACTTCGAAGATGAAGACCGCAAGGACTGGGCAGGGGTCACGGAGGAGCTCCTGGCTTGCAGCTCTCATTTCATCGAGGCAACCTTCTGCTTAAGGAGGTGATTCTCCAGGACCTTCTGGTGATGTCTTCAGGTGGCCGGGTTGAACTTCTGGCAGGCCTCGCAGCTTGGACATCATGGTCTGGGCCTACGCACAAGACGCAGGCAGAATGGCCTTCCTTTTCCGAGATCTGTTTGCCGCAGGCACACTTCGTGGAGCAGTCAGAAGATGAGGAACATTTTGAAGACAAACCGTCCGGTAAGAACATTGAAGTTTCGATGTTAAATTGAATTAAAATTGAAAAAATAATGCATGGTTAACATGGGAAAATGGCGGTCAACTGTAGCTGGGGCAGCATCAGCGGTCCAACATGCGCTGGTCAATAGCAGGAAAGAACTAAGGAGTGTGTGGGGGCCGCCTGCCTTTATAGGATTAGCTAATGTCAGGCACTGACCTTAGAGGTGGGTGGCCCACTGTGGTAGACTGCTAGTTAGAAAGATTTCAGTATGGTCCTAGCATATGGTGGCTTAGTCCTATGATGGCCTGTTGCAAGCAATACCCTCGAAGTAAGATCTATAGCTGCCAGGCGCCAGGATCACGTGGAAACCTTTCTAGCTAGCAGTCTACCAGGGGGCCACTCGCCCACTCCGACGTCATGCGCCAATATCACCCTATCCTAGAAGAGTGGGCTGCACCCCACATCCTCCTCAGCTTTCCCGCCAGAGACCATAGCAACCAGCCTCCTGCTGAGGAACTGAAGAAGGAGTTGAAGGTTCCCAGCAAAATTTAAATAAGAAAGGGGTAACAGTAAAGGAGAAGGTCCCCCGATAAGGAGAAAGGGGGTAGACACAGAAGACCAAGAGGTCTAGGGGGAAGGAGGGAGGGAGGGACGGTATAGCCTACTGCAAGAGTTCCCCTCGAAGAGCTATGGTTATATAAGTTCTTACATAACTGTACTATTACTTCAAGGGTATTTCTGGCAGCAGGCCACACCTATGAACGGGTCCCAGTCAGTTCTACCAGAAGACAGTGCAGTCTGGGTGGTTGGAAAGCTGCAGCCTAAGAAAGTAGGCCCTGTAGAACAGCTAGGCCAAAGTTGGCCCTATACCTAGAGGTATTGTCTTGGCCATAGTGCTTAATAAAGGTGTGGACAGTATTCCAAGTGGCAGCAGCACAGACCTCTGCAGCCGAAACATTCCTGAAACAGGAATGACCGCGAACACCAGGAAGATCTTTACCATACTTACTGTAATAAAAAGTAATGCAGTTGGCCAACCATTTGGACAAGCACTGTTTAGACATAGGAATGCCCTCTTTCCCGGGGCCGAAAGAAACAAACAACTGAGAGGACTTCCTACAGTCCTTCGTATGGTGTGTATAGTAATGCAGAATTCTATGCACATCTAAAGTGTGGAGCAATGCTTCCCCTGGACTGGCATTCTCTGGGTAATAAACAGGCAAAGTGGATTGATTTAAAGTAAACAGAGACGCCACCTTAGAAAGAAACTTAGGGTCAGTACGCAAAGACACTCCATCTTTGTGGAAAACCAAATAAGGCTGCTCACGCATGAGAGCCTGATGTTCTGAAATTCTTTGAGCATAAGTAATAGCAACTAAAAATAATGCTTTCCATGACAGAAAGCATAGCTCGCATGTCGCAGCCGGCTCAAAAGGAGCCAAAGTAAGTTTCTCTAACACAAAATTTAAGTCCCAAGGCGGGACTGGACTGTGGATAGGAGGCTTCAAGTGAAAACTGCCTCTCAGAAATATACGCGACACCTCCAGCTGTACCACTGTACAGTCATCAACAGGCACATGGAAGGCAGAAATGCCAGACATGTGTACTTTAAGAGAGAAGTACTTCAGACCGGAGTCTGAAAGGGACAGCAAGGACTCCAGAATTTGTGTCACTGGACAAGTGAAGGGGTCTAGTTGATGTGAAGCAGCCCACAGAGCAAAACATTTCCACTTCATTGAATAAGTGGTCCTAGTGGAAGGCTTCCTAGTTGCCACCAAGACATTAGCCACCTTAGGGGATACCCCAAATCTAACCATGGCTATGTCTTCAGGAGCCAGGCGTGATGATGAAGGGATGTGAGGTCCGGATGGACCAGGGTGCTCCGCTCCTGGGAAAGCAAGTCGATTCACAAGGGCAGGGGCCCTGGAGGTTCCACTGTCAACTGTTGCAGTAAAGGGAACCAGATCTGAAGAGGCCAAAAGGGGGCAATGAGGATCATTGTGGCCTCTTCCATCTGAAGCTTGATCAGAACCCTCTGGAGCAGAGAAAAAGGGGGGAAATGCGTACCGAAACCTCCCTTTCCAAGAGACGGACAACGCATCTCGCCAGAAAATGCCAGGCCCTGGATCGAGTGAGCAAAAAAGCAGCAGTTCTGCATTAAGTTGGGATGCAAAACGTAATACTCTAGATGACCCCATCTGTTGAACAGGTCTTCTACGACCGAGGTTAGCAGCTCCCACTCATGCATCTTGGACTACGACCAGCTTAGCTGGTTTGCCAGGACATCTTGGGACAGCTGGAACATGGACGGCTGACAGTTCTAGACTGTGTTCTAGAGCCCAATACTAGACTCTGATGGTTTCCCAGCATAGGGGGTATGAGTGAGTGCCCCCCTGCTTGTTGATGTAGTGGACTACACTAATGTTGTCCATCTGTACTAACAGCAGGCCCGGGTATAGCTGCATCTGTAAGGCTTGCAAAGCATAAAGAACTGCCCGCTTCTCCAGGATGTTGATGTGGAGATTCCATCTTGGACCATATCCCTTGTGTTTGATGGGGTCCCAGATGAGACCCCCCAACCCAACATTGAGGCATCTGTGGTGAGAATTTGCTGAGCGGTGGGAATGAAGAAAGAAACTCCTCTTAGCAGATTATGGGTTCCCTCCAGCAAAGTAGAACCTTTTTGACTGGAGAGGAGACCAGGACCTGCTGTTCCAGGTCATTAGTACGCTGATCCCGCTGGACCCTCAACGTCCATTGGGGAATCCTCATGTACAGCCTGGTTAGAGACACTGTGACTATAGTTGCAGCCATCAGGCCCAAGAGCCGGAGAAAGGTTCTGGCAGAGATATACCTGCTGTTGTACAGCAGGCGGGCGTGAGCCATCAGGCAGTCTGCCCTGTCCTGTGGCTAGAAGGCCATACCCTGTGCCGTATCCAGGATCACCGCTATGTGCTGGGGGCGCTGACAAGGGGTCAGAACTGACCTGGGCAGGTTGATCGTGATCCCCAGGTCCTGGAACAGGTGAGTGTTACATTCCAGAGTCTGCAACAGGTGTTGCCTGGACGGGGCTGTGTGAAGCCAGTCATCTAGATAGGGAAAGACAGAGTCCCTCCCACTTGAGGGCTGCTACCACTACTGCCAGGCATTTGGTAAACACCTGAGGGGCCAAGGAGAAGCCAAAGGGTAAGGCCCAGAACTGAAAATGTGCTCCCGGAAAATGAAATCTTAGGTACTGTCCATGGGAGGCATGTACCTGGATATGCAGGTATGCATCGTTCATGCCGAGAGGGCATATCCAATCTCCCTGGTACACAAGGAGAAGCAGACCCTGAAGAGTCATCATCCAGAATTTCTTGTACAGAATGAATAGGTTTAACACCCAAATGTCTAGGATGGGCCTGAGATTCCCTGTGCTTCTGGGGGATAGGAAAAAAGAGAGTAGAATCCCCTGCCTTGTTGGGTCTCTGGGACAGGTTCTATGGCCCTTTTGTGTAGTAAGGAGCGAATCTCCTCCCAGAGCACTGGAATGTGGTCTAGTGAGTAAGAGGACTGAACTGGAAATTTTTCTAGAGGCCACTCTAGAAGCTACAGAGTGTGGCCGTTTTCTATGAGCTGCAGTACCCAGGCATCTCTGGTGATCTCCCACCACTTGTTAAGGTGCAGTGAGAAGCGACCCCCGACTACCACTTCCTGCATGGCTGGGGGGGGGGGGGAGAGTCAAGCTGAGGTCGCACTATCAGCCAGTGCCTCACCACCGCCTCAGGGGATTTCCTGCTGGTGGAGGAGGGGTTCGGTAGA
Organism: Neoceratodus forsteri; assembly: GCA_016271365.2. NCBI lineage: Eukaryota > Metazoa > Chordata > Ceratodontiformes > Ceratodontidae > Neoceratodus > Neoceratodus forsteri. The sequence goes on along the minus strand of CM028137.1, from coordinate 312,118,361 downwards.
GCCATGGTAGCTCTGTGCTTTCCCTGAGGCTTGGCACTGGGCTTGGGTCTATGGGCAGCACTTCAAAAGGGCTCTCGCTGACCTCTTCTAGGTTGGCTGGTGTGGTACATGGAGTGGACTGACTGCAGGGCATAGCCAGAAGTCTGCAGGTTCAAAGGTATGTCTTCCAAATCTTCCCCAAATGGTTTATACCCCTGAATGGGGCATTCAGGATGGATTGTTGAACATTCAGGGCAAAGCCTGACACCCTTAAGCAGGAATGATGTCATAGGCAGATTCCAGCTGTGGATGCCTGGGCCGAAGCATCCATGGCGTCGTAGGTCGAACAAAGCAGGTGCTTGCCAACGTCGTCCCAGACTGAATGCTTTGGAGCTGCTGTTGCCATTGGGGTGCTCTGGGAGGGCGCTAGCTGCTTCCTTAGCCTGAGCGCAGAGCTGGTTCTGAAACAGGACCATGTGTGCAGTGTAATTCAGGACCCTTATGGTCAAAGTGGCAGAGGCATAAATTCACTTGCCAATGAGTTTCAGCCTCTGGGACTCCTCATCTGGAGGGCGGGAACTGTGGTCTAGTGAGTAAGAGGACTGAACTGGAAATTTTTCTGGAGGCCACTCTAGAAGCTCCAGAATGTGGCCATTTTCTATGAGCTGCAGTACCCAGGCATCTCTGGTGATCTCCCTCCACTTGTTAAGGTGCAGGGAGAAGTGACCTCAGACTACCACTTCCTGCATGGCTTGGGGGAGGGCGGGAAGGAGTCAAGCTGAGATAGCACCATAGGCCAGTGCCTCACCACCGCCTCAGGGGATTTTCTGGCGGTGGAGGAGAGGTTAGGTAGAGCAATGGTAGCTCTGTGCTTTTCCTGGGGCTTGGCACTGGGCTTGGGTCTATGAGCAGCACATCAGAAGGGCACTCGCTGACCACTTCTAGGCTGGCTGGTGTGGTACATGGAGTGGACTGGCCACAGGGCTCAGCCAGAAGCCTGCAGGTTCAAAAGTATGTCCTGCACAGCTTCCCCAAACAGTTTATACCCCTGAATGGGGCATTCTGGATGGATTGCTGAACATTCAGGGAAAAGCCTGACACCCTTAACCAGGAATGACGTCATAGGTAGATGCCAGCTGCGACTGCCTGGGCCGAGGCATCCATGGCGTCGCAGGTAGAACAAAGCAGCTGTTTGCCAATGTCAGCCCAGACTGAATGCTCTGGAGCAGCTGTTGCCATTGGTGGTCCTCTGGGAGGGCGTTAGCTGCTTCCTTAGCCTGAGTCCACAGCTGGTTCTGAAACAGGATCATGTGTGCAGTGTAATAAAGGACCCTTATGGTCAAAGTGACAGAGGCATAAATTCGCTTGCCAATGAGTTTCAGTCTCTGAGACTCCTTATCTGGAGGGAGGGAACTGAGGTGTTTTGGCCTCCTGGTATGGTCGTGGGCAGCGTTAATTTACTTATTTTATTTGTTTTTTTTGGTAACCAGGTAGGTGCACTAAACATAGAAAAATGCCTATTTTCAAGCACGACCCGGAAGGTTACAACAGGGTGAAATACAATACGAAACAATAGTGACAGAACAAAACAATAATCAGGTAGTTAAATACAATAAAATGCAAGAAAAAATGCCTATATACAGGCACGACCCTGGAGGTTACAACATGGTGAAATACAACACAAGACAACCATAGTGGTAGCACAAAACAATAATCAGGTAGTTGAATACCATACAATGCAAGATAAGAGTCAGTACAAAATGATATTGACACTGAAGATTGCATGCTACAAAATTAGATTAGACGTTGAAGATAGTACTCTAAGTTCAGGGAGATATGGAGCAAGTGCTAACTAAGCTTGGAAAGCAAACGCAACGAACAATTAAAACAAGTGCTGTCATTACAATTGGTTTAAGATGGTACAATAGCGATAGCCCAGCAGTCAACAAGGCATAGGTATATGCATGAGGGAGGAAGTAGAGAGGAGAGGGCGGTAGTAAGCAGAGGAGAGTGGCAGAGGTGGATAGGGTGGAGATAATCGAAGAAGCGGAAAGGTGAGACAAGAGTAGACAGACGAAATACGAGGGAAGAGTGGAAGCTTAAGGTGGATTAAAGCATGTGCGGGCGGCAAGCTTAGTGAGATATTTAATGACCACCGAGTCCACCTGAGGTTGCTCAGCAAAGATGGGCTTCCCCGTAGAAGCCTAGTATAGTTTATCTGCCTTGCAAGGTATGGCGGGGACCAAGTTGGGGCGGTGCCAGGCTGCCTGGGTGGCATCCTCAAAAGGTTCAATTAATGGACGAATGACCAGAGGAGGGGCACCTGGCAACCTAAGATTGGTGGTCAGACGGCACCGGATAGGGCCCTGCTCCCCGGTCTTTAATCCCATGGCCGCTTACAGTAGTCTCAATACTGAGGCAAAGGAAAGGTTATCCAGGGGGGACCGCAGGAAATACCTTGGGGTCTCCTCACCAATGAATGACACCATTGAAGTGGAGTGGGAGGGGTGGCACCTCCTTTATCTCCAATATCACCCTCATCCTCATTAGCCGGAGGAACAATGTGGGGTACCCGATCCTAGAGTGCCAGCCGTGGCCCCTGCAGAGGAGGGGGCATGGGGGTAGGCGCCGTAGGGCCTTGCAGCACTGGCCCTTGTGGGGAAGCAAGCCGAGCTTGCATGAAATCCCACTATGAGTGGAGTATAACTTGAAAATCCACTGTGACTGGTGAAGGGACCCCTAGTGGTGCCGGCAGAGGGGCCGTGGAGGGCAGCCGAGCAGGCTGAAGCCTGTAAGGTGTCTCCCCTGCCTGGGTCATCGTCAGAGAGGGAGAGGATGACCAAGGAACAGGCCCAGGCGACACCAGGGAAGGCTGGGACCCTAAACATGAAGTCATAACCAATGGAACGGCCAAGGATTGCACCAAGGAAGACAAGAGAGAGCACCTGGAAGCGCCAATCCCACACCGGTCAAAGCTGACCTGGCGCAGCCACCAATCTGAAGGCCTGAGAAAAATAGGGTCTGGAACAGAAGTGGATGAGACATCGGTGGGGCACTGGGGCCCAAAGAACTGATACCCGCCAAGGTAAGATTAGCAGGAGGAGCTGCCAACGGTAGCCCTGTAGGGGAGAGGGCATGCAAGGCAGAGGAGGCTGCTCCCAAAGAGGAGGAGAGCCCCACGACGGCTGCCGCGCTTCCGTTAAAGTTTTAACTCCCCCCGTGTGCCTCTGGGCCCTCCTTTTTCCATTTTTATGCTCACAGGAGCCGGAGCACACAGAGAGACCCTGCAGGAGCCTCCAAAGCAGCTTTTAAATACTGAGTACTGCAGCGCTCACATAAGAGTGTCAGCGAAACCACCAGCTTGCACACTTGAGCTGCGCATCGATCAGCAAACTGCCTAATAAGCGGTTTCAATTTTACCTCACTCCTCCAGTCCACACTTGGTTTCTGACCTCCAGAGTCCAGTGAAGCAAAAGGAGGAACAAAAATGGGACCTGGGACTAGCAGAAGGGCCGAGAGGCACCAGGGGAGATAGCAAGGTAAGGGAGTTACAGTTTTTCGTTCAATTTCAACTGTTTTTTAGACTTCTGATCTCAAAATCTAATTGTGTCATAAATAGTGCAGGTTACAATTTAAAAACTCACTTCAAAAAAAAAAAAAAAAAAGGCTTTTTCAGTAGCACCTTGGACATCGTTCTGCTGTTTAAATACGGTTACACGTTCAGCATGATTCTCATGAAAAATGAAATGTTCCTGTAAATATATTTCCAATAAATTTCTTTCAGACTGCATACTCGGAGTAAAGTCTTTTTCTGAGTCTAATGATTTGTAGCCTGTTTTCCCATTCTACCATGTTTATGTTTTTATAGTTTCTGGTTGGAAAAAAATTGCTCCCCAGAAATTTTTAATGCATGAACTGGAGTGCTACTCAAATTTAATACACACCCTCTGTGTATGATGCTAGATAAACTTTTCTGCAGCATCATACGTCTCAGGAGTGTATTAAATTCTTGTAAGGCCCTCTAGCCCACACACTACTTTCTATAAAATGCATGCATCTCCCGATTTATCATACAGGAGTGACACATAGATGGACAGACAGACACAGACAGAATGCTCTGCCTTTTTCCCTCCTCTTATACATTCAGACAACCACATGTGCAGTTACAAAACCAACATACTCGCAGGCCAGTAAGATGTAAAAATACAGCCTGGCACATAAGCATCAGATACCTCTGGCAGTAAAAGGGTTAAAGCAGAAATAAACCTCAGTGATGCCAAAGAAACATTAAACTTGGCACAAAGGCTGTAGTTTCCACAGTGTTCTGAACTTTGCATATTCAGATTTGATGTGATGCCTGCCGTACAAAATTGGGGCCAGTGTCACACACCCTGAGTTGAATTGTACTGTCCCACATTTCAGTGACAAAATGCTGAGAGGTATGCGAAGGACCAGAAGCTAACATGCTTTTTAGGCACTCTAGTAATTCCCAGTATGGGTTATTTAGATGTAGAGTTTTCGAGCGGGCAATTTTTCAAAGGGGAATTAGGAAAACATTCTGATAAAAAAACAAGTTCAAAACCATCCAGCTTATATTTGCAGATGTAAGATGAAACAGAAATTGAAAAGACTGCTCACAGACAGCACAGTTCCATTTGGATTGTTGGCAATTACCAAGCAGCAGCTGATAAAACAGGGTAATCTGAGGCTCAGCTCCGACAACTAGTCTTCGCTTTGTGGATGCATACTACCCTGGCGCAGATCAGCTCGCATGGGGAAGGCCCGTGGGCGCAGCAGTTGGATTTCCGCTTGCGACGCCGGCAACCCGGGTTCAGGAACGGACCAGGGTCGCTGGAGGGCCAGCGGGAGAAGAGGGATGGAGCGTCCTATGGACTGCTCTCCTTCTCCGGGGGGAGGGTGGGGAAGTGCCCCGCGTGTGTGGGACCCCTGGCGGAAGCCGGGAGTCACACAGCTACCAGCGCTCAGTTCAGACAGGAGGCGGGGCGGACGCTGGACGTCATTGCACGGCCCCACCTCCCCCAGAAAAAACGGAAAATGAACAGCCGCCCTACATGAAGCCCTGCCACGGCTTCAATTAGCCCCTCAGGCCAGGGCCCTCCGACCTATCTGACGGTCTGCGGCATGCAGGGAGAGCGCCGCAGCCCCGCCGTGGGGGGAAAGCCACAGGGCTTCGGAAGGACCCAGTGGCCGATATGAGGGGTGGAAGTCGTGGCTCCATGACCGGGCTGAAAATACCGGGCGGCTAGCGGCTTGGGGGAGTAAAAAGAATATAGAATTAAAAAAAAAAAAAAAAAGAGCAGCTTGCATGGCCCTCCTCCCATTCCATGCAGTCTGATGCAAGGTAACCCCCATGCCAGCAGTCAAATTTGAGCGAGCCGCCTCACTCCCTCCATTTCCTCTCTGCTACCCCCTGGCGTAATGGCTGTTCCTTCCCTTGCACGTAACCCATGCAGTACCAGAAGCTCCGGCAAACAATCTTTCAAAATCCCATGGTGCCGCACCGTCTTTGGACAATGTGCATTCGCATACAGAGCTCCGCAGTGGCACAACTCCCTGCTTCCTGACATAACCAATGCTACTTTGATGGGCTCCCTTAAGAAAAAACTCCATCAGCATCTAATTTCACTGGCAACCTGTGACTGCTACCGCTAATTTGCCTTTACCTTGCTCCTACCATTTGCAATCTCTGTGATCTCTACTGATTAGTAAAATGTTACGCTTCATGTCCATTTCTTGGGCCCCCAATCAAGTTAACACTTTCATGGGCCTAAATTATTTATTTTCCCTCCTACCTCCCTCAACCTCCTCTTCCCTTTTTTGCTCCTCCGTCATTCCATACCTCCCTACCACCTTAATTACATCTGCATCATCACCCCACTACCTACACCACCTCTTCCTCCCTACTCTCCTCCCCCTTATTCCGCTTTGTCTACATAGCTGTTCTTCCCTTTCCCTCCCATCTAGCCCCATCCTAACCCCCACCTCTGCTTGCCTTCTCCTTCCCTGCACTTTCCTCCTCTCTCTCCGTCCCTCTCTACTGGTACGAGATCTTCCTTCTTTCTTTGACTCAAGCACAATCCAATTATCTGCCTATGTTGTTAGTTGTACAATTCTCCTTTTTAAACAAGCGTCCTCATGTTATGTTACCATTACCTAGTGAAACGTTAGCCTTTGCTTTGACTCTGCACCCTGTACATGCTTAGATTGTGTAACTATTGCTAGAATTTATGCCTGGAGACAGTTTTTAATTGTTTCTTACTGTAACTGTGGAACATATCTCTATTCTTGTTTGTGTCATACTTGACGTGGAACCTATGAAAGAGCTTTCTGCTCAAAGGTGTTAATCCAAGATCTCTTTCCCCTTCAACTCTTAACTTCAGGAGAGAAGCTGTCACCAGCGCAAGCACTGATGTGTCCCTCTGACTGGAGTCTGTCTTGACTGATGGGGATGGTGGCCGACATTAAACTTGTCTCCCATCCTGACTAATCACTATCCGCAGCACTGCATGCTGAACTTTGAGGTCTTTCTCCATCTGGTTGCTCCACGCCAGCACTATGACTCAGCTGCATGGGAAACTGGGGCGGGAAAGCGGGCTGATCTACCCTCCATCAGTGGCTGGTGGGATCCCCCAGCTCAACATTATACTAAACAGCATAAATAATTATAAGAGAGAGGGAGGTTTACTTGGATAATCACTGCACTGCAAGTGCACATTTATTTTCAGTGACTAAAAATCCCAAAATGGCACTGAGCTACAGATACGATATAAGAGTGTGTGTGTGCGCGCACACGCGCGCACTCTCTGGAGCACCCAACTCTGGGTGTCACATTATAGGAGACTATTTCAAGAAATACTTACCAAAAAAATTTAAGAACCAACGGTGCAATTCAGCCTTTTCTGCAACAGGAAACATTTAACAGATGACTGCCTTTCTTTTGTGAAGGTTTACCCTTGGAGAAAATCAGAATGTGTCTAAAGGCTACCAGATGAAGCAGCACAGGCTGCAGCTTCTAGAATGATATTCTTCTCTTCATAACAAACAGAAAAGAAAATGCTGACAGAGGATGACTCCTGACTTGCTCTGGTTTATGTCCTCTCAAACAGTAAGCCTGTCACAAAAGAAAGGCCATCATCTGTTAAATGCATCCTATCTGCAGGAGTACCCCAAGGTTTTATCCTGGGTCCCTTGTTATTCAGCATATTCCTGAACAATCTCCCTGCCTCCTGCCATGACAGAATGTTACTGTATGCAGATGATGCAGTAATCTTCACTTGCCACACTGACCCCATCTCCCTTCAGTCTCAACTACAGAAAAGTTTCACAGAAGTGGAAGACTGGTTTTGCTCACATAAACTCATCCTTAACCACAAAAAAACTAAAACAATGTTGTTTCATGGAACCTCCATGAGCTCATCATTAACAACCACGAAGGCGTCGCCCTTGAGCAGGTGGATATGTTTAAATATCTGGGCCTGACCCTTGACGGCTCCCTCTCGTATATCAAACACATTGACAATAACACTAAAACTGTGAACTCCCGCATAGGTCTACTATACAAGCATAAACATTGCCTAATGGCTGAAGCCTTGAACCTCGCTATCCAGAGCTCTGTTATCTCAACTATTGACTACGGGCTCGTTATCTATGGATACTGCACTCCGGCGCATAGCTGTACCCTTTAATAAGGCATGTAGACTCCTTATTTCAGCTGCCCGCCTTTCTCACACATGTGACATTTACAAGCAGGCTAACTGGCTCCAGCTATCCATCAGGCTAAAGCACCAGACCTGCATCCTAGCGAAGAAGACATCACTGGGCCTTATGCCCCCTGGAGTCCAATCAATATTGACCTCGCGGCATGTCCGCCGCCTAACTAGAAGATCGGACAGTCTAACCTTTACAATACTTCGCTGCTGGACCTCTCAAGCTCAGCATTCTTACCTTGTCAGAGCCTCCACCTGGTTCAACTTGCTACCTACTGAAATCTCCAACATTGCCACAACTGGTGCTTTTAAGTGTAAACTACATCAACACCTCGTGGCTAGTGCCTTGTGTTACTGCTTCTTATAATCCCCTCCAGGCATACTACCCTCAAGCATCCCTCCTCACTGCCTCAGCTCCTCCTCCTCTCCTACCCACCCATTACTAGGTATAGGATGAATCTGTCTCCTCTTCCTTTTCATCCCCACCATTCCTCCTCCCTTGCTATTTCCCACCTACCACATACCCAAAGCAATGTCCTCCTTATTTCTCCCCTCCTCCCTCTCTCTCGCTCCCATACCACCCCTTCACCACCACTCTTCTTTCTCTTTTCCCACTAACCCACTTCTAACAAAGCTTCACTGAGCCGCCTATGACTTGTACTGTATAATTAACTCGCAACACAATTCCTTGACAATGCCTTTGGCTGCTATTATTGTAACCTTACTTGTCTTTTTTTTTTGTAAGTTCCATTGTAATGATCATGTTATGTTTTGTACCTTATTGTCCTTATTGCCTTGACGTGGAACCTTGTAAAAGAGCCCTCGGCTCAAAGGTGTCATCCGAAATACAAATATATAAAATAAAAATAAATAAATCTGGAGAGAAGGCTGCACTGCACTGCTTGTTCCTTAACTTGTTTGGTGTAACTTTCCATAGGTCGAGCTTGGACGCTGGGAGGGGAGGGTGGCAGGATGATAAGCAGGCTGAGCATGATGAAGCTCAGTTGGCTGCTGCATGGCATCTTGTTGGTGAAAGGATGCAGCTGCATTATGGTCAGTGCAGCTACCTGCTTTGATCTACACAAAGTTTCTGCCCATCAGCAAGGCACAGCACCGTCGCTGTAAGCCTGTTCCCGGTGTGGCTGTCAGTGGCGAGCCTCCTGCAGCCTGAGCTGTATTGGACGCTACACTGCCACACTACTGCAGCCTCTACTCTCCCGAGCAGTCACAACATGTTTGCTTCGCGCATACGTGCGCCAAGCAAACATTAAAATGTCATATACTACCTACCAATAAATTCTGACATCATGGATGATCCCAAACTGCAAGAACTCCTGCCAGATGATGTTCCTGAAACAGTGACACAATAAGCTAATGAAAAAATAAAAAGAAGCAACCATGAGTACAAGGCACCTCACTCTAACGGTAGAATAGGTTGAGGCCATAACACTCAAAAAACAACAGCTTGGTCACTGGAAGTATTCACCGATTGGGCAGAAAAGAAAGGGCTACAAATAGACTGGCATACCATCCCAATCAAAACCCTTAACAGCATACTTGGAGACTTCTATGCTGAAGTCTGAGACGCAAACAGAAAAGAGTACTTCACTGCTAGCTACTCTACACTATGAGCAAGACTAAAGCGGCTTTTGAACTTTCCCACTATAGGTCGCAACAGTAAAGTGATTTAGTACACTTTCTGGACTGAAGGTATCACTTTGGGATATGGTACCATAAGTCCAAGATAGTACCTCAGTGTAAGTTTTAATATTTATTTTCCAGACGTAAAGTGTACTGTCATTATGTCTATTATGTATGTTCTCCTAGATTGTAAGTGATTGTACCTATTTTATATTCTTACTGAAGTGTCCTGATGTTATCTATGTACTATCTCTGTTGTACTCTCCCGGGTCGTGCCTGAAAATAGGCAGGACTGTTGCCTAGTGCACTTAACCGGTTACCAAAAGCTAATAAATAAATCAATAAATTTTGGCCCCAACAAGGTGGCCACCTGATCCCTTCCATTTCCAACTGCTGAACACGCCCCCACACTATGATATCCAGCAAGGAAAACTCAAGGGCAAGCCCCATTGAAATGAACGGGACTGATTTTTACATGCTGTTTAATACAATATGATGGCGATTTTGAGATTAATAAGGGCCACTGATCGACTAACAAGGCCCTTGTTAGTCGATCAGTGGCCCTTATTAGTCTGCAAGTTGTCATCATATTTTATTAACCAGCACATAAAAATCAGCCCCATTTATTTCAAAGGGGCTTGCCCTCGCACTCTCCCTTACTGGACATCACAGCAAGGGGGCCTGTTCAGCAATCGGGACGTGCAAGGGATCGGCTGACCACCTTTACCTCTTTAAAATGGCTGGAAAATAAATATTAAAACTTACTCTGAGGGACTATCGTGGACTTAAGGTACCATATCCCAAAAGTGGTACCTTAAGCTCACGAAATCACTTTAATTTGACTGGAGAGCCGATGCCTACACCATTGAACAACATCCTTGTTTCGGTACTGAAAAAATACCACAAAGCCCCAAACGATTAAGTGAGTTACCACCCAGCGCTCACTCCCAGTGACCTAGAGAAGCTTTGCAACTCTGAAGCGCTATCTCTCCCCTTACCACGGCCAGACTTGTGCAATGAGTCTGGGTATGTATCCAGCTCAACTTTGGCCACTGTGGCAGGGAGTGCCTCCATGAACTGAAACCCAGCTCAGCCATTGTAAAGGAAGATGAAAGCGGCTGCAAATAGGACACGCTCGTTTTTAACAAGTGCACAAAAAAAAAAACAACAGCTACTCCAAAAAAATAAATAAAGCTGAAAACAGAAGGTTTATGTATGAACTACCTGGCAATTCTTACCGTCTTGTAATGAGCTGTCAGAAATACATTTTTAAACTTTCTGCAGATGCTCTTTCAGCCTACTGTCACCCCAAGCCCCTTCTACAGCATTTCCTAGACACAGTTCCCATTTGGTACTCAAAAGAACCAATGGTGATAGATTATCTCTAAACTATGATGCCACAATTAAGCAAGGAAGCTGATAGCTCTGCAAGAAATATTGATCATTCACAGAGATCAACAGCAGTGCAGCTCTTCTCACAGGCTGGGCTTGAAGCCAGACAGATCATGGCCATCCCTGGCCACAAATGTGAAGCCAGCCTTCGCAGCTACGGGGCAGCAATACCACAGGACAGAACAACATGGAGTGAAATCCTGTCAGGGGTCAAAACTACTACAAAAACAGAACATGATGAAAAATCATGTTGTTCCACAGATCCACCCACAATGACATTCCACAGCCTTTCACTTCTGAACAACTGCTCATTTGCTGGGGCCGAAATTTCCAGAAATAAGATCTTTTTTTTGTTTTGTCCAACCCACAACAGAAGTGAAGCACGTGGTTTAAACCATTTTGTTATTGACTCCCACATTTCAAGTTTACCAGCACAGGAATATTTTCAATAAATTTCAATAATTTCACTACAGTCTTAAAAATGTGTATGATTTCTAATGGTATACCCATTTTATATATAGAATAATACATGAGGTAGTATATAAAAATAAAAAAAACGGGTTTATACAAGAATCTAGCACCGAGGGTGTGTGTGTTAAATTCAAGTTTTACACACTACCCCATGTATTGTTTTAGATAACTGCTGGGGTCGTGTTTTTTTTGCCTCAGCAATACCCTCTCCCGATGCTCATCCACTTGGCCCACCTGCCCACTGGCTGACTCTCCTGCCCGCTCCTCTGAAATAAATTCCTTGTTTTTATCTGTTGGTTCTTTGTTTTTCCCTGCTGCAATACAGAAACACACTGTGACTCAACCCCCCTCCACTTACTCCCCTAACGACTTCCTCCGTCACACACCTGCTCTGCAATTATTTATTTTGTATTAAAAAATCTGATAGCCTTTGCAGTTGCAGGACTATACTCAATGTAGGTGATCACTAGCTCCTGCTGCCAGTAACCATGGCAGCATACAGAGCACCCTATGTCCCTGTTTTGTACGAGTCTCTCTCTGTCAGTGAGAAACGAGTAGGCGCTTGTGAGTCACAGCAGAGTAACATGAGCCACAGTCAGGCTCGCAGCTTTCTCACAAAAAGAGCCGCGTGTGTTCAAGGTTATAACTAGCTGGTTGTAATAGCAAACTACACCTGGCTTTTTCCATGGGGAAACAAACACAAACCAGTTAATATAAGCACAATAACAGACTCCAGGGTGTTGGTTATGCTCTGATAAATGCATTTCTAGGGACTGCAAGGCATGAGGTCTGTGGCCTCGTGCCTCACTACGACCCTAGGCATGTATTTATCACAGCATAACCAACACCTGTTGTGTGTTATTGCTTATGTCGCCAGTGTTGTATTCAAGACAGCAGTTGAACTTCAAGAGAGCCAGTAGTTGAACTTCAATAGAAACTGCTAAATCTTCACCAAAACAGCACCTGAACATACATGGTATAACTCAAATATGCAACAGCCCAATATAAAAGATATAATTTCTCACCACTTGCAAGGGGGCAAAACATTCATAACTCATTCTTTGCTTTGTCACTCATTAGTTATGGTCTTGCACTTCATATTTTTTTTGGAGGGCCATACATGTTTTTCTGTCCTGTGCAAGTATGCAGGCGGCTCTTCAACCCTGTCCGTGCTGTCCCCAACCAACTTCTACCTCTTCCAGATCTACCTGCCAGTGTATCCCTCAAGGATTTCCTCCTACGGTGGGGCCAGGAGAGGGACAGCCGCCCCCCCCATCCCAAGAACAAGGTGGTGGGGTAGGCAGGAGTCTAGTTGGCAGGGCTTCACAGTGCCTGCAACACTTGCTTACACCGTTTTTCGGTCCCCGCCCACCTCCTCTGATGTCGGGCATTGCCCCTGTAGGCTTCGACACATCGAAGGTGTCCCCTGCTGAGTAAGCTCCCTGGTCCACAGCAAGGGGTCACTAGAGCAACATAACCTGATGGCTGCCCTCCCCAGGCTAGAAGTGCTGCAGAGTAGCAGTACCTTCCCAGCCCTCAGGCCGCCTAGCTGGCTTCCCAAGCTTGATTCTGAACTCTAGTCTCCAGCATGGGAACATGTAGTGCCACCTGCTGGGCCACTGAGTGGCCTTCTCTTTTTTTTTTCCATAAAGGTTTCTTGCTCTTCACTTTTGCAGGATAACAGCAAATTCTGAATCGGGCTATTGAGTATCGCCTATAAATAGAACATTACAATTCAGTTGGAACTGCTGGAAATTACTTGGGGAACATACAAACATAATGACAAAACTAGCAGAATAAGGCCATTAGGTCTCTCGAGTCTGCTGGTATTGCAGGCTCCTCAGCATCAGCTACTGAACAGGAGGGCAAGCAAAGGGAAACGTCACTTACCCTTTGGTTCTCCTTTATCCTTGCTTGATTTGCCTGATTTCTCAGCATTCAGTGCTTGGAACCTGTGCCGGGCCCACTGCATCAGATGGTCTAGCATGGAGAAGACAGTCTGGGTACTCAACTGGCTCAGATCTGAAGCACTGTCCTGCAGTCGGCCAGTGTGAGGATCTTCGTGTCTCAGAACAGCCATTATTTCAGCATAAACCTGTCAAACAATGCAAGACTTCAACACAGGAGATCTGCACAGTTTTTGGCTTTTGGAGTACTAATGGACCTTGCCTTTACCTTCCTGCTAAGACGATATTAAAGAAAGTATTCTAGTTTGCGTTTGAGTCAACTGAGCCAAATTATCAGGTGGTGGCATAATCTGAACCTAGGTGAAAGTTACTATACAGGATCCCACACCTGCACACTATCTAAATCACTTAATTACATACAATGTTTCATTGTTCTTTTACTCTGCTTGAATCATTTTTAAAACACTCAGCACTGTGATGGAGTAGCCATTTACATCTGCAGAAAATTCCTTCACCCACGTGCAATGAGTTTTGTGTCTCATCCATTATCTCCCCCTACTCTAGGCACTTCCTGTCTGATGAGTCACATGGCTGTTAGAACAATGATCCACTGCTTCCTTTATTTTAGCCGCTTACTGCAGCTTCATTGGTCACCTGGATCCATGAAAGTCAAATGTTCGCTCTCAGTGAGCCAGATAAGATTTTTACAGGACAAGTAATGTACTAAGGTGAGTAAAACTAAATTTGGATGCATACAAATAATGATTGTATTGCATTAAAAAGTACTTTTTTGTTAATATATACTTTCTGATGAAACAGAAGCAAATGCTGCCAATACTATCGTGCTGGAGACTGGTAGCTATGTATGAAGATTAAAATGAAGAAAAGAAAAAAACAATGCCCAATTCGTCAGTGTGTTTTTTCTCTCTTTTTTTTTTTTTTGTACTTGTTTATTTCACTGTCCCAGGGTGCTCTATCCACATTTTGCTCACATAATCTTTAGCTTTCCCTTCCTACCTTAACTTCATTATTTGACTTTTCATCTTTCATTCTTACTCGCCCCATGATCCGAACTGTACAGGCAATTGTTTGATACAAAATGTTAGTCTCGGACCCCATGTACAGGTGCATGTGCGAACATACAAAGTGTGATGCAGTTTACAATGTAAATTCCATTATGAATGTAACCCCTAGATGGCGCTATCCCAGGGGCTACTACCCCTGCCTGATTTGCCACTAACAGGTTGAGGGGCCTGGATCCAATGGCGGGTGCCTCCACCCAGAGGTCAGGGTTTGCAATAGTTCAACTAACTTGGTCACAGCCCTCTGGGACACTGCAACCCCCCTTTCTTCCCACTAGTGGCCCACACAATATATCAGAATTACCTTCACAGTATACACTTACCCCAGGTCTGGTTCCGCACTGGGACCTCCTGTGAAATGAGATACAGTGCAACAATCACAGTACAGTACTTTAACATAGACAAATACCTCAGGCAGTATAACTTTGCTGAAACAAGCAGCTCTGATTTATTTAGGGGGATATAACAAGGACAGGGGGAAATCAGGTTAATTAGCTTATCACTCTAATAATCTACCTATGGCTCTGTGCACAGGCCTATCCCTATCAGTTACTGTCCCTGGGTACCCAAGCCCTAGTGGCTAGTCCAAACCGTGGCAGCTGGTAGGGGCCCTTTCACACAGAGAAAAGGAGAATTAAACAGTCAGCAGTACAGTAATTCCATTTGGATTTAATGTGGCAATTCAACAGGGAGCGACCCTGAATTAGTACTCACGACCTCCAAATAAGATAGGGTCCTTCAATGTCAGCAGGGCTCACTTGAGGTAACACAAACCTCTTCACACATCCATATAAAAGAAAGCACTATACCAGGCAGGCTGCATCTGTATCCCGATCGCAATTACTGCACAATACCCGAGAACACACAGCAGATTCAGTTCCTGACAGACCGAAAGTGCAATTTTCAGCAATTCTTCCAGTCTTCTACAGGGTGAGCCTGTTTTCTACTCTTCAGAGATCCTTTGATTCTTTTCACAGGACGGATTCAGTCCTAACAAGCTGTTACACAAGCTGCAGACCGGAACTCTGGGCCTTACACACGTTTTTTGACTAAAACTGCACACTGAAAAAGCACAGGGCTCCTTCCTTCTTCACTGCCAAAGCTCAACTGACACTCCAACTGACAAAACCGGGCACTTCCTTTGAGTTCCTCCCAGTTCTTGACTGGATTGGCTGTCACTCACAATAGACTGCTGCTGTTGGTCCAAAAAGGCACTGAAGTCTAAACTACATCTCCCAGAGTCACTGCCCATACAATCCTCTTGTGGCTGGCTCAGATTATGAGTCCAAGTTCTGATTGTCCAAGGCACCATTTTAGAGCTAGCTTACCCCACACTGATTGGTCCAGTTCAGCAGTTCAAAACTAGAATGGGAACTAGCAGACACAGTTCTGACTGCAAAGAAAGCAGGTTAGACAAACTGTAATTTCATTATTACTCTAAATAATTTCTGGCAAACAGTTACATCTTTCAGATAGGTTCCCTTTGCACTCCTAGTGACTGCAAAAATGAAGTGAATTGGCAGCAGCTTGAGTGGTACTCAATCAAAGAAACACACAGTCCCCCATACAAACTAATTATGTCTGCAAGCAGACAGCTCTTAAAGAGACAGTACCAGAGGTTCTAAAAACACTCACTGATAAATGGCTTAAACGCCAAACACCATTCAGGCTTGGAGCATTCAAGCAAGCTCCTGGAAGTCTTTTGGGAACCCCCATTTGCAGGGGGGTTACACGAAGATTATGGAATTCACAGCTTATGAAAATCAGACTACAAGTCTGCTGGGGTAGGCTACTAAGCCTACCTGATAGTTCATACTGGACAGTATAAGGAAGTCAAAAGGCATTAGCCCATAAAGACCTCCCCACCATTCAGTGGCGATGACCTACGTCACCAACTTCTGTAAGAAATCTATCTAACCTTTTTTTTAAATACTTATACTTTCAGCATCAACCACCTCCAGTGACAAACCATTCCACCATCTAACTGCCCTACTGTTGAATCCATTCCTTCTCCACTCTGTTCTCACCGTTTCCTCCCCCAATTGTTTATGATACCGTAAATAATAAGGTTTATCTATCAGCTCTAACCCTAAGTCAAACTTTAACACTTCATCTTTCAGAATTTTAAATAATAATAAATCACCCCTCCTTCCTCTACTCTCTAATGTCCACAAACTCATTTCTTCCAACGTCTCATCATAAGATCTATCCCTTCCCCCATTTATCATTTTTGTGAAGGTTCTCTGGGCCTCTCCATCACCCTAATATCTTTTACAAGAAAAGGACAGAAAACTGCAGAACAATAATCCAAAATGGGCCTGACCATTGTCTTATACAACGGCAGCAATACCTCCTCACTCCTAGACTGGAAGCCCCATCTGATACAATTCACCAACTGCATAGCTCTACTTAAAGTTTTTTTTACTATGTGCACCATTTTTAAGATCGTTCTGTACATATACTCCCAAATCTATCTCCCCCTCTGATATCTTTAATTTTAGTCCAAGTATGCTATATGACTGTTGAACGTTATGCCTCCCAAAATGCGTTATAGTGCATTTTTCCTTGTTAAAGGTCATGCCACTGATCTTTGCCCATTCCAGTATATAAATCAAATCTTGTCCAAAAATCAATCTGTCATCAACGGTATCCACTGCTCCCCCCATATTGATATTGTCAGCAAATTTAACCAACTTATATTTTACTTGACATCCTTAAATCACCAGTAAAAATGCTGAACAACAAGGGTCCAAGCACCGATCCCTGTGGCGCACATCACTCTTCACCCTCTGTGGATCTTATAAGTGACCATATAATCTGACCCTCTGAAACCTATTTGCCAACCACTGTTTCACCCATCTCACTATGGCCCCGTCCACTCCCGGCCCTATCAGTTTTTCGACAATTTTACAATGTAGGACAGTATCAAAAGCTCTACTGAAATCTAGCATTATCACATCCACATTTCAGCCTTCATCAATGTGTTTACTAACATATTCATAGAAAACCACCAGGTTTGTCTCACATGACCTATTAGCCACAAATCCATGCTGATCTCTGTCCACCAAGTTCTTACTCTTCATATATTCCAAAATAAATTCACTCAGAATTCCCTCAATGATCTTCCCTATAATGGAGGTCAGACTCACTGGTCTATAATTCCTTGCCTCACTTCTACTACCCTTCTTGTATATAGGTACCACATATGCTAGCTTCAGCATCTCTGGCACCACCCCCTCTGCTAAAGATTTTCGTCCCAGTCAAGTTATAACCAGCACCAGTATATCCACTAACTCCTTCACAAAAAGAGGATATATCCCATCCGGACCTGCAGCCTTGTCAACCTTCAACTTCATAATCCTACTCCTCACTTTTTCCTCTGTTATAACTTTTCTGGGATCCATCATACTGTCACCTACATGTACTGTCTCTACCCTCCATCATACTTTTTATAGAGTGCTACAAAGCATCTGCTAAATTCTTCCAGCATCTCCTCACATTTTGAAGTCAAAACTCCCTCAATATTTAAGGGCCCAATCATACAATTTCCTCTCCTCCTCCCATTTATATATGCAAAAAAAAACCTTTATTATTGCTCTTATCCATCACAAGTTTAAATTCTAACTGTTTCTTTGCATTTTTTATTTCCTTCTTCAATTTTTTTAACATCTTCTTATACTTAATTTTTGATTCTGGTGATTTTCTCCGGCCTTGCCTCTTCTTTATTTATTTGAAAGATGGCGACCACACTGGGTTGACTGTCTGAACGCTGAAGTAGCAGTATAGTTTCATGGTTTATTTTGTTTTATTTATTCTTTTTTATTTTTATTTTTAGCATTATGACTTTAGTTAGTAATTAGTTTAGTTAGTGAGGGATTAAAAGTGAGTGTAGCTATTGTAGTGCGTTTTCGGTTTAGCTAGCAGCATTACATGAATGACTCCTTAGTTGGAGTCTACTGTTTAAAAGTCCTCTGTCCCATATAATGGAAATGGAAGAGGTGGCATAATCGGACAAATGTTATTTATCTTTTTTGTCCTTCTAGCTGGCTGTTCGATCCTGTGGTTTTGACGACTTGCAATGGGACTTTGACAAGGAGTCCGTTGTTGCTTCTATTTTCACGTTCTGCACCAGAACTGTTGTCGGGGGAGCGGTGCTGGGTCAGTGGTGGAGCGTGTTGGAGAGTATGCAACTGGGACCTGGTCGGCTGTTGGACTGCTTGTTGGCCCGGAACTGCTTCTGAGGGTTTCTGGGGCTGTTGTGAAGATCGAGGGGGCCTGTGTTGGAGTCGTTTCTTCCTGGACTGTGGTTGGCTCTGATATTCGGGGCCTTGTTCTCTTCTTTCTCTCCCTTATCGGTGCTCACACAGGGGTTGGGTTCGGGGTGCTACCTGAAGGTTGGCCCTAAACCTGTTATCCCTAAGCTCTCCAAGGATTCAGCCGGTGGGCTGTGTCTAAGGTGTGCTGAGGTGTGAAGTGCTGGTGATTGGGGAGGGAGGAGGACTATTGTGGAATACCGTAAGCCCGGTTCGGGATAACTATATCTTGACGTTTTGAAGGTTGAAGGTTCCTTGTTCGAATTGTTCTGGAGACCCTGGAAGCCTAATTGGATTTGAACTGGATTGGATTTGAACTGGATGATCGGACTACAGCCTGGTTTGACTTTTTCCCCTATTTTCTATTGTCTTGGCCAGAGTATCATTGTGATTATGGGCAGTGAGACAGCCTAAAGTTTAGACTTTGAACAGTTAGAATGTCAAAGTCTCACTTCATTTAAAGATTTTACCCTGACAAATGTGAGAAGTACTGTTTGGGAAATCTAGCTGTGGTATCTTCTGAGGAGGTGGAAGCTCCCTAGATAGAGACAAATTGCTGGTTCTGGATTATTTTGCTGCTGCTTTAAAGCCTTTGTGCCCTGCTTTAGTTACTTTGTTTTAATTCTGGGGGTGGGGGGGTTGTATTTGTTGGACTGTGTTGTTTTGTATGGTTATATATTATTTTTTGGGTTATTTGTTTTAGAAAATGTGTTGGCCAGGGTCGACAGTTAGGCATTATTCCCCCTCCAGGCTGAGGGATCTTCACCATTTTTGTTGCCCCCCTCTATCCCCGGGGGTGTATAGACGGTGTAGGGGATTGGGAATAGCAAGGAGGGTTAGGGCGGGGACTTGGCCTGTTGGGAGAATGGAGAGGAGTAGGCGGAATGGGATTGTGGGGACAAGGAGACGCCTTGGGGCGAAATGGGTCCAGAAGAGGGGTTTTCCCTGTCTGGTTCCCATACCCAAGGGTTCTGCTTATTGCAGACAGGAAACTCAGTCTCCCCCAGCTGCTCATCGAACTCGGGCGGTGTTATGCAATGCCAGGTCGATTAAAAACAAGACCGCCATAATTGGGGATCTTGTTAATTCAACTGACCTGGCTTGCATCACCGAGACCTGGTTGGATGGAAATGCTGGCCCTGTTTTGGCTTCAGCGGTTCCACCCAGGTACTCGGTGATACACCACCCGAGGATCAATCGTAGGGGCAGGGGTGTGGCCCTTTGTTTTAAATCAGAACTGAACCTGAGAGAAATTCCAGTGGGCGCCACCAACTCCTTTGAATGTATCGTGGGTGAGGGTGTGGGGTGCAAGATTCTTCTCGTCTACCATCCACCAGGAGACGGGAATGTTTTCCTGTGGGAAGTCGCGGACTTCATCGCCGACCTAACATTGGGACCCCATAGATGGCTGACCCTTGGGGATTTCAATGTTTGGGTCAACAATGAACTCTCGTAGTTTGGACAAGACTTCCTCCAGTTAATGAGTTCACTGGGCCTCACACAGGTTGTTTCCTCCTTGACCCACATTGGTGGTCATTCATTGGACCTGGTGTTTCTCCTGGGGATGGAGATATCCGATTTGGTGGTGGAACCAGTCAGGTGGTCAGACCATCACACCATCAGCTTCAGTTTTGAGGCCCCCTTCCCCCAAGAGGTCTGCACCTATGGAGATGGTCCAGTACCGCACCTTAAGGGGTGTTTTCCCAGATGGCCTGATGGCGGTGCTGGACCTATCGGGAATGCCAAGGGAATGCGTGGATCCAGGGGATCTTGTACTCACCTATAATAAGGCAGTGACAGAGGCCCTGGATTCCACTGCTCCTGTTCATGTTCATCCACTCTCCCTTCGACCTAGGTCTCCATGGTTTGATGAGGACTTGAGGGAGTTGAGGAGAGTTGGACAAAGACTAGAAAGGCACTGGTGGAGGTCCGGCCTGGTGTGTGACAGGCTTAGTTTGATGGACCATTATTTGGTCTATCATTCAACAATTTCTCATAAGAAGGCAGAATTCCCATCCAGGGAAATTGCCGCCATGCGGAATCGACCAGCTCAGCTTTTCCGGACTGTAGACAGCTGTGCAATCCACTCTGTTTTCAGCCTAGAAATGCCTTTTCACAAAAGCACTGGAAGAAGATTGCTCGATTCTTCGTGGATAAGGTTGCCACAATCAGGTCTGACATCCGCCTGACCCTTTCTCTAGGGAGTAGCAGTGGTCAGCAGGAGATGTCGGACTCCCGGTTTGAGTGGTGCGACTTTGGCCAGCCTACAATCAATGATATTGTGATGGTTATCCAGTCTTTACGTCCTACCAACTGTAGTTTGGATCTGGGCCCTTCGCGCTTGCTTGTTGGATGCGTTGATGTTATCGGCCCGGTCCTTGCTGAGATAGTCTGGTTATCCTTGGAGAGGGGAATTTTTCCAGCTTCCCTTAAGGAGGCCGTGGTTCAGCCTCTTCTTAAGAAGCCCTCCTTGGATCCCGACTGTCTTACAAACTACAGGCCAGACTCTAACCTTTCCTTTTGGGTAAGATTATTGAGAAGGTGGTGGCTTTACAGCTAAAGGACCATTTGACCAGCCACAATATCTATGATTCTCTCCAGTCTGGTTTCAGGAAGAGACATAGTACCGAGACGGCTCTTGTTCGGGTACTAAATGACCTCCTGATAGCGAGAGGTCAAAAGACTCATTCTATCTTGGTCCTTTTTGATCTCTCTGCAGCATTTGATACTGTGGACCATGGTGTGCTGTTGGATCTATCTACAGTTTATCTGTGGACTTTCGGGGGCTGTCCTCAGATGGTTTCGCTCTTACCTCATGGGTAGGACTCAGAGAGTGGTGTCTGGGGTTTGTACCTCAGCTCCATTATCCCTGCCCTGTAGGTTTCCACAGGGATCCATTCTAGCGCCCATGTTGTTTGCAGTGTACATGCTGCCATTGGGTGCGATTATTAGATGGTATGGCTTGAGTTTTCACTGCTATGCAGATGATACTCAGCTATACATGTCTTTTGTCCCGGAACAAGATGATGCTGTCTCGGTGCTCAACAGCTGCCTAACTGAAATTCAGGCCTGGATGAATGTGAGCTGGCTAAGGCTGAACCCTGAAAAAACTGAGGTGCTGGTTGAGAACCCGGGTCGTCGTGAGGTGGGGATGTCGGCAGGTTCACCTTCGGGCTTGTGGCTTGGAGGTCTCCAGCTAGCTACCTCAAACCGGGTGCGGAACCTGGGCATTATATTTGATGACTGTCTGACCCTAAAATCACAAGTGTCAGCAGTTGTTAAAACTTCTTTTTACCATCTGAGAAATATTGCCCGGGTGAAACATCTGGTTCCTCCCGATGATCTTCTAGCGCTGGTTCACGCCTTTGTTACCTCCCGCCTTGACTACTGCAATGCCCTTTACCTAGGGCTGCCAGGGGTTGATATCTGCCGCTTGCAGCTGGAGCAGAACGCAGCAGCCAGGCTATTGGCTGGTGCTTCGAGAGCCAGTCATATAATGCTTGTGCTCCGCGGTCTGCACTGGCTGCTGATACAGTGGCGGATCACCTTTAAGGTTGCTTTGTTAACCTATAAGGCCCTACACGACCAGGGACCAAGTTACCTGAAAGATTTCCTTTGTCCCTACTGTCCCCTCCGTCCTCTCCAATCCACAGATGAGGGATTGCTAGAGGTTCCTAGGGTATGTTTGCAGACATCGGGAGCAAGGGCATTTAGCTTTGTTGCTCTGTCCCTGTGGAACTCTCTACATCATCAGGTATGAGATTGCCTAACCATCCAGAGTTTTAAAACTGCTTTAAAAACTTATCTTTTTAACCTGGCTTTTGTTGACTGATGGGATTATTTTATTATGCTGCTGTTATATTGCCTTTTGTGGAAATTATATGTTTGTTTTATAATAATTTATTTTATTTTATGTATGTTATTGTACAGGCACCTTGGTTTTAGAAATGTGCCTTTTTATAAATAAAACTGATTTGATTTGAACCTAACGTTCTCATTTTTCAGAACATCACTTTCTTTCTATTACACAATCTAATTATATTTCTTGTTAACCAAGGTGGTTTGTTACCTTTATAATTATACATATATATAGGCTTTCTCAACTCGGCCTGCTCCAGCAATATGCTGGGACAGGCGAGTCTACCCTAGATTAAATGTCAATTTATCTGCTGGGCTAAGCTGCTACTGGGCTAGTTTGTGCAAATGCTTAACTACTTTCTCCTCTGTACTTCTGTCTGTATTTCTCTGTTCTCCTTATCTGCCTGGCCTGTATACAATATGCAATTTGTGTGTCTGTTTTTCCACTGTCCATAACTATTTTGCATTTGACTGATTAACTTCATGTAAACTGTTTACATTTGGCTGTTTACCATAATGTAAATTGTGTGCAGATGCTTAATTCCTGATTACCAAAATGTATTTTGTGTGCAAACCCCCAATTACTTTCTCCTTTGTATTTCTGTTCTTCTATCTGCCAAGTCTGTATACAATATGTAATTTATGTATTTTTTTTGTTGTCCAAAACTGTTTGCAATTTCTGACTGAATTTACCATAATGTAAATTGTGTTTCCACTGTTGTTCTCACTATATCACCACCTTGTTGCCCAAGTCGTGACTGAAAATGGTCCTCTGGATCAGTACACTTACCTGGTTACCAAAAATAAATAAATAAATTGTGTACAGGCTCAACAAAGCCCAGCCTATTTTTTTTTTTTTTTTTTTTTATGTTCACAGTCCATGTAAATGAATCAGATATATCCAGACGCTCTAATGTGCATCTTCTCCCTCACAACACAACACAAGATGAGACTGTCTGGCCTCCCTCACAGGTCCCAAAAGAACACTTTCAGTCTCTACTACCCCTAACCTCAAAGGTTATCCTCTGTTGCTTGCATGCAACTCGATGCCACGGTCTGTCACTGTCCTGCCCACTCACTCCTTCATCCAGGGCTGCCTTGCTATGCTGAGCCACACGCTGAATGTTTTTACCGCCTCTGCTCGCTCTCCTGCCTGCCCCTGTAATTCCATCCACTCCTAAGTGTATCGCATGCTCCCACGCTTTGTGTGACTCATATGTGCAGTAAAGCAGGAGAGTGCAAGCACATCATCAGAGGCGGCAGAGATGGAGTAACTTGACCGGCATGGCTGAGGGGAAAACAGCAACAACACATGGAACTCCAGCTCAAAGGTCCTAGAGTGGTGAGGAACAATAATAAAAGCAGTCTTCTCCAGTTCCTGAGAACTGATCAGAAAGTACAGAAAATGCAAAAATTATTAAATCTTTAAAATAAACACCCTAACAAATGCAGAGTAACTGAAAAGCTAACGTCACTATAAAATAAACAAAACTAATACAATATAAAGTAAAGAAAATCAAATAACTGAAGCTGACTTTGGGTCAACCATTCTTTTCAGCAGAGAAACAAATCTGACATTAGAACAGCACAAAAGCGTGACCACAGTGCAGAGTTTGAACATGTATTCTAAAATTAGTTTAAAGTTCTACCTCTGGAGCAGCACACTCCTTTAGACTGGTGCCATTTCTAAGGTACCTTACTGAATGATTCTTCTTGTTTAAACACGCATATCTGGTACACGAACCACCTTAAAAAAAGATGCATACTGTAGATGCCCTTTTTACAAGAGTAAATAGGGCATGTATGCACCTTATCTGAAGCAATGGTCACTACTATAGAAAATGGCAGTGTCACAGTGTAAACTAGGTTAAGTTAATACTTACAGGGAAACAGGCACAACGAGGCTCCAAACAAGGACTTGAGTCCTTGAAGAAGTGCCAGTGCAGTGTGAAATGCTGGGACAGATGTGGGGTGGCCTGGAGAGATGTATTTCATCTTTTATTTGCAATCCCAGATAAAGATTTGAACTCTACAAGAAGCTTTGGTGCTTTTGCCCGCAGTCTGGGAAACAAGATCCCAGACCTGGAGGCAACAATGACAGAGGCTAAACTGGACAGGGTAACCATTAGTGAGACGTGGTTCACCAGTAACCACAATTTGGGAGACTTCAGTACCCAGCTATGTACTCTTCAGAACAGACTGAGGTGCAATAAAGGGAGGGGGGCCCATTATGTCAATGAAAATATTAAAGCTACAGAAATTCACAATACTCATAAGGAGCCAGAAGAACTGTGGGTCACCCTGGAAACAGGAAATGGGACAGCCATATAAATTGCGGTTGTCTACAGGCCTCCAGACAAGGGAGAGGACACAGACACATTACTGTTAGAAGATGATAGCTAAAGGGCAGGTTCTGATAATGGGAGACTTCAACATGCCAGATATATATTGGTCAATACCAGCAGGAACATCTGCCAGAACTAGACACATGGTGGAATTCCTGCAGGGGGAGGGCCTCAAACAATTGGTACAACAACCCACAAGAGACAAGGCTGTCCTGGATCTAGTACTGATTAACGGGGAAATTATCACAGGTCTCCAGGTAGATGGTCACCTGGGGACCAGTGACGATCACATGGTATGGTTCAATTTGGCCACTAGAACTAAATCATCCCATTCCAAGGCAAAAATATGGGACTTCAGAGGAGCTGACTTTAATAAGATGGCCAACCGAGTTAAGCTAGCCCTGACGAGAAGAAATACAGGTGAGGGGGTACAGGCAAAGTGGGCAAGCATTAAGGATGCAATACTTGAAGCAACATCCCATTGTGTTAGGGAGAAAAGCAAGAGCAAAAGAAGGAGGAAACCATTTTGGTTCTCAAAACCAGCAGAAAAGGTCAGAGCTAAAAGGCTGGCCTTCAGGAAATGCAAGAGAATGTAGCAGGACGAAGACAGGGAGGCATATCAAACTTCCCTCAGGGAAGGCAGTAAGGTAGGCAAAGGCCCAAACCAAGGAAACACTAGCACGAACAGTAAAAGAAGAAGACAAGACTTTCTATAGATATATTAGTCAAAGGAGAAACTCCAGAGGGGTTATTGCTAAGATCAAAGGGGATGGGGGATGGGCACTGTGAAGCCCAAGCAGAGCAGACACACCTTCACACAGCTTCGCTAAAAATCCTGCTTAAAACTTTTCTAAATAGGCATTTATTCAAATAAAACTAAGGTTTTAATTTCCCAGGCTGATAAAAAACTACTTAGACAATACAATGGGAAATCCTCGTCGGGACAAAGGAGCTACTGGCCAGACTAGAGGGAGACGAGGAATATCGGGCCCACCACCAAGCAGCACAGAAGCTACCAATGCTGAAATGGAGCAAGGCACTGGCGCTGAAACGATGCAGTCTCTGGGCTTGAAAATGCAGCCACTCATCTCGACAGTCACCAACTTGAATCAAAAAAAGGACACATTTACCAACTGTGTCACAGTGGTGGAAACCACTATGGACTGTCTGAAGGTCGAGATGCTGGATGTTAAAAAACAAGTGGCAGCATCAACTAGTTCTACAACGTTGTTGGTTAAGGAAGCACAACATTTTCGAGTGAGGCTTGAGACCATGGAAAACCAGATTAGAGCAGCAAACGTGCAAGTACTGGGCTTACCAGAAGGGGTCGAAGGGGATCACCCCAAAATGTTCATAAGGGAATGGCTGGCTGACAAACTCTTATCGGAAGGGGATCCAGAGGCTTTCCAGATTCAAAAAATGTGCCGCATAATGCCACGAGGGAGAATGGAAACTGATGGACCACCGCGCACTCTCATAGTAGTTACAGTGGGAATTGGAGAACGCGATTGAATCTTATCGCTAGCATGGTGGTGCAGCCCTCTCTCTTTTCAAGAACAGACTGTACACCTTTTATCTGGTATCAGTTCTGCAACGAGGCAGCGAAGGAAGAAATTTGACAGAGTCCGTCACATCCTGAAAGATTTAAATATTCCCCACTCTATTATCTTCCCTGCTCACCTCAGGATTGTGTTTCAGAGCAAAGTCTGTGCTTTTTCATATCCAGTGGTAGCAGGTAAATGGGCAGAGAGGGTTCATGCCACACAATCCAGACTGGACCCAGACGAGGAGGACACTGAACAAGATCTCACTGAGTGAGGACTTTAATTTCAATATTGCATACCAGGAAAAGTTATGAGTCCTACAGTATATATTTGTTAGATGCTGCTTCTAAATCTGAAATGCAGGGGTACCTACATGTTATTTCCCTCATTTTGGAGGCCTGATGTTATATAAAATTAAGCTAATCATTTTGAGGGGGGTTTATATTCTCTTTGCAAATGAAATACCCTCCTTGAATATGTCTTAGACAGGCACTAAAGTTGTTTAAAGCCTTAACATTTACTATACCTAGTCGTTGGGGTTAGTTTTGTTCATATAGCCTGTTTAGAAATTTAAAAATATTACAAGAGGAAATAAAAACAAGGAATTTTAGCAATATTTGACATAGAGATATGTAACCTATAGATATATGAAGGTGCTTTACACTTGTATGGGGATAACAAATTCCAAAAATTTAGGAAACGTGCATGGCATAATGTTTCCCCTTACGGGGGATAGTTCCTGAAATAATATTATAGTGGACTTTAATTTTGAGAGACAAAGCCATGCTGCTCTTGAGCTTCAAGGTGTTTAAACTTTAGAACTTCAGATATACTTTAATGGTTATTTAGTTATTCCCTCCTGATGATGTATCAAAGGTACAGGAGATGCATATAACTAATAATCTAAACTGTGATTAAGGGGCATGCTGTCCCAAATGTTATTTGTACACTTGGTCTGTCTCTTATATGGAAAAAGGTATTTGATTGTACTCAATGAAAAACTAATAAAACACAAAGTGAAAAAAAAAAAAGGGCAGGATAAGGGGGGAGCGTGGGGAGGAGGACCAAGGGAAAGCATCTATCCTAAATAGATACTTCTGCTCAGTATTTACTGAGAAGAAGGCAAGCCAGGGCCCACAGCTCAGCACTATGGACACAGTGGGGAGGGAGGTGTACACAAGTCCCTTCACAAAAGAAAGGGTCCCACAAGAGCTTGCTAAGCTCAGGGTGGACAAGGCAATGGGACCTGATAGCATACATCCCAGACTACTAAAGGAGCTAAGAGTGAAGCTAGCAGAGCCATTATCAGAACTGTTTAGTGAGTCTCTGGGCACAATAGAGGTCCCAGAAGACTGGAGAAGGGCTCATGTGATCCCACTCCACAAGTGTGGCAGCAGGGAGGAGGCAGGGAACTACAGACCAGTCAGTCTTACCTCAGTAGTGGGCAAGATTATGGAGGGACTCCTTAAGGAAATGATAGTGCAACACCTGGAATCCATAACAGCACAGGATCCAAGACAGCATGGGTTTACAACAGGAAGGTCCTGTCAAACTAATCTCATAGATTTCTTTGACTGGGTAACCAGAGGGGTGGACCAAGGGGATGCAGTTGATGTCACTTACCTTGACTTCGGCAAAGCCTTCGATACTGTTCCACATAGAAGACTGATTAATAAGCTAGGTAGGCTCGGGGTGGGTCAGAAGTTGGTCAACTGGGTGGCAAACTGGTTGGTGGGCAGAAAACAGAGAGTGGTGGTAAACAGTATACAGTCAGAAGAGATGCAAGTCACAAGTGGGGTACCTCAGAGATCAGTCCTGGGGCCAGTACTCTTCAATATCTTCATTAGCGTCATTGCAGATGGACTGGAGGGTAAGGTTTGCCTGTTTGCAGATAACACCAAGATCTGCAACAGAACAGATGATCCAGATGGGGTGGGCAGAATGAGAAGAGATCTGGAAAAACTGCAAAAATGGTCTGAAGAGTGGCAACTGGGGTTTAATGCAAAGATGTGCAAGATTATACACATAGGGAAGAGAATCCATGAAGCTACCAATAGTTTGGGACAGGAGTTGCTGGCAATCACAAGGGAAGAAAGAGACTTGGGCATCGTAATCACAGATCACCCAAAATCATCCAAGCAGACCACTAAAGCAGTAGGTAATTCTAGAGGGATGTTGGGGTGTATTAGTAGGGGTATCACATGTCGGAAGAGGGAAGTAATAATCCCTCTTTACAAGACACTGGTTAGGCCCCATCTGGAGTACTGTGTGCAGTACTGGAGGCTGCACCTGCACAAGGACATTAACAAAATGGAGGCAGTCCAGAGAAGGGCAACCAAAATGGTGCAGGGACTGCATCAGAAAAAAATATGAGACCAGATTAATGGAGCTCAATATGTATATCCTAGAGCAAAGGAGGAAAAGAGGTGATATGACTGAAACATTCAAACACCTTAAGGGCATTAACAAGGCGAAAGAGTCTAACATGTTTTAATATAAGAAAAACAGCAGGACAAGAGGACACAGCATGAGATTAGAGGGAGGCCGATTAAGGAGGAATCTGAAGAAGCTCTTTTTCACAGAAAGGGTAGTGGATGCATGGAATGGCCTACCTCAGGAAGTGGTGGATAAGAATATAGTGCAGGGCTTCAAATAGATATGAGATAGGCATAAGGGAGCACTACAGATGACTATGAATAAATAGGCCATTGACAAAGTAAAGGCATATGGCACATTCATAAGATAGGAAAAATGGGAAGACAGGATGGGCCTTGCGGTCCTGATCTGCCATCGACTTCTATGTTTCTATATTTTCTGACCACTGCAGCTGGATCACCGCACTCCCACCCATTCAAAGGCAGGACACAGTGCAACTCCACAACAGGAATTCACTCAGGATCTGTAGTAGGGCACAGAGGAAGATGCAGCATGGTAGTAGTCAGCGACACTCATCATCCCTCACAGGATATGGGAACAGAGCCAGTGTCATGGTTCAAAATGGGTCTATATTGGTTTGTTTGCCGCCTTCTATAGAACACTTACCCGAATGCTCGCAGCACATCTTTATCCCTATGTTACATGCATTTCCAATGCCTTGCTGCACATCTGCGCTCCCTTGGGTCAGCACAGTTTGGCTATGCAGTGGGACAGAGATCCAACTCTCCCCGGAAAGGAGGCCATCCATTGGGATGACGTGTCTTTTGCCTGCCTGTTGAAAGGAGTGATCCCAGATCAATAGCACTGTAAAAGAGCACCCCTGCTGCTGCCCTATGGCATTATTCTTATTATATCATTATTCGGAAACAATAGCCCAGTGTAGATGCAACATCACATCTATAGTGGAGGGTTTCTGTCACTGCCATATACTAACACCCTACAAGAAAATCCCCATGTGGCAGGATCTGATTTCTGTAGCTTGAGCTCATGGCTGCTTACTCCCAGGTAGAACTCAAGTATGACCTTATATAGGTTATCTGCTTTACTTACTGATTCCACACGACTTTTGTCGGCTCAAAGTTTTTTACTGCCGTTAATTGATTTGGGGGTTTTGTTTCATTATACTGCAAGGGAGGGGTTGATGTCTAAGGTGAAAGTGTTACTTAATTCAGTTGCTAGATTTGTAGTAAAATCCCCACAAAGGGTCCATCATTGTAATCTTCTACAGCAAGTGGGTTGGCTTCCTCTTGCTGGAAGATATAAACTCCAGTTGGGTTTATTGGCACAAAAGGTGATACTAAACAGAGTCCCAGACTGTTTCTTTTCAATTTTTAAATAACAGAATTCTAGATTTAATACACAGTCCACAGATAATTTTTCTCTTTGCATCCCAAGAATGCGTACTTCATTAGGACAAAAGGCAATATCTTATATGTTACCTACTTTTTTCAATACAATTCAGTCTGTTTTTGATTGTGTGAATCTTTCCTTGTGCTCTTTTAGGCATAGGCTGAAAGAGTATTTAATTACTGAATGCAAGTGTAAATGTTTTGAATGATGATGCTGTGATCTACTGTCTTGTGTACATTTTTTTTGTCTGCTTTTTTTGTGATGTATTTTTTTTCTCTTATATTGTATTCATTGTTATTTGTACTCTGAACGCCCGTGAAAACGGGTCATTTTTGGCCCATGGTCCTATCCATATAAATAAATAAAACAAACAAACATGACTGGGAGGAGGAGGACTGTAGGGCTTTCCAAACTCTGGTGATGCTGGTGGCAACAGGGGTGACACTGATGGCTTGTCAATCAATTCTTTATTTTACCAGGCTAAACACCTTTGAGTGAACTAATTTTCAAGGTGGACCTGGGCTTGTAACCCTCCTGTCACAGATGCACAGCATTTGCCAGCAGATAGGATCAGTAGGACCAACTAGTCAGCCCAGTACTGAAAGTAGAAGTACAGATTTCTCAGATCCAGAATGGGCCGCAAGTCCCCTGTGGACTTGGGAAGTAGAATGAAATAAGAATAGAACCCCCTGTTCCTTTGTTCCCCGAGAACTGGTTCTATGGCCCTCTTCTGCAGTAGTGTACATACTTCCTCTAGTAACACTGGTATGTGGTCTAGAGGATAAGTAGACAGAACTGGAGGAAGATTTGGAGGCAACTCCAGAAGTTCTAGAGCATGCCCTGTTCTATTAAATGCAGGACCCCAGCATCTGTTGTGACCCCTCTCCACTGCTCCAGGTGGAGGGAGAGTGGACCCCCTACCACCGCCTCCAGACTTGGTACTGGAGGGTGGGGATTCCAGAAGGAGTCAGACTGAAGCAGCTCTCGTGGTCGCAGCTGCACCTCCTCCTCTAGGGGGCTTTGGAGTGGGCACCTTTAGAGGAGACTGGGGCCAGCAAAGCAGACCCTGTTCTGGCTTTACTCTGTTGTCTGGCTCCAGATCTGGGCCTGTTGGTACTCTACAAAAGGGCACCCTCTGTCCACCTCTAGGTTGTGTGTTAGAGAGAATGAACTGACCTTAAAGTCATGCCTGAAGCTTGCAGGTCAGAGAGGATATCCTGCACATCAGCCCCAAAGGGACTGTACCCTCTGAAAGGGGCATTTAGAATGGACTGCTGGACATCACTAGCAAATCCTGACACTCTTAGCCAAGAATGCCTTCTTAGACAGATGCCAACCGCAGCTGCTCTGGATGAGGCATCTGAAATAACATACATAGCTAGATCGTAGGAGGTGCTTACCCACGTCAGCCCCAGTCTGCAGAGACTTGAGCATCTCCTTCTTCTGAGTACCCTCTGGAAGGGACTGGGCTGCTGCTTTAACCGTTTTCCAGAGGATATTTTGGTGTTTGACCATATGGGCCTGATAGTTTGCTATTCTGAGGCCCAGAGTGGCAGAGGCAAATGTTATCTTCCCATGAGATCCAGTTTTCTCAACTCTCTGTCTGGGTGACAGAACTGAGATGCTTAGACCTTTAAGACCGATCATGGGCTGCTTTGATCACCACTGAATCAGCCTCAGGCTGGCCTGTGAAAAAGGGCTTTCCTGAGAGGGGCCTGGTACAGCTTGTCTACCTTTCTGGGTAAGGCAGGGATCATGCTTGGTGTGTATCAGGCTGCCAGATGGCAGCCTCTAGTGCAGCCAATAGAGGAGTAATGACCAGAGGAGCAGAATCTGGTAATTCAAGAAACTCCACCAGATTCATCCTGGTACTGGTTTGCTCCTCAGCATCAAATCCCATTGCAGTATGGAGCTGCTTCATCATACAGATGAAGGAGGGGTCCTGAGGAGGGGACCGCAAGGTATACAGAGTGGAATTCTCACTCCTGGAAGAAATGGTGGCCTCAAAACTGTGAGAGGGACTCTCATCCAAATCTTGCTCTTCTTCCTCTTGTAATATGAGGTCAGGGCTGTAATCCTTATCCTCATCTACATGTTCTACAGGATGCAAGGAAGCTAGTGAGAACACTGACACCCTAGAGTGTGTAGGGTGCGTCAACAGGGCAGGCTTTAATGCGAGGGCAGGTTTGAGAGGCCCCATTGTTGTGCCAGCTGTAGAAGGAGGAAGGATAAGGTGCTGTATAATCTCCACAAAGGAAGAAAGCACCATCTGTATGTTAACGGTGGCCTACCTTGCAGGACAGCATTGCAACGTCGATGGAGGTGACTGTAACCCAGACACCGACGGGCCATCGCCAGCTGTAGCAGGTCTGGCGGAACTCCTCGCCAGCCGACCTTGAAGGTTCTGAGGTCTGAGTTGCGGGGCCTTCGACATCAACAGGGGGGTCTATCCCCAATGTCGACAGGCTTTCGCCGGCCATGGGAGGTCCAGCAGAACTCACTGCCAGAGCTGACCTCAAGGAAGCTGAGGCCTGGACGGCAGGAGGCGGCAACACCGAAGTAGTTGACGGCGTTGCAATGGTCAGCGATGTGTGAAGCAGCAAATGGGAGCGTATTCGATGGGATTTATCCTTGCTCTCTCTCAGTGTCTGTGCTTCCCTGAAAACTTCCCAAGAAGTGGGCCGGTGATGCAGTGGAGCTCTTCCCCTGGAGCTCTCTCTCCATTCTGGCTATCTGTTGCTTGAGTAGGAAAGAATGCAGGGCTTTCTGACAGCATTGCCGGGTAGCTTGATTGAACTTCAGGCAGACCTTGCCTTAACGTCGTAGGCCTCACCGAGACAGCAAATGCAGATGTCACAGTCGTCACTGGAGTAGATTCTTCCACCGCAGTGATAGCAACGCAAGAGTTTAGCAGCATCTTTTGTTGACATACACAATGACGATAATCACTTTAAAAAAAGCAGAAAATCAAAGATTTGGTGGTCAACTGTAACAATGGTGTCTCCATGGAGTCCAGCGACTATGGTTGATGAGGGGCAGATTGAGTTAGGGGACAGGGGGCAGAGATTGAGGCCCCAAAACTAGCATCCCGGTGTGACTCAAGGTCAATGTGGTAATGGGAGATGAAGGTATGTGATGACTTCCAGGTAGCAGCCCTGCAGATCTCCTGGCTCAGGACGTCCCTGGAAGCAGCCATCGAGGCAGCAATTTGTCTGGTGGAATGAGCCCTTAGCTGAACAGGGGTCTCCCTACCAGTCTACCTATAGCAGAGGTCAATGTAGGATACAATCCACCTGCCAATCATCTGCTTAGCTGCCAGTCTGCCAGATGCAGCTTCAGCATAGGTGCCAAAGAGCTGGCAAACCTGTCCTCCAACTCCAGCCATGCGCTCCATACAAGAATTGAGTGCTCGCCGCAGGTCCAACGTGTGGCACCTGTGTTGAGCCTCCAAGGTTGGAATGGTGAAGTACACCATGAGTTAGTTATCTGGTTAAGATGAAACTCCAAAACAACCTTCAGAAGTAACTTCGAGTTGGGAAGGAAGACAATCCTGTCCCTGTGGAACACCAAGTTAGGAGACTCCACCGAAAGTGCCTGGAGCTCACTGATCCTTCTGGCGGAAGTAACAGCCACCAAGAAGGCCGTCTTCCATGACAGATGGGAGATGTCACACCTGTGCATTGGTTCAAATGGCTTGCCCATGAGCACTGCCAGTTCCAGCAACAAGGTCCAAGGCGGTGGTGGTTCACCCACTGGTGGGGACAGGTAGTCAAGGCCCCTAAAGAAGCACTCAACCACCTTTTCCTATGCCACCGTCGACATACCAGCCCATGCCCAGTATGCAGAAATGGCTGCCAGTTGCACCATGAGGGTCATGGATCTCACGCCTGACAGAGGGACCAAAGGTAGTCCAGCATGCTAGCTACAGGGCAGGACAGGGGGTCTAGTTCCCTGGCCTGGCACCAAATGGAGAAGCATTCCCATTCGAAGGCATAGCACTGGCGAGTCATCTCCTACAAAAATCTTCTACAACATGAATGACCTCACTGAAGAGACCCACAGCTTGGAACTCTAGCCACTCAGAAACCAGGCTGTCTGGTGCAGGGATTGAAGGTACAGGTGGAAGACATTCCCCTGGTGGCAACAAAGCAGGTCCGGGTGCAGAGGCAAGTGCCACGGAGGCCTGCTGCTGAGGCAGAGGAGAACTGAATACCAGAGCTGGTGCGGCCAATATAGGGCTACCAGGATCATCCACGCCTTGTCCCTCTGCACCTTGACTAATACCTTGTGGATCAGGGGAAAGAGAGGGAAGGCACAGAGGAGGGTCGGGGTCCAGGGCCTCCTGGAGGCACCCCCCCCAAATCACTGTTCTTTTCTGCAGGGAATGGGCACAGAACAGACTCAGCTTTGCGTCCTCTGAGGAAGTGAACAGGTCAACCAGGGAAGTACCCCACTGGGAGTACAGATGATCCACTTCCTCCTGATGAAGAGACCACTTGTGAGATGCCCAGCCTACTCAGCTGAGAGTGTCTGCCTGGAGGCTCCAGACACATGAATCGCCAGGAGATCAGCACCCAAGCTGTGCATGAAGGTCCTGCTGCAGAGAGCCTCCCGACACAACCAGAGGGAATGTGTTCTACCCTGCCTGTTGAGGTAGTACATGGTTGTGGTGTTGTCCATCTGGACTTGTAAGACCTGACCCTGGACAGATAGAGCAAACGCTGTGAGAGCAAGGCGCACTGCACAGAGCTCCAGAATCCTGATGTGGTACCAGGACTCTTTGGGGGTCCAGAACCCACAGGCTCTGTAGTACCCCAAGTGTCCTCCCCATCTCACCAGAAACACACTGGTTGTCAGAGTGACCTTCGGTTCTGGGCAAACGGGACTCCTTCCTGCAGGTGTTCTGGGATAAGCCACCACTGGACGGCATCCCACACTGGCTACGTCACCATGACTGGCTGGATCAGGTGACTGAGGTGCTGAAACCACTGGTGGGCCAGCTCCCACTGCAGGGCATGTATGTACCAGCAGGCCC
Organism: Neoceratodus forsteri; assembly: GCA_016271365.2. Classification (NCBI taxonomy): domain Eukaryota; kingdom Metazoa; phylum Chordata; order Ceratodontiformes; family Ceratodontidae; genus Neoceratodus; species Neoceratodus forsteri. The sequence continues at coordinate 312,083,281 of CM028137.1, read as the reverse complement.
ACTGGACCACGCTGATGCAGGATGCCATCTACTCCAGCACCAGCAGGAAGTCCGAGCAGGGTGTGAGTGTCCATCCTGAAATGACTGGGCAAGGGAGGTAAGGTTCGCTGAGAGTTGGGCCTTGACCCAGAGGGAGTCGAGCTCTGCCCCGATGAAGTGGATGACCTGTGAAGGGTGGAGGTCCAACTTGGCCAGGTTGACAAGAAAATCCAAAGCCAGATCCCTGGACCACTCAACTTCCTCCTGGGATGAACTGGCAATCAGCCAGTCATCCAGGTACAGACAAACTCGACCCCTCAGCACTGCAGGAATGCTGCCACTGCTGCAATGCACTTGGAGAAGATCCTGGGGATCGTGGAGAGTCCATACAGCATGACTTGGAAGATGCAGAGCAGAGCACCATGTGTGCGCGGAACAAAAGGCACCATCAGTGGGACGGATGGACTGAGATGTGGAAAAAGGCATGCTGGAGGTCTAAGGAGCAGAACCACACGCCCTGCTCCAGGGATGGAATGATTTGGTTCACCCTAGCCATCTGGAACTTGCACTTCTTTAGGAACTGACTGAGATAGTGAAGATCCAGAATGGGGCGCCAGCCCCCCCCTTCCAATCTTTTTAGGGACCAGGAAATACCTGGACACAAAGCCCCAGCTAGCCATGGCACCCAGGACACAACTCCTTTCTCTAGCAGCTGAGTGATGTCCTCCTAGAGAGCAGACAGCATGTTGTGGGACACCACGGACTCCCATGGAGCACTGGTTCGGTAGGGTGGCAGAGCCTTGAAGTCGAGGGGCAGATCCTGGCCCACCAGTATAGCACCCATTTGTTGTAATGACGGACCAGGCGTGCCAGAAATGGTAATGCTGACTTCCACTGGGAAAAAGAGACAGGACAGGTGGGAGGGTGACATCCCGAAACTGTCACTGGGCAGGCTTGGCAGAGGGTCTGGCGCTGACTGCTGGAGGAGCAACACTGCCCCAGCCTCCAGGCTTTTTGGAACCTGAGGCAACGGGCTTGGGCTGCCAGACCTGATATTGCCCTGACAGGGGCTGCAGTGCCTTGGACTGCTGGTGAGGAAAAGGACAAAACTGAAAGGGCTTCTTTTTCAGCTTTGGGTCCTTAAGGTCCTTCTAAGAGAAAGTAATGGAGTCCAGGGTGACACTGGACTTCTCAGGCCTGGTGAGGTGAGCATCCACCCCTGGCCCTAACAGGTCAGTACCCAAGAAGGGAACGTCTTCCAGCTTACGCTGGGTATCCACCATAAAGGTGGAACTCCTCAACCAAGCCCTATGTCACGTGGTGATCACCGTGACTACTGACTGGGCACAGGAGTCACCAATGTCCAAGGCCATCTGAAGCTGGTGCTTGGCAAAAGAACGTCCCTGGTCCCGTACCATTTTGACTGCCAACTATAAGTTCGTTGGAAGACTGGGGAGGACATGGTCGGAGACTGATAGAGGAAGCAGCATAAAAACAGGTTACTCACCTGTAACAGTAGTTCTAGGAGTGGTATATGTTGTTCATCCACACTATTTGACATGTCCCTTTCAATTTAAGGATCACCGGAAGCTGGCTCCTCCCAACCACCTGGGTGGTATATCCCTCGGCTCCGCCCCATGACGCCAGATCTTAGCCCGCTGGAAGCCAGGTTTTGTGCATCCTCAGCCAGGGAGGTCAGGTGGGTCTGTGTGGATGAACAACATATACCACTCCTAGAACTACTGTTACAGGTGAGTAACCTATTTTTCTAGGATCGTGGATATGATTTTCATCCACACTATTTAGCAGACTCCTAGCAGTTCTCCAGGAGGAGGGAGGCAATGCGCACCCCCCCCCACTGGTACTCACTTGGGGAAAAGAGACTGAAGAACTGAGCCCCCAAAACCAGCAACACGGCGAGACTCAAGGTTAATGTGGTAATGGGTAATGAAGAGGTTTGCTGACTTCCAGGCAGCAGCCCGACAGATTCCCTCGATAGGGATGTCCCTGGAAGCAGCAACCGATGCAGCGGTATGGCTGGTAGAATGAGCTCTTATCCCTCTGGGAGGCTCCATGCCCGCCAACTCATAGTACAGACTTATACAAGATGTGATCCACCTTGCAACAGTCCATTTTGTTACAGGTCTGCAAGAAGCGGCTTCAGTGTAGATGACAAACAGCTGGCGAACCTCTCCCTGAATTTCTGACGACCTCTCCTTATAATAGGAGAGGGCTCATCTCAGGTCCAGGGTATGGAGCCTGCATTCGGCCTCTGAGGTGTAATTAGGGTAGTATACTGGCAGAGTTAACACCTGGTTGAGGTGAAACTCTGACACCACCTATGGAAGGGATTTCGGGTGGGGGCATAGGACAACCATGTCCCTATGGAAGACCAGATAAGGGGAGTCCACCGAAAGCATCTGAAGCTCCCCTGTCTTTCTGGCAGACGTGACAGCCACCAGGTAGGCCATTTTCCATGACAAGTGTGACAATGCACACTTGTGCACTGGTTCGAATGACTTGCCCATGAGCTTTGCCAGTACCAGCTGTAGATCCCATGCAGGTGGAGGTTCATGCACCAGAGGGGTATGTGATCCAGGCCTTTGAAAAAGTGCCCCACCACTGTCTCCTACACTGTCGGCATGACCGGCCCACACCTGGTAATCAGAGATGGCTGCCAGGCGCACCCTGAGGGTCGATGACTGAAGACCCCCTTTGAACAGAGACCAAAGGTAGTTGAGAATGTTAGCCACTGGACAGGACAGAGGGTCCAGGTCCTCGACCTGACACAAAAATGGAAAACCTTTTCCATTTGAAGGCATAGCATTTCCTGGTTGATTCTTTTCTGGATGCCTCCTCCACGGTGTAGACATCTTCAGAAAGACCCCAAGCCTGGAAGTCTAGCCGCTCAGGTAGCAGGCTGTGAGGTGCAGGGATTGAAGGTCCGGATGGAATACCTTCCCCTGATTGAGGAATATCAGGTCTGGGTGTGTACAAAGCCGCTCCGGGGGCCTGCAGCTGAGGCTGAGGAGATCTGGATACCAGAACTGGCATGGCCTGTCTGGGGCTACCAGGATCACCTTCGCCTTGTCCCTCCTCACCTTGAAAAGCACACTGTGGATCAAGGGAAATGGAAGGAAGGCGTAGAGGAGGCCTGGGATCCACGGCCTCGAGAAGGCACCCCCCTGCAGCGAGCCCTGCTGGGGGGGGGGGCCATAAAAACAGCCTCAGCTTGTTGTTTTCTCTGGAAGCAAACAGGTTCACCATCAGTTTGCCCCAAAGGGAGAACAAGCTGTAAGCTACCTCTGAATGGAGAGACCACTCGTGGGATGTCTGGCTCAAACGGCTGAGAGCATCTGCCAGATGATTCGAGGCTCCTGCCACATGGATGGCTAGGAGATCCACCTCCAATCGGCTCAAGAGGGTCCAGATGTGGAGCACCTCCTTGCATAGCAGATGGGAGTGTGTGCCACCCTGTTTGTTGAGGTAGTACATGGTTGTGGTATTGTCCATCTGGACTTGAACCATTTGACCCCGGAGCTGAGAAGTGACAGCTGACAGTGTCAGTCTGACTGCTATGTGCTCCAACAGGTTGATGTGGCATTGGGACTCCTCGGGGGTCCAGAACCCATGGGCCATTTTGTTCCCCATGTGTGCTCCCCAGCCCATAAGACAGGCATCAGTCGTGAGGACAACCGTTGGCTCGGGGTGGACAAACGGGATCCCTTCCTGCAACCGGTCTGGGGAGGCCCACCATTGGAGACAGTCCCACATCTTCTGGGTGACAGTGATCAGCTGGTCGTAATGACCATGGTGCTGAGTGCACTGGGCGGCCAGCTCCCACTGGAGGGGGTGCATGTTCAACTGGGCCCAACGGATAACTGAGGTGCATGCCGACATGTAACCCAGAAGGCGCAGAAAGTCCCGGGCAAGGTGCAAGTGCCCAACCAGAAATGACTGGGTAAAGGAGAAAAGAACCTCTGCCCTGTCTGTCAGGAGCCAAGCTCTGGCTTGGCAAGAGTCGAGCTCTGCCCCAGTGAAGCCCATCACCTGAGAGGGCATGAGTTCCGACTTGGCCTTGTTGATCAGGAGGCCGAGCTTGAGAGCAGGTCCGAGGGCCAGGTCCCTGGACCTCTCCACCTCCTGCAGGGTAGAACATGCTAGGAGCCAATAGTCGAGGTAGGGGTAAATTCTAACCCCCTGACGTTGTAGATGGGCCAACACCACTGCAATGCATTTGGTGAAGACCCGAGGGGCCGATGACAGGCCGAACGGTATGGCTCGGAACTCATACAGGGTCCCTTCGACCCTGAAGAAGAGGAACCGCTAATGGGATGGACGGACTGGGAACGAGAAAGAACGCATCCTGCAGGTCCAGTGAACAGAAGGCAAGGCAAAATTTATTTAAAAGACGCCCAATCCCGGAGGCTCTGGGCGCCATACAAACTTTAAAACAAACATTTGAACATAATAAATATATAACTTATACACAATAAATACAAAACTGACAGAAACCAAAACCTTAACTATAGATGTCCATCTAGACATCAAATGCTTTAGAGAAAAGAAAACCCTTCAACTGGGCCTTACAAATATCTACTGTGGAAGCTTCCCTGACCATTGTTGGCAAGGAATTCCACAGAACAGGAGCCGCGGCGCTAAACGCTCTATCGCCAGCTGATTTCAACCTAGTTCTGGGAATGGCCAGGAGGTAATCACTGGAGGAATGAAGAGGGCGCGAGGAGAAGACAGGTGACAGAAGGTCTGACAGGTAACCAGGGCCCAGCCTGTGTAGGGCCTTATAGGTGAGAAGACCCACCTTAAAGAGGACTCCCCATCTGACTGGCAGCCAGTGCAATTCACGCAGAACCAGTGTAATATGACAGAACTTTTGCTGCCCAGTCAGCAACCGGGCAGCTGCGTTTTGCACCAGCTGCAATCTACGGAGAGATCCTCCTGTGACCCCGAGATAGAGCGCATTACAGTAATCAAGCCTTGATGTGATTAAGGCATGTATCAAGGTAGGGAGGTCCAGAGGCGGAACAACGGAACCACATGTTTTGCTCCAAGGATGGTATGATCTGGGACAGAGTGACCATCCGAAAGGTGCGTGACCTGAGATATTGATTCAGGTCGCGCAGATCTAAAATGGGGTGCCAGCCCCCTGTCCGCTTGGGCACCAGGAAGTACCTAGAGACAAAGCCTGGGTCTGCTGGAGGATCTGCCACTGGAGATACTGCCTCCTTGAGGAGGAGCTGAGCAATGTCATCTCGAAGAGCCGACTGGGTGTGAGCGGACATCCTTTCTTCCCAAGTGGCACGGGCTCGGCTGGGATAGTACTGCTCGAATTCTAGAGGCAGTCCCTGACCAACCACTTCAAGAACCCACCTGTCTGATGTGATAACGGACCAAGCGGAAAGGAAGTGACGGAGCCAGCCCACCACGGGAGGACCCAGAGCTGGCATGACGGGAATAGTGGTGGCAGCCCCCACCCCATCACTGGGCAGGCTTGGAGGAGGAGGAGGCTCCAGGACCTGAGCCTCAGCCTCCTTTACAGGCCTGTTGGGGTCCAGGCTTGGGCCGAGGGCGCCAAGCTTCAGCCTGCTGTTAATGCTGGTGCTGCTGCCCCCCTTGAAAGGAGGACTGCTGAACCGCAGCGAAAGAGTGACGAAAATGCTTCTTCTTCTGCTGGTTCTCGCCCGAAGAACTCTTGGCAGAAGTAGAGTCCAAGGTGGCAATGGACTGCTCTATGTGCTGAGGTGACCGGCCACTCCTGGGCCGAACAAGTCGGTCCAGAGGAAGGGCACATCAGCCAATTTGTACTGAGTATCCGCCAGGAAGGAGGAGAGCCTCAGCCAAGCCCTGCGGTGAGACGCAACTTCGCAGCCATTGAGCGGGTACAAGAGTCCCCGATGTCCAAAGCAGTCTGGAGCTGCTGTCTGGCAACAGCTTGGCCTTGGTCTCGGACCTGCTTGACCGTGGTCTGCATGGATATGTGGGGAAGACTTCATCTAATGACCCACAAAGGACGTGAGAGATGTGTGCCATGATGATGGCCGAACTTGCCTGACGAAGGCCTAAGGATGAGGCCGCATAGACCTTCCTGGCCGAATGGTCCAAGAGCTTGGACTCTTTATCGGGAGGCTGGTCCGTGTCGGCAGAACTGCCAATATGCCTGAACACAGAGGCGGTCACCAGGCTCTCGGCCAAAGAGTGCTCTGTGAACCCCGCTAGGGACCCCATGGGCACTGCATACTTGCAGGTCATGTGGGCAGACAGAGCTGGACAAGAAGCAGGACACTGCCAGAGTTCAAGGGCCTGACCAACAACAGCCCTGGAAAAAGGAAAGGCCTCTTTCCGAGTATCCCTTCTTTTAAGGATGTCCGTAAGAGGGTAATCCGCCTTTTTCTGGATGGGCTCCAGGGGCATCTCTATAGAATCAGAGATGAGGTGAAGGATCCCTTGGAAGGAGGAAGGACCTTCCTCCATCCCTAAGCCAATGGACGATTCATCATCCCCAGAATGAGAATGAAGCCCAGTGACATCTGAATCCGATGAATCTGGATACAGCAGCCTGCCACCCAAATCACCCTTGACACGCTGAGGGCAGTCCGGGGTGACCGTGGCCAACAAACGCCGGGGAAGCCTGGTGTCCGGTCTGTCTTCTTTGGAAGAAGCCCCTCCCACAGGCTGCTTAGGCTGCAGTTCCACCACGATCGGTGTAGAGACTGGTTTAGGCCGAACAGGTAGTGTCGCCAGCCCTGCGGGCAGGGGAACCGAAGATTTTGGCTCCGAAGGGGTCAGCTTCAGCCTAAGAGGCAAAAGCCAAGTGATGGCCGGAGTAGACTTGTTCCCGGACAAAATCAGCTGTTGTCACATGAGGTCCTCGTAGCGCCGGAGTTTCCGCCGAAGCCTCTCCTCATCCGAAGAGGATGAGGACGACCGATGGTGTCACCTCTTTTTTGGTGCGCTTATGGCTCTTCCTCGGCCTATCGGACGAGGGAGTTCTAGACTTTGACTGAGATCAGGCGGGCCGACTCGGTCACTCGGAAGACACTGGTGGGACCGGTAACTTCCAGGGCTCCGGAATGGGGCCCCTCAATGAGGACACCAGTGGTCTTGGTCTCCCCATTGGGGAAGACAAGGACCGTAGTCCTCTCTAATAAGTCGGCAACCGGGGTCAGCGACAACGGGTCAATAAAAATCTCGAACTCACTGGCCGCCTCCTTGGTCCGTGAAGCCGGCAGCCAAAGAAGCAATCTCAACCAAGGTCGAGACCTCATGCTCCTGGGACTGAGACCTCTCTCGGTCCCAAGAGTGCCTTCGACGAGACAAAGGCTTGCTTGGTTCCTTCTCCCACTTATGGGATCGGGAGGAGGCTGGCACAACTCCCTGAAGGAGCCCAAGAAGTTGGAGCCCAGGTTAGCAGAAGGAAGATGCTCTGAGAGTCCGCAGCACGAGCAGCTTCTTCCTCGAACGCTTGCATGCGTTACAATTGCTCGGCAGATCCTGCAGCTGCGGAAACCGCCCACCTAGCCTCCTTGGACTTCACCGGAGGGTTCCCCTTCTCCGGTCTCCCCAGTTTCAAACGTGCAAGACGGTCGTCCAGGACACTGGGATGGAAGGCCAAACAAAAACTGCAGGATGAGGTGTCACGGCCGACACTGAGGCAGTAGATGTAATTGAGGTGGGGATCAGTGCGTGATATTTTTTGGTCGCAAGAACACCAGCGAAATCCGGGGGAAGTTTTTTCTTCCATTATCGAAGATGCAAAAAGACGACCACTAACTCGAACGATTTTTAATTTAGGTAAAACCGAACTTTTGAAAGCTAGGGCCTACGAAATGCGTGACCATGAGGGAGGCAACCTGAATCTTCCAGTGGAAAGGAAGATCTGGCGTCATGGGGATGGAGCCGAGCTATACACCACCCGGGTGGGTGGGAGGAGCCAGTCTGAAGACTTCTGGCAAGATTTAAAGTGGAAAGGGACATGCCAAAGAGTGTGGATGAAAAACATATCCATGCTCCTAGAACAGGTAATTGGGCAGAAGGGGCAGGACAGTGAGGAGAACAGGCAGGATGTGAGGGGTAACTGAAACTGACAGTCACAACTACTAAGCAAAGCAAGGTGTTGGAGGAGTTTTTTCTTAAACGCTCCTAGTTTAGGCTCGTTGGTTATAACAGGAGGGAGACCACTGAGCCATCTTTTGCTGTATCTTTATTCATATTAGAAAAAAATGGCTTACCTACATCCTCAAACCTGACTGGGAACAGACACCAACCACGCGGTCTTGTATCTAGCAACAGAAACTGGAAATAATGAATCCCAGTCTCTGCCTACTTTTTTACCAAGGAAATAACTGAGCTGAAATTTAAAATAAGCAAAATTGTTTTCTTTTTTTTTTACTCTTTTAGTGAATGTGCCCCCATCAGACCCACAGAGCAGTCATGTTTATTAGGGAAAACAAACTCATAAGTCATGCCTCCCACCCCTTGCCACACACGAAACAGTCCAGGAAAGCAGTTGTTACACTGTTTGCTACCGCCAGCAGTACTTCCTGTCCACTGTTACCACTAGGCTCTAGTTCTTCCATTCAGTATCAGTACTGAAACAAGCATTTGCCAATGCCGAATGTTTGTTTGCTGGCACTGGCATTGGTAGTGTAGGAGTTACAGAGCTGCATAATAGGAATGGCAGTGAAGTATTAAACTGAAGCCAACCCCATCACCACCCTGCAGATAGTGGCAGGCATTGGGGAGTGCCTTTGGGTCATCAGACATAACAGCCACGCCATTTCACCACACCCTACCGTGCAGACACCGACAAGTGTCACGGTGTGCCTTGGTGTCTTTGACCCTTATGTACACCCCATTCCATCAAGGAAATATTGTGAGATGGGTGTGGTATAGGAGAATGGAGTGAACTTTGGGGCCAAAGAGTCCAAGGCACACCTTGATGCCTTTCAGTGGCTGCAGGGTGTGGGTGGGGGTGGAATGGTATGAGCATTGCAGGTGACAATCCCAAGTCACAGCCCTGATGCCTGTCATTCTCTACAGGGTGGGGCGTCATGGTCGGAACCGCTAACGCCTCATGCATTCGATGGTATTTTCACTCCAAATTTTCAACATGGGTTTTTTGTGACCCCCACCTCATGAACAGTGGCAATATCAGTTTGTTAGCTGAAAGCTGCTATTGCACAGCGACTAGGCATTTGTCACCACAGGTGCAAAAACACATTCTGAACAGGATGTGAAAAATGACAGCTGTACTGTTCATGGGGAGGTGTAAAACATGGCAATGTTGAAAATCTGCAGTGAAAATATTAAAAAAACTGGTGAAGTTATGAGCGTGCGTAGAAACTGTGCAACGTGCACCCATAATGTAATTAGTTTGGGAACTGTTTACAGCAGATTGTCAACACAGGCATTTTGGGACCTCCAGTCATGAACAGTGTCACTGTGATTTTCTTTACCTGTCCCAAACAATGATTTCCCACAGCGACCATGCATTTCTGTGCTAAAAGTGTGAAAACACATTTCAGCCATGTTGTGAAAAATGACAGCTGTACTGTTCATAAGGAAGTGTGGAAAAATGCCACTGGTGAAAATGTGGACTGAAAATATGACAAATTCATGAACTTACGAGGGTGTGTGGAAACTGCGCAATGCTCACTCGTAACACAGTCATTTTTAGGAATTTTTTCACCAAATTGTCAAAATAGCCATTTTAAGACCTCTGCTCATGAACAGTGTCACTGTGATTTTCTTAATGTGTCCCATACATTGATTTCGCACACCGACTGCACCACTGTGCACTACATGCACGGAAACACATTTTGGGTGAGAAGTGAGAAATGACAGCTGTACTGCTCATAAGGTGGTGTGGTAAAATGGTAATGTTGAAAATCTGGAGTGAAAATATTGAAAATTCGCGAACTTACGAGCGTGCGTAGGAACATCGAAACGCATGCCCGTAAAATAGTAATTTTTAGAAATTTTCTCACCAAATTTTTAACATAGCCATTTTAACACCTCTGCTCACAAACAGTGTCACTGTGATTTTCTTAATGTGTCCCAAACATTGATTTCGCACACCAACTGCGCCATTGTGCGCTACATGCGTGGAAACACATTTTGGGTGAGATGTGAAAAATGACAGCTGCATTGCTCATAAGGAAGTGTGGTCAAATGGCAATGTTGAAAATCCGGAGTGAAAATATTGAAAATTCGCGAACCTACAAGCGTACGTAGGAACAGCGCAACACAGGCTCGTAAAACAGTCATTTTTAGGAATTTTTTCAGCAAATTTTCAACATAGGCTTTTTGAGAGCCCACCTTATGAACACTGGCAGTGTCATTTCGTTAATGGGTCCTGAAAGGTGATTTTGCGCAGTGACTGCGAAATCACCCTTCAGGCCCGATTAACGCCATGACAGTGACAGAATTCATGAGGAGGGGTCCCAAAAACCCCATGTTGAAAATTTGGCGCCAAAATTCCAAAAAATGCCTGAGATATGCAGCAAAGTTGAAAAAACCCTATTCATTACATTATATAGCTTACCGGCATTGCCTCAGTTCACGGTCGGCTTTGAAGAGTGCAGACGTGTTCCCAGTCCACTGAAGATCGTCGCTAGAGTCCGGAGGTAAGTATGGGGTGGGGGTGTGGGGAGGCAGGTTGCGCAGTGGGTGGGGGCAGAGACAGCGAGGACCGCTTTTCTGTTGCATGTTTTTTTTTTTTTAAACAAAGGAGGAGACGACCTTGGAGACGCTTGCCACGCTGGGGTGGCTCCCAGCGTGGCACAAGGACGGCTTGTGGGGTGGAGGGCGTGGAGCCGACAGGGATTGGGCATCCCTGTCGGCGACAGCATCTGTTGCCACGCTGGGGTGGGCCCCAGCGTGGCATGTACAACTCTGTTTGGGGGCTGGGCAGTACAGCCGACGGGGATTGGCACCCCGCTGGCTATACAGTGTGGGGGGCAAGCACGCAGTATGCGTCGGCAGTGTGTTTGTAGGGGGACGCGCATGAGCAGGCAATATCTTATTGCTGCTCACTGAAGCATAGCTCCCCCTTTCAACTGTACGCCACTGCATTTTGGACTGCTGTCACAGACAGCTCCAGCAGGCATTGGAGAACTGCAACTGCGCCTGAAAATACACTGACTAAATTGGAAGAGGGCTGCCACACCTCCGAAAACTCAGATGATGGCAATATGATTCTTGCACATGCGTGCAAGAAAACATAAAAAGTCACCAGTGTGAGAAATCCTTTATTTCTTTAAGGAAAAAATCTAAACTCAATTAAATTTAGCGCTGCTGCAAACACCACCTTCTCAATTATGCAGTGTCCTAGTTTCACATCACAGTCACTCTGCCATCCAGACCATGTTTATTACAGTCCCTCATGACCACACATACTATCAGAGGCACAAATATAGAGGGCGGGGGACATGTGCCCCTCAACATTTCAACCTTGCCTAAATTTATTCTGTCCCCTCCAACATTCTGCCTAGAAATCCCACTTAGGCTAAGCCTGCAACAAACAAGTCAAGTCCTCCTGAACCAAGTAAGCATTGCCAGTTGCCACCAGCATTTTTTGTAAATTTCATTCACGCTACCACTTAGATCAACTGATAGCACAAGCCTGCTGGCGGTATGGGGAAGGACAGAGATATTTTTGTTAATTCCTTTCTGTTATTCATTCTGAGTCACTGATGGTATCTTGCATCGGGTGTGGCACTGCTAAGTGCTTACAGGGGAAGGAGTAAATTAGCACCACACAAGTAGGTGGAAATGGAGGGGGGAGGTGAGCTACCGGTCACGATCTAATTAGAATGAGAACAAAAAAAGAAAAAGCTCTCCATATAGCACTTCTATGCGGGGGGCAAGGCATTGGAGAACAAAGCACAAAATGAAAATAAAAAGTCTCTCAAAACAATAGCACCCTCTACTGGTAATTCTACCAGTAAGGTGACTACTTTACAACTAGGGTGATATGGGATATACCGGACCTTCCGGGGCTACTAGGCCCTCCACCTGTGACATCGGGCCTCATTACATCCTGGGCAGTCAGGTCTAGCCCAATACTGCCCACCCTGTTGGGTATTATTGCTTACATAATAACTGACTGAGCCTTTTTCCCCATAGGAAAACCGTGGCGTAATTTGGCGTTATAAAGGAGCATTTATAACGGCAAACATGCGCACGGTTTCCCTCCCTCTGTGCATGCCCCGCTGCAGCTCCTCTCCTCACACCAGCCACATGTTTTATTTTCTCCAGACAACTAACCACTACTCAGACTCGGGGAAGCAAATTTTTAAATATAAAATCTACCACAACGGGCGAAAACGAGAAGTTTACACACACCCTTGGAGTTAGGTGCTAGTCATAAACCCATCGAGTAGCATCTAACCCGTTGGGTGTGTGTAAAATTCTTGTTACACACCCCGACCCATACTTTATTCTCTATATAATCTACACCTTAGACAGTTTCCAAACCGGTCATGGACTTTCTTTTTTCATTTACAATGTGTCTATTTTTTGGAGAAGTGGGAAAATTGAGCTCTTAAACCTTTATAAGGTTTGCCTGAGAACACTCCACCTTTTATTGTGAGTTATTAAAAAGATTAGGCAATGGATTCTCTCTGTGTCGCATGACTCCTGGATAAAATGTGCACTCCCTATAATTAAAATCACCATTTCTAATATTTGGAGAGAATACGCCTGGAAGTGCCAATATAAATACTTACGCCCTCCAGCAGTCTTAATAAAATACATGCCACCTTCCTTCGGTGTTTGTTGGAGGGGATGCGACTGCCACGTAGCTGATCTGAGCCGTACTTTTTGGCTTTGTCCGTTGCTGATACCTTTTTGGTGCATCCTCCAAGAAGAACTGGAGGAATGCTTAGGTGAGTCAGTTGAGCTAACAGCTGAAATGACGCTGCTAGCAATCCCCCCCACCACCACCCATCGTGGCGTAAAACATTATAACTAATTTATCTATTATCTGTCAAAAAGGCTATAACTGCTAGGTGGATGACACCCACCGTTCCAACAATAGTCAAATGGCGTCAGATAATGATGGATATATATCACATGGAGAGACTAACAGCTGGTTTGCATGATACACTTAACCGCTTCTCCATGAAATGGCAAAGATGGGTGTGGTAGATGGCTCAAATAGACCCAGCACTTGTCCCTTGATCTCTCCACATGAGTGAGGGTGGGGGTTGCTGCTGTCACGGGGGAGAATAATTTGGTAAGTTCCTTTGTATCCCTTTCTTGCAGCATAAGTTAGAGTCTGCAAAGGTATCTTGAGTTTACAGGTATTTGATATGACCCTTAATGTATAATTCAACATGCTATTTTTGTTTCTGTGACTTCAACTGTAAATTACTTTCTTGATAATAATGTTGGAAAGTATTGTACCACTGACTGGAACTTTATATGCTTCACTCAATAAAAATTAAATTACAAAAAAAAAAAAAATAGATTAGGCAATGGGTTATACCCATTAGTATATAGTTCACATCCACTCTCTGGCAATTCCTCTACAATGGGCTCACTGGCCGGATATCTTTAAGCTAAGTTCCTCCCACCACCAGGGCGGTATGACCCCAGACTTCACCCGATGATGTTAGATCTTGCATGCTGGAAACAGAAATCTATGTGCCACTTGCTAGGGGAGGCCGGGTGGGTTATGTGGATGTGAACAATATCATAGTACTATGGTTACAGGTGAGTAACCTATTTTTCTAAGGGTGCAAAGAAGATTGAACTATGCACACTCTGGCAGACTCCTGGCAGTTCTCCGGGAGGAAGGGGAAAGGCGTGCACCCCTACTTGGCGAACAGAGACTGGAAAACCAAGGTCCCAAAACACGCATCCCGGCATGACTCAAGGTTGATGCGGTAGTGAGAAATGAAGATGTGTGTTGATTTCCAGGTAGCAGCCACGCAGATTTCCTGGATACGAACATCCCTGGACACAGCCACCAAGGCAGTGGTATGCCTGGTGGAGTGAGCCCTACGCCCTATAAAAGACACCCTACCAGCCAACCTATAGCAGAGGTCGATGCAGGATATGATCCACCTAACATTTGTCCACTTTGCTGCCAGTCTGCAGGCTTTAGCGTAAGTGGCAAACAGCTGCTGAGCCTGTCCCCAAACTCCAGTCGTACGCTCCACACAGTTAAGAAAGCACCCTCTGTAGGTTCAGCGTATGGAGCCTGTGGTCATCCTCTGAAGATGGGCTGGTGAAATACACCAGCAAGTTAATCACCTGGTTAAGATGAAACTCCACCTGGCCCGGTGACACTGAGGGTTGAGACACTGGAAGCCACACCTCGCGCCATGCCGGTGACCTGGGTTCGGGAACAGACTCGGGCAGCCGGGGGCTGGCGGGGGGAGGGGGGAGAAGGATGGAGCATCTGGCGGACTGCTCTCCTCTCCTGAGGTGGGCTTCGGGGCTTACAAGGCGTAGCAGTGACCTCTGGTGGAGACCAGGGGTACTGATGATGCTGAGCCATATAAGACACTGGAATGGCGGCGGACGTCAGTGATTCGATCGCTCGGACGTCACTGCACACCGCACTCCAGTGGGGAATAGTACAGTTACGTGAGAACTTACCATAACAGCAGATCTTCGAGAGAGGCCCTTGCAGTAGGTATTCACATATAGGACTAAGCTGCCAGGCGTCAAGACCCCACAGAAAAAAATTCTAGCTAGTAGTCTATGGCGGGGGACCACCCTCATGTCAGATGACCGGCGTCACGCAACGTCAGTATAAAGTGGTGATCCCCCTCGCCCACCTTCCAGTTCTTTCCCGCCAAAGGCCAAAAGAGGCAAGACAAGAGAGAAGAGGATTACCCCCCCCCCATGGAAATGAAGCAAAGAAACTTAGGGAGCCGGAGGGCGGGAAGGCAAAACCCACTGCAAGAGTCTCTCTCGAAGATCTACTGTTACAGTAAGTTCTTACATAACTGTACTATCTTACTTCGAGAGGGCTCTTGCAGTAGGTATTCACATATAGACTGTCCCAAGCAGTCTGGAACAAGGAAAACAAACCTCATGGCTGAACAGGTCTCATGAGAGGAGACCTTGTAGGACAGCCAAACTGAAGCCTGCTCTACGGCGAGAGGCAATGTCCAAACTGTAGTGTTTTGTGAAGGTATGAACAGATGTCCAAGTTGCGGCTGCACAGATGTCTGCCATTGACACATTCTTGAAACAAGCCGCAGAGGCAGCTATTCCTCTGGTGGTGTGACCTCTGGCTTGACCCGGAAGGGTCTTGTTGTACTCGGAACAGAAAGTGATACAATTCATCAACCATTTTGAGAGGCATTGCTTAAAAACAGTATTGCCCTCTCTTTTTTGAGCGAAAGAGACAAAGAGCTGATCAGTCTTCCCGAGAGCCTTAGTCCGATTGGTGTAGTATCTCAGGATTCTGTAAACATCCAAAGTATGAAAGAGGTACTCCACTTGACTGGAGCATGGCGTAAAGAAAGCGGGTAGCTCAATAAATTGATTCAGCGTAGATTCAGCCACCACCTTGGGGAGAAACTATGGGTTGGGGGATAGAGCCACACGTTCCTTGTGGAAAATCAAATAGAGGATTTTACACATCAAGGCCTGAAGCTCGGAAATGCACCGAGCAGAAGTGATGGCCAATAGGAAGAGAGTCTTCCAAGAAAGGAACTTTAAATCAGCTTCCACTGCGGGCTCGAAGGGAGGCAGCTGAAGCTTCTCCAGGATGAAATTCAAGTCCCATGAAGGGCAGGAATGCGAATGGGGTGTCTCAAATGGAGAACCCCTCTAAGAAAAGTCTTGGAGTCTTCCAACAGAGCAAACGTCCTGTCTCCAAAGGGAATATGGTAGGCTGAAATAGTTGCCATATGAACCTTTAACGAGGAATGGCAGAGACCCAGGTTGAAGAGGTGACATGTGTAATCGAAGACTTTGTTGGCTGGGCACGAGAAAGGCTCAAAGTCTTTTGAGTTTGCCCATGATGGAAAACCGTTTCCACTTCATTACGTAGGTGGACCTGGTGGAAGGTTTCCCTGCCTCTACCAAAATGTCAGCTACTAAAGGAGAGACTCCAAAGTGGGCTTTAGCTACGTCTGCAGGAGCCACGCATAGAGATGAAGGGATCCGAGACCTGGATGAACAAGGGTCCCCTAATCCTTGGTCAACAATTGTTGCGACAGAGGAAGAGGAAGAGGTGGTTCCTTTGAAAACTGTTGCAGAAGAGAGAACCAAACTTGCCTGGGCCAGAAGGGGGTGATGAGAATCATTCAAGCCCCTTCCGATCTGAGTTTGTTCAGGACCCTCAGGATTAAAGGAATGGGAGGAAGGCATAAACAAATCTGTCCCTCCAACAGAGAGACAGAGCATCCCGTCAGAAAGCATCTCGCCCTGAAGCGAGCGAGCAAAAGGCAGGAAGTTTTGCATTTTGGGGAGAGGCAAAGGTGTCTACCTGGGGTGTCCCCCACCACCGAAAAATGTTGTTGACGACCTGCTGATCTAACTCCCATTCGTGGGACCCGGCTGAGGACCGAATGAGTTTGTCTGCCAGTGTGTTTTCCACTCCCGGAACATGAACTGTAGTCAGGTGAAGGTGGTGCTGGGCAGCCCAGTACCAGACTCTCATCGCCTCCCGGTACAGGGGATAGGAATGTGTTCCTCCCTCTTTGTTGAGGTACCAGACTATGCACATGTTGTCTGATTGGATGAGAAGATGACCGTGAAGAAGAGCCAGGAGGGCATAAAGGACTGCCCTCAGTTTGAGCACATTTATGTGCAGATTTTGTTCAAACCTGGACCAGCTGCCCTGAGTCTTGTGAGACCCTAGGTGAGCACCCCTGCCCTCCCCTGACGCATCTGTTTTTGACATCTGGGAAGGAGGAACGATGCAGAAAGGAACTCCCAGACACAGGTTCTCCTGAACCATCCACCAGTGCAAGTCCCTGATCATGGGATCTGATACTAGCACCTCTTGGTCTAGATCGTCCCTGATCTAGTCCCACTGCAACTGAAGCATCCACTGAGAAATCCTCATATGGAGCCGAGCGAATGGTACTGATAGAATGGCAGCCACCATTAGCCCAAGGAGGTGGAGGACTGACCTGGCTCTGACCCTCCTGCGACCTGACAGAAGACGAGCCTGATTCTGAAGGGTCTCGACCCTGTCCGAAGGCAAAAAGGCTTTGCCTGTGGTCGTGTCCAGGATCACCCCTATAAACTGGAGGCGTTGGCAAGGGACCAAATGGGACTTGGCCGGGTTGATGGTGATACCCAGGCTGGTGAAAACCTGCAGGGTAAGAGGAAGGGAGTGCAGGAGTTCCTCCCTTGACAGGGCCACCAGGAGCCAACTGTCCAGGTACGGGAATACCTGCATGCTCTGGGTATGCAGGTGGGCACTACCACTGACAGGCATTTGGTAAACACTCGGGGGGCCGAGGAAAGACCAAATGGGAGGGCCTTGAATTGGCAGTGGTCCTCCTGAAAACAAAAACGGAGTTATTTGCGATGGGAAGGGCATATGGGGTTATGCAAGTATGCATCCTGAATGTCCAGAGCACATAGCCACTGTCCCGGCCGGAGTAACGGCAGAATGCTCTGCAAGAAGAGCATTCTGAAGCATTTGTACTCCACAAACATGTTCAGGGAGCTGAGGTCTAGAACTGGCCTTAAGTCTCCCGTCTTCTTTGGAACTAGAATGAAATGGGAATAGTAACCCATCCCCCAAAGATGAGTATGAACTGGCTCTGTCGCCACCTTCAACACAAGGGAGATGATTTCCTCTAGGACCAGAGGAAGATGTTGCTGGGAGTAAGACAACTGAGGGGTGGTTTTCGGGGCAGTTTCTGCAGAAACTCTATTGAGAGTCCTGCGGATATTAGAGGAGCACCCAAGCATCTGATGCTACCCTCTCCCAACCCAGCAGATGGGAGGAGACTCTCCCCCCTACTGGTTCCTCTGGAATGGCCAGAGGCACAGGGAGAGTCGGGGAGACAGGCGGTGGGGTAGTGCAGCAGCCAAGTTCCCGCAGACTTTTGCTGGGGGGTCTTGTTGCTGGAGGGCCTGACGCTTTGTTAGCATGTTTTCCTTGAGGCTTTGTTTTGACGCGTTAACGCATTAAACGACGTTGCTGCCCTTGAGGGGTCAGTACAAAGTCTGGACAGACTTTAGTGCCGCTCTTCTCTTGCAGTTCAGTTATGATGTCCTTGACATCACTCCCGAACAGTACCGAACCCCTGAAGGAGCATCCTGTATAGCGGATCGTACCAGGACCAATCCTGGACAAGATCCAGGAGTGACGCCGTAGGCCCACGTCGAAGGCCGAGCTCCTTCCAGCTGTGTCCACCGCATCTTAGGTGGTATGAAAATACAGGTTACTCACCTGTAACAGGAGTTCTAGGAATGGTATATGTTGTTCATCCACACTGTCTGGCAGGTTCCTTGCCGCTTTAAATCTTGCCGGAAGGTCTTCAAGCTGGCTCCTCCCACCCACCTGGGTGGTAAAACTCTCGCCCGCCCCCATGATACCAGAGATCTGTCCGCTGGAAGCCAGGCTGTGCGCCGGGCCGGGAGGTCGGTATCGTGTGGATGAACAACATATACCATTCCTAGAACTCCTGTTACAGGTGAGTAACCTGTAGTTTAGGACGGATATGTTGTTCATCCACACTGTCTGGCAGACTCCTAGCAGTTCTCCGGGAGGAGGGGAGGCAAGGCGACACCCCTACTTGGGAAATAAAGTCTGAGAACAGAGGTCCCAAAAGCAGCATCCCGGCGTGACTCCAAGGTCGATGTGGTAGTGGGTGATGAAGGTGGTGCTGACTTCCAGGTAGCAGCCCTGCAGATTTCGGATAGGGACGCCCCTGGAAGCAGCCACCGATGCAGCGGTATGGCGGTAGAATGAGTCTTATCCTCTGGGAGGCTCCATGCCCGCCAACCTATAGCATGAGATCAATGCAGGAGGTGACCCACCTGCCTATTGTCCGCTTGGCTGCAGGTCTACCAGGTGCGGCTTCAGCGAGGTGACAAACAGCTGGCGAACCTCTCCCTGAACTTCAGCCATCCGCTCCTTATAATAAGCGAGCACTCTTCTAGGGTCCAAAGTATGGAGCCTATTCAGCCTCCAAGGTGTGATTGGGTAGAACGCCGCAGAGTCAACACCTGGTTAAGGTGAAACTCAGACACCCTTCAGAAGGACTTTGGTGGGGGCACAGGACAACCTTGTCCCTGTAGAAGACCAGATAAGAAGACTCGGCGGAAAGCGCCTTGAGTCTCCCAATCCTTCTGGCTGACATGATAGCCACCAAGAAGGCGGTCTTCCACGACAGGTGAGAGATGTCACACCTGTGCATTGGTTTGAATGGCTTGCCCATGAGCTTAGCCAATACCAGCAGTAGATCCCACGGAGGTGGAGGTTCTCGCATCAGAGGGATATGTGATCAAAGCCTTTGAAAAGTGCCACCTCATCTTCTCCTGCGCCATCGACTGCTTCCCGGCCGCGCCCGTAGTAGAGATGGCTGCCAGGTGCACCTTAAGGGTCGCCGACAGCCCTAGCTGAGAAAGGGACACAGGTAGTCCAGAATGCTTGCCAAGGAACAGGAGGAAGGGTCCAGGCCCTTGCCCTGACACCAAATGGAGAATCTCTTCCATTTAAAGGCATAGCATTTTCTGGTCGACTCCTTACGGGATGCCTCAACGACGTTGAGGACCTTGTCGGAAAGACCCAAGGCCTAGAACTCTAGCCGCTCAGGAACCAGGCCATCAGAAGCAGGGATTGAAGGTCCGGATGGAATACCTTCTCCTGATTGACTGAGATCAGGTCTGGGCGGGATGGAAGCCACCTCAGGAGCCTGGATCTGAGACTGAGGAGATCTGGATACCAGAACTGGCGGGGCCAGTCTGGGGCTACCAGAATCTCCTGTGCCTTGTCCCTCCTTGCCTTGAGAAGCATCTAGTGGATCAAGGGAAATGGAGGAAAGGCGTAGAAGAGGCCTGGGGTCCACGACTGAGAAGGCATCCCCCTGCAGCGAGCCCTGCTGAGGGGGGCGGGCATGAATCAGTCTCAGCTTCGCATTCTCCCTGGAGGCAAACAGGTCCGCCTGAGGCGTGCCCCAGTGGGAGAAGAGATCTTGTACTACCTCCGGCAGGAGAGACCACTTGTGAGACGCGGCCCCTATCTAGCTTAGGGCATCGGCCAGGGTGTTGGAGGCTCCTGCCACGTGAATGGCGAGGAGATCCACCTCCAGGCTGCGCATGAGTGACCAAATGCGGAGAGCTTCCCTGCACAGGGGCATGAAGCGCGTCCCGCCCTGGCGGTTTAGGTAGTACATGGTCGTGGTACTGTCGTCTGACCAGAACCACTTAACCCTGTAGAAATGGAGCGAAGGCAGTGAGGGCTAGATGAACGGCTCGAAGCTCCAGCAGGTTGATATGGCATCGGGACTCCCAAGGGGACCAGAGGCCATGCGCTCTGTGCTACCCCAGATGGGCACCCCAACCCATCAGAGAGGCATCGGTCGATAGAGAGACCGTCGGCTCGGGGCGGACAAACAGGATGCCCTCCTGCAATGTGCTGCAATGTTCCACCACTGGAGAGCATTCCACATCCCCTGGGTCACTGTCACTAGCTGATCCAGTGGATCGAAGTGCTGTGACCATTGGCTGGCCATTCCCCATTGAAGGGGATGCATGTACCAGCGGGCCCAACGGACCACGCTGGTGCAGGCCGCCAGGAGGCGCAGGAAGTCCCGGGCAGGGCGCGATTGCCAAACCTGAAATGATTGGGCAAAGGAGGAAAGAACCTCGGCCCTGTCCGCCGGGAGCTGTGCTCTGCCCCGATGAATTGTATCACCTGCTTTGGCACGAGTTCCGACTTGGCCTCGTTGATGAGGAGACCAACCTGAGAGCAAACCTGGAGGGCCAGATCTCTGGACCACTGCACCTCCGCTCTGGAGGGGGCTGCAATCAGCCAGTCGTCCAGGTAGGGCTATACCCGGACCCTTCAGCGCCGCAGGAATGCTGTCACCACTGCCATGCATTTGGTGAAGACCCTGGGAGCTAGGGAAAAGCCGAAGGGCATGGCTTGGAACTCGTAAAGGGATCCCTCCTCTCTGAAGCGGAGGAATCTCTGGTGAGACGGATGGATTGGGACGTGAAAGAGCACGTCCTGAAGGTCCAGGGAACAGAACCACACGCCTCGTTCCAAGGATGGGATTATCTGAGCCAGAGTGACCATCCTGAAGGTCCGAGACCTTAGGAACCTGTTCAGGTCATGCAGGTCGAGAATGAGGTGCCAGCCCCCATCCGCTTTGGGACCAGGAAGTACCTGAGACAAACCCGGGTCTGGAGGAGGATCCGCCACCTTCCTGATCACCTATTTTGAGGAGCAGGGCACATCGGCTCATGGGCCGACAGAGAGGCTGCGGACCCCATGCCCCCGAGGGGCGATGGCTCGGAAGGGTGGGGCCTGCTTGAACTCCAGAGGCAGACCCTTTCCTACCACCTCCAACACCCACCAGTCCATGGTGATAGTGGACCAGGCAGAAAGGAAGTGACGGAGCTGTCCCCCCAAGGGGGGAACCCAGGGAGGAGCGATGAGGCTGGAGGTGATACCCCTCAACCCATCACTGGGCAGGCTTGGAGGAGAGACCGGCCGAGGGACCTCCTGGGCCTTTACCTCCCTGCTTCCTACTGGAGGAAGCCGCGGGCTTGAGTTTGGGATGCCAAGCGCGAGCCTGCTGGCCCTGGTGCTGGTGCTGTTGGGCCGGACGTGCCCCAGGCGCAGAAGGGTGAAAGGACTTGTGCTGCTGCTGTCGGCAGCCTTTGTCCTTCTGGGCGGAGGTACCGAGTCCAGAGTGGCATTGGACTTTTCAATCCGCTGGAGGTGACCTTCCACTCCAGGGCCGACGAGGTCGGTCCCCAGGAAGGGGACATTCGCCAATTTGTGCTGGGTATCCACCGTGAAGGCGGATATCCTCAGCCATGATCTGCGGCGCATGGCCACCGTGGCCGCAACCGATCTGGCACAGGAGTCTCATATGTCCAGAGCCGTTTGGAGCTGCTGCTTAGCCACTGCCCTACCCTGGTCCTGCACCTGCCGGACCGTGGTCTGCAGGTCGGCCGGGAGATGAGGGATCACCTCATCCAGGGAGCCCATGAAGGCGTGGGAGAAGTGTGCCCAGCACGGCCGAGCTGGCCTGGCGGAGGCCAAGGGAGGACGAGCGACACCTTCGCTCGGCGTAGTCGAGCTTTTTGACTCTGTCGGGGGCTTGTCCATCTCCCAGCTCCTGAACGCCGGAAAACGCTGTCGGTGACCAACCCCCGGCAGAGGAGTGTTCCAAAACCCAGGCAAAGAGCCGTAGGGACCGCATACTTCCTGGACATCTTGGTCAGGCGCGGGCAGGAAGCAGGCCAGCTAAAGCTCCAAGGCTGGGCCAACAATGGCTTCAGCCACCGGAAAGGCCTCCGTGGGGGAATCCCCTCAGTCCAGTATCTCCGTGAGGGGATACTTGGCCCGTTTGGATACGGGTTCAAGCTGCATCCCAGTGGACTCTGAGATGAGCTGAAGCAAACCCATGAAGGACGATGGGCTTTCGTCCAACGACTGGCCCCCGGAGAACTCCAGGTCAACAGGCCTGGAGAACAGGGAGGAGTCATCGTCGGACTCGGAGGAGTCCGCGAAGAGCTGCTTGGGGCCTGAGCCACCTTCCACTGGCCGAGCACAGTCGGGAGTGAGGGTGACTGACAACCTGTGGGGCAGGCCTTGACCCGACCGAGAGTCCTTGGTTGGCGCCCCCGATTTTGGTTGTGGAGGCAGAGGTTCCACCACAATCGGTGGGGCAGCGGGTTTCGGCCGAACAACCGGCCCAAGCTTGGGCACTCGACTACAGCGAGGGGTTGTTTCGGCTGCTCGAGTGACAGCCACTTGATGGCCGGGGAAGGCGACGGCGTCGACTTGTTCCTGGACAGAAGTAACTGCTGCCACATCAGGTCCTCGTAGCATTGACGCACTTTGCGCCGAGTTTCCTCTCTTCCGAGGAGGAAGACGAGGACGAGCGGGCGGCGCTACCTCGTGCCGAGACCGAGACCACCGGCGTCGGTGGGATCAGCTGGACCAAGAAGAAGTCCGAGACCGAGATCCTCGGTGTTTCCGAGGACGGGTCTGGAAAGGAGCGGGGGACAACCGCTCTTCCCTCGGCTCGGAAGCCTTAATCGGGGACTGCTGCACCGGGGGCACAGGCAGATCCTCGGTCTCCACTGGGGGAACCGGTGAAGAAGGGTTGTCGGCCTCACCAGTCGACAGCCCGTCCAACGGGTCGAGAAAAATCTCGACCGCGTCGACGGGTGTCTCGGCCGGCTGGCCTGACATGGACGCCATGAAGCCAGCAGCCTTAGCCGCAACCTCGACCAAAGTCGACAGTCGGCTGTCCAAGGAAGGAGACCTCTCCTGCTCCCACGAACGCTGACGATGGGACTTACCCTTTGAGTCCTTCTTTTTAGACCAAGAGGAATGTCCCGATGGCCCCTCTCCCTTCGTGGAAAGGGATTGGCAAAGCTCTTTGAACGAAGCTGAATACGAGGTACCCAGAGAAAGCGGGATAAATGCCGCAACTGAGGAAGAGGATGATGCGGCCTGAGCCGCCTCCTCCTCCAGGGCGATCATCTGCTCAAGTTGCTCAGCCGAGCTAGCCGCCGCAGTAACCGCCCAATGGGCCTCCTTCGACTTAACCGGCGGGTAGCACTTCTCGGGGCCCCCTAGCTGTAACCGGGCAGTGCGGTCCTCTAGGACGTTGGCCGAAAACGAATGGCATGACTCGCAGGCCTGCCCACAAGGGCACCGTAGAAATCCGGGAGTCGATTTGTCCATCGCAGCCGTGAGGGAGAAAGATGACCAAAGTCTTGAAAATTTTAAAGCAAGTTTCAGGCGGTCCCAAGAATTAGATCCAGTCACACGAGAGCGTTAAGGAGGGAACCTGAGCTTCCACGCGGTAAGGAAGATCTGGGCCATGGGGCCGAGCCGAGAGTTTTACCACCCGGGTGGGTGGGAGGAGCCAGCTTGAAGACCTTCCGGCAAGATTTAAAGTGGCAAGGAACCTGCCAGACAGTGTGGATGAACAACATATCCATGTCCCTAAACATGTGCCTACAGGCCGAACGAGTGGAATGGACTAAGTCTCCCAGTTCCTGCTTAGTTTGCAAATCAGAAAGGGAGTCCAACTTGAATCACACCTGGCTAAGGGTGAACTTCTGGAAATCCACCATATGGCTGACGTAATTGAGGGCCCTGATGCCTAGGGTAGAAGAGGAAAAGATCTTCTTCCTGTACTGATCCAGAAGCCGGAATCCCTTGTCAGGCGGGGACAAGCTCAGATGTTTCGGGCTAGTGGAGTGGCCATGGGCAGCACTGATGACAACCGAATCCGCCTTGTGGTGAAGGCTGAGAAAGTCTACACCCTCCAGAGCCTGATATAGCCTGTCCGCCTTCCTCAGACAGGGGGGCTAGCATGGAAGGTTGTTTCCAGATGGTGGAAACAAGATCGGCATGAGGTTCTATCAGTGTAGGAGCGGTCTCGGGCAGATCCAAATGAGCAGCGAGTTTCTTACACTGTGGGTCTGGCTCCATTGACTGACACTGGCGTGTTTCCTGGATCTTCCTTAACAGCTCCAGAAAGGAAGAATCCTCCAGAGGGACTTTCAGATGGTCCCTCGACCTTGGGCGTTCTGGAGTATGGGGCTTGTCTCCATGGTCAAAGCGGTCGGACTCCGAATATGAGTCAGATGTCTCTGAGGAAGAGGAAGAAGACTTCTCCCTCGGAGAGGGAGGAACGACCCCTCTGGGGAGTTCCCAAAGGCACGTGTCCTCCCCACCTCAGGCACCAGAAGGTTCTCCTCTGCTGTTGGGTAAAGGGGAGGGAGTCTCCCATCTCCGATGTAGGAGGTCCAGTGTAGGGACCGACATCGGGAGATGACTCTCGACCTCCCTGGTGACCTGAGCCCTGGCCTCAGCCCACCAGGAGGCCAAGGTCTCCTTCAGATCCCCCAGCGGCTGTGAAGTGGGTGGCGGAGGAGGAGGAGGAGGAGGTGGGGGATACGGGTAGTGGGGGTACCCGTAATAAGAGTATCTGTAGCCCAACTGCGGGAAGCCCAGAGTCGGGTACTGCAGCGCCGGATAGTGTGGCATTGGATACTGTGGGGCCAGGTACTGTGGCACCGGGTACTGCGGTGTCGGGTACCTTGGCACCAGGGGCTCTGGTGGAGCAGAAGGTCCTGGCAAAGGCCCCGCTGGAAGGCTAGACGGAGGAAGCGTTGGCCCGACAGGCGTCGGGCCCGGCGTAGGTATACCATCGAACGGGTTCGACGGTCCTGACGGAGGAACAGGTCTTCTGTCGGGCAAAGGTATGCCGGTGGGCAGCGGTGAAAAGGGTGTCTGAGCATCTGGCGTCA
The DNA here is from genome assembly GCA_016271365.2 of Neoceratodus forsteri. Lineage (NCBI taxonomy): Eukaryota > Metazoa > Chordata > Ceratodontiformes > Ceratodontidae > Neoceratodus > Neoceratodus forsteri. The sequence continues at coordinate 312,057,844 of CM028137.1, read as the reverse complement.
GAGGGTCCGGCATAGGAGGGGGAACCCTGATGGCTGCATCCCAAGGTCTTCGGTTTCAACTGGGGAAGGAAGGTTGAAATCCCTGTGTGTAAACCGAGGGGACGCGGGGACCTCAGTGAGCAATGAAGTTATCCATTGCAGACAGCCTGGGACGTCAGACGTAACCACAGGGTCTGGTGCAGGCTTACTGACCAGGCGGTCGTCGGAGGAGCAGGAGTCAGTCTTATCGGCAGTGTCCAAGTGGACCTCGGAGGAGCCTGCGTCTGACTTATTGGACTCCCTGTCTGCGGAAAGCCGTGAAGGAGTGGCGGCCTTGTCGGAAGCGGGTTTGGCTGGGTAATCGCCTGAAGAGGTGAGTGGCTTAGCAGCCTTTTCCAGATGGGCATCGGTGGGACCAACGTCTAGCTAATGAGACCCGTTCTGACCAGAAGGCCACAAAGAAGGAGGAGCAGCCTTAATGGGAGCAGAGGCCTCCTTTGCCCCAGATGCTCCTGAGGGGCCCAAGCGCAAGCCCGACGGGAGGGGTGACGCCTTCTTGGTAGCCACCAAGACGGCCGTCGACGAGCGATTCCTAGAGGGGATGTTACCTTTAGGGCTGCAACCCAGCCGAAGTCACAGCTGCTGTGGAAGACGACTCTCGCGCCCGGTGCTTCTCTTTGTCACGCTTCTTTTTGGGGGGGAAGTGGACGCCTGCCTAAGCTTCTTTAACTCTTTTTCCATGGAGGCCATTTTCTTCTTGAGGAGATGGGCTTCCAGGGACTGCTGCTTCTCTTGCTGGTAGCCAAGTTGAACTTCTGGCAGTGCTGGCACTTCTCCACGGGGTGGTCAGGGCCTAGACAGAAGAGGCACAAGGAGTGGCCGTCCTTGTGTGGAAGCTGGGAACCACGAGTCACACTTGTTTTTATGTGATTCGGAGGGCTTCAGGGATGACATACACAGCAGATGTTGTTGAAAAATCGAGGAAGAAGGTTGAAAAAGTTGTAACCTTTAGGAACGACGAATGAACTGACCAGCGCTGTTCTACCACGAGGAACTTTCACAAGCCGACGGAGGGAAAGAAAGTACAGTTATGCAAGAACTTATCGTAACAGTAGATCTTGAAGAACAGCTCTTGCAGCAGGTTACACCATTAGAACTGAAGCTGGCAGGTGCCAGAACCCCACGGAAATTTTCTAGCTAGCAGTATACAGTGGGGGACTGCCTCCGACGTCGGTCCCGCCCCCGACGTCAGGCACGGTACATAAGGATGGATGACATCAGAAGAGGAGACTGAGGATCCGCCATCAAATGGCAATCAGAAATGCTGATAACACCTGATCTTAGGATAAGAATATTGGAATTAGAATCTACCTCCAGCGGGGATGGTGGGAGGGAGAGTACCTGCGGCAAGAGCTGTTCTTGAAGATCTACTGTTACGGTAAGTTCTTACGTAACTGTACTATCTTCCTTCGAGAAACAGCACTTGCAGCAGGTTACACCATTAGGACTGATTCCCATGCAATAATGGAAATCCCACACCATTGGGAGGAGGGAAGGTAGAAGTCCTTGAGAGAACACAGACCTAGGACAGAAGTCCTTGAAGGCATGCTAGACCAAAACCTGCTCTTCGCCTTGATGCCATATCCAGACTGTAATGCCTGATGAAAGTGAGCACGGAGCTCCAAGTAACTACAGCACAAATGGCAGAGGTGGACAGATTCTTTAGGGCTGCAAAGGAGGTAGCCACCCCCCTTGTGGAGTGACCCTTAACCGCGCCCGGTTAGGGTTTGTTACGCTCCTGGTAACAGAACGAAATACACTGAATGAGCCACCTGGACAGTGACTGTTTCGAAACAGGAGCTCCCATCATCCTGTGGGCAAAGGAGACAAAAGCTGGTCCGATTTTCGGTGGTGTCTGGTTCTGGTCAGGTAGTATCTGAGACACTTATGCACATCTAAAGTGTGCAACAGGACTTCTCCTCGATTAGAGTACCTAGGGAAATACACTGGTAGATCGATGTCCTGATTAAGGGTGAGAGCTGAGACCACCTTAGGCAGAAAGTTAGGATTAGTCCTTAGGGATATCCTGTCTTGGTGAAAAACCAAATAAGGTTCTTTGCAGATAAGTGCCTGAAGTTCAGAAATTCTTCTGGCCAAAGTGACGGCAACTAAAAATAACGTCTTCCAAGTAAGAAGACATAGCTCGCAATCCGCGGCTGGTTCAAAGGGCGGCAGCGTAAGCTGCTCCAGGACAAAGGGTAGATCCCATGGCAGAATGGGATCCTTAATTGGGGGCCTAAGGTGGAGGACACCCCTCAGGAAGACTTGTGTCATGTCCAACTGAGATATGGTGCGTTGGCCTATAGGAATGTGATACGCTGAAGTGGCACAGAGGTGTACCTTAATCGAGAAGTAGGCCAATCCTGTCCGGAAAAGGGAAAGGAGGCAGTCCAAGACTAACCTTTCTGGACAATCCATAGGCGAAAACCCACACACTTGAACCCATTCACAAAATCTATGCCACTTCATGGTGTAAGCAGCATGGGTAGCCGGTTTCCTGGCAGCAGCAAGAACGTCTGCTACCTCTTGCGAGACCCTGTATCGCTTCATGGCCCAGGAGAGGGACAACGCGTCTCGCCAGAAAACACCAGGCCCTGGATCTAGCGAGCAAAAATTGGTCAGTTTTGCATTGGATGGGGACGCAAAGAGGTCTAGCTCTGGTGTACCCCATCTGCGAAACAGATCCTCTGCTACCTCCTGAAGTAATTCCCACTCGTGGACTCTGGCCTGAGAGCGGCTCAGGCTGTCTGTGATGATACTATCCACTCCTGGGATATGAACGGCAATGAGGTTTGCGCCGTTTTGCAAAACCCAATCCCACACCCTCATGGCCTCTCTGCAAAGCAGGTAGGAATGGGTGCCTCCTTGTTTGCTGAGGTAGTACATCATCGCGGAATTGTCTGTAACAAAAGAGTACCCGGTGGAATCTCCGACTGGAAGGCCTGCAGGGCATAAAGAACAGCTCTCATTTCCAGGATATTTATGTGGACATGAGTATCTTGGGCTGTCCACAGGCCCTGAGACCTGATACCGTCGAGGTGCGTCCCCCCATCCGAGCCCTGAGGCATCCGTGGAGAGTGTCACAATCGGAGATGGCACAATGAAGGGGACTCCCACCAGTAAATTCTTCGGATCTAACCACCATTGCCAATCTCGGATTACGGCCTTCGTGATCCTGATTGGGAGCTGCAAATGGTCTTGCTTTTGATCCCATTGGACCTGTAACATCCACTGGGTTACCCGCATGTGGAGACGAGCTAGGCGGACTGTTGCAATAGCCGCAGCTATGTGTCTGAGCTGGCAAAGGACCAATCTGGCAGGAACAGTCTTCTTCGCCAGGATGTCCCTAATGAGGGATCTGATGTGTTCTGCTCTGTCCTGGGGGAAGAAAGCTTTCCCCTGGACGGTGTCCAGAACTGCGCCTATAAACTGCAGATTCTGTGATGGAACCAGGCGTGACTTCTCTCGATTGATAATGATGATGACCAATGTCTCGAACAGAGACTGAGTATGATGAATGGCGGACATCAGGGCCTCCCGAGAGGGCGCCATGAGAAGCCAGTCATCCAGATAGGGGAACACGTAGTGGCCTTGTCTCCTCAGAGTTGCTGCTATGACTGCCATGCACTTCGTGAAAACCCGAGGTGCCGATGGCAGTCCGAAAGGGAGGGCTCGGAACTTATAATGGTGGCCCTGAAACTCGAAGTGCAAAAACTTCCTGTGCGCTTGAGCGATGGGTATATGCAGGTAAGCATCCTGCATGTCCAAGGACGCTAGAAAGGCACCCTGCTTGAGCATTGGTATCAGCCCTGGAAGGGTCACCATGCGGAAGCATTTGTACAGGACCGACACGCTGAGATCGCTGAGGTCCAGTATCGGATGGAGGTCCCCTGTTTTCTTTGGAACCAGAAAGAAGTGAGAATAATATCCTGCACCCCTCTGGTTCCTTGGAACATGCTCTATATCTTCTTTTCCAAGAAGCGAGAGCACCTCCTGCAGTATGAGCAGGGCGTGCTGACCCGAGTAACATGAAAGCAGGGGAGGTCTTGACGGTGGGTGTTCGAGAAATTCTATGAAGTGACCTTTCTTGACCAACTGGAGGACCCATCAGTCGGTGGTAATCGACTGCCACCTTGAAAAGTGGCAAGCGATGCAACCCCCGACCTTCTGTGCCCGTTGATCCAGAGGAGGGGCGGGGCCGGGAAGGAGTCATGCTGTGGCAGCACTGGTCCCTGCAGGCTGGGCCGTTTAGTGTAGCGCTGGCCTCTGCCTGGGGACGACTTAGCCTGGGCTTTGCACTGAAAAGTGCCCCTTTGTTGCCGTCCGGAATGTGGCTGCTGTCTTTGTTGTCGGCTGTGAAAACGGCTCTGGTTCCTACGAAAGGAACCAGGCCTAGATCTGTACATGGCCTGTACAGACCTGACTGCCTTCCCAGCATCCTGGAGTTTGGTGATAACCCTCTCCAAAGGTTCACCAAAAAGAACTTTGCCGTTGTAGGGGACGGCAAGAATGTTCTTCTGTATGTCCGGGGTGAAACCGGAGACACGGAGCCAAGAGTCTCTCTGGAGACAAACGCCTGAAGCTGCGGCCCTGGCAGACGAGTCCGCAGAATCATATGCGGATCTTAACACTTGAGTACCCCTATCAGACCCTGTGTGGAGAAGATTTAGGAGCTCTGCCTTCTGATCGCCATCCGGGAGTTTATCGACCAGGTCCTGGCCCTGTTCCCACAGGGCATTCTGAAACTGTACCATGTGGGTGAGGTAGTTCAGAGACCTGATGGTGCATGTAGCAGCTGCATACGTGCGCCTCCCCAGGGCATCCAATTGTTTGGATTCTTGGTCCGGTGGCTGTGTACTCATATGTTGTGGTCTTTGGGACCGGTCATGCGAGGCCGTTAATGACCAGGGTGTCTGCCAGAGGTTGTTGAGCCAAGTACAGGTCCTCTCTCGGGGCCTTGTACAGGCGGTCAGCCTTCTTCGGCACAGCGGGAGTGGAGTGTGGACGCTTCCACGCAGCCTTGGTGATATCCGCGAAGGTGTCAACCAAGGGTGGCACTACCACAGGCTTTGGGTCTTTCTGCCGAAGATAATGGACAAGGCGCTGTCGTTCGGGGCCGAGGTCTTCAGCATTCCACCCCATGTTGTCCTGGATGTGCCTCATGATCTCAGCGAATGAGGGATCATCCGGAGGAGACCTGGGAAGGTCATGTGGGTCAGGTGAGGGAATGCTGAGTGGAGAAGGAGATCTGGAGTAGTTCGAAGTGTCCAGTCTGGAGTCCTCCCCTGACGGAGTGTACCGGCGATGTCTAGGTCGCTTGGGGCTGGGAGACCCTGATGGTGATCTGGAGGGAGGCCTTCTCCTGTCCTTGGATCTACCCCTAGGAGGTGGAGTCTGCTCCTTAGGGGTGGGTGGTCGTCCTGCTGGCCCCTTTGGAGGAGGAGGGCACGTAGGAGGAGAAAGAGTAGGAGGGGGAGGAGGAGGAGGAGGAGGAGGTTTAACAGAGACCACATCCTTCCGGATGGTGTCCCATCAGAAAGTAGAGTTCCTTTACTTCTTCTATGTTTATGCCCAATGACAGGCCTGGCGCCGGTGGTCTGTTGCCGGGGTCGGGCATCGGGTCTGCAGGTGTCTCCGGTGTGGCGAAGGTTCCCTTGGGAGCTCGGCATCCTCAGTGTCGCCCACCTGGTCTTCGGACAGTGCGGTGTCCTCCTCCGTAGAGTCCCTGTGACCGGTGTCCACCGGTGACTGGGGGGGGGGGCGGTCTGGCTCTGGTGACTGCAAGGCAGACGTTGGTCGTTTGGCTGACAAACGCCCGGCTGGCATCTGGTGCCTGGCTGGTGTCCTCGGTTCCGGCAAATGCTTGGCTGGTTTTGAGTGTTTGGCAGACATCGGGTGCTTGGCCGACGTTGGGTCTGACGTCTGCTTTAGGGACGTCAGGTCTTTGGTCTTCCTTGGAGCTGGATCCGGACTTCTGGGAGGTTGGGAGACCGATCTGGAGTCAGGGTCCCGACGTCCGGTAGAAAAGGAAGACTTGTGGCATTTGGAAGCCTTAGAAGAGGCCCAAGAGGGAGTAGAGGAAGCAGAGGGCCTTGAAGTCTTAATAGGCTGGAGAGTCGAAGAACCGCCCGAAGCCCGGATTTTAACTGGAGGGGGCTGAGACCAAGCCCTGGAGGGAGAGCAGTCCGATCTGGAGGAGCTAAGGGAGTCCGAGGCCCGGTTCGGGGATCTCGACCTTACTTTCTCCCGGTGCTTGTCCCGGTGTTTGTGGGCCTTAGAGGAAGAATCGCCCATGGAGGAAGGTTCTTGGTCCATCCTTTTCAATTTTTCTTCCAGCAGGTAAGCCTGAAGTGCCTTCTGATGGCAGATCCTGTTGAACCCTTGGCAAAAGGTGCAGGCCTTGATATCGTGGTCTGGGCCTAAGCACCGCATGCAGGAGGAAAGAGGATCCTTAAATGGGATCTGTTTTCCACACGCACACTTGGAAAGGTGTCCCTCAAGAGAAGGAGTTGGAGAGGATATCAGTTTGAAGAAACTGCAAAGTTCTGAGTCGTCGTGCGCTAGGTAGAGACCGAGAGGCCAATGCTGGCGAGTCGACAGTGGGAAAAGAACTGGGAATTCTGGGGGAACCGCCTCCTTATGTACCATGCCTGGCGTCGCGGGCGGACCGACGTCGGAGGCGGTCCTCCGCTGAATACTGCTAGCTAGAAAATTTCCATCCTAATGGTGTAACCTGCTGCAAGAGCTGTTTCTCGAAGTAAGATCTGGAAGGCGGGCGTGGGGGACCGCCCCTTTATACCGATGTCACATGATGCCAGTTACCTGACGAGGGGGCAGTCCCCCGCCAGAGACTGCTAGTTAGAAATTTTTGCGTGGGCCCTGATGCCCGACAGCTTAGTCCTATATGTCGATACCTACTGCAAGAGCCCTCTCGAAGTAAGATCTGAAAGATAAACAAGCCCTGCCCCCTGGATAGGCAATGGCACCTCCAGTGCCCCTGTTTAACAAGCCCAATGCCGGACTTACCTTGCCGGCTCTCCTGATTCCCCGTCTCGCCCTCGTTCAGTCAGTACTGGGGTCCTGTTGGACCACGTAGGCAGGGGAGTATCTGTCCCCGACTTCCCGGTGGGGTGGCTTCAGGCAGGTGGTATGAGGAGGCGGCCAGAGAGGATGCCTGAGAGAGTTCCACAATGGTAGGTGAATAAATAAAATGTAAAAAAAAAAAAAAAAAGATGAAACTCCAGTGCCATCTTCAGGAAGAACTTCAGGTTGGGGTGAAGGACAACTGTGTCCTTGTGGAAGACCAGGTAAGAAGATTCCACCAAAAGCTCCTGGAGCTCCCCAATCCGTCTGGCTGATGTAATGGCCACCAGGAAGGCCGTCTTCCACAACAGGTGTGACATCTCACACGTATGCATTGGCTCAAAAGGCTTGCCCATAAGCACTTGCAATAACAGGAGTAAGCCCCATGGTGGAGATGGTTCACACATTGGAGGAGTCAGGTGGTCCAGGCCCTTGAAAAAGTGCTCCACCACCTTCTCCTGAGTCACCGTCTGCATACCAGCCACACCTGGTAAGCAGAGACGGCTCCCAGGTGTGCCTACAGTACCAGCTGGGAAAGGGACCACTGATAGTCCAGGATGCTAGCCATGGGGCAAGCAAGGGGACCAAGCCCCTTGCCCAGACACCAAATGAAGAATCTCTTCTATTTAAAGGCATAGCACCTGTGAGTCGATTCCTTTCTGGAGACCTCCATAATGTGGTATACATCCTCCAAGAGACCCAAGGCCTGGCACTCCTGCTGTTCAGTTACCAGGATGTGAGGTGCAAGGACTGTCCCCTGTTGTTTGGTCAGCAGGTCTGGGTGAAGAGGCAGTGTCCACGGAGGCCTGCTGCTGAGGCTGAGGAAATCTGGGTACCAGAACTGTCATGGCCAGTCTGGAGCTATCAGGATCATCCATGCCTTGTCCTTCCGGGCATTGACCACCACCTTGTGTATCAAGGGGAAAGGAAGAAAAGCGTAAATGAGGCCAGCAGTCCAGAGCCTCATGAAGTCATCCCACAAGTGTCCCAGACTGTGGGGGTCAGGCACAAAACAGCCTCAGTTTGGCGTTCTCCCATGAGGCAAACCGGTCCACCAAGGGTGGGCCCCAATGGGAGAAAAGGTGGTTAACTACCTCCTGATGCAGGGAGCACTCGTACAACATCTCTACTACCTGACTGACAGTGTCTGCCAGCTGACTGTTCTTTCCTGCAACATGGATCACCAGGACAGCTGCACTCAGTCTGCACACGAGTGTCCAGGTTTGGAGTGCCTCTCGACAAACGGGAAGGGAGTGCGTTCTGCCCTGCCTATGTAGAACATGGTTATTGTGTAGTCCATCTGAACCTGCACAACCCGACCCCTGACTAGCAGAGCCCAACACACTTCACAGAGTTCCAGCAGGTTTATTTGGTGATGGGACACCGAGGGTGACCAGAACCTGTGGGCTCTGTGAGCTCCCAGGTGCATTCCTCAACCCACCAGAGACATAATGGTTGGTTCTGAGTGGACAAATGGGATTCCTTCCTCCAGATGTTACAGGACTAGCCACCACTGGATGTCATCCCACATCGGCTGAGTCACTGTGACCGGCTTGTCCAAGTGGCCTAGGCACTGGAACCACTGACAGCCCAACTCTGATTGAAGGTGGAGCATCCCCCAGCGGGCCCAATGAATCATGCTGGTGCAGGATGCAATGTACTCAAGCAGCCTACGAACTCCCAGGCAGGGCAAGAGAGCTCAAGCTGAAATGATGGGGCAAAGGAGGAAAGGTCCAGTGCCCAGTCCACAGGGAAGCGGGCCTTGACCAGCCGGAGTCTAGTTCTGCCTAATGAATTTGATCACCTACTTCGGTAGCAGTTCGGATTTATCAGGGTTGACCAACAGGCCCAAGACTTGGCATGTTTGGAAAGCCAGCTCTCTGGACCTCTCCGCGGCCTCTCTGGATGGACTGACTAACAGCATCATCCAGGTAATGGTACACTCTAACCTCGAGGTGCTGCAGGTGGGCCGCCACCACTGTCATGTATCTGGTGAAGACCCTCGGTGTTGAGGAGAGGCCGAAAGGCATGACCTTAACTGGTACAAGACTCCCCCTTTGGCTCAGAACCAAAAGTAGCAGCAGTGGGACAGACAGACAGGAATGTGGAAAAACACATCTGGGAGGTCTAGGGAGCAGAAAGTACAGTTACATAAGCATTTACTGTAACAGCAGATCTTTGAGAACAGCTCTTGCAGCAGGTTACACCATTCGGACTGAGTCCCAAGCAGTGTGCGGTAGCCCCTTATAAACGGGAGGAGGACAGGAGACTGTTAAAAGGGGACCCCCCTTATGAAAGAAGCCCTTGCAGGACAGCAAGGCCAAAGCCAGCTCTGCATCTGGAGGCAATGTCCTGACTGTAGTGTCTGATGAATGTGTGCACAGTACTCCAAGTGGCTACTGCACAGATGTCTGAAGCCGAAACATTCCTTAGGTAGGCAAATGAGACTGCTATCCCTCTGATAGAAATGACCCTTTAACAGGCCTGGTAAGGGCTTATTCTGCTTCTGATAACAGAAAACAATAGGGTTCATCAACCATTCTGAGAGTGTCTGTTTTGACACCGTTGCCCCTAACATTCTGTGAGTAAACAAAACAACTAACTGGTCTGACTTTCGTTGTGACCTGGTTCTGATCAGATAGTATTGGAGTATCCTGTGCACATCTACGGTATGCAGGAGAGCCTCTCCTTTATTGGAATACTCCGGGTAATAAAACAGGAAGGAAAATTTCTTGGTTGAGAGTAAGCTCTGATACTACCTTAGGCAAAAGCTTAGGATTGGTTCTTAAGGACACTCTGTCCTTATGGAATATCAAATACAGCTCTTTGCACATAAGTGCCTGGAGCTCAGAAATTCTTCTGGCAGAAGTAACTGCAACTAAAAATAACACCTTCCAAGAAAGAAGGTGTGGCTTACAATCCATGGCTGGTTCAAAAGGAGGTAGTGTGAGCTGTTCCAAAATGAAGAGACGGTCCCAGGGAGGGACTGGATCTCTAATGGGTGGTTTCAAATGGAGGATGGCACACAGAAAGGTGCATGACAGGTCCAGCTGGGCCAAGGATTTGTCCCCAAAAGGCGCATGGTATGCGGATAACGAAGAAAGTTGTACCTTTATTAAGGGGCAACTCAACCCCGCATTTGAAAAGGAAAGAAGGTACTCTAGTACCAAGTTCACTGGGCAGGTTAAGGGTTCCAGGTCTTGAGCAGAGGACCAGAGACAAAACCTGTGCCATTTCATGGCAAATGTGGCTCTTGTAGAGGGTTTCCTCGCTGCCACAAGGACGTCAGCCACTCTGTCTGGGACTCCATGGCGAGATATCGCTAAGTCTTCAGGAGCCAGGCATGCAGGTGTAGGGATCATAGATTCAGGTGGACCAGAGATCCTTTTTTTGTGACAGTAAGTGTGAGCTGAGAGGAAGAGGAAAAGGAAAAGAGAAGTCATTCGCTAGGTGCTGGAGCTGGGGAAACCATATTTGTCTGGGCCAGTATGGGGCCACCAGAATCATGTCTGTGCCTTCCTCCTGCAGCTTGATTAGGACTCCCTGAATCAGCAGGAAGGTGGAGAAGGCATAGAGAAATTTGCCTGTCCAGGAGAGGGACAATGCATCTCGCCAGAAAACACCAGTCTCTGGATCTAGCGAGCAGAAATTGTGCAGTTTTGCATTGTATGGGGAGGTGAAGAGAACTAGTTCTGGCACTCCCCATTTTGCAGTTTCCACCACTTGTTGCAGAAGCTCCCATTTGTGCGCGCTGGATCATGATCGGCTGAGCAGATCCGCTAGCGTATTCTGTAACCCCGCAACATGAACTGCAGCAAGGGTGATACTGCGTTCTATTGCCCAGTGTCATACTCTCATTGCCTCTCGACAGAGTTGGTATGAATGGGTGCCCCCTTGCTTGTTGATGTGGAACACTACTGACATGTTGTCTGTTTGAATCAGCAGATGTCCCGGGAGTAGGTCTGTCTGTAGAAACTGCAAGGTGTAAAGGACCGCCCACATCTCTAGCACATTTATGTGAAGGGAGCCTTCTGTTTCCGACCATCGTCCCGGTGTCCTCTCGTCACTGAAATGGGCACCCCAACCCAATCCTGATGCATCTGTAGTCAGGATCTGTGAAGGAGTGGCTGACAGGAAGGGGACTCCTACAGCAAGGTGTTCCTGAATTAGCCACCATTGCAGGACTCTCTGAATAAAAGCAGGGACCGAGATCAGCTGATCGAGGTCGTCCTGGCGTTGGTCCCATTGGACTTTAAGTGTCCACTGAATGGCTCTCATGTGTAGACGTGATAGAAGCACCGTGGCTATTGCAGCTGCAGTGTGGCCTAGAAGGCGCAGCAAGATCCATGCTGAGATCTGCTTCTGCCCTAGGATATGTCAGGTTAGACCTCTTAGGCATTCTGCCCTGTCATCTGGTATATCACAGGGCATTCTAGAACTGGACCACGTGGGTTAAAAAATTTAGTGAGCAGATGGAACACGTAGCCGACGCATACATTTTCCTTCCCAAACAATCAAGCTGTTTTGATTCTCGGTCCAGAGGCTGAGTGCTAAAGTGCTTTGGCCTTTGGGACCTGTCATGTTGCATTGATGACCACTGAATCTGCCACTGGTTGTTCTCCCAGATAAGGGTATTCTACTGGGGCTCAATATAGGCGATCAGCCTTTTTGGGGACCGCAGAACAAGTGTAGGGGTGCTTCCAAGCAGACTTAGTCACGTTCTGGAAAGTGTCAACCAGTGGTGGGACCACAACTGGTTTTGGATCCTTTTAGCACAGGTATTTTGCTAAGTGGCACCGTTCTGGATCCAAGTACTCTGTGTTCCACCCCATATTATCTTGGATATGACGCACTGTATCCATGAAAGTAGGGTCATCTGGAGGGGACCTTGGCAAATCCTTTGGATCTGGAGAAGGAATGCTAAAAGGTGAGCCAGATCTACAGGAACAGCTTGAAGAGGAATAAGTCATCTGAGGAAGACGAGTCTGATCTCCTACAGTGTTTCTTTTTCCTGTGCACATTTGGTGAGCGGAAGGGGTCTTGGAAGGAGACCTCGGCTGCTTCTGGTCCTTTGAATGCCCTCTAATTGGTGTAGAGCTTTTTTCTTTAGGAGGAAGTCTGACAGGACTTTTTTCCCTCGGCGGAGGGCTAGGAGCCCGTGGTGGTCGGTCAGCCACAGGTGCCTTAGTGGAGACTACATCCTTTATGATTGTCTCCCACCAGTAAGCAAAAAAATCTTTCACCTTGGAGATCCTCAACTCGAGGTTTGGCCGGTCGTCGGCTGAGACGTCTGGCCTGAGGTTTGGCCTGTCCCCGGCTGAGACATCTGATCGCCTCCTGTATCTATTGGTCTGTGGTCCGATGCACCCATCATTTGGTCTTTGGGTGTTGTCAGCTCCCGTAAGAGGTCAACATCCTCTAACCCAGCCAACGTCTGGTCATCGTTCAGATGTCCGATCCTGACATCAGTGTCTTCATCATATGTCCATTGGGACGTGCCGATCTCCGGTATGGCACAGGTGTTGTCATCCCGTCATTGGGTGTGGGCCTCGGCCAGAGGCCGTTGGTCTTTGGATCGTTTAGCGGATGTCTGGTCTGCAGTCCGAGTAGGGTCCAATGATAGTTTAACGGACGTCTGTTCTGTGGTCCGTTTAACAGATGTCCCCAGGGACGTGAGGCTTCTGGGAGTCTGAGAGGCCAACCCTGAGTGCTCGGAACCCCGGCACCAGTCCAGAGAGTCAGAGCCTGTAACAGAGGCCAACTTGGAGGGCGCCTTGACTGGGCAGTCTGTGCAAGACCATCCTGCTGAGCCTGATGTCCAACTTGTGGAATGAACCTGAGGCCATACTTTTAAGGGCTGAAGAGTGGTTCCTGAGCCAGAGCAGCCTGACGTCTGGACCTTGGTGGGTGGTTTCTGAGTTTTAGGCTGAGACAGAGATCTGTTGGAGTGGCTGGCAGAGTCTGAACTCCCACTGGAGTCGGATGTCGGCAACTTGGATGGAGAGTGCTCTTTCTCCCTTTCCTTCCTTTTTTCTTTATGCTTCCCCAATTTATGGGAGGACCCTTTCCTGGAAGAAGTACTCTTTTGCATTGCTGCTAATTTTTGTTCTAGTAGGAAAGTTTCCAAAACGTTTGGCGGCGGATCCTCGTTCTGCTGTTGAAATGTTAGCAGATAGGACAGGCCTTAGTGTCATGCTCTGGGCTCAGGCACCGCACACAGACCGTGTAGCTGTCCTTAAAAGGGATTTGTTTGCCACAGGCACACTTAGATAAGTGCCATTCTATGGATGACATCGGGGAAGACAACATACAGTAAAAAAAAGATACTTAAGTGATGGCGTCATTTGGTAGCTGAAGGTGTCCGTGGAGTCAATGCTTGCAAGTTGATGGCCGAAAAGACCTGAGGGATGCTGGGGGAGCGCCCCTTTTATGATGTATGGGATGTCGGGGGTGGGGTCGACATCAGGGGGCTGTCCCCTGCTGTATGTAGCTAGCTAGAAGTTTTCCATGGGGTCCTGCCGCTTAACAGCTTCAGTCCTAATGGTGTAACCTGCTGCAAGAGCTGTATCTTGCAGTAAGATCCAAATGCTTGGCTCCAGTAATGGAATAACCTGATACACAGTGACCATCCAGAACTTGCATTTTTACATGAACTGCTTCAAACTGTGCAATCCAGTAACGGGCATCAGCCCCTCCCCACCCCCCATCTGTTTCAGGACCAGGAAGTATCTAGACACATAACCCTGACTGGCCAGGGCAACCAGGACCTAGGCTACTGCCCCTTTTGCAAGCAGGTGAGCAATGTCCTCCCTCACGGTGGACAGTGTGTCCTGTGATACTCTGGACTCTCAAAGTGCATGGAGGTGGTATATAAGTAATACTACTCTGTTATCTCCTTTATTGCTCTCCATTGTTTATTGTTTGCATTTCTTGTGCTATTGTTGGCACTCCTTGTTAACTGACGAAGAGCCTTTGCAAAAGAGTCTATGACTCAAAGGGTTGTAATTCTAATGTTTCAACAAATAAATAAATAAGGCGGGAGAGCCCTGCAGTCCAGAGGCAATCCTCTGCCCACTACATTCAACACCCATTTGCCTGTTGTGATAGCGGACCAACGCGGCAACACGTGACACAGCCAGCCTCTGTGAGAGCAGGCAGGGACAGGACAGGTGGAGGGATGACACCCTTGACCCTTTACTGAACAGCTTTTGTGGGGGCACTGGCAGCTGCTGCCAGAGGGGAACCACTACCCCTGTCCCCCCTCCTTCAGGCGCTGGCCCCTGGATTCAGGCTTAGGGCGCTAGGCCTGGAACTGCCTCTTCTGGGACTGCTGCCGAGGAGGCAGTGATTGAAAAGACAAGTACTGGAAAGTCTGTTTCTTGAACTTTTTTTTCTGGTCTCTCTGGAACGGCATCTCAGAATCTAGGGTGACACAGGACTTCTCGATGCGAGCAAGATGTTCCTTCACCCCACAGCTAAATACGTCAGTGCCCAGGAAAGGGCCACTGGCCAGTTTGTGCAGTTGTCCACCATAAAGGCGGACAAACACAGCCAGATGCTGTGACACATGGCTACAGCTGCTGCCATGGCACAGGCATAGGAGTTGCCCATGTCCATGGCTGTCTGAAGCTGGTGTTTAGCCAGTGACTAACCCTGATTTCTGATGAACTGCACCTCCAATTGTTGTTCAACAGGAATGAGAGGGAGGACTGCATCAAAAACTCCCATCAGGGGAGTGACCAAAGCTGGCCATCATCACAGCATAGCTAGCCTGATGGGAGTCACAGAGACACTGCAACATACACCTTTTTAGTGACGTGGTCAATCTTGTGGGATTCCTTGCTGGAGGCTTGTCCATAACCCCCTGGTGTCCGGATTTTCGGAATGCCAAATCTGTGATCAAGCCCTCCATGGAGGGTGGTCTGAAAACCCCAAAAGGAGACCCGTGGGGACCACATACTTGTGGACCACATGGGCAGAGAGTGCCGGGCAGGATGCTGTCAAAGCTCCCAAGGCCAATCCCAAAATGGCCTCAGCCTCAGGGATGGTAACCCCAGAGGATTCATCCCATTCCAAAATGTCCATGAGGGGATATTCAGCCCTTTGTTGGACTGGCTCAAATGAGACCAACGTGGACTCCAAAAGGAGTAGGAGAAGCACCCCGAAGGGCACTAGTGCATAATCGCTGTTAAGTTCCTTGATCAAGCTGCGGCTGAAGAGTGGAGGCCCAGACGAGGTCATGGACTCGTGATCTGAGTCATCCAAGGACTGCTCAAAAACAGCCCTCGGTTGTTTCTTGCAACAGACCTCCTAGAAATCCTCTCTCATTGTGATCCTCACTGACAATTGGCTGGCAAGCCAGTGGCCGTCCTCCTTGGTCGTGGTACTCACTTTTTTTTTTTTGGTAGCGAGCCACTCCTGAACCTCGGCCCCTGCTAATTCACAGCACTCCTTCTTTGCATCCTGGGGACTTACCTTTCTGCCCCAGTACCCCTTGGATTGCGCTCCAGGGCGGGGCCACTGCATCAGCTCCATTTTCGCAATGATGGAACAAGGGTGCCGACAGATATGCCCACCAGCATTGCCTTCTTGGCCCCCCCAAGACGGGGTGCAGGATTGGCTGGAGATACTGGACAGGATAGTGCAGGACATAGAAGCGTCGCAGTGTACGACTGGTGCTGGGCTAAGCAGCGGTATCACACATGGCAGCTGCTATTTAGGCAAATTTTGCTTCGTGAGGGCGTTCAATGATGTCCCACATCTGCCCGCCCCCCATTAGTTAACGGGGCGCCGGCATGGAGGTACCGCCAGCCTCCGCCAGGGTCCATGTTGTGCAGACACTCTACCCCCTTCCTGCTCGGAGAAGGAGAGCAGTCCCTGGGACACCCAATCCTCCCCCCGGTCAGCCCTCCGACATTCTAGGTCTGTTCCTGAACCCAGGTCGTTAGCGTCACAGACGTGCACCCTGCCCATGCGGAGTGCTCACTTTTGGTTGCTGTAGTGGCAGCTCCACCTGAAGACCAGTGAGGGTGCCACTGACAGCGGCCAGGAGACTAAAGGTCCAGGGGGCAGAGCCCGACCCTGCCCCGCAATGACCAGTTGTTGCCAGAGTAGTTCCTCATAGCAATGGCACATCTTCCGGAAGTGCCCTCCTCACCTGAGGATGAGGAGGTCGAGGAAGTTCAACAGTGAAACCTCATGGTCAGATGGGATCGAGCATGAGAACACCTCAACCGTGGTCTCGAATGCAACCTCAACTACAGACTGGCCAATCGACAGCGAGAAGTGCCTTCCAGTGGGTTGCTGTAGACCACATGCCTGCCCATGTTCAGCAACACAGATGCAGAAGACCCAGCTTAGAAACAGAGAAACAGAGAAGCTGACGGCAGATAAGGACCGCAAGACCCACCCAGTCTGCCCATTTCTTTTTCTACCTTATGAATGTGCCATTGGCCTTTGCTCTGTCAATGGCCTATCTAGTCATACTCATCTGTATTGCTCCCTTATGCCCATCCCATGCCTGTTTGAAGCACTGAACTGTATTCATATCCACCACTTCCTAAGGTAGGCCGTTCCATGCATCCACCACCCTTTCTGTGAAAAAGAACTTCCTCACATTATCCCTTAATCGGCCTCCCTCTAATCTCATGCTGTGTCCTCTTCTCCTGTCGGTGGAGGCTGCTCCCATCGTCTACCAGACAGGCACATCGACTGAACCATGTTCTCCTGGGTGAGGACACGGTGCACCTGGGTTTGCAAGACTGAATCCTTCATCTTGTCTGACAGCTGATGAACAATGGCCAAGGGCGCTCTACAGCTGTTGAGTACTGGGGCAAGTTGAGGGACTGGGAGAACCTTGATTGCTCCCAGTCCCACCGGCACTGACGGTGCTTGCTCTTGGCACCACAGTGTGCAGGGCTCTCCCTCAAGGTTTGGAGGACCAGACACATCTCCAGGAGCTCTCCAGTGAATGAACGCTGATGCTGGCCACAGAGAACAGCGCCAAGACTGAGGAAGTGCCCACAGCAGCAGCCGCCGCTTCCACCTCATGGCCCACAAGCTATTCTGCTGATCTGGCTTCAGCCGAGGCCTTCTTGAGGCCCTTAGAGTGGTTCTTCAGATCCCATTCCAAAGGCCAACCCTGCGAGATCTGGAACTTCTTTTCTTTGAGGGCAGAAAAGATTCGGTAAGACAGACATTTGCGTTTCCCACTTGGAAACAATGGAGCATCTTTTTTCCAGATACACTCTAATCGGTCAGTATATGATGTGTTAGCAGAGAGACATAAAGTATCAATATCATGCAGGTACTGTAAGGGTAATATGCTGTATGTATATTTGAAAGGGAGCATCTGACAGAGATGATGTCAGTATGTTTCACAGCAGCAGGATATGACAATATTGAGGCTAAGTGAAAAGTGACAGCAGAGTGTAAATCTAGTTATGAGAAAGAAATGACTACATTACCTCCAGGAATCGTGAAAGATTACTGGAATTACATAGATTGGATAATATTCTGATAGCCAGCCGGTACAAACCAATTTTCTGAATGTGTAATTCTGTTTTTTTCTCTTCTTTATACTGTACAGAGGAACATCGTTGTTCACTGAAATCTAGAGCTCTCAAAATGTTGTTCTGCTGCACTAGTGACATCCGCAGTGCAGCAGAACCAAAAAGTGACATCCGCAGGACAGCAGAACGACTTTTCGTTCTACTGCAGTGTGGACGTCACACGTGGTGTCCTCGAGCATCAATCTGACAGTTAGTCTTATTTTAAAAAGAAAGATGTAGGAATTTAATTTTTTGAGGCAACGCTGTTCCACTATACACTATAGAAAGGTATGCGTACTTTATTTAACGCAGTAGAGTTGCTCGCTGGTACTATGACGACTGATTCTGTCCTCATAGTACCAACTCGGTGAAAGAGTAGCCCTGTTGTTAACTGGTACTCATGCACTATCCTATATGTTGTTATTTGATTCAGGATCTCAAATTGTATATTTTGTGTATTAATTTTTTGTGAGTTAATTTGTACAGTCTGTTACATTTAATTAAAAAACTCCCCTGCTCTTGATGTTGTATATTAAATCCTGACAGCTGAATTCATTGTACAATTCGCTGCATGCCTTGCAACTTGTCTGTACATTATTACTATACTGCTGTGCAATGCTTGTGCACTTGACAAACTATGCGGAATAAAAACGATATTGATAAAAAGAAAAGAGAAGGAGCACACAACAAAGATGGTAAGAAAAAAATTGGAGCTGTCCACTGAAAAGCTTAAAATACCTTTTTTTTTAAATACTCTCAGACCTAATTAGTTTGCTTTTTGTTACATTACTTTGGAATGTTGACTTCTATGAAGTGATCTGTGTTGCTTGTTTGACATGGATTTTGTTATGGTATTAATGTTGTACCTGAAATCTCAATAAATTTGAGTATTAAAAAAAAACCCAGAAAAGCTTAAAATACAATCCCAGGAAGAAGAGACGCACTGAACATGCATATTCCTTGTTTATAAGGTCCATTGTGAGTGCTCTCACCTCCTGTTGCTCCTCTTGGTTGCATCCCAGTAACACGTAGACTAGAATGTGTGGCAGTAGATAGATTGTCACCTTGTAGTCATGCTTCATGATGAAGCTGCAACAGTTGAAGACTTTGCTGGCAAGTTCGTGCCTTACCTAGAAAATTGAAGAAACATTTTAGTGTAGAAAGACACTACGTACAGCACTTCCAGTATACACAGCATGCCTCTTATAACGGACACATCCGTCACACTGTCTTTTCTCTAGTACAAGAGGTGTCCGTAAAATCAAACACGTGTCTAACTAAGCTCAAACGTATATTCTAATGTGCTTCAAGTAATTTAGGCTCTTTTTGGATGCTTTGGTTCCAGACCGGAGGGTGGTTGGTTAATTCCTCAGTGCACTGCAAGACAGTGAGATTTTGCATGCACTCAGATCAAAAATTATACTGTAATGGCAAGGTATTTTGATGCATCAGTGCATAGTCTTCAGCTCCCTTTGATAAAAGACTAGGACTCTTAACTCGCTTAACTCCTCAGGGCACTGCATTGCAAGACAGCGTGATTCTGCTAGCAACCAGGGAGCTGTGCTGACATGACAGATAAAATGAAGTTGGGATAAAAACAAGTTCTAGCCAGAGCCGACATGGCTGTGGCGAGATTGCAAAGCTACAAAGAGCGAGTGCCGCCAAGTGCCATCTCCAAGATGGCGGTGACGCAACTGCGTATGCGTAGCATTCACATATGCGTTGTTGGGGTGAATGACAATATGCCATTCTCATGAAGGCAGGGCCAGCAGAACTGCACATGCACAC
The DNA here is from genome assembly GCA_016271365.2 of Neoceratodus forsteri. Classification (NCBI taxonomy): domain Eukaryota; kingdom Metazoa; phylum Chordata; order Ceratodontiformes; family Ceratodontidae; genus Neoceratodus; species Neoceratodus forsteri. The sequence goes on along the minus strand of CM028137.1, from coordinate 312,038,384 downwards.
GAGGTGTGCGTAAGTTCTTATCCCAAATAGAAATGACAGATCGAAATAATGCAGCTGTTACTTCACAGCAATGATCGTGCGGGTGTAACAAGCCGTTGGACTTTCGAAGCATACTTCCAAAAGTCCAACGAAGCGCAGCTAAGATCGGCTGTTTTAAGGTACAGAAAGCAACGTTGAAAAAAAAAAGAGCCAACCTGAAGCCAGTTAATACCATTCACCGAAAAAAGCAAAACTTAGGAGCACCAGGAATGTATGGTGCTTTACTGCATGGCATAAGCAAAGGCGTATATGAAATAGCACCCATACAGCAATAATAGGAACAACACTAAAAAAATTTTAAAAATACATTTTTATATGGTAAATGCAACATGCACAAGTGCAAAAAAAGTGACTTAAAAGTAAACTAACATTTCGCCTGGTATGCTGTCAGGCTTCATCACCACTCTGATGAAGCCTGGCAGCGTACCAGGTAAAACGTTAGTTTAACTTTAAGTCACTTTTTTTTGTACTTGTACACGTCTGCATTTACCATATAAAAAAGTATTTTTTAAATTCCGTTAGTGTTGTTCCTATTATTGCTGTATGGGTGCTATTTCGTATATGCTTTTGCTTAATACCATTCACCAAATCAATGGCCCGGTGATTTAGCACCGGTCTGACCAGTATAGTAAGGCTGCCACTGGACACAAAAACTGGCTGCTCAGGTTCACTGTAACATTATCTTTTCACATAGGCTGCTACGGTTAATGACTTTGGGTTTTGTGAAAATGTCCGATATAAGCAGCTATCTGGAGTAAGCATGGATGTTATATGTGCACATACTGTAAGCATAGGCCTGATGAAAATAAGGCAATCCAGCTGTGCGGGTGCTAACTTGGGAGGATAGTCATCACAAAATGGATGCCTCTGTGGTCACAAGACACAATGCCTGCCTATCCACAAGCAAGGCAACCAACTGGCTGCCAAAGCCCATGTCGGGGCAAGAGATCTATAAACCTGTAAACGTATCACTTTTCAGTGCTTCCTCTTTCTTCAGGAAATCTGAGAAGCGTTGCTCTTCAGTGGGGGTTTCTGTGAAGATGGCAGGGACCACAACGTTAGAAACTCGGATGTAGCTAGCAGCTTAATCTCCAGTTGCCTGAGAACTTTTAAAGAACCAAGATTAAAAATGTACCCCCTTGTGTAAACAAAGCTGTTCTAAATTCAAATTATGCTTACCTTTGTTATTAGATATCCTGCCCAAGTCGCAGACCACTCTGCAAAGTTGCTGCCTAGTCTGTAAATGGGCTTCTTTATTTTTGACCAGTTTATGGTCTTCTGTGAGCTCTTGTATCTGTAATTAAATCAGAGATTTCATTCTCACTCACTTTTAAGCTTCTTTCAGATGAACAAAAAACGACTATGATGCCTGATCACTATTTACAAACTGGGAAAATAAAGCACTATGACTGATCAAGACCCATCACATGACCACGTGACAAGATTGCTTGATGCGCAGCAAAAACAGGTAACTCACCTGTAACCACAGTTCTAGGTGTGGTACATGGTTCACATCTATACATGGGCAGTCTCCCTTTATGAGCTAATTTGCCAGACAGTCTTTAAGCGAAGCTCCTCCCACCACCTGAATGGTATATCCCCTCAGTTCCACGTCGTGATATCAGATCTTGCATGCTGGAAGCAGGAATCCATTTGCCACTTGCCAGGGGAGGTCAGGTGGGTGGTGTGGATGTGAACCAAACCATATACCATCCCTAAAAAGTACAGTTACATAAGAACTTACCGTAACAGTAGATCTTCGAGAAGAGCTCTTGCAGCAGGCTATTACCATTAGGACTATGCCGCCAGGCACTAGGACCCCACGGAAAAATTCCAGCTCACAGTCTATGGCGGGGGACTGCCCCCTGATGTCGGACTGGCCCACATAACCCATGATATAAAGGGGCGGTCCCCCGGCACCACCTCAGTTTGCCCGCCAGAGACCTGGCTGCATGAAGGATGGGGAACCAAGGAGGTTCTTACATCCCCAAAGGGAAGAAGAAATTATACCTTCCTAACGAGGGGAAGGTGGGAGGGAAAGCATGCCTGCTACAAGAGCTCTTCTCAAAGATCTACTGTTACGGTAGGTTCTTAAGTAACTGTACTATCTCACCTCAAGATACAGCTCTTGCTGCAGGCTATTACCATTAGGACCGAGTCCTAAGCAGTATATGGATATGAGCCAGGTCAGAAGGGTGGGGGATACAGATAATCATAGAGAGGCTTTTAAGAGAGTAGTCCCTGAAGAACAGCTAGGCTGAAGCCTGCCCATCTTCTAGAAGCAATGTCCAAACTGTAGTGTTTGATTAATCTATGGACAGAACTCCATGTGGCTGCAGCACAGAGATCTGCTGCTGACGCATTTCACAGGGAAGCAAACAAAGTAGCAACACCCCTAGTGGAGTGACCTTTACCCAAGCCTGATAAAGGTTTACCGTACTTTTGGTAGCAGAGCACTATACAGTTGACCAACCATTTGGACATCTGCTTCATCACTGGCGCTCCTATCATTCTTGGGGTGAAAGACACAAATAACTGGTCAGTTTTCCTGGAAGACTTAGTACGGTCAATGTAAAAATGAAGAACTCTACGTACATCCAGAGTACGCAACAGGGCATCCTCACAATTGGAATACTCTGGGTACTAGACAGGTAGATGGATATCCTGGTTGAGGGTAAACTCGAACGCCACGTTAGGAAGGAATTTAGGATTAGTACACAGGGCTACCCTTTCCCTGTGGAAAATTAAATAGGGCTCTTTACACATCAGAGCCTCAAGCTTGGAAATTTTTCAAGCTGATGTGATGGCAGCTAAAAATAATGCGTTCCAAGACAGGAAGCATAGCTCGCAACTTGTGGCTGGCTCAAAGGGAGGCAACATAAGCTTCTCTAACAAAAATAAGAGATTCCACAGGGGAATAGGGTCCTGAATGGGTGGCTTAATGTGCATGATACCTTGCAGGAAGGTGCAGGGCAGATCCATTTGTGCCATGTTCCTGCCATCCACTGGTACATGATAAGCTGAAAGTGCAGAAAGGTGTACCTTAATAGACAAGTAGCTAAGACCTGCAGTGGACAGGGAAAGGAGATACTCCAAGACCGAGTTCACTGAACAGGTGAATGGATCTAAATGATGCCCACAGGCAGAAGTGTTTCCATTTCATGGTGTAGGTGTCCCTGGTTGAGGGTTTCCTCGCCACCACTAGGACCTCCGCTACCCCTGTTGACACCTCATAGCGGTCCCAGACTAAGTCTGCAGGAGCCATGCATGCAGGTGCAGAGACTTGAGATTCGGGTGCACAAGAGTCCCTGCTCCTGGGAGGGCAAGTGAGAGGACAGGCAGAAGAATCGGAGGGTCTCTTGCCAATTGTTGGAGCAATGAGAACCAAATCTGACAAGCCCAGAACAGTGCTACGAGAATCATGCCCGCTTGTTCCAGCTGAAGTTTATGCAGTACTCTCTGGAGTAGTGGGAAGGCATAAAGAAACTTCCCTGTCCAAGAGAGGGAAAACATGTCTCGCCAGAAAACACCAGACCCTGGATCTAGCGAGCAGAAACTGGGCAGTTTGCGTTGAGCGAGGACGCAAAGATGTCCAATTCTGGAGTTCCCCATCTTTCGAATAGGTCGTCTACTACTTCCTGTAGTAGTTCCCACTCATGGGCCTGAGTCGAACAGTGGCTTAGGTTGTCGGCTAACATGTTTTGTACTCCTGAAACGTACACCACTGCGAGTTCCTGATTGTGCTCCACTACCCAGTACCAGACTTGCATGGCCCCTCTGAAGAAGGGGTAGAAGTGAGCATCCCCTTGATTACTGATGAAAAAGATCACTGATATGTTGTCTGTCTGGATCAATAAGGGGCCTAGAAGGAGGATTGCCTGAAATGCCTTTAATGCGTACAGAATGGATCTCATCTCCATGCACTAATGTGGAGACTGCATTCCAGAGGAGTCCACGTCCCTCTTGTCTGATGTTCTTTGAAATGCACACCTCACCCCAGTCCTGAGGCATCCACTGTCAGGACTGGCTGAGGACTGGGGCTTCAAAATGGAGCCCCGGTCTCTAGTCGGGAGTGGGTAAGACACCATTCCAAAGTCTGATGCACAGCACTGGAAATCCGAACTTGCTGCACGAGATCGTCTGAACGCTGATCCCACTGTACTCTTAGTTTCCACTGCAATACTCTCATGTGGAGATGAGCTAAGGGTATGAGGCCTGCGTGGGATGGGGAGCAATGACTGGAAATCGGTAGGTTGTCTGGAGGTATTTGGGTGAACTCCAGAGCGTAACCCCTTTCTATAATCTGGAGTACCCACTGATCTGCCGTAATGCTGGACCAACCTGAACGGTAAAGGGAGAACCGCTCTTCTACTGCCTCCCCTGTAGCTCTGCCGGATGGGGGGGTGGGGCAGACAGAGAGTCATTCAGAGGTTGTTGGGAGTGGGCAAGGGAGCTCTGGCATTTTTGGCTTTCCTAGGTCCCTGTGCTCCTGAAGACAGGGGGTGCCTTTTCTTTTGTAACCCCCCTCTTTGCTGTTGTCGTCGTTTCCCCTGCTGATCTTGTTGCCTGCGAAAGGACCAACAACTGGATGGGGTTGGCTCAGACTTATACATTTTGTGGACCTCAGAAACTGCTTTTCATGAGTCCTGCAAGCCTGTGATCATCTTTTCAGCCTCCTGGTCAAAAAGAACTGGTCCTTGAAAAGGGGCATCCAGGATAGCATCCTGAAAATCCTGGTGGAAGCCCAAGATCCTCAACCATGAGTAGCGCCGTAGGCATATCCCTGTGGCAGCCACTCTGGCGACAGTGTCACCCGAGTCATATGAGCACCCGAGGACATGCTTGCCAACATCAGTACCCGACTGGAGGACGGCTAAGAGCTCTGATTTATTAGTGGAGTCAGGCTGTGACCGAGCCAGGTCCATGGCCTTGTTCCATAGAGATTTCTGATACATCACCATGAGTGCCAGAAAATGTAATGACTGGACCGTGCAAGTGGTCAAAGAGTGCACCTTCCAGCCAAATTGGTCCATCTGCCTGGACTCCTTATCTGGTGGTTGGGAGCTCATATGTTTTGGCTGTTGAGTCTTCCCATGTGCGGCCATAAGGATCATCGAGTCCGCTTTGGGTTGCTCGTTCAAATGTGGTTCCTCCCTAGGGGTCCTATATAAGCAGTCAGCTTTCTTAGGAATCACCAAGGTTGTGGAAGGGTGCTTCCAGGCTAGTTTTGTAACGTCCTGGAAGTGCTCCACTAATGGTGACATGACTAAGGGTTTCAGGTCAGTAGCCCCTAAGAATTTCACCATGCGGCGTCTCTCAGGATCTAAATCTTTCGTTTCCCACTGATTAAGGAACTGAATGTGCCTCATCACATCTAGGAAAGTGTGATAGCCTGGAGGAGATTTTGCGGAATCTCTCCTTGGGTCTGGAGGTGGAAGAGACAAGTCATCTTCTGATGAATCGTAGGGGGAGGAGCCTCCGGTGAACTTCTCTGAAGATGTGGATCGGTGTCCGCTACAGCGACTCTGGCGTCTAGAGTAGGATCTGGATGACAGGTGTCAACCGTGCATCCATTGTCTGGGAGATCCCTGTCCATTGCCCACTGGAGCCGGGCAGGCTGGCGTCCAGGGTGGCGAAAGTGATCTGCGTGGAGGAGGGGTCAGTTGCCTAGGCGGAGCTGAGATAGGTGTCCCTGCAGGGGTGGGGCTCTGCTCCTGCGGTCTGGGCATTAAGACCCCTTTAATAGTGTTCCACCAACTGGTGAACAGAGCACCAACCTCAGTCAAAGGGACCACAGGGCCCAGCTGCGGGTCTGGCTTCAGGGTAGGGGCGTCCACGGGGTCTGGCGTCGGGCTCTTCGGTTTAGGCCCCCCTGTCATCAGGTCTGACGATGCCACTGTATCGGACGTCAGGTCTGGTGGTGTATCATCCCCTGGTGTTGGATGCCCTAGTGTCTGGTCATCGGGCTCTCGAGGGGGAGGTAGTGACGGAGGGAGTGACGTCTGGCCCAAGGTTCCATCGGAGGCAGGCGTCAGGTCCCCTGATGCCACATCTGTTGTCGGACCCTTTTTTAGAGCCCTGTGGATCAGACAAAGGCTTGGAGGGTGTCGTGTGCTCTGGCTCTGTAGCGGAGTCAGAGGGCGTTGTGGACTGTCATCGGTCTGGGGCTCCGGCCAATGACGGCTTGGAAGGCAAGCGCAGTTTCTTGTGGTGCTCATGTTCCTGGTGTCCCTTGGTGTCATCAGACCCTATCAACCTGTCTGACGACACAGAGGCAACAGCCTTGCAAACAGCAGGTTCTGAACTGCCACCTGATGAAGTGTGGGCCGATCCTTCAGACTGAAACCCTAGCGAAAGCTTGTGGGACCTGACAACCGGGGGAACGGGGCCTGGGAAGACCCTAGCCCAGAAGACTCCCCGATGGACATATGGATGGAGGCGGGAGGCTTCCTTGAAAGTAACCACGGGAGTGCCAGAGAAACCAGAGGGGCAGAGTCTGACTTCATGCTAGGGGCAGAACGTTTGAAAGCCTTATGTGGAGATCTGGGATGGGACTCTGACTTGGACTTGTCCTAGACCAGATGATGGTGCTTCCTGCTCGACGAATTCTCTCTAGGGGAGGAGTCTTTGGTAGAGAAGGAAGACAAGCTGTGCCTTGAGTGGCCCTTCTACATGGCGGCCACTTGTTGTTCAAGAAGGTATGCTTTTAAAGTCTTCAGGCGGCGGATGCGAGTACTCCTACTGAAGCTGAGGCAATGCAGGCAGGCGTCCGGTTTATGGTCGGGGCCTAGGCAAAGAAAGCAGGCTGAATGGCCGTCTTTTGCCAGGATCTGCTTGCCGCATGCGCACTTAGATTTCCACCGCTCTGAGGATGAAGTTGGCTGGGTAGACATACACGACAAACTCGTTAAATTCGATGAAAGAACAATAATTACGCAAAGTGCAAAAAATGGCAGTCAACTAGAAGCAGGAGGCGTTCGAGGAGCAGAGATGTGTGGGTCGACGGCAAGAAAAAAAACTGATGTGATGCCAGGGGACTGTCCCTTTATACCATGGGTGACGTCCCAGGCAGGACCGACATCAGGGGGCGGTCCCTCACCATAGACTCCTAGCTAGAATTTTTCCGTGGGGTCCTAGTGCCTGGCGACATTGTCACAATGGTAACAGCCTGCTGCAAAGCTCTATCTCAAAGTGATATCTACGGTTACAGCTGAGCAACCTACTTTTCTAGTGACGAGGATATAGTTTACTTATCCACTCACTGGCAGATTTCCAGCAGTTCTCTGGGAGGAGGGGGCAAGGCACGCACCCCTATTTGACTAACAGAGATTGGAGAACCGAGGTTCCATAAGCAGCATCTTGGCATGACTCAAGGTCAGTGCTGTAATGGGAGATGAAGGTGTGTGCTGACTTCCAGGTAGCCGCCCTACAGTCCTTCTGTATGGGGACGTCCCTGAAAGCAGTCATCGAGGCAGTGGTGTGTCTGATGGAATGAGCCCTAAGTCCTATGGGAAGCTCCCTACCAGCCAACCTATAGCAGAGGTTTACACAAGAGAAAACAGTTTACATGCCAATCATCCTCTTAGCTGCTGGTCAGCCAGATGCAGCTTCAATGTATGTGACAAAGCGCCGGTGAGCCTCACCCCAAACTCCAGCCACAGGCTCTTTAAAATAAGAGAACGACAAACACAGGCCCAAGGTATGGAGCCTATGGTCAGCCTTTAAATAAGGGTAAGTAAAGTACAGTACAGTGGAAGGTTAATCACCTGCTACAGTTGGCCTCCGAATAACAGTTAGTAAAGTATACTGGAAAGTTAATCACCTGGTTAAGGTGAAACGCCAAAACCACCTCCAGGAGGAACTTCAGATGAGGGAAAAGGACTACACTGTCCTTGTGGAAGCCCAGAAACAGAGACTCCATCAGAGTGGCTAGAGCTCACTGAGCCTTCTGGTGGACATGATAGCCACCAAGAAGGCGGATTTCCATGACAGGTGTGACATCTCTCATCTGTGCCTAGGCTCAAAAGGCTTGCACATGAGCACTGCCAGAACCCACAAGAGATCCCAAGTTGATGGAGTTCACGACTGGTGGGTTCAAGTGGTCAAGACCCTTAAAACAGTGCACTACCATCTTCTGCACCTCTGTCAGCATACCACCTGACCCCAGTATGAACAGATGACTTCCAGGTACACCATAAAGGTTGTCAGTCTCAGCCCCACCTGGGAGAGGGGCCACAAATAGTCTAGAATGCTAGCCAAAGGGCAGGCAAGGAGATCAACCTCCTTGCCCTGGCACTAAATGGAAAATATTTTTCATTTCAAGGCATACCATTGACAAGTTGACTCCTTTCAGGATGCCTCCATAATGTGAAGCACATTGCCCAAAAGTCCCAGAGCCTGAAATGCAAGCTGCTCAGAAACCAGGCTGTAAAGTGCAAGGATTGAAGATCCAGGTGAAAAATCTTCCCCTGATGACAAGACAGCAGATCTGGGTGCAGGGACAACTGCCACAGAGGTCTGCTGCTGAGGCTGAGGAGATCAGGTACCAGAACTGGCAAGGCCAGTCCAGGGCTATCAGGATCATCAGTGCCTTATCTCTCCGCACCATGTCCACCGCCCTGTGGATCATGGGAAAGGGAGGAAGGTATACAGGAGGTCTGGGGTGCAGGGCCTCATAAAGAAATCCACCAGCAGTGTTCCAGACTGAGGAGGGTGGACACAAAGCAGTCTCAGCTTTGCATTCTCCCTGGAGGCAAAGAGGTCCACCAGAGGGGTGCCCCATAGGGAGAACAGGTGGGTTCACCACCTCCTGATGCAGACACCACTCGTGCGACGTCTCGCCCACCTGGCTCAGGACATCTGCCGGCTGGTTGTTGGCTCCTATGACATGAATCACCAGGAGGTCAGCATCCAAGTTGCGTATGAGGGTACAGGTGCGGAGGGCCTCCCACACAAAGGAAGGGAGTGCATGCCACCCTGCTTGTTCAGGTAGAATAGTGTTGTCCGTCTGGACTTGTACAACCAAATCCCGGACAAAAGGAGTGGATTCAGTCAGAGCTAGGTGCACTGCATGGAGCCCCAGCAGGATGATGTGGTGACAGGACTCTCGGGGGTCCAGAGCCCATAGGCTCTGTGGTCCCCAAGGTGCATTCCCCACCTCAGCAGAGAGTGATCCGTAGTCAGAATGACTGATGGGTCTAGGTGGACAAATGGGACTCTTTCCTCCAGATGTTCTGGAACAAGCAACCACTAAATGGTGTCCCACATTGGATGGGTCACTGCAATCGGCTGGTCCAAGAGACCAAGTCATTGGGACCATTGATGGCCCAGCTCCCACTGAAGGTGATGCATCTGCCAACAGGCCCACTGGACTACAATGGTGCAGGACACCATGTACCCCAGCAGCTGCAGGATGTCCTGGGCAGGGCATCGAGCGTCCAACCTGAAATGACTGGATAAAGAAATGAGATCCAGTGCTTGGTCCACAGGGAGTCAGGCCTTGGCCCAGAGGGAGTCTCGCTCCACCTTGATGAAGTGAATCACCTGCAAGGGATATCAGTTCGGACTTGGCCAGATTGACCAGAAGCAGTAGTAGTAAAAGTGTTTATTCATTTCACAAACAAATGAATGAATCGGATAGCGTAACTGTGACAAGCTCATTTCCAGTGAGTTCCTTTGTGCAAAGCTGCAAAAGTTACATAATACAAAATACAAGACACAAAAACATATGAAATATACAATAAGTACAATAAAGATAATACATAGATCCAAAACACAGCCAATAAATACATCCAGAGGTTAAATTACCCCCTACCCAGGTATTCAAAGAATGCACTAAGATAAGTCTAGTATAGTTCTCTGTCTTGCCTCTTTAATAAACCAGGATTTTATTTCACCTAGTCAAATTTTTCCATTTATTGATCGAAGTACCTGGGGTACAGAGTTCCAGAGCATCATCCCCCTGAAGAAAAAATGTGTTCTACCCATCTTTGTTCTATAATTGGGTTGGCTATATTCTAATCTGAAAGCAGACCTCAGGCACTGTTTTACTGGCCTTAATGGTGATTTATCTGTAATATAATCCGGAGCCTACCCTGTGACACATTCGGTCATAAATAACAAAGCATGTAAAGACCGTCTTTCTCTTAAGGTTAAGCCACTGGAGTTTTTCAAAATGTTCTAATCTGTGGGACCTCTTTGGGACATCTAATATAAATCTTGTCTTATCATATGCAATGTCCAGTCTATTTAAACTACTTTGTGTGGCATCTGCTTAGACAATGTCCCTGTAGTCTATTGGGGCAATATAAACAGATTACTCTCCTGTAACAGTTGTTCTAGGAGCAGTATATGTTGTTCATCCACACTCTTTGGCATGTCCCCTTCCATTTTAAATCTTGCCGGAAGTTTTCAAGCTGGCTTCTCCTACCGACCCGGGTGGTATAACCCTCAGCTCCGCCCCAAGACACCAAATTTTAGCCCACTGGAAGCCAGGTGTTGTGCATCCACACCCAGGGAGGTTGGGTGGGTCTGTGTGGATGAACAACATATACCACTCCTAGAACTACTGTTACAGTTGCGTAACCTGTTTTTCTAGGATCGTGGATATGTTGTTCATCCACACTCTTTGGCAGACTCCTAGCAGTTCTCCGGGACGAGGAGGCAAGGTGCACACCCCCTACTTAGGAAACAGAGATTGGAGAACTGAGGCCCCAAAACCAGCATCCCAGCATGACTCAAGGTCAATGTGGTAATGGTTAATGAAGGTGTTTGCTGACTTCCAGGTAGCAGCCCAACAGATTTCCTGTATAGGAATGTCCCTGGAAGCAGCTACCGATGCAGCAGTATGGCAGGCAGAATGAGTTCTTATCCCTCTGGGAGGCTCCATGCCCGCCAACTCATAACACAGACTTATGCAACATGTAATCCACCTTGCAACAGTCCGTTTTGCTGTAGGTCTGCCAGAAGCGACTTCAGCGTAGGTGACAAACAGCTGGCGAATCTCTTCCCAAATTTCTGCCATCCTCCCCTTATAATAGGAGAGAGCTTGTCTCAGGTCCAAATTTTGGAGCCTGTACTCGGCGTCCGAGGTGTAGTTAGGGTAGTAAACTGGCAGAGTTAACACCTGATTAAGGTGAAACTCTGAAACCGCCTTTGGAAGGAATTTCGGGTGGGAGCATAGGACAACCTTGTGCCTGTGGAAGACCAGATAAGGGGAGTCCACCAAAAGCGCCTGGAGCTCCCTTGTCCTTCTGGCAGACGTGACAGTTACCAGGAAGGCTGTCTTCCATGACAAGTGTGACAAAGCACACTTGTGCATTGGTTCGAATGGCTTGCCCAAGAGCTCTGCCAGTACCAGCAGAAGATCCAATGGAGGTGGAGGTTCATGCACCGGAGGGGATATGTGATCCAGGTCTTTGAAAAAGCGCCAGACCACTGTCTCCTGCCATGTCGGCAGACCGACCTACGCCCAGTAAGCAGAGATGGCTGCCAGGTGCACCCTAAGGGATGATGACCGCAGACCCCCTTCGGAGAGAGACCAAAGGTAGTCAAGAATGTTAGTCACTGGACAGGACAAAGGGTCCAGGCCCTTGCCCTGACACCAAATGGAAAATCTTTTTCATTTGAAGGCGTAACATTTCCTGGTCAATTTCTTTCTAGATGCCTTCATCACAGTGAAGACATCCTCGGAAAGAACCAAAGCCCGGAACTATAGCCGCTCAGGTACCAGGTTGTGAGGTGCAGGGAATGAAGGCCCGAATGGTATACCTTCCCCTGATTGAGAGATATCTGGTCCAGGTGTGCTGGAAGCCACTCCAGGGGCCTGCAACTGAGGCTGAGGAGATCTGGATATTAGAACTGGCGCAGTCAGTCTGGGGCTACCAGGATCACCTTCACATTGTCCCTCCTCACCTTGAGAAGCACTTTGTGGATCAAGGGAAATGGAGGGAAGGTATAGAAGAGGCCTGGGGTCCATGGCCTCGAGAAGGCGAGCCCTGCTGGGGCATGGAACAGCCTCAGCTTGGTGGTGTCCCTGGAGGCAAACAGGTCCACCATTGGTTTGCCCCAGTGGGAGAACAGGCTGTAAGCTACCTCTAGATGGAGAGACCACTCGTGGAATGTCTCGCCTAAGTGGCTGAGAGCATCTGCCAGATGGTTTGAGGGTCCTGCCACATGGATGGCTAGGAGATCTGCCTCCAAACGGCTCACGAGGGTCCAGATGCGGAGAGCCTCTCTGCACAGCAGATGGGAGTGCATGCCGCCCTGTTTGTTGAGGTAGTACATAGTCGTGGTATTGTCCGTCTGGACTTGTAACACTTGACCCCGGAGCTGAGAAGCGAAAGTTGACAGTGCCAGTCTGACTGCTCTGAGCTCCAACAGGTTGTTGTGGCATCGGGACTCCTTGGGGGTCCAGAGCCCATGGGCCCTTCTGTCCCCCATGTGGGCTCCCCAGCCCATGAAAGAGGCATCGGTCATGAGAAAGACCGTTGTCTCAGGGCAGATAAACGGGATCCCTTCCTGCAACCGATCTGGGGTGGCCCACCACTGGAGAGCATCCCACATCTTCTGGGTTACAGTGATCAGCTGGTAGAAATGGCCGTGGTGCTGAGTCCACCAGGAGGCCAGCTCCCATTGGAGGGGGCGCATATGAAACCAGGCCCAACGGACCACTGAGGTACATACCGCTATGTAACTCAGAAGGTGCAGAAAGTCCCGGGCAGAGCACAATTGTCCAACCAGAAATGACTGGGCAAAGGAGGAGAGAACCTTCGCCCTGTTCACCGGGAGCCATGTTCTGGCTTGACGAAAGTCGAGCTCTGCCCCGATGAATCCCACCACCTGGGAAGGCACGAGTTCTGACTTGGTCTCATTGATCAGGAGGCCGAGTTGGGAGCAGGTCTGGAGGGCCAGGTCCCTGGACCTCTCCACCTCCTGTTGGGTGGGACTTGCTAAGAGCCAATCATTGAGGTAGGGGGAATAAATCCTGACCCCCGAGATGGGCCGCCACCACTGCAATGCATTTGGTGAAGACCTGTGGGGCCGATGACAGGCTGAGTGGCATGGCTCGGAACTCGTACAGGGCCCCTTCGACTCTGAAGTGGAGGAACCGCTGATGAGACGGATGGATTGGGACGTGAAAGAATGCATCCTGCAGATCCAGTGAACAGAACCACATATTTCACTCGAAGGTTGGTATGATCTGGGACAGAGTAGTCATCTGAAAGGTGTGTGACCTGATATATTGATTCAGATTGTGTAGATCTAGAATGGGGCGCCTGCCTCCCCGTCCTCTTGGGCACCAGGAAGTACCTGGAGACAAAGCCTGGGTCTGCTGGAGGATCTGCCACTGGAGCTACTGCCCCCTTAAGGAGGAGCTGAGCGATGTTGTCTCAGAGAGCCAACTGAGTCTGGGCGGATACTCTTTCCTCCCAAGGGGGTCGGGCTTGGCTTGGAGGGTACTGCTCAAATTCCAGAGGCAGTCCTTGACCGACCACTTTGAAAACCCACCTGTCTGAAGTGACAGTGGACCAGATGGAAAGGAAGTGGCGAAGCCGGCCCCCCACGGGAGCACCCAGAGCTGGCGTGATGGGAGGTGGGGAGGCAGCCCCTGTCCCGTCACTGAGCATGCTTGGAGGAGGATCCAGGACCCGAACCTCGGCCCCCTTTACAGGCCTGTGAGGGCCTGGGTGCCAAGCTTCAGCCTGCTGCTACTGCTGGTGTCCTCCTTGAAAGGAGGGCTGCTGTGCTGCATGTGAAGAGTGACGAAAAGGCTTCTTCTTTTTCTTCTACTGGTTCTTGTCCAAAGAACCCTTGGCAGAAGTAGTGTCCAAGGTGGCACTGGACTGCTCAGTAAGCTGGAGAGGACCAGCCACATCCGGGCCGAAAAGGTCCGTGCCCAGGAAAGGCACATCAGCCAGTTTGTGCTAAGTATCCACCAAGAAGGAGGAGGAGAGTCTCAGACAAGCCCTGCGACGAGAAGCAACTGTGGCTGCCATCGAAAGGGCACAAGAATCTCCAATGTCCAGGGCTGTCTGAAGCTGCTGTTTGGCAACAGCTTGGCCCTGATCACGGATCTGCTTGACTGTGGTCTGCATGTCCGCAAGGACGTGTGGGAGGACTTCATCCGAAGACCCCAAGAGGGCATGGAAGAAGTGTGCCATAATGACGGCCAAACTTGCCTGACAAAGGCCAAGGAAGAAGACACACAGACCTTCCTGGCTGAATGGTCCAGGAGTTTGGACTCTTTCTTGGGAGGTCAGTCAGTGTCAGCAGAACTGCCAGTACGCCTGAACACAGAGGCGGTTACTAGGCTCTCGGCTGAAGGGTGCTCTGCGAACCCTGCAAGGGACCCCATGGGCACCACATACTTGCAGGCCATGCAGACAGACAGGGCTGGACAAGAGACAGGGCGCTGCTAGAGTTTTAAGGCCGGACCAACAGTAGCCTCGTCCACAGGAAAGGCCTCCGTCAGGGTATCCCTTCTCTTGAGGATGTCCGTAGGAGGATACTCCACCTTTTTCTGGATTGGCTCCAGGGGCATTCCTGTGCACCCAGAGACGAGGCAAAGAATGCCCTGAAAGGACGAAGGACCTTCCTCCGTCTCTAACCCACCGGCCCATTCGTCATCCCCTGGATGAGAATGCAGGCCAGTCACATCCAAATCCGAGGAATCCGGATACAACGGTTGACCACCCAGGTCACCCTCGACCCGCAGAGGGCGGTCTGGTGTGACAGTGACCAAAAAACACCAGGGAAGCCCAGTGTCTGGCCTATCTTCTTTAGAAGGAGCCCCTCCATAGGCTGTTTGAGCGGTGGTTCGATGACTATCGGTAGGGAGACCGGGTTTAGGCTGAACTGGAGGTTTTGCAGGCTCCGCGGGTGGAGGAACCGACTTGACTGGCTCCGAAGGAGTCGGCTTCGGCCTAGAGGAGAAAGCCAAGTAATGGCCGGGGTGGAAGCCGGGGTCAGCTTGTGCCCAGTCAAGATCAGCTGCTGCCACATGAGGTCCTCGTAGCGCTGACAAAGTTTCTGCTGGAGCCTCTCCTCATCCAAGGAGGATGAGGACGACCGATGGAGTCGCCTCTTTTTAGAGCGTTTGCGGCTCTTCCTCAGCTTTCAGTCGAGGGGGTCCTGGACCTTGATCGAGATCAGACAGGCAGATTCGGTCGGTTGGGAGAGACCAGAGGGAGCGGTGATTTCACAGGGTCGGGGACCACTTCCTCGATGGGAGTCCCAGCAGGCTGGGTCTCCTCGTCGGGGAAAGTAAGATCCGCAGTTCAATCAAGAGAATTGTCGCCTGGAGTCGGCAACAATGGGTAGATGACGATTTCCACATCGTCGATCGACACTTCAGTCAACTGGCCAGACGGCAAAACCGAGAAGCCAGTGGCCGAAGAGGCAATTTCCACCGAAATCTAGACTGCCGGTTCCTGGGACCGAGATCTCTTTCGATCCCAAGATTGTCTCCATCAGGATGAAGATGATCCCGGGTCCTTTTCCTGCTTACGGGACCAAGAGGAGTGCGTGTCCACAGAACCCTCTCCCTTGGTCAGGAGAGACTGGCACAACCCTCGGAAGGAACCCGAGACTGTGGAGCCCAGGCTGAGCGGAACAAAGAAGCTCCGAGTAATTTCTGCAGCCCAAGCCGCTTCCTCTTCGAATGTTTGCATGCGTTCCAATTGCTCGGTGGATCCCGCAGCCGTGGAACCCGCCCACTGAGCCTTCTTAGATTTCACCGGAGGGTTCCGTTTCTCCAGCCTCCCCAACTTCAGGCATGCAAGACGGTCGTTGAGGACGTTAGGTTGAACAGCAAGACACAAATCGCACTTCGAGGTGTCATGGTCAACACCGAGACAGTAGACACGCACAGTGTGGGGATTGGTGCGTGACATCTTCTGGCCGCAGGGACACCAGTGAAATCTGGAGGAAGACTTGTCTTCCATAATAGAAGGTAAATAGTCACGATCGCTAATGCGAACTAGACGGATTTTCGGAATAACCCAAGGTTTTGAAGCCAGGGCCTACAAAATGTGTGAGCACGAGGGAGGCAACCTGAATCTTCCAGCAGAAAGGAAGATCTGGCATCATGGGGTAGTGCCGAGGGTTATACCACCAGTGTAGGTGGGAGGAGCCAGCTTGAAGACTTCTGGCAAGATTTAAAATGGAAGGGGACATGCCAAAGAGTGTGGATGTACAACATATCCACGCTCCTAGAACAGACAGTTAACCACATTCCTCCTTGTTACTTACGTCAAGGAATACTTGTTCCTATATAAACAACCTAAGCATTTCCCTACTTTTTTTTCTATTAACCCTACATTAAGTCCCATTTCAATGCTGAGTCCAGTTAGAACTCCCAAATATTTATAACTCTGCACTTGTTCTAAGGTACAATTGTTGAAAGTTCTAATCTGCTAAGTTGTTTTTGAGGGACACATTTTTTGCTGTCTAGAGACGATCATTACTTGAGACTTTTTAGGGTTTAGAATCAACCTAGACTTCAGTAACCAGAACTGTAGTTCATCAAACACTCGCTGAAGTGTAGGCTGAATACTTTCTGCAGTGGCACCTTAAACATAAATAAAGTACAGTTACGTAAGAACTTACCGTAACAGTAGATCTTCGAGAACAGCTCTTGCAGCAGGTTACACCATTAGGACTGAAGCCGTCAGGCGTCAGGACCCCACGGAAATTTTCTAGCTAGCAGTCTTCAGCGGGGACCACCTCAGACGTCGGTCCCGCCCCCGACGTCAGGCATAGTACATAAGGAGGCGGTCCCGCCAGAATCCCCAGTTCTCCCGCCGGAGACTCCCGGCCGCTGGATTACATCAGAAGAGGAGACCGAGGATCCGCCATCAGATGGCCAAGACTAAAAAAAAAATCGTCCCATCCTGAAAGATGGATGTTAGGCTATAACCTACCTCCTCCAAAAGGGGGAATGGTGGGCGGGAAGGTACCTGCTTCAAGAGCTGTTCTCGAAGATCTACTGTTACGCTAAGTTCTTACGTAACTGTACTATCTTACTTCGAGATACAGCTCTTGCAGCAGGTTACACCATTAGGACTGATTCCCAAGCAATGGCGACATTCTAAAGCCATCGGAAGGAGGGAGAACAGAGAGTACCACCCTGCTTGAGCCTAGGACAGAAGTCCCTGAAGGACGGCTAGGCCGAAACCAGCCCTTCGCCTTGAAGCGATGTCCAGGCTATAATGCCTAATAAAGGTACGCACCGAGCTCCAGGTGGCTGCAGCACAAATAGCTGAAGTGGACACATTCTTCAGCGCAAAGGAGGTGGCCACCCTCTGGTAGAATGGCCCTTGACCGCCTGGCAAGGGTTTCATGCGCTTGTCATAACAGAAAGATATACATTGAATGAGCCAACGTGAAAGGGTCTGCTTCGAAACAGGGGCCCCTTTCATCCTCTCAGCAAAGGATACGAACAGCTGATCCGCTTTCCGGTGTTGTTTGGTTCTGGTCAGGTAATATCTAAGACACCTGTGAACATCCAGGGTGTGAAGCAACGCTTCTCCTCGATTGGTGTACTTAGGAAAGTATACCGGTAAGTCGATATCCTGATTAAGGGTAAGGGCTGAAACCACCTTAGGCAGGAACTTAGGATTTGTCCTCAGGGATACCCTATCCTGGTGGAAAATTAAATAAGGCTCTTTGCACATGAGTGCATGCAATTTGGAGATTCTTCTCGACGAAGTAACTGCAACTAAAAACAACGTTTTCCACGACAGAAAACGTAGCTCGCAATCCACAGCTGGTTCAAAGGGTCTCAGCGTAAGCTGCTCCAGAACGAAGGGCAAGTCCCAAGGAGGAACCGGATCCCTGATAGGCAGCCTAAGGTGGAGGACCCCCCTTAAAAAGGCACGAGTAGTATCCAATTGAGCCACCATACGATGGCCTATGGGGGCATGATAAGCTGAGATTGCACAAAGATGCACTTTGATCGAGGAGTAAGCTAGCCCAGATTGAAAAAGGGAAAGCAGGTACTCCAGAACCAGCTTCTCAGGACAGTCTAAGAGGAAACCGTGTTTGAGCCCACAGTAAACCTGCGCACCATGGCGCAGCTGCCGGTTTTCTAGCTGCAGACAGCACGCCTGCCACCTCTTATGAGACCGTGCGCCTCATGGCTATGTAGTCTCTAGGAGCCAGGCATGTAGGTTCAATGAATGCAAGTCCGGTGGACTAGTGAACCCTCCTCCTGAGACAACAGATGGGAGCTGACTGGCAAGGGAAGCAGGTTCCTAGATAGCTGATGCAGAAGCGGAACCAGATCTGTCTGGGCCAGAAAGGCGCTTATCAAGATCAGCATCGCGTTCCGTGCGAAGTTTGACAAGAACTCTCTGGATCAACGGGAAAGGAGGGAAGGCGAGAGGAATCTGCCCGCCCAGGAGAGGGACAACGCCTCACCAGAAAACACCAGGCCCTGGATCTAGCGAGCAAGATTGGGCAGTTTTGTGCTGGATGGGGACGCCATAGATCTAATTCTGAGTGCCCCATCTGTGGAACAGATCCTCTGCCACCTCCTGTAGAAGTTCCCACTCGTGGACTCTGGCCTGGGAACGACTCAGGCTGTCTGCGACGGTGTTGTCCACCCCGGGAAGGTGAACAGCAACAAGGTTTGCGCCGTGTCGGATTACCCATTCCCACACCCTCATGGCCTCCCTGCAAAGGGGGTAAGAGTGTGTGCCTCCTTGTTTGTTGAGGTAATACATCACCACAGTATTGTCTGTTTGCAACAAGAGAGTACTCAGTGGAATCTCTGACTGGAAGGCTTGCAGGCCATAAAGGACCGCCCTCATCTCCAATATGCTGATATGGAGATGAGATTCCTGGGTAGTCCATGTTCCCTGAGACCTCACCCCGTTCAAGTGTGCTCCCCACCCCAGCCCTGAGGCATCTGTGGAGAGGGTTATAACCAGGGACGGCGCTGTGAAAGGAACCCTCACAGAGAGGGTTCCCGGATCTAGCCACCATTGCCAGTCCCGAACCACGGCCTTCGTGATTCTGACTGGATGCTGCAGATGGTCTTGTCGTTGGTCCCACTGCACCCTTAACATCCACTGGGTTACCCGCATGTGGAGTCTTGCCATCGGGAATGTAGGAATGGCCGCAGCCATGTGTCCGAGCAGGCGAAGGACCAGTCTGGCTGGGACGGTCTTCTTCGCTGACAGGTCCCTTATGAGGGATCGAATGCGTTCTACTCTGTCTTCGGGAAGAAAGGCTTTTCCCTTGACGGTGTCCAGAACTGCCCCTATGAACTGCAGTTTCTGGGACGGTACCAGGAGAGACTTCTCGTAGTTGATGAGGATGCCCAGAGACTGAAAAAGGGTCTGGGTACATTGGATGGCTATCAGTAGTGCCTCCTTGGAAGCAGCCATGAGAAGCCAATTGTCCAGGTACGGGAACACATAGTGGCCCTGTCTCCTCAGAGACGCTGCCACAACTGCCATGCACTTGGTAAAAACCCGAGATGCTGATGACAGTCCGAAGGGAAGCGCCCGGAACTGATAATGGCAGCCGAGAAACTTGAAGCGCAGGAACCTCCTGTGCGCCTGAGCAATAGGAATGTGCAGGTAAGCATCCTGAATGTCCAGGGACGCCAAGAAAGCGTCCTTCTTCAGCATGGGGATTAGCCCCGGAAGAGTCAGCATGCGGAAGCGCTTGCAGACGACCGATAGATTGAGGTCGCTGAGGTCAAAGATTGGACAGAGGTCCTCTGTTTTCTTTGGAACCAGGAAGAAGTGAGAATAGTATCCTGCTCCTCTCTGGTTCCCTGGAACGTGCTCCAAAGCTTCTTCAGAAGCGTGAGCACCTCCTGCTGTATGAGCAGGGCGCAAAGGACCCAAATAGCGGGAAAGCAGAGGAGGCCTTGTGGGCGGGTTGTCTACAAATTCTATATAATGGCCTTTTCAATAATCAGCACCCACCTGTCGGGTGGTAATCGATCGCCACCCTGGCAGGTGGTCCGCAATGCGACCCCCGACCTTCATTTCCCGTTGATCCTGAGGAGGGGCAGGGGCCTGGAAGGAGTCATGCTGTGGCAGCATTGGATCCTGTAGGTTGGGCCGACTTTGTGGCTCGTTGGCCTCTGCCTGAGGATGTCCTGGCCTGGGCTTTTCAGGTGAAGGAGCCCCTCTGTTGCTGGCCAGAACGAGGTTGTTGCCTTTGGGTCCGGCTGAGAAAGCGACTCTGGTTCCTGCGAAAGGAACTAAGCTGAGACCTGTACATAGCATGTACATATCTAATCGCCTTCCTGGCTTCCTGCAATTTGATGATCACTTTCTCCGAGGCTTCACCAAACAGAAATTCGCCATGATAAGGGGCATCCATAATGTTCTTCTGGACGTCCGGGGTAAACCCGGAGACACGGAGCCATGAGTGTCTCCGGAGACACACGCCTGAGGCCGCAGCTCTGGCCGAAGAGTCCGCAGAGTCGTATGCGGCTCTAAGAACCTGGGTCCCCACGTCCGAACCCGTACAGAGGAGTTGCAACAGCTCCTCCTTCTGCCACTGTCTGGCAATTTTTCAGCTAGGTCCTGTCCCTGCTCCCACAATGCATTCTGAAACTGAACCATGTGGGTGAGGTAATTCAACGACCTAATGGCGCAAGTCGCAGCCGCCGCAGACGCGCCTACCCAGGACGTCTCAACTGCTTGACCCGGTCCGTGGCTGCGTGCTCAAGAGCTGCTGTTTATGAGACTGGTCATGTGAAGCTGTAATGACCAGGGAGTCAGCCAGAGGATGGTTCGTCAGGTACTGGTCCTCCCTTGGGGCCTTGTACAGGTGGTCGGCCTTCTTCGGCATTGTCGGGGTCGAATGTGGACGCTTCCATGCAGCCTTGGTGACGTCCACAAAGGTGTCCACCAAGGGTGGCACTACCACAGGCTTGGGGTCTTTTTGCCAAAGGTAGCGAACAAGGCGTAGTTTTTCCGGGTCAAGCTCTTCAACAGCCCATCCCGTGTTCTCCTGAATATGCCTCATTATCTCGGAGAATGAGAGGTCATCCGGAGGGGACCTGGGAAGGTCGTGTGGATCCGGAGAGGGGACGCTGATTGGAGAAGGAGATCTGGAGCACTCAGAGATGTCAGATCTGGAATCCTCCGTGGACTGGGTATATCGACGTCTTCTGGGTCTCTTGGGGCTGGGTGACCCTGAAGTGGATCTCGACGGAGGTCTTCTCTTCTCCAAAGATCTGCCCCTAGGAGGTGATGCTGGCTCCTTGGGGGACGATGCCCGTCCTGCTGACCCCCTAGGTGGAGGAGGGGGTGCAGGGGTCGGAGGGGCAGCAGGCGCAGGAGGAGGTTGCGTGGTGACCACATCCTTCTTGATGGTGTCCCACCAGAAGGTGAAGAGCTCCTTCACTTCTGCCAGATTTGGGCCCGACGACGGACCGGGCGCCGGTGGCCTGTCGTCGGGGCCAGGCGTCGGATCCCCGGCGGTCTCTGGTTCCGGAGAGGGTTCCCGTGGGAGCTCGACGGGTCCTGGGTCGCCTGCCTGGTCTTTGAGCTGGGTAGACTCCTCCTCCGACAACGCCTCCCGACCGACGTCGGTAGGCGGTGGTGTGGTCCTCTCTTCTGCGGTAGCGGACGCCGTCCCCCGCCTCGGGCGCCCTCGGGTGAATGCCTGACCGGGCGACGGGTGACGGACGGTCACCGGTTCCTTGGAGTGCCTATGTGCCTTGGCCGACGTCGGGTGGGCCGACTTCGGGTCCGATGTCCGCTTAAGGGAGGTCAGCTCCTTGGTCTTAAGCTGGATGGCGGCGGTTGGGAGACAGACCTGACGTCGGAGGCCGGATGCCGGGAGGGTGACTTATGGCGGTCCCCAGACTTGGACGAGGCCTTAGCTGGAGTGGAAGAAGCAGGCCTGGCGGTCTTGACAGGCTGCAGAGAGGAGGAACCACTAACCAATTTGACAAGAACCGGGGAGGCTGAGAGCAGGCCCTCGACGGAGAGTGGTCCGACCTGGAGCCGGAGCTGCGGGAGTCCGAGGCCCTGGGAGGGGATCTGGGGGTCTCCTTCTCCCGGTGCTTTTCGCGGTGCCGGTGGGACTTCCCTGAAGATTCCCCTCTGGAGAAATGGTCTCGGTCCATTGCCTTAAGTTTCTCCTCGAGGAGGAAAGCTTGGAGGGCCTTCTGGCGGCGGATCCTCGTACGGCTGTTAAAGCCCTGGCAGAAGGAGCAGGCCTGGGTGTCGTGGTCCGGGCCCAGGCAGCGGACACAGGCCGAGTGAGGATCCTTAAAAGGAATCTGTTTGCCGCAGGCACACTTCGATGAATGGCCCTCCACGGAAGTTGGAGAGGACATCAGACGAATTCCGATGAAAAGAACTGTTGAAATTCTCCTAGTCATCGCGCGCTAGAACTGACCGAGAGGCCGATGCTGCAAAGTCGACGGCGGGAAAAGAACTGGGGATTCTGGCGGGACCGCCTCCTTATGTACTATGCCTGACGTCGGGGGCGTGACTGACGTCGGAGGTGGTCCCCGCTGAAGACTGCTAGCTAGAAAATTTCCGTGGGGTCCTGACGCCTGACGGCTTCAGTCCTAATGGTGTAACCTGCTGCAAGAGCTGTATCTCGAAGTGAGATCAGTGTCATCCACGTACAGATGGTATTTAACTCTGGTGTCTGCCATACAAACACTGTTCATATAAAATTGGACCCAGTATTGAGCCCTGAGGTACACCTGACACTATGGTCCTCAGGTTAGATGCCCATTCACTAATGGTAACCATTTGTTTTCTATGAACAAGATATTGCTAAAACCATTTGACCACAGGGTCAGACATACCAATAGTTTTGAGGCTGGACAGGAGGATGTCATGGTTCAAAGTATCAAATGCTTTAGACAAGTCTATGAAGACTGCCCCCATTGACATCCCCATTCCAAAGCCTCTATAATACCCACAGTAACCTTCACAAGAGCAGTAGAGGTACTGTACAAAGGCCTGAAACCCGACTGAAATTTGTTAATAACCTTCGTTTTCTCCAGGAATTGTTGTAGTTGAGTAGTCAACAAACTTTCAGATGTTTTAGCAATAATTGGTAGGAGGGATATTGGGCGATAATTTTCAATTGATGTTTTTGACCCATTTTTGTAAACTGGTATTACTCTCGCCGTTTTCCACTGAGCTGGGAGATCTATTTGTGTAAGTGACATGTTAAAAATGTTTCTTAAGGGATATGCAATAATGGGAGCTGCATCATTTAATAATATTGTAGGTATGTCATCAGGTCCACATGCTTTCTTAGTATTCAGTTTGAATCAAGCATCTTGTACTTCTTTAATACTTACTGAGCGAAGAGAGAACTTTTCTAATAACTGGGAGGATACGGGGTTATTTGTTGAATTCTAATCCAGAGGTATTTGTGTATCTACTGCTCTGCTGTTTTTTACTTAAGTTTTCACACTTATTATCATGACAATTTAATCCATCCAGGTTAGTTGTAGGTTGTAGGCCCATGGGCATAAAGTATTTATTAAGTTATTCTACCACCAAAGGACCAAGGCCCAAGTCTCTGGACCACTTCACTGCTTCACTGGACAACCCGGCTATTAGTCAGTCATCCAGGAAGGGATATACTCTGACCTCTTGACACCGCAGGAAGACTGCCACCACTGCCATGCACTTGGTGAAGACCCTGGATGCCAAGGAAAGGCTGGATGGCATGACCTGGAACTTGTGAAGAATCCTTTCTGCATGAAAATGAAGGCAATGCCAGTGGGACGGACAGGCAGGGAATGTGGAAGAACTTGTCCTGGAAGTCAAGGGAGCAGAACCATATGTCCTGCTCCAAAGATGGTATTATCTAGTTTACTGTGACCTTCCTGAACATGTGCTTCCGGAGATACTAATTTAGATTGTGGAGATCCAATGTGAGATGTCAACCCCCCCCCCCATCCGTTTCAGGAACAAGAAATGCCCGGACATTAAGTCCTGCCATTCCATGGAGTCTGGGACACAGGCAATGGCTCCACTCTAGGAGTTGAGCAATGTCCTCCCTGAGGGCGGATGAAGAGGAGAGCCGATGGCGGGGCTTCCCAGTCAAGCAAGACCAAGACCACAAGGAACCCCTCGACCCTGACCTCAACCTAGACCTTGAGCATCAACAAGATCAATGACACCAAGGAGATACAGCTGGAAAGGGAGTGTAGACTACCCACAGAGGGTGTGACTGTTCAACCCCAGAGGGAGGCAACTCCTGAGAGGAAAGAGTTGGATTCGGGCGACTGCTCCTGGACCTCTTGGTTGAGGCTGAAAAGGACAGGGGTCCTAGAGACAGAGTCATTATCAATCCTGCTCAACCTGTGTCAAGACCAACACGGGCACCGTGGAGCTAACAGCCTTGCCCTCGACTGTGAGTTCGGCTGAATCTGAACACTTGACAGCCGTCCAGCGGTTGGGGAGTCGAGGGAGCAGGAAGAGCGCGCCCTTTCCTGATCCTACGACTAACAGCAGTACTTTTTAAAAGAAAAACTTTTTATCATTTTAACTGTTACATTTACATGATAGTAAATCTTATGCTGGACAGACCATATGACCACATGAGTTGTGGAGCTTAAGCTCCTTAATCACAGGAAATAAAATACATCCAATATATTTTGATACCTCATTGGAAGGAGTGCCACAAATAGTACTGCTGTTCAAGAAGCTCAGGAGCAGTACAACTAATCGCTTTGTAACTTGAAACATTCCTAACTGAGTATGCCCTACCAAAGGGCTAGATGGCATCATACTATATAACTGAAGTATCCAAAACAACAAACTATATGGCATCAAAGATAACTGTTGCCCACCACAGTCAAAAATTGAACTGCCCCCTCCCCGCAAGCAGACAACTGATCAAAATGTGCATAGTCTCTGAACAAGGTTCGGTCCTACTAGGAGTCCCACAAGTATCCATCCTTGGCCCACTCCTCTTCAGTCTCTACATAAATACCCTTCCCTCTGTCTGCCTGGCACATATCGTACTATATGCTGATGCTGCCGTCATTTCTGTATCTGGCAGGGATCAGTCCACTATCGCTACTGGGTTGCAGGACAGCTTCCTTAAGCTTAAATCCTGGTTCACTCGAAACAAACTCTTGCTCAACCATAAAAAAACTAAATGCATGTTATTTACTGTTCATCAGAACAAAAAGAAGTTCTGCCCCTTACAAATACGGACCAATAAGGGAGATACCTTGGAGCAGGTTTACACATTTAAGTACCTTTGGGTGCACCTAGATGACTCACTCAACTCCTCCCGTGTTGACTACGTTGTCAAGAATGCCAACATGAAACTGGGTGTTCTTTACCATCACAGACACTCAATGACGCCTGCGGCCCTGAAACTAGCCACAAGCAGTTCAGTCCTTTCCTCCATTGACTACAGCCTACCCATACATGGTGCTGGCTCTGACACCGCACTCAAGAGAGTAAGAACCATCCTTAACAAGGCCTGCCATCTGACTCTAGGTGCTGATCTCGCGACTCACACAGGTGGCCTTTATGAGCAGACTGGGTGGCTCCCGCTCCACCTCACAGCTCAATACTAGACCTGCTCTGTTGGCAAAAAAAATCAATACTAGAACTGATGCTGAAGTCCATGAGCAGACTATTTAAGAAGGCACAACCCTTTAAACAAACTAGAAGTGCAGCTAAAGGAGGTCTCCTAGTGCCATTTAAACACATAAAAGTGCCCCAGAAATTCCTTTTCTCCCAGGGTCCCAGGTGGTACAATGAGCTACCTACCGCCCTCACTGAATGCGCCAAGATCAGCTTCTTCAAAACTGTGCTCCGTTCCCACTTGGAAATGGATAAGGGCTGCCGATGCCCTAGCTAAATCACCATGATGTGCACTGCTGGTTCCCCTCCCACCCCAACATACAATTCTACCCCCCAGCCCCCTCTTCCCCCATCCCTCCCTCCTTCATTACGCTCCTACTTTATAGGTACGACATCACCCCCCTTTCTTCACCCCATCACCTCTACCCTCCCTACCCTCATGAGCTCACCCCGTCTCCTGACTACTTTCCTCAAAGTCCCACCGACTACATTTTATAGTATTATCTATGCCACTAACAAACGACAAAGCCTGCATCTGGGTACTAACGACAAAGCTTGCTTCTGGACACTCCTCCCCCCTCACCCATGACTCCATGTTCCCTCACAATGGGCTTTACCATTTTCAGCTCTTTTTCCTGTTTAGACAGGACTCTCACCCTTAGACTGTACTAAACACCTCCAAGAATCTAGACCGCACACAGTTGTGCTGACAGTTTAATGTTATATCTCACTGTATTTGTAACTCCCTCACTGTGTGTTAATGTATACCTGTGTAATTACCTGATGTAACTGTCCGTACTACGAGATTCTCTTACTATTTATACTGACTCACTCAGCACCAGAACTCACATGAGTTGAAATGTTCAATGCTTAACCTTATTCAAAATGGCCACCTGGGGCTGAGTGACATGTACTTGTTCATTATGTACTTTATATGACTGACTTGGTACCTTTGAAAATTAGTCCTCGACTTAAAGGTATTAATCCCAAACTGAAATAAATAAGGTACAATCAATGAAAACCCAGCTAGTAAGGAAAGAAAATTACATAAAAAATCCAATATCTCCTGAGAAACATGAAAAGCCCTGATTTGAACTGTTTGCAAGCTAATTAACATGGACATTACTCAACACACATCTGCAAGTAGAAAGACTAGATCAGAGCCGTAAAATCAGGATCGATCCAAATTAAGAGTCTCTATGGCAATGTCCAGATCATACAAACCAATTCTGGTGATTAGGTCCGAAGGTTTAGGACAGAACTACCCAGCACAGGTAGTAAGAAATAAACAGCACGTCACCCCAAACAGGTCAGGTAACCTCCGATGTGGGGTTTAGGTAATCCACTGCAGTAGCATTATTGCAACAATCAGGAAAGTCCTAATCACCTACTTGCCTGTGTCATGAGGATCAGAAAAGGCCCAAACCCTGCCTTCATGAACAATTCGTAGCCTTGCTGGGTAAATTATGGAGTGTATAACAGAGGACTCACGTAATTAGTTACAGACCCCTGTCTAACTGCTTATGCTGTTGTCGAGTGGCATAGCTAAGATCAGGGAAGAAAAAAATGTTTTTATCATCTTGCATTATGGGTCCCGGACATCTGGCAAGATACAGAATCCTGTTCCAACTGCCGACACCATCTGTAATTAACCACAGGGTACAAGATTCAGTAGTATCCTCTCATCAGCCTTGGGGAGTGATTCTGTAAGCTTTTTGTAGGGAGGGGTCAAATGTTTGCCCACCTGGCAGAAGTTTTTGTCCAGCCACTCTTTGAGGAACATGAGGGGATGATCCCCCTCAATCTCTTCCAGAAGACCCAAAATCCTAACAAGTGAGCAGAGAGCTTGATTTAACAGTGCTTCCAACTGTGCTCTGAAGCGCACATTTTCCTTAGTTTGAAGGGCCGTTGCAGCAGAGGAACCTATGGACTGATGCTACACTTCGTGCACGTCCTGCTTAGGGAATCAAAGGACATTTCCACAATGGTGACCCTAGAGTTGCAACTGTCCATTTTCGTATTGAGTTCTGTAACTGATGAAATGGGTTTCTGCATTTTCAGTCCCAAAGTAGTAAGGGTTTCCTCCAAGCTAAACCCAGCCATGGCATCAGTGTCAGACCGTGAGGACTGAACAGCAGAAGCATTCTTGCCTTTCCCTCCATTGGCAGCCGCTCTGTCTTTTTACAAATTACCCATTACCGTTACCCAGGGTATCCACAAACCAGCAGCACAAATTATTTTTAAAGTTCATCTAAAAGTAAAGTAATTTTTAGTGCAATTCTCTCTCTGGGGAGTGGAGCTGTTGATTTTTGCTGTCGCTCAGCTCGAGCGCCACCTTTTTTAATTTCTTTAACTTATCATGCCGGGCAGGGGCCTCCCTGAAGGTCTGGAGGGTTTTGCACATTTCTCAAAATTTACTGGCAGAAACCATGCCGATCCACCACCGACTTAGCCACCGCCTCTTCCGTGGCTGCCACCTGACCCGCGGACCCCGCAGCCATGAGGACCACCTTACATGCCTGCTTCAACTTCACCAGAGAGAAACATTCAGCCAGCCGACTGTGAACAAGATGGGCATAGTGGTCTTCAAGGGAGGAAGGAAACAGAGTCTGGCACAGGCCACAGGCAGCGATGTCATGCTTGTAACCGAGTTAGTAGATGCATGATGCGTGCAGATCCATCTGTCACATTTTCTGGTTACACTGGACGCAATGCTGGAAACCGCAAACCTGTTTAGAACCCCCATGATCAATGAAGTCAACATGGGAGACGGAACCGAGGATA
This sequence comes from Neoceratodus forsteri, assembly GCA_016271365.2. Taxonomy (NCBI): domain Eukaryota; kingdom Metazoa; phylum Chordata; order Ceratodontiformes; family Ceratodontidae; genus Neoceratodus; species Neoceratodus forsteri. The sequence continues at coordinate 312,010,005 of CM028137.1, read as the reverse complement.
CTTTGAAATGATTCAAAAGGTTTTAAGAAAAAAAAGTTGGCCAAATGGTGCACTTAATGTTTTTGGGCCTACACTGTGCACATAGTTGCGAAGGAGAAGACCTGACTCTTCCAGCAGAAAGGAAAATGTTATGTCTCAGGGCAGAGTCGAGGGATATACCACCCAGGTGGTGGGAGAAGATCTGCTTGAAGACCATCTGGCAAGATCAACTCTTTGAGGGAGACTGCCTATGTGAGGCTAAGTGAACCATATCCACATCCCTAGAAATGTTGCTTAGTCAGCACCTTACCATCGTCTCTAACACACAGGACTGGAAGCTGCTTATCAGCAGGCAGTAAGGGGAGGAGTTGCCCCACAATCCCAAACAGGACTGGCCAAAATTTGCCATCATGATTGAATAACTGGCCTGGTGGAGATCTAGAGAAGTGACAGCAAACATCTTTTTAGCCACATGGTCAAGCTTTTGGAACACCTTGCCAGGAAGTTTGTCAGCACCCCCTTCGCCTTTTCTCTTGCGGAAGGGTGAATCTGTCACCAGTTACTTTGCTTAGGGGTGATCAGAGAGCCCTGATAGCCTGTGGGGACTGCATACTTGCAGATTGTATGGGTAAAGTGTAAGTGGCAGGATGCTGGATGCTGCCAGAGTTCCAGGGTTGGTCACAAAACGATATCAGCCAAGAACAAGGAGACCCCCAAGGATTCATCTCTATCCAGAATATCAGTAAATGGGTATTCAGCCCGTGTCTGGACTAGTTCTAAGGGTATTTTCACAGACTCCAACACTAATCAGCTCAGAGCTCCAAAACATGTCAGCATGTGAGCCGTAGTAAGCTCTTCGACCAATTGTTGGTTGAAAGTGTGAGTCCTGGTTGAGGCCATCAAAAACATGGCTTCCAAATCTGAAGATTCTTCGAAGACAGCCCTCAACCACTTTCAATCATGTACCACCCTGGTATCTTCATCTTTGGTGATCTCTACTGATAACCACCCTGGCAAGTCAGCAGCTGGGAGAGGCTTCTTATTTGGAGCCCCAAATCTTAGCTGTGGTGGAGGTGGCATCATTCGAAGTGGAGGAAATGCAGACACTGGGGTAGGCCGAGTAGGAAGGACCAGCATAGGAATGACCAGCAAAGGCTAAGGGGCCTGGAGCCCTACTCCTCCTTGCAATGGTCTGTTGCTGCCAGAACAGTCCGTCATAGCATCAACGCATTTAGCATCGATGCCTCTCCTCACTCGATGGTAAGGCGGTCAAGAAGCATCCATGGCGCCACCTTCTGTTCCAGCGGTATCAAGAGCATGAAAGGCACACTGACCACCGACCCAAGGGTTGGTGCCGACGGGAGCCCTCCAGAGGGTCTGAACAGACCATCTGATTCGGAAGAGTGACCACAATGCATCTCAGCTGCACAACCACCTGTGGAGGCAGATCCCAAGAAACTCATTCGGGGGTTCTGATTGGGCTTCATCCTGAGTGAGGACAGGGAGCACCACTGTCTGACAAATCAATATCTCATTGACCTCTTCCAACAACTGGTCAACTGACTCGAGAAAGGTCTTGACCACTTGCTGAACTAGAGTTGAGGCCAAGAGGTCCGTCAAGATTACCTCAGAGTACTCTAACAAATCCTAGATGGGAGGAAACTGAATCAAGGTTGAGCAATTGGAGGAGTTGAAACAGCAGGAAGTGAGATCATTTCTGGTCTCATGACCTGTGGAGACACTGCTTCTTGTGCTTCTAGCTGTGTCGACAAGGGATCTCCCCAAAGATCTGGAAAGCCATGCACATCTCCCTGCAATCATCAGAAAATGACACTCCGACACTGCGCTGAGAACGAGGAGGAACTCACTGCAGCTGCCACTGCCTCTTCCTTTAGGACTGCAAGCTGTGAAGCTGACCCAGCAGACGTCAAGGCTGATTTGCAGTCTTTGGGCTTTCTCAAGGCCAGACTGGTCAACTGTTCTTTGATGGATGCTGGCTGTCTAACTGAATATTACTACTACTACTACTAGGGAGTTTGGAAAACAGGATTTTAAAAGCTCTGTGGAAGCTGAAGCGGAAGGTACCTTTTGTTCCCTTTTCCTTCTGTGGAACAGATCTGGGTAAACTATCATGAGTGTATAATAAATGTGAATAAACCATCATGGGAGGGTCTGAAATATGGATCAAGTATCACAGGCATGTTTAAAATGTCTATTCTCGACTAAGTTTGTGGTAGCTTTTAGGGTATTACATGAATTTATTCTGATTGGTTTACAACAGATACACATTGTTACACATATACATATTGTTACACAGATACATATACTACTATATAGTAACATATTTCCTCATGGTTGAAGCCCGAGGCAAACAACACATCAGTTGGTATGTTTCTATAGTGTAAACGCCAGTCCCTCGTATCTTATTCCATACATAATTGTTACCGGACACTGGGCAGGAAAAACAATTATGAACCGAGAAAAATAAATTGTAGGCAGCATACCTTGTGTTCCAATGTGGCTCCAGGATCTCTTGCACATGCTCAGGAAAACGTCTCCACAGCCTGCGGCCAGGGCAATCCGTCCTGCTCTCTTTGCAGTCATAGATAGAAAGGAGTTCCTATAAAGCACATTTCAAAATGTGTCAATAAGCACTTCTGCCTCTTTCAGAGGGTCACCTTCTGTTCTTCAAGTGTCCTTTCAAGAGGAAAAAAGATATTACATTTCAGTTGGCCTATCCAGGGTAACAGGCCAAAGAGATGGAAGAGAAGCTAGCCTTGGAGGCAGAATTTAAAACCCAGCTCTGGTACTGCAGAAGGACACACAGGTATTGTCAGGAGTAAAATAGAAGATCAACAGCGCAAAAACGGACTGGATGGCTTAGTAGGTTGGTAGTAGGTTAGAAGCCTATGAAATCTAGGTCACTGGTTTGAATCTAGCCTAGGTCAATAGTGGCGAAACATCACTATCGTTTGATGGCTGCTAGGTGATTTATGTGAAATTAGTTGCATTAAGCAAGGTAATGGGCAAATTGGATAGGCCTATGGTTTTTTTTTCTGCCAACACATTCTATGTTTTTATGTTACTTCAGTCCAGGTTTTAGTCGACAAGTGTCCGGATCACAAAACCACAAACACTTCTGTCGCTAATTTACACCCTTGTGGAAGTCCCACATCAGAAGCCAAGGACTGAATGGACATGATGTCTGAATGGTCACGAAATGGAATCAGGACACACTCACCGGGTATTTGAACTTAAAAATTTATTTACAAAATCAACATCACACCATGAAATTAGGCCTATAGAGAAGGGTGGCTGTCATTATAAAATATGATAGCAAGGCCCTTCCAAATTTCACCGTTTCATGGCCGCCTAGTTACGTAATTAGGATAGGCTTTGTCAGACTGTGACTCCACCAATACATTCACTCACATATATGTGTGTGCACTGTGTGACCAAACAAGGTCCACAAGTATGTAAGTGAATATGCTGGTGAGGTTGCAATCATCAAGTGTTATCTTTAGATGTTCTGACCGAAAGGAGAAGCTTTAGTTCCAAGAACACTTGTAGGCTATAGAAACATGCAACATAAACAATAGTTTTGTGACTAAAGGATTAAATTCAAATAACCGATGAGTGGGTCCTTATTCCATTTTGAGCCCGTCAGTAGTGGATCCAGCTATGCAGAGATGTAGCACCTACTATCTCATTAGCCCAGCAAGCAACAGCTGTTTCAAGCTAATTTGAGAATTAAAATGGAACATTTTGCATTTTTCTGGCGAAGTGCTACCCCTCCTTGACAAAATTGATACATCCTTACAAACATTCTAGATCTGCCCCAGTGAACCGTCTCTCCCAGTGTTTGTTTTTTCTTTTATAACGGTAAAGGGCCATCTTACATCTTTCAAACGCAATGGTTTCTGAACAGGGCAGTGTCGGGAAGATTGCACTGCAGTCACCTGTTCTGTGCCTATTGAGCATTAGCAGAAGACTTTGGTTTCCAGTGCTGTCATCTTTCACAAGCACACTAAGAAACAGAAAACTAATCCAGCAAAACACAAAGGTACTATTACGAAAAAAACAGAGTAGCGTTCATGATCCAATACCAGTGTAACGAAAATATAAGTTACTCACCTGTAACCTTGTGTTTACTGGTGGTATTCAGTGCATGTCTACACTCTGGCAGTTCTACTAGAGACAGCTGTGTCCTAGGAACTCCTCAAGCTAAGCTCCTCCTACAACTCGGGTGGTATATCCTCCAGTCCCCCCCCCCCCAATGCATCACATGTTTTGCATGCTGGAAGCAGGGATCCAGGTGCCACTTGTAAGGAGAGGTCAGATGGGTGGTGTGGATGTGAAATGAATACCACTAACAGAACGTACAGTTAAGTAAAATCTTACCGTAACAGTAGATCTTTGAGGGTCATCTCTTGCAGCAGGTAATACACTTGGGTCGTCACTAGAGGTCGCTCTGGCACACAGCTGCTCTTCTAGCAGACTTTTCCAGGGGCTGCTCACACATGACATCACCTTCCTGTTTCTTATATAAGTGTGGGCAGTCCGTGGTATCCTCAGTTCCCCCCGCCGGATTTAGCTCAAGCGAGGACCAAGAGGAAGCCGAGGTACCATAGGTATCCTAACCCATAAATTATTGGACCAGAATTTGTTCTCCTACAGGAGGAGAGGGATGGAGGGTGGGACCGTACCAGATGCAAGAGATAACCCACAAAGATCTACTGTTACGGTAAGATTTTACATAACTGTACTACCTTCCACGGGGTGATATCTTAAAGCAGATAATACACTTGGGATGAATCCCAAGCAGTTAACCCAAGAAGGGTGGAGTTAAGACAGAAGGCCTTGTAGGACAGCTCAACCAAAGGCCATCCTACGGCATGAAGCAACATCTAAGTTGTAGTGCTTTGTGAAAGTATGAATTGTGGACCAGGTAGCTGCGTTGCAGATATCTGTGATAGAGACCCCTTTGAAGCAGGCCACTGTGGTGGCCGGATCTCTGGTAGAATGGGTTTGGACAGGCCCTGGTACTGGCTTGTTATATTTTGTGTAACAAAATGTGGTAGTGTGTTAGCCAACTGGAAAGGATCCATTTAGTGACCAGGAGACCTTCCCTGTTTGAGGCGAAGGTAACAAAAAGTTGAGAGGTCTTTCTAATTGATTTAGTTCGATTAGTATAATATCGTAATATACGATGGACAACTAAAGTATGTAGGAGGTATTCTCCTCGATTGGAGTGTTCAGGGTAATATACTGGTAACTCCAAGGACTGATTTAAGGTGTGTTCTAACACCACCTTAGGTAGGAGGGAAAGACTGGTGCGAAGTGCCACTCTGTCTTTGTGAAAAATTAAGTAAGGTTATTTACACATGAGGGCATGAAGCTCGAAAATACGCCGAGCCAAAGTGACAGCCACTGAGAATAATGTTTTCCAAGAAAGAAAATGGAGGTTACAAGTGGCTGCAGGTTCGAAAGTTAATTTCTCTATTGGAAAACTGAGATCCCACGGAGGGGTGGGTCATCTGATAGGTGGCTTAATATGTAATATTCCTCTTGAAAACATTTTAGCTAGATGAAGTTGATATAGTAACCTGCCATCAAGAGGTTCATGGAAGACCAAAATGGAGGCCAAGTGGACTTTGATAGAGGAACAGCTTAATTCTGTGTTGGCAATCGAATCCAGGTAATCCAATACTTTCATTAGTGGACAAGAGTAAGGACCCAATGACCGGGAGGCAGCCCAAATGGAAAGTGTTTCCATTTGGCATTATAAGTTTCCCTGGTCACTGGTTTATGTGAGCTCAATAGAATACTGGCCACAGGGGAGGACACTTGGAGACGTGCTATGAAAGCGTCCTCAGGAGCCAAGCGTGAAGGTGTAGTGACTTCAGGTTGGGATGCAGAAGGGTCCCTTGAGTCTGAGTCAAGAGATCTGGTCTTACTGATAATGGGAGGGGGTCCTCCACTGAGAACTGTTGAAGCAGGGGGAACCACACCTGCTGAGGCCACAGAGGGGCTATGAGACTCATGTTGGCAGGTTCGAGTTGTAATTTCAGTCGAGTCCGTTGCAGAAGAGGGACAGGGGGAAGCATATAAGAAAAGTCCTGTCCATAACTGGGACAGGGCATCTACAGACTGTCCCTTTTTGCTCTGGATAATGGAATAGTATCTGGGGAGAAGGTGATTGGCAAGGGAGGCAAACAGATCCAGTTGTGGGGTCCCCCACAAATGAAAGATTTTCTGAAGAACTTCGTGACGAAGTGTCCATTTGTGTGTGAAGACTGGCGACTGAGAAGGTCGGCCATGATACTGTGGCGTCCTGGTAGATAGACAGCTGTCAGTAAAAGGTGCTGCTGTATAGCTTCCTGCCAGACCACAATCGTCTCTCTACAAAGAGAACGGGACTTTTTACCTCGTTTGTTGAGGCAGAAGACTACTGAAGTGTTGTCTGATTGAATCAGCAACGGTCCCGGGGACAAGTGAGGTTGAAAGACCTGGAGTGCTAAGTGGACTGCCCTCATCTCCAGGAGATGTATGTGGGGAGGAGGGGTAGATGGGTCTCACTTGCCTTGTGTTCTCTAAGGACCCAGGTGCGCACCCCACCCTTCTAGGAATGCATCCCTGGTCAACATCTGCTGGGGTTGGGGAGGACTGGAAGGGCATGCCTTGAGATAGATTGGCTCGGAGGGTCCATCATAACAGGGCGGACCGCAACGTGGGAGTAACTCTGATTTTGTCTTTGAAATTTCCTGTTCTTTGAGACCATTGGTTCTGGAGAACCCACTGGACTGGTCTCATGTGAAGACGGGCAAGCACCACCATAGGGATGGTAGCGGCCATGTGCCCTAGGAGGCATAATATACGTCTGGCTGTGACTACTTTTTGAGCTTGTATCTTGGAAGCCAGAGATAGGAGCTTGTCTTACCTGTCAGCCGGGAGGTAAGCCCTGGTGGAGCCGGTGTCTAGGAACGCTCCTAAATACTGGAGTGACTGTGTAGGGGTTGGACTGGACTTTGGCCAATTGACCATGATCCCTAGGAAGTGAAACAGGTTAAGGTTGCTTGAAGGGAAGAAAGCAAAGAGGTTTGGACCCTGCTTTGATAAGCCAATCATCCAGATATGGGAAGACAAAGCGTCCGTTCCTTCATAGGGCTGCTGCTACTACTGCTAGGCACTTGGTAAACACTCTCGGGGCGGATTACTTTATTTAGTTTTTGTTGACCGGGTAAGTGCACTGGACAAATCCTGCCTATTTTCAGGCACGACCCGGGGGAAGGGGATACAGATGAATGCCAACTGACCTTGAACCAGATTAAACTGTTGTTGGTATTTTTAGTGAATGAGGGAAATTTGGCCAGGACACCGGGGGAAATTTCCCTACTCTTTTTGATAAGCGTTATGGGATCTTTTAACATTCACCTGAACTACCACCAATCCTGGCAGATGGGACCTTGGTTTAACGTCTCATCCCAACAGATGAAAACAAAGAAACTTGCGGTGAGCAGGAGGGATGGGGATATATAGGTAGGCATCCTTCATATCCAGTGCACATAGCCAATAACCTTGTTTCAGCATTGGCATGATGAATGTTAGGGTGACCATGTGAAAATGTAAATTACGTACCTACCACAATTCTTGATTTTCTTGGACGAAGTCTCCACCACTCATTCACAATGATGGGATCTACGCCGGAGGCTCTAGGACCCAGCGGGAGCCAAATTTTTCAAGAGGGCTGGCGCCGAGGTAAGGGCCACGAGGAGCGGCACCGCAAGCCTGGCTTGTGCCATATAGACTACCTCGGTGTCAACCCTCCAACTGCATCAGTACCTTTTTTCCCCAAGGAGGTGCAGTGTAAACTAACTTAGTGAAACTAACCTATGTCAGACATAAGATAGTCCAAATGACCTCTTGTAAGAAGGGTCAAAACAACAGAGTCTTCACAGCCCAAACACCAAGGAAGAGAAGACCACAAACGGATAAGTGAGCTCGGGGGATGGCGGGAGGGCATGTGAATGAGTGGTGGAGACTTGGCCAATAAAAACAAGAATTAAGGTAGGTACATCATTTACATATCTTCCTAGACATAAAGTCTCCACCACTCATTCACACTGATGAGAGGGTACCGAGCTAAATAATCCCCCGAGATGGGGGGGAGACAGGAGCTCACTTTAGCAGAGAAGTCCACTAAGAATTGTCCTGCCAAAGGACTGACGCTGTCTGGCATGGACATCCAAGGCATAGTGCTTGACGAAAGTGTGCACGGAGCTCCAGGTAGCCCCACTGTAAAAATGTCCGCAATGGGAACATTACAGATTTCTGCCAGAGAGGCCGCGACTGCTCTGGTAGAGTCAGCGTGCACTCTGCCTTCTAGCTTAACCTGTAAAATGCAATAGCAATGGCGAAGGCAGGCTACTGTCCATGCAGAAATACACCGGATGGCTACAGACTTGTCCAGCTGGGCTGCGCTAAAGAAGACAAACAGTTGTTTAGATTTGTGGATTTCCTTTGTCCTGTCTAAGTAAAACCGCAAGGCTCTCTCTTCACATCCAGTGTCTGTACGGTACGCTCTCCCTCATTCCAGAAGTTCGCAAAATAAGTAGGAAGGACCAAGAGCTGATTCAGATAAAACTCTGAGACAACCTTGGGGAGAAATTTAGGGTATATTCTGAGAACCACCTTGTCTTTTTGAAATGCCATATATGGAAGGTCTGTGACCAAAGCATGCATTTCCGACACTCTGCCCCGATGAAGCCCATCACCTGAGAAGGCACGAATTTCGACTTGGCCTCGTTGATCAGGAGGCCGAGTTGGGAGCAGGTTTGGAGGGCCAGATCCCTGGACCTCTCCACCTCCTGTTGGGTGGAACCTGCAAGGAGCCAATTGTTGAGGTAGGGTACCCTGACCGCCCGACACGAGATGGGCCGCCACCACTGCAATGCATTTGGTGAAGACCCGGTCAAGTGACAGGCCAAACGGCATGGCTGGGAACCTCATAGGGTCCCTGACCCTGAAGAGGAGAAACCGTTGATGGGATGGATGGATTGGGATGTGAAAGAACATGTCCTGCAGATCCAGTGAACAGAACCACATGTTTCGCTCCAAGGATGGTATGATCTGGGACAGAGTGGCCATCCGAAACGTGCATGACCTGAGATATTGATTCAGGTCGTGGAGATCTTGAAAGGGGCACCAGTCCCCCCCGTCCGCTTGGGCACCAGGAAGTACCTGGAGACAAAGCCTAGGTCTGCTGAAGGATCTGCCACGAGAGCTACTGCCTCCTTGAGGAGGAGCTGAGCGTGGTCTCAAGGGCCTAACTGGGTGTGCGGGAAATCCATTATTTCCGAGGGGCGTCGGCTCGGCTGGGAGGGTACTTCTCGAATTCTAGAGGCAGTCCCTGACTGACCACTTCAAGAACCCACCAGTCCGTGGTGATAGCGGACCAGGTAGAAAGAAAGTGGCAGAGCCGGCCCCCCATGGGAAGACCCAGAGCTGGCGTGATGGGAATAGGGGTGGCAACCCCCACCCCATCACTGAGCAGACTTGGAGGAGGAGGAGGAGGAAGCTCCGAGACCTGACCCTCGGCCTCCTCTGCAGGCCTGTTGGGGTCCAGGCTTGGGCCAAGGGTGCCAAGCTTGAGCCTGCTGCTGATGCTGATGCTGCTGTCCTCCCTGGAAGAAGGACTGCTGAACCGCAGTAGAAGAGTGTCAAAAAGGCTTCTTCTTTTTCTTCTGCTGGTTCTTGCCTGAAGAACTCTTAGCCGAGGTGGTGTCCAATGTGGCACTGGACTGCTCTATGAGCTGTAGGTGACTGGCCACTCCTGGGCCAAACAAGTCGGTCCCAAGGAAGGGTACATCAGCTAACTTGTGCTGAGTATCCACCGGGAAGGAGGAGAGCCTCAGCCAAATCCTGCGGTGAGAGGCAACTGTGGAGGCCATCGAGCGGGCACAAGAGTCCCCAGTGTCCATAGCCGTCTGAAGCTGCTGTTTAGCAACAGCTCGGTCCTGATTCCCGGCCTGCTTAACCGTGGTCTGCATGTCAGCGGGGAGATGTGAGAGAACTTCATCTAATGACCCGAGAAGGGCATGAGAGAAGTGTGCCATGATGACAGCTGAACTTGCCTGACGAAGGCCCAAGGAAGACGACGCATAGACCTTCCGCGCCAAATGGTTGAAATGCTTAGACACTTTGTTGGGAGGTTGGTCAGTGTTGGTAGCATTGCCAGTACGCCTGAACACAGGGGCGGTCACCAGGCTCTCGGCTGAAGGGTGCTCTGTGAACCCCACAAGGGACCCCATGGGAACCGCGTACTTGCAGGCCATGCGAGCAGACAGTGCTGGACATGAGGAAGGACGCTGACACAGTTCGAGTGCCAGACCAACAATGGCCTCGGCCACAGGAAAGGTCTCAGTCGGGGTATCCCCTCTCTTGAGGATGTCCGTGAAAGGGTACTCCACCTTTTTCTGAATGGGTTCCAGGGGCATCCCTGTAGAATCAGAGATGAGGCAAAGGATCCCTTGAAAGGAGGAAAGACCTTCCTCCATCCCTGTGCCAACGGACTACTCATCCCCAGGATGAGAGTGGAGCCCGGTGACTTCTGAGTCCAAAGAGTCGGGGTACAGCGGCCTGCCACCCAAATCACCTTGGACCCGCCGAGGGCAGTTCGGGGTGACCGTGACCAACAGACGTCGGGGAAGTCCGGAATCTGGTCGTTCCTCATTGGAAGGAGCCCCTCCTACAGGCTGGTTGGGTGGCGGCTCCACCACTATTGATGGAGAGACCGGTATAGGCCGAACCGGAAGACGCGCCGGCCCCGTTGGAGAGGGAACCGAAGGCTTCAGTTCCAAGGGGGTCAGCTTCGGCCTAGGAGGTGAAAGCCAAGTAATGGCTGGGGTAGGAGTCAAAGTCGGCTTGTGCCTGGACAAAATCAGCTGTTGCCACATGAGGCCCTTGTAGCGCCGGAGTTTTCTTCAGAGCCTCTCCTCATCCGAGGAGGACGAGGACGACCAGTGGCAACGCCTCTTTTTGGAGCACTTACGGCTCTTACTCAGCCATCCAGACGAGGGGGTTCTAGACCTCAACCGAAATCAGGCAGGCCAACTCGGTCGCTTGGTAGGCACTAGCGGGACCGGTGATACCCGGGAGTCTGGAACTGGGTCTTCGATGGGGACACCAGCGGCTGGGTCTCTCATGGGGAAGACGAGGACCGAGTCCTTTCCAAAGAGTCATCGACCGGGCCGGCGATAGCATCGGAGTAGGGGTCTAGGACAATCTCGACCTCATTGGCCGCATCCTCATTCACCTGGCCCGATGGAAGGTCCATGAAGCCTGCGGCCGTGGAAGTGATCTCGACCGAGGTCGAGACCGCATGCTCCAGGGACTGAGACCTCTCTCTGTCCCAAGAGTGCCTTCGCTGAGACGAAGATGTGCTCGGTTCCTTATCTCGCTTGAGAGATCGGGAGGAGTGCGAACCCGTGGACACTTCTCCCTGGGTGGAGAGAGACTGGCACAACTCCTTGAAGGAGCCTGAGAATGTGGAGCCCAGGTTGAGTGGAACGAAGAAGCTTTGAGTGTCCGAAGCGCGGGCGGCTTCCTCTAACCCCTTCATGCGTTTCAGCTGTTTGACGGAACCCGCAGCCACAGAAACCGCCCACCTAGCCTCCTTGGACTTCACCGCAGGATTCTTTTTCTCTGGTCTCCAAAACTTTAAGCATGCCAGGTGGTCGTCCAGAACGTTGGGATGGATGGCCAAGCAAAAGCTGCAGAACAAGGTGTCATGGCTGATACCTAGGCAGTAGACGCACGTGAGATGGGGATCGGTGCGTGACATCTTCTGGCCGAAAGGACACCGGCGAAATCCGGGGGAAGATTTTTCTTCCATGATCGAAGATGCAAAAGCACAATCGCAAACTCGAACAAGTTTTAATTTCGGTAAATCCAAAGTTTTGAAAACCAGGGCATATAAAATGCATGAGCACAAGGGAGGCAACCTGTATCTTCCAGTGGAAAGCAAGATCTGGCGTCACGGGGCCGAGCCAATGTATATACCACCCGGGTGGGTGGGAGGAGCCAGCTTGAAGACTTCCGACAAAATTTAAAGGGCAAAGGGGCATGCCAATAAGCGTGGATGAACAACATATCCAAGCTCCGAGAATGAGAGCTGTCATTGAGGCACAGGTCAAGAAGCATAGGAAAAGCAGGAGCAGTTTCAAAATTCGCAAATAGTGTTTTATTTTTCTCAATAACAACAAAAAAAAATTATTCAGCATAACTATTTACAAAGGCAGTACTAACAGAGAGAAGTTAGTCCTTCTTCTGATGGTATCTCTTAATTCCAAGTTTCAGTCTCTCACTCTCCTTGTCTCTCTAGCAAAAGCACTGCTGCTCTTTCTATATAAGTCTTTGTCTGGGAACTCGTTAAGAGAGTCTGCTTCTCACAGAATGTTCTTGTACATTTACAGAATGTTCTTCTCAGTTTCATTCCTTGCAGGTGCAGTAAAACGGTACATAGTGACCCAGAACTGACCTCTTATTTACAGCTCTGCAAAAGGCTTAAAAACTGCATCTCAGGTTAACCCGAGTTCCTAGCTTTGCAATCATTTCAACAAAGTAACTATATACAAAAGGGATCCCAGTATCAGCGACATTTCCACATAAAGATTCACATGTTTTTTTATAACTGCAGATATGCAAGGGGGAAGAAAAGACAGAAATAGCAAGTGAAGGCAAAGATATAGCGAGAGGCGGGGAATTGCGAAACCGTCAGAGTGATCAGTTCCTAGGTCTCACAAGAAAATTTGGTTGCACAACCAGACAGACAAGAGACAGAAAAGAAGACGATAGAACAGACCCTTGAGTTTAACTCTTTCTGCATATCAAACGTGGCAGGGCCTTATTCTGCCCTGTCACAAGAGCAAGTATTCCAGAACAGTTCACAGGACATGTAAATTGGTCCATATTCAGGGAAGCAGAAAAGAAAGTGAAACGCTTCCATTTTAAGGAATAAGTATGTCTTAGGTGACACCCCAAAATGGACAATGGTTATGTTTTCAGGAGCCACCCATGTAGATGCAGAGACTAGTTTGGTGTGGACCAGACACACCTGGTTCTGTGACAACAGACCCCGACACGGGGCAGAAGAACAGAAGTTCTTTTGCCAGATGCTACAGGAGTGAAAACCATATCTGGCAAGGCCATGGAGGAGCTATGAGACCAAGGGTGGCACTCTCCACTCTTAGATTGAGCAGAACACTCTATAGAAGAATGGGGGAAATGCATTCAGGACTTTCCCTTTCCAAGAGAGGGACAATGCATCTCGCCCAGAAACTCCAGACCCTGGAGTGAGCAAGCACACAGTTTTGCGCTGTTTGGAGACACAAGAAGGTCCAACTCTGGGTGACTTAATCTTGCAAAGTGGTTGTTTACCACGAAGGTCAGAAGTTCCTATTCATGAATCTTGAACTGGGACCTGCTTAGTCTGTCTGCCAAGACGTTTGAGACCTGTGAGAAATATGGCCGACAGCAGAAGATTGTGAGACATCACCCAGTACTACATTCTCATTGCTTCCCTGCACAGAGGATAGAAGTGACTGCCCCTTGCCTGTTTGTGTAGTGCATGACACCGATACTGTCCATCTGAATTAAGAGAGGACCAGGGCATAGATGATTCTGAAAGGCCTGGAGGCTGTATTGGACAGCTCTCATTTCCAAGACATTTATGTGCAGTTTGGCCTTCACTCTATTCCAGGACCCTTGTATCTGGAAGGAGCTGAGATGAGCATTAAAACAGTAGCCCGAGGCATCCCTGGTGGATTATACAAGAGCTGGTACAAGGAATGGCACACCCTTCAGTAAGCTGCTGGGGTTCATTCACCATAGCAGTGCTAGACAAAATGGGGATGTGACTAGGATCATTTGTTCCAACTCTTCAGTCAACTCATCCCACTGTGCCTGAGGGTTCACTGTGGAATTCACATGTGGAGCCGAGCAAATGGCACTGTTTTTATGGCAGCAGCCATCAGGCCCAGGAGATGTAGCACTGTCCTGGCAGATACGCAGTGGCTCCTGTGAATCAAGTGGGCCTGAGTAATAAGGTTGTCTGCTCTGCCCTGTGGCAGAACAGCCCACCACTTGTCTGCATCCAGTACCACCTCAGTATACTGCAGGCCTTGGCACGGGGTCAGGACTGACTTTGGCACATTCACTTTTATCCCCAGTGCCTCAAACACTTTCATCGTTTAGGAAAGGGTGTGAAGAACAGCTTCCAGTAACTGGCCTTCAGAAGCAAATCGTGAAGATAAAGAAAGACGTATGGCACTTCCCTGCAAAGGGCTGCCACAACTACTGCTAAGTATCAGGTAAATACCCACGGCACTAAGGATAATCCAAAGGACAACACTTGGAACTGGTAGTGCCTGCCATCTAGCATGAAGCAGAGGACCTACTCGCTGTTCCAACGGCCAAATTAAAATCTTCCAGCGACTGTGCCTTTAACATCACTGGACCAGCCCTTCGGAACTCGTTTCCAGCTTATGTGAGGGAGGCCCAGACAGTTGAGCTGTTTAAACGGGGTCTAAGGCTCATTTATTCAGCCTGGCCTTCCCTGATGAATCTGACTGATCTGAGCCGATGTAATGTTAGAGCTGATCTATTTTAGACATTATACTGTTATATTTGTTATTTTAATTTTAATGTACGTTGTATGTGTTTGTTAATCTTTGTTTCCCTACCTGCTTTTATGTAAGGCACTCCGAGCCCCAGGAATTGGGCACCATATAAATAAGCTTGCCTTGCCTACTGTCTGTGGTACTGTCTGATCTTGATATGAAGATATGCATCCTTCATGTCCAAGGAACAGAGTCAGTCCCCTTTTTGCAAGAGGGGAATCAAGGCTTTTAGAGAAACCATTTGAAACTTCTTATAGTCGATATACAGTCAAAGGTCTCTGAGGTCCAACACAGGACAGACTTCTTGTCCACTTTGGAACTGTAAGTACCTGAAATATAACCCTTTGTTCCCATCTTGTGGGGGAACAGGTTCAATAACATTTTTTTGAAACAGGGTCTGGAATTCCTCTTTTAGAAGGGACAAGTGGCTGGGAGGGTAAGAGGGCTTGGACAGAGGGTGATCTGGAGAGGTTTCTGTCAAATCCAGAGCATGCCACTTTTCTATTATTTCCACTACCCACTTGTCTGTAGTGATCTCCCTCCACTGCTTTAGATTCAGGGAGATCCTTTCCCCACTCTCAGAGCTCTCAGCTACAGTTTGCTTCAGCTACCGGAAGATGACCTGAACCTCACTCCAACTCCCAGTGCTGATTTACCAAGGTCACACTGACCCCGCGTTACTGGACTGCTGCTGCCTGAAGCCCCGGGCTCTGCTCTTCACTTGTGGGCTCTGCTCGCTCTCTCTCTCTGTCTGCTCCTCAGTAGTACACTTGCTCCTCTCTTGCTCCAATGTTAATCTTCTGAGTGGATGAATTACAACTCACTCTAGTTTCAGCAGCCCAGACATTTAAAGAAGGTGACCCTTGCTAGCCACATCCACTACTGGATGCAACAGCAAATCAGGAACAGTGAGCACCAGGCGACCTGGTTGAGATCTGTATTGTTGAGGTCCACTCCACTTTGCTGCAGTTGTACCCCCCTGTGCACGAACCCCTTCCTGCGCACAAACAAAAGAGCTGCACCAAGCCTGCAAAAGTAGAGAACGAATGATCAGGCTCACTAAGGCAAGACCAGCTGCTGCCACAGTGCTGGGACCTGACCACATGGTTCAAGATGAAAGTCAGTAAGAAATTCATACTGGAGACCGACTTTTCCGGGGATCAACTGTGTAATGTGGGTGGGCGTGGTTGTTTACTGCACTACCAGGACACTGGAGGACAGATGAGACCCGTGTGGCTCAGGCAGCTTTCATGGAGGCATTAGCGCATACTGATTAAGAATGAAGCACAGTGTGTTACTAATAGAGGAGCTCCATGATGGGGGAGCTATAGCACCCTTAGCCCCCCCCCCTAAATCCACCCATGCACTTAGATGGTGTTCCTCCCACCCTTGGCCCCAACCGACAGACTCTGCCATTCTTCAGGGTTACACCACTGAAACGCCCATTCCCTACTGAAATGCTAGAGGTCCCATACGTTACCTGTCACAACACTGGGGTGACACAGAGAAAATAAACTGCACTCACTGGGGTCCACAGTTTAACTTTTTTCACTCACACTGGTGAGACTAGAAGCACTGACAGGTGTGCTCCAGCCTTATCGATGGACACCTGCACCCCAGACTATCCACTCCCCTAAGAACATTTGTGGAGATCTAGTCTTCCTTTCAGTACTCACAGAACTTGTTCCATCCACTGGGCATGGAACAACCAAAAAGAAACAGCAAAGGCACTCTTCTGGGCAGCCGGTCCACACAGTCTATTTCAGGTCCTATACCAAAGCAGCTAAAAACACCTCAGAACATTCAGGGAATTGCCCCATGAGTCCACAGAGAACAAGCAGATCCTCCCACTTCACAGGAAGTAGAAATCAGGAAATCCTGCTGTAGTCTTCTCTCCACCACTTCAACTGGAAGCTGGAAATGACACAGGACTAGGCTGAGAAACCCTGAGCCCTTTGTCAGAGCCCACTGGCAGTCCTTCTGCCACTCTCACCTCCTCATTGAAGCTCTAACTCCAACCAGCTCACTACTGCAACTGACCAGAACTCTAAGCTCCCCAGAGCAGCTATCCACACAGTGTGGCTTATGCTGCTGGGTGAATTCTAAATGACGTAATCATTACTCCATCAGGCTAGCTGAGTAAACAATGTCATTATGTAAGGAGCCCCTAATGAGCTCCCTACCAGGTGCCTGCTACCTTCCTAACAATAATACTGATAAATTCTAGTAACCCCAGGGACTGGGTGGTTACATATACCCTAGAGCAAAGGAGGGAGAGAGGTGATATGATCGAAACACTCAAACACCTTAAGGGCATTAACAAGGTGAAAGAGTCTAACATGTTTCAATATAAGAAAAATAGCAGGATAAGAAGACACAGCATGAGATTAGAGGGAGGCCGATTAAGGGGTAATGTGAGAAAGTTCTTTTTCATAGAAAGGGTGGTGGATGCGTAGAACAGCCTACCTCAGGAAGTGGTGAATATAAATACAGTACAGGGCTTCAAACAGGCATGAGATAGGCATAAGGGAGCAATACAGATGAGTATGAATAGATAGGCCATTGACAGAGTAAAGGCCTATGGCACATTCATAAGGCAGAAAAAATGGGCAGACTGGATGGGCCTTGCGGTCCTTATCTCCCATCAACTTCTATGTTTCTATGTTTCTTACTTCTTACCATGCTGGCGACCCGGGTTCGAGAGTGAACTTGGGTTGCCAGGTGTCAGCCAGGGCAGAGAGGATAGAGCATCCGACGGACAGCTCTCCTCTCAGGGAGGGGTGGGTTGTGGATCCCTGGCAGCAGTGACACCATGTAGAGGCATGCTGTCCAACAGCTAGGGCCACATAAGGCATTGGGAGCGGTGATGGCTGACGTCCACGGGATGAGTGCAGGAGCGCGCTCCTATCTGTGCTGGACGTCATTGCACGTCCTCGCCTCTGGGAGAACATGTAAAAAAGGAAACGTCCCTCAACACATGATGAAGTCCACTGTCATGGCACAGGAACAGGATTCAACCATGTCCAATGCCATCTGAAGCTGACGTTTAGCCGATGATTGACCCTGGTCCCTATCTTAGCTGGAAGTCATTTGTCAGCTGGAAGACAGTGAAGGAGTTCCCGTAACACCCCAAACAAGGAATGGTCAAAGTCTGCCATTATGACAGCATCACTGTCCCGATGGAGGCCCAGTGACACAGCAGTGTACACTTTTTTAGCTGTTCGGTCATTCTTCTTGGACTCTTTCCTGGAGACTTTTCTACATCCCCTTGGCCTCCTAATTTATGGAAATCTGAATCTGCAACCAAACCCTTTGCAGACGGGTGGTCGGAAAACCCAGAACAATGCCCGAAGGGACTGTACACTAGCAGACCATATGAGTGGAGGGTGCCAGGCATGGTGCTGGATGCCGCCAAAGCTCCAGGGCTGGCCCCAAGATGGCCTCAGCTACATGAAAGGCAACCCCCTGGGAATTGCCTGTGTCCAGTACGTCAATAAACAGATAATACAGGTTACTCACCTGTAACAGGAGTTCTAGGAATGGCATATGTTGCTCATCCACACTGTCTGGCAGGTTCCTTGCCGCTTTAAATCTTGCCGGAGGGTCTTCAAGCTGGCTCCTCCCACCCACCCCGGTGGTAAAACTCTTGGCTCCGCCCCATGACGCCAGCTCTAGCCCGCTGGAAGCCAGGTTGTGCGTCGAGCCGGGAGGTTGGTGAGTCGTGGGATGAACAACATATACCATTCCTAGAACTCCTGTTACAGGTGAGTAACCTGTATTTCTAGGACATGGATATGTTGTTCATCCACACTGTCTGGCAGACTCTGTAGCAGTTCTCCAGGAGGAGGGAGGCAAGCATACCCCCTACTTAGGGAATAATGACTGGAGAACCGAGGCCCCAAAACCAGCATCCCGGCGTGACTCAAGGCCGATGTGGTAGTGAGTAATGAAGGTGTGTGCTGACTTCCAAGTAGCAGCCCTGCAGATTTCCTGGATAGGGACATCCCTGGAAGCAGCCACCGATGCAGCAGTATGGCGGGTAGAATGAGCTCTTATCCCTCTGGGAGGCCCCATGCCCGCCAACCTATAGCAAAGATCTATGCAGGAGGTGACCCACCTGCCTATCGTCCGCTTGGCTGCAGGTCTGCTAGGTGCGGGTTCCAGCATAGGTGACAAACAGCTGGCGAACTCTCCCGAACTTCAGCCATCGTCTTCCTTGCAATAAGCGAGCCTTCTAGGATCCAAAGCATGGAGCCTATATCGTACTCCGAGATGTGACTGGGGTAGAACACTGGCAGAGTCAACACCTGGTTAAGGTGAACCCCACCACCTTGAAGGAATTTCGTGGCGAGGAAAAACCTTGTCCCTGTGGAAGACCAGATAAGGAGACTCATGGAAAGCGCCTGGAGCTCTCCCATTCTTCTGGCTGATGTGATAGCCACCAAGAAGGCGGCCTCCATGACAGGGAAAGATGTCACACCTGTGCATAGGTTCGAATGGCTTGCCCATGAGCTTAGCCAATACCAGCAGTAGATCCCATGGAGGTGGAGGTTCTCGCAACGGAGGGGATATGTGATCAAGGCCTTTGGAAAAGCGCCTGACCACCGTGTCCTGCGGCACCAACTGCTTCCCAGCCCATGCCCGGTAAGCAGAGATGGCTGCCAGGTGCACCTTAAGGGTCGTCGACCGAAGCCCTTGCTGAGAAAGGGACCACAGGTAGTCCAGAATGCTTGCCAAGGAACAGGAGGAAGGTCCAGGCCCTTGCCCTGGCACCAAATGGAGAATCTCTTCCATTTAAAGGCATAGCATTTTCTGGTCGACTCCTTACGGGATGCCTCAACGACGCTGAGGACCTCGTCAGAAAGACCCAAGGCCTGGAACTCTAGCCGTTCAGGAACCAGGCCGTCAGGTGCAGGGATTGAAGGTCCAGATGGAACACCTTCCCTGACTGACTGAGATCAGGTCCGGGCGGGCTGAAGCCGCCGAGCCTGGAGCAGAGACTGAGGAGATCGGATACCAAAACTGGGGCCAGTCTGGGGCTACTAGAATCACATGTGCCTTGTCCCTCCTCGCTTGAGAAGCACCTTGTGGATCAAGGGAAATGGGGAAAGCGTAGAAGAGGCCCGGGGTCCACGGCCTCGAGAAAGCATCCCCCTGCAGCGAGCCCTGCTGAGGGGGGCGGGCATGAAACAGTCTCAGCTTTGCATTCTCCCTGGAGGCAAACAGGTCCACCTGAGGCATGCCCCAGTGGGAGAACAGATCTTGTACTACCTCCGGCAGGAGCAACCACTTGTGGGACGCAGCCCTATCCGGCTTAGGGCATCGGCCAGAATGTTGCAGGCTCCTGCCACATGGATGGCAAGGAGCTCCGCCTCCAGGCTGTGCACGAGGGACCAAATGCGGAGAGCTTCCCTGCACAGTGGCATGGAGCACGTCCCACCCTGGCAGTTTAGGTAGTACATGGTAGTGGTATTGTCCGCCTGACCTGGACCACTAGACCCCGTATAAAATGGAGCG
Organism: Neoceratodus forsteri; assembly: GCA_016271365.2. Lineage (NCBI taxonomy): Eukaryota > Metazoa > Chordata > Ceratodontiformes > Ceratodontidae > Neoceratodus > Neoceratodus forsteri. Next base: position 311,989,831 of record CM028137.1, on the reverse strand, counting down.
AAGGTGGTGAGGGCTAGACAACCGCTCAAGCTCCAGCAGGTTGATGTGGCATCGGGACCCAAGGAGACCATAGGCCGTGCGTTCTGTGCTCCCCCAGATGGGCACCCCAACCCATCAGAGAGGCATCAGTTGATAGAGAGACCGTCGGCTCGGGGCGGACAAACGGGATGCCCTCCTGCAGATGAGCTGGAACAGTTCACCACTGGAGAGCATTCCACATCTCCTGGGTCACTGTAACTAGCTGATCCAAAGGATCGGAGCGCTGTGACCATTGGCTGGCCAGTCCCCACTGTAGGGGACGCATGTGCCAATGGGCCCAACAGACCACGCTGGTGCAGGCCGCCATGAGGCCCAGGAGGCGCAGGAAGTCCCGGGCAGGGCGCAATTGCCCAACCTGAAATGATTGGGCAAAGGAGGAAAGAACCTCGGCCATGTCCACCGGGAGCGGCGCTGGCTCGCAGAGAGTCGAGCTCTGCCCCGATGAATTGTATCACCTGCTTTGGCATGAGTTCCGACTTGGCCTCGTTGATAAGGAGGCCAACTTGAGAGCAAAGCTGGAGGGCCAGATCCCTGGACCGCTCAACCTCCATTCTGAAGGAGGCTGCAATCAGCCAGTCGTCCAGGTAGGGGTATACCCGGACCCTTCGGTGCCGCAGGAATTATGTCACCACTGCCATGCATTTGGTGAAGACCCTGGGAGCTAGAGAAAGGCCGAAGGGCATGGCCCGGAACTCATAGAGGGACCCCTCTGCCCTGAAGCGGAGGAATCTCTGGTGGGACGGACGGATTGGGACGTGAAAGAACACATCCTGGAGGTCCAGAGAACAGAACCACACGCCTGCTCCAAGGATGGAATGATCTGAGCCAGAGTTACCATCCTGAAGGTTCGAGAACTTAGAACCTGTTCAGGTCGCAGGTCTAGAATGGGGCGCCAGCCCCCCGTCCGTTTCGGGACCAGGAAATACCTGGACACAAACCCCAAGCTTGGTGGAGGATCCGCCATCTTCCTGATCACCTCCTTTTCGAGGAACAGGGCAATGTCGGCTCAACGAGCCGACAAGGAGGCTGCGGACCCCATAGCCCCCCGTTGGGCGACGGCTTGGAAAGGCGGGGCCTTCTCGAACTCCAGAGGCAGGCCCTTTCCTACTACCTCCAACACCCAGCAGTCTGTGGTGATAGCGGACCAGGCGGAAAGGAAGTGGCGGAGCCGTCCCCCCACGGGGGGAACCCAGGGGAGAGCGACGAGGCTGGGGGCGACACCCCTCAACCCGTCACTGGGCAGGCTTGGAGGAAGGACCGGCCGAGGGACCTCCTGGGCCTTTTCCTCCCTGCCTCCTGTTGGAGGAAGCCGCAGGCTTGGCTTTGGGGTGCCAAGCACGAGCCTGCTGGCCCTGATGCTGGTGTTGCTGGGCCAGACGTGCCGCAGGAGCAGAAGGTCGAAAGGACTTATGTTGCTGATGACGGCCCTTGTCCTTCTGAGCGGAGGTGACAGAGTCCAAGGTAGCATTGGACTTTTCAATCCCCTGGAGGTGGCCTTCCACTGCAGAGCCGAACAGGTCAGTCCCCAAGAAGGGGACGTCCGCCAATTTGTGCTGGGTATCCGCCGTGAAGGTGGATATCCTCAGCCAGGATCTGCGGTGCATGGCCACTGCGACCGCTACTGATCGGGCACAGGAGTCTCCAATGTCTAGAGCCATTTGGAGCTGCTGTTTCACCACTGCCCTTCCCTGATCCCATACCTGCTTGACCGTAGTCTGCAGGTCGGCCGGGAGATGAGGAATCACCGCATCCAGGGAGCCCATGAGGGCATGGGAGAAGTGTGCCATCAGCACGGCCGAGCTGGCCTGACGGAGGCCGAGGGAGGACACAGCGTACACCTTGCGCCAGGCATAGTCCAGCTTTTTGGACTCCTTGTCGGGGGGGCTTATCCACATCCCTAGCGTTCGTGGAGCACCGGAAAACGCTATCAGTGACCAACCCCTCTGCAAAGGGGTGTTCCAAAACCGGACAAAGAGCCAGAATCAAGATACTTTCCTGGCCATCCTGGCTTCGGCGAGGACAGGAAGCCGGCCGCTGCCAAAGCTTCAAGGCTGGGCCAACAATGGCTTCAGCCACCGGAAAGGCCTCCGTGGGGGAATCCCCTCGGTCCAGTTTCTCCGTGAGGGGATACTTGGCCCGCTTGGATACAGTCTCGAGTTGCATCCCGGTGGACTCCGAGATGAGCCGAAGCAGACCCATGAACAATGACGGGCTCTCGTCCATCGACTGCCCCCTTGAGGGCTCCAGGTCAAAGGGCCTGGAAAACAGGGAGGAGTCGCTGTCAGACTCCGAGGAGTCTGCGAAGAGCTGCCTGGGGCCTGAGCCACCCTCCACCTGCCGAGGACGGTTGGGAGTGAGGGTGACAGACAACTGGTGGGGCAGACCCTGACCCGACCGAGTCTACTTGGTCGGCGCCCCCGATTTTGGTTGTGGAGGCGGAGGTTCCACCACAATCGATGGGGCAGTTGGTTTCGGCTGAACAACTGGCCCAGGCTTGGGCATCTCGACTACCGCAAGGGGCTGTTTCGACCTTTCGGGTGACAGCCACTTGATGGCCGGGGAAGGCGACGGCGTCGGCTTGTTCCTGGACAAAAGGAGCTGCTACCACATTAAGTCCTTGTAGCGTCGATGCAATTTGCGCCGAAGCCTCTCCTCTTCCGAAGAGGAAGACGAGGATGAGCGGTGCCGCCGCTTACCTCGGTGCCAAGACCGCTGATGTCGGCGGGATCGGGTGGACCGAGGCGAGGTCCGAGACCGAGATCCTCAGTGTTCCGAGGGTGGGTCTGAGAGGGAGTGGGGACACCCGCCTCCCTCGGCTCGGGAACCTTGACCGGGACTCCGCACAGGAGGCTCAGGCAGTCTCGCTTCCACCGGGGAACCGTGATGAAGGGCTGTCGGCTTCACCAGTCGACAGCCCATCCGATGGGTCGAAAAAAATCTCGAACGCGTCGACGGGTGTCTAGGCCGGCTGACCTGACGGGGACACTGTTAAGCCAGCAGCCTTAGCCGCAACCTCGTCCGAAGTAGAGTGTCGACTGTCCGGGAAGGGTACCTCTCCCACTCCCACGAACACTGACGGTGGAACCTACCCTTCGAGTCCTTCTTTTTTGACTGAGTGTCACGATTGCCCCTCTCCCTTGGTGGAAAGGGATTGGCAAAGCTCCTTAAAAGAAGCTGTGTAGGAGGATCCTAGAGAGAGTGGGATAAATGCCGCGACCGAGGAAGATGAGGATGCGGCCTGGGCCGCCTCCTCTTCCAGGGCGATCATCTGCTCGAGTTGCTCAGCCGAGCCAGCGCCGCGGGCACCACCCAACGGCCTCCTTGACTTCACCGCAGATAACGCTCTCGAGTGCCTGTTGTAACCGGGCAGCTGTCTTCAAGGAAGTTACGAGAAAGATCTACAAACTCGTGAGGCTCATGGGTCGTGATCAGGCCAAGGCAGCAGACGACGTGGAGTGTGGATCCGTCCTGGACATCTTCTGCCCTGCATGGGCACCACCAAAATCGGAGTCGATTTGTCAACAAGAGCCATGAGGAAGAATTTGACATCAAGTCTTGAGAATTTTAAAACTATTTTCGGGCAAACCAAGAGTTAGGATCAGTCTGTATGCAGAGCATTAAGGAGGGAACCTGAGCTTAAGCGGTAAGGAAGATCTACGCCAAGGCTTATATAAGAGTTTACCACCGGTTGGGTGGGAGGAGCCAGCTTGAAGACATTCCGGCAAGATTTAAAGTGGCAAGGAACCTGCCAGACAGTGTGGATGAACAACATATCCATGTCCCTAGAACTTACCTCTCTTCTGGACTGGCTCTAAAGAAACTTTCATGGAGTCTGATACAAGTCGAACTAGTGCTACAAATGACACTGGCCTGTGGTCAGTGGTCAGTTCTTCAACTGATTCCCAGTCGAAGGTATAAGTCCCTGTCGATGCAACTGATAAATCTTCTTTGGAGTCGGTGGATTATTTAAAAAAACATCACAGGAGCCGGCCCGCCACCGTAGCGGTTGGATTTTCGCTTGCAATGCCAGCAACCCGGGTTCGGGATGGACCCGGGCCGTCGGAGGGCCGTAGGGGGGATGACTCTCCGACACTGGCCCCAGTCAGGAACAGTGTTGAGATGACAAGGAACTCACCGCAGCCATATCCATTTCTTTTCTTCCGTGACCACAAGTTGAGTAGCCAAACTGGCCACTGCTGAGGCCTTTTTGCAGTCTTTTTGCCTACATATGAAGGTGTCAGCAGAACAGACTTGCTGGTCTATCAAAGTCTGCTCGATTCTGCAGCTAGCTCCCTAGCAGGCAGCTGCCCCTCCCCCCAACCCCTTGACCTCCCATTGTTGTCCCCTCACCCACACTTACCCACCCCTATACCCTGTCCCGAGCATTCTTAAAGCCAGCCACATTTTTGCTTGTTGTCACCCTTCTAGTAGCGCATTCCACTTCACAACTACTCTCTCCTAAGTAATGCCTCCTCATCTCTCTTCGAGCTCTCCCTCCTGTTCTCAGCCCGTGCCCCCTAGTTTCCCTCTCGCTCCTTAGTTTCAACACGCCCTCCGCCGCTCTCCCTTGCTGATACCCTTCAGGTACTTGAAGATCTCGATCATGTCACCCCCGCCTCTCCTCCAGTGTGTACATATTCAGTTCCTTCAGCCTCATCTCGTAGTCCATTCCCTCCATCCCCTGAATCATCCTCATCACCCTCCTCTGCACTCCCTCCAGCAGCTTGATGTCCTGCCTCAGGTATGGCCTCCAGAACTGGACACAGTACTCCAAGTGTGGCCTGACCAGTGTCCTGTGGAGGGGCAGGATCACCTCCCTGCGCCTGGACTTGACTCCCTGTGCTATGCACAACAGCATCTTGTTTGCTTTCACCGCTGATTTCCTGCACTGGGCAGTATTGTTCATGCTCGCTGTTATCAATACCCCCAAGCGCTTTTGCTTCCTCTGTGATCCCCAGCCTGATCCCCCTAGCCAGTATGCTCTCCTTGGTTTCCTATCCCCAAAATGCAACACCTTGCATTTCTTTGTGTTGAACCCCAGCTGCCACTTCCCAGACCATTCCTCCCACTTGGTCAAGTCCCTCTGTAGTTGTATCCATCCCTCCTCTTTGTCTACTACTGCACCCATTTTGGTGTAGTTGGCAAACAGGCTAATCCTGCTCCCCCAACCCATGCTCAATGTCCAAGATGAATAGGCCGAACAGCACCAGACCCAGCATCGAGCCCTGTGGCACCCCGCTCGTCACAGGTCTAGGCTCCAAGACTCCTCCAACACCACCATCATGACCACTCTCTGTAGCCTACCCCGTAGCCAGTTTGAGATCCAACATGCCATCTTTATCTCCACCCCCACCCTGGCCAACTTCACTTCAAGTCGCCCACGAAGCACTGAATCAAAGGCCTTGCTGAAATCCAAGTATAGCACATCCACAGCATGGCCCCCATCCAGCTCCCTCATCACCCAATCATAGTACTGTATAAGACTGGTTTGGCAGGATCTCCCTAAGATGAACCCGTGCTGCCTCCCGTCCTGCAAGTTATCGCCCTCCAGAAATGCCACCAGCCTTTCTTTTAGTATCGCCTCCAAGAGCTTTCCCACTATGGGACGTCAGACTGACTGGCCTATAGTTCCCTGGCTAATCCCTTGGATTGCTTTTATGTAACAGTACCACATGGGCCACCCTCCAGTCCTGAGGCACCTCCCCTATTTCCAGATAGGTACTGAACAGGTCCACCGGTGGTTCCGCTAGAACCTCTGCCATCTCCTGAAGCACCCTGGGGTGGATACCATCTGGTCGTGGTGCTTTATTCACCTTCAGTGCCCTTAACCCTTCCAAAACTCTGCCACCCTCTATCCTGCCATCTGTTACCTCCCCCCATCCCCACTCGCTCCCAACCAGGGTGGTAATGGACTCCCCCTCCTCCAGTGTGAACACTGAGCAGAAGTACTCATTTAGTGCTTCCACTTGTTCCTTCTCCTTTTCCACCCACTCATCCCCCCCTTTTTATCCTCATTATACTGTCCCTGCACTTCCTTTTCTCCCTGACATATGTAAAAAGGTCTTTCACCCACCCTTTTATTCCCTGCGCTAATATGAATTCCCTTGTGGCTTTCGCACCCCTTACCCTCTTGGTCACCTCTTTAGACCATTTGGTGTACTCATCTCTGTCCTCCTCTCTCTCTGTCCTTCTGAACTTCAGGCATGCCGCTCTTTTTGCCCTCACCCCCTCTATCACCTCCCTTTTCAGCCAGCTTGGTCTCTTTACCCTACATGTCTTACTCCTTAGCCTGGTGCACGTTTCTGTCTCCTTTCTGATTCCTTGCTTTATTATGTCCCATTTCTGTGCTGTCCCCATCCCCTGCTTTATTCCCTCGGGTCTCCCCTTCAGCAGATCCCTCATTCTCCTGAAGTCTGCCTTCCTGAATTCCACCACCTTTGTTGCGGATCTCTCCAGCTCCCTGCGCACTGTGATGTTAAACCACACCGTTTGATGATCGCTGTCGCCTAACGGGTCCTCCACCCTAATGTCCCTCACTGTTGGATAATACCAGGTCCAGCATGTTCCCTAGTTTGGTGGGTTCAGCAACCAGCTGTATCAGGACCCCACCACCCCCTGAAACGCGTCCAGGAATCCCTTCTCCCTAGTGTTGGAGGTGACTGGTACGGTCCAGTCCACCCCCGGCAGGTTGAAATCACCCACTATGACCTCCTTCCCCCTCATACATACCCTACTGATTTGTTCTGCCAGTTTCCTGTCCCTTTCCACTGTCTGGGATGGCGACCTATACACCACCCTAATATTTCTAATATTTTGTAGTTATTTGATTAGTTGTTTATGATTTGGTTTTGGGGTTTACATGATTTTTATGTGTGGGGATTGAGAGGGGTTTTGTGAGAGGCACCCCTTTGAAAGTGTTGATGTCTGTGTGGGGGTGATTTTGTAGAGTGAAATTATATTGGTTGTAGAATTTTGGGGGTTTATTTGCTTGTTGTTTAGTTGAAATGTGTTAGGAGGGTTTCCATGTGGTCAGGTAGTATTCTCCCACCAGGCTCAGGGATTTACGTCCTTTTGACTGTCCCCCATTACCAGCTGAGATATATAAGAGATGTCGAGTTTTGGGGATAGTCAGAAGCTGATTGAAAAGGGTGAGAGCTGGGCTTGGTGGAAGAATGGAGAGGGGTGGACGGATAGAGGCTGAGGGGACTAGGAGGCGCCCGGGGTGAAATGGGGTCAGGAGAGGGGTGTCTCCTGCCTGATTCCCATCCCCAAGGGCTCCATGATTATTGGGCAGGTCCCGGGATCTTCCTTGATAATCCATCCAACCCGGACGGTGTTATGCAATGCCAGATCGATTAGGAACAAGACTGCTATTATACCTGATCTTCTTAGAACATCCAATCTGGCATGCATCACCGAGACCTGGCTGAATGAGAATGCAGACCCTATTTTGGCATCTGCTGTTCCAGCTGGGTTCTCGGTGATACATCGTCCGACGTTGGATTGCAGGGGCAGGGGTATAGCCGTTATGTTTAAAATGGAACTCGGCCTCGTGGATGTGCCAGTGGGGTGCACTAGATCCTTTGAGTGTATCCTGGGAGCAGATGTAGGGTTCAGGATACTCCTCATCTACCGTCCACCAGGTGACGGTGGAGAATTCCTGAAGGAGTTTGCAGACGTCACTGTCAATGTGGCATTGGAGTTGCCCACGTGGTTAATGCTGGATGACTTCAATGCCTCGGTCGACGATGAATTCTTGCAATTTGGAAATAATCTCCTCCAGCTTACGACTATGCTGGACCTTAACATAGGTGGTTACCTCTGCTACCCATACAGGGGGTCACTCCTTGGATCTCATGTTCCTCCTGGGGATGGAGATAACGGACTTGGGGATGGAACCAATCGGCTGGCCAGACCATCACACCATAGGGTTCAGTTTCAGGGCACCCCCAAATAGGCCTGCTCCTACGGAGATGGTCCAATACTGCCCTTTAAGGGGAGTTACCCCAGAGGGCCTATCGGCAGTGCTGGACCTATCTGGTTTATCAAGTGAATGCATGAGTCCAGGGGGTCTTGTACTGGCCTACAATAAGGCTGTGTGGGATGCCCTGGACTCAACTGCTCCTGTTCGTGTTCACCCATTCACTCTGCACCCAAGGACCTCTTGGTTTGATGGATCCTTGAAGGAGCTGAGAAGTGTGGGTCGAAGGCTAGAGAGGGCTTGGCGGAAATCCGGCCTGGAGGCTGACAGGCTTAGATTGATGGACCATTATTAGAGCTATCAATCAGCAATCACCTGTAAGAAGGCAGAATTCCTTTCTGGGGAGATTGCTGCTGTGCGGAATTGACCAGATCAGCTCTTACAGACTGTGGAAAGACTGTGCAATCCAATCTGTCTCCAGTCTGAAATAAATTTTTCACAAATGAAGTGTGACAAGCTTGCTCGATTCTTCGCAGATAAGGTTGCAGCATCAGGTCAGGTATCTGCCCAACTGTCCCTATGAGGGACTGTGGAAATCGGCAGGGTGGCGAGCGCCCGTGCTACCTGATCTGACTTTAGCCAGCCGGAATTCATGGACATTGTGAGGACTGTCCAGACTTTGTGACCGACCAGCTGTAGTTTGGATCCGGGCCCTACGCCACTTTTGGTAGGTTGTGTAGATGTCATCTGCCCAATCCTTGCTGAAATTGTCTGGAGCTCCTTGGAAAGCGGGGTCTTTCCTGATTCCCTCAAGGAGACGGTCATTCGACCACTCCTTAAAAAATCCTCCTTGGATCCAGACTGTCTAGCTATCTATAGACCTGTCTCCAACTTATATTTTGTGGGTAAGGTTACTGAGAAGGTGGTTGCGCTGCAGCTGGATGACCATCTCACAGCCCACAATGTCTATGATAACATCCAGTCTGGGTTTAGGAAAAGACAGCACAGAGACCGCCCTTGTCCAGGTGTTAAATGATTTCCTAACTGCGAGAGATCGAAAGGCTTGTACTATCTTAGTCCTTCTTGATCTCCTGGCGGCATTTGACGCTCTGGACCATGGTGTGCTTCTGGAGTGCCTGCGGCTTCTCTGCGGACTGTCTGCAACAGCCTTAAAATGGTTTTGATCATTCCTTATGGGCAGGTCTTAGAGGGTTGTCACTGGAATTTATTCCTCTGATGCTGTCCCCCTGTCCTGTGGGGTGCCGCAGGGCTCCATATTGGCACCCATGTTGTTCGCAGTGTACATGCTGTCATTAGGAGATATCATTAGGCAACAGCTTGGGTTTTCACTGCTATGTAGATAATACCCAACTGTATATGTCCTTTATGCCCAGACAGGATGATGTGATCTCTGTGCTTAACAACTGTCTAGCCGAGATCGAGAACTGGATGATCACCAGCTGGCTGAGGTTAAATCCAGATAAGACCAAGGTGTTGGTTGTGGACCCTGGATGTCTGGAGGTGGGTCTTGGGGCTGGGCACCCTTCAGGCTTATGGCTTGATGGTGTCCAGCTGATGACCTCAGACCGGGTGCGTAACATGGACGTTATTCTTGACAGCGATCTGACCCTGAAATCGCAGGTGTCTGCCATTGTCAAATCCTCTTTTTACCATCTAAGGAATATCACCTGGGTGAAACACCTGGTTTCTCCAGCCGACCTTGCTACTGGTCCACGCCTTCATGACCACCCGCCTTGATTCCTGCAATGCCCTCTACCTAGGGCTTCTGGGGTTGATATCCGTCACTTGCAGCAAGTGCAGAATGTGGCAGCCAGGCTTTTGACTGGTACATCTAAGACTAGTCATATTACGCCCGTGCTGTGCAGACTGCACTGGCTGCCTAGTGGCGGATCACCTTCAAGGTTGGGCTACTGACCTATAAAGCCCTACACAAACAGGGACCCCGGTATCAGCAAGATCTCCTTACTCCCTACTGCCTCTCCCGCTCACTCCAATCCGCCGACGAGGGACTGCTAGAGATTCCCAGGGTTCGGTTAAAAACATTGGGCGCATGTGCTTTTTCTTATGCTGCCCCTACCCTGTGGAATTCTCTACCTTGTCAGTTAAGGGAATGCCTGACCATCTCAAGTTTTAAACTGGAGCTCAAAACATATTTATTTTATCAGGCTTTCCCAGAGGGTTTTTAAATATTTGTTTATGGATGTTACTGTTTCATATTGTCTATTTCTGTTTTTGTACAGCTCCTTGGCATTTGAAAGGCACTTTAGAAATAAAGTTTTACTTACTTACCCCAAACCTCAACTTCCTTCCCCTGGAGACCAGGAGCTATAACCACATTGCCTCCATTGCTCTCTCTTCCCCTTCATCCCTTGTACATTTGATCCCCTTCCTCACATAGACAGCCACCACCACCCCCCCCCCCACGGTCCTTCCGGTACATTCTAAACCCTGGGACTGCCAGATCCCAGTCCCAGTGCTCTGTGGCTCCACATTTCTGTGATGGCCACAGTCCACCCCCCACAGCCAAGAGCACCTGTAGCTCACCGCCTTGTTGCCTAGGCTTTCTATCTCACAGAGACCACCTCCATTTCCAGATCCCTCTGTACTAAATCCCTAGTACTTTCTTACTAGCTTGGTGGGGTAGGCTCACACAGTCCCTGGGTACCTTGACTGCCATGATGACCCCACGCCACCCCTCAGCTAGTTTAAACATACATTTGTTGCTATAAACCCTTGCAGCTTCTGCTTTAACACCCCCTTTCCCACCCCACTTATGTGCAGCCTATCCCCTGCATATAGTTTATTATTGTCGCAGGTCTGTCCCTATCCCCCCACCAAACCATACCCTTTTGATCTACACCAGCCTCCAGCCAAACACTGAATTCCTTAACCCTCCCCTTCCTCACTGTGCTCGCACGGGGTACTGGGAGCACCTCCGAAAAGGCAGCTGTCTCCCCTACCTCCTTGCACAGCATTCCCAGTTCCCCCAACCTCTACTTCACCACCTCTACAGACTCCCCCCACCAGGTCATTTGTCCCCACGTGCACCACTATGTGCGGTCTTCCTCCTCCCCTTCCTCACACATCTTAGAGTTGCTTGTCCCACACTATCTGCCCTTAGACCTGGTATGGCTTCCACCCATATGCGACTATGCCATTCCTCTCTACTGCCCCATCTGATCCCCTTAAGTATGCAGTCCCCCACCACTAACACACCTCCTTCCTCCCTTGCTACACTTAAGCCCTCTCTTCGCCCTGTGTCTACGTTCCTGGAATCTCTTTCTCCAAGATCTCCGCCTCATGCTTCCAGTGCCCCCCATCCATCCCTTCCTCTGCTTGCAGCCCCCATCCCTCCTCCGTGCCCCTGCACTGCTGCTGCCATGCCTTCCTCCTCACCCTCATGGCTCTCCCCACAGCCCTTGGCTTCCTACCACACATTCCCCCAGTACCTCCCCTCCTGCATCTCTTCCTCATTCTCCTCCTCGTCATCCAGTGTCAACAGAGCATCAAACCTGTTCCCCTTCTTTTTTGGCTTGCAGACTCTCTGCTCTCCTGCCCTCTCACCTCCTGGCAGACCCGACCTTCGTCCATCCCTCACTGTTGGAGGGCTTGTCCCCAATGCTGCCCACCACACCTTATCCCCTTCCCCAGACCCATTGTTCCCCCTTTCCCTGACCCTTTGTCCCCCTATCCCATATCCGTATAATACTTCCATGTTCCCCTGTCTCCAATTCTGTCCGCCATTCGCTCCCCCCTTCGAGTCCCCTCCTAATCATCCTCACCTCCTCCTCCAGCCTGTTTAACATGTGACATATTGGGCATCCCCCCAGCCTTCACAATACATTCATCCATACTGCTGCCCCACACTCACTGCATTACACAATTCTCCCCATGTTACACTACTTGGCCCACTTTTTACTGGTGTGTCCCTGACAAGCTGCTGTTTCGACAGATTACGCCCCACCTTTAACAGCACCTTTTTACTGCTGCGACCCTGCCCAAAGCCCTAACAGAGCTCTGAATGGTCTAGAACCGCAGCTTGGAAAAAGCAACTGCCCTACACATCAACTCTGCATTATGGCATCACATTCCAGAACTACCTTATTTCATGTCATGCCCCCTGAACGGTCTAGAACCGCAGCTTGGAAAAATCAACTGCCCTACACATCAACTCTGCATTATGGCATCATATTACAGTACTAGCTTTTTATTTCATGTCAGAGCACTCCCCGGGTGCTTCATTCAACGGACACCCCCTGCCCATTTAGAGACTCCTCCCTCAGACTTGTAGCCACCAATCCCGGCTGCCCTGGGCAGGGCCAGTGTCTTTATAATTCACCCAGGAAAAGGGTGGGCGCGGTTGTGGGTCGCGGTGGACAAAAAATCCAGGTCTGAACTGGGAACCCTCTGCTCCTCCGTGGGTCCCGGTTCACTGAAGCTGCCCTCCGGTTCTGGCAGTGTGGGGAGAAGGGGGTCCCAATGGAGACCCTGCTCAGCTCCTTCCTTCCCAGAGTGTCCTCTCCAGCTGAATGCCGCTTCAGGGATGAAAAGGGGCCAATTTAAACTGCTCTCTGAAGTTTGAATTTGGTGCCCTTTTCTCACGGCGACTCCATTCTTAAGCTCCGGTTAGAGCACTTCCCACACACAGTCCGGCAATCAAATTAAAAAATAAAATAAATCCAAAAGTCTGAACCAGGAACTCTCTGCTCCTCCATGGGTCCCGGTTTACTGAAGCTTCCCTCCGCTTCTGGCAGGGAGGAGGGGGGGTCCCGATGGAGACCCTGCTCAGTCCCCTCCTTCCCAGACTGTCTTCTCCTGCCGACTGCTACTGTACGGATGAAAAGGGGGACAACCAACTCTTCGGGTCATCGATGGATGAGGGCAGCATCACCCAGCACAAACTGCATCTCTCCACATCGTGTTGACTGCAGAGGCAATATAAGCACATGCTGTGTGGATCCGTGACAGACATTTTTTGCCTACATCGAGTGCAAACTTTAAAACCTGGATCCATGCCGGCTCGCCAGCATAGCGGTGGGATTTCTGCCTGTAACACTGATGACTTGGGTTCAGGAATGGACCTGAAAGTCGGAGAGCCGGCCAGGGGTAGAAGGATCGGCGTCCATGGGACTGCTCTTCTTCTTGAGGTGTCTGGCACTTCGTTGTCCCCTGGGAGGCTGGGGTGCCACGTGGCCAGCGATTGGGGCGGACTGGTCATCATTGCAAGGCCCTCGCCCCGGGCAGAGCAGAAAGAAAATCGTTGACCCCCTGCCCTACATGTCCACTGGGGGCCTCCTCCTGGTCCCGAACCGGGGCAATCCCAGTTACCGTTGGGTGGGATCCCTCCGCGGCCCCTCCCAGGCAAGGGGAAGACGTGGACATGGCACAGGCAGACCTCAGAAGGGAGGATAAGGGGCCATGGCTAAAAAAAAAAATTAATAAATAAATAAAAAATCCAGGTTTCTGCTTTCCATCATCTATCAAAATCCCAAAGTGGAGCCGGAAGGCTGTAGAGCAACTCAAACTTGAATACAGACTGGAACAGTTGCAGATTCGTCAAAAAGGCACCTGAAATGCCAGAATCCTTCAACACTGCAGAACTACGAAGGAGACCTGTCCCTTTAGTGGAAAAAAGATCTGACTTCGCAGGGCAGAGTTGGAGGATATACCATCCAGGTGGTGGGACGAACCTAGCTTTAAGACTCCTGATGATTCAGCTGTCTCCAGCAAGTCTCAAGTCCAAGCTGCGCCTCTCATTGCTTGTATCCTGCGATTGCGCATCTTAACATTTCCACCGTTCCAGCTGCAAATATCCCAGCACCCAGCACTTACAATCAGTCTTTGTACCCCTAGCACCTTACCTGTCATATTCCCCACAAGGCCCCTGCTGCACTGTCTCCCACCCCGCCCACCTCCCCTCAGATCTCCACTCCTGCCCCAACCACCTCCCGCACTCCCCTCACCCCCACACCTCCTTCCCCTCGATCTCCTACCCTCACTTCCCACACCACCACCCCCCTTCCCATGTCTTGCTCATAGCTCAAGTCTTTGTACTGGTTATTACATGTCTGTAAATCAATGACTATATGTTTGTAACTAAAAATGATGACTGTTGCACATGCTGACGTGGAACCTTTGTAAAAGAGCCTCGGCTCAAAGGTATTGTAATCCTACACTGAAATAAATAAATAAAAAGAACTTCTAGAGTGTGGATAGTGAGCTGAATCCACATTATTAGAAATGGTATTCCCACTTGAAATTTGGGGGCAGAGATTTTAAGAGGCTGGTGCTTGACAAGCACTACCCTGTGCCCCATTCGGACTTTACCTCAGGTCAGATGACACCCTCCTACGGTTAAGTGAGGATGTCAATGCGGGCAGGCCAGGTCTCCCACAAGCTCCTGATGCTGCTGGCTTACAGCTCAATTATGTGTGTGGCTCTAACGAGGGGATATACTTGAAGAGCTCCGGTTTGTGGAAGACAGAAAATCCACTGCATTGTCTCCTTTGGTAAACTGATTTGAAATGGTGGATAAACCTATGCAGAGAGGTGTTGTTAAAACTAAAATTGTGACTATGTCAAGCTATTCTGGCTTCCTGTCTGCTTCTGACAATTGCTATACACCAAGGGTCTTGCTGAATGATTTTTCACCTATACAACTCTCTAGTTTACCACTGCATAAGAAGTTATATGAAAGCATTTTTGCCTGTAAGTATGCTGTGTTTAATTATTTTGTGTCACTATCCATAGGTGATTGCAATAAATCTGGATTTCACTGATATTGCAATGCACATATGTCACCTTGACACAAGACTCAACTGTAAGAATAGGTTGCTCACCTGTAAAAGTACAGCTACATAAGAACTTACCCTAACAGTAGATCTTTGAGAGAGAGGCTCTTGCAGTAGGTATTCACCAACAGGACTAAGCTGTCACGCATCAGACCCCCACGGAAAAATCTTCTAGCTAGCAGTCTCTAGCGGGGAACCGTCCCCATGTCAGCTGACCGGCATCAGCACGCGCCAGTATAAAGGGGCGGTCCCCACGCCCGCCTTCCAGTTCTCCCGTCAGAGGCTGAAAGGGCATGTCAGGAAAAGAGGAAATGCCCCCTAGAAAGAAAAGAAAAACTCAGGGGACAGAGGGAGGGAAAGTAATACCTACTGTAAGAGCCTCTCTTGAAGATCTACTGTTATGGTAAGTTCTTACATAACTCTACCATCTTACTTCGAGAGGGCTCTTGCAGTAGGTATTCACCAAAAGGACTGAGTCCCAAGCAATATAAAAAAAGTCTGAAACCAGGGAGCAGGAGAAGTATCATCCCCAAACAAACAGAATGGCAGAAGAGGGACTCAAGAAAGGAGCCCCTGCAAGACCGCAATACCGAAACCCGCCCTGCAGTGAGAGGCAACGTCCAAACTGTAGTGCTTCGTAAAAGTATGTATGTACAGAAGTCCATGTGGCGGCTGCACAGATTTCTGCAGCTGACACAGTCCTGAAACAAGCAGCAGAGGCAGCCACCCCTCTGGTGGAATGAACCTGTTACCTGACCTGGAAGGGTTTTGTTGTACTTGTCAAAACAGAAAGTGATACAATTAGCTAACCACTTAGAGAGGCACTGCTTGGAGATAGCAGTGCCTTCCCTCTTAGGAGCAAAGGAAACGCAAAGTTGATCTGTTTTCCTGAGATCCTTCATTCTGTTAGAATAATATCTCAGAATTCTGTGAACGTCTACAGTATGCAAAAGATACTCTCCATGGTTAGATTGAGCCGGGAAAAAGACCGGGAGCTTGATGGATTGGTTCAGGGTGGACTCAGCCACCACTTTAGGAAGGAAAGTACAGTTACGCAAGAACTTACCATAAGATTAGATCTTCAAGAACAGCTCTTGCAGCAGGTTACACCATAAGGACTGAAGCCGTCAGGCAGCAGGACCCCATGGAAAACTTCTAGCTAGCTATACCAAGCAGGGGACCGCCCCCTGACGCCGGCCCGCCCCCGATGTCAGACACATCATAAAAGGGCGTCCCCAGCATACCCAGTTCTCCTGCCAGAGACTCCCGGCGCAAAGATGTGATTCAGAAGGGGAAACCGAGGATCCACTTCCAGAGGAAGACTAACAATTCTGATTCGTCGGAGATGCTATCAAACAGAACCAAACCTCCTGAGGGGAAGTGGGAGGGAAACTACCTGCTGCAAGAGCTGTTCTCAAAGATCTACTATTACGGTAAGTTCTTACGTAACTGTACTATCTTAGTTCAAAATACAGCTCTTGCAGCAGGTTACACCATAAGGACTGATTCCCAAACAGTAAAGGAGTAGTGGTAACCCAGTCAGGAGAAGGACAGGAGAGATCAAGCAAGAAAGGAACCTCTCAGGACAGAAGTCCCTCGAGGACTGCCAGGCCAAAGCCCACTCTACGCCTGGAGGCGATGTCCAAACTGTAGCGTCTCATGAAAGTGTGCACTGAACTCCAAGTAGCAGCCGCACAAATGGCAGATGTCGCTACATTTTTCAAGGCAACGAAGGAGGCAGCCACCCCTTGTAGAATGGCCCTTTACCAGTCCCGGCAAGGGTTTATTGCATTTCTGGTAACAGAAGGCAATGCAGTTAACAAGCCATTTGGAGAGAGTTTGTTTCGATACTGGTGCACTCAACATCCTTCGAGTGAAGGATAAAAACAGTTGGTCAGATTGTCTGTGCGAACGGGTTCTGGCCAAGTTAAACCTCAAACTCCTATGCATATCTAGAGTGTGCAAGAGGGCTTCCCCTCTGTTCGTGTAGTTGGGGAAGTATACCGGAAGGTCAATGTCCTGGTTTAACGTTAAGGCTGAAACCACCTTGGGAAGGAACTTAGGATTGGTCCTTAAGGATACCCTGTCCTTATGGAAATACAAGTAAGGCTCTTTACACATGAGTGCCTGAAGCTCAGAAATCCTCTGTGCCGAAGTAACGGCAACTAAAAATAACACCTTCCTGGAGAGAATGCAAAGCTCACAATCTGCGGTTGGTTCAAAGGGAGGCAGCGTAAGCTGCTCTAAAATGAAAAGAAGGACCCAAGAAGGAATTGGATCCTTACTTGGGGGTCTGAGATGCAAGACACCATGCAGAAAAGCGCGGAAAGCCTCTAATCGGGCTAACAAGCGCTGACCAACTGGTGTGTGGTACACTGATATGGCACAGAGGTATACCTTCAGAGAGGAATTTGCCAATCTTGACTGGAAAAGGGATAGGAGGCAGTCCAAAATGGACTTTTCAGGGCATCAAAGAGGATCGATACCGTGGGCCTGAGCCCAGAAACAAAATCTCTGCCATTTCAGAGTATAAGTGGCGTGAGTCGAAGGTTTCCTAGCTGCTACCAGGATATCGGCAATGCCTTGCTAAACCCCTTGCCTAAGAATGGCTACGTCTTTAGGAGCCAGGCGTGTAGGTTCAGGGATTTGAGGTTTGGATGGAATAGGGAGCCAGCCTCCTGTAACAGCAAATGAGAGCTGACCCATAAGGGTAAGGGAGGCTCCTGAGCCAGCTGGTGAAGCAGTGGAAACCAGATCTGTCTGGGCCAAAAGGGCGCTTTCAGGATCATTGATGCCCATTCCAATCGGAGCTTGAGAACAACCCTCTGGATCAAAGGGAAGGGCAGGAAAGAGTAGAGGAACCTGCCCGTCCAGGAGAGGGACAATGCGTCTCACTAGAAAACACCAGGCCCTGGATTTAGCAAGCAGAAAATCGGCATGCGGACGCGAATAAGTCTACGTTTGACATCCCTCATGGTCGGAACAGGTCCTCAGCAACCTCTTGTATCAGTTTTCATTCGTGAGCCCTGGCCTTCAACTGGCTCATGAGGTCCGCGACAGTGTTGTCCACACCGGGAACATGCACTGCGGTAAGCGTGGTGTTGTAATGCCCATTCCCACACCGCCTCTCTGCAAAGGGGGTAGGAGTGCCTCCTTGTTTGATAATGTAATACATCACCGAGGTGTTGTCCATTTGGACCAACACATGACTCAGTGGAATCTCTGACTGTAAGGCATAAAGGACTGCCCTCATCTCCAGGACATTGATATGAGTCTCCAGGGGCGACCATGTTCCCTGGGTTCTGGTGTCTCTCAGATGAGCTCCCCAGCCAGACCCCGAAGTGTCGGTGGTGAGGGTCAGAGATGGCACTAGCGCCACGCAGGGGACTCCCACAGAAAGAAGATCCAGGACCAGCCACCACTGTAAGTCTTGAATGACCAACCGTGTGAGTTTGATCGGCTAGTCTAAGTGATCCTGCCTCTGGTCCCATTGGGTTCTCAGCATCCACTGAGTAACTCTCATGTGGAGGCGAGCGTGGGGGACCGTGGCGAAGGCTGCCGCCATATGTTCAAGCAGGCAAAGTATGGTCCGAGCGGAGACCAGATTTTTTGCCATGATAGTCCTGATCAGTGACCTGATGCGTTCCACTCTGTCCGCAGGCAGGAAGGCTCTCCCTTGACGGGGATCCAGAACCGCGCCGATGAATTGTATTCTCTGCGAGGGAATCAGAGATGACTTCTCATGGTTGATGGTGATCCCTAGAGACTGAAAAAGGGAGCTGGTGTCGTGAATGGCCTTCTCCAATGCCTCTGGGAAGGAGGCCTGCAGAAGCCAGTCGTCCAAGTAGGGGAAGACATAATGGCCTTGTCTTCTTAGGGCTGCTGCTATGACTGCCATGCACTTGGTAAAGACACATGGCACTGAGGACAGGCCAAACGGAAGTGCTCAGAATTGGTAATGGTGTCCCAAAAAGTCAAAGCACAGGAATCTCCTGTGCGACCGAGTTATGGGAAGATGAAAATTTACATCCTGCATATCCAGAGATGCTAGCCATGCGCCTTGGGAATGAGAATCGGTAGGGTAACCATGTGAAAGTGTTTGTACATCACATGGATGTTTAGGTCACTGAGGTCTAGAATCGGGCGCAAGTCCCCGGCTTTCTTTGGGACCAGGAAGAAGTGGGAATAGTATCCTCTCTCTCTCTGGTTCCTCAGTACGACCTCAATGGCATCCTTGGAAAGGAGTGCTGATATCTCCGCTGTCCTCGAGTAATGGGGATGAAGAGGAGGTCTTGACGTTGAGCGGTCGAGGAACTCTATAGAGTGTCCTCAACTGATAAGCTGAAGAACCAACCGGTCGGAGGTGATCCTCTGCCACCCTGACAGGTGGTAAGCGACTCGACCCCCGACCCTTTGATCCAGAGGGGGGGGACTGGGCAGGGGCCAGGAAGAAGTCATGCTGTGGTGGTGGTGGCCCCGGCAGGTTGGGTAGATTAGGAGTTTCTCTGGCCCTGACCTCTGGAGAATCTCTGTTGGTTCTTGCGACCGAAATTGCCCCTATGTTGCTGTTGGCACAACCGAGGTTGCTGTCTGCTCTGTCGGCCACGAAAACGGTTCTGTGGTCTGCGAAAGGAACCAGGCTTGGATTTATACATGGCCTGAACCGTTCTAACTGCCTTCCCGGGGTCTTGAAGTCTAGTGATGACCCTCGAAGAGTCTTCACCGAACAAGATGGCCCCATTGTAGGGGACATTCATGATTATTTTCTGGACGTCTGGTGTGAATCCAGAGACCCTTTTTTTTCCCAATTGTTTAACCAGGTGAGGCACACTAAGCTGAAAGCTTTTTTACAGGTGCAACCTGGGAGCACAGGGAAGTTAAGTGACTTCCTCAGGGTCACACAGTATGCAACTAAGGGCTGTAGGATTCAAACCCAGGTCTCCAGATTTGCAGCTCAGAGCCTTAAACCACTACGCTATACTGCCACCCTCAACCAAGAGTGTCTCCAGAGGCAAATGCCTGTTCAGGCACCTCTCAATGCAGAGTCTGCCAAGTCGTACGTGGACCGGAGGACTTGGGTCCTAACGTCAGAGCCCGTGTGAAGGAAGCTTAGGAGCTCCTCCTTCTCATCATCCAAGATGTCCTTCAGTAGGTCCTGTCCCTGGTCCCACAGTGCATGGTGAAACTGCACCATATGCATCAAACAGTTGAGGGACCTGAGGGAACACATAGCAGAGGCATACATGCGACGACCCAGTGAGTCCAATTGTTTGGATTCCTGGTCTGGGGGCTGTGTACTGAGGTGTTGGGGCTGCTGGGAGCGGTCGTGCAAAGCCGTGATGATTAGTGAAGTCAGCCATGGGTTGCTGAGATAGGTAGGGAGCCTCCCGTGGGGCCCTCTAAAGCATGTCGGCCTTCCTGGGGACCACTGCAATTGAATGAGGATGCTTCCACGCAGTCGTGGTATCATCCTGAAAAGTGTCCTCCAGAGGTGGAACCACCACAGGCTTGGGGTCTTTTTGCCTCAAATAACATGCCAGGCATTGTCGTTCTGAGTCTAAATCCTCTGTCTCCCATCCCATGTTCTCCTGAATGTGGTGCATAATATCGGAGAATGATGGGTCATCCAGTGGCGACCTGGGAAGGTTGTGGGGATCTGGAGAAGGAGGGTAAAAAGGAGAGAGTGACCAAGGGGTGCCTGAAGAATCAGGGTGTGAGTAGTCGCCTGATGAAGAGGGGGATCTTCGTTGAGGCCTTCTTCTTCTGTGGTCACTAGGGAATTTTCAAGGGGTCCTGAAGTGTGGAGGCCTCTTCGGACTCCAAGACCTAGAGTATCTGGCTTTGGACCTACCCCTAGGCTGTGGAGTAATGTCTCGAGGTTCAGGAGTTGGTGCCCTAGGAGGTGCCATGGGAGGTGTTGCCTCACGGGGGGGGGGTACAACATCTTTTTTAACAGTGTCCCACCAAAAGCTGAAGAGCTCCTTGACTTCTTGTACGTTCAGACCAGATGAAGGGCCTGGCGCCAGTGTCTGTCTGGCATTAGAATCAGGCGTTGGTGGCTGAGGGGTCATTGGGTCTGGCGTCAGGTCTTTTCGTAGAGCAACGCTGGGTAGACCGACGTCTCTGGCATCCCCCCAACGTCTGGTCATCGGTGCCATAAGCGCTGGTGTCCTGCGATCGGTGTCGGCGCTGATTCTCGGAGTGCGCGGGTGATGGCTCTGGCACCCGCTTCCCCTCCATCGTCCACTTTAGCGACGTAAGCTCTGAAGTCTTCTGCTGAGGGCGTCTGAGCCCTCAGGGGTGGGAGGCAGAGCGATCAGTGTCCCAGCGTTAGTCCTTAAGCGGCGCTGACGAGTCGCCGACTTGAACTGAGGCCTGTGTGCTGGAAGCCCTGATCGGCGTCACCCTGAGGGACGGCCATTTTGGATTTGGTTTTCAGTGGCTGTAAAGGCAGAGCCCTGACCTAACTGGGGGATGGGTGGGGTGGGGGTGCTGGAGACCTGGCCCGGATGGAGAGCAGTCTGATCGGGCGGAGCTGGAGCTGGCTCAGGAATCTGAAGCCCGATTCAGGGATCGAGTCCTATCCTTGTCCCGGTGCTTGTCCTTGTGTTTTCCCGATTTATGCAAAGGTTCCCCTCGAGAGGATGGATCTTTCTCCACGGCCTTAAGTTTTTCTTCCAGGAGAAAACTCTGGAGCACCTTCTGGCAACGGATCCTGGTTCTACTACTGAACTGCTGACAAATGAAGCAGGCCTGGATATCGTGGTCCAGGTCTAGGCATCGCATGCAGGCCGAGTGCTTATCTTTGAAGGGCATCTGTTTGCCGAAGCGCACTGAGGGGTGTCCTTCTAGGGAAGGAGTCGGGAAGAAAACATGTACTTGTCAAAAGGAGATGAAATCTCAAGAAATTGTCCTAAATTTTCTGTTGTCGTCGTCAGCTTGAAGGCATCCGTGGAGCCAATGCGCACGAATAGACGGCGGGAAAACAACTGAGGTATGCTGGGGGACTACCCCTTTTATGATGTGTCTGACGGGGGGGGGGGACAGCGTCACGGGTGGTCCCCCACTTGATATAGCCAGCTAGAAGTTTTCTGTGGGGTCCTGCTGCCTGCTGGCTTCAGTCCTTATGGTGTAACCTGCTGCAAGAGCTGTATCTCAAAGTAAGACCTTTGGGTTAATACGCATGGCCACCCGGTCCCTGTGAAAAATCAGATAAGGGATTTTGCACATAAGGGCCTGTATCTCAGAAATCCTTCAAGCAGAAGTGATAGCCACGAGAAAGTACAGTTACGTAAGAAATGAAAATTACGTACCTACCGTAATTCTTGATCTTCTTGGACGAGTCTCCACCACTCATTCACACTAATGGGAACTGCGCCGGAGGCACTAGGACCCAGCAGGAGCAAACTTTTTGCTAGAGTGTCAGTGCCAGAGATGGAGCTCGCGGACCCGACGCAGAGCCCCAGCTCGTGCGGTAATGACTATCTGGCCAACTCTCAACAGCCTCAGTACCTTTTTTTCCCGAGGAGGTGCAGCTGCAACTAACCTAGAAGGATAGCTCAACCAAATACCGGACATAAGATGTCCGGACGACCCATATAAAAAGGTCAACAAAGAAGTCTTCACAGCCCAAAGATGGAGGAATGAAGACCAACAGCAGAGGTGAGCTCGTGGATGGTGGGAGGGAATGAGTGGGAGACTTGTCCAAGAAGATCAAGAATTATGGTAGGTACATAATTTCCATATCTTTCTGGTCATAAAGTCTCCACCACTCATTCACACTAATGGGACAGTACTGAGCTAATAATCCCCCGAGAGGGTGGCAGGAGAGACCAAGAGCTCACAGTTTTAGGACAGGAGTCCATTAAGGATGGTTCTGCCAAAAGAAAGATGTTTGACAAAAGTATGCACTGAGCTCCAGGTGGCCACATTGCAAATATCCGCAATCGGCACTTTGCGGATTTCCGCTAGGGATGCCGCGACCGCTCTAGTAGAGTAAGCGTACACTCTGCCCTCCACTTAACCTGCGCCATGGAATAACAGTGGTGAAGGCATGCCACCAGCCATGCTGAAATACATCTGACAGCGACAGATTGATCCAGCTGGGTCTTGCTGAAGGAAATAAACAGTTGTTGAGCTCTACGAAAGTCTTTCGTTCTATCTAGATAGAAATGCAAAGCTCTGTTGATATCCAAGGAATGAAGAGAATGCTCACCTTCATTTTGGAAGTTCGCAAAGTAAGATGGAAGGACCAAAGATTGGTTTAGGCAGAATTCTGAAACAACCTTAGGGAGAAACTTAGGATGGGTCCTAAGAACTACTTTCTCTTTATGAAATACAGTATACGGAGGGTCTGTGACCAAGGCATGTATCTCAGAGACCCTGAGGGCTGAGGTAATGGCCACTAAGAAGGCAGTCTTCCAAGTGAGAAATTTTAACTCACAGGTAGCTAGAGGCTCGAAAGGTTTACAAGTGAGTATGTCTAGCACCAGACAGGAGGTCTGGTATGCAGAATTCCCTTAAGAAACCTCTTAACCACAGGTAACTGAGCCAGTGACAAGGAAAGTACTGGCTCATGAGAAGCTGAAATGGCACAAAGGTGAACCTTAACTGTAGAGTATTGCAGACCTGAATTTGAGAGGTTCAAAAGGTACTCTATAACTTTATTTGGTGGGCAGGAAAAATGATTCAAAGAGGATTTTGTACACCAGAGCGAAAAACGCTTCCACTTGGCTGTGTAAGTTTTCCTAGTGGCTGACTTGCGCGCAGCCAGAAGAATATCTGAAACCTTGTGAGAGACACTGAACTTGTTCACTTCTATCTCTTCAGGAGCCAAGCGTGAAGGTGAAGCGACCTCAGATTGGGATGGACCACAGGCCCCTGAGGCAGAAGGTTCATCTGAAGAGGAAGCGGTTTCGGAGGAGTTTCTGACATACTGTTGAGTAGTGGAAACCACATCTGTCCAGGCCAGAAGGGAGCAATGAAGATCATTTTGTCCCCCTGGGACTCGAATTTGAGAAGTACTCTCTGAATTGGAGGAAGAGGCGGAAAGGCATATAGAAAGAGTTTCGTCCACCGCAGCCTGAATGCATCCTGACAGAAAATGCCAGGCCCTGGATTTCTGGAGCAGAAGAGAGGCAGTTTTGTGTTGAGCGGGGATGCAAAAAGGTCCAGGTCTAGAGTTCCCCACTCTGCAAATAGTGACTGAGCTATGGCTGACTCGAGAGACCATTCGTGAGGATCTGTCTCTGTTCTGCTGAGAGGGTCTGCCAGTTCCTTCTGCACTCCCGGCAGGTAGACCACATGAATTAGAGCCTTGTGGTATAAGCACCATTCCCACACCCTCATCGCTTCCCTGCATAAGGGGTAAGAGTGAGCACCGCCCTGCTTGTTGATGTAATACATCACTGCTTTGTTGTCCATTTGAAGGAAAATGTTCTTGTGACAGAGAATGTCCTTCAAAGCCCAGACTGCATAAAGGACAGCTCTCATTTCTAAGACATTTATGTGAAGCCGAGACTCGTCCTGAGTCCACGTACCTTGAATGTGGAGAGTCTGACAGTGAGCTCCCCACGCCATCAGCGACACGTCCGTGGTAATGGAAATCTGAGCATCCAGAGGAGCAAAGGGATATCCTTTCAGAAGATTGTCCTCTTGCCACCACCAGGTGAGGGCTCTCTTCAGAGGTTCTGTCACCTTGATGAGAAAGGACTGAGGGTGAGTGGTCAGGGACCACTGAGTACTGAGCATCCACTGAGAGGTTCTCATGTGGAGGTGTGCTAGGGGTACAGTGAACACCGAGGATGCCATGACACCTAGCATCCGTTGCATCAAGAGAGCTGACACCGAGCTGCTCTCTCCGATGTATCAGGCCATCTGAAGGATATCGCTCCTCCTGTCCTCTGGAAGAAATGCTTTCGCACAGGAGGTGTCCAGAAGAGTTCCTATGAAAAGAAGTTTGGGAGGCTGCAGCTGAGATTTTTGAGGTTTCAGAGGATTCCCATGGACATGAGAAAGTGTGAAGCCGTAGCTATGGTGTCTAGAGTTCCCTGCCTGGAAGGACTTGCTAGAAGCCAATCGTCCAGATATGGGAACACTTGTATTCCAATTTTTCTGAGATGCGCTGCGAGAATTGCACAACACTTTGTAAAAACATGCGGGGCCGAGGATAGCCCAAAGGGCAGGACTCTGAACTGATAATGCTGTCCCAAAGCCACGGACCTTAGGTATTTGGAATGCTTTGGGTGAATAGAAAGGGAGGCTAACCAGTCATGCTGATGAAGCAAAGGTAACAGGGTTCCTAGCGATATCATTTTGAATTTCTCTTTGGGAAGGAAATTATTTAATTTTCTGAGGTCCAAAATGGGGCGCATGCCCCCGGTTTTCTTTGGAACCAGAAAGTAATGGGAGTAGAACCCTGTGTCCCATTGATCCAGCGGAACTTCTTCCACTGCCCTGTTGTTCAGAAGGCCTTGTAGCTCAGAGGCGAGAAGTTCTGACTGAAGAACTGACAGCTGAGCTGTCGTCTGGGGAGACGATCCGGAGGGGTCTCCAAAAGATTGAGGGAATACCCCTCGTAGATTATCTGGAGGACCCATTTGTCTGCGGTTATGGACTTCCATTGATTGTAGAAGTGAGTCAGACGACCTCCCACCACTGAGGAAGAGTCCTCCTAGGGCAGCTGAGGTGGGACTTGGGCCAACAACTCAGAAGGCGGCACTGGGCGCTTTGGGTCCTTCCGCCTTCTGCTGAGTTTTCTTTTGAGGCTGGGGGGGTTTGGTTTTTATTAAAGCCTCCTCTGCCTTTGCCTCTAAAGGACTGACGGTTATGAAACTGGCATTTGTTAACACCCCCTCGAGAGGGAGCGGGAGGAGGTCAAGCCAATTTAATGGCTGATTTAGTCTTTCGCGTGGCCTCTAGAGCCTGTTCTACTTGAGGGCTGAAGAGATACACACCATCGAAAGGCAACGCCATTACCTGTTACTGGGCATCATTCATGAAACCTAAAGTGCGCAGCCAGGAATGATGGCGAGTACAAATGCCCGCCGCCGCTGCTCAGGAGGCAGTATCGAAGGCGTCCATAGCTGCTTTAACCTGCTGGTTGTTGGACTCAATACCTCTGGTTATGGTTTGAAGAAGCTCTGAATTAGTGTCCGATCCCAGTAGAGCTTCAACCATCTGTTTGAGCGAATGCAAAAGAATATACTCATATTGAGAGAAACAGTCTTGGTAGCTGGCAATACGCATACCTAGGGTTGAAGCAGCAAAGACTTTCTTACCTAAAGTGTCTGTCTTATGAGATTCTTTGTTAATAGGTCGAGCTGTAGTAGTCTGAGGAAGGACAACCTTATTCTCTGCCAAGACTACAATAGGATCTGCAAAAGCTTGGGATGACAAAATGGGTCGAACCTTGGGAGCAGCATACTTCCTATCTATGGACTTAGCCACAAAAGGAATGAGAGCAGGATTATTCCATACCATTTGAGAAAGCGTCTCAAAGGAGGGCTGTACCGGAGGAGTCAAATCCATAGGGATCACCGGAACATGGAGGTATTGGAGTCTTAACAGTTTCCCAGGATCGATATCTGTAGTCTAGACAGAAAGAGTGGAATTCAAGTTTTTCAGCAGAGACTTAAATGACAGGTCCTCGACCACAGGCTCTGCAGCAGGAATAGGTCCTGTTCCTTCCACATCATCACCCAGCATAAGGTCTGGGTAAGGCTCAATGTCATCTCCTGACAGCCAGGAGGGACTGTATGGACAGGAAAGGAGTGAAAATCAGAAGGAAATGAGGAAGGGAAAGGATTCAAAGAGGAGGAGCCCTGAAGACCGGATGACGCCCTAACAGGTCTCGGTGCCGAAGAAGAGCACAGTGCCGAAATAACGCACGGCGCTGAAGAGCCACACAGCACCGAAGACGGCACCGAAAAGCCGCACAGCACCAAGGATGCCACCGACGAGGTGCACGGCACCAAGGGCAGCACCGACAAGGCGCATGGCGCCGAAGACGACACCAACAAATGCACTGACACTGAAGACGGCGCCGAGTGTGCCCTCGACGCCGAGGGTATCGAAAACATCCCAAGACTCCGCAAAACAGGATTTGAGGAGAAAGAAGGAAGGATGAATACCAGGAGATAGAGGCATCGGTGTGGCCCCCTGCGCCGCAGCTGTGTGAGTGGGGAAAACACCTAAGCACGGAGTCGATGACACCAAAGATAGCAGCCGCACGACTAGGGAGGCTCAACCGCCCTACCTGATCTCCCAAAAAGCCCAAAGGCCCCTGAGTGACCGGGCCAGGCAGCTGGACCAAACTCCGAGCCCAGCCCACTGATGAATCTGCTCATCTGAAGACTTACCAGAGGGTGGGGTAGGGCTCCGATGTCGAGGACGTCGGCCACCAAAAACAGAAACCGGCGACTCTGAAGGTGGAGACCGGCAACTAGCCCCAATAACCATCCATCTACACTCAGACATATCAGACGGCAACCTCGAGTGATGCCTTCTCTTTTTTGACCTGTGGACCGAAGAAGAGCTCGAGGCTGAACGGTGCAGAGAGTGTGACCGTCTACTTTTATGCTTTTGAGGGGACCACCCACCCCCTCAGGCATTGGACTGTCCATTGTCAGACCCCCCCCTTCGGAGAAGGCGGGGGACCGGACCCAGCCCGGCTGACTGAACAGCTTTCATACGATGTCTCCCTACCGTCACCTGACCCGCTCATGGTCGACTCTGTCAATGTAGGCTGAGATTTCTTCCTTTAATAAGAATAAATAAACTAAGCGATACTTTATTTGAGATATTACTACAAAACAATAAAACTGAAAAACTATGCTGCTAGTTTAAAGTTTGACTCCCAGCGGGCGAGCGACGTCGTCACTAAAGTGCACTCGACGGTGGGAAAAAAGGAACTGAGGCAGTTGGAAGGTCGACACCGAGATAGTCATTACTGCACGAGCTGGGGATCATGGTGCCGCTCCTCGCGGCTCCATCTCTGGCGCCGACCCTCTAGCATAAAGTTTGCTCCTGCTGGGTCCTAGTGCCTCCGGCGCAGTTCCCATTAGTACGAATGAGTGGTGGAGACTTTATGTCCAGGAAGATCTTACCGAAACAGTTGATCTTAGAGAGAAGCTCTTGCAGCAGGTAACACATGTAGGACTGACGCCACCTGGCGGCACATCTCGGCAATTCTTTTCTCTAGTAGTACCGACGTGGGACCACCCACCCGACGTCGGCTCCACCCCCCGACGTCACGCTGTATAAAGATAGTAGGTGGTCCCCACGTGGTCCAGTTCTTGTACGCCAATGTCAGGCCAAAACCAACATCTCTGGATAAAAACTAGTCCACAAAGAACTCCGGGCAAAACAAGGCCCGCAACAGAAGACTAAACCTTTGGCTCAGAGCAGAGAGGCTTACTCCCGGGGGAAGGAAGGAGGGAAAATTATACCTGCTGCAAGAACTTCTCTCGAAGATCTACTGTTACAGTAAGTTCTTACACAACTGTACTATCTTACTTTGAGAGGAAGCTCTTGTGCAGGTAACACATGTAGGACTTATTCCCAAGCAGTATAAAACTAAAGACAACCCTTGGGAAGGGGTAGGGGTAAACATACAGAAACACACCCAAGTGGTATGAAACTTAAAGACAACCTTGGGAAGGGGAGTCAACATACAGACACACTCCCGAACAGTATAAAACTTAAGACAACTGACGGGAGAAGGAAGGGAGAGGTAGACACACAAGCGGAAAAAGACCTCTCAAGAAATAAGGCCCTGGAGAACTGCCAGGCCAAAACCTGCTTGATGCCTGGAAATAACATCCAAACTGTAGTGCCTGATGAAAGTGTGAACAGAGTGTCAAGTGGCGGCAGCACAATTGTCAGCCGACGACACTCTCTTGTGCGCTGCAAAGGAAGTAGCGACTGCTCTGATTGCACCCGGAAGAGTGTTCCCACCCTTTTCATAACAAAAGAAAATGCAATGAACCAACCAACGCTAAAGTGTGTGTTTGGTGACAGGGCGCCCCAAGGACCTGTCCACAAAGGACACAAAAAGCTGATCCCATTTCCTGACCTCCTTGGTTCTCGACAAGTAACAGCGCAAAGCACGATGCACATCTAAGGTGTGTAAAAGCGCTTCACCCCTGTTGGAATGTTTCAGGTAATAAACCATAAGTTGAACCGCCTGATTCAGAGTAAGCTCCGAAACAACCTTGGGAAGGAATTTAGGATTGGTGCGTAGATCCACCCTATCCTTATGAAAAATAAGATAAGGCTCTCTACACATCAAGGCATGAAGCTCTCAAATGCGTCTAGCAGAGGTGGCTGCCATCAAGAGCAACGTCTTCCAGGAGAGGTAGCGAAGCTCACAACTCATGGCCGGTTCAAAAGGGGGGGGGGAGAGTAAGACTTTCCAGAACAAACAATAAGTCCCAGGGAGGAACAGGGTCCTAGACAGGCAGACGAAGATGCAGGATCCCCTTAAGAAAGGTTTTAACTACCTCCAATTGCGCCACCGTCCTGTCCTGGATGCAGTGATGATAGGCGGAAACAGTGGCCAGGTGTACTTTAATGGAGGAGCAGCTGAGACCTGACTCAGGCAGGGATAGTAGGTATTGAAGGACAGAGTTGGCCGGACAGACCAGAGGGTCCAATCTCATGGCTGTGGCCCAAAGACAAAAACTCTTCCATTTCATGGCGTAAGCGGCCCTGATAGTGGGCTTCTGCGCCTCAACCAAGAGTTGGGCTATTTCGTCAGATACTTCGAATCTAAGCTTAACTAGGTCCAAAGGAGCCTAGTATGCAGCTGGAGGGAGTGTAGATTGGGATGGACCAGAGCTCCCTGTTGCTGAGAGAGTAACTGACCCGAAAGAGGAAGGGGCCACAGAAGCTCCACTGTCAGAGACCTGAGCAGTGGAAACCAAATCTGTCTGGGCCACAGCGGGGCTATCAGGATCACCCTCTCTGATTGGGCTTTGAGGAGTACCCGCTGCAAGAGCGGAATGGGAGGAAATGCATAAAGGAACCTCCCGTTCCAGAATAGGGACAGTGCATCTTGCCAAAAAGCTCCAGGCTCGGGACCAAGCAAGCAGCACCTGGGCAATTTTGCGTTGAATTGAAACGCAGAGAGATCCAACTCTGGCATCCCCTATCTGGCGAACAGTGCGTCGGCCACAGACTGTAGCAAGGACCACTCGTGAGAGAGCGGTTTGGCCCGGTTGGGAGCATCTGCAACCATGTTCAGGGAACCTGGAATGTTAATCACCAAAAGACTGATTTGATGCTCCATCGCCCGGTCCCACACCCTCATAGCTTCCCGACAGAGGGGATAAGAGTGCGTGCTCACTTGCTTGTTGACGCAGAACATCATCGAGGTGTTGTCCATCTGAACATGAAGGTGACCAGGCAGAAGGAATGGAGCCAAAGCCTGTAGAGCATACAGGACGGCTTTGAGCTCGAGTACATTGATATGCAGTTCTCCTCTAAAGGGGACCACAGCCCTTAAGTCCTGTGGGTCCCCAGATGAGCCCCCCATCTCGTCCCGGACACATCTGTAGTGAGAGTCTGGATGGAAGGAGAGACCTTTGCAGAGATACTGAGGGGACCCCCACCAGCGGAATTCCTGATGGATTGGCTCTGAGATCTTGATACGCAAATCCAAGTTGTCCCTGGTTTGGTCCCACTGGACACGAAGCGTCAACTGAATAGTGCGTGTGCGCAACCTGGTGAATGGGACCGAAACTATGGTGGCTGCCATGTGGCCCAGAATCCTAAGAATGGATCTGGCGGGTACAACAGATGCTGAACAACTCTGGATTGCCAGTGCCCTGAGGCAATCCACTCTGTCGGAAGGTAGGAAGGCCTTTCCTAGGGAAGTATCCAAAATAGCTCCTATGACTTGGAGACGTTGAGAAGGAAAGAGCTGAGATTTTTCTGGGTTCACTGTGATCCCCAGATGTCGACACAGGGAAAGAGTGCCCAGTATGGTCTCCCAGAGACACGGCCTGGACGGGGCCAGAAGAAGCCAATCATCTAAAAAGGGGGAACAGGAAGTGTCCGTCTCTGTGCAGAGCTGCTGCTACAACAGCAAGACACTTTGTAAAAAAGCCGGGGGCAGAGGAGAGGCCGAAAGGAAGGACCTTGAACTGGTAGGACTGACCTTCGAACCTGAACTTCAGGAATCTCCAATGGTTCTGGCATATGGGAATGTGAAGATATGCGTCCTGCATATCCAATGATGCCAGCCAATCCCTGACCATCAAGAAGGGGAGGCGATTTGGGAGCGACACCATGAGAAATCTCTGATAGGAGACCAACCAGCTGAGGTCGCTGAGATCCAGGATAGGCCTTGGGTCCCTCAATTTCTTGGGAACCAGGAAGACGCGGGAGTAGAAACCAGAGACTACTTCTGCCTCTGGAACACGCTCTTTGGCGTCCTTGTCTAGGAGAGACTGGATCTCCTGTTTGATCGGAGCCCTGTGGTCTCTCGGATAATGAGACAGGGCGGTGGTCTGTCCGGCGGTAAGGATTCAAATTCAGTGGAGTGCCCAAACTCCACGACGTCGAGGACCCACTGGTCAGAGGTGACTTCTCTCCAGGCTTGGGCGTAAAGAGAAAAACAACCCCCAACGGCTCTCCCAATGACAGGTCTAGGAGAGGAGAGTCGCCTGAATAATCAGGTTGAAGGAGGGGAAGGGAGGGCAGTGGCAGAAGGTCTAGCCTGTTTAGAGGGGGTAGAGGCAGCATCTCTGGAACCCCCTTGTCGACCAAAGTCTCCCCGCTGTACGTGAGACTGAGCACAGGGCTGCTCAGGCTGATGACCCCCTCTGCCACGAAAATGGGGCTTGCGAAAATGCTCCAGTTTCTGGCGGTACATGGACTGCATGAAACAGATAGCCTTTCCGGAGTCCTGCAGTTTGACAATAACTTTCTCTG
Source organism: Neoceratodus forsteri (assembly GCA_016271365.2). Classification (NCBI taxonomy): domain Eukaryota; kingdom Metazoa; phylum Chordata; order Ceratodontiformes; family Ceratodontidae; genus Neoceratodus; species Neoceratodus forsteri. The sequence goes on along the minus strand of CM028137.1, from coordinate 311,958,124 downwards.
TGTCTTCCCCAAAGAGAACAGAGCCACTGAAAGTGGCGTCCAGAAGGGTGTTTCAACCTCTGGGTCGAACCCTGAGACCCAGAGCCAGGAATGGTGCTGAAGGCAAATTCCAGTTGCAGCCGCCCTCACTGAGGTGTTCGAAGAGTCATACGCCGCTCGGAGGACGTGGGTACCCACATCCGAGCCCATCTGTAAAAGCTTTGCAAGCTCTGCCTTTTGGGGGCAGTCGGGCATGCCTTGCAGGATGTCCAGTCCTTGGTCCCAAAGGGCATTTTGGAACTGGACCATATGAGTCAAAAAATGTAGGCTCCGTATGCTGCAAGTGGCAGATGAGTATGCGACCTAAGGAATCCAGCTGCTTAGACTCCCTGTCAGGCAGCTGGATACTTAGGTGCTTCAGCCTCTGCAAACAATCATGCACAGCCGAAATAACCTCCGAATCAGCTGTGGGATGTTTGTCTAGGTAAGAATGGTCCTTGTGGGCCCGGTACAAGTGATTGGCCTTTTTGGGCACTGCAGAGGAAGAGTGTGGGTGCCTCCAAGTTGCCAAAGTGACGTCTTGGAAGGTATCCACTAATGTGGGGATAACCACCGGCTTGGGGTCCTTCTGGTGTAGGTACTTTGCCACACACACAAGCGTTTGGGGTCCGGGACCTCTGTATCCCATCCCATATTCTCCTACATGTGATGCATGAACTCCATAAAGCTGGGGTCATCGGCTGGAGATTTAGACTGTTCCTCTGTGTCACCAGGAAGCGAGCCAGGGTCGGACTCAGGAAGGGAAGGTTCTGATTCCCCGCAAGCATCGGAGGAAGAATGTCGTCTCCTCTTTTTGTGTCTAGTCCTCCCGGATGAAGGACAGGAAGAAGAAGGAGTTTTTGTCCTCTTGCGCTTGTCCTTGTGTTTCCAGGGGCTATCAGGAGTCTTATCCCCCTCATTCCCAGATTGGAAAGGAGTAACCTAGGCATCTGGCTCAGAGACTGGAGGGGGCTGAGGAGTAGAAGTAGGAGGGGAGACCAGGTCTTGTTTGACGGTTTCCCACCAATAAGTAAACAACTCCTTCACTTGAGACATATCCAACTTGGGGGACTCAGGCTTAGGAGACGACGACGGACGGTTGGGACCCGCACCAGCGTCGGTTGGGTCCGGTGTCGGTGGAATGGGCAATGTCGATAATGCCTCCATAGCACCGTCTTTGGGTTCCAGCATCGGGTGGACCTGCGAACGGTCCTGAGGAGAGACGTCAGGGGTGCCGACAGGTGACGTCAGAGGGACCAACGACAGCTGAGGTACAGTGGTCTTAGCCGGTGTCAGAGGAGGAGCCGAGGGCTTGTCTGGCGTCGGGGTAGAAACGTCATCCAACGGGCATCCCTTGGCCGGAGATGGGTGGGGATGGTCGGAATGAGAAGAAGCCTTAGACGGCCTGTATGGCACCTTATGGGACTTATCCGTGCGTTATCTGTCCAAGTCTGCAGACTGACGCCAGTCGGGCTTAGTCTTGGGTGGCAGGGAAGCAACCCTGGAAGCCGAGTGCCCTGAAGCCAGTTTGGCCTCCCAGTGATCGACCGAGGCCGATCGGGAGGACGATTTACTTTTCATCGCTGCAGAACTGGCATCAGAGGGCCTCATGTGGGCCAAAGAGCCAGGGTCCGAGGGCTTTTTAGCAGTGGCACCAGAGTCCGAGGGCCTATAAGCCACTGCGGCGCCAGAGTCCGGGGCCCGGATCTTGATGGGTTGTAAGGTAGGCCCCTTGGAAAGAGAGAGACTGAGGCGTGAGGCTTGAGGGAAGTAAGCCGGGAATCATGTCCGGAGGAGCCATAGTGACCCACGGACTGGGAGCTGGATGACCTGGGCCAGGAGGGCGAGCGGTCCCGGTCCCAGAGATGGTGCTTCTCCTTCTGATGTTTCCTGGGTGGAGATGGGGAATGAGATTCCCGGCCAAAGGACGTCTCCTGCTGCATCTGGGCCAAACGTTTTTCTGCCAAAAAGGCTTGAAGAGACTTTTGCCTGTGGATCCTGGTTTGGCTGTTGAAGGCCTGGCAGTGGGTACAGGCGCCGGTGTCGTGGTCTGGGCCCACGCAAAAAAGGCAGGCTGAATGTCAGTCCTTGGCAGGGATCTACTTCCCACAAGAGCACCTATTATGGTGCCCAGTCAAAGTAGAGGACATATGTCGCACTTTCGTGGAGAAAAATAAAAAAGAAATAGCTGTTCTTAGCTGAGGAACCGATAGATAGCCGAAAGCTTATCTAATGTGTTGCCGCTGTGGGAAAGAACTGGAGCACATGGGGACCGCCTACTACCTTTATACAGGGTGATGTCTGGGGCGGAGCCAAAGCCGGATGGGCAGTCCCACGTCAGTACGGCTAGAGAAAAGAATTGCCGAGATCTGCCGCCAGGTGGTGTTAGTCCTACATGTGTTACCTGCTGCAAAAGCTTCCTCTTGAAGTAAGATAAAGTGTTTTCCAGGAAAGGAAACGCATTTCAGCATCACCTGCCGGTTCAAAGGGAGCAGCGTGAGCTCTCCAGTATGAAATTAGGGTCATGGGGGTGTGAGGCAGGCTAAGGATAGGGGGCTTCAAATGAAGAACCCCTCTCAGGAAGGTCTTGGAGACTTCCAATTGAGCTACCAACTTGTCCCCCACTGGGAGATGATAGGCCGAGATGGCCACCAGATGCACTATCAGCGAGGAGTAGCTGAGCCCCAGGTCGTAGAGGTACCTCAGATAATCCGGGATTCTGGATGTAGGGCAGAGAAATGGTTCCAGGTCCTTGGAACCTGCCCAAAGGGAAAACTGCTTCCACTTCATGGTGTAAGTAGACCTGGTGGAAGGCTTTCTGGCCTCCACCAGGATGTCAGCAACCTGAGGAGAAATGTTGAAGCCAGCAGCGGCTACGTCTGCAGGAGCCATGCATGCAGATGGAGGGATTTGAGACCTGGATGAACCAGGGTCCCCTGACCCTGGGTCAGCATGTCCTGTGACAGTGGAACAGGAATAGGATGCTCTTCTGAGAACTGTTGTAGAAGACAGAACCAAACTTGCGTCAGTCAGAAAGGAGCAATGAGAATCATGTGTGCCCCTTCTGCCTGGAGCTTGTTCAGAACTCTCAGGACCAAGGGTATTGGAGGGAAGGCGTAAACGAATCTGTCCCTCAAACAAAGAGACAGTACGTCCTACCAGAAAACGCCTCGGCCTGGAGCGAGTGAGCAAAAGGTGGGAAGCTTGGCATTGTCGGGGGAGGTGAACAGGTCTACCTGTGGAATCCCCCATTGAGCGAAGATGTCATTTACCACATCCTGCTTAATTTCCTACTCATGGGATCTGGCCGATAAGCAATTGAGAGCATCTGCCAGAGTGTTCTGTACTCCCAGCACGTGAACCGCTGCCAGGTATAGGTTGTGCTGAGATGACCAATACCACACTCTCATCGCCTCCCGGCACAGGGTAAAGGAATGAGTTCTTCCCTGTTTGTTGAGGTACCAGACAATGCACATGTTGTCTGACTGTACCAGAAGGTGACCGGGAAGGATGAAGGGATGAAGAGCCTGAAGAGCATACAGGACCACCCTCAGCTCGAGAACGATGATGTTCCAAAATGGCGATGCTAGTAGTGCTGTTCTTCCACAAGTCACTTTTGCAAGCCGATGGTGGGAAACAACTGGAAGGCACGTGTGGGGACCACCCCTTTATACTGACGTCTGCTGACGCCGGTCAGCTGACGTGGGGGTGGTCCCCCACCAGAGACTGCTAGTTAGAAGATTTTTCTGTGGGGTCCTGCTGGTGAATACCTACTGCAACAGCTGTCTCGAAGTCAGATCACAGGTTACTCACCTGTAACAGTAGTGCTAGGAATGGTATATGATGTTTATCCAAACTTTCTGGCAGTGTCCTTTCCCTTTAAGATGTGCCGGAAAGTCTTCAAGCTGGTTCCTCCCATCCACCTGGGTGGAAACTCCCTCAGCTCTGCCCCATGATGCCAGATCATGCCTGCTGGAAGCAAAATGTGTGCGCTAAAGCTGGGGAAGTCGGGTGGGTCCGTGTGGATGAATATAATATACCCCTGCTAGAACTACTGTTACAGGTGAGTAACCTGAGTTTCTTTGGACGTGGATATGATGTTCTATCCACACTTTCTGGCAGACTCCTAGCAATTCTCCGAGAGGAGGGAGGCAAGGCGCACACCCCTACTTAGGAAATAAGGATTGGAGAACTGAGGCCCCAAAACCAGCATCCCAGTGTGACTCTAGGTCAATGTGGTAATAGAAAATGAAGGTGTGTGCTCACCTCCAGGTAGCAGCCCTGCAGATTTCCTGGATAGGGACATCCTTGGAAGCAGCTGACACAGCAGTATGGCGGGTGGAATGAGCCCTTAGACCTCTGGGAGGATCCCTACCTGCCGACCTATAGAAGAGATCAATGCAGGATGTAATCCACCTGCCAATCATCTGCTTAGCGGTAGGTGTGCCAGGTGCGGCTTCAGAACAGGTGAAAAACAGCTGGAGAACCACTCCCGAACTCCAGCCATGTGCTCTTTGTAATACGCGAACACTTGCCTCAGGTCCAGAGTATGGAACCTGTGCTCAGCCTCCGAGGTGTGGAGCCTGTGCTCGGCCTCCTAGGTGTGATTGGTGAAGTACACTGGGAGATTATCACCTGGTTAAGGTAAAACTCCAATACAACCTTTGGGAGGAACTTCAGGATGGGGCACTGGAGAACCTTGTCCCTGTGGAAGACCAGGTAAGGAAACTCCATTGAAAGCGCCTGGAGCTCCACAATCCTTCTGGCTTACATGAAAGCCACCAAGAAGGTGGTCTTCCACAACAGGGCAACATCTCACACCTGTACATCAGTTCGAATGGCTTACCCATGAGCTTTACTAAAACCAGCAACAAGTCCCACAGTAGTGGTGATTCACAGACCGGAGGGGAAATGTGGTCAAGGCCCTTGAAGAAGCACCAGACCACCTTCTCCTGCACCACAGACTGCTGAGCGTGCACGCCTGGTAAGCACAGATGGCTACCAGGTGCACCTTAAGGGTCGTTGACCCAAGGCCCGACTCAGAAAAGGACCAAAGGTAATCAAGGATGCTAGCCACAGGACAAAGGGTCCAACCCCTTGCCCTGACACCAAATGAAGAATCTCTTCCATTTGAAGGTGTAGCACTTCCTGGTCGACTCCTTCTGAGATGCCAGCACAACAGTGAAGACATCTTAGAAGAAACCCAAGGCCTGGTACTCTAGCCGTGAAGGAACCAGGTTGTCAGGTGCAGGAATTGAATGTCTGGGTGGAGTACCTTCCCCTGATTGATGGAAAGCAGGTTCAAGCGTAGGGGAAGACACCGCGGGTGCCTGCTGCTTAGGCTGAGGAGATTGGGGTACCAGAACTGGCGTGGGCAGTCCGGAGCCACCAAGATCACCTGTGTCTTGTCCCTCCTGGCCTTGAGAAGCACCTTGTGGATCAAGGAAAGGCATAAAAAAGGCCCGGGGTCCAGGGCCTCAAGAAGGCATCCCCCTGCAGCATTCCCTCCTGAGGGAGGCAGGCACAAAACAGCCACAGCTTTGCGTTCTCCCTGGAGGCAAACAGGTCCACCTGAGGGGTGCCCCACTAGGAGAACAGACTGTGAACTGACTCAGGGTGGCTAGACCACTCATGAGACACCTCGCTCACTCGGCTGAGGGTGTCCGCCAGCTGACTGAAGGCTCCTGCCACATTGATGGCCAAGAGGTCTGCCTTCAGGCTGCGTATGAGGGTCTAGACACGGAGAGTTTCCTTGCACAAAGGCAGGGAGTGCATCTCGCCCTGTTTATTGAGGTAGTACATGGTTGTGGTGTTATTCGTCTGGACTTGCACCACTTGACCCCAAATGTGTGGAACAAATGCAGTCAACGCCAACTGAACTACTCAGAGCTCCAGCAGGTTGATGTGGCATTGCAACTCCTCGGGGTTCCAGAGCCGTGGACTCTGTGTTCCCCCATGTGGACACCCCAGCCCGTGAGACATATCGATTGTCAGGATGACCGTCAGCTCTGGGCAGACAAACGGGATCCCTTCCAGCAGATAACTGGGATCAGCCACCACTGGATGGCGTTCCACATCCACTGGGTCACCATGACTGGCTAGTTGAAGTGCCCCTTACGCTGAGAGCACTGTCTGGCCAGCTCCCACTGCAGGGAGCACATTCTCCAGCAGGACCAATGGACCATGCCAGTACAGGCTACCATGTAGCCCAGCAGGCACAGGAAGTACCGGATAGGGTGCAACTGCCCAACCCGAAATGATCAGGCAAAGGAGGAGAGAGCCTCTGCCCTGTCTGCCAGGAGCCACGCTCTGCAAGAGTCGAGCTCTACCCCGATGAAGTTGATCACCTGCAAGGGTACAAGTTCCAATTTGCCCTCGCTGACCAGGAGGCCAAGTCTGATGCAGGTCTGGAGGGCCAGATCCCTGGACCGCTCCACCTCCTGCTTGGAGGGACCTGCAATCAGCCAGTCATCCAGGTAGGGATAAACTCAGACCCCTCGGCACCTCAGTTAAGCAGCCACCACTGTGATGCACTTGGTGAAGACCCTGGGGGCCGAGGAGAGGCCCAAAGGGCAAGGCCTGGAACTTGTAGAGGGTTCCCTCGGCTCAAAAGCGGAGGAAACTTCCGTGAGATGGACAGATCAGGACATGAAAGAACACATCCTGAAGATCCAGGGAGCAAAACCACATGTTTTGCACTAGACATGATATGATCTGAGACAGAGTTACCATTGAGAAGATGTGCGATCTGAGGAACTTGTTCAAGCCATGCAGATCTAGAATGGGGTGCCAGCCCCCCTGTCCACTTTGGCACCAGGAAGTACCTAAAGACAAACCCTGGATGTTCCGAAGGATCGGCGACACAAACCACTACCTCCTTGTGGAGGAGCTGGGCTATGTCGTCTTTGAGAGGAGACAACACGTCTCCGGAAAAGAAGTCTTCCCATGGGGCACGGGCTTAGCAAGGAGGGTACTGCTCGAACTCTAGAGGCAGATCCTGACCCACCACTTCTAGAACACACCTGTCCATGGTGACAGCGGACCAAGTAGAAAGGAAGTAACAGAGCCGGCCCCCCACGGGAGGACCTAGGGGAGACGTGATGGGCATGAGGAAGGCACTCCTCATCTCGTCACTGGGAAGGCTTGGAGGAGGAAGGCCCGGCTGAGAGGCCACTGTAGCCTCTATCTCCTGGCTTATGGACAGCTGGGGCAACTGGCTTGGTCTGAGGTCACCTAGCCTGAGCCTGCTGGCCAGCTGGTTGCTGGGCTGGCTTGGCTGCAGGAATGGAGGTGGACCAAAAGGCCTTCTGTTTCCTGATACTGCTTGGAGCCCTTGGGGTCATTCTGGACAGATGTCACAGAGTCCAAAGTGGCACTGGACTTATTGATGCATGTGATATGACCCACGACCCTGGGCCCGAACAGATCAGTGCCCAGGAAAGGGATATCTGCCAGCTTGTGCTTAGTGTCCGCCATGAAGGTCAAGATCCTCAGCCAAGACCTCCGGTGCATGGCCACTGAGACCGCCACTGAGCGGACATAGGAGTCCCCAATGTCCATGGTAGTCTGGATCTGTTATTTGGCCACAGCCCGGCCCTAGTCTCGGACCTGTTTGACCATGGTCTGAAGATCCGCTGGCAGATGAGGAAGCACTCCATCTAAGGTGCCCAGCAGGGCATGGCAGAAGTGGGCCACGAAGAGGGTCGAGTTTGCTTGGTGGAGGCAAAGCAAGGAGGCAGCACAGACCCTCTTAGCTGCATGGTTCAACTTCTTGGACTCCTTATTTGGCGACTTGTCAACATCCCCGATGTTGCCAGAGTGCCGGAACACAGTCTCGTCCACCAATCCTTTGGCCGAGGGGTACTCTGAATCCCAAAAGGGATCAACCAGTGGGCACTGCATACCTGTAGGCCATCAAGGCAGAAAGTGCACGGCAGGAAGCGGGGTGCTGCCAGAGCTCAAGGGCAGGGCCAAGAATGGCTTCTGCCACTGGGAAAGCCTCCATCGGAGAATCTCCCCAGTCGATGATCTTGGTCAACAGGTAACAAACCCATTTCTGGATGGGCTCCATCTTCATACCCATCGACTCAGAAATCAAATGGAGGAGGTCCACGAGAGAGGATGGACCTTCGTCCATCAAGAGATCCCCTATGGACTCCACATCAACTGGACGGGAGTGCAAGGAGGAACCCTCGAACTCCGAAGCATCGTCAAAGAGCAGTCGACCGCCAGAGTCCCCACTGAGCCTATGTGGACGGTCAGGGGTGACGGTTACCGACAGCCAATGGGGAAGCCCCTTGGCTGGCTGAGACTCCTTAGTCGTAGCACCGACCATCAGCTGTTTAGGCAGCAGTTTCACCACGATCGGCAGAGAAGCCGGCCGAGTCAGGACCGTTTTAATCGGTTTCCGTCGGCAGAGTCAGCCTTGTGGGTGACAGCCACATGATGGCCAGAACTGTTGCCACATCAGATCCTCATAGCATCGACACAACTTGCGCTGAAGCCCCTCCTCACCCGAGGAGGATGAGGACAAAGAATAGCAGTGGCACCACTTCCCATGGTGCAGAGAGCGGGAGAGATGATAACAGCAGGACCAGCTTGACCCACAGGAAGAAAACCAACACCTCAACCTCCACCGCTGGGAGGACCGGTGGAGGAGCTCGGAGGGAGTCAGCAACTGCCAAGGCTCCTCCTGGTCAGGGTCAGGGACCAGAGGCAGCAAGTCAGTGGACTGATCCGTACCTCCAACAGTCTGTGTCGGGACCAGGGTCCTAGACAAGGAAGCAATGGCCTCTTCAGCTGACAACTGGTCGGTCGGGTCGAGAAAAATCTCGGCTGTGACTTCAACCAGCATCTCAGCCAGGACTTCAACCAGCATCTCAGCCGACAGGCCCAACAGGGTTACCATGGAGCTAGTGGCCAAGGCCAAGAATTTGAACAAAGTCAAATCCGGAGAAGCGCGAGAATCTGAGGCCCTCGACCGGTTAGCGCTCCCCATCCCATGATCGACAAGTCTTTTCTTTCTTAGACACTATTTTAGATTTAGATTTTTTGGTGGTTCCCTGACCGAAGGTTGGCAGACTGGCACAATTCTTTGAAGGAGCCTGTTAAAGTCGAGCCCAGCTGAAGCGGCATGAAGGCAGAAGCCAAGAAGGAATAGGCCACGACCTGGGCCGCCTCCTCTTCGAAGGCCGCAAACTGCTCGGCAGAACCTGCGGCCTCAGAGACCACTTAACAGGCATCTTTGGATTTGACTGGTGGGTTCTGTTGCACCAGGTGGTCCAGTTTCAGGTGAGCAAGACAGTCTTCCAGGGCGGTCGGATGAAACAAGAGTCAAAAGTCGCAGGTCTAGGAATCGTGGTCATGCCCCAGGCAGTAGACACACGTGGCGTGTGCGTCAGTCCTGGACATCTGCCCGCAACGGCACCAGTGGAACCCAGAAACAGACTTGCAGTCCATCGCGGTCACGATCAAAGATTGAGTTGAATACAGAACTCGTAAGATTTGGTTTGGAAGTAATTTCAAAGAATTTATGCGCTAGGACCTATTCAACATGGGAACGGTAAGGAGGGAACCTGCTTCTTCCAGCAGAAAGAAAGATCTGGCGTCACGGTGCGAAGTCAAGGGAGTTACCACCCAGGTAGGTGGGAGGAGCCAGCTTGAAGACTTTCCGGCACATCTTAAAGGGAAAGGACACTGCCAGAAAGTGTGGATAGAACATCATATCCCCATCCTTTGAACCACAGTTCAGGGAGTAGTATACGGTTCACATCCACACTCTGGCAGTTCCACTGGAAAGATAGGATTGGCCAGATGTCTTTAAGCTAAACTTCTCCCACCACCCGGGCAGATATATCCTCAAACTCTGCCCCATGACATCAAGTCTCACATGCTGGAAGCAGGATCAGGTGCCACTTGCAAGGGGAGGCTGAGTGGGTTGTGTAGATGTGAACCGCATACCACTCTTAAAACTATGGTTACAGGTGAGTAACCGATTTTTCTGGGGGTGTGGATATGGTTCACTTATCCACACTCTGGCAGACTCCTAGCAGTTCTCCAGGAAAAGAGGGCAAAGCACACTCCCCTACTTGGCAAACAGAGATTGGAGAACTGATGTCCCAAATGATGCATCCCGGAGTGACTCAAGGTAGACGTGGCAGGGGAAAATGAAGGTGTGTGCTGACTTCCAGTTAGCAGCCCTACAGATTTCCTGTATTGGTATATCTCTAAACGCAGCCACCGAGGCAGTGGTAGGTCTGGTGAAATGAGCCCTAATCCCTACGACAGGCTGCCGACCAGCCAACCTATAGTAGAGGTTGATGAAAGATGTGCTCCATCTTGCAAACATCCCCTTTTCCACTGGTCTGCCAGGTGTGGCTTCAGCATACATGACAAACAGATAGTGAGCTTGTCCCTGAATTCTAGCCATATGCTTTATGTGAGAGCATTCTCCGTAAATCTAAGGTATGCAGCTTGCAGTTGGCCTCTGAAGAAAGGTTTATAAAGTATATCGATAAGTTAATCACCTGGTTAAGGTGAAACTCCAACACAGCCTTCAGGAGAAACTTCGGGTTGGGCGAAGGACAACTTTGTGCCTGTGGAAGACAAGGTAGAGAGAGAGTCCACCAAGAGTGCCTGGAGCGCCCCAATCCTTCTGACAGACGTGATGGCCACCAGAAAAGCCATCTTCTATGACAGCTGTGATAACTCGCATCTGTGCATAGGCTCAAATGGTTTGCCCATAAGTATAGCCAGAACCAGCAGTAAGTGCCACAGTGGAGGTGGACCACACACTGGAGGAGACAAGTGGTCAAGGCCCTTGAAAAATCCCCCAATCACCCTCTCCTGGGCCACCGCTGGCATACAGGCCCATGTCTGGTAAGCAGAGATGGCTGCCAGGTGCACCTTAAGGTCATCGCTCGCAGTACCAGCTGAGAAAAGGAACAGAGGTAATCCAGGATGCTAGCCACTGGGTAGGCAAGGGGATCAAGCTCCTTGCCCTGGCACCAAATGGAAAACCTCTTCCATCTGAAGGCATAGCACCTGGAAGTCGACTCCTTCCTGGATGGCTCCACCATGTGGAGGACATTACTGGATGGACCCAAGACCTGAAACTATAGCTACTCAGGAACCAGGCTGTGAGGTGTAGGGACTGAAGACATGGGTGCAGGACCATCCCGCGAAGTCTGGTCAGACAGGCAACCGCCACAGAGGCCTGCTGCTGAAGCTGAGGAGATCCAGGTACCAGAACTGTCTTGGCTTGTCTAAAGCTACAGTGCTCGCTCACTATAACAAAAAAAATGAGCGCTTTATAACACATTCATTATACTGGCGTGTTTGTTATATTGAGGGATGCTGTTTTGAGATACGATCATGGCCAAAAACACGTCTACAAATACAATCACACTGTTCACTGCTACATACAGGACAAGTTATTTCTGTATTGCATTTTTTTTCAAAGCACAGTCCTTTGTCAAACCTTTGTCTTTGTGTTTAAAATAAAGCAACAAAAAAAAAAACTGACCTTTACTGTATTGTAAACAGACATCTTTGTCTGTGCCTCAGTCACTAGTGCTGATTGCCCCCAACTGCGTCCGACTCATCCAACAACATCACAGCACTTCAGTTGTCAGGTTTGTTTTTTTCTTTTTACATGCAGACTTCTGTCTTAGCTTTTTATTTAAACACAGACCTGAAGCAAGTCCCATCTATGTCCGCACCTCAGCCGCTAGAACCGACCGCTCACACGCTCACACTTAAGATCCGCCGACTGCCTCCAACTCAACCCTGCAACATTACAGCTCAGCAGTTTTAATTTAGCTTTAATTAATAAATTATGTTTTATGCACTTTACTGATTGCAGTGAGTGAAGTAGAATGATTCAGAGTACACGAGAAGAGTGACTGAGCATGAGCGGTTTGAAAGCTTCCTTCCCAGAGAGAGACAGAGGAAGTTGTGGCACGGTGAGACAGAGATTGGAGTCGGCAGAAATTAACAGCAGCAGCAGTAATAAACAGGAAATACAGTATTGTGTGTGGGGAACTGTGAAGATGGTGTAACTGTGAGACTGGGAGACACGTAGCTATCCCTGCTATACTGAAAATATTACACTTCAGTTGGGAGCTAAATGACCCATTCGTTATAACAAGCTTCAGTATAGCGAGGGAGCACTGTTTCAGGATCATCCGTGCCTTGTTCTTCCTGAACGGAACCAATACCCCGTGGATCAAGGGTAAGGGAGGAAAGGCATGCACGAAGCCTGGGGTCCAGGGCCTCGTGAAGGCATTCCCCATCAGTGTTCCAGACCGTAAGGTGCGGGCACAAAACGGCCTCAATTTGGCATTCTCCCAGGAGGCAAACAGATCCACTAAGGATGAGCCCCACAGGGGGAACAGGTGGTTCACACCACCTCCTGATCCAGACACCATTCATGTGAGGTTTCTCCCACCCGGCTGAAAGCATCAGCCAGCTGACTGCTCTCCCCCGCGACATGAATCATCAGATCAGTGCCCAGGCTGCACATGAAGCTCCAGATGTGGAGTGCCTCCCAACACGCAGGAAGAGAGGGTGTGCCGCCCTGTCTGTTCAGGTAAAACTTGGTTATGGTAATGGCCATCTGGACTTCAATGACCTGACCGCCGATCAGCAGAGCAAATTCCGTCCGGGCTAATCACACTGCCAGGAGCTCCAGCAGGTTTATGTGGTGAAGGGACTCCCTGGGAGACTAGAACTTGTGGGTCGTGAGGTTCCCCAGTTGCGTTCCCCAACCCACCAGAGACGTGTCCGTAGTCAGCGCAATGGTTGGCTCTAGGCAGACACAAGGGACTCCTTCCTCCAGATGGTCCGGGACCGGCCACCACTGGATGGCGTCCCACACTGGCTGAGTCACTGTGACCAGCTGGTCCAAGTGGCTAGGCACTGAGACCACTGACTGCCCAGCTCTCACTGAAAGGGGCGCATCTGCCAGCGAGCCTAACAGATCGCGCTGGTGTAGGATGCAATGTACCCCAGCAGCTGCACAAAATCCTGGGCAGAGTGCAAGAGCCCAACCTGAAATTATTGGGCAAAGGAGGTCAGCTCCTGTGCCCAGTCTGCCAGGAGGTGGGCCTTGGCCAGCAGGGAGTCTAGCTCTGCCCTAGTAAACTTGATCACCTATTTTGGTACCAGTTCGGACTTTTTCAGGTTGACCAAGAGGCTCAAGTCTTTGCAGGTCTAGACAGCCAGGGCTGTTAGTCGACCAGGTAGGGGTAAACTCTGACTCAGAGATGCCACAGATGGGCCACCACCACTGCATGCACTTGGTGAAGACCCTCGGAGCTGAAGAGAGGCTGAATGGCATGACCAGGAACTGGTACAGGGCCCCCTTCGCTTGGAACTAAAGGTACCACTGCTGGGAGCTGTGGACGGATATGTGGATGAACGCATTCTGGAGGTCCAGGAAGCATGTCCTGCTCCAGGGATGGTATAATCTGGCTCAGAGTGACCATCCGTATCTTGCACTCCTGTATATACTGGTTGAGATCATGAAGATCCAGAATGGGGCACTAGCTCCCTTCCGCTCAGGGACCAGAAAATACCTGGACACATACCCGACCAGCCAGGATGTCCAGAACACAGGCTATGCCTCCTTTCACAAGGAACTGAGCAATACCCTTCTGGAGGGCAGACGACGTATCCTGAGACACCCTAGACTCTCGAGGCATGTGAAGGCAGAAGGGCGAGAGAGCCTCGAAAACAAGAGACAGTCCTCTGCCAGAGATCACGTGATGAGCCTGGCGTGAGAGGACATCTTCTGTGCTGCTCCTGGGCCCAGTTTACACAAATGAGCTTTTAACTTTGTCAGGACCATTCTCACTCAAGTTTACTACCTCTCTCTAGTTGGCGAGGTGCACCCGAGGTGTTTTCTGCACGGATAAGTAGGGAGCAGAGCGTGTGTACCCGACGGGTGTTTGCCTGACACTGCGCTCTTGGCGGTGAGAACAGGCCGAACTGTAGCATCAAGATGGAGGTGGAAGCTCCGGAGCCCTTGGTGGCATGAACACCAGCAGTAAAGTGTCTGAAACCCCTATCACCTGTGCCAGATAAACAGGCAGGTCAGTCAGATGTGGAAGGGAGTGCTAACGACCACAGAGGATATCTTGGGAATCAAGCAAATGTTGCAGGGGCTGGTCGTGGATTTTGCTACTGTAAAACTGGCTCTGCATTCACTGGCTGAAAGGATGGGGGACGTGGAAGTCAGAGTCTCCTAACAGGAATGGAAAGTCTCTACCCTGGATCAAGAGTTGATCACAGTGCGCAAACAAGTTAGAAAGCTTGAAGAGCAGATGGAGGACCAGGATTCTAGAAGTAGGAGAAACAATCTTATACTAGCAGGGCTACCAGAGAGGGCTGAAGGGACCGACTGTGTTTCCTTTATGCAAGATCTCCTGCTTTAGCTGCTAGGCCCCATGCCGTTTGGTGAGGCCTATAATCTGGAAAGAGCCCATAGAGCTTTATGAGAGATGTCCCCACCAGGGGCAAGGCCTAGGGTCATCATAATGTGATTCCTGAATTATAAAGAAAAATCCCATGTGCTTTTTAACGCTAAGAAAAATAAAGCCTTGCATTAGAATGGTGCATCCCCCGGCTGTTCCAGGATCAAACGCCGTCAGTCAGGGAGAAGCAAAAAGAATATTCGGAGATAAAGAAAAAGCTCTACTTAGCCGCAATCAAGTTTTGACAGCAATATCCTGCGACTTTGATGGTTCGACTCCAGTCGGGCGAGAAGAAGTACCTCACTGCGGGTGATACCATGGAGGGGCTGCGTGTGGAGCTCCCAGGGTTATTTAAATCGACGTCTTGAGCTCCTGCTGGCAAGCTGTAAACCAGTATGATCTACACAGTTGGGACTTGGGCAATGGAAAGGAGATGCTTTATTTGTTTCTAGTTTTTCAGCTGTTCAGAGGGGAATGGACTACAATTGGGTGTCATGTTATAATGTTCTGCTTACCACTGTGGGATTTTGGAGGGATTCAAACCGTATCATTGGGGGTTGGCTACTATTATAAGATAGCGGGATTCGAAATGGGGCCTGGCGATGTTTGGGAGGACAGGGGGACTCTGCTCATGTAGGAGTGAAACATTTTTGCAGTCTATGGAGGGGGCACTGGTTCTCTGAGTATGGTGTTTTGGAGTCTGAGCTATGGAGGGGTAGCTAACTTGGGCTGCAGCATGGACGTAAGGTGAGGGCTGTGACGAGGGTATAGGATATGCTGGTGAGGAGGGGCATGAGTAAGGGGACAATGGAAGGGGTGTTCGCTCCTGCACTGTGGATACCGCGTAGGAGGAGACCAGGAGAGTGCTGGTGCTCAACTATATCCTGATGGAATCGGTTTCTTTGGTGGGTATATAAGAGCTCTGGTGGAATTGAGGGATCCTGCTTTCCGGAATAGGTTAGGATACGAGGGGGTGAGAGGGGTTGGTAGTGGCCAGGTTATTGAGGGCCGTCAAGGAGAAAGTCTGGAGTTCACTACCTTCCCTGCCAGTGGGATTCCCTTCTAAATCAGGATGGGGGGGGCATCACTCCTTCCTATTCACCCCTTTTCTATTACACAAGCTAGAGGTTAGTTTTTCTTTAATTTTTCTAAAGGGGGTTATCAGTAGAGCAGGTGAAGGGGAGTGTTATGGGGTCTTGAGAATTAAAAGGATGTTGGGTGTCAGGGGGAGCACTTCTGCTGCAGTAGTACTTGTTTAAGTGAGGGGTGGGGTCCTGAGAAAGGCTCAGTTTGAAGGGCGGGGGGGGGGCGCGCACAGAAAAGGGCTCGTCCATGCATCAAATGACTGACAGGAGGACGATCCAGGGATCAAGGGGCTGGGGGCGGGGTTTATAGGGGGTTGGAAAAAGAGACTTCACAGTGGTGCACGTGTAAGATGCAGACCTGGCAAGGGCAAAGTAGGTTCTATACCAAATATTCTTTCTTTTTTCTCAGTGTCATGTATTAAAATTATTTCATGGAATGTCAAAGGTCTCAGGGGTAGACAGAAAAGAATGGCAATTCTGAGGCATATTGGACAGATGGGGGCTCACATTGCTGCACTGTGGGGACCCATCTATTGACAGAGGAGCTGGGCTTCCTTAAGAGGCTGTGGGTGGGTCAGGTTTATGGTGTGGGTAAGGATAAGGCCTCAGGGGGTGTGGTGATCTTAATAGGGAAAACCTGTCCACATACTATAGTGCAGGTGACTATCGGATGAAAGTAGATGGATCTATCTCTCAGGCAATCTAGGGGGCAAAGAGCTCACAGTCACTTCTATTTATGGTCTCACCCCCTCTAATCCTGAGTTTTTCACTTCATTAGAGTTGAACATCTCTGTATTCTCTTCACACTCTCTTATTTTGGCAGGGGACTGGAATTTATGCTTTAACAATAGGGAGGACAGGATACCTCCGTCAGGAGGACCTTTGTCCAGAGCTCAGAAAGCTCTGAATAGATTTTTGGAGGTCACTGCTCTGGTGGATCCACTATGAACTCATTCTAAAGGGGGCAATAATATAACCTTTTATTCGGTGGCCCACAATACTCAATCTAGAATAAACTTTTTTTCTGGTTAACAGGGAGGCACTTTGTGAGGTTAAGGAGTTAGTAACCCGAAGTAGAGTTTTTTCTGATCATTCCCCAATTCAGTTGACTTGGGAGCCTATAGCTGCTCCCCCTAGACCATACAGATGGAGGCTGAAGGATGCACTTTTGACTGAATCTTCAGCCCAGGGTAAACTAGAGGACACCCTCTTGGAGATTATACAGAATCAATTGCCCACACTTCAGAACAAACAATTAGTATGGCCGACCTGTAAGGTGCTATATGCAGGCGAAGCCCATGGTTTTTCTGCATGGAGAAATAAAATAAGACGTGCTAAAGAGGAGTTTATCCTGGGGGCTACAGAGTCACCGGCTCCTCTGGAGGGATCCTCAGCAGATATAGATGTGGAGCTCCAAAGCCTGTGAAGGGAACTGTCAGATATCATGTATGGTAAAGTAGAATTTTGGTTGGAAAAGAGTCTAGCTAAATATTTATTGCAAGGAGATGTACCTGATCGCCTCCTTGCAGCCACAATTAAGGAAAGGGAAGTGGCTCGGACAGTTACGTCCATACAGTATGCAGGGAAACGTTTAACAGACCCTCAGCAAATGGCAGATGCGTTTGCCTTTTACTATAAGGACATATACCGGGCAGAACATCTTGCTGGGGAGATGGCAATTAGGTCCTTCTTGGAGGGAATACTCTTACCAGTTTTAGATGCCGCGCAGGTTGGGGAACTGGCGGATACCATAAGAGAATCTGAGATAATAAATGTGATCCATTCTCTGCCTTCTGGCAAAACTCCGGGGCCTGATGGGTTAACGGCTAAGTTTTATCAGACTCATCTTCCCACTATACTCCCCTTGCTTAAAGAATTTTTTAGCCAAGTCATGCAGGAGGGGGTGAGACACCCTCCCCTCTACCAGGCATATATCTCCCTGGTGCCAAAACCAGACAAGCCTTCAGAGTTACCTGGCAGTTACCGGCCTATAGCTCTGATGAATCAAGATATTAAGATTCTTATGAGGATTATAGCTGATAGAATATTGAATATTGTCCCAACCTTAATTAGCCACAAGCAGATGGGATTCATGCCTGGTAGGGGGGGCATAGGATGCTCTCAGGAAGCTCCACCACATACTTGGTCAGGCGTCAGATTCCCAACTTTCCCTAGCCTTGATATCTTTGGACGTTAAGAAGGCCTTTGATAGGGTCTCCCACCCATTTCTATTTGGCACAATGGAGAGGATGGGTTTCCCTGAGAGCCTTCTCAGAGGTATTAAAAATGTGTATATGGCCCCTACGGCTAGAGTGCTATGTAATGGGTATCTTTCACAGGAGCTCAGGTTGGAAAATGGGACCAGACAAGGGTGCCCCCTCTCCCCAATATTGTTTAATATTTATTTGGAACCACTGTTGCAGGAAATTAACAATGATGCCAACATCAAGGGGCCAGGGGTGTAGCCAGAAATTTCTGTTTTGTACACACAGGACTGGATTCAGAGAAGCCAAAGCAGGGCATGGCAATTTGCGTTGGGAAATATGGTGCAAGTCGCACATACGTCCTGCGTTGCATCCCCGCGGGATTCACAGAGGCAGCCTGTGACATGCGGCAGGCTCCCTGCGCCTAACAGCACCTATGAGTCTGAAACCCCCTTGCTACATGTCGTAAGGGGGTTTCTGGCAGCATTTGCACCCTATTCAAGTAGGGTGGCCATTATGTCCACAAATGGGATTCAGAGACAACCACCAGTGAACATCTGTCAAAGACCAGTTACGCCAACAAAAAGATGGTCTAACTGGTCTTTGCTGTTCACCAGAGGTTGACACTTTGCCCCAGACCCACAGCCCCTGTGGGTTACGGATCCCCCATGGGCTCCGGGTCCCAGGCATGGCACGCACCATGCCACGCTGAGTGTGTGGCAAACCCGCAATACCCAGACACCCCCCCACACACACACACACACACTGTGAGCCCCCCATCATCCCCTGTAACCCCGGGTAGTCTAGTGGCCCCCACCCACAGTAGCTGAGCCCCCACCTCCCAATACCCAGCCGGTGACTGGCACAGCCCTCCCTCACCACCAGGGCCTGTCGCCAATGCACCCGCTGGTGTGTGTGTGTGTGTTGGGGGTGGGGAAGCACTTGGCTACCAGGGCAGGTAGGGGTCCATGATCGGCGGGGGGTCCATGGCAAGGGGGCTTGGGGCTGGCACCCACACCACACGGGGTCTCGGAGGTGGACATGGTGGTGCCATGGCAGCCCTCGACCGGCTCAACTGCTGTCCTGTGACCTGCGGCATTCTGGGTGCTGTGCCCTATCTTGCGCAGCTATTGCAAGTCGCAGGAAGCAGACCTGCTGCACCCGTTCAGATTCTGAATCAGGTGCATGGGCCAGGTCACAGAGCAGGTCACCGCGCAAGCTGCCACTGCTGCAGCTTGCAGTGGACCTTTCTGAATCCAGCCCACTATCTCCAACAGCTACCCCCCCACATTAAAAAAATGTTCACATACTCTCCAAATGCTGCCCCCTTTTAAACAAATCAGATTGTTGTCAGATGGTTCCTCTAATCCCTAAAGAGGTTATACATATAGCTGTCTCCTAAACACCACAAGTTTAAACAGGGACACTCCTCAGTGGCCTACACTAACTTAAATACTACAGATTAGAATGAAAATGTTACTAGAAAGACATAAGGGGCCGGATTCAGAGAAGCCAAAGCAGGACGCAAGGCAACTTGCGTCGGAAAATATGGTGTAAGTCGCCACTTGCGTCCTGTGTTGCGTCCCTGCGTGATTCACAGAGGCAGCCTGCGACATGCGGCAGGCTGCCTGTGCCCAACAGCACCTATGCAACTGAAACCCCCTTGCGACATGGCATAAGGGGGTTTCTGACAGTATCTGCACCCTATTCAGGTAGGGTGGCACTACGTCCACAAATGGGATTCAGAGACAACCACTAGTGAACATCTGTCAAAGACCAGTTACGCCAACAAAAAGGTGGTCTAACTGGTCTTTGCTGCTCACCGGAGGTTGCCACTGTGCCCTAGCTTCACAGCCCCTGTGGGTTACGGATCCCCCCATGGGCTCCGGGTCCCAAGCATGGCACGCACCATGCCAGGCTAGGTGTGTGGCACACCTCCAATGCCCCCACCCCCACACACACATTGTGAGCCCCTCCATGTCCTGGGAATGATCCCCCAGAATTCCCGTAATTCCCTGGTAGTCTAGTGGCCCCCACCCCACAGTGTGAGCCTCCTCCACACACCCAAATACCCTGCCGGCAACTGGCACTGCCCTCCCTCATGACCAGGGCCTGTTGTCAACGCACCCACTGGGTGTGTGTGTGTGTATGGGGGGGTAGGGGACCACTGGGCCACCAGGGCAGGTAAGGGTCCATGAGCTGGGTTGGCCCTTGGCAAGGGGGCTTGGGGCTGGCGCCCACACCGTACGGGGCCTCGGAGGTGGGCATGGTGGTGCCATGGCGGCCCTCGACCAGCACAACTGCTGTCCTGTGACCTGCGGCATTCCGGGTGCTGCGCCCTACCTTGCGCAGCTACCACAAGTCACAAGA
The DNA here is from genome assembly GCA_016271365.2 of Neoceratodus forsteri. Taxonomy (NCBI): domain Eukaryota; kingdom Metazoa; phylum Chordata; order Ceratodontiformes; family Ceratodontidae; genus Neoceratodus; species Neoceratodus forsteri. Next base: position 311,937,973 of record CM028137.1, on the reverse strand, counting down.
CACAAATCACTGCACCCACTCCGATTCTGAATCGGGTGCACGGGCCAGGTTGCAGGGCAGGTCGCCGCAAACTGCCATTGCCGCAGCTTGCGGCAGACCGTTCTGAATCCAGCCCAGTGTTTGTGATAGGCACACAACAAAACTGCACACAAATGTGTGCAGTGAGTATGCCTGCCTACACCCTTGCAAGGGGCTCAAAATTGCAGGGTGGGACTTAAAATTTTCAGTCTTTGCTGATGATATTTTGCTGCATTTTCAAGACCCGGCCTCAAGTTTTAAGAGGACAGTTGAAATTATTGAGCAATTTTCCAAGGTCTTGAACTATAAGTTAAACTTGAGTAAGATGCAAATTCTCCCCTTGACACCACATGTCAATACTGCTGATTTTGAACCTAGTTACACTGGGTGTCAGATAGGCTTAAATATTTGGGTATATGGATCACAGCTAATATGGCAGACGGTGCGGCAACAAATATGGATAGGATCCTGACGGCAATTAAAGGGGACGTACTTAGATGGAATAAGCATCCTTTGAACTTTACAGCTAGACTGGGATTAATTAAAATGAACCTTTTACCTAGGTTACTATACCCAATATATTTAGCCCCTTATCACATTCCCAAAATCTGGTCTGTTAAAATTAGAAAACTGCTATTGGAATTTTTATGGAATTCCAGGCCTCCTAGGAGAAAGCACAGTGTCCTGTGCCTACCATTTAATAGGGGAGGGATTAAATTGCCTAATCTTCACCTATATTATGTGGCGGGACAATTGGGCCTTATGAGCCGGTGGGTTAGACATGTAGAGGGAGAGTCATATATTCCGATATGGCTCCAAATTGAGAGGCAAACATTTCAGGACCTAGGCCTCTCTCCAGAGGCGTTTCTCTTCACTGGTCCAGAGAATTACCTGAAACATGTATCCTTGGCTCCAACTGTTAAATCAGCTATGGCCTGGTGGTTATTCTTTACCCCTATTCAAAGAAGGGATCAAGGGAAGACTCAAGACCAGCCTTTGGCTGGGTAACCCTCATTTTTTAATTGGGGGTGGGATCCTTACTCCCCGTTGGGTAGCTCAGCTCCTGGGCCTCCAATTAAGGGATGTTGTGCAGGACAATAGGGTGGTTCTCCCGAGTAAGTGTGATACAATGCACTTTTTCAAAAGGTTACAGCTTAATAAAATGTTGGAAGGGATTTGGAGAAGATTAGAAAGTCCACAGGAACACTCTTTCACATGGGATAATGTCAAGGAAGTGGATCATACTTCTCATTCTTTATCCAAAGTTTATAAAGTGCTTCTGGACTATGTTAGCCCAAACTCTACCATTAAGATCCCTTATTGGGATAGAACACTGGCCCCTCAGACACCTGACTGGGACAATATATGGAGGACTCACAAGTATATATCTGTACCCAAGTATAGAATTATGCAACGTTTTATTATTTCTAATATGTACTTCACCCCTGTGAAACTATGTGATAGACACCTTGGACAGACAGACCTGTGTTTTAGATGTCGAGTGGGTTCTGGAGATATCCTACATGTGCTGTGGGAATGCAGTAAGATAGCACCCCTATGGGTTGAAATCAAACAGCAAATGGACCCTCTATTGGATTATTCAGAATTTATATTACCAGAAATATGCATTTTAGGTGATATGTCGCAGGTGCCGGGGATTACACCAAAATATAATTTATCTTTGATGGCTGCGATAGTTAAATCTGCTATATTGAAACACTAGAAAGATGATTATTTTTATACCTACAAGCACTGGGTGAGGGCCCTGATTTGCGCCTTGGGAAGAATAAAGAGGTATTTGTTTATAGAGGGAAGGAAAGGGTTATATAATAAAAGATGGTCGGCACTGGAGGTAATCTACTCTTTGAAGGTTTCTAATACCCAAACACAGGCCTGTCTGTCAGATTGTGATTAGCGAGACATTTTTCTTTATAAGAAATGTATACTGTAGCTTGATTTTGACTTTTGTTGTTTTAAATGGATGTATTTCACTAGTCACACTTGTCTTTGGGTTGCACTGATACTGGTAAAAAGGTAATAAAATAAGGGATTGGTCTGCTTAGGGACTAGGGTGGGTTGGACTCTCTCTCTTTCCAGGGGACCCAGCAGGGGGCTACCTTCTGGGAGGCAATGCTGTCCAGGCTGAGGCCCAGTCACTTTAACACTAGAGGGCTATAATACCTTGGTTTCAGGGAGTTTTCTTCTGAGAGTTAAGACTAGTTATTGACAGGGTTCTCTCTGACCAGACTGCTACAAGAATTGGTCATTACTACAGGGGTTAGCCCCACTAGCTGTGTATGTAAATAGTTGAGGCGGTACAGAGTTTTCACAATCAAGTTTTGGGATTGTGACTCCCGGCTATGTTCGGGATATCTGTTATGTATGTCTGAGAATACACAAAAATCCAATAAAGATCTATTTACATCCATCACCCACTTGTCCGTCGCGACAGTGGATCAGTGTGGCAAGAAGAGGAGTAGCCTGCCTTTGTTGGGAAGAGCAGTTGGGGACAGGACAGTACGAAGGATGGCACCCCCCAACCCATCACTGGGCAGGTTTTGTAGGGGCACTACTAAGCCCCCAATTGGCCTTGACCGTAGACTTCTTGACGCACCAGGTCTGGAGCTGCCCCTGCTGGGGCAGCTGCCAGGGAGTCTGTGACTGAAAGGACTAGTACTGAAAGTCCAATTTCTTCGGCTCCCTCCGGGACAAAGTCACAGAATCTAGGGTGGCAATGGGCTTCTCCATCCTTGTGAGATGTCCTTCCACCCCAGGGCCAAAGAGGTTGGTGCCCAGAAAGGGGACATCCACTAACCTCTGTTGGGTTTCCGCCGTGAAGGTGGACAATCACAGCCAGCCAGTGCCACCGCACGGGCACACAAGTTGCTCATGTCCAAGGCTGTCTGGAGCTGGTGTTTAGCCAATGATTAACCATGATCTTCAATGAGTTCCACCGCCACCTGTTGCTCTGGATGAAGGTGGGGGAGCAAGATGTTGAAAATACTCATCATGGAATATCCATAACAGCACAATGAATCTGCTGGAGACCCAACTTAGCTGCAGCATACACCTTTTTAGCAGCGTGGTCAACCATATGGGACTCCTTGTTAGGGGGGGTTGACCACGTTCCCCTGGTGTCCTGACTTACAGAACACAGAGTCCATAACCAGCCTTTCTGCTGAGAGATGGTCAGAGAACCCTGAAAGGGAGCCAGCAGAGACCACATACGTACGGACCATACAGGCCAAGGGTGCTAGGCAAGATGCTGCCAAAGCTCCAGGGTCGGTCCCAAGATGGCCTCAACCCCAGGGAAGGCAACCTCTGAGAATTTGTCCTGGTCCAAAATGTCCGTAAGAGGGTACCTGGTCCTTTTATGGGTGGGTTCCAAAGGGATGCCCTGAAATCTGCAATAAGGAGAAGCAATGCACCAAATGATACAGACCCCTGATCGGAGGAAGGCTTGTCGATCGTGCCCCAGTCGAGAGTGGAGCCCCAGAGAGGCTTTGAACTCTTGGTCTGAGTCATCCGATGACTACTCAAAGACAACTGTGGCCCGTATTTTGCCCCGGACCTCCCAAGATTTATCAGCCAGGTGATCCTCACCTAAAACTGGCCTGGCAAGCCAGAAGCTGATCGGCCGGCCTCCTTGGTCAGAGCACCGGCTGGCGGCTGTTGGGGTGTCAGCTCCACCAGGATTGGCAGAGAAGTGGGTGTTGGCAGCACCCGTAGGGCTTGGGATGGAGGGAAAACCATTGGCGGCTACCAGAGTACTACTGGTGCAAGGGGTAGAGGCTTACCCTGCCCTGTGATGGCCAGTTGCTGCCAGATGAACTCCTCGTAGCACCAGCACATTTTGAGGCGGTGCTTCTCCTTACCCAAAGATGAGGAGGATGAAGTGCCGAAGACGGTGACACCTTTTGGTCGAGCGTGACTGAGACAGCATGAACACCTTGACTGCGACCTCAACAGTCTACCATGAACAGGGTCATGCTGGTGCTTGCCGTAAATCACGTGTCACCCCACATTCAGTAGCATGGACATGGAAGACCCTACATCGGCTGGAGGCTTGTCACAACAGGATCAACTGGGGACACAGATCAAATCATGTCCTCCTGAGTGAGGACCGGGAGCACCGAGGTCTGAGAGACCGAATCCTTGGCCTTGATCAAAAATGGATCAACCTGGTTGAGAAAAGTCTCGGCTGGCTGGCCGACCAAAGTCAAGGTCGACTGATTCACTGGCAGAACTGATAAGTCCTCAACATGCCTGACTTGCCCCTCAGCTATGGAGCACTCGACCACTGCTGAGCTGTCAGGAGAGTCGAGAGACTGGGAGTACCGAGATCTCTCCCTGCCCCACGACTGGTGATGGTGGTCAGAAAACTTCTTCAACCAAGAGCCGTGGAGGGCAGGAATCCTCCCCCCATGACCTGGAGGGACTGGCACAAATCACAGAACTGACCTGTGAAGGCCCCTCTGACACTGGCCCCAGATGGGAACAGGGCCAAGACCAATGAGGTACCTGCTGCGGCTGCCGCCACATCCGCTTCAAAGGCCGTGAGCTGTGGCACAGACCCAGAAGCTGCCAAGGCCTTTTTGCCACCCTTAGAGCGAGCCTTTGGATCCCATTCCGAAGGCCAGCTCAGCACAAGCCGGAGCTTCCTGTCCTAAAGGGACTAAGGGAGCATGGATAGGCAAAGGCCCTACTCAGCCACATCATGTTGTCCGCCAAGGCAGTAAACGCACATGTCATGCAGATCGGCAACTGACATCTTCTGGTGGCACCAAATACAGAATTTATATCCTGGCTTCTTGCAATCCATTGTAAATGAGGAGACGGAGTTGAGGAAACTGATAGAAAAGCACTAAGAACTTAGAAAACTTCAAAATAATGGTTCACCAATGGCACAGAAAAAATCCTAGGGAGAGCATGAAGCAGGTAACCTGTTTTTCCAGCAGAAAGAAAGATCTGACATCACATGGCGGAGTCGGGAGAATATATCCACCTGGGTGGTAGGAGGAGCTTAGCTTAAAGACATCAAGCCAATCATCATCTTGCAGTGGAACTGCCAGAGTAAGGATACGTGAACCATATCCACATCTCTAGAAAAAGAGGTTACTTAATAAACTACAGTTAACTGCAACACCCTTCCCTGTCCCATGACTCCCTCTTTCCTTATCCATTACTTGGTCCTCTGCAGCAGAACTGCCACATTACTACAGTGATAGCTAACAGCTTTCCCCGACTTGCAGCTTATATGGAACATGCAGGGTTGTCATGTTCATTGATTCTGGGGGTAAGGGACAGCACTCCCTTAAATTTCCATCCAAGTAGTGCTTCCTGGTCAGAGGAAAGTTATGAATGTATCATTTAGTGTTCTGTCAAATTAATTTTATTACATCCCCCCAAATTATCTTGGCAGAATGCCCCTTGGAATCATATGTACCATTAGTACCCTCTGTAGCTGCTTGCAAAGAGGGGATGTATAATTCCTACAAAAAATTGCTGGGGAAACCTACCACCTTTGAAGTAAGACACAAAAACCTTTCAGGCGGTGACTAAGGCCAAGGGTATGTTTTATAATGGAATGCAGCTTTTTTTATACATACTACTGCATTACTTTATGCCTCTGGGACACACTCTGCACAGCACCAATCCTTCTTACCTGGCTTTCAAGAATGAAGTTAAAATTTTACTCCCAGAACTTGGCCCTTGTGCGTTCCCATGGATTTCTTCTGCTAAACACAAATGAGCTGACTCGATATACAGTACCCTTCAGGAGGGTCAACTATTAGGGGAGAAGGGTTTAGATTCCCTTTTGGGTACTCACACTAAGCCACGATTCTGCTTGAAAGTTAAGGGCCTCCCTTCTTCAGAAATGCATCATGTTCCACTTTTCAAAATAACAGCTGTCCAGAGTTTCCAGGATTATAATCAGAATTGATTACTCATGTAACTTTTGGTGAATTTGCTAAACATTCTGGGCTGTGCCAGCCTGGTAGCACAGTGGTGGTACTACGCTTCTCACACCAGCATTCAGAAAGGAGGGCTTATCATCGGAGGCATTATCTGTACCCTGTGGTGCATCTGTGGTCGAGTATACACTGGACAGACCACAAGAACCATGAAGGAAGGAATCCAGGAGCACTTCAGGGCTATTAGGAAATCAGACCTCTCTCACCCAGTAGCCAGGCATCTAAGTGAAGTCACTAATAGGAAATCTCACCAGATTCAGTGCATGGGAATCGATCATGTACCAAGAAGGCACCAAGGAGGTAACAAGGGGTTACTACTACACAAAAAGGAATCCATGTGGCTTTTCAGTCTCAAAACTTTAAACCTAGTGGTTTTAACGACCAAATGGAAAGGGAACCACTGAATTAATCAGCTTAAAACTGAAATATTATCATCATTAAAATTAAGTAGGGTATGAGAGCCTGTGAAAACTGCATTTAATAAACATTATAAATTGTAAATAAGCTGTGACATATGAGTTATAACAAATATATTAATATTTGTAGTAGTTTTTTACCGCACTGGAATTTGTAAGTAGCAGTGCTACATTAACTGCAGTTCCATGGTATAAGGTTACAAGATGTGAAGGAACGATGGGTTGCAAGTAATAACTATTAGTAGGATACAGATTTAAATGATTATTAATGAATTTCTCCTGCACAATTATACACCTTAGCTCAGGTTGTTTTCACCAATTCCCCCCCTTCACCATTTTTTTTCATATTAGAGAATTTTTTATTGTCTCTGCGAACAGGAATAGTAAAAGTGAGGGGACACACAATCTCTGTGAGTTGTTGTTCATGGATCCATCTGTGAACAGCCACCTATGCCTTAGCCAAATTCTCCTTTTGTTATAATGGAAGTAATCCTAAAACATAAAGCAATTTAAGAGCTATTTGGAAATTTGTGGAATGGGGGACTATGATTACTTTGTATCCATGGAAGTAATTAAAGATTAAGAGCTTGAAAAATCAAACAATCCACTTGCTAATGAAGCCATGTTATTCACCAATTTTTTACAGGTATAAAACACTTATCATAAACATGTTTTGGTATGTATTTAAACACTAAGGTGTAATTTGTAAGCTACACCCCTGACAAAGAGGTTTTGCACCTCAAAGCGCTGGGCTGGTCAGATGTTTGGTTTGGGACCCGACTACAATTTATGTTTATTCGAGGTATTGTATAATTGAATTGATGCATTTTGCACAAATAAAATACACATTTTTTACTCTCTGACATTGAGAGTGCTGGCTTTCATTACTCACTGCTACATGACTGCTGACAGGTGGAAACCAGTGTAGCACAGACAAGACCACCAGCAGGGAGGGGGTGCTGCAGGACACCTGGCACACATGCGTGTGAGTGCATCCTGTAGGCACCATGGGAAGAAAAACTGAGGTGGAGGAAAAAGCCAGGCAAACCTAGGCCAGCACCCCCCCAAGCTCCCGCATGACCAACACAGCTGGTCACCCACAACAATGTGGTCCTGGGTAAGTGGTGGATAATCTGTAGGTCCATGAGAATGTTGGTGACAGGGCTGGGGAGGGTGCAGGCTGGCAGATCTGGGATGTAAAAAAGCCTGGTAAAATAAAATTTTGACCTGCAATTTCATTTTCAACCCCACCCCCAGGTTAAAATCTACTGGAGCAATCAAACTGCACGTACAAATGTCCTCGGGCTGTGGCCCATTTATATAAAATCGGGCATGTACAGACACTGAGCAGAATATGTTACTGTTATTTATTTATTGGGAGGTTCAGAAAATACCTTTGAGTCAGAGACTCCTTTACAAAGGTTCCACGTCACAGAATTTACATACAGACACATACAGTTACATATCGCCCAGTCTGTATGAAAGCCCCCAAGGGGTGATTTTCAAAGGACAGTCAGCCTACTGAGGATGCCGCTGAAAGCTGTACAGACATCCGAGGAAGGGGCATCTTGCTCTCCACCAAATACAGAAAACAGGCTCAATGGTCCTATTACAAGCTGATCGCAAGTGACTATGAGGAGCAGCAGACTTGTTGTCATCCCCAAATCTGACAACTGGGATCACCACTGTTGTAACCCTCTTCCAGGCAGAGAGGGCATACAAGCGTTTCCTTTCCAGGTGATGCCAACATTGCTCCTTGGTCTGTCGTTAGGAGGAGGGCAGATGGTGGGAGCAGGGGTTAACATTAACGTTTTCCAGCATTGACCAGCAGGACAAGCTGACTCAGAATTACTCTAGTCCGCAGATGGTTGCATTAGCCAACAAATATAATGGAGATTTTTACACACTTATACGGTAAAAAATGCAAACCATGAAACATTCCATAACTGCACATTTATCCTGTTCCTACTTCACTCCTCTGCCGTACACCACAGCAATACAAGATGTGCTGTGCAGGCACACAGAGTATGCCACCTCCCTACTGTTCTGTGCCACAACCATCTCTCTGCCTCTTTTCACCACCCCCATGAAACACGTGGGCTTGTGGCTGCAGCCGCTGAAAATGCCCACCTAGCCTCTTTGGACTTCACCAGAGGGTTCCCTCTTCTCCGGTCTCCCCAGTTTGAAACGTGCGAGGCAGTCGTCCAGGATGCTGGGATGGAAGGCCAAACAGAAGCTGCAGGACGAGGTGTTATGGCCAACGCCGAGGCAGTAGACGCATGTGAGGTGGGGATCGGTGCGTGACATTTTTTGGCCACAAGGACGCCAGCGAAATCAAGGGGAAGATTTCTCCTCCATGGTAGATGATGCGAAAAGGCGATCACTAACTCGAACAATTTTTAATTTTGGTAAAACCAAAGTTTTGAAAGCCTGGGTCTACGAAATGCATGAGCACGAGGGAAGCAACCTGTATCTTCCAGTAGAAAGGAAGATCTGGCATCACGAGGCGGAGCTCAGGTATATACCACCCAGGTGGGTGGGAGGAGCCAGCTTGAAGACTTGCAGCAAGATTTAAAGTGGAAGGGGACATGCCAAAGAGTGTGGACGAACAACATATCCATGATCCTAGAATAGATCCTAGCGTTTAAACTCTTTCTGCATAACAAATGGAGCAGGGCCTTATTCAACCCTGTCACAGGCTGTGAGAGACTGGCTAGAAATGTGTTAGTAAAATCACTGACCTGGCCAGCCCGCTGGTGCAGCAGTAGCACTACCACTTGCAACGCCGTTGACCCGGGTTCGGGAACAGGCCCAGGGAGCCGTAAGGCCAGCCTGGAGGAGGAGGAGGCTTGAGAGTCCGAGACCACGCCGTCTCAAGGAGGAGGAGGTTAAGTTGATGCACTGACCTCCTGGCAAAAGCCGGAGGCACAACCTGCACCAGAGCCATTCCGAGGGGTTGGGCGTGATGGACATCGGCGAGTAGCGCTTGACGTCTGGGCGCACGTCACGCCCCCAAGAACAAGTGAAAAATCCAGCTCCTGAATGCCGGGAGATGGAGTGCCGATGCAGACCCCAACTCCCTCCTGTCTGTCCTGCTGGGTGCCTAACAACACATGAAGGATCTCGGGTACGGGCTCCCACTGCATCGCCTGGGGGATATACAGCCACAGCTCCATAGGGATCGCCCATAGGCTCCAGGTAAGGTGGGGAGCATAGGGTCTGACACCATAGGTGACTCCCAGTGGTGCGGGGCTTAGGGAGCACGGGAGGAGTATAAAGAGCACATAAAAAAAAAAATCAGTAATCTGACACAAAAATAACAAACTCCAGCTTTATGCACTAAAACTGAGAATGAATAAATGCTGCTGTCGTGCAGACATGAAGTTCTGACTTCTGACAAGCAAGTAACATTTTATTTATTTTATGTAGTTTTTGTTGACCAGGAAAAGAGGACTACGCATTTCTGCCTGTTTTCAGCCTTGCCCCATGGGAGAGGAGGTAGATACAAATGCAAATTGACATACAAGACCGGATTAAGCTGTTAGTGGTATTTTAGTGAATTGTGGGGGGGGTCTGGCCAGTGCACCAGGGAAATTCCCCCACTCAGCCCTACATTGTACTGTTTTGGGATAGATATATTAATTAGAATGTTGGAGGCTCATTCAAATATTGAAGGGATTTCCGTTTTTCCTTCCAGGCCTCCGATTAAAGTATTATTAGTGTATGCGGATGACGTAGTGTTAGTTTTAAATTCTGAGGTATCTTCAGAAGCTTTACTGGAAGTATTGGGGAAATTCTCAGACAATTCAGGGTCTAGAATTAATTTCATAAAGAGTAAGAGAGTATCGTTCGGGTCTTCAGTCATGCCAATGGGGAGAGCTATAATAGGTATACCGGTAGCTAATGACCCCATTCCCATCTTGGTTATAGACCAGGGGATATAGCAAGGTTGAACTGGGATGAGAAAATATCTCAAGCAAGTAAGATGGTGAATGGCTGGAAAGGGAAACAACTTTCAAAGAAGCGTAGAGTAGTTCTGATTAAGACATTGTTACTTCCTATGTTTCTTTATTTAAGTTATATTTCCCCCACCGCAAAAATGTTTTGTGGCCATATACAGCATTTTTTTCCAGGCATTTTGGGGGTTTCGGTTGAACCCAATCAAAAGGGAATTTACATATAGGTCAGTTGATAAGAGGGGTGTAGACATGGTACACCTAATAAGTTTCTTTTTTTTTTTTTACATATATTTTCTCATTCCGTTACGGCTGGGGAGGTGTTACCAATGGTTACTCCCCAATCCAGTCCAGCCACACAGCCCCTTGCTCCACCCAAACCCCAAGCTCTACCTTTTTCGGTACCTACAGAGCAATCTTTACCACGGTGGGCATACACCAGAGCCACCACCGCAGGATCCGGGGGGTGTCCCGATTCAAGGAACACCCAGGAAAGGAGTCAGGCGGCACCACACAGCCGGTCATCATACAGCCCGTTGAGGTATTTTTTTCCTTTTTCTACCCCTACGTGCGATCATGCAATGACGTCAACACGCCGAAAGTGGACGTCCATCGCGTGCATCCCCAACATGCTCCCAGCGTCGGTGGTACCTTCGGTCACCACTAGAGGCCACTACCACACCGGGATGCCCCCAGATCCCACCCCAGGGAGAGGAGAGCTGTCCTCCGGACGCTCAATCCTACTCCCTCCCCGCCGACCCCCAGCAGCCGGGCTCATTCCCGAACCCGGGTCACTGGCGCGACGCGAGGTGTGGCGTCCAGCACCTCAACCCTCAGCACCACCAGGCCGGCAATAGGTTTCTTTTTTAGTTTATTTTTTAGTTTATTCATGTCTTATAATTTTGGGTTGGTACTGAAACCTGGAAAGTTTGGAAAGAGATGGTGGAACAGTGGCTGTTGCCTTGTTTGGCTAGTTGGGAAAGTGGGAATATAAGGCAAATTCCAAAAGGTGGGGTCCCACAATATGGGGTGGACTGTGTGAAATCAGTGGTAAAATGGGGTATTTTTCCAATTCACCTTATGACTCTTGAAAGGAGAGATATATAAAAGCATTTTGCAGGCAGAGTGTCAGACAGAGCTTAGACTTCCAGATTGTTTACTTGAACAGACAGCCGGGGTATTGCAGCAGTTGGCAAACCCAAGGATATCCCCGTGGGCATGGGATTGTACCTGGTTAGCTGTACATGGCAGGTTAAGTGTGACAGCAAATAATAAGCATAAGCAGAATGATGATTGATACTGTCCCAGGGAGGGTTGTGGCAACAATTTAGAAACACAGCCGCATTTGTTTCTGACATATGACTACATTATCTCTTTTTGGGATTTAGTGGCTACAATATGGGAGGAGCCCTTATTTGCAAAATCAAGCTATCAGACTTTGATGTACGGTCCTGCTGATTCAGCCTTTTCGAAACATCACTTAGATACATTATATATTATTTTTGTTCTTTTAAGGTATTTTATATGGCAAGGTAGATGTATGTTGGTGCTACAACAAAGGGTGGTTACACATTTGGAATTAATGTACAATGTAAAGAAAGCTTTAGGTAGCACCATGCAATTGGATGGGTCTCGATTTTCAGCAGAAAAAGTGAAACATTTATGGGTAAACTGTGATACATGGATATTGTAGATACGTTAAATGTATTTCCTGTTTCTTTCTTTTTTTTTGGTTTTACAAAATAGTATTTTGAATTGAAAGTCAAATGTATTGATTGTGGAATATGATTGTAACGAACTCCAGTTTTTCAATTAAATTCCCCTACTCTTTTCGAGAAGTGCTATGGGATCTTTAGCGACCACCTGAGCAACCACCAGAACAGGCAGTCAGGACCTCGGCTTAACATCTCATCCGAAAAGACAGACTGTCATTGATGTGCACTCAACAATGGGGAAAAAAAGGAACTTAGGCAGTTGAGGGCTGGTGCTGAGGTAAGCCTTGTGCCACTGGTTCCCTCTCGCGGCACCGCGTATCTGCGCAGCTTGCTTCAGTGCCAGCCCTCCTGAAAAGTTCTGGTTCCTGTAGGATCCTAGTGCCTCTGGTTAAGACCCACTAGTGGGAATCAGTGGTGAAGACTGGTTTCTGAAAGATATGAATAGCATATGCCGCTACTCTTAGTTATGCATGAAAAAGTGCTGCTGTTTCTAAAATGCTTCACTACCTGAACAGCATACATTGTCATTCACTGTTATAATGTGTTCATGGACTATGCTTTTTCTAAGACAATGCCTGCCATACCTGAATAGCATATGCTGCAGAATCCTGAGCTCTGACATTGTCCGCATAGGCAAGGAATGCTCTGGTCAACTCCATCAGAAGATTATATGCAAAATTGGGATCCTCTACTCCACTCTATGGATGAAAAACAAACAGAGACAACAAACTAAATACCAGTATGGACAATTGTCACAACAGTAATGAACGGCTAGATCGCCACTTTTCAACCACTGGTCTAGTTGTGCGTTCAGGCTGGTATGACTTTAGAAGACAACATACCCTGTCACAGCCCACTCCGACACAGAAACACCCTTTGAGGACCAAACTATTTTGAGAACTAAGATAAATAAGAAACTTCATTTTTTTAAATTAAACATATTTTATTGAAATTATCACATACACTGGGTACAGACAGCTTGATAGCGATGTAACAATAAACCGCCACTACAATATACCATAAGTAAATGTGAGTAACACGTCTGTTTATATAAAGAGAAACAGTTTTAAAGAGTGCACTTAAACTGGTATCTGTACACCCCCACCCTACCCAACCCCACCCCACTGCCACTAGGTTATGAAACTAGGATGGTTTGAGATATCAGACACAGATTTCTCCATGACTGAACTTTGAGGGGATTACAAACTTTGGAGAATTATTTAATAATTTCTAGGGTTAACGTGAATCTATAGAAGATTAAATAATGGGTCCCAAACTTGTCTGTATTTATTCAATCTATTGGTGGTACCAGCAATGATGCGCTCTGCTTGTAGCGCACACATAATCTCCTTATACCATTCTATCTGACTGGGTGTAATCAAGTCCAACCAGTGCCCGAGTATAATTTTTTTAGCACAAGTTGAGATTAAAGCCATATGAGCTCTTTGAGTACACCCCGAAAGATTTGTGTAGTCCCCTAAAATACAAATCTCAAGAGTAAATTTGTCTGACAAGGTTAGTAATGGATCCAGGCGGGACTGGATAAGATTCCAAAACGGGGACATTTTTTCACAGAACCATAGCATATGAAGTAGATCTCAGGAGCCTTATGACATTTTGTACACTGACTAGAGGGTAGGGATCCCATTTGATGGAGTTTAACCGGAGTGTAGTACAGGTTGTGATTAATCTGGAATTGCATATACCTATATCTATCCCACTTAATATATCTATATAGGTGTTTGCAAATTCTTGGCCAAGGCCTGTGGAGACTAAATGTTGGTAGAGCCTGATCCCGCCAATAACATCTCTGGCCATCTAAACCTGAAATTGTAGCAAGCAAGAATTTCTATGTATATGATGTTAAGAGGGATGCTGGGACAGAACTAACAATACGGGGAGAGAGAGGATGAGAATGATTAGACCTTAACCCTGTACCAAAGTGTTTCAACAACATATGAGATATTTGCAAATATTTAAAGACATGAATAGAGGACCACTTAAATAGAGAGCAAGCATCTTAAAATGGCATCAATTTGTGGTTGTTGACTAGGTCATCCACACTCCCAACACCCATATCAGGCCAGAAAATACAGGTTACTCACCTGTAACAGAAGTTCTAGGAATGGTATATGTTGTTCATCCACACTGTCTGGCAGGTTCCTTGCCGCTTTAAATCTTGCCGGAAGGTCTTCAAGCTGGCTCCTCCCACCCACCTGGGTGGTAAAACTCTAGGCTCCACCCCATGATGCCAGATCTAGCCCGCTGGAAGCCAGGTTGTGCATCGAAGCTGGGGAGGTCGGGTGCATGTGGATGAACAACATATACCATTCCTAGAACTCCAGTTACAGGTGAGTAACCTGTATTTCTAGGGACATGGATATGTTGTTCATCCACACTGTCTGGCAGACTCCAAGCAGTTCTCTGGGAGGAGGGAGGCAAGGCGCACACCCCCTACTTGGGAAATAAAGACTGGAGAACCGAGGCCCCAAAACCAGCATCCCGGCGTGACTCAAGGTTGATGTGGTAGTGGGTGATGAAGGTGTGTGCTGACTTCCAGGTAGCAGCCCTGCAGATTTCCTGGAAAGGGACATCCCTGGAAGCAGCCACCGATGCAGCAGTATGGTGGGCAGAATGAGCTCTTATCCCTCTGGGAGGCTCCATGCCCGCCAACCTACAGCAGAGATCTATGCAGAAGGTGACCCACCTCCCTATCGTCCGCTTGGCTGCAGGTCTGCCAGGTGAGGCTTCAGCGTGGATGACAAACAGCTGGGCGAACCTCTCCCAGACTTCAGCCATCCGCTCCTTGTAATAGAGAGCTCTTCTAGGGTCAAGTATGGAGCCTATATTAGGCCTCCGAGGTGTGATTGGGTAGAACACCGGCAGAGTCAACACCTGGTTAAGGTGAAACTCTGCCAACACCTACGGAAGGAATTTCGGGTGGGGGCGCAGGACAACCTTGTCCCTGTGGAAGACCAGATAACAAGACTCGATGGAAAGCACCTGGAGCTCTCCCATCCTTCTGGCTGACGTGATAGCCACCAAGAAGGCGGTCTTCCATGACAGGTGAGAGATGTCACACCTGTGCATTTGTTCGAATGGCCTGCCCATGAGCTTAGCCAATACCAGCAGTAGATCCCACGGAGGTGGAGGTTCTTGCACTGGAGGGGATATGTGATCAAGGCCTTTGAAAAAGCACCCGACCACCTTCTCCTGCACCACCGACTGCTTCTCGCCTGCGCCTGGTAAGCAGAGATGGCTGCCAGGTGCACCTTAAGGGTCGTCGACCGAAGCCCTTGCAGAGAAAGGGACCACAAGTAGTCCAGAATGCTTGCCAATGAACAGGAGGAAGGGTCCAGACCCTTGCCCTGACACTAAATGGAGAATCTCTTCCATTTGAAGGCGTAGCATTTTCTGGTCGACTCCTTACGGGATGCCTCACTTGTGAAGACCTGTCGGCGGAAAGACCCAAGGCCTGGAACTCTAGCTGCTCAGGAACGAGGACGTCAGGTGCAGGGATTGAAGGTCCGGATGGAATACCTTCCCCTGATTGACTGAGATCAGGTCCGGGCGGGCTGGAAGCCGCCTCAGGAGCCTGGAGCTGAGACTGAGGAGATTTGGATATCGGAACTGGCGGGGCCAGTCTGGGGCTACCAGAATCACCTGCGCCTTGTCTCTCCTCGCCTTGAGAAGCACCTTGTGGATCAAAGGAAATGGTGGAAAGGCGTAGAAGAGGCCCAGGGTCCACGGCCTCAAGAAGGCATCCCCCTGCAGCGAGCCCTGCTGATGGGGGCGGGCATGAAACAGTCTCAGCTTCACATTCTCCCTGGAGGCAAACAGGTCCGCCTGAGGCGTGCCCCAATGGGAGAAGAGATCTTGTACTACCTCCGGCAGGAGAGACTACTCGTGAGACACAGCCCTATCTGGCTTAGGGCATCGGCCAGGGTGTTGGAGGCTCCTGCCACATGATTGGCGAGCAGATCAGCCTCCAGGCTGCGCACGAGTGACCAAATGCGGAGAGCTTCCTTGCACAGAGGCATGGAGCGAGTCCCGCCCTGGCGGTTTAGGCAGTACATGGTCGTGGTATTGTCCGTCTGGACCTGAACCACTTGACCCCGTAGAAATGGAGCGAAGGCGGTGAGGGCTAGACGAACCGCTCGAAGCTCCAGCAGGTTGATATGGCATCGGGACTCCCGAGGGGACCAGAGGCCATGCGCTCTGTGCTCCCCCACATAGGCACCCCAACCCATCAGAGAGGCATTGGTCGATAGAAAGACAGTCAGCTCGGGGCGGACAAACGGGATTCCCTCCTGCAGATGTGCTTGAACGGTCCACCAGTGGAGAGCATTCCACATCCCCATGGTCACTATCACTAGCTGATCCAGTGGATCGAAGTGCTGTGACCATTGGCTGGCCAGCCCCCACTGAATGGGACGCATGTACCAGCGGGCCCAACGGACCACACTGGTGCAGGCCGCCATGAGGCCCAGGAGGCGCAGGACGTCCCGGGCAGGGCGTGATTGCCCAACCTGAAATGACTGGGCAAAGGAGGAAAGAACCCCGGCCCTGTCCACCGGGAGCCGTGCTCTGGCTCGTAGAGAGTCGAGCTCTGCCCCGATGAATTGTATCACCTGCTTTGGCACGAGTTCCAACTTGGCCTTCTTGATGAGGAGGACAACCTGAGAGCAAACCTGGAGGGCCAGATCTCTGGACCGCTCCACCTCCGCTCTGGAGGGGGCTGCAATTAGCCAGTCGTCCAGGTAGGGGTACACCCAGACACTTCGGCGCCGCAGGAATGCTGTCACCACTGCCATGCATTTGGTGAACACCCTGGGAGCTAGGGAAAGGCCGAAGGGCATGGCCCGGAACTCGTAAAGGGATCCCTCCGCTCTGAAGCGGAGGAACTCTGTGGACGGACGGATTGGGATGTGAAAGAAAGCACCTGAAGGTCCAGAGAACAGAACCACATGCCTCATTCCAAGGATGGGATTATCTGAGCCAGAGTGCTATCCTGAAGGTCCGAGACCTTAGGAACCTGTTCAGGTCGTGCAGGTCGAGAATGGGCGCCAGCCCCGTCCATTTGGGACCAGGAAGTACCTGGACACAAACCCGGGTCTGGAGGAGGATCCGCCACCTTCCTGATCACCTCTTTTTCGGGAGCAGGCGATATCGACAGGCGGCCAACAGAGGCTGCGGACCCGTAGCCCCCCGAAGGGCGACGGCTCGGAAGGGTGGGGCCTGCTCGAACTCCAGGGGCAGGCCCTTTCCTACCACCTCAAACACCCAATGGTCCGTGGTGATAGCGGACCAGGTGGAAAGGAAGTGGCAGAGCCATCCCCCCAGGGGAACCCAGGGGGGAGTGATGAGGCTGGGGGCGACACCCCTCAACCCGTCACTGGGCAGGCTTAGAGGAGGGACCGGCCGAGGGACCTCCTGGGCCTTTACCTCCCTGCTTCCTGTTGGAGGAAGTCATGGGTTTGGGATGCAAAGCGCGAGCCTGCTGGCCCTGGTGCTGTTGGGCCGGACGTGCCGCAGGTGCAGAAGGACGAAAGGACTTGTGCTGCTGCTGTCGGCAGCTTTTGTCCTTCTGGGTGGAGGTGACCGAGTCCAGAGTGGCATTGGACTTTTCGATCCGCTGGAGGTGACCTTCCACTCTAGGGCCGAAGAGGTCGGTCCCCAAGAAGGGGACATCCGCCAATTTGTGCTGGGTATCCGCCGTGAAGGTGGATATCTTCAGCCATGCTCTCGGCGCATGGCCACCGTGGCCGCAACCGATCTGGCACAGGAGTCTCCAATGTCCAGAGCCGCTTGGAGTTGCTGTTTCACCACCGCCCTTCCTGATCCCGCACCTGCTTGACCGTGGTCCGCAGGTCGGCTGGGAGATGAGAGATCACCTCATCCAGGGAGCCCATGAGGGCCTGGGAGAAGTGTGCCATCAGCACAGCCGAGCTGGCCTGGCGGAGGCCTAGGGAGGATGCAGCGTACACCTTGCGCCCGGCATAGTCCAGCTTTTTGGACTCCTTGTCGGGGCTTATCCACATCCCTAGCGTTCCTGGAACGCCAGAAAACGCTATTGATGACTAACCCTCCGCAGAGGGGTGCTCCAAAAAACCAGACAAAGAGCCGGTAGGGACCGCATACTTCCTGGCCATCCTGGAAGAAGGCACATTACAGGAAGCAGGTCGCTGCCAGAGCTCCAAGGCTGGGCCAACAATGGCTTCAGCCACGGAAGAGCCTCGTGGAGAATCCCTGGTCCAGTATCTCCGTCGGGGATGCTTAGCCCATGGATCTCAGACTCGAGCTGCATCCCGTGGACTCGAGATGAGCCAAAAGCAAACCCATGAAGGATGATGGGCTTTCGTCCATCGACTGGCCCCCAGAGGACTCCAGGTCAATGGGCCTGGAGAACAGGGAGGAGTCATCGTCGGACTCTGAGGGGTCCGCGAAGAGCTGCCTGGGGCCTGAGCCACCCTCCACCTGTCGAGGACAGTCGGGAGTGAGGGTGACCGACAACCTATGGGGCAGGCCCTGATCCGACTGAGAGTCCTTGGTTGGCGCCCCCGATTTTGGTGGTGAAGGCGGAGGTTCTACCACAATCGGTAGGGCAGCTGGTTTCGGCCGAACAACCAGCCCAGGCTTGGGCACCTCGGCTACAGCGAGGGGTTGTTTCGGCCGCTCGGGTGACAGCCACTTGATGGCCGGGGAAGACGACGGCATCGGCTTGTTCCCGGACAGAAGTAACTGCTGCCACATCAGGTCCTCGTAGCGTCGACGCAACTTGCGCCGAAGCCTCTCCTCTTCGAGGAGGAAGATGAGGACAAGTGGCGGCGCCGCTTACTTCAGAGCCGAGACCGAGACCGCCGATGTCGGCGGGATCGGCTGGACCAAGACGATGTCCGAGACCGAGACAGAGATCCTCGGCGTTTCCGAGTATGGGTCTGGGATGGGACGGGGGACACCCGCTCTTCCCTCGGTTCGGAAGCCTTAACCAGGGACTGCGGCACCGGGGGCGCAGGCAAGTCCTTGGTCTCCACCGGGGGAACTGGTGAAGAAGGGTTGTCGGCTTCACCAGTCGACAGCCCGTCTGACGGGTCGAGAAAAATCTCGACCATGTCGACGAGTGTCTCGGCCGGCTGACCTGATGGGGACACCGTGAAGCCAGTGGCCTTAGCTGCAATCTTGACCGAAGCAGAGTGTCAACTGTCCGGGGAAGGGGACCTCTCCCGCTCCCACGAACGCCAGCGATGGGAATTACCCTTTGAGTCCTTCTTTTTGGACTGAGAGGAATGTCGATGCCTCTCCCTTTGTGAAAGGATTGGCAAAGCTCCTGAAAGAAGCTGAATCAGAGGTACCCAGTGAGCGGGATAAATGCTGTGACCGAGGAAGAGGATGATGTGGCCTGTGCCGCCTCCTCCTCAAGGCGATCATCTGCTCGAGTTGCTCAGCGAGCCAGTCGCCTTGATAACACCCAACGGAGCTCCCTCGACTTAACGGCGGTGTAGCGCTTCTCGGGCGTAAGCTGTAACGGGCAGCGCGGTCTTCCAGGATGTTGGCCGAAAATGAACGGCATAACTTGCAGGTCTACGGGTCATGTTCTAGGCCGAGGCAGTCAACGCACGTGGAGTGCGGGTCCGTCATGGACATCTTCTGCCCACAAGGGCACCGCCGAAATCCGGGAGTCGATTTGTCCATCGCAGCCGCGAGGGAGAAACTTGACCGAAGTCTTGAAAATTTTAAAATAAGTTTTGGCCGAACTGAAGAATTAGGATCCAGTCTACACGCAGAGCGGTAAGGAAAATCTGTCGTCATGGGGCGGAGCCGAGAGTTTTACCACCCGGGTGGGTGGGAGGAGCCAGCTTGAAGACCTTCCAGCAAGATTTAAAGTGGCAAGGAACCTGCCAGACAGTCTGGATGAACAATATATCCATGTCCCTAGAAAGTTAGGTTTAAGAACTTTACCTGAAATTAAAAAGTTAGAATTATGGAAGAGAGGTTGTGCTATATCCCTGTATCCATCCGTCTTGAGGAAAGTGTTAAGCTGATGTTGAATCTGAAGCATAGAGCCTAGTGGTGATTCTTTCAGTTTTTTGGGAAGGTTCTTTTTGATTATAAAAGGGAGGGCCTTATAATTCACTTCCTGTGCAGAACATAAGGCTTGTTCAATTTTAAGCCAGATGGGACAATAAGGAGAATCTGAGGTATTGTTTGTGGGAAGTAACCAGAATCTAACTCTTGCATTTGGTATTTAACTGATGGAAATAGTATTTAACTGCTGGAAAGTTTTAAGATGTTATGATTATCTGTTTTTAAGATGTCTGTTGATTATGTTGTGGTGAAAGTTTATGATTATGTGGTTTAACTTTGTTAGGTGCCTTGGTTTTGAAAGGCACCATAAAAATAAAGTTTATCATTATTCATTATTATTATTATTATTATTATTATGTTAGACGTATAGCCAGATAGTATATATAAAAATTAGGTGCTTGTAAGCCACCATCTATTTTTTGACGAATAAGTTTTATATAGCTTTGTCTTGGTTTTTTCCCAATCCATAAAAAGGAGCTAATGATATTGTATACTTGTGAGAACCATGATAATGGAAGAGCCCAATTATACATTTGTAGAGGGTATAAGATACGAGGTAGAATGTTGATCTTTTTTTGCGTAATCTGTTTTATCCCCTCACTCCCTGCTCGGATGCCCGCCACTCCTTCGGGCTCTCCTAGGGTCCTTCCTGCTTCTGCCATCCCCTCTCGTGTCCCGACTCCCCCGCGGGTCCCACATAGCAGCCCTCCTGCAGTATCCCGGCGTTTCCTTCACCGGGCGGGTCCCCCTCCTCTGAGGGGGAATGCACCAGTGGAGGCGGAACACTAGCACTTACTTTGTTAGGCTGCAGGATGCTGCTGGGCACCCGCGAGGAACGGCTCCCCGGGGATGCAGAGTCCAGAGGCTGTCATCCGGCGAACTGCCAGCCATTTTCCCTTGTTCTGTAGGGGGCAGTGTAGTGATGTCACGGCATACGCCGATGTCCGCTCCTCCCCCAGTTAGCATTTGGGCCATGCGTCCTACGCTACTTCCAGCCTCCGCTAGCAGCCAGCAGGCACCAGACCAGTCCCCTCCCTCCCGGAGAAGGAGAGGCTGTCCATGGGATGCTCAATCCTTCTCCCAAACCTGACCCTCCAGCGGCCGGGCTGGATTCGAACCCAGGTCACTGGCGCCCGCAGGAAATCCAACCGCTTCGCCGGTGGACCGGCAGAATGTTCATCTTAGCGTTACTCATATGACCCCACAGAGATTAGGGTAGACGGGACCAGCGCTTGGTGTGCTATTTTACAGTAGTTATGATGGAATCAAGATTTAGTTTTTTCATACTCTTGGGGGAAGGATAAAGATTAATGCCTAGGTATTTTAATTTGTCAGTATGCCACTGTAGGCCGATAAGTTCTACCTCTGTTCTCAGAGTATACTAGTTGAGGGGAAAAAATTCTATTTTACCTAAGTTTAACTTGTAGTCTGAGATGGAACCAAATTGAGAAATTATTTGAAATGCTGCCGGAAGAGACTGTGCATGAGATAAAATATGCAGTAGAATATCTTCTGCATAAGAGGAGACTTTATATTCTGTGCCGCCTATTGCGATACCACTAATAAGCAGAGAGGTATTTAGCTTTCTAATAAGAGGTTCTAGGAAAAGACTGAATAGATAGGGCGAGAGGGGGTAGCCCTATCGCATTCCCTGATGTAGGGCGACAGGTGTAGAGAGCACACCATTACACTGGACATGTGCAGAGGGGGAAGAGTAGAGGATTTTGACCCATTTCACAAATTCTTGGGGAATACGATGTCTGCGGAGTTACGTGAAAAGATATTCTCAGGATACCCTGTCAAAAGCCTTTTCTGCGTCTAAAGAAACTAAAGCTGCAGATGTGGGGGAATCCCTAGACACAGAAAAGAGGCTAGTTTCCTAAGCTGATCAGATGAGAGACGACCCTTAACAAACCCGACTTGTTCTTCACTAATTAATAGATCCCAGATACGATTTAATCTAGAGGTCAATATTTTGGTTAGGATTTTTAGGTCTACATTAATTAAGGAGATGGGTCTATAATTAGGAATAAGTAGGGGGTCTTTGCCAGGTTTGGGAAGAATGACTAGGGTGGCCAGTGTTAGAAAGGTGTCCGAAATACCTTCCTTAAAGAGGAAATTAGAAACTTCTGATATGTAGTAGTTAGTGGGGCTCGGATACTATCCGAATATTTTCGACAGTGCCAGAAAGTACCCAAAAACTAGTGTTGCCACCCTACAATGACTCTGCTTTGGTCATACCCCTTCTATGGATCCAAGGAATCTGATGGTTGGATCCATGGATCCCAGCAGCGAATCTGGCTACCCAACCAGTGGATCCGATGGATGTGACCTGGGATGTCTGGATCTGACTTTGCATGTCTAAATATCCAACTCTGAATCCTACACCTGAGTTGCGTTTGATATTTGCCGGATCCTAGGTCAGATACCAGCACTATCTAATGGAGACTTGTTGGATCACTAAAGCACTGTCTGAGCACCTCTAGTAGTAGTATTAATTTAGTTAGTTATTGTTGACCGGGTAAGTGCACTAGACAAATTCTTGCCTATTTTCAGGCACGACCTGGGGAAGAGAGGGATACAGATGAATGTCAACTGACCTTGAACCAGATTAATTAGTAGTAAGTAGTAGCAGTAGTAAGTAGCAAAATAGATTACTGTAAAACCAATAACAGGATACTCCAATTGAGTAGAAACTCCATTACAATGGGGTCCAAACCATTCATTCACACTGTTACATAAAATATTGATAACTATATGACTATTAAAATACTTCATTGTATATTCATAATTACAATAGTTTTATAGACTAGCAATTTTGTGATAACTTTAAATACATTTCGATCATGAGATAACTCACTGTTGCTGTGAAATATTACACGATAAGCACTGAAATTAATGTGCAATTCTCAGGTGTCCTAAGCATATCATGCTGATGTACAACCTTTTGGCAGGGAGGCATTGCTAACATGCCGTGCTTTTTACTGGGTTCCAGGGAACTACACCTTTTAAGGGATATTTGTTTTTCCTGAAGTACTGAAACAAAGTAAATGCTGGTATTTTCAGAGTAATATTCTGATTAAAAGTATATCACGTGCAATGATCTGTATAGTATAAAAAATCAATAAAAAGTGCACAACAAAAAAACTACATTACAAAACCGCACTAAAAGGCTGAACTGGCCAATTATATAAATCGATGTGCTGTCGAATTGGAATCAGATGGTATGAAAATGATTGTACTAAAATTCTTTTTTTTTTATGCTCCCACCCCACAGCCTGGCTGATCACTCATTCAGGCCCCACATGGACCTTCTTGCCCCACTGCTCCCCACCCCACCGCCCCACATCGCAGCCAGCCCAGGAAACCTCAATGTATCCCTGCATCGGGTGGGTCCCTTACCTTCGTAAGGAATGAGCCTTTCAAACATGCCAATGATCCTAGCTGCTGCTGAGGCAGCAGATGGAGGTCCAGGAGCTCGGTGGGGAGAATCCGGGAGACCACCATCCGATCAGCCAGGGTGCCATTTTCCGTGTTTTCTCCCTCAGGAGAGTGACGGGCAGGATGCAAGGCGACGCCAGTTTCTGTCACGCTCCTTCCATAGTGGGACTCGGCGTCCTGTTGTACTCCTAGCCTCTGCCAGAGGTCAGTAGGCTGGTCCTCAGCCCCAGAGGCGAGAGCAGTTGGCAGACACCCAGCCTTCTCTCCCCAGTCGGCTCTCCGATGCCTGAGTCCATTCCCAAACCTGGGTCGCCGGTGTCACAGCAGTAAATCTTTCTGATGCGCCGACGGGCGGCCGTACTAAAATTATGATTGAAAAGGCACAAAATAAGCCGTCCCAGTGGCGCAGATGGTTCGAGGCATCCATGCTTTCCCTGTTACCACACCGGCGACCCAGGTTCAGGAACGGACTCGGGTCACTCTGGGGCATGGCCAGGAGAGGAAGGGTTTAGGCAAGTGCAAGTCCCATAGAAAGGGGAAGGACCAGCGTTCAGAGTGCTAGGGGTGTCTCAGTGGAAGCAGAACATGCACAACATGCTCACTGCACATCCACTGAGCCCACGGTGAGAAAATAAGAGGAAAAAATGGAGGACGGGTTATATGAAGCCCTGCCCATCACAACAGTGGCTCGCCCGATCTCTCTAGTCCGGGGACAATCTGGATGTGTATCCCAGGTGGGGAGGACAGCATTCCTTCCTTCCCACCTGCGCGGAGGGGTTGCTAGGGATTAAGACCTTTGCACCAAAGGGGAGATGTGGAAGTGCTAAAATGGAAATTACATACCTACCATAATTCTTGATCTTCTTGGACTAAGTCTCCACCACTCATTCACACTAATGGGAGTACGCCTGATGCGCTAGGACATTTTGGGAGCAAACTTTTTCAGGAGGGCCGGTGCCTGAGATGGAGCTGTGAGGAAGTGGCACCGCGAGCCCAGCGTGTGTGGTAATGACTATCTCAGCGTGGACCCTCCAACCGCCTCAGTACCTTTTTTCCCCCCGAGGAGGTGCAGCGTAAATAACCTAGAAAGGACTAACCTAAAAATCGGACATAAGCTAGTTCGAATGACCTGTGTAAGAAGGATCAACAATAAAGTCTTCACAGCTCAGCCACTGAGGGAGTGAAAACCATAAACAGAGAAGTGAGCTCGGAGGATGTTGGGTGGGCGTGTGAATGAGTGGTGGAGACTTTGTCCAAGAAGATCAAAAATTACGGTAGGTCCGTAATTTCCATATCTTCCCAAGCATAAAGTCTCCACCACTCATTTACACTAATGGGAGAGTACCAAGTTAAATAATTCCCCGAGATGGGCGGTTGGAAGAAAGAGCTCACGTTAGCAGGACAGAAGTCCGTTAACAAGCAGTCCTGCCAAATGATAGATGTAGTCTGGTATGGACATCTAATCGTAGCTTAACAAAAGTATGCACGGAGCTCCAGGTAGTCACATTGCAAATATCTGCAATAGGGCACGTTACGGATTTCCACCAGGGATGCCGCGACTGCTTTGGTAGAGTGAGCGTACACTCTGCCTTTCAGCTTGACCTGTGCCATAGAATAGCAGTGGCAAAGGCATGCCACCAGCCACACTGAAATGCATCTGATAGCAACAGGTTTACCCAGTCGGGTCTCGCTGAAGGAAACAAACAGTTGTTGAGCCTTGCAAATTTCTTTCGTTCTATCTAGACAGAACTGCAACACTCTCTTAACATCCAGTGAATGAAGGGCACACTCCCCTTCATTCTGGAAGTTCACAAAGTAAGTAGGAAGAACTAAAGGTTGGTTTAGATGGAATTCTGAGACAACCTTAGGGAGAAACATAGGATGAGTCCTAAGAACTACTTTGTCCTTGTGAAATACAGTGTACAGGTGGTCAGTGACCAGAGCGTGTATTTCAGAAACTCTACAGGCCGAAGTAATGGCCACCAGGAAGACCATTTTCCAAGAGAGGAACTTCAACTCGCAAGTAGCTAGAGGCTCGAAAGGTTTACGAGTGAGCACGTATAGCACAAGGTTAATGTCCCAGGCTGCAAATGGACATCTAATAGGAGGTCTTGTATGCAGAATAACCCTAAGAAACCTCTTAACTATAGGCAACTGAGCCAGCGACATGGAAAGTACCGGCTCATGATATGCCGAAATGGCACAAAGATGAACTTTGACTGTGGAGTTCTGCAGACCTGTGTTTGAGAGGTCTAAGAGATACTCCAAGACTTTATTCGGTGGGCAGGAAAAAGGGTTCCAAGAGGATTTTGCACACAGATAGAGAAATGCTTCCATTTAGTTGTGTGTAGGTTTTTCTAGTGGCCAGCTTACGCACAGCCAAAAGAATATCTGAAACTCTACAAGAAACACTGAACCTATTCCGCTCTATCTCTTCAGGAGCCAAGGGTGAAGGTGAAAAGACCTCAGGTTGGGATGGACCACATGACCCTGGGTCAGAAGGGGAAACGTTGGGGTCCGATAGCCTGTTGAGTAGCGGGAACCGTATCTGCAGAGGCCAGAAGGGGACAATGAGAATCATTCTGCCTCCCTGAGACTCCAATTTGAGCAGTACCTCTGAATTAGAGGAAGAGGAGGAAAAGCGTATAGAAAACGTTTTGTCCACTGCAGCCTGAACACAACCTGAAAGAAAATGCCAGGTCCTGAATTTCTGGAGCACAAGAGAGGCAGTTTTGCGCTAAGTGGGGACGCAAAAAGGTCCAGGTCTGGAGTTCTCCAATCTCTGAAGATTGACTGAACGACGGTGAAGTCGAGAGACCACGCTTGAGGATCCGCCTCCTTTCTGCTGAGACGGTCTGCCAGGTCGTTTTGTACTCCAGGCAGGTAAATCGCCTGAATCAGAGCCTTGTGTTCCAGACACCATTCCCACACTCTCATTGCTTCCCTGCACAACGGGCAAGGGTGTGCACCGCCCTGTTTGTTGATGTAGTACATCACTGCCTTGTTGTCCGTTTGGAGGAGAATGTTCTTGTGACAGAGTATGTTCTCCAAAGATTTGACTGCATAGAGGTCGTCGCTCATTTCCAGGACATTTATGTGAAGTTGAGACTCGTCCTGAGTCCACGTACCCTGGGTGTGGAGATACCAGCAGTGAGCTCCCCAACCCATCAGAGACGTGTCTGTGGTAATGGAGATCTTATGATCCAGAGGGGCGAAGGGATATCATTCCAGAAGGTTCTCCTCCTGAGACCACCAGGTGAGCGACCTCTTCAGAGGTTCCGACACCGTGATGAGAAAAGACTGAGGGTGAGTGGTTGGGGACCACTGAGCACTGAGCATCCACTGAGAGGTTCTCATGTGAAGAGGAGCCAAGGGTACAGTGAACACCGAGGAAGCCATGAGGCCCGGCATCCGCTGTATCGAGACAGCCTGAACCGAGCAGTGTTCTCTGATGTATCGGGCCATCTGTAAGATATCGCTCCTTCTGTCCTCTGGAAGAAAAGCCTTCACACAGGAGGTGTCCAGAAGAGTTCCTATGAAGAGGAGCTTCTGGGAGGGCTACAACTGCAATTTGTTGAGGTTCAGCAGGACTCCCATGGACGTGAGGAAGTCTGAGGCCATGGCCACGGCCTCCAGAGTCTCTTGCCTGGAGGGACTTGTTAGGAGCCAGTCGTCCAGATATGGGAACACCTGTATTCCGATTTTCCTGAGGTGCACCGTGAGAACTGCACAACACTGCACAAACTCGAGGTACCAAAGATAGCCCAAAGGGCAGGACTCTGAACCGATAGTGTTGACCCAATGCCACGAACCTTAGGTATTTGTGGTGCTTTGGGTGTATGAGAATGTGTTGGCAGGCATCCTGCATGTCCAGGGAGGCTAGCCAATCATGTCGGTGAATCAAAAGTAGCAGGGTACCGAGTGATATCATCTTGAACTTCTCCTTGTGAAGGAACTTGTTTAACTTTCTGAGACCCAGAATGGGGCGCATGCCGCCATTTTTCTTTGAGACCAGAAAGTAATGTGAGTAGAAACCTGTGTTTCGTTGATCCAGTGGAACTACTTCTACTGCCCTGTTGTTCAGAAGCCCTTGTACCTCGGAAGCAAGAAGGTCTGATTGTACCGACGACAGTCTGGGCTGTCGTTTGGGAGGATGATCCGGAAGGGGTTCCGAAAGATTGAGAGAGTACTCTACGCAGATTATCCTGAGGACCCATTTGTCTGATTTTATAGATTTCCACTGGTTGTAGAACTGAGTCAGATGTTCTCCACTGCTGAGGAGGAGTCCCCCTCGGACAACTGAGGTGGGGCCTGGGCTGGAAACTCAGAAGATGGCACTGGGCGCTTTTGGGGCTTGTGCCTTCTGCTGCGCTTTCTTTTGCGGCTGAGGGTTCTGGTTTCTGTTAAAATCTCCTCTGCTTTTGCCCTGAAAGGACTGTCGGTTGTGAAACTGGCACTTGTTTCCACCCCCTCAGGAGGGGAAGGGCGTAGGTCTGGCTGTCTTAATGGCAGACCTAGTCTTCTGTGTGGCCTCTAGTGCTTGCTCCACCTGAGGTCCGAACAGATACATACCATCATAAGGTAAGGCCATGACTTGCTGCTAGGCGTCATTCATGAAGCCCGAAGTACGCAACCAAGAGTGGTGCAGATGCCAGCAGCCGCCACCCAGGAAGTGGTATCGAAGGCGTCCACTGCGACTTAACCTGTTGGTTATTGGACTCGATAACCCTAGTTATGGTTTGAAGTAGCTCTGAGTTGACCTCCAATTCGGGCAGAGCTTCTACCACTGCTCTGAGCGAATGCCAAAGGACATACTCATATTGAGAAAAATAGCCCTGGTAGCTGGCAATGCACATGCCCAGGGTTGAAGCAGCAAAGACTCTCTTACCTAAGGTGTCTATCTTGCAAGATTATTTCTTTATAGGCCGAGCTGTCAATTCCTGAGGTAGGACAGCCTTATCATTCTCTGCCAGGACCACAATGGCATCAGCAAAGGCTTGTGAGGCCAAAACAGGGCGATCCTTGGATAGGGCATATTTCTCATCTATGGACTTGGCCATGGAAGAAATAAGAGCCGGATTCTTCCACACCATCTGTGAAAGGGTGTCGAAAGAGGGCTGTACTGGAGGGGTTAAATCCATAAGGATTTCCGGGACATGAAGATAATGGAGACACAAAAGCTTCCCAGGATGGATTTCTGTGGTCTGGAGAGAAAGAGTAGAATTTAAATTCTTGAGCAGAGACTTACAGGAAAGGTCCTCAACAACAGGCTCTGCAGGAGGATTGATCCTTGCCCCCAGGGCAGTGTCAGCATCAAAATCATCACCCAAGCGAAGATCTGGATCAGGCTCAAAATCATCTCCTGACAGTCCAGAGGGGACTGTATAGACAGGAAAGGAGTGAAAATCAGGAGGAAGAAGAAAAGAGGTAAGAAACTGAGTCGAAAACCCTGAAGACTAGACGGCGCCATCGAGGAAAACAGCACCAAGAACAAAGGAGGATCCGTAAAAAGAAACAGAGTTGCACTCGGCACCAACAAAGGGCGTGGCACCTACAGGGCCCACGGCAGAGAGAGCTGACAGCACCGATCGAGCCTCTGGTGCCACAGAAGTCGGCACAGCGGATGACGGCAATGTCACAGGAGTCTGAGAACTGTGATTGGAAGGAAAAATGGCAGGAGATAAGAGGCATCGGTGTAGACCCCTGTGCCGCAGCCGAATGATGGGGATAGACACCCGAGCACGAAGTCGACAGCACTGTAGAAGGCGGCGCGTGACTAGAAAGGCCCAACTGCCCCACCCACCCTTCCGAAACCAAACATCCCGAAGGCCCCGGTGTTGGACTGGCTGGTTCGGGCAACCGGACCAACCTCCGAGCCCACTGCTCCATAACAGCAGCCCAATGGTAAAACTGCTCACCGGAAGCTCCTCCAATAGGCAGTGAGGAGCTCCGGTGTCGAGGAGGTCGGCTACCAGAGACAGAAACAGGCGACACCGACAGAGGTGGAGACCGAAGCCTGGCCCTAATAACCAACCGTCTACACGCATACGTATCAGAGGGCAACCTCGAGTGATGCCGTTTGTTCTTCGACCTATGTGTCGAAGAAGAACTCGAGGCCAAACGGTGCCGAGAATCGCACTGTTTCTGTTTTGGGGGGGACCACCCATCTCCCTGAGCACTGGACTGTCCGTTGTTAGATCCCCGCCCCCCCCCCGGGGAGGGCAGCAGACCGGACCCGGCCTGGCTGACTGAACAGCTTTCATATGAAGTCTCCCTAACATTACCTGACTCACCCTTGGTCGACTCCGTCAATGGAGGGCTGAAGACTTCTCTTGTACAAGTTAGAAGTAATAAATATAATCGATACTGATCGAGACAATATACAAAACAATAAACTGAACTAAGCTGCTAGTCCCGGCAGGCGAATGTCATTATCACTGAAGCTACTTGACAGCGGGAAAAAAGGAACT
The DNA here is from genome assembly GCA_016271365.2 of Neoceratodus forsteri. Classification (NCBI taxonomy): domain Eukaryota; kingdom Metazoa; phylum Chordata; order Ceratodontiformes; family Ceratodontidae; genus Neoceratodus; species Neoceratodus forsteri. The sequence goes on along the minus strand of CM028137.1, from coordinate 311,907,897 downwards.
GAGGTGGCTGGTGGGTCGATGCCGAGATAGTTATTACCGCATGCGCCGGGCTCACGGTGCCGCTTCCTTGCAGCTCCATCTCAGGCGCTGGCCCTCCTGAAAAAGTTTGCTCCCAATGGGTCCTAGCGCCTCCAGCGTACTCTCATTAGTGTGAATGGGTGGTGGAGACTTTATGTCAAAGGAAGATCAGCCAACCAATTCTGCCAGGAGGAGGATAAAAAAAAACTATATGGGGGGGGCACAAAAGAACAGGTTACTCACCTGTAACAGTAGTTAGAGGGGTGGTATATGTTGTTTATCCACACTGCTTTGCATTGTCCCCTTCCACTTTAAATCTGCCAGAAGTCTTCAAGCTGGCTCCTCCGACCCACACGGGTGGTATATATCTCATCTCCCCCAACGCCATGACACCACACATCATAGCCTCTGGAAGCAAGCAGCAAAGGCCCACGGCCAGGAGGTTGAGTGGTCCGTATGGATGAACAACATATACCACTCCTAGAACTGCTGTTACAGGTGAGCAACCTATTCTTCTGGGAGTGTGGATATTTTGTTCATCCACACTGTTTGGCAGACTCCAAGCAGTTCTCCGGGAGGAGGGAGGCAAGGCGCACAACTCCTACTTAGGGAACAGAGATTGGAGAACTGAGGCCCCAAAACCAGCATCCCGGCGTGACTCAAGGTCGATGTGGTAGAGGGTGACGAAGGTGTTTGCTGACTTCCAGGTAGCAGCCCGACAGATTTCCTGGATAGGGATGTCCCTGGAAGCAGCCACCGATGCAGCAGTATGGCAGGTAGAATGAGCTCTTATCCCTCTGGGAGGCTCCTTGCCCGCCAACTCATAACACAGACCTATGCATGATGTGATCCATCTTGCAATAGTCCGTTTGGCTGCAGGTCTGCCAGAAGCAGCTTCAGCATAGGTGACAAACAGTTGGCGAACCTCTCCCCAAATTTCCGCCGTCTTCTCCTTGTAATAGGAGAGAGCACATCTAAGGTCCAGGGTATGGAGTCTGTACTCAGCGTCCGAGGTGTAATTAGGGTAATATAACATCAGAGTCAACACCTGGTTAAGGTGAAACTCTGACACCGCCTTCGGAAGGAATTTCGGGTTGGGGCGCAGGACAACCTTGTCCCTGTGAAAGACCAGATAAGGGGAGTCCACCGAAAGCGCCTGGAGCGCCCCTGTCCTTCTGGCTGACGTGATAGCCACCAGGAAGGCCGTCTTTCACGACAAGTGTGACAGTTCACACTGTGCATGGGTTCGAATGGCTTGCCCATGAGCTTTGCCAAAATCAGCAGCAGATCCCATGGAGGTGGAAATTCACGCACCGGAGGGGATATGTGATTCAGGCCTTTGGAAAAGCGCCTGACCACTGTCTCCTGCGCCAATGTCGGCTCACCGGCCCGAGCCTGGTAAGCAGAAATAGCTGCCAGGTGCACCCTAAGGGTTGAAGATCACAGACCCCCTTTGGACAGAGACCAAAGGTAGTCGAGAATGTTAGCCATGGAACAGGATAAGAGGTCCAGACTCTTACTCTGACACCAAATGAAAAACCTTTTCCATTTGAAGGCATAACATTTCCTGATCGATTCCTTATGAGATGCCTCCACCACAGTGTAGACATCCTTGGAAAGACCCAGAGCCTGGAACTCTAGCCGCTCAGGTACCAGGCTGTGAGATGCAGGGATTGAAGGTCCAGATGGAATACCTTCCCCTGGTTCAATGATATCAGGTCCAGGCATGTACAAAGCCACTCTGGGGGCCTGCAGCTGAGGCTGAAGAGACCTGGGTACCAGAACTGGCGCGGCCAATCTGGGGCTACCAGGATCACCTTCACCTTGTCCCTCCTCACCTTGAGTAACACCTTGTGGATCAAGGGAAATGGAGGGAAGGCATAGAGGAGGCCTGGGGTCCACGGCCTCGAGAAGGCATCCCCCTGCAGCGAGCCCTGCTGAGTGGGGCAGGCATGGTACAGACTCAGCTTAGTGTTCTCCTTGGAGGCAAACAGGTCCACCAACGGTTTGACCCAACGGGAGAACAAAATGTAAGCTACCTCTGGATGGAGAGACCACTCGTGGGATGTCTGGCCTATGCAGCTGAGAGCATCCGCCAGTTGGTTCGAGACTCCTGCCACATGGATGGCAAGGAGATCCGCCTCCAACCGGCTGACGAGGGTCCAGATCCAGAGCGCCTCTTTGCATAGCAGATGGGAGTGCGTGCCATCCTGTTTGTTGAGGTAATACATGGTCGTGGTATTGTCCATCTGGACTTGAACCACTTGACCACGGAGCTGAAGAGCGAAAGCTGACAGTGCCAGCCTGACTGCTCTGAGCTCCAACAGGTTGATGTGGCAACGGGACTCCTCGGGGGTCCAGAACCCGAGGGCTCTGTGGTCCCCCATGTGGGCTCCCCAGCCCGTGAGAGAGGCATCGGTCGTAAGGATGACCGTCGGCTCGGGCGGACAAACAGAATCCCTTCCTGCAGACGACTTGGGACGGTCCACCATTGGAGAGTGTCCCACATCTTCTTGGTGACAGTGACCAGCTGATCGAAAAGGCCCTGACGCTGAGTCCACTGAGCGGCCAGCTCCAACTGGAGGGGACGCATGTGCAACCTGGCCCAATGGACCACTGAGGTGCATGCCCCCATGTAACCCAGAAGGTGCAGGAAGTCCCGGGCAGGGCGCAAGTGCCCAATCAGAAATGATTGGGCAAAGGAGGAAAGAACCTCCGCCCTGTCCGCCGGAAGCCGGGCTCTGGTTTGACGAGAGTCGAGCTCTGCCCTGATAAAGCCCATCACCTGAGAGGGCACGAGTTCCAACTTGGCCTCGTTGATAAGGAGGCCAAATCTGGAACAGGTTCGGAGGGCCAGGTCCCTGGACCTCTCCACCTCCTGCAGGGAGGAACCCGCCAGGAACCAATCATCGAGGTAGGGGTATATGCAAACCCCTTGACGCCTCAGATGGGCTGCCACCACTGCAATGCATTTGGAGAAGACCTGTGGGGCCGATGACAGGCCGAACGGCATGACTCGGAACTTGTACAGGGTCCCTTCGACCCTGAAGCGGAGGAACCGCTGGTGGGAAGGACGGATTGGGACATGAAAGAACGCGTCCTGTAGATCCAGTGAACAGAACCACATGTTTCGCTCCAGAGGTGGTATGATCTGGGTCAGAGTTACCATCCGGAAGGTGCGAGACTTGAGATATTGATTCAGGTCGTGGAGATCTAGGATGGGGCACCAACCCCCTATCCGCTTGGGCACCAGGAAGTACCTGGACACGAAGCCTGGGTCCGAAGGAGGATCCAGCACTGGAGCTACTGCCTCCTTGCGGAGGAGCTGAGCAGTGTCGTCCCGAAGGGCTGACTGAGCGCCAACTGAGATCCTTTCCTCCCGTGGGGCTCAGGCTTGGCAGAGAGGGTACTGCTCGAATTCTGGGGGCAGTACCTGACCGACCACTTCCAGGACCCACCTGTCCGAAGTGATATCGGACCAGGCGTAAAGAAAAGTGGCGGATCCGGCACCTCATGGGAGGACCCAGAACTGGCGTGACGGGAGTAGGGTTGACCACCCCCGACCCGTCACTGCGCAGGCTCAGAGGAGGAGGAGGCTCCTGGACCGGCACCTTGGCCTCCTTTGCGGGGCTGTTGGGGACCCTGCTTGGGCCTAGGCGCCAAGCCTGAGCCTGCTGTTGCAGCTGATGCTGCTGACCTCCCTGACAGGAGGGCTGCCTAACCGCAGGGGAAGAATGCCAAAAAGGCTTCTTCTTGCGCTTCTGCTGGTTCTTGCCCGAAGCACCTTTTGCAGAGGTAGCATCCAAGGTGGCATTGGACTGCTCTGGAGGTGACCTGCCACTCTGAGAACGAAGAGGTCGGTGCCAAGGAAGGGCACGTCAGCTAATTTATGCTGAGTATCCGCAGGAAAAGAGGATATCCTCAGCCATGCCCTGCGGCGAGTGGCCACTGCAGCTGCTAAGGAGCGGGCAGAGGAATCTCCAATGTCCAGGGCTGTCTGGAGCTGCTGTTTTGCAACAGCACGGCCCTGGTCACGGACCTGCTTAACCGTGGTCTGCATGTCCGCTGGGAGATAAGGGAGGACTTCGTCTAATGACCCCAAGAGGGCATGAGAGAAGTGTGCCATGATAACAGCCGAGCTGGCCTGACGAAGGCCCAAGGATGAGGCTGCATATACCTTCCGGGCAGAATGGTCCATGTTTTTGGACTCCTTGTCCGGAGGGCGGTCAGTATCCACTGAGCTACCAGGACGCTGAAACACTGACGCAGTCACAAGGCTCTCGGCTGAGGGATGCTCAGTGAAACCCACCAGGGACCCCATGGGTACAGTGTACTTGCAAGCCATGCGGGCAGACGGAGCTGGGTAGGAGGCAGGGTGCTGCCATAGCTCAAGGGCTGGGCCAACAATGGCTTCAGCCACTGGGAAGGCCTCCATCGGGGTATCCCCCCTCTTAAGGATATCCGTAAGAGGATATTCCACCTTCTTTTGGATAGGCTGCAATGGCATACCTGTGGATTCAGATATCAGTCGAAGGATGCCTTGGAAGGAAGAAGGACCTTCCTCCAGGCCTGTCACTGACAACTCATCATCAGGGTGTGAGTGAAGGCCAGTAGTATTCGAGTCAGAGGAGTCAGGATACAGGGGTGTCCCGTCTACATCCCCTTCAATGCGCCTAGGGCGATCAGGGACTACAGTGATGGACAGACAACGGGGCAAGCCCGTATCTGCTCGATCCTCCTTCAAGGGAGCCCCTCCTTGAGGCTGTTTAGGTGGTGGTTCCACCAGAATTGGTGGGGAGACCGGAACTGGCCGAGCAGGAATGTGTGCCAGTCCTGCCGGAGGGAGAACCAGAGTCCTCGGTACCGGAGGAGTCGGTGTCGGACGAAGAGGCTGGGGCCAAGTAATGGCCCGTGTAGCCGGAGTTGCTGGCTTCTGACCGGTCAGAATGAGCTGCTGCCACATAAGGTCCTCATAACGTTGACGGAGCTTCCGTGTAAGTCTCTCCTCGTCCGAGAAGGACGAGGAGTGGCGGCAGCACCTCCTCCAGGAGTGTTTGTGACCCTTTTTCGGCTTTTCGACCGACGGGGTCCTACTCCTCGATCGAGACCGACGGGATCGACTCTGTCGATCGGGAGAGACTGGATTCGGTGAAAACCGAGGATCCAGCTCCTGTCCCTCGATCGGGATGTCTGCGGGACAGGTCTCCTCGTCAGGGAAGGAAAGGATGGGAGTCTTTTCCAAAGAGTCGTCGAGCGCGGTCGGCGACAACGGCTCAATCGGGTCGAGAGAGATCTCAGCAGGTTCAACCATATCCTCGGCCTCAGTACCTGGCCTGACGGAAGGTCCGAGAAGCCGGCGGCTGAGGAAGCGATCGCGACCGAGGCTGAGACCGCCTGGTCCTGTGAATCGGACTGCTCTCGGTCCTGGGAACGTCTTCTTCGGCCAAAAGAAGAAGATTTGGGGTCTTTGTCCCTTTTCTTGGGGCAGGAGGAGTGCGAGCCTAAGATCGCTTCACCCTTGGTAGGGAGAGACTGGCACAGCTCCCGAAAGGACCCAGTAAAGGTGGAGCCCAGGTTGAGCGGCACGAAAAAACTTCAGCTGGCCGAAGCTTGGGCAGCTTCCTCCTCGAAAGCCGCCATCTGTTCGAGCTGCTCGGCTGATCCCGTGGCCGCGGATACCGCCCACCTGGCCTCCTTCGATTTCACTGATGGATTGCGAAGCTTCGGTCTCCCCAGCTGTAGGCGCACCTTGCGATCGTCCAGAACGTTGGGATGGAATGCCAGGCAGATAGTGCAAGCAGTGGTGTCATGCATGGCACCCAAGCAATAAACGCACGAGAGGTGGGGATCGGTGCGAGACACCTTTCGTCCGCAAGGACACCGGCGAAAACCGGGGGGACGACTTGTCCTCCACGTCCGATGCACTCGGATCGGATTCGTAAACTCTTACTAGTTTTAAAGAAAGCAAAATGCGGTGAAAACCGTCAATTAGACTCCAGGGCCTACGGTACTTGGATAGTAGCACGAGGGAACCTGACTCTTCCAGCGGAAAGGAAGATCTGGTGTCTTGGGACAGAGCCGAGGTATATACCACCCGGGTTGGGGGCAGGAGCCAGCTTGAAGACTTCCGGCAAGATTTAAAGGGGAAAGGGACATGCCAGAGAAGTGTGGATGAACAACATATCCACGCTCCTAGAAAGTCTTCTTAGATGAATCCTCCTCCTCCTCATCGGAAAAAGAGAGCTTGGACTGGACCTGCCGGAAAAAAACCTGAAAGAAGGCATCCTCAGGAGGGGAATTAGCAGCGTAATGTATACTGTTATTGCTACAGGAGGATAAAGTGGAACAGGAGGAGCCCACCAAATCAAATCAGGGAGGGTGGGTCAGACTATCATCCTCATATTCCTCCTCCTCCATTAAGTGAAGTCTATACTGCAATTCCTCTGTCAATAACGACAATGGGCAGCATGTCGACGGCAGCACAAGGCGAAAAGGAGGAACCGTCGACAGACTAGGCATCGACAGAGGAAGACCTTGGCTAGGTATGGTAACCTGCACAGGATCCATGGCGTTGACTTATTTTCCCCAATGCCTCTGCTTGTCCTTGTCTGCATGACAGTGTTTATGATCGATTTAGCAGATTTGTCCTTCTTATAGATGAATCCACAACCAGCAGAGAAGGAGTGGGTGATGACAGTGAAGCAGTCTGAGAGGCATGCCATTTTTCCTCTACAGTTGTGAGTTTTAAATAAACTTCCAAGACTTTCTTGTGACATCTCCATGTAGCTTAATTAAAGCCTGGCAAATACTGCATGTCTTCAGATCGCGAGACATGGCTAGACAAAGATGCACACGGAGTGTCATCCTTGTACATTTTAACTTCACCACAATGATAATAGTGGAATAGAAGTTCCTTTTCTTTTGTCAGCAGCATACATTTTTAAATACAATAAAGCAGTAGCAGTGTAAGCAATATTTGCAAAGTTCGGTGGCATTCTTCAGCGGCAGTGGACTGACGAGCAGTTGACAGCGGGAGAAAGAACTGACACATGATGGAGTCGCCCACGTTATATAGGTGGCAATGATGCATGCCAACGGGGCCAGCCTTAGCTAGCAAAAGCTGCCAGGTGGTCCTGACACAGACGGCTTACACTTCCAGGATGCGGTTCAATGAAGGGAGATATCCTTGAAAATGATCAACAACTGACACATGGGAACTAGGTGAAATGTTCAGCATACAAACTTCAGAAGCAATGTACAACAGGAGAGCATGTAATTTTTATATTGTTTTATCACAATGAACCAACATTACTGTCTATAACACAAAATAACTGTTCTTACCACAAAGATGAAGCCCTTTCCCTGGGTGTTGTTAGTTGTAAGGTCAAGCCTGCCGGGATCTATGGCCCCCAGCTCCCCCAGGCACTCCCCACACAGCAGTCGAGCCTGTGGGTTGGCATCCTGAGAACCTATGAGAAGCACCGTCACCAGCTGGGAGATGACTGGCTCCACAGTCTCACTATCTGTCGCATATTTTATCAGTTGTTCCTATAACAACAACAAAAAAAGAACAGTAGGCTCACAGATCTTCAATTTCACTTTGTCTAATCCCAGTTCCCACTCTTCATTCCTGGACCCTCAGCTTCTTTAGACTAAGGATGCTTATCTACCACATGGAAAGTCTGAGCAAAAATTTTTTTTTTTTTCCCTTTTGGAGAATAATATCCTGTAGCTTTCAGATTTTAAGCTATCAATAAAATTTCACTGTACTCTTAAGAAAAAGTGGCAGTGGCAGGTTTGCGTAACAATTTCACTGCCAGCCAGTTTTGACTTGTGATGCTGAACCAAGGTAAGGCATATTCATTGGAACCTGATCCCAACAGAACCAGTAACAGTTCTCATTTTTGGTTCTACAGTAGTAGCCTGTCAAAGTACATGAACAGAACTGTATGCAATGGGAATAGCTATACTGAAATAACACATACAAACATACGAATCTGCCAGAAGAAACAGGCCTTACAGTCTATCAAGTTAGTCTGCTCGAATGCGCAGCTAGCACCCTTATACTGCAGCTGCCCCACCCTCCTTTCCCACCCTCGCACCCTGTCCCATGCCTTTTTAAAACTGCCCACTGTGCTACAGGATACCACCGTCCTTGGGTAGAGTGTTTCATTTCTCCACCACCCTCTCTGTGAAAAAATGCCTCCTCATCTCTCTTTGACATCTTCCACCCTCCAACCTGAGACCATGCTCTCTGGTGTCCCTTCCTCTTCTCAGTTTAAATATCCCTTCTGTGCTTGTTTTGTTAATCCCTTCAAATATTTGAAGGTCTCAATCTCCCCAATCCCTCCTCTCCTCCAGGATGCACATATTCAACTCAGTCAGTCTGTCCTCATAGGTTTTGTCCTCTAGCCCCCGGATCATTTTAGTTGCCCTACGCTGCACCCCCTCCAGCAATCTGATATCCTTCTTCAGAAAGGGATGCCAGAACTGAACGCAGTACTCCAAATGTGGCCTGACTAGTGACCTGTACAGCGGCAGGATCACATCCCAATTTCTGGATGAGATTCCTCTCGCAATACACCCCAGGATCTTGTTAGCCTTAGCTGCCACCTTCCTGCAGTGAGCCGAGTTCTTCATGTTCCCCATTATGATCACCCCTAGGTCCTTTTCCTCTGTGATCTCGATCTGAACGCCTCCCAAGTGGTAGTTCCTCCCTGGCTTCCTTGCTCTGAAGTGTATAATCTTGCACTTCTTCACACTGAAGCTCAACTGCCATTTTTCCGGCCACTCCTCCAGTTTGATCAGGTCCTCCTCTAGCCCCTGCCACCCCTCTATGTGATCCACCACTGCCCCTATCTTGGTATCATCAGCGAACAGACTGAACTTGCTCCTAACACCACGTGAGATATCTGATATGAATAACCCAAACAACACTGGACCCAGGACTGAGCCTTGCAATGTATACAATTTATTAATACAATTAATACAATTTATTATATCAGCTTACAAGACTTCACAAGCGTTGAGAGCTGGAGTAACACCAACAAAGTATCTGTCTGCTGAACAAGCCTTACCTTTGTCAATTGTTTTTTCCAATACATTTAATCTTGATGTGGTGTTGTCCTACTGGAGATCTAATGTCATGTTCTGTATGCAATGAATGGGTTAGGTGCACACTATGTGCCTGGGGGCCAGTGACCATCACATGGTATGGTTCGATTTGGCCACTAGAACTAAATTATCCCATTCCAAGGCAAAAATATGGGACTTCAGAGGAGCTGACTTTGATAAGATGGCCAACAGAGTTAAGCTAGCCCTGGCAAGAAGAAATACAGGTGAGGGGGGTACAGGCAAAGTGGGCAAGCATTAAGGATGCAATACTTGAAGCAACATCCCATTGTGTTAGGGAGAAAAACTAGAGCAAAAGAAAGAGGAAACCACTTTGGTTCTCAAAAACAGTAGCAGAAAAAATCAGAGCCAAAAGGCTGGCCTTCAGGAAATTTAAGGGAACGCAGGGGGATGAAGATAGGGAGGCATACCAAACTTCCCTAAGGGAAGCAGGGAAGGCAGTAAGGCAGGCAAAGGCCCAAACCGAGGAAACACTAGCATGAACAGTAAAAGAAGGGGGACAAGACTTTCTATAGATGCATTAGAGTAAGAGAAAGTCCGGGGGGGGGGGTATTGCTAAGATCAAGGGGGATAAGGGGGAGTGTGTGGAGGAGGACCAAGGAGAAGCATCTATCCTAAATAGATACTTTTGATCAGTATTTACTGAGGAGAAGGTAGGGCAGGGCCCAGAGTTCAGCACCATGGACACAGGGTGGAGGGAGGTGTGGACAAGTCCCGTCACAAAAGAAAAAGGTCCTACAAGAGCTCGCTAAGCTCAGGATGGACAAGGCAATAGGACCTGATGGCATACATCCCAGAGTACTAAAGGAGCTAAGGATGGAACTAGCAGAGCCATTATCAGAACTGTTTAGTGAGTCTCTGAGCACAGGAGAGGTCCCAGGAAACTGGAGAAGGGCTCATGCAATCCTGCTCCACAAGAGCGGTAGCAGGGAGGAGGCAGGGAAATTGCAGTTACGTAAGAACTTACCATAACAGTAGATCTTCGAGAGAGGTTCCTGCAGTAGGTCTTCACATATAGCACTGTGCCCCCTGGCATCAGGTCCGAACGGCAAACTTGTAGATAGCAATCATCAGCGGGGACCGCCCCTGATGTCAAGTGTCATGACGTCAGCCTGACTATAAAAGGGGCGGTCCCACGCCCGCTCTCCAGTTCTTTTCCACCGGAGACCTAAAGAAAGGTAAGTAAAAGCTAGGAGTAAATAAACTCCTAAGACCCTGCCTCCTCTCTAGACCATAGGACTAGGTAGGATGGAAAATAAAGGAAAAAACATCCAGGAGCTGAGGGAAGGTGGGAGGGAAACTAGACCTACTGCAGGAACCTCTCTTGAAGATCTACTGTTACGGTAAGTTCTTATGTAACTGCAATATCTTACTTCAAGAGGGTTCCTGCAGTAGGTCTTCACATACAGGACTGAATACCAAGCAGTCCCCAAAGTAACTCATGCTGAGGTGCATCCAGGAGGAGGAGAAGTCACCATAGGGAATCATGACAGGAGGCCTTGCAAAACTGCAAGACCAGAGACCGTTCTGCGCCTAGAGGCAATGTCCAGACTGTAATGCTTAGTGAAAGAGTGAACAGATGACCACGTGGCCACTGCACAGATCTCTGTAGTGGACACATTCCTAAAAAAGGCAGCAGAGGTAGCCACGCTGCAGGTGGAGTGGCCTTTAACTGCCCCTGGAAGGGACTACCCATATTTCATGTAAGAAAAATGGATGCAGTTGGCTAACCATCTAGAGATGGTTTGTTTGGAGATAGTCTTGCCCTGGCACTGTGGAGCAAAGGCTACAAAGAGTTGGTTGGATTTGCGAACCTCTTTAGTCCGGTTCATGTAGTACCTCAAGATCCGGTGCACATCTAGGGTCTGCAGAAGGTATTCCCCCCTGTTAGAATGCTGGGGATAGTATACTGGTAATTCCACGCTCTGATTCAGAGTGGTTTCTGATACCACTTTGGGAAGAAAGGAAGGGTTAGTCCGAAGGACTACTCTGTCCCTATGAAAAATTAAATAGGGTTCTTTACAAACAAAAAAGCCTGGAGCTCACAGACCCTTCTGGCGGAAGTCACTGCGACTAAAAATATAGTCTTCCAGGAGAGGAAGCGCAAGTCGCAAGTAGAAGCTGGTTCAAACTGGGGTAAAGTCAGCTTCTCGAACATGAAATTCAGGTCCCAGGGGGGGACAGGGATTCCGGATCAGAGGTTTCAAGTGAAGGATGCCCTTCAGAAAGGTTTTGGCAACCTGCAACTGAGCCAAGGTTTTGTCCTCCACCCGGGAGGTGGTAAGCCAACAACGCAGAGAGATGGACCTTAATGGAGGAGTAGCTAAAGCCCGTCTCAGAGAAATGTGCGAGGTACTCTTAACACCTGGGCCGCCAAGCACGAAAAGGGATCCCAGCTCCTTGCTAGGGCCCAGATTGAAAATCTTTTACACTTCATGGCGTAAGTGGATCTAGTAGAGGGTTTCTGACCTCTATTAAGATATGTGAAACCTGCGAGGAGACACCATAGCAGGAAACCGCTATGTCCACAGGTGCCACGCATGAAGTTGGAGAGACTGCAGGCTCGGGTGCACCAGGGTGCCCTGCTCCTGTGTCAGAAGGTCGTGGGAAAACGGAAGAGGGACCGGAGGTTCCAGTGCCAGATGCTGCAAAAGAGGATACCAAATCTGACATGGCCAGAGAGGAGCGATAAGAATCATATGAGCTCCCTCCTGCTGAAGTTCCACCAGACCTTTCTGAATGAGAGGAAAGGGAGGATATGTGTAGAGAAACCTCCCTGTCCAAAAGAGAGACAGTACATCTCACCAAAAAGCACCTTGCCCGGGAAACGAGCAAGCAAAAGTTGGGTAGTTTTGCGTTGAATGGGGAGGCGAACAGATCTAAGTCTGGACGACCCCATCGAAGAAAGAGTTCTTCGACCACCCCTGACTTTACCTCCCACTCATGGGCCCTGGCCACTGATCGACTAAGACTGTCCACCAGGATGTTGCTTACTCCTGGTACGTGGACTGCTGTCAAGTAAAGGCTGTGCTGAATTGCCCAGTACCAGACCCTCATTGCTTCTCTGCAGAGAGGGTACGACCGGGTTCCTCTCTGTTTGCTGATGTATCAGACTGTGGACATATTGTCTGTCTGGACCAGAAGTGATCTCGGTACCAGAAGGGACTGGAATGCCTGGAGGGCATAAAGAACCACCCTGGTCTCCATAACGTTGATGTGGAGCATAAGCTTCTGGTCAGACCAAGACCCCTGTGTCTTGTGGGCCCCCAGATGGGCTCCCCAGCCCAAGTCTGAGGCGTCCGTGGTGAGGATTTGGGTTGAGATGGGGGAATGAAAAGGTGTTCCCTCGAAAGGTTGGAGAGATCCTGCCACCAGCGAAGATCTCTCTGAAGACTGCTGGAGATCATGACTATTTGGTTCATGCCCTCCATCCTCTGGTCTCACTGGACTCGGAGAGACCACTGGGTGATCCTCATGTGAAGTCTGGCCAGGGGTACTGTAGAAATGGCCGCTAACATCAGTCCCAAGAGACGGAGCACAGCGTGTGCTGGGATCCATCGAGGCTGGACCACAAGAGTAGCCTGAGCCACTAAAGTCTCGGCTCGATCCGATGGCAGAAAAGCCCTGCTCTGAACTGTATGTAGTACAGCTCCAATGAATTGGAGTCATTGAGAAGACACTAGCTGGGACTTGGGGAAGTTGACCGTGATCCCCAGAAGTGAAAACAAGTTCACAGTGAAAGAGAGGGACTCTTTCAGGCTGGTAGGAGAGGGTGCTGAGAGGAGCCAGTCATCCAGGTAGAGGAAGACATAGATGCCCTGGCGGCATAAGAATGCCGCCACCACCGCTAGGCATTTCATGAACACCCAGGGGGCCAAGGAAAAGCCAAATGGGAGCACCCGAAACTGGAAGTGGTCCTCCCTAAAAGCAAAACAGAGGAAGCGGCAGTGGGCCAGGAGGATGGGGATGTGCAGGTAGGCATCCTGCATATCCAGGGAACACAGCCCAGAGTTAGGATGGAGCAGGGGAGGAGCCCCTGAAGAGTCAATATAGGAAACTTCTTGTACTTGATGAAGATGTTTAGTGTGCTGAGGTCCAGGATCGGTATCAGGTTGCCGATTTTCTTTGGGACTAGGAAGAAGTGGGAGTAAAATCCCTTTCCTATCTAGTTTGGAGGGACGGGTTCTATGGCCTCCTTTAGCAGAAGTGCCTGGATCTCTTGAGAGGCAAGGGGGACCTGATCCCATAGAAAGGAAGACCTTCCCGGTGGTAGAGGGGCTGGAATCTCGAGGAATTCGATTGAGTGGCCCCGCTGGATGAGCTGAAGCACCCAAGACTCTGCGATGATGAACCTCCAACCCTCCAGGTGGAGGCCAAACCTCCCTCCGACCGGTTCCTCCTGATTTAAGGGAGGGAGCGGAAGGAGGTGAAAGGACGCTGAGGGGAAGGGAGCTTTAGCCCCCAAGGCTGGTTTGGAGAACTTAGCCTGTGGGGTTTGGGCCCCTGAGCCAGGGGCGTATCTTTTCCCCTAACACTTTGCACCTGGTTCTTGTTCTACCTTCTTTGGTGGCGAAAGGGCTGCTTTTTCTGACCCATCTTGTACATATAGCATACGTCTCTTAAGGAGCGGCCACTCTCTTGCAGTCCTGTTATTATATCTTTTGCATCGTCGCCAAAGAGGACAGAACCCCTAAAAGGAGGCGTCCAAAAGGGAAGACTGTACATCCTGTGCCAGGCCAGCTATCCGAAGCCAGGAGAGCCAGCAGAGACAGATCCCCGTGGCTGCCGCTCTAGCCACTGAATCCACCGAGTCGTACATCGCTCGGAGCATGACACAACACAAGGACTTCCCCATCCTGACCTTGTCCAGGAGTTTCTTCCAAAGGTTTTCGTCCTGAACCTCAAGGAGATCCCTTTCCAGCTCTGAAAGAGTAGCTTTTTGGAAAGCAACCTTGTGCGAGACATAGTTGAGAGCTCTAATGCCACAGGAGGAAGAAGAACAGATTTTTTGCCCGAACTGGTCTAAGTGACAAGAGTCCTTGTCTGGCAGCAAGGAACTCAGGTGTTTCGGTTGGGCTGGCCAGTCATGGGTGGCAGTAATTACCATGAAGTCAGCTTTTGGATGGGAGTTAAGATGTTGAATCCCTTCCCGGGGATAATAAGTCCAGTCTGCCTTCCTGGAGACCGCTGGTATGGAGGACGGTTGTTGCCATATTGTGGTCACTAAGTCCTCATGGGGTCCCATCCATGGGGAGATGGGAATAGGATCAGAAGTGGCAAGATCCAGTTATTCCCCTAGTCTTTTTCGTTGCGGATTCACCTCTTCCGTGGGTCAGCCTCCAGCTGCATGTACGGAGTGCAAGAGGTCTCCAAAAGATGGGTCCTCTGAGGGAGACTTGGGTGACTCCTTGGGAGGAACCGCAACAGGACATCTGGGGTCCGAAGGCTCGGAGTCAGACTCCGTATCGGAGGGCTCAGAGCAGCTGGGAATGGAGGGTTCTATTCCAGCAGCTCTTGCAGCAAGAGAATTCGAGGTTGTGTCGGAAGGAGGCGGTGGAGGGGGGGGGGCCCTAGGCTGGGGAGCATCCCTCACAGACTGCCTAAGCTCTGACAGCAGCTGGGTTCTAGCCTCCTGCCACCATTGGGGGGGGTCGCCTCTGGTGCCGGAGGAGGAGGCTGGAAGGAAGGATAGCCTGGGTACTGAGGCCAAGAAGGGTAGTGATAACCCGTTTGTGGATAGTAAGAGTACCCAGGGTATCCCAGCGTCGGGTATCCCAGTGCCGAAGGCACATGGCCTAGCGTCGGGTACTGTGGCGCAGACGGCGGGACGCCTGGAGGCAGGAAAATGGGTTCTGAACCCAAAAACCCGCCCGGAGGATCTGGTCCTGCCAGGGGAAGTGCCATGGCGCCCCTGGGAGGTGCAGGATCCTGAAGGGTCCCCGAAGGTCCTGAGGGAGGAGGCTCAATGAAGAGATCCCTAGCTGGCGGTAGGCCTGGCGAGGGGGGAACGTCCGGAAGGAGCCCCAACGGCAGGCCCCAAGGTGATCCTGCTGGCAAGAAAATCAGCGGAGCGGGTGGCGAGTCCCTAGGATGTAAAACCCTGGTGGACGAAGGGTCGCTCTGCCTCTCACTCTGTCCGGCGTCGGGGGCCAAGCTGGAGCCCGAAAGGAGAGTGAAGAGATCCAGGTGGGCGACGCAGGAGCCGTCATCCAACTGAATGGACCGCGCCAGGCTAGTGGAAGTCTGGAGACCGCCACTAGACTGATCAGCAGGAGCCACGCGCCCTTCAATGGGGTCAAGGGATGTCTCATCAGCTAGGCCAGGCGACTTGACAGTGACCTCCCGAGAGGCTACCCGGCTGCCCGCTCACCTTGGCAGGAGGGGGAGAAGGTGCCCGGCCTACAGAAGCACACAGGGCACTGACTGAAGTACTCACAGTTTCGGAGGGCCTCCCACATGGCAATGGACTCCGGTCCCGGCGCTTATTCTTGCTTTTCTTCTTTTTAGGGGCCAGCGACGATGACCTATCCCGCAGTTCTTGGAGCTCCTTTTCCATCGACGCCAGTCGTCAGGTCAGGAGATGGGCCTCGAGGATCCACTTGTGCCTGGTTCGAGTCGCCTGATTGAAGGCCTGGCAGATGGAGCACTCCTGAGT
Source organism: Neoceratodus forsteri (assembly GCA_016271365.2). Lineage (NCBI taxonomy): Eukaryota > Metazoa > Chordata > Ceratodontiformes > Ceratodontidae > Neoceratodus > Neoceratodus forsteri. The sequence continues at coordinate 311,892,092 of CM028137.1, read as the reverse complement.
GTTGTGCTTGGAACCAAGGCAGAGGAGGCAGCGGGAATGGTCGTCCCCGTACGGGATTTGAGCACCGCACTTAGAGCACTTCTTCTTCTGTCTAGAAGACATCAAATATCAGAGAAACGATTAGAGAAAAATTATTTATGAGGCAAAGAAAATTCCACAAAATAGCGGACGTATGATCGCTGTTCTATCACGTGCCGAACATACTGAGGCGACAGCGGGAAAGAACTGGAGAGCAAGCACGGGACCACCCTTTTATAGTCAGGCTGACATCATGACACCTGACGTCGGGGGCAGTCCCCACTGATTATTGCTATCTACAAGTTTGCCGTTCGGACCAGACGCCAGCGGGCACAGTCCTATATGTGAAGACCTACTGCAGGAACCCTCTCAAAGTAAGATCTACAGACCCGTCAGTCTTTCCTCAGTAGTAGGCAAGATTATGGAGGCACTCCTTAAGGAAAGGATAGTGCAACACCTGGAATCCACATGAGCACAGGATCCAAGACAGCATGGACTTACAACAGGAAGGTCCTGTCAAACAAGTCTCATAGATGACTGGGTAACCAGAGTGGTGAACCAAGGGGGTGCAGTTGTTGTTGCCTACCTTGACTTCAGCAAAGCTTTCAATACTGTTCCACATAGAACACTGATAATAAGCTGGGTAGGCTCGGGGTGGGTCAGAAGTTGGTCAACTGGGTGGCAAACTGATTGGCAAGCAGAAAACAGAGAGTGGTGGTAAATGGTATACAGTCAGAAGAGATGCAACTCACATGTGGGGTACCTCAGGGATCAGTCCTGTGGCCAGTCCTCTTCAATATCTTCATCAGTAACATTGCAGATGGACTGGAGGGTAAGATTTATCTGTTTGCAGATGACACCAAGATCTGCAACAGAGTAGACGATCTAGATGGGGTGGGCAGAATGAGAAGAGATCTGGATAAACTGGTAAAATGGTCGGAAGAGTGGCACTGGCAACTGGGGTTTAACGCAAAGAAGTGTAAGATCATGCACATTGGGAAGAGAAACCCTTGAGCCACCTATAGGTTGGGAGGGGAGTTGCTAGCAATCACAAGGGAAGAAAGAGACTTGGGCATCATCATCACAGATGGCCTGAAATCATCCAAGTAGACCACTAAAGCAGTAGGTAAGGTTAGAGGGATGTTGGGGTGTATTAGTAGGGGTATCACAAGTCCTAAGAGGGAGGTAATAATCCCTCTTCACGAGAAACTAGTTAGGCCCCATGTGGAGTACTGCATGTAGTGCTGGAGGTCACACCTGCACAAGGACATTAACAAAATGGAGGCATCCAGAGAAGGGCAACCAAAATGGTGCAGGGACTGCATCAGAAAACATATGAGGACAGATCAACGGAGCTCAATATGTGTACCCTAGAGCAAAGGAGAGAGGTGATATGATTGAAACATTCAAACATCTTAAGGGTATTAAGAAGATGAAAGAGTCTAATATGTTTCAATGTAAGAAAAGTAGCAGGACAAGAGGACACAGCATGAGATTAGAGGGAGGCCAATTAAGGGATAATGTGAGAAAGTTCTTTTTCACAGAAAGAGTAGTGGATGCATGCAGCAGCCTACCTCAGGAAGTGGTGGATATGAATACAGTGCAGGACTTCAAAAGGAATGGGATAGGCATAAGGGAACAATACAGATGAGTATGAATAGATAGGCCATTTACAGAGTAAAGGCCTATGGGACATTCATAAGGTAGAAAAAATAGGCAGACTGGATGGGCCTTGTGGTCCTTATCTGCTGTCAGCTTCTATGTTTCTAAATAGCAGTTACGTGTAACCATAGTTCTACAACTAGTATTCAGTTCACATCCACACTCAGGCAGTCTTCCACAGAGCTTGCTTAGTCACAGGAACAGTCTTCAAATTCGAGTCCTCCTACTACCCAACCATGAGGTCCTAAAGCTCCACCCTTTTACACTGAGATCTGCAAGCTGGAACAGGAATACAATGCAAGTGTTGACAGGGGAAGACAGGTGGATATGAACTAAATACTAGTAGTGAAAAACACAGTTACCTAAGAACTTACCATAACAGTAGATCTTCGAGAGGAGCTCTTGCAGCAGACCAGCACCGGTAGGACTTAAGACACCAGGCACTAGGACCAAACTGAAACATTCTAGCTAACAGTCTACAGCGTGGGACCGCTCACCACCGACGTCACCCTCTAACGTTGGCCTATTCTATAAAGGCAGGCGGTCCCCCACACCCTCCTCAGTTCTCCCACCAGAGACCCAAAGCAGGCAGTGAAAGAAGAAGAAACCAATGAGGCTCCCAAGAGCCATGAAGTAAAAATAAAGGCAGAAAACCCAATGCGAATGGAAAAGGATACAGCAGATAGAAAAAAGGGGGAAGGAGGGAGAGATAGCAGTGCCTGCTGCAAGAGCTCCTCTTGAAGATCTACTATTAGAGTATGTTCTTACATAACTGTACTATCTTACTTCGAGGGAGGCTCTTGTAGCTGGCCAACACCAGCAGGGCTGAGTGCCAAGCAGTTCCGGTAATGAAAAGGAAACAGCATTGGGAGGAGGTTAGACAGCAGCCAATGGCCTAGGAGAGAAGGCCCTGCAGACCTAGGCACAGGATGCAAGCAGAGTGGCCATCTTTTTCAGGAATTTTTTTGCCACAGGCACACTATGTGGAGCAGTCAGAAGACGAGGCAGGTGGAGAAGACAAACTCGATGACAGTGACACCAGAAAATCAATGTTAATACTTCAGAAAATAAAGAAAAGAAAAAGCGCAGCTAACGCAGGTAAATGGCGGTCAACTGTAGATGCAGTGTCCGCTAGGGTTCAATGTGCATGGGTCGATGGCGGGAAAGGACTGAAGAGAGTGTAGGGGACTGCCCAACTTTATAGGACAGGCCAACATCTCAGAGCGACATTGGCGATGTGCAGTCCCCAGTGGTAGACTGCTAGCTAGAAAGTTTCCGTGTGATCCTGGTGCCTGGCAGCTAAGTTCTACTAGTGTTAGCCTGCTGCAAGAGCCTCCCTTGAAGTCAGATCTATGGTTACAAGAAAGTAGACTACTTCTAACTACCTAGATTAAGTTTATGATCCATATTTACCAGAATTCTAGCAGTCCTCAGGGGCGGGGGGAGGCATGCATCCCAAATTAGACAAAAAGAGACTGGAGGACTGAGGACCCACAAGCAGCATCATGACAACTGAGCAATCTGACGCTGTAATGGGACATGAATGTGTGAGTGTTCAACCAGTCAGCAGCTCCACATATTTCGGAAATAGGAATGTACCTAGCGGCACCGACAGAGGCAACAGTATGCCTGATGAAGTGAGTCTCTAACCCCACAGGTGGCTCCTCTGCAGGCAACCTATAACACAGAGCACTGCAGGAGGTTAGACATCAGAGAATCATCCGTTTAGCTGCTAGTCTGCCTAGGGCAGTCTCAGCATATGTGACCAACAGCTGACAAGCCTCACTACAAAATTTCACCATACGTTCCCAGTAGAAAATTCCGAAGAGTGGAGCTTGAGAAAGAAAGCTGGTAGAATCAGTGCCGGGTGGGTGGGCTGTGGAGCCCGAGCATGGAGGACGCAGAACACTAGAGCTCTATAAAAATTACTTAAAAAGCAACTTTTTCAGGAAGATTTCCCCCACAGACCCAGACAAAAGCTATATCAACAGGTCGCTGAATCTTGAAAGAACAATAATGGGCAATCTATGGAAGGAAAAGCACTCGGGAGACGGAGCAAAATCAAAACTCCCTTCGGGCCCGACATCCACACGAGCAGCACTAGGCCGGGAACGAGACCACGAGGTGGAATCAGGTGGCAAGACCCTACAAACCCTCGGCGAAAAGATAAATCACTTAATTTCTTCCGTGGCCGGACTTTCCAACAAGTTTGACTCTCTTACTTCGAGAGTCACTGTAGTGGAAACTACACTTGAAGCAGTCTCCGTGACATCGACCACTGCTAATAAAACAGCTGAGGCAGCTATGGGAGCCGTAGTCTCAGTCCTGAAAGAGAATGGACATCTCCACTCCAGACTGGAAATGCTTGAAAACCAGTCAAGGGATTCTAACATCAGAGTTTTGGGGCTCACAGAATGTGCTGAAGGAGACCACTTGATCCTATTTCTGCAAGATTGGTTACTACAGCAACTAGGAGAAGACGCTACCCCGATCACCCAGAGAATTCAAATAGCATATCGAGTGGCCTTTAGGGGTAGACAAGACAACCCAGAGGCCCCACGTACTGTGGTAATAGTCCTCGATGGAGTTGGCTCACGAGACAAATTGTTAGCCCTGGCAAGAAGAAAGAAAGCTCTTCTTTATGAAGGCAACCAGATCCATTTGTTTCCCAATTTATCCTACGCGAATAGACAATAGGGGAAGCTGTTTGACGGAGTAAGGGCGATGCTAAGGGAAGGAGAAATACCGCATGGCCTAGTCTATCCAGCGTGACTGCAAATTGCACACCGGAGTAAAATTTTCCTCTTTTCGGAACCGTCAGAGGCTCTAAAATGGTGCCAGAGGAATGTTCTCTCCCGTAGAAGGGGAGAAGAAGATGCTTTTTCATCTGAAGAAGAGGAATCCCTGAAGATTTTCAGACACTGTTGGTAATGAACTATAAGAGGGGGATAGTGTTGTTTGTTTAAAACATTGTAGTAAAAGTACACCATTTTACTTCATTCTAGACCTACGAGATGGTCTTCAGCTGGTCTGGATTCTAAAATTAAATAGTGGTGGCTCACTTTGTTATGTTTTATCCCCCATAAATATTTTCTATCCCTATAAATTTAATAACCTTCCACCAGTAATAATTATGGATCACTGTCCATCTGTTTTGTTAAGTAAAAGCGCCTAAAATGTCTGGCAGATATATGGGGAGATTTTTTGTAAGGAGAATATAGAGTTCTGAGCGGTTCTTTTCTGTTTCAGTATACAACTGTGTATAAATACTATGGTATTGCATCATGGTTAACTCCTTAAATCAGGGAAGGACTCTGATCTATAAGTCTTGAACTTTTATTTATAAAATTCATGTTGCTCATGGACTTCGTTACAACAAATGGAATGCTTTGTACTAAGTTTATAACCTAATAGATATCCCCTCATAGGACGTATCTTATTTCATTTAACTAACCCTTTGTGCATTTAAAGAGGAGTGGCGCCCTCATTGTACAGTACATCTGTAATGTTGAATGAAGATATTTACTGTATGTTTATATACATAAAAGAATAAATATAAAGTATAAAAAAAAAAAAAAAAGAATCAGTGCCTGATTTATGTGAAACCAAGAGACTACCTTGGGCAGGAATTTCAAATGGAGGCATTTGGCAATGCTGTCCTTGTGGAAACCCAAATATGGAGATTGGTCACCGGTCTGGTAGAGGTAATGGTGACCAAATATGTGATCTTCCACAACTGATGTGAGAGATCAGATATGCCCACAGGCTTGAATGGGTTTACCCATCAGCCGTGTCAGCGCCAGCATTAAGTACCACAGTGGAAGTAGTCCACACACAGGAGAGGATAGGTGGTCCAGCCCTTTAAAGAAACACAAGACCATTTTACCTGTGCTACTGTCTGCCTCCTTGCCTTACCACAGTATGCTGAAATGGCAGTCAGGTGCACCTAAAGGGATGTGTCTTACAACTCTCGCAATTTGGACAACACTTCCTCCAACTGATGTCATCTCTGGACCTCACACAGATAGTTACCTCTGCTACCCATAAATATGGTCACTCTCTTGACTTGGTCTTTCTCCTGGGGATCGAAGCCTTCAACTTGGAGGTGGAACCAGCTGGATGGTCTGATCACTACATCGTGGGATTTAGTTTTAACGCTCCCCCCCCACTTCATCGGCCTATCCCTGTGGAGATGGTCAGGTATCGCCCTTAGCGAGATATTAGCTCTGAAGGCCTGGCAGCAGTACTTGACCTATCGTCCTTTCCACAGGCAAACAGTGACCCAGAGGCCCTCGTGGTGGCCTATATTACGGCCATTTCAGCGTCCTTGGATGTCGTTGCTCCTGTCCGTGTTCATCCGCTCTCCCTTCGCCCTTGATCCCCTTGGTTTGATGGGACTTTGAGGGAGATGCGGCAACTAGGACAAAGGTTAGAGCGTCGCTGGCGGAAGAACGCCCTTGATGCCGACCACCTTAAATTGATAGATCATTATTGTATCTATCAATCTGCAATCACCCATAAGAAGGCAGAGTTCCTGTCCGGGGAGACTGCAGCTGCTCAGAATCGACCAGCTCAGCTTTTTCACACTGTAGACAGACTGTGCGACCCAGCCTGTTTACACGTCCGAAAAGCCTTTTTGCAGGTAGAGTGCGATGAGCTTGCTTGATTCTTTGCGACTAAGGTGGCTGACATCAGGGCGGTGCTCCAACCAGCAGACTCTATGGGTGTTGCGCTTGGTCCCTGCCCCTCAGCATTCCTGGAGTACCTTCGACCGACCGGAGTTCATGGATGTCATGCAGATTGTCCGGGGGGTGCGCGCCTATGTGCTGTAGTTTGGACCCTGGACCAACTTCCCTGATATAGGGTTGTATTGATTCTATCGGTCCAGTCCTTGCACGGATAGTCTGGTGCTCCTTGGAAACAGGAGAGTTTTCTAGCTCCCTGAAGGAGGCGACGGTAACACCCCTCTTGAAGAAAGCTTCTTTGGACCCTGACTGCCACGCGAACTACATACCAATCTCTAACCTCCCCTTTTTTGAGGAAGGTGATTGAGAAAGTAGTGGCCGCACAGCTGGAGAACCATTTGACCATCCATGACATCTATGAACCCCTCCAATCTGGTTTTCGAAAAGACGCATAGCACTGAGACAGCACTGGTTCGGGTGCTCAGTGATCTCCTGATGGCTATAGATCGTCAAAAACGTTCCATCTTGGTTCTTCTAGATTTCTTTTCAGCGTCTGACACTGTGGACCAAGGGGTCTTACTTGATCGCCTGAGGTTCATCTGTGGACTGTCGGGTGCAGTCCTCAGGTGGGTTACATCTTTTCTCATCCGAAGAACTCAGAGAGTGGTGTCCGGAGTTTATTCTTCGAACCCAGTTTCTCTGTCATGTGGGGTTCCTCAGGGTTCAGTATTGTCCCCCATGTTGTTCGCAGTGTACATGCTGCCCCTCGGAGACATTGTAAGAAGGTATGGGCTGAGGTTTCATTGTTATGCCGATGATACTCAGCTCTACCTTTCTTTTGCACCTGACAAGGATGGAGCTTTCTCAGTCTTTAACAACTGCCTTGCAGAAATCCAGGACTGGATGGACTCAAGCTGGTTGAAGTTGAACTCGGAAAAGACTGAGGTGCTGATTGCGGACCCAGCACGCTGTATAGGGGGCCGGGGGTTGGTTCATCCTCCAGGCTTTTTGTCAGGGGTTTACCACTCCCGACCTCTGAACGGGCGCGAGACCTGGGGGTAATTTTTGACTAAGGGCTGACTCTGCGTTCAGGTCAGCTGTCGTCAAGTCCTCTTTTTACCATCTGAGGAATATCTCCAGGATTAAGCACCTTGTTCCATCCGGTGATCTTCCTACACTGGTCCACGCTTTTGTGACCTCTCACTTGACTATTGCAACTCCCTTTACCTAGGGCTTCCTGGGGTGGAAATCCACTGCCAGCAGCTAGTGCAGAATGCTGCGGCCCGGCTCTTGACGGGGACTTCCCGGTCCTGTCATATTTCGGGCTGGAAAGGCGCTGGGTACTGCACTGACTGCCAGTGCAATGGCGGATCACCTTTAAAGTCAGTTTACTGACTTTCAAAGCGCTACACGGACAGGGCCCGGACTACCTGAAAGAGTTCCTGGTTCCTTACCGCCCTGAGCGATTGCTCCACTCAGCTGACGAGGGGTTGCTAGAGATTCCTAGGGTGTGTCTGAAATCTTCTGGTGCCCGTGCATTTATGCATGCAGCCCCAACCCTTTGGAATTCTCTACCCCATCAGTTACGGAAGTGCACGACCGTGGAAGGATTTAAGCAGGCATTAAAGACATACATGTGGCACCAGGCATTTGGTGACTGATCTCTTTTAACTGTTGTTATCCGTTTTATTTTAATGTTTGGATTGTTTAAAATGCTGTTTTATACTTGTTAGGGGCCTTGGTTTTTGAAAGGCGCCATAAAAATAAAGAATATTATTATTATAACTCTGCCAGAGACAGGGATCAGAAGCAGTAGAGTATGTGTGATATGAAGCAAGAGAAAGCAATAACCTCACACGAATATGAGATCCTTGTCTACTTGCAAGTGTAGGTCTTGCAAATCAATTCCTTCCAAGATGCCTCCAATACTAGAAACATCATGTGAATGCCCATGGACATGAAAATCTAGTCACTCAGGAACCAGGCGGTCAGATGCAGGGACTACAGGTCCAAATATCTGATCACCTCTGACCTCGTCAGCAGGTCTGCAGGAGTGGAAGACTGCCTGTCCTTGCTGGGCATGCAGGATACATACCTTCACATCCTGATCGCCCAGCCCCACCGAAGGTTCCTGAGATTCCTCTTCCAGGGACACCACTACCAGTTCACATCAGCACCACCCACCCACCCTCTCCTGGCAAGTGGCACATGGATCTCTGCTTCTAGTGCGCAAGATCTGATATTGGGGCAGGGTGGTGGGAGGAGCTTAGCTCGAAGATGTTCTGAGAATCGTCACTTCCAGTAGAACTGCCAGTGTGTGGATGTGAACTATATACTACTCCTAGAACTACTGTTACAGGTGAGTAACTCGTTTTTCTAGGGATGTGGATATGCTGTTCTATCCAAACTAACTGGCAGACTCCTAGCAGTTCTCCAGGAAGAGGAAGGCAAGGCGCACACCCCCTACTTAAGGAACAGAGACTGGAGAACTGAGGTCCCAAAGTCAGCATCCTGGCATGACTCTAAGTCAATGTGGTAATGGGGAATGAAGGTATGTGCTGACCTCCAGGTAGCAGCACTGCAGATTTCATGGATAAGGATGTCCCTGGAAGCAGCCACCAACACAGCGGTATGACGAGTGGAATGAGCCCCACACACCAACCTATAGCAGACATCAATGCAGGATACACTCCACCTGCCTGGTGAACCTCTCTCCGAACTCCAGCTGTGCGCTCCTTATAATAGGCTAGCGATCGTCGCAGGTCCAAAGCATGGAGTCTGTGCTCGGCCTCTGAGTTGTGGTTGGTGAAGTACACCAGGAGATTGATCATCTGGTTAAGATGAAACTTCGACACAACCTTCGGGAGGAACTTCGGGTTGGGACCCAGGACAACCTTGTCCCTGTGGAAGACCAGGTAAGGAGACTCCACCAAAAGTGCCTGGAGCCCACTGATCCTTCTGGCGGACATGACAGCCACCAAGAAGGCAGTCTTCCATGACAGGTGAGAGATATCACACCAGTGCATCAATTTGAATGCCTTGCCTCTGAGCTTTGCCAAAACCAGCAACAAGTCCCACAGTGGTGGTGGTTCATGCACTGGAGGGGAAATGTTGTCAAGGCCCTTGAAGAAGTGCCAGACCACCTTCTCCTGCACAACCAACTGTTAGCCAGCCCATGCCCAGTAAGCAGAGATGACTGCCAGGTGCACCTTAAGGGTCGTCGACCGAAGGCCCGACAGAGAGGGACCAAAGGTAATCAAGGATGCTAGCCAGTGGACAGGACGTAGGGTCCAACCCCTTGCCCTGACACCAAATGGAGAATCTCTTCCACTTGAAGGCATAGCACTTCCTGGTCGAGTCCTTCTGAGATGCTTGCACAACAGTGAAGAAATCTTTGGAGAGACTCAAGGCCTGGAACTCTAGCCACTCAGGAACCAGGCCGTCAGGTGCAGGGATTGAAAGTCTGGGTGAAGAACCTTCCCCTGACTAATGAAAAGCTGGTCCGGGCAGAGAGGAAGACGCCTCGGGGGCCTGTTGCTGAGACTGAGGAGACTGGAGCACCAGAACTGGCATAGCCAGTCTGGAGCCACCAGGATCACCTGTGCCTTGTCCCTCCTGGCCTTGAGAAGCACCTTGTGGATCAAGGGAATCGGAGGGAAGGCATAGAAGAGGCCTGGGGTCCAGGGCCTCAAGAAGGAATCCCCCTACAGCGTTCCCTGCTGAGGGGGGTGGACATAAAATAACCTCAGCTTTGGGTTCTCCCTGGAGGTGAACAGATCCACCTGAGAGGTGCCCCACTGGGAGAACAAGTTGTGTACTACCTCTGGATGGAGAGACCACTTGTGAGATGCCTCGACCACCCAGTTGAGAGTATCCGCCAGCTGACTGGAGGCTCCTGCCACATGCATGGCTTGGAGATCCGCCTCCAGGCTGTGCATGAGGGTCCAGATGCGGAGAGCTTCCTTGCACAATGGCAGGGAGTGCGTCCCGCCCTGTTTCTTGAGATACATGGCTGTGGTATTGTCCGTCTTGAGCTGGACCACTTGACCCCAAGTATGCGGAGGGAAGGCAGTCACTGCCAACCAAACTGCTTGGAGCTCCAGCAGGTTGATGTGGCATCTGGACTCCTTTGGGGTCCACAGCCCGTGGATTCTGTGTTCCCCCAAATGGGCACCCCAGCCCAGGAAAGAGGCGTTGGTCATCAAGATGACCATCAGCTCTGGGCAGATAAACAGGATCCCTTCCTGCAGATGTGCTGGGACCAACCACCACTGGATGGTGTCCCACATCCTCTGGGTAACAGCGGCCTGCTGATCGAAGTTCCTCTTTGCTGGAGACCACTGGCTGGCCAACTCCCACTGCAGGGAGTGCATTCTCCAGTGGGCCCAATGGACCACAATGGTGCAAGCCGCCATGTGGGCCAGCAGGCGCAGGAAGTCCCAGGCAGGGCGCAACTGCCCAACCCGAAATGATCAGACAAAGAAGGAGAGAGCCTCCGCCCTGTCCGCCGAGAGCCGAGCTCTGGCTCTGCAAGAATCGAGCTCTGCCTCAATGAAGTTGATCACCTGCAAAGGCATGAGTTCCGACTTAGCCTCACTGACCAGGAGGCCAACTTTGATGCAGGTCTGGAGGGCCAAGTCCCTGGACCACTCCACTTCCTGCCTGGAGGGACCCGTAAAGAGCCAGTTGTCCAGGTAGGGGTACATCCGAACTCCTCGGCGCCTCAGGTAAGCTGCCACCACTGCAATGTATTTGGTAAAGACCCTGGGGGCCGAGGAGAGGCTGAATGGCATAGCTTGGAACTCAAAGGGGGTTCCCTCAGCCCGAAAGCGGAGGAACTTTCAGTGAGATGAACGGATCAGGACGTGAAAGAACACGTCCTGAAGATCCAGTGAGCAAAACCACATCTTGCTCTAGAGATGGTATGATCTGAGACAGAGTTACCATCCTGAACATGTGCAGCCTGAAGAACTTGTTCAGGTTGTACAGATCTAGAATGGGGCACCAGCCCCCTGTCCATTTTGGCACCAGATCTAGAATGGGACACCAGCCACCCATCCATTTTGGCACCAGATCTAGAATGGGGCACCAGCCCCTCCCCCCGTCCATTTTGGCACCAGAAAGTACCTAGACACAAACCCTGGGTGTACCGGCGATCCACGACAGGAACCACGATGTCCTTGTGGAGGAACTGGGCTATGTAGCCACTGAGAGCTGACAGCATGTCTGCAGACACCAAGTCCTCCCGTGGAGTTCGGGCTTGGCAAGGAGGCATCCCCAGTGTTGCAGGAGCACCAAAACACAGAATCAGCCAACAACCCCTCAGCCGAGGGGTGTTTTGTGAATTCTGAAAGGGATCCAGTGGGCACCGCATACTTGCGGGCCATCCAGGAAGGGGGTGCAGGGCAAGAAGCGGGGTGCTGCCATAGCTCCAAGGCAGGACACACAATGGCCTCCGCTACCAGAAAGGCCACTGAAGGACAGTCTCCCCGGTCCAGGATCTCAGTGAGTGGGTAGCAAGCCTGTTTCTGGACAGGCTCCATTTTCATACCGTCAACTCTGAGATCAGACCGAGAAAGTCCATAAAGGAGGAAGGGCCTTCATCCATCAAGAGATCCCCCACTGACTTGACAGCAATAGGATGGGAGTGAAGGGAGGAACCCACGGACTCCAAGGAATCCTCAAAGAGCAGTCGACTGCCCGAAGCTCCGCTGACCTTCCGAGGATGGTCAGGAGTGATGGTGACCGACAGCCGATGGAGAAGCCTCTGGGCCAGACAAGACTCCTTAATCAGAGCATCAACCTTTGGCTATTTCGGTGGCGACTCCACCACAATTGGAGATGTCGGAACTGGCCGAGTGGGAACCATGATGACCAGTTCCGCCAGCTGTATCAGCATCAGCCGCTCGGACGAAAGCCAGGTGATGGCCAATGTTGAAACCGGGGTCAGCTTGGCACCAGTGAACATCAGCTGTTGCCACATCAGGTCCTCATAGTGTTGACACAACTTGCGCCGAAGCCTTTCCTCACCCAAGGAGGACAAGGACGTAGAGTAGCGGTGATGCCTCCCATGGTGTCGAGAGTGGGAGTGCCAATGACAGCGGGATCGGCTTGACCCCCAGGAAGAGGACAGAGACCTTGATCTCGACCGCCGGCAGGGCTTGGAGTGAGCCACTGACTGCCAGGGCTCTTCCTGGTCAGGGTCGGGGACCAAAGGAGGTGGGTCAGCAGACTGATCCGTCCCTGCAGCAGTCTGAGCAAGGACCAGAGTCCTAGATAACGAAGTATTGACCTCTTTGGCTGACAACTGGTCGGTCGGCTCGAGAAAAATCTCGGCCGGCTTGACCAACGTCTCAACCAACAGGCCCGCCAGGGTAATTGAGAAGCCTGCGGCCAGGGTCGAAGATTCAACTCAAGTCAAATCTGGAGAAGCACAGGAATCAGAAGCCCTCAACCAAGAGCGTTTCAGATCCCATGAACGTTGACAAGTCTAATCTTTTTTGGACCCTTTTGACTTACCTGAGGACTTGTGCCCTAGAGGACCCTGACCAGAGGTGGACAGGGACTGGCACAACTCCTTGAAGGAGCTCTCTGGAGACAGTGGGCAGCTTTAAGAGAGGCTGGGATAGGCAAGGGGGAAGGTAAGGATCATGGGTAGCGAGGATGGGAGGAGTGGGGAGGGAGGGCAGGGACATTAGCTCAAGCTGTGGACCCTGCAATACGAGCAGACTTGATAGACCAAATGGCCTTCTTCTGCTGGCTTCTTTGTATGTTCGTAGAGGTAGACCCCAACTGGAGCGGCATGAAGGCAGAAGCCAAAGAGGATGAGGCCGTGGCCTGGGCCGCTTCCTCTCGAAGGCCGCAAGCTGTTCGGTGGACCCCGCAGCTGCAGAGACCACTCGATGGGCATCCTTAGATTTGATCAGCAGGTGCTCATGATCCAAGTGGCCCAGCTGTAAATGGGCACGGCGACTGTCCAGGATGGCCAGATGGAAGCGCTGACAAAATGGTGAGCCTGGGGATCGTGATTGTGCCCCAGGCAGTAAGCACCTGAGAACTTGACGGGACCGGGAGGCGGACTTGGCCGTCCACTGAGGTCTAATCAAAGCAAGTGAAGACAAACTCGAAGAGTATAGGTTCAGAAGAAAATCCAAAGATTTTAAGCGCTAGCAGCCTACTCAACGCGTGAGCAGTAAGGAGGGAACCTGCTTCTTCCAGCAGAAAGAAAGATCTGGCATCATTGGGGTGGAGCTGAGGGAGTTACCACCCGGGTGGGTGGGAGGAACCAACTTGAAGACCTTCTGGCAAAATATTTAAAGGGAAAGGACATGCCAGTTAGTGTGGCTAGAACAACATATTCACGTCCCTAGAACTCTATTGTGTGCCCTTTTCTTATTAGTTGCAGGACCCATTGATTGGATGTGATCCGGCTCCAACCCTCTAGCTAGAGGAAGAAGTGACCCCCAACGCCTCTCCCATGGTTTTCGCTGGGGGAGGGGGGTCGGGTAAGGAGTCAGGCAGTAGCATTTGGGGTAGGCAGAGCAGCCTGGGAGGACTGGCGGCTCTGGGAGTGGGACCTCCGGGATTCTGAGAGGTGGTCTTATGCTTACAGGCTCCTCGCTGCTGCTGACCTCGAGGCTGCCGTCCGGAGAAGTGTCGAAAAGTCGGATGCCTGAAAGGCTTTTGATTGGACTGATACATAGTGTGCACGGACCACACAGCCTCATCCGAATCTTGGAGATGAGTGATTATTTTCTCAGACTCCTCTCCAAAAAGGACCGGGCCCATAAAAGGGGCATCCATGATACTAGCCTGCACATCCTGGGTGAAACCCGAGAACCAGACCCCAGTGGCCGCAGCTCAAGCCACAGTGTCTGCCGAACATAAGAGGACCACAGCACATGGGTGCTGATGCCCAATCCATACCTGAGGAGGTTAATGAGCTCTGCCTTCTGGGGGACGTCAGGTAGAGCCTGAGCTAGTTCCATGCCCTGCTTCTAGAGGGCATTCTGATACTGGACCATGTGTATAAGGAAATTGAGGGAGTGTATGGTACAAGTGGCAGAGGCATATACCTTCCTGCCAAGTTGGTCCAGTTGTTTAGACTCCTTGTCTGGAGCCTGAGTGCTCAGGTGTCTGGGTCGCTCCGATCTATCATGGGCAGCTGTGATCACCATAAACTCCGCCAGGGGTTGTTCACCCAAAAAGGGTTCCTCCCTTGGGGCCCTGTAAAGGTGGTCTGATTTCTTGGGTATTGCTGAAGAAGTAGATGGATGCTTCCAGGCAGTCCTGGTGACATCCTGGTAGGTGTCAACCAGGGGTGGCACCACTATAGGGTTCGGATCCTTCTGGCAGAGGTACTTAGCCAGAAGCTGCCTCTCAGGATCCAGATCTTCTGTATCCCATCCCATGTTATTCTGGATGTGCCACATGACGTCTATGAAAGATGGATCATCAGGCAGAGACCTAGAGGAGTCCTTATGACCCAGTAGGGAACAAGCTCCCCTCCCCCCGAGGGAGAAAGATCTCGATGAGGAGGAAGAGCTGCAGCTCGAATCCTCCAAGGACGTAGGCCTAGAATATGAACATCAGGACAGATGACCCCTAGATTGACGTCAGTGCCTGTTCAATGATCTGGAGGAGGAGGAGTGGCGTCTCCTGCCTTTATGGCCATGACAATCCCTGAGTCCTCAGGCAGTGGGGTGGCTTCCTTCGGCTGAGGAGTGGGCTCCTTGGGTTGAGGGGTTGGCAGTTTTGAAGGTACCTGAGAAGGTGTAGGCTCCCTGACAGATGAGGAACGTCTTGGTGGAATAAGGTCACCCTTGTTGGTGTTCCGCCAGGACGAAAAGAGATTGTTTATATCCGACAGCAAGATCCTGGGCTTCCGGAGAGCATCTGGTGTCGGTGGAGGGGACCCCGGGCCTTGAGGCGGCGCTGGTGTCTGTGGATTGGGAGCATGTGACATCAGTGGTACCAAGGTACTGTCATCTGGTGTCATTGGTTGATTGGACAGCAGTGACGCTGGCGTCTGCCCCAGTTCTGGCTGTTCGTTGGCTGGTGATGTATGTGGGTCCAGCGACACTGGGTTAGAGGTCGCTAGAACAGATGCCAGCATTGAAGAGATGGGCATATGCTGACAGTGGTCCAGGGTAGCAGCCAACGTCAGCTTTGAAGAGGCCCGTCGAGGGGTGCTAAGTAATGAGGAGGGCAGAGGAGTCACTCTTCCGGAGGAGGTGAGCTTGTGCCCCCAGCATTGGTCCAGGGAGCCAGCACTGGTGGCAGTGGTTAACTTGGCCGACGTCTTGGCTGGTTGAACAATGGGTAGGGACCTGCCACCCGAGAAGGAACCGGCCCCGCCACCTGGCTGAAGGCCCGAAGTCTGAGAAGAGAGCCAAAGCTGCAGAGGCTGAAGGGCCGAGGACTTGGTCCCAGACCCAGACGAGCCTCTGCCCATCAGTACCAGGGTGGGAGACTTGACGACAGGTAGCCCGGAGGAGGTGAAGGCAGCCAGGGTAGATGAGTAAATCCTCCCACGGGAGGAGGACCCGGAGCCGGAGCCTGAACTGTGCAGGGACCAGGAGCAAGAATCCTTGTCCTTGTGCTTTTCCTTGTGGTGATGCTTCCCCAACGAATCGTTATGGTGATCCGAGGAAGTTGAAGCTCCTGAGGGTGAAAAAGATGAATCCTTCCCCTTGGTCTCCTTCTGCATGTCTACCATTTGTTTTTCTAGCAAGAAGGATTTAAGGGCTTTCTGGTGGTGAATCCTGGTCCTGCTGTTGAACTTCTGGCAATGCTGACAGGCCTCGGTGTTGTGGTTTGGGCCCAAACAGAAGAGGCAGGCTGAATGGCTGTCCTTCGACGGGATTTGCCTGCTGCAGGCACACTTAAGCCTGGTGCCGTTCGATAGATGATGACAGGGAAGTAGATATGCAGAGAATAGGGGCTAAATACTTAAAAAATAGAAAAGTGCTGAACACTCGGTAGAAATGGCAGTCGACTTGAGCAGAAGACGTCTGTGGAGCCAATGTGCATGGGTTGTCAGCAGAAAAAGAACTGAGGTGGTGCTGGGGGACCACCCCTTTTATACCATAGGCGATGTTGGGGGTGGGCAGATGTCATGGCGGTCCCCCACTATGGACTGCAAGCTAGAAGTTTTCCGTATGGTCCTGGCGCCTGCTGGCTTCAGTCCTTATGGTGTAACCTGCTGCAAGAGCTCCTCTTCGAAATGAGATCTGAAAGTTTGGATGGAGGACCTTCCCGTTGTCTGGTCAGCACGTCCGGGTGAAGAGGCAACCGCCACGGAGGCCTGCTGCTGAGGCTGAGGAGATCCAGGTACCAGAACTGCCGTGGCCAGTTCAGAGTTATCAGAATCATCCATGCCTTGTCCTTCAGGGCCTTGTCCG
This sequence comes from Neoceratodus forsteri, assembly GCA_016271365.2. NCBI lineage: Eukaryota > Metazoa > Chordata > Ceratodontiformes > Ceratodontidae > Neoceratodus > Neoceratodus forsteri. Next base: position 311,875,324 of record CM028137.1, on the reverse strand, counting down.
ATACCTTGTGGATCAGGGGGAAGGAAGGAAAGATGTACACAAGGCCTGGGGTCCAAGGCTTCATGCAGGTATCCCCAACAGTGTCCCGGACTGTGGGGAAGTGAGCACAACACGTTCTCTCAGGAAGCAAACAGGTCCACCAGAGGTGTGCCACAGAGGAAGAACACATGGTTCACCACCTCCTGATGCAGAGACTACTCATGCGAAATCTCTCCCACTGGCTGAGAGCATCTGCCAGTAGACTGGCCGCTCCAGTGACATGAATCACCAAGAGAGCTCCACGCAGGCTGCACATGAGGATACAGGTGCAGAGGACCTCCCGAAAAGTACAGTTACGTAAGAACTTACCGTAACAGTAGATCTTCGAGAACAGCTCTTGCAGCAGGTTACACCATTAGGACCGAAGCCGCAGCGCCAGGACTACGGAAAAATTCTAGCTAGCTAACTACAGGGGACCTGCCCGGCGTCGGTCCGCCTCCGGCGTCAGGCGTGGTACAAAAGAGGCGGTCCCGCCAGATTCCCAGTTCTCCCCAGATTCCCAGTTCTCCACGGAGACTCCTTGCCACAGGCTGACATCAAAATGGGAGACCTGGATTACGTCAGAAGACAGAAAGATAACAATTCCTGCTCAGAAAGACTGAGCCATGCTTCCTCCAAGGGGGAAGGTGGGCGGGAAGGTACCTGCTGCAAGAGCTGTTCTCGAAGATCTACTGTTACGGTAAGTTCTTACGTAACTGTACTATCTTACTTCGAGACACAGCTCTTGCAGCAGGTTACACCATTAGGACTGATTCCCAAGCAGTAACGCTGTCAGAAAATCCGGGAGGAGGAAATTAAAGGATAAAAACCAGGTCCTGAACCTAGGACAGGAGACCCTGAAGTACAGCCAAACCAAAACCAGCCCTTCGCGAGGCGATGTCCAAACTATAATGCCTGATAAAGGTATGCACAGAACTCCAAGTGGCTGCAGCGCATATGCGAAGTGGAAACATTTTTGAGCGCTGCAAAGGAAGTAGCCACCCCTCTAGTGGAATGACCCCGGACTGTACTCGGGAGGGGCTTTTGTTTGATACCATAACAGTGAGAAATACACTGGACAAGCCAGCAAGAAAGGGACTGTTTGGATACTGATTGGCCCATCATTCTCTCAGAGAAGGAAATGAAAAGCTGCTCAGAACTACGAAAGGACTGAGTTCTGTTGAGGTAAAACCTCAGGCTGCGGTGAACATCCAGGGTATGGAGCAGAGCCTCTCCTCTATTAGAGTAGTTCGGGAAGTAGACCGGAAGGTCGATATCCTGGTTCAGGTGAGTGAAGAAACCACCTTAGGCAAGAATTTAGGGTTCGTCCTCAGGGATACTCTGTCCCGGTGGAAAACTAAATAAGGCTCTTTGCACATGAGAGCGTGAAGTTCAGAAATTCTTCTTGCCGAGGTAACAGCAACTAAAAACAACGTTTTCCACGACAGAAAACGTAGCTCGCAATCCGCGGCAGGTTCAAAGGGGGGAAGCGTGAGCTGTTCAAGGACAAAAAGCAAATCCCATGGAGGCACAGGGTCTCTAATAGGAGGCCTAAGGTGCAACACTCCCCTAAGAAATTCCCGAGAGGCGTCCACCTGAGCCACTGTACGATTTCCCACCGGGAGGTGGTAAGCCGAAATGGCACAGAGGTGCACTTTAATAGAGGAGTAGGCTAGACCCGAATGAAAGAGGGAGAGCAAATATTCTAATATTACTCCCACAGGACAACCTAAAGGGGAAAGGTCGCGTGCTCGCGACCATACACAAAAACGGCGCCATTTCATGGCGTACGTCGCATGCGTTGCCGGCTTTCTGGCTGCAGAAAGGACTTCTGCAACCTCTTGCGAGACCCCGTGACGCAAAATGGCTATGTCTCTAGGAGCCAAGCATGCAGGTTCAAGGAACGTAGGTCCGGGTGGACAAGTGAACCCTTCTCCTGAGACAGTAAGTGGGAGCTGGCGGCAGCGGGAGGGGGTTCGAGATAGTTGAATCAACAAAGGAACCAAATCTGTCTGGGCAAAATGGGGCCACTAGGATCATTAGTGCGTGCTCCTCGCGGTTTGAGAAGAACTCTCTGGATCAACGGGAAAGGAGGAAGCGAGAGGAATCTGTTGGCCCAGGAGGGGATAATGGCCTCGCCAGAAAACACCAGGCCCTGGATCTAGCGAGCAAAAATTGGGCAGTTTTGCGTTGGATGGGGAGGCGAACAAGTCTAGATCTGGAGTTCCCCATCGAAGAAACAGATCCTCTGCTACGTGGAGAACGACTCAGGCCGTCTGCAACCGTGTTGTCCACTCCGGGAACGTGCACAGTGATCAGATTCGCGCCGTGTCTGATTACCCAATCCCACACTCTCATGGCCTCCCTGCAAAGGGGGTAAGAGAGTGCGCCTCCTTGTTTGTTGAGGTAATACATCACCGCGTGTTGTCTGTCTGAAGTAGAAGAGTACACGGTGGGATAACTGACTGAAAGGCCTGCAGGGCATAGAGGACCGCTCTCATTTCCAGCACGTTGATGTGAAGGTGAGCTTCCATCTGGGTCCACGTCCCTGGGACTTTACCCGTCCAGGTGTCTCCCCACCCAAGACCGGACGTCTGTGGTGAGGTGACCTCGAGGGCGGCGCAATGAACGGGACGCCTGATGAGAGCGACCCTGGGGTTAGCCACCACTGCCAGTCTTGAATCACTGAATTCGTGAGTCTGATCGGATGCTGCAAGTGGTCTTGCCTTTGGTCCCATTGCACTTGAGCATCCACTGAGTAATGCGCATGTGAGTCTTGCAGAGAAGGGACAGTAGGAATGGCCGCAGCCATGTGTCCGAGCAAGCAAAGGACCGACAGACAGGTACAACCTTGTTAGTGATAGGTCCCTTATGAGGGATCTGATGCGCTCCGCTCTGTCGGCCGGAAGAAAGGCTCTTCCCGAACAGTGTCCAGAACTGCTCCTATGAACTGCAGTTTCTGCGATGGTACCAGGAGAGACTTCTCGTAATTTATGAGGATGCCCAGGATCGGAACAGATCCTGGGTGCTCTTGATTGCAGAAGCAGCGTCTCTCTGGAGGCGGCCATGAGAAGCCAGTCGTCCAGAATGCGGGGAACACGTGGTGGCCCTGTCTCCTCAGAGGCAGCTGCCACGACTGCCATGCACTTGGTAAAGACCCTCGGTGCGGAGAAGACAGTCGAAAGGAAGGGCTCGGAACTGAAGGTGGTGGTCGAGAAACTCCAGGCGCAGGAACCTCCTGTGCGCCTGAGCCATAGGGATGTGCAGGTAGGCATCCTGCATGTTTAGAGGCGCTAAAAAGCGTCCTGTTTGAGCATGGGGATAAGACCTGGAAGGGTCACCATGCGAATCTCTTGATAGTGACCGACACATTGAGGTCGCTGAGGTCCAAGATTGGACGGAGGTCCCTGTTTTCTTGGGAACCAGGAAGAAGTGGAATAGTATCTATAGTCCTCTCTGGTTCTCTGGGACGTACTCTATCGCTCCCTTTAGCAGTAGCGCAGTACTTCTTGCCAGATCAAGGCTTTGTGCTGACCCTGATACCGGGAGCAAAGGGAGGCCTCGAGGGTGGCTTTCCTGCGAATTCTATAAAGTGGCCTAGACTGACCAACTGAAGAACCCACCTGTCGGTGGTAATGGCCTGCCATCCCGGCAGGAAGTTCGCAATGCGACCCCCGACTATAAACTCCCGTTGATCCTGAGGGGCGGGGGCCGGCAAGGAGTCAGGCTGTGGCGGCAGATGGACCCGCTGGCTGGGCCTGCCTAGGAGAACGCTGGCCTCGGCTGGCGGGGTGTTTGCCCTGGGCTCTACGAAAACCAGAGCCCCTCTGAGGTGCAGCAGGTGGGTCTGTTGCCTTTGCGTCGCCAGCGAACGTGCTTTGGTTCCACTGAAGGAACCAAGCTTAGGTCGGTACATGGCCTGAACCGGTCTTACCGCCTTCCCGGCCTCTTGGAGTTTGGTAAGGATCTTTTCTGTAGGATTACCAAACAATACTTCTCCCTCAAAAGGGGCGTCCAAGATGTTCTTTTGGACATCCGGGGTAAAACCGGAGACGCGCAACCAAGAGTGTCTCCGGAGGCAAACGCCAGAAGCTGCTGCTCGGGCCGATGAGTCCGCGGAGTCATACGCGGCTCTTAGCACTTGGGTCCCCACGTCTGAACCCGTACGGAGGAGCTGAAGCATCTCCTCCTTCTGCTCACCTTCGGGCATCTTTTCAGCCGCTTCCAGACCCTGTTCCCACAAAGCGTTCTGGAACTGAACCATGTGGGTTAAATAGTTCAGGGATCTGATGGCGCAGGTAGCGGAAGCTCGGCGCCACCCAATGCGTCCAGTTGTTTGGACTCTGGGTCCGGTGGAAGTGCTCAAATGTTGTGGCCTCTGTGACCGGTCATGTGAGGCTGTGATGACCAGAGAATCGGCCTGAGGATGCTGCGTCAAGTACTGGTCGTCCTTAGGAGCCTTGTACAAGCGATCAGCTTTCTTCGGTCTCGCCCGGGAGGCGGTGTGGGCGCTTCACGCAGCCTTGAGTGGCGATCACGAAGTGTCAACCAAGGGTGGTACCACCACAGGCTTGGGGTCCTTTTGCGAAGATATTTGGCGGTCGCACTCTTCGAGGTCTAAGTCTTCAGCATCCCATCCCATGTTCTCTTGTATATGTCTCATAATATCCAGGAGCAGGGATCATCCGGAGGAGATCTAGGCATCTCACGTGGGTCCGGAGAAGGGATGGAGAGTGGAGATGGGGATCTAGAGGTGGAGTAGTCTGATCCCGTGTCCTCCGTTGAAGGCGAACGTCGGCGTCTCCTGGATCTCTTGGGGCTGGGTGATCCAGAAGAGGATTTCGACGGAGGTCTCCGTTTATCAGGTCTCCCCCTGGGAGGGGTTCTAGGCTCCCGGGGAGGAGGAACACGGCCTGCCGACCCCGATGGCGGGGGGGCAGGAACCGGAGTAGGAGGAGGAGGAGGAGGAGGAGGAGGTAGGAGGAGGAGGGAACCATGTCTTTTAATGGTATCCCACCAGTAGGTGAACAGATCTTTCACCTCCACTAGAGAGGCCAGCAGCCCGGGTGCGGTGGGCGGTCGTCGGGTCAGCGTCGGCTCCACAGGGGCTCTGGTAATGGCGAGGGATCCCTGGGAGTACCTACAGGACCGGGGTCGCCCGTCTGGTCCTCGGGCTGCTCTAGGTCCTCCTCCGATAGAGGCTCCTGACCGATGTCGGTCGGAGGCAACAGGGCCTTCTTCTTTTCAGGAGGGGCGGGCGTCGGCTCCCAGGCGTCCGCTGGGATGTAATGGCGGCGTCGGTGTTCCGGCGGGCGGCTCCAGGAAGAAGGCGCGCTGACGGCTGTCGGGCGGCGCCTGGGCTACAGGCCTTTTTAAAGGCGTGAGCCCAACGCTCTTGCGGAGGCACCGACGAAGACCTGACGTCGGGTACCGAGGAGCGGAACCCGACGGCGGTGGTGATGTCGCTCGGACTGCCAAGGCCCTGGAAGGAGGAAGGCCATGGATTTCTCCTGAGATGAAGGTTTCTTGATTGCAGCCGGGAGATTTCGAACCGGAGCTACGGGACTCCGAACCCCTAGAAGGGGACCTGGAAGGGGCCTTCTCCCTTCTCTTCTCCGCGTGCTTGTGGACCCTGGAGCTTTCCCCTTGAGGACATGGTCTTCAGTTGTTCCTCCAGAAGAAACGCCTGCAAAGCCCTCTGACGCCGGATCCTGGTACGGCTGTTGAACCCTTGGCAAGAAGGGCAGGCCCGGGTATCGTGGTCTGGGCCTAGGCACCGGACGCAGGCCGTGTGGGGGTCCTTGAACGGGATCTGCTTTCCACAAGCGCACTTTGAAGGATGGCCCGAAGTTGGTGATGACATCAAGATCTTGCTTGAAGAGGTCTGAAGATTTTCGAAAATTCTATCGAAAAAAGGACTATTCACGCGCGTTGCGGCGCTAGACTGGTAACGAAGGGTCAGGTAGCTAAGTGGGGCGGAAAAGAACTGGGGAATCCTGGCGGGACCGCCCCTTTTATGCTGCGCCTGGCGATGGGAATGAGACAGCGTCGGGGCGGTCCCCGCTGTAGTTAGCTAGCTAGAATTTTTCCGTGGGGTCCTGGCGCCTGGCGGCTTCGGTCCTAATGGTGTAACCTGCTGCAAGAGCTGTGTCTCGAAGTAAGATCAAGGGAACAGAGTGCGTGCCACTCTGCCTGTTCAGTTAGAACATGGTCACGGTGTTGTCCGTCTAGACTTACATGACAAAACCCTTGACCAAAGGAGCAAACTCTGTCAAAGCTAGCCACACTGCATGGAGCTCTAGCAGGCTGATGTTATTAAGGACTCCCTGGAAGATAAGAACCTGTCTCTGTGGTCCCCCCAGGTGCACTCACCAACCTAACAGAGATGCTTCTGTCGTGAGAGTGGCACTCAGTTCTGGGTGGACAAATAGGATTCCTTCCTCTAGATATTCGGGGATCATCCACCATTGGACGGCATCCCACATCGGCTGGCTCACTATGACTGGCTGGTCTAAGTGTCCTCGGCACTGTGACCACTGACGGTTCAACTCCCACTGCAGGTGCTGCATCCGCCAGTGGACCCACCGGACCATGCTGATGCAGGACACCATGTACCCCGGCAGCCACAGGAAGTCCTGGGCAAGACGCGAGCGCCCAACCTGAAATAATCAAGCAAAGCAGGTAAGATTCAGTGCCCAGTCTGCAGGGAGGCAGGCCTTGGTCTGCAGGGAGTCTAACTCTGCCCCCGATGAAGTGAATCACCTGTGAAGGGATCAGTTCGGACATGGCCGGGTAGACCAAGAGGCCCCACCCTCTGCAGGTCTGAAGGGCCAGATCCCTGGACCACTCCACTGACTCCATGGATGGCCTGGCAATCTGCCCCGTCATTTAGGCAGAGGTAAACCCTGACGACCTTGTGCCACTGGAAAGTTGCCACCACTGCCGTGCACCTGAGAAAGACCATGGGTGCAGACAAGAGGCCAAAAGGCATGACCTGGAACTGACACAGAACCTCTTGCACAGAACTGCAGATACCGCCAATGGGATGGACAGTCTAAGATGTGGAAGAACACATCCTGGAGGTCCAGGGGAGCACAACCACATGTTCTGCACCAAGGATGGTATGATCTGTTTCAGAGTGATCATCCGGAACTTGTGCTTCCACATGAACAGACTTAGACTGTGCAGCTCCAGTATGGGTCACCAGTCCCCAATCCGTTTTGAGACCAGGAAGTACCTGGACATGTACTCCTGACATGCCAGTGTGTCTGAGACAAGAGCTACAGCCCCTTTCACAAGGAGCTGAGCAATGTCCTCCTAGGTGGACAGCGTGTCTTGAGACACCAAGGACTCCCTTGGAGTGGGTTGAGAAGAGCAAGAAAAATCTTGGCCCCTGATCAGCCAGTGTCAAGGTCGGCAAGCGGAACAGGGGCAGCATGGAGCTTGCAACCTGGTCTTTGACCAAAGTAGGCTCAGAGTCAAGGACTCGGCAGACCTTCGGCACTCAGGGGAGTCAAAGGAGTGGGAGGAGCATCATCTTTCCTGGTCCTATGATTGGCAGTGGTGTTTCTTATGCTTCTTATTGAGGCGGGCAGGGCTGTCCCCAAAGGCTTGGAGCCTGACACATCTCCTGGAATTCACCGGTGAAGGATGCTCCAAATGCTGGCCCCAGCAGAGAGCGGCGCCAAGGTGCCCCCCGGCGCAGCAGTAGCTGCTGCTTCTACCATTCTTTATAGCAGTCCAGTAGGGTCAAATCAGAGCTGTCACTCAACTAACAAGACTCTTGTAAGTTGAGTGGTGACTTTGATTTGACTATAGTGGACCTCCAAACTGTATAAAAAAGTAATTTTAAACCCGCCCCCATTAATAACAAAGGAACGCTCACCCACATGCTACAAACTATGTCACAGACTTTAAGAGCACAGAGGCGGAACTTTTATGATTCAGAACCAGGGAGAGGGATCTGGTGACTGGCCCCTCCAAGCCATGAATTGTAATCCCTTCCTCTTACAAATAAAGACCATGAAAAATTAAAAATATGGACTGTTTAAAGGAAAGCTATCATAAGCCTAGGGTCCCCAGATTAGGGGTTCGAAAAGCTCAAAACACCTTTTTCAGGTCTTTTAACTTACTGTATTATATTTTAAAAAATTCCGGGATTCCACAAAACAGCACATGTTGCGCAGTTCCATTTCAAGGCAAAGTGTGGCACCGCACCATTCAGCTTCAATACAAGTGTATTGAAGCTGAGCGGTGTGGTACCACATTTTGCCTTGAAATGGAACCACGCAGCATGCGCTATTTTGTGAAATCACAGACTTTTTAAAAATAAAATACAATAGTCAAAACACCTGAAAAGGTGTTTTCTTTCAAAACCCCTAGGCTTTTTTTTTTTTGGGGGAGACCTAGAATTATGATGACTTTTCTTTAAGTCCAAAACAGGTAAGGCACCAGTGGGGGGGCACTTCGGATTTTCTTTTCTCACAGTACTGCAATTATTGCTCTTTAAAACCAGTTTAGATAGGTTTCTACTCAATAATAACATTAACATTTACAACCACTGAGAAGTGGGAAGCAGATCCCATGGGCACCATAGCCTCCTTATGATGACTTGGTTGGGACACTTTCCAGACTAGGTGATAACTGAAGAACTACATCACTTCTAATAATAACTGACCATCTTTAAAATACATTTTTCAAACGTAATGCTCTGTTGCTTTAACAGATATAAACATCTTTGAAACAGAGTTAATGGAGATCGAGCCACAACGTTTTAGACAAAGTCACAGTTTCCTCTGGCTCCTTCAGGTTTACGCACCTGGTTTTTGTGCAGTGTGTCCTTCAGGCTGGTTAAGGCATGCATACGAACATCCACATTCTCGTGCTGGATGGCTCTCATAGACAGCTGCAGCGCAGCCAGCAGATCAGTGCTCTTAGAAGTCTCCTGCAGGAAAGGTACACAAACAGAGAGAGTCAGATAATTAACAGGGTAGGATCGCACTGTTCGAACAGCAAATTTATTTGTACTGACTTGCAGTTTACACCTGTTGTTGACTTTATCAAAACCACTGTTTGTTTTTTAAATGATTGTTTATGCCTCTTTTTATGTCCTGCCCCCCTTCAGCTTGGTCTCTCCAGTCCATCACCCACCATCTCCCTGAACTTATCCTTGCCTCGTTTTTCCGTAGTTTAACTTCCATGGTGGGATCCCTGGGGTATCCCGTTCCCCCTGGAGACGTAATTTCAGTTAAGAGGGATGCATAGGACATCGGTGTGGGGTCTGTGTGACATCAAAATCTTCCTGCATCAGAAGGGGTTATTTTTCCACATTTTTGTAGTCTTCCCTCTACCCTGGGATGTCTGTGGTAAGGAAGTACAGAAACATGCATGTAACATGTTAACCCACTGCAGCTATTTACCCCATCTCACCAGCAGTTGCATGCAGCTTCAACTGTGGTCATTCGGTGACATCTATGTGGCAGCATCCACCATCCACCCTCCCTGGAAGAGCAGAGTATACCCAGGTCGCCAGCATCACAAAAAGGAGCCCTACAGCTATGCTGATAGGTCGGCATTATCACAGCCATTCTTATAAGAAGAACTCAAGGCATATTCCAGGCTGACTCTCAAGAACCTGCTTCCAACAGTTCACAGTACGGCAGGAGATCTGTGATCCAGCAGTTGCTCAAGTCAGGGGAGGCAGTGTTGTGTTGTTTAGGAAACGTGCTCAGTGTCCAGAGAGGGTGCAGACAGTGGTGGTGAACAAGCAGTGCGTGGTGCACAACAATTCTGTCACTTGGAAGTCAGCTATGAAGGCAGCTGCTCATCCCATCCTCCTAGCACAAGGACTAGTACCATGGTGGTGGTCATGTCAGTGTGATCTGGGGAAATTTAGGGGGGGGCAAGGTTAAGGACAGTATAAACAGAGAGGAGAAACCCCAACTCCATCTCCACTCAGGACTAATAGGCTGGGTCACTGCTGCAGGTTCAGCAGGTGGTGGTATAATGGCTGGTCACAAGGTGCCCTACGAGAAAGAAAGAGAAAGAGAGAGAGATTGTCCTATTAAAAACAAGAATCATACATAAACTGCTATCATCCACAGCAAGGTCAGAATTCAGAACCACATGACTTCAGCAAGCTTCCAGATCTCAACAAATAAGGATGGAGTGCGACACGTTACAGCTGGTAGCCTTTCCATATCATAGAGAAGGACTATAACTTAAAGCAGACACCCTCTCACATCAGGAAGGCTTACAGTTAAGAGCAGGTACATGCCCATATCAGGAAGGAGAAATACAACGTAAAGCAAGATACACTCCCATATCAAGAAAGAGGACTACAACCTAATCAACAGATACTTCCCATATAAGGAAGGAGGGCAGAACCTCAAAGCTGACACATTTTCACATCAGGAAGGAGAAGTACAAGGGTCCTGCTTCCATCTTCCCACCACTTAGCCAAATGTCCACCTACTCAGCAGCCAAGTGTCCACATTTGAAAGGATGGGAAGAGTGAAGAAAGGAAGCTGGCGGAGGACGCAGAGTGAGCACCGTGTATGCTCTCCCTGCAAATCGTTGAAAACCCTCATTATATTTGACTCTCCCAGTGGAGCCTCCAATGGTTTTTGCTGCATTAGCCGATTTCCTCTTGATTTAGTCCTCTTTCATACAGTAGGCAAAGAATTTTACTTAAAACATTCTGAAACAACAAAGCTCTTCTTACAACGGGTCAGCTACACTGGTCAAACTGAAGACATCCAGAGCTTGGTGACTCAGGAGACATGGCAGAGACGTGCAGCTTCAGGGAATGTCAAAGAATTACAGGACAGTAAAAGACGTTTTCTTTTTATTATGTCAAGACAAAACCAGGAAACAAATCAACAAACTGGACTTTAGGACCTGAAGTTTAAACTGGTTATCCCTCCATGCTTAAAGTCACAGAACCAGAGCCAGGTCTGACAGCGGTGGTTGCCGATGTCTCAGCTGCTGCTAGTGCGAGTGAAAATTCGATGGCGGCTGCTCCTGCCTCTTCTGCTACTGTTACAACTACACAGAACATGGCTTTGATAATAACAACAGGGCTCAAATTTAGCAGTATTCCGGTACATTTTGGGTACCAAAATTCGTACCGGAATACCTAAATTCAAGCCCTGGTGCTCTGTTTGAAATACCATTTTTTGTGTGTGCATGTGAGTGACATGCATTACCGGCTCCCGACTGTGGTGGCGCTGTTCGTAGTGCCAAATAAGTACGTTTTAGCATTTCTGGGTCTCTGAATACAGCTAGGGAAGTGGTGTTCAGTGTAAAGACGGCTGGATTTTTAAAAATTTTTTTTTTAGCCTAGACGTATTTTAATTAGTCATCACCCTACCCACATGGCGCAACTTAGCTTGCAGGCACGTTGTTTTTGGCGGCAGTTTTTCGGAAGCTGAGGAAGAGGAGGAGAAGAAGATCTGGCCACATCTAAGGGGAGAGGCTTGTTGTAGTCAGTGTTTGCCTGCCCTCCCCCTCTGCCCGATTAGTGCTTCAAATCAATGAGGGTTCGAGATCAGAGTATGGCTCTTCATGAACAACCCTGTAAACCTACCCAGTTGTCTGTATGTCTCTCCGTGTTCTCGGTCCTGCTCACTGGTTGATGGCATGGCACGGTTCTCGGATCAGTTCTGAGCAGCTGTGGACCTGCTTAGTTTATTGGTGCAGCTGTTACAATCGGGCACTGCTTCTCAAGACTCCCTGTATTTAATGGCGGCAGCCCACGTGTTGTTTCTCTGCTTGCCCCCCACTGTGGACGTGCCGCGGTGATCCGATTATGAGTCTGTGGGAAGATGCGTGCCTGCTTGGCAGCGTTACTGTGGAAATCCCCCTTGATGCCTTGTTTGCTTAATAAATATTTAGTGCTTTACTGTAGACTGTAGTGCAGATCCAGAGTCTGTTTGCTAAATAGTGACCTTAGTCTGTGTCAGCCTGCCCCGCTAAAACTGTCTCTTCCTTGCTGATGCTTTGATTAATGTCTGCTGCTGCATGAGTTGTGTCAGTGCCTGTGTGCACTGTAGAAGTCTTGGGGATACACTGCCTTGTTACCAGAATGACCATAAATATTGTCTGGTATTCTAGATTGAAAAATAAAACAAGTCAGTGAGGACAGGTCGGAGGAGACTTGTCTCAAATGTGTAAGCTGCAACTCTCTATGTTACTTGGGGGCCCTGATGTTCAAATCTGTGACAGATGAAGGCAAAAGCTTTGCACTGTGTCCCTGGTGGATCACGTGTCCTGGCAAAACTTTTATGGCAGTCTTGGTCAGCGGGGTGGCTCAATGGCTTGCCCCCCCCTGCCTGCACTGACTCCAGATGAGCCTAGCAGGAATGTGCTAGGGGCATGTCTGCTGTTTGCTCAGAGTGTGGATGAATCTGCACAGCACTGCCTCTTTTTGCCCAACATACTCCCTCAACAGCTGGATGGTGAAGAGTGGTCAGCGTAGTTTCCCTACCCACCATTACCAATTAGTCTGATTGAAGTGTTGCTCCCCAGTCAGAGTGCTAGTACCCTAGCGGTCCCTCACCTCCACCCCCACCCATAAGACTAAAACAGTATCTGGATCTATGTTGCTGTGGGAGCAGTCCCCTCCCCCGCCCGACTGGTTGTGTTATAAATAAGATGTAGTTACGTGCTGCACCCATATTTGCCCCTGCCGCTAACTGGGCTTAAATTACACATCTGGTTGTGAAAAAAAAATCACCATAAATTGCACACAATGGGCAAACTTGGTCAGATTATGCATGCAGGTTTGAATATCGAGCCCCCAATGTGCTCTTGTAACATCTGACCTAAATCTAATGTGATACAAGTGGGATATAACTGGCCTCTGCTGCTGTTACAAAAAAAAAAATTTACTTTTGATACCCCCACCCCAAAAAAAAAAGAGACAACACTCTTTTTTTTTTTTTAATCTTTATTTAAGTTTCCAAGGCAAATATTGATCCTGTAGTCCGGAGGTACCAGTGGCACACTCTGAAAGGCATTAGGGTCTAACACTAACTTGAGAGCAAATTGTCTGAGTACGAGGAAAGAATCTGGGTGGGTTGCCAGGCAGGGTGGAACCAAAATGACATCGGGTCACAGTGCAACGCTGTTAGTGGGAAAGAATTCACAAGGTGTATTGGCAAGAACCTAGAAGAAAACTTGCTAACAACTATCAAAAATGCAAATTATTTTTCAGTGCTTATGGTCGGTAGTACTGACAGTGGTGTAATTGAAAAGGAACTGGTTTACATAATTTATGTAAATCCCATCAATGGTCATGTGGAGACTAACTTTTTACAAATGAAAGCTGTATCAGATGGCACAAGTCAGGGATTGAAAAATCTCCTTTTAGACATTTTTACCGACTGTGGCCTTAATATAGAAAAACATGGTTAGGTTTGGGGCTGATGGGGCATCTGTCAACATGGGTGTAAGATGGGATCTTGCTACTCTTAAGGGAAGACATACAGGGGTTAGCTGGTGTTCGTTGTTCCTCACACAGATTAGAACTGGCCATAAAAAACGCTTTGGATAACACCTATTTCAATGATGTTTCAAACTTTCTGACCCAACTATTCTATCTCTGTTGGAAAAGTCCTAAGATACTCAGAATTATGGTCCCTTGCCCAGGCCATGGAGATGCCAGCTGAAAAGCCCAAGAAGACCGATGGCAACACGCTGGGTGGAGCATAAACATCTTGCCACCCGTGCTGTTACCAAATCATTCCCCGTAATTTGTGCCCATTTAGAATCTATGGCCACAGACCCAACTCGTGACCAGACCAAAGCCAAGGGAATGTTGCAAATTATGACTAAATTCCAAATGGTGGCACACCTTTTGTATTTTGAACAGCTGCTTCAGCCACTTGCCAGATTCTCGCTAGCACTTCAAAAAGAAGTAGTTGAAATGCCAGAGCTACTTAGCTCTGTTGAAACTTTGAGAAACACTCTTGACCATGCTAAGCAGAATGGTCCCATAGGTGTCAGTGAACTTGACATTCTCTTAAAAAATGGATCTGATGTTCTTTCAGAAGCATGTGCTGAAGTCACTTAAAAGTCTGAAATTAACACATTTTAGTGGCCAAGTTGTTAAAACTTTTAAACAGCAAACTAAGAAATACATCACAAACATTGAGAACTGTTGTGAAAAAAGGCTTGGTTTGACTGATTAAAGTAATATCTATAACCGTGCAAAAGTGTTAGATACCAGACTTTGGGCAGCAGACAGAAAGGAACTGGAGCTGTATGGCAACAGTGACATTACTGGAGTAGCTGACCACTTTTCAGCACTTTTGCAGTCTCACTGTGACAGTACTCTGCTACTTGCAGAATGGAAAGAGTTTAACATTTTTGCTCAAACCAATTTTGTCAATCTTTTTGCCTCTGCTATCTGGTCAAAGCTGGCATGCTATTTCCAAAATTCTTATCCAAATCTGTTGACACTTGTCAATGTGTTGAGAGTATTTCCTGTGTCTAATGCAATAGAAGAAAGGTGTTTTTCAAGTATGAGCAAGGTAAAAACTGACTGGAGAGCAAGTCTGGCAGAGGATACTGTAGAAACACTGATTCGCATTAAAAAGCAGGGTCCCTACGCCGGTCCGCTGGCACAGCAGTAGGGCTACCGCTCGTGGTGCCAGCGACCCAGGTACAGGAACGGACTCGGGTGGCTGGAGGGCCGGCCCGGGGGGAGGAGGATTGAGCGCCCATGGGCTGCTCTCCTTCTCCAGGGGAGGGTGGGTTGCCTGCTCCGCTACCACACTGCCACCTGGGTGACCACGGGTGGTGGTGCAGCGGGACAGTCTGTAAGGGAAGAAGACATTGGCCGAGAGTCGGACCATCAACGCGTCATCATGTAATTCGCTCCTGGGCTCCCCCTGCGTGCCGATGTCCATGGGGATGACACCAGAAACAAGGAAAATGGACCCTTGGATGCCGATGTAGACTGGGGATCTAGCTTCCAGACACCATAACCCAGCTCTCGTGGGGGACTGACCAAGATTGCCTGACACATACTCTAACAGACTGGGGGGGGAATCTGGGGACCCCCCTCCTCCCTGCCCGGGGGGGGGGGTAGGTTGAGGCAGCATGGAGGTGGATCTGGTGGCTCCCCGAGAGATACCGGAGCGGGCAGAGTGAGCATAAGACCCCCAGAAGAGAGCGGCTTCCAAGGTGAGAGGGGGCAACAAAAAAAAAGCAGGGTCCCCCTCCTGCTGAAGTCAACCCAAACAGGGCTACAGAAATATTTTTTAGCGCTAAACCAGGACATCCTGGTGATTTGGCAGCTGAGGATGATGGACCACCCCTAGGCCCCCTCCCCTCCCAAAAAAAACAGACCATAATTACTGGCTACATGCCTGGTGGAGAAGAGCAGCATAGATGACCCAGTCCTTGTTGGTAACTTTATGGTCAGTCACGGTCCCAGGTAGAGTAGTTTTTATGCTGAGGCAGAGGGGGTTCATTTTAAATGCTATTATGCACATGCTATTATATGTCTTACTCTGTAACATAGCTGGGTCGTCCCTTGCTAATATTGGTGCTAATTATTGTAACTACTGTATGGAATGCTAGTATGAGTCCTCCTCTGTAAAGAATGCATTTGTGTGTCTCTCCCTGTAACTAATTCCGGGTCGACCCTGAAAAAGGGACCTCTGGTCTCAGTGGGCTTACCCGGATACCAAAATACAAATAAATAAATGTATGTTTAATTTGTCACAACTCACGATCACTAATTCATGGTCTGCTCTGGCAGACATCCTTCTCGGCTCTCAAAAAATGTATATGCTGCTGCACAATTGTTGTATTTCTCTGAAAATGGCTAAATAAAACAGATAGTCTCAGAAACTTGTGTACAATGTGTATTTTATCAATACAGAGCAAGATAAGTAGATTTTATGGGGGTTGAGCAAACATATACATTTTTGGGAATTGCTAATCAACTTTGGTCAATTGCTAATCATTTTTTACTTTGATTAGCAAAGGCCGCTAATCAAGTCTCCGACATTAATTTATGCCTTGTGATAAGCAGGAGAGGCAAAAGAAAGTAGATGTATGGAATGAAGAACCTTCGGCTTCCTCATCACAGCAAGCTACAGCATAGGATCAGCTCATTCAGGAGGTAAGGCAAGGTTTCCTGCAAATGAAAAGTTCCATTACCTCCTACGAAGAACCAATAGCAGGTTTGGTAGGAAGATTAGATGCACTCACACTTCGTATAACGGAGCTAGTGCAAAGAGGTTGTAATACTGACGATAAACGGAATGCTATGTTTCTTAGGCCCTGTCCACACTACAGCCCGAAAACCCTTCTGTAACGTTACAGAGGGTGTAAACCGCATCGGTAACGGCGTGCGTTTACCTGTAACGTTAGAAGCGTTTTCTAACAGATGCTGAAACCACATGTGAGGTGGTTTCAACATGATTATGACCTGATCCGCTCTGGTACCGTTACGGCGGTGGTGTGGACTGCGTAACGAGTCCCTACGGGGCACAAAGCGCGGTGCGAGCTGCATTGTGGGGATCAGGCGCCGCTGTAACGGTCACCCGGATCCCGATGTGTGGACCGGTGGTGCCAGTCCCGTAACAGACACCGCCGAGGTGTGGATGCACTGCACAGTTCCACGGCCGTAATGGATTGCATCCGTTACCGGGCGAAAGCGGTGTAGTGTGGACGGGGCCTTACTGTCAGCTCTTATACAGCAGAATTGCAAGCTCAGACTCTGAAGGAACAGGATCTAGAAACAAGGTCAAGGAGAGGGAACTTAAAATTTGAGAGGGATACCTGGAAGGCATGGAGAGACCTGATCTTTGCTCACTTTTTGAGAGGTTGATAACAAAATCTCTGGACAGGAGCCTTCCTCATAAAATCAAACTTGATCGTGCTCACAGAGCAGCATTTAATCCTAATTACTGTAGGAAGCTACCATATTTTGTATATATCAAGCCCCTCCACTATCAGGACAGAGAGGCAATTCTCAGGCAAATGCACTTTGAGAATGGTTTACACACTAAGAATTTTACCAGTCAGGTGTATCCTGATTTACTTTCAGACATTCTTACCAAAAGAAATGCCTTTATGAAAGTTTAGAATCAATTTGTACATAAAGGGTTACTCTTCATTATGTCCCCCCCTTCCACATCAGAGTTTTTTTCAGGATAGGGTTCAAATTATTTTTCTTCAATGCATCAATGCTGAAAGGGCCATTAGAACATATTATAGAGAGCAACAGCGGGATAAAGAGCATTCAAACACCATTTCCAAGGATTATGCAGCTTCTCCACAAGAGAGTGAAGAAGAGCCATTGGGCTCTGAACATAAAAGGAAAACTAACCCCCCCCCCCAAAAAAAAAAACACAAAAAAAAAAAAAACAGGAAATCAGTAATTAGATTACCCCCAAAAAAAACCACTGACCCTGTGTGTCCTAGTTAGAGTTTCATGGTGCTAACAGATTTTGCATACTCAAACTGATTAGAGATACAGGCTATGCAATATGATTCCAGGTTTATTTATTTATTTAGATTTTGTTTACCGGGTAAGCCCACTGAGACCAAAGGTCCCTTTTTCAGGGGTGACCCGGAGTTAGTTACAGAGAGGACACTAAAACAATAATTATATTAGCTACATCTGTTACACCAATAGTACAATGATAACATTTATACAAGGCTCATATTATAAACAGTATGTTTAGACCACACACATACAGTATGTTTAGACCACACACATTATATACAGTATATACATCAGTTTTGCCAGTAATCAGAGTCCATATTAGTATTTAATTACTACTTGCATTCCTTGCAGCCGTTTACCTGTGGAGCGCCTCTTAGTGTTGGGAGAACGAATGAAAGACAAAAAAAGGTGAACAATTACATAATAAAAATAAATATAAGTACACATGAGTGGCATTCATATTTCTAGTAATAATGGAGAAAGAGATTCTGTAGTTTAACAATAGAGTAGATATACCCCAAACTGCCCTATTATTTACTGACTGATTGACTTTCTCTCAATATTACTCCCAGCTGGAATATTCTTTTTCTCTTTATTTTTAGGGATGGAAAGCAAGACAGGATGGCATGGGTGTTCCAGTTCTGTCTTTCTCAGTGGGCACATAGAGACAGTCCATGACTATCTAGTTGCTAGCGGGTTATAGGGTGCGGGTAGGCCTCTGGAATTTTTTTTCACTATGACCTAGATTGAAGGGAGGGAGGGGCAGCAACTAAAAAACTGACTTGGCTTAGTCTGGAGATAAAGAGGACAAGGGGTATATGGGTAGTGGCATTTCATGCAAAAGTGACTGGTGTACTTTGATTGGGGGTTTGGATTCTTTTCCAAATGTGTGCCTCTATCCCCTAGACCATCCCTTTTCCAAAGTGCATATTTTGTTTCTTATTCATTGAAATGTTTCACCAGGAAGGCACCCTGAACAACAAGTTGCTTGTCTCATGGTGCGACCTGGGGGGTAGGGGAACATGAAGACTGAATACAGAGATTTGGTACAATAACACAAGATTTACATTTGACTACATTCATGTAAGAAGCGAGTAGTCTGTACAGTAAGCAATGAGAGAGTGGAATGCTAACAGTTTTGAACTAAGGAGCTGGAGGATAAACTACTGAGACAGAGTGGCCCTTTCTGTTTCCTGCTTATTATTTTTATGCGGGGAGGAGGAAGTAGAGCAGCCGCTAAATAAAAACCCACGGCAGTTATATTACCAGCAAGGATCTGAAGTACCAAACCCCACTCTCCCAAAATGTATCTGCTTCAGGCCATATTTCCACTTTCTGCTCTTCTCAGTTAATCAGAAGCCAGTTACCAAGGACGGTACACTCTGAGGCAGCATGAGAGACAGTGGGCCCCTGTACGAAAGTGACATCAAGGCATGAGCATTCCTAAAATAAGGCAGCCAGTATTTATCAGAGAAAGGGTCAAGAAGGGGCTTGACACCTTAAAGGTGTATAAAGCCCCAAGGCTGGATGGGATACACCCAAGGGTGTTCAAGAAATTGGCTGTGCAACTGGATGAACCCCTAGTATGGCTTTTCCATAGCTCAATTCAGACTGGGGTAGATCTGAAAGACTGGAGGATGTTGGATGTAGCCCCACGACACAAACTGAGGAGAGACAAGGAGCAACTAGTGAATTACAGACCTGTAAGCCTTACCTCTGCAGTGGGTAAACTGAAGGAGTCACTAATCAAAGAGGACCTTGTGGACTACCTAGACAGCAATGGTCTACAGGATAGTAAACAGCATGGGCCTGTGGCAGGGAAGTCTTGTCTGACCAACCTGATAGCTTTCTTTGACTGAGAAACAAAGGTAGTAGATAAGGGCCATGCTGTAGATTTACTCTGTTTCGATTTCAGCAAGGCTTTCCACTCAGTACCACACAAAAAACTGCTGAAGAAGCTAGAGGACGCGAGCACATCTAGGGATATAGTTAGATGGGTAGAAAACTGGTTGAAGGAGAGACAGCAGAGGGTGGTGGTAAATGGGGCCCAACTGGAAGAGAGGGAGAAGAGAGGGAGATCATGAAGTGCCTCAGAAATGGGTCCTGGCCTCTTCAGCATGTTCATTACCAACACTGGAGAGGCATGCCATGCAAGATGTGGCTCTGTTTGCAGAGGACAAGAAGCTCTGCAGGAGGGTAGATAACAAAGAAGGGATAAGGGAGATGCAGAGGAAGCTACAAAGGCTAGAGTGGTGGATCTCAGGTTTGGCAGTTGAAACTCGGTGCAAAAAAAAAAAAGTAAAGTCATGCAACTGTGGGAAAAAACTGGACAGAGTACTGGATGGAGAGGTTAGTCTGAGCACTACAGTAGTTCTTTTACAAACTTTTCTAAGCCTTTCACCACTTTTAAAACTTCACCATTTGACAGTTCTCCCTCCGGGCCAGGAGACGTTCCCTTCCTGTTCTTGTTTCTTGGTCGGGTGAGGACTCCCCATGATAAAGCTCATAGTTTTTGTTTTTAAGATCAAAAGTAATGCCAGCCCAGTGGCGCAGAGAGCTAAGGCGCATAAGGCACCTCACCTCTCCAATGCCAGCCACCTGAGTTTGGGAACAAGCTTGGGCCACTGGAGTTGGCTGGGGGTGGGGCTGGGGCTGGGAGGGTATCAGCGGCTGCCTGGCAGCTCTTCTCTCCCAGATTGGGAAGGTGACACTTCCCAGCTCTTGGTGCCACCAAGTGGGCGTGGTGGTAACAATAAGCAAGCCGAGGCGGAGGCCAGCATGCGGGTGTGTGAAGTAGGGCCGTTGGTACTGGGTGCATGCGCTGACTGTTTCTGCCAGGGCCCTGGGAGATTAAGTGGAGAGAACAGGGAAAATATCATGTCTCACCATTGCTGTATATGACAGCTCTCAGCACTCTCGGGTCCCGCACCATGCAGAGCAGCAGATGGGACTGTGGGATACCCAACAACAGGCCTGATGAAAGACACAAGGTAGCAGAGGAGGACAAAAAGCTATACATAAAAAAAAATTCAAACATCTGATGTTAAGCAAATCATGTTATGCTGAAGACAATGGGGCAATTAAATTTCATAGGTTGCGACAGGAAAACAGATACATTTTCAGGTTCAGTCGAGCAGGACCAGAGCTCCAGCATATGAAGCTTTCAGCTGCTAGCCACACCCCCTTATCGTAATTTTTTTTAAGTTCGTTTATTTAAAACACACAACTGCAACTCTCAACGTGAGCTGAGGTTTCATACAGGATATATAATGTCAAAAACCAAGTTAAAACTCAAATAAAAAAAATAACTATTGTGACGCTTGGCCAGCTAGTTATGATTATTGTATGATATTGGTATTATAAATAAATGGTCAGTGTATGAAATGTCAGTCTGTGAGATTTGGCCCTTTTAAATTACAAGGTGTCAGCAGCTGAAATCACAGGATGTATTACACTGACCAGGAGATCTCTGTAATGTAATTAACTTCCTGGAGAAATTGCATTTTATGGCCTTTTTATGACGTTATGCTTTTGAAGCTGGAAAAAACAGGTTACTCACCTGTAACAGTAGTTCTAGGAGTGGTATATGTTGTTCATCCACACTCTCTGGCATGTCCCTTTCCCTTTAAATCTCACTGGAAAGTCTTCAAGCTGGCTCCTCCCACCCACCCGGATGGTAAATACCTCGGCTCCGCCCCATGACACCAGATCTTAGCCTGCTGGAAGCAAGGCGGTGTGCCTAAAGCAGGGGAGGTCGGGTGGATGCGTGTGGATTAACAACATATACCACTCCTAGAACTACTGTTACAGGTGAGTAACCTGTTCTTCTAGGAGCGTGGATATGTTGTTCATCCACACTCTCTGGCAGACTCCAAGCAGTTCTCTGGGAGGAGGGAGGCAAGGCACACACCCCCTATTTAGGAAACAGAGACTGGACAACCGAGTCCCAAAAATCAGCCTCCCGGTGTGACTCAAGGTCGATGTGGTAGTGGGTAATGAAGGTGTTTGCTGACTTCCAGGTAGCAGCCCAACAGCTCCTGGATAGGGACGTCCCTGGAAGCAGCCACCGATGCACCCGTATGGCAGGTAGAATGAGCTCTTATCCCTCTGGGAGGCGCCTTGCCTGCCAACTCATAGCGCAGACCTATGCATGATGTAATCCATCTCGCAATGGTCCATTTAGCTGCAGGTCTGCCAGAAGTGGCTTCAGCGTAGGTGACAAACAGCTGGCGAACCTCTCCCCGAATTTCTGCCATTCTCTCCTTATAATAGGAGAGAGCACATCTCAGGTCCAGAGTATGGAGCCTGTACTCGGCGTCTGAGGTGTAATTAGAGTAATATACCGGCAGAATCAATACCTGGTTACGGTGAAACTCTGAAACCACCTTCAGAAGGAATTTCGGGTGGGGGCGCAGGACAACTTTGTCCCTGTGGAAGACCAGATAAGGGGAGTCCACCGAAAGCGTCTTGAGCTCCCCTGTCCTTCTGGCAGACGTGATAGCCACCAGGAAGGCCGTCTTCCATGACAAGTGTGAGAGCTCACACTTGTGCATGGGTTCAAATGGCTTGCCCATGAGCTTTGCCAAAACCAGCAAGAGATCCCATGGAGGTGAAGGTTCACGCACCGGAGGGGATATGTGATCCAGGCCTTTGAAAAAGCGCCCGACCACTATCTCCTGTGCCAATGTCGGCTGACCGGCCCGCACCCGGTAAGCAGAGATGGCTGCCAGGTGCACCCAAAGGGTCGATGTCCATAGACCCCCTTTGGAGAGAGACCAAAGGTAATCTAGAATGTTAGCCACAGAGTAGGATAAGGGGTCCAGACTCTTACCGTGACACCAAATGGAAAACCTTTTCCATTTGAAGGCATAACACTTCCTGGTCGATTCCTTACGAGATGCCTCCACCACAGTGTAGACATCCTCAGAAAAACCCAGAGCCTGGAACTCTAGCCGCTCAGGTACCAGGCTGTGAGGTGCAGGGATTGAAGGTCCGGATGGAATACCTTCCCCTGGTTCAATGATATCAGGTCCGGGCATGTACAAAGCCACTCCGGGGCCCTGCAGCTGAGGCTGAGGAGATCTGGATACCAGAACTGGCGGGGCCAATCTGGGGCTACCAGGATCACCTTCGCCTTGTCCCTCCTCACCTTGAGTAACACCTTGTGGATCAAGGGAAATGGACGGAAGGCATAGAGGAGGCCTGAGGTCCACAGCCTCGAGAAGGCATCGCCCTGCAGCAAGCCCTGCTGAGGGGGGCAGGCATGGTACAGACTCAGCTTGGTGTTCTCCCTGGAGGCAAACAAGTCCACCAACAGTATGCCCCAATGGGAGAACAGATTGTAAGCTACCTCTGGATGGAGAGGCCACTCGTGGGAAGTCTGGCCTAAGCGGCTGAGAGCATCTGCCAGTTGGTTCGAGACTCCTGCCACATGGATGGCAAGGAGATCCGCCTCCAACCGGCTGACGAGGATCCAGATTTGGAGCGCCTCCTTGCACAGCAGACAGGAGTGCTTGCCGCCCTGTTTGTTGAGGTAGTACATGGTCATGGAATTGTCAGTCTGGACTTGAACCACTTGACCCCAGAGCTGAGGAGCGCAAGCTGACAGGGCCAGTCTGACTGCTGTGAGCTCCAATAGATTGATGTGGCATCGGACTCCTCAGGGGTTCAGAACCCATGGGCCCTGCTGTCCCCCAATGTGGGCTCCCCAGCCCATGAAAGAGGCATCAGTCGTCAGGACGACTGTCGGCTCGGGGCGGACAAATGGGATTCCTTCCTACAACCCGTCTGGGATGGTCTACCATTGGAGAGTGTCCCACATCTTCTGGGTTACAGTGATCAGCTGGTCGAAGTGACCATATTGCTGAGTCTACTGGGCGGCCAGCTCCCATTGGAAGGGGCGCATGTGCCACCTGGCCCAACGGACCACCGAGGTGCACGCCGCCATGTAGCCCAGAAGGCGCAGAAAGTCCCGGGCAGGGCGCAAGTGCCCAAGCAGAAATGATTGGGCAAAGGAGGAGAGAAACTCTGCTCTGTCCACGGGGAGCAGAGCTCTGCCTCGACAAGAGTCGAGCTGTGCCCCGATGAAGCCCATCACCTGAGAGAGCATGAGTTCCGACTTGGCCTCGTTGATAAGGAGGCCGAGTTGGGAGCAGGTTCAGAGGGCCAGATCCCTGGACCTCTCCACCTCCTGAAGGGAGGAACCTGCCAAGAGCCAGTCATCGAGATAAGGGTATATCCGAACTCCTCGGCGCGAAGATGGGCTGCCACCACTGCAATGCACTTGGTGAAGACCCATGGGGCCGATGACAGGCCGAACAGCATGGCTCAGAACTCGTACAGGGTCCCCTCGACCCTGAAGTGGAGGAACCGCTGGTGGGACGGACGGATTGGGACATGAAAGAATGCGTCCTGCAGATCCAGTGAACAGAACCACATGTTTTGCTCCAGAGATGGTATGATCTGGTTCAGAGTTACCATCCGGAAGGTGCGAGACCTGAGATATTGATTCAGGTCGTGGAGATCTAGGATGGGGCACCAACCCCCCCCCCCCGTCCGCTTGGGCACCAGGAAGTACCTGGACACGAAGCCTGGGTCTGTAGGGGGATCCGGCACTGGAGCTACCACCTCCTTGCAGAGGAGCTGAGCAATGTCGTCCAGAAGGGCCGACTGAGTGCGAGCTGAGATCCTTTACTCCCGAGGGTCACGGGCTCGGCTGGGAGGGTACTGCTCGAATTCCAGAGACAGTCCCAGGCCGACCACTTCCAGAACCCACCTGTCCGAAGTGACACTGGACAAGGTGGAAAGAAAGTGACAAAGCCGGCCCCCCATGGGAGGACCCAGAGCTGGCGTGATGGGTGTAGGGGTGGCAACCCCCGACCCGTCACTGAGCAGGCTTACAGGAGGAGGAGAAGGCTCCTGGACCAGCACCTCGGCCTCCTTTACGGGCTGTTAGGGGCCCTGCTAGCCTGGGGCGCCAAGCTGAGCTGCTGCTGTTGTTGCTGCTGGCCTCCTTGAAAGGAGGGCTGCCTGACCGCAGGGGAAGAGTGCCGAAAATGCTTCTTCTTGCCTGAAGAACCCTTCGCAGAGGTAGCATCCAAGGTGGCATTGGACTGCTCTATGCGCTGGAGGTGACCTGCCACTCCCGGACCGAAGAGGTCAGTGCCTAGGAAGGGCACGTCAGCTAACTTGTGTTGAGTATCCACCAGAAAGGAGGATAACCTCAGCCAGGCCCTGCAGCGAGTGGGTACAGGAATCTCCAATGTCCAGGGCCGTCTGGAGCTGCTGTTTCGCAACATCTAAACACAGAAGCAGTCACAAGGCTTTCAGCTGAGGGATGCTCTGTGAACCCTGCTAGGGACCCCATTAGTACCGTATACTTGCGGGCCATGCGGGCAGATGGAGCTGGACAGGAGGCAGGGCGCTGCGATAGCTCAAGGGCCCGGCCAACAACGGCTTCGGCCACTGGAAAGGCTTCCATCAGGGTATCCCCCCCCTCTTGAGAATATCCATGAGGGGGTATTCCGGCTTCTTTTGGATAGGCTCCAAGGGCATTCCGGTCGATTCGGAAATCAGGCAGAGGATGCCCTGAAAAGAGGAAGGACCTTCCTCCAAGTCTGCCACTGATGACTCGTCAGCCCCCGGATGCGAGTGCAAACCAGTGGCATCAGAGTTCGAAGAGTCGGGATATAATGGTCAACTGCCTATGTCTCCCTCGATACGCCAAGGGCGATCGGGGACAACAGTGATGGAGAGACGACGGGGCAGTCTGGTGTCTGTCCGGTCCTCTTTCGTGGGAGCCCCTTCCTGAGGCTGCTTAAGCAGTGGTTCCACCAATATCGGTGGGGAGACCGAAATAGGCGGAGCTGGAATATACGTGCCAGCCCCCCCCGAGTGGGGGAACCGAGGCCTTTGGTTCCGGAGGGTGGGGGCGCCCTGAGAGGCGGGGGCCAAGAAACAGCCAGTGCTGCCGGCGGAGCCGGCTTTTGACCGGTCAGAATCAGCTGTTGCCATGAGATCCTCATAAAGTCGATGGAGCTTCCGTCGAAGTCTCTCCTCGTGCGAGGAGGATGAGGATCGGTGGCAATGCCTCTTCCTGGAGTGCTTGTGACCTTTCTTCGGTTTTTCGACTGAAGGAGTCCTGGTCCTCTATCGAGACCGACGGGGTCGGCTTGTTCGATCAGGAGATGCCGGAGTCAGAGAGAAGCGAGGTTCCGGCACCTTTCCCTCGACACCCAGGGGCAGGGTCTCCTCGTCGGAGAAAAGAAAGGATAGGTGTCCTTTCCAAGGAGTCGGCAACCGGAGTCGGCGACAAAGGCTCGATTGGGTCGAGAGATATCTCGGTCGGTTCAGCCGTTTCCTCGGTCTCGGTGCCTTGGCCTGACGGAAGGTCTGAAAAGCCGGCGGCCGAGGAAGCGATCTCGTCCGAGGTCGAGACCGCAAGTTCCTGTGAGTCGGACCTCTCTTGGTCTCAGGAATGTCTCCTTCTGGAGGAAGAAGACTTGGGATCCTTGTACCTCTTCCAAGGGCGGGAGGAGTGCCAGCTCGAGGGTGCCTCACCCCAGGTGGGGAGAGACTGGAACAACTCCTGAAAGGACCCAGTAAAGGTAGAGCCAAGGTTGAGATGCACAAAAAAACTTCCGCTGGACGAAGCCTGAGCAGCTTCCTCTTCAAAAGCCGCCATCTCATCGAGCTGTTCGGAGGATCCTGTGGCCGTGGAAACCGCCCACCTTGCCTTCTTCAATTTCACCAGTGGATTGCGACGCGCCGGTCTCCCCAATTTTAGGCGCACCTTGCAGTCGTCCAGGACGATGCGATGGAAGGCCAGACAGATGGTGCAAGAGGTGGTGTCATGTATGACACCTAAGCAATAGACACACGAGAGGTGGGGATCGGTGCGCGACATTTTCTGGCCTCAGGGACACCGGCGAAATCCAGGGGGACGATTTGTCCTCCATGTCCATTGCACTAGGATCGGAATCGTAAACTCTAATGAGTTTTAGAGAAATCGTTTGAGGTGAAAACCGACGTTGAGAATCCAGGGCCTACAAACTGCTGAGGTAGCACGAGGGAACCTGAATCTTCCAGCAGAAAGGAAGATCTTCCATCATGGAGTGGAGCCAAGGTATTTACCACCCGGGTGGGTGGGAGGAACCAGCTTGAAGACTTTCTGGCGAGATTTTATAAGCACTGATCGAATTTCTTGCAGATTGGTAAAAAAAAAAAAGAGACGACTGCTGGCAGTGGCCAGAAAAACCAGCAGACCATGGGAAAGTACAGTTACGTAAGAACTTACCGTAACAGTAGATCTTCTGAGAACAGCTCTTGCAGCAGGTTACACCATTAGGACTGAAGCCGTCAGGCATCAGGACCCCACGGAAATCTTCTAGCTAGCAGTCTTCAGTGGGGACCGCCTCCGATGTCGGTCCTGCTCCCAACGTCAGGTGTAGTACATAAGGAGGCGGTCCTGCCATAATCCCCAGTTCTCCCGGCCGCTGGCTGACATCAGAAGAGGAGACCGAGGATACGCCATCAGATGGCCAAGACCAGAAGGAAATGGTTCCATCCTGAATGATGGAATTTAGGCTATAACCTGTCTCCTCCAAAAGGGAGAAATGGTGGGTGGGAAGGTACCTGCTGCAAGAGCTGTTCTCGAAGATCTACTGTTACGGTAAGTTCTTACGTAACTGTACTATCTTACTTCGAGATACAGCTCTCGCAGCAGGTTACACCATTAGGACTGATTCCCAAGCAATGGCGATAATTTTACGCCATCGGGAGGAGGAAAGACAGAGATTATGACCCTGTCTGAGCCTAGGCCGAAACCTGCTCTTCGCCTTGAAGCGATGTCCAGGCTGTAATGCCTAATAAAGGTATGCACTGAGCTCCAGGTAGCAGCAGCACAAATAGCTGAAGTGGAAACATTCTTCAACACTGCAAGAGAGGTGGCCACTCCTCTGGTAGAATGACCCTTGACCACGCCTGGCAAGGGTTTGTTCCGCTTGTCATAACAGAAAGAGATACACTGAATGAGCCAATGTGAAAGGTACTGTTTAGAAACAGGGGCTCCCTTCATCCTCTCAGCAAAGGAGACAAACAGCTGATCCGCTTTCCGGTACTGTTTGGTTCTGTCAGATAATATCTGAGACACCTGTGAACATCTAGGGTGTGAAGCAGTGCTTCTCCTCGATTGGAGTACTTGGTAAAGTATACTGGTAAATCGATATCCTGATTAAGGGTAAGGGCTGAAACCACCTTAGGCAGAAACTTAGGATTTGTCCTCAGGGATACCCTATCCTGGTGAAAAATTAAATAGGGTTCTTTGCACACGAGTGCATGTAATTCGGAGATTCTTCTCGCCAAAGTAACTGCAACTAAAAACAACGTTTTCCACGACAGAAAATGTAGCTAGCAATCTGCGGCTGGTTCAAAAGGTGGCAGCGTAAGCTGCTCCAGGACAAAAGGCAAGTCCCAAGGAGGAACAGGATCCTTGACAGGTGGCCTAAGGTGGAGGACCCCCTTAAAAAGGCATGAGTAGTGTCCAATTGAGCCACCAGACAATGGCCTATGGGGGCATGATAAGCCGAAATTGCACAAAGGTGCACTTTGATAGAGGAGTAAGCTAGCCCAGATTGGAAAAGAGAAAGCAGGTACTCCAGAACCAGCTTCTCAGGACAGTCTAAGGGCGAAAAACCATGCGTTTCAGCCCACAAGCAAAACCTGCGCCACTTCATGGCGTATGTTGTGTGTGTTGCCGGTTTTCTAGCGGCAGAAAGTACGTCTACCACCTCTTGCGAGACCCCGTGCCGCATCATGGCTATGTCTCTAGGAGCCAGGCATGTAGGTTCAATGAATGTAAGTCCGGGTGGACTAGTGAACCCTCCTCCTGAGACAACAGATGGGAGCTGACTGGCAAAGGAAGCAGAGGTTCCCAAGACAGCTGATGCAGTAGCGGGAACCAGATTTGCCTGGGCCAGAAAGGCGCTACCAACATAAGAGTCGCATGCTCCCTGCGAAGTCTGAGAAGAACTCTCTGGATCAACGGGAAAGGAGGGAAGGCATAGATGAATCTGCCCGCCCAGGAGAGGGACAATGCGTCTCGCCAGAAAACACCAGGCCCTGGATCTAGCGAGCAAAAATTGTGCAGTTTTGCGTTGGATGGGGATACAAATAGATCTAATTCTGGAGTGCCCTATCTGTGGAACAGATCCTCTGCCACATCCTGTAGAAGTTCCCACTCGTGGACTCTGGCCTGGGAACGACTCAGGCTGTCTGCAACGGTATTGTCCACCCCGGGGACGTGAACTGCAATAAGGTTTGCGCCGTGTCAAATTACCCATTCCCACACTCTCATGGCCTCCCTGCAAAGGGGGTAGGAGTGTGTGCCTCCTTGTTTGTTGAGGTAATACATCACTGCAGTATTGTCTGTTTGCAACAGAAGAGTACTCGGTGGAATCTCCGACTGGAAGGCTTGCAGGGCATAAAGGACCGCCCTCATCTCCAATATGCTGATGTGGAGATGAGATTCCTGGATAGTCCATGTTCCCTGAGACCTCACCCCGTTCAAGTGCACTCCCCACCCCAGCCCTGAAGCGACTGTGGAGAGAGTTACCGTCGGGGACGGCGCTGAGAAAGGAACCCCCACGGAGAGGGTTCCCGGATCTAGCCACCATTGTCAGTCCCGAACCATGGCCTTCGTGATTCGGACTGGTTGCTGCAGATGGTCTTGCCTTTGGTCCCACTGCACCCTTAACATCCACTGGATTACCCGCATGTGGAGTCTTGCCATCGGGACTGTTGGAATGACCGCAGCCATGTGCCTGAGCAGGCGAAGGACCAGTCTGGCCGGGACAGTCTTCTTCGCTGACAGATCCCTTATGAGGGACCGAATGCGTTCCGCTCTGTCCTTGGGAATAAAGGATTTTCCCTTGACAGTGTCCAGAACTGCCCCTATAAACTGCAGTTTCTGGGACGGCACCAGGAGAGACTTCTCGTAGTTGATGAGGATGCCCAGAGACTGAAAAAGGGTCTGGGTACACTGAATGGCCATCAGTAATGCCCCCTTGGAAGGGGCCATGAGAAGCCAATCGTCCAGGTACGGGAACACCTAGTGGCCCTGTCTCCTCAGAGACGCTGCCACGACTGCCATGCACTTGGTAAATACCTGAGGTGCTGATGACAGCCCAAAGGGAAGCACCCAGAACTGATAATGGCAGCCGAGAAACTCGACGCGCAGGAACCTCCTGTGCGCTTGAGCAATAGGGATGTGCGGGTAAGCGTCCTGCACGTCCAGGGATGCCAAGAAAGCGTCCTTCTTCAGCATGGGGATTAGACCCGGAAGGGTCACCATGCGGAAGCGCTTGTAGATGACTGACAGATTGAGGCTGCTGAGGTCCAAAATTGGACGGAGGTCCCCTGTTTTCTTTGGAACCAGGAAGAAGTGCGAATAGTATCCTGCTCCTCTCTGGTTCCCTGGAACGTGCTCCAAAGCTTCCTTCTATAGAAGCGTGAGCACTTCCTGCTGTATAAGTAGGGCATGCTGACCCAAGTAGCGGGAAAGCAGAGGAGGCCTTGTGGGCGGGTAGTCTGCAAATTCTATATAATGGCCTTTTTTGACCAACTGTAGCACCCACCTGTCAGTGGTGATCGACCGCCACCCTGGGAGGTGGTCCGCGATACGACCCCCGACCTTCATTTCCCATTGATCCTGAGGAGGGCGGGGCCGAAGAGTCATGCTGTGGCAGCATTGGGACCTGCAGGTTTGGCCGACTTTGTGGCTCGTTGGCCTCTGCCTGAGGATGTCTTAGCCTGGGCTTTTCGGGTGAAGGAGCCCCTTTGTTGCTGGCCGGAACGTGGTTGTTGCCTTTGGGTCCGGCTGCGAAAACGACTCTGGTTCCTGCGAAAGGAACTAAGTCGAGACCTGTACATAGCGTGGACAGATCTAACCGCCTTCCCGTCTTCCTGCAGTTTGGTGATCACCTTCTCCGAGGCCTCACCAAATAGAACTTCGCCATGGTAAGGGACGTCCATGATGTTCTTCTGGACGTCCGGGGTAAACCCGGAGACACGGAGCCACAGTGTCTCCGAGACACACGCCTGAGGCTGCAGCTCTGGCCGAAGAGTCCGC
The DNA here is from genome assembly GCA_016271365.2 of Neoceratodus forsteri. Taxonomy (NCBI): domain Eukaryota; kingdom Metazoa; phylum Chordata; order Ceratodontiformes; family Ceratodontidae; genus Neoceratodus; species Neoceratodus forsteri. The sequence goes on along the minus strand of CM028137.1, from coordinate 311,844,713 downwards.
AGAGTCGTATGCAGCTCTAAGCACCTGGGTCCCCACGTCCAAACCCGTACGGAGGAGTTGTAACAGCTCCTCCTTTTGGCCACCGTCTGGCAATTTTTCAACTAGGTCTTGTCCCTGTTCCCACAATGCATTCTGGAACTGGACCATGTGGGTGAGGTAATTTAACGACCTAATGGTGCAAGTCGCGGCCGTGTACGTGCGCCTGCCCAGTACGTCCAACTGTTTGGACTCCAGGTCCGGTGGCTGTGTGCTCAAGTGCTGTGGTTTCTGAGACCGGTCATGAGAGGCCGTAATGACCAGGGAGTCGGCCAGAGGATGGTTCGCCAGGTACTGGTCCTCCCTTGGGGCCTTGTACAGGCGGTCAGCCTTCTTCGGCACTGCCGGAGTCCAATGTGGACGCTTCCACGCAGCCTTGGTGACGTCCACGAAGGTGTCCACCAAGGGTGGCACTACCACAGGCTTGGGGTCTTTTTGCCCAAGGTAGCAGGCAAGGCGTAGTCTCTCGGGGTCAAGCTCTTCAGCGTCCCACCCCATGTACTCCTGAATATGTCTCATTATCTCGGTGAACGAGGGGTCATCCGGAGGAGACCTGGGAAGGTCGCGTGGGTCCGGAGAAGGGACACTGATTGGAGAAGGGGATCTGGAGCACACAGAGGTGTCAGATCTGGAGTCCTCCTCGGACGGGGTATGCCGACGCCGTCTGAGGTCTCTTGGGGCTGGGTGACCCTGAAGTGGATCTTGAAGGAGGCCTTCTCCTCTCTGAAGATCTGCCCCTAGGAGGGGACGCTGGCTCTGGGGGTCGATGCCCGTCCTGCTGACCCCCTGGGCGGTGGAGGGGGCGCAGGCGTTGAAGGGGCAGCAGGCGCAGAAGGAGGTTGTGTGGAGACCACATCCTTCTTGATGGTGTCCCACCAGAAGGTGAAGAGCTCCTTCACCTCTGTCAAATTTAGGCCCGATGACGGACCGGGCGCCGGTGGCCTGTCGTCGGGTCTCCGGGGGTCTCCCGCTCCGGGGAGGGTTTGCGACAGGACCAGGGTCGCCCGCCTGGTCTTTGGGCTGGGCAGAGTCCTCCTCCAACGATGCCTTCTGACCGACGTCAGTAGGCGGTGGTGTGGTCCTTCTTTCTGCAGTAGCCGACACCAGTCCCCCGGCCGACGTCCTCGAGGGCGAACACCTGACCGGCGACGGGTGACGTACGGTAGCCGGTTCCCGGGAGTGCCTATGTAGCTTGGCCGTCGGGTGGACCGCTTCAGGGAGGTCAGTTCCTTAGTCTTGCACTGGGGTGGCGGTGGTTGGGAGACAGACCTGACATCGGAGTCCAGACGATGGGTGGAAGACTTATGGCGCTCCCCAGACCTAGACGAGGCCTTAGACGGAGTGGACGAAGATACAGGCCTGGAGGTCTTGACAGGCTGCAGAGAGGAGGAACCACTAGCCGATCTGACGAGAACCGGGGAAGGCTGAGAGCGAGCCCTCGAGGGAGAGCAGTCAGACCTGGAGCCGGAGCTGCGGAGTCCGAGGCCTGGACGGGATCTGGCCTTTCCTTCTCCGGTGCCATGTGCTTATGGGACTTCCTGACGACTCCCCTGGAGGAAGGGTCTCGATCCATAGCTTTAAGTTTTTCCAGGAAGGAAAGCTTGAAGGGCCTTCTGGCGCGGATCCTTGCACGGCTGTTGAAGCCCTGGCAGAAGGAGCAGGCCTGGGTGTCGTGGTCTGGGCCCAGGCAGTGTACACAGGCCGAGTGAGGATCCTTGAAGGGGATCTGCTTGCCGCAGGCACACTTCGACAAATGGCCCTCCAGAGAAGTTGGAGAGGACATCAGACAAAATCCAGTGAGAAAAGAACAGTTGAAGTTTCCTAGTCGTCGCACGCTAGAAGATGACTGAGAGGCCGATGCTGCGATGTCGACGGCGGGAAAAGAACTGGGGATTATGGCAGGACCGCCTCCTTATGCACTACGCCTGACGTCGGGGGCCGGACCGACGTCGGAGGCGGTCCCCGCTGAAGACTGCTAGCTAGAAAATTTCCGTGGAGTCCTGACGCCTGACGGCTTCAGTCCTAATGGTGTAACCTGCTGCAACAGCTGTATCTCGAAGTAAGATCGAGTATTACTGCACAGACTGTTGAGACTAAATCAGAACAGCTGGAGCCTACTCTCAAAGATATCTTACACGCAGTGAAAGCCCTTGATAATCATGTTGTTGCACTAGATGAGAAGTGGTGGAATTCTACTTGTGGCTCCAGCTGCGTGAGACTCAAATCTCTCACCGCTCTTACTGAAGCTAAAGAAGCTTCAGAAGCAAACATGCAGGTCTCAACAACTACTGTGGGCATTACCAAAGACAAAAAAAGCACTGTGCTACAGGTTGAAAGTCCTATAGACCCAAACGAGATCTGCAAATATTTGAGTACTTGGCTTATCAGAAGCAGTTGAGGGTGAGCAACCACTGTTTCTTGCCAACTGGTTAAAGGAGGTTCTTGGGCTTGACTTTATACCAGAGGTGTTCAGGGAGTATATAACTGTTCCACAAAAACAAAGACTCTTCAGTACCCTGCACTATGCTGCTAACTCTGGCAGGGATATATGTCAGAACATAATTTTGGAAACTGCGTTAAGAAAAGGCCCGATTATTGCTGAGGAGTGAAGCAGAATTTCTGCTCATCTGGACATGAATTATGTGACTAGAGGTTACAAATCTTTCAATTTCCTGCAAACAATGCTACGAGCACTTGGAGTAACTCATGCCCTCCAATATCTGGCAAAGTTAAAGATAATCTACTCGGGCAAGCAGTGCATTTATGGGGACACCCTAAGAGGTAAGTAAATTTGCAAATAAAATTAAACTGGACTTTGGATCAAAAGAAGAAGCAACCATGTCTGATGGCAACTGATTGGCACAGACTTCCATGAGCTGAATAGTTGCGGCGTGAGTGAGATAGGCTGGAGTGTGGGGAAGTGAGTTGGTGGAATTCTATCAACGAGCTATAGGCTCAAATAATGGTACAGTCCTTTAGCACTTGTTACTACTGTATGTGTTAGTTAACTTTTTTGATTACTCAAAATGGCACCAGTAACTTGGAACACAGCCCTCCACTGTATTGCTCACGAATGACGTTCTTTTGTTTAAAAAGAAATTGGATTATAATGGGTAAGCAACAACTGTTATGATTTTGATTGCCCCTTTTCGGGACAAGACCATTTTGGGACTTTTTCTTTTATATGCCAGTCTGGACTTTAGACTATCAAAGTCTGCTTTACACTACTGTCTGTTTTATGCTCAGAGACAGTTTTGCATGTTCAGTGTTTACTGTAAATCTCTATCTGAACTGAATTCTGCAAATTCGTTTGACTGGGGAAAGGGAAGCTGGAGTGCAGGTGAGGGCAAGTTAGCAATGTTGAAGATTATCTCTTTTTACTTTGTTTGGAACAAAACGAGTTATAAATTGGCCTGCAATGTGTAGGTAATCTAGATTTAAGTGATAGGTCCACCTGTCGTGGCACAAAAAGGCTCCTATAGGTTGCAAATAAATTTCAAGCGCAATTTTCTATACATCTGTAATTCCCCCAGAGGTATTAACCTGGGTAGCTATAGAAAGTATCCTGCTGTAATAATGTGACCTTATGCTGCAAAGAAATGTACATACCTGCTAGGAATGTTCATGTGAGTAATTACCAATAAAAATAAACTTTTCAAAAAAAAGAGTCACATCATACACATTCATTGAGTTGGATAACCAAAACCGTAAGTGAATGGTTCTGATACCCTAAGAATGTAAGTACATACAGAGACACTGAAGGCAGAAAGAGGTTGCTGACCCATTCAGTCTCCCCACCATACATGTCTGCCTTGCCTTATTGATAATACTGCCCAATCTGACCATCCCCCTCCTTTTTCTGACTAATCCACCTGCCTGTCCCATCCTTGCTCAAAGCTGCCGAATGATATGGCCTTCACCACTTCTTCTCATAGGCTATTCCATTTATTCACAACCCTTTCTATGAAGAAGCACTTCAGGATGTCCTTTTGGAATCTCCCTCTCCTGCCAGCTTCAGTGAATTCCATCTTGTCCCTGTGTTCAAACTCGAGAAGAACAGTTCCTTGGCATCTACTCTGTCCCATGCAGGTACTTGTCTGTCTCAATCATGTTATCCCTTTCCCTCCTTTTCTCTAGCATGCACGTTTAATCACGGCAGCATCTTCTTGTATGCAGATCGCTAAGGCCATGCACCATCTTAGTTGCCTGCACTGTACAGCCTCCCCCTTGTTGCAGTCTTTTCTTGGGTGTGAGCTCCAGTACCTTGTGCAGTATTCCAGGTGTGGCTGCACCAGTGACACGTACAGAGGGAAGAGCACTATCCCTCTTCTTACAACCCTGTGACTGGTCTCCACAGCAGTATGTATAGATTACTGATCACAGATAGTCAATAATATATTTAATACATTTCTTTGGTGAAAAAAAAATCACAGTTGGCACCAGCAGAACTCAACCACATAAAATTACATCAAAAGTTGAACTTCAGGATGTTCCACTTTTTATTACTCAATTCATTTTCATTAAAACTAGGAATTGTCTCAATAGACATAATCTCTTCGTTTTCCTTATTCCTCCTTTGAATTCATAATCTACTGCTTATGATATCCTGACCTGTTCCCACAGAAACTGTTCTGATGTCACAAGATGGTATGGATTGTGTCTGTTCCCGGGGTCAAGCCCACAAAAGGACCATGTGGCCCAGTGCTTCCCCATCTGGTCAACTAAATTTTATATAAAAAAATAAATATAATAAATAAATAATTTTGTAACAGGAAAAGCACACGAGCAGATGAAGTCTGAAGGGCAGAAAAATCAGGTTACTCATCTGTGACAGTAGTTCTAGGTGTGGTATATGTTGAACATCCACACTTCTGGCAGTGCTCCTTTCCCTTTAATTCCTGCCAGAACAGCTTCAAGTTGGCTCCTCCCATCCAACTGGGAGGTAACTCCCTCAGCACTGCCCCCATGACGTCAGATCTTACCAACTGGAAACAAGAATCGGTGTGCCACTTGCCAGGGGCGGGTCAGGTGGGTAAGTGTGGATGTACATCATATACCACTCCTAGAAAAGTACAGTTACTTAAGACCTTACCATAACAGTAGATCTTTGAGGAGTGTCTCTTGCAGCAGGTAATACACTTGGGTCATCGCCAGAGGTTGCTGTAGCGCACGACAGCTCTTCTAGCAGTCTTTTCCAGGGGCTGCCCACACATGACATCAGCTTCCTGTTTCCTATATCAGTGTGGGTGGTCCCTGGTATCCTCAGTTTTCCCTGCCAGATTCAGCTCACTAAGCGAGGACTGAGGGGAAGCCGAGGTACCAAAGATGTCCCAACCTTTAAGTCACTGGACCAGAATTAGTTCTCCTAGAGAAGAAGGGGGATGGAGGGTGGGATCGTACCTGCTTCAAGAGACACTCCTCAAAGATCTACTGTTAAGGTAAGGTCTTCCGTGACTGTACTATCTTCCACGGAGTGGTCCCTTGCAGCAGGTAATACACTTGGGAAGGATCCCAAGCAGTAAACCCAACAAGGGTGGAATCATGACAGAAGGCCTTGTAGGACAGCTCAGCCAAAGGCCGTCCTACGGCGTGAAGCAACATCTAAGTTGTAATGCTTTGTGAAAGTATGAATCATGCACCAGGTAGCTGCGGTGCTGATATCCGTCATAGAGTCCCCTTTAAAGCATGCTGCAGTAGTGGCCATAGCTCTGGTAGAATGGGCTTGGACAGGCCCGGATAATGGCTTGTTGTAGTTTGAATAACAAAATGTTATGCAGTGTGGTAGCAAATTGGAAAGGGTCTGTTTAGTGACCGGGAGACCTTCCCTGCATGAGGAGAAGGTAACAAAATGTTGTGTAGTCTTCCTAATCGATTTAGTTCAATTAGTATAGTATCATAATATACGATGAACATCTAGAGTACTGTAGAATGAGATATAATAGCGTAATGTTTATATTGCACAGATGAGTCACGCTCCATGATCACGCACACATACATTCACGTGCTTAATCCCTCCAAAAGCTGTTTGCTGCTTCTGTGCCATAGTGCCACAGTGTATCTGCTTGGCTGCAAAAACTGCTAAATAACACAGCCACAGTGATGTCTTTAATAAAGTGGCTAAACTCTCCTCGCAGACAAGCAACAAAGAGACACATTTTTGCCTTGGAAACTGGAAACATGCAACTTGGATGCTTATATTCTTTCTGTCACAGCCGGGATATCAAACCTGGTGGCAGAATCTGTAGAGAAAGAACTCGCAGTATCTTCTCCTCCTGCAAAGAAACGCAGAGTGCATTATGCAGTCTACACCCCCGAGGTCAGATCAGAAATTGGCACATATTCATGTAACCTTGGGGTAATGAATGCTGCTCGATATTATGAGAGCAAATACAAGCAGAAAATTAATGAGAGCACAGTCCGCACCTTCAAGTGTGATAACAAAGAGAAACTGGCACAGACTCCTGACCCAAACAAACTTTCTAAAGAGCTGCCAATAAAAGCTTGTGGTCGCCCATGGCTGCTTATAGCAGACGTTGAAGACGAGTTGAAAAAGTACAGTTACGTAAGAACTTACCGTAACAGTAGATCTTCGAGAGAAGCTCTTGCAGTAGGTAATTACATATAGGACTAGCGCTTCGGCCGGCCTTTAAGGACTATGAAAAATATTTCTAGCTAGCAGTCCCTGGCGTGGGACCGCCCCCATGTCACGTGACCAGCGTCATGCGACGTCGGTATAAAGGGGCAGTCCCAGACACCCGCCTTCCAGTTCTTTCCCGCCACAGGCCCGGAAGGCCCAGACGAGAGAGAAGCAGATATTTCCCTCAATGGAAAAGGAGCTGAAAAGCCTAGGGGATGGAGGGCGGAAGAAGAAATACTGTAAGAGCCTCTCCAATTCACTGTTACGGTAAACCCACGCGAACTGTACTATCTTACTGAGAGGGCTCTTGCAGTAGGTAATTACATATAGGACAGAATTCCAAGCAGACTGGAACCAATAAGAAAGGCACCGGAGGAGGAACTACTCAGATAAGTAGTAGGAAAGCTTGCAACCTCAAGAAAGGAGGCCTTGCAAGACCCTCTAACCAAGCCTGCTCTCTACGACGAGGCAATGTCCAAACTGTAATGTTTAGTGAAGGTATGGATTGAAGTTCAAGTGGCGGCAGCATAAATGTCTGTCATGACACATTCTGAAACAAAGTCAGTAGAGGCAGCAACTCCACGAGTGGAGGACTTCTGACTTGACCGGAAGGTCTTGTTATACTTTCATAACAGAAAGTGATGCAATGAGCCAACCACTTTGACAGGCATTGCTTGGAAACAGCATTGCCTTCTCTTTTGTGAGCGAAAGAGACAAACAACTGATCAGTCTTTCTGAGATCTTTCGTCCTATTGGTATAATATCTCAGAATCCTGTGAACATCCATGGTGTGAAGCAAGTATTCTCCATGACTGGAGTATTGCGTGAAAAAGGCAGGTAATTCAATAGACTGATTCAAAGTAGATGCAGCTACCACCTTCGGGAGAAACTTAGGGTTTGTGTGGAGAAATACAGGTCACTCACCTGTAACAGGAGTTCTAGGAATGGTATATTCACTAAAAATACCACCAACAGCTTAATCTGGTTCAAGGTCAGTTGGCATTCATCTGTATCCCCCCTCCCCCCGGGTCATGCCTGAAAATAGGCAGGATTTGTCTAGTGCACTTACCCGGTCAACAAAAGCTAAATAAATAAATAAATAAAATATGTTGTTCATCCACACTGTCTGGCAGGTTCCTTGCCGCTTTAAATCTTGCCGGAAGGTCTTCAAGCTGGCTCCTCCCACCCACCCGGGTGGTAAAACTCTCGGCTCCGCCCCATGACGCCAGATCTGGCCCGCTGGAAGCTCAGGTTGTGCATCGAAGCCGGGGAGGTCGGGTGGGTAGTGTGGATGAACAACATATACCATTCCTAGAACTCCTGTTACAGGTGAGTAACCTGTATTTCTAGGGACATGGATATGTTGTTCATCCACACTGTCTGGCAGACTCTAGCAGTTCTCCGGGAGGAGGAGGCAAGGCACACCCCTACTTAGGGAATAAAGACTGGAGAACCGAGGCCCCAAAACCAGCATCCCGGCGTGACTCAAGGTCAATGTGGTAATTGGTAATAAAGGTGTGTGCTGACTTCCAGGTAGCAGCCCTGCAGATTTCCTGCATAGGGACGTCCCTGGAAGCAGCCACCGATGCAGCAGTATGACGGGTAGAATGAGCTCTTATCCCTCTGGGAGGCTCCATGCCCGCCAACTTGTAGCAGAGATCTATGCAGGAGGTGACCCACCTGCTTATCGTCCGCTTGGCTGCAGGTCTGCCAGGTGCGGCTTCAGCGTAGGTGACAAACAGCTGGCGAACCTCTCCCCGAATTTCAGCCGTGCGCTCCTTATAATAAGCGAGCGCCCTTCTAGGGTCCAAAGTATGGAGCCTGTATTCGGCCTCCGAGGTGTGATTGGGGTAGAACACCAGCAGAGTCAACACCTGGTTAAGGTGAAACTCCGACACCACCTTCGGAAGGAATTTCGGGTGGGGGCGCAGGACAACCTTGTCCCTGTGGAAGACCAGGTAGGGAGACTCAATGCAGAGCGCCTGGAGTTCTCCCATCCTTCTGGCTGACGTGATAGCCACCAAGAAGGCGGTCTTCCACAACAGGTGAGAGAGTTCACACCTGTGCATTGGTTCGAATGGCTTGCCCATGAGCTTTGCCAGTACCAGCAGTAAATCCCACGGAGGTGGAGGTTCTCGCACCGGAGGGGAAATGTGATCAAGGCCTTTGAAAAAGCGCCAGACCACCTTCTCCTGCGCACCGACTGCTCCCCGCCCGCGCCCGGTAAGCAGAGATGGCCGTTGGTGCACCTTTAGGTCGCCGACCTAAGCCCTTGACTAGAAAGGGACCATAAATAGTCCAAGATGCTTGCCAAAGGACAGGAGTAAGGGTCCAAGCCCTTGCCCTGACACCAAATGGAAAATCTCTTCCATTTGAAAGCATAGCATTTCCTGGTCGACTCCTTACGGGACGCCTCAACAACATTGAGGACCTCGTCGGAAAGACCCAAGGCCTGGAACTCTAGCCGCTCAGGAACCAGGCCGTCAGGTGCAGGGATTGAAGGTCCGGATGGAACACCTTCCCCTGGTTGACTGAAAGCAGGTCCGAGCGAGCTGGAAGCTGCCTCGGGAGCCTGGAGCTGAGGCTGAGGAGATCTGGGTACCAGAACTGGCGGGGCCAGTCTGGGGCTATCAGAATCACCTACGCCTTGTCCCTCCTTGCTTTGAGAAGCACCTTGTGAATCAAGGGAAATGGGGGAAGGCGTAGAAGAGGCCCGGGTCCACGGCCTCGAGAAGGCATCCCCCTGCAGCGAGCCCTGCTGAGGGGGCGGCATGAAACAGCTCAGCTTTATGCTCTCCTGGAGGCAAACAGGTCCACCTGAGGTGTGCCCCAGTGGGAGAACAGATCTTGTACTACCTCCGGCAGGAGAGACCACTCGTGAGATGCAGCCCCTATCCGGCTCAGGGCATCGGCCAGGGTGTTGGAGGCTCCTGCCACATGAATGGCTACGAGATCCGCCTCCAGGCTGCGCACGAGTGACCAAATGCAGAGAGCTTCCTTGCAAAGAAGCATGGAACGCGTCCCGCCCTGGCAGTTCAGGTAGTACATGGTCGTGGTATTGTCCGTCTGGACTTGGACCACTTGACCCCGGAGAAACGGAGCAAAGGCAGTGAGAGCTAGGCGGACGGCTCGGAGCTCCAGCAGGTTGATGTGGCATCGGGACTCCTGTGGGGACCAGAGGCTGTGCGCTCGGTGTTCCCCCAGATGGGCACCCCAACCCATCAGAGAGGCATCGGTCGATAGAGAGACCGTCGGCTCGGAGCAGACAAACGGGATGCCCTCCTGCAGATGAGATGGAACGGTCCACCACCAGAGAGCATTCCACATCTCCTGGGTCACCATCACTAGCTGGTCCAATGGATTGCAGCGCTGTGACCACTGGCTGGCCAGTCCCCACTGAAGGAGGCGAGATGTGCCAGCGGCCCAACGGACCACGCTGGTACAGGCCGCCATGAGACCCAGGAGGCGAGGAAGTCCCGGCAGGGCGCAGTGCCCAACCAGAAATGACTGGGCAAGGAGGTAAGAACCTCGGCCCTGTCTGCCGGGAGCCGTGCTCTGGCTCAAGAGAGTCGAGCTCTGCCCGATAAACAGAATCACCTGCTTCGCCTCGAGTTCGACTTGCCTCGCTTGATGAGAAGGCCGACTTGAGAGCAAACCTGGAGGGCCAGATCTCTGGACCACTCCACCGCCTGTCTGGAGGGGGCTGCTATCAGCCAATCGTCCACGTAAGGGTACACCCAGACCCCTCGGCGCCGCAGGAAAGCTGTCACCACTGCAATGCATTTGGTGAAGACCCTGGGAGCTGGAGACAGGCCGAAGGGCATGGCTCGGAACTCCTAGAGGGATCCCTCCGCTCGAAAGTGAAGGAATCTCCGATGTGACGGACAGATAGGGACGTGAAAAACGCTCCTGCAGGTCCAGAGAGCAGAACCACATGCCGTGTTCCAGGGATGGTATTATCTGCGCCAGAGTGACCATCCTGAAGGTTCGAGACCTTAGGAACTTGTTCAGGTCGTGTAGGTCGAGAATGGGGCGCCAGCCCCCCGTCCGTTTCGGAACCAGGAAGTACCTGGACACAAACCCCGGGTCTGAGGGAGGATCCGCTACCTCCCTGATCACCTCCTTTTGGAGGAGGAGAGCGATGTCGGCCCGACGAGCCGACAGTGAGGCTGCGGACCCCGAGGCCCCCCGAGGTGCGACAGCTCTGAAGGGCGGAGCCTGCTCGAATTCTAGAGGCAGGCCTTTTCCCACCACCTCCAGTACCCACCTGTCCGTGGTAATAACGGACCAGGCGGAAAGGAAGTGCCGGAGCCGTCCCCCCACGGGGGGAACCTGGGGTGAGGTGATGGGGTTGGGGGCGACACCCCTCAGCCCGTCACTGGGCAGGCTTGGAGGAGGGATCGGCCGAGAGACCTCCTGGGCCTTTACCTCCCTGCTTCCTGTTGGAGGAAGCTCCGGGCCTGGGTTTGGGATGCCAAGCCCAAGCCTGCTGGCCCTGACGTTGCTGGGCCGGACGAGCAGGGGCGCAGAAGGACGAAAGGGCTTAGGCTGTGGTTTGCGGCCTTTGTCCTTCTGAGCGGAAGAGACCAAGTCCAAGGTAGCATTGGACTTCTCGATCCTCTGCAGGTGACCTTCCACCCCAGGGCCGAAGAGGTCAGTCCCCAAAAAGGGAACATCCGCCAACTTGTGCTGGGTATCCGGGTAAAGGTGGATATCCTCAGCCAAGCCCGCCGACCGATAGCCACTCGCGGCCGCCACAGACCTGGCACACGAGTCCCCAATGTCTAAAGCAGTCTGAGCTGCTGTTTGGCCACTGCCCTGCTCTGGTCCCGCACCTGCCTGACCGTAGTCTGCAGATCCGCGGAAGATGAGGACAACCTCATCCAGGAGCCCAACAGGGCATGGAGAAAACGTACATGAGGACGCCGAACTGGCTCTGGCTAAGGCCGAGAGAAGACGCAGCATAGACTTTTCGCCGGCATAGTCCAATTTCTGGACCCTTGTCGGGAGGTTTGTCCACATCCCTTAGCGCTCGGCACTGAAAACGCTGTCGGTAACCAACCCTCAGCAGAGGGGTGTTCTGAAAACCGACAGGGGAACCGTAGGGACCGCATACTTCCTGGCCATCCTGGCCGAAGGCGCAGGACAGGAAGCAGGGCGCTGCCAAAGCTCCAAGGCTGGACCCACTATGGCCTCGGCCACCGGAAAGGCCTCCGTAGGGGAATCCCCTCGGTCCAGAATCTCCGTGAGGGGATACCTGGCCCATTTAGAAACGGGTTTGAGCTTCATCCCAGTGGACTCCAAGATGAGCTGAAGCAATCCTAGGAAGGACAAAGGGCTATCATCCACCGACTGTCCTCCTGAGGACTCCAAGTCCATTCGCTTGGAGAAAAGGGAGGAATCATCTACGGACTCGGAAGAGTCCTCAAAAAGCTGCCTCGGGCCTAAGCCACCTCCACCTGCCGAGGTCTATCGGGAGTGAGGGTGACAGACAGCCTATGGGGCAGTCCCTGAGCCGACCGAGAATTTTTGGTCGGAGCTCCAACTAACGGATGTGGAGGCAGAGGTTCCACCGAATCGGTGAGCAGCTGAACTGGCCGAACAACCGCCTGGGAACAGGCCTCGGCAAACGAGGGGTTGTTCAGCCGCCCGTGACAGCCACTTAATGGTCAAAGACGACGGCGCCTGCTTATTCCCAGTCAGAAGGAGCTGTTGCCACATGAGTTCCTCGTACCTCCGACGCAACTTGCGCCGAAGCCTCCCCTCGTCCGAGGAGGAGGAAGAGGAAGAGTGGCGGCACCGCTTGCCACAGTGCCGAGACCGAGACCACCTATGACGGCGGAATCGGCTGGACCGCGAAGATGTCCGAGACCAAGAACCTCGGCTAGGCCGAGGACGGTGCGGGGAGGTGTCGCGGGGAATCGGCACTCCCTTCGGTTCGGACGATTCCACCGAAGGCTCCGGAACCGGAGGCACAGACGAGCCGACGGGATCCTCAACTCCCACCGGGGGAACCGGGGAGAGGTGATTCTCAGCTTCTCCAGCCCACAACCCGTCCAACGGGTCGAGAAAAATCTCGACCACGTCGACGGGAGTCTTGGTCAACTGGCCTGACGGGGACACCGTGAAACCAGTCGCCGAAGCCGAGGGGTCGACCGAACTTGACGGCCGACAACTAGGGAAGAGGGATCTTTCCCACTCCCAAGAGCATCGACGATGAGACTTACTCTTGTCTCTCTTTGGACCGAGAAAAGGTCCAGAAGAAGTTGGACCCTCACCTTTTGTCGAGAGGGTCAGACAAAGCTCCTTAAAAGAAACCGAATAAGAGGCACCGAGAGATAGCGGGACAAATGCCGCAGCCGAGGTAGAAGCGGCCCGCGCCGCCTCCTCTTCGAGGGCGATCATCTGCTCGAGCTGATCCGCCGAGCCCGCCGCCACGGACACCGCCGACCAGGCCTCCTTTGACTTAACCGGAGGAAATCTCTTCTCGGGACGCCCCAGTTGTAAACGGGCAGCACGGTCTTTGAGGACGTAGGCCGAAAAGGAAAAGCACAGGTCGCAGGCCTGCGGGTCGTGCTCAAGGCCCAAGCAGTAAACGCACGTGGAGTGCGGATCCGCAGAGACATCTTTCGTTCGCAAGGGCATCTCCAGAAACCGAGTCGATTTGTCCATCGCAGCTGCAAGGGAGAGAAGACCGAAGTCTTTTTAGCAAAAACCTTTCAATTTCGAAAATTCGAAGAATTAGGAACCAGTCTTATACGCAGAGTGTTAAGGAGGGAACCTGAGCTTCCAAGTGGTAAGGAAGATCTGGCGTCATGGGGCGGAGCCGAGAGTTTTACCACCCGGGTGGGTGGGAGGAGCCAGCTTGAAGACCTTCCGGCCAGATTTAAAGCGGCAAGGAACCTGCCAGACAGTGTGGATGAACAACATATCCATGTCCCTAGAACTACTCATTCTTTGTGGAAGATCAGGTAAGGGATTTTGCACATAAGGGCCTGAAACTCGGAAATTCTGCGAGCTGAGGTAATGGCCACTAAGAAAAGCGTCTTCCACGATAAAAACTTCAAGTCTGCAGAAGCCGCAGGCTCGAAGGGGGGAAGAGTAAGTTTCTCAAGGACAAAATTTAAGTCCCAAGGTGGAGCTGGGGTCCGGATCGGGGGTCTGAGATGAAGGACCCCTCTAAGGAAGGTTTTGGATACCTCTAGCTGGGTAAAGGCCTTATCAGCGAAAGGTACGTGGTAGGCAGAGATAGCTGCCATGTGGACCTTCAGAGAGGAGTGGCTGAGACCTAGGTCGAAGAGATGATGCATGTAATCCAGCAAAGTGGTTACGGGACAGGAAAAGGGTTCCTCGTTCCTGGACGCGGCCCAGATGGAAAATCTCTTCCATTTCATGGCATAAGTGGACCTAGTGGAGGGCTTTCTGGCCTCTACCAAAATCTCAGCTACCTTAGGGGATACTCCAAAGCGAGACTGAACTAGGTCTGAAGGAGCCATGCATGAAGTTGAAAGGACTTGAGTCCTGGATGGACCAGGGTCCCCTGATCCTGAGTCAGCAGTCCCGGAGATGAGGGAAGAGGAAGAGGAGGAACCTCTGAGTATTGCTGTAGAAGAGAGAACCAAATTTGCCTGGGCCAGAAAGGAGCAATTAGAATCATTTTTGCTCCTTCTAGAGCCAGTTTCTGTAACACACGTGGGACCAGTGGAATTGGAGGAAAAGCATAGACGAATCTGTCCTTCCAGCTTAGAGACAGAGCGTCTCTCCAGAAAGCTCCTCGCTCTGGAGCGAGTGAGCAAAAGACTGGAAGTTTTGCGTTTTGGGAGGAGGCGAACAGGTCTATTTGAGGAGTCCCTCAAGCATGAAAAATGCTGTTTAGGACTATTCCGTCTAATTCCCACTCGTGTGGAAGAGCTGACGAGCGACTTAGCCTGTCTGCTAGGACATTGTCTACTCCCGGAACATGGATCGCCGTGAGGTGAAGGTTGTGGAGGGTGGCCACTCCCAGACCCTCATCGCTTCCCTGCACAGGGTAGGATCGAGTTCCTCCCTGCTTGTTGATGTACCACACCACGCACATGTTGTCCATTTGGACGGCTAGGTGACCGGGAAGGATGTATTGATGAAGGGCCTGGAGTGCATAAAGCACCGCTCGGAGCTCGAGAACATTGATGTGGAGAGCTACATCCAATTTCGACCAAAGTCCCCGAGTTCGATGAGGACCAAGATGGGCCCCCAACCTTCGCCGGAGGCGTCTGTAGTCAAGGTCTGATCGGGAGGAGGATGAAAGCAGGGGACCCCCCGGAAGAGGTTCTCTTGTACCATCCACCACTTTAAGTCTCTGACCATTGGCGAGGAGATCAGTATCGGAAGATCTAGGTCGTCTACTCGTTGGTCCCACTGAGATCGAAGAGTCCACTGAGATATTCTCATGTGAAGGCGTGCTCGTGGGATCGTCGGGATGGCAGCCGCCATGAGCCCCAGTAGACGGAGCACCGACCTCGCCGGACCCTCTGAAGTTCAGGAGGGAAATCTGTGACTGGAGGAAATCCCGGTAGGCAGAAAGCTTGGCCAAAGTTGTGTCGAATCGCCTCAATAAACTGAAGCTCTGAGAAGGCTCCCAGAAGAGACTTGGAGAGGTTGATGGTAATACCCAGGTTGGTAAAAACCTGCCGGGTGAGGGAGAGGAAATGCAGGAGTTCCTCCCTGGATGGAGCCGCCAGGAGCCAATCGTCCAGGTAGGGAAAAACCTGAGCTCCCAAAGAACGCAGGTGGGCCGCTACCACCGCTAGGCATTTGGTAAAGACTCGAGGGGCCGAGGAAAGGCCAAACAGAAGTGCCCAGAACTGGTAATGGACCCCTTGGAACGCAAATCTGAGGTACTTGCGGTGCAAAAGGTGAATGGGGATGTGCAGGTATGCATCCTGCATGTCCAGTGCACAAAGCCATTGGCCCGGCCGAAGTAGGGGCAGAAGGGATTGAAGGGAGAGCATCCTGAACCTTTTGCATTCCACAAACAGGTTCAAGGAGCTGAGATCGAGAATCGGTCTGAGATCTCCCGTCTTCTTTGGTGCAAGGAAGAAGTGGGAATAGTACCCCGTTCCATAGAGGTGAGGAGGAATGGGCTGTATAGCCCGTTTTGTAAGAAGAGCTGAGATTTCTTCCCTGACCAGAGAAAGATGGTCCCTTGAATAAGCGAATTCAGAGGGGGTGACGTGGAGGTTTCTGCAGAAACTCTATGGAGTGTCCCTCATGCGATGATTTGAAGCACCCATGAATCTGATGTTATCCTCTCCACTCGGGAGGTGGAGGGAGAACCTCCTCCACTGGTTCCTCCGGAGTGTCCGGAGGTGGGAGAGGGAGGAGCCAGGTGGTGTGAGGCAGCGCGCAGCTGGAGTGCCCGCTGCTTTTTGGGCGGAGGGCCTGGCAGCCGCGGGGCCCGGCGCTTAGGTGGCCCGCCTTCCCTGGGGTTTCACTGAGGCCGGCTGCGCCCAGAAAGGGACGGCGCTGGCGGAGGATGGGGACGGTACAGTGAATCCACGGATTTAAGGGCCGCTCCCGCCTCCCGAAATCAGTGATGATGTCCTTGACATCACCGCCCGAAAGCACGGAACACCTGAAAGGTGCCTCTTGAATGGCGGATTGCACCTCCGGGACCAGACCTGACACGCCGGTTACGCGTAATCAAGGCTAACGGCAAACACAGAGCTTCGCCCAGCGGTGTCCACTGCATCGTATGTCGCCCTATAGCATGTGACACTGGCCGAACGAGCAAAACGGACTCAGATCGCCAACTCCTGCTTGAGTTGGGAGTCCGGCAAGGAGTCGATCTTGATTCCGCCTGGAAGGACGGCTTCTGGTAATCCCCATGTGAGCTACATAGTTCAGGGCCTTATACCCAGTGTGGAGGAAGTGAATCTTCTTTCCAAACTGATCCAGAAGGCTAGATTCCTTATCTGGGGAGACGAGCTCAAGTGTTTAGGATAGCGGACCGCCGTGAGCAGCGCTGATCACGACCGAGTTGGCACGGGGGTGAGAATCTAAAAAGTCTACACCCTCCGGAGCCTGGTATAGCCTGTTTGACTTCCTAGGAAGTGGGGCTAAAGCCGACGTTTGTTTCCAAATAGTGGAAACAAGGTGGGCGTGAGGCTCGATCCAGGGTGGCACTAAAGTAGGGACCGTAAGGAGCAAATCCAGATGTTCAGTTTTCACCTGCTGAGGATCTGGATCTAAGAACTGCCACTGATGGACCTCCTGGATTTTCTTAAGTAACCCGTGAAAGAAGGATCCTCGGAGGACTC
Source organism: Neoceratodus forsteri (assembly GCA_016271365.2). Classification (NCBI taxonomy): domain Eukaryota; kingdom Metazoa; phylum Chordata; order Ceratodontiformes; family Ceratodontidae; genus Neoceratodus; species Neoceratodus forsteri. The sequence continues at coordinate 311,827,742 of CM028137.1, read as the reverse complement.
GGAGGAGTCCTCGGCCGGGTTTGATGGAGAACGAGCGTCAGCCTTTATCGAAACTACCGGGAGGCTTCCCAAGGAGTCCAAGAGGACCACAGAGGAAGAATCTGAGGCAGAAAAGACTCCCTCACCCATCTAGGGGGAGGAACGTGTTCCGTGGGAAGAGTCCCAGAACGCGTGTCCTGCCCCTCTCTGGAACCCGAGGGGAGGCCCTGGGGAACTGGAGGAGGGGAGGGAGAGCGCCATCTAGGGTGTACGGGAACCAGTGGAGGCACCGTCATCGTAAGACGACTCTCGACTTCTCTGGTGAGCTGAGCCTTGGCCTCAGCCCACGAGGAGGCAAGAGTCTCCTGCAAATCCACCGGCGGCCTGGGGGGTGGTGGAGGAGGAGGAGGAGGGGGATAGTGGAACGGAGGATATCCGTAGGGAGAGTACCCAAGACCCGTCTGCGTATAAGTCGGAGACGGGTAGGAGGCGTCGGGTACTGCGGAGTCGGAGGATTCGGTGCAGGGTACGGTGGCGCGGGGTACTGCGGGCCCGGGAAGACCGGCGTCGGGTATGACGGCGGGTACCAAGGTGCTGGAGGAGCTGCTGGAGCAGACGGCCCAGCCGGGCACTCCAGGGGCGGATCAGCCGGAATAGGCCCCTGGGGTGGAGGGCCCAGAGGAGGGAGAAAATCCCCTGCTGGCGTTGGAGAGGCCGGTGTTGGGTCCGGCGACAGCGGGGCCGGTGTCGGCTCGGCCAGCGTCGGAGGCACCGGAGCCGGCTTCGGGGGAACCGGCGTCAGATCCGGGTTCTCAATGGGAGGATCTGACGGCAGCCCAGGATCCCTAGTCTCATCTGGGGAAGGTGGTGAAAAATCCCCTGAGTCAGGCAAGGGGGACTGGGGCTCCCCTGACGGCAGCGAAGGCTGCGGAGAGCCTGGCACGACGGAAGAGGGTGGTTCCGACTTAGGCTCTAGGACCCAGCGCACGTCGGAGGAGCCGACATGTGACTTATGGGTCGAAACCCGGCGGACGTTGGAGGAGCCAGCGTCCAACTTCGGTGCTCTCACGTCCGAGACGGGCCGAGGAAGAGGAGAGGCCCGGTCGGGAGAGACAGCCCGGCGCCGCCCCGAAGGGTCGGGCGACTTAGGGGCCTTCTCCCGGCGGACGTTGGAGGAGCCGACGCCCGGCTTATGGGAGGCGCCCGCACCAGTAGGCCGAGGATGTGAGACCGTACTGGGGGCTAGAGTCTCCTTTATCCCGGAGACACCCGACAGGCCCGAACTCGAGCCTGAAGGGCGGGCCGACGCCTCCTCCAAACCCTTGGAGGCTGCCGTCGGAGGATCCCCAGAGGGAAGTTACCTTGCCCGCGACTCCGGCCGGAGTTGCGGAAGAGGAGGCTTTCTCCCGGTGCCTATCCTTGTCCTTCTTTTTATGCCCTCCCAGAGAAGTCGACGCCTGCCTTAACTTTCTCAGCTCTTTCTCCATCGCAGACATCTTTTTCTTCAGGAGATGGGCTTCGAGGGACTGCTGGCGTCGCTTGCGGGTTGACGCGTTGAACCGGAGGCAGTGCGGACAGTTATCCACCGCGTGGTCGGGGCCTAGGCAGAGGGAGTGACCGTCCTTGTGTGGCAGTTGGGAGCTGCACAAATCGCACTTGTTTTTAGAGGGGGACGACATAAAACAACGTTCACCTGACGATCGAACAGAAAAACTGTACCTTTCTCGGAAAAAAACGACGAAGAGACAGAACTGCAACAAACTTAACCAGGAGGTGCTACTCGTAGCTAACGGCGGGAAAGAACTGGAAGGCGGGCGTCTGGGACAGCCCCTTTATACCGACGTCGCATGACGCCAGTCACCTGACGAGGGGGCGGTCCCACACCAGGGACTGCTAGCTAGAAAATTTTTCTCGTTCCACCGGCCGGCGTCAGTCCTATATGTAATTACCTACTGCAAGAGCCCTCTCGAAGTAAGATACATTGTTAAAACACTACGGTCTGAGGGTGCAGTTATCAATAGTAGACTGTTGCTGGCAATAGCGACTAGGATAGTTAAAGCCAAATGTCCTGAACCGCTTGTTGAAAACAGTGGCAGCCATTCCTCTGACATTTTTTTTTCTTTTTTTATGTTCTTTATTTTTCAGAATAGTATTACAGCAGGAATACACTTTTACAGCAATATTACTGTATATAATGCAGATATACATTGAGAATACATTTAGGAAGGGACTCTTTACATGGTACTTAAAATTTATAAATGCAACCCTTATCCGATAACTACTATATTCTGTTTACATTTGAATACACCAATGTAGGAGGGAAAGAAATGAGAAGAAACTCATCTCCTCAAGGAATAAATAAGTCCTCCAGGGGGAAAATATATAACATCCAGGGTCTCCAGTATAATTCAAACTGGGGAATGTGATCGGCCCTGTTAGCAAGAAGTCGTTCCAAATAATAGATCTCAGACATTATAGAGTGCCAGTGGGTCAAAGCAGGGACTGAGGTTGTCCGCCAAAGGCGAGTCATCATCTTATTTGCTGCAGCTAAATACAAATATAGCTTACTCTTTTTCGGCAGAACTAGGTCATCTTCCCCGATATACAGAAGAATCATTTGGTTTGTTAGAACAAAATCTGGGTCAATTAGAAGTTGGAGACTCCTGGAAATATCCTGCCAATAGTGTGAAATTTTCAGATACATACAGAAAATATGAGAAATATTTGCTCTCATTTGCCCACAGTCTCTCCAACACATACCAAAGTGTCCAGGAAGAAATTTAGACACTTTATCTGGGGAAATGAAAAAATGCATGCAGCACTTCCAAATATATTCAAGCAAATAGGGGGCCAATTGGTTCCAACCATTTGTCATATGTGATCTGAATATTTAGTTCTTTATTCCATTTTACCAAGACATTTTCAGTGGTCTCCTTCCAGTAGTCCCTCAGGGATCTATAGAGCTGGCCAATTAGGTGTGATTGAAGTTAACCCTCAGTTGCCTCAATAATCAAGTTCATGAATGTGGGCATCGGGGAAGGTAATGTCATTTAAGTGGAACCCAAGTCAATCAGATATGAATGCACCTGCAAATATCTGAAATGTTGTGTGCAAAGGAGTCCAAATCTAGACTGTAGGGTAGCAAAGGTAATTACCCCGTATGTGTCTAAAAATTAGTAAAATATCGAAAGGTCCATTCTATGCCAATCCTCGTAGGCATGGTCTAATCGAGTTGCAATAAATTGTTTTTCCTTAGCCAAAAGCCTGAAATGATTAAAATGAGTTCTGCAAATTCCTGGAAAGAACTCAGCTCATACCAAGCTTTTAATGTATTACGGGTCCCCCAGGTTTCTCGCCGGTTTAAGTGAGGCTAGTAATATACTAGCAACAGGAGAGGACACTTGCAAGCATGCTATAAAAGTGTCCTCAGGAGCCAAGCGTGAATGTGTAGTGCCTTCAGGTTGGGATGTATAAGGGTCCCTTGATTCTGAGTCAAGAGATCTGGTCTGACTGGCAACGGAATGGGTTCCTCTACTGAGAACTGTTGAAGGAGGGGGAACCACACCTGCCGAGGCCACAGAGGGGCTATGAGAATCATGCTGACAGGTTTGAGTTGTAATTTCAGTAGAGCCCATTGCAGGAGCGGGATTTGGGGGGGTGAATATAAGAAGAGTCCATCCACGGTTGGGACAGGGCATCTATAGACCATCCCGTTTTGCTCAGGATAATAGAATAGGATCTGGGGAGATGGTGGTTGACTGGGGTGACAAACAGGTCCAGTTGTGGGACCCCCCACAGATGAAAGATTTTCTGAAGCACTTTGGGATGAAGTGTCCCATCGTGTGCGGACTGAGAAGGCCGGCCAGGAGGTTGTAACGTCCTGGTAGATGGACGGCTGTCAGTACAAGGTGTTGCCGAATGGCCTCCTGCCAGACTGCAAGCGTCTCTTTGCACAGAGAAAGGGACTTCATACCTACTTGTTTGTTGAGGTAGAATACTGCTGCAGTGTTGTCTGATTTGAATCAGCAACGGTCCTGAGACAAGTAAGGTTCAAAGGCCTAGAGAGCTAAGTGAACCGCCCTCATCTTCAGGAGATTGATGTGGGAATGAGGGATGGACTCTGATTTTGTCTTCGACATATCCTGTTCTTTGAGACCACTGGTTCTGGAGAACCCACTAGACTGGTCTCATATGAAGAAGAGCAAAGAGCTATAGTAGGGATGGTAGCGGCCATGCGCCCTAAGAGACGTAAAATATGTCTGGCAGTGACTACTTTCTGGTTTTGTATCTGAAAAGCAAAACACAAAACTCCAGCATCGCCCACTGCAGTCTAGACAAATGGATCCACAAACAAACAGATTATTTAAGCATATAAAAATAATGCTTTATTCAACACATTCAAAAGTACAAAAGCAGCCAAAAAGCACTTACAACCTGCTAAAGTGAGAGCTCACAGTGAGCCCCACAACCTCCTACTAGTTTCGCTTCAGAGCATCATCTCCTTTTAGCAGGATGCAAGTACTTTTTTGGCTGCTTTTGTACCTATGAGTGTGTTGAACAAAGCATTATTTTTATATGCTTAAATAATCTGTTTGTTTGTGGGTCCATTTGTCTAGACTGCAGTGGGTGGTGCTGGAATTTTGCATTTTGCTGATTGTTGCTCTCACTAGCACACCTGGCCATTTGAGGCAGATTTTTTCCTCACTTCGTATCTGAAAAACCAGGGACAGAAGCTTGTCTTGTCAGTTGGCTGGGGGGTAGGCTCGGGTGGAGACAGTGTCTAGGATCACTCCTAAATATTGGAGTGACTATATAGGGGTCGAATTGGACTCCAGGCAATTGACCGTAATCCCTACAGCTTGGAAAAGAGTTAGGGTTGCTTCTAGAGAGAAAAGCACAGAGGCTTTGGACTCTGCCTTGATGAGCCAGTCGTCCAGCTATAGGAAGACAGAATGCCCTTCTCATCGTAGGGCTGCTGCTACTACAGCTAGGTACTTTGTTAATACCCTCGAGGCAGATGAGGGACCGAGCAGGAGAGCTCAAAATTGGTAGTAGTGACCCCACCAGGTGAAATAAAAAATTTCTCACCTTAGTAATGTTGTTTCTTCTAATGGAGTCTTGCTGTATTTTGACAGTAGCAGTGAGTCCCAACCATCGAACTGCCCCGGAGATGAAAGAGTTAACTTTCCATGCCAGGCATGGAACGCTGAGCTCGAGCTCAGTTGAGACTCTGTCTGTTGTTCTTCAAACTCAAACCGTCAGATCTTTATGAGCTAAACTCACTAAGGTCCTGTGTGGAAGCTGTAAACCTACACTAGCCAACTGGCTACTAAACATAAGAACACATTTTGTGGTCCCAACACAAAAACTCAAGTCAGGAGACCCAAAAATGAAAAACACAACACCCACTCACCCCAAAAAGAAGGGGTGAAACAAAAAGGGTGGGCACCTATTAGGTGCCAACACTGCACTGCCCACCCACATCCCAACAACAGAAGTTCTGAGAGGGGCAGGCAGGGGTGGAGGTCAGAATATAGCAAGACTCCATTAGAAGAAACAACATTACTAAGGTGAGTAATTTTTTCTTCAAACAACATGAAGTCTTGCTATATTCTGACATATGCAGATCTAAAGCAGTACCTCCATGGAGGAGGGACAGAACCTACTTAGGAAATAGGCTCTGCAGCACAGCTGTGCCAAATCGAGCATCACTCCTAGCCTGGATGTCCAGGGAGTAATGCTTGGTAAAAGTGTGAACTTTTTTCCAGGTAGCTGCTTGACATATCTCTAGAATAGGAATGTCCCTGGCAGTAGCCAGGGAAGCAGCTGTACCTCTGGTAGAGTGAGCCCTCAGGCCTGAGGGAGGAACCTTACCCAGCTTTTCACAGCAAAATTCGATACAAGAGACAATCCACCTGGCAATGGATCTTTTAGTGGCAGATTTCCCTTTACCAACCTCACCATAAGTGAGGAACAGTTGGAGGGAGTCAAACCTGTGACCCTTGGTACGCTCTAAGTAGTAACTAAGGGCTCTTTTGACATCTAAACTGTGCAGTCTCCTCTCGCCAGAGGAGGAATGGTCAGTGAAGTACACAGGAAGAGACATAGATTGATTAAGGTGGAAATCTGAAACCACCTTAGGCAAGAATTTCCTGTTAGTCCTGAGGACCACCTTATCTCTATGAAAGGAGATAAAATCAGGCTCCACTGACAAAGCTTGTAATTCACTTATGCGTCAGGCAGAAGTGATGGCTACCAGAAACACAGTCTTCCAAGTCAAGTACTTAAGCTCTGCTGAAGATAAAGGCTCAAAAGGGGGGTTGCATAAGCTGAGCAATGCAAACATTGAGGTCCCATGCAGGGGCAGGGTCCCTGAATGGAGGGTTGGTGTGAAGCAATCCCTTGAAAAACTTGGAGAAAACAGGGTGAGCTGAGAGACAACAGGGCTTACCTGCTGAAATAAAAGCAGACACAGCTGCCAGATGCACTTTCAGTGCAGCTGGTCTCAGCACCAAGCTATTTAAGTGAACCATATAATCAAGGACTGTGGGCAGATCAGCAGATTCTGGGGAAATATGCTTCCCAGAGCACCATATGGAAAATCTTTTCCATTTAGAATTATAAGTAGCCCTGGTGGAAGGTTTTCTCGAAGCCTTCAGGATATCCATTACACCCTGGGAGAGGTGTAAGTCAGCAAACTCTAACTCTTCAAGAACCAGGCCTTGAGATTGAGAGATTTGAGCTTCAGGTACCAAACCCTCCCCTGAGCACAGGTTAACAGGTTGTAATTCCTGGGAAGACACAGGGGAAGATGGACTGCTAAGGACAGTAGGAGTGGATACCAGGGCTGTCTGGCCCAGTCTGGAGCAACCAGGATCATCTTGCAGGGTTGGGATCTGATTTTGACTAGCACTTTGAACAGGAGAGGGAAGGGGGAAAAGCATAGAGGAACTTCCCTTCCCAATTGAGAACTAAGGCATCCAGGGGGACTGAGCCCAACACTGGGGGCCTGCAGCAAAAAAGGGGAAGTTGGTGATTGTCTGGGGCTGCAAAAAGATCCATCTGCGGGGTGCCCCATCTGGAAAAAATCACTTCCAAGACCAGGGGATCTAGTGACCATTCGTGATGGCCCTGGGAAATCCTGCTGAGAGCATCTGCCAGAACACTGTCCTTTCCTGGCAGGTGAAATGCCGTGAGGGAGGTGTTCAGGGAGTAAGCCAGAGACCACAACTTCATTGCTTCGGTGCACAAGGCCGTAGACCGAGTGCCTCCTTGCTTGTTGATGTACTACATTGTGGTGATGTTGTCTGTTCTGACCTGTACAACTTTGTTCTGAACAGATCTGGAAAAAGCTTGAAGTGCTAGAAACACTGCTCTGAGTTCCAACAGATTGTTATGGAGCAGAGATTCCTGAGGGGACCACAACCCCTGGGTGGTGAGGTCGCCCATGTGAGCCCCCCACCCCAAAAGGAAGGTATCTGTAGTAAGGATTAAAGAGTGAGACTGGGTGACAAAGGGAACCCCTTGTCTCAAATTGTTCTGATCCTGCCACCACTGTAGGGCCTGGATCAGGGTTCGAGTTACTGGGATCAGTTTGGTCAGAGGGTCCTTCCTTTGAGACCAAAAGGCTCTTAGAGAGGGTAGAATAATTCCCAGAGTCACCATTTTGAATTTTGGTTTTAAAAGGTGCTTGTTTAGGTATCTGAGATCCAGGATGGGCCGCCATTCTCCTGTCTTTTTTGGGGTAAGGAAGTACCTGGAATACAATCCTTTGCCCTGGTGTAGGGATGGAACCCTTTCCACAGCTCTGAGAGCTAGGAGGGAAGAGACCTCTGCCTCTAAGCAAGTGTCTCTGATGGATTTGCAGGTGGAAAGGATCTGGTTCTCATCTTTGGAAACTTTCTGAAGCTGAGAACCAGTCCCTGGCTTACTACTTCAAGGACCCATTTGTCTGATGTCAGAGACTCCCAGTCCTGGACAAAGTAAGCCAGCCTGCCTCCGGCCCTGGCAACCCCATCAGGGTGCCTGCTTGGCAGGGGCTTTGGGCTGAGGGGTTGAAGCAGGCCTGCTTGTACCCCATCTGCCTCTCCCTCTAAAGAACCCCCTCTGGGCATAAGCAGAAGAGGAAGCCTGGGCTTGGTAAAAAGGCCTATGAAAAGGCCTGCCCCTGTCCCTGGGAAGCTGCCTTTGAGGAGTTGCCTGCTTTTCCTTGGCCTGTGCACCCCTATAGGTGGTCCTATACTCGTCCATTTTCTTCATGTAATTCTCTGTCTGCTCCCCAAACAGAGAATTACCCACAACAGGAAAATCCATGGCCTTAGTCTGGGTATCCTGTGACAGGCTAGTACATCTGAGCCAAGCCACTCATCGAAGTACAACAGATGTAGCCATGACTCTTGATGACACATCATTTGAGTCTACTGCAGCATGGAATTGCACCTTGGATGCCTCAATACCATCAGCAGCCACCTGCTCCAGCTCCTTGGCAAGCTGGCCAGGGACCCATTTTGCTAGAAACCATGACAGTGTCCATCTGGTTTCTGATATCTAGCAACATAAGCCATATAATTTGCCTATCTGAGTCCCAAGGATGCCATGCTGTACTGTTTTTGCCATGGCATCAATCCTCCTGGAGTCCTTGTCTGGGGTGTGAAGCCAAGGGAATATTTGCCTTGTCACAGGCTGCAGCCTGCACTACCTCAACATGGCTGCATTGTTGTGTAAGGAACTCCGTATCAGAGCCTGACAATGTGTACCTCTTGTCCGTTCTCTTATCCACAGGAGGTATAGTGTGAGGAGTTTTTAAAATTTTAAATGTCTGTTTCCCAAAAGATTTATGCAAGGGAATAGACAGTCTCCTAGACTTTGGGATATCCATCATTTCCACATAGTCAGGCTCCTCTTGACCATCCACAGCTTCCTCCATAGGGAGCTGGAGGTTTCAGCCACTTTTTATATAACATAAAATGAGAAGGGACTCAGAAAGCCTAGGAGGAGACACTCCTGAAGGTCTGTCTGGGGAGATGTCCGGTCACTGGGCACATCCAGACTTTCAAATCCACATTCACTCTCTCATACTCCTTCCCCTCCTCCGGTTCATAATATTCCTCTAAATCATAATCTTGAACCGGTGGAACCGGCCGAACCGAGCGCCTACCTGACGGTGCCGGTTCAGTCGGAACCGGGGAAAGCGACTGGACAATTTTGATCGCTTTGGCTATTTCTTCAGCGGTTGGAGAGGAAAGTTTTGGCTCCACACCAGCTGATTTTCTAGTCCTTTTTGCTGGAACCGACTCCTCAGAGTCGGATCTCCTTTTGCCCGAAGAAGTCTCGCCCTGGTCAGAGGGCACTCCTTCTGGTTCGGTTTGAACCGAACCGGGCTGGCCATCCGGTTCAGCGGACTTTTTGGCCTCCCTTTCCTGAGCCTACCAACTCTCTTCTCCAGGGTAGCTGCAGGAAAACTTTACAAATCTGGCAGTCTGCATTAAGGTGGTCAAACCCCAGACAGTAAACACAGGTGGTGTGAGGATCAGCCTTGGCAAAGACTTCCCCACACACACTACAGTGTTGAAACCCAGTGGGCCCGGTTTTTCTTTTGGGTTTCTCAGACATAGTGCCAGTCCTATCCAAACTTACCTGTTTATGGCAATCCGCCAGGTAAGACCCTCTTATCGGTTCCCAACCGTGTCACAGGTCGTGGAAAAAACCGTAATAAAATCTTTTTTTTTTTTAGAATGGATAAGAACCGGTAACCACACTCTAAATCACAGATTAAGATTTTTTAAACAACTTGATCGGTTCAAACCGAACCGATAAACCGTTTACAAGTTCCACACAGAATAGAATTAATGTAAAACCTATCTAGTACTCACAAATACCACAGACAGAGACTGAACCGACAGGTTGCGGTTTAAATTTGGTCGAAAACCGAGAAAAACGGTACTTTAACCGACAAAATGAACCGAGCAGAAGGAGAAATCTTTGGAGCGACTGTTCAGTGAGGCGGAGTAAAGAATCTGACGGTTTGAGTTTGAAGAACAGACAGACAGAGTCTCAACCGAGCTCGAGCTCAGCATTCCATGCCTGGCATGGAAAGTTAACTCTTTCATCTCAGGGGCAGTTCGAAGGTTGGGACTCACTGCATATGTCAGAATATAGCAAGACTTCATGTTGTTTGAAACAAAGGAACCTGTGGTGGACAGGATGGATGGGGATATGTAGTAGGCATCCTTCATATCTAGGGCACATAGCCAATCCCCTTGTTTCAACATTGGCATGATGTAATTTAGAGTGACCATGTGGAACCTTTTGTCTTGGATGTATGGGTTCAATTGTCTGAGGTCCAGTATTGGCCTGAGACCTCCAGTTCATTTGTGTACCAGGAAGAAGTGAGAGTAAAACCACTTTTGGTGTTCTGTAGGGGGTACCGGGTGAACAGCCTTTCTGGTTAGAAGAGCCTGCAGGGCCTCCAGGAGAATAGGCTTATGGCCAGGTGGGTAACGGGCAGGGAGGGGAAGGATGAGGGGGAGGGCTGGAAAAACAGGTTACGCACCTGTAACAGTAATCTTAGGGGTGGTATATGTTGTTCATCCACACTTATTGGCACGTCCCTTTCCCCTTTAATTCTTGACGGAAGGTCTTCAAGCAGGCACCTCCCACCCACCTGGGTGGTAAAACCCTCGGATCCGCCCCATGACGCCAGATCTTAGCCCGCTGGAAGCCAGGTTTGTACTTCGCAGCCGGGGAGGTTGGGTCGGTCAGTGTGGATGAACAACATAAACCACTCCTAGAACTACTGCTACAGGTGAGTAACACGTTTTTCTAGGGATGTGGATATGTTGCTCATCCACACTTATTCGCAGACTCCTAGCAGATCTCCAAGAGCAGGGAGGCAAGGCGCACACCCCCTACTTTGGGAACAGAGACTGGAGAACTGAGGGCCCAAAACCAGCAGCCCGGCGTGACTCAAGGTCGATGTGGTAGTAGGTGATGAAGGTGTTTGCTGTCTTCCAAGTAGCAGCCCAGCAGATTTCATGGATAGGAATGTCCCTGGAAGCAGCCACCGACGCAGCAGTATGGTGGGTGGAATGGGCCCTTAGCGCTACGGGAGGGTCCATACCTGACAACCTATAGCAGAGATCAATGCAAGATGTAATCCATCTGTCAATAATCCACTTTGCTGCAGGTCTGCCAGAAACGGCTTCAGCATAGGTAACAAACAGCTGGTGAACCTCTCCACGAATTTCCGCCATTCTCTCCTTGTAATAGGAGGGAGCTCATCTCAGGTCCAAAATATGGAGCCTGTACTCAGCATCTGAGGTGTAGTTCAGGTAGAACACAGTCAGACTCAATACCTGATTAAGGTGAAACTCTGACGCCACCTTCGGGAGGAATTTTGGATGGGGACGCAGGACAACCTTGTCCCTGTGGAAGACCAGGTAAGGTGACTCCATCGAAAGTGGCTGGAGCTCCTCAGTCCTTCTGGCTGATGTGACAGCCACCAGGAAGGCTGTCTTCCACGACAAGTGTGATAGTTCACACTTGTGCACTGGTTCAAATGGCTTGCCCATGACTTTTGCCAAAATCAGCAGTAAATCCCATGGAGGTGGAGGTTCACGTACCAGAGGGGATATGTGATCTAGGCCCTTGAAAAAGCGCCAGACCACCTTCTCCTGTGCCACCGCCTGCTGACTGGCCACAACTGGTAAGGAGATGGCTGCCAGGTGCACCTTAAGGGTTGAAGTCCAAAGACCCCTCTTTGGACAGAGACCAAAGGTACTCTAAAAGGCTAGCCACAGGGCAGGACAGAGGGTCTAGGCCCTTGCCCTGACACCAGTGGAAAACCTTTTCCATTTGAAGGTGTAGCACTTCCTGCTCGACTCCTTTCTGGATGCTTCCACTACTGTGAGTACATCCCAGGAGAGACCCAAAGCACGGAACTCTAGCCACTCAGGAACCAGGTTGTCAGGTGCAGGAATTGAAGGTCTGGATGGAATACCTTCCCCTGAATGACTGAGATCAGGTCCGGGCATGCTGGAAGATGCCTCAGGAGCCTCTTGCTGAGGCTGAGGAGGTCTGGATACCAGAATTGGAGCGGCCAGTCTGGGGCTACCAGGATCACCTGCGCCCCGTCCCCCCCACACATTGAGAAGCACCTTGTGGATCAAGGGAAATGGAGGGAAGGCATAGAAGAGGCTTGCAGTCCACTGCCTTGAGAAGGCATCCCCCTGCAGCGAACCTCACTGAGGGGGAAGGCATGAAACGGCCTCAGCTTGCTGTTTTCCCTGGAGACAAACAGGTCCACCACTGGTTTGCCCAAGTGGGAGAACAGGCTGCGAGCTACCTCTGGATGGAGACACCACTCGTGGGACGTCTCGCCTACATGGCTGAGAGCATCCGCCAGTTGGTTTGAGGCTCCTGCCACATGAATGGCTAGGAGATCTGCCTCCAGTCAGTTCACAAGTGTCCAGATGCAAAACGCTTGCCTGCACAGCAGCCAGGAGTGCGTGCCGCCCTGTTTGTTGAGGTAGTACATGGTCGTGGTATTGTCCATCTGGACTTGAACCACTTGACCCTGAAGCTGCTGAGCGAATGCTGACAGCACCCGTCTGACCACTCTGAGCTTCAACAGGTTATTTAATTTTTATTTATTAATTACTAGAATTACAAATATCTTTGAACCAAGGGTTCTTTTACAAAGGTTTCACATCAGCAATGGGTGCAAGCAAAACAGTGCTAAGAAACAATACAGGTCAGGAGGTTAACTTAGTAGCAACAGACAGTACATGTGTATAGACTAGCCCAGTAGCAAACAGTCAGTGGCAAATAATGCACAATTAACAATACTGGTGCATATATAGCAAGACACGGATACAAATGAAAACCATCCTGGGGTGACATAACTAGAGCAAGAGGTGGGGATAAGAGGGGGGGGTGGGGATAAGGGAGGGTAGGCAGTCAAGGATCTGACATTGTCATAAGTGCAAGAACAGAAAGCTAAGTTCTAGGTGGTCTGGGGGTGAAATGGCAAGAGACAGAGTGATAGGGAGGGGGAGACAGGAGGGGAGGGGAGGAGCGGGAGAAGGGGTGGAATGGTAGGTGGGAGGTGAAAGGGGGTAGAATGGTAGATGGTTGATATAATATCAGAATTCTTTGGGGGTCCAGAACCCATGGGACCTGTTGTTCCCCATGTGGGCTCCCCAGCCCATGAGAGAGGCATCCATCGTGAGGACGACTGTCGGCTTGGGGCGGACGAATGGGATCCCTTCCTGCAGATGGTCTAGGACAGTCCACCACTGAAGAGCGTCCCACATCCTCTGCGTCACAGTGATCAGCTGGTCGAAGTGACCGTGACGCTGAGTCCACTGGGCAGCCAGCATCCATTGAAAGGGCGCATATGCCACCAGGCCCACCGGACCACAGTGGTGCAGGCCACCATGTACCCCAGAAGGCGCAGTCACGGGCAGGGCGCAAGTGCCCAACCAGAAATGATTCGGCAAAGTAGGAGAGAACCTCCGCCCTGTCCACCGGGAGCGAGGCTCTGACTCGGCAAGAGTCAAGCTCTGCCCTGATTAGGCATATCACCTGTGATGGCACGAGCTCTGACTTGGCCTCGTTGGTCAGGAGGCCAAGTTGAGAGCAGGTCTATAGGGCCAGGTCCCTGGACCTCTCCACCGCTTGCAGGGTGGAACCTGCTCAGAGCCAATCATCGAGATAAGAGTATACTCTGACCCCTCGATGCCTTAGATGGGCTGCAACCACTGTAATGCATTTGGTGAAGATCCATGGGGCCACTGACAGGCCGAATGGCATAGCTCGGAACTCATACAGGGTTCCCTCTTCTCTAAAGCGGCGGAACAGCTGGTGAGCCGGACAGATTGGAACAAGAAACAACGCGTCCTGAAGATCCAGTGAGCAGAAACACACTTTTTGCTTCAGCGATGGTATGATCTGGAACAGAGTTACCATCCTGAAGGTGCGTGGCCTGAGAAACTGATTCAGGTCGTGCAGATCTAGAATGGGACACCAGCCCTCATCCGCTTCAGGACCAGGAAGTACCAGAAAATGAACCCTGGGTTGACTGGAGGATATGCCACTCGAGCCACTGCCTCCTTGAGGACGAGTTAGGCTATGTCGTCTCTCAGAGCCAATCGAGATTGGGCTGATACTCTCGCTCTCTTCCCATGGCATGCAGGCTCAGCAAGGAGGGTGCTGCTCAAACTCTAGAGGCAGACCCTGGCCGACAACTTCTAAAACCCACCTATCCGTGGTAACAATGGACCAGGCAGAAAGAAAGTGGCGGAGCTGGCCCCTCACGGAGGACCCAGAGCTGTTGTGACAGAGCTAGGGGTGGCAGCGCCTATCCGGTCACTGGGCAGGCTTGCAGGAAGAGGGTCCAGACTGGAACCTGCCTGAATCCTGACCTCCTTGTATGCGAGCCGCTGAAAGCCTGGACTTGGGCCAAGGGCGCCAAGCTTGTGCCTGCTGTTGCTGCCCACCCTGGAAGGAGGGCTACTTGGTCACAGGAGCAGGGTATCGAAAAGTCTTCTTCTTCTGCTGTTTCTTGGAGCCAGGGACATCCTTTTGAGCAGAAGTAGCAGAGTCCAAGGTGGCATTGGACGCTTTGATTCGCTGAAGATGACCATCCACACCTGAGCCGAAGAGATCAGAACCCAGGAAAGGAAGATCAGTGAGTTTGTGCTGGGTATCCGCTGTAAAGGTGGAAAGCCTCAGCCAAGCCCTGCGGCGCATGACAACCGTGGCTGCAACCAAACAGGTGCCAGAGTCCCCAAGGTCCAAGGCCATCTGAAGCTGCTGCTTGGCAACGGCTCGGCCCTGGTCCTGGACCTGCCTGACCGTAGTCTAAAGGTCCATGGCGAGGTGCTGGAGAACTTCGTCCAAGGAGCCCAGCAGGGCATGGGAGAAGCACACCATGATGACGGCCAAGCTTGCCTGATGGAGGCCTAAAGAGGAGGCTGCATAGACCTTCCCGGCAGAGTGGTCCAGTTTTTTGGATTCCTTGTCAGGAGGTCTATCACTGTCAGCAGAGCTGCCTGTGCATCTGAACACACATGCGGTCACTAACCCCTCTGCCAAAGGATGTTCTGTGAACCCTGAGAGGGACCCAATGGGCACCGCATAATTGCGGGACATCCAGGCAGACGGTGCTGGGTAGGAGGCAGGATGCTGCCAGAGCTCCAAAGCTGGGCCTACAATGGCCTCGGCCACTGGGAAGGCCTCTGTAGAGGTATCGCCTCTTTTAAGAATATCTGAAAGAAGATATTCTGCCCGTTTCTGGACAGGTTCCAGGAGCATTGCTGTGGATTCAGCGATGAGGCAGAGAATTCTCAAAAATGAAGAAGGGCCCTCCTCCATTGACAGCCTACCCACTGACTCATCATCCAGCGGATGAGAGTGGAGGTCAGTGTCGTCAGAATCCGAGGTATCCGGACAAATCGGTCGGCCACCACGGTCCCCTTCTACGTGCCTGAGGCAGTCAGGCGTAACGGTGACAGAAATCCTGCGGGGAAGACCTGGAAGAGTCCGAGCTTCCTTAGAAGGAGCCCCTCCTGAAGGCTGTTTAGGTGGCAGCTCCACCACTATCGGTGAAGAGACCGATTTTAGCCAAACCGGGGCAGGTTTTACCGGCTCCATGGGCAGAAGAACCAATTTAACCATTTCTAATGGAGCAGGCTTCAGCCTGGGAGGCGAAAGCCAAGTAATGGCTGGGTTGGAAACTACAGAAGGCTTCTGCCCAGACAGAATGAGCTGTTGCCACATTAGATCTTCGTACCGTCGACGGATTTTCTGTCGAAGCCTCTCCTCATCTGAGGAGGACAAAGATTAATGGTGGTGTCGCCTCTTTTTAGCGCACTTATGCGCCTTCCTCGGCCTATCAGTCGAGGTGGGGGTCCGAGATCTCGACCTCAATCGGACTGGCCGAGTGGGTCATTCAGGGGACACCAGAATAACTGGTGAATTTCCCATATCAAGGACCGGTTCCTCGATGGGATTGGACAGGGAGGTATGTGAGCCCGAAGGTCCCTCGCCCTTGGTGGGGAGAGACTGGCACATCTCCCGAAAGGAGCACGAAAATGTGGAGCCAAGGTTGAGTGAGATGAAAATCAGCTGAGGGGGAGCTCCATGGCCCATGCCACCTCTTCTTCGAAGGCCTGCATCTGTTCTAACCACGCAGCCACGGAGACCGCCCACCGGGCCTCCTTGGATGTCACTGGTGGATTCTGTTTCTCTGGCCTGCCCAACTAGAACCGTTCAAGGTGATCGTCGAGAAAGTTCGGGTGAAAAGCAACACACGTCTCGCATGCCTGTGTGTCATGGCCAATACCTAAGAAGTAGATGCACACAGTATGTGGGTCTGTGCGTAACATTTTCAGGCTGCTCGGGCACCGTCGAAAACAGGGGGAAGATTTATCTTCCATAATCAAATAGCAAAAGTCGCAATTGCTAGCTCGAACGAGCTTAATCCTCAGAGGATCCAAGAAATCGAAGCCAGAGCCTACAAAACATGGTAGGGGAGAGGAGGCAACCTGAATCTTCCAGTGGAAAGGAAGATCTGGCGCCAAGGGGTGGAGTCGAAGGTTATACCATCCGGGTGGGTGGGAGAAGCCAGCTTGAAGACTTTCCGGCAAGAATTAAAGGGGAAAGGGACATGCCAATAAGTGTGGATGAACAACATATCCACATCCCTAGAAAGTAAATTCCAGAGTGAGACCCCTATGAATGATATGAAGTACTCACTTGTCCGATGTGATCGTTTGCCAGGCCTCCAAGTGGAGGACAAAAAGGACCACCCATGGCTTCTGAGGGCTGGTCGAGGAAGTGTGGACAGAGCCCCCATTGGTCACTGGGAGGCAGGCTGACTAGCCCCACTAAGAGGGTGGGAGCGGGAGCCCTAGGCGGCACAGGTGTTGGTTCTGGTAGACTGGGAACGACTTCGGAATCTGTCTCTATGTGAGCCTCTGTATTTTCCACCTCTTTTGGAGTAAAAGAGGATTGAGGAAGGTATGATGGCTGGGAGGTAGGGTACATGCCTGAAGATTGAAGATCATCAATCAGTGATTGGGAACCTGGACCAAACAGTTAGGACCCATTAAAGGAGGCACTGACAATTCTATGCTGTACGTTAGGAGTAAGACCTAAGACATGAAGCCAAGCATAGTGACTCAGCAATGCCAGTTGCCGACATGCAGGCCGCATGCCAGTAGACACTGTAGCCATTAACTGTTCCCTTTCTTGTGAAGAAGGGAGTTTATTGACTAATTCAATGGCCAAGGACCAAAGCGTACGCTGGTGTTTGACCATATGTCCCATATAATTTAGGATTCTGAGATTCATGGTACCTGCTTGGAACACCTTTTTTCCTACAGGAATCTTTATCAGGAGGTAAGGAGTTCATGTGTTTCAGTCGTTGAGTACGATCATGAGCGACACCAACCACTACTGGATCCGCTTCAGGAGTAGTGGATGGAAAAGGGTGATCCAGAGGAGCCTGGTAGAGGTGATCCGCCTTCTGGGGAGTAGCCGCAACAATGGAAGGCTAGTTCCAGGTTGCAAACATAGTATTTTGGTATGTTTGGCTTAGTGGGGATACCACTAAGACCGGATCCTCTGCTAATTCTAGATAGTCTACCATATCCTTACGTTGTCTGTCATGTCTGGTTGGGGCGAATCCCATGACGTTTTGAAGCTGGACCATCAATTCATGAAAGGATGGGTCATCAGGAGGAGTGGCAGCCGCCTGCCTGGATAAATCCTCATCTAAGGAGAAATCACCTGAGAGAGGAGACTGAGGCTGGAAATCCAAGTCCTGAAGTTCCTCATCCTCCAGATTCAAGAGAGTTCAGAAGAGACTGAGGTGCAAAATGGGGGTGGAGTGGCCCTTTATGTCACTGAAAATATAAAAGCTACAGAAATTCAGAATACACATAAGGAGCCAGAAGAACTGTGGGTCACTCTGGACACAGGAAATGGAACAGCCATACGAACTGGGGATGTGTACAGGCCTCCAGACCAAGGGGATGACATAGTGACATTACTGTTAGAAGATATACAAAACATGACAGCTAAAGGTGAGGTTCTGATAATGGGAGACTTCAACATGCCGGATACAGATTGGTCAATACCAGCAGGGGCATCTGCCACAACTAGACACATGGTGGAGTCCCCGCAAGGGGAGGGTCTCAGACAACTGGTACAACAACCCACAAGAGACAGGGCTATCCTAGATCTAGTACTGACTAACAGGGAAAGGATCACAGATCTCCAGGTAGAAGGTCATCTGGGTGCCAGTGACCATCATGTGATATGGTTCAATTTGGTCACTACAACAGAATCATCCCATTGCAAGGCAAAAATATGGGACTTCAGAGGAGCTGACTTTGATAAGATGGCCAACACAGTTAAGCTAGCCCTGGCAAAAAGAAATACAGGTGGGGGGAGGGGTACAGGCAAAGTGGGCAAGCATTAAAGATGCAATACTTGAAGCAACATTACATTGTGTTAGTGAGAAAAAGAAGTGCAAAAGAAGAAGGAAACAACTTTGGTTCTCAAACACAGTAGCAGAAAAGGTCAGAGCCAAAAGTCTGGCCTTCAGGAAATATAAAGGAACGCAGCAGGATGAAGATAGAGAGGCATACCAAACTTCCCTAAGGGAAGCAGGGAAGGCAATAAGGCAGGCAAAGGCCCACACTGAGGAAACACTAGCCCAAACAGTAAAAGAAGGGGACAAGACTTTCTATACATACATTAGCGAAAGGAGAAAGTCCAGAAGGGGTATTGCTAAGATGAAAGGGGATAAGGAGGCGTGTGAGGAGGAGGACCATGTAAATAGATACTTCTGCTCAGTATTTACTGAAGAGAAGGTAGGGCAGGGCCCACAGCTCTGCACCATGGACACAGAAGGGAGGGAGGTGTGCACTAGTCCCTTCACAAAAGAAAGGTCCTACAAGAGCTTGATAAGCTCAGGGTGGACAAGGCAATGGGACCTGATGGCATACATCCTAGGGTACTAAAGGAGCTAAGGGTGGAACTAGCAGAGCCATTATCAGAACTATTTAGTGAGTCTCTGAGCACAGGAGATGTCCCAGAAAACTGGAGAAGGGCTCATGTGGTCCCGCTCCACAAGAGTGGTAGCAAGGAGGAGGCAGGGAACTACAGACCAGTCAGTTTTACCTCAGTAGTGGGCAAGATTATGGAGGCACTCCTTAAGAAAAGGATAGTGCAACACCTGGAATCCATAGGAGCACAGGATCCAAGACAGCATGGGTTTACAAAAGGAAGGTCCTGTCAAACTAATCTCATAGACTTCTTTGACTGGGTAACCAGAGTGGTGGACCAAGGGGGGAGCAGTTGATCTTGCCTACCTTGACTTCAGCAGAGCTTTCGATACTGTTCCACATAGAAGATTGATTAATAAGCTGGGTGGGCCAGACGTTGGACAATTGGGTGGCAAACTGGTTGACATGCAGAAAACAGAGAGGGGTGGTAAACAGCATACAGTCAGAAGAGATGCAAGTCACAAGTGGGGTACCTCAGGGATCAGTCCTGGGGCCAGTCCTCTTCAATATCTTCATCAGTGACACTGCAGATGGACTGCAGTGTAAGGTTTGTCTGTTTGTAGATGACACAAAGATCTGCAACAGAGTAGATGATCCAGATGGGGTGGGCAGAATGAGAAGAGATCTGGATAAACTAGGAAATGGTCGGATGAGGGGCAACTGGGGTTTAACGTAAAGAAGTGCAAGATCATGCATACTGGGAAGAAAAACCCTGAAGCCACCTATAGGCTGGGAGGGGAGTTGCTGGCAGTCACAAGGGAAGAAAAAGAGACTTGGGCGTCATCATCACCGATGACCTGAAATCATCCAAGCAGACCACTGAAGCAGTAGGCGAGAGGGATGTTGGGGTGTATTAGCAGGGGTATCACAAGTCGGAAGAGGGAGGTAATAATCCCTCTTTACAAGACACTGGTTAGGCCCCATCTGCAGTACTGCATGCAGTACTGGAGGCCACACCTTCACAAGGACATTAACCAAATTGAGGCAGTCCAGAGAAGGGCAACCAAAATGGTGCAGGGACTGCATCAGAAAACATATGAGAACAGATTAACTGAGCTCAATATGTATACCCTAGAGCAAAGGAGGGAGAGAGGTGATATGATCGAAACATTCAAACACCCTAAGGGCATTAACAAGGTGAAAGAGTCTAACCAGTTTCAATATAAGAAAAACAGCAGGACAAGAGGACACAGCATAAGATTAGAGGGAGGCCAATTAAGGGGTAATATAAGGAAGTTCTTTTCCACAGAAAGGGTGGTGGATGCATGGAACGGCCTACCTCAAGAAGTGGTGGATATGAATACAGTGCAGGGCTTCAAACAGGCATGGGATAGGCATAAGGGAGCAATACAGATGAGTATGAATAGATAGGCCATTGACAGAGCAAACACCAATGGCACATTCATAAGCTAGAATAAGAAATGGGCAGACTGGATGGGCCTTGCGGTCCTTATCTGCCATCAACTTCTATGTTTCTATCTCTGGTTAATCTACCGGAACATCAGCCTTCTTCTGATAGGTAGTCATCCATGTATGAGGGAGATGACCAGAGCGGTAAAGGGTCCCTGTTACCCTGAAAGCGTTTAGGCAGAGGAGTAGGGAAACGGGATGGGAGACTCGGCACTCCTGGATCGGAGGGCTGAGTATGCCACATGGCATGCAAGACCTGCTGAACTACTAAAGTAATGTCCAGTTGGGAATCGGGGGTTGGTGGGGGTGGTTATGGAAAACCAAGGAGATTAGGATTGGATGCGTAGCCTGAGCAGGTCTTGCCCCGGGTCCAGGGTCCCGAACCCTGTCTGCCTGCCCCCTTTGAGTATACACATGTGAGGGTGGAGGGGAGGAATGCATGGCACATGCCATAGGTTTCCCCATTAGAATGCGGCCCCTCGATGACGGAGCCGCACGACAAACATTTATCAGGAAGTGAAAATGACATCTCCGTTGACGGAAGAAGAGCCCCCATCGATGGGATATCGATGGAACCCACAAGAGGTTCATCACAGATTGCCAGCAACGCACTGGAAAATGCTGTCGATGAGAGGGTGAAACCTCTCGTCAACAAGGAGGCAGTATGTAAACTCATCGTCAGCAGTGGGGTACCTATAACAGTGGCCGTTGATGAGCGTGTAGGCACAGAGATTGAGGAGTGCTTCTCCTTCTCTTTGATGTGCCATCAACAGAACCCACAAAAGGGTTCATCATAGAGTGCCTTTCAAACATCTGAAATCACCGTCGATGAGACAGTGTAACCACTTGTCGATCAGGAGGCAGAATATGAAAGTATCGTTGATGGTATGGCACCTGTAACGGTGGCCATCAACGTACGAGTTAGGCACAAAGGTTGAGGAGGGCCTCTCCTTCTCCTTTTTGTGCCAGTGATGAGAATCAGTGGAAAGGGAGCTCTTGGGATGAGACTGCCCCCCCCCATTCTCCCTGAGAGATAATTTCTTGCTTGTAGATTCTTCGATGTTGTTTTGCTCAAATTCTCCTCGATGACTGCTGTTGAAGTTGCTCTAGCTTGCTGCATGCGAACTGAAGATCGCGGGAAAATGAACTGAGGATACCATGGACTGCCCACACTTATTTAGGAAACAGGAAACTGATGTCATGTGTGGGCAGCCCCTAGAAAAGACTGCTAGAACAGCTGCCGTGTGCCACACCGACCTCTGGCAATGACCCAAGTGTATTACCTGCTGCAAGAGACCACCCCATGGAAGTTCTACTGTTACAGGTGAGCAATCTATTTTTATAAAGACAGATATGATGTACAGTTCCTCACTTCTGGTAGACTCCTAGCAGTTCCCGGGGGGCGGGGCAAGGTGCACACACCCCTACTTAGGTAACAGAAATTGGAGAACTGAGGCCCCAAAACCAGCAGCCCGGCATGACTCAAAGATGATGTGGTAGTGGGAAATAAACGTATGTGCTGACTTCCAGGTAGCAGCCCTGCAGATTTCCTGGATAGAGGCATTCTGGAAGCAGCCACCGATGCAGCAGTATGACAGGTGGAATAAGCCCTCAGCCCTACAGGAGGCTCCCTACCCGCCAACCTATAGCAGAGGTCAATGCAGGATACAATCCACCTGCCAATCATCGGCTTAGGTGCTGGTCTGTCAGGTGCAGTTTCAGCATAGGCGACAAAGAGCTAGCGAACCTCTCCCGAACACCAGCTATGCGCTCCTCATAACAGGCAAGCGCACACTGCAGGTCCAAAGTATGGAGCCTGTGCTCGGCCTCTGATGTGTGACTGGTAAAATACACCGGAAGACTGATCACCTGGTTAAGATGAAACTCAGACACAACCTTAGGGAGACGGACAACCTTGTCCTTGTGGAAGACCAAGTAAGGAGACTCCACCAAGAGTGCCTGGAGCTTACTGATCCTTCTGGCTGACGTGACAGTGACCAAGAAGGCAGTTTTCCATGACAGATGAGACATTTCACACCCATGCATTGGTTCGAATGACTTGCCCATGAGCTTATCCAACACCAGCAACAAGTCCCAAGGTGAACCTCCACTGGGGGGGAGGGATGTGGTTAAGGCCTTTGAAAAAGTGCCAAAATACTGTCATGAACCCACTGCTGGGGGTCAGGTCCATTGAGCTCATAGTGCCCATCCCTAAGTGCACCCCATGACAGGGAAGGGGAAACAGGAATACCCTCAAAGTGTCCTCCCAGAGTGCTTGCTGAGTTCAAAACTGAACACCCACCACAAGGTCTCAGGGCTCCCTCTTTACTCTGGATAAGGGTGAAATACCAGTCTTGAGTCATGTAGCGAAATGAGAACCCGTCTTGGTTGTTCCACAAAGGGGGAAGATTCAGGTATTAAGATCTCTTCAGGGTAGCCTCGTAACCCTGGTTTTGTCTTCTCCCATAGGGCATGAAATATCCTACTTCAAATCCCCACAGACTCTTCCTTGAGACTTTTGTATTCTCCCTATCTTTACCCAGATTTCCCTTTACAGATCCTTGCTTGATTGGTAACCTATGGTGGCACCCCTCAGCAATAACAGTTTTGGTCACAGATTATTAATAAATGTTCCACTATCACAAACAATATAAAAATCTCGTTCAGGCAGGTTTCTTAAAAACAAATGTTTTTACTAAATACTTAATTACCATACAGTTACAACTAAAATATTTAGAGAAGCTGGTCACAGAATAACACAAATAAAAGTGGACATGTACAAGAAAAATGCCCTATAACTGTTACCTAAATTCTACCTTAAGTTCGTAGTGAACTAAAATACAGAAGATTCAGTGAAATCTGAAAAATCCTTTCCTTCTTTTCAGCCACTGGCTTTCAGTGTCTGCTGACAGTTTGCACTGGGTCTTTGTCAGGAAGTGTGTCCTTTGAAAAAATGTGCCAGAATGCCCTGATACGAGGACTTATATAGGCATGGCTTGCCCGTGAGATAGCTGTTGGTCTTATTTTAGGTCAGCAAGGGTCTCTCTTGCACTGTCCAAGACTCTGAAGGAATTATTATTTCCTTATTTAGGTTCTCATATTATCACTTCTTGGCACATTAATAACCATACCTCTCAAGTGCCCCTGATTTTGCCTCAAAATTTTCCTTAGTCCCTCCTAAAATTTGTGTTTCCGTGACTAAACAGTGGGGATTGTGAGCACAAAATAATGACAGACATTAAAGTTAGAGACCTGTTCTTATTCAGAAAATGCATTTTACACTAAGCCCCTAGTTCTACCAGCTTCCTGAATGGATAGCACCAATTTTGAAGATGTATCCCTGATTATGGTCCTTTGTCCCTGATTTTTTTTAAGCCTTGTCCCTGATTTATGAGGCAGGAGGTTGAGAGGTTTGTTAATAACATTTCAGAATTAGTGCCTTTGAAGTCCCCCTTCCCTACAAGATAACACTGGTAAGATAGTTCACACCAGCCTGTCAGGAATGGCTGTTTCCCAGATCCTGGTTCCCAAGCATCCTGTCTTTGAAGTGCAAAGATTTATCTCCTGAAACTTTTTATTACCTCTGCTTCCTGGCAAGCAGCTGGTTTCCTAGGTCACAGAGGAATGTCAAATATTTTACAAGACCTCTCTTTCCTGTGATCTTTCAGTAAAACTATGTACTCCTTTAAAAAAAAAACACATGAGCATCTTCCTGTGGCATTTAACATACACAAAAATCGCATAAAAAAATAACAGAAATATATCTGCAAATAATGACTCGCAGTGGCTAGCTCGCCACAAACACCTTCTCCTGCAACATGGACAGCATACCAGCTCACACCTGTATAGAGATGGCACCCAGGCGCATTTAAGGGTCACGATCAAGGTACGACTTCAGAGAGGGACCAAAGGTAGTGAAGAATGGTAGCCACCGGGAAAGATAAGGGGTCAAACCCCTTGCCCTGGCACCAAATGGAGAACCTCTTCCATTTGAAGGCATAGCATTTTCAGGTCGACTTCTTCCAAGAAACATCGACCACGATGAGGACATCTTCAGAGAGACCCAAAGCCTGGAACTCTAGCCACTCAGGAACCAGCTGTCAGGTACAAGGATTGAATCTCCAGATAGAGAACCGTATTCTGATTGAAAAGGAGCAGGTCCAAGCATAGAGGAAGACGCCACGTGAGCCTGAAGCTAAGGCTGACAAGAACTGGTGGGGCCAGTCCAGAGCCAGCAAGATCATCTGTGCCTTGTCCCTTCTGGCCTTGAGCAGCACCTTGTGGTCAGCAGAAATGGAGGGAAGGCATACATGAGGCCCGGGGCCAGAGCCTTCAGGAGACATCCCCCTAAAGTATTCCCTGGTGAGGGGAGTGGACACAATACAGCCTCAGTTTTGCGTTCTTCGTGTAGGTAAACAGGTCCACCAGAGGGGAGCCCCACCAGGAGAAGAGACCCTGCACTACCTCCTGATGGAGAGACCACTCGTGAGACGCCTCGGCTACATGGCTGAGGGTGTCTGCCAGCTAGTTGGATACTCCGGCCACATGGGTGGCCAGGAGATCGACGTTCAGGCTGAGCAAAAGGGTCCAGATGCAGAGAGCTCCCTTGCATAGAGGAAGGAAATGCGTCCTGCCCTGTTTGTTGGAGTAGTACATGGTCATGGTGTTGTCCGTCTGGACCTGAATGACCTGATCCCGAATGTGTGGCGCAAAGGCGGTTAGCGTCAACCGCCCGAAGCTCCAGCAGGTTGATGTGGTATCGGGACTACTGGGGGATCCAGAGTCCGTGGACTCTGTGCTCCCCCAGGTGGGCACCCCAGCCCATCAGGGATGCATCGTTCATAACTTCTGATGACGGTCAGCTACAGGCAGATAACTACAGGTTACTCACCTGTAACAGGAGTTCTAGGAGTGGTATATGTTGTTCATCCACACTTATTGGCAGGTTCCTTGCCGCTTTAAATGTTGCCGGAAGGTCTTCAAGCTGGCTCCTCCCACCCACCCGGGTGATAAAACCCTTGGCTCCACCCCATGACGCCAGATCTAGCCCGCTGGAACCCAGATTGTGCGTCGAAGCTGGGGAGGTTGGGTGGGTCGTGTGGATGAACAACATACACCACTCCTAGAACTACTGTTACAGGTGGGTAACCTGTATTTCTAAGGACATGGATATGCTGTTCAATCCACACTTATTGGCAGACTCCTAGCAGTTCTCCAGGAAGAGGGAGGCAAGGCGCGCACCCCCTACTTAGGGAATAAGGACTGGAGAACTGAGGTCCCAAAACCAGCATCCCGGCGTGACTCAAGGTCGATGTGGTAATGGGTAATGAAGGTGTGTGCTGACTTCCAGGTAGCAGCAGTGCATATTTCCTGGATAGAGACATCCCTAGAAGCAGCCACCGAAGCAGCGGTATGGCGGGTAAAATGAGCTCTTATCGCTTTGGGAGACTCCATGCCCACCAACCTATAGCAGAGATCTATGCAGGAGGTGACCCACCTGCCTATCATCCGCTTGGCTGCAGGTCTGCCAGGTGCGGCTTCAGTGTAGGTGACAAACAGCTGGCGAACCTCTCCCCGAACTTCAGCCATCTGCTTCATATAATAAGAGAGAGCTCTTCTAGGGTCCAAAGTATGGAGTCTATATTCGGCCTCCGAGGTGTGACTGAGGTAGAACACCGGCAGAATCAACACCTGGTTAAGGTGAAACTCCGACACCACCTTCGGAAGGAATTTCAGGTGGGGGCGCAGGACAACCTTGTCCCTGTGGAAGACCAGATAAGGAGACTCGATGGAAAGCGCCTGGAGCTCTCCCATCCTTCTAGCTGATGTAATAGCCACCAAGAAGAAAAAATTAGTCACCTTAGTAATGTTGTTTCTTCCAATGGAATCTTGCTGTATTCTGACTATTGCAGTGATGTCCAACCTTTGAACTGCCCCGGAGAGGAAAGAGTTAACTTTCCATGCAAGGCATGGAACACTGAGCTCGAGTTCGGTTGAGACTCTGTCTGTTGTTGTTTGAACCCAAACCGCTAGATCTTTACAAGCTAAACTCACTGAGTGTCCTGTGTGGAAACTGTAAACTTACACTAGCCCACTGGCAACTAAATCTAATAAAAAGGTTTTTCTGGTTCCACGGCAAAGACTCAAATCAGGAAACCCAAAAAAACAAAACACAACACATACCCAAAAATAAGAAGGTGAGAAAAGGGGGGCACCTCTAGGGTGCCAACACTGTTCCTGCCCACCCACATCCCAAAACCCAGGTTCTGAGAGGGGAGGCAGGGGGGGAAGTCAGAATACAGCAAGACTCCATTAGAAGAAACAACATTACTAACGTGAGTAATTTTTTCTTCAAACATGAAGTCTTGCTGTATTCTGACTATTGCAGACTACCAAGCAGTACCTCCATGGAGGAGGGACAGAACCTACTTTGGGAACAGGCTCTGAAGCACTGCTGTGCCAAACCGAGCATCACTCCTAGCTTGGATATCCAGAGAGTAATGCTTGGTGAAAGCATGTACTGTTTTCCAGGTGGCTGCTTGACAAATCTCTAAGATAGTGATATCCTTTGGCAGTAGCCAGGGAAGCAGCTGTACCTCTAGTAGAGTGAGCCCTCAGGCCTGAGGGTGGGATCCTACCTAGTTTTTCATAGCAAAATTGTATACAAGAGACAATCCACCTGGCAATAGATCTCTTAGTGGCAGGTTTTCCCTTACCAACCTCACCATAAGTGAGGAACAGTTGGAGGGAGTCAAACCTGTGACCCTTGGTACGCTCTATGTAGTAGCTAAGGGCCCTTTTCACATCCAGACTGTGCAGCCTCCTCTCCCCAGAGGAGGAATGGTCAGTGAAGAAAACAGGAAGAGACATAGACTGGTTAAGGTGGAAGTCTGAAACCACCTTAGGCAAAAACTTCCTGTTAGTCCTGATGACCACCTTATCTCTATGGAAAGAGATAAAATCAGGCTCCACTGACAGGGCCTGTAACTCACTTATGCGTCTGGCAGAAGTAATGGCTACCAAGAACACAGTTTTCCAAGTCAAGTACTTAAGCTCTGCTGAGGACAAAGGCTCAAAAGGGGGTTGCATAAGCTGAGCAATGCAAACATTAAGGTCCCAAGCAGGGGCAGGGTCCCTGAAGGGAGGATTGGTATGCAGCAATCCCCTTG
This sequence comes from Neoceratodus forsteri, assembly GCA_016271365.2. NCBI lineage: Eukaryota > Metazoa > Chordata > Ceratodontiformes > Ceratodontidae > Neoceratodus > Neoceratodus forsteri. Next base: position 311,800,108 of record CM028137.1, on the reverse strand, counting down.
AAGAATTTACAGAATACAGGATGAGCTGAAAGGGAAGAGTGCTTGCCTGCTGACAAGAAGGCAGAGACAGCTGCCAGATGCACTCTAAGTATAGCTGGTCTGAGTCCCAAGCTATTGCGATGAACCATATAGTCAAGGACTGTAGGCAACCCAGACTCTGGAGAAATATGCTTCCCAGAGCACCAAATAGTAAACCTTTTCCATTTGGAGTTGTAAGTCTTTCTGGTGGAAGGCTTTCAAGAAGCGTTTAAAATATCCACAACACCTTGAGAGAGATGCAAATCAGCAAACTCTAACTCTTCAAGAGCCAGGCATTGAGATTGAGAGATTTGAGATTCGGATACCAAACCCTCCCCTGAAAACATGTCAACAGGTTGTAATTCCTGGGAAGAGACAGGGGAAGGTGGACTGCTAAGGACAGCAAGAGAGGGTACCAGGGCTTTCTGGTCCAGTCTGGAGCAATCAGAATCACTTTGCAGGGGTGAGACCTGATTTTGACTAGTACCTTGAACAGGAGAGGGAAAGGGGGGAAGCATACAACAACTTCCCTTCCCAATTGAGAACTAGGGCATCCAGGAGGACTGAGCCCAACACTGGGGGTCTGCAGCAAAAAAGAGGAAGTTGGTGATTGTCTGGAGCTGCAAACAGATCTATCTGTGGGGTGCCCCATCTGGAGAAGATCACCTTCAAAATCAGGGGAACTAGGGACCATTCGTGATGACTCTGAGATATCCTGCTGAGAGCATCTGCCAGGACATTGTCCTCCCCTGGGAGGTGCACTGCTATCAGAGAGGTATTCAGGGAATAGGCCAGAGACCACAACTTCATTGCCTCTGTGCACAAGGCCGTAGACCGAGTGCCCCCTTGCTTGCTGATATACCACATTGTGGTGGTATTGTCTGTCCTGATCTGAACTACTTTGTTCCGAACAGACTTGGAAAAAACTTGAAGTGCTAGAAACACTGTTCTGAGTTCTAAGAGATTGATGTGAAGCAGAGATTCTTGAGGTGACCACAACCCTTGGGTGGTCAGATCCCCCAAGTGGGCTCCCCAGCCCAAGAGGGAGGCATCCGTGGTAAGGATTAGAGAATGAGATTGAGTGACAAAGGGAACTCCTTGCCTTAGGTTGTCCTGATCCTGCCACCATTGCAAAGCCTGGATCAGGGTTCGAGTCATTGGGATTAGCTTGGACAGAGAATCCTTTCTCTGGGACCAGAAGGCTCTTAAGTGGAACTGAATGTCCCTCATCTGAAATCTTGCTCCTTGGACCACTGCTGTAGAGGCAGCCATATGGCCCAGGAGCTGCAGAAAATGCCTTGCTGGTTGAGACACCTGGAGGGTGAATGAAGAGGCCAGTGTAACAAGGGTCCTTGCCCTGTCCAGGGGAAGGAAGGCTCTTGCCCTTATTGTATCCAGCTCTGCCCCTATTATGGTGAGGAGCTGCACTGGCTCTAGAACTGACTTTGAAAGATTCAGAAGGAATCCTAGTCTGTAGGTGTGACTTGACTTGGTCTGGAGACTGACCCACTATGAGCCAGTTGTCCAGGTATGGAAAAATGGAGATCTTTTTTCTCCTTAGGAAGCAACCACTACTGCCAGGCATTTTGTGAACACCCTTGGAGCTGATGTTAGGCCAAAGGGCATTGCACTGAATTGATAGTGGCCTGAGGGCAACTCGAACCTGAGGTACTTTCTGTGGGAGCATCTGATGAGAATATGGAAATAGGCATCCTTGAGGTCCAAGGAAACTAGCCAGTCCCCTGGCCTTAGAGAGGGTAGAATTATTCCCAGAATCACCATTTTGAACTTTGGCTTTAAAAGGTGCTTGTTTAAATATCTGAGATCCAGGATAGGCCGCCATTCTCCTGTCTTTTGGGGGGTTAGGAAGTACCTGGAGTACAATCCTTTTCCCTTGTGTAGGGGTGGAACCCTTTCTATGGCTCTCAAAACCAAGAGGGAAGAGACCTCTGCCTCTAGGGCAAGGGCCTCTGAAGGATTTGCAGGTGGAAAGGACCTGGTTCTCATCTTGGGAAATTGTTTGAAGCTGAGAACCAGTCCCTGGCTTACTATTTCCAGGACCCATTTGTCTGATGTTAAAGACATCCAATCCTGGACAAAGTAAGCCAGCCTGCCCCCTACGGGTAGTGGAGAATCGGTCCGGGCAAACCCATCAGGGTGCCTGTTTGGCAAGGGCTTTAGGCTGAGGGATGGTAGCAGGCCTGCTTGTACCCCATCTGCCTCTCCCTCTGAAGAACCCCCTCTGGGCACAAGCGGAAGCGGAGGCTTGGGCTTGGTAGAAAGGCCTATGAAAAGGCCTGCCCCTGCCCCTGGAATGCTGCCTCTGGGGAGTGGCTTACCTTTCCTTGGCCTGAGCACTCCTATAGGTGGTCCTGTACTCATCCATTTTCATCATGTAGTTCTCTGTCTGCTCCCCAAACACAGAATTACCAACAACAGGAAAATCCATGGCCTTAGTCTGGGTATCCTGTGACAGGCTAGTACATCTGAGCCAAGTCATCCTACGAAGGGCCACCGATGTAGCCATGACTCTAGATGAAACATCAGTGGAGTCCACTGCAGCATGAAATTGCACCTTGGATGCCTCAATACCATCTGCAGCCACCTGCTCCAGCTCCTTGGCAAGCTGGCCAGGGACCTGTTTAGCTAGAGCCATCACAGAGTCCCATCTAGACTTCTGGTATCTAGCTGTGTAGCCATATAATTAGCCTGCCTGAGTCCCAAAGATGCTGCCATGTACTGTTTCTTGCCATGGCATCAATCCTCCTGGAGTCCTTATCTGTGGGGTGTGAAGCCAAGGGTATATTTGCCTTATCACAGGCAGCAGCCTGTACTACCCCAACATGGCTGCATTGCTGGGAAAGGAACTCTGTATCTGAGCCTGAAAGAGTATACCTCTTGTCCATTCTTCTGTCCACAGGAGGTATAGAATTAGCAGTCTTTAAAATTTTAAATGTCTATTTCCCAAAATACTTATGGAGGGGAATAGACAGCCTCCTGGACTCTGGGATGTCCATCATCTCAACATAATCAGGCTCCTCCTGATCCTCTACTGCTTCCTCCAGAGGAAGCTGGAGAGTTTCAGCCACTTTTTTGTAAAACATAAAGTGGGAAGGGGACTCAGACAGCCTAGGAGGAGAAACCCCTGAAGGTCTGTCTGGGGAGATGTCCGGGTCAATGGGCACATCCAGACTTTCATAATCACCATCACTATCCTCATACTCTCCTTCCTCCTCCTTCAGTTCATAAAAATCCTCTAAATTATAATCCAGAACCGACCGAACCAAGCCCCTAACTGATGGTGCCAGTTCGGTCGGAACCGGAGTTAGCGATTGAACAATCCTTATCGCTTTGGCTATTTCATCAGTGGTCGGAGAAAGAACTTGTGGATCTGAACCGGCTGACTTATCCCTTCTTTTTCTTTTAACCGGAACCGACTCCTCAGAGTCAGTTCTCCTTTTGCCTGAAGAAGTTTCGCCCTGGCCAGAGGGCACTCCTTCTGGTTCGGTTGGAACCGAACCGGGCTGGCCATCCAGGTCAGCGGACATTTTGGCCTCCCTTTCCCTGAGCCTACCTACTCTCTTTTCCAGGGTAGCTGTGGAAAACTTTTACAAATCTGGCAGTCTGAATCGAGGTGGTCAAACCCCAGACAATAAACACAGGTGGTGTGGGGATCAGCCTTAGCAAAGACTTCCCCACACACATTACAGTGTTGAAACCCAGTGGGCCCGGTTTTTCTCTTGGGTTTCTCAGACATGGCCAGTCCTAACCAAACGTACCCTTTTTTCGTCAATCCACCAGGCAAGACACCCTTATCGGTTCCTGACTGTGTTACGGGTCGTGGAAAAAACCGTAATGAAATCCGTTTTTTTTTAGAACCGATAAGGACCGGTTACCACACTCTAAAAAGCAGAACAAACTTTTTTAACAAACTTGATCAGTTCGATTCAGCGTTTACAAGTTCCACACAGAAGCTAACAATAATAAACCTATCTAGTACTCACGGTACCACAGACAGAGACTGAACCGACAGGTTAGATGGAATAAATTTGGTTGAAACTGAGGGGATAAACGACACTTTAACCGACTAAATTGAACCGAGCAAAGGAGAAATCTCCGGGGTGACTACTGTTCAGTGAGGCGGAGTAAAGAATCGCATGTTTGGGTTCAAACAACAACAGACAGAGTCTCAACCGAGCTCGAGCTCAGCGTTCCATGCCTGGCATGGAAAGTTAACTCTTTCCTCTCGGGCGGTTCAAAGGTTGGATATCACTGCAATAGTCAGAATACAGCAAGATTTCATGTTGTTTGAAGGCGGTCTTCCACGACAGGTGAGAGATGTCACACCTGTGCATCGGTTCGAATGGCTTGCCCGTGAGCTTAGCCAATACCAGCAGTAGATCCCATGGAGGTGGAGGTTCTCGCACCGAAGATAATATGTGATCAAGGCCTTTGAAAAAGCGCCTGACCACCTTCTCCTGCGCCACTGACTGCTTGCCAGACCACACCCGGTAAGCAGAGATGGCTGCTAGGCGCACCTTAAGGGTCGTCGACCAAAGTCCCAGCTGAGAAAGGGACCATAGGTAGTCCAGAATTCTAGCCAAGGAACAGGAAGAAGGGTCCAACCCCTTGTCCTGACACCAAATGGAGAATCTCTGCCATTTGAAGGCACACCATTTTCTGGTCGACTCCTTACGGGATGCCTCAACGACGTTGAGGACCTCATCGGAAAGACCCAAGGTCTGGAACTCTAGCTGCTCAGGAACCAGGCCATCAGGTGCAGGGATTGAAGGTCCGGATGGAGTACCTTCCCCTTGTTGACTGAGATCAGGTCCGGGTGGGCTGGAAGCCGCCTCGGGAGCCTGGAGCTGAGGCTGAGGAGATCTGGATAACACAACTGGTGGGGAGAGTCTAGGGCTACCAGAATCACCTGCGCCTTGTCCCTCTTCGCCTTGAGAAGCACCTTGTGGATCAAGGGAAATGGAGGGAAGGGGTAGAAGAGGCCCAGGGTCCACGGCCTCGAGAAGGCATCCCCCTGCAGGGAGCCCTGCTGAGGGGGGCAGGCGTGTAACAGCCTCAGCTTCGCATTCTCCCTGGAGGTGAACAGGTCCACCTGAGGGGTGCCCCAGTGGGAGAACAGATCTTGTACTACCTCCAGCAGGAGAGCCCACTCGTGAGAAGCAGCGTCTATCCGGCTGAGGGCATCGGCCAGACTATTGGAGGCTCCTGCCACATGAATGGCTAGGACATCCGCCTCCAGGCTGATCACGAGAGACCAAGTGCCGAGAGCTTCCTTGCACAGGGGCAAGGAGTGCGTCCCACCCTGTCGGTTGAGGTAGTACATGGTCGTGGTGGACCACTTGACCTCGTACAAACAGAGCGAAGGCGGTGAGGACTAGTCGGACCGCTCGAAGCTCCAGCAGGTTGATGTGGCATTGAGACTCCTGAGGGGACCAGAGGTCGTGGGCTCTGAGCTCCCCCAGATGGGCACCCCAACCCATCAGAGAGGCGTCAGTTGTCAGAGTGAACGTCAGCTCGGGGCAGACAAATGGGATACCCTCCTGCAGATGAGCTGGAACTAGCCACCACTGTAGGCCGTCCCACACCTCCTGGGTCACCACCACTGGCTGATCCAGAGGACCGGAGCACTGTGACCACTGGCAGGCCAGCCCCATTGTAGGGGACGCATATGCCGGCGGGCCCAACAGACCATGCTGGTGCAGGCCGCCATGAGGTCCAGGAGGTGCAGAAAGTCCTGGGCAGGGAGCAACTGCCCAACCAGAAATGATTGGACAAAGGAGGAAAGGACCTCGGCCCTGTCTGCTGGGAGCCAGGCTCTGGCTCGAAGAGAGTCGAGCTCTGCCCAGATGAACTGAATCACCTGCGATGGCACGAGGTTCCGACTTGGCCTCACTGATGAGGAGGCCAATCTGAGAGCAGACCTGGAGGCCAGATCCTGGCCCACCCACCTCCAACCTGGAGGGGCTGCAATCAGTCAGTCGTCCAGGTAAGGGTACACCCAGACCCTTTGGCGCCACAGAAATGCTGTCACCACTGCCATGCATTTCGTGAAGACCCTGGGAGCTGGAGAGAGGCTGAAGGGCATGGCCCAGAACTCGTAAACAGATCCCTCTGCTCAAAAGCGGAGGAATCATTGATGAGACGGACGGATTGGGACATGAAAGAACGCGTCCTGAAGGTCCAGAGAACAAAACCACATGCCTAGTTCCAAGGATGGAATGATATGAGCCAGAGTGACCATCCTGAAGGTGCGCTGCCTTAGGAACTTGTTCAGGTCATGTAGGCAGAAAATGGGCACCAACCCCCGTCCGTTTTGGGACCAGGAAATACCTGGACACAAACCCTGGGTCTGGAGGAGGATCCGCCACCTCGCTGATCACCTACTTCTGGAGGAGCAATGCAATGTCAGCTCGACAAGCCGACAGAGAGGCTGCAGACCCCTTTGCCCCATGTGGGGCGACGGCCTGATAGGGAGGGAACTGCTCGAATTCCAGAGGCAGACCCCTGCCCACCACTTCTACCACCCAGCGGTCCGTGGTGATAGCGGACCAGGCAGAAAGGAAGTGGCGGAGCCATCCCCCCATGGGGGGAACCTGGGGAGGAGTGATAAGGTTGGGAGTGACACCCCTCAACCTGTCACTGGGCAGACTTGGAGGAAGAGCCCGCTGAGGGACCTCCTGGACCCTTGCCTCCAGGCTTCCTACTGGAGAAAGCAGCAGACTTGGCCTTAGGGTGCCAAGTGTGTGCCTGCTGGCCCTGGTGCTGGTGCTGCTGGGCCGGACGTGCCACAGGGGCGAAAGGGCTTACACTGCTGCTGGCGGCCTTTGTCCTTCTGGGCAGATGTGACCGAGTCCAAGGTGGCACTGGACTTCTCGATCCTCTGGAGATGGCCTTTCACCCCCCGGCCCGAACAAGTCGGTGCCCAGGAAGGGAACGACTTCCAGCTTGTGCTGGGTGTCTGCCATGAAGGTTTAGATCCGCAGCCAAGCTCTGCGGCGCATGACCACTGCGGCCGCTACAGATCAGGCACAATAATCACCAATGTCCAACGAAGTTTGGAGCTGTTGTTTTGCCATCGCTCTTCCCAGATCCTGCACCTACTTGACTGTCATCTGAAGGTCAGCTGGGAGATGAGGAATCACCTCATCCAGGGAGCCCAAGAGGGCGTGTGAGAAATGTGCCATCAGAAGTGCCGAGCTAGCCTGACGAAGGCCTAGGGAGGAAGCAGCAAAAGCCTTCCACCCCACATAATCCAGCTTCTTAGATTCCTTATCAGGCGGTTTGTCCACATCCCGAGCATTCCTGGAACGCCAGAAAACACTGTCGGTCACTAACCCCTCTGCAGAGGGGTGCTCCGAGAAACCGGAAAGTGAGCCGGTAGGGACTGCGTACTTTCGGGCCATCCTGGCCGAAGGCACGGGACAAAATGCTGGCCACTGCCACAACTCCAGGGCTGGGCCAACAATGGCTTCGGCCACAGGAAAGGCCTCCGTAAAGGAATCCCCTCGGTCCAGTATCTCCATGAGGGGATACTTGGCCCGGTTCAAAATGGGTTTGAGCTGCATCCCGGTGGACTCCGAGATGAGCCGAAGCAAACCTAAAAACGAGGATGGGCTCTCGTCCACCGACTGACCCCCGCAGACTCCAGGTCAAGCGGCCTGGAGAACAGGAAGAAGTCGTCATCAGACTCCGAGGAGTCTGTAAACAGCTGCTGGGTGCCTAAGCCACCCTCCACCTGCCAAGGTCAATCAGGAGTGAGGGTGACCGACAACCTGTGGGGCAAGCCCTGACTCGATTGAGAATCCTTGGTCGGGGCCCAGGTTTTTGGTTGTGGAGGCCGAGGTTCCTCCACAATGAGCGGAGCAGCCGGCTTCCGACAAACAACCGGTGCCGGAGTCGGCTCCTCGACCACTACGAGGGGTTGTTTCGGCCGCTCCAGTGACAGCCACTTAATGGCCGGAGAAGGCGACGGAGTCAGCTTATTCCCGGACAATAAGAGCTGCTGCCACATTAAATCCTTGTAGCGCTGACGCAACTTGAGCCAGAGCCTATCCTCCAAAGAGGACGACAAGGATGAGCTGCGACGCCGCTTTCCACGGTGCCGAGACTGCCGACGTCGGCAGGACCGGCTGGACCTGGAAGAGGACCAAGACAGAGACCTTCGGGGTTTCCGAGGAAGGGTCAGAGAGGGAATGGGGGAAACCCGCCCTTCCTTTGGTTCAGGGACCTTAACCGGGGACTCCGGCACAGGAGGCACAGGCAAGTCCTCAGTAATCGCCGGGGGAACCTGTGAAGTAGGGTTGTCGGCATCACCAGTTGACAAACCATCCGACGGGATGAGAACAATCTCGACTGCGTCGACAGTTGTCTCGGCCTGCTGACCTGACAGGGACACCGTGAAGCCAGCGGCCTTAGCCGCAACCTCGACCGAAGTCAAAAGTCGACGGTACGGAGAATGGGATCTCTCCCACTCCCACGAACGTCGACGGTGGGACTTACCTTTTCAGTCCTTCTTCTTGGACTGACTGGAATGTCCTGATGGCTCATCTCCCTTGGTGGAGAGGGACTGGCAAAGCTGCTTAAATGAAGCCATGCAGGAGGAGCCCAAAGAGACTGGGATAAATGCCGCAGCCGATGAGGAAGAAGAAGCGGCCTGGGCTGCCTCCTCCTCGAGGGCGATCATCTGCTCTAACTGTTCCGAGGAGCCCGCCACTGCGGACACCGCCCAACGGGCCTCCTTCGACTTGACCGGCAGATACCGTCTTTTCAGGGCGCCCAAGAAGAAGTCGAGCAGCGCAGTCCTCCAAGACCGAAGCCGAGAAGGAGCAGCACAATTCACAAGCCTGCGAATCATGACCAAGCCCCAGGCGGTAGACGCATGTGGAGTGTGGATCGGTCTGAGACATCTTCTGCCCACAAGGGCACCGACGAAAGCCAGGAGTTGATTTTGTCCATCGCAGCCGCAAGGGAAGACAAAGACCGAAGTCTTGTAAACTTTAAAATTAGCTTCGGGTTAACCAAAGAGTTTGGATCCAGGCCTAAAACTCAGAGCGCTAAGGAGGGAACCTGAGCTTCCAAGCGGTAAGGAAGATCTGGTGTCATGGGGCGGAGCCGAGGGTTTTACCACCCGGGTGGGTGGGAGAAGCAAGCTTGAAGACCTTCGGGCAACATTTAAAGCGGCAAGGAACCTGCCAATAAGTGTGGCTTGAACAGCATATCCACGTCCCTAGAAATGGGATTCCTTCCTGCAGATGTTCCGGGACTAACCACCACTGGAGGGTGTTCCACATTAACTGGGTCACAGTGACCGGCTGGTCAAAGTAGCCCTTGCGCTGAGACCATTTATGTGTGGGCTCCCACTGCAGAGAGCGCATTCTCCACCACGCCCAAAGGAGAACGCTGGTGCATGCTGCCATGAATCCCAGGAGGTGCAGAAAATCTCAAACATGGCACAACTACCCAACCCAAAATGATGAGGCAAAGGAGGAGAGAACCCCTCCGCCCAGTCTGCCACAAGTCAAGCTCTGGTTCTGCAAGAGTTGAGCTCTGCTTCGATGAAAAGTATCACCTGTGAAGGTACGAGCTATGACTTGACCTCGTTGAGCAGGAGGCCAAGGGACAAGCAGGTCTGGAGGGCCAGATCCCTGGACTGTTCCACCTCCTCCCTGGAGGGACCTGCTATCAGCCAGTCATCTAGGCAGGGGTACACCCGGACCCCTCAGCGTCTCAGATAAGCTGCTACCATTGCAGTACACTTGATGAAGATACTGGCAGCTGAGGAGATGCCAAAGAGTATGGCCTGGAACTCACAGATATTCCCCCTCACGTAGAACTGAAGGAATTGGCAGTGGGACGAATGAATGGGAACGTGGAAGAATGCATCCCGAAGATGCAGAGAGCGGCACCACATGTTCTGCTCCAGGGATGGAATGATCTCAAACAGAGTGACCATCTTGAACGTGTGTGATTAAAGGAACTTGTTCAGGTCATGCAGATCTAAGATGGGGTGCCAGCCCCCCTCCCCCGTCCATTTTGGGACCAGGAAGTACCTGGAGACAAACTCTGGGCTTACAGGAGGGTCCAGGACCTGAGCCACTACCTCCTTCTGGAGAAGCTGGGCAATGACCTCACGAAGGGCTGACAGCATGTCTGCAAACACCATGTCCTCCCATGGGGTGCAGGCTTGGCAAGGTAGGTAAGCCTCGAACTGTAGAGGCAGACCCTGGCCGAACACTTCGAGGACCCACCTGTCCAAGGTGACAGTGGACCAGGCGGAAAGGAAGTGGTGGAGCAGGCCCCCCATGGGAGGACCCAGGGGAGACAGAATGGGCATGGGGAAGGCACCCCCCATCCCGTCGCTGGGCAGGCTTGAAGGAGAAGGGCCAAGCTGAGGAAGCAGCAGGACCTCAACCACCTGGTTTCTGGATGACTAAAGCAACTGACTTGGTCAAGGACCCCAAACCTGTGCCTGATACCCAGCACAGGAGCAGGGACAGCTTGGTCACAGGGGCAGAAAGGGCCCGAAAGGGCTTGATCCTCTGAAGCTTGGAGCACTTGGGATCCCTCTGGGCAGAGGTGACAGAGTCCAGTGTGGCACTGGACTTCTCAATCCCAGTGAGGTGTCCTTCCACCCCCAGCCCAAACAGTTCGGTACCCAAGAAGGGGGACATCTGCCAATTTATGCTGGGTATCTGCTGTAAAGGTAGAAATCTACAGCCATTCACTGCTGCGCATGGCAACCGAAGTGACCACGGACCAGGTGCAGGAATCACCGATGTCCATGGTTGTCTGCAGCTGCTGTTTTGCCACAGCTCAGCCCTGGTCCCGGACTTGTGTGACCATGGTCTGTTAGTGAGCTGGGAGCTGAAGAAGCACATTGAGTGTGCCTAAGAGGGCATGTGCGAAGTGGGCCATCAAAAGGGCTGAATTGGCCTGCTGAAGGCCAAGAAAAGAGGCTGCATAGACCTTTTTAGCCATGTGATCCAATTTCTTGGATTCTTTATCAGGAAGCTTATCCATGTTCTCGAAGTTGCCAGTACGCCGAAAGACCAAGTCAGCCACCAGACCCTCCGCCAAGGGATGCTTGGTGAAACCCAACAGGGACTGCATAGTTTCGGGTCATATGGGCAGACAACGCAGGGCAGGCTGCTGCCAAAACTCTTAAGCGGGACAAGAATGGTCCCGGACACTGGAAAGGCCACCCCAGTGGAGTCTCCCCAGTTGAGAATTTTATCAGGGGATTCAAAGATCAAATGGAGCAAGCCTCCAAAGAAACTGAGACCGTGATCCACTGACAAATCCTCCACTGACTCAGCATCCAGCAGACGGGGATGTAGGGAGGAGTCCTCAGACTCCAAGGATTAGGCAAAAAGCGGTTGACCGCCCGAGTCCCCGCTGACCCAGTGGAGTCTATCGGGAGTAACAGTGACCGACTGAAGACAAGGGAGCCCGGGAGCGGTACAGGCATCCTTAGGAAGGGGACCATCCTTCAGCTGCTTAGGAGGTGGCTCCACCACGATGGGTGGAGAAGCCGGAACAGGCCGAGCCAGAGCAGGCTGGGGCCTTGGTGGCAGTAGCCATGGAAGAGCTGGTGGTGGGGGAAGAGACCCTGAAATCAGCTTAATCCCAGAAAGCATGAGCTACTACCACATTAGCTCTTCGTAGCACTGACGCATTTTGATTTGGAGCCTCTCCTAACCCAAGCAGGAAGAAGAAGAAAATAGCGACAGCGCCGCTTGCCCGAGTGCCAAGAGTGAGAATGCAGATGTTGGCAAGGGCTGCTCAACTCCGGACTACGGCATCTTGACCTTGACCATTGGGGAAGCCAACGGCAAGAAGGAAGGGGAGCGGCGAAAGCCAAGGATCCTCCGAGGTGGTGAGATCCTTATGGTTAGGGACTGGATCAGTGTACTGGTCTGACCCTCCTTGAGAAGTAACAGGAAGCACTGGAATCCTAGAGGGTGACGTATTCACCTCATCCTGCCAGAACACGTCAACCATCTCGAGAAAAATGACAACAGATTGATCGATGGATGTCTCAGCCAACTGGCCCGATGGAGAGATCATGGAGCCAGCGGCCAGGACCGAAGGATCGACCGCAGTCAAGACCGAAAAAGAAGTGCAGTAATCTGAGGCCTGAGAGTGCTCGCAATCCCACGATCATCGACAAAACTTTTTCTTAGTCTCTATTTTAGTTGATTTTGAGGATTTTGTGCTCTTAGAGGAGCCCTGCCCAAGGGTGGAAAGGGACTGGCATAATCTCTAAATGCCTCCATAAAGGTAGCGCCAAAAGAAAGCAGCACAAAAGCCGAAGCTGAAGAGGCATGCTCCACGGCCTGAACCACCGCCGCCGCCATCTCGAAAGCCGCAAAGTTGTTCTGTGGACCCTGCAGTAGCGAAGACCGCCCAATGGGCATCTTCCGATCGAAGAAGAGGGTCCCGTTCATCTGGTAACCCAAGAAGGATTCGAGCATGCTGGTCCTCCTAAGTTCTAGGATGCAAAGTGTGGCATAGGCCACAAGCCTGAGGATCGTGATCATGGCCTGGCAGTAGACAGATGAGATGTGTGGGTCCATCCGGGACATCTTCTGCCCACAGTCGCACTTTCAGAAACCAGGCGTTGACTTCAAGTCATCCATGATGAAGGCAAGGCTATTCTATTTATAAGGCACCCAATCCCAGAGGCTCTGGGCACCAAACATAAACAAGGACATACAGCAGTAAATAAACCATAATAAAACCTCATTTAAAAACATAACAAGACTAAAATGCAGTAAAACTGAGGTTTCCAGAAGTCAATCTTCAGGGACTGGCCAAAGTTAGGGATGGTATCAGCAATCAAAGGCCAGGCTGAAGAGGTAGACCTTTAGTCTCCCCTTAAACAGCGCAATCGAGGGAGCCTCCCGGACAGCAGGTGGAAGCGAGTTCCACAGGGTTGGCCCAGAGACATTAAAAGCACAGTCTCCTGAGGTCTTAAGCCAAACCCTGGGAATGTCCAGGAGGCCCCTAGAGGAGGAGCGGTGGGCGTGAGCAGAGGACACCAGTGCAAGGAGCTCAGACAAATAACCAGGACCCAGCCCATATAGGGCCTTAAAGTTGAGAAGACCCACCTTAAAAAGGACCCTCCACCTGACTGGCAGCCAGTGCAGAACACGCAGAACCGAGGTTACATGACTGGACCTCGAAAGGCCAGTCAGTAACCAGGCCACTGCATTCTGCACTAGCTGCAGTCTGCGGAGGGTCCCTCCTGTGACCCCGAAGTACAGAGCGTTACAGCAGTCGAGCCTAGAAGTCACAAAGGCATGTACTAGTGTCGTCAGGTCCTCAGGCAGAATGAGGGGCTTAATCCGGGCAATGTTCCGCAAGTGGTAAAAACCACTGCTGACTACAGCTGACACCTGATCTTCAAAGGTCAATCTGCAATCAAGGATCACACCCAGATTTCACACCCTTGGAGAAACCACCAATGGAGTAGATCCGAGAAAAAGTCCAGAGTCAACCCCCGGTGGCAACCCATCATGCCCACAACCAGGCTCAATCACCAGTACCTCAGTTTTAGCCCAGTTAAGTCTCAGCCAGCTGGAAGCCATCCAGTCACTGATTTTAGTCAGACATCTGTTAAGCACATCAGCCACTCCAGATGTTCCGGGTGCAAAAGACAAATACAGTTGGGTATCATCTGCATAGCAGTGAAACTCCACACTGTATTGTCAGATGATCTCACCCAGGGGCACCACGTACATTGCAAACAACATCGGCGACAAGATCAAACCCTGGAGTATTCCACAAGATGGAGGCACTGGGGAGGAGGAGGAGAAATTCCCTATCACCACCTGCTACACTCTCTGCGAGAGACAGGACTCAAACCATTTGATGATGGTGCTGGCAAGTCCACAAAACTCACAGAGTTGATCAAGAAGCACGATGTGATCCACAGTGTCAAAAGCTGAGGAGAGATCGAGGAGCACAAGAACTGACCTGTCACCTCTATCTCTAGCCCAAAGCAGGTCATTATGCACTCTCACTAGAGCAGTTTCAGTGCTGTGTCTGGCCCAAAAACCCGACTGGAACGGCTCACAGATATCCGAGGGCACCAGGCGATCCTCAAGGTGATGTGCCACCAATTTCTCAACAACCTTGCTCAAAAACGGCAGGTTGGAGAGGCCCAGTGCCGCTGAGGGTTGAGGCTCTAGAGGCCACACCTCACATCGTGCCGGCGACCCCTGTTTGGAAGCGAGCACAGGTCACCGTGGGTCAGAAGGGAGGAGATGGATCGAGCATCTGACGGACAGCTCTCCATTTCCTGGGGGGGGGCCTGCGGCCAGTGCACGCCTGACCCCTAGCGGAGGTTGGGGGTCAGCGACACGGAGCCACAATCACAAGGGGCGGGGGTATGGCAGGCCTTGTGGCCGTGGGCGTGTAGGGAGGCGTCGTGACCCCATCACAGGTGTCACTGCATGCCGCGCCCCCGTAACAAGGGGCACAAGGACACGGAAAATGGCGTCCTAGGTTATGGCAGCTTGATGGCTGTCCAACGGAAGCCCAAGCTTCAGGGGCATCATCAGAACTGGATCCAGACCTTGCAGGAGAGTTGGGGGCTCCCCGCCACCCTACTGCAGGGAGCAAGCCATGGGAGAAGAAGACGAGGACCCTAAGGAGCGAGGGGCAGACCGGACGGTGGCCGGAGACAAAGAGAAGCGCAGACAAGGGTGCTGACCAGGAGCCAGCAGGAGAAAAAAAGGAGTAAGGGGGGAAAAGAAAAGGTTGGAAATCGGACGATATTTTGCCAGGACATCTGGGTCGGGGGATGATTTCTTTAGGAGGGGCTTCACCAGTGCTTCTTTCAAAGCAACTGGGAAGACCCCCTCCACCACCGAGCACCTGGCAATCATGGCGAACACCAGACCAACAGCATCGGTGCATCCCATTAAGAAACACGTTGGTACCGGGTCCAGTTCAGAAAAGGTGTGCTTCAGCTCCAAGACCACCTTAGTCACTTCAGACACCTCCACTGGCCTAAACTCCTCTCAGGGGCAGGCTGAGTGCCTTTGAAACTTCCAACCCAATTACTGCAAGACAGAAGCCTCCCTGGCGGAATCCCCAACCAGATGGCTGACATTCTGTCAGAGAAAAATACAGCAAACTCTTCACATAAAGTGGTTGAAAAAGCTTTTTTCCGCCAGAGACAGGCAGGATGTAAAAGCCTATCCATGGTCTGAAACAGCTGAGAAGGCCTGTTTCTTCCTGCAGCAATTTTCTTGGACAGAAATGGTGCCTTCTTACAGGAAATTGCCCCCTGGTACTCAACACAGTGAGAACGTAGGGCCAGCCTGTCAGCCTCCAGCCGGGTCTTCCGCCAGCAACGCTCCAACTTCCGACATGTAATCTTCATCACCTTGAGATCCCCATCAAACCAAGGGGATCTCAAGTGAGAGGATATGGGTCGTATACGGGCTTCAGTAACCACCTTATTATAGGTGGCCACTGCCTCTCCAGTGCCAATCGCACATGCTGCATCAACCCTAGATAGGTCAGCTAATGCCAATAATCCCTCTGCGTCAACTCCCTTTAAGGGAATAGCGGACCATCTCCACAGGCAAATGACTTTTGGGGGGGGGGGCCCAAAACTGAACTCCACGGTACAGTGGTCAGTCCAAATGACCTGCTCAGTCTTGAGGTTGTCAATCTCAAGACCCAGCTGGAACACCAGATTGAGTGTGTGGCTATGTTGATGGGTAGCAGCAGCAATAGCTTATGACAGGCCCAGTGATTGCATCAGCTGGAGGAGGTCATAACTGAAACACTAGGATTCGTCTTTGACCCAGGCAATGAAGTCCCCCAGGATTAAACATCTGGGGGACTCCAACATCTACTCGATGACGAAGACCGCTACCTCTTGCAGGGGAATTCCCCTCCTACCCGGGGGGGGGGGGGTAAACAAGGAGAATCCTGCAACCTGCACCTCCACGCACGACGACATACTCAAAAGATCGGGTGCTGCCAACTGGGTGCAACAAGAAGCCCAGACTGGATCGAAAAACGATGGCCACTCCCCCACCCCTACGATCCTTCCTCGGACAGTACACCATAGTATACCCAGCAGGAATGGCAACCTCAAAAACAGGACCCGCATCATCAACCAGCCACGTCTCCATGATGCAAGCCAGGTCAACAGAAGAGATCAAGTCTGCAAATATAGTGGTCTTGGTTCCTCATCGACCTGGCATTGCAAAGCACTGCCAAAGAGGATTAAAGAACGCAGCCGGTCCTCTAGATACCAGCCTACTCAATCCAGGGGGGAACCCTGGGTACAGAGACCAGACACGTCGGGCTTCTCCCTAGGCTCTGTTTACAACCAGGGTGTCTTCTGCACCAGACCTCAATGTTGCTCACCACCCTCTCCTCAGCTGCCCTAGGCACCGGACAAACCAAATGCCTCCTAGTAATACCAACCTCCCTGCAGCACCTCACTGCAACACCAGAAACTGGGAGGTCAACAAAGGGGCAAAGGTCGTGTAGCCAAGAGGCAGCGTAGGTGATACGGGGAAGGTAACAGCACCAACACATCTCCAAACAGGCAAGACCAGTCCCGAGAGAGCACTAGAAGATAGTACAAAAGTGCAATGACAAAAAGAAACACTCAGATTAACACTACACACACAACAACCATACAAATAAACCCAGTTACAATCAGGTAACAACAGCACACTATTTGTGTCTGCAAAAAATATAATCACTCACACCCATACACACAACTAATAAATGAGAACAGCTAGACAATCACCACAAACCACATCACACACACAACTTAACCAGCTAAAAATCGCCCCACACACAATCCCTCAACCACTCCACACACAGCAGAACAGGAGACAAGAGTCTTAGTTTCCTATTGCTGGACAGCTATTATGCAGGCCACTAATCAGTGAAACAAAGTCCTACAGGGCATGTCCAGTACAAGCGGAATAAGTAGGAATAGTCACCAAGAGAAAACCAATTAAGTTCCAGGATCCAGAACTAGATGATCAGGGGCCCTCTCACCAACCCTGGTCACACCTGGGCAGTTCGTGAAGGAACACTAACACACCTGAAGGAAGCACAATCGAGGGGAGCCACGTTAAGTCAAATCAGAGATTCTCACTAGCTCCAAAGATAAGGGTCTCACACAAGTAAAAAAGAGGGCTTTACCAGTAACTTGAACAACACACCAGCTCACCGGTTCTTCAGTGCAAGGCCATAGCCTCTCTCACTGGCATGGCCAGCACAAAGCAATCCTTCAACTCTGCAGGGTGGGACGGTCCCTCCGATTGTTCAGAGGCGTCCTCCACGAAGATGGAAGATTAATGCCCCATTGAAGTAAAGAAAAGCCAAACAATGTCTCGATAAAACCGACCAGCAAGATATAAAAATCATGGTCAGTCAAGCGATACCGTCTCCATGCAGATCTGCTCTGGTGATGACCCGGGAAGCAGAACATGTTCCTAGCATCTGCGTCTACCCGGGAAACAATCCATCCAGAAGTTAGTTCCAATTCAAGAAAGTCGGCTCCTCCACTGATAGCTGAAGGACACCTCAGAATCCGAAATTAGAGCACTAATTTCCAGTGTTGTAACTGTAGGGGAAGCTGCCCGGGAAACAATTCGTCCAGGAACAGGACAAGCCAAGAAAAAGTCGGCCCCTCCGCTGCTATTTGAAAGGAACCTCCAAATCCAAGCCAGAACACCCATTCCAGCGTTTCACCACAAGATATGTTGTCTATCGATCAACTGGTGGATGGTCGTTCCTGGGTAGCATTACAGGAATCGCCAAATCACTGGTGCCCCTCAAGCTCGAAGGGTCCCCCCAAGTAAGCAAGGTGATAGTAGCCTGCAATAGTCCTTTCCTAGAAAACATCTGGCTCCTAAACTGCTTCACTGTTCCAGCCCTGCCTGCACTATAAGACCCTATACCTAAAACCAACTTTAAAAGATTCCTGGGTCATGAGATGCGACCACAAGAAATGAGCACACCGAATTAAGCTCTCCTGGTTTAGTTGAGTTAATAGCATGGGAGGATACAGCATAGGGAGTAGTTGGTCTCTAGCTATACAGCTTCAGACAGCAAAGGTTTGAAGGGATTCATAAACCGCTTGAGGACTGAAATCGAAAAGAAGTTTTTGAAAGCAAAAGGCTTACTCCGCGCAAAGCAATAAGGAGGGAACCTTCTTCCTCTAGTGGAAAGGAAGACCTGACGTCATGGGCAGTGCCGAAGGAGTTATCACCCAGGTGGGTGGGAGGAGCCAGCTCGAAGACATTCCGGCAGGAACTGAAGTGAAAGGGAAGACTGCCAGAAGTGTGAAACTGTACATCATATCCACGTCCCTAGGAACATGTTTTCATTTAATGTCTTTAGTAATAAAGAACACAATATCCTGAAATTTAAATTTGTGGGAATGTTATGAGATTTGAGTCAAGCCAATATCAGCTGTCTTTGTTTTGCAAGAAAACTGAAAAATCTCTTTAAACATTTTTAATCCCCTTCCCTGAACTAACCAGTTCCCAAAGCACCTACACGAGACACTCCTAACATAATAAGAGTGTCTCTTATGCGCAGGGGAATGGAGCACTCAGGTTGGAAGAGCTCCCTTGTTTCACAAAATCAAAATAAAAGCTACAATTTGAATTTCCTTTTACATTTCAGTAAGAAAGCGCAATCGGGCTCAACTTTCAGACAAATTCACAACTGCTAATGCTACTGACAAGCCAAAATCCCAGGCAGGCCCAGCATTCCATACATGCCAGTACTTAACCTTCAGGCCAAGAAGAGGAACCATGTTATAGTACGTGTGAAACACCAACCTTTCTGTAATCCTGCAGGACCTTCTGGATGTCTTGGAGTGCCGGATGTTCTGGCATGAAGTAAATTTCATGGAGAAAGTCTTGTACTTCATCCCTAAGAACCACAGAGATTAGGTTGACATCTTGCTGCACATCATTCACTCCCTAATAACACTGTTACACAAAATTGCCTAATGGAAAACCGCATTGAACCTATACGTCATTTTCCCCACAGAAGCTACTAGTTCCAAGTCTATTATTTTACCATATCTACAGGCTTTTTGGATATACTTTTGGGTGTTTCAGATTTACACACAGGTAGTAAGCACCATTTTAAAACTATGATGTAGTTTATGTCCTTGTTCAGCTCTTTCATTGTTGGCACAATGCATCCATGTTCTAGAACAGAACTCTGTGACTGAAACGGACAAACTACTGTACATCACTCAGTTCCAAAATAGTACTGAACAACACAGTATAACTCAGAAACACCCCGAAATGTTACTTATAAGCCTGTACAGATGGACAGTAACAGATATGGAACAAGTGTTTAAAAAGAAAACAAAAAAACAGCTTATAACAGGGGGAAATGATTTTCTGGTTCAGTGCAGTTCTCCTTTAGGAACACATACCATTAGCAGAACAACCCGCCCATCCCTGGAAGTGTCCAGGTGGCTCACTCGGCAGCACTCTTGTCGGTATGGCAGAAGGATGTGAATTCCAGGTCTACGCCAGCAGCCTAGGCTCATATCTACAGCTGACAATACAGTTCAATACTTGGGGAATACTCCAGTGCTGGAGGAACCTTCCTTCAGACAAGACAGTTCTCCTGATTGCCAGGTGAAAGTCAAGGATCCCATGGCACTTCGGATGTTGTTGGTGTGTACAAACAGGATGTTATTTCAGCAATAAACCATGACAGGGTGTGGGTTTTGCTGGGATTTGCCCATGGCTGGCATGGACTGGCCACGGGGGTGAGTGGTCAGACCAGGTCAGCCATGGGTAAATCCCAGCACAACCCGCACCCTGGAGTGGTATATTGTGATTATACAATGTCCACTTTCAGTTTTTGTAACAAAAAATAAAATGTCTTTTTTTTTTCCATTTTAAATGTGTTTTATTCAGTTTATTCTTGCACTACAAAAAAATAGTTCCTTGTTGCTAGGTACAATCCCCCAAATATCTTTTTTGAAGAGATGGCTTAGACTTACTTTTTTTGTTAAATTCTCCTCTCCCATACCCCAGAGCTCATTCAGTGCAATTGAGTGAACAAAGTGAGATCCTGTCAACCTCAGTCTGTATTTACTGTTTTAAAACTGACAGGCTGAGACTGTTCCAGCCGTTATAGCGGCAAAGCTCTAGGAGGCTTATGCACGCATTACACCATCATCCTTCAGCTAAATATGTATTTTAAAAGTTTGAGGAGTACTATACTGGGGAAAGTGTTTATCAAGTAAAAACGAGAGCTAAGACTTACAATAATCGAAAACTGGAGTTGTGATACTGAGTATGCCTTATGCATATGCATCGCCCACTGATTTGCATAAGCATATACACGATGCTTCAGTATCACGGCTCTGAGTTTTCGGCCGTAATTTCTGTAGTTTTTTGCCCTTGTTTTTACTTGCCAAAGACATTCCCAATACAGAACTGTTTAGACTTTTAAGCTGTATATTTAGGTGAACAGGGTTGGTCACTTGGTGGGAGGTGCGAATAATGGTTTAGTCCTGGTTGGTTCTGTGATCGCACTGTGGCGGCAGTACCGGTCCCTGTCTTCAGCACTGCACTAGTGGGAGTGGAGAGTGAAGAAGACCTAGGAGGAGATAGATGGCGAAGAGTTTTTTTTTTTTTAAATACAATATGCAGGACATTTTTTTGTTTGTGTATAGGTACTTTCAGGGTGTTGCAGTCCGTTTTGAACCTAGCGCTTCAGTGTTGTGGAACCCTGTCAGCTTAGCGGGAGTAAAGAAAACAATTTTTCCACTTTGATGGTGGGGTTGAAGTGATTTGTAAAACATGGGACTCATGATGTGGCTACCTGACACCATTTGTGTGGGTTATGCCAGGGTTTACCATGGCAGAAAGATGCCAGTCAGCCAATAAGAATCTCTGATTCTTAGAGCCCATTGTATAATTGTCAACATTCACTGCACTACAAGTAACTAACTTGCTGCTTAGTCAAGAAAGTACAGTTACATAAGAACTTACTATAAGAGTAGATCATCGAGAGGATCTCTTGCAGCAGGTCATCACCGATAGGACTTAGCTGTCAGGTACTAGGACCACATGGAAACCTTCTACCTAGCAGTCTACCAGAGGGGGCCACCCACCTACGACGTCAGCACCTGACATCCACCAATCCTATAAAGGCAGCCCCCCCCCCACCCTCCTCAGTTCTCCCACCGGAGACCATAAGCAGGATGCTGGATTGGGGCGGGGGGGGCCGAGGAGGACTCTAGAGGTGTTTCAGTAGCATAGAAAAAATAAAAGCAGAAGGCCCGCCCCTACGAAAAGGGAGAGAGACACAGGAGAGGGGGATTGAGGGAAAGAAACCAGGACCTGCTGCAAGAGATCCTCTTGAAGAGCTACTGTTATGGTAAGTTCTTACGAAACTGTACTATCTTACTTCGAGGGTATCTCTTGCAGCAGGCCATCACCAGTAGGACTGAGTCCCAAGCAGTTCTGGCAGTATAGACAGAGAGTCCAGGAGGCAGACGAAAGAAATAACGGCCTATGAAAGGAGGCCTTGGAGGACAGCTTGGCCGAAGTTGGTTCTATGCCTAGAGGCAATGTCCAGACTATAATGCTTGCTGAAAGTATAGACAGTGCTCCAGGTGGCAGCAACATAAATGTCAGATACGGACACATTACGGAAGCAGGCCACGGATGTGGCCATACCTCTTGTGGAATGGCCTTAAACCCCTCTAGGAAGTTCCTTGCCATACTTCTGGCAACAACAGACAATGCAACTGGCAAACCATGGAGACAAACAGTGTTCGGATACCAGGGTGCCCTCTTTCCCAGGGATGAATGAAACAAACAATGCACTGGACTTTCAGGAATCCTATGTCCGGTGTGTGTAGGGTCACAAATGCACTCCAGGGCTCAGGCCCTCTGCTCCCACAGTGCCCAACCTCGAAGTGAAATATGTGAACAGGAGACAAACAGGGACACCCTCCTGTCTGTTTTGGGTCCGATCAACTAGCAGTCTCAGTCCTGGGGTCAAATATGAACTCTATTTCACTAGCACGCCCAGGTAATGGTACAAATATCACACCCTCTTTGGGGAATGCAGTGCAATACTTAACCCAGCGGGCACACAACCCGGTTCACAATCCCCCTTCTGACTCAAATGAGACCTAGGTATTTTCTTACCTTGGTGCATATGGTAACACACTATAAGCATTTAACAGTTCTGTCAGAATTATCAACACTGTCCCTACCCCAGTTTCAGTTGGTAAATAGGTGCTGAAATTACCTAATTTTGGTAGAAGTGCTTCTTAAGAGTCCAGAATACAAGTGTCTTTTGAAAGTCCAAACACAAGTATACAAAGTCATCTATCCACCCAGGAAGACTCCTCACTCAGGACAACTCAGCCAGGCCTTCGCAGTGCTGTTTGGGACACTGCTAGGGATCCAGGTTCCAGAAAGAGACAGAGTCAAACAACCCCAGAGGATGTAAAAAGACTTTTACAAAGATTTCAGTGACCTGCACCGGAGTGAGTGGCAAGAGAGGTTCTGCAGAGACTTAACAACTGGTAACCTGATGCGGAGATGACTCTGCATAAAGGAACTACACAATGCAACTCAGGGAAGTTTGTTTGGGGTGGAGACAATGGGAAATCGAAATCCTGTTTATATTCCCAAGCCTATAGATGGGAAAAAAAGGTTAGTGAATCAAAAGGATGTTTCTGAATTTCCCTTGGATTATCCCCCCCCCCCCGAAGCTTGCTGATAGTCCTCCCATAGTTATTGTTTAATTTTACCATAGCCCAGGAAAGGCAGCATGACTTAATGCATTTTTTGCAGCGCTACATGCCCACCTGACCATTATAGGGTCAGAAATCCATCCCTAAATGGTCGATGTATCCATAAGGCCTTACTGGTGATGAGGCACACAGGGACCATTTCCTGGGGGTCTCGGTTCTTCATTTTTATTTCCAGTGTGGTCTGCTGCACCACTGGGTACCAGGGAAATAGTGGTGCTGGGGGCCCTTGGCGTTGCCTTGACACTCCCCCTCAGGGCGCGCATACATCTGTCCCTTCAAAGGAGAGGTATCTGTTCTCATCCTACCTCGAGGGCCGCTTAAATTTTCTGCCAGGTTCAGAGACCTGTTACAGCAGGTACAATTTGCTGGTACAAAAAAGTTGATTCCCTGTTGGCATTTGGTTATTTTGGCAGGCCTAAAAGTACTGAGCGTCATGTATAATGCTAAAATGCAACAGGCCTGCACATGTTTAGTTGTTATAGGCCTAGTGCCGAATTTTTTTACATCCTTTTGTAGTTTTAAACACTCGGACAGTGTTATGGTGTTTGAATAGAACAACAGGCAGACACTATAATTCGCTTATATCAGTGACAGTACATAAAGCAATTAATAATACAATATTATTGAGCATAGGGGTGAAAAGGCATAAGTAGGGTAGGAAGGGGATATATTGTACTTTTAACACGTAGAAAATATGCATACAAGGACTGATCAGAAGTAGATATGGCTAAATCAACTTTGTGTTTACCTTTAAATGTGAATGGGATTGGTAATCTGATAAAGCGCTCTCGATTATTTCAATTATTCAGAAAAGAGAGACCGGGGCTTATTGTGCTGCAGAAAACCCACATGTCCTCGGACGAACATAAAAAAAATTTTCAGAGGTGTGGGTATTCTGTAGTAATTGAATCGTCCTATAGGGGTGGGAAAAGGAGAGGGGTGATGATTCTACTCTCCCAGGAGGTGCCCTTTGAAAAACAAAGTGAGATTAGTTACCCGGAGTGCCGCTATGCCATAGTGACAGGCAAGCTGTACTCAAGACCCGTTACCCTGGCATCTGTCTATTTCCCTCCAGGGTCAGGGAAGCCCTTAGCAGTAAAATTCTTTGCGGATTTAATGTCCTTCATGGAGGGACAATTGCTGCTGGGGGGAGACTTGAATATCACTTTAAACCCCTCTTTGGATGCTGATACCCCTCTGGCCCATAGATCTAACGCTCTCCAAAAATACACAAAACAAACCATCACTTCTCTGGGCTTGGTGGACACTTGGAGACATTTTTTTCGTACGACAAAAGAATATACCCACTGAGCCCGCACGTGGGAAGTGGGGCTCTACTGAACTACTTTATAACCATGGTCGAGCATTTAGACTCCATTTGTGATGTATGGCATGGGATCACCTTCTTATCGGATCATGCTCCCTTATATCTCAGGGTGGACTTAGGGGCACAATATAAGCAAACCAACTGGCGCCTGAACCTTGCCCATCTTAAGGACCCATAGTTCCTTGAATTGGTCCAGGAGGCTGTACCTAGACTTAAACAAGAAAACATGCAACATGCAGCTGCCCCCACAATTCTGTGGGATACTTTAAAAGTAGTATTAGGAGGAGAAAGCATACGATTTTCTGTCATTAAAAAATGGCAGAGGGAAAAAACACATAAAGACCTGCAGAAGAAGCTATTACATTTACAGCATTGGCCAGATCAAAAGGACCCCACAATACGACAACGATTAAGAATTGTAAAACAAAAGCTACAAAAAATAGTAGACCAATCGGTACAACAAAAACTATTTTATCTAAAGTTAAGACACCATGAGCGGGGACCTAAGGCCTCCAGAAATTTAGCAAGAAAATTGAGAGAACAAAGAACCAGAGCAAACATAATCAGCATGGTAGATCCTAAAACAGGGAGATTAGCAAAAAGACCCCAGGAAATTAGACTTATTCTACGGCAGTTTTACCATGAGTTGTACACTAAAGAAAAGGAAAGGAAATTCCCCTAGACAACATCAAATCATATTTACAGAGTTTACCAATACCACGAATCAGCCCACTACAGGCTGAAACCTTGGTGCCGCTAATCAAAAAGGGAGAACTACTCCAAGTTCTAAAAAAGCTCAGATCCTGAAGGCGCCAGGTCCAGATGGGTATCCCTCTGAATTTTATAACAAATTCAAAAAGCTGCTACTACCCATATTACTCCCGGCCTTACATGCGGTCCAGGAGGGAGAACTCCCCTTCCCACCCACATGGCACTATGCCACCATATAAGCCATACTTAAACCCCATAAAGATGTTAAACACCCCATCTCATTTCACCTCTTTTCAATGCTAAATTATGATTACAAAATGTTCACGTCAGCCATGGCCTCTAGAATAGACCATTTACTACCAGCTATTACTGCCCCTGATCAAGTGGGCTTTCTTAAGGGCAGACAGGCCCACGATGCCATAAGGCGTGCACATTTCTTAGTAGATTATGCCATACAAAGACAAATCCCTTTAGTGCTACTGGTGTTAGATGCTGAAAAGGCATTCGACCAGGTCAGCTGGTCTTTTTTATGGCAGACTCTGGAGCACTTTGGATTCCCGGAACAACTTATAAAACAATTACAAAATATTTATGCCTCCCCTAAAGCAAATGTTAAGGTGGATGGGGCACTTTCAGATACATTCCAACTTTCTAGGGGCACCCGACACTGATGCGCAATGTCCCCAATGTTGTTTGCTCTATATCTTGAACCCCTGGCCATTGCCATCAGATGTTCTCGGGACACAGAGGGCCTTCCATTGGAAGGTCACCCGCACAAGATATCACTATTTGCGGACGATATTCTGCTGGCTCTTACTGAGCCTGAACAATCCATCCCAGAAGTATGGAAACAGCTACAAACATTTGGTAAGCTAGCAGGATATAAAATTAACAAATCAAAAACTCAGGCATTGACGTACAATTACCTCCCTCCCACTTCAAAAAAGACTTCCCCTTTAAATGGCACAGACAAGAGATGAGCTACTCGGGAATAAAGCTCACAAGAAACCCCATTCATGCTGAGCTCTCAAATCTCGAACCTTTAACCCTAAAACTGACAGAAGATTTATCTCGTTGGTCACGTCTCCCCCTAAGCATTTTGAGTAGGATAGATACAATTAAGCAGAATGTATTTCCCTGCATATTGTTCTTTCTTCAGACACTGCCCTTCACCCCGGTTAAAACATATTTCTGGGGGGGGGGCGCTGTGGAGCACACCCACTGAAAATTTGTGTCTGAGATAGGCTCCTCACCTTGCAGCAATATAGCACAAATATTTAACTATATTTTGTGGAAATAATTTATATTTCTAGGAAAAGTTGTGTTCTTTTGGCTCTCCTGCTTCACCATATACAGTATCCTCTTTAGTAATGGGACATACAAATAAAGGTCCCACGGGAGGCTCTAAGAATCGGCCTATGGAGGAGGAGAAACAGCAAGAAGTAGCAGCTGAATCAGACCCGGGGAAGGAGCCCCCATGGACGGCTTTACAGAAGTCGATGAAGGCCATCGATGGCAAAGTTGAATCCATTCTGACCAGATTCATGAAGCAGGATACTAAAATTGATACAGCAGTTAAGACGGCATCGAGGGCAGAATCTCTAGCTACCAAAGCAATAGCTACAACATCAAAGCTGACACAAGAAAAATGGAAATTACATACCTACCGTAATTCTGATCTTTCTGTGTATCTTCACCATTCATCACCTTTGGGTACTGGCCAGAGGTCATGACCCCGCGGGAGCTTTTTTTTTTTTTGATTGGGCGGAGTCAACGCACCATTGGCGCCGCCCTCGAGGCCGACACACTGCGTGGCGCTCGCGGTTGGCCGTTAGGTGTTATCGACTCCTCCCTCCCACCAGTTCTGAGTTGCCATAGAGATTAGAAAAGGGTTGGGAGGGTGGGACAAGGGAGTCAAGGGACAGACCAAGGAAAAGATGTAAAACTAAAAGGAGAAATAAACGACTGAGAGGACAGAAGAAGTCTCAAGACTAAGGGGATTGGGTAGGGGCCCCAATCTCTGGAAGTAGAAAAGGAGGAGGGAGGGTTAAGGATTTTAGAAGTAAGGAAAACAATTGGGGGAGACAGGAGAAACATACCTTGTAACCTTAACTTGTCTCCAGTTTATATAGGAACTGTGAAGGAGTAGCCAAGAGGTTAACTGCCAGAATTGCAGGCGCAGAATTACTGGCAAAAACTCCTACAAGCAGAATCGGCTATTCTAGAAGAAAGACAGGAAAACAGGGATATCTCCCCCAAAGGAAATTTTGGTGAAAGAAACCTAGTTTCTTAAATTAATTGAGGTTATGTCCACAGGACAGTTATATCAAGAAAAACAAGGATTGACGAGGAGAAGGAAAGAAAAGGGGGCAACTGCCAACCCCACCCCACAGGGGTGGAGCTGAAGCACTGAAGAAAGAGTGCCCCCAATCCTGACCACTTTACCCTAGAAAACTATCCTCCTATGTGCGCCAGTTTACCCCGACCCTGAGTAACAGAAAGGGGGGGGGCAAGAGAAGGGGGACCCAGAGACTGAGGCCCCAGGGGGATGGAAAACCTGTCTGTCCCTAGCCCTAATGTAAGAGGGAAACTGAGCAGCCTGAGCTCTGAACTGCTCCCAGGAGAGAGGCCTGCTAGGACCAAGAATGCCTGGGAGTGCAGGAGAATGTGGCAGAGCCGACAATGGGAATCAGCTGACCTCCGCCTGGGCTAGGTAGCATACCAGGAGTACTAGGGAAGGAAGGAGCTCCGGAAAACCCCGCAACCGACAGCTGATCACAAATTGAACTGCCTAGGCTGCGCCCTGAAGAACCCCCCCTGTGAGGTGACAGGGGCCATGTAGTTCCAGAAGGACGGTCCACTACCTCCAAAGAACGGGGCCCTCTTGAGGAAACCAAAAAGGAAGGGTGGAGATCCACACTGCAGCTTCTCCCAGAGCCCAGGTGGGCTCTGGAAAAAGGCCGCCGCACAGACCCCATGCCCCTCGACCCCTCGGAATCCGAGAGAGCCCCCTCCTCGAGAGTCAGCCTAGGCAGCTGACAGTCCTGGTCGGCCCCCGAAGGGGCTATCCAGGGAGCAGCACCCTCCCCACCTGTGGGTGCTCCGATCGGCCCCAAAGTTGGGCGATCCAGGCACACCACCTGAGGGGGTACCACCATTGAGGGGTCAGGGAACCCTCTGGGGCCAGGTTGCAGGGCAATGGTGGCCTGCTCCACAGCCTGCTGGTCAGAACCCCTGACCTTGGCCCCAGCAGTCACTGTCCACTCCTCAGAGGGGGGCTGACTGCGGCCTGTCGAGGACACTACCAGGGTGTCCACGCCAGCAGCCAACTCCAAGGAGTCAGACTGCATGTCCAACCCAGAGTCCGACTCCTCCTCCGAAGAGGTGGAGATCGAAGTCCTGTGCCAGACAGTGTGTGGATGCCCGCTGTCATCCCTATTGAACAGGGCAACAGAGCCAGAGACTGCACCAGAGTCGATGCCTGTGCCCACCTTCACACCGTGAACAGTGCCAGAAGAGGACACAGCCCCAACAAGGGCAGCAGTCTCGGAGCCGGAGCCTGTCATAGCGGCGCCAAGAGCAGCAACGGCACCAACGGCTCCAACCGCGCGAACGGCGCAGAGGCCGGAGACCCCCATGGTGCCAACCCGTCCCACGGCACCATTCGGCCCAGACAGCACTCTCGGCGCCCAGCTCTGAAACCCCCACAGCACCATGCCCATGACTGGAGCCATGAATGGCTCTGGTACTGGACATGGCGCCATGCTCAACCACGGTGCCACGAATGGCGCCAGGGCAAGAAACAGTCAGGGATGGCGCCAACAGCTGCAGACGCCGCAAACGGCGCTGACAGCAGCAATGACGCCAAGCGATGGACCGGCACCATTGGGGCCCATGGCACCGAGGCCCAAGATGGTGCCGACAGAGGGCATCGAGGACAGCGCCAACCTAGACCTTCCGAGCCACGGGTACAACACAGAGGGAGCCTTTGCCCCTGAAGGGGGGGACAGATCGGGCCTCCTGCACCGCGGATGGGACCTCTGCCATGGCTAGGCTACAAGAAGCAGAGGCCCCCTCCTCCTCGGTCCGCACAGAACCGGGAGGGGACCCGGAGGAAAGCCAGAGAACGCGGCTTGACCCAACGAGTGCAGGCCCAACCCCCAAAAGTAGGCGGAGCTCACCCCACTTTCCATGCGTGTTGCTCAATGACCTGGCGGTCCATGGAGAAAAAGGCGTTGCACGAATCCATGTCGTGAAGCAGGCCAAGACACGCAAGGCAACGGTCGTGCTGGTCGGTGACAGATTACTTACGGCCACAAAGGCACCGTCGCATGGGGGCCATCCCGTCTTGGAAGTCTTCTTGCCCTCTGACCTAGACATGACCTACAAGAAAGAAACACCAAACTAGACTCGATGTCGCTAAAATAAAATAATGGAACAATCTTACCAGGTGACTTCGGGTAGGCTAACAGAACTGGCAGGAGACAGGGAGCTGACGGACTGTGACATGGAGTCGACACAGAGTTAAGAAAGTGAAAACTCAACTGCGTAGAGATGTAGGCCTCAAACTCTTCGCTGCAAAGCGTCCCACGAGGTGACCTCGATGGTGGGAGACGAAGAACTGTTGGGAGGCGGGTGACAACACCCGAACAGACAACCTGTGGCCATGCAGTGCGGTAGCCTAAGTAGCGCGCCGATGGTGCATCGACTCCGCCCATTCAAAAAAAAGCTGTCGCGGGGTCATGACCTTTGGCCAAGTACCCAAAGGTGATGAATGGTGAAGAATGACACAGATAAGATCTCTCAATTGCGCTACCGCTTAGAAGCACTTGAAAATTCCCAAAGGGCTCCCAACGTGTGCATTAAGGGCCTACCAGAAAACTGCGAAGGGGATGGCTTACTATACTTCCTCCAGGGCTGGCTACCGGGAGCTTTGGGACTGACTATGGAGATTAAGAAAGAGAATTTTATTCGGGCATATCGAATTTCCCTAAGATCTGCAACAGCTAATACTGACTTGCCCCCCACAGCTCTGTTGGTTTCTTCAGGCCCTTGTATTCAAGACGAATCATGTAAGCAGCAAGGGACTCAGAACGGCTATGCTTTCAGGGTACCAACATCCATCTCTTTCCCAACCTTTCGTATGCCACCAGGACTCACCACAAGAGAGTCGATGGAGTCTGAGCAAAGCTACGGAGCTTAGGAGTAGCTCACTCTTTGCTGATACCGGCAAGGCTCCGGGTGCAGTACAGGGGCCATACGTTTCAATATACAGATCCGGAAGAGGCTGGCAAGAAAGCGGAGGTCACTGCGAAGGAATTTAACCAGGCTGAACAATGAAAGTGAACTGATTCAGAAGATGAATCCACTTGAAAATAAGTGACTGTTTACTTTTCTAAGTGTTCATTAATGGATCCAGTGATAAACATGAATCTAAATATATGGTTAACATAACACTGTAAGGCTGATTAACTTTGGTGGGATAATGGGTAAAGAAATATTAAATAATACTTTTAAGTACTGGCTTATCAGGATCTAGTATGCAACATTAAGCATATATAAATGTTGAAAATTATTTTAATTTAGAAATAGCTAGTTCCAGATTACTGAACTATTATCCAGAATGGCACGTGGAGTGCCTGTGCGTTTTATAGGATCCAGATTTCTGTAGTTTACATAGAGAAGATTGTTTCTGTTTTGTTTTGGGTTTGTATTGCTGTATGGGCGGTGGGGGGGCTGAATCTCAAACACTTGCCACATGTTAAGGTATTGTGTTCCAGATAGGGGATCATAACAACACAGGTTGTTGTGTTATGCTGTCTGGGGAATTTTACATATTGAAAACGATCACCCAAACTCTTGTGGGGTGCAGCTAATCTTGGATATTATGTTAATATTTAGATTCAGATTTATAGTAATACCCCCATATCCGAAAGCAAGATTGTTTAGACTAAAACAAACTGGTACATTGAATGTATATTTTGGATTGTATTGAGTAGTCAGACATGAGTGTATTGTATACTGTTGTTTTATAATGTAAAACAATAAAATATAATTACAAAAAAAAAACATTTCCAGGCGTGGGACAGAATGATATCCCGCTTTATTTGCAGCGGAAAACGTCCCAGAATTAGATATTCTGTTCTGCAATTGGCCAGAGAGAGAGGTGGCCTTAACCTCCCTGACCTCAAAAAGTATGCGATGGCAGCACAGTTAAAGGTAGTCCTATACTTGCTAAATAAACAGCATGATGCACACTGGAAACAATTAGAAGTAACCTGGGGAGACTTATACAACACTCAGGAGCTCCTTTCTGGGACCCCCCCCCCCAAGGGATAGTGAATTATCCGAAGTTCACCAGGGAACCCTTAAAAATATGGCTTAAGGTCAGTAATGATTATTTTACATTCCCTGAAAAATTGTTCTTGGGAACACTGAAGTATAATGCAAATTTGACAGCAGGTCCCTCAGGCACCTATGTAGTTCAGTGGCAGAGATATGGCATTTTATTCATTTTCCAGTTAGTGGGCAGAACAGGTCTCTTTCCTTTTGTCTCCCTTCAGAAGGAATATCACTTGCCCCATAAATATTTTATTTCTTATTTACATCTTAAATCATACCTTCAGCCATATAAACGGTCACTTACGGCCCTAAGTGAAAACCCTACCCAAATAATACAACTGTTACAAGCTCATATCAGAGGAATGACCTCGGATCACCTGCTTAGTAAGATATATAAGACCTCAAATGAAAGACAGGGAGACTCGACCAACTCAATCAGGTTTAGATGGGAACAAGAACTGCATGTATCGATCAGTGAGCAGGACTGGAATGACTGCTTTACCAACTATAAAAATCTTTTTCTCACCATACTGGTGTGAATACATATGGAAACTCCATTCTCGTTTCTTCCGCACACCAGCCTCACTGGCTAGTATGGGAGAATTAGGGGAGAGATAGTATTGGAGAGAATGTGGGGATGATGGAGCAAATCAGAGCCATGTCCTTTGGTCCTGTCCTAAGCTATGCAAGTTTCGGAAGGAGATCCTCAAGGAGCTGAGTGCAATTTATGATACCACTGATTTATTCACTCTCACATTTATATTGACTTTATTAAACCAAAAGGTCTGCGAACTGACAAAAACTTGCTGAAACAAATTTTAAAATTTATAACAGCAGCCCACAAAATTATCACTACACTGTGGTTTACAAATAAAATACCCACTAAAAAAGCCTGGATTGTTTTGTCCAGGGAGATATATGCCCTTGAGCGACTCTTGGCCAAGATGATGGACAAAGTTCAGAAATTTGATGTACAATGGCAAAAGTGGATATCATACCAACTAAATCATTATGATGATTTTGTACCTTACGCTATGTACTGAACATGTAATTTTGCTCTTCTTTTGCACTGAAAAGATACTCTGGATATGCTCTGTGATGCTCCTTGAATTTTAATGGGAATAAAATCCGGAAGGGCTAGGGGAGGGTTCACCGTGCTATTCCTGATTTGATTTGAATGGATCACAGACTGAACTTAAAATGAGTAATTAAGATTCTCTGGATACTGAAGTAATAAGACGTTGATTTATTTTCCCCTAATATGACTGCTACAAGTATATATGTAATGTATTGTGATGTTATTAACTGGTATTAATAAGTGATGTATAGCTGTCTGTAAAATTGTTGCATTTATAAATTAAATAAAAAGTCTAAATTAAAAAAAAAGCAAGTATGCAAAGTTGGAACAAGAGTGTGTCTTCTCTGGAGTGCAAAAGTAAAAGAGTTCACTGTTCCCTCAGCCTTGACAATATCATGAGGGGAAAAGGGTCCCACCCAACTTGTGAGGTCACAGCTCTGTGGTGATGCTGGCTGTGAGGTCACTCTCATTCCTGCTTACTGAATTAGTCACATGCATCTGCACATTGCTACACATTCCACTTAAAAAATATATTTATTCTTCCTAATAAGTGAGCAGCATGCTTTATGACAGGTCAGAATTACCCATTTGATCTGCAGAAAAACACCCTGAAAAATATGTCTCTCAGCTGTGAGGATTTTCGCAGGTGTCTACCAGTTTGCTTTCCTCCTGATAGGTCATAAAATGCAGTCTGTTATGGCCAGTTTCCTAGGTTCAAAGCAGTAGCTGTTTTACAACCTGGTGTACAGCTGTTACTACAGGCTTCTGACAGGTACAGTAGGTGTCAGAAGGAAGCCCTTAATTAGTTTATCCACTAGGTCACCGAGAGTGCAAACTCTCCTTTCCTCACTTTTAAAATCCCAGGTCCCATGAGGCTTTGCTGCTTGGCCTGGTTCATAAGCAGACATCTAAACATACATTTATATCAGAACAATATGCTCATAACTAGTAGACAGTTATCACGTTACATATAATACCTCAGGATTTTCTGTGCACATCCAAGGTATGGAGCAATGCCTCCCCTTGACTGGAATGCTCCGGATAATAAACAGGCAGGTGGATGGACTGATTGAAAGTAAACTCAAACACCACTTTAAAAACTTTGGATTAGTACGTAAAGACACCCTCTCTTTGCGAAAAGCCAAATAAGGCTCCTTACACATAAGGGCCTGAAGTTCAGAAACCCTTCAAGCAGAAGTAATGGCAACTAAAAAAAAAACACTTTCCACAACAGAAAGCGAAACTCGCAATACATGGCCGGTTCAAAGAGTGTCGGTGTTAAGTTTTTCCAACACAAAATTAAGGTCCCCAAGGTGGGACAGGGTCTCTGATTGGGGGTTTCAAATGCAGAATGCCCTACAAGAATGTGCGGGACACTTCAAGTTGGGCCACTGAGCGCTCATCTTCAGGTACATGATATGTAAAGATGGTAGAGAGATGCATCTTAACAGAAGAGTACTGCAAACCTGAGTCTGAGAGGGACAGAAGGTGCTCCAAAAACTGATCCACTGGACAGGTGATGGCACCTAAATGGTGCAATGCAGCCCAAAGAGTGAAGCACTTCCATTTTATAGAGTAAATGGCACTGGTGGAGGGCCTTAATGGCCACCACCAAGACATCCGTTACTCTGGGGGAGACCCCAGTTCTGGCGATGGCTATGTCCTCAGGAGCCATGCATGCAGATGGAGAGACTTGAAGTCTGGGTGGACCAAGGTGCCCCGTTCCTGGGAGAGCAAGCCTATGCACAGGGGCAGGGGCAGCGGCGGTTCCACTGCCAGTTGCTGTAGCAAGGGGAACCAGATTTGACAAGAACAGAAGAGGGTGATGAGGATCATTGTAGCGTCCTCCATCTGGAGTTTGATCAGAACTCGCTGAAGGAGCAGAAAGGCATACAGAAACCTCCCTGCTCAGGAGCGGGACAATGCGTCTTGCCAGAAAACTCCGGGGCCTGGATCTAGTGAGCAGAAACATGGCAGTTTTGCATTGTTGGGGATGCAAAAATGTCCAATACGGGACACCTCCATCTGCTGAAGAGCTCTTCCACCACAAGGTCAGAAGTTCCCATCTGTGGGCTCTGGACTGCAAGCGACTCATGACTGGCTGCCAAGACATTCTGGACACTAGGGACATGTACAGCCTAGAGTTTCAGGCCATGCTTCATGGCCCAATACCAGACTCTCATCGCTTCTCTGCACAGGGGATAGGTATGAGTCCCCCCTGCTTGTTCATGTAATAAACTACGCACATGTTATCCATCTGAACCAAGAGCGGACCCAGGGAGAGCAGAGTCTGAAAGGCCTGCAGGGCATACAGAACTGCTTGCATCTCCAGGACATTAACGTGGTAATCCCTCTCTATCTCCGGTCATGTCCCTCGAGTTTGGTGGGTCCTCATGTGGGCTCCACAACTAAGGCCTGCGGTGTCAGTCATAAAGATCTGCTGAGGAGGAGGTATACAAAAAGAAACTCCCCGACACTGGTTGCTGGGCTCCAGCCAACACAACAGCACCCTCTTGACTGGATCTGATACCAACACTGGTTGATCCAGGGTGTTCATGTGTTGGTCCCACCGGACCCGCAGCATCCACTGAGGGATTCACATATGCAGCCTGGCCAGGGGAACTGTGGTAATGACTGCGGCCATGAGGCCTTAAACCCTCAGACAGACCCTTACCGGATCATGATGGCTGGAGTAAGGGACATGGGCCTGGTTCATCAGATGCTCTGGTCTGTCTGAGGGTAAGAAGACCTTTCCCTGGATGGTGTCCAGCACCGCCCTGTGCTGGCAACGGGTCAAGAAAGACTTCGGTAGGTTGACAGTAATGCCCAAAGCTTGAAAAAGGCTGCAGGTGTGAGAAACAGTTTGAAGGAGATGGTCCCTGGATAAAGCCACTAGCAGCCAATCATACTAGAAGGGAAAGACACAAAATCCCTGCCATTTCAAGGCAGTTACCACCGCCAGGGACTTGGAGAAGACCCTGGGGGCTGAGGACAAGCCAAACGGCAGAGTTCTGAACTGGCAGTGAACTCCCTGGAAATGGAAACGGAGGAAGCGCTGGTGGGAGGCAAAAACCTAGATAAGATATGCAGGTAAGAATCCTGCATATACAGGGAACAAAGCCAGTACCCCGATGTAGCAAGGGCAGTAAACCTTGAAGGGTGACCATCTTGAACCGTTTGTACTCTACAGGTTCAGCTGTCTTAGGTCCAGGATGGGCCAAAGGTCTCCTGTCCGCTTGGGGACCAGGACGAAATGGGAGTAGAACCCCTCCCCTGCTGACACCGCGGGACTGTCTCTATGGCCTTTTTTCAAAGTAAGGCCTGAATTTCCTCCCCGATAAGAAGGGGGTGGCTGGGAGGATACGAGGAACTGCCTAGAGGGTTTTCTAGGAGCCACTCTATTAACTCGAGCGTGTGGCCGTGCTCAATTAGCTGCAGCACCCAGTTGTCTGTGGTGATCTCCTTCCACCTGTCCAAGTGCAAGGAGAAGCGACTCAACGCCTCCTATGGAAATACTAGGGGGGAATTGAGAGTCTGTTGGTTCTCTGCTGCTTGGAGGGGTCATCCGGCATAGCTAGGACAGCCTCCCTAGCCTGGTCCCATAGCAGGTTCCGGTATTGTACCATACGGGCCAAATAACTGATGGCCCGAATGGCCACAGTGGCAGAGGCAAAGGCACGCTTGCCCATCTAGTCTAGCTGGCGAGACTCCCTGTCCAGGGGAAGGAAGTTTAGGTGCTTTGAGCTCTTGGTGCTGGTGTGCGCCGGCGGCTGATAAAGAACTAGATAGGCCTTGGGCTGTGTGCTGAAAGCACGATCACCAGCCAGAGGGCGCAGCAAAGCCAGTCAGTCTTTTAGAACTCGGCCAGGACCGTACAGGGGACAGTTCCAAGCAGCCCAGGTAACGTCCTCATAGGAGTCAATAATCAGGTGGGACCACCAGAAGAGGGGCATCGGGCTGACGTAGGTAGATTCCCAGCTGATGCCTTTTGGGATCCTGTTCTTCTGTCTTCCACCCCAGAGTGGCCTGAATGTGACAATGTGACTCAAGATGGCCATACATGTGGGGTTGTCAGGTCATCCGGGGGGGGGACTGGGAATGTTGCTTGGTGCCTCTTTCCCTTCAGAGGATTCCGAGCCCAGAGAGGAAGACTCGCTGCTGAAACTCTGGTCAGCATTGTCATCATCGTCGTTCCCGCTATCCTTGGGCTGACAATCATCTGAGCATCCGGCTGACCTGGCGTGAGACCTATCCCTGGGTGTGTGAGGAGCACTACAGCCCGGCCAAATAGGGGCCAAGGAAATGGGTCCCAAGGGAGGCCCTTGAGGGGTGGTCGAGGCCAGGACCTGTGTCTGCATAAAGGACCACAGGGCCAAGATCAAGCCGTGATGTTCCAAAGGGGCCGGCGTCAGTCCCCCAGGTGTCGGGTAAGTGGAAACCAGCAACAGTCCCAAAGGAGCCAGGTATGGGTAGCCCAGCGCAGGCCCCACCGGCACAGGGTAGGGTTATACAGGTGCCAGACCAGTAGAAGCTGGCACAGGGTACCTAGGCCGAGGTCCTGCGGGCATAGGTTGTGGCAGGACAGGGGCCAGACCCAATGGAGTGGGTGGCAGAAAGACAGGTGACGGGCCCACAGGCGCCGGCTGGGAGGGGCAGGACAGGCACTGGACCAGCAGAGGAAGGAGAGGCGCAGGCCTAGTGGATGTAGGCTGAGGCAATGCTCAAGGGGTGTCCCAGGCACTGGCTGTGGGAGACAGGCGCGGAGAGGAGGCGACCCGGCGCAAGATTGAGGAGAAACCAGGCCTGGGGAAGTGCCGGTGTCCTGCAGCATCTGCCCCCGAGAAGGAGGGGTAGTACTAGCAGCAGTCCCAGAAGATGAGACCAGCATCGATGGCATGGGTGTCGGGAGGGATTGCAGCTGGGAGACTGGCGCTAGCCAAAGAGACTCCGGCTGAGACACCTGACAGTGAGCCTGTGGAGAACAAGGGCTGGAACCGCAGAGGCTGGGGGGGCAGGACACGGAGTACCCTGACCCGAAGAGCTGCCACCTGCAAGGGAGACCTGGGTGGTGGGGGGCACCGGTAGCTGTGTGGGAGTTGGGCGAAGGGCAGGGATAAGGAGGTCAACCCAAAGGGGATCGCTTGTGTGGGGACCACGAGTGAGAGGCAAACTGTGGTCAGTCCCGGTCCTTGTCCCTATGCTTATGTTTCCTGGTAGATTTGTCCCAGGACTTCCAAGATGAAGACCCCAAGGACTATCCCAGGGAAATGGAGGATCTCCTGGCCTTCAGCTCCCATTCCATTGAGGCGACATTCTGCTTAAGGAAGTGGTTCTCCACAACCTTCTGGCGATGTCTCCTGGTGGCTGGACTGAACTTCTGGCAGGCCTCGTAGGTTTGGACATTGTGGTCTGGGTCTAGGCACAAGACGCAGATGAAATGGCCATCCTTGTCCGGGATCTGTTTGCCACAGGCAGACTTCATGGAGCAGTTGGAAGATGACAATGGTTTTGAAGACATAAACCATTCAGGTGAGGACACTACAATTTTGATGTTAAACTGAACTAAAATCAAAAACTAGTAAAGTGCAGTTAAATGCAGGAAAATGGTGGCTGACTACAGCTGCGGTGGTATCAGTGGTCCGACGTGCACTGGTTGATGACACAAAGGAACTGAGGCGCATGTGGGGGCTGCCCACCTTTACAGGATTAGCTGATGCCAAAGGTGGGTGGCCCCCTCTAGTAGATTGCTAGCTAGGTTTCCATGTGGTCCTAGCGCCTGGCAGCTAAATCCTATCGGTGATGGCCTGCTGCAAGGGATACCCTCAAAGTAAGATCTTTCAGATCTAGTGTATATCAAAAGCCCCATATAACTCCAAATACTATTCTCTTTTCTTACATAAACCAGGACATTATTGTTAGCAAATCAGAAATGTTCATTTCTAAACACTACGAAAACTTTTACAGATATTGATGTGTAGAGTTAGGGCATTTCTTATGGTTGTAAGAGTGCCTTTTTGAGCTCTTTGGGGAAGAGAACTACAAAATGAAGCACAGCAGTTTTGGCAAAGGATTTGAGAACACTCGTAACCAGAAGAGGCACAAGAACTGTACATATAAACATATAAATCATGTTAAAAGATTTTGGTTTACAATAAACTTAACCTGAATTTAAAATCAAGTGTTTTACACTGCAGAAAAAGAACGGTTATGTAAGAACGTACCATAAAAGTAGATCTTTGAGAAAATCTCCTCCATTAGGCCACACCTTTCGAAATATAAGCAGTCAGCACTAGGACACCACAGAAATTATTACTAGCCAGGGGCAGCCCACAATGACGTGCAGCATTTACGTGTACATAAACATGAGCAGTCCCATCACCCCTCAGTTCCCCGCCGAAGATTAGCCTCAGAGGATCTCCAACCATGGGGAACCAGGAAATGAGACCAGCCCCTGGCAAACAAGGAGAAGCATGGGGCTGGAGACAGGATGCATGGAGCAGGTCTTGGACACAGCATCTGATACTATCCCCACTGAAAGCAAAAAAGTGGAAAGAGGCTGGGATGGCATGGTATGGCCTGATGGAGGAGATTCTCTCAAAGAATCTACTATTATGGTAAACTCTTACTTAACTGTTCAATCTTCTTTGAGGATATCTCCCTCATTAGGCCACACCTTTGGAGCAATTCCCAAGCAGTGCAAAGTAAACATGGAGGATGGCACAGTCTGACATGCAATCAAGGCAGAAAGCCTTACAGTACAACAAGCCCACAGCCAGCATGTCTACACGAGACAATATCCAGACTGTAATATTTAGTAAAAGTGTGAACAGTGCTCCATGTGGCTGCAGCACATATGTCAGTAGTGGGCACATTATTTGAAATGAGCAACAGAAGTGGCCATACCCCTTGTGGAGTGATCACGAATAACACCAGGATGTTCCTTACCATACTTCCTATAACAGAAAGTAATACAAAGTGCCAACCACTTGGATAGGCATTGTTTAGACACAGGAGTGCTCTCTTTCCCAGGGTAAACCAAACCAAAAAGCCGAGAGGACTTTCTGCAGCCCCTGGTGCGAACAATATAGAATTTTAGTATTTCAAGTACATCCAAAGAATGGAGCAGTGCCTCACCCTGGCTGGCATGTACAGGATAATATACAGTAAGGTGTATAGTTTTATTCAGCATAAGAAACTTAGGATTCGTATGCAAAGAAACTCTGCCTTTGTGAAAAATCAAATAAAGAAGCTCACACATTAGAGCCTGAAGTTCAGAAATCTTTCAAGCAGAAGTCATCCCAGCTAAAATTAATGTTTTCCAGGATAGGAAATGTAAACCACAACTAGTGGCAGCCAACACAGCATTCAAAGGACATGTAAACAGTCCGTATTCCTGGAAGCAGCCCACAAAGTGAAACGATTCCATTTCAGGGAATGTCTGGTAGAAGGCGTACTAGCAGCAATCAGGCCATCAGCAACCTTGGGGGCTATCCCAAAATGTGCAATGGCTATGTCTTCAGGAGCCATACATGCAGACGTAGGGAACTTCAAGCCCAAATGGGCCAGAGATCCTTTCTCCTGGAACAATGGAACCTGACAGAGTTGTAAGGGGGCAGGAGGTTTCATCACCAGATGATGAAGGAGCGGAAACCATATCTGGTGAGGCCAGAACAGAGCAATGAGGAAGACAGTGGCACTCTCCACCCACAGCTTGGGCAAAACCCTTTGTATTAGCAGATTGGTGAGAAATGTGTTTAGGAATGTCCCTTTCCAAGAAAGGGACAACACGTCTCACCCAAAAAGCTCCAGGCCCTGGAGTGGGCGAGTAGAAACGCAGCAGTTTTGTATTGTGTAAGGACACAAAATTGTCCAGTTCTGGATAACACCATTTGTACTGGCAGTATAGCCTAGAGGTTAGAGGAACGAGGTGTGAACAAACTTGGTACATCCAGCAGACCAGACCTGAGTTTGATTCTCACAACCTCCACTTACATACTGTGTGACTCTGAGCAAGTCACTTAACCGCCCAGTGCTCGGAGGTCGCCCCAGAAAACAGGCACTTGTGCCTAGTGGGCCTTACCCAGTTAGCAAAGACTAAAATAAAAAAAAAAAAAAATCTTTCTAAAAGGTCATT
This sequence comes from Neoceratodus forsteri, assembly GCA_016271365.2. Taxonomy (NCBI): domain Eukaryota; kingdom Metazoa; phylum Chordata; order Ceratodontiformes; family Ceratodontidae; genus Neoceratodus; species Neoceratodus forsteri. Next base: position 311,759,673 of record CM028137.1, on the reverse strand, counting down.
TACCACTGAGGTCAGTAGTTCCCATTCATGAACCAGTGACTGGGATCGGCTTAACCAGTCTGCCAAGACATTTTGGAGACCTGGGAGACGTATGGCCAACATTTGACGGCCATGATACAGAGCCTAGAACCATACTCATATTGCTTCTCTACACAGGGGATATGAGTGAGTTCCCCCTTGTGCGTTGATATAATGCAGTCACACTTATGTTGTACATCTCGCTTATTAGAGGACTTGGGCAGGGATGATTCTGAAATGCCTGGAGGCTATACAGGACAGCCATCATTTTCAGGACATTTGTATGCAGCTCAGCCTCTATCTTGATCCATGACCCCTGTGTCTGGTAAGGGCTGCGATGAACACCCTAGTCGGAACCCAAGGCATCAGTGGTGAGGAGCTGATACAGGGAATGGAAAGCCCTTCAACAGGTTTTCATGATCCTTCCACCATAACAATGCTCTGTGAAGAGGAGACGTGACAAGAGACATTTGGTCCAGTTCATTTGTCAGCCGATCCCACTGCACTCTGAATGTGCACTTAGGGTTGCTCATATGAAAACGTGCCAGTAGCATAGTCACTATGGCTGCAGCCATGTGTGTGTCCAGGACCACGCTGTGTATTGCAGACTTTAGCACAGAGTCAACACCAACGTCAACACATTTACTGTGACCCTCAAATCCTCAAACAACTGAAATGTCTTGAGACAGGGTGCGTAGCAGAACTCCCCTGAAGCTGGCCGTCAGGTCCCAGTCTTCCAGGCAAGGAACAACACACAGACCTTTCCTGTGAAGGGCTGCTGCTACTACTGGCAAGAATTAGGTAAAGACCTGTGCTGCAGAAGCCAAGTCAAAGGGCAATATTTTGAACTGATGGTGTGCCCCCCCCGGCATAAAATGGAGGCCGTTATCTGTGGGACGACCCGATCTTTACATGAAGATATACATCCTCCATGTTCAGAGAACAGCTCTGCAAAATCCCCTCATCCATAGTGATCTCACTACACTGCTTCATATGCAGGGAGATCCTGCCCCTCACACTCACCCCTAGAGGGAACAACTGAGGTAGGGAGGAGAGATGGAAAAGAATTAGGCAGAGCCACCGGAACAGAATCCTTTGGGTGCTTTTGTGTGGGCACCAGGGGGAGAGGACCCAGAAGCAGGTCACCTCCTCTGCCAAAGCTTTGCTGACAGTAGGCACGACTACCTCGAACAGCAGTCTGATGAAAGGAACCCTGATCACTACCTCTAGCAAGAGTGGAATACAGGGACTCTGCATACCTTAGAGTCATTTTTGACGTTTGAAGGCTACATAGGGTCTCTTCAACATCACAGCCAAACAGTTTTAACCCTTTAAAAGGAGCAATCAAAAACGGCCTGTTGCACATCATTGGCAAAGCCAGCCACTCTAAGCCAAGAGTATCTCCTTGTGCAAATGTCAGAAGCTGCAGCCCTGGCAGAAGCATCAGAAACATAAGCTGAGTGCAGCAAATGTTTGCCAACCTCGGCACCAACAGACAATGTTTTCAGCAGATCATTCTTGGCAGAGCCGTCAGGCAAAGCCTGAGTGGCAGAATGAGCAGCTTTCCACAGGCTGTTCTGATATATGAACATGTGGGCCTGGCAGTTTGCAATCCTAAAGCCTAATGATACAGATGCACAAGTATGTTTGCCCATCACATCTAGCCTCCTAGATTCCTTATCAGGAGGCAAAGTACTCATGTGTTTAGGGATTCTAGACCTATCATGAGCAGCCATGATGACCACAGAGTCAGTTTCTGACTGGTTAGCATAATAAGGCTTAGCAGATGGTGCAGGATACTGTTTATCAGCCTTTCTAGGGATTACAGGCAGGGAGTTAGGTCTGTACCATGCAGCCAAAGTAGCATCCTCTAATGCAAGATATACAGGTGGAACAGTAATGAAGGGGGAACAGGGCACCTCTAAAACTTCCATGAGATTCCTTTTACTGGAATCTTTGTCTTCCACTTCAGAGATCACGGCAGATTGCACTTGCTGCATCATGGCTTGAAAAGATGGGTCCTCCGGAGAAGATCTCTGGGTCCAGACCATCGAGTCCTCACTACAGGACTACAGGGGAGAGATGGAGCGAGGGAGACCCTCATGAAATTGATCACCCTCATATTCCTCCTCTTCATCTTCCTCTATGTGCATCAGACCAGTATATTCAATGACGGGAGACATAGAATAGACCAGTGACGGCTGAAAGGCAGGAATATGTGGCATGCTATTGGAACCCATTGATGAGGACTGAGTGACAGAAGGCCCCATCGATGGAATAACTGCCTGCACTGGTAATCCAGGCAGAATGCATCAAATAATTTTAGAAAACGGTGCTAGCACAGCTTGAGAGTCAACAGCACCCTGGAAAGAAGCCAAGACTAGCCAGCCCAGTGGTGCTGAGGATTCAGGCGCTGGATGCCACACCTCAAACCACGCCAGCGACCTGAGTTTGGGAACGGACTTGGGTCGGCAGAGGAGGGAGGGGATCAAGTATCCGGAGGACTGCTCTCCCCTCCTGGGTTGGGTTCTAGGGTAAGCATCGCTCCGCAGTAGCCCCTAGTGGAGCACAGGGACCCTACAGGTAGTGAGGCTCAACATAATATCAGGGGGCAGAGCAGTGACGGATGGCTGCATGTTAGGTATGCAGCTGTCATTGCACGTCCACGTTCTGGGTGGCAACTTGAAGGAAAAACTCCGGTGGCCTAGTGGAGGTGAAGGGGGGCCCAGAGATCTGCCTACATCCCAATGCCAGACCTGCTTCCCTGAACCTCCTGGCCTACCGGACCCTGCAGCTGTCCCTCTAATCTCAGAAAGGCCATCAAAGGTGGGGGATGATCCTGGAGGCTGGACAAGCCAGCGGGCCAGGTGGAGACCAGTAGAGGAGGTTTCAGGCAGGGAGTAGAGGCAGTAAGTCGAGTGATACTCTGGAAAGATGCCCTGGGCCTCCAGTGAATAAAACATAATTCAAAAAAAAAAAAGGAAGCCAGGACTACCTGCGTCGAACAACAACGGTGGCATACCGCCCACAGTAGGTAGGGCAGCACCTAAGCCAAACCCCGATCTTGGTGGCTCAGTGACAGTTGGGGGGGGGGTTGTTGTCAATGCCAGTGAAGTGGGCAATGACAAAGGCTTACCTTCTCTCAATGGCGACAAGGACCTCGGTAGCAAAGCAGACTTTCCTCTTTCTCTGTGTTAGCGCTTACGGCCAGACAAGAGTGCCATAATGTTGACCTTGACTGTCCCGATCCTTGGACTTAGACACACGCCTGTTGGCTGATGGTGAGGGAAAAGCAGATTGAGCCTTTTTCCTTCTCCATGGCTCTCAATGTTTTTAATAGAAAGAAATTTTCTAGGGCTTTCTTACGGTGTTATAAACATAGACTTTGGTGGCAGATAAGGACTGCTTGGCCCACCCAGTCTGCACACTGCTTTATAACCTGGCAGAAGCTCTGGCAAATCTCACAAGTCTTCGTGTTGTGAGAAAAACCCAAACAGCACCCACAAACTCTGTGTGTGTGTCCTCTTTGTAAATGATTTCTCTGCACTTACAATACTGAAATAAAGGGTCTTTCAACTTCAGAGGCATACAGATGACAATACATACACTATCAAAAGTAAAAAGAATAAACAACAGCAGCTAAGTTGACAGCGTTTCCTTCATCAGGTCAGACCAGGATGACTGATGGCAGTTTATATACATGTAGATGTTGCATGTCATCGTGGGTGGCTCCTGGCTAGTATAAGTTTCCATGTGGTACTAGCACCAGCGTCTTATATTTACAAAGGTGAAGCCTAATGGAAGAGATATCCTCACAGAAGATGTAAAGAAACCCCTGTGCAGAGAATGAACTATGACAACTGAACTTAGAACTTCAGAGTTTTATAACAGTTAGCAAGAGAGACCCTAGAATATAAGTTAATACTGCTGGGGAAATCACTTTTACAGTTGTAAGAGTGGTCTCACATTCTTAGGGTGAATGAGACACAGAACATTTCATAGCAGTACTAATATATTATTAATGTCAGGCAACAAAATACTAAAAATTAAAAAAAAAAAACACCAACAAATGTGCACATTTCCAGGACACCTGCACTTGTTGTGACATGCTTTACAGAGTAAGTGTCTCATGCACAGGGAAAGGGATCTCTCTGATTAGTTAAAAGCACTCTCTCTGTCTACAGTGGTTGTAAGAGTGTCTGGAATGTTTTGAAATAAACAATCCTGACTGGTTAAAACAAATATAATGATTTATAATAACCATAAGTACCTGTAACTGTACATGTAAACACACAGTGTGGTGAGTACACTGTTGATTAGGATGCAGCAGTTTCAACAAAGTGTCTGGAATAACACCCTGGAGGAGGCAGCTGTGACAAAAGATGAGCTACAGCACTGCAGGCCAAACCTACAATTCACTGCACTGGATAACAACTGATCAACTCCATAGAGAAAAGGAATGTTCCTTACTGTAACTTTTGATCAGCTAGGGTATCTTCTCATAGAGCCACACTCTGAGGTTTTAGAGACCAGAGGCACTAGTATCGCAGGGAAACAAAAGGTTTTAGGTACCGACGCCTGGGCACGATACAGGAGCATGCATGTCATGTGCCCTCAGCTTATAAAGGCACTGTCAGTCCCAACTGCCTGAGGTCCCATTTTGTTTTTAAACTAAAAATAAGGTAAAACAGAAGATACCATTTCTGCCATCAACTAACAGCACAATATCTGGAGAGAATAATGAACCCCTAAGACTAAAGAGTTTGGCTGTATGGAGAAGATAGAATCTAGAAAGATACACATCTACTCAGCTACTAATCTACCAGACTTCACCAGCGGCACTTTACTGGCAGCAGATGTCGAGGTGCGTAATTCTGCTTGGAAACCATTGTTGGCACCACTGAATCTCCCATCACTGATTCTCACCTACAACTCCAACCATGAGAATTACTTGGGGGGGGTGCAAAATGGAGAGGAGGGGGCTGTTTTAAACATGACAGCTGAAACAACAGTTTAGAGGGCTAATTTATCACAGGGGACCTCAACTCACTCAGCAGATGCGCAGCTAGGAAGATGTCCGTTGTCCTTTAAATGAATCAAATGGTATTAGATTCTCTTTGAGAAATCACTGCACTCAACACCAGATACAAATGTGCAGTAAGTCTGAATATGAAAGACACGTTCCAGTGCAAAGAGGAATCAAATCAAATCACTATTTATATAAGGTGCCTTTCTTAAACCAAGGTGCCTGTACAATATTACATACAACAATAAATAGTTAAAACAACATTAAGATATTCAAAAATCATTACAGGCTTTACTAAAAAGGCAGGAACAAACACAACTTCATACAGGTCTCTTAATGCCTTTAATACCATAGTAGAAAAAGAAAAATGATAAAGCCATGAACATTTAAGACACTTTTGTTGCATGATACTGTATTATATATTTATGTTGAGCTTTAATGCATAAGAATGTCCATATAGTTTCTGTGTGAATGGTTCTATACTGGACAGTTTTCTAGTAATCATTCGTACTTTGTATCATTTCAGTTTCTAACTCCTTGCTTTATCAAGTTCTTACTGATACTTTGTGCAGGACTAAGCCCTGTAAATCCAAATTCTACAAACTGTGGCACAGTAGTCAGAACATTATAGTTACCTGTTTTCAACGATGAGGTAGTGAAATATGGCTGCAGTCTCCACTGGCTGAATGTGTATAAGAGGCAGCAAAGCCACTATCACATGACTGAGGAGGGAACCCAGGTAGGATTTGTCCAGACAACGAACAAAGCAGTCCCAAGCCCTGCAAAGGAACAATGTCCTTCTGTAAGTTACTAAAATCAATACTCCAAAAAGTACAGTTATGTAAGAACTTACCATAACAGTAGATCTTCGAGAGCGGCTCTTGCAGTAGGTAATTACATACAGGACTGAAGCCGGCTGGCGTCAGGACCCCCAAGGAAAAATTTCTAGCAAGCAGTCCCTGGCGGGGGACCGCCCCCACGTCAGGTGACCGACGTCAGTATAAAGGGGCGGTCCCCCACGCCCACCTTCCAGTTCTTTCCCAAGGGCCAAAAAGGCAAGACGAGAGAGAAGCGGATATTTCCCTTCCAGGACATGAAGCTGAAAAAGCTAAGAGGGATGGAGAGTAGGAAGGTATTACCTACTGCAAGAGCCTCTCTCGAAGATCTACTGTTATGGTAAGTTCTTATGTAACTGTACTATCTTACTTCGAGAGGGCTCTTGCAGTAGGTAATTACATATAGGACTGAGTCCCAAGCAGTCTGGAACAAGGAGAAGCACACGGGAGGAGGAAACTACTCCAATGTAGACCCTCTGGCTGTGCAGGTCTTAGGAAAGAAGACTTCACAGCACAGCCAACCCAAAGCCAGCTCTATGGCGAGAGGCGATGTCCAAACTGTAATGTTTCGTAAAGGTATGGACAGAAGTCAAAGTTGCTGCTGCACAGATGTCTGCCACTGACACATTCTTGAAACAAGCAGCAGAAGCAGCAACACTCCTTGTGGAGTGGTCTCTGACTTGACCCGGCAGGGTTTTGTGGTACTTGTCATAACAGAAAGTGATACAATAAGCCAACCATTTAGATAGGCATTCCTTGGAGACAGCATTGCCTTCTCTTTTACGTGCAAAAGACACAAACAGTTGATAAGTCTTTCTGAGATCCATCGTCCTGGTGGTGTAGTATCTCAGAATTCGGTGAACATCCAAAGTATGCAAGAGGTACTCCCCTTGACTGAAGTGTTGCGTAAAGAAAGCAGGCAACTCCATGGATTGATTGAGCATAGATTCCGCTACCACCTTAGGGAGAAACTTAGGATTAGTATGCAGAGCCACGCGTTCGTTGTGAAAAATCAGATACAGGATTTTGCACATCAAGGCCTGAAGCTCAGAAATCCTTCAAGCAGAAGTAATGGTCACTAGGAAGAGAGTCTTCCAGGAAAGGAACTTTAGATCTGCTAAGGCTGGCGGCTTGAAAGGAGGCAGAGTAAGCTTCTCAAGAATAAAATTCAAATCCCAAGGAGGGGCAGGAATGCAAATAGGGGGTCTCAAGTGGAGAACCCCCTATAAGAAAAGTCTTAGAGACTTCCAACTGCGAAAAAGTTCTGTCCCCAAAAGGAACATGCTAAGCAGAGATGGCCGCCATGTGAACCTTCAGACAGGAATGACTGAGATCCAGATCAGAGATGGCGCATGTAGTCCAGAAGCCTCCCAACAGAGCAAGAGAATGGCTCGAAATCTTTGGAAGAGGCCCAAATAGAGAACTGTTTCCATTTCATGACATAGGTAGATCTAGTGGAGGGCTTTCTGGCCTCCACCAGAATCTCAGCCACCAGCAGGAAAACCCAGAATCGGTCTTGAGCTACATCTGCAGGAGCCACGCATGCAACTGAAGGGACTTGAGGCCTGGATGGACCAGGGTCCCCTGATCTTGGGTCAGCAAAAGTTGCAACAGAGGAAGAGGAGGTTCCTCTGAATATTGTTGCAGAAGAGAGAACCAAACTTGCCTGGGCCAGAAAGAAGCAATTAGGATCATGCGAGCTCCTTCTGCGGTGAGTTTTTGTAAGACCCTCAGAATCAAGGGAATCGGGGGGGAAGGAAGGCATAGACGAATCTGCCCTTCCAGTCTAGAGACAAAGCGTCTCTCCAAAAAATGCAGCACCCTGGAGCGAGCAAGCAGAAGGTAGGAAGTTTTGTGTTGTGAGGAGACGCAAACAGGTCTACCTGAGGTGTTCCCCAGCGTAGGAAGATGATATCTGCTACACCCGATCCAGTTCCCACTCGTGAACCTGGGCAGACAACCGACTAAGGTGGTCTGCCAATGTGTTCTTGACCCCCGGAACGTGAATTGCCGTGAGGTGAAGGTTGTGTTGCACTGCCCAATCCCAAACTCGCATCACCTCCCTGCAAAGAGGGTAGGAATGGGTTCCTCCCTGTTTGTTGATGTACCAAACTACGCACATGTTGTCCGTCTGGACAGCCCAATGACCGGGAAGCAGATACAGATGCAGAGCTTGTGGAGCATACAGCACTGCCCTGAGCTCGAGCACATTTATGTGAAGAGCCTGTTCGAGCTTGGACCAGGAGCCCTGGGTCCTGTGAGACCCCAGGTGGGCTCCCCAACCCTCGCCCGAGGCGTCTGTTGTCAGAGTCTGGGAGGCAGAAGAGAACTCCCCGGCATAGGTTCTCCTGAACCATCTACCACTGCAAGTCCCAAACCATAGGACTGGAGACCAGGACCAGTAGATCTAGGTCATCCACCAATTGATCCCACTGAGACTGATGCGTGCACTGAGAGATTCGCATGTGGAGCCGAGTGCGAGGGACTGTCGGGATAGCAGCCGTCATGAGCCTAAGGAGGCGAAAGACTGACCTTGCGCTGACCCACCTGCAACTGGACAACAGGCTGACCTGAGCCTGGAGGGTGGCTACCCTGTCCAGTGGCAGGAACGCCATGCCAGAGGTCATGTCCAGGATTGCCCCAATGAATTGGAGCCTCTGGGACGAGATCAAATGGGACTTGTCCTGGTTGATGGTAATACCCAGGCTGGTGAAAACCTGCAGGGTAAAGGAAAGGAAGTGCAGGAGCTCCTCCCTGGATGGGGCCGCCTGGAGCCAGTTGTCCAGGTACGGGAAAACCTGAACTCCCTGGGTAGGCAGGTAGGCCGCTACCACTGAAAGGCATTTGATGAACACCGGGGTGCCGAGGAAAGACCAAATGGGAGGGCCTTGAACTGGTAGTGGTTCCCCTGGAAAGAAAAACGAAGGTATTTGCGGTGGAAAGGGCAAATAGGGATAAGCAGGTAGGCATCCTGCATGTCCAGAGCGCACAGCCACTGTCCCAGCCGAAGGAGGGGCAGAAGACTCTGCAAAGAGAGCATTCTGAACCGCTTGTACTCCATGAACAAGTTCAGGGAGCTGAGGTCTAGAATAGGCCTCACATCTCCTTACTTCTTCGGAATCAGGAAGAAATGGGAGTAGTAACCCGTCCCCCGAAGCTGGGTTGGGACGGGCTCTATCGTCACCTTCCGAAGAAGGGAGGATATTTCTTCCTGAACCAGAAGAAGGTGTTCCGGGGATTAATACGACCTGGGGGGTTCTTGGTGGTTTCTGAAGAAACTCTATTGAGTGTCCTTCTGGTATCAGCTGGATGACTCAAGCGTCTGAAGTGATCCTCTCCCAACCCGGCAAATGGAAGGAGAATCTCCCTCCTACCGGTTCCTCTGGGAGGCCTAGAGGCTGTGGGAGAGGACAGGAGTCAGGAGCTGTGGGGCAGCGTCGCGGCTGAAGCTCCCACCGCTTTTTTGGGCGGGGGGGGGGCTTGGCAGCGGGAGGGGCCCAATGTTTGTTGGCCCGCTTTCCCTGAGGTTTCGCTTTGGGCCGAGAACGTCTGCGAAAGGGGCGACGCTGACCCTGAGGGGGCCTGTACAAGGAGTCAACAGACTTTAGTGCAGTACCCTTCTCTTGCAGATCGGTGATGATGTTCTTGACATCGTCACCGAACAGCACTGAACCCCTGAAGGGCGTGTCCTGGACAGCAGACTGCACCTCCGGGACCAAACCTAACACCAGGAGCCAGGCGTGACGTCACAAACCCGCAGCGAAGCTCAACCAGTAAGCGTCCACTGCGTCATACGTGGCACGAAGCATGTGCCGACTGGCCAAACGCGCAGACCGGACTAGGTCAGCCACTTCCTGCTTCATCTGTGACTCAGGAAGGGAGTCCAATTTAGAGTCCACCTCGCTAAGGATCGCCTTCTGGAAATCCCCCATGTGAGCAACGTAGTTCAGGGCCTTGATTCCCAGAGTGGAAGAAGCATAGACCTTCTTCCTGTACTGGTCCGGAAGGCAGGATTCCTTGTCGGGTGGTGACGAGCTCAAGTGCTTGGGGTTAGCCGTACAGCCATGAGCGGCGCTACTCATGACCGAATCAGCTCTGGGGTGTGAATTCAAGGAATCAACACCCTCCGGAGCCTGATATAGCCTGTCCGCCTTCCTCGGAAGGGGGGCTAATGCAGACAGTTGTTTCCAAATAGTGGAAACAAGGTCGGCATGAGGCTCGATCCAGGATGGAATCAGAGTGGGAGCGGTCTCGAGCAGATCCAGGTGTGCAGCAAGTTTTTTACGCTGTGGATCCGGCTCCAAAGATTGCCACTGATGAACAGCCTGGATTTTACGTAACAACTCCAAGAAAGAAGGATCCTATGGAGCTTGTCTGGAGTGCGTGGCTTGTCATCCGGATCAGATCCCCCATCGGGAGTCATCCGAGGCCTCCGAGGAGGATGAAGATGAAGAAGAAGAGGAAGACTCCTCCCGGCATGGGGTAGGAACAGACCCTTGGAAACCCTCGGAAGTGTCTCCCTTCCCTGGAACTGGAGGCTCGCCTCTGGTGTCAGGAGGGGAGGAGTCTCGCCTCCGGCGTCGGGGTCGAAGCCGGGTCCAGCGTCGGAAGACTGCTCTCTACTTCCTTGGTGAGCTCAGCCTTGGCCTCAGCCCACCAAGAAGCTAGAGTCTCCTTCAGATCCACCGGCAGCTGAAGGGGCAGTGGAAGAGGAGGAGGAGGAGGAGGGGTGTACGGATACTGGGGATATCCGTACGGCGCGTATCCATAACCCGACAGCGAGAAGCCCGGCGTTGGGTACTGGGGCACCGGGTACTGCAGCGTCGGGTAGGCCGGCGTCGCGTACTGGGATGGCGGATACTGCGGACCTGGATATGACAGCATCTGATACGATGGAGTTGGGTACCCAGGCACCAGGGGCTCTGAAAGAGCAGAAGGTACTGGGAATGGCCCAGCGGGCAAGCCCAGAACCGGAAGCTCGGCAGGCCCAGCGTAGGGGTGGCATCCGGCAAGGGGATGTCGCCCGGCAGCGGGTAGGCTGGCAACAGCGCTGGCGTCCGAGGATTCAACATCAGGTCATCCAGCAAGTGGGAGAGAGACCCGATGGCAGCATGCCAACATCCTCTGTGTCGCACAGGGAAGTGGGGCTAATGTCCCCGGGATTCAGCAAGAGAGACACTGGAGCCTCGGAATGCAACTAATGTTGCGGCGAGCTCGGGACGACGGACAATTCCAAAGGGTTCGGCATCGACTCTGACGCCATGCGGCCGTCGGAGGGGCCGACATCCGGCTTACTGGTGGGATCCAGGCAGATGTCGGAGGAGCCGGCATCTGACTTATCGGACCCTACGCTCGATGAAGGCCACAATGGAGGGGCGGACGCGACGGGCGCTTTAGAGGCCATGTGCCGCCCTGAAGGGTCGGGCGTCTTTTCAGCCTTACCCGGGCGGGCGTCAGAGGAGCCGACGTCCGGCTTACCAGGGCTGCTCGGACCAGAAGGCCGTACAGTGGCAGGCTTACTGGGAGTGACAGCCTCCTTTGACCTGAGGCTCCCAGCGAGGCTTGAGCCCAGGAGGAGTCGGCCGCCTTGGAAGCCTCCAAGGCGGCCATCTCTGAAGCGGTCCCCGGAGGGATGTTACCTTCAGCACCGCAACCCCAGCTGGAGTCGCAGCGACTGTAGTAGAGGAGACCCAGTCCCGGTGCTTCTTTTTGCGATGGCCCACAGGGGAAGAAGAGGCCCGCCTAAGTTTTTTCAGCTCCTTTTCCATGGAGGACATCTTCAGTTTTAGAATGTAGGCCTCCAGGGACTGCTGTCTGCATTTTCGGGTGACCGCACTGAACTGCTAGCAGTGCTGGCACTTCTCCACGGGGTGGTCGGGGCCCAGGCAAAAAAGGCACTGGGCGTGTCCGTCCTTGTGCAGGAGCTGGGCGCCGCAGGAATCGCACTTGTTTTTGTGCTCGGAAGGAGTCGGGGATGACATACATGGCAGCTGAAGAAAATGCTGACGAAAACTGAATAAATATCAAAAGAGAGACAGTAAAACTACCAACGATAGACTGGCGAAGCAGTGAACTTAACCGCAAGGCGCTAACTCAAACTGGAAGGCGGCCGTGGGAGACCGTCCCTTTATACCGACGTCGCATGACGTTGGTCACCTGAAGTGGGGGCGATCTCCCGCCAGAGACTGCTAGCTAGAAATGTTTCCGTGGGGTCCTGACTCCTGCCGGCTTCAGTCCTATATGTAATTACCCACTGCAAGCGCGCTCTCGAAGTAAGATATACTCTTTTTTTCCCACCAAAATGACCTACTCCATCAAAGGAGAATACACAGCCAACTTGGCTGTCAATTTTGTGCGTTTGCAAACTAGCAGTTTGCAAAATCAAGTTAGCTATAATTTCTTTGACGGGTCTAAAAGGACACTGGCAGGGATAACACTGGGCACTTAATACTAAATAGTATGACTGAGTGCCTTTCGTCAAACATTATAAGCCTAATGTATATAATTTTTTTTTTTAATTCTTTCTTCATTCCCCCAGCCACCACAACCACTTACCTCCACTCTTTCGCTGATCATGCTGCGCCAATCTCCAAGTGTCCTTCTCACATGCCACTGGTCTGGATGTCTTCTTCCACCACATACACATACACACTTACTTCACTAGTGCTCTGTGGCTTACACCCACAGGGCAGGGCCCAGACAACAAGAGAGTATCAGTCAGCTGCCAAGGTGTTTCCTAAAGCAATGGAGTCACCAAGAAGGGCTGCAAGGAGTTCATGGATCCTCAAGTGAGTGGTATGGTGGATGCCATCATTTTGGCAGGGGAGGGGGTGTCTCCCCATTTAAGCCCACTCACTTCACCAGACTTGTCCTACGGCGGTTGCAGTGCCTTCCTAGTTGGGGGGGGGCTCTGATGGTGTGTGGTCACCCACAACATCAATGCCACCACCATCCCACAAAAGGAGGCAACAGTGCAGAGGGTGAGCCAACCCTCCCCTCCCTTCGTCAGCGTGCAATGCCTCTGCACTGCACCTTAGAACCCTCTCCTCCAGTCAGAGCAGGGACGTCGGAATTGGGTCCTGATTCTGAGTGTGCAGTTGGCACCATCAGGCCAGGCAAGTTTACCCATGAGGTTGTCCGTTTTTGGGGATCTTGCATCCCCAAGATATGTCATCCTGCTGTGTGATAAGGACAAACAGTGGCCTATGCTGTCATGTGGTCGGGAGGGGGAGGACTGTCATGCTCCTTCAGCCCTGTCCCCCCCTTACAGAGCAGGTTCTGACACGCCTGCTGACACAGGATTGGACACAGGGAGTACCACCTCCAAGAGTCAATCCAGGAAGGGCAGCTACTGAGTATGCTGCAAATCTCAGCCTACATGGCTCCTGAACCCCTGAGTCACCATCAAGGGTCTGCCACCCTCCCCCAGGACTGAGCATGCCTCAGTGGGAGGCTGCACCAGACTCTCAGTGGAAGGAAACACTGTATCTGGGTCCACTCACCTACAGCATAATTCTGGAAAGTCATCCTTGTATCTCAGGCCAGTTCTCAGGGTGGTCATCATCTTCACTCTCACGGAACTGATGTGCTTCGGGCTCATCAGCTTCATTAAGGTCACCAAACTGTTTAGGGCCTGCAAGGTGAAATGTGCCACATTTTATGAATCTGTTGCTTTACTGCTATTTCACTTTCGAAACTCTATAAACATGTCAGCATGATAAGAGCAGCTCTGTTCAGGACACCTTGTTATCTCAAACCCACAGCACTCATCAACATGACAAGCAATACCATTTACAGTCTTGAAGCATGCGCCAGCTCAACTGCACTGCAGGTGATACCTTGCTGTCTCAGTCACACAGCACTCATCTGCTCAACAGCACTGCATTTCAAAAACCATTAGAGGATTTCAGTCATCAAACTTTCTCAATGAGGTAGCCAATTCAGACGTGGAATACTTAAGGAGAGAATTTTACTGAGTGCATAATGCAAGATTGTTGGCATTTTAGAAGCAGAAATTCCATATCTATCCACTCTGCCAGTTTACCTCAGTTGTAACCAAAGGGTTTCCTCATGGTCATGGTCAGAAACTATATCTCCATACAAGCTAATTTCAGAGCCTTTTTCTCTGTGTGTGTGTGTGTGTATGTATTTTTTGTGTGTATAAGGTACGGGGGTATGAGATGCAAGAACTCAGACCAACACACTCATGTTCTTTGCGACTCAACAGATTCTTTATATATATACATACATACACACATATATATATATATATATATATATATATATATATACATATATATATATATATATATATTTTTATACTCAAGTTGTTTCCCGACTATTTTAAGCCTGCCTGGTGCCTCGGTCGGGCATGCAAGTGTGGAGACACGAGCACACCGCAGCTTAAGGCACCCTCCTGCTACTTGCCACTCTCTCCCACCTACGCTGACCATTGGCTCTCCACTCGATGGCAGCGGAACCATGGGGGGGAGGTGACAGCCTCCATGGGAGAGGAAAGCTGCCTTCCGACTGCTTAATCCTGGCTCCCCCCCCCCCCAACGGCTCTCCGATGACTTGAGTCCGTTCCTAAACCCAGGACGCCGGCGTGACACAAGGTAAGGTGTCCAGTGCCTCAGCTCTCTGCGCCACCAGGCTGGCAACTGAATTGATTTTATCCCAAACTTAACTTACTCTCTCTCACTCTCATATAAACATCACAGTCCCCCATCAATGAGACTTTAACTTGCTTACCATCCGTTTATCCTCCATGCCAACACTGGAGCTCAGTAAGTGCATGTTGAAGAAAGCCAGAATGCCCAGCAATTTAGGCTGCAGATAATCTGCCTGGAAAAAACAAAATCGACATTCACATCTTTAAGGCAGCTTGGAACCATGCCATCTGTCAAGGAAGATTTGATAGAGAACTACGCTGAACCTGTAAGTCATGTTTACTTGTATAGGCTGTATTTTAAATACTGGTCCCTGTTCTTTTCCATCTTTACTGGCCTGTTAGTAAACACAATGGATGCTTCTGCTCTACACACTGGTGGGAAGCACCATTTTAGAACTGCATAATATAAGTTTACAAGGGCACTAGGAGGGTTTCTTATGGATATACGAATGTCACCTCGCGTGTTCTTAGGGCAACAGAACAGTGAACCAAAGGTTTGCAGTTCTGGTGCCCTAAGGAGGCAAGTGGCTGCACTCATGTCGGTAAGAGGTCCTCCTGGCACACTAAAAATATATTATAGATCAGGCCACCATTTTGTTTTTTAAATACCTTTTCTAGCTGTCCCTTTCTGTGCAGTGTGAATGGCACCAGCTAGATGCCGGCTAGGCAGGAACAGCTCGTGAGACACTCTTATGGAAATGAGTAAAAATGAATACCTCACACACAACGGAAGGAAGTGCTGTGATTGGTCGAGTGTGTCCCTTGACGCTCCCATCATCTATAATGTAGTTTATGTCCCTTTCAACTGTTACAGTTCCATAGGCCAGCAAGGATATATCATGCAGTGAAGGAGCTGAACAAGGACATAAACTACATCATGCAGTTCTACAACGTTCCTCACCACTAGGGAGTCACGATAATGCAGTATTAGGCTATAGCACAGAAGTTTTTACTGATACTATATCGTTGCAAAAAAAACTAAATAATAGCAAGATTACCACGCAGCACAGAAGTACCATGATAAACCGTCTTAACTTTTTTATCTCTGCTGCTTCTGCAGTGTGTCCTTCTCCAGCTGTAACTGAGATTCCCCGGTTCCCTACCTTCCCCAGTCAGGTGTTCCCCTATATTTCTCATCAGATTACAAATGCTGCAAATTATCAAGATAATTAATACGTTGTGATTTTTTTTTTTTTTTTTTTTAAACACAAATATCGTGATAGTCAAATCTGATATTATGACATCCCTACTTACTAAGAGTGTGTAAACTGGGAATGCTGACTGTTCGCTGAAAGACAAGTAAAGGCCCAACATGAACAGAATGTGGACCAGTACTTGAATACCAGCTTCTACAGAAAACACAGGCTTACAGATTGAAATCAGGCCTCCTCTAAAGAGGGCAACAAATAAAAAATACCAGCTGCATTTCAAACTTTGTGAAACCACAATTTTAAGTATTATTTTATTATGCAAATATGCATTTTGCGTGACCCTTTGTGCCAAGCCCGTTTTTCTTTCCTTCTTTTTGTTTTGGTTTTGTAATTTACTGTGCATTATGCACCCTTACACCGACCAGCCCTCATCGGCCCTACCATTCTACCCAGCCTGTCACTCGCCATCCCTGAGGTGCTCCACCCTTTGTAATGTGAAATTCTCTTGTCTTCCCTGAGAACCAAAAAAAACACACAAAACTAACTATAGAACAAGCAGATCTACTACGACAAGCCATAAGGTGGAAAATACAGTAATGTGGAAAACAAGCTCCTTTAGTAGGAATGGTACTAAAGACCTAACCAGTAGCACATTTCATACTGAAGAAGCTGGGGAAGAGGACCTCCTATGTATACAATATCTACCTACAAAGCTTTGAAATTTAAGGCAGCAGTACTCAGCAGTATCCCACCACATGTAGCAGCCCCAAGAATGGGATATGGTGAAGGCCTCAATAATTGTGTTTACTTGGTTTCAAAGGACAAAAGGAGGCTACTGCCCATCGTGATTGTCCCCCACCACCATGGTGGGACAAGTTATACCCTCAAGTTACTGAACTCCATCCAGCAATCTAACCCTTTTTTAAAGGCTGAAATAGAACTACTGTCCACCAATTTTTGAGGAAGAAGATTCCAGACTCTAGGTGTTCTCACCGTAAAATAATTTAACCTTTTATTTGTTTTAGATTTTGCAACATTGATTTGTTTGTTATGGGACCGAGGGGTAGTCCTTCTACTAGAGAAATTTAGACCATGATGGTGCATGAGATCCTAGAATTCTGAATTTTATATAATAGGAGTAGATCACCTCTAGTACGTCTTGTATGAAGCGAATGTAACCCAGTTTCCTGTAGTCTACCCCTGTAGTCCAGTTTGGATAGATATGGAACCATTTTTGTAGCTCTCCTCTGGATTTTTTCAATTCTATCCATATCTTGCTTCAAGTAGGGACTCCAAAATGGAGACCCATAATCTAAATGGGGCCTTACATATGCTCTAAACAGAGGAATAATACATTCCTGAGTCCTTGGTACAAAGGAACGTTGGATCCGAGTAAGCAATGCATTTGATTTTCTGGCTATCATGGTACAGTGATTGGTTGAAGACAATTTGTTATTAATGATAATTCCAAGATCACGCTCTACTAATAACACATGTAGGGGAATATTATTTAAAAAATAAGTTTGTTTAGGGTTATTCTTTCCGAAGTGTAAAACGTGACACTTATCTGGATTAAGTGTCATCTTGTTTGAGTCTGCCCATACTTCAATAGTTTTTAAATTATTACTCATAGATTCTCTGTTCAGTGATGTATAAACAGACCCTCGTAGCTTGGTGTCATCAGCAAATTTCGACAGAAAATTGTCGGGGCTAACCTGTAAATCACTAATAAAAATATTAAACAAAGTTGGTCCCAACATAGAACCCTGTGGAATCCCACGGGTCACACTCTGAAGTTGAGAAAGCAAGCCATTTATTCTGACTTGCTGTTGTCTGTTATTTAACCATCCTGATACCCAATTGATTATATATTGTGAAAATCCCAGTTTTACCATTTTGTCAAGCAAGATGTCATGAGGGACTTTTATCAAATGCTCTGCTATAGTCGAGAAGGATTACATCCATGGGAATACCATTACCTAATCCTATACTTATATAATTATAAAAGGTTACTAAATTAGTGGTGCAAGAATACCCTTGTCTGAATCCATGCTGAGTACTGTCTATTATATTGCTTGATATAGATTCATTTTCCAACATTTTTTGATGATTTCCTCCATTAGTTTACTTATAACTGAACTTAAACTTATCAGACGGTAGTTTTCAGGCTTAGAGTGGTTACCTTTCTTGAAAACTGGAATAACTGTGGCTGCTGCCCAATCATGAGGGATAACCCCATCAAGTAAAGATTTATTAAAAATAATGGACAGGGGTTTAGTAATAGCAGCAGCTGTTTCAAGTAGAAATCTAGGATTAATATTATCTGGTCCTGGGCTAGAGGGAGGTTTAGAGAAAAAATAGCTTCTAGGGTATCATCTTCGGTAATAGTATAGAGGGGAGTATTGTTAACTGTTTGCCTAAAAAGTTTAGGAACTTCTTTTTTAGTAAAAACTGAACAAAACTGTTTATTAAATGTATCAGCTATATCCCTATCAGTAGCAATAATATATCTTTTTACAAATAGGGGCCCCATATATCTGTTATTCATTTTCTTATTATTACAATAAGAGAATAATGATTTATAGCTATCATTGGTATGAGTCAAATGAAACTCCAGTTTCTTTTTGGATTGTAGGATAGCTTGTTTTAAAAGTTTTAAGATTTTCCTATTTTTTTTAAACTTTTTAAAGGTTTAAACTTGTAAGGGGGGGAAGGGATGAGGAGGGGCTGACCAGAGCCCTCTCTCCAGATGAGGAGTAGCCATCAAGCCCAAGAGGGAGGAAACAGACTGGAGGTGGAGGTTTCAGGATGAGCAGGGAGGATGGAAGTATAAGGAATCTGGGTGGGGTTCGACAGAGGATCAGGGATAAGGGGTGGGTTGGTGTTAGTAAATGCCAGGAGCTTGGGAAACAAGTTGCGGAGTTCCAGGCCATGCTGTTCGGGTGGGTGGATGTGGTGGCGGTCATGGAGATGTGGGCCAACAAAAACCATGACTGGGACCTAAATGTACAGGGTACACTATGCTAGGGAAGGATAGAAAGGAGGTCAGAGGGGTGGAGTGGCTATGTTCATTAGAGATGATATAGAAATTGCTATGGTAGAAGAGGCAGAGGAAGCGTGGAGGCCTTATGGATCACCTACGATCCCCAGCAGGAGATAAGGTCAAGCTGGGAGTAGCATATAGGCCTCCGGGATGAGTCATGTTCTAGAGGATGGTTTGCTGGACAACATCATTGCCCAGTGTGGTCCAAAGGGAAGGAGTGGTGTTGATGGGGACCTTAATATGCCAGGTACAAACTGGGAACCATGTCCTCTAAGGTGGCCAAGGAGCAGAGGCTGCTGGATGGCTTCAGGATGTGTTCTTAACACAGCATGTGATGGAGCCCACAAGGGAGGGCATGTCCTGGATGTGGTTCTGGCAGATGGAGATCTGGTAAGGGACATAGTTGTACAGGACCCCTGACTGGGAGTGACCACAATACTGTCTGGTTTCAAATAAGCATGGGGGAGTGGGGTGAGATCTAGGACACTGGCAGTGGACTTCAGGGGGACAGACTTTATGGGCATGGGAAATATTCTCAAGGATCACTTGAAGGGGATTACCTCAACGACAAGTGTGAAAAGGAGATGGGAGGTCATAAAACGGGGACTTCATGAGGCAGTCAGGATCTGCGCTAAGTTGAAACGTAAGAGAGCAAGGTCACGTAAACCATGCTGGTGGTCCAGTGAGGTACAGGTAGCAGTCAGAGAAAAGAAGGCCTACAAAAATATAAAACAACAAGAGGGATAGGGATAAGAAATGTACCAGCTTGCATCTAGAAAAGTCACCCGTATGGTGAGGGGAGCAAAGTCCAGTAAAGAGCAGCGGCTGGCACAGGATACATGGAGGGAAAGGGTTCTTCCGGTACATTGGGGAGGCGGAGAAAAACTAAGGGCCATCTCAGCAGATTGAGATCAGAAGGAGGTGGGTGGAAGAGGCGAGGGACCAGGCAGAGGTATTTAATGAGTACTTTGCCTCTGTGTTCACTAGGGAGGGGGATGGGACATTTACAAAGCAAGGCATGAAGGGGATAGAAGCGGAAGGGAGTGGGATCAGGGAGCAACAGAAATGGAGCAAGAGGGAGGAAAGGTACCTCAGGGTGTCACATCTGGATAAGGATAAAAGACCAGTAAGGGGAGGACGGATGATGCTATCTCCACCAAAAGGGTGTGGTTAGCCCTCAAGGCCTAAAGAAAAACAAATCTCCTGGGCCGGATGGCATTCATCCGAGAGTACTATGGGATTGGCGGACATACTGGCTGCACCTGGCGGAGCTTTTCAGCAGGTCACTTGAGACAGGAGAGGTACCTAGGGATTGGCGAGAGGCATGTGGTACCAATCCATAAAGGGGTCGAGGAAGTACCAGGTAACTATAGACCCATCAGTTTGACCTCGGTGGTGGGAAAATTAATGGAGAGTATACTAAAGGCAGTTGGGGTGTACTTGGAGGAGGTGGGAGGTCTGGACAGTCGGCAACATGGGTTTGTGCCAGGTAGATCATGTCAAACCAACCTTGTGGAGTTCTATGAATGGGTAACATCAGAACTGGACAGGGGTAAGCCTGTGGATGTATTATTCTTGGACTTCAGCAGGCGTTTGACTCTGTCCCCACAATGGTCTGGTGAAGAAACTGATGGGGTTAGGAGTAGGCCCTTTGATGGTCAGATGGATTGAAAACTGGCTAGCTGGACGCACTCAGAGAGTAGTGGTCTGTGGGGAGCTCTCGAACCCTAGAGAGGTTGGTAGTGGGGTACCACAGGGCTCGGTCCTGGGTCCGATCCTATTTAATGCATACATATCGGACATCAGGGAGGGTATAGGGTGTGAAATGAGTCTCTTCGGATGACTCCAAGATGAGAGCAGTAGTTGAGGGAGAAGAGGGAGGGTGGCCCTGCAAGGGACCTGGACACCCTGGAAAGCTGGGCTCACACATGGAAATTAAATTTCAATATCACCAAGTGCAAGGTGTTGCATCTTGGTGGGAAACCCTAAACACAGGTATACCCTGGGAGGGGCGCTGGAGGCCTCAATGGGGAAAAGACCTAGGGTCATGGTGGATACATGTATGAATAACTCTGAGCAGTGCAGAGAGAGCAGCTAGCAAGGCAAACAGGATGTTGGGATGCATCGTGAGGAGATCACCTCTAGGAGCAAGGAAGTGATTCTGCCGCTGTACAATGGACTGGTTAGACCACACCTTGAGTACTGTGTACAGTACTGGAGACCACACTTGAAGAGGACATACAGCTCCTGGAGAGGGTACAGAGGAGGGCAACAAAGATGATACTGAGGGCTAGGGATTTGACTTATGAGGACAGACTTGGGGAGCTCTGCCTGTTTTCATTGGAGGAGAGGAGAGACAGGGGGACATGATTGAGGTCTTCAAGTACCTCAAGGGAATAAATAGGGTAAACATGGAGGGGATCTTTAGACTAAAGCAGGGAGGTATCACCAGAGGGCATGGTTTGAAGTTGGAAGGTGGAAGGGTGAGGGAAAAGAGGAGAGGTTTTTCACCGAGAGGGTGGTGGACCCTTGGAATGCACTGCCTGGTGAGCTGGTTCAGAGATCCACAGTGGAGGGCTTCAAGAGAGGTGGGACAAACACAGAAAGTGGATGTATCAGATGATGGCCTGTCCCGGGGGGGTGGGGATGGATGATAGGGGTTTCTGGAGATCAAGGGATGGGAGGGTCTCGGCATCCAACTAAGGATCTAGGTTCGAGCAGACTCGATAGACCGTAAGGCCTAATCTGCTGGCAAATAGTATGTTAGTATGTTAGTATATTTAGTAATTAATAATTCTTTGGTGACTCCCTCACTATTTTTTACACGAGAAAAAAGCCTTTGTTTATTTTTGATCAATGTTTTGATAGTTTTGTTGAACCGAAAGGGTATCTTCCCCTTCTTATTATAATTTTTTGAGGTAGGAACAAATAAATCTTCTGGATAGTAAATAGAAAATTTGAAGTATTCCCAGGATTCCTCCAGGGGAGAGAGGAGATAATATTACATCCTAAGAAATTGAATTTATTTGATCATTACTAGTGCTAAAGTTAGCAGTATCATAGTTTTTAAATTCTGAAAAATTCGAGATATGTTGAAAAAATAACAAGGAAAAGGAAACTGAATAATGGTCACTAGATCCCAATGGGGCGCCAACTAGAATATTAGATATAGAACTCCCTATATTAGTAATAACTAAATCCAATATATTGACTCGGCGTGTAGGGTTACTTATAATTTGTTCAAGGCCCATATCTACAATAAGGGCAATTAAATATTTTTCGGCCTGCGTACTACCAATTAAGGAAGTCCAGTTTATAAAGTGCATATTAAAATCACCCAGAACAAGGATGTTACCTTTAATCAGAAATGTCTTTATGCAAGCATGTGGAGTATTCCAAGTTAGATGATGGGGGCCTATAGCATGTCCCAACCAACAGTTGGGGTTGTCCCTTAAACTGAATATTCACCCAAATGGATTCAATGTTACTAGTAAGGGGAAGTTGGAATGAGGCTATATTATCCCTAACATAGAGACAAACCCCTCCCCCAACCTAGCCTTGTCGATCCTTATGATATAACTTATACCCGGGAAGATGTGGGATCCAGGTGGTATCGGGGTCCCACCAGGTTTCAGTAATTGAAATAAGTCCAAATTTATTCGAAAGGCACTTGGCCTCAAGTTCAGCCATTTTAACCAAATTTATAGATCTTGCATTGAGAGAAAGAACCTCACACTCAATGGAATCAGTATTAGGCATTATTAGAGAACAGGACATATTCCTGTTCCCACCCCCAGTTCTTAGTTTAAAAGTTTATTAATGGCTGTAGTAACACTTCTACCCAATAAAGTACTTCCCCTATGACTAAGATGAAGTCCATCCCAGCAAAACAATGAATCTTTTAGGTAAAAAGTTTCCCAATGTGCAAGGTGTAAGATGCCCTGCTGGAGGCACCATCGTCTCAGCCAATCATTAAAGGCTTTAATCTTAGTATTGATGGCATTAGTAGCTCTGGGTACAGGAAGAATTTCCGAAAAGCATACAAGGCTGTCTTTTTAGGCCAGTACATTATTAAGTGCAATGCTGTCCTGCTTAAGCTCATCAAGGCTGGTTCTGTTTACATCATTAGTACCGGTATGTATTATAAACAATGGATTTTCTCCAGCCCCCACTAATATATCTTTAACTACAGAAGTGATGTCTGATACTCGAGGACCTCTTAAACTAGAACAAGTGCGATTAAGTTTATCCACATTACATAGAGGTCGATCTAAATGCTTGATAATGGAATCACCAATAACAAAAATTTGTTCAGATGGAAGATGGAGATCCATATTACTAAGAGAGAGTGATGATGTAACAAGTCCATTAGTCTGATCACTTTAATTAAGTTGGGAATTTTTTTGCTTGGAAGATAAATTTGTAACTTTACTTACTGCACTTTTGAAAGGAGGACTAGATACTGATAAGCTCCCCTGAGTGACAATTAGAGAATCGTCATGAGGAAAGACAGCAGTGTCATGCTTAAGAACACCAAATTTATTAGATAAGGGTAGAGATGGTACATTATAACCTATTTGCCCTCCCCTGCGTTTTGATTTACCCTTAGGTACTGCAGCCCAATTTTCTAATTCCTCTGAGGGCAAAACATGGGATGGAGAAATGCTGGGGACATTACACTTTGAAGTAAGTGGTGAAGCAGCAGTTAAAGAAGGACTCAAGGGTAGAGACTGACGTAGCATGGAGTCAATATAGTCCTCCAATGCCTCAATCTCAGGACTAGCAACTGAGGAGGCCAATAAACGATTTATTTCCTCATGGAGGGTATCAATCATTAAGCATTTACTGCATATATAATCAGCAATCTGAGGACCCACAGCAAACATCAAGCAGGACGAACAATAGTTGTTTGGGGCGTCCATGTTTTAAATTATCTTCTAATATTCCAAGGTAGCGAACAGAAAAAAGCAAACCATTAAACTTACTGAGAACAATGCCCTTTGTCCCTTCATCCCAGCAGACACAACGAACCGTGCAGGCATTGTGTCTCTCTGTAGCGATAAGCCAGCTGAGTAGCCCTTCGCCGCTGGGCGGACTTAAATACTGTCAGAGACCGGATGGAAACACAGGTCCCGTAGCGAGGCAAACAAAAGTTTGGACCTTTTTTAAAAAAAAGCCCTCCAAGTAATAATATAAGTAGCCTTAAAAGGCAGTTACCAGTAGTAGTGTATTCCCCACAATTAAAACTCGATAACGAGTAAAAGGGTGACGATTTAAAAGTTCACACTTGGTGCACTACATGCCCCCTTCCTGCAGCAAAGCAGGGCTCACATAAAGAGACAGTATATTGTTCAACAAGTATATTACATCCAGTATATTTAAAAGGTATATCAAACTCAGGGCTACAGTTAGAGATAGGTGATCCTAGCAACTCTAGCTGTTTGTTTCAAACAGTCGCGATCGCTACTGGGTGGACTTAAATACTGTCCGAGACAGTTTTGATATATATGTCGAGAACTGCTTGTCAAATTGCCAAAAGGCTTGGGACAGACATTCAGTGCTGGGAGTTCTTCAAGGTAGGAGAACACTGCCCAGAATCAACAAATTGTACAGGAGTTAAGGCCGCCAATTAGATTTTGTGATACACCAATCACTTACAGAGCCAGTGTACTAGCTTTGATTTTTATGACAACTGCCAACTGACAACTGCCAGTCTAACAGCCTAAAAAGATAAATCATCATTTTATAATTATTAAAACACTGACAGACTTACATTATTTTGTGACAGCCCTCCTCATGAAGATGTCACAAAGAAGTATTTAAAATGGGGATTACAAAAGCAACAGAATTATGTATTAAGCAGGTTAGCAAGAGGAAAAGGAAGAGGAGACCATTATGGTTTTCCAAAGAGGTAGCAAAGAAAGTGAAAGCCAAAAAGATTGCATTCAGGCAATACAAAAAGACACAGGCAGAAAGGGATAGGGAGAAGTACCAAGAGAAACAAAGGGAGGCAGGGAGGTCAGTAAGGGAAGCCAAAGCTCAGACAGAACACATTGCAAAATCAGTGGGTAGAGGGGACAAAACCTTTTACAGGTACATAAGTGAAAAAAGAAAGGCAAAGGGAGGGATAGTGAGATTGAAGGGGGAGGATGGGGGCTGTGGAGAGGATGACAACAGTAAAGCTGACATGTTGAACAGGTATTTCTGCTCAGTCTTTACTGAGGAAGAGGAAGGTAATGGGTCTGAAGAGAGTACAAGGGGTGAGAATGGTGCAGAAATGGACACAAGTCCCTTTACACGAGAAAGGGTCCTCAAGGAACAGGAAGTAATAAGAGTTGATAAAGCAATGGGGCCAGATGGGGTGCACCCCAGGGTCCTTAAAGAACTAAGAGAGGTGGTAGCTGAACCTCTGGCTATCCTGTTTAGCCGATCACTGGAAACAGGGGAGGTACCCAAAGACTGGAGGATAGCAGATGTAGTCACGTTATACAAAAGTGGGAACAAAGAGGAAGCGGGGAACTACAGACCAGTCAGCCTCACCTCGGTAGTGGGGAAGATTATGGAAGCACTACTGAAGGAGAGGTTGGTGGAACATCTGGTTGTCAATGTACTACAGGACCCAAGATAGCATGGTTTCACCGGGGGAGGTCATGTCAGACCAACCTCATTTAATTTTTTGACTGGGTGACTAGGGAGGTGGATCAGGGATGGGCAGTGGACATGGCCTATCTTGACTTCAGCAAGGCATTTGACACTGTGCCACATAGAAGACTATGGCACAAACTGGGGAATATGGGTGTGGGCAGGACAGTAGTGTGGTGGGTAGGTAACTGGCTGGGCAGCAGGACAGAGGGTGGTGGTAAATGGCTGTCACTCCACAGAGGGAAGAGTGACCAGTGGGGTACCACAGGGATCAGTGCTGGGACCAGTCCTATTCAATATCTTCATCAGTGACACTGCATGGGACCTAGAAGGCAGAATTTCACTGTTAGCTGATGACACAAAGCTCTGTAATAGAGTAGACACACCAGAGGGTGTAGACAGAATGAGAGTGACCTGCAGAAACTTAAAGAATGGTCAGGGGTTTGGTAGTTGAAATTCAATGCAAGGAAGTGCAAGATAATGCATATGGGGCACAAAAACCTGGCACAATATATCAGTTGGGGGTGAGGATATAGCATGCACCAAGCAGGAAAGGGATCTTGGGGTTATCATCTCTGATGGCCTCAAGGCAGGGAAACAGTGCGACAAGGCAGCAGGTAAAGCAAATAGGATGCTGGGATGCATAGGCAGGGGCATCACCAACAGGAAAAGGGAGGTCATAATTCCACTATACAAGCCACTAGTGAGGCCCTACCTGGAGTACACTGTACAGTTCTGGAGACCTTACCTACGTAAGGACATAGCCAGGGTAGAGAAGGATCAGAGGAGGGCAACAAAGATGGTGCATGGATTGCATCACAAGTCCTATGAGGACAGGTTGAAGGAACTGAACATGTACTCCCTGAAGGAGAGGAGGGAGAGAGGGGATATGATAGAGACATACAAGTATCTTACAGGGAGGAACAGGGTGCAGGAATACACTATTTTTAAGCAAAAAAGATGTTCCAGGACTAGAGGGCATGGGATGAAGTTGGAGGAGGGACGATTCAGAGGAAGCGTGAGGAAGAATTTCTTCCAGAGCAGGTGGTGGACAAGGAGAACACCCTGTCAGAGGAAGTGGTGGGGGCTGAAACAATCACGGGATTTAAGAATGCATGGGATAGACATAAAGGAATTCTGGAGGTCAGGGGTAAGGGGCAACAGACTTCTTGGAAAACATAAACTGAACTTACAAGCTCAAATGGGCAGACTGGGTGGGCCATAGGCCCTTATCTGCCGACACTGTCTATGTATCTATGTATGTCCCTGAATGCCATAAACTGGAAGCAGAGGGGCTAGCTCTACTGTACCTCTGTGATGATGCATCAAGAAGGAGGAAGTGAATGAGCTGGCACAGGGATCTTCTAGAAGGGGGCTTCTTGCTTGCCCTCAGAGTCCTCACTCGGCCATTCCGGAGTGTCATAAAATCGAGCTGGAGGGACTAGCCCAGCTTCGCGATGATTCAGTTCAATTCAATTCACTTTATTTACCAGGTAAGCACACTGGGCCAAGGCCCGTTTTCAGGAACGATCCAGAGCGTCATACAAAACAGAAGCTAAGATGGTATACACAAAAGTACAAAATACATTAAGCAAATACTTGCAAATGATGTTTCAGGGAGAACTGAATCAGACAGAATGGAAGCACTGACCACCTCCTCATTCAGCCATCCCAAAATGTCATACAAAAGTGGTGGAGGGACTAGCCCGCCCTTATGATGATGTTTCAGGGGGAATGAGTCAGAACAGAAGACTGCTATAATGGGATTCCTCGACTATCCTCCTCACCCAGCCATCCTGGAGTGTCATAAAATGGAGGGACCATTTCCTCCTCTGCAATCATGTTTTAGGGAGAAGGATATGAATGAGCCAGAATGGCAGCTTGCTATAATGGGACCTTCACTACTCACCTCACCCAGCTATCCTGGAGCATTCTAAAATGGAGATGGAGGGACTAGTCCTGCCTCCATAATGATGTTTTGGGGGAAAAAAAGTTAATGAGCGAGAATAGGTTTACCGACGTAGTAAAAACATTGCTAACATTGCAACCCGTAGTCTCTACTGTGCCCCAGATGAAGTTGCCCATCCAAGTTGCATGGTGGAATTTTCCGGTGCGGAAATTGCATTTACTGCACTTGTCTGTATACAGGTAATGTCCCCACCACCAAACTTTGCTTATCACCTCACCTCTGGTGGCCTCTCTCCAGCGTGGGCTCTCGGTGCTGCAACTTCTCCGATCTGCCTGAAGCCTGGAAACTTTCTCCGGTGCCAGCTCCCCCATATATATACTGGCCAGCCCGACCCCCCCGATCTAAGTCCCCAGGGGAGGGACTGCCTTAATCATCTGGTGCTCTAGCTACAGTATAGAGGGCTGTCAGTCAGGAAAGGGCTGGATGGAGCTACCGCAGTGCCCGGCGGTGATGTGGGGTCATGACCTCTGATCCCACCATCGCCTACCACCAGCATGAGGGGTTTTCTACTTTTTCTACCCCCTTCCCCATCGTGGGAACGTACAATGTCACCCAGCCCGTTACATGAGCACTTCCGCTCACATCCAAAAGGTGGCTGCCCATCTTGTTCCCTTGCCTAGTCCCTGCAACTGCAGTGCACCTCAGTCTCCACTGGATGCCGCTAGCAGTGCAGGACGATCCCCCCTTCCCTCCCAGGAGAGGAGAGCTGTCTTCCGGATGCTCGATCCTCTCCTTCCCCTGCCGACCCCCAATGGCCTGGGTCCATTCCCTGGTCGCCGACGTGGTATGAGTTGTGGCGTCCAGCGCCTCAACCCTCAGTGCCACCAGGCTGGCCTACAGGTAATATTTTTAAACATCCTGAATCCGGAACAGAATACACAAATAGACATTTTGTTAACTGTGCAACCATGAACACTGTGTCTATGGCAACCTGCAACTGTTTTAGTTTCTATGTGGGTAAGACTAAGAGGCCTTTTAAAACTAGGATTGCTGAGCATCTTCGTAGGATAACTAATACCGATAAAACAAATGCACTTGCTGTTCATGTTATGAATAAGGGTCCTGGACATATGTTTAAATTTCAGGGACTGGAAAAGTCGACCTTAACATCCAGGGTGGGGATCTGGACAACAAGCTGCTTCAGTTGGAAAACAAACGGCAAAGTTTGCTTACAGCCCATAAAAACAAGGGCTTAAATGCTTTGTTCAGTATAGTACCATATTTGACAAACAGATGAAATTTATTTATTTAGTAGTTGATTTTTCTGAGGCTGAAGAAACAGACTGATGAGATTTCAGTATTTTATAATGAAAAGATTTTTTTGAAAGTTTTTTTTCCTGAAGTGCGGTGTGCTATATGTATATATTTATACAATAGGGGTGAATCAATAACACTCTAAATAAATACAGGTTACTCACCTGTAACAGGAGTTCTAGGAATAGTATATGTTGTTCAGCCACACTTTCTGGCAGGTTCCTTGCCGCTTTAAATCTTGCCGGAAGGTCTTCAAGCTGGCTCCTCCCACCCACCTGGGTGGTAAAACTCTCGGCTCCGCCCCATGACGCCAGATCTAGCCCGCTGGAAGCCAGGTTGTGCGTTGAAGCCGGGGAGGCCGGGTGGAGTCGTGGATGAACAACATATACCATTCCTAGAACTCCTGTTACAGGTGAGTAATCTGCATTTAGGGACATGGATATGTTGTTCATCCACACTTCTGGCAGACTCTAGCAGTTCTCCGGGAGGAGGAGGCAAGCCACCCCTACTTAGGAATAAGACTGGAGACCGAGGCCCGACCAACATCCCGGCTTGACCCAAGGTCGATGTGTAAGGGGTAAGACGGTAAATGCCAGCTTCCAGGTAGGAGCCCTATGGATATCCTGGACAGGGGTATCCTCGGAAGCAGTCACCGATGCAGCAGAAGGGCGGGTAAAATGAGCACTTATCCCTCTGGGAGGCTCCATGCCCGCCCACCTATAGCAGAGATCTATGCAGGAGGTGACCCACCCGCTCGTCGTCCGCTTGGCTGCAGGTCTGCCAGGTGCAGCTTCAGCGTAGATGACAAACAGCTGGCCAACTTCTCCCGAACTTCAGCCCTACGCTCCCTGGGAAGGCGAGCGCTAAATTAGGGTCCCAATGGATCCTATATGCGGCCTCCAAGGTGTGAATGGGGTTGAACCCCGGCAGAGACAATACCCGGTTAGGGAAAAACTCCACCACCGCCTACGGAAGGAACTTCGGGTGGGGCGCAGGACAACCTTGTCCCTGTGGAAGAACAGACAGGGAGACTCAAAGGAGCGCCTGAAACTCTCCCAGCCTTCTGGTTGGCGTGGTAGCCCCCAAGAAGGTGTTCTTCCACAAGAGGTGGGGAAATCGCACCTGTGCAAAGGTTCGAACGGCTTGCCTGTGAGCTAAGCCCATACCAGCGTAAGATCCCACAGAGATGGGGATACTCTCCCCGGAGGGGAAGTGTGATCAAGGCCTTGGAAAGTGCCAGACCACCTTTCCTGCACCACCGACTACCTTGCGGCCCGCGCCCGGAAGACAGGAATAGCTAACAGGAGCACCTTAAGGGTCGTCGACTGAAGCCCTTGTTCAAGAAGAAGAACGGACCACAGGTAGTCCGGAATGCTCGCCGAGGAACAGGAAAGGGGACTAGGCCCTATCCTAACACCAAATGGAGAACTTTTCCATTTGAAGGCGTAGCATATCTGGTAGACTCCTGGCAGGACGCCTCAACAACGTCGAGGACCTTGCCGGAAGACCCAAGGCCTGGCCACTAGCCACACAGGGACCAGGCCGTCAGGTGCAGGGATTGAAGGTCCGGATGGAGTACCTTCCCCTAATAACAGAGATCAGGACCAGGCAGGCTGGAAGCCACCTCGGGAGCCTGGGGCTGAGACTAAGGAGAGCTGGATACCAGAGCTGGCAAAACCAGTCTGGGGCTACCAGAATCACCTGCACCTAGTCCCTCCTCGCCGTGCCTGTGGGTCTAGGGAAATGGGGGAGAGGCATAGAAGAGGCCTGGGGTCCGCGGCCTCAAAGGCATCACCTACAGCGAACCATGCTGAGGGAGCGGGCATGAGACAGTCTCGGCCTCGAATTCTCCCTGGAGGGAAAAACAAAGGTCCGCCCGAGGCGTGACCTAGAGGGAGAAAGATCTTGTGCTACCTCCGGCAGGGAGACCACTTGTGAGGCGCAGCCCTTATCCGGCTTAGGGCAGGGTGCTGGAGGCTCCTGCCATCGAAATGGATAGGAAACTGCCTCCAGGCTGCGCGAAAGACCCAATGTGGAGAACCTCCTTACGCAAAGGCAAGGGGCTCATCCAACCCTGGTGGGTTAGGTAGCACATGGTCGTGGTATTGTCCGCCTGGACCTAAACCACTAGACCCCGCACAGACGGAGCGAGTGGTGCAAGCTAAGTGGACCGCCTGGAGCTTCAGCAGGTTGGAAAGACATCGGGACTCTCGAGAGGACCAGAGGCGGTGCACTCTGTATTCCCCTTGATGGGCACCCCCACCCATCTGAGATACATCGGTCGGAGAAGACCGTCGACTCGGGGCAGACGAACGGGATGTTCTCCTGCAGATGAGCTGGAACGGTCCAAAGGAGAGCGTTCCCCAACCCCTGGGCTGTTGTCTCGGACTGGTCCAAAGGATTGCGGCGTTGTGACTGCTGGCTGGCCAACCCCCATTAAGGGGATGCATGGACCGGCGGGTCCAAACAGACCACGCGGTGCAGGCCGCCGCAAGGCCGAGGAGGTGCAGGAAGTCCCCGGCAGGGCACAACTGTCCAGTCAGACATGACTAGGTAAGTGAGGAAGAACCTCGGCCCTGTCCGCCGGGAGCCGAGCTCAGACTCAAGAGTCAAGCTTCGTCCCGAAGAAAGGATCACCCGCTTAGACACGAGTTCCAACATGGCTCCATTAGAAAGGAGACCAGTCTGAGAGCAACCTAGAGGGCAAGAACTCTGGACTGTCCCCCTCCGCCCTGGAGGGGTTGCAGTCAGGCCACCATCCAGGTAGGGTTACTCCCGGACCCCTCGGTGCCGAAGGAATGCTGCTGAGAAGAGACCAAAGGGCATGGCCTGGAATTTGTAAAGAGATCCCCCGCTTTAGAAACGGAGGAGTCTCCCAAGAAACTGACGGATCGAAGTGTAAAGTACGTCCTGGAGGTCCAGGAAATAGAGCCACACGCCTCGTTCCGAGGATGGGATATCTGAGTCAGAGTGACCATCTCGTCGTGCGGGTCAAGAATGGGGCGCAAGCCCCCAGTCCGTTTGGGGACCAGGAATACCTGGACACGAACCCAGGGTCTGAAGAAGGATCCGCCACCTTCCTGATCACCTCTATCTTGAGGGGCCAGGCAAGTCGGCTCGGTGGGCCGACAGAGAGGCTGCGGACCCCATGGCCCCCCGAGGCGCAACGGCTCGAAAGGGTGAGGCCTGCTCGCAATCCAGAGGCAGAACCTTCCCCTAGCACCTCCAACACCCAGAGGTCCGTGAAAGCGGACCAGGCAGAGGAGGGGCGGAGCCGTCTCCCCACGGGGGGGAACCGGGTAGGGGTGACTGGGCCGGGGACAGCGCCCCTCAGCTCGTCACTGAGCAGGCTTGGAGGAGAGACTGGCCGAGGGAGCTCCTGGGCCTTTACCTTCCTGCTTCCCTTTGGAGGAAGCCACTGGCTTGGGATCAGGATGCCCAGCACAAGCCTGCTGGCCTCATGCTGGTGTTGATGGGCCGGTCAAGCCGCAGGGGCAGAGGGACAAAGGGGCTTACGCCAAGGCTGCCGGCGGCCCTTGTCCCTCCGGGCGGGGGTGACAGAGTCCAAAGTGGCATCGGACTTCTCGGTCCCCTGGAGGTGTCCCTCCACTCCAGGGCCGAAGAGGTCAGTCCCCAAGAAGGGGATGTCCGCCAACTTGTGCTGGGTATCCGTTGAGAAAGAGGATAACCTCAGCCACGCCCTGCGGCACATGGCCACCGCGGCTGCTACCGACCTGGCACAGGAATCACCTAAGTCCAGAGCAGTCTGCAGCTGCTGCTTAGCCACTGCCCTACCCTGGTCCCGCACCCGCCGGACCGTGGTCCGCAGGTCAGCCGGGAGATGAGGGAGCACCTCATCCAGGGAGCCCAAAAGGGCATGGGAAAAATGTACAATCAGTGCGGCCGAACTGGCCTGTCGGAGGCCTAGGGAGGACGCGGCGTAAACCTTGTGCCCGACATAGTCCATCCTTTTGGACTCTTTGTTGGGGGGCCTATCCACATCCTGAGCGTTCACGGAACGCTGGAAGACATTATCGGTAACTAACCTCTCAGCGGAGGGGTGCTCCAAAAAAATGGGCAAAGAACCGACAGTGACAGAGTACTTCCTGGCCATCCTGGCCAAGGGCGCAGGACAGGAAGTAGGCCGCTGCCAGAGCTCCAAGGCCGGGCCGACAATGGCCTCGGCCACTGGGAAGGCCTCCGAGAGTGAACCTCCTCAGTCTAGAATCTCCGTCAGGGGATAAGAGACCCGTTTGGACACGGGATCAAGCTGCATCCCGGTGAACTCCGAGATGAGCTGAAGCAGACCCAGAAAGGACGATGGGCTGTCGTCCACAGAGCATTCCGGAGAGGACCCCGGGCCCTCCCGACTGGGGAACATGGAGGAGTCGTCGGACTCCGACGGGTTTGCAAAGAGCTGCCTCAGGCCTGAGCCACTCTTCGCCCGCCGAGGGCGGGCGGGAGTGAGGGGGACAGACAACCTGCGGGACAGGTCGTGACCCGACCGAGGTTCCACCGAAGTCAGTGGGGCAGCAAGGTTCGGACGAACAATCGGCCCTGAAGTGGGCACCTCGACTGCAGCAAGCAGTTGCGTCGGCCATTCAGGCGGCAGCTGCTTGCTGGACGGGGAATGAATCAGAGTCGATTGATTCCCAGACAATAGCAGCTGCTGCCACATGAACTCCTCGTAACGTCGACGCCGTCTGCATCGAAGCCACTCCTCATCCGAGGAGGGAGACGAGGAGGAACGGTAATGTCACTTAACTCGGTGCCCCGACCGAGATCGCCGAAGTCGGCGGGAGCGGCTTGACCGAGAAGAGGACCGAGACCAAGACCCAGATCCTCAGGGAAACTGAGGGTGGGCCCGGGAAGGAGCGGGGGACACCCGCTCTTCCCTCGGCTCGGACAAAAAGACCGAGGCCTGTCGCCCCGAAGGTGCAGGCAGAATCTCGGCCTCCGCTGGGAAAACCGGCGAAGAGTTGACGGCTCCTGCAGTAGGCCGCACGGGTGACGGGTCGAGAGAAGACTCGACAACATCGACGGGAATCATGGCCGGCTGACCTGACAGGGACACTGTGAAGCCAGCGGCCTGAGACGCACCCTCGACCGAAGTCAAAAGTCGGCAGACAGGGGAAGGGGACCTCTCCCGCTCACGCCAGCGCCAACGATGGGACTTAGCCTGCAACTCCTTTGACCTGGGCCTAGAGGCAGGTCCCGAAGTTCCCTCTCCCTTCGAGGAAAGGGACTGATGAAGCTCCTTGAACGAAGCTGAATGAGGAGAGCTCAAAGAGAGCGGGATAAGCGCCGCAACCGAGGAGGATGGGGGAACAGACTTGGTCGCCGCCTCCTCCATGGAGGAAGAGAGATCGAGCTGCTCAGTCGAGACAGCTGACGCGGACACCGCCCGACGAGCCTCTAAGGATTTTTCCAGCGCAGAAAAAATTTCAGTTCGCTAGAGCCCCAAACGGGCCGCACGATCCTCCAGGACGCTGGTCGAAAGAGCACAGCAAAATTCGCAAACTTGCGGATCATGGTCCAAGTTGAGGCAGTAAACGCACGTGGAGTGCGGGTCCTTCCTGGAGGTATTACCCGGGCGCCTCCGAGAGCCGGGAAATGAAATATCCATCGCAGCAGCGAGGGAAGAAGACCAAAGTTTTAGAAAACTTCCAACTAAATTCGGAGAAACCGAAAAATCAGGAACCAGTCGAAAACGCAGAGCGCTAAGGAGGGAACCTGAGCTTCCAAGCAGTAAGGAAGATCTGACGTCATGGGGCGGAGCCGAGAGTTTTACCACCCGGGTGGGTGGGAGGAGCCAGCTTGAAGACCTTCCGGCAAGATTTAAAGCGGCAAGGATCCTGCCAGAAAGTGTGGATGAACAACATATCCATGTCCCTAGAAATGTAGTTATTCTCACCACTGTTGAATAACATGCAGATGACGTAGACACTGATATATGGTTGCAAATAAACCAACAATGACTATGCAGCAGCTGATATACCAACAGTGGTTACGCCAGCCAAGCAGCACAACCTTAAAAAAACAAACTCGAAACTTCTCCTCGGCTTTCAACTTCACCTCCTCAAAGCCCCATGTGAGCTGTCTTCTGCAAAATGCCACCAAACTCACTCAAAAGAACATGTTTCTGTGCCGTTTCTACTAAAGCAATAGGAAAAGAATCCACGGAACCACATCTGCTGAGTGGCTCTTCTTCTGTGCCAAAACTCCACGGAGCACGCCAAGAAGCCGACAATAAAATCGTGCACCACATTCACAAATGAGCCACTCTAATCAATAAGCTAAACTAATAACAACCCTTACCAACAAGTATCACTATAACAGCCAGATAAATCCACAAAACGCCACCTGAGAACTCTGTTAAAAAACTCCACTCCAAACAACATTCAACCAATCAGACAACATGCATTACGACAGCTAACACAAAACAACCAATAACACACTGAATCACCCCCCACTGACAAAACACAACCAAACAGAACCCATAAATGTCCCATTCAGGCACACCAGGAAGTGCACAGCAGATAAATGAACAAAAATAACTTCAATAACAACATAAAAAAGACCTTATTGTATAAATTGCACACATGATGGGCAACTTATGGAATATAGAGAATATTAGCACTCGTGCAGAGTGAACTGCAATAATATCACTTGTGGCTTCGCCACTCGTGATATTATCACAGTTCACTCTGCACTCGTGCTAATATTTTCCATATTCCTCATTCGCCCATCATGCATCCCCTATACCTATATCTATGTGTGTGTGTGTGTGTATATATATATATTCATTTATTTATTGAAAATGTTTTACCAGGAAAGGCACACTGAGCAAAAAGATGCTTGTCTCACGGTGCGACCTGGGGGGAGGGGTTACATAGGAGGCAGGTATTCATATAAAAGTGAAATTAGAAGTAGGACAATACAGATAATGTACAAAGGTGGGTGGGATTACAACTGAGCTTGATTACACAGTGAGCACAGTACAGTACATGATATTCAAAGACAAGGTATACATTTCATAGGTATGCATCGAGCGCAGTACATGATTCCATAAGTGCTAGTAACAGAACTTGAGTGCCAGTAACAGGACATGAGCTGAAGCGAGCTGCACCAAGTTGACAGTAGGGGTTGGACAGCAAGACAGGGAGAAAGGGAGGAGTGGACTATTGAACACAAGGTGTTAGGGAGGTGGTTTTGGAGCGGAGGAGGGGAAGGAGAGGGGAGTAATTAGCTGTGAGTAGGGCGGAGAGCATTGTTTATGTAGGAAGGAGGGAGGGAAGGGAGATGTTAGGAGTGAATAAGAGTGAGAGTATAAGTGCGTAGGGCAGTGTATAAGCCAGACAATTTGGCGAAGGCCGAGCCGCTGGTCAGGCGCTAAGGGGGACAGGGAAGAGAAGCTATCGGTGGGGGTCAGGGGCAGTTGCAATTTGGTGCAAGGAAGTTAGCGAGGGCAGAAGATAGGGAGTGTTTGGATGAGGAATGGCAGATCTGGGCCGGCAGGCCATTCCAGAGTTTAGGGAAGAGGAAAGGGAAGGCCGATTGGCCGGCGGAGGTCCTTCGGTGAGGGATGACTAAAAGCCTAGTGTCGGTACACCTGAAGGAGTGGGTGGGGGTAGGTGGGGAAGATAGGGAGGATTCGATGTAAGGCGGGAGGGAGCCGAGCCAGAAGTTGGAAGAGAATTTAATGCTATGAATCAGTCGCCGGTCACTTAGGGATGGCAGGGCCAGTGCACGGTAGAGTTCGCAGTGGTGTGAGGGGGGACAGCATCGAGGGCAAAGTGGCAGAAAGCATTAAAGAGGGGGTCAAGTCTGGCTCCATTGACAAAACATAACCAATCAGAACCCATAAATGTCCCATTCAGGCACATCAGGAAGTGCACAGCAGATAAATGAACAAAATAACTTCAATAACAACATAAAAAAGACCCTATTGTATTAGAGTTTTGTCAATGGAGTCTTGCTATACACACACACACACACACACAGTAATTGTCACTGACTACTGAACTTATGAATTAATGTTCTGCTTGTTATTTTTAATATGTTTACTGTATGTAGATGTGTTTATGTGCTATTCTATATTTGTTATTTATGCACAAGGGTGTACTACTTATATGTTCTATCTTGCATTTGAATTTGAAAGGAGTCGTGTCCCTTTAAGAAGGTGCCTTAAACTGAGAATAGGTATGCATGATGAGATGCACTGATAAAGCGTCAGTGTGACGTGAAACATTTGCACATGGCGGGTACTGCTGTTTTGTATTTTATGGATCTCCTGATTAAATATTAAATACTTTTTTAATGAAACCTAGCTCAAGAGTTTTTATTTAGCTGCTGGATAGCCTCACTCTCTGGCTCTGTAGCTAGAACAGGAGTTTGCTATAATAGCATTCCTTGACTCCTCTCATCACTAAGCCATCCCAGAGTGTCATAAAATAGAGGTGGAGGGACAAGCCCCACCACCGCAATGATGTTTTGGTGTAAGGAAGTGAATGAGCCAGAACGGGGGCTTGCTATTACAGGGCTCCATACTCAGTATTTACTTATGGTGGAGGAACAAACAAAACAAACAACACACTGTGGATGGGCTACCCACAGCACATTAGTGCATTTTTTTAAAAAGTAATTGAATTGTAGAGCCGGCCCGGTGGTGCTGAGGGTTGAGGCACGGGATGCTGCACCTCGCAATATGCCAGCGACCTGGGTTCAGGAACAAGCCTGGTTTGTGGGGGGCGAGGAGTGGGACTGAGCTGCTGCGAGGCAGCACTCTCCAGGGAGAGATGTGTGCTTGCCACCCCTTCCCCCGTAGTTCTGCTCCCATCAGGTGGAGGTCCGATGGGAAGCAGAGGGGGCAGCAGGCGATTGCCAGGGGTGGGCCAGAAGGGACCGAGCTGATACCCGGCATGCATGTGCATGCGCACGCATGTTTCTGCCGGGGTGCCTGGAGGGGAGAAAACCAGGGGAAAAAGCACACACTACGTATGAAAAAAAAGAGTGAGTGAATTCTGAGCAAGATGTCCTGCTGTAGTGAGCCTCCATGAAAGTTAATGCACTTCCTTCTTCCTAAAATGTCGTAACAGACGTACAGCTAGTCCCTCCACCTTTTTCTTTTTATGATATACAGGGACAACGTAGTCAGGCTGAAGAGCAGTCACATAATATTTTAAGTCTGTGTTTTTTAGTAACATCTTTTATTACATTTTTGAGATACAAGATACAGTGTCCATTTCACCAAAACTAGCATAGCGTCATACAAACAAATTGCTTTACCAATTCCTCTTTCAGTGTCCTGCTTCATATAAAGGGTATAGTATGTGCTTTCACTAGTTAGGTTACAGTGCAGGTCGTAATCACCTATGTAATGTCCAAACTAGGTACTGCAGGTTTAACCAAGCCTCTCCTTAGTAGCAGGCATTTATAGTTAAATCTCTTCAGTCGATGAATTCCTTCGTTAGGCAGTACCCTATGGAGCTTGGTGATGTTCTGTTTCTACAATCAAAGTATTTATCGAGATTATGGTTACAGCACACGATCGATCTGAACGTGAGATGGAGAGAAAGTACTTAAAAAGAAAGGAGAAAGCCGTCCCGGTGGCGCTGAGGTGCTGGACGCCTTACCTCGCGTTATGCCACCAACCCGGGTTCAGGAGTGGAGTCAGGTTGGGGTGCCAGCATGGGGGTGGGGAGGTTGGGCAGGATTGAACAGCGGAAGGCAGCTCTCTCTATTCTGGGGGTGGACGCCAGCCCCCTAGTTCAGCTGCCACAGGGTGGAGGTCCAGTGGTGTACGTAGGCAGTGGGGGCGACACGAAGGAAGGACACCTTTAGACGCTACATGTGCATGCCTCCACATGCGCCTGCACATCCAAGGTAGGGGGCCGGGATCGGAGAGGAAAAGGCAAAAAAAAAATAGAAAGATTAAGAGAAGAAGGAAGAGAGAATCACAAAGGCTGAGCTTGTGGAGAATGAGTCCCTTCTGGAGGGTGACTAATAAACAATGAGGTCAATAAGAGCAACTGACAGAGGGAAACAGACTAAGGTATGATATGGGGGGAAGCAGACATCTGACTCTATGGTACAAAGTCAGAGTACTTGTCTAGTTGGTGTATGACCCATTTCCTCATTTTATTTTCAAAATAGGGGATTTGCTTGATAGATCTTGCTAACAATCTTTCAAGCGTAAATATCTCAATTGTAAGGGCCTGCCACACACTATAGATAGGGACGTTTTCCGTACGCCACAATCGGGTTATGGCCTTTTTAGCCACTAATATCAAGAGATTCATAATTTTTATGGTGGGAAGATTCAGTGCCGAATGTGATGGGGGAATAGCTGCTAATATAAATGCAGGAGACAGCATGCCTGCACAGTCGAAGGTATTTTTAATTTCTTGGATAACCTCTTGCCAAAATGCCTGCAAGGAAGTGCAAATCAACATTATATGAGTTTGGTCTGCCGATGCTGTGCCACAGTTGCGCCAACATCCTGCAGTCTGTGGGCCCATGAAATCTGCAGTGACTGCTAGGGTATGGAAGTTTCTCATGCGACACTTCCATGCGTATTCCCTCCAGTAGGAGGCGGTCGTTACCCTATGTGCATGGGAAGTATACTTATGCCATTGCTCAATACTGTCGGTAGTGCCTAGCTTCAAATTCCATTGGTTAAGAACAGAGCTGGTTGATACCGTAGTGTTAGCTTGTACAGCCTTATATAACTTACTAATTAAATGCGCCTCCATGGCACTTGCTGTGTAACAGTCTCTTCCTTTGTCCGAAGATAGGAGTACAGTTGTAAGTATTTATGAAATTCTGATTCAGGCAAACAGTAGGACACCTGGAGAGATACAAATGGTAAGATCCCCGTTAGCGTGACCATTTAAAAATGTAAGTGAGGCCATACTTATGCCAGGCTTGAAAGGCACTGTCAACTTTGTTTGGGGGAAATGTGTGATTGTAGGCTACTGCACTCAGACAGAACTGGTCAGCAGAAGTGAAAAAAATGATTCAGAATGACAGCCGTTGTCGGTATGTTTCAGCTGTGCATGTACAGAATTGTCGGGTAGGAATGCACGCTGGTAAGTATCTAAATACATATCGAGCATAGTCTCGGTATCATTTAACACATCATCTATTATCTTCCAACAGGACTGATATGATGGGGTGATCAATAAATATATTATTCAGAGGTGCATTGCTAGTGCATACCAAGTCAGACTGGGGAGACTAACTCCTCCTCTATCTCTGGGCATTTGTAAAATGGAGTAACGAATCCTTGAGGATTTGCCCTGCCATATAAATTGGGAAATTGCTTTATCCCAGGCTTTAAAATACATTTTACCTGGCATGAGTGGAAGGGTTTGAAATAAGTATAGTACTCTGGGCAAAATGTTTTGTCGAATTGCTTCTATTCTACTGAAGAATCCTAACTTCAGAGACATCCATCTGGATAGATCAGCCAGGATTTGTTGGGTCGGGGTTCATAATTAAGGAGTTCCAAATCATCTACATTTTTCTAAGTTTAATACCCAAATATCTAATGGTTTGTTTATGCCATTTAAAATGGAAATCATTTTTCTACTGGGGCAACGGGAAATAGTTGTATAACACTACTTCCCTTTTAAGCATGTTAAGTTTATATCCCGCTAATGTGCCAAATTCCCATATATGTTCCCATACTGTAGGGATGGAATCCTCTGGTGAGATTACAATTAGCAGCACATCACTGGCGAATAATTATATTTTATATTGCTTGTCCCCCAAGGGTATTCCCCCCCCACCCCACCACAGAGTCTTGCTGAACTGCTTCGGCCAGGGGTTCTAGACAAAGGGCAAACAAGAGTGGAGACAGTGGACAGCACTGGCAGGTGCCTCTAGAGAAAGGGAAAGGATCGGAAAGGGTGCCGTTTAGTTTTAAGTATGCTTGGACTGAACTGTGGACACCCTGTAGTATTTGTATGACTTTCTGGGATAAGCCAAAATGGGACAGGGTACTCCACAGATATGGCCATGCCACCCTGTCAAATGCCTTTTCTGCATCTAAGCTGAGTAATGTGAGGGGAATCTGCTGGGTGATCGCATAATCAATTAAAAGATGGTTATGGCAGACACTGTCATGCCCCTGTCATTGACGTATAAATCCCATTTGGTCAGGATTAATTAATTTAGGTAAAAGGGGTTCGAGTTGCCTGGCCATGATGGACATGTATATTTTATAGTTGGAATTTAGCATAGTTATTGGCCTGTAAGAGGTGGGATAGCGAAGGTCCTTCTGAAGTTTCAACAGTGCTGTAAGGGGTGAGTACTTCCATGAGGGTGGTTGGGGGCATCCCCCTCCTGAATTCCTCTAAATGCCAAGAGTAAGTGTAGCATGAGAAGGTCCTGAAAATGTCCTACAGAATTCAGTCAGGTAACAGTCAGGACCAAGGGCTTTTTGAGTTTTTGTCTGCCTGTGTTTTAGTACATTTAAAATGCTCTACCTAGGCTAACGGTAATGGTTTCGTAGTGATCACCTAAACAAAAAAAAACATTACTACACTAGCTCTTTAAATTTTTGCTGCGTCTTGAAAACTACTTACTGGATTGTCACCAGACTTGGTATAGATTTTTTTTTCTATTACACGTATCTGTTACATTGATTTGCTTTCAGTTTTTGATTATGCTCCTTGATATATTTGTTGGATATGATCTTCCACACCCCCTACCCTCAAGACACATCTGGAAACAAGCTGTTAGCATCTTGGTGTGTCTTGCCTGGTGAAACTTTTTAAGTAAATAAAGAACTAAATCAATCACCAATCAACAAAAGCGCCTGGCGGCTTAGTCCTAATGATTAGTACCGACTGCAAGAGCCCTCTCGACGTAAGAACAGATGTTCAGTATCATGAGTTTTTGATGGCATCAGAATGTAAGCCTTGGTGACATAATCATGCACAAGTTCGGTCTTTTAACTGGCTTTTATGACATGTGCACGTGTATGCTAAA
Organism: Neoceratodus forsteri; assembly: GCA_016271365.2. Classification (NCBI taxonomy): domain Eukaryota; kingdom Metazoa; phylum Chordata; order Ceratodontiformes; family Ceratodontidae; genus Neoceratodus; species Neoceratodus forsteri. The sequence goes on along the minus strand of CM028137.1, from coordinate 311,718,067 downwards.
TTTACATTTTTAGCTTTACATTGAGAGTCACCTACTCTCTATGGCCACTACATCTGATACAGACATTCATTATCATGAGTTCTTTAAACTACTACAATGTCTACCATGTATGTTTAATTATTTGAAAATTGGTGACTAGGTGAGATACTCTGAAACAAAGCTTGTTTCGAGGTGTGACCAGTAAGGAAGGGGTTACAGAGGGGAGGAACAAGTACATCAATACAGGTAAACAATAGCAAAAAATATATATAATAAAGTGCCAGTAATTGTGCAATATCTTCACCCATCCTAAATTGTATCTAGACGGTTTAACTTTTCTGCTGATACCTTGGTACTGCCTCTTATAATGATTCTAGACCATATTTGCTTTATACGGACTCACAATATTATTGCTGTATGTGCTACCTCCGTTTTGGGTTAGTTGTGCAATATCTAATGTTTGATGTTCCGAGTAGCTAGTTGTTGGTTTCTATTTGCATGTAGTTACTGATTTCATTTTCACTGATTAGTATGTTTTGAAAAATCTGAATAAAAACATCCATGTTAAAATTGTGCAATAAAATACGCGGTAGCAAGCCTCACTTTCCCATCTATATAGTGCTCATGCAGCTGAAAACAACAGGGCATAAGCTAGGCAACATCACCACTAGCAGTTACCAGATAAAAGAAAAGGCAGCAGATGGTCTTCTTTTTCACACATAAATTAATCCGCAAACATTTTGTGAAATTTCATGCAAAATATCGGACGTGGGTGCAGGTCTAGTTCAGTGTTGCTGCTGTTACAAAGTTTTAACTTGTTTGAGGAACACATTTATTCATGAAAATGACAACCGCATGCTGCCTTTTCTTTGATCCAGTGACTGCTGGTGCCCAGCTTGTGCATACTTTTGCCAGATGCAGCTCGCACATACTTTTGCCATGCTGATTTTGCCGGGTGCACCGCATGTTTCTAGAGCCACCTCTTGGGCTTTTATCAAGACTGTCACTCACTGCTTTCATACACTCCTTTACTCTTGCATACTGACCCTCTAACTACTTTCAATCCTCACTGCATTATTACACAGCCACTACTCTCAAGTACTGCATCTTAGAATATAGTATGCGAGTACCGGTAGTTGTATACAGTGAGCCAACATTACGTCCATCAATGCAACTTTTCCTGTGTAACTGACCTGTAATAATTTCTGTAAATTCCTAGTCCAACGCTCCTAAAAATCCCTCATTCTCTCCCCCTGCTAGAAGATCTAGCCCTAGCTAACTGCCCCCCCCCCCAACTTCAATACACCTGATTGACGAAGCCCTCCTACACTTCCAAACCACATTCCTCAACGTCTGGGATACTTATGCCCCTCTGCATCACACAAGGGTACGTGGCCACCACTTGCCATGGATTACACAAGAACTCACAGCATGCCAAAATGCCCGTGACAAAGCTTGGAGTGCTCATAAATCATCCCATCTCCCACAAGACTTCACCACATACCGCACGTTATGCAATAAATGTACCATAGCAACTTGGCTAGCTAAAGTGGAATACTTCAGCTCCACCCTCCAATCCAACCTAAATAATCCATTCAAATTCTGAAGGTCATTCACTCCCTCTTCTCCCCACCAGCTGCCAATCTTACCCCGCTCTTAAATGTAAACACCCTCCTCTCGGATCCACCCACAGTCACTGCGGAATTCAATACTTACTCTTCTACGCGTGCGTCTACGCTCCTCTCTTCCCTGCTCACCCCTGCACCACACTGACATCCCATAGGAGCTAAGAAATCTCCCGGGTCCTGCACCTTCTCCTTCAAAGATATCTCGCCAGTCAAGGCCCTAAATGCCCTACTAACTCGCAACCCTTTGAAAGGTAAATTCCCGGATGGACTGGACACCAAACTCCTCTACCTCTCTGCCCCCGCCATAGCAGCCCCGCTTGCCAACCTCCTAAGTCGCTCCTTTGCCACTGCATCAGTCCCCCAGGCATGGAAGCATGCTGTTGTCATCCCCCTCCCTAAGGAGGGCGCCCCCACTTCAAATTACCACCCTATGTCCCTCCTCCAAGCCCTTGATAAATTACAAGAACACCTCGTGCTCGCCCGACTTACCACCTTTCTCTCGGACTCCAACTTCTTCACACTGTTCCAGTCCGGATTCAGGAAGAGCCATTCCACTGTCTCCTCCCTGATAAGGCTCACCGACACCATCCTCTCCAGAATGGATAGAGGGCAGATCACCTCAGCCGTCTACATCGACCTCACAAAAGCATTCAACACTGTCTCCCACCCTCTCCTGTTAACTTGCCTCTCCGAATCTGGCCTTTCTGAATCAGCCACCAACTGGTTCAGCGCCTGCCTCACAGGGAGGACCCAGTCCATCAGAATTGCAGATGCCACATCCACCCCCCCCCCATGACCACTGGAGTCCATCAGGGTTCGGTACTCGGACCCATTTTGTTTTCCATTTTTCTAAACGACCTACCACTAATCTGCACATCTACATCTATCAAGATGACACCGTTCTATTCACCTCTGGCTCTTCCCCGGAAGAGGTAACTACCAAACTTCAGGCTGATTTCAACAAAGTTCAGCTCTGGTTCAGCTCTCATCAGCTTGCCCTAAAAGCAAAAATAACAGTCGCTATGACCTTCAGCACAAGGCAACGACTGTCTAGGCTCTCCACCCTCCCCTCCTTTCACACCGTGGATGGAACAGTACTGGATAACACCACCTCCTTCTGGTACTTCAGGGTCTGGCTCGACCAACACCTATCCTTCTCCGTTCACACTGATGCAATCTTGAAAAACTTTGCCCTAAGCTCGGTGCCCTGTTCAGGAACCGCAGCAGCCTCCCGTCAACCGTGAGGCATGAACTCGTGCAGAAAATTATACTTCTGTCCATTGACTACTGTGACATAGTCTACCGTGCCGTTCCAAAGTCTACCCTATCCAGACTGGACCCCCTCTTTAACGCCTTCTGCCACTTTGCTCTCAATGCCCCCCCCCACCCCATCACTGCAATCTCTACCGTTCGTTGCCAACTGCACTGTGCTAAATTTGACTCGAAATTCTGGCTCAGCTCCGTCCCGATCCTACCGCTCCTCCGTACTATCATCATCCCCCCACTCTGACCCATGCCCTTAGATCCACTGACTCACATCAATTATTAATCCCAGGAGGAGGACCTCTGCTGGCAAATCAGCCTTTTCTCACCGCTTCCCTAAACTCTGGAACGACCTCCCCAAATTCACCTCTTCTCCTCTAGTCACTCCCTATCCACTGCCCTGGCAAATTACTTTATGGCAAACTGTGCCTGCCCCCCAATGCCTCTATACCCTGAGTGCCTGACCAGCGGCACCTAACATACGAGACGGAAGCTGGTTTATATACTAACTATAGCACTTACTACTCCACAGTGTCTTGCCTGCACTTTTTGTCTCTACACAAACAACTGCTCTGGCTATTCCTGTCATGTGTCTAACTGTTCCCAAGTTGTTAACTGTAACTTAGCTGTTATTCCTACTGAATGCAACTACATAATACTGTACAACTAGTAATGTTAAACATTCCTCTCATTGATAACCTGCATGTTATCTTCTCCTGGAACTCCTGTAATGACAAACAAAATCTCTTTGATAGCCTGTGTGTTATGTCCCTTGTTCCCCCACCCCCAAGGTCGCACCGTGAGACAAGCATCTTTTTGCTCAGTGTGCCTTTCCTGATAAAACAATTCAATAAATAAATACAATAACTTTGCTGCTGTAATGACACCCCCACCCCCTTTGATAAACAGGTGCTGTACATAGAAAAGGCTATTCTGGTATGCAAAAATAAAAAAAATAAAAAAATTAATAATAATACGGGCACAGTCATATTTATTGTAGAGCATCACAACAAAGTAGATGCATTTATCGTCAAGGGAAAAATGATCAGAGATCTATAACAATCACAGGAAGTGAAATCAGAATTTTAAAACCATCAGGAAACACAAAACTCCAGTTGGGGATGAACTCTGGATAACTAATGCAGCTACTTTAATGTCATATTTGGGAAAGGCAAACCTTCATGGCCAGTCTTCAGTTTTGGGGATCGTCTACAAAAAAAAAAATATCTATACGCAAAGACTTTGTCACTTTTGAGAAAACTCTGAAAACTATTATAAATACAATTCTGCTTACATTTTCTAGATTGCCTGCATTTCTCGTCCTTTATTCATCATTACAAGGTTAGTCTGCATGGAATCAGGAGCCTTGCCCCTAGCTGCTTAATCTGTTGCTTAAGTCATAATCCTCTGTTTATGGAATCAGAGTTTGTTGCTGCAGAGATGACTATAATGTCACAGAAAGGGGACTGTGACGTCAGAAAAGAACTGAACAGGAGTAGATGCAACTACAGGGGAAAAGGATCCTTTTTATTTACCCAGCACAGAAAAATAAAATATATAGAATTACAGAAAATCTATAAAACATAACCTACATTGTGTCTAAATGTTATGTTTTTTTTAAGTCTTCCCCAATGTGACAAACTCGCTTTATGAACCACTGGGAACTGAATCTTTGCAGCAGGGGGCTCTTATTTGTGAAAATCCCTCTTGTTGGAGGTTTCCAAAAGTGACGACCTTTAAATCAAAATTGAAGACATACTGTTTACGAAGGTGTTCAGTGACTGAGGATTACTTTAATTTTGTGACTTTTCTGTTCTTTTTCCACCAGCTCCACCCAGCCTTAGGGTCATTGCCCATCAACCACTCTTCTCACAGGATCAATCTCACAAAGATCCATACAGGGCCCCAAGAAGGATGACAGCCATCACCGAGATGACCCGGTGTTGTTTTATCCCTAGTGCCTCCTCCACTCCCTCGCACCTTCCTTGTGGCACAGATATAGTCCTCTGGCAGCCTTGCAATGCAAAGCATACCACTGTAGGGAAGTAAGAACTCTGGCCCTCCACAGGGGGTCACTGTGGTGCCAGAACCTGGAGACTTCTCTCCCCAAGCTGGGACATGCCTCTGGCCATCCCAATGCTAATGCCCCGAGTTCACTTCTGAAGCAGGTCACCAGCAGGCAGTCCACTTTTCTGTTATTTTAACCTGTGTGTACTAGGTTCCAAGTGGTTCGCAAGAAGGGAGAAGACAACTCTATCAGTCACTCACAAACTGCTTCATCTGAACCTTGGTAGTATTAACCTGCGATCGAGGCACAGATCAGGAAGCATAAGGAAAACTCAGGAGCAGTTGTAAAAATCACCAAACCTTTTTTTATTGTAGCAGTAACATAAAAAAATATAAACTTGTTCGTAAGAACTACGTACAGAGGAAGAATAAAATATTTTTTGTAATCTCCCTTATTGCAATTCTTTTTCAACCCCCCACCTGTAGCAAGCATCCTGTTTTTGCAAGATGTTCTGTTCTCGTAAATATCAGGCAGGATGTTGCTGAGGCCCCTTTTGCAGAAAGGCCTCAAGCATTTGCGCTCAAATAACCTCTAGTTTTCTACAATTAACATACATTTCAACAGTAATACTAAATATTTTCTAAACAAAAGCAATCCCATTATCAGCTACATTTCCATATAATGATTCACACATATTTGTTCTATTGGCTAATATAGATATGCAAGTGAGGGAAACAGACAGCAAGAGAAAACTGAGAGACAGTGAGAGGCAAAGAACTGCGAGATTGTTCGGGGTGATCAAGTCTGACATCTCACAGGAAAATTGGGTTGCACAACCAGACAGAAAAGAAGATCCTTGCACTTACACACATTTTCCATAACAAATGGGAGAGGGTCCTCCTATTCCACCCTGTCACATAACCTTCGCAGTTGTTTGGATCAATAATAAGCACCATCCTTACCATCAGTTCAGGTGTGACAATATCTCGGGGTCCCTGGTATGGATCATCACTGGATGCAAACGATGCCAGGATAGACAAGCCATTGAAAACCTGCTGGTAGTGTTCTCCAAGACGCAGCAACAGCTCGTTGTGCAAGCCCTGATAATCCTGCCTTAGAAGGCTGCCCAGCTCAATCTCCGTTTCATTCTAAGGAATGCAACAAATCAAATTAGAAAAAGTAGAATCCAGGAAACACACTCCCTTTTGATTGTGGAGCAAGCTACTTCTTAGTTCTGAATAAGCTTCACGTAAGCTACAGCAGCTGTACTGGTACCTAGCAGGTGGAATTGGTCTTCTGGCAAGTAAGATAAATTAAAATGTGTAGCAAAAGACGTACACTTTTATGTGTAAATGTAATAAACATGTTAGTCTAAGACAATAAACCATAGTTAAACGGAGTCTAGTTTCATTTTTATTTTATTACTGGGAAAGTACTCAGGAATACAATCCAGGGTTCTTGCCTAATAACAAAATAAATGAAATCTGGTATTTAGTAATCCTTATTGTCCAAAAAAAAGGTATAACAGTCCATGTTTGCCTAAACGAGAACACATCATATTTACAGTATGAAAAATGAGAAAGCTCAGCAGCCTCTTAAACATTGTTTAATGAGGGTGTATTTTCTATTAAATGTCATTACATTTCTTTACATACAAATATCGATACTGTAGCAAGTCTGTCATGCAGTCAATGAACCTTGCATGATCATCTGAAGGATTATGTGTTCATAACATCTAGTGATCTGTTAATGGCATGCAGTTGTCACAGCATTCTCATTTTAGCACAATATTTCCAGTAAAAGTGACGTCCTCTCTTCCATTATGTGACAGAAACAAAGCAGAAGACTTGGGAAACTTTGGGCATCCTGTAGTACATGTTTAATTACCTTCAGGTAGTGCAAAGCACGCTCCAGCTCATCCTTGGAGCAGGAGCAGACCAGGTGGGAGAAGATGTATTTGAAGTTGTTGATAAGGATCTCTCGGCGGTTCACGTTCAACTGCTTTGCTATAGTGCGGATTAAACTGGAGGCGGTAGGGCTGGCCTTCGCAGCTAAATAAGGTAGCAGCAGCTGCAGGGTACGCTGCAAAAACAAAAGAGAAAAACAGTGGTGGTTACAGACATGAAAGAGCCAGGCTCCAAGCAGCCTTTCACAATTTCTGATCTTGCAGTCTTGTCATAACTGGTGGCCCCTGGCACTGCCATTTTGCTTTCATCTCTAGATTTATAAAATGAACATTCAAACTAGAGTGTGGGACAACAGGCACCATAAACTCTGGTATCGCCTAGACAAGCACGACAGATGAAACTGTCAGCCCAAGTTTGATGCAAATCACCCACCCTTGGGTGCAGCAGTACTGTTATCGGTTGTGATGCCAGTAGCCAGAATTCAGTAGCAAGGCAGGGTTGTCAGGAGCCAGCAGAGAGAGAGGAGTATCAAGCATCCCAGGGGATACTCCCATGCTCCAAGGAGAAAGAGTTGCTGCCTCCACTGCAACACTTCCAGCTGGGTGACTAAAGGTGGCAGGGCAGTAAAGGTACTGCAGGGGGTGCATGCTGGGCTCTGCACACGCATGAATTATGTGCATGCACGCTTGGAGCCCCATGCATGCCGGTGTCCCTAGGGATGTGTGGGCAGTGCAAAGGAAAGCCCTGGCAGTACAAGATGAGCCCCACGTGAACTCGAGCCTTGCCTCCCAAAACAGGATGCTCCTATACTTTGCGTCCTCCCACCTCAGTTGAAGGGAGGTGGGAGACAGTGCTGGAATCCGGTCACACCACAGAGAAAAGAGGCACGTCCATGAAGTTGGAAGGAGGAGACTGGCTCCAGAAACGTGGGAGGACAGGCCTAGACTCGATCTGGGGGGAAGTGGGCAGCACCAGTGATTGCAGCATAAACAATAAATATGGGGCAAACAGGTTGGGGCCAGTCAAGAGTACTGCTCTCCCAATAAATGTGATGACATCTCTAATACTGTGCAGTGCTCCTACTGATCTTTCAGCGATGTCTTACTGTTGCCCTCCCGTTATAGCTACCTCTGCTTTTTTCACATACATGTGATATATTCTGATGGTCTCCTACCCGACATGTCTCTGTGCTGCTAGTTGCTTTACTACAAGTCTTTTTTTCCGTGCACAAAACATTTAATTTACTCATCATTTTTGATGCAGAAACACAGATTTTGTTGGCAGAAAAGGACTGGTAGGTCCATCTAGTCTGCCCCTTTTCCCTGTCTATTCTGATGCCTCTGAACCTATTGGCATCCCCCCCTACCCAATTTGTCCCTGTGCCTATCCCATGCATGCCTGAAGTGCCCCACAGTCTCTGTCCCCACTACTTCCTCTGACAGACTGTTCCAGTCGTCCACCACCCCTCCTGTGAAGAGGTATTTCATTTACATCTCTCATAACCCCCTCCCTTGCATCACTGTATGCCCCTGTGAACTAGTGCCTTCTTTTCTCTGAGACACCACACCTGCACACTGTTCACTGCTGTGAGGTACTTGTAGGTCTCAATCATGTCTCCTCTCGCTCTCCTGTCCTCCAGGGACTACATGCTGAGTTCCCGCAGCCTTACCTTATATGGCTTTTTTTGCAACTCTTGCACCAATTTGGTTGCTCTCCTCTATACTGCCTCTACCCTGTCAGCATTCTTGCAGAAGTTCACTCTCCTGAACTGGACACCATACTCCAGGTGGGCCCTCAACAGTGAGCAATACAATGGCAGAACCACCTCCTTCCTCCTGCTAGAAATCCCCTTCCCAATGAACTCTAGTATCCTACTGGCCTTTCCCACTGCTTTGTCACACTGATCTTGACGTCTCTGATGTCTCCGAGGTCTCTTTCTTGTTTGGTGACTGTAAGTACCCAGATGACATTAAGTAAGTTAAACACAATTTTGATGAGTAAAAGTGCTTTAAACTTGGAAAAACAGTGCCTTTTGAAGCATCTATGGAGCATTTCCAAGAGTTGGAAAGTGTATCATTACTCATAAAAACATTTTTTTTTTTTTTTAAAGTATTTCTTAACCCTTAGGCTGCCAACAGAATTAGAACATATAGGAATTGTGGACTGATATAGCAGTCCGTGGCTCTGCAAGGGTTAAAATTTGGTGAGTAAAATAGCCCGACACTCAACTTACCTGGAGCACTGGCTGCTGCTACATGCAAGTCCATTTTACTTTTTTCTATAAGATACTGTTTATGCAATAAAGCTATTTGGAAGTTCACTGGGTCATTGTTTGCCTTTGTTTTCAGGATCTGGTGTTGGAGTTAGACAAAGTATTTTATTTCATACATCCATTTATTTATTTATTTTTATTTTGCAATTTATTCATTTTATTCACATAGCACGACTTGGTCCTTAATTCCCCTAATCTTTTCAGGCTTGCCCATCTCCAGCTGCCCTTCTCATATGCTATTTGCCTCCTGCAGCTCCTGTAAGGACCCCTGCCTTCACCACTGGTACTCTGCAGTTAATCCCCTTGTGATGGGGCCCTGACAGCTGACGCGTGCCTTCCGACCTTCAGGGTGTCCCTATGGCGTTGGAGTCAGCAGGGATGGCCACCAAGGCACTGAAGGCTACTGAGGTGAGTGGCTCAGTGCAGTCATCAGTCTGTGTACATTTCCTCCCATTGTACACCTGTTCGCCACCTCTGGTATCAACCAATGTCCAGCTGCCATGCAACTTGGTAGGAGGGAGATACCCAATGTCACATGGTCACCCACGTTCCCAAGGCTCTAAATCCATGATATCAGGCACTCACTGAGTGGACAGCAACCCCCCAAAACTGAGCACAACGCCACATCGAGCAGACTCCACCAGCCCAGGGCAAGAAGTCAGGAACAGGACTTAACACTGGTAGTGGGAACGAACTGGCAATGTGTACTGGCAAGAACCTAGAGGAAAACCTGCTGGCAATTGTAAAAAAAACGGTTACTCACCTGTAACAGTAGTTCTAGGAGTGGTATATGTTGTTCATCCACACTTCTTGGCAGGTACCTTGCTGCTTTAAGATGTGCCGGAAAGTCATCAAGCAGGCTCATCCAACCCACCCAGGTGATATAAGCCTCGGTTCCGCACCATGACGCCAGATCTAGCCCACTGGAAGCCAGGTTGTGCGTCAAAGCCGGGAAGGTCAGGTGGGTCACTGTGGATGAACAACATATATTACTCCTAGAACTACTGTTACAGGTGAGTAACCTATTTTTCTAGGGACATGGATATGTTGTTCATTCCACACTTCTTGGCAGACTCCTAGAAGTCCTCCGGGAGGAGGAAGGCAAGGCGCACACCCCCTACTTAGGGAACAGGGACTGGAGGACTGAGGCCCCAAAACCAGCATCCCAGCATGACTCAAGGTCGACGTGGTAATGGGAAATGAAGGTGTGTGCTGACTTCCAGGTAGCAGCCCTGCAGATTTCCTGGACAGGGACGTCCCTAGAAGCAGCCACCGACGCAGCAGTATGACGGGTGGAATGAGCCCTTAGCCCTATAGGAGGCTCCCTACCCACCAACCTATAGCAGAGGTCAATGCAAGATGTGATCCATCGAGCTACTGTCCGCTTGGCTGCAGGTCTGCCAGGTGAGGCTTCAGCATAGGTGACAAACAGCTGGTGAACCTCTCCCCGAACTTCCACCATATGCTCTTTATAGTAGGCGAGCACGCATCTCATGTCCAGAGTATGGAGCCTGTACTCGGCCTCCGAGGTGTGAATGGGGTAGAACACCAGCAGAGTCAACACCTGGTTCAGGTGAAACTCCGACATCACCTTTGTAAGAAATTTCAGGTGGGGGCACAGGACAACCTTGTCCCTGTGGAAGACCAGGTAAGGAGACTCAACAGAGAGTGCCTGTAAAGTACAGTTACGTAAGAACTTACCGTAACAGTAGATCTTCGAGAACAGCTCTTGCAGCAGGTTACACCATTAGGACTGAAGCCGACAGGCGCCAGGACCCCACGGAAATTTTCTAGCTAGCAGTATTCAGCGGGGACCACCTCTGACGTCGGTCCCGCCCCCGACATCAGGCGTAGTACAAAAGGAGGCAGTCCCCCAGAATCCCCAGTTGTCCCGCCGGAGACTCCTGGCCGCTGGATGACATCAGAAAAGGAGACTTAGGATCCGCCATCATATGGCAAACAGAAAAAAAGGCTACGAACGTCTTATCCTAGGAGAAGGATGTTGGAACCAGAATCTACCTCCAGTGGCGATAGTGGGAAGGAAGGTACCTGCTGCAAGAGCTGTTCTCAAAGATCTACTGTTACGATAAGTTCTTACGTAACTGTACTATCTTACTTCCAGAAACAGCTCTTGCAGCAGGTTACACCATTAGGATTGATTCCCAAGCAATCCTGGAAATCACACACCATCAGGAGGAGGGAAGGCAGAGATCCTCGAATTATATCGATCCTACGACAGAAGTCCCTGAAGGACTGCTAGACCAAAACCTGCTCTTCGCCTCGATGCGATATCCAGGCTGTAATCCCTGATGAAAGTGTGAACGGAGCTCCAAGTAGCTGCTGCACAAATAGCTGAGGTGGATACGTTCTTTAGAGCTGCAAAAGAGGTCACCACCCCTCTGGTGGAATGACCCTTAACCGTGCCCGGTAGGGGTTTGTTGCGCTTCTGGTAACAGAACGCAATACACTGGATGAGCCACCTGGACAGCGACGGTTTTGAAAGAGGAGCTCCCATCATGCTGTGGGCAAAGGAGACAAAAAGCTGGTCCGATTTTCAGTGGTGTTTGGTTCTGGTCAGGTAGTATCTGAGACACCTATGCACATCCAGAGTGTGCAGAAGGGCTTCTCCTTGATTAGAGTATTTCGGGAAATACACTGGTACATCGATATCCTGATTAAGGGTGAGTGCGGAGACCACCTTAGGCAGAAATTATGGATTAGTCCTTAGGGATACCCTGTCTTGGTGGAAAACCAAATAAGGTTCTTTGCATATAAGTGCATGTAGTTCAGAAATTCTTCTGGCCGAGGTAACGGCCACTAAAAACAGCGTCTTCCAAGAGAGAAGACGTAGCTCGCAATCCGCGGCTGAAGTAGTTCTCATTCGTGGACTCTGGCCTGAGAGCAGCTGGAGGTCAGCTCAAGCATGACGCTAAGTCTCACTCCCAGAACATGAGCTGCAATCAAGTTTGCGCCGTGTTGCAAGACCCAATCCCACACTCTGCCCTGCAAAGTGGGTAGGAATGGGTGCCTTGTTTGTTGAGGTAATACATCACCGCGGAACTGTCTGTTTGTAACATAAGTGTACCCGGTGGAATCTCTGACTGGAAGGCCTGCAGGGCGTAAAGAACTGCCCTCATTTCCAGGATATTTATGTGGAGATGAGACTCTTGGTCTGTCCACAGACCCTGAGACCGGACACCATCGAGGTGTGCTCCCCAACCAAGCCCTGAGGCGTCTGTGGAGAGTGTCACAGCCAGTGACAGCGCAATGAAGGGGACTCCAGCTGAGAGAGTCCTCGAATCTAGCCACCATTGCCAGTCTCGGATTACGACCTTCATGATCCGGATTGGATGCTGCAGATGGTCTTGCTTTTGGTCCCATTGGACCCTTAACATCCACTGGGTTACCCGCATGTGGAGACGGGCTAGCGGGACTGTAGCAATGGCCGCAGCCATGTGTCTGAGTAGGCAAAGGACCGGTCTGGCAGGAACGAAGCTTCTCCGCCAAAAAGTCCCTGATGAGGGATCTGATGTGTTCCGCCTGTCCAGGGGAAGGAAAGCTTTCCCCTGGACGGTGTCCAGAATTGCACCTATGAATTGCAGAGTCTGAAACGGAACCAGGTGTGACTCCTCATGATTGATGATAATGCCCAACATCTCGAATAGAGACTGAGTGCAGTTAATGGCAGACATCAAGGCCTCCCGAGAGGGCACCACGAGAAGCCAATCGTCCAGGTAAGGGAACACGTAGTGGCCTTGTCTCAGAGATGCGGCTACGACCGCCATGCACTTCATGAACACCCGAGGTGCAGATGACAGCCCGAAGGGGAGAGCTCGGAACTGATAGTGGCGCACTGAAACTCGGGCGCAGAAACTTCCTCAGCGCCTGAGCAATGGGAATATGTAGGTAGGCATTCTGTACGTCTAGGGACGCTAGAAAAGCGTCCTGCTTTAGCATGGGAATCAGACCTGGGAGGGTCACCATGCGGAAGCATTTGTACAGGACCGAGTCGTTGAGGTCGCTGAGGTCCAGTATCAGACGGAGGTCCCCTGTCTTCTTTGGAACCAGAAAGAAGTGAGAATAATATCCTAGTCCCCTCTGGTTCCTTGGTATGTCTTCTATGGCTTCTTTTCCCAGAAGCGCAGGCACCTCCTGCTGTATGAGCAGGGCACGCTGACCCGAGTAATGGGAGAGCAGTGGAGATCTTGCAAGTGGGTGGTCGAGAAATTCTATGAAATGGCCCTTCTTGACTAACTGAAGAACCCACCTGTCGGTGGTGATCGACTGCCACCCTAAAAAGTAGCGAGCGACGCGACCCCTGACCTTTCTTGCCCGTTGATCCAAAGGAGGGCGGGGCTGGAAGGAGTCATGCTGCAGCAGCATTGGTCCCGTTTCGTAACGCTGCCTCTGCCTGGGGACGACGGCCTGGCTTTCTGAAAGTGCCCTATTGCTACTCGCCGGAACGCAGCTGCTGCCTTTGTTGCCGGTCATAACAGCTCTGGTTCCTACGAAAGGAACTAGGCCTGGATCTGTTCATGGCCTGTACAGATCGGACTGCCTTCTCTGCGTCCTGGAGTTTGGTGATGACCTTCTCCAAGGATTCACCAAAGAGTGCATCGCTGTTGTACGGGACATCTAGAATATTCTTCAGTACGTCCGGGGTAAAGTCGGAGACCCGGAGCCAAGACTGTCGCCGGAGACAAATGCCTGAAGCTGCAGCTCTGGCCGAAGAATCCTCCGAATCGTACGCGGCTCTAAGCACTTGGGTACCCACATCTGACCCTGTGCGGAGCAGGTTAAGGAGCTCCACTTTTTGGTCGCCATTGGAAAGCTTATCGACCAGGTCTTGTACCTGTTCCCACAGGGCGTTCTGAAACTGTACCATGTGGGTAAGGTAGTTCAGAGGCCTGATGGCGCATGTAGCAGCCACGTACATGCGCCTCCCCAGGGCATACAATTGCTTGGATTCCTGGTCCGGTGGCTGAGTGCTCATATGTTGGGGTCTTTGAGACCGGTCATGTGAGGCCATGATGACCAGGCAGTCTGCCAGAGGTTGTTTCGCTAAGTACTGGTCCTCTCTCTGAGCCTTGTACAGGTGGTCAGCCTTCTTTGGCACTGCGGGAGTGGAGTGCGGATGCTTCCAAACAGCCTTGGTGACGTCCGCAAAAGTGTCCACCAAGGGTGGGACTACCACAGGCTTTGGGTCTTTCTGCCGAAGATAGCGGGCAAGGCGTTGTCGTTCGGGGTCAAGGTCTTCAGCATCCCACCCCATGTTGTCCTGGATGTGCCTCATGATCTCAGCGAAAGAGGGATCATCCGGCGGAGACCTAAGGAGGTCATGTGGGTCAGGACAGGAGATGCTGAGCAGAGAAGGAGATCTGGAGTAGTCCGAGGTGTCTGATCTGGAGTCCTCCCCCGACACAGTATACCAACACCGTCTGGGTCGCTTAGGGCTGGGAGACCCTGAGGGAGATCTGGATGGAGACCTCCTCCTGTCTTTAGATCTGCCCCTAGGAGGTGGAGTCTGTTCCTTGGGGGTTGGTGGTCATCCTGCTGGCCTCTTAGGTGGAGGAGGGGGCGTAGGAGGTGAAGAAGTATGAGTAGGAGGTTTAACAGTGACCACATCCTTTCGGATGGTGTCCCACCAAAAAGTAAAGAGCTCCTTTACTTCTTCGATATTCATGCCCGACGACGGGCCTTGTGCTGGTGCTCTGTCACCGGGGTCAGGCGTCGGATCCCCGGGTATCTCCAGGTTCGGGGAAGGTTCCCATGGGAGCCCGGCATCCTCGATGTCGTCCCCCTGGTCTTCGGGCAGTGGGGTGTCCTCCTCAGTAGATTCCTGTGACCGTGTCCGCTGGTGATGGGGGCGGCTCTCTCTCCGGAGAGTGCGGGCCGACAGTCTCCTGACCGACGCCTCAGATCTGGCGAACGCCGCCGGCGACTGGCTGCCTGGCTGGTGTCGCCGGTTCCTGTGAGCGCCTGGCTGACTTCGAATGTTTAGCCAACGTCGGGTCCGACGCCCTTTTCAGGGATGTCAGGTCCTTGGTCCTTCTGGGGGCTGGATCAGGACCTCTGGGCGGTTGGGAGACCGACCTGGAGTCGGTGTCCTGACGTCGGGCGGAAGAAGAGGATTTATGGCGCTCAGAAGACTTCAAAGAGGCCTTGGATGGAGTGGAGGAAGCCGAGGGCCTCGAGGTCTTGATCGGCTGGAGCGAAGAAGAGCCGCCTGAAGTCCGAACCTTAACCTAGGGGGGCTGTGACCGAGCCCTGAAGGGAGAGCGGTCCGATCTGGAGCCTGAGCTGCGGGAGTCCGAGGCCCGAGGGGATCTGGACCTCACCTTCCCCTGGTGCTTGTCCTGGTGTTTATGGGCCTTTGAAGAAGATTCTCCCCTGGAGGAAGGTTCTTGGTCCATCCTTTCTAATTTCTCTTCAAGGAGATATGCCTGTAGTGCCTTCTGACGGCGGATCCTGGTGCGGCTATTGAACCCCTGGCAAAAGGTGCAGGCCTTGGTATCGTGGTCCGGGCCTAGGCAACGCACGCAGGAAGAGTAAGGATCCTTGAAAGGGACCTGTTTTCCGCAGGCACACTTAGAAAGGTGACCCTCAAGTGATGGAGTTGGAGAGGACATCAGCTGGCAAAAAATACACAGAAAGTTCTGTAGTCGTCGTACGCTAGGTAGAGACCAAGAGGCCGATGCTGGCGAGTCAATGGCGGGAAAAGAACTTGGGATTCTGGGGGACCGTCTCCTTTTGTATTACGCCTGACGTCGGGGGCGGGACCGACGTTGGAGGCGGTCCCCGCTGAATACTGCTAGCTAGAAAATTTCCGTGAGGTCCTGGCGCCTGCCGGCTTCAGTCCTAATGGTGTAACCTGCTGCAAGAGCTGTTTCTCGAAGTAAGACCTCCCCAATCCTTCTGGCTGATGTGACAGACACCAAGAAGGCGGTCTTCCACGACAGGTGGGAGATATCACGCCTGTGCATCGGTTCGAATGGCTTGCCCATGAGCTTTGCCCAAATCAGCAGTAGATCCCATGGAGGCGGAGGTTCACGCACCGGAGAGGATATGTGATCTAGGCCCTTGAAAAAGCGCCAGAGCACCTTCACCTGTGCCACCGACTGCTTACCGGCCCACACCCGGTAAGCAGAGATGGCTGCCAGGTGCACCTTGAGGGTCGTCGACTGAAGCTCCTGCTGGGAGAGGGACCACAGGTAGTAGTCCAAAATGCTAGCCACCGGACAGGACGAGGGGTCCAACCCTTTGTCCTGACACCACTTGGAGAATCTCTTCCCATTGAAGGCACAGCATTTTCTGGTTGATTCTTTACGGGATGCCTCAACAGCGTTGAGAACCTCATCGGACACACCCAAGGCCTGGAACTCTAGCCACTCAGGAACCAGGCCGTCGGGTGCAGGGATTGAAGGTCCGGGTGCAGTACCTTCCCCTGATTGACTGAGAGCAGGTCTGGGCATGCTGGAAGCCGACTCGGGAGCCTGGAGCTAAGGTTGAGGAGATCTGGATACCAGAACCGGCAAGGCCAGTCTGGGGCTACCAGGATCACCTGCGCCTTGTCCCTCCTGATCTCGAGGAGCACCTCATGAATCAAGGGCAGTGGAGTGAAGGTGTAGAAGAGACCTGAGGTCCATGGCCTCGAGAAGGCATCCTCCTGCAGCAATCCCTGCTGAGAGGGGTGGGCATGGTACAGCCTCAGCTTCACATTCTCCCTGGAGGCTAAAAGGTCCACCTGTGGGGTGCCCCGGTGGGAGAACAGATCTTGCACTACCTCCTGCAGGAGAGGTCACTTGTGAGATGCTTCGACCATCCGGCTGAGAGCATCGGCCAGATTGTTCGAGGCTCCTGCCACATGAATGGCTAGGAGATCCGCCTCCAGGCTGACCACGAGGGACCAAATGCGAAGAGCTTCCTTGCATAGAGGCAAGGAGCGCATCCCGCCCTGTCTGTTGAGACAATACATGGTGTGGTGGTGTCCATCTGGACTTGGACCACTTGACCTCGAACAAATGGAGCGAAGGTGGTCAGGGCCAGACGGACCGCTCAGAGCTCCAGCAGGTTGTTGTGGCATCAGGACTCCTGGGGGGACCAGAGATCATGGGCTCTGTACTCCCCAGATGGGCACCCCAACCCATCAAAGAGGCATCGGTCATCAGGATGACCGTCGGCTCGGGGCGGACAAACGGGATTCCCCCCCGCAGATGAGCTGGGACGACCCAGCATTGAAAGCCATCCCAGATCTTCTGGGTTACAGAGATCAGTTGGTCTAGATGACCTGAACGCTGAGACCACTGGCTGGCTAGTCCCCAGTGAAGGGGAGGCATATGCCAGCGGGCCCAATGGACCACGCTGGTGCAAGCCGCCATGTAAGCCAGAAGGCACAGGAAGTCCCGGGCAGGGTGCAATTGCCCAACCTGAAATGACTGGGCAAAGGAGAAAAGAACCTCAGCCCTGTCCGCCAAGAGCCGAGCTCTGGCTCGGAGAAAATTGAGCTCCGCCCCGATGAACTGGATCACCTGCGAAGGCACGAGTTCTGACTTGGCCTTGTTTATTAGAAGACCAAGTTGTGAGCAAGCCTGGAGGACCAGATCCCTGGACTGCTCCACCACCTGCCAGGAGGGGCCTGCTATCAGCCAGTCGTCCAGGTATGGGTAGACCCAGACCCCTTGGCACCTCAGGAATGCTCCAGCCACTGTGATGCATTTGGTGAAGACCCTAGGGGCTGATGATAGGCTGAAGGGCATGGCTCAGAACTCGTAGAGGGTTCCCTCTGCCCGAAAGCGGAGGAACCGACAGTGAGACGGACGGATTGGGATGCGAAAGAACGCATCCTGCAGATCCTGGGAGCAGAGCCAAATGCCCTGCTCCAGAGATGGCATTATCTGAGCCAGAGTTACCAATCGAAAGGTGTGCAGCTTGAGAAACCTGTTTAGGTCGTGCAGATCTAGAATACGGCACCAGCCCCCCCATCCGTTTTGGGACCAGGAAGTACCTGGAAATGAACCCTGGGTTCGGAGGAGGATCCGCCACCCTGCAGATGATCTCCTTGCGGAGGAGCTAAATGATGTCGTCTTGAAGAGCTGACTGGGAGGCAATGGACCCTATAGCCCCCGTGGGTCGCAGGCTTGGCAAGGAGAAGCCTACTCGAATTCCAGAGGCAGACCCCGGCCGACCACTTCTATCACCCAGCGGTCCATAGCGATAGCGGACCAGGCAGAAAGGAAGTGGCAGAGCCGACCTCCCATGGGGGAATCCAGGGGAGGTGAGACAGGGCTGGGTGTAGCACCTGCAACCCGTCACTGGGTAGGTTTGGAGGAGGAGGATCCGGCCAAGGGACCACCAGGTCCCTTTCCTCCGGGTTTCCTGACAGAGGAGGCCACAGTCTTAGCTCTGGGACAACAAGACTGATCCTGCTGGCCCTGTGTCTGGTGCTGCTGGGTTGGTCTGGCCGCAGGAGCAGAGGGACAAAAGGGCTTACGCTTCTGGTAACAAGCACCCTTGTCCTTCTGAGCAGAGGTCACAGAGTCCAAGGTGGCACTGGACTTCTTAATGCGCTGGAGGTGACTCTCCACATCAGGTCTGAACAGGTTGGTGCCCAGAAAAGGGACATCTTCTAGCTTGTGCTGGATGTCTGCCGTGAAGGTCGAGATCCTCAGCCAAGCCCTGCGGCGCGTGGCCACTGCGGCCGCAACTGAATGGGCACAGGAGTCACCAATGTCCAGAGCAGTCTGGAGGTGCTGCTTAGCCAGTGCCCTACCCTGATTCCGGACCTGCTTGACTGTCGTCTGAAGGTCAGCCAGGAGATGAGGAAGCACCTCATCCAGGAAGCCCAACAGGGCATGTGAGAAGTGTGCCATCAGAACAGCTGAGCTGGCCTGGCGAAGGCCCATAGAGGCGGCAGCGTAAACCTTCTTTCCCGAATGGTCCAGCTTTTTTGACTCCTTATCTGGGAGCTTGTCCAGATCCCCAGTGTTGCCCGAGCGCCTAAAGACGGAGTCTGCACCAACCCACTCGTCCGAGGGGTGCTCTGTAAACCCCAAAAGAGTGCCCATGGGGACCGCATACTTGTGAGCCATCTGGGCAGATGGCACAGGGCAAGAGGCTGGGTGCTGACACAACTCAAAGGCCGGGCCAACAATGGCCTCAGCAATTGGAAAGGCCTCCGTGGGGGAGTCCCCCTTGACCAGAATCTCCGTGAGGGGATATCTGGCCCATTTCTGAACGGGTTCGAGCTGCATCCCAGTGGACTCGGAGATGAGCTGAAGAATGCCAAGGAGCGAGGTGGGGCTCTTGTCCACAGACAGATCCCTGAGGACTCCAGGTCCACCGGACAGGAGTGCAACGAGGAGTCTTCAGACTCCGAAGAGTCCTCATACAGCCGGCGGCCACCAGAATCGCTCTTCACTCACCAAGGGCGATCAGGGGTGAGAGTTACCGACAACCAGTGGAGAAGACCTTGAACCAGCTGAGAATCCTTGGGTCGGCACCTAACTATCGGTTGTGGGTGGCGGATCCACCACAATGGTAGGAGGGGCCAGGTCGATCAAGCCGGCTGGGCAGAGCAGCCTCCGAATGAGGAGATGGCAGCAGAAGATGGCGTTGGTCATTCAGACAGCCATTCAACAGCTGGAGTGCAAGCCGCGCCACGCAGCCGGTGAGAATGAGTTGTTGCCACATTAACTTCTCATAGCGCCAATGCAACTTGCGTCGGAGCCTCTTCTCAGCTGAGGAGGATGAGGAAGAAGAGTGGTGGTGCCACTTTCCGCGATGTCGGGACCAAGAGCGTTCATGTCGGCAGGATTTGCCCGAAGCGGACGTGGATTGAGACCGAGGTCTTAACCGTTGGCGGTGGACCAAAGGAGTCAGGGAAACCCTCGGTTCCTTCGGATCAGGGTCCTAAACCAGAGACTTCGGCCCAGAGGGCTGGATCGAATCCCCAAAGAGCACCGGAAGCACCGGTGTCCAACACAAGGAGTTGTCGGCCTCGTCGGGTGACAACATGTTGGTGGGCTTGAGAAAAATCTTGGCTGCATCAACAGGCGTCTCAGCTGACTGGTCTGACGGGGACACTGCAAAATCAGCGGCCCGGGGCCAACCTTCGTCTGAAGTCGAAAGATGACCGTCCTGAGAACGGGACCTCTCCCGCTCCCAAGAGCGACAATGGTGGGTCTTCTCTTTTTTCGGTTCCTTCTTCCGGGACCAAGAAGACTGATACCCCGAAGGACCCTCTCCTTTAGTGGAGAGGGACTGGCACAACTCCCGAAAGGAAGCCATGTAGAAGGAACCCAGTTGGAGTGAAATTAATGCCAAAGCCGAAGAAGAGCTCACCGCGGCCTGAGCCGCCTCCTCCTCGAGGGCCGTAAGCTGTTCCAGCTGATCTAACTGTTGCGCAGAGCCCGCCACCGTGGACACCACCCAACGGACCTCCTTCAATTTGACCGGCGGGTAACGTTTCTCTGATCGCCCCAGAGGACAAGAAAGACGGACAGAGACTGCAAGCCTGTAGATCATGGTCATGCCCGAGACAGTAAATGCATGTGGCATGAGGATCGGTGCGAGGCATCTTCTGCCCACAGGGGCATGGACGGAACCCGGGAATGGACTTTTCTTCCATCGCAGCCGTGAGTGAGGAAGTTGAAGACCGAACTTGAATGAGTTTTAAAGTAAATTTTGGTAAAGAATCCGAAGATTCGAGAGCCAGGGCCTGTAAACAAGCAGAGCACTAAGGAGGGAACCTGAGCTTCCAGTGGTAAGGAAGATTTGGCATCATGGGGCAGAGCCAAGGGTTATATCACCCAGGTGGATAGGAGAAGCCAGCTTGAAGACTTTCCGGCACATCTTAAAGCGGCAAGGTACCTGCCAAGAAGTGTGGATTGAACAACATATCCACATCCCTAGAAATGTTAATTATTTTTCAGTTCTTATGGATAGTAATATTGATAGTGGTGTAATTGAAAAGGAACTGGTTTACTTAATTTATGTTAATCCCAGCAATGGTCACACGGAGACAATTTTTTTACAAATGAAAGCAGTATCAGACAGCACAAGTGAGGAACTCAAAAGTCTCCTCTTAGACATTCTTGCAGAGAGTGGCCTTAATGTTAAAAAAAAAAAAATGGTTGGGTTTGGGGCTGATGGGGCAGCTGTCAACATTGGTGTAAGATGGGGTCTTGTTGCACTTATAAGGGAAGACCTACACTGGCTGGTTGCTGTTCATTGTTTCTCACACAGATTAGAACTGGCCATGAAAGATGCTTTGGATAATACCTATTTCAGTTTCAAACTTTCTGACCCAGCTATTTTATCTCTTATCAGAAAAGTCCTAAGCGACTTAGAGAGTTGCGGTCCCTTGCCCTGGCCATGGAGATGTCAGCTGAAAAGCCCAAGAAGGCCCATGGCACTCATTGGGTGCAGTATAAACTTCTTGCCACCCAGGCTGTTACCAAATCATTCCCCGTAATCACAATCCACTTAGAATCTATGGCCGCAGACCCAACTCATGATCAGGCCAGAGCCAAAGGAGTTTCGCAAATTTTGACTAAATTCCAAATGGTTGCACACCTTTTGTATTTTATTTATTTATTTAAGAGTTTCACCACGAAGGCATAATGAGCAGTGTACCACTCGATTCCAGATGTGCCCTGGGGGAATGGGGATATGCAGGATACAGTAATAATAGATGTTACATACATAGACATGTGCAGTACAGTTCAATTTAGAGCAGACAAGTCATATATACAAATAGCAAGTTTACATACAGGTGGTATGATGTGCCCTGGGGGCATAGGGATAGGCAGTGTACAGTAATAATAGCATTTACATACATATACATGTTCAGTACAGTTCAAATTTAGAGCCGACAAAATCTTATGTACAAATAGAAGTAAACAGACAGGTGGTAACAGAAGGGAGTGGCATGCACTGACGTACGGAAATACCCAGCTGCACATAGTAAGCAGGGGTTGGCAACAGTAAACAGCTGGCAACGAGGTTGTGAGGGATTCAACGGGGCAGGATGCAAGAGCAAGTGGTAGTGAAATGAGTATTAAGAAGGGCATTCTGGTGTGGAGTGCCTGTGGCGTGTCTAATATCGGCCGACAGGGAGTTACATAATTTGGGCAACCTGAAGCTGAAGGCAGCCTGACCAGACCTGGTGGATCTGTGCAGGATGTGAAGAAGCCGAGAAATCAATGTTCCTGAGTGAGTATGCCAGAAGGGGAAGAGCATTTAGGGAGGACGCCAGGTAGGAGGGGAGTGACAGCGACCAGAATTTAGCAGCGGTTCTAGCACAGTGTAGCAATCTCCGATTGTGGAGAGAGGGGAGGTCCAAGGACTGGCAGAGGTCACAGTGATGTGTACTAGGAGGGCAGTCCAGGGAGAACCAGCAGAAGGAGTTGAAGAGGGGGTCTAGTCTGGACAAGGAGGTTTGAGGGGCTGCACAGTAGACTATATCGCCGTAGTCCATTATTGGGAGGATCATCTTTTAAACGATAGCTAGTTGCGTTGGTAGGGGGATGCAACTTTTGTTGTGGTATAATGCGTCCAGCATGGGATGCAGACCTTCGCGGGGAGCCTTCTAGTGTGAATGGGGGGGGCAGGAAGGGACAGTTTGGCCCAAGAGCCGAAAGTGAGGGAGACAGTTTTTGGGGTTTAAAATAGTTGATTTGAGTGGAACCAACGTTGGATGGAGTCAAAATCCTCCTGCAAACAGGCTGCCACGGCAGTGGGGGATGAACCAGAGGCAAACAGCACCGTGTCGTCTGCATACATGTGGATGGCTGTATGTGGGCAGGCAGCAGGCAGATCATTGAGAAATACAGAGAACAACAGAGGGCCTAGGAGAGATCCTTGGGGGACTCCGCTGGTAACTGGAAGTGAGGAGGAACTAGCGGACAGACTGGGACCTGCCAGGTACGACTGGAACCAGTTGGTGGCAGAGACTGTCAGTCCAGCTTGAGCGAGTTTAGACAATAACATGGCATGCAAGACTGTGTCAAAAGCCTTGGCCAGGTCGATAAAGATAGCCGCAGTTATCTCCCCTTTATCCATACCCGTAAGGATGGTGTTGGTGAGACGAAGGAGAGACGTGGTGGTGGAGTGATTTTTTTCCAAACCCGGCCTGGTAGGGGGTGAAGAATGATATGGAGTCGAGGTAGAGGGAAAGCTGGGCTAGTACAAGGCGCTCCTGTATTTTGGCTAGGATGGGGAGCAGCAAAATGGGACAGTAGTTGCATGGGGAGGAAGGGTCGCCTCCTTTAGCTAGGGGAATGAACAGTTGCTTCAGCCACTTACCAGGTTCTCACTAGCATTTCAAAAAGTTGTTGTTGAAATGCCAGAGCCACTTAGCTCTGTTGAAACTTTGAGAAACACTCTTGACCATGCTAAGCAGAGTGGCCCCATAGGTGGCAGTGAACTTGACATTCTCTTAAAAAATGAGTCTGACATTCTTTCAGGAGTATGTCCTGAAATCACTTACGAGGGCGTAAAATTAACACACCTAAGTGCTCAATCTATTAAAACTTTTAAACAGCAATGTAAGAAATATGTTACAAATACTGAGGCCAGCCCGGTGGCACAGAGGACTGAGGCGCTGGACGCCACACCTTGAACCACACCGGCGACCCGGGTTCAGGAACGGACTCGAGTCATCAAGGGCTGGCCGGGGAAGGAGAGGATTGAGCATCCGGAGGACTGCTCTCCTCTCCTGAGGTGGGTCGGGTGGGAAGCCCAGCTCCTGTAGCAGCTCCCGGTGGAGACCAGGGGCACTACTAAGCAGCGGCGCAGGAGGGATAACCAATAAAGCCAGAAAACAACTTCAGTGCCCGCCGGATGATGGCCTCCACATTCTCCACACCTCAGGGAGCTTGCTCCTCCACAGCAGCACCCCCCCCCGCTGTCAGTTAGGAAATAAGAGTGCTGGGGTTTTCCCCCTGCCCCCTGGCCTTCTCCCTCGGAGAAGGGGGACCCGCCCAGAGATGGGTTACTCTGGGATGACTCGAGGGCTGGCTGCGATATGTGGTATGAGGGCAGCGCTCGGGAAGTAGATGGCAGAGGAGTGGCGATGCCAGGAGGGCCCAAAGGAGGCGTACACCGGAGCGTTGCAGGAGGTAAAAAGATAATACAAAAAAAAAATATTGAGAACTGTTGTGAACAAAGGTTTGGTTTGAATGATGAAAGTAGTATCTATAACCATGCAAAAGTGTTAGATACCAGACTTTGGCCAACAGACCGAAAGGAACTGGAGCTGTATGGTACCAGTGACTTCACTGAAGTAGATGACTTTTTCAGCTCGTTTGCAGCCTGATTGTGATACCTATCAAGTGCTTGCAGAATGGCAAGAGTTTAAGATTTCTGCTCAAACCAATTTCATCAATATGTCTACCTCTGCTATCTGATCAAAGCTGGCATGTGATTTCCAAAATTCTTATCCAAATCTGTTGAAGTTTGTCAATGTGTTGAGAGTATTTCCTGTGTTTAATGCAATAGTAGAAAGGTGTTTTTCAACTATGAGCAAGTCTGGCAGACAATATTGTAGAAACATTGATTCGCATTAAAAAGCAGAGCCCCTCCCCAGATGAATTCAACCCAGACAGGGCTGTAGACATATTTTTTAGTCCTAAACCAAGACGTCCTGGTGATTTGGCAGCTGCGGATGGTGGACAACCCCCAGGTCCGTCCCTCCCTCCCAAAACAGGCAGAATTACTGGCTACATGCCTGGTGGAGAAGAGTAGCAAATAGATTGCACCCAGTCCTTGTTGGTAACTGTGTGGTCCAGCACGGTCACAGGTGGAGTTTTTATGCTGGGGCACGGGTTCATTATGTTTAATTTGTCACGACTCACGATCACACTCAAGCTCACGCATTCACAGTCTGCTTTGGCAGACATCCTATCTCAGCTCTTAAAATGTATGTGTGCTGCTGCACAATTGCTGTATTTCTCTGGAAATGGCTAAATAAAACAGATATCAGTCTCAGAAACTTGTGTAAATGTGTATTTTATTAATATAGAGCAAGATAAATAAATGTTATGGGTTTTGAGCAAATGTATCAATTTTTCGTAATTGCTCATCAACTTCGGCCAGTTGCTAATTATTTTTTACTTTGATTAGCGTAGGTCACTAATCAAGTCTCCGACACTAATTTATGCCTTGCAGAATGGTCTGGGTTTCTAAGCCAAAAGGATTTTGAGCCATAAAAAACTGTATATTCACATTGCATATTTGGAATAGAGTCGGACACTCAGGGTCCGTAGAGTGAGCCACATGATATCCAGAGTAGCATCTGGAGACAGAATTATAATATCAACAATTGTTTTATTACCTTGACAAAGAGAACGTTTGTTGAGGAAACCAAAGTAGAGGATCAAAGAGTACTGTTGGTACTTGACCATATGGCTCATAAAGACAAAGAGAGAGCTTGCTTTATGTGCCTTCAAGATAGGACTCTTTACTGAGAAGCAGTGAGCTCGTGGGTTACAAGGTGTTGTCCATGAACTGCACTGATGGCCACTAAAGTGGAGTCTGGGCCCCTGTAATGAAGGAGTTGTCCACCGGAAAGTGGTATAAGTAGCTTTGTTTCTGAAGCCATAGCAGAGACCGGTGACAGCCGGTCCTACACAGTCAAAACTGTCTTACGGAACATCCTGGTGAGGAAGGATCAGCAGGAATGGAGTCTGTAGTGTGACTGACAGCATCCTCGTGTTTTGAGGAGGACTGAATGCTGTCCACCGGGGTCAGAGGTAGAAACCCTTGCATATGTGAAGCATAGTGGCTGAGAAACAAAATCCTGTGTCCTGGACTGAAAGAGAGACGAGGGAGAAACAGGAAGGCAATCTGTACAGGCAAGCTCGTGGTTGACAGGCGAGCAGTGACGAGAAAGCCTATAAAGTGTTCAAGAGTAGTCTCGACAAAGGGTGGACAGTTGTCAAGAATGAAGCCATTTTGTGGTGCACCATGAATGGTAGTTGTTGATGAGGGACGCAACCCCATCAATGGTCATGCCTAAATATGGTGCACCTGCGATGGTGTGCACAGGCAGTAGAGGCCATCGAGAAAAGGCAATTTTTTATGCAAGCACTGTCAACAAAGTCGAGGGTGGGTCATCAGGGGCAATGACCATCGATGAAGGTGGAAGCCCCGTCGATGATATGCACCGTCGACTGTGTACACTGGTAGCAGTGGCTGGTGACAAGAGCAATACTGAGAAGAATGAGGAGTATTTGCTCCAGGTCATGCTTATAAATAGTTATTGGTTCAAGTACCATCAATGAAGAAGGTGATGGTAAGTCACTTGAACAGAGACAGACGAGTTTATGACGATCATTGACAAGGGTGGAAGCCACGTCAATGAGGTGCATCATCGATGGAGAAGTCGACAGGGAGTCACATGGAACAGTGACAGTCGACAAGGATGAAGCTTTGTCGATGGAAAAGTCATGTTCATGACGATCATTGATGACAGTGGAAGCCCTATCAATGGAGAGTCACTTGGAATAGTGACAGTCAACGAGGGAGAAGCCCTGTCGACAAGGAGGTCATGTTTACGACGACCATCGACGAGGGTGGAAACTCTCGTTTTGTTTAAAGGGATACTGTCAACCTGTTTTTCACCGTATTATTTCTAGTTAAAAACCTACATTTTATGATTGCTTACCTTCTCTAAAATTCATTGATGTTGCTGTTTGTTTTGTCTGTCTCCTTGTTTAGTAGAACTGAAATGCATGGTAATGTATATTTATAAACAATCTTGTTTTGTTTACAATCCAGGATTTGTTCTTACTGCACACATCCTGAGCATTAGAAACACACCCAAACAGTGCAATCACTCATAAGGCAGTAGCCTCCTAAATCCCCACTGTATCACGAGTGGGTAGACAGTGTTGTGGGTGTTCCCAAGTCCAGGAAAGATGCAGTTGGAGTTGATCAAGGAATGTAAACAAGCCTGTTTTGGTGTGGTAACACCAGTATGTTGGTCATTCTGTTTTTAACTTCTTTAAAGAAAAAATAATCAGAATCTACCTACCAGCTACATCAGCAATCTTTACAGAATGTTTTCAATCATAAAATGTGTTTTTCAAACTAGGGACACTTTGAGACCTAAGGGGACTGACAGTGTCCCTTTAAAAGAAAAAATAAATGTTAGTTTAAGCACCATCAATGAGAAAGTTGATGGAAAGTCATTTTGTAGTGTTGTAATTGTTGAGGAAAGAATCCTGTCGTTGATGGTGGTGCGAACAGTGAAATGAAACACCGTTCCAGGATTCAGGTTTTGTCGCTGAAGAACTGCAGGCACTAAGAAGAAGAACTGCGTGTGAGCTGAAGCCGGCACAAAAAGAAACTGAGGATACCAGGGACCACCCACTCTTATATTGGAGCACGATGATGATGTCATCGGTGGGCAGCCCCTAGTGAAAGACAGCTAGAAGAGAGAATTACCTGCTGCAAGAGAGCACTCGTGGAAGAGCTACTGTTACAGTTGAGTAACCTGTTTTTCTAGGGACATGGATATGATGTTCTATCCACACTTATAGGCAGACTCCTAGCAGCTCTCCAGGAGGAGGGAGGCAAGGTGCACACCCCTATTTAGGGAACAGAGATTGGAGAACTGAGGCCCCAAAACCAGCATCCCGGCATGACTCTAGGTCAATGTGGTAATGGGAAATGAAGGTGTGTGCTGACCTCCAGGTAGCAGCCCTGCAGATTTCCTACATAGGGACATCCCTGGAAGCAGCCACCGATGCAGCGGTATAGCAGGTGGAATGAGCCCTAAGCCCTACGGGAGGCTCCCTACCCACCAACCTATAGCAGAGATTAATGCAGGGGACTATACACCTGCCATTCGTCTGTTTGGCTGCAGGTCTGCCAGGTGTGGCTTCGGCGTAGGTGACAAACAGCTGGGGAACCTCTCCCCGAACTCCAGCCGTGCGCTCCTTGCAGGATGCGAGTGCTTGCCGCAGGTCTAGAGTTTGGAGCCTGTGCTCAGTTTCCAAGGTGTGGTTGGTAAAATACACCAGCAGATTAATCACCTGGTTAAGGTGAAAATCCGACACAACCTTCAGGAGGAACTTCGGGCTGGGGTGTAGGACAGCCTTGTCCCTGTGGAAGACCAGGTAAGGAGACTCCACCGAGAGCACCTGGAGTTCACTGTTCCTTCTAGTTGACGTGACAGCCACCAAGAAGGCAATCTTCCACGACAAGTGGGACATTTTACACCTGTGCACAGGTTCAAATGGCTTGCCCATGAGCTTTGCCAAAACTAGCAGCAAATCCCAAGGTGGTGGGGGTTCATGCACCAGAGGGGAAATGTGGTCAAGGCCCTTGGAAAATCACCAGACTACCTTCTCCTGCGCCACCGACTGCTGACCAGCCTGTGGCCAGTAAGCAGAGATGGCTGCCAGGTGCACCTTAAGGGTCGTTGACCAAAGGCCCAGCTTAGAGAGGGACCACAGGAAGTCAAGAATGCTAGCCACTGGACAGGACAAAGGGTCCAACCCCTTGCCCTGACACCAAATGGAGAACCTCTTCCACTTGATGGCATAGCATTTCCTGGTCGACCCCCTTCCTAGATGCCTCCACAAGTGAGTACATCTTCAGAGAGACCCAAAGCCTGGAACTCTAGCCGCTCAGAAACCAGGCTGTCTGGTGCAGGGACTGAAGGTCCAGGTGGAGAACCTTCCCCTGATTGATGGAGAGCAGGTCTGGGCAGAGTGGAAGATGCCTCAGGAGCCTGCTGCTGAGGATAAGGAGATCAGGGAACCAGAACTGGCGTGGCCAGTACAGAGCCACCAGAATCACCTGTGCCTTGTCCCTCCTGGCCTGGAGAACCACCTTATGGATCAAGGGAAGTGGAGAGAAGGCATAGAAAAGGCCTGGGGTCCAGGGCCTCAAGAAGCCATCCCTCTGCAGCATTTTCTGCTGACGGGGAAGGCACAAAACAGCCTCAGCTTTGTGTTCTCCCTGGAGGTGAACAGGTCCACCTGAGGGGTGCCCCACTGGGAGAACAGACTTTGTACTACCTCTGGGCGGAGAGACCACTTGTGAGACACTTCCCCACATGGCTAAGGGTGTTTGCTAGCTGGTTAGAGGCCCCTGCCACATGGATGGCTAGGAGAGCGGCCTCCAGCCTGCGCACGAGGGTCCAGACATGGACAGCTTCCATGCACAGTGACAAGGAGTGCATCCTGCCCCATTTGTTGAGGTCACACATGGTCATGGTGTTGTCCGTCTGGGACCTGGACCACCTGACCCCAGATGTGAGGAGCGAATGCAGTCAGCGCCAGCCAAACTGCTCGGAGCTCCAGCAGGTTGATGTGACATCGAGACTCCTTGGTGGTCCAGATCCTGTGGACTCTGTGTTCCCCCAGATGGCCACCCCAGCCAATGAGAGAGGCATCGGTCATCAAGATGACCCTCGGCTCTGGGCAGACAAATGGGATCCCTTCCAGCAGATGCTCTGGGACTAACCACCACTGGAGTTTATTCCACATCTGCTGGGTCACAGTGATCAGCTCGTCAAAGTGACCCTTGCACTGAGACTACTGGCTGGCCAGCTGCCACTGCAGGGAGCACATTCTCCAGTGGGCCCAGCGGACCACGCTGGTGCAGGCCGCCGTGTAACCCAGCAGGCACAGAAAGTCCTGGGCGCAACTGCCCAACCCGAAATGATTGGGCAAAGGAGGAGAGAGCCTCCGCCCTGTCCACCGGGAATCAGGCTCTGGCTCTGCAAGAGTCGAGCTCCACACCAATGAAGCTGATCACCTGTGACGGCACGAGTTCTGACTTGGCCTCATTGACCAGGAGGCCAAGGGAGACCAGGTCTGGATGGCCAGGTCCCTGGACCGCTCCACCTCATGCCTGGAGGGACCTGTGATCAGCCAGTCATCCAGGTAGGGGTAAACTCAGACCCCTCGGTGCCTTGGGTAAGCTGCCACCACTGCAATGCACTTGGTGAAGATCCTGGGGGCCAAGGACAGGCCGAATGGCATGGCCTGGAACTTGTAGAGGGCTACCTCTGCTTGGAAGTGGAGGAACCTTCAGTGAGACGGGTGGATTGGGATGTGAAAGAATGCGTCCTGAAGATCCAGGGAGCAAAACCACATGTTCTGCTCCAGAGATGGTATGACCTGTGACAAGAGTTACCATCCTGAAGGTGCGCGTCTTTAGACATTTGTTCAGATCATGCAGATATAGAATGGGGCGCCAGCCCACCGTCCATTTTGGCACCAGGATGTACCTGGAGACAAACCCTGGGTGTTCCTGAGGATCCGTGACAGGAACCACGACCTCCTTGCAGAGGAACTGGGCAATGTTTTCCCGAACAGCCGACAGGATGTCTGCAGATACCAAGTCCTCCCATGGGGTGCGGGTTCGGCAAGGAGGGTACTGCTTGAATTCCAGAAGCAGACCCTGACCCACCACCTCGAGGACCTACCTGTCCATGGTGGCAGCAGACCAGGCAGAAAGGAAGTGGCAGAACCGGACCCCATAGGAGGACCCAGGGGAGGCATGATGGGCATGAGGGAGGCACCCCTCATCCCGTCATTGGGCAGGCTTGGAGGAGGAGGGTCCAGCTGAGGTGCCACCAGAGCCTCTCCCCCCAGGTTTATGGATGACCGAGGCCACTGACTTTGGATGAAATTGCCAGGCCTGGGCCTGGGTTGGCCTCAGGAGCAGAGGTGGACTGAAAGGGCTTCCTTTTCTGTGGCTGCTTAGAGCCCTTGGGATCCTTTTGGACAGATGTCTTGGAGTCCAAGATGGCATTGGACTTCTCTTTGTGGGTGAGGAGGCCCTCAACCCCGGGCCAAACAAGTCGGTGCCCAAGAAAGGAACATCTTCCAGCTTCTGCGGAGTGTCAGCCGTGAAGGTCGAGATCCCCAGCCAAGCCCTGCGGCGCATGGCCACTGCAGCCACCATGGAGCAGCCACAGGAGTCCTCAATGTCCATGGCTGTCTGGAGCTGTTGTTTAGTCACAGTCCGGCCCTGTTCCCGGGCCTGTCTGACTATGATCTGTAGGTCTGTTGGCAGATGAGGAAGCACCTCATCCAGGTTGCCCAGCGGGACATGGGAGAAGTGGGCCACAAAGAGGGCCGAGCTCATCTGGCGAAGACCAAGCGAGGAGGCAACGTAGACCTTTTTAGCCACATGATCCAACTTCTTGGACTCTCTGTCGGGCAGCTTGTCAACATCCCCAGTGCTGCCAGAGTGCCTGAACAGAGAATCGGCCACCAGCCCTTTGGCCGAGGGGTGTTCTTTGAATCCTGACAGGGAACCGGTAGGTACCTCATACTTGAGGACCATCCGGGCAGTGGGCAGGAAGTGGCCCATACTTGAGGACCATCTGGGCAGAGGGCAGGAAGTGGGGCACTGCCAAAGCTCCTAGGCAGGGTCAAAGATGGCCTCTGTTACCGGGAAAGCCTACCCAGAGTCATCTCCCCAGTCGAGGATCTCAGTCAAAGGGTATCAAGCCCGATTCTGGACTGGCTCCATTTTCATACCTGTGGACTCCAAGATGAGGTGGAGAAGGCCCATAAAGAAAGTAGGGCCTTCGTCCGCCAAGAGATCCCCCGCCGACTCCACGTCGACCGGACGGGAATGCAAGGAGAAACCCTCCAACTCTGAGGAGTCATTAAAGAGGGGTTGACCGTCAGAGTCCCCGCTGACCCTCCACGGGTGGTCAGGGGTGATGGTGACGACAGCCAATGGGGAAGCCCCTTGGCAGGCCGAGACTCTTTGGTTGAAGTGTCATTTTTTTGGCTGATCAGGTGGCAGCTCCACAGGAATCCGTGGAGATGCTGGGAGTGGCCGAGCCAGGACCATCTTAGGTGACTCCTGAGACGAAGAAGGTGTCGGCTGTTGGGAGAGAGCCAGGTGATGGCTGGCATAGGCGCCGGAACCGGCTTCATACTGGTGAGCACCAGCTGTTGCCACATGAGATCCTCAAAGCACTGACGCAATTTGTGCAGAAGCCTCTCCTCACCTGAGGAGGACAAGGAAGAACAGTAGTGACGGGGCTGTTTCCCACAGCATCGAGAGCGAAAGCACCAATGTCAGCAGGAACTGCTCAACCCGCAGGAATATGACCTCGACCCCAACCACGACCACCAGGGGGACCGGTGGCGGGCTCAGAGGGAGTCCGTGAGCACCAAGGCTCCTCCGGGTCTTGGTCGCTGACCGGAGGTGACGAGTCAATGGACTGATCCATCCCTCCAACAGTCTGAGTCAGGACTGAAGTCCTGGATAAATAAGTGTCGGCCTCTTCAATCGATAGCTGGTTGACTGGCTCAAGAAAAATCTCGACCGGAAGATCAACCAGCATCCGAGCCAACTGGCCCAACGGGGTTACCGTGGAGCCAGCAGCCTGGACAAAGGATCGACTGAAGCTGGATCCGGAGCACAGCAGGAACCTGAAGCTCTCGACCGAGAGCACTCCCGATCCCATGATCGACAGAGAGATAGTTTTTTGGTCTCTTTCTTCGACTTAGATTTTTCCGGGGGAAGGGGGCCTAACTGAGGGTCGACAGAGCTTGGCACAATTCTTTGAAGGATCCCGTAAAAGAGGTTCCCATTGGGAGCAGCACAAAGGCAGAAGCTGAGGCAGTGTGAGATGCGGCCTGGGCCGCTGCCTCCTCAAACACCACAAGCTGGATGGTGGACCCCGCAGCCACAGAGCATCCCTGGATTTGACTGGAGCGTTCTGTTCACTCAGTCGGCCTAACTTAGTGTCAGGCTAGACGGTCCTCCAGAATGGTAGCATGGAAAGTTCAACAAATGTCGTAGGCCTGAAGATTGTGCTCGTGCCCCAGGCAATAGATGCACATGGTGTGCGAATCCACTCGGGATATCTTCTGCCCACAAGAGCACCAGCAGAACCTGGGATCAAACTTGTCCATCGTGGTTGCGATCGATGATTGAGCTGAAGACAAAAGTTTTGAAACATTTTAGGAAGTAAATCCGAAGATTTAAGTCACAAGGGCCTACTCAGCGCAAGTAGGGTTGCCAACTATCCGGTTTTTGACCGGATAATCCGTTTTTTAGGGTCCTTATCTGGTCATCCAGTTTTGGTTACATGCAGTCCAGTTTCTGGGCCATTCTGAGTGCTCATATACTCTTAAAACTGATGTATCAAATCATTCACTGTTTTGGCTGCATTATATGTCCAGGTTCCAAAGAAGTTCTGCTGTCACAGTCATTCAGACCTGCCTTTGTTTGTAAAACCAGACTGTCTGAGAGGTGTCAAGTATGGCCATTAAGATAATTAGCAGTAAATTAACCTACCGGTATTCTTTTCCACTCTGAATTTTAAGTATGGTCTTTTACTGCTATGACAGGAAACAGTTTTTACACTTTTATGTGCTGTCATGTGTTTCTTTTTTTGTTTGTTCTATATTATGGTAAGTTTTAAACCCATTTTTGTTAAATTAATAATCTAACTTTTATTGCTTTTATCACTACATTTGCTCTAATTTTTTGTATTACTTGAACATTCCATGATATTAGCTACACTTTGACAGGTCATTCAGATAAACAGCATGGAATGGTGTATCTGAAATTGTGGAATGTCTTAGAAATATGAAAAGAAACAGCAGTAGCTACTGAGGTAAAGGGGAACACAGTGCAGTATTAAGAGTACCACAAGCACTGATAATACAGGTTACTCACCTGTAACAGGAGTTCTAGGAATGGTATATGTTGTTCATCCACACTTATTGGCAGGTTCCTTGCTGCTTTAAATCTTGCCGGAAGGTCTTCAAGCTGGCTCCTCCCACCCACCCGGGTGGTAAAACTCTCGCTCCACCCCATGACGCCAGATCTGCCCGCTGGAAGCTCAGGTTGTCAGGCCGGGAGGTCAGGAATGTAGGATGAACAACATATACCATTCCTAGAACTCCTGTTACAGGTGAGTAACCTGTATTTCTAGGGACATGGATATGTTGTTCATCCACACTTATTGGCAGACTCCTAGCAGTTCTCCGGGAGGAGGGAGGCAAGGCGACACCCCCAATACTTACTTGGGAAATAAGGACTGAGAACCGAGATCCCAAAACCAGCATCCCGGCGTGACTCAAGGTCGATGTGGTAATGGTATTAAGGTGCTGACTTCCAGGTAGCAGCCCTGAAGATTTCCTGGATAGGGACGCCCCTGGAAGCAGCCACCGATGCAGCAGTATGATGGGTAGAATGAGCTCTTATCCTCTGGGAGACTCCCCATGCCCGCCAACTTATAGCAGCGATCTATGCAGGAGGTGACCCACCTGCCTATCGTCCACTTGGCTGCAGGTCTGCCAGATGTGGCTTCAGCATAGGTGACAAACAGATGGCGAACCTCTCCGAATTTCAGCCATGCCCTTATAATAAACAACGCCCTCTAGGGTCCAAAGTATGGAGCCTCATATTCGGCCTCCGAGGTGATTGGGGTAGAACACCGGCAGAGTCAGCACCTGGTTAAGGTGAAACTCGACACCACCTTGGAAGGAATTTCGGTGAAGCAGGACACCCTTGTCCCTTTGAAGACCAGGTAAGAGACTGGCAAAGCGCCTGGAGCTCTCCCACCCTTCTGGCTGAAGTGATAGCCACCAAGAAGGCGGTCTTCCACGACAGGTGAGAGAGTTCACACTGTGCATTGGTTCAATGGCTTGCCCATGAGCTTTGCCAGTACCAGCAGTAGATCCCACGGAGGTGGAGGTTCGACCGGGAGGGAAATGATCAAGGCCTTTGAAAAGCGCCCGACCACCTTTTCCTGCACCACCGACTGCTTCCCGGCCCGCGCCCGGTAAGCAGAGATGGCTGCCAGGTGCACCTTTAGGGTCGTTGACCTAAGCCCTTGACTAGAAAGGGACCATAAATAGTCCAAAATGCTTGCCACAGAACAGGAGGAAGGGTCCAGGCCCTTGCCCTGACTCCAAACGGAGAATCTCTTCCATTTGAAGGCGTAGCATTTTCTGGTCGACTCCACGGGACGCCCAACCACACTGAGGACCTCGTCGGAAAGACCCAAGGCCTGGAACCTCTAGCCGCCAGGAACCAGGCCGTCCAGGTGCAGGGATTGAAGGTCCGGATGGAACACCTTCCCTGATTGACTGAAAGCAGGTCCGGCAAGCTGGAAGCTGCCTCGGGAGCCTGGAGCTGAGGCTGAGGAGATCTGGTACCAGTACTGGCGGGGCCAGTCTGGGGCTATCAGGATCACCTGCGCTTGTCCCTCCTTGCTTTGAGAAGCACCTTGTGAATCAAGGGAAATGGGGAAAGGCGAGAGAGGCCCGGGTCCACGGCTCGAGAAGGCATCCTCTGCAGCGAGCCCTGCTGAGGGGGCGGGCATGAAACAGCTCAGCTTCAGGTTCTCCCTGGAGGCAAACAGGTCCACCTGAGGTGTGCCCCAGTGAGAACAGATCTTGCACTACCACCGGTAGGAGAGACCACTGTGAGATGCAGCCCATCCGCCTCAGGGCATCGGCCAGGGTGTTGGAGGCTCCTGCCACATGAATGGCTAGAGATCTGCCCAGGCTGCGACGAGTGACCAAATGCGGAGAGCTTCTGCATAGAAGCATGGAGCATGTCCCGCCCTTGTGTTCAGGTAGTACATGGTCGTGGTATTGTCCGCCTGACCTCGGACCACTTGACCCGGAGAAACGGAGCAAGGCGGTGAGAGCTAGGCTGACCGCCTGAGCTCCAGCAGGTTGATGTGGCATCGGGACTCCCGCGGGACCAGAGGCCGTGCACTGGTGTTCCCCAGATGGGCACCCCAACCCATCAGAGAGGCGCGGTCGATAGAGAGACCATCGGCTCGAGCGGACAAACGGGATGCCCTCCTGCAGATGAAATGGAATGGTCCACCACTGGAGAGCGCTCACATCTCCCGGTCACTATCACTAGCTGGTCCAAAGGATCGCAGCGCCAGACCACTGGCTGGCCAGTCCTCGCTGAAGGGGCGATGTGCCAGCGGCCCAACGGACCACGCTGATACAGGCCGCCATGAGACCCAGAAGGCGCAGGAAGTCCCGGCAGGGAGCGATTGCCCAACCAGAAATGATTGGGCAAAGGAGGTAAGAACCTCGCCCTGTCCGCGGAGCCGTGTTTGGCTCAAGAGAGTCGAGCTCTGCCCCAATAAACAGGATCACCTGCTTCGGCTCGAGTTCCGAATTGGCCTCGTTGATGAGAAGGCCGACTTGAGAGCAAACCTGGAGGGCCAGATCTCTGGACCGCTCCACCTCCCATCTGGAGGCGGCTGCTATCAGCCAATCATCCAGGTAAGGGTACACCCAGACCCCCCGGCGCCGCAGGAATGCTGTCACCACTGCCATGCATTTGGTGAAGACCCTGGGAGCTGGAGATAAGCCGAAGAGCATGGCTCGGAACTCGAAGAGGGATCCCTCCGCTCGAAAGCGGAGGAATCTCCGACGTGACGGACGGATAGGGACGTGAAAGAACGCGTCCTGTAGGTCCAGAGAGCAGAACCACACGCCGTGTTCCAGAGATGGTATTATCTGCGCCAGAGTGACCATCCTGAAGGTTCGAGACCTTAGGAACGTGTTCAGGTCGTGTAGGTCGAGAATGGGGCGCCAGCCCCCCGTCCATTTCGGAACCAGGAAATACCTGGACACGAACCCCGGGTCTGAAGGGGGGTCCTCCACCTCCGTGATCACCTCCTTTTGGAGGAGGAGAGCGATGTCGGCTCGGCGAGCCAGTGAGGCTGTGGACCCCGAGGCCCCCGGGAGGTGCGGGGCTCTGAAGGACGGGCTTGCCTCGAATTCCAGAGGTAGGCCTTTTCCCACCACCTCCAGTACCCACCTGTCCGTGGTAACAGCGGACCAGGCAGAAAGGAAGTGTCTGAGCCGTCCCCCCACGGGGGGAACCAGGGGTGAGGTGACAGGGATGGGGGCGACACCCCTCAGCCCGTCACTGGGCAGGCTTGGAGGAGGGACCGGCCGAGGGACCTCCTGGGCCTTTACCTCCCTGCTTCCTGTTGGAGGAAGCCGACGGCTTGGGCTTGGGATACCAAGGTCGAGCCTGCTGGCCCTGACGCTGCTGGGCCGGATGTGCTGCTGGCGAGAAGGACGAAAGGGCTTAGGCTGTGGCTTGCGCCTCTGTCCTTCTGAGCGAAGAGACCAAGTCCAAGGTAGCACTGGACTTCTCGATCCTCTGCAGGTGACCTTCCACCCCAGGGTCAAGAGGTCAGTCCCAAAAGGGAACATCCGCCAACTTGTGCTGGGTATCCGGGTAAAGGTGGATATCCTCAGCCAAGCCTCGACGACGCATGGCCACTGGCCGCCACAGACCTGGCACATGAGTCCCCGATGTCTAATGCAGTCTGAGCTGCTGTTTAGCCACTGCCCTGCCCCTGGTCCCACACCTGCCTGACCGTAGTCTGCAGATCTGCGGAAGATGAGAGACAATCTATCCAGGAGCCCAACAGGAGTGAGAAAATGTCCATGAGGACGCCGAACTGGCCTGACCAAGGCCGAGAGAGGACGCAGCATGGACTTTTCGCCCGCATAGTCCAATTTCTTGGATTCTTGTCGGAGGTTTGTCCATCCTGGCGTCTCGGCACACCGGAAAACGCTTGTCGGTAACCAACCCTCGGCCGAGGGGTGTTCCAAACCGGACAGGGAACCGGTAGGGACCGCATACTTCCTGGCCAACCTGGCCGAAGGCGTAGGGCAGGAAGCAGGACGCTGCCAAAGTTCCAAGGCCGGACCCACTATGGCTTCGGCCACCGGAAAGGCCTCCGTAGGAGAATCCCCTCGGTCCAGAATCTCCGTGAGGGGATACCTGGCCCGTTTAGAAACGGGTTTTAGCTTCATCCCAGTGGACTCCGAGATGAGTCGAAGCAACCCTAAGAAGGATGAAGGGCTATCGTCCATTGACTGCCCTCCCGAGGACTCCAAGTCCAAGCGCTTGGAGAAGAGGGAGGAACCATCATCAGACTCAGAAGAGTCCTCAAAGAGCTGCTCGCTCTGAGCCACCTCCACCTGCCGAGGTTTATCGGGAGTGAGGTGACAGACAGCCTATGGGCAAACCCAAAGCCGATCGAGAATTTTTGGTCGGAGCCCCAACTAATAGCTGTGGAGGCGGAGGTTCCACCAGAATCGGTGGGCAGCTGAATTGGTCAACAACCGCCTGAGAACAGGCTCCTCGACTACAACGAGGGGTTGTTTCGCTGCTCGGTGACAGCCACTTATATGGCCGGGAAGACGACTGGGTCGGCTTATTCCCGTCAAAAGGAGCTGTTGCCACATGAGTTCTCGCACTGACGCAATCTCAGCCAAGCCTCCCTCGTCCGAGGAAGAGGAAGAGCGGCGGCGCTACTGCCGCGTGCCGAGATCGAGATCACGGCGGCGAAGCGGGATCGGTTGGACCGCGAGGAAGTCCAAACCGAGACCGAGAGTCTCGACTAGGCCGAGGGAGGCGAGGAGAAGTGTCGGAATCAGCACTCCTCGGCTTGGACGATCCCAATCAAGGCTCCAGAACCGAGGCACAGACGAGCCGACAGGATCCTCAACTCCCACCGGGGAACTGGGGAGAGGGATTCTCAGCTTCTTCCAGTTTAATAACCCGTCTAACGGGTCGAGAAAATCTCAATCGCGATCGACGGGAGTCTCGGTCAACTGGCCTGACGGGACACCGTGGAAACCAGTGGCCGAGCTGAGGGTCGATCAAGTCGACTGTCGACAAGGGGAGGGGGATCTTTCCCGCTCCCAAGAGCGTCGACGGAGAGACTTACTTTTGCTCTTTTTGGACCTGGAAAAAGGTCCCGAAGTAGTTGGACCCTCGCCTTTGGTCGAGAGGGTCAGACAAAGCTCCTTAAAAGAAGCCGAGTACGAGGCACCGAGAGAGAGCGGGACAAATGCCACAGCCAAGGTAGAAGCGGCCCGCGCCACCTCCTCTTCGAGGGCGATCATCTGATCTAGCTGATCCGCTGAGCCCGCCGACGCGACACCGCCAATCGGGCCTCTTTAGATTTCACCGGTGGAATTCTTTTCTCGGGGCGCCCCAGTTGTAATCGGGCAGCACGGTCTTCAAGGACGTAGGCCGAAAAGGAAGAGCACAAGTCGCAGGCCTGCGGGTCGTGCTCAAGGCCCAGGCAGTAGACGCACATGGAGTGCGGATCCGTCCTAGACATCTTCTGCCCGCAAGGGCACCTCCGAAAACCGGGAGTCGATTTGTCCATCGCAGCCGCGAGGAGAAGACCGAAGTCGTTTAGCAAAAAACTTTTTAATTTTGAACTTTTCGAAGAATTAGGAACCAGTCTTAATCGCAACGCGTTAAGGAGGGAACCTGAGCTTCCAAGCGGTAAGGAAGATCTGGCGTCATGGGGCGGAGCCGAGAGTTTTACCACCCGGGTGGGTGGGAGGAGCCAGCTTGAAGACCTTCCGGCAAGATTTGAAGCGGCAAGGAACCTGCCAATAAGTGTGGATGAACAACATATCCATGTCCCTAGAAATTAAGTTATCAAAAACTGGTCAAAAAATCAGAATACATGGCTGACATGGAAAGGAAAATGGGAGAGTGTTTAACAGAGGGCTGAGCAATAAGCTGTGGCTGAGCTTGGCACATCCAGCAGACCTGAGTTTGATTCCCACAACCTCCACTTAAATACTGTGTGACCCTGAGCAAGTCACTTAACCTTCCTGTGTTCCTGGGTCACTCCTGTAAAATGGGCTATGTGGCCTATGGGAGGTAACCTGGTTGCCAAAGAATAAAAATAAATAACTGAATGAATAAATCAAATAAATAACAGTATAAAAAGAATTTCCTATCACTAGTAATGTCTATTCCAACATTACAAATGGCTTTGGAGGAGGAGTGATATACTCGCCAGTCATAAAAAAGGGGTGGAGCCAGAGGCGGAGTTTGGGGTGTGGTTTTGGATCCGTCTTTTTACCTTATCCAAAGGTGGTAACCCTAAGCGCAAGAGCAGTAAGGAAGGAACTTGCTTCTTCCAAACAGAAAGGAAGATCTGGCATCATGGGGTGGACCCAAGGGAGTTACCATCTGGGTGGGTGGGAGGAGCCAGAATTAAAGGGAAAGGCAACTATCAGAAAGTGTGGCTAGAACATCATAGCCACGTCCCTAGAAATAGAGGCCATACACTCCCCAAAATAGCAACTGCATTTGGGGAAATGACAACTAGCAAGTGGATAACAAAGGCATGGAATGCACTGGACCCAGGTGTTAGAAAAGCCCCAACAACAAACATGTTTAAAACTATGCTGGACCAGCACTTAGAGGATAGGTGTACCTGTTACTGAAAATAACTGAATGTGAGAAATTACTGGTCAGATATATATATCCTTTCTTTTATTGCCAGACTATAACTATGTCTGATGTGAGAAATAACTAGTCTTTTGTTATGACTAGTTTGTACCAATATCAACTATGTCTGCTATCCCTCATCTACCTTTAGAAACAAAATGCAGGACAACTTTCTAAACAGGGCCGTGACAGGTCCTAACAGTTCTATCCTGCTGAGAAATAAAGAAAGAAAATTAAAACAATAACTAAATAAATTCTCCAAAAGACCCAAAGCCTGGAATGCTAGCCGTTCAGGAACCAGGCTGTCAAGTGCAAAGACTGAAGGTCCAAATGGAGGACCTTCCCCTACTGGCTGGTCAGCAAATCTGGGCAAAGAAACAACTGCAATGGAGGCCTGCTGCTGAGGCTATGGAGATCCAGGTACCAGAACTGGCTTGGCCAGTCCGGAGCTATCAGAGTCATCCGTGCCCTTCCTTTTGGGCCTTGACCACCACCTTATGGGTCAGGGGAAAGCAGGAAAGACATGTAGAAGGCCTGGGGTCCAGGGCCTTGCAAAGGCATCTGTCACCAGAGTCCTGGACCATGGGGGATGGGCACAAAACAGCCTCAATTTGACATTCTCCCAGGAGGCAAACAAGTCCACCAGAGGTGTGCCCCACAAGGAAAACAGGTGGTTCACCACCTCTTGATGAAGGGATCACTCCTGTAACGTCTCGCCCACCCAGCTAAAAGCGTCTTCCAGCTGACTGTCCACTTGGACAACATAAACCGCCAGGAGATCTGTACCCAGGCTGTGCATGAGGGTCCAGGTACGGAGGGCCTCCCAAAACAATGAAGGGAGTGCATGCCATGCTGCATGTTCAAGTAGAACATGGTCATGGTGTTGCCTGTCTGGACTTGCATGACCTGACCCAGGACTAGAGGAGCGAATTCCGTCAGAGCTAGCTGCTCTGCACAGAGCATCAGCAAGCTGATGGGGTGACAGGACTCCCTGGGTGACCAGAACCCATAGGCCCTGTGATTTCCCAGGTGCGCTCCCCACCCCACCAGTTTCCATCGTGAGACAAGACAGTTGGTTCTGGGCAGACAAATGGGACTCCTTCCTCCAGATGTTCTGGGATCTGCCACCACTGGATGGTGTCCCATATCAGCTGGGTCACTATGACCAGCTGGTCCAAGTGTCCTAGGCGCTGGGACTACTGATGGCCCAACTCCCACTACAGGTGCTGCAGTCACCAGCAGGCCCACTACACCAGGCTGGTGCAGAACACTGTAGTGTACCCCAGCAGCAGCAGGAAGTCCCAGGTAGGATATGAGTGCCCGACCAGAAATGATCGGTCAACGGTAAGGTCCATTGCCCAGTCTGAAGGGAGGCATGCCTTAGACCATAGTGAATCCCGCTCTGCCCCAATGATGGGGATCACCTGGGAGGGGATCAGTCTGGATTTTTCAGGGTTGACTAACAGGCCCAAAATTTTTCAAGTCTGGAGGGCCAGATCTCTGGACCACTCCACAGCCTCATTGGGTGCCCATCAATCAGCCAGTCATCCAGGTAAAAGTAAACCCTGACACCCTTGGGCAACAGGAAGGTTGCCACCACTGCCATGTACTTGGTGAAGACACTGGGCACAGATGAGAGGCCACAGGAAATGATCTGGAACTGACAGAGCACCCCCTTTTAACATGGAACTAGAGGCACTGCAAGTGGGACAGACAGACTAGGATGCGGAAGACACATCCTGGAGGTCCAGGGAGAAGAACCACACACCCTGCTCTAGGGACAGTATAATCTGGTTCACAGTGACCATCCAGAACTTGTGCTTGCACAAGAACTGGTTGAGATCGTGTAGCTCCAGTATAGGGTGCAAGCCCCCTGTCCATTTCAGGACCAGGAAGTACCCGAACACATATCCAACTTGCCACAGATTCTGGGACACAGGCTATGGCTCCTTTCATAAGAAGCTGAGCAACGTCCTCCCTCAAGGTAGACGTGTCCTGCGACACCAAGAACTCCCTCGGAGAATGGGATCGGTAAGGTGGGAGAGCCTCAAAATCGAAAGGCAACCCTCTACCTCCCACCTTAAGAACCCACTTGTCCATAGTAATGACAGACCAGTGAGGCCAGATGTGGAGAAATCAAACCCCCACAAGGACCTGGGTCAGGGACTGGACAGGCGGAAGGCAGATACCCCCCGACCAGTCACTAGGAAGCTTTGGAAGGAGCACCAACCATTGTGGCTAGAGGGGCACCACTTCCTCTACCCTGCCTCTTTTTGGCCCCTAGCCAGAGAACCTGGCCTTGGGCACAAAACTTGGAATTGCACCTGTTGGGGCTGCTGCTGAGGATACTGTGGCTGAAAGGACTGAAATTGAAAGGGCTTCTTTTTTAGATTCTGGGCCTTTAGGGCCTTCTGAAATGAACTCACAGAGCCCAGAGCAGCACTGAACTTCTCAGACTGAGTGAGATGACCATCCACCCCAGGCCAAAGAGGTCGGTGAATAATAAAGAAACACTGGCCAACTTATTCTGAGTATCTGCCATAAAGGTTGGGAGCTTTGGCCAGGCTCTGTGACGCATCGCGCCAACCACTGACATGGCACAGGCATCACCCATGTCCAAGGCTGTCTGGAGCTGGTGTTTAGCTAGAGGCTGACCCTGTTCTCTGACCACATTTACCGGTAACTGCTTGTCAGCAGGAAGGTAAGCGAGGACACTATCCGGCACTCCCAGCAGAGAGACATCAAAGACAGCCATCATCAACCCGCAGCTCGCCTGACGGAGACCAAGTGTAAAAGTGGCACTGACCTTCTTGGTCACATGGTCAAGCTTATTCAACTGCATGGTGGAGGACTTATCCATATCCACAGTGTTTCCAGATTTCTGGAAGACAGGAGTCCAAAACCAGACACTCAGCCGAGGGGTGGTCTGAGAATCTGGCCAGCCAGCCAGTATGGATCACATACTTGCGGTCCATGTGGACTGAGGGCACCAGGCAGGATGCTGCCAATGCTCCAGGGCTGGTCCCATAATGGCTTTAGCCATGGGAAAGGCAACCCCTAGGGATTCGTCCCTACCCAGAATGTCAGTAAGGGGGTATTTAGTCCTTTTTTTTTTTGAACAGACTCCAGAAGAATGTTCATGGACAGACAAAAGTCAAAGAAAAGCCCCAAATGACACCAGCCCGTGGTCAAAAGTCAATTCCTTCACCGATTTCCAATCAAAAGTCTGCATCCTCAATGACTGCATAGAGGATCCACTGAAGTAATCTGAGAACATGCCAAAAAAGGTCCTTGGCTGTTTACTGCTGTGGACCACCACAGAGTCACATAACTAGATGAGTTCCACCGACTACCAGACTGGCAAGCCAGTCGCAGCACATAAGTCCATGATCGAGGCTCCCCACAAATGCTGCGGTGTGGTCAGTTCCACCCACGTGGGTGGAGACAGAGGGGACAGTGACTGTCATCGAAGCACAGGTCAGGAAGCACAGAAAAACCAGGAGCCATTTCAAAATTCGCAAATAGCATTTTATTTTTCTCAGTAACAGCAAAATAAAAATAAAAATTATTCAGAATAACTACTTACAAAGGCAATACAAACAGAGAAAACCAAGTCCTTCTTCTAAGGGTATCTCGGAATTCCAAGTTTCAGTCTCTCACTCTCCTTGTCTCTCTAGCAAAAGCACTGCTGCTCTTTTTATAAGTCTTTGTCTGGAAACTCGGTAAGAGAGCCGGCTTCTCACAGAATGTTCTTGTCAGTTTCGTTCCTTGTAAGTGCAGCTAAACAGTACATAGTGTCCCAGAACTGACCTCTTCTTTACAGCTCTGTAAAAAGCTTAAAAACTGCATATCAGGTTAACCCCGAGTTCCAAACAGCTCTGCAATCATTTCAGCAGTATAACTATATATGGTTTTAAACAAAGGGATCCCACTATCAGTGACATTTCCACATAAAGATTCACATATATTTTTATGCCTGAAGATACGCAAGGGGGAAGAAAAGACAGAACAGCAAGAGAAGGCAGAGAGATGGCTAGAGGCGGAGAATTGCTAAACCACCAGAGTGATCAGTTCCTAGATCTCACAAGAAAATTTGGTTGCACAACCAGACAGACAAGAGGTAGAAAAGGAGAGGATAGATTACATTTGTGCATTTAAACTCTTTCTGCATAACAAATGGAGCAGGGCCTTATTCAACCATGTTACAGTGACTGTAGTCTCGGAAGGACCAGCGTGGGTTTGACTGGCACCAACCAGCTGACCATAGGGGTCAGTAGTAGAGCCCTACCCTAGCCTGCCAAGGCCCACTGTTGCCAGAGGAGCTCCTTGTAGCGCTGACACATATGCCAGCGAAGCTTCTCGTCATCCGAGGATGAGGAAGATGAAAAGTATCGGCAGTGATGCCTCCTAGAGCTTGAAGAGAGCCTCGACCTCGACTGTCGACCTGGGGGCCAATGTCGAGGAGAAGCTGCCGAAGGTGCCCAAAAGATAATGTGCAGCGGCTTCAGATCTCAACCAGCTGCTCAACCAGTGTCGAG
The DNA here is from genome assembly GCA_016271365.2 of Neoceratodus forsteri. Lineage (NCBI taxonomy): Eukaryota > Metazoa > Chordata > Ceratodontiformes > Ceratodontidae > Neoceratodus > Neoceratodus forsteri. The sequence continues at coordinate 311,673,215 of CM028137.1, read as the reverse complement.
GTTGTCAAGCCCAATGGGGGCACCGTGGAGCTAGCAACCTGTCCTGCGACCAATTTTGGCTCAGCTGACACTGGGCCTTTGACAAATTTCAAGCGGTCAGGGGAGTTAAGGGAGTAGGAGGAGTGTGCATCTGCTGGTCCTACAACCAAAGCCGCTGTTTTTTGTGCTTCTTACTGTGGCGGGCAGAGCGCCTCCTGAAGTCTGGAGGGTCCAACATATCTAACAGAATTCTCTTGTGAAGGGTACTCTGATGCTGGTCCCAGCCAGGAGCTGGTTCGAGGCCGACGATGTGCACGCTGTGGCCTTTGCTGTCACTTCTTTCACTGCTGTGAACACCACGTCAGCGAAGGCTGCCTTCCAACTACCCGTTGCCCCCAGTTTCCAATCTTGGTCAGCAGGCCGGCAAAGGAGAAGATAAGTCCATCCATGACATCTTCTGTTGGCACGTGACTCACTTCTTAAAGCCAGGAACTTGCTTCACTTCTTTTTTTTTTTTTGCTTTATCTGTTTAACCCCACGACCCTCCTGGTAGTCCCACTCCTTCAGGCGGCCAACTCCCTCCTGCCACCGAGTTTCCCCCGTCGCTGTCCACTGCCCCCATCTCGCCGTGGCCCGGTTGACTCAACTTATCCCTTCGTCGAGGGGGGGGGGGCCCTCCCGTACTAATGACTGGGAGAGGAGACTTGCCCAACAGCATTCCATTCCTCAATGGGCATGGTGGTGGTGCAGCACAGACACCTCTGAGCTTCGCAGCAGGCGAGGGGGGTGGCCATCATCATCCGGTCGGTTAGGTGGACATATTTTCTATTAGGAATACCCCACCCTCCCAGTATGGCCGCATGCTTGCAGCATCCTGGCAAAGGCACCTGCGGTGCATGGTCACCCACACCGAAAATGTGTGCTGCCACTAGGATCCACCCCAAGAGTGGTGCAGCCTCAAGCCCCACCCCCACCCCAGGAAGACAGCGTCTACGGGACGCTCTGTACTCTCCCTGCCGGCCTCTGTCCCTGACGTCCTGGGCTCAGAAGCGGACCCGTGTCACCAGCGTGCCAGGCAAACCCTATCGCCTGGCACCACAGAGCCAGCCTGCTTCACTTCTTCATGTTTCATCTTCTGTTGCCGAGGGCTGGAGGAGGACTACAGAAAGCAGTCAAACTTAAAAAACGAAGAAAAAGTGGCGCACTTTAGGCTGTACCATGCACAGAGCTGCAAAGGAGGACACCAAACTCTTCTAGCAGAAAGGAAGCTCTAACGTCATGAACTGAGCCAAAGGAAATACCACCAGGGTGGTGGGAGAAACTTAGCTTGCTAACCAACCGAAAGTGGAACTCTGGAGTAGATCAACTTAAACCTTGGGGAGCACTCTGAGACTCCCAGAATGCTCAGCTGAGCACGTAGGCAGTGCGCAAGGACAGTGTTTCTCTCCACAGACCTCCAGGATGCCAACTTTGAGAGAGAGAGGAGGTACAAGTCAGAAGTTTATCGGTGGTTTCCTCTCTCCTTCTTATCATGGAAAAGGAAAAGTTTTAAGGCCAAACGGTGGTTGCTGAAGAGAGCACAGAAGAGCTGTAATTGTCATCTGTCGAGCTGGTGTTAACGTGGCGGGGTATGTCTCTGTTGTTTGCGGGTGTGACAGAGTTAACACGGTCCATATTCGCCACTACAGGAGAAACAAAAGAACTGGAACCGGTGACGGATGACAGCGGTGGTTAATTCGCTCCTCGAGGAGAAATCAGGCAGCCAGTCGACCATTACAGAGGCCTCCCCACATGATTTATGAGGAAAGATACCAGTGAAATTTCCTGAGCAACAAGAGACAGCAGAATTTGACTTGTCAGGTAACCCTCCTGTCTGGGAATTCCAGACAGAGGGCCTTTTTGTATTTAAAGCAGAAAAAGAACAAAGTATTAAAAGGTGACAATCTTGAAGTACCTAACTTGAAAACCTTTATTGCTGCTTCTGTAAACCGATTCAAACAGGCAAGCTCTCATAACAAAAAAAGAAAAAATTCCATTAAAGCCCATTTGGAGACAGTGAAGGTATTGGCAATAAAAAGAGAATGGGCCCAAATCAGAAAAAATATACACCTGAAAGTAATTCATGTAAGTTGGGCCAAATACCTGTAGAAAACAATATAAGTAGTCCACTTTTAGCCTCTCCAGTGTGTGTGTATGATATTTTTAAAAATTCAGACAAAGGCAAGTCTAAACTTAAAGGGGCTACAATGGCTTCAAATATTAAAACCAGAGGTAATAAGAATTTTGATAAAAAAGAAAACATGGATGAAGAAGGGGAGGAGGGGTAGCAATGATAGTCAAAAACTGCATTAGCATAGGGGGAGTAGAGGAGGCGGAGGGAACCGTGGAGGCAATTTGGGTCACCTTGATAACAAGGGGGGGCAAGAGAGTAAAAATAGGAGTGGTGTATAGACCTCCTGCCCTGGCGGAGGAGCTGGAGGACAGTCTGGTGGCAGATGTTAGTAGACACTGCAGACTGGGCAGAGGAACGGTGGTGGTGTTGGGGGACTTAAACATGCCAGGAACAGACTGGGAGACTATGACATCCTCTGTGACCAGGAACAGAGGTTGTTGGATGTCTTTCAAGACGTGTTCCTAACTCAGCAGGTGAGGGAACCGACCAGGAGAGCACGGTACTGGATGTGGTCCTGGCAGACAGTGACCAGATTGGGGCCTGGAGGTAAGGGACCCATTGGCGGGGAGTGACCATGCCACGGTCTGGTTCTGCCTGGACCTAGGAGGGGTAGAAGGCTGCACAAAGACGGAAGTAACCGACTTCAGGGGGGCGGATTTTAAGGAAATGGGAAGGCTCCTTAAGGAGCACTTGGATGGGATTGGGTCAGACATGGACGCTGATAGTAGGTGGGAAATCATCAGGAGAGGGGTGCAGGATGCTACCAGCACCTGTGCAAGAGTAAGACGAAAATGCGGTAGGGCCCAAAAACCCTGTTGGTGGACCAGGGAGGTCCAGGAGGTGGTGCGGGGAAAGAAATCAGCCTATAAGCAATTCAAGTGCTCAAGGAGTGAAAGGGATCGAGGGGTGTCACGAGCTGATGGCTAGAAGGCCACTAGAGTGGTGAGGGCAGCTAAGGCAAGGAAGGAGCAGAACCTGGCCTGGGAAATTAGGAGAGGAACAAGGGTTCTTTAGATACACTGGGGAAAGACGAAGGGTGAAGGGACAGATTAGCAGGATTAAATCAGGGAGGGATGGGCACAAGACCGGGGAGCAGGCTGAGGTACTAAATGAGTACTTCACCTCAGTTTTCACCAGGGAAAATGGGGTGCTGCATCATACATGGGAGGAGACAGAGATACTGGGGGGACCCTTACCCGATTGGCAGGTCTGGGGAGAGGGGAGGCATCACTGGCAGGTGGGGGAGGCTAAGCAGGAGAAGAGGTACCGGAAGTGGAAATCACAGCAGAGAGAGTGAGGGAAGCCCTCAGCTCCCTTAAGACGGAGAAAGCACCGGGACGGATAAATTACATCCCAGAGTGCTGAAGGAACTTGCAGATGTCCTGGCGAAACCCCTGGCAGAGCTTTTCACCATCTCTCTGAGGACAGGGTGGGTGCCCCAAGACTGGAAGGTGGCGCATATAGTGCCTATCCACAAGGGGGTATCAAGGGAGGTGGCAGGGAACTACAGGCCTGTCAGCCTGACATCGGTGGTGGGCAAGGTGATGGAGGGCATTGTCAAGGAGAGGCTAGGGGGACCTGGATAAGTCAGGGTGCCTGGACGATAGACAGCATGGATTCATCCTGGGAAATCGTGTCAGACAAACCTGGTGGAGTTCTATGACTGGGTGACAAGTGCCTTGGACCTGGGTAGACCAGTGGATGTCCTCTTTCTAGACTTCAGCAAGGCATTTGACTCTGTTCCTCACGTGGGCCTGTTGGATAAGCTGGGAGAAATGGGGGGGGGAACCAGATGATCAGATGGATAGGCAATTGGCTCCAGGACCGGACCCAGAGGGTGATAGTTGGTGGGATAGTCTCATCCCCAAGGAGGGTCATTAGTGGGGTCCCACAGGGATCAGTCCTTGGGCCCCTTCTGTTCAACGCCTACGTATCTGACATAAGGACAGGAATCAGGAGTGAGATGAGTCTCTTTGCAGATGACTCGGAACTGGGGGCGGTGGTGGATGGGAGGAGGGAGGGTGGCTCACATGGGGACCTGGAGGCTCTGGAAAGATGGTCTAGAAAGTGGAAGCTGAGGTTCAATGCAGGGAAATGCAAGGTACTCACCTGGGGCCAGAAACCCAGGCCAAGTGTACACCGGGGGAATGCTACAAGTCTCGATGGCTGAGAGGGACCTGGGGTGGTGGTGGATGTCAAGATGAACAACTCTGAGACTTGTAGGAGGGCAGCAGCCAAGGCCAACAGGATGCTGGGATGCATCGCTAGGGGATCACCTCAGAAGGAGGAAGTGATACTCCCCTGTATAACTGCTTGGTGAGGGCCGCACCTTGAGTACCTGCAGTTTTGGAGGCCACACTTAAAGAGGGACATTACTCTCCTGGAGAGGGTCCAGAGGAGGGCAACCAAAATGATTTGGGGCTTGGGGGATAGGACCTATGAGGAGAGGCTCGAAGAGCTAAATATGTACACATTGGAAGAGAGAAGGGACCGGGGGGACATGATAGAGGTCTTCAGGTACATGAAGAGGGTAAATAGGGGAGGAACAGTCAGGGTGCTTCTAAGGAAGGAGGAGGGGCCACTAGAGGGCATGGGTGGAAGCTGGAGGGGGGAAGATTCAGGGGAGAAAGGAGGAGGTGCTACTTCACTGAGAGGGTGGTAGAGCCATGGAATGCACTGTCTAGGGGGCTGGTGGAGGCAGAGACAGTGGAGGGGTTCAAGAGGGGGTGGGACAGGTACAGGGGAAGGGTTCTGGAAGCAAAATTCAATGCAGCAAGAATATCCGGAACTGGGAAGGGAGAAGCCAGAGAAGGCGAGGAGGACAGCAAGGTCAGCACCCAGGGTGGGGGCTGACCAAATGAGCAGACACGAAAGACCGTTAGGCCTATTCTGCTGGCATTTTAGTATGTTAGTAAGAAAAAGAAATGGAGGAAGGATCGGGGGCGGGTAAAAAGAAACAACAAACCTGGAGACCAAGACACCAAGGACGGAGAGAGAGAGAGAGAGAGAGAGAGAGAAAGGAATAAAGACCAATATGAAGATATAGTGAATGAAATGCAGCAAGGGTTTGGTAATTTGAATATGGCTGTTTCTGCACCGACACAAAAAAGTTTCAGAAATGATGGACAAATTTGAAATACTGTCTATAAAAACTACTGAATGTGAACAACGTGCGAGTAAAATGGAAGACACTATTCCTGGTATTATGAACTCTGTAACCATGTGTAATAAAAAACTGGAGGCTCTAAAAATGAAGGTGGAGGACCTGGAGTCTAGGTTGAGGAGGGTTAACTTAAAAACTGGGAATTTACCAGAAGGAATAGAGAGTGGGAACCCTCATAGTTATTGTGAGGAGATGTTATCTAAAGTTATGGGCCTCCAGTACCCACACCAAAGAGTAGAGCTAGACAGAGCCCATCGGGTCTTTGGCTCTCGAGAAAGCAATAATAGGACACGTTTTATGTATGTGGCGCCTATGAGTTACCAAGACAGGGAAAGAATCCTTCAAAAAGCAAGAATGGATAAAGGCCTGTTTTATAATGGGATGAGGCTCCAGGTTTATCCAGATATGCCTCCCCTCCATCCTAATGAAGATAAAAGTTTCGATTCAATAAGGAACAAACTTAGAAAAGAAGGGTTCTCCTTTACGATGTTATATCCTGCAAAGCTAAGAGTCTATACAGATGGAAAAAAAAAAATAGGTTACTCACCTGTAACAGTAGTTCTAGGAGTGGTATATGTTGTTCATCCACACTGTGTGGCATTGTCCCCTTCCCCTTTAAATCTTGCCGGAAGTCTTCAAGCTGGCTCCTCCCACCCACCCAGATGGTAAATACCTCAGCTCCGCCCCATGACGCCAGATCTAGCCCGCTAGAAGCAAGGTTGTGCGCCTTAAGTCGGGGAGGTCGGGTGGGTGCGTGTGGATGAACAACATATACCACTCCTAGAACTACTGTTACAGGTGAGTAACCTGTTTTCGAGAAGCGTGGATATGTTGTTCATCCACACTGTCTGGCAGACTCCTAGCAGTTCTCCGGAAGGAGGGAGGCAAGGCGTACATGCCCTACTCAGGAAAAAGAGACTGGAGAACCAAGGCCCCCAAACCAGCATCTCAGCGTGACTCAAGGTCGATGTGGTAGTGGGTAATGAAGGTATTTGCTGCCTTCCAGGTAGCAGCCCGCCAAATTTCCTGGATAGGGATGTCCCTGGAAGCAGCCATCGATGCTGCAGTATGGCGGGTAGAATGAGCCCTTAACCCACTGGGAGGCTCCTTGCCCGCCAACTCATAACACAGACCTATGCATGATGTGATCCATCTTGCAATAGTCTGCTTCGCTGCAGGTCTGCCAGAAGCGGCTTCAGCGTAGGTGACAAACAGCTGACGAACCTCTCCCCGGATTTCCACCGTCCTCTCCTTATAATAGGAAAGAGCACGCCTGAGGTCCAGAGTATGGAGCCTGTACTCGGGACAACACCTGGTTAAGGTGAAACTCTGCCACCACCTTCGGAAGGAATTTCGGGTGGGGGCGCAGGACAACTCTGTCCCTGTGAAAGACCAGATAAGGGGAGTCCACCGAATGTGCCTGGAGCTCCCCTGTCCTTCTGGCAGACGTGATAGCCACCAGGAAAGCAGTCTTCCATGACAAGGGTGAGAGCTCACACTTGTGCATGGGTTCAAATGGCTTGCCCATGAGCTTTGCCAAAACCAGCAAGAGATCCCACGGAGGTGGAGGTTCACGCGCCGGAGGGGATATGTGATCCAGGCCTTTGAAAAAGCGCCTGATCACTGTCTCCTGTGCCAATGTCGGCTGACCGGCCCGCGCCCGGTAAGCAAAGATGGCTGCCAGGTGCACCCTAAGGGTCGATGACCGAAGACCCCCTTTGGAGAACCAAAGGTAGTCTAGAATGTTAGCCACAGAGCAGGATAAGGGGTCCAGGCTCTTTCCCTGACACCAAATGGAAAACCTTTTCCATTTAAAGGCATAACATTTCCTGGTCGATTCCTTTCGAGATGCTTCCACGACGGTGAAGACATCCTCGGAAAGACCCAGAGCCTGCAACTCTAGCCACTCAGGTACCAGGCTGTGAGGTGCAGGGATTGAAGGTCCGAGTGGAAGACCTTACCCTGGTTCAATGATATCAGGTCTGGGCGTGTACAAAGCCACTCCGGGGCCCTGCAGCTGAGGCTGAAAAGATCTGGATACCAGAACTGGCGTGGCCAATCTGGGGCTACCAGGATCACCTTCGCCTTGTCCCTCCTCACCTTGAGTAACACCATGTGGATCAAGGGAAATGGAGGGAAGACGTAAAGGAGGCCTGGGGTCCATGGCCTCGAGAAGGCATCCCCCTGCAGTGAGCCCTGCTGAGGGGGGCGGGCATGGTACAGCTGCAGCTTGGTGTTCTCCCTGGAGGCGAACAGTTCCACCAACGGTTTGCCCCAACGGGAGAAAAGACTGTAAGCTACCTCTGGATGGAGAGACCACTCGTGGGATGTCTGGCCTATGCGGCTGACAGCATCCGCCAGTTGGTTCGAGACTCCTGCCACATGGATGGCCAGGAGATCTGCCTCCAGCCGGCTGATGAAGGTCCAGATCTGGAGCGCCTCCCTGCATTGCAGACGGGAGTGCATGCGGCCCTGTTTGTTGAGGTAGTACATGGTCGTGGTATTGTCCGTCTGGACTTGAACCACTTGACCCCGGAGCTGAGGAGCGAAAGCTGACAGTGCCAGTCTGACTGCTCTGAGCTCCAACAGGTTGATGTGGCATCGGAACTCCTCGGGGGTACAGAACCTGTGAGCTCTGTGGTCCCCCATGTGGGCTCCCCAGCCCATGAGAGAGGCATCGGTCGTAAGGACGACCGTCGGCTCGGGGCGGACAAAAGGGATCCCTTCCCGCAAATGACTCATGATGGTCCACCATTGGAGTGTCCTACATCCTCTGGGTGACGGTGACCAGCTGGTCGAATTGACCCTGATGCTGAGTCCACTGAGCGGCCACCTCCCACTGAAGGGGGCGCATGTGCAATCTGGCCCAACAGACCACTGAGGTGCACGCCACCATGTAACCCAGAAGGCACAGGAAGTCCCGGGCAGGGCGCAAGTGCCCAACCAGAAATGATTGGGCAAAGGAGGAAAGAACCTCCGCCCTGTCCACCGGGAGCCGAGCTCTGGCTTGACGAGAGTCGAGCTCTGCCCCGATAAAGCCCATCACCTGAGAGGGCATGAGTTCTAACTTGGCCTTGTTGATTAAGAGGCCCGGGTGGGAACAGGTTCGGAGGGTCAGGCCCCTGGACATCCACCTCCTGTAGGGAGGAAACCACCAGGAGCCAATAGTCTAGATAAGGGTAATTACGAACCCCTTGATGCCATAGATGGGCTGCCACCACTACAATGCATAACCTCAGCCAAGCCCTGCGGCAAGTGGCCACTGCGGCAGCTAGTGAACGGGCACAGGAATCTCCAATGTCCAGGGCCGTCTGGAGCTGTTGTTTAGCAACAGCACGGCCCTGGTCATGGACCTGCTTGACTGTGGTCTGCATGTCTGCTGGGAGATTAGGGAGGACTTCATCAAGCGACCCCAGTAGGGCATGAGAGAAGTGTGCCATAATCACTGACGAAGGCCCAGGGATGATGCCGCATAAACTTTCCGGGCTGAGTGGTCCATATTTTTGGACTCCTTGTCTGGAGGGTGGTCAGTATCCACAGAGCTGCCCGTGCGCCGAAACACTGAGGCAGTCACAAGGCTCTCGGCCGAGGGTTGCTCAGTGAAGCCTGCCAAGGACCCCATGGGCACCGCGTATTTGCAGGCCATACGGGCAGACGAAGCCGGGCCAGGTAGGCAGGGCACTGCCAAAACTCCAGTGCCGGGCCAACTATGGCTTCAGCCACTAGAAAGGCCTCTGTTGGGGTATCCCCCCTCTTAAGAATATCCGTGAGAAGATATTCCACCTTCTTTTGTATAGGCTGCAAAGGCATACCCATGGACTCAGAAATGAGTCGAAGGATGCCCTGAAAGGAAGAAGGACCTTCCTCCAGGCCTGTCACTGACAGCTCATCATGTGAGTGAAGGCCAGTAGTATCCGAATCCGAGGAATCAGGATACAGGGGTCTCCCACCTATGTCCCCCTCAATGCGCCTAGGGTGATCAGGAGTAACAGTAATGGACAACCGATGGGACAAGCCCGTAGTTGTCCGATCCTCCTTAGAGGGAGCCCCTCCCTGAGGCTGTTTAGGTGGTGGTTCCACCAAAATTGGTGGGGAGCCCATAACAGGCCGACCAGAAATACGTGCCAGTCCCACCGGAGGGAGAACCGGGGTCCTCGGAACTGAGGGAGTCTGTGTCGGCCGAAGAGGCTGGGGCCAAGTAACGGCTGGTACAGCCGGAGTAGACGGCTTTTGACCGGTCAATAGGAGTTGCTGCCACATGAAGTCCTCATAACGTCGGAGTTTCCGTCCAAGTCTCTCCTCGTCTGAGGAGAACGAGGAACGGCGGCAGCACCTCTTCCAGGAGTGTTTATGACCCTTTCTCGGTTTTTCGACCGACAGGGTCCTACTCCTCGATTGAGACCGACAGCGCCGGCTCTGTCGGTCGGGAGAAGCCGGATTCGGTGAAAACCGAGGTTCTGGCTCTTGTCCCACGATCGGGATGCCCAAAGGACGGGTCTCCTCGTCGGGGAAGGAGAGAATGGGTGTCCTTTCTAAGGAGTCGTCGATAGGTGTCAGCGACAACGGCTCGATCAGGTCGAGAGAAATCTCGGCCGGTTCTGCTGTATCCTCGGCTTCAGTGCCCTGGCCTGACGGAAGGTCCAAAAAGCCGGCAGCCGAGGAAGCGATCTCGACCGTGGCCGAGACCGCCTGCTCCTGAGTGTCGGACCGCTCTCGGTCCCAGGAACGTCTTCTTCAGCTAGAAGAAGATGATTTGGTGTCCTTATCCTTTTTCTTGGATCGGGAGGAGTGCGAGCCCGAAGGCGCCTCACCCTTGGTAGGAAGAGACTGGCACAACTCCCGAAAGGACCCCGTGAAGGTGAAGCCCAGGTTGAGCGGGACGAAGAAACTTTGGTAGGCCGAAGCTTGGGCAGCTTCCTCTTCGGAAGCCACCACCTGTTCGAGCTGCTCGGTGGATCCCACAGCCGCGGAAACCGCCCACCTGGCCTCCTTAGATTTCACCGGTGGATTGCGAAGCTCCGGTCTCCCCAGCTTAAGGCACGCCTTGCAGTCCTCCAGGACGATGGGATGGAAGGCCAAATAGATGGTGCAAGCCAAAGTATCGTGCACGGCACCTAGGCAATAAACGCATGAGAGATGGGGATAGGTGCGAGACATTTTTGTCCACAAGGACACCGGCGAAACCTGGGGGACGACTTGTCCTCCATATCCGAAGCGTTCGGATCCGAATCGTAAACTCTGACGAGCTTTAAGGCAAGTGCGGGCGAAAACCGCCGAATAGACTCCAGGGCCTACGGTACTTGCAAAGTAGCACGAGGGAACCTGTATCTTCCAGCGTAAAGGAAGATCTGGCGTCATGGGGCAGAGCCGAGGTATTTACCACCTGGGTGGGTGGGAGGATCCAGCTTGAAGACTTCCGGCAAGATTTAAAGGGGAAGGGGACAATGCCAGACAGTGTGGATGAACAACATATCCACGCTCCTAGAATAACTTTTTTCACACTCCAAAAGAAGTGGAAGAGATGTTGAAAAATAGGCCTAATCAAAAACCAAGCGCACCACACCCGGGGGGGGGGCACAAGTTAAACAGTACCAATACTGGTTCATAAAATAACAACTTGACCTTTAAGATCAACAATGAGTTTTTTCCACACACCACTCGGAGGGGGTGTTTGGATCTTTTTCCATTTTGTCTAAAGGGGATATGTCCTGGGGGGGAGGAATATCAGTCTCTCACCTACAGACACCTAAGCGTACCGTAGCAACTCAGCAACCTTAATGGGCGAGGGCAGAGGCGTTCGGCTTTCATTAGGACGCCTGGGCTTTCTAACTGTTCTTCTCCTTTTTTTCTATAATTTCTGATATCTAGCTGATAAATTAAGGGAGGGAATAATAGATGATAAGGTAAGGGTAGGGAGAGTTTTTTTTTTTAAAGAAATTTAAAAAAGTGGAGAAATATGCAATGATACAGGAAAATCAAAAAAAAGGGAAAAAATATACATAAGATAAGATGTGGGTGCAAGTTTCAATTAGACATGGAAAACATTTTTGGAAAACATGAGTTAACCAGGTGCCAGAGTGACGTAATAGAATATACTGAAAACAATAATGAGTTAAGGGCAGAGTATGGAGACATCCATTTTCTGTCAAATAAAAACATATGGGGCTGATTAAAGTTCTGACATGGAATCTCAATGGGTGTAAAAACAGAATAAAAATAAGAAAGGTGGTCAAAACCCTCAAGGGTAGAAATGCTGACTGTTTCTTGTTACAAGAGACTCATTCTAGGGACATGGATATGTTGTTCATCCACACTGTCTGGTAGGTTCCTTGCTGCTTTAAATCTTGCCGGAAGGTCTTCAAGCTGGCTCCTCCCACCCACCCGGGTGGTAAAACTCTCGGCTCCGCCCCATGATGCCAGATCTTCCTTACCGCTTGGAAGCTCAGGTTCCCTCCTTAATGCTCTGCATGTAGGCTGGATCCTAATTCTTCGGTTCACCCGAAACTTATTTTAAAATTTTCAAGACTTCGGTCAAGTTTCTCCCTCGCAGCTGCGATGGACAAATTGACTCCCAGATTTCGGCGGTGCCCTTGTGGGCAGAAAATGCCCAGGACAGATCCACACTCCACGTGCGTCTACTGCCTCAGCCTAGACCACGACCCGCAGGCCTGCGAGTTATGCCGTTCGTTTTCAGCCAAAGTCCTGGAAGACCGCGCTGCCTGGTTACAGCTTGACGCCCGGAAGCACTACCCCGCCGGGTGAAGTCAAAGGAGTCTGCTGGGCGGTTACCTATGCTGGCTCGGCTGAGCAACTCGAGCAGATGATCGCCCTCAAGGAGGAGGTGGCACAGGCCGCATCATCCTCTTCCTCGGTCGCGGCATTTATCCCGCTCTCTCTGGGTACCTCATATTCAGCTTCTTTCAAGCTTTGCCATTCCCTTTCCACGAAGGGAGAGGGGCCATCGGGACATTCCTCTCGGTCCAAAGAGAAGGACTCAAAATATAAGTCCCATCATCGGAGTTCGTGGGAGTGGGAGAGGTCCCCTTCCCCAGACAGTCGACACTCAACTTCGGTCGAGGTTGCGGCTAAGGCCGCTGGCTTCACGGTGTCCCCGGCAGGTCAGCCAGCTGAGACACCCGTCGGCGCGGTCGAGATTTTTCTCGACTCGTCAGACGGGCTGTCGACTGGTGTAGCCGACAACCCTTCTTCACCGGTTCCCCCGGTGGAGACCGAGGACCTGCCTGCGCCTCCGGTGCCGCAGTCCCCGGTCAAGGCTTCCGAGCCGAGGAAAGAGCGGGTGTCCCCCAACCCTTCCCAGACCCTTCCTCGGAAACACCGAGGTTCTCGATCTCTGTCTCTGACATCCTCTCGGTCCAGCCGATCCCGTCGACATCGGTGGTCTCGGTCTCAGCACCAAAGTAAGCGGCGCCGCCGCTCGTCCTCGTCTTCCTCCTCGGAAGAGGAGGCCGAGTAAGTTGCGTGGCCTTCACGAGGACCTGATGTGGCAGCAGTTACTTCTGTCTGGGAACGTTGACACCGTCGCTTTCCCCGCCATCGAGTGGTTGTCACCGAGTGGCCGAAACAACCCCTCGCTGTAGCCAAGGTGCCCAAGCCTGGGCCGGTTGTTTGGCCGAAACCAGCTGCCCCACCGACTGTGGTGGAACCTCCGCCTCCACAACTGAAATCAGGGGCGCCGACCAAAGACTCTCGGTCGGGTCAGGGCCTGCTCCACAGGTTGTCGGTCACCCTCACTCCCGACCGTCCTCGGCAGGTGGAGGGTGGCTCAGGCCCCAGGCAGCTCTTCACGGACTCCTCAGAGTCCGACGACGACTCCCTGTTCTCCAGGCCCATTGACCTGGAGTCGTCCGGGGGCCAGTCGATGGACGAAAGCCCATCGTCCTTCATGGGTCTGCTTCGGCTCATCTCGGAGTCCACCGGGATGAAGCTTGAGCCCGTATCCAAGCGGGCCAAGTATCCCCTGACGGAGATACTGGACCGTGGGATTCACCCACGGAGGCCTTTCCAGTGGCTGAAGCCATTGTTGGCCCAGCCTTGGAGCTCTGGCAGCGCCTGCTTCCTGCCCTGCGCCTTGACCAGGAAGTATCACGGTCCCTACCGGCTCTTTGCCGGTTTGGAACACCCCCCACCAAGGGTTGGTCACCGACAGCGTTTTCCGTTCGGGAATGCTAGGATGTGAAAAGCCCCCGACAAGGAGTCCAGAAAGCTGGACCATGCCGGGCGCAAGGTGTACGCCATGCCCTCCCTGGCCTCCGACAGGCCAGCTCAGCCGTGCTGATGACACACTTCTCCCACGCCTCATGGGCTCCCTGGATGAGGTGATCCCTCATCTCCCGGCCGACCTGCAGACCATGGTCCAGCAGGTACGGGACCAGGGAAGGGCGGTGGCTAAACAGCAGCTCCAAATGGCTCTGGACATTGGAGACTCCTGTGCCAGATCGGTTGCGTCCGCGGTGGCCATGCGCCGCAGAGCATGGCTAAGGATATCCACCTTCACGGCAGATACTCAGCACAAACTAGCGGATGTCCCATTCCTGGGGACCGACCTCTTCAGCCCTGGAGTGGAAGGACACCTCCAGCAGATCGAAAAGTCCAATGCTACTCTGGACTCGGTCACCTCCACCCAGAAGGACAAGGGCCGCCGACAACAGCAGCACAAGTCCTTTCGTCTTCAGCCTGCGGCGCCGTCCGCCCAACAGCACCAGCACCAGGGCCAGCAGGCTCAAGGCTATATCCCAAACCTGGGCCTGCGCTTCCTCCAATAGGAAGCAGGAGGTAAAGGCCCAGGAGGTCCCTCGGCTGATCCCTCCTCTAAGCCTGCCCAGTGACGGGTTGAGGGGTGTCGCCCCCAGCCTCGTCACTCCCCCCTGGGTTCCACCTGTGGGGGGATGGCTCCACCACTTCCTTTCCGCCTGGTCCGTTATCACCACGGACCGTTGGGTGTTGGAGGTGGTAGGAAAGGGCCTGCCTCTGGAGTTCGAGCAGGCCCCGCCCTTCCGAGCCGTCGCCCCTCGGGAGGCTATGGGGTCCGCCTTTGTCGGCTCACCGAGCCGACACGCCTGCTCCTCAAAAAAGAGGTGATCAGGAAGGTGGCGGATCCTCCTCCAGACCCGGGTTTATGTCCAGGTACTTCCTGGTCCCAAAACGGATGGGGGCTGCGCCCCATTCTCACCTGCACAACCTGAACAGGTTCCTAGGTCTGGACCTTCAGGATGGTCACTCTGGCTCAGATAATCCCATCCTTGGAATGAGGCGTGTGGTTCTGTTCTCTGACCTTCAGGACGTTCTTTCACGTCCCAATCCATCCGTCCCACCAGAGATTCCTCCGCCAGGGCTGAGGGATCCCTCATGAGTTCGGGCCATGCCCTTCGGCCTTTCCCTAGCTCCCAGGGTCTTCACCAAATGCATGGCAGTGGTGACAGCATTCCTGCGGCGCCGAAGGGTACGGGTGTACCCCTACCTGGACTACTGGCTGATTGCAGCCCCCTCCAGAACGGAGGTGGAGCAGTCCAGAGATCTGGCCCTCCAGGTTTGCTCTCAGGTTGGCCTCCTCATCAACGAGGCCAAGTCGGAACTCGTGCCAAAGCAGGTGATCCAATTCACTGGGGCAGAGCTCGACTCTCTAAGAGCCAGAGCATGGCTCCCGGCGGACAGGGCCGAGGTTCCTTCCTCCTTTGCCCAATCATTTCAGGTTGGGCAATCGCGCCCTGCCCGGGACTTCCTGCGCCTCATGGCGGCCTGCACCAGCGTGGTCTGTTGGGCCCGTTGGTACATGCGTCCCCTTCAAGGGGGGCTGGCCAGCCAATGGTCACAGCACTTCGATCCTCTGGATCAGCTAGTGACAGTGACCCAGGGGATGTGGAACGCTCTCCAGTGGTGACCGTTCCAGCACATCTGCAGAAGGGCATCTCGTTTGTCCGCCCCAAGCCGACGGTCTCTCTATCGACAGATGCCTCTCTGATGGGTTGGGATGCCCATCTGGGGGAGCACACAGCGCACGGCCTCTGGTCCCCTCGGAAGTCCCGATGCCACATCAACCTGCTGGAGCTTCGAGCAGTTCGTCTAGTTCTCACCGCCTTCGCTCCGTTTCTACGGGGTCAAGTGGTTCAGGTCCAGACGGATAATACCACGACCATGTACTACCTAAACCGCCAGGGCGGACGCCGCCTCCATGCCTCTGTGCAGGAAGCTCTCCGCGATTTGGTCACTTGTGCGCAGCCTGAGGTGGATCTCTCGTCATTCATGTGGCAGGAGCCTCCAACACCCTGGCCGATGCCCTAAGCCGGATAGGGGCTGGCGTCCCACAAGTGGTCTCTCCTGCCGGAGGTAGGTAAGATCTGTTCTCCCACTGGGGCACACCTCAGGCGGACCTGTTTGCCTCCAAGGAGAATGCGAAGCTGAGACTGTTTCATGCCCGCCCCCCTCAGCAGGGCTCGCTGCAGGGGGTGCTTTCTCGAGGCTGTGGACCCCGGGCCTCTTCTACGACTTTCCCCCATTTCCCTTGATCCACAAAGTGCTTCTCAAGGTGAGGAGGGACAAGGCGCAGGTGATTCTGGTAGCCCCAGACTGGCCCCGCCAGTTCTGGTATCCAGAACTCCTCAGTCTCAGCTCCAAGCTCCCGAGGCGGCTTCCAGCCCGCCCGGACCTGATCTCAGTCAATCAGGGGAAGGTATTCCATCCGGACCTTCAATCCCTGCACCTGACGGCCTGGCTCCTGAGCGGCTAGAGTTCCAGGCCTTGGGTCTTTCCGACGAGGTCCTCAACATCGTTGAGGCGTCCCATAAGGAGTCGACCAGAAAATGATATGCCTTCAAATGGAAGAGATTCTCCATTTGGTGTCAGAGTAAGGGCCTGGACCCTTCCTCCTGTTCCTTGGCAAGCATTCTGGACTACCTGTGGTCCCTTTCTCAGCAAGGGCTTCGGTCGGCGACCCTTAAGGTGCACCTGGCAGGCATCTCTGCTTACCGGGCGCAGGCCAGGAAGCAGTCGGTAGTGCAGGAGAAGGTGGTCGGGCGCTTTTTCAAAGGCCTTGATCACATATGCCCTCCGGTGCGAGAACCTCCACCTCCATGGGATCTACTGCTGGTATTGGCTAAGCTCATGGGCAAGCCATTCGAACCAATGCACAGGTGTGACATCTCTCACCTGTTGTGGAAGACCACCTTCTTGGTGGCTATCAAGTCAGCCAGAAGGATGGGAGAGCTCCAGGCGCTTTCCATCGAGTCTCCTTATCTGGTCTTCCACAGGGACAAGGTTGTCCTGCGCCCCCACCCGAAGTTCCTTCCAAAGGTGGTGTCGGAGTTTCACCTTAACCAGGTGTTGACTCTGCCGGTGTACTACCCCAATCACACCTCAGAGGCCGAAAATAGGCTCCATACTTTGGACCCTAAAAGAGCGCTCGCTTACTATAAGGAGCGGATGGCTGAAGTTCGGGGAGAGGTTCGCCAGCTGTTTGCCACCTACACTGAAGCCGCACCTGGCAGACCTGCAGCCAAGCGGACGATAGGCAGGTGGGTCACCTCCTGCATAGATCTCTGCTATAGGTTGGCGGGCATGGAGCCTCCCAGAGGGATAAGAGCTCATTCTATCCGCCATACCGCTGCATCGGTGGTTGCTTCCAGGGATGTCCCTATCCAGGAAATCTGCAGGGCTGCTACCTGGAAGTCAGCTCACACCTTCATCACCCACTACCACATCGACCTTGAGTCACGCCGGGATGCTGGTTTTGGGGCCTTGGTTCTCCAGTCTTTATTTCCCAAGTAGAGGGTGTGCGCCTTGCCTCCTTCCTCCCAGAGAACTGCTAGGAGTCTGCCAGACAGTGTGGATGAACAACATATCCATGTCCCTAGAAATACAGGTTACTCACCTGTAACAGGAGTTCTAGGAATGGTATATGTTGTTCATCCACACTGTCTGGCAGGTTCCTTGCTGCTTTAAATCTTGCTGGAAGGTCTTCAAGCTGGCTCCTCCCACCCACTCGGGTGGTGAAACTCCCGGCTCCGCCCCATGACGTCACATCTAGCCCGCTGGAAGCCAGGTTGTGGGTTGTGTGGATGAACAACATATACCATTCCTAGAACTCCTGTTACAGGTGAGTAACCTGTATTTTTGGTATGAAGTATGCCAAATATTTTGGAAACTTGTTGGGGGCTGAAGGGTTCTGTTCAACATATACTCAGTGAGAGGCACTGCTATTTTTTTTAAAGAAACAGGTTGGATATATAATAAAGAAAGTAGTCAAGGGTATTTTGGATCGATAAATAATAATTAATCTTATTGTACAGAATCATCCACTGGTCTTGGCATCAGTATATGGTCCTAACCAGGATGACCCGGCTTTTTTTTCCAATTTCTTCTTAGAAATTTCTCAGTTTAATGATGATATGGTGATGGGGGATTTTAATCTTACATTAGGCTCTATAGATAGAAACCCAGTCTCTTTAGAAAGGAAGAAAAGTTCTTGGTCTATGGTAAGACAAATGGCCAGAGATCTAGGATTAGTAGATCCTTTTAGACAATTATATCCGTCTTTAAAGAAGTATTCTTATTATTCTAAAACACACAGCACTTTTTCACGAATAGTTTTTTTTTGGTTTCCCAAAACCTGGGTAAAGAAACGAAACAGGTGGAGTATGAACCAAAAGAATTTCAGACCATGCCCCGGCGACTTTGGAGTGTGCCTTGCTAACCCAAAGAAGAGATGTGGGTGGCACGGCATCATGGAAACTGGATGACTTGATCTGGGCTTTTTCAGGATTCAGGGAAGGGTGTATAAGGGGAAATACAAGGGTTTATGTCCCTTGACATGAATCAAGGTATTAATTATGGTATCGTTTGGGATGCGTTTAAAGCTTACTTAAGAGGGTAGATTACGTCACAACAGGGGGTTAGGAAAAAATTATGTAATAGACAGCTAGAGGAATTAGAAAAACAATTGACCTTAGCTGAGGAAGAACACATGAATATACAGACTGAACAGTCTGAGATAAAATATCTGGCTATTAAGGATAAGTTAGAAAAAGTAGTGCAAGTGAGAGCAGAAAGAGAAATGTATAAAACCAGAGCCAAATACTATTATTATGGAGATCTACCTGGGAAGTCACTGGCCTATCAACTAAAGGTGGAAAGAAACAGAAATAATATAATAAGTATATGTAGAGACGATCGGATTTGTGTAAAGGAAGAATCAGAAATAAATAATACCTCTTTTGAATTCTATAAAAAGTTATATACCCCAGAGAACATAGTGATGAGGGAACAGATTTTAAACTTTTTCTCAGACTTTGAATCTCCCATGTTATCGGATCAAGACAGGCAACTTCTGAATAAAGAAATTACAGAAGAGGAAGTTATTGCTACCATTCAAGCCCTTCCCAATGGTAAAAGCACGGGCCCAAATGAGTTCTCCTTTGAATTTTACAAAAAAATTTCAGAAGAAATAGCCCCATACGTGATTATTCTTTTTCATTCCTTTTTGGAAAACGGCACTCTCCCTCCTTCGTTTAATGAGGCAGAGACAGTGCTGCTACTTAAAAAGGATAAACCCACGGAGAACTGTGGGTCATATAGACCCGTATCTCTTTTGAACAGCAATTATAAGATCTTTGCTAAATTATTGGCTAACAGGTTGGCAAGGCACACTCCAAGGCTAGTACAAGAAGATCAAGTGGGATTTATAGAGGGGAGAAGGCTTCAGCATAATACAAGAAAAGCCTTTGGGCCTATACAGGCCTTCCGGGGTACTGACACTGCACTACTCTCATTAGAAGCTGAAAAAATCCTTTGACAGGGTGCAGTGACAGTTCCTAGTGGAGGTCCTGAGAGGCTTTGGGGTTACAGACAATTTTTTAAAATGGATTCAACTAATTTACACTAATCCACTGTCAAGAATTAGAACAAATGCCAGTAGATCTGCTTTTCTTAAATTGTCAAGAGGGACCAGGCAAGGCTGCCCCCTCTCCCCACTGCTTTTTACACTGTTCCTGGAACCTCTGGCCATTCAAATACAAACCATTGCAAATAGACTGAGAGTCATGGTGAGTCAGGAATTGATAATTAGTATGTTATATGCTGATGACATTCTGGTGGTGTTGAGAGACCCTAATAGTACTTATTTAGTTTTAAAAGAGATTTTGGAGGAGTTTGGATTGCTTTTAGGTTATTGGGTTAACTGGAATAAAAGTGAAATGTTATATTTGGGAGATGTAAGATGTCTAACAGAGCCTTTGTTAATTAAAATAATCTGTGACAAAATTAAGTATTTGGGAATAATTTTGGCAATGGAAAAGAATAGGATTTTACAATTAAATGTTGACCCCTTAATACACATAATCAATAGAGATCTGGAGAAATGGTAGTGCCTCCCTTTGGCCTTAATAGGGAGAGTTAATATACTGAAGATGAATGTTCTCCCGAAATTACTGTTTCTTTTTGAATCAATACCTGTAATAATAAAGAAACATTTTTTTCAGGACCTGGAAAAACTAATTAGAAAATTCATATGGAAAGTGGCTCAACCAAGGATTTCTCTTGATAAGTTATATGCCTAGATTTTTGGGCTCATTATCTAGCAGTGCAACTAGAGATTACCTATTCTTGGTTCCACCCCTGAGAAATTGACTTTAGCTGGGATGATTATTGAACAGGATAGACTGAAGGGGCTATCCTTGCTCAACTTTTTGACACTATTTGTTCCATGAACCAAATTACCTTTTCTGAAACATTAGAGGTCACGTTATCTACTACTGATGCATGGTTGCATGTAGCCAAAATATGTGATGCTTTGATGCAGTTATCTAAATTTGCTCCGGTATGTAACAATCCCTTATTTTTCACCGGCTAGAGAAGACCCCACATTTAGAGTTTGGCACCTTTCATCTCAAATAAAATCGATAGGAGAGTTCTTTGAGGGAGACACCTTTCTGTCGTTTCAACAGACCCAAGAGAAATTTCCAGCCCTGGATGTATGGTGGTGGCAATATATGCAAATTAGGAATTTTGTTTTTAAAATGAACAACAAGTCTCTTTTGATTCCTTATTCCACACTGGAGAAGTTCTTTATGGAACTGAATTCAAATAAACATTTGATATCTAAGATGTATCTTTTTATAATGTAGGGTCTTTCATGCTCATTAGACCAGGTTAGAGAAGCATGGGAGAGAGAGTTAGCTATACCTAAATTAATAGAAAGATGGAATATAATTAACTTGGAGAAAGTTATGGTTAAGAATAATAAATTAATGCAAATCCATGTTAATATATTGCACAAAACCTATTTAACGCCTGTTAGGCTTCATAAAATGGATGCTTCCATCTCCGAATTATGTCAGGGGTGTAGGAAAGAAAGAGGGACATTCTCTCACGTTAGTAACGTGTGAAAAAAATAAAACGGTACTGTGGTAGGATAAGGCCTATATTGTGTAGAGTACTAGGAAAATAAATCCCATTCGATCCTGGGATCATTATTTTTGGATTTTCAATTGAAGCTCAAGATGAGTTTATATTCCAAAAGGTGTTTTTGAATGTTAGTATTTTAGTGGCCAGTAGAATCATATTCCAGCACTGGAAGGATATAGCACCCCCCTACATTTATAGAATGGATACAAAACATATTAGATCAGGGTAAGATAGATAAAGCCCTATATATTATAGAGGACGAGTATAATAAATATATTGGAATCTGGCTACGTTTTTTTCGGTTTTGGCTAATCTGACAAATTAATTAAATCTGGCTTAAAAATATATAAAATTGTAACAAGGATGAAAAAGTGAAGTCTTCATGAGGCTACATGATAATTGAAGCACCCACGCTCTGAGCTACAACACAAAAAAAAAAAGAAGCTTAGCTAAAAGACATTCTAATAAATCAGCACTTCTGGTGGAACTGCCATTGTGTGGATAAATGAACCACATCCAGTCCCCTAGAAAAACGGATTACTCGCCTGTAACCATAGTTCTAGGAGTGGTATATAGTTCACATCCACACATTAGCAGTTCCATTGGAAAGTGCTGATTTGCCAGAATGTCTTCAACCTAAGATCCTTCCACCACCCAGGCAGTATATGCTTCAGATCTGCCCCATGACATCAGATCTTGCAAGCTGGAAGCAGGAATCTGTGTGCTACTTGCCAGGGAAGGCTGGCTGAGTGGTGTGTATGTGAACTATATAACACTCCTAGAACTACGATTACAGGTGAGTAACCAATTTTTCTAGGGACATGGACACAGTTCATTATCCCCACGCCAGCAGACTTCTAGCAGTTCTCCAGAAGGAGAGGGTAAGGCCCACACCCCTATTTGGTGAACAGAGACTGGAGAACTGAGGTCCCAAAAGCAGCATCCAGGAGACACTCAAGGTTGATGCTGTAATTGGGGACAAAGGTGTGTGCCGATTTCCAAGTAGCAGCCCTAAAGATCTCCTGGCTAGGGATGTTTTTGGAAGCAGCCACCGAGGCAGTGGTATCTCTGGTGGAATGAGCCCTAAGCCATATGGGAGGCTCCCTGCCAGTCAACTTATAGTAGAGGTTGATGCAGGATGTAATCCTCCCGGCAATTGTCTGCTTTGCTGTCGGCCTGCCAGGTGCAACTTCAGTGTATGCCCCAAACAGCTGGCGAGCCTTACCCCGAACTTCAGCCACGCATTCCTTATAAAACAGTGCCCTCTGTAGGACCAAAGTATAGAGCCTATGGTTGGCTTCCGAAGATGGGTTGGTAAGCTATACCAAAAGGTTCATCACCTGGTTAAGATGGAAGTCCAATACGACCTTCAGGAAGAACTTTAGATGGGGGTGAAGCACTACCTTGTCCTTGTGTAAGACCAGATAAGAAGACTCCAACCAAGAGTGCCTGGAGCTCGGTAATCCTTATGGCTGATATAATGGTAACCAAGACGGCCATCTTCCACAACAGGTGTGACATCTCATACCTGTGCACAGGCTCAGATATCTTGCCCGTAAGCATGGTCACTACCTGCAGTAGGTCCCGTGGTGGTGGTGGGTGACGCACCGGAGACACCATGGTCAAGGCCCTTGAAAAAGCACCCGACCTCCTTCTCTAGGGCCAACAGAATACTAGCCCATGCTTGGTATGCAGAGATAGCTGCCAGATGCACCCTGAGGGTCGTCATTCGCAGTCCCATCTGCAAGAGGGATCAGAGGTACTTGAGGATACCAGTGATGGTGACCAAGAAGGCTGTCTTCCACGACAGGTGTGACATCTCACACTTGTGCACAGGCTCAGACAGTGTGCTCATGAGCATACCCAGCACCAGCAGCAGGTCCCACAGTGGTGGTGGTTCACACACCTGAGGGGACAGGTGGTCAAGGCCTTTGAGAAAGAACCCAGCCACCTTCTCCTGGGCCATTGTCAGCATAACAGCCCACGCCTGGTATGCAAAGATGGCTGCTAGGTGCACCTCGAGGGTCATCACTCACAGCCCTAGATGGGAGAGGGACCAGAGGTACTCAAGACTAGTCCCAGGGCAGGCAAAGGAATCAAGCTCCTTGCCCTGACACCAAATATAAAATTGTTTCCATTTAAAGGCATAGAACCAGCAAGTTGACTCCTTTCGGAAGGCCTCCACAACGTAGTGCACTTCCTCCAAAAGACCCAGGACCCAAAACTCTAGCCCTCAGGAACCAGGCCGTGAGGTACATGGACTGAAGGCCCGGGTGCAGTATCATCCTTTGTTGTCTGGTCAGCAGGTCTGGATGAAGAGGCAACCGCCACAGAGGCCTGTTGCTGATGCTGAGGAGATCCAGGTACTAGAATTGCTATGGCAAATTTGGATCTATTAGGATTATACACATCCTGTCCTTCCGGGCCTTGACCACCAACGTTGCCACTGTACCAATCAACCAGCCACCACCATCATTTTTTAAAATTATCTTGCCCTCCATGGATTTTTTGTTCTTATTTGCTACACTTCATCTCCTGCCGATGGACCAGTCCCTTCAGCTCTGCCCCGCGCCCAGCCCAGTCATCCACAGACACCGGGACTTGCCCTACCTGGTTAACAGCCCTGGATTGTCCCCCAGGGCCAGGCCTTCGGGAGGGAGTCCTTCCTCCCGGTCAACAGGATGTGGTTCCCAGGGCTGCGACAGGTCAGTGGTGTGGAACCTGTGGTGTGATATGGGCAGCATACTGCTCAGCCCAAGTTTTCCCATTTTCCGTCCCCTGGGAGGCAGGATGTGCAATGACATCAGTGGCGCATACACCAACATGGATTTATATTATGATTATGAAATGAAGGCCAAAGCAAGAAAGAACCAAACATTCACAGCACCTAAAAGCTTTCCAAATCTGTGAAAGTACTATCTACACCATTGTTCATCACTACTGTAGCAATCAGAGTGAGATTCAGAAGGAATACAAATATCTCCCCTTTTGTCCAGTTCCCAGTGCCTGGGTTTCAAGGGGTACCATGGGCCATGCCCCTGAACAAAATGCAAGATCCACAATTAAAAGGGTCTACTTACACAGCTTTAAAAACATAACATACTTACATTAAGGAACCGATTTAAATCTGGGAAATCGAAGACATGAGCAATTTCCGACATAATGTCCAGTGCCACCTCCCTCTGATGTGCATCTTCCAGCTGGCGTTTCTCACTGCTCAGACCAGGTGTGCCCAACATGACTGCCATTTGACTGGAGTGCAGGGATTCAACCAGAAACTGAAAGAGATGCACCAAAATGTCAGCACGTGATACAATAATACACCAAACACCCCATACTTGACAGGGGACATCTTAATAGTGTTTGAGAAACTGAAAAACGAAAGACTGCCTTATAGCAGCAGCAAGGCAAAACAAAACTTTTTGATACCATCATTGGTTCCAGAAGGGTAATGAGTGGTTTTGATGTTTGTAAAAGTTTCTGCTCTGCTGTCACATTTGCTATGATAAAACCAGGCGCTCTGGGGATGGGTGCTGTGATGCTGTTTCCATCAGAAATGTGTAACCAGCACCATCCAGACACATCCGCAGTATGAATCTAGTGTGCACAGTAAGGAGTAACCTTAGATAAAGCCCAATTTATTGACAGGTGTCATTAATTATAACTCAAATGATAGATAAGAAACGACAGGTTACTCCCCTCTAACTGTTGTTCGAGGCATGGTATACAGTTCATATCCGCACTCAGGCAGTTCTACTGGAACAGGCTTTCTGTCGGACTTCTTTAAGCTAAGCTCCTCCCCCCACCTGAGTGGTATATCCTCCATTTCCTCCAAGTGACATCAGATCTTTGCACTGTGGAAGCAGGGATCCATGGCCACTCACCAAGGGAGGCAGGGTGGGTTGTGGGGAGGTGAACTGTAATCCATTCCTAGAACAACGGTTACAGGTGAGTAAATAACAGTTACGTAAGTATTTACAGCAACAGTACAGCTTCGAGAGAATCTCCTCCATTAGGCCACACTTTTGTAACTGTAAGCCATCAGTGTCAGGACCACACAGAAACTTTCTGCTAGCCAGGGGCTGCTCACAGTGATATGCAGAATTGATGGGCCCTTTTACATGCAGCCTCCGTGGGAACATTGCAGTTTCAATCCGCTCTCTCTGCTCGTTCTGCACCCCTTACCTTTGTGTTTACATGCAGCAGTTCTACATCAGTCTCATGGCTCTTCAGGCATTTTTACTGATTATCCGTCCAGTGGAGAGACCGAGACTTGGGAGTTAGAGGTGTGCATCATTATTCAGGCAGCGCTAGAAGGCTCGTGCACACCTAGCAAAATCGAGGTTAATGTACACACATACAGTCATTGTTGGAAGAATGCTGAACTTGTTAAAGTGCACCATACTGAAAAATGAGAGATTGAACATATAAATAAATCACATCTGAAAAGCCAAGCAATGATATTGGGCATGCGCCTATACATATGCATATGCCAAAGATATGCAAAGGTATAGGTGCATGCCCAGCGTCATGTATCAGCTTTTCAGATGTGATTCATTTATATGTTCAATCCCTCATTTTTCAGTATGGTGCACTTTAACAAGTTGAGCATGCTTCTGACAATGACTGCAAGTGTATACATTAACCTCGATTTTGCATGGGGCGTGCACAGGCCTCTTGGTGCTTTAGTGCCATTTCCTTACATGACCAGGCTGTTGCGATCACATAGGATGCTGGATGTTCTCGCAGGACTATCTCCTGGAGCAATGCGAGTGCTCCTGTGTGATTACATGACCACCCAAACCGTTCCACAATGATGCGCGGAAATGGCAAACCCTGGAAAACAGGAAATGTCGGATCAGCAAGTGCTCGTTTTGGATACAGTGCGGGTTGCCTGTACACATAAAAAAGGGAACATTGCAGTTGCCTTGCACCAATGACAATGGTGCAGAATATGTTGTGTAAAAGGACTCGATGAGTATACAACATGGGCAGTCCCACCACACCTCAGTTCCCCACCAGAGATTAGCCCTCGGAGGGCCTCTAACCGTGAGGAACCAGGAGATTATAACAATATCAGACATACAAGGAGCTGCATGGGACTGGAAACAAGATGCATGCAGTAAGGGTTTGGGCACAGAATCCTCAAGGAACCAAAAGGGGAAAAGAGGGAAAGGTACGACATGGCTTAATGGAGGAGATTCCCTTGAAGACATAATGTTACAATAAGTTCCTACATAACTGTTCTATCTTCAACAAGGGTATCTCCTCCATTAGCCCACACCTTTGGAATGACTCCCAAGCAGTACACAGTAAACAGGCAGCATGGCGCAATCAGATATGTGATCAGGACAGCAAGACCAAAACCAGCTTGTCTACAAGAGACGATGTCCAGACTGAAATGTTTAGTGAAAGTGTGAACAGTGCTCCATGTGGCTGCAGCACATATGTCAGCAGTAGGTACATTTTTCAAACAAGCAAAAGAAGTGGCCATACCCCATGAGGAGTGACCACAAACAGCACCAGGACGTCCCTTACCATACTTACCATGACAGAACTTAATACAAATGTCAGCCATTTGGACAAACATTGTTTTGACACAGAAACATAGAATTTGACGGCAGATAAGGACCGCTTGGCCCACCCAGTCTGCCCATTTCCCCTACCTAATGGATAAGCTGCAGATCCTAGCTAACCAGCAGCCTACTTCTTCCTACCCCCACCCCTTAGAATTGCCTTATGACTGTCCCATGCATGCTTGAATTCCACCACTGTTTTTGACTCCACAACCTTCCTCCGGAAGGCCATCTCCATGCATCCACAACCCTCTGCTGAAAAAAAATACTTCCTAAATTACCTCTGAGCTGCCCCCATCTTCAAATTGTGCCCCTTGTTCTTGCACACCTCTTTTGAAAGATGCTACCCTCTTGGACTTTGTTGATTCCTTGAGGTGACTTGAAAGTTTCTATCATGTCCCCTCTCCCTCCTTTCCTCGGGGCTATACATATTAAGCTCCTTAAGTCTCTCTTCATATGTCTTCCGGTGCAGACCCTGCACCATTTTAGTTGCCCTCCTCTGGACAGCTTCCATCCTGTCTATGTCTTTGCAGAGACTGGATCTCCAGAATTGCACACAGTACTCCAGATGGGGTCTCACCAGCTGTCTGTACAGAGGGATAATAACTTCCTGTTTTCTACTGGTGATGCCTCTCCCTATGCATCCCAGTATCTCCCCAGCCCTCCTTGCTGCCCTCTCACATTGCTTGCCCACCTTTAGATCATCTGATATGACTACCCCCAGGTCCCTTTCCATTTTTGTTGTTGTTAGTATCTCACCCCCCATTGTTTACTCTTCACCTGGGTTTTGTTTCCCAGGTGCATTACCTTGCACTTCTTCTGCCTGAATCTAAGCTGCCATACATTTGACCATTCCTCTAACCTTGCCAAGTCCCTTCTCATCCTTTCCACCCCACCTTGTGCATCAACTCTGTTGCAGATCTTTGTGTCATCTGCAAAGAGACATACTTTTCCTTCCAGTCCCTCTGCAATGTAAACTATAAAGACATTGAAGAGGACCGATCTAATACTGAACCCTGTGGTACCCACTAGTAACCCCTTTCTTCAGAGTGGACTCCATTTACTATTACTCTCTGTGTCCTATTCTCCAGCCAATTCTTTACCCAGGCTGTCAACTTGGGACCCACTCCCAGGCAGGCTAACTTGTGTATTAATCTTCTGTGTGGGACTGTGTCAAATGCCTTGCTAAAGTCTAGGTAGGCCATGTCCACAGCCCCTCTCTGATCTACTACTTTGGTCACCCAGTCAAAGAAATCTATCAGATTTGTCTGGCATGACCTTCCCGCTATGAATCCATGCTGCTTTGGGTCCTGTGCCTCTGCGCTAGATACTGACAATTCTTTCCTTCAGAAGTGATTCCATCATTTTCCCTACCACTGAGGTTAAACTAACAGGTCTGTAGTTTCCTGCTTCTGCCTTGCTCCACTTTTGTGAAGGGAATCACATCTGCCCTCCTCCAGTCCTCGGGTACCACCCCATCCTCCATGATTTGTTAAACAGGGTAGTCAGTGGTGTCACTAGTTCTACCCTTAGTTCTTTTAGAATTCTGGGATGAATCCCATCAGGCCCCATTGCTTTGTCCACCTTCAGTTTTAAGAGTTCTTTCAGAACCCTTTCTTCTGTAAATGGGCTGGTATCAACTCTGTATCCAGAGTGTTTCTACTGTCTGTTTTAGGTACCTCCCTCTTCCTTTGTAAATACTGGAGCAAAAATATTTGTTTAGTATCTCTGCCTTTCACAGTCACCCTCTGCCCACCCTCCCCCTTTTATTAAGCCTCACTATCCTCCTTGGTCTTCCTTCGCTCCCTGATGTACCTATAAAAGGTTTTATCCCCCTTCTTAACTGAGTTGGCTATCTTTTCCTCAGTTTGGCCCTCTTTCCTAGGGGCTAATGAAATAAAAAGCTGAGTGGACTTTCTGCAGTCCCTAGTGCGATCAGTGTAGTATCTCAGTGTTTTATGTACAGCTAAAGTATAGAGCAGTGCCTCACCTTGATTGGCACACTCCGGATACTAAAAAGGAAGGTGCATCATTCAGTTCCGCATAAATTTTGACACCATCTCTGGCAGAAACTTATGATTCATATGTAAAGAGACTCTGTCTTTCTGCAGAATCAAATAAGGGGGCTCACACATTACAGCCCACCCACCCACCTTTCTCCCCCCTCCTTCCTAGCCGTAATTACTGGCTAACCCCTAACCTCTAATGCACTTGTAGTCAACCTTGCACTTTTGTTACACCTTGCAAATTTTGTTCTATCTGTGTCTCTCCTCGCAATCTTGCCCTAGTTTAACCTCCTTGTAGTCTATCCAGCCATTTTCTAACTACAAAGCTATGTCCCACCAAGTGTTTGCCAAATAAATTTGTGCTATCATATCTAACTAGTTCAAGACTGTTAGCATTCTGTTCATCTAGTTCATACCTGTTAGCATTCCTCCTTTTCAGTACTTCTGTATAGTCTGCTCACTTTATTAAATGTTATGAAATGGGCAAAAAAAATCCATCATCCTGATTGGCTACTACATCATCTGAGCAGTGTCCTTATCAGATGATATAGTAGCCAACCGGCACTACCATCCACTCCCGAGCCCCAAAACTGCACGGAATCAGTGAGCTCTGCCAGCTGAAAACAGAAACACAGGCTGGCACAGCTCACAGCATGACAACCTTGTGACCGGGCTCTGGTCTGCCCACCCCCTGCTCCTTCACAGCACACAACCTCTACATAAAAAATAACACCACCCTGTATCTTTTTCTATCCCATTCCTATTTTTTTCTTTAAGCACAAGCTGCGAAACCGGAAAGATTACCAACAAGTACAGCATCGGCTAATTAAAGGCAAGCAGCGAGAGTGTAGTTACCCAGCAACCTCTGACCGCGCCTCCGTCTGCCTCCACCTCTCCTCCTTCACAGCTATGCAGAACTCTACATAAAAACAACACCCTGTATCTTTTTTAGCCTGTTCCTATTTTTTTTTTTTTTTTAAACACAAGCTGCGATACCAGAAACATGGCATCAACAAGTCGCGGCTTCAGCTAACTACAGGCAAGCGCGAGTGTGTGTCGCCATAGCAACGCTCACTCACTCACGCACCGACTTCTGTCAACCGCGGACTCCCTCGATCTTTAAAACACTGCATTCACACTGAAATAAATAAAATGCCACAAATCAAGTTCTGTACCTTCTAGCATGGAGAAAATAAGAACCAAGCCCAAAATGGAAAGTTGCTCACTCACAGGTCAGCTCATTCAGTGGCTGGCACCACTGTAATCATGTTGCTCTTCACCCGACTACACACCAAGAAAAAATAAATACAAAAATAGCATCAACAAGCATATAAGCGGCTAAATAGAAAAATCAGCATCAAGAGGCATAGATCACATTAACAAAAATTATAAAATGGGTAGGCTAAATCAGCCAATCAGAAACCTACCTCACCATGCATGAAATATGTTCCATGCATGGGTTAAAAAAGGGCAGCAGTGAAAAGGCAAAAATCACTAATCTTTAGAATGTTGGCATTTTACAATGCCACCGTTCTTGTTTCCTCGCTAACATCCACTGTAGCAGAGCATTACTGGTACAACAGAAACATCACATCACCATTCAGTGTGCTGTGCCACATATTATGTTATGTTTTGTCACAAACCAAAACCTAACTTTCCAATACACACAAGAGAAGACACCCACTTGTTCAGAAAAGCATTCCCGAAGGCGTTGCGCTTCCTGAAGGGCTTACTGTGGCCCAGCATTGCCACGGCTGTCTTGGAGATGGCAGCCGCCACCCTTCCGGCTATTAAATCTTTACCACAGGAGATGAGATCGAACAGCTGTGAGGTCTGAACCTTGCTACCCGAACCGGGTTGCGCTCCTGCTGGTGACAGTGGTGGTGGTACAGGAGTTGAAGAATCAGTCATGGTTGAATCTCTCTCTCTCTCTCTCTCAGATATACGTCGTTCATCAAGACATGACGTCACAATATTCTGGGACTTGCAGTGCCGGACGGGCGTTGAACATGAGGGAGGGGGAGCATCACAATGAGTGTAACTGCACCACGTCGTGGCCCACATTAATCTCTGGCTATAAATCGTGAGTGGAATGTCCGCCTTTTTTTTTAAAGTATCCTCCCCTCAAGCACCTGGAGTTTTATTTCCATTCACTCCATTGGGGGAGACGGGAGGACTCGTAGCACAACCAGCACTACTGATGCCACAGAAAGACAAACTGTGTACAGCACCAGTACTATAACATCATTCTGTATTAGGCGGAAGGACTATTTTATCATAAATGTGAACACGCAGATCTGTTTTTTCCACACATTAACATTATTTTTCTTGCTGTAAAAATAAAAACAAAGTATCCATTTTATAAGCACAATAAGACACTCTAGGATTGTCATGGAACAGATTTTACCACGCATGCGCCGAAACTATAGGCACTCGGCCAAGGCCTTGTGCCTTATTACGCCCCTGGCCGTGCGGTAAAATCTGTTCCATGCACACCCTGTCGTGTCTTATTGCTTACATAACACAGATACGAAGGACCACAAAACTAACACCAATGCCCTCTAGTGGCTGAGTTTTACATATACTCACTATAAACACAGTGCAAGAACAGGAACTACTTTTTTACTTGTATTACTTATATTAACATACTTTTATAAATTTTTTAAAACTTCACAGCTGAAATCTTTAAATACATTTTTTTTTTTTTTACAGGGGAGCCCATGTTATAAGCGCAATAACACACTCCGAGGTGTGGTTTATCGCCTGATAAGAGTACGCCCTGTGGCATAAGGCACTCGGTGCAAGCGCCTCGTGCCTTAGTACACCGCTGGACGTGCTCTTATCAGATGATAAACCACACCTCGATGTGTGTTATTGCTTGCTAATCAAATTGTATACAGTATCTTTGTTGTGTACCAAATCTCTGTATACTATCCTCATGTTCCCCTACCCCCAGGTCACACCGGGAGACGAGCAACTTGTTGCTCAGCGCGCCTTCCTGGTGAAACATTTCAATACACAAATAAATAAAATAAAAGCCTGAAGGTCAGATATCCTCCGAGCAGAAGTCATAGCAACTAAAAATAAAGTTTTCCATGACAGGAAACATAAGCCAGAAGTTGCGGCAGGCTAAAATGGAGCCATTGTCAATTTCTCAAGGATGAAGTTCAAGTCCAAGGTATGACTGGAATACGGATGGGAGATTTTATGTGAAGAGTACTTCTCAAAAACATACGGGACACCTCTAACTGGGCAACTGTACAAACAGCAATAGGGGCATGGAAAGCTAATATAGTGGCCAAATGCACCTTAACAAAAGAATACTGCAGGCCCAAGTCAGACAGGGAAAAACACGTTACTCACCTGTAACGGTAATTCTAGGAGTGGTATATGTTGTTCAACCACACTCTTTGGCATATCCCCTTCTGTTTTAAATCTCACCGGAAGTCTTCAAGCTGGCTCCTCCCACCCACCCGAGTGGTATATACCTCGGCTCTGCCCCATGACACTAGATCTTAGCCCACTGGAAGCCAGGCTGTGTGCGTCCGCAGCCGGGGAGGCAGGTGGGTGAACAACATACCACTCCTAGAACTACTGTTACAGGTGAGTAACCCATTTTTCTAGGAGCGTGGATATGTTGTTCATCCACACTCTTTGACAGACTCCTAGCAGTTCTCCAGGAGGAGGGAGGCAAGGCGTACAACCTCTACTTTGGGAACAGAGATTGGAGAACCAAGGCCCCAAAACCAGCATCCCGGCATGACTCAAGGTCGATGTGGTAATTGGTAATGAAGGTGTTTGCTGACTTCCAGGTAGCAGCACGACAGATTCCCTGGATAGGGATGACCCTGGAAGCAGCCAGCGATGCAGCAGTATGGCGGGTAGAATGAGCTCTTATCCCTCTGGGAAGCTCCTTGCCCACCAACTCGTAGCACAGACCTATGCATGATGTGATCCACCTTGCAATGGTCCGTTTTGCTGCAGGTCTGCCAGAAGCGGCTTCAACGTAGGTGACAAACAGCTGGCGAACCTCTGCCCAAATTTCTGCCGTCCTCTCCTTGTAGTAGGAGGGAGCACGTCTCAGGTCCAAAGTATGGAGCCTGTATTCAGCCTCCGAGGTGTAATTAGGGAAGTACACCACCAGAGTTAACACCTAGTTAAGTTGAAACTCTGACACCGCCTTCGGAAGGAATTTCGGGTGGGGGTGTAGGACAACCTTGTCCCTGTGGAAGACCAGATAAGGGGAGTCCACCAAAAGCGCTTGGAGCTCCCCTGCCCTTCAGGCAGACGTGACAGCCACCAGGAAGGCAGTCTTCCACAAGTGTGACAACTCACACTTGTGCATTGGTTCGAATGGCTTGCCCATGAGCTATGCCAGTACCAGCAGTAGATCCCATGGAGGTGGAGGTTCACGCACCGGAGGAGATATGTGATCCAGGCCTTTGAAAAAACGCCCGACCACTGTCTCCTGCACCAACGTCGGCTGACCGGCCCACACCCAGTAAGCAGAGATGGCTGCCAAGTGCACCCGAAGGGTCGATGACCAAAGACCCCCCTCTGGAGAGAGACCAAAGATAGTCAAGAATGTTAGCCTCTGAACTGGACAAAGGGTCCAGACCCTTGTCCTGACACCAAATGGAAAACCTTTTCCACTTGAAGGCATAACATTTCCTGGTTCATTCCTTTCTGGATGCCTCCACCACGGTGTAGACATCTTCGGAAAGACCCAAAGCCTGGAACTCTAGCCACTCAGGTACCAGGCAGTGAGGTGCAGGGATTGAAGGTCCAGAAGGGAATACGTTCCCCTGGTTGAGTGATATCAGGTCCGGGCGTACTGGAAGCTGCTCCGGGTGTCTGCAGCTGAGGCTGAGGAGATCTGGATACCAGAACTGGCGCGGCCAGTCTGGGGCTACCAGAATCACCTTCGCCTTCTCCCTCCTCACCTTGAGGAGCACCTTGTGGATCAAGGGAAATGGAGGGAAGGCATAGAGGAGGCCTGGGGTCCATGGCCTCGAGAAGGGATCCACCTGCAGTGAGCCCTGCTGAGGGGGGCAGGCATGAAACAGCCTCAGCTTGTTGTTTTCCCTGGAGGCTAACAGGTCCACCATCGGTTTGCCCCAGTGGGAGAACAAACTGTAAGCTACCTCTGGATGGAGAGATCACTCATGGGATGTCTGGCCTAAGCGGCTGAGAGCATCCGCCAAATGGTTTGAAGCATCCGCCAAATGGTTTGAAGCTCCTGCCACATGGCTGGGTAGGAGATCTGCCTCTAATCGGCTCACGAGGGTCCAGATGCAGAGTGCCTCCCTGCACAGACGG
Source organism: Neoceratodus forsteri (assembly GCA_016271365.2). Taxonomy (NCBI): domain Eukaryota; kingdom Metazoa; phylum Chordata; order Ceratodontiformes; family Ceratodontidae; genus Neoceratodus; species Neoceratodus forsteri. The sequence goes on along the minus strand of CM028137.1, from coordinate 311,639,585 downwards.
GAGTGCGTGCCGCCCTGTTTGTTGAGGTAGTACATGGTCGTGGTATTGTCCGTCTGGACTTGAACCACTTGACCCCGGAGCTGAGGAGCGAAAGCTGACAGTGCCATTCTGACTGCTCTGAGCTCCAACTGGTTGATGTAGCATCGGGACTCCTTGGGGGTCCAGAGCCCGTGGGCCCTTTCGTCCCCCATGTGGGCTCCCCAGCCCACGAGAGAGGCATCTGTCGTGAGGACGACTGTTGGCTCAGGGAGGACAAACGGGATCCCTTCCTGCAACTGGCCTGGGGCAGTCCACCACTGGAGAGCGTCCCACATCTTCTGGGTTACAGTGACCAGCTGGTCGAAATGACCGTGGTGCCGAGTCTACTGGGCGGCCAGCTCCCAATGGAGGGGGCACATGTGCAACCGGGCCCAACGGACTACTGAGGTGCACGCCGCCATGTAACCCAGAAGGCACAGAAAGTCCCGGGCAGGGGGCAATTGCCCAACCAGAAATGAATGGGCAAAGGGGAAAGAACCTCTGCCCTGTCCGCCGGAAGCCAAGCTCTGGCTTGATAAGAGTCGAGCTCTACCCTGATGAAGCCCATCACCTGATATGGCACAAGTTCCGACCTGGCCTCACTGATCAGGAAGCCATGTTGGAAGCAGGTCTGGAGGGCCAGATCCCTGGACCTCTCCACCTCCTGTTGGGTGGATCCTGCTAGGTGCCAATCGTTGAGGTAAGGATAAATCCTGCCCCCCCCCCGACGCCTGAGATGGGCCGCCACCACTGCAATGCATTTGGTGAAGACCCATGGGGCCGATGACAGGCCAAACAGCATGGCTCACAACTTGCACAGGGTCCCTTTGACCCTGAAGCAGAGGAACTGCTGATGGGATGGACGGATTTGGACATGAAAGAACGTGTCCTGCAGATCCACTGAACAGAACCACATGTTTTGCTCCAAAGATGGTATGATCTGGGACAGAGTAACCATCCAAAAGGTGCGTGACCTGAGATATTAATTCAGATCGTGCAGATTTAAAATGGGGCGCCAGCCCCCCGTCAGCTTGGGCAACAGGAAGTACCTGGAGATAAAGCCTGGGTATGCTGGAGGATCCGCCACTGGAGCTACTGCCTCCTTGAGGAGGAGCTGAGTGATGTAGTCTCTGTGAGCCAACTGGGTCTGAGCGGATACTCTTTCCTCCCGAGGGGCGTGGGCTCAGCTTGGAGGATACTGCTCGAATTCCAGAGGCAGTCCCTGACCAACCACTTCGAGAACCCACCTGTCCGAAGTGACAACGTACTAGGCGGAAAGGAAGTGGCGGAGCCGGCCCCCCACGGGAGGACCCAGAGCTGAGGTGACGGGAGAGGGGTTGACAGTCTCCACCCAGTCACTGAGCAGGTTTGGAGGAGGAGGCTCCAGGACCTGAACCTCGGCCTCCTTTACAGGTCTGTTGGGGTCTGGGCTTGGGCCGAGGGCACCAAGATTAAGCCTGCTGCTGATGCTGGTGCTGCTGTCCACCTTGAAAGGAGCACTGCTGAGCCGCAGGGAAAGAATGCCGAAAAGGCTTCTTCTTTTTCTTCTGCTGGTTCTTGCCGAAGAACTCTTGCAGAAGTGGTTAGGTGGCACTCGACTGCTCAATGTGCTGAAGGTGACCGGCCACTCCTGGGCTGAACAAGTCAGTCCAGAGGAAGGGCACGTCAGCTAGTTTGTGCTGGGTACCCCCACCAGAAAGGAGGAGAGACTAAGCCAAGCCCTGCGATGAGAGGCAACTGCGGCAGCCATCGAGCGGGCACAAGAATCCCCAATGTCCAGGGCCATCTGAAGCTGCTGTTTGGCAACAGCTCGGCCCTGATCCCGAACCTGCTTGACCGTGGTCTGCATGTCCGTGGGGAGAAGTGGGTGGACTTCATCTAGCGACCCTAGAAGGGCATGAGAGAAGTGTGCCATAATGATGGCTGAACTTGTCTGATGAAGGCCCAACGAGGAAGCCGCATAGACCATCCTGGCTGAATGATCCAGAAGCTTGGACTCTTTATCAGGAGGTCGGTCAGTGTCGGTAAAATTGCCAGTATGCCTGAACACAGAGTCAGTCACCAGGCTCTCAACCGAAAGGTGCTCTGTGAACTCGCTAGGGACCCCATGGGCACCGCGTACTTGTGGGCCATGTGGGCAGACGGAGCTGGACAAGAGGCAGGACGCTGCCAAAGTTTGAGGGCCGGGCCAACAATAGCCTCGGCCACAGGAAAGGCCTCCATTGGGGTATCCCCTCTCTTAAGGATGTCCATAAGAGGGTACTCTGCCTTTTTCTGGATTTGCTCCAGGGGCATCCTTGTAGATTCAGAGATGAGGCGAAGGAACCCTTGAAAAGACGAGGGACCTTCCTCTGTCTACAGGCCAACAGTCGAGTCATCGTCTCCTGGATGTGAATGCAAGCCGGTGATGTCTGAATCCGAGGAATCCGGATACAACGGCCTACCACCCAGGTCACCTTCGACCTGCCGAGGCGGTCTGGGGTGACCGTGACCGACAATCGCCAGGGAAGCCCGGTGTCTGGTCTGTCTTCCTTGGAAGGAGTCCCTCGCACAGGCTGTTTGGGCGGTGGTTCCACCACAATTGGTGGAGAGACCGTTTTGGGCCGAACAGGTGGTTTTGCCAGCTCCATGGGCTGAGGAACTGATTTAATCGGCTCCGAAGGAGTTGGCTTTAGCCTAAGAGGCGAAAGTCAGGTAATGGCCAGTGTAGAAGCTGGAGTGGGCTTGTGCCCGGTCAAAATTAGATGTTGCCATATGAGGTCCTCGTAGCGTCGGAGTTTCTGCCGGAGCTCTCCCTTATCCGGAGGAGGACGACTCCTGACGCTCTTTTAGAGTGCTATGGCTCAAAAGTCGAGACCGCATGCTCTGGGATCGAGATCTCTCCACTCCCAAGAACGTCTCCGTCAAGACAAAGACGCTCCCAGAACCTTCGCCCGCTGACGGGATCGAGAGGAGTGCGAGCCCGCAGGCGCCTCTCCCTTGGTCGGGAGAGATTGGCACAACTCTCAGAAGGAACCCAAGAAGGTGGAGCCCAGGTTGAGTGGAACGAAGAAGCTCCGAGAGGAATCTGCAGCATGAACCGCTTCCTCCTCGAACGCTTGCGTGTGTTCCAACTGCTCGGCGGATCCTGCAGCCGCGGAAACCGCCCACCGAGCTTTCTTGGATTTCACCGGAGGGTTCCTCTTCTCCAGTCTCCCCAGCTTCAGGCGTGCGAGACGGTCATCAAGGACGTTGGGATGAAAGGCAAGGCACAGATTGCATTTCGAGGAGTCATGGTCAACACCGAGGCAATAGATGCAAGCGGTGTGGGGATCGGTGCGCAACATCTTCTGGCCACAAGAGCACCGACAAAATCCCGGGGAAGACTTGTCTTCCATGATCGAAGCAGCAAACTTGCGATTGCTAACGTGAACAATGTGAATTTTCGGTAAAACCAAAGGTTTGAAAGCCAGGGCCTAAAAAATGCGTGAGCACGAGGGAGGCAACCTGAATCTTCCAGCGGAAAGGAAGATCTGGTGTCATGGGGTGGAGCCAACGTATATACCACCCGGGTGGGTGGGAGGAGCCAGCTTGAAGACTTTTGTTGAGACTTAAAAGTGGAAGAGGACATGCCAAAGAATGTGGATGAACAACATATCCATGCTCCTAGAAAGCAAGTATTCCAACACAGAATTCATAGGACACGTGAAAGGGTCCATATTCCAAAAAGCAGACCACAGAGTGAAGCGCTTCCATTTCGGGGAATATGCATATCTGGTTGAAGACTTTCTAGCTGCAAGCAGGATATCAGCAACCCTAGGAGATACCCCAAAATGTGCAATGGCTATGATTTCAGGAGCCATGCATGCAGTGCAGGGACCCTTTGCCCTGCAACACCAGACCCCAACACAGAGGCAGAGGGACAGGAATCTCTACCACCAGATGCTGAAGGAGAGGAAACCAAATTTGGTGGAACAGAGAGGATGAGAGTGGCACTCTCCACTCGCAGCTTTTTCTTCCCTCAAAAAAAAATCTATTTATCTCTGTGCTGCAGGCGGGGATATTCCCCGTCTCAGTGCCTCCGCACCCGACACCAGCATCCCTCAACAGCTGCCTGGAACCAAGGCCCGTGGTCTGCCCCGGAAGGGAGACCTAAATCAATTGTTTGGTCCCGAGGCTGGCTGCTACAACATTTGGTGAGGGGTCGTACACTGTCACACTGTCTGTCGCACATGGTTTTGCCCTTGTGTCGGTTCCCCAAGGCGTGGACGTGCAATGACATCAGCACGCGGGCATGCATGCTCCCACACAGGTTCGCCACTGCCTTCCCTTTTGCTATAATGTCCTGGCTTGATGTACTCCTGGTCTCCACCAGATGTCACCCAAGCACCAGGCACCACCAACCCTCCCCCACAGAGGTGAACAGCTGTCCCTGGGATGCTCATCAAGTAAGCCCCCCAGGCTGGCCCTCTGATGCTTCTGGCTCATTTGCAAACCCAGGACGCCAACATCGCAAGCAGTAGCACTACCACTGTGCTGGCAAACTGGCTCTTCTTCACTCACAGCTTGAGCAGAGGGATGAAGCATCTTGCCAAAAATCGCCAGGCCCTGGAGCGAGCAAAAACGCAGTTGTTCTGCATTGTGTGGGGATCAACAAAGTTCCAGCTCAGGACAACCCCATCTTGTGAAGAGGTCATTTACTACGGATGTCAGCAGTTCCCATTCATGAACCATTGACTGGAACCTGCTTAACCTGCCTGCCACAACATTTTGCAGACATAGGAGAAACACAGCCAAGAGTTGGAGGCCGTGAGGTAGAGCCCAGTACCATGATGTCATTGCTTCCCTACATACAGTAGGTGATAGGATTGCCCCCCTCGTTTGTTGATGTAATACATTTTATTTATTTTTATTTATTTATTAAAATGTTTCACCAGGAAGGCACACTGAGCAACAAGTTGCTCGTCTCCCACGGTGCGACCTGGTGGGAAGGGGTACAATAGGAATGAGACAATAAACATTCAATTTACAAGATCAGAATAAGCATACAGTTGTAAGGCAGGCATTACAAAAAGTATTACAACAGTGTTGAGCATAACATGTAGAAAGAGTGGACAATAATAAGTGCCAGGTTAATAAGTAAATAAGTGCTTACGTGAAAGAAATGGGGGAAAGGGGAAGAGTCATGTCCCTGGATATCCCCACAGGGTGCGAGAAACCCTGCAATGGGACTGGTGGGACCAGAGAGAAGGGGATAATGCAGTGTCCCAGAGAGACCCCTTTAGCATGGTGGAGGAAGGGAATAGATAAGAGATACAAGCACCCTGGGGTGGTAAGTGAAGGTGAATATGGAGAGGAGGGGTTTGTCCAGGGCTTAGAGGAGGGAATTAGATAGGAACATGGCAGGAGCAGCTAGGTGCAAGGTAATTTTTGAGGGCAGAGCTGATGGAGTAGGCGAAGGATAAGTGCCGGATTTGAGGTGGGAGGAAATTCCAAATTTCTGGTAGGCGGTGAGAGTAACTGGATTGATCGATTTAGGTGGCTCTGCTAGGCACAACCAGAGTACGGGAATTGAACGATCTAAGGGAATGGGAGGTGGAGGGGTGATATAAATGAGGAGGTGAGGTAAGAAAGGAGCTCATCCAGCCAATGCGTGAAGTGAATTTAGCACAGTGGGAGAGTCGCCTATTTGTAAGAGATGAGAAGGATAGGGAACAATAAAGATCGCAGTGATGGGTGTGGGGGGGGGGCATCCAGGCTAAAGCGGCAGAACAAACTGAATAGGGTGTCCAGTCTGGCCAGAGAGATCTTAGTGGTAGCACCATAGACTACGTCACAGTAGTCAAAAATGGGCAGTATCATCTTCTGAACAAGTTCACGCCTAGCCGTAGAAGGGATGCAACTACGGTTCCTGAACAGGGCATTAAGCTTGGGGTGTAGTTTCTTCTGGATGGCGTCAATATGTCCAGAGAAGTTTAGGTGTTGATCCAACCAAACACCTAAGTCATCACAAGACTGTCCATCTGGATTAGCAGTGGACAAAGTCAGAGATGATTCTGAAACAACTGGAGGCAGTACAGGACACCCTCATTTCCAGGGCATTTATGTGCAGCTCGGCCTCCACCTTGGTCCACAACCCTTTTGTCTGGCAGTGGCCAAGGTGAGCACCACGGTTTACCCATGCCACAGTGACAGTCTGCATGGAGACATCCCTGACAGCGACAGCCACAGCGCCAACTGTCGGCATTGCAGTGTCGGGCTCCGCCCCCCCCCGGTCTCTAGGATTCTAACTCCGAGTCGGAGTTGCACGGGAGGCGGCAAACACCCAGCAAGGCAGTCCCGATCACCAAACAGATGACCACCACAGCGACAGGCGGATTTTGCCCGATTCCTGTCGCTGTGGTGTTCTTCACGATCTGGGAGTTGCTGCAGCAACAGTATACGGAGCACCACAGCAGTAGCCCGAGGCATTCATTGTGAGGATCTGTACAGGAGCTGGTACAAAGAATGGAATGGAATGCCTTTCAGTAGATTGTTGCGATCTATCAACCATAACAATGTTCTGCACAGCAGAGACGTGACAAGAACCATTTGCTCCAGCTCATCCATCAACTGATCCCACTGGACCCTGAGCGTCCACTGTGGAATCCACATATAAAGTTGGGATTGTGGCACAGCCACTATGGCTGCAGCCATGAGGCCAGGAAAATGTAACAACACTGGTGCAGACACAGAGGCTCCTGTGCACCAAGTATGCCTAAGCAATCAGTGTCCACCCTGTCCTGGGGCAGGAAGGCACATACCTTTTCTCTGTTCAAGATTGCCCCTATGCACTGCAGTTTCTGGCACAGAGTCATCACAGACTTTGCCACATTAACCGTGACCCTCAAGTTGAACAACTGACGCATTTTGGACGAGGCATGAAGCAGAGCTTCTCTGGAGCTGGTCTTCAGGAGCCAGTTATCAAGAAAAGGGAAAACATACAGGCCATCTCTGCGAAGGGCTGCTGCAATCACTGTCAAGCATTCTGTAAAGACCCGTGGCACAGAGGATAAGCCAAAGGGCAATACCTTAAACTGATAATGCCTGCCCTCCAGCATAAAGCAGACGTATTGTCTGTGAGACTTCCGGATCTTTATATGAAGGTATGTAACCTTCATACCTGATATACTTTGCCTGACTGAGACCTGGCTGTCCACCCGGGTCAGGGATAATGAGATAGTGCTCCCAGATTACAATACTTTTAGATGTGATAGGAATGGGAAAAGAGGTGGCGGCTGTCTCATTTATTTACGGAACACCCTACAAGGCATTGTGCTCCCCATCACAACCTGCAGCGTTGACCATGAGCTCCTTGCCGTCAGAATAATTTTTGATGAACATAAAAAAATCTCTGGTCATTGCATGTGTCTACCTCCCACAGAAAAGGGGCCAAAGATGGTCTAATTAAACTACTAGGGTCCTTGGCTGGCGTTAACAACAACTATGAGCTCACTGTGACTGGGGACTTCAACATCAATTGGCTTAGCAATGAATCGACCAACCAGAAGGATACCATAGCCAGTTCCCTTCTCACACAGAGCCTTCTTGAATGAACCATTAAGTCTGGTAAGCACACGCTCCTGGACTGGCTCCTTGCAAGCTCACCTGACAGGATTACTGATGTCTTGGTACTACCGGATTCGCTAAGCGACCACTCCCCTATCACCTGTCTGTGGTCCAATAAATTCAAAAAAGCACCACCTGTCTTTGTGAACAGCAGAATTCTCAGGAAAGGGCAGCTCTCAGCTTTCAAGGAGGCACTTTCTCAGATTGATTGGTCTCCCCTTAAGGTACTGCATGACCTTGACACAACACTCCAGTACTTTATTGATAACTTTAATAGTGTTTGTGACAGATTGCTCTGTTCAAAAAAGAAAAACAAGTGGCCATAACAATGGGTGGATTACTAGAAACCTTTTAGATCACATGAGGGCAAAGGACAACCTTTGGAATCAAGCCAGGGCCTCCGGTAAGCCCAGTGACCTTCAAAGATACAGGGCAGCCAGAAACAAATGCACACATCTCATCAGGAACGCTAAGGCTAATTTCTACAAGGATCAATTGGAAAGAACCTGGGGTGATGGGAGGCAGTTTTGGGACAATATAAAGGTACGCACAGGGAAGGACGACAAAACACAGCCATCACTGCTACACATTAATGGCACAAATACCATGGACCCCCACACCATTGCCGAAGAGTTCAACTCCACCTTCACGGATCTTAGCTCTGTTCTACCGGCTGAATACCTCAAGCCTACCAAATCTGATCATAGGCACCCACCGGACATCAACTTGCACCCTCAATTTTACTTCAAGAGAGTCACTGTCAAAGAAGCACTGGGTTATGTTAAAAAGGTCCTGGGAAAAACCAGAATGGGGTCTGACAACATTGACATGAAACTGCTGCCGCTGGCAACCAATAAAGTCATCGCTCCCATCACTACGATTTTAAATAAATCCCTCCAGCTCGCCAAATTCCCTTCTCCTTAGAAACAAGCACTGGTAACCCCGATGCATAAGGGAGCAGATAGGTCACTGACCGCAAACTACAGGCCCATCTCTATCTTCTCCCCCCTCTCTAAAGCACTGGAAAGGATTGTGGCAGACCAGTTTACTGACTATATTCACAAATACCAGCTGCAATGTCCCCAGCAGCACGGCTTAGGAAACTCCACATCATGGACACTGCACTGGTGGATTTCACCGAGTATGTGCATAAGGCACTGGATGAGGGAAAACTGGTTGGGTCCATCTTCATTGACCTAGCAAAGGCATTCGACACAGTCTGCCACCCACTCCTCTTGTCTCAACTGCATGCCCTTGGTGTTTCCCCAAATGTCGCTCTATAGTTCCAGGACTACCTAACCTCCCTGTCTCAAAGGGTCAAGATAGGTCACTCCATATCTGCATCCAAGGAAGTCTCGCTAGGAGTGCCTCAAGGGTCCATCCTGGGTCTACAGCTCTTCAGCATGTTCTACCTACCCGATGCCTACACTAGCAAAGTCATTCTATAAGTCGATGATGCTGTCCTATTTAGCTGTCACTCTCGCATAGAGTACCTACAGCTGAGCTACAATCATCCTTCCAGCAACTGGAGACCTGGCTCTACTCCCAAAGGCTACAACTAAACCACAAAAACAACAAGACGATGCTCCTCTCTAGCCCCCAACTAAAAAGGACATGCCCAGAACTAACAATCACAAATCACCTGACTGCCCCACTGTCAAGTTTTTGTTATGCTTCTGCTGTTTTACATCCTGACGTGGAACCTTTATAAAAGAGAGTATACTCAAAGGTTGTATCCGAAATACCAAATAAATAAATAAATAAAAAATAAATAAATATCCAGTGAACAAAGATAGTCCCGTCTGTAAGAGAGGAATCAGTGCTTGCAAAGACACCATTTAAAACTTCTTCTGTTTGATGTATATATAATTAAGTCTCCGAGGTCTGGAACAGGACTTAGGTCTCCTGTCCATTTTGGGACTAGGAATGATCTGGAACAGAACCCTTTGTTCATTTCTTTGTGAGGAACTGGTTCTATGGTATGCTTTTGTAATAGGGTCTGAATCTCCTCTTTTGGAAGTGACAAGTGGTGTGGAGGATAAAAGGAAGGAGGCAGAGGATGATTTGGAGGAATTTCTAGTAGCTACACAGCATGACCCCTTGCTATTACCTCCATAATCCACTTGTCCACAATGATGTCCTGCCACTGTTTCAGATGCAGGGAGATCCTGCACCCCCCCCCCATAAAATCACCCTGGAGGTCTAGCTGAGGAGTGGGGAGAGATGGAAAAGAATCAAGTGATACCAGCAGGGCCACCAGAACTAATTCATTTGGGTGCTTTTGCATGAGCACCAGGAGGAAGGGGACCTGAAAGGGGACTACCACCTCTGCCATGGCTTTGTTGATGGCAAACATGATTACCTTGGGTAGTAGACCTACGAAAAGAGCCTTTGCCACAACCTCTAGTGGGAGTGGGGTAGAGGGACTTAAATCTTAGAGTCATTCTAGAAGACTGAAGGCTACGCAGGGCTTCTTCGACATCATAGCCAAACTGTTTAAACCCTTTAAAGAGAGCATTCAAAACTGCCTGTATCACAAACCCACTCAGCAGGTCAGGCCCTTTACTCCCAAAGTGCCAACCTCTGAGCGCAGTCTTGTGAACAGTGTAACAGACAAGGTAACCCTCTTGTCTGTTTTTGCGAGTTCGGATCAACCTTTGGTCTCAAGTTCTGGAGGGATTCAAACTATGAACCTCTTGCTAGCGTACCCAATGCACAGGCTCAGATATTTCTGTCTTCGTGAGGGGGGGCAGATATCTTTGCCTACGGGCACCTAACCAGGTATACAAAGATGGCCCCTTAAAAACTTTAATAAAGACCTCAGATTTAAAACACTTCTCTTTGCAGTTTGGTAACACCATTCAAGCTTATGTTTAGTATCTGCAATAACCATATACTTTTCTTACAACTAAAAAGAAGTCAAAGACAGACCAAGTAAGTTCTAAAATACTGTATGTAACATGTAAAATACAGAACTCTTGTATCCCAAGACATACAAATCTTTTAAAAGAACAAGGTTTAAACAGTGCAAATTCCTAATTACAGTACTTAGATTTGAAATCTTTCTAAATATCTGTTTACAAGTGCTCCAAAGATCTTTCCTCAGTCAAAGTCTAGGTAAAAGTGTGTGTAAGTAAAACAGTATTCCTTAAACAACTGTATGGGACAATCCATTTTTGTGTGAGGTCAGCTAGTTCCTCCTCTGTCAGATATGTATAAAAATATATATCTTATACAAAGGTATTACATTCTGCAACTTCAGCATAATTCATGTCCTTCAAATGACACTTCTTTTGATCTCATAATAAGCTTCCTCCTTCCAGGACATGAAAGCATCTTTATGATTTCACACTTCTATGTAATAACCTGGGTTTTCCTTCCAACGTCATAAAATGGATATGTTATAGCAACTATGGTTGTAATTAACTCAGACAGACAGGATCCTTAATTAAGGCCTTACATGTAACACATGGTCTCTAAAAACTGAGTGTGTGTGAACTCACATGCTGTCAACATTTTCTTATGGCTTTCATCTTTTAGCTAAAATCTGAGGGGGATGAGTGAGGTCATTCTAAGAGCACTAGATTTTTCACAGAGACAGTCAGTAATACATTTTATATTTAAAAAAAAAAATGATACAGCACTCAGAGCTGGCTGTCTACGTCACACTCTGTGCCAAGAATATCTCCTCATGCAAATGCTAGAAGCTACAGTCCTGGCAGAAGCATCAGAAACATAAGCTGAGCTCAGCAAATGTTTGCCAAGCTCAGCACCAGAAGACAATGTTTTAAGCAAATCAATCTTGGAAGAGCCATCAGGCAAAGTCTGAGCAGCAGTACAAGCAGCTTTCCCATGCTGTTCTCATATCTGCTGATATAGGACTGATAGTTTACAATCCTAAAGGCCCAATCTGGAAGAGGCATACAGTATGTGTGCTTGCATATAAAACATTCAGCATTCCTTATCAGGAGGTAAAGTATTCATCTGTCTAGCAGCCAGGTCAGTTTCAGGCTGGTCAGTGTAATAAGGCTTAGCACATGGAGCAGTATACCGCTTATGAGCCTTTCAGTACCAAGCAGCAAATGTAGAATCCTCTACGGCAGAATATAAAAGTGGAATAACAATGTATGGAGTGCAAGGCACCTCCAAAAACTCCATAACATTTTTCTCAGTGGAATCTTCCTGTTCCACATCAAAGCCCATGGCAGACTGCATTTGCTGCATCATGGTCTGGAAAGAGTGGTCCTCAAGTGAAGACCTCTAGGTATACACCACAGAGTCCTCACGATAGAACAAAAGGGTAGAGCTAGAGGGCAAGTTTCCCTCAAACTGCTCCTCACCTTCATATGCCTCCTCTAAATCCATGAGGTCAGGATTATATTCCATGTCATCACTGTCATCATGAACAATGATGGGAGCCACTGAAGGAGCCGACAATGCCTGCAGCAGCTAATAGGCAGGAATCTGCAGCATGCTGTTGGAATCCATTAATGCAGGCAACACACTAGAAGGCCCTGTCGGCAGAAAAACTGCCTGCAATGGCAACCATGGCAGAATGCGTCAAATAATTTCAGAGAACACCAACACAGCCTGCAAGTTGACAGCGCCCTGAAAAGGGTCTGGGTCTACCAGTGTTAAAGGACCAGAGTCCAGTGACAACGGCATCATACCATCCATAGTAGGTATGGCAGTGCCTGAGCCACACCCCGACCTTGGTGTTTCAATGGAGTGGGGGTTTTGTTGTCAGTGCCGCAAGAACAGGCGTGGACAAGGATGCATCTGTTTCTCAGTAGCGACCGGGACCTCGCCGGTGAAGCAGACTTATCTTTGTCTTTATGTTTGTGCTTATGGCCAGATGACGAGGAGGTCCAAGTCGACACCCTTTCCTTCTCCTTGTCCTTCGATTTCCAAGACCGTTTTTTGGATGACGATGAGGAAGAAGCAGTCTCCGAGCTGTTTTTCTTCTTCATGGCTTTTAACGCTTTTAAGGCAAGGAAATTTTCTAACGTTTTCTTACAGTGTCTCTTTGTAGCCTGGTTGAAACTCTGACAAATCTCACAAGCTCTCAAACTCTAAGAAAAGCCCAAACAGCACACACAAGAGAGTGTGCCTCCGCTTTGTAAATTTTATAGACGCTCTTATAATTCCAGAATAAAGGTACTTTAGATTTTGGCAGCATACAGTGGCAACTATAGCACATTTTAGAAAATAAAAAGTAAAAAAATGGCAATGACTTCTTCGATGTAGTTTCCTTCAGCAGGTCCAACAAAGATGCTTGACAGCGGAAGAAAGAACTGAGGAGTGATGAGGCCACCCACATTACATATGCGTCAACGCTGCATGTCATTTTGGGCAGCCCCTGGCTGGCAAAAAGTTTCTATGTGGCACTGACGCTGATGGCTTACAGTTCCAAAGGTGTGGCCTAATGGAGGAGATATCATCAATGAAGACCCTATACTTCTAGTGGCCTAGATACAGTTCACTATCCACACTCTGGAAGACTCGCAGCAGTTCTCCAGGAGGAGGGGGCAAGGTATGCACCCCTACTTGATGAAGAGGTTCCAAAAACAGGATCCCAGTGGAATTCCAGGTCAATACTATAGTGGGATATGAAGATGTGTGCTGTCCTTCAGGTAGCAGCCCTGCAGATTTCCGGCATGGTAAGGTCCCTGGAGGTAGCCACCGAGGCAGCAGTATGTCTGATGAAACGAGCACTAAGCCCTACAGGAGCCTCCCTATCAGCCAACCTATAGTAGAGGTTGATGCAGGATGTCATCCACCTGCCAACAGTCTGCTTTGCTGCCAGTCTGCAGGTGCTGTTTCAGCATATGATACAAACAGTTGGCAAGCCTCACCCCAAACTCCAACCATGTGCTACTGTATGAAGCCTATGGTCAGCCTCCAAATATGGGTTGGGTAAAGTACACCCAGAAGGTTGATGAACTGGTTAAGGTGAAATTCCGATACTACCTTCGGGGGGCGGGGGGGTGAAGGACAACTTTGTCCTTGTGGAAGACCAGGTAAGAAGATTCCACCAAGAGTTCCTGGAGCTCACAAATCCTTCAGGCGGACGTGACAGCCACCAAGAAGGCCATCTTCCATGACAGGTGAGACATCTCACACCTGTGCATATGCTTAAATGGCTTGCCCATGAGCAAAGCCAGCACAAGCAGTAAGTCCCATGGTGGTGTTTGTTCACGAACCGGAGGAGACAGGTGGTCCAGGAGTTCGAAAAACTGCACAACCACCTTCTCCTGGGCCACTGTCAGTTTACCAGCTTGCACTTAGAAAGCAGAGATGGCTACCAGGTGCATCTTAAGGGTCACTGCTCGAAGTCCCAACTGAGAGAGAGACCAGAGAGGTACTCCAAGATGCTCGCCACGGGGCGAGCAAGGGGATCAAACTCCTTGCCCTGGCACCATATGGAGAACCTCTTCCATTTAAATGCACAGCATTTGCAAGTTAACTTCCTTCGAGAGGCTTCCACAACATGGTGCACTTCTTCCGACAGATCCAAGGCCTGGAACTGTAACCACACAGGAACCAGGCCGAGAGGTATAGGACCATCCCCTGTTGTCTGGTCAACAGGTCTCAGGTGAAGAGGCAGCCGCCATGGAAGTCTGCTGCTGAGGCTGAGTAGATCTGGGTATCAGAACTGCCTGGGCCAATATGGGGTTATCAGGATCAACCGTGCCTTGTCTTTCCAGGCTTTGATCATGATCCTGTGAACCAAAGAGATGAGAGGAAAGGCATACAGAAGGCCAGGGGTCCAGGGTCTTGCAAAGGCAACCCTCATCAGTGTCCCAGACTGGCAGGTACACAACAGCCTCAGCTTTCGGTTCTCCCAAGAGGCAAATAGACCCACCAGAGGGGTGCCTTACTGTGAGAACAGGTGGTCTACCCCCTCCTGATGCAGGGTTCACTCATGCAACATCTCCCACAACCTGGCTGAGAGTGTCTGCCAGCTGTTTTTTCTCTCTCGCATCACAGATTGCCAAGAGATCTTCCAGGCTGCGCATGAATGTCCAGGTGCAGAGAGCCCCCTTCTACAATGGAAAGGTGTGCATCCCACCCTGCCTGTTCAGGTAGAACACAGTGATTGCGTTATTCAAGTGGACTGAACATCCTAATACCGAATCAACAGAGCAAATTCTGTCAGAGCCAGACACGCTGCATGGAGCTCCAGCAGGTTGATGTGATGTTGGGACTCTCAGGGTGACAAGATCCTGTGGGCTTTGTTGTCTTCTAGGTGTGCTCCCAACCTACCACAGTCACATCTTTTGTGAGCATGGTGGACGGTTCTGAGTGGACAAATGGGATTCCCTGCTCTAGATATTGTGTGGTCAGCCACCAACGGATGGTAACCCACATCAGCTCGGTCACCATTACGGGCTGGTCCAGGCGACCTAGGTGTTGGGACCACTGCCAGTCAAACTCTCACTGCAGGTGGTGCATCCTCCAGTGAACCCAACAGAAAACACTGGTGGAAGGTGCCACATACCCCAACAACTGCAGGAAGTCTGGGTAAGGTGCAAGCACCCAGCCTGAAATGATTGGGCAAAGGAGGTCAGATCAGATGCCCGGTCTGCAGTGAAGCAGACCTTGGCCTGCAAGAAATCTATTTCTATCTCGATGAACTTGATCCCCTGCGAGGGGACCGGCTGTGGCTTGGCCAGGTTGACCAGCAGGCCTAAGTCCTTAGAGGTCTGGAAGGCCAGATCCCTGTACCTCTCCCGGCATTCTTGGATGACATAGAGACACAGAAATTGCCGCAGATAAGGACCACCAGGCCCATCTAGTCTGCCCGCAAGTCTAGTTGTCCATCTATGACCCAGTTATCCATCCAGTCATCCAGGTAGGGATACACACTGATGCCCTTGCACCACAGAAAACACTGCAGAAAAGCCACCACCACTGCCATGCACCTGGTAAAAACCATAAGCATGAAAGAGAGGCCAAAGGGCAGGACCTGGAACTAGTACAGAATCCCCTCTGCATGGAACCGAAGGTACAGACAATGGTACTGACAGACTGGGATGTGGAAGAATGTGTCCTGAAGGTCCAGGCAACAGAACCAAATTCCCAGCTCCAGAGGTGGTATGATCTGATTCAGAATAATCATCCAAAACATGAACCTCTGCATAAACTCATTCAGACTGTGCAAGTCCAGTATGGGACACCAATCCTCCATCCGTTTCAGAACCAGGAAGTACCCAGACACATATCCGTAACTAGGCAGGGTGTCTGGAACACGGGCTATCGCCCCATATTCTGGGAGCTGAGTCATGTAGTCTCTTAGCGTGGACAACTTGTCCTTCAGACATCCTGAGCACCCGAGGAGCACAAAGTTGGTATGGTGGAAGAATCTAAAATTCCAGAGGCAACCCTCTGCCCACCACTTCTAGAACTTACATGTCCAAGGTAATGGTGGATCACTGTGGCAAGAAGTAGCACAACCAACCCCTGACCGGAAGATGGGACAGAAACTGGATTGGGGGGGGGAGAGAATGACACCACACAATCCATCACTCCGCAGTCTTGGAAGGGGCTCCAGCCTCTGGGGCCGCAAAGGCACCACCACCTCTGCTCCCTCCCTCCTTTTTTGACACCAGTCACCGAACTTGGGTTTCAGATGCCAACACTGAAAGTGCCCCTGCTACAGCTGCAGCTGCTGCTGAGGTTGCTGTGGCTAAAAGGATGAGAACTGAAAGGCCTTCTTTTCAGGCTTTTTGGATATTTTGGTCCTTCTGGGGTGAAGCCACACAATGAAGGCTGGCACTGGACTTCTCAATCCAAAGTGAGATGTCCTTCCACGCACAAGCCAAAAAGATGGGCACCCAAGAAGGGGACACTGGCCAGCTTATTCTGAGTGTTCACCGTGAAGGAGCTGAGCCTCACACAGGCCCCGCGACACACGGCAATGGTTGTACTCATGGCACATGCAAAAGAGTTGCCCATGTCCAGGGCCATCTGAAGTTGATCTTTAGCCAGTGACTGAGCTTCATCCCGATGATTTTCACTGGAAGCTGCTTATCAGCTAGAAGCAGGAGAAAGAGTTCTTCTAACACTCTGAAGAGGGAATGGCTAAAATTCGCTATCATGATGGAATAACTGACCTGAAAGTAGACCCAATGACATGGCAGCGTACATCTTTTTCGCCAAGTGGTCAATCTTCTTGGACTCTGTCTGGAGGTTTGTCCACATCCCCTTGATTTCTTGACTTCAGGCAGAATCGGTAACAAAACCCTTTGTAGAGTGGAGGTCGGAAAACTCATAAGGGGTGCCTGTGAGGACCATGTATTTGTGGACCATACAGGTAGAGGGTGCTAGGAGGGCTGCCACCTTAGGATGAGGAGAAAACCAGATGCTAAACCATACCCCAAACTACACCTCTGGCTCCACCCCTTTTTATGAATGATGAGTATATTGCTCCTCTAAAGCAAACTGTAATGTCAGAGAAGACTTCAAAAGGGACAGGAAATCATTTTCATACTGCCAATGCATTGTTGTTCTGTATTTGTCTGTATCGGTATTCTCATTTCCTATCTTTTTTCATTTGTATTAATCAAATGCTGTACTGATGTCCAATATGTTTTTTTTTTTTTTTGCCCTTCTCACCTTGGAAGCCGCTCTCTTCTGGGGCATCTTATGCTCACTCTGCCCACCCGGTACCTCTCGGAGAGCCACCATCCACCTCCATGCTGCCTCGGCCTACCCGGGAGGGGAGGAGGGGGACCCCACATTTTCCCCCTTCAGTCCATTAGAGTGCGTGTCAGGCGACCTCGGTCGGTCTCCCAGGAGAGCTGGGTTATGGTGTCTGGGAGCTAGAGCCTCTGTCTACGCCGGCATCCAAGGGTCCTTTTTCTGCTTTTTCTGTCCCCCCCCACAGGACGTTGGTGCACTTGGGGAGCCTAGGGGCGGCACACGTCATGACGTGCAAGCGATCCAGACCCCAGCCCAAATCCCCTCCTTCTTTCTGCAGTCCCGCTGCACCTCCACCCGTGGTCACCCAGGTGGCGGTAGAGCAGCAGGACATGCATCCCACCACACCTGGAGAAGAAGAACGGCCTCTGGCACTCAATTATCCTCCCCCCGGCCGGCTCTCCAGCAGCCCAAGTCTGTTCCTGAACCCAGGTCGATGGCGCTGCGAGCGGTAACCCTACCACTGCACCGGCGGGCCGGCTTGTCTAATATGTTCTGATGTATTGTAAACTCCCAGGTCATACTTGAAAATAGGCAGCCTTACTAAATTGAGTATCTGTATTCTCATACCCTCCCCGCAGCCCTCCACTCCAGTCATCCCAGGTGCACGCACGAACCTGGGTCACCAGCGTGCTGAGCAATCCCCCATCGCTTGACGATACAGAAGCAGCATACAGTCAGTTTTAAGAGTATGTGAGCACCCAAAATAGCCAAAAAACAGACTACATTTAAGTAAAACTGGATGACTGGATAAGGATCCTAAAAAACAGTTTATTCACTCTAAAATCGGACAAGTGACAACTCTAGGTGCTGGGCAGGATGCTGCCAACGCTCCAGGGCTGGTCCCAAGATGGCCTCAGCCAAGGGAAAGGCAATTTCCAAGGAATTGTCCCTATCCAGTAGTCTGTATTTAGTCCATTTCTGGACTGATTCTAAGGGAACCCTCGTGAACTCTGACATTAGTTGAACTATGGCTCCAAACAACACAGGCTCTTGGCCCACAGTCAGCTCTTCAGCCAATCCCTGGTCAAAGGTGCGAGTCCTGGCTGAGGCCATCCACGACTCGTCTTCCGAGTCAGCATAGTCTTCAAAGACAGCCCTCGACCGTTTGCCACCACGGACCACTCTGGTATACCAAGGGATAAATTAAGCCGGTTTGCATCGCAATTTGCGATCCAAGAATCGGGACCCGCAAGTCAATTCCCAGGTTGATTAGCAATGATTGCTAATCATATAAGATGGCCGTACTCCATATTTATTTTTTTTATTTTCCCTGGTGTCTAGTGGCACCCCCCACCCTCCGACTGCCAGCCCTTTATTTGTTTCCCGGTGTCTAGTGCCCCCCTCCATCGATCACCATCTCCGTAATGCTTTTTTTCTATCCCTGGTGTCTCGTGGAACTCCCCAATTCGATCAATGTCCCCGTTATTTTGTCGTTCTCTGGTGTCTAGTGGCACCCCCCACCATCCGATCGCTGTCCCTGTTATTTGGTCATTCCCTGGTGTCTAGTGACATCCCCCCATCTGATCACTGTCCCCCTTTTGTCCCTCGCTGATTTTTTTTTTTTTAAACCTGCAAAACTGCCCGGCCTGCCAGCAGCGTAGCATTACTGCTTGCGATGCCAGCGACTCCAGGTTCAGTAGCAAGCCTAGGTTGCTGGAGGGTCATGGGGGGGTCGAGCACCCAGTGGACTGCTCCTCTCTCCAGTGAGGGACGGCTGCTTTACCTGCTGCTATACTGCCACCTGAATGACCACAGGTGGAGGTGCAATCGGTAAGCAGAAATTTCAGGAAGGGGCAGACGTCGGCCAAGGGTCCGGAACAAAGGTACGTCTCAACATGCTTTCATCTCCTTGACCCTCCTTACGTGCCAGCATCTGCAAGGGTGGGACTAGAAAACACGGAAAAGCCCCACGCCTGTGCCTGGAGATGGGCCACAGTGCCAGCGACCGGAGAGAGATCGGGAGAGAACCTCTGCAGTGTGTCCACTCCATCTGAGGTAGGAAGGGGAGTAGGGGGCATCCCTCCACACCCCTCAGGCAGTAATCCGAGTGCTTGAATTAGATAGAGATGGACGCATGGGGAGCGGAAGTCCTCTGTCCTCCGGCGTACCCTGTTCGGTCACACTGGGGACCCCAAGGGAAGGCACAGTCATGGAAAAGGAGGGGCATAAACATAAAGTAAAAAAAAAAAAAAGAAACCTGCAAAAAAAACAGGTCCATTGCCAATCACTCCCATACCCCCACCAGACCACCCACTGTGCACCCACCTCCCCACAGACCATCAGTCACCTACAAAAGTCCCAGGTTCAAGATCCGCTCTCTGATCTAGGACACGTCTTGCTGCAGGAACCTTCGAGTGCAATATGAGAACTAAGGTAAATGTCGTTCAATGTATGTCAATTGGGGGGGGTCAACTCTGGTGTATAACTCAGTCATTTTATGACATATTGACCCCAAATTTTCAACATGGCCTTTGGTGATCCACCTCATGAACAACATGACTGTCATTACACAACTCCAGCCCGACACGTGATTTCACAGTCGGTTAGCGAATTCACCTTTTTCGGCAGGATTTGGCGTAATGACAGTCATACTGTTCATGAGGTGGAGTCATAAGAAGGCTGTGTTAAAAATGTGGGGTCAAAATATGAAAAATGGCAGTTATGACCATTCATTGCAATTTTGCTACGCACACACATAACTTTTGAAATTTTAAATAATTCAACACCAGATTTGCAAAATAGCCTTCTTATTATCCCACCTCATGTATGACACAGCTGTAATTTTTCAAATCCTGGCCAAAATGTATTTTTGCACCCGTGGCGCGGAAGGGTGTTGCAATTGCACAGAATTACGCTTTGGCGGGGATTGGAAAATTTTCTGTGCTGGGCACGAGGTCAGGTAATAGGAAGACTATGCTGACAATTTGGTCAAAATGGCAAATTCAGTCTCAAAACTATGTATACAATGTCTGTTTCATCAATATACATAATAATAAGTAATAATTGTATGATTTAAAGTAAAAATACCCATTTTAGAAAACCGATAATCACAATCAGCTGATTGCTAATCATTTTCTTTTCACTTTGATTAACAAAGGCTGCTAATCAACTCTCCAACACTAATTTACACCTTGTATACTCATCCTGCATGACGTCCACTGAAAGCTGGCCTGGTAAGGCAGCAGCTGTGCAAGATCTTTGGTTCAGTGCCCTGAATAGAGGCGGAGGTGTAAGTGGCTGCATTTGAAATGGAGAAGCAGCAGACATGGGGAACTGCTGAACAGCAGGGACTAGCATGGGAACGACTGGCGAAGAGCAAGGGACTGAAGGTCCACAGAGCAGACCCTACCCTCCCAGCCATGGCCGATAGTTGCCAGACAAGCTCCTCACAGTGACTATGTATCTTGCTGATGGAGGCAGCTCTAGAGGCAACTCAGCCAGCAAAGCCAACTAGGTCTCACCTTCCTGAGTGAGCTCACCCTCCTAAGTGAGGATTGAGACCACAGGAATCCGGGAGATTAACTCCTCATAAGTCACCTATGACAGCCAGTCGACAGGTTTGAGAAAAATTTCAACTGCCTGCCTGATCAGAGTCAAGGCTGACAAGCCCAATGAGATTCCCATGGAGCACTCGACCACGCCCTCGACTGAAGGAAGCTCTGTCAAGGTCAAGTAGTCATGGGAGCAGAAATAATGGGAAGAGCGTTATCTTTCCCAGCCCCATGACCTGTGACAGAGTTGCTTCTTGTGCATTTTGCTGCAGTGAGAAGGGCTCTCCCTGACAGTCTGGATGGCCATGTAAATCTCCCTGAAATCAGAGAATTACCCTCCCACACTGGCTCTAGCCTGGAACAGCATCAAGACCGATGAGGAATTCACTGGAGCTGCCACCTCTTCTTCCATGAGTACAAACTAAGCAGCTGACCCTGCAGCCGCTAAGGCTTTTTTGCTATCCTTGGGTCATCCTAAGGCCAATCGTACCTTCAGGTCTGCAATGTATGCTGGCAGCATGGCCAAGCAAAGACTGCATTCCGTGACATCATCTTGATCATCCAGGCACTAAAAGCACATGTCCTGTGCATCTGTAGCCGACATTTTCTGTCTGCACCAGGTGCAGAACTTGACCTTTAGGCTGCCAACAGAATTAGAACATATAGGAATTAAGGACTGATATATCAGTCCGGGCACAGCAAGGGTTAAACCCCAGTTTCTTATCTCCCATCACTGAATGCGATCACTCAGTGGAGCTAAGACTCAAGAGAAACTTTAGTGTTGAATGCGGACTGAAACAATCAAAGAGTCACCTGAAAAGGGCTTTGAAAACTCAGAACCCTGTAATACTGCAGAGCTGCAAAGACGATCTACCCTTCCAGCGGAAAGGAAGAGCTGATGTCACGGGATGGAGCCGAAGCACATATCACCCAGGTAGTGGTGGTCTTTAAGCTTAGCTTGAAGACTTCCAGTGAGACTCAGCTGTCTCCAGCAGAACTGTCAGAGTGTGGCTTGTGAACTGTATTCATGTTAGAATTATGTTTTCACTAATAGGTTAGAGCGGGCAGGAGTTGAGGGTGGAGGTCGGATTTCATTGCCGGGGGCCATGCCCAACAAAATATGTCAAGGGTGGTAGCTTTCCTTTAGAGGCCCTTTTCTCCTTGGTTAAAATATTAGCAGAGCTGCAACATCTGCATTTCTAATTGAAACCAGGTTCAAACCCCACCAGAGCCACTTACTCAATGGGTGACCCTGAGCAAGTAATTTCATATCCCCTAAGATGTAAACTGGGTAAATCAGGACCCCAATGAATCTCGGCTGGGATATCCTGGGTAAACAAATTGTAAAATAAAAGCAATATATTAATAAAAACCTGGCAGTTGCATTTTATCCCTCTCACCCCAACCCTGGTTAAACCAAATTTTTAACTGAAATCCTGTCTATACCACATGCTCTCTTGAAACATATATCCTGGGCTTTTATCACAGAAACAGGTTTTTCTGTCTCCAGAGACTTCTGTAATTGCACAGCACCATGCTGATGGCCATCTTTGAGCAACCTTACACCACACAACCATAAAAAAATGGTAGCCAAAACTCTAGTTTCATTTCTATTTGGCTACCATAAATTTTGAGAGGGGTAGCATGACAATCTGCAAAACAAATGATGACATCAGAAAAAGCAAAGTGAATTACTTATACAAACATGTTCAGTCCACCTGGAATGTATGTGTGTGTGTGTGGGGGCGCTAGATTATTAAAGTAACTACCAGGAGAAAAAAATATCAGAAGAGCACAGCTTACCTGACAGATGGGCTTCTTGTACTGGCTGAAGAAGGCTTGCAGTTTGACACCTTTGGCTGCAGCCAATAACCGGATCTCAGTGTGTGCAGCTCCAGCAACGCATGTTGACTTGGACAACAAGCAGTGCAACAGATGAAGGAGGGCAAAAGGCACCAAGTCACCTCTGGCAGCCCTGTGCAAAAGCAGACAGCAGATACAAGTTTTACAACATGCCATTTGGCAAACAAAAAGCTATCCTGTGTTATCACAGCCATGCTTTAACGTGGAAGGTTATGACAATATATCAAACATCTAATGGCAAAGCAGAAATACGGTGTAGGGGACCTTTACCAGTTTTGATCAACAGTCAGAAAATGGCTTGAAAAAATCCTGGAACCTATATGGCCAACAGCAGTCACAAGGCATAAGGGGACCAGGCAACAGAGCCCTCTAAAAAAGGCTTGCACTATTCCTGTATAAGGACTATTTTACATATAAAACTTGTTCTTAAAATGTTTTAAAATACAGTTGTGGCCAAAAATATTGGCGCCCTTGCACTTTTTCAAATAACTCACAATTTCCTCTAAACATAAGTTGAAATTAACAACAGTACAGTATTTGGTCTCCACAATTCTTTATTTCTCTGTTAATATTACAGAACCTTTGTTTTTGATTCAGAATTGAATATATCCTTTAAATCAGAAAATGAAAAGAAATGGCATTGACAAAATTATTGACACCCTAGACTTAATATTTGGTAGCACAGCCTTTGGTCAAAATAACTGCAATCAACCGCTTCCTATAGCCATGGATGAGCTTCCTGCACCTCTCTACTGGCAGTTTGGCCCACTCTTCTTGTGCAAACTGCTCCAGTTCTCCCAGATTTGAAGGGTGCTTTCTCCCAACTGCTGTTTTCAGATCTCTCATCAGGTTGTCAATGGGATTTAGATCTGGACTCATTGCTGGCCACTTCAGAACAGTACAGTGTCTTGTCTTGAACCATTCCTGGGTACTTTCTGAAGTGTGTTTGGGGTCATTGTCCTGCTGGAAGACCCATGACCTTCGACAGAAACCCAGCTTTCTGACACTGGGTTCAACACTGCACTCCAAAATGGCCTGGTAATCTCCAGATTTCATGATGCCATGCACACGTTCAAGGCTCCCAGTGCCAGAGGCAGCACAGCAACCCCAAAACATCACGGAACCTCCTCCATGTTTGACTGTAGGGAAGGTGTTCTTTTCTTTGCAGGCTTCATTTTGTTTCTGTAAACATAGAGATGATGTGCTTTACCAAAAAGCTCTAATTTGGTCTCATCTGTCCAAAGGACATTCTCCCAGAAGGATTTTGGCTTGTTCAGGTGTGTTTTGGCAAACCCCAGTAAGGCTTTCTTATGTCTCTCTCTCTCAGCAGTGGGGTCCTCCTGGGCCTCCTACCATATAACCCCCCCCTTTCATTGAGTTGGCGACAGATGGTGCAAGTTGAAACTGTCGTACCTTGTGTCTGAAGGTCAGCTTGAATCTGTTTGGCAGTTGATCGAGGTGCTTTCTCCACCATTCGACCAATCCTGTGCTGCAATCTTCGATCAAGTTTTTCTCTTGCGGCCACATCCAGGGAGGTTGGCTACAGTGCCATGGGCCTTAAACATCCTGATAACATTATGTACTGTGGAAACAGGAACATCAAGGTCTCTGGAGATTGATTTGTAGCCTTAAGATTGTCCATGCTTGGCTACAATCTTCTGTCTGACCTCCTCAGACAATTCTCTGGCTGTCTTTCTTTTCTCCATGCTCATTGCGGTACACACAGTGACGCAAAACAGGAGAATGAGTCCTTTTCTCTATTCAAACTGGTTGAATGAGTGATTTTTATATTGCAGGCACCTGCAACTCACCACAGGTGAGTTCAATTCCAAAGTGAAGGAGAATCACCTGCTTGAAATCTAATTATTTCTAACTACTTCTAAAAGGTGCCAATAATTTTGTCCGCGCCATTTAAGGACTTCTGTGTGGAATAAGCTAAGACTTAGTACATTTTTCTGCTTTTTGTATTTTATTCCACTGCAAACCAAAGAAATACATATGTGGATACCAAAATATTTTTTAATTTCAACAATTTTCTGGAAGGAATGGTGCATTATTAGAAAAAACTGCAAGGGAACCAATATTTTTGGCCACGACTGTACTTGTTTTAAATTTTGTTACAGAAAAAGCCAATTTACTAAGCACAATAAGATCCGTCAGAGTGTGGGGTATTGGAGAATACCCACAATTCCAGGGATTATAAGGTCCTCCACCTGTGGCGTCGGGCTTCACTATGCCCTGGGCATGTGAGCATACCCCAACACCTCACACCTCGTCGTGCCTTCTCGTTTAATTCCCCCACCACCCAAGCAAATTTTTAGTATGCGGGGACTTCTGGGAATAAATTGCAGTTACATAAGAACTTACCGTAACAGCAGATCTTCGACAGTGGTTCCTGCATTAGGTCTTCACATATAGGACTGCGCCCCTTGGCGTCAGGTCCGAACGGTAAACTTGTAGATAGCAATCATCAGCGGGGACCGCCCCCAACGTCAGGCGGCATGACGTCAGCTTGACTATAAAAGGGGCGGTCCCGCGCCTGCTCTCCAGTTCTTTTCCACCGGAGACCTAAAGAAAGGTAAGTAAAAGCTAGGAAAAAAAACTCCTAGGACCCTGCTTCCTCTCTAGAGAAAAGGACTGCGTAGGATGGAAAATAAAGGAAAAAACATCCAGGAGCTGGGGGAAGGTGGGAGGGAAACTAGACCTACTGCAGGAACCTCTCTCAAAGATCTACTGTTACAGTAAGTTCTTACATAACTGCAATATCTTACTTCGAGAGGGTTCCTGCAGTAGGTCTTCACATATAGGACTGAATACCAAGCAGTCCCCAAAATAACTCATGCTGAGGTGCATCCGGGAGGAGAAGAAGTCGCCATTGGAAATCATGACAGGAGGCCTTGCAAAACTGCAAGACCAAAGTCTGTTCTGCGCCTAGAGGCAATGTCCAGACTGTATTGCTTAGAGAAAGTGAACAGATGACCACGTGGCCGCTGCACAGATCTCTGCAGTGGACACATTCCTAAAAAAGGCAGTAGAGGTAGCCACGCTGTGGGTGGAGTGGCGTTTAACTGCCTCCGGAAGGGACTTCCCATATTTCATGTAAGAAAAATGGATGCAGTTGGCTAACCATCTAGAGATGGTTTGTTTGGAGACAGCCTTGCCCTGGCACTGAGGAGCAAAGGCTACAAAGAGTTGGTTGGTTCTGCGAACCTCTTTAGTCCGGTTCGTGTAGTACCTCAGAATCTGGTGCACATCTAGGGTGTGCAGAAGGTATTCCCCCCTGTTGGAATGCTGGGGATAGTATACTGGTAATTCCACGCTCTGATTCAGAGCGATTGCTAAGACCACTTTGAGGAGAAAGGAAGGGTTAGTCCGAAGGACTACTCTGTCCCTATGAAAAATTAAATAGGGGTCTTTACAAACAAAAAAGCCTGGAGCTCAGAGACCCTTCTGGCGGAAGTCACTGCGACTAAAAATAATGTCTTCCAGGAGAGGAAGCATAAGTCGCAAGTAGAAGCTAGTTCAAACGGGGGTAAAGTGAGCTTCTCGAGCATGAAATTCAGGGCCCAGGGGGACAGGGATTCCGGATAGGAGGTTTCAAGTGAAGGATGCCTTTTAAAAAGGTTTTGGCAACCTCCTACTGAGCCAAGGTTTTGCCCTCCCCTTGGAGGTGGTAGGCAGACACTGCTGAGAGTTGGACCTTAATGGAGGACTAGCTAAGGCCCGTCTCAGATAAATGTCGAGGTACTCTAACACCTGGGCCGCTAAGCACGAAAAGGGATTCCAGCTCCTTGCTAGGGTCCAGATCGAAAATCTTTTCCACTTCATGGCATAAGTGGATCTAGTAGAGGGTTTTCTGGCCTCTACTAAGATATGTGCAACCTCCGAGGAGACACCATAGTGGGAAACCGCTATGTCCACAGGTGCCACGCATGAAAGTGGAGAGACTGGAGGCTCGCGTGCCCTGCTCCTGTGTCAGAAGGTTGTGGGAAAACGGCAGAGGGACCGGAGGTTCCAGTGCCAGTTGCTGCAAAAGAGGATACCAAATCTGGCGTGGCCAGAGAGGAGCAATAAGAATCATATGAGCTCCCTCTTGCTGAAATTTCACCAGAACCTTCTGAATGAGAGGAAAGGGAAGAAATGCGTAGCGAAACCTCCATGTCCGAGAGAGACAGTACGTCTCGCCAAAAAGCACCATGCCCAGGAATGAGCAAGCAAAAGTTAGGTAGTTTTGCGTTGAATGGGGAGGCGAACAGATCTAAGTCTGGAGACCCCATCGAAGAAAGAGTTCTTCAACCACCCCTGACTTTAGCTCCCACTCGTGAGCCCTGGCCACTGATCGACTGAGACTGTCCGCCAGGACGTGGCTTATGCCTGAAACGGGAACTGCTGTCAAGTAAAGGCTGTTCTGGATCGCCCAGTACCAGACCCTCATTACTTCTCTGCTGAGAGGGTACGACCAGGTTCCTTCCGTTTGTTGATGTACCAGACTGTGAACATATTTTCCATCTGGACCAGAAGTGATCCCGGTACCAGAAGGGACTGGAATGCCTGGAGAGCATAAAGAACTGCCCTGATCTCCAGAACGCTGATGTGGAGCATAAGCTCCTGGTCAGACCAAGACCCCTGTGTCTTGTGTACCTCCAGATGGGCTCCCCAGCCCAAGTCTGAGGCATCCGTGGTGAGGATTTGGGTTGGGATAGGGGAATGAAAAGATGTTCCCCTCAAAAGGTTGGACAGATCCTGCCACCAGTGAAGATCTCTCTGAAGGCTGCTAGACATCATGACTTTTTGGTTCATGTCGTCCATCCTCTGATACCGTTGGACTCGGAGAGCTCATTGGGTGACCTTCATGTGAAGTCTAGCTAGGGGTACTGTAGAAATGGCCGCTGCCATCAGTCCCAAAAGCTGGAGCACAGCATGTGCTGGGATCCATCGAGCCTGGGCCATGAGAGTAGGCTAAGCAACTAAAGTCTCGGCTCAATCCGATGGCAGAAAAGCCCTGCTCTGAATTGTATCTAGCACGGCTCCAATGAACTGGAGTCGTTGAGATGGTACTAGCTGGGACTTGGGGAAGTTGACTGTGATCCCCAGAAGCAAGAACAAGTTCAAAGTGATAGAGAGGGACTCTTTCAGGCTGGTAGAAGAGGGTGCTGCGAGGAGCCAGTCGTCCAGGTACAGGAAAACATAGATGCCCTGGCGGCGTAAGAATGCCGCCACCACTGCTAGACATTTCATGAACACCCGAGGGGCCAAAGAAAGGCCAAATGGGAGTGCCCGAAAGTGGAAGTGGTCCTCCATAAAAACAAAATGGAGGAAGCGGCGGTGGGCCGGGAGGATAGGGATGTGCAAGTAGGCATCCTGCATATCCAGGGAGCACAGACAGGATTTGGGACGGAGCAGGAGGAGGAGCCCCTTAAGAGTCAACATACAAAAACTCTTGAACTCGATGAAGATCTTTAGTGTGCTGAGATCCAGGATTGGTCTCAGGTCGCCCACTTTCTTTGGGACTAGGAAGAAGTGGGAGTAAAATCCCCTTCCTATCTGGTTTGGAGGGACAGGTTCTATGGCCTCCTTTAGAAGAAGTGCCTGGATCTCTTGAGAGACAAGGGGGACCTGATCCCATGGATAGAAAGACTGTCCCAGTGATAAGAGGGGCTGGGATCTTGAGAAACTCGATCGAGTGACCCCGCTGGATGAGTTGAAGCACCCAAGACTCATTGGTGATGAACCTCCAACCTTCCAGGTGGAGGCCGAACCTCCCTTCGACCGGTTCCTCCTGATTTAAGGGAGGGAGCAGAAGGAGGGGAAAGGAGTCAGGAAGCCGAGGGGAGGGGAGCTTTAGCCCCCGAGGCAGGTTTGGGGAACTTAGGCTGGTTGGTTTGGGCTCCTGAGCCAGGGGCACGTCTTTTACCCGATGCTTTGCCTGGTTCTTGTTCCACCTTCTTTGGCGGTGAAAGGACTGCTTTTTCTGGCCCGTCTTGTACGTAGAGCGTACATCTCTTAAGAAGCATCCACTCTCTTGCAGGCCTGTTATGATATCTTTGGCATCGCCGCCAAAGAGGATAGAACCCCTTAAAGGGGCGTCCAAAAGGGAAGACTGTACATCCTGTGCCAGGCCAGCTATCCGGAGCCAGGAGAGTCGGCAAAGACAGATCCCCATGGCTGCCGCTCTAGCCACTGAATCCACAGAGTCGTACATCGCTCAGAGCGCACGGCGACATGAGGACTTGCCCATCCTGACCTTGTCCAGGAGCTTCTTCCTAAGGTTTTCATCCTGAACCTCAAGGAGGTCCATTTCCAGCTCTGAAAGAGTAGCTTTTTGGAAAGCAACCATGTGCGAGACATAGTTGAGTGATCTAATGGCACAGGAGGAAGAAGAATAGATCTTTCGCCCAAACTGGTCTAACTGACGAGAGTCCTTGTCTGGCGGCGAGGAACTCAGGTGTTTCGGTTGGGCTAACCGGTCGTGAAAGGCAGTAATTACCATGGAGTCAGCCTTTGGATGGGAGTTAAGATGCTGAATCCCTTCCAGGGGATAATAAGTCCAGTCTGCCTTCCTGGAAACCGCTGGTATGGAGGACGGTTGTTGACATATCGTGGTCACCAAGTCCTCATGGAGTCCCATCCACTGGGAGGATAGGGATAGGATCAGACGTAGCAAGATCCAGGTGCTCCGCTAGTCTTTTATATTGCGGATCCACCTCTTTCGTGGGCCAGCCTCCAGCTGCCTGTATGGAGCGTAAGAGGTCTCCGAAAGACGGGTCCTCTGGGGGAGACTTGGGTGACTCCTTGGGAGGAACCTTAACAAGAGATCTGGGGTCCGAAGGTTCGGAGTCAGACTCCGTGTCGGAGGGCTCGGAGCCACTGGGAATGGGTGGTTCCATTCCAGCAGCTCCCGCAGTTAGAGAACCCGAGGCTCTGCTGGAAAGAGGCGGTGGAGGGGAGGCCCTGGTCTGGGGAACTTCCCCCACAGACTGCCTAAGCTGAGATAGCAGCTGGGTTCTGGCCTCCTGCCACCACTGGGGGGCCATCTCTGGCACCGGGAGTGGCGGAGGAGGAGGCTGAAAGTTAGGGTAGCCTGGGTAGTGAGGCCAAGAATGGTAGTGATAACCTGTTTGAGGATAGTAAGAGTACCCAGGGTATCCCGGCGTTGGGTATCCTGGTACCAGGGGCACATGGCCTGGCGTCGGATACTGTGGAGTCGACGGTGGGCCACCCAGAGGCGGGACAATGGGTTCTGGACCCGGAAACCCGCCTGGAGAGTCTGGTCCTGCCGGGGGAAGTGCCATGGCGCTTCTAGGATGCGCAGGATCTGGGAGGGGCCCCCGAAGGTCCTGAGGGAGGAGGCTCCATGGAAAGATCCCTAGCCGGTGGTGGACTAATGTCCGGGGACGGCGGTAGGCCTGGCGAGGGGAGGAAGGTCAGGAAGGAGCCCTGATGGCAGGTCCGAAGACGATCCTGCTGGTGGAAAAATCAGAGGACCGGGTGGCGAGTCCCTGGGATGGATAACCCGGGGGGACGATGGGTCGCTCTGCCGCTCACTCTGTCCGACATCGGGGGCCAAACTGGAGCCCGACAGGAGAGTGGAGAGATCCAGGCAGGTGACGGAGGAGCCGTCGTCCAACTGAACGGACCGTGCTGGGCTAGTGGAAGTCTGGAGACCGCCGCTAGGCTGATCGGCAGGAGCCGTGCGCCCTTCAACAGGGTCGAGGGGTGTCTTATCGGCTAGGCGAGGCGACTTAACAGATACCTCCAGGAGGCTACCTCCGGCTGCCCGCTCACCTCAGCAGGAGGGGGAAGGTGCCGGCCTAAAGAGCAGGCAGGGGCACTGGCTGAAAGTACTCACAGTTTCAGAGGGCCTCCCGGCATGGCGAGGACTCTGGTCCCAGGCCCTCCTCCTTTCCTTTCTTCTTTTTAGGGGCTGGCAACGACTACCTATCCTGCAGTTCCGGGAGCTCCTTTTCCATCGACGCCAGTCGTCGGGACAAGAGGTGGGCCTCGAGGGTCCGCTTGCGCCTGGTTCAAGTCGAGTGGTTGAAGGCCTGGCAGATGGAGCACTCCTGGGTGTTGTGCTTGGAACCAAGGCAGAGGAGACAGCGTGAATGGTCGTCCCCATGCAGGATCTGGGCACCGCACTTCGAGCACTTCTTCTTCTGTCTAGAAGACATCAAACAGTAGGAAAAACGAAGAGAAAATTTCTATGAAGCGAAGAAAACTTTGACAAAAATGGCGGACGTACGATCACTGTTCCATCAGTGCCGAGACGTGCGAGCAACGCGGGAAAGAACCGGAGTAGGCGACCACCCTTTTATAGTCAGGCTGACATCATGCCGCCTGACGTCGGGGGCAGTCCCAACTGATGACTGCTATCTACAAGTTTGCTGTTCGGACCTGATGCCAGGGGGCGGAGTCCTATATGTGAAGACCTACTGCAGGAACCTCTCGAAGTAAGATCTTACAATTCAAAGACATCTGCCAGATAGCACAGCACCACTGACCCGGGTTTGTGCCCGTAGCCCCGAGGAAGTTCTCCTCCGCCTGGAAGGAGTCAGTTTTCACTGTAATACCGCCACACCTGGGTGACCACAGGTGGCAGTGAAGTTGAGAACCTAGCATCTGGGGCTGCCAGACAGAGTGCTGTCTCAGCGTGCTTAGAGGTGCATATGCGCATTTTGCTTCTAACCAGTGCCACTGGGGAGAACAGACAGAAAACCTAGTGATGGTCGGATGATGACCTGGATACTCTGGGCTGCACACTTCATACCAGCATGGGTGAGAAGGCAATTACACTGATGGGTCAGCTCCCCTGCCTCCTACATCCATGGAGGTAATCCACAGGGTAAACCAGCTAGGAAATCGGAACAATTGGGCTAGTAGGTAGTGGGGCAGACAGGACGACCAAAGAGGGCATAACCACAAGATTAAAAAACTGCAGAAATATTTTATTAACACAGCAGAGTGAGAGCAAGAATGTGTGACTCCAGTAGTCCAGTCCTGATGCATGAAGTGTTTCTAATACACGGAATTAGCTTAACAAAGAAACTCGCCACTCCACACTGCGGCAGCCAGGAAGATTGAGCCAAGTCACCTCAGGAAGATGTTGAGATGCATCAAAACTTTGGAACATCACTGTGGCAGGTGATGAATGGGCTGGCTAAACTAAATAATTACATGTTATACTGCTTTGAAATAAAAGGGAGACTTGCACAAGGATATGGACAGTCTCGGCAGAGAGTCTGATGTTCAGAGGTGCTGGACCGAATCTTGCTACCAATGCCGAGTGACGCGCTAAGTTTCTTCTTCTTTTTTTTTTTTTTGTTTAAATTTAACTACTTTGTTGAACAAACAAAAAAAAAAAGAAAAAAGCACTGTAAATTGACTGACCCCTATTTCCTCTCTTGCCTGTTCCCATTAGAAGCCATTGGAGGAGGGTCAAGCCAGCAGCCATCGAGACAGGATGCATTGTTCTCAAGCTCCTACACTGGCACAGATTTAAAACATATTTTATGGTCTTTTTAACTAAACCAAACCCAATCAAACTTACTCTTATCGATTGCTACAGAGACCAGGTACTTCTTTTCACTTAACTTGCTGAAGCTTTGCAAAGGGACACCCCAGAAAAGGCACAGAGGAAAGCAGTGGGAAAGAAGGGGCAGCTGGCCACCTCCCCCGAGCAGTAGACAAGCAACGAGCATGCCCAGCAGAGACAAGGCAGAAGTCAGAGTACAACATGTGCTATAAGCAGTGTGAGCTCTAGACCAGAGAGTGGCAACTTTGGACCACAAAGTGACCAACTTTCAGTCAAGAACTGCAATGTATGAATCTCAATCCACAGCCACTCTCAGAGAAGCGGAAGAGGTAGCAGGAGCAGTGTTGTGAGCAGCCAATGTGACAACTACCCTAGTCAAAGAAAACAGAGCACTAAAAAAAAAGCTAGAAGCCCTAAAGAACTACACTAAATTACCCAACTCTGAGTGCTTGGGCTGCCGGAGACCTCAGAAGGGAATAACCCCACAGAATTTGCAGCAAGCTGGCTGAAGGAGGCATTACAGTTGGACTGGACCCCTACAGCTCACGGGGCATAAAGAATTACACACCAGAGAACAGAAAATACGGACAGTCCAAGAACCTTCCTCATAGTTCCCTTGGGTGCGCACCAAAGAGATCGTATTCTGGACTCGGCCTGAAGGAGAGGGCCAATAACCCTGGACAACTGGACATGGGTATCTATATATCCCAAGTTACAGCTATTCAACTCATAGCAGACAAAAATCCTTTGACGCACTGAGAGCTAAGCTGTGATCTTTGGGAGTAACAGAGGCCCCTCAATACCCAGTATGACTTAAGACTGTTTAGTCTGGAAGAGCATATTTGTTCAGTGGCCCACAAGAGGCCAGCAAACTGGTGGATAAAATTGCTAAGGACTTTGAAGATGGGACAAAGGCAACAGAGGTTGACTCAGACTGTGAGCCTGAAACATGCAATCCGTGAGTATGTGATCATGGTAGCAGGCAGTGGGGAGAGGGGACTGATTAAGAATCATTTTCAAGTATAAACTCACGCTGACTGATATCAGTCTATGGAACATTTGCACTTTTCATTGAATTTAAACATTTGTCAATGTTAAAATCAGTGATGTACTCGGATCATAAGTACCACCACATGTCGGCGGTAAAGTAATGCCAACTGCATGGTTCCCCTCATCTACCACCCACTCTGAAGAAATTTTGACTGCTTTCACTGATTGCTGGGGTAATAAGGCCCTTATGGTGCCAGGGACTTTGAAATGCTGGACAGAACCTGATGAATAGATTTCATATAATAGCGCCATGTGAAATATCAGTCAGTTAAATTTTGAAAGGGATTTATCAAGTAACTAGTTGAAAGTTCAAACCATTTTTTTTTTTTGACAAGTTTGATGTTATTAACATACATGTCTCCAATCAAGTACTTATGTTATAGACAAATCAAGCTAAGCTTTGTCTAAAGAATTACCAATTTTCTACAGTGCTAAGTATTGGTAACCAAGGCTAATGCATAATTTTATTATATCTAGTTTATTAGACTTGGACATTGTCTAGAAGGGTTCCTATAAACTGAAGCCTCTGGCTGGGCTAGGGAGAGGACTTTGGAAGGTTCAGGGTGATACCCAGGTCTCAGAATAGAGAAAAGGTGTCTTCCATGGTCTGTAGCATACTTTCCCTGGAGGGGCCTGTGAGGAGCCAATCGTCCAGGTACGGGAAGACATAGTAACCCCTTGCCCTGAGGGCCGCTGCCACTACCGCAAGGCACTTTGTAAAGACTCGAGGTGCCGAGGACAGCCTGAACCATAGGGCTCAGAACTGAAAGTGGTGCCCTTGAAAAAGGGAACGAAGGAACCTGCGGTGGGGCTGGGCGATCAGGATGTGAAGATACACATCCTGCATGTCCAGCGAGGAAAGCCAGTCCCCTTGGTGCAACAGAGGGATTAGGCCTGGAAGGGTTACCATCCTGAACCATTTGTACTCCATTTATTTGTTCAGGTTGCTGAGGTCCAAGATGGGATGTAGATACTCCGGTTTTCTTGGGAACCAGGAAAAATTGGAAATAATAACACTTTCCCTCTGGGAGGCTGGCACCGGTTCTATGTCCCATTTGTCCAGTAGGGCCTGGATCTCCTCTTAGACGAGGGCTGCATGGGATGGAGAACAGCATGAGGGTAGCGGGGGGGTTGTCCAGGGGTACCTCCGGAAGCTCTATCGTTTGCCCTGTTTTTGTCAGCTGCAGGACCCATCAGTAGATGTGATTCTGCTTCATCCTCTAGGTAGAGGGAGAAGTAGACGAGGCTGGGAGTGAGACTCAGGACAGTCAGGCAGAAGGTGTTTGGGGGGTGGGCAGAGTGGCCTGGGAGGGCTTGGCAGCTCTGGGAGCAGAACCTCAGGGGTTCTCGGAGGAGGCCTTAAGCTTAAAAGCTCCTCACTGTTGCTGCTGACCTCTGGGCTGCTGGCCAGCAGAATGTCAAAAGGGCTGATGCTGAAAGGGCTTCTGATTGGACTGATCCTGTTTTCAGGAGATTAAGTAATTCTGCCTTCTGGTGTACATCAGGCAGGGCCTGGACTATTTCCATGCCCTGCTCCCAGAGGGCATTTTAAAATTGGACCATGGTGCATAAGGGAATTTAGGGAGCATAGGGTACAAGTGGCAGAGCCGTACACCTTCCTGCCAAGTTGGTCCATTTGTTTAGACTCCTTATCCAGAGGCTGAGTGCTCAGGTGCCTGACATGTTTCAACCTATCGTGGGCAGCTGTGATCACCACAGAGTCCACCAGGGGGTGTTCACCCAGAAAGGGTTCTTCCCTGGGGGCCCTGTAAAGGCAGTCTTACTTCTTGGGTATAACTGAAGAAGTAGAAGGATGCTTCCAGGTGGCCCTGGTGACGTCATGGAAGGTGTCACCAGGGTGGCCCCACTACAGGTTTAGGGTCCTTTTGGCTGAGGTACTTGGCCAAGTGATGTCCCTCCGGGTCCAAATCCTCTGTATCCCACTCCATGTTGGCCTGAATATGGCAGATGACATCCATAAATGATGGATCATAAGGTGGAGACCTGGGGGGACCTTGGGTTCTGGAAGGGAAGGAGCATCCCTAGAGGAGGAGGACCTCGAAGAGGAGGAAGAGCTACGGCGCGAGTTCTCCGAGGATGTAGATCTAGAAGAGGACAGTCAGTGGTGACGTCCCCTGGAGCAACGCCCATGCCTGGCTGATGACCTGGAAGAGGAGTGACGTCTCCTTTCTCTGTGGTCAGTGCCACCCCTGTGTGGGTTAGCTGGTTGAGGGGTGACATCCCTCAGCTGAGGAGTGGGATCCTTGGGCTGAGGGGTGGGCCGTTCAGGAGGTGTAGGCTCCTGATGAAGAGGAGAGGCAGGTCTTTGTGAAATTAGGTCACCTTGGGTGGTGTTTCAACAGAATGTAAAGAGATCCTTCACATCAGACAGTGGTATTCTAGGTTCCTTAGGAGCATCCAGTGTAGAGGAAACAGACGGCCCTGGAGTGGGCCGCTGAGGTGGCACTGGTGCCTGTAGAATGAGATCAGCTGGCGTTGGTGGTACTAAGGTACCATCGTCCGGTGTTGTCGGTTGGTTGGACAATGGTGTCGCTGGTTTTAGCATAGGATCTGGTCGTTCGTCGACTGGTGACGTATGAGGGTCTGGCAACACAGAGTTAGAGGTCACTGGGACAGATGCCAGGAACACCATCATTAGAGAAATGGGCATCTGCCGATGCCTGTCCAAGGTAGCCGACGGCGTCTGCTTCGGAGATGCCTGATATGGGGAACTAAGTCCCAAAGGGAATAGTGGAGTCGCCCTCCTGGGGGAGGTGAGTTCTTGCCCCCAGCATCAGTCCAGGGAGCCAGCACTGGAGGTAGTGGCTTACATGTCTTAGCTGGACGGGCAACAGGTGGGGGCCTGCTGCCCAAAGAGGATCCGGCTGAGCCACCAGGCTGTGGGCCCCATAGTCTGAGAGACAGGCTGAAGCTTCAGGGACTGAAGGGTTGAGGACAAAGTCCCCAACCCTAAAGAACCTCTGCCCAACATCCGTACCGGGGGGGAGGTTTCACCACAGTTAGCCTGTAGGAAAGGAGAGCTGATTGGGAACTGGAGTCCGAGCACCCATTAGAAGCGGGACTGGGATCAGTGCCCGACTTGTGCCGGGACCAGGAATGAGAGTCCATGGAGGACCTGTCCTTGTGCATCTCCTTGTGGTGATGCTTCCCTGAGGATTTCTTGTCCTTGTGGAGGCCAGAAGTGGCCGAAGCCCCTGAGACAGGGAAGTGAGGAACTCTCTCCCTGGGTTTCCATCTGCAGAGTAGCTAGTTGTTTTTCTAGCAAGAAGGATTTTAGGGCTTACTGGTGGCGAATCCTGGTCCTGCTGTTACATTTCAGACTGTGCTTGCGCCTCTGTGTTGTGGTCTGGGCCCAGGCAGAGGAGACAGGCCGAATGGATGTCTTTCAACAGAATCTGCTTGCCGCAGGCATACTTGGACTGGCGCCGCTCGATGGGAGGTGACTGGGAAAGTAGGCATGCAGAGAAAAAGAGGCTAAATACTGAAATAAAAAAAGCGTTGGTAAGCAGCGGTCAAGAAAATGGCAAACTAGAGTGAAAGGCGTCCATGGAGCCGATGTGCATGAGTCAGCGGGAAAAGAACTGAGGTGGTGCAGGGTCCGCCCCTTTTGTACTGTACGTGACGCTGGAGGCAGGCGTAATTTCTGGGGAAACAGGAGATCAAACTAGCACCAAGCATTTTAGGTGATAATCTGGTGCTGGACATAACAGCCATGGATTAGACTAAGACAGAAATATGTGAAGCCACCCTTACTAGAAACATAAGGGGATGGAGATAGGGATGGCAAACCTAATGAAAGAGATTCTCTCCAAGATCTACTTTTATGGTAAGTACACAACGGTTCCATCTTCTTCGAGGATATCTCTTCCATTAGGCCACACTTTTGGAATGATTACCAAGCAGTCCAAAAGCCACTAGGAGGGTGGTACAGTCCGAGTCAAGACAGCAGACCTTATAGTACAGCAAGGCCAAAACCTGCTCCTCTATGAGAGACTACGTCCAGACTGTAATGCTTAGTGAAGGTGTGGACAGCACTCCATGTGGCTGCCGCACAACTGTTAGCCGCACACACAATTCTGAAACAAGCGACACAAGTAGCCATACCCCTTGTGGAGTGACCATGAACTGCACCAGGAAGTTCCTTACTGTACTTCACATAACAACGCAATACAGTGTGCCAGCCATTTGAACAGGCACTGTTTAGACACAGAGGTGCCCTCTTTCCCAGGAACAAATAAAGCAAAATGTAAAGAAAACTTTCTTCAGTCCTTGGTTCGATTCACATAGTATTTCAGTATCTTGTGAACATCCAAAGTATGGAGCAATGCCTCACCCTGATTGACATGCTCAGGGTAGTCAAGAGGAAGAAGTATTGTTTGATTTAATGTAAACTCAGATACCACCTTCAGTAAAAACTCAGGATCAGAAAGCAAAGAAACTCTGTGGAAAATCAAACAAGGAGGTTCACACATCCTGCAGCTCTGAAAATCATTTGAACAGCAGTGATTGCAAGCAAACAAATAGGTTACTCATCTGTAACTGTAGTTCTAGGAGTGGTATATGGTTCACATCCAAACACTGGCAGATCCACTGGAACAATGTT
The DNA here is from genome assembly GCA_016271365.2 of Neoceratodus forsteri. Taxonomy (NCBI): domain Eukaryota; kingdom Metazoa; phylum Chordata; order Ceratodontiformes; family Ceratodontidae; genus Neoceratodus; species Neoceratodus forsteri. The sequence goes on along the minus strand of CM028137.1, from coordinate 311,601,715 downwards.
ATTGGCGGAACATATTTTAGCTAACTTCCTCCCACCACCCGGGTGGTATATCCACTGACCACCTCACCCCACCACATCAGATCTCACATGCCGGAAGCAGGATCAGGTGCCACTTGCTAGGGAAGGCCAGGTGGGTTGTGTGGATGTGAACTATATACCACTCCTAGAACTACGGTTACAGGTGAGTAACCTATTCTTCTAAAGATATGGATATGGTCCACTTATCCACATTGTAGCAGACTCCTAGCAGTTCTCTGGGAGCAGGGGCAGGGGCGCACCCTATTTGGTGAACAGAAGCTGAAGAACCGTGACACCAAAACCAGTATCCCAGCATGACTTAAGGTTGATGCAGTAGTGGGAAATGAAGGTGTGTGCTAACTTGCAAATAGCAGCCCTATAGATCTCCTGTATGGGGAGATCCCTGGAAGCAGCCAGTGAGGCAGCAGTAGGTCTGGTGGAATGAGCCCTAATCCTTATGGGAGGCTCCCGACCAGGCAACCTATAGCAGAGGTCGATGCAAGAAGTGATCCACTTTGCAATTATCCACTTTGCTGCCAGTCTGCCACGTGTGGCTTCAGGGTAGGTGACAAAAAGTTGGCGAGCCTATCCTTGAGCTCCAACTATGCACTCTACATAGTATGAGAGCACCTTCCACACCTCCAGGATATGGAGCCTGCAGTCATCTTCCAAAGATGGGCTGGTAAAATATACTGGTACATTAATCACCTGGTTAAGGTGAAACTCCAATACCACTTTTGGGAGAAACTTCGGGTTGTGGTGAGTGGATAGTCTTGTCCCTGTGGAAGATTGATTAGGGAGAGTCCACCGAGAGCGCCTGGAGCTCCCCAAGCTTTCTGGCTGACGTAATGGCCACCAAGAAAGCAGTCTTCCATGACAAGTGTGACATCTCACACCTGTGCATCGGCTCAAAAGGCTTGCCCATAAGCATAGCCAAGACCAGCAGTAAATCCCACAGTGGAGGTGGTTCATGCACCAAGGGGACAAGTGGTTCAGACTCTTCCAAAAGCACCCGACCATCTTCTCCTGGGCCACCGCCAGCTTACTAGCCCATGTCCAGTAAGCAGAGATGGCTTCCAGGTACACCTTAAAGGTGTCGCTCACAGTCCTAGTTGATAAAGGGACAAGAGATAGTCCAAGATGCTAGCCACTGGACAAGTAATGGGACCTAGTCCCTTGCCCTGACACCAGAGAATCTCTTCAATTTAAAGGCATAGTATCGATGAGTCAGTTCTTTCCTGGAGATTTCCACAACATGGAGGGCATTCTCGGAGAGACCCAAGGCCTGGAACTCTAGTCACTCAGGAATCGGTCCACAAGGTGCAGGAAGTGAAGATCTGAGTGCAGGACCATCCCCTTAGGTCTGATCAGCAAGTCTGGGTGGAGAGCCAGTCGCTGCAGAGACCTGCTGCTGATGCTCAGGAGATCCAGGTACCAGGGCTGGCAGTACAGCCTAGAGGTTAGAGTAACGAGCTGTGAATGAGCTTGGTACATTCAACAGACCTGGGTTTGATTCCCACAAACTCCACTTGCATACTGTGTGACTCTGAGCAAGTCACTTAACCACCCAGTGCTCCGGGGTCACCCCTGAAAACAGGCACTAGTGCCTAGTCAGCTTTACCCAGTTACGAAAAGCATAAAAAAACAAAAAACTGCCAAGGCCAGTCTGGAGCTATCGGGATCATCTACACCTTGTCCTTCCTGACCTTGATCAGCACCTTGTGGATCAGAGGTAGGGGTGAAAAGGTGTACACAAGACCTGGGTACAGGGTCTCGTGAAGGCATCCTCCATCAGTGTCCCAGACTATGGGGGTTGGGCACAAAACAGCCTCAGTTTGGCATTCTTTCAGGATGCAAACAGGTCCACCAAGGGTTAGCCCTGAACAGGTGGTTCACCATTTCCTGATTCAGAGACCACTCGAGTAACAGCTCTCCTACCCAGCTGAGAGCGTCTTATCAGTTGATTACTCTCTCCAGCAATACAGATTGCCAGGAGATTGGCATCCAGGCTGCACACAAGGGTCCAGGTGTGGAGTGCCTCCAGACACGGGGGAAGGGAGTGTGTGCCGCCCTGTCTGTTCAGATAAAACATGGTGTGGTGTTGTCCTTCTGGACATGAATGACCTGACCACTGACTAGTGCAGCAAACTCTATCAGAGCCAAGCGCACTGCATGGAGCTCCAGCATGTTTATGTGGTGACAGGACTCCCTGGGCGACAAGAACCCATGGGTCGTGTGGTCTCCCAGGTGTGCTCCCCCACCCTACCAGAGATGCGTCCATTGTTAGCATGATACTTGGCTGAGGGCAGACAGACAGGATTCCGTCCTCTGGATGTTCTAGAACAAGCCACCACTGGATGGTATACCACATCGGCTGGGTCACTGTGACTGGCTGTTCCAGTGGCCTAGGCGTTAGGACTACTGACGGCCCAGCTCCCACTGAAGGTGGTGCATCCACTAGCGGGCCCAATGGACCACAGTGTTGCAGAACGCCACATACCCAAGCCGCTGCAGGAAATCCCGGACAGGGAGCGAGAGCACTACCTAAAATGATGGGGCACAAGAGGTAAGATCCTGTGCCCAGTCCACCAGGAGGTAGTCCTTGGCACAAAGGGAGTTTAATTCTTCCCCAATCAACTTGATCGCCTGCTTTGGTATCACCACAGGTGGGCCACCACTACTGCCAAGTACTTACTGAAGACCCTGGGTGCAGAGAAGAGGCCAAATGGCATGACCTGGAACTGGTACAGGACTCTCTTCGCTTGGAAACGGAAGTACCAACAGTGGGACCCACAGACGGGAATGTGGAAGAATGCATCCTGGAGGTCCAGGGAGCAAAACCACATGTTTTGCTCCAAAGACAGTATAATCTAGCTTAGAGTGACCATGTACTTATTGAGATTGTGCCGCTCCAGTTTGAAGCGCCAGCCCACCCTCCTCTCCCACCAAATCATTTTGAGACCAGGAAGTATCTGGACACACAACCCTGACTGGCCAGGGCATCCAGGACACAGGCCATTGCTCCTTTCACAAGAAGTTGAGCAAAGTCTTCCTTGAGGGGTGGAAGGCATGTGGAGGCAGTGGGGTAGAACAGCCTCAAAGTCTAGAGACAATCTTCTGTCCATAACATCCAACATCCACTTGTCCACTGTGATAGCGGACCAATGTGGCAAGAAGTGACATAGCCAGCCTCTGACCAGAAGAGCAGCTGGGGACAGAACAGATGGAGGGATGACACCCCCAATCTGTCACTGGGCAGCTTTTGCAGGAGCACTGGCAGCTGCTGCCAGATGGGTACCACTACTCCTGTCCCCCCTCCACCTTGGACCTTGAGCCCATGACTTTGGCTTGGGGTGCCAGGCCTGGAACTGCCCCTGCTGGGGCTGCTGCCAGGGTGGCTGTGACTAAAAGGACCAGTACTAAAAAGCCAGCTTTTTAGACTTCTTCTCCTGCTCCTTTTGGGATAAAGTCACAGAGTCAAGGGTAGAACTGGACTTCTCAGCCCGGGTGAGATTTCCTTCCACCCCAAGACCAAAGAGGTCAGTGCGCAGGTAAGGGAGGTCAGCCACTTTGTGTTGGGTGTCTGCCATGAAGGTGTACAAATGCAGCCAGGCCATGCGAAGCATGGAGACAGCCACTGCCACAACACGGATGCAAGAATCGCCCATGTCCAATGCTGACTAGAGCTGGTGTCTGATGAGCTCCACTGCTATCTGTTGCTCAGAATGGAGGTGGTGGAGGACAGCATCAAAGATTTCCATCAGGGAATGACCACAGTTAACCATCATAACGACACAGTTAACCTGCCAGAGACCTAGAATGGGCATGACCAGACCTTCTGCCAAATGATGGTCTGAAAACCCTGAAAGGGAGCTCACTGGGTCCACTTGGGCACAGGGCACCAAGCAGGATGCTGGATGTTGCCAAAGCTCCAAGGGCCAGTCCGAAAATGGCCTCAGCCACAGGGAAGACAACCCCCAGGGATTCACCCTGGTCCAAATGTCAGTCAGAGGGTACTTGGCCATCTTCTGGATGGCTCAAGCAGAATCGATGTGGAATCTGAGATAAGTCACAGCAGCCCACCAAACGGCACCAGGCCATGCTCGGTAGAAGGCTCCTCGACCAAACTATGGTGAAGAGCCAAGTCCCTGAGGATGCCATGGACCCTCTTGATCCAAGTCGTCCGATGACTCCTCAAAAACAGCCCTTAGCTGTTGCTCGCCACGGACTTCCCAGGAATCCTCATCTGGGGTAATCCTCACAGACAACCAGTCTGGCAAGCCAGTGGCTGAATGGCCTGCCTCATCATGGTGGCAGCTCCTACCTAACTGGTGGAGATGCAGGTGTGGGGAGCACCTGTGGAACGTGGATCAGCAGCGTAACAACTGGTGGCTGCCAGAGGACAGGCAGTCCATGGGTTACAGCCCGACCCTGCCCTGTGATAGACTGCTGCCAGAGGAATTCCTTGTAGTACTTATGCATTTTGTGTCTGTTTATCTCCTCATCTGATGATGAGGAGGTTGAGGTACCCTGACAGCAATGCCTCCTGGTCAAGTGGGATCGAGAGCGCGAGTGCCTTTACTGTGACCTCCACCGTTAACCAGCCGGACGACAGCGAAGCAAGTCTTCCTGCGGTTGGCCGTAAATGATGTGCCTACCAACACTAAGCAACACAGGCGTAGAAAACCCGACCACAGGTGGAGGCTGGGCCCATAGTGGATCGGCTAGGGCTACCATAGTCCATGCCTTCCTGAGTGAGGACTGGAAGCATCTAGGCCTGCGAGACTGACTCCTCGGCCTCATCTGACAAATGGTTGACAGGCTCATGAAAGATTTTGACAGCTTGCTCAACCAGAGTTGAAGTCAACTGGCTCGACAGTGGAGCCGAAGAGCCCTCGACCTGCCTGATCTACCTCTTGGTCGGGGGTCACTCGAGTGGTCAGGCAAGTTGAGGGACCGGGAGGGCCTCAACTGCTCCCAGTACCACAAGCGGCATTGGTAGCACTTAGATTCTGAATCATGGAGGGCAGGGCTCTCCCCAAGGTCTGGAGGGACAGACACCACATCATGGAACTGGTCTGTGAAAGACCGTCTGACACTGGCCCCAAAGAACAGTAGCAAGACCAAGGAGGTGCCCGCTATGGCAGCCACCACTTCTGCCTCAAGGGCTACACGTTGCTCAGCCAACCCAGCCACAGCCAAGTCCTTCTTGTGGCACTTAGGGCGATCCTTCTGATTCCCTCTCTCAAAGCCGACACAAGAGCTGGAGCTTCTTGTCCTAACGGGACTCAGGAAATATGGATAAGCACAGACCACACCAAGCCACGTTGTGTTGCCTGCCCAGGCAATACACGGACGTCAAGCAGATTGGTGACCAACATCTTCTGCTGGAACTTAATGCAAAATTTCAATCCTGGCTTCTTGTATTCCATCGTTGGCACAAAGACAGTGGCAAAAGAACCAGGAAACTAGAAACAAGAATTTGAAAACTTTCAAAAATAAGAGGTTGACCTATGGCACAGAAAATCCTAAGTAGAAGCATGAAGGAGGTGACCTGTTCTTCCAATGGAAAGAAAGATCTGACGTCACAGGATATACTGCCCGAGAGTGGGAGGAGCTTAGCTTAAAGATGTTTCAGACAATAACAATGTTCCAGTGGAACTGCCAGAGTGTGGGCAAGTGAATCATATCCATGCCCTAAAAAGAACTCTCTCCATGACAGGAACCATAAGCCACAACTCGCAGCTGGCGCAGAAGGAGCCAATATCAGTTTCTCTAGGCCATAATTCAGGTCCCAAGGTGGGACCAGATTACGGACAGGCATTTTATATGCAGAATATCTTACAGGAAAGTAAGAGAAACCTCCAACTGGGCAACCATACGCTCACCAGCAGGGGCAAGGAAAGCTGATATGGTTGCCAAGTGCACCTTAAGTGAGGAATACTGCAGACCAGAGTCTGACAGTGACAGTATGTATTTCAACACCGCATTTACAGGACTGGTGAATGGGTCCAAATTCCTGGAAGCAGCTCATAAAATGAATCTCTTCCATTTTAGTGAATGTCTGTCTGGAGGAAGACTTCCTGCCTGCAGTCAGCACATCAGCAGCCTTAGGAGATACACCAAAATGTACTATGGCTATGTCTTCAGGAGATATGCATGCAGATGAAGAGACTTCAAGTTACGATGGACCAGTGATCCTTTGTCCTGTGACAACAGACTCCTGCACAGAGGTAGAGCAATTAAGGGCTCCACTGCCAACTGCTGCAGAACTGGAAACCATAGCTGATGAGGCCACAGGGGAGCAGTGAGGATGAGGGTGACACCCTCCATCTTCTCTTTCAGTAACACCTACTGTATTAGTGAAACTGAAGGAAATGAATCCCCTTCCAAGAGAGTGACAATGCATCTCACCCAAAAGCTCCAGGCCCTGGAGCAAGTCAACAGAAAACACAGGTTACTCACCTGTAACAGTAGTTCTAGGAGTGGTATATGTTGTTCATCCACACTTATTGGCAGTGTCCTTTCCCTTTAAGTCTTGCCGGAAAGTCTTCAAGCTGGCTCCTCCCACCCACTTGGGTGGTATAACCCTCGACTCTGCCCCATGATGCCAGATCTCGCCCACTGGAAACAGCACTGTGCGCCAAAGCCAGGGGAGGTTGGGTGGGTCAATGTGGATGAACAACATATACCACTCCTAGAACTACTGTTACACGTTAGTAAACTGTGTTTCTAGGGACGTGGATACGTTGTTCTATCTACACTTATGGGCAGACCCCTAGCAGCTCTCCAGGAGGAGGGAGGCAAGGTGCACACCCCCTAATTAGGAAATAAGGATTGGAGAACTGAGGCCCCAAAACCAGCATCCAGGCGTGACTCTAAGTCAATGAGGTAATGGGAAATGAAGGTGTGTGCTGACTTCGAGGTAGCAGCCCTGCTGCACTGTGGATCGATTCAAGCATGCTTGGGACAGGCATAGGGGAAACCCACAGAGGTACAGCTGTGGGTAGGTCGTAAGCAGTAATCCAGTACAAGGGCACACGGGCAGACTAGATGGGCCAGGCAGTCCTTATCTGCTGACAATTTCTATGTGACTATGTATTTCCTGGATAGGGACGTCCCTAGAAGCAGCCACCAACACAGCGGTATGGTGGGTGGAATGAGCCCTGAGCCCTCCGGGAGGCTCCCCACCCGCTAATCTATAGCAGAGATCAATGCAGGAAGTGATCCACCTGCTAATCGTCCGCTTGGCTGCAGGTCTGCCAGGTGCAGCTTCAGCGTAAGTGACAAACAGCTGGCAAACCTCTCCCTCGAACTCCAGCCGTGCGCTCTTTGTAGTAAGCAAGCGCTCGCCTCAGGTCCAGAGTATGAAGCCTGCGTTTGGCCTCTGAGGTGTGATTCGGGAAGAACACCGGAAGAGTCATCACCAGGTGAAACTCCAACACAACCTTCAGGAGGAATTTTGGGTTGGAGCGCAGGACAACCTTGTCCCTGTGGAAGACCAGGTAAGGAGACTCCACCAAGAGCGCCTGGAGCTTACTGATCCTTCTGCCTGACGTGATAGCCACCAGGAAGGCAGTCTTCAATGACAGGTGAGACATCTCACACTTGTGCATCGGTTCGAATGGCTTGGCCATGAGCTTTGCCAAAACCAGCAACAGATCCCATGGTGGTGGTGGTTCACGCACTGGAGGGGAAATGTGACCCAAGCCTTTGAAAAAGCACCAGACCACTGTCTCCTGCGCCACTGACCGCTGACCGGCCCTCGCCCAGTAAGCAGAGATGGCTGCCAGGAGCACCTTAAGGGTCATAGACTGAAGTCCCCCTTTGGAGAGAGACCACAGGTAATCCAAAATACTGGCCACTGGACAGGACAAGGGGTCCAGTCCCTTGCTCTGACACCAAATGAAGAATCTCTTCATTTGAAGGCACAGCATTTTCTGGTCGATTCCTTTCTAGATGCCTCCACAACAGTGAGGCCATCCTCAGACAGACCCAATGCCTGGAACTCTAGCTGCTCAGGAACCAGACTGTCAGGTGCAGGGATTGAAGGTCCAGGTGGAGTACCTTCCTCTGACTGACTGAGAGCAGGCCCGGGCATATGGGAAGACACCTCGGGAGCCTGTTGCTGAGGCTGAGGAGATCGGGGTACCAAAACTGGCAGATCCTGTCCGGAGCCACCAGGATGACCTGTGCCTTGTCCCTCCTGACCTCGAGTACCATCTTGTGGATCAAGGGAAGTGGAGGGAAGGCACAGAAGAGGCCTAGGGTACAAAGCCTCGAGAAGGCATCCCCCTGCAGACAGCCTTGGTGAGGGAGGGCGGGCATCAAACAGCCTCAGCTTTGCATTCTCCCTGGAGGCAAACAGGTACATCTGAGGGGTGCCCCACTGGGAGAACAGATTGTGTACTACCTCCGGATGGAGAAACCACATGTGAGACACCTCACCCACCCGGCTGAGGGCATCCACCAGCTGACTCGAGGCTCCTGCCACGTGGATGGCTAGGAGATCCGCCTCCAGGCTGTGCACGAGGGTCCAGACGCGGAGAGCTTCCTTGTACAAAGGCAGGGAGTGTGTCCCACTATGTTTGTTGAGACAGTACCTTGAGGGGAACCTTGTGCCCTGAATGGGCCAGCTCCTGCACATCGAACCACTCACAGTTCGAATCTCCTCCAGTCATCAGCTGCCTGCCTGCTCCCCACAGCCTAAGGGAAACTTTGTGCTCTGAAAGGGCCAGCTCCTCCACATCGAACTGTTCACAGTTCAAATCTCCTCCAGTCATCAGCCGGCCGCCTTCTCCCCAGAGCCTAAGGGGAACCTTGTGCCCTGAAAGGGCCAGCTCCTCCACATCGAACCGCTCACAGTTCAAATCTCCTCCAGACATCAGCCACCTGCCTGCACCCCACAGCTTAAGGGGAACCTTGTGCCCTGCACAGGCCAGCTCCTCCACATCGAACTGCTCACAGTTTGAATCTCCTCCAGGCATCAGCCGCCTGCCTGCTCTCCACAGCCTAAGGTACGGTGCAATCTGAAAAAAGGCACCCTCCTTCTGATTTCACTGTCGTTTGAAATCACAGAAAGAGCAGAACCAAACCACACAAAAACACGTATCCTGGATTTTAGGGGGGCAGACTTTGGGAAAATGGGGAGATACTTGAAAGAGGCATTAAGGGGAATGGGGCAGGAATCAGGGGTTGAGGAACAGTGGGCAGTATTTAAAATGGGGATTACAAGAGCAACAGAATTATGCATTAAGCAGGTTAGCAAGAGGAAAAGGAAGAGGAGACCATTATGGTTTTCCAAAGAGGTAGCAAAGAAAGTGAAAGCCAAAAGATTGCATTCAGGCAATACAAAAGACACAGGCAGAAGGGGATAGGAGAAGTACCAGGAGAAGCAAGGGAGGCAGGGAGGTAGTAACGGAAGCCAAGGCTCAGACAGAAGAACACATTGCAAAATCAGTGGGTAGAGGGACAAAACCTTTACGGGTACATAAGTGAAAAAGAAAAGCAAAGGGAGGGATAGTGAGACTGAAGGGGAGGATGGGGGCTGTGTGGAGGATGACAACAGTAAAGCTGACATATTGAACAGGTATTTCTGCTCAGTCTTTACTGAGGAAGAGGAGGGTAATGGGTCTGAAGCGAGTACAAGGGATGAGAATGGTGCAGAAATGGACACAAGTCCCTTTACACGAGAAATGGTCCTGAAGGAACTGGAAGTAATAAGAGTTGATAAAGCAATGGGGCCAGATGGGGTGCACCCCAGGGTCCTTAAAGAACTAAGAGAGGTGGTGGCTGAACCTCTGGCTATCCTGTTTAGCTGATCACTGGAAACAGGGAGGTACCCAAAGACTGGAGGATAGCAGATGTAGTCCCTTATACAAAAGTGGAACAAAGAGAAGTGGAACTACAGACCAGTCAGCCTCACCTCGGTAGTGGGAAGGTCATGGAAGCACTACTGAAGGAGAGACTGGTGGAACATCTGGTTGTCAATGGACTACAGGACCCAAGGCAGCATGGTTTCACCAGGGAGGTCATGTCAGACCAACCTCATTGAATTTTTGACTGGGTGACTAGGGAGGTGGATCAGGGGAGGGCAGTGGACATGGCCTATCTGGACTTCAGCAAGGCCTGTGACACTGTGCCACATAGAAGACTATTGCACAAACTGGGAACATGGGTGTGGGCAGGACAGTAGTGTGGTGGGTAGGTAACTGGCTGGGGGCAGGACACAGAGGGTGGTGGTAAATGGCTGTCACTCCACAGAGGGAAGAGTGACCAGTGGGGTACCACAGGGATCAGTGCTGGGACCGGTCCTATTCAATATCTTCATCAAGTGACATTGCATGGGACCTAGAAGGCAGAATTTCACTGTTCGCTGATGACACAAAGCTCTGTAACAGAGTAGACACATCAGAGGGTGTAGGCAGAATGAGAAGGGACCTGCAGAAACCTGAAGAATGGTCAGGGGTTTAGCAGTTGAAATTCAATGCAAGGAAGTGCAAGATAATGCATATGGGGCACAAAAACCCTGGCACAATATATCAGTTGGGGGGTGAGGATATAGCATGCACCAAGCAGGAAAGGGATCTTGGGGTTATCATCTCTGATGACCTCAAGGCAGAGAAACAGTGTGACAAGGCAGCAGGTAAAGCAAATAGGATGCTGGGATGCATAGGCAGGGGCATCACCAGCAGGAAAAGAGAGTCATAATTCCACTGTACAAGACACTAGTGAGGCCCCACCTGGGTACAGTGTACAGTTCTGGAGACCTTACCTCGTAAGGACATAGACAGAGTAGAGAAGGTTCAGAGGAGGGCAACAAAGATGGTGCATGGATTGCATCACAAGTCCTATGAGGACAGGTTGAAGGAACTGAACATGTACTCCTGGAGGAGAGGAGGGAGAGGGATATGATAGAGACATACAAGTATCTTACAGGGAGGAACAGGGTGCAAGAATACACTATTTTTAAGCAAAAGATGTTCCAGGACTAGAGGGCATGGGATGAAGTTGGAGGGAGGGCGATTCAGAGGAAGCGTGAGGAAGAATTTCTTCACAGAGCGGGTGGTGGACAAGTGGAACACCCTGCCAGAGGAAGTGGTGGGGGCTGAAACAATCACGGGATTTAAGAATGCATGGGATAGACATAAAGGAATTCTGGAGGTCAGGGGTAAGGGGCAACAGACTTCTTGGAAAACATAAACTGAATTTACAAGCTCAAATGGGCAGACTGGGTGGGCCATAGGCCCTTATCTGCCGACACTGTCTATATATCTATGTATCTATGAAGTTGCTTTACTGGTCTTGGAGCCAGCTTAACAGACTACCTCTCCAACTGAGCAGTGCCCTCGGACTGTTCCTATTATTTCATTACCCTGGGAAAAGTCCTTAAGAAGGGTTAAGAGCTGGATTACTGCAGTTCTTTCTCTGGGTGATTTTTTACCCACCCCTTTCTCTATTAAATACACTTTCTTTCTCCCAGTGACCCACCCCTTCTTCTCTCAGGTTTCTCTCTCTCTCTCTCTCTCAAAGGGGTAGAACCTCATTCCTGAGACTTTTATTTTTTTAAGATCATCGCCTGAGAAACCTTCAAGTGCTGTCTATCCAATCTGCTGATCTATCGCACTGAATTCTGATTATTCTTCAGAACTATTCATTATCCCCATACTTAACCGCATTCTCACTAAATTTGGCTTACTGCAAGCATAACCAAGCTGTGTCTTATAAGCTACACCAATAATGCCTTATACAGTACTATTTAAACTGATCCTCTGCCCCATCTCCTAGTTGTTCTCCTACCCCATTCCCCTAAACTAATGCATCCACCACATGCTACACTCAACCCCTCAACCATTACCTCCCTCTCCTTCATGACCCCCAATTTCCCTTAGCTGTGATCCCAGCCCCCTGTAATCAGCAATGGTTGCATTCAACTATCCGCTGATCTGCCTCAGTTACCAAAATACCCAGCACCCTCTTCCTTCTATTGCGTCTAACTGTCTGGATGCCTCCTGCACCTGGCACCCCGTCCTCCTCCTTCAGTCCGGGCTCCAAATCCTGGTTTAAAAGCACCAAACTCCACTTCATCATCATTGCTCTGCTACTGTTGTCAGCTGGTGATGTTAGCCCGAATCCAGGCCCCTCCCGAGTTACAGCCAACAGCGCCAGCCCCCAGGCCTACAGCTTGAGCCCTGACCCCTCTGCATCAGCCATCTCTCTCCCAAGTGGGTTAAAGATAATAAATCTAACCATATGCAGTCTTCTTCCAAAATTTAACCTACTTCAACCGCTAACAATCTCTCTTGCTCGAGACATCTTCATTTTGATGGAAACACGGCTAACGACGCATACTCCTGACTCTGCCATCTCCATTCAGGGCTACTCACTCACTCACCAAGACCACGGGACCCGAGGAGAAGGCGTGTTAATTTACACCGCCTCTACTCTCCAGGTCATTACTACCCTATCCTCAGCCATACAATCTACCTACGAGGCACTAGTCCTAAGGCTCTAAATGCCCTTCTCTGTCCCTATTTATGTAGGTGTGATCTACTGTCGTCCCGAACTGAATGCCAAAACCACTGTTGGGCTCGTTACCTCCATTACAACACTTACCACAAATTGAGTACTATATCTAATGGGTGATGCAAATCACAACTGGTTGTCCCCATCCCTTAGTAAAATCCAAAATGACATAACTTCCCTCAACCTCACCTGACTAATAAATAAGCCAACACGCACAACCCACAAAACCCAAAATCACACTCTCATAGATTGGGCCCTCACCATACAGTAGCATCAGGAACACTCCCCGATGCCCTAAGTGATCACCACGCAATCTATCTTGTGCGCAAAGTGCTGACTTAAAACACCCCACAAAATACTGATAACATGGTCTTTCAGATCCCTTGATCTAGCCTCGCTCCACCTTGAACATGTCCAAGTCAACTCGTCGCCAACATCCTCTGCTAATTCTATTGACCAAGCTCTATTGTTCTTTAAGGACAACTTCCTTGCAGTCTGGGATAAGCATGCTCCTTTAAAAAGAACTCAGGTTCGTGGTAACCACCTACCATGGGTCACCCCGAACTCCTAGCAGGCCAGCAAGCACGAGACTGTGCTTCGAAAATACAAGAAACTTCCAAACTACCTCAAGACCTCGTCAAATACCAGGCCCTACGAAATTCCTGCACCAGAGCTATTAGACTGGCCAAAGCAGAGTATTTCAGCTCCTCATTCCAGTCAAACATAGCTAACCCCTCTAGATTCTAGAAGGTAGTTCACTCCCTTTTCTCCCCACCATCTAAACCTCCAACCCCACTCTTTAGAGATAAAATCAATCAATCAATCAAAATCTTTATTTATCCAGACGGGCACCATTGAGCAAGGCTCATCTGCAAGGTGGACTTGGTCATGAATACATCAAAGTACAGTACAGAAGCAGGTATACAAAAAGCAATAATATACAAGGAAGAAAAAGTATATACAGTGTATACAGTACAAGGCTTGAAATTAAAAAAAAAAACAGCATTATTTTACAATTGAAGAAGTCAGCCGATGTACAATCAACCATAGGCATACAGGGGTTATAAGCAGAGATCTTTTGAGTGAGGCAGCTGGCAACTACACATACAGGGGAGAGAGGCCATGTATGGGGTGGTAGGTTAGAGAGGTAAAGAAGAGGAGGGATATATTACAGATGACTGGGGGAAAAATTGGGCTAAAACCACAGAAAGTGACGATGACTGTCATGTACTTGTTTATTATGATAATCACAGAGGAGGGGTAGATAATTGGGATACTACTATGGATGGGGTGGGACTTTAGCCAGGCTGGAGCGGACAGGGAAGGGTGGGTGCAGCAGGAAGAGTTAATAGGGAAAGAGTGAGAGCCAAGGGTAGAAACATGGCGAGCGTCAGGATGGAAAGGGGGAGTTGCGGAATTAGTGGGCTAGCGGCGAGGAAAACATTTGCAAGGTGCTTTCATGTAGCAATCGTAGAGCGCCTTGAAGATATTCGGGCTAACAAGGCAGCTCAGCTTCAAGTTCCTTTGTAAACCATTCCACAATGTGGGTAAAGAGAAGCTAGAGCAGCTTTGCGGAAACGAGTGTTGACCCTTGGAACCTGGAGGGCATTTAGGGAATAGCTCCTTAGAGCGTAGGTGCCTTGCCTAACACACTCCAGGGAATACAATCTGAGACATATGAGGGGAGCTTGTTGGTCACCGCTCTGAAGGCCCATGGAGCAGCGTTTCTATTCCTCCTATAGTGAAGGGAAGTCCAGCCTAACAATGAGTGCAGGGAGCAGTGGTATGTGGAAAGTGGAAGGTCAGTAATGAACCTGATAGCTCTGTGGTAGAGGGTGTCCAACTTAGCCAGTGCAGAGGCAGTGCAGTGGCTATAGAGCAGGTCCGCGTAATGTATTAAAGATGGGAAGGTAGCTTGAACCAGTTGAATCTTGGCCTCCTTTGTGAGTAGGTGGTTAATTCTGTAGAATAATCCTAATCTTTGCCTTAGTTTCTTCTGTAGTTCTTCGAGATGGTCGGCAAAGGAAAGTTTATGATTGAGCCAAACTCTAGATATTTGAATTTAGCTACATACTCTAGTGTTTCTCCAAGAACAGTGGTAATTTGTGGGCAGCCTCCCTCCAGCAGGAATTGCCGCATGCAAGGAGGGGAGAAGAGCATAGCTTTGTCTTTTTCGATTGAGCAAAAGCTTTTTGTTTATGAGCTGGTACTGTAAGGTTAAATTCAGCTTGGGCGTCTTCACAGGCTGCTTCATGGAGACGACTCAAGTACAGTACAGTGTCGTCCGCGAATAAGTGGATGTTGGCTTTTTTGATGGGGTCATTGATGTTGTTAATGTAGACTGCAAAGAGGAGGGAACCAAGGATAGAGCCCTGGGGCACGCCCCTCAGCATAGGTTTTAATGGAGAAAGATCACCTTCAGCTTTAACCTGCTGTTTCCGTTCTCCAAGGTAGTCTGCAAACCAGCACATAGATTTATGGTCCAGGCCTAAGGTGCTTAGGGAGGAAAGAAGCAGGCTGTGATCGACTGTGTCGAATGCTTTACTAAGATCCCTGAAAACGGCACAGACACACTTCTTGTTGTCAAGGTCTAGGAGCCAATCATTGGTCACCTTAGCTAGAGCTGTTATGATGCTGTGCTTTGCTCTGAATCCAGACTGAATCGGGTTTAATAGTCTTCTGGATTCTAAGTATACCCCTAGCTGGCCACACACTATTTTCTCTAGTAATTTAGACATGATGGGGAGGAGGGAGATCGGTCTGTAATTATTTAGATCGCAGGGGTCTCCTGCTTTTAATAGAGGGACGACATGGGCTATTTTCCATTGAGGGGGGAGGCTACCCTGGGAGAGTGACATGTTGAATAGGTGGGTGACTGGCACTGCATGCACATGGTAGGCACATTTCAGATAGTATGGCTCTATGAAGTCGCAGCCTGCTCCATTCCTGGTGTCCAGTTGCTGCAGTAGGTCTTCCACCTCTTTCAGAGAAACAGGCAGGAAGGAGAAGGCCTCCTCGGTAGGGGGGACTCGTAGGTTGGTGGGCCCTGAGCTGTGCAGAGGTCACTGGCAGGGGAAGTATCAAATGCTAGCCCTGCCGTCGCAAAATGGTTATTGAGGGCTTCCAATATCTCCGATCGGTTAGAGATAACGCTGCCACCAGACTTAATTTTTGCTGGAATGGAATTACCAGGTGTGTGTCCAGACATGTCTTTTAATGTTTTCCAGAGCTTTGAAGGATTTCTTGAGGCAGAGGCTAGCTCTGAACGATAGTAGGCGGCCTTGGCTGCTCTGACCAACTTGGTGCACTTGTTATGTGCTCTCTTAAAAAGACACCAATCCGAGTCGTTCTTGCATCTTCTGGCTTTTTTCCATAAAGTATCCCTTTCTAACAGGGAAACTTTGAGCTCAGGTGAGAACTCCCTAATTTCTGACCACCCCTCCGTCGCTGCTGAATTCAATAAATACTTTACCTCTTGTGCTTCCTCCCTTCTCTCATCCCTCCTTCCCAATCCCTCAACTCTGCCCCTTCCTCCCCTACTCAAACCGCTCACTCAACTGCAGGGAGTTTCTCCTTCCTCCCAGCATCTCCTACAGAAGTTCAGGAAGCCCTCCTTGCCCTCAACCCAGCCAAAGGAGGGTCCCCTGACCACCTGGACCCAAAATTACTCCACCTCTCTGCACCTGCATTCTCCTCCCCATAGCTGCCCTTCTTAACCTCTCTTTCACCCTTGCAGCAATTCCCTCAGAATGGAAACAAGCGACTGTTTTCCCCACCTAAGGGTGGTGACTCCTCCTCACCATACAATTACAGGCCAATCTCGCCACTACCAGTCCTGGCCAGACTCCAGGAGCACCTTGTCTTTGCCCAACTCTCTACCTTCCTCTCTGAATCCTCCTTCTTCACTCCTTTCCAGTCTGGCTTCAGGAAAAAACATTCCACTACTACGTCCCTCCTCAGACTCACTGGTTCTATCCTCACAGGTATAGACAGCGGGCAAATCACCTCGGTCATTTTGGTCATCCTTGCCAAGGCTTTCGACATGGTCTCTCATCCACTACTCCTCCTGAATCTGACTTCAGCTGGCCTGTCCGTCTCTGCCACTGACTGGCTCAGAGCCTACCTCACAAGTAGAACACAATCGGTCAGGATAGCTGAAGCTCTGCCCCCCTTCTCCAAATCCACACGGTGTGCCACAAGGCTCTGTTCTAGAACCACTACTTTTCTCCATTTTCCTCAATGACCTTCCCACAGTCTGCTCATCTGTGTCCATTCATATGTACGTGGATGACACAGTCCTGTATACTTCTGGCCACAGCTCCACTGACGTGGAAGCCAGGCTCCAGCAGGACTCTGACAAAGTACAGATCTGGCTTCGCTCACACCAACTCTTCCTTAACACCAAGAACACCGTCTCCATGACCTTTGGCACAAGGCAGAGACTCTCTAGGCTTACCTCCTCTCCTTCCTATCACACAATCAACAGGACTCTTCTCGAGGACACATCCTCCTTTAGGTATCTTGGGGTCTGGCTTGACCAGCACCTCAATTTTTCTGGTCACATTGACGCCATTCTGTCAGAACTGCGCCCCAAGCTAGGCGCATTATACAGGAACCGTAATTGTCTTCCACCTATGGCTAGGCGTAAACTGATCCAGAAGATGATCCTACCTATTTTTGACTACTGTGATGTAGTCTACAGTGTTGCCCATAAGTCCTCCCTAGCCAAACTGGATACCCTCTTTGACTCTTTCTGTCGCTTTGCTGTGGATGCCCACCCTCTCCTCTCACTCATCACTGCAACCTCTATCGCTCACTTGCCCTCCCTTCTCAGGGTAACAGACGTCTCTCTCACTGTGCTAAATTCATCTCTAAATTCTGGTTCCACTCTCTCCCTTCTTATCTTTCTTCCTCCTTAACACTACCACCAAAATCCCACCACTTGCTCAGATGAGATCCACTGATACTCACACCCTATTGATCCCTCGCTGCTCAACAACCATAGGTCAGTCAGGGTTCTCGCACCACCTCTCTAAAATCTGGAATGCGCTTCCCCACCAAATTCGCCATTCCTCATCCCCTGCATCCATTTCATCTGCTCTACTTAACTTCTACTCCACTAACTGCACCTGAACGTAACCCCTCCATCTCTACTCTCTATCCAGTCAACAATTCCAAAGCATTTAACAGCTCCTTATGCATCAGCTCTTATGACAAACCGATTGTACAGTCCCTTGCTCTCTTTGACTGTATCTGTGACAAATCTGTTGTACTGACTTACTGTACCCTTTATTGACTTACTGTACCCTAATTTTAACTGTATTATGTATGTGTGATTAACTGCTGTATTGGCTCTGTAACCTAGTTTATCAATATTATGTATCCAGCATTCATATATATGTATTTTGTACCTGTTATGGCAACTGTGTATGTATCCTTTCCCCACATGTACCCCCCTCCCCCAGGACGTACAGTGAGACAAACAATTTCGATTGCTCAGTGTACTTTTTTGGTGAAACTTTTCAATAAATAAATAAGTACATGGTCGTGGTGTTGTCCGTCTGGACTTGAACCACTTGACCCCGAACAAACGGGGCAAATGCAGTCAGTGCCAGCTGAACTGCTCGGAGCTCCAGCAGCTTGATGTGGCATTGGGACTCCTCAGGGGTCCAGAGTCTGTGGACCCTGTGTTCCCCCATATGGGCACCCCAGCACGTGAGAGACCGCGTTGGTCGTCAGGATAACTGTCAACTCAGGGTGGACATACCAGTTCCTTTCCTGCAGATGCTCTGGGACAAGCCACTACTGGAGGGTGTCCCACATCCTCTGGGTTACAGTGACCAGCTGGTCGAAGTGACTGTTGTGCTGGGACCTCTGGCTGGCAAGCTCCCACTGCAGGAAGCATATATGCCAACGGACCCATTGGACCATGGTGGGGTAGGCCACCATGTAACCCAGAAGGTACAGAAATTCCCAGGCAGGGCGCAAGTGCCCAATCCGAAATGATCGGGCAAAGGAGGAGAGAACCTCCGCCCTGTATGCTGGGAGCCTGGCTCTGGCTCGGCAAGAGTCACGCTCTGCCCCGATGAAGCCGATCACCGAGGAGGGCAGGAGTTCCAACTTGGCTTCACTGACTAGGAGACCAAGCTGGATGCAGGTTCGGAGGGCCAAATCCCTGGACTGCTCCACTTCCTGCCTGGAGGGACCTGCTATCAATCAGCCATCCAGATAGGGGTACACCTGGACCCCTCAACGCTGCAGGTAGGCTGCCACCACTGCTATGCATTTGGTGAAGACCCTAGAGGCCGAGGAAAGGCTGAGTGGCATAGCCTGGAACTTACAGAGGGTTCCCTTGGCTCGACAGTGGAGGAATCTTTGGTGGGACAGACGGATCGGGACATGAAAGAATGCATCCTGCAGATCCAGAGAGCAAAACCAAATGTCCTACTCCAGAGATGGTATTATCTGGGACAGAGTTACCCTACGGAAGGTGCGAGACTTGAGGAATTTGTTCAGGTTGTGCAGATCTAGAATGAGGCACCAGCCCCTTTCGCTTTGGCACCAGGAAGTACCTGGAGATAAACCCTGGGTGTTCCGGAGGATCCGCTACCCTAACCATGACCTCCTTGCAGAGGAGCTGCGCTATGTCATCTTGAAGAGCCAACCGAGTATCCGTGGATACCAAGTCCTCCCGTGGGGCGCAGGCTTGGCTGCGAGGGTACTGCTTGAACTCCAGAGGCAGACCCTGGCCGACCACTTCCAGAACCCACCTGTCCGTGGTAACAGCGGACCAGGTGGAAAGGAAGTGGCGGAGCCGGCCCTACACAGGAGGACCCAGGGGAGGCATGATGGGCACGAGGGTGGCAGCCCCCATCCTGTCACTGGGCAGGCTTGGAGGAGGACCCAGCTGAGGAGCCACCGGGTCCCTTCCCTCCTGGCTTTCAGACAACCGAAGCCACTGACCTGGGCATATGGTGCCAAGGCTGAGCCTGCTGGCCCGGCTGGTGCAGGGTTGGTTTTGCTGCAGGAGTGGGGGACCAAAAAGGCTTGCGCTTCTGCTGCTTGGAGACCTTGGGATTCTTCTGGGCAGATTTAACGGAGTCCAAAGTGGCACTGGACTTCTCGATACGCTGGAGGTGACCCTCCATACCAGGCCCGAACAGGTCGGTGCCTAAGAAGGGAACGACCGCCAGCTTGTGCTGAGTGTCTGCCAATGAAAGTTGAGATCCTCAGCCAAGCCCTACGGTGCATGGCGACTGCGGCCACTGAGTGGGCACAGGAATCCCCAATGTCTAGAACCGTCTGGAGTTGCTGTTTGGCCACAGCCCGGCCCTGGTCTCGGACCTGCTTGAACATGGTCTGGAGGTCCACAGGGAGATGAGGAATCACCTCATCCAGGGAGCCCAAGAGGGCATTGGAGAAGTGTGCCATCAGGTCGGCCAAGGTCGCCTGGAGGAGGCCAAGCGAGGAGGCAGCACAGACCTTTTTGGCCAAGTGGTCCAATTTCTTGGACTCCTTGTCCGTTGGCCTGTTGACATTCCCTGTGTTGCCCAAGCACCAAACATGGAATCGGCCACCAACCCTTCGGCCGAAGGGTGTTCCATGAACCCTGAAAGGGAACCGGTGGGTGCCGCACATCTGCGGGCCATCCAGGCTGAGGGCGCCGGGCAGGAGGCAAGTTGCTGCCAAAACTCCAAGGCCAGGCCGACAATGGCCTCGGCCACCGGGAAGTTCCCCTTTATCCAGAATATCTGTGAGGGGATAGCGACCCTGCTTCTGAACGGGCTCCAGAGGCATTCCCATGGACTCAGAGATCAGACGGAGGATGTCCATGAAGGACGTGGGTCCTTGCTCCATTGACAGACCCCCCCCCCACTGAGTCCACGTCGACCAGATGGGAGTGCAGTGAAGAGTCCTCAGACTCGGAAGAGCCCACATTAAGCGGCCAACCACCCGAGTCGCTCTCGACCAGCCGTGGATGGTCAGGAGTGAGAGTGACCCACAGCCAATGGGGAAGACCCTTAGTCAGCCGAGACTCCTTGGTCGGAGCCCAGGCTGGAGGCTGCTGGGGTGGCGGTTCCACCACAATCGGTGCAGAAGCCAACTTCGGCTGAACCGAGATGGCCTGAACTGGCTCCACAGATGGAGGAACGGTGTTGGCCGGCTCCTCCGGGGGCGTCGTTATCGGCCTGTCGGGTGACAGCCATGTGATGGCCAGTGTGGGATCTGGGGTCGGCTTCAGACCGGTCAACACTAACTGTTGCCATAGGAGGTCTTTGTAGCGTCGATGCAACTTGAGCCGAAGCCTCAATATCTTCATCAGTGACACTGCAGATGGACTGGAGGGTAAGGTTTGTCTGTTTGCAGATGACACCAAGATCTGCAACAGAGTAGATGATCCAGATGGGGTGGGCAGAATGAGAAGAGATCTAGATAAACTAGCAAAATGGTAGGAAGAGTGGCAACTGGGTTTAACGCAAAGAAGTGCAAGATCATGCACATAGGGAAGAGAAACCCTGAAGCCACCTATAGACTGGGAGGAGTTACTGGCAATCACAAGAGAAGAAGAGACTTAAGCGTCATCATCACAGATGACCTGAAATCATCCAAGCAGACCTCTAAAGCAGTAGATAAGGCTAGAGGGATGTTGGGGTGTATTAGTAGGGGTATCACAAGTCGGAAGAGGGAGGTAATAATCCCTCTTTACAAGACACTGGTTAGGCCCCATCTGGAGTACTGCGCAGTATTGGAGCCCACACCTTCACAAGGACATTAACAAATTGAGGCAGTCCAGAGAAGGGCAACCAAAATGGTGCAGGGACTGCATCAGAAAACATATGAGGACAGATTAACTGAGCTCAATATGTATACCCTAGAACAAAGGAGGGAGAGAGGTGATATGATAGAAACATTCAAACACCTTAAGGGAATTAACAAGGTGAAAGAGTCTAACATGTTTCAATATAAGAAAAATAGCAGGACAAGAAGACACAGCATGAGATTAGAGGGAGGCCGATTAAGGGGTAATGTGAGGAAGTTATTTTTCACAGAAAGGGTGGTGGATGCATGGAACGGCCTACCTCAGGAAGTGGTGGATATGAATACAGTGCAGGGCTTCAAACAGGCATGGGATAGGCATAAGGGAGCAATACAGATGAGTATGACAGAGCAAAGGCCTATGGCACATTCATAAGGTAGAAAAAGAAATGGGCAGACTGGATGGGCCTTGCGGTCCTTATCTGCCGTCAACTTCTAAGTTTCTCTCCTCAGCCGAGGAGGACGAAGATGACGAATAGCGGCGGCACCACTTCCTGTGGTGTTGAGAGCGGGACCACCGACGTCAGTGGGATCTGCTTGACACACTGGACGAGGAAGACCTAGACCCTGACCTTGGCCACTGGTGGTGCCGACAGGGGATCTCGGAGGGAGCCGGGGAGTGCCGCAGCTCCTCCTGGTCTGGGTCGGTGACCGGAGTCCTGAATAGAGAATTGTCGGCCTCATCTAGCGACAACAGGTTGACAGGGTCAAGAAAAATCTCAGCCGCACCGTTGGCCCGCATCTCGGCCAGCTAACCTGACGGGGGCACCGTGAAGCCACGGTTTCGACCGTGTTCAAAACCAGGGATTCCTGAAACCGAGACTGCTCTCAATCCCAAGAACGTCGATGGTGAGTCTTCTCCTTGTTGTGTTGAGACTCCTTCTTGCGGGAGCACGAGCTGTGCGAACCCGATGGGCCCTCTCCCTTGGTTGGGAGAGACTGGCACAGCTCATTGAAGGAGCCCCAAAAAGTGGAGCCCAACTTGAGTGGAACAAATGCCATAGCTAAAGAGGAATGTGCGGTGACACGAGCTGCCCCCTTCTCAAAGACCTTAAGTTGCTCCAACTGCTCAGTGGACCCCTCAGCCGCGGAGACCACCCAACGGACATCCTTAGATTTGACTGGCGGATTCCATTTCTCCGGGCAGCCCAACTTTAGGAGAACAAGGTGGTCCTGAAGGACTGACGGCTGAAACGACCAGCAAATGTCACAGACCTGGGGATTCTGCTCATGGCACAGGCAGTAAACGCATGTGGCGTGCGGAACAGTGCACAACATCTTCTACCCGCATGGGCACCAGCAAAATCCGGGCAAAGACTTTTCCTTCATCATGGTCGTGATCGAAGATCATGCTGCAGATGGAACTCTAATGAGTTTAAGTTTTGGAAGTAAATCCAAAGATTTGAGTGCCAGGGCCTACTCAATGTGGGAGCGGTACAGAGGGAACCTGCTTCTTCCATCAGAAAGGAAGATCTGGCACCATGGGGTGGAGCCGAGGGTTATACACCTGGGTGGGTGGGAGCAGCCAGCTTGAAGACTTTCCGCAAGACTTAATGGGAAAGGACACTGCCAATAAGTGTGGACAGAACAACATATCCACATCTCTAGAACACTACAGTTTTGCATTGTGTAGGGATGCAAAAAGGTCAAACTCCGGACGACCCCATCTTGTTAAGAGATTGTCTACTAAGGAGGTCAGCAGTTCTCATTCATGCATTTTGGACTGTGACCTGCTTTGCTCGTCTGCCAAAACATTTTGGACAGCTGGGAGATGCACGGCTGACAGGTCTGGGCTGTGTGACAGTGCTCAGTACCACATTATCATTGCTTCCCTGCACAGGGGATAGGAATGAGTGCCCCCAACTGTTGATAAAATGCATCACATGGACATTGTCCATCTTTATCAACAAAGGACCTGGGGGAAGATGCTCCTGAAATGCCTGGAGGCTCTACAGGACAGCCCTCATTTCCAGGACATTGATATGTAACTTGGCCTCCACCTGGGACCAAGAACCTTGTGTTTGATAGGGACCCAGGTATGCACCCCAACCAGAGCAGGAGATATCCATAGTGAGAAACTGCATCCGAGTTGGAAAAAGGAAGGAAAATGCCCTTTAATAGGTTGTTGTGGTCCATCTACCATGTCAGTGCTCTGTGAAATGGAGTTGTGACGAGTACCATTTAGTTCAGCTCATCCATCAGCTGATCACGTTGGACCTTTGATGTCCACTAAGGGATCCTCATGTGTAAGCGGGCCAGTGGCACAGTGACAATGGCTGCTGCCATGAGTCCCAGAAGACATAACAGAGTTCTGGCTGGGACGTGATGGCTGTTGTATACCAACTTTGCTTGAGCAATCAGGTTTTCTGCCCTGACCAGGAGAAGAAAAGCACAGCCCTTTTCTGTGTCCAACACTTCTCTTATATACTGCAGTCTCCGGCAAGGAGTCAGGACAGACTTTGGCACATTCACTGTGACTCCTAAGTCGAACAACTACCATGTCCGAGACAGCGTATGTAGCAGATGTTTCCTGGAGTTGGCTTTCAAGTGCCAGTCGTCCAGATATGGGAATACACACAGACAGACCTTCCCTACAAAAAGCTGCTGCCACACCTGCCAAGCATTTGGTAAAAAACAGCAGTACAGAAGACAAGCCAAAGAGCAACAATACTCTGAACTGGTAATACTCCCCTTCCAGCATAAAGTGAAGCTACTGTCCGTGAGCTTTTCGGATCATGATATGAAGGTATGCATCCTTCATATCTTGGAACAAAGTCAGTTCTCTGTTTGTAACAAGGGAATCGGAGCTTGTAGGGAAACCCTGCGAAACTGTCTGCATTCTATACAGACAAGACGCAGATCTTCTGTCCATTTTGGAGCCAGGAAGTATCTGGAATAGAACCCTTTGTTTCTCTGACAAGAAGGAACCGGTTCTAAGGCTTGGCAGAAGGAGCATGGTACCGCTTGTTAGCCTTTCCTGGTACAGCAGGCAATGAATTAGGCCTGTACCATGCAGCAGCGGTAGCGTCCTCCAAGACAGGGTAAACTGGAGGAACAATAATGGAGGGAATACAAGGTACCTCCAAAAACTCCATCAGATTTTTTTCTTGGCATTCTCCGTCTACACAGCAAAGGCCATGACAGTCTGCATCTGCTGCAGGATGGACTGGAATGTAGGGTCCTCTGGCGGATATCTGGTAGTGTATACCACAGAATCCTCACTACAGCAAGACAGGGTTGAACTCGAGCATGGTACATACTGTCCTCCCTCACAACCTTCTTCTTCCTCATAATCCTCCTCCAGAATGAGGTCAAGATTATATTCTACCTTGTTGACCTCCCTGTTGATGACAGGAATAGAGGGTTGCATCAGCAACACCAGCAGCAGTTGAAAAGGAGGTATCTATAGTGTACTGGAAGATGGCGTTGACAGGTGGCTGAGAGCCAGTAACACCCATCAATGGCAACACAGGCTGCACAGGTAAGCCAAGTACAATACGTCGTACTATTTCTGAAAATGAAGCCAGTGCTATTTGAGTGTTGACGACGCCCTGGTCAGGGGCCATGACAACTGAACTTGAAGATGGTCCGTGGCCCAACAACGGCAGCGAACCATCCACAATAGGAACAGCAATGCCAGAACCAAGCCCCAACCTTGACGTCTCATCAGTGGTTGGGGATGGGGCCCTCATCACCACCATCGTAATGGTCAGTGATGAAGTAGGATTACGTGAAGGCCGCAGCGGTGACCAGGACCTCACCAGGGAAGTGGATTTCTCTTTATCCCTGTGCTTGCTCTTATGGCCAAATGACGAAAGGGGTCAGGATAGTGACCTATGCCTTCCTGGTCCTTAGATTTCGTAGGTCGTGATTCGGCCAAAGGGGCAGGCAACGCAGATTTCTGGCCTTAATCCTCTTCCGTGGTCACTAAAGTTTTCAATAAAACAAACTTTTCCAGTGCTTTCTTTCAGCGTAGCATAGTAGTTTGGTTACAGTTCTGGCAGCTCTCATCGGTTTGAATGTTGTGAGACAGGCCAAGGCAGCAGACATACACCACATGTGCATCATCCTTATAAATTTTGTCTCCGCACTTACAGTACCAAAACAAAGTGTCAGAGGATTTCAGCAGCATGCAGAGACACCGATTAATACTCAGAAATACAAGAAATAAAGAAAACAGCAACGGGTAACTGATGATGTTTCCAGTAGCAGGTCCAACAAGGATGAGCGACAGCGGGAAAAGAACTGAAGAGAGATAATACCACCCACATTTATACAGACATGATGCATAATGTCTTCGTGGGTGGCCCCCGGATAGCAAAATTTTCCATGTGGTCCTAACAGTGAGACAGGTATAGTTCCAAAGGTGTGGCCTACTGGAAGAGATATCCGTGAAGAATATCTTATTTCACTGTTTATAAGCAGCCCTGTTTACTAGCCACCATCGAATTAAAGCTGTGGCTGAAAAAAATTACTTATTAAAAAATATCCACATTTTGTAATCATAGCTTCCAAACGGTGAAAGGAACAGCATCAAATGTACATCCTATTTTGCTCCCACTCGAATGACCAAACTGAACCCCCAAATGGTGAAATACAGCTCCAGTGAACTGATGCCTCTTGCACTTTATCTTGGTTCAACTTCTAAAGTATGTTCCTAACAAGCAAGTCATTCAATCCAGCCCAACACATTTTATCAATATTATGGGTCGTGCCTGGAAACGAGCCTTGGCTGAGTGTGCCTCTCCTGGTCACCGATTTTTAAATAAATAACTATAGAACCTTTCTCAAAAGGTCAACAGCACTGTACACAAACAAAATTGTAAAGACAATGAAAAATATCAAGTACAGTATACTGAAGGAGAACGGCAAGGGTAATTACTACACGGATGCGCTTCTAACATTACTTACCCTGCAAATGGAGGTCTGCATTCTTGTGCAAAGCATAATTATTTTGTTAGTCCTTATTCTGTAGTTTAACTTTGAAGAGTGCTGGTAAATACAGAAGCCCCCTCCCCCCCGAGGAGCCTAATCGAGTGCCACCTGAGATCTACTGTATGGGGAAAAAAAATCCCCCAATTTAGTGCCGTAGATCCCTGCTGGTGTTGTATTGAACTCAGCAGGGGGCGATTATTCATTTTACATTTTTATGGCATTGGCAAGAGGGTTACTATTTAAAAGTATACTTACAATGGCTAGAAGTATACTTTTAAAACAGTAACCCTCTTGCCAGAGCTATAAAAATGTAAATGAATACCTTCTCTCTGCTGAGTTCAATATAGCAATAGTGGGATCTAGTTCACTAAAAAGGGGATTTTTTTCCACTTAAGACTTAGGTGGCGCTTGACTGCGCGCCTCGAGGAGCTGCCTCCACTTCCGCATTTGCTGACACTCTGCAAACTAAGCAGGAAACTGGCTCATGCGTGCGTGGTGATGTCACGTCGGTGCGTGTGATGTCACAGTGCCAATGGAGTGCAGTTACTGGTATTAGCGCATCAAGTAAGGAGAAGCTGCTGCGGGGATGAAACAGACGTGGGATGCAGTCAATGAGAAGCTAACTGCTGGCAAGCTGCCAGCACTGGTGTGGGAGAATCATGCAGAACTCCTAACCGGCACAGAAAAAAGTATGAAACACACTCTTGCTGAAAGGCTTCAGCCCCCAAGTTTTACTGACTCCACCAGTTCCCAACTGTCAGGCTACTTTTGGGAACAGGAAAAAAAACAAAACAAAAACAGGTTACTCACCTGTAACAGTAGTTCTAGCAGTCGTATATGATGTATTGCACATCCATACTACTGGCAGTGTTCATTTCCTTTTAAGGCTTGTCGGAATGTCTCCAAGCTGGCTCCTCCCGCCCGCCCGGGTGGTAACTCCCTCAGCACCACCCCATAACGACAGATCTTACCCGCTGGAAGCAAGACCGGTGTGTCATTTGCCAGGGGAGGACAGGTGAGTAAGTGTGGATGTACATCATATACCACTCCTAGAAAGGACAGTTACGTAAGAACTTACCGTAACAGAAGATCGTTAAGGGGTGTCTCTTGCAGTAGGTAATACACTTGGGCTGTCGCCAGATGTCGCTGTGGCACATGAGAGCCCTTCTAGCAGTCTTTTACCAGGGGCCGGCTACGACATCAGCTTCCTCTTCCTATATAAGGCATGGTCCCTGGTATCCTCAGTTCCCCCGCCGGATTCAGCTCGCTAAGCGAGGACCAAGGGCAACCCGAGGTACCAGAGGTATCCCAACCCAAAGTCACTGGACCAGAACTTGTTCTCCTAAAGAAGGAGGGGATGGAGGGCGGGATTGGACCTACTGCAAGAGACACTCTTCAAAGATCTACTGTTACAGTAAGTTCTTATGTAACTGTACAACTTCCACGGAGTGGTCTCTTGCAGTAGGTAATACACTTGGGATGAATTCCAAGCAGTATACACAAGATGGGTGGACATCATGACAGAAGGCCTTGTAGGACTGCTCGGCCAAAGGCCGTCCTACGGCGTGAAGCAATATCCAAATTGTAGTGCTTTATGAATGTATGGATTGTAGACCAGGTAGCAGCACTGCAGATGTCTGAAATGGAGGCTCCTTTAAAGCAAGCGCAGTAGTGGCCATAGCTCTAGTGGAATGGGCTTGGACAGGTCTTGGTAAGGGTTTATTGTATTTTTTTTAATAACAAAATGTAATATAACGTGACAGCCAGTTAAAAAGGGTTCTTTTATTAACTGGAAGATCTTCTCGGCCCGAGGCAAAGGTGGCGAACAATTGGGAAGTTTTTTTGTTGTTTTTTTAATCGACTGTGTTCGATTAGTATAGTAACGTAATATACGATGGACATCTAGAGTATGTACTAGATGTTCACCTTGGTTGGAGTATTCAGGATAGTAAACTGGTAACTACAGGGACTGATTTAGAATCTTCTCCGACACCACTTTAGGTAGAAAAGAAGGGCTGGTACGGAGTGCCACCCTATCTTTGTGAAAGATTACATAAGGTTCTCTACACACGAGGGCATGAGGCTCGAAAATACGTCGAGCCAAAGTGACAGCCACTAGTAACAAAGTTTTCCAGGAGAGGAAACAGAGGTCACAAGAAGCCACTGGTTCAAAGGCTCAAGAGTCAATTTCTCTATTAGAAAACTGAGATCCCACGAGGGGAGTGGGTCTTCTAATAGATGGTTTGATGTGCAGCATTCCTTTCAAAAACATTCTGGCTAGGTGGTGTTGGTACAGTAATCTGCCATCTAGACCGTCATGGAAGGCCGAGATAGCGGCCAAATGGACTTTGATGGAGGAATAGCTCAAACCAGACTGGGACAGCAAGGCCAGGTAGTCTAGAACTTTTGTCAGTGGACAAGAATAAGGTCCAATGATCGAGAAGCAGCCCATATGGAAAAGCGTTTCCATTTGGAATTATATGATTTTCTGGTTGCTGGCTTACGTGAGGACAAGAGAATACTGGCAAAAGGAGAGGACACTTACAGTCGGACTATGAAAGCGTCCTTAGGAGCCAAGCATGAAGGGGTAGCCTTCAGGATGGGATGTAACAGGGTTCCTTGATTCTGAGTCAAGAAGTTGAAGATTTTCTGGACTACCTCCTTGCTTGTTGAGGTAGAACACCACTGTAGTGTTGTCTGGTTGGATCAGCAACGGACCTAGAGTCAAAAGAGGCTGGAATGCATGAACGGCTAAGCGAATTGCCCTCAGCTCGAGGAGATTGATGTGAGGCTGAGGGAGAGAAGAGGTCCACTTGCCCTGTGTCCGATAAGGACCCAGGTGTGCGCCCCATCCTTCCAGGGAAGCATCCGTGGTTAACGTTTGCATGGGGGAAGGGGGACTTTAGAGGCATTCCTTGACATAAATTGGTTCTGATTGTTCACCAAGTCAGAGCTGACTTCAGAGAGGGAGGGACTCAGATCATGTCTTCGAATTTTCCTGTTCTTTGAGACCACTGGTTCTGGAGGGTCCACTGAATAGGTCTCATATGAAGATGAGCAAATGCCACCATAGGGATGGTGGTGGTCAAGTGACCGAGAAGAGACAGCATTTGTGTGGCCGTTACTATTTTCTGGGTTTGAATATGTGATGCAAGAGACAAAAGTTTGTGCAGCTGGGTGGTTGGAAGGTAAGTTCTGGCTGAAACTGCATCTAAGACATCTCCAATGTATTGAAGAGGTTGAGTCGAAGTTGGGTTGTACTTTGACCAACTGACTGTGATCCCTAGAGTGTGAAACAGTTGCAGGGTAGCACCTAGGGAGGAAAGCAGAGTTGTTTTGGAGACTGGTTCAATTAGCCGGTTATCTAGATATGGGAGGATAAAGTGCCCTTTTCTTCGTAAAGCTGTTACAACTACCGCTAGGCTTTTGGTGAACACTCTTGGGGCCGAAGAAACGTCGAATGGGAGTGCTCAAAAACTGGTAGTTTTGACCTAGCAGGTGGAAATGAAGAAACCCGTGGTGGGAGGGTGGGTGGGTGGGACTATGCAGGTAGGCATCTTCCATATCTAGGACACAAGGCCAATCTCTTTGTTTCAATATTGGCATGACAGCATTCAAAGTTGCCATGCAAAACATCTGTACTGAATGAAGAGGTTCAGTTGTCTGAAGTCCAGTATCGGTCTGAGATCTCCAGTTTGTTTGGATACCAGAAAAAAAATGGGAGTAGAATCTAGTTTAATGTTCCAAGGGGCATTGGATAAACAGCCTACTTGATCAGTAAGGCCCTCAATTCCTTCTAAAGGATGGGTATATGATCTGGTGGGTAATGAATATTTTGAGGAGGATGAAGAGGGGCTGTGAAAGAAATTCCCAAATGTGATCCCTCTGTATAATCTGTAGTATCCCTTCGTTTGAAGTGATCATGTGCCAGACCACCGAATGGAGGGCAAAACAATCTCCTACTGTCTCCGAGGCCTGGTAGAGGAGGCAGGGACAAAGCCCTAATAAGTCACTGAGTACGGAGCTGTCCAGCTCCACCCGGATGATGGGAGCTGGAGCCCCTAGGCCAAACAGGTGTAGACTCTAGTAGACTGAGGACGACCTCTGAAACCGCCTCTATATTTTTCACTTCTTTTGGAACAGAAAGGAGATTGAGTACAGTAGGTTGTATACGGAGTACGGTACATGCCATGAACCGTACGTAGAGTTCTGCCTGATGCCTGTAGATTGTCTAGTAAGGTTTGAGTACCTGGCCCGAATAGTTTGAACCCACTGAAAGGGGCATTAGCTACTTTCTATTGCACATCAGGTGTAAAACCTGAAACGCGAAGCCAGGAATGGTGATGCAAAGAAATGCCAGAAGCTGATAGTTGGGCTTAGGTATCTACGGCATCATATCCGGACCAGAGTTTTAGGTGTCGGGGAAATACAATAGCTAGTTGGCACTGTGGCTAATAATTGTTCCCTTTCCTGCAAAGGAGGAAGTTTATTATGTGGGAATGTTACTGGCATGAGAACCGAAGGGTACTTTTTTGGGGGAGGGTGAGACCGCGTGGCCTAAGCAGGTCTTGCCCCTGAGTGGTAAAGGCCAGGGTCCCGATCTCTGTCCGCCTGACCCCTGTGAGTATCCACCTAAGAAGGTGGAGGGGCAGTAAGCATGGCATAAGCCATTGGTTTCCCCTAAAGAATGCGGGACCTCTACCACGGACCCGCAGGGGAAGAAGAATTATAATGTATATTTGAAGGAGCCTGCAATGGGAGAGGAGCCCCCGGCGTCGGAACCTCAGTTGAACCCATATAAGGTTCATTTTGAACTGCCGTTAATGTGCAGGATGGTGCCATTGACGAGAGTCCATGAGCTCCCATTGACGAAGAGGCAGTATGGGGTTGCATCGTTGACAGGGACACCTGGAGTGGTGGCCATCGACGACCTGTGAGGTACAGAGGTTGAGGAGGATCTTTCCCACTCTGTGCTGTTGTTGGAACCCAGAAATAGTTATTTATGGACTGCCTTTTTAAAGTGCTGGAAGCACCGTTGATGAGGGAGTGAAAACTTCCCATTGATGAGTAGGCAAAATGTGGATGCATCATCGACAGTTGGTGGATGTCGACGAGAAAATGGATGTATCGTCGACAGTTGGTGGCCGTCGACGAAATTATGGATGCACCATTGATGGGTATGGCCGTCAATGAAAATATAGATGCATCGTCGACAGTAGATGGCCGTCGATGAGAATATGGATGCATCGTTGACGGTTATGGCCGTCAATGAGAATACAGATGCATCGTCAACATTTATGGCCGCCAATGAGAATGTGGATGCATCGTTGACGGTTATAGCCATCAATGAGAATACAGATGCATCGTTGACGGTTGGTGGCCGTCGATGAGTAAGGGTGGCATAGAGGCTGAGAAGGGGTACTCCTGCTCTGTGTGTGTCCGAGATGAAGAATCAATAGATGGGGAGCTCTTGGGATTAGCCCCCTGGGTCTCCATGGGAGACAATTTCTTGTTTGTGGAATCTTCTATATTGTTTCTCGCTGATGACTGCTGTTCAGAAGTTGCTCTACCTGCTGCATGCGAGCTGAAGACAGCAGGAAAATGAACTCAGGATACCAGGGACCACCCATGCTTATATAGGAAACAGGAAGCTGATGTCATGTGTGGGCGGCCCCTGGTAAAGACTGCTAGAAGAGCTGCTGTGCGCCACAGCGACCTCTGGTGACAGCTCAAGTGTATTACCTACTGCAAGAGACCACTCTGTGGAAGATCTACTGTTATAGGTGAGTAACCTGTTTTTCTAGGGACGTGGATATGGTGTACAATCCACACTTCTGGCAGACTCCTAGCAGTTCTCCCAGAGGAGAGAGCATGGTGCATACCCCCTACCTTGGAAACAGAGATTGGTGAACTGAGGCCCCAAAATCAGCATCCTGGCGTGACTAAAGGTTGTTGTGGTAATGGGAGATGAAGGTGTGTGCTGACTTCCTGGTAGCAGCCCTGCAGATTTCCTGGATAGAGACATCCCTGGAAGCAGCCACCGAGGCAGCGGTAGGACATGTGGAATGAGCCCTTAGCCCTATGGGAGACTCCCTACCCGCCAACCTATAGCAGAGATTGATGCAGGATACAATCCACCTGCCAATCGTCCACTTAGCCGCCAGTCTGCCAGACACGGCTTCAGCGTAGGGTGACAAATAGCTGGTGAAACTCTCCCCAACCCGCGCCAGCGCGCTCCTTACAGCTCATGCAGGTCCAGAGTATGGATCCTGTGTTCGGCCTCCGAGGTATGGCTGGTGAAATACACCAAGTGATGGATCACCTGGTTAAGGTGAATGTCAAACACAGCCTTCGGGAGGAACTTCAGGTTGGGGCGAAGGACAACCTTGTCCCTGTGGGAGACCAGGTAAGGAGACTCCATCAAGAGCGCCTGGAGCTCACTGATCCTTCTGGCTGATGTGATAGCCACCAGGAAGGCAGTCTTCAACGACAGGTAAGAGATATCAAACCCGTGCATCGGTTCGAATGGCTTGCCCATGAGCTTTGCCTGATACCAGTAACAAGTCCCAATGTGGTGGTGGTTCATGCACTGGAGGAGAAATGCAGTCAAGACCTTTGAAAAAGCGCCAGCCCACCTTCTCCTGTACCATCGACGGCATACTAGCCCATGCCCGATATGTAGAGATGGCTGCCAGGTGCACCTTAAGGGTCATTGACCGAAGGCCTGACTGAGAGAGGGACCAAAGGTAGTTGAGAATGCTAGCCAATGGGCAAGATAAGAGGTCGAGCCCCTTGCCCTGGCACCAAATGGAGAACCTCTTCCATTTGAAGGCATAGCATTTTCAGGTCGACTCCTTCTGAGAAGCCTCGACCACGGTGAGAACATCGTTGGAGAGCCCCAAAGCCTGGCACTCTAGCCACTCAGGAACCAAGCTCTCAGGTGCCAGGATTGCAGGTCCAGATGGGATACCTTCCCCTGATTGCAACAAAACAGGTCCAGGCGTAAAGGAAGATGCCACAGGAGCCTGCTGCTGAGGCTGAGGAGATCGGGGTACCAGAACTGGCAGGGACAGTCCAGAGCCACCAGGATCATCTGTGCCTTACCCTCCTAGCTTTAATCAGCACTTTGTGGATCAATGGAAAGGGTGGAAAGGCATAGAGGAGGAGGAGACCCAGGGTCCAGGGCCTTGAGAAGGCATCCCCCTGCAGCATTCCCTGCTGAGGGGGATGGGCACAATACAGCCTCGGCTTTGTGTTCTCCCTGGAGGCAAATAGGTCAACCATCAGGTGCCCCTTCGGAAGAACAGACGGTGTACTAACTCCAGATGGAGAGACGACTCATAAGACGCTTTGCCAACATGGCTGAGTGTGTCTGGCAGCTGGCTGGAGATGCCAGCCATGTGGATGACCAGGAGATCGGCATCCAGGCTGAGCACAAGGAACCAGATGTGAAGAGTTTCCCTGCACAGAGGAAGGGAGTGTGTTCCTCCCCGTTTGTTGAGGCAGTCCATGGTCATGGTGTTTTCCACCAGGACCTGAATGACCTGACCCGAATGTGCAGAGCAAAGGCTGTCAGCACCAGCTGAACTGCTCAAAGCTCCAGTTGGTTGATATGGCATTAAGACTCCTCGGGGGTCCAGAGTTCGTAGACTCTGTGGTCCCCTGGTGGGCACCCCAGGCGATCAGGGAGGCATCAGTCGTGATGATGACAGTCGGCTCCGGGCGGACAAATGGGATTCCTTCCTGCAGATGTTGTGAGACTAACCACCACTGGGGGTGTCCCACATCAGCTGGGTCACAGTGACCGGCCAGTCTAAGTGGCCCTGGCACTGAGACCACTGGCAAGTAAGCTCCCACTGCAGAGAGCGTATTCTCCACCGGGCCCAACGGGCCACACTGGTGCATGCCGCCATGTATCCCAGGAAGCACAAGAAGTCCCGAGCAGGGCTCAAATGTCCAACCCGAAATGATCACGCAATGGAAAAGAGAGCCTCTGCCCGGTCTGCTGGAAGCCAAGCTCTGGCTCTATAAAAGTCAAGCTCCGCCCCAATAAAGTGTATCACCTGCGAGGGTATGAGTTCTGACTTGGCTTGGTTGACCAGGAGGCCAAGGGACAAGCAGGTCTGAAGGACCATGTCCCTGGACCGCTCCATCTCCTCCCTAAAGGGACCCGCTATAAGCCAGGAGCCCAGGTAGTGGTAGACCCAGGCACCTCAGGTAGGCTGCCACCACTGCAATGCATTTGGTGAAGACCCTGGGAGCTGAGGATATGCCAAAGGGCATAGTCTGGAACTCACAGAGAATTCCCTCTGCACGAAACTGGAGGAACCAACGATGGGATGGACGGACTGGGGCATGGAAAAACACATCCTGAAGATCCAGAGAACAAAACTACATGTTCTCTTCCAGAGATGGTATGATCTGAGACAGAGTGACCATCCTGAAAGTGCGCGACCAAAGAAACTTGTTCAGGTCATGCAGCTCTAAGATGGGACGTCAGCCCCCCATCCATTTTGGCACCAGGAAGTACCTGGAGACAAACCCTGGGTGTACTGAAGAGTCCAAGGCAGGAGCAAATACCTCATTCTGGAGGAGTTGGCCAATGTCTTCCCAAAGGGCTGACAGCATGTCAGCAGAAACCATGTCCTCCCATGGGGCACAGGCTCAGCAAGGCGGGTAAGGCCTCAAACTCTAGAGGCAGACCCTGACCAACCACTTTGAGGACCCATCTGTTCATGGTGACAGCAGACAAGACTGAAAGGAAGTGGCAGAGTCAGCCCCTAACGAGAGGACCCAGGGGAGTCAGGATGGGCATGGGGAGGCACCCCTCCATCCCATCACTGGGCACACTTGGAAGCAGAGGAGGGACTGGCTGAGGAAGCAGTGGGGCTTCATCCTCCTGGCTTCAGGACAATCGAAGCAACCGACTTTGGCTGGGTACACCAAGCATGGGCCTGCTGCCCAGCTGGGGGCTGGGACGGCTTGGCCGCAGGAGCAGAGAGAGGCTGAAAGAGCTTTTTCCTTTGGACCTTAGATCCCTTGGAACCCTTCTAGGAAGAAGTAGTCCAGGGTGGCGTTGGACTTCTCAGTGTGGGTGTGGTGTCCTTCCACCCCTGGCCCGAACAAATCGGTGCCAAGGAAGAGGACATTCACCAACTTGTGCTGAGTATCTGCCATGAAGGTTGAGATCCACGGCCATGCCCTCGAAGTATGGCCACCACAGCAGGCAAAGCATCGCCGATTTCCATGGCCATCTGGAGCTGCTGCTTAGCCACCGCTCGGCCCTGGTGACGGACCTGCTTGACTGTGGTCTGCAAGTCAGCTGGGAGCTAGAGAAATACCTCCTCAAGGGTGCCTGAAAGGGCATGAGCAAAGTGGTCCATTAAAATGGCCAAACTCACCTGCCGGAGGCTAAGGGAAGAGGTCGCATAGAACTTCTTGGCCATATGATCCAACTTCTTGGATTCCTTGTCGGGAGGCTTGTCCACATTCCCACACTGCCAGTATGCCAAAAGACCGAGTTGGCCACCAGACCCTTGGCAAAAGGGTATTCAGTGAAACCCAACAGGAAGCCGGTAGGGACCACATACTTGCCGGCCATCCAAGCCAGTGGGTCAGGGCAAGAGGCACGGTGCTGCCAAAGCTCCAGAGCAGGGACAAGAATGGCCTCAGCAACTGGGAAGGCCTCCCCAGAGGAGTCACCTCGGTTGAAAATCTCGGTCAGGGGGTACTTAACATATAAACACAGACTCTGACGGCAGATAAGGACCGCTTGGCCCACTCAGTCTGCCCATTTCCCTACCTATTGAATAAGCTGCAGATCCTAGTTAACCAACAGCCTACTTCCTCCTACCCCCCACTATAATTGCCTCATGTCTGTCCCATGTATTCTTGAATTCCCCCACTGTTTTTGACCCCACTGCCTCCTCAGGGAGGCCGTTCCATGCATCCACCACCATCTCTGCGAAAAAAATACTTCCTCGCGTTGTCCCTGAGCCGTTCCCCCTCTATCTTCAAATTGTGTCCCCTTGTTCTTGCACTTCTCTTTTTCTGAAAGATCCTACCCTCTTGGACTTCATTTGAAGACCTGTAGATTGCAAAATTAAGCAGAGCGGGCCCGCAAAAGGAGTGAGACCGTGCTCCATGGACAAATCCTCTCCTGATTCTGCATCCACCGGACGGGAGTGAAGGGAGGAGCCTTCAAACTCCGAGAATTCACTGAATGGTAGTCGACCACCACAGCCCCCACTGACCCTACAGGGCAGTCAAGAGTGACAATGATCGACAGCCAGCTGGGAAGCCTGGGAGCAGTACAGGCATCCATAGGAGGAGAGCTCTCCTTCGGCTGCTTAGGTGGTGGACCTATCTGGATGGACAGAGAGGCCAGGATAGGCCGTGCCGAGGAAGGCAGAGTCCTTGGTGGCAGGAGCCACATGATAGCCGGGGTGGGGGCTGGGACCAGCTTAACCCCGGTAAACATGGGTTGATGTCACATGAGCTCCTCATAGCGGCGAATCATTTTGCAACAGAGCCTCTCCTCATCCGAGGAGGAAGAAAAGGAGTAGCAGCAATGCCGCTTGTCCGAATGCTGAGAGTGGGAATGTCGCTGCTGACGTAGGCTGCTTGACTCGGGGCTTTGTGACTGAGACCCTGACCGCTGGGAACACCAACGGTGGGTCTCGGAGGGAGCCAGTGAAAGCAGAGGATCCTCCAGGATTACCGGATCCCAAGGGGTATGGACTGGATCAGCAGGCTCGTCCTACCCACCCTTAGAGGTGACAGGCAGGGCCAGAGTAATAGAAAGGGAGGTATCGCCTTATCTGGTGACCGGGTCGAGAAAAATCTCTACGAGTTTGTCGACTGGTGTCTCAACCAGTTGGCCTGATGGGGAGACTGTGAAGCCAGTGGCCTGGGCCAAAGAATCAACTGTAGTCGAAACCTCCAGAGAAGTGTAGGAATCAGAGGCCCAAGAGCGCTTGTGATCCCACGATTCACAAGACTTTTTTTTTTAGTCTCCTCCTTAAAAGATTTAGATTTTGTGCCCTTAGAAGGGCCCTGCCCAAAGGTGGGAAGGGACTGGCACAAATCCCTGAATGTCCCCATGAAATTGGCACCACAGGAAAGCGGCACAAAGGCCGAAGCCGAAGAGGCATGCTCTGTAGCCTGAACCACAGCCTCTTCAAAACTGCAAGTTGCTCAGCGGAGCCCTCAGCTGCGGAGACCGCCCGACGGGCGTCTTTCAATTTAACAGGGGTTTCCTGTTCATCTGGGTGCCTTAGGAGAAGCCGAGCGTGCCAGTCTTCCAGAGTTGAAGGATGCAGAAAGTGACACAGGCCAAACGCCTGGGGATCGTGTTTGTGGCCAAGGCAGTAGACGCATGTGGTGTGCCGGTCCGTCTGGGACATCTTCTGCCCACACTTGCACTTCTTGAATCCTGGTGCCAACTCTGAGTCATCCATAACAGAGATTCCAAAGAGATCGCCTGAAGCGAAGGTCCTACTCAACGTTGAGCATGGTAAAGAGGAATCTTCTTCTTTCAGTGGAAAGGAAGATCTGGCATCATGGGGTGGTGCCGTGGGAGTTACCACCCGAGTCGGTGGGAGAAGCCAGCTTGAAGATGTTCCAGCAAGCCTTAAATGGAACGGAACACTGCTAGAAGTGTGGAGAGTACATCATATCCACGTGCCTAGAAATAATTTTCCAGATAAGACTCCAGTAGCTGCAGAACTAACCAGCTAGGCAAGCCCAGCTAAAAAGAAAATCCCTGAAGCACAGCTTGTCCTTAAGTGCTCAGCCTGCAATCTACTTCTGATGACGAGGAGGAGGAAGGAAAAACAGAAGGAAAGGTCCATCACCAGTGGTATGCTAGGTACAGAAGAAAAGAGAGAGAAAGTTAGTACTAGTCCCACATCTTGCTTAGTAACTAACTGTGCCATGTGCCCTCAAAAAAAAAAAACAACAAAAGTATTCACCTGAAGCACCAGGCTAACATGATCAGAGACCTCAGCTGCACAACCTATTAAATAAAAGCAGTCAATGGCCCTCACTTAATGCACAGAAGGCAATGAAATGAGAATAGTGTGACAGGTTAGTCAGTTTGACAACTGCAGCTTTACAGGCACAATTTTTAAATTTGAGAGTGCTGCCTGTCACCACACAGCCCCAACCTGCTTCGCAGCTGAAAAATCCTTATCAGAAAATAAATCAGTTGTAGAACAGACGCTTTACTGGGTGCTCCATCTATGCTGCCCTAACTTCTCTAGTGGTACAGCAAAGACTGGGGAACTGGCGGTTTCGGAATGCTTATGTGCCCAAGGTTCTATGCTGATGAACAGCTTTGGGCCACACCACTACCCCAGTGGTGATGTTCACTACCCAAATGTACTAACTCCTAATTGACAATGTGGAACGATACAGAAACCAGGCATTTGATGTTCTCAAGGATATCAATGGCACATATTTTGACAGAAAAGCAGACAGATATTATAGCTCTTGGAAGTTGCCAACGACAACACTTGAAAGAAGAATTTTAAAATCACATTTAAATTGACAGGTATGCTGCCCCAATGACTCATCACACTGCCACACAATCAACCCAGATTTGGGAACTAAGTTAGGTCACCGTGTCAGGGGACAGACCTGGCTGAGGTAGCTGTCGCTCGACACTGAGCCTCATTCGGGATACAGTGAAGATATGTTCTGGCCCCACAATGACCCCTACAGCTGGTCCAGGCAGCTTGCCTCCCGCTGTAGGGACGCTCTGACAACAAGGCTAAGTGCGGGACCACAGAGGTGCCCTCTCAGCTCGACTCCTCTACTCAACACCTGAAGCCTTCTCCCGTCCAGCACCCACCTCACCGGACATTCCATCCCCTCCCCGGATCACCCCCAAGGGAAGGCGCACCTCTCCTACCTGGCGGCCTATCTGTGGTTAGAGGGTCCATCCGGTGGAAGGGTCGGCCGTGCTGTCGGGGAGATGGCCCAGCATTGTGGAAGTGAGGGCCAGCAAATCGAGCCCTCATTGCCTCCCTGGTCTGCAGGGGACTTTTCATTGTTTATTTCCCCACGGAACTCAGACGTACAGTGACGTCGGGAGTAACATCTGCCACAGTTCCGCCCCCACACTCTTGTTAGCGCCACCTTTTTCCTGTGCTGCCCCCAGAGCAGTGCTATCCCAATCCCTCCACAGGAAGGGAGAGCAGTCCTCTGGACGCTCAATCCCTTCCCTCCCTTGTCGACCCGCGATGGGCCGGGCTCGTTCCCGAACCTGGGTCACCGTCATGGCGCGAGATGTGTCATCCAGCGCCTCAACCCTCAGCGCCACCAGGCCGACTGAAAATTACATACTTAACTGAAACATAGAAACACAGAATCTGACAGCAGATAGGACAGTTTGGCCTACCCAGTTTGCCCAGTTTTCCCTACCAATAGATCAGTAAAGGTAAACAATTATTGATCTTCCAGAATATCTTCACCATTGATTCATATGTATAGGTCTAGGACTAGAGGCACTAGGACACCAGGAGCTTCTTCTACAGAGAGGGAGACAAGGTTGGCTACTGACATTGCCCACACGCTAGTCAATCGTCACTGGCTCCCTCATGCACATGCATGTCAGCTCTGTTCACCAGGAGAGAACCCAAGTGGAGAGAAACAAAAGAGGACTAGATACTTTCTAGATCAAAGGGATAGTAAAAGAATACAGGATGTAAAATAACCAATTAGAACCTGACTACCAACACAGAGATTAAGGGTTGGACCTACTAGGTGGCATAAGACTAGTGGGTCTATAAAGAGCCAAAATCTCATACCACTAGCCAGACAGAGTGTGGACAGTAATCTAAGAAAGATAGAGAAGGAGCCCTCAGCAAATGGTTCTGGTAGAAGTAGCAAACGGGGTAGTCCAATCTGGGACCCCCTTACAAATGAGATGGCAAAAAATGGAAAACGAACATCTGGACTCCCAAAAAAGAACAGCTCCAGGTTACCATATAGAACCTGAGTAAACTCCTAACCCTGTTTTCTCTATGACTGAGTGGAGAAAAAAAATAGGGATGGAGAGCATAGGAGTTGCAGGACTAGAAGTTCTAGGGAGGCAAGATGCGATTATCTTCTCTGGCATGCTCCAGGTTTTCGGATTTATTCTTGCCATTGTATAATTTAAATCTGAATGTGTTACGCTAAATGGTAGTTCAGTGATGGGAGAGAAATATCCAGCATTAAAACATCTGACACCGTAAGTTAGTGGGTTTAATTCATATAAACTGTAAGCAATATATAGAATTAAGAGGTTGGTAGCTGGTGGTTCATTTTACAAAGGTGATTAAAAGGGAAATGCAATACAGTTTCTTAATTTCTGAAATAATTCACATTAATACAGTTTGTAATATGAAATTAAAGATGCACTGATGCTGAGGTGCATAAAAACAAATTAATGGTGTGTGTGTGTTTAAAAAGTTTAATGATTAGTATGGTATAACTTATTTAATGTAAAGTATTAGGGCCGGACAAAGAGTAGCATTTGTCAAGTAACTTATAAGAGTGCTAAAATAATGAACGGGGGAGGGGGATGGATGGGCATTGGTACATACAGTTGAGCAGAATCATATCATGTAGGACTGCTGTGGCTATCTGCCGTAGACCTGTGGCAGCATACGAACAAACGAAATTGCCAGCAGAAACAGTCCATACTGGTCTATCAAGTCTGCTCAAGTGTGCAGCTCAGTCTAATTTACTGGCGCTGCTCCCCTCCCCTTTCCCACCAGGAGTTATCCTTCCCTCCTTTTCTCCCCTCCCCTTCCACCCTCCAGCTGTAATTCTTTTTTTATCCTGTCCCGCCCGCCCTTTAAAACTTTCCACTATTTTTACTGATACCACCTCCTCCTCCGGCAGTTCATTCCACCCTGACA
Source organism: Neoceratodus forsteri (assembly GCA_016271365.2). Lineage (NCBI taxonomy): Eukaryota > Metazoa > Chordata > Ceratodontiformes > Ceratodontidae > Neoceratodus > Neoceratodus forsteri. Next base: position 311,560,511 of record CM028137.1, on the reverse strand, counting down.
CCACCCTTTCTGAGAAAAAGTGTCTCTTTTCCTTTTTAAATCTACCCCCCTCCCCAGTTTTAAGCTATGCCCCCATGTGGTCACTTTCCTTTTTAAACTGAAGATGCCCTCAGTTCCAACCTTGTTTATAACCTTTAGGTACTTGAAGGTTTCTATCATATCCCCGCTTTACCTTCTGTCCTCCTGGGAATACATACTGAGCTCCCGTAACCTCTCATCATACGGTTTGTACCCCATGCCCTGGATCATCTTGGTTTCCCTCCGCTGAACCTCCCACCCCAGTAGTTTGATGTCCTTTTTCAAATAAGGACACCAGAACTGTACACAGTACTCCAGCAGGATAAATCGAGGTTACAGTTACCCCCGTCTGGGGTAGGTCTGCAGTGGAAGGATAGGGTTGAAAAGTTACTTAGTCCCTATCTGGGATAGGCCTATAAAGGCAAATTAAAATATCTAGGGTAGGTCAACAAAGGAAATAAAGAGGTTACAACTACACCCTATCTGGGGTACACCCACAAAAAGAGTGTGGTAGGAGGTACTTGTTAGATATGGAAGAGGAGAGTTACCATATACAGTACTAAAATAAAAAGATTTGAATGGACATAGGTGGCATGTGGTGGGAAGGGAGCATGCTCAGACAGCATGGGAACAGGAGTGGGGTGGTGAATTATAAGGGGTGCAAGACTGCGGTGTTCTTAGAAAGTTGCAGGAAGTATTTGGTTGTTCGGTGTGCAGGATTCTGAATCACTTGATGGCAGAAGAGAGGCAGCTTAGATGGAGTTAGGTAGGCTAGTAGGGGTGGGGGATGGGACAAGGAAGAGAGGGTGGGGGACGAACCGGGAGAGTCAGGCAGACAGGCAGGGGAGGTTTGAGAAGGGGCGGATCCAGATGTCTTGGGTTCCTCTATCTCAGAGGGTGAGGAAAAATAGGGAGGGGGATGAAGAGAGGTGGCAGGAAGGGGGGAGGTCAGCACGGAGGGGACTGGACTGGGAACACCTAGCGTGGTGCCAGTATGGAATAGATTCCTCCCATTGTCTGGGGAATGGGGGGAGATGCGAGACAGGAAGAGGGATCTGGTTCAGGATATAGGAACCAGGAGGGTTAGATAAATGGAGGGACATGGAAAGCTGTACGGCAGTAGTGGAGGAAGGGGTCGAAAGACATGGGGAAGACAGTAGGAGAAGGCAGTGGCAGGAGCATGATGAGAGAGGGGGAGGGGAAGATAAATAAAAAGAGAACACGGAGTACAAGAAAGCAGGACAGAGGCATGGGAGAAGTGGCAGAAGAGGTGGGTGGTGAGGGCACTGAAGGAGAAGGTCAGACTGGTGGGGAACAGCAGATCTGAGGGTAAGGCTGAGAAGGAGCAATCAGGCAGGGGGGATCTCAACAGCAGGGTACTGTGGTATGGGAGGAGAAAGGAAAGGGAGACAGGGGAGGCAGAGTTGTAATCCTGGGAGATTCAACAGTGAAGGGAATACACTGGGCAGGGAAGGGGGATACGCACACAGGAAAGAAGGTGGTGCGCATGCCAGGGATGATGGCAGAGCGGGTGAGCCCAACAAGTGACCAGCTTGTACGGGAGTGGGGGTAACCTTATACAAGAATCCATTTACAAATAAATGATCAACCTGGAGAAGACGTGGAAACAGTGCAGATGATATTTAGAGTAGTGGGGAGGATCTACTGGGGTTTGGCCAGATCGGTAGTCTTCTTTGAAGTGCTACCAGTACCTAGAACAAGCACAGCTAGGAAGAGAACGATAGTTCAAGTTTATTGCAGGAAAGACTCCGTTGAGCAAGCTCATTCACAAGGAGGTCCTGAGGCACATACAGTTCGCAATTACATAAACAGGAGATATAAAATGTAGAACAACAAAGAAAAAATATATAATACAAGAGATATACACAATAGAAGTCCTTATGCTATATATGCAGTACATTCCAGCTTTAACCTTGCCCTAAATTATGTAACACATTTCAGCTTAATAAGTAGAGGGCCAGTTGGTATCTAGGAAGTTGACTTGGCGTTGGGGGCCTAGTAGCACCTACATATGTCTTTTAATTTAGAGATAGCAAGTGTTTTGTAGGAGTTAATTGATACGATGCTAGTTAGCTTCAGCATGGCTTGTAGTTGGTTCCAAATGTTTGGGAGGGCGTATGAGACAGCTCTTTGGCCAGCTGCGGTATGTGTCCTGGGAACATCTAGTAGGATAAGGTCGGATTTCCTTAGGGAGTAGGCGCTATGCCAGATGTGTATGAGAGACGTTAAATAGACAGGCAGTTTGTGGAGTAGTAATTTGAGGGTCCAAATGCCAGCATGCAGGAGGCATCTGGTGGCAAGAGAGGTCCACCCAACTGCTGCATAAAGATCACAGTGGTGGGTCCTGTACGCAGAGTTAGTAATGATGTGAAGAGCATGGTGATAGAGTACGTCCAGTTTAGATAGGCTCAAGGTTGGGGAGGAGATAAAGATAATGTCTCTGTATTCAAGCAAGGGAAGGAATGTTGCCTGGACAAGTCTTTTGCGGTCCGCGAGAGAAAAGAGGGCCCTATTTCTAAAGAAGAAACCGAAGCGTGCTTTAAGCTTTTTTGGTAGATCCTCGATGTGCTCGTTGAAGGAAAGCTTGTTGTCTATCCACATATCTAGATATTTAAATTTAGGTACAACTTCCAGGGGTTCACCTAGGGAGGTAAATATGAAGTTTTTAGGTGGGGTAGGTAGGGCACCAGACAAGGCAAGTCTCGAGAAAAATCACTGTCTTGATTTTTTGGGCATTTAAGAGAAGCTTGGCATTGATAAGGTTGCTTTCTAACTGGATAAAGTCAGCTTGGAGTGCTTCCCTGACTTCAGTTAAGGACGAGCCCGATGCGTACTAAACCATATCGTCCGCAAAGAAATGTATGCTAGAGTTCTTATGTGGGAGTCAAGGTTGTTGATGTACAGGAAAAAGGATTGGTCCTAGGATGGAGCCTTGAGGGACTCCTCTGGCAATTGGAAGGGGCGCAGATAGTAGGCCATCAGCTTTGAATTTTTGTATCCTTCCCATGAGATAACTGTTAAACCACTGTAAGGTAAGTGGAGTGGCACCTATGTAAGCAAGACAGGTGATTAGAAGGTGATGGTCTACAGTGTCAAAGGCCTTACTGAGGTCTAGAAAGACTGCACTAGTAACCTTCTTGGTGCCCATAGCATGGATCCAGTCATTAGAGACTTTAGCCAAGGCTGAGATGGTACTGTGCTTCGACCTGAAGCCAGATTGGGCCGGGTTTAGGAGTGAGTGCACTTCAAGGTGATTTTTTAGTTGGTTGTGTATAAGTTTTTCCAGCACTTTGGAGAGAACTGGCAAGATAGAGATAGGACGGTAGTTGTTTAAGTCACAAGGATCTCCTGATTTGAAGAGAGGAAGAACATGGGCAGATTTCCAGCAGGATGGAAAAGTGGCTGTGGTAATAGAGAGGGTGAAGGATGGGGGCTGTGAGCTGGGCGTACCCTAACCGCAAGAAAAATGATTCAAGGCCATCGCCCCTGCACTTTTCTTGGTGTCAAGGCTAAGAATTATGCCTTCAACTTTTGTGAGCTAAACAGGCACAACTGGAAGGATGAGGTGGAGTAGCATGTGTAGTATCTGGGCTAGTGTTGCTATTCCACTGCTAGCATATGGGGAGGAGTCGAATACCAACTGCAGTGGCAAAGTGAAGGTTAAGTTCTTCAAGATTCGCAGTTTATTTTCAACCATCCCATCCTTGGCCAGAATCTTGTGGGAAGGAGGAAGCAGCAGGTTGGCCTTCAATGGATCTCAGTGTCTTCCAGATTTTTTGGGAGTTCCCTTTGGCCTGCTCCAGAGTGGAGATGTAGAAGTTTGCTTTAGTAGCACGTACACTTTTAACACAGGCATTTCTGGCAGTTCTAAACACCTGCCAGTCTGCCGGGTTCTTTGTGTGCCTGGCCCTAGCCCATAGCTTGTCTCTATTGGTAAGTGCAGATTTGAGCTCTTGGGTGAACCACGGATGCGAGATTTCCGCACCCTCATTTTAATAAGAGGATCATGCTTGTTAATTAGGGTGGTAAGGTTGTCATTTAGGACAGAGATGGTGGCATCAGCAGATTTGGCAAGATACAGGTCTTGTCACCTGATCGTAGCTACATTGGTTAGGAAGTTTACTGAGTTGAATTTACGGAACGAGCGTTTGATTCTGAATTTAGGGTGCTGCTGGGTTTTAGATTGGAATCTTGTATATACAACGATACTGTGGTCGCTCATCTCGTTATGGAAAACTGCAGAATGTGAGATTTTATGGGGATGCAAAGTTAAGATGACATCTAAGAGTGAGCTGTTGGCAGAGTTAGAAGCACTGATTCTTGTGGTTCAGTTACTATCTGTGTAAGACCCAGCTCATCACAGATGGTTTTAGAGTGGGATTTAGCAGTGAGCCAATCCATATTGAAGTCCCCTAAGATTATTGCCTGTGTTAGCAGCCAAAGTTATGGATTTCAACACGTTAAGAATTTCATGCCCTGACGGGGTCTATAGCCACCAATGATTGTGATGCACTCTGAGGATGGAAGGTAAAGTTTAAGCGAGACAATCTCATATTCCTTGGGCTTAGTTTTACAGGAAATGCTGCTAACATCAAATTTTGATTTGGCGTATACAACCACTCCCCAATCCCTATCAGCCCTAAAGAGCTTGAAGCCCGATAGATGTTGTTAGCGGGGTGGAGGGGGTTGTCATGGTTGCACAGGAGGATGCAAAGGGGACCTGGAGTGACAAAACCCTATGTGCACCCGCTAGGTTGCACCTCAGCAAAACATCTTTGGGAGTGTGAGTCTGGTGCATGGTTGCAGGAGGCATGCCAGCAGCTAGAACTACCTGTTAAAGTAACAGACAGTTCCAACTGCTGGCTTGCCTCCTGCAACCATGCACCAGGCTCACACTCTTGAAGATGTTTTGTGAGGGTGAATGACAGAGAATTCACCAATGCCACTGAATACAGCATTAGACAGCACCCACTAAGTGGGACGCAAAACCCAGTTTATCAGTCACTAACTGCTGGAATACAGTACCTACTGTCCTTTAAGCAATAAGGCACACCACAGCATGAGTCATGCTGGGAGAACGTCAAGCCTTGGTTGCACTGTTTTAGGCATGTAGCCACAGGAAGAGTGCTTTCAACATCCGAGAAGTGACTTCATCTCATCGACACATACACACACTGAAGTGCCTTATGCAATTATCATATGGATCCATTTATGTTTTCACAGTCGTAAGTGAGCACCATTTTCTCATGTGAGGTTGTGCTGGGAGAACATGGGTGAAACTGCTTTCCACCAATCAGAGTTCAGCATTTTTTTCTATCCATTTTATAATTATACTTTTCTACCTACCTTGTACCTCATGGCAACTCAGTTTCTAAGTTTAATCTGGGCTACATCTTCTATGCAGGCAGTACTGTTCTGCTCAATCTAAATAAGGCCCTTTTAACAGTTTCCTGTTGTGTGTCCTTCATCAGCATTTAGCCTAAAGCCAACTACACTCAACATAAATCTCTTTCAATTAGAGGTTCTACTCACTGGCAAGATGTTAGCATATGCCTGTCTCTAACGATGCACGAAGTACAAATTTCAGCCCAGGAGTACCCAAGACTGATTTGTGAAACAAATATTTGGACGCAGCTCTCTGATTAATCTAATTTTGGCGCCACAGACGTGCATTAAAAAAACTGGAATTTTTTTGTCCCTGCGTCCTAATGACATACGTCAGAACAACTTTAATTTGATCCTGAATTCATCTGCTTAGCCGTCAGGGATACAAGCTACTACAAAGTGCTTCCAAAAGCTGTGAAATCAACAGCAATGAAAAAAAAAAATTGGGGGAACTGATGCCAGAAAACAGCACCCAAGAGGGTTTCAAAATCGGGGCCCCTGCACAACATATACTAGATAAACTCTATTTATGGCATCCTGAGAAACACAGCATGAAAGATATATTAAGTAAAATTGTACTGTATCATTTGCAAGCTTCATGCACACTCTCCTGTGTACACCATCAATACCTTCCAATCTCGCCAGTGGTAAGAATCAGTGTGTCCTTCAAATCACCATCTTTCGTCATTTTTGCATTTGTATATGCTTCCTTCAGTCTTGAGATTAGAAGCTAAAAAATAAAATCATTATAGTTAGAAAAAGCAAACAAAAAAAGGTGATGGTTTTGGTTGAGTTCTGCCAAATTTTTGTTTGTGGACATTTAGTCAAAATTGCAATTTAGAGATTTTCCACAGCAGGATATTCTCATTAAGGTGCATAAAACATAGTTACTAACCATAACAATAGATTATCAGAGACTCTCCTCCATTGAGCTACATCATGGAACTGAAGCAGTCGGCACCAGGACCACCCGGAAACCTTTGCTAGCTGAGACCGCCCATGACCATGGTCACCACCCACATAACGCAGGCAGCCCCATCTTGCCTCAGTTCCCCACCGAAGACTGGAGGATAATCGGACCGCTGTAGCCAATCTCCACTGCACTCCAGAGAAATGATGCAAAACTCAGTCAAGCACAGGAAGTATATCCCAGCACTTCGGCGTTATGGCTTCATCAGGGGGTGGAGACTGCCTGTCATTCACACTCATAAATACCATCCCAATTAATCAGAAGTCCCTAGAATTTCTTTTAAGTCACAACATTTTTGAATTCGATAATGAGTTTTACCTACAAACCTGTGGGACAGCAACAGGAGCCGCAATGGTCCCCGCCTATGCAAATCTTTTCATGGGTTTCTGGGAGGAAACAGTCATCTACAAAAAGGATTTAAGTCCATTTACATCAAATCTAAAAAAAACTGGTTTACATATATAGATGACTGTATCTGCATATGGGAGGGAACCACGGAAGAGGCACAGGCGTTTGCAGAATGGAATAACCAGAATAACATAAATTTGAGATTTACTGCTCAGATAGTTCACTGCTCAAATAGATCCTGTTACAGTTAACTTTTTGGACCTTGTTTTGGAAGGAGATATTGAAAGGGGGAAGGTTATCACTAGGGCTACAGAAAAGAGACATCCATGAATAGTCTCCTCAGGTATGATAGCTCTCACCCAACTGACCTTAAGAATTCTACTCCCTATGGACAATTCCTTAGGATAAGGAGGAACTGTTTGGAGTCAGAAGATTATGATGTACAATCTACAGAATTAAATAAAAGATTTCTGGATGGGGAAACAGTGAGGATTTGTTAAAAAAGGCATACTTTGAAGTGAGAGACAAGGACAGGGATCAATTATTTATGAGCAGCAATAGATGAAGGGACAACATAAATAGTTGGGGATCTGTCACATTCTATACGGAGTACAGTAACTTGGCTGGACAAATTGGGAATATTATCTGGAAGAACTGACACATTTTACACAGTGACGCCACAGTAGGTACTATGGTAGGTGAAAGACCTAGAGTAACATTCAGAAAAGCGCAGAGTCCAAGAGACAAGCTGCTACACAGCCAATTTTATGCTCCAAAAAACAACAAAACAGCTTGGCTTCAACAATCACAGGGGTTCTTTCAGTGAAAAGATGTAATGTGTGCCAGTATGGTTGGTATGCAAGAAAATAAATTCAAGTGCAGTAACTTGCCAAGAGTGTGTGTAATCAAAGAAGTTATGTCATATTCCATGAATTTTGTAATCTATGCAACTATGGTATACATGTAACTTATGTTACGTAGGCAGAACTGTTAGGACTTTGAAAGAAAGGATACAGAAACATGTAAGAACTACTGTAAATGGGAAGATTGGCACTCCAGTAGGCAGATCCTTTGTGGAGAAAGCTGGAAGAGACCCCACACATATGAAATTTATTGGGCTGGAAGATGTGAGAGCACCCAGAAGGGGCAGTGACACGTTAAATCTCTTATTGAAGAGAGAGAGAGAGAGAGAGAGAGAGCTAGTGGATTTTCAAATTTAAGCCCATTAGTCCAGGGGGGTTAAATGAGTATTGGGATCTAAAGCCATTTTTGCAAGGACAAATGAAACACTGTGTTTTGAATTGTAATTGATGTTATGGACTCTATAGCTTATAACCCCTGTCCCCCTTTGCCCCTTCCCCATCTCCACCCTCCTTTCCCCCTCTCTTCCTCAACTGCCCCATCCCATTCAATTCTTCCTCCTTTACCCTTTCTCCTCTTTCCCCTTCCCCTACCTCCCCTTAGCCCCTCTCAACTCCCCCCTTCACCCTCCTTTCTTCCCCTTCTGCCCTTTCTCCAGCTCATTTTCCTTCCCCCCTCTTTTCCCCTCCCCTTCTCCTTCTCTCCTTTTTTTTCCTCCTTCCCTCCCCTTTTTTTTTTTTTTGCACATTCTCTGTCCCAGAATATACCTTTTCTGATATTCTCCCGGTTTATTTCCCAAGTCATTTATAGTCTACAGTTGGGGATTTGGCATTCACAGTATTATATGTTTATTGATTCACTCTCATTCCTTGTAGGTAATAACTCTAAGGAAACCATGGAATTTTTGGCCAAGTTTTTATTCCTGTACATCTGATCACCAAGCAATTGGGACTTGCCCATTATAAATAGGTTGATCGCAGTCAGTGAAACTGGCTATTAGAACTTGATTACTGTTTCTGCGCAATGTTTCTAATGTGATTATTGGTAAATAGCCTTGAACAATAAAACAGCCTGCAATGTATTAGAATTAATTTGTTTTACACACTTTTGAGATTTTTGTATTGGGATGGTAGGGGTACATCATGACTGGTGTTTTCAAACTGTTACGTCATGATTGTGAGGGTATTTGTGAGAGTGAATGACAGGCTGTTTCCACCCCCTAACGAAGCCACAATGGTGAAGTGCTGGGGTATACTCTATGTGCTTGATTAAGAGTTTTGTGGTCCACTGCTCTGTTTTTATGTTTTGTATACTGCATCAAATAAAGCATTGGAAGGAAGTTGTGAGTGGACCTGCATAATTTCCCTGGAGTGCAGCGGCAGTTGGGTACAATGTTTTGGTGTTTGGGGTAGCCACCCCCTTCTGACTACACCCCTCGGACTCCTATTGAGTGGAACCAACAAAGTTGGAGGAATCGATTAGGCTCATCGGATGGGAAGGGACCAAAGCAACCAGAGATGTGGCCAGGAATTTTAAACTGGTACTCGAGAGTTGATGGAACTTTTGCCCCCCTCCCCAAACACAAATCAAAAGAAGTACTGCTCCACCACACAAACGTTGCCCCACCCCCATTTCAGCCAACAATACTGTGGAACAGGTTATATTTGATGTAAAATAATTATAGCTATATTCGCTTAAGTGATAATTGTACTAGAATTAAATGGCGCTAAGTGACCAGAATTGCACATTTTCAATGGGCATAAATTAGAAACTAATTGCACAGCATGAAATTAAATTTGCACAATTGTGGCCGATTAGCGCCATGCAGTAAATATAACTTGTGCAAGAATAAACAGTTCTACAGTATGGAGTAGCAAGCAAATGACTCCAATACATTCACATCATTTTATTTTATCTAACACACACACACTAACAAATCAGACATAAGTTTGCTGGCTGTTAAGTTACAATGTTTAACATTTACTGTGGCAAGCCTCTGCACCACTTCAAGGTAACTAGCCTTACAGAAATCTATTCACACCTGCACTCACTCATACATACTAGATTGGGTCACTCATACAGTCTTGGCTTCTAAGTTTAGCACCCACACATATTCCAACGATCATTCACAAACTCACACCAAAGCATCCAAGGAGGGCAAAAACAGTTCTTCAAGCACATTAGGCTCTGTTTGCGTTTGTTGCCACACCCCGAGGCTCATGTTGCCCTGGATTCTCCAGATTTTACTGTACTCATCAAAGTACACGGAGTATGCCTGCTGACACTCATGAAAGCAACCAGGCACACAAGAGAGGATATGGAAACCTGAGTAATACCATGCCAAAACTGAGCATAAGAGGAGAAACAGCTTGTGAAAGCAGGCAGGATAACCACTGCCACCCAAAAAAGGGTTAAGGATGGAGAGAGAGCTGTGACTTAATGGAAGAGATTATCTAGAATATCTACTATTACAGTAAGAAACTATTCTATCTTCTTTGAGGATCTCTCCCTTCATTGAGCCACATCATGGAACCATTCCCAAGCAGTACCAAAGCACCGAGGGGAGAATGGAAGGCTCTAAATACCTGGAGTTAGAAGGCCCTTGTAGGACAGTGAGGCCAAATCCGGCACATTTACTAGATACGACATCTGGACTGTAATGTTTAGTGAATGTATGAACAGTACTCCATGTGGCAGATGCACATATGTCAGCAGTGGACACACTGTGAAAATGAGCAACGGGGCTGGCCCACTGGCACAGCGGTTGGATTTGCGCTTGCAACGCCGGCAATCCGGGTTCGGGAACAGACCCGGGGAGTCAGAGGGCTGGCTGAGGAAAAGATTGAGAGTCCTATGGACTGCTCTCCTTCTCCGAGGGGAGGGAGGGGTAGAGTATCCAGCGCCCGAGGGACCCCTGGCAGAGGCTGGGGGAACCACAGGCGACCGGTGCCAACACACAGGATGGCCGGGGTGGACGCTGGACGTCTTTGCCCGTCCCCTCTCCTGCGGCTGCTTAGAAAATTGCTGCCAGCCGCCCTTGATGAAGCCTGCCCTCGGCTTCAATTATCTCTCTCAGGCCGGCTCCCTGACCTATTCTGTTGGAGGCGGAACTTTGGGCCAGTGCCAAAACCCCGCCCTGGAGGGTAAGCCAGGGGGTATCAGGGAGTTGCAGCCAGTATGAGAGATGTGGAAGTCGAAGGGTCCATGACCAGGCTGAGGTACCAGGTGGCAGATGGCAGGAAAAAGCATAGTAAATTAAAACAAAAAGAAAACAAGCAATGGAAGTAGCCACTCTATGGGTGGAGTGAGCACGGACAGGACCAGGAAGCTGCTTACTGCACTTCACTTTTGGTAATGGGAATTAATGCATCAGGTCAACCTTTTAAAAAGGCACTATTTAGAAACAGGGGGAGCCCACCATCCTGGGGACGAAAACCACAAGGAGTTGAGAGGACTGTCTACAATCCTTAGTATGTTCATTATACCATGCAATGGACATCAAGCTGACGACATTCCCCACTATCCATAAGAATCGAAAAGTAAACTGGAAGGTCAACAGTCTGATTTAGTGTTCATTCATAAACAAACTTCGGCACAAAATGAGGATTATAATGCAAGATAACCAGATCCTTGTCGAAAACAAGATAAAGACTACCAGACTTTGCAATTCACAAATACGTCTATCTAGCAGACATCATAGCCACGAGAAACAATGTCTTCCAAGAGAGGAAGTGCAGCTCACAAGCAGCAGCAGGCTTGAAAGGAAGCGTAGTAAGTGTCTCCAGAACGAATTAAAGTCCCACACCGGAACTGGATCACAGGTCGGGGGTGCAGAATTAGAATACTTCTGAGGAACCTATGAGAAACCTCAAGCTGGGCCATCATTTAGCCGGTGAGGGCATGAAAAGTCAACACTACAGCCAAGTGAACCTTTATGGAGGAATATCCGTGGCCCGAGTGCACAAGGAACAGGAGGTAGTCCATAACTCAACTTACTGGCTACATAAAGGGGTCCAGCTGATGGGCAGTACACCAAACCGAAAAACATTTCCATTTTTGTAAGTAGGTATATCTAGTAGGCAGCTTCCAAGCCACAAATTAAACCTCTGCAACTGCTGAGGAAACCCCAAAATGGAGAGCTCTACATCCTTAAGAGCCAGGCGTGAAGGTGCATGGATTGAAGATTTGGATGCACCAGAGAGCCCTGCTCCTGTGACAGATGTCTCATCCGAGGAGGTTCCATTACCAATTGCTGAAGCAGAGGGAACCAAATTTGTGTGAGCCGGCACGGAGCCACCAGACTCAGGGTGACCGACTTGGCCCACAACTTGACCAGAATCCCCTGCATCAGACAGAACGGAGGAAAAGTGTGCATGACATGCACAGGGTCATTGAGGATTGATTCGTCAACAGGGCAGTGCTAACTGCAGAACTGTCTCGTGAATACCCGGTTTGGGGAGATAGAGCTAATGCCAGACCCGACCTTGACGCCTTAAGAGACAGTCGGGGCAGAACCTGGGATCTGTCTTTTCAGCAGACTTACCTCTTAAGAGGAGAGCAAACCTGGTAGGAGAGGCATCTTTGTCACAATGCCACTGCTTCTCTTTAACAGCATGGCAGTTTTTTTAATGTCGATTTAGCAGCCTTCTTTTTTGGGGATGAATCAACAGGCGATGCTGTCAATCACTGGAAGTGCCAGCTCGATGGTGAGCTGTGAGGAGAAGGAGCAGGTGACAAACGGTAAAGTTGCCTGTGACAAACATGGTTTTGTCCTCCATGGCTTTAAGCTTTAAATAAATTTCTAAGGCTTTCTTGCAATGTCTCCATGTAGCCTGGTTAAAACGTTGGCAAATGCCGAAGGCCTTCACGCTGTGAGAGAGGCCTAAGCAATGGATGCACACAGTGTGAGCATTGTCTTTATATATCTTAACTTTACTGCACAGATAGTAGTGGAACAACAGTTCCTTATCTTTCACTGGCAGCATAAAAACTTGTTATATTTAAAATAAAAATAAAGTAATAAGCAGCAGCGATTAAGCATAAACAAAAGAACAGCAAATAAGCTAGCATTGAGGCAAGGGTTCCCAAAGAGCATTGGCCGGGAAGCCAAGTTTCCAAGAAATACAAAATCCCACATGCCCCCATAATGCAAAGCATCACAGGCTATATATGCAAATCACCACAAAATGTTACGCTGGTTCAACTTTAAGCAGGAATGCATGGTACCAAAAGGCCTCTCACACAGTCTGCAAAGGATGCCAACAGAAGCATTAACACTAGTTGCAATTCTTAAGCAGCTGTTGACGATGAGCAGCTGATGGCAGGAGAAAGAACTGAGGCATGATGGGGCCGCCCACGTTATGTAGGTAGTGAGGATGCATGTCAATGTGGGTGGCTCCAGCTAGCAAAAGTCTCTGGTTGGTTCTGACGCTGATGGCTTATGGTTCCATGATGTGGCTCATTAGAGGGAGATATCCTTGAAGAAGATGTTATTTTCCAAGAAGGTCCTAAGGGGACTGTTACAGTTGCAGAGCTAAGCAAAGCTTAACAGCAGCATACCAATTTTTTTTCTCCTCAACTATTTCTCTCCCCCAGCACACCAACCAAGGCTCCTTTCGCCACCGCCAGCACCACCATCCCATCCACCAAGGCTTCCTAGAGCTATGGACCACCCAAGACACACTGCTCTGTGGTCACAACCCCTGCCCTGGTTTGCCCACTAGGGCAGGGTTGCCGTCTGCATCTCAGTGATTCCACCACTCTATTTAGTCCATTTGTGGTAGAGGTGAAGCCAAGAGCTACCCAGGGTCAGGCAGCAGAGGCCTAGTAAAGGATGCAAGGGGCCTGGGTAAGGCTTCATCTGCCTGGTTGGCTGCCATTTTCCCCTCTTTTCTTCCATGGCACTGTCTGTGCAATGGTTCTTAAGCACTTCTGCATGAGCACTGCAAACAATCCAACAATGTCTGCAGCACCATCCCCTCATATAAGACCAGGGTGTACAACACTCCAGCCTCCACTAGAGTGAAGCTATGCACCAAGTGCCTGACCCCTCCCTCCAGAGGAGGAGGAGAGCATTTTCTGGGAAGCTCGATCCTCCTCCACGGACAGTATTCCAATGACTCAGGCTCATTCCCAAACCCAGGTCATCAGCTTCACAAGAGATACTGCTACTGTTGCATTGGCAGGCCGGCCAGTAAATCAATCTTGGGTACTAGGATAATGCATTTACAACATCAATGCAGAATGGAATGCAGATACGCCACAAAATCAACATATGATATTCCCTTGAGTTATGAACTTAGTATCTACAGTGTGTAAAGACAGTGTGAGATAGGGTATAGCTAGGGAAATGAGGAGTAGAAAGGTTGGTGTATTTAAAGAAAAAATTATTCTAACTGTAGTAATGTTTCTTCTCAGGGATCCATCAGAGAGCCTTACAAAAGTGCATCTCATAATGTGATGCCGTGAAGACAGAGCTTTACACTAATTTTGCAACTTAGAATACAAGTTCAAAATCTGTGCCATGGTCAAACCCCTCTGCTTAACACCAGATTTGTTTATACAACCATGGAAGCAGCGACTACTAGAATTATTTATACTATTATATATCGTTATTTTACACACTTTGCCTAAATGCCATACGTCACACACATGGCATTTAGGCAAAGTGTGTAAAAATAATGATGGACATTTCACATATAGTATTTTTTATATTTCCACACATAGGGCTACCCATAATGCAGGGGCAGTGGCGAGTCATTATCTTGCGTTATTACTAGTGAGATCAGGACTGACAAGGGGTGCTATGCTTAAAAATGCCAGCTGCACAAGGGGCCATTTTGATTTTTCCAAGCAGTGAGGCAAGTAAAATAGTAATTCTGTCGGGTGACTGCAGCGGGAAATTGTACAGGGAAGCCCCGATCTGTGAAGCGATCGGGGCTTTGATTAAGCCAGTACTGTAGTTCTCCTTTAATACATACTGACTCCTCTGAAAGCTCCATAAGAATGGATTCAGCGACTGATGCCAGCCTGTCAGGCTGCGGTGCAGCTTTAGACCAGTGCCAGAATCAATTCCTGTGCAGCTTCCAGGAGTCCCTATGTATTAAGTCCCCACTGACAGTGTGGAGCGACGCAGAAATTGCAAGTAATACTCAAGCAACCATGGGATATGAACTGATTCTTCTGTGAACCTATCATCAGGTTCTGGGGGGGGGTTGTAAAACTCACTGATGGATCCCTGAGAAGAAACAACATTACTACGCCAAGAAATGTTTTTCTTCAAACAGGAATCCATCAATGATGCCTTACAAAAGTGCAGACTTACTAGCATTACCTTTGGAGGATGGGTCTAGAATCTATTTAGGGGAAAAGGTTCGGCCAAGACAGCAGTTCCTAAACTGTCATCCCTTCTAGGCTGTATCAATCAATCAATCAATCAAAATCTTTATTTAACCAGGCGGAGACCATTGAGAAAAGCTCTTTTTCAAGGTGGACCTGGGGAGGGCAAAAATACAAGATAACAGGGTAATACACAAAAATAGCAATACACAGGCTTGATCAACACAAGCATGGACAATAAATTGTAAGGAAATACAGGATAAGTAACACAATATGTTGCAGATAGTAAACTGAGCTAATAACAGTAATACAGATAAGGTCAGCAACTGTGAAAAGATGGGGTGACAAGAGCCATGGCAACTCGACAGGGACCCTGGAACACCAAGACAAGTAGACGGTACCCTGGAACACCGTGGCAAGTCGACTGGACCCTTAGGCACATGTAGGGGAATGGAATAGGGCAGAGGAGTAGGGAAGAGATGGAGTGCGCATAGATCGGAGGCCTAAGGCTGGGGGATGTGAACCAGGGGTGCAGAGGTGAAGAACCAGATGAGGGGAACTACATGGGGGGAGGGTGAAGAGGAGAGTGGGTACAATATAAGGAACAGGCAGAGGATAAAAAGATAAGGAGCAGAAGAGAACAGATGGAGGGGAAGGGAGAGGACCAGGCAGAGGCTGAGTTCAGGGTCGACAGAATGGGGGGTGAAGAGATAGAGAGAAGCGGAAGAAGGAGGGGAAGGGAGGGAGGGGAGGTGACCATGCAGAAACTGTGACTGGAATCCAGGAACAGGCCAAACCAAGAGTGTATGTCAAAACAGTAGTGTTTTGTGAAGGTCTGCACTGTTTTCCATGTGGCTGCTTTACAGACTTTTTTTTGAAGGGGAATGAATGCCCCTTGCAATTGCCAAACAGGCAAAGGTGCTCCTTCTGAAGTACGCTTGTAGACCTCTGGCTGGTAACTTGACAGCTTTTTCATAGCAGAACTGTAAGCAGGAAACTATCCAACGAGATAGTCTTCCTAGCCACTTACCTTTGTCAGCATCTCTATAGGTAACAAACAGCTGTGTGTTGCAAGATCTGACATCCCTTGTCCAGTCTATGTGATGGCCCAATGCTCTTTTTACATGCATACAGTTCAGTTTTTGCTCACCTGTACTAGAATGGTCAGGACAGAGGACAGGAAGGGTAACTGACTGATGTATGTGGGATTCTGGGGCCACCTCAGGTAGGAACTTCATAGTGATTCTTAGGACTACCTTAGCTCTGTGGAATATTTTGTAGTTTATATCTGTACAAAGGGTTTGAAGTTTGCTTACCTTACTGACAAATATTATGGCTATCAGGAAAACTGTTTTCCATGTGACGTATTTTAAATCTGCGATCGCCATAGGCTCAAAGGGAGATTCCATCAGCTTGGCCAGACAAATGTTAACTGGTTCTCTTACAGGGGGATGTAGGTGGTCGAGAGCTTTGAAAAACCTTCTAAAAACAGGTTGTGAGGCCAAAGACCTATCTTTGTCTGCTGATGTGTAGGTTGACATAGCTGACAGGTGTACTTTCAGTGTTGAAGCTCCCAAATCGAAGGACTGGAGGTGTACCAGGTAGTCCAGAACTGTAGACAGCCCTGCCTGTAGGGGGATCATCTTTTAGAAGGCACACCAGGATGAGGCTCTTCCACTTGTAGAGGAATATGCTTTTCTTGATGCTGATTTCCTGGAAACCTTCAAAACACTTAGCACTTCCTTTGACAAATTTAAACCAGAAAATTCTAGCTCTTCAAGAACCAAGCTACCAGACGCAGTGTTGTGAGGTCTGGGAAGGTTATCCTGCCCTGGGATAGGGTCAACAGGTTGCACTTCAGTGGCAGGTTCACTGGAACTCTACTAGACAGGGTCAGCAGCACTGAGTACCAGGCCTGCCTGACCCAGTCCGGAACTACCAGGATTACAGTTGTTGGCTCTCTCCTGAGCTTTGTGAGTATTCTCTACATTCGCGGGAATGGTGGTAAGGCATACAGGAACTTCCCTGTCCAGTCCAGGACTAGGACGTCCTCTGGGACTGTGCCCCTGGCTGGTGGCCAGCTACAAAACTTTGGGAGCTGATTGTTTTACCAAAAAGCAAACAGATACATTTCTGGGGTTCTTGAATTCTGACAATTGATGTCAGCACTTGCTGGTTCAAAGCCCACTCACGATCTCCCTGGCTGATTCTGGTTTGGAAGTGTGCCAGAACACTGTCCTTGCTAGGCAGATGTACCACACAAATCTTTGCGTACAGGGAGTAAGCTAGATCCCAGATCCTCGTAGCTTCTGTGCACAGTTTTGAGGATCATGTTCCTCCCCGTTTATGTAGTATACTGTTGTGATATTGTCTGTCCGTATTTGAACTGGGAGAAGGACTGCATTGCCAGTAGTACTTCCCTGAGCTTGAGAAGGTTTATGTGCTCCTGAGCGCTCCAGAAGCCACTTACTGTGAGGTCCTCTATGTGGGCACCCCACCATAGGTGTGTAGCATCTGTTGTGAGGACCTTCGTGGAAGATTGCTGAAGGAAGGGAATATCCTCCCTGAGGTTGTTTTTCCTCTTTCACCACTCTAGTGCTTGGACTAAGCCTTCTGTGATGGACAACAGCTGAGAAAGGGAGTCTGACCTCTGGGGCCAGTAACCTCTTAGGTGGTACTGTATGTCCCTCATCTGGAATCTGGCCCATGGCACCACGACTGTGGATGAAATCATGTGGCCTAGCAGCTGCAGAAAATCCCACTCCTATGAAATCCAGGACTTGTACTAGCTTTGTCTGGGACTTCTGCAGGCTTATTAGAAATCCCAAGTTCTCCAGTGTGCTTCTTATCAGGTGTATGGAGCACATTACTTCATCCTTCATTTTCCTGAGACTACCCCGTTGTCCAGGTAAGGAAAACAGGCCATGCATTGTCTTCTTAGGTGAGCTGCCACCACAGCTAAGAACTTTGTGAATACCCTGCTGTTGAGGTTAGACTAAAGGGTATGGCTGCAAACTGGTACCGACAGTTTCCTAGCCTGAACCTTAGACTGTTTCTGTGACTGAGTCTGACTGGAATGCCGAAGGTGGTATCCTTCAAATCCAGAGACCCCAACTAATTTCTTGACTGCAGTGATGGTATTACTGTGCCTAGTGTGACCATCTTGAATTTTTCTTTTTTGTTAAGCCTGTTCAAGTACCTTAAACACAGAAGGGATCACCATTCCCCGTTCTTCTTGTGGATTAAGAAGTGCCTTGAAAATAGGCCCTGCCCCACTACGATGTACGGATCTTTTCTGCTGCTTTTGCTTGCAGTAACTTCTTTACTTCCATTTGCTTCAGAATTCTTTCTGCTAGTGAGTGAGCTGGGAAGTTTTTGGTCTCTGCAGTTTAACAATCCTTGACCCACTATTTCCAGGACCCATCTGGGTGACTGTGTAGAATATCGGACCACAATCAGATCTACGCTATTAGCATAGCGTTCCAGTTATGCTACTCGCTCATTGGCACGCACCCATCAGTTTATTTGAG
Source organism: Neoceratodus forsteri (assembly GCA_016271365.2). NCBI lineage: Eukaryota > Metazoa > Chordata > Ceratodontiformes > Ceratodontidae > Neoceratodus > Neoceratodus forsteri. The sequence goes on along the minus strand of CM028137.1, from coordinate 311,542,040 downwards.
TTGGGGGGCTTCACCCCCCCAACACACACACACACACACACACTGTTATCTACTTTAACACTCAGAGCCAGTAATGTATTCCACGGAGCCATGTAAGCTGCCTGCCTTACAAGCAGGAAAGCTGTTGTGTAAACTTTCCTGGCCATAGTATCCAGTTTCCTGGAATCCTTTTCAGGGGGCTGTGCTGAAAGGGGCACCTTGGCCTTCTCACAGGCAGCCGTGTGTACGAATCCTTCGTGATCAGGGTGGGCATACAGGCATTACACCCCTGCCTGTCCTCCTGATACTTTTTTCAGGCTTCTTATCAAAGCCAGCAGCTGAATTAGGTGCTGAAAAGAGTTTAGATGTGGCTTTTTTTGACGGACTTGTGGATGGGGACCAGCAGTCTCCTTGTAGGGGCTAGTCCCGTCATGCCCACAGACTCCACCCCTTCCTCATCCTCCACTGTTCCATGAAAGGATGCTCACAACTTGTTTGATGAATGAGGAGTAAGAGGTGTAATCCTCAGTAGCCCTAGGAGGGACCAAACTCCTGACCAGGAGGACCTTCAGGCTGTATGGGTTAGCTTTCCTCCTCTTCATAGTACATAATTCCCCTTCCTCTCCGGCAGGTGGCCTGGAACCACGGGGGCACACTGAACACATTTCCCATGGTCTGAAAAGCTTGTAAGAACTGCCATACCTTTGTCATGTCCTATGTTGACGGCCTTTGATTCTGTTCCACTGCCTTCTTTTCCTTCACTGGAGGAGTGGCAGGGATATTCTTTTCTTTTTGCTTTTTCTTAGCAAGCATTGGTTCCAGCACCTGCTCCGAGGAACTTGTATTTTTGCCACCACTGGATTCAAGGTTCCCCCTTTCTAACAGAAAACAAGTAAAGTTCTGAGCTGCAAGATGGGCAGGGTATGAGTCAGGAGCTGCCACCCCAATATAACCAAAAACACAAAAGATGACTCTCACTCCAGAGCCAGGGGAGTGTCACCCCAGTGAAGGCCTGATGAAGCCTTAACTGGTGAAGCGTCGGGGTATCTGAAGCAGCATTCCTGTGTGTTGGGAGCGTTTGCAGTCATTTAAGCAAAATAAATGCTTTATTTTTCTTGAATTTAAGCTGTATTGTTGTTTGTTTTGGCAATTCACTGCCACCTTCACTGGGGTTACACTCCCCTGGCTCTGGAGTGCGAGTCATCTTCCCCCTTTCTAACACCCTGGTATCTTTACCATCTTTTCTGGTAGCCAAGCAGATTGGTCTTTCTCGTCTGTCCCCTTTGACAGAGGCTGTTGCTTATAAGGTGAAGAACCCTCTGATGCATGCTTTCCACCATCACTGGGGGCTCCTTCTCAGCCTTCATTATGCTTTGAAGACATAAAGGCAAACTAATAAGCCATGTATTCTTCCCTTTTAAATCCCTTTTCTTTTGGGTTTAAGGGCAAAACTATTTACAAAGTTCACAATTAATAAAACTGGGATATGGGCCCAGAAACTTTAAGCGCAGCTCATGACAGTCTGCCCCTGCCAGGAGCTGAAAACAAGAGGCACAATTTTTTTTAATCAGCCTGCCTTTGCCAAGAGCTGAAAAAAACGAGGTACAGTTTTAAAACCTGAGGGCCTGTTCTCTTTTTAGGCCTATCAGTCATGCCAAACACTGATAGGACCGAATATCTTTCATGCTCATTTCCCAATCATAAAAGCAGTCAAATAGTATTTTAAAGCAGCAGTGCAATGAAAAATGTTTTTCAAAAAAGCTAGTTTCAGTTACTATTAATAAAAATATTGGCATAACAGTCAGATCTACTTTTCTTAGGTACCTCCTATGCTGCACACCATTATTTTTTTTTCCCCTTAGTCTTAACCCCTACAAGATTTACAATGGTATTTCTAAGCCAAATGTAGCAGCCATCATTTTTTTTCTTGAGAAAAAAACTAAATTATAACATTTATAAAATACTCAAATTTTGGTGGAACTAGAACATTTTGCCACCAAATAAACTGGAAGAACCTGGAATCTTTCTTAGTGATAAAAGGTAGGATCAGATTGTTTGTACAGTTTCGTAGCACTGCTGCTTTAAATAAAAAATATCTAAACCATTTTTTAACTAATTAAAAGTGAAAACAATGAAAAGTTTTTATTCAGAAAATGTCTGTTCCCTTAAGCAGGAACTGCAATGTGATGCAGCCTTCTCCAGTTCCTGGGAACCGATCAGGAACTGGAGAAACCACTAAAAATTACAAATTCATGCCGGCCCGGTGGTCGCTGAGGGTTGAAGCGCTGGACGCCACACCTCGGACTATGCTGGCGACCCAGGTTCGGGTGCGGACTCGGATCGAGGGGGGTCGGCCGGGAGAAGGAGGACTGAGCGTCCCCAGGACTGCTCTCCTCCTCCAGGGAGGGTCTCCCACAAATGTGCTGGCTCCTGGCGGTGGCTAGGAAAACTCACGGCACAATGGTGAGGGTGTCGTCCGCAGACATCCAACGTGTGGCGTCGCGGGGAACACATGCGCAATGTCTTTGACGTCACTGCACGACCGTGCCATGGGGGAGTATTTAGGGTGAAAAACAGCCCTAATCCTACTGCGCTTGTGAAGGGCTGTCTGTGGCGCTGCACCAGACACTCCAAGGTGCTCCCTCTGTCCTGACCGCTCAGTCTTCCGCACTGTGGGGGGCGTGATGTGGCCTAAGAGAGGGCGACTGAGGAGGTCGGAGCTTGGGCACGGCACCCGGTGCAGGTGCCACCGGGACAGTCTGGAAGTGGAACCATAGGGAACACCCCAGCTGAGCAGGTAAGGCAATGAAAATAAAGAAAAAAAAAATTACAAATTCATAAAATAAACACCCTAAACATAGAGAATTCAATAAACTGTAAGGCGGGGAATCAAGAAAAGGCAGACATCTTGAACAAATACTTCTGCTCAGTGTACACAGTGGAAGACGAAGGGGAGGGAGCTCGTAAAAGCATCAGCAGCTTTGATGGGAGAGAAACAGACACTAGTCCTTTCTCCGACCGGAAAGCACTCGCTAACCTGAAGGTGGAAAAAGCAATGGGGCCAGACAGGGTGCATCCAAGAGTTCTGAGGGAGCCAGGTAGGTACTAGCTGTACCCCAAACAGACCTATTTAGCAGATAACTGGAGACCAGAGTGGTCTCAGAGGAATGGAGAAGGGCAGATGTATTCCCACTTCACAAAAGTGGTAGCAGGGAAAAGGCAAGAAATTATTGGCCTGCCAGCTTGGCATCGGTAGTGGGTAAGTTAATGGAAACACTACTGAAGGAAAGAATTGTTGAACATCTGGAATCCAACAGGTAACAGGACTTGAGGCAGCATGGATTCACGGGGGAGAGGTCATGGCAAACAAATCTGATAGATTTCTTTGACTGGGTGACCAAGGAGTTGGATCAGGGTGGAGCGGTGGATGTAGCCTACCTGGATTTCAGCAAGGCTTTCAATACCGTCCCACATAGGAGAGTGGTAAGCAAGCTGGGTAGCTTGGGGTGGGCAACAAGGTGGCAACCTGGGTAAGAAACTGGTTAGGGGACAGGAGACAGAGCAGTGGTAAATGAAGATCACTCCGAGGAAGGGAGGGTGACCAGTGGGGTACCTCAGGGTTCAGTGCTGGGACCAGTCTTCTTTAATGTCTTTGCTGGTGACGTTGCAGAGGAGCTGAAAGGGGAGGTCTGTCTTTTTGCAAATGACACCAAGCTCTGCAATAGGGTGGACACTCCAGGTGGGGGGAAGGGGGTTGGAAAGGCAGAGATCTGAAAAAACTAGAGGAGTAGTCAAGGCTATGGCAGCTGGATTTTAATCAAGGGTGCCGGAAGATGGTAAAAGCTGAGGGGGCTGAGAATCAAAAGGGCACTTATGAAGGTACAAAGGGCACTTTTTCTATACTAGTTTTTGCCATACAGAAATAAAAAGTGGAGAGGCTACCGCCCCTTTCGCCCCCCTGGTTCCAGCACCTATGATTTTAATGCAATGAAGTGCAAAATAATGCACTTAGGCCATAGAAACCCCCGGGGTGGAGTACAAAATGGGTGGAGTGGTACTGACAATGAGTAAGCATGAAAGAGACCTGGAGGTAATCATATCAGATGACCTAAAGGTGGCCAGGCTGTGTGACAGGGAAGTCAGGAGGGCTAGTGGGATGCTGGGGTGCATAGAAAGGGGTACCACAAGCCGGCCTGGTGACACAGAGGGCTGAGGCACTGGCGCCTTATCTCAAACCATGCTGGCAGCCAAGTTCGGGAATGGACTTGGGCACCAGGAGTCAGCAGGGGGAGAGGACTGAGCGTCCGGAGGACTGCTCTCCTCTCCTGGTGTGGGTTGGGGAGATGCCTCGCTCTGTAGCGGCCCCTGGTGGAGACCAGGAGCACTACAGATGTGGCACGACCAGGGAAGCTCGGAGGAAAAATAGAAAAATGGCGCCTCGATTGGCCGGATGATGGCCACCTGGACCCTCACCTCCACGGAGGCCCAAAAATGCCGACCAGACCTCAGCAGCACCCAAGGCCAAGATGGATGGCCGTAAGGCATTTTCTCCCTGGAAGGAGAGGACCCGCCAGACGAAGGGACTCATCAGGTTACTCTGGGGCGGCTGCGATATGAGGCCAGGGGTTGGCAACGGGGTCCCGGGGAGGGCTCCTTAGCAATGGCCTGAAGGAGAGGCCACTTGAGACACAGGGGAGATCAATAATAAAAAAAAAAGAAAGGGGTACCACCAGCAGAAAAAGGGAGGCAGTGTTGCCCCTATATAGATCTCTGTTAAGACCCCACCTTGAATATTGTGCCCAGTCCTGGAGACGGCATCTCAGAAGGGACAGAGTGGAGGTGGTCCAGAGGAGGGCTACAAAATGGTGCAGGGTCTGCACCAAAAGCCCTATGAGCAGAGGTTAATAAGGTACAGGAGGGGAGTGTTTTTCAGATAGAAAGGTGATCTAGAACAAGGGACATGCTATGAAGCTGGAGAGGGGTAGGTTCAGGAAATATTTCTTCACAGGAGTGGTGGATTCCTGGAACAGCATTGCAGCAGAGGTAGTGGAGGCGAAAACAGTGATGGGGTTCAAAAATGCCTGGGATACGCACAAGGAAATCGTAGAGGGTAAGGAAGGAAGGGGAAAAGTCAGCACCATAAATCAAGTGGGTCTACAGCAAAAATGATGGTAGAGAAAAACAAATAAATAATTTGGGCAGACTGGGTGGGCCAAGCACCTTATCTGCCGTCAGATTCTATGTTTCTGCATAACTAACTTTTTAAATAAAATAGCAAACGCTTGTAATATAGATACAAAAAAGATGACCAGAAGACTGGAGATGACTTTGGGGTAACTACTCTCTTCAAGCGGAGAAACAAATCTGTTACCAAGCTACTATAAGGAGCGTGACCACGGTGCAGAGTTTGAACTTGTATTCCAAGTCTTAAAATCAGCATAAAGTTCTATCTCAAGGGCATCACACTGTGACAGAACAATGCACTTCTGTAGGCATCACTGATGGATTACTGTTGTTTGCATAATAGTGCTGGTTTTAACCAGAAGCAAGGAGTGCTCAGACACGCAGCCACTGCTTGCTTTACATAAAAAAGATTCCTTGACATTTTTAGCTCGTCGGGGATACAATTTCAGCTGTAAGTGAGCTGTGACTTCTGCTATTTCGTGTTAGCAACCTCACCACCCAAATCCCATACTTGATACTTCCCCTTAACTTTGTGAACTTTGCAGTTTTTCCTTTCAGCAATTCTCAAAGTTTATGAAGGTGGAATGTGCACATTTCACACATCTTAAGTTCTGGTATAACCTTGGTCCATTATTTTACCACATCACATGCTGATTTTATTTTTTTTTATAGATTATTTTTCTCAAGGGCGCTACTGGCTGTGGCCTCCTTTGGCCTCAGTCAGTGTCACCCCCATCCAGAGGCTCCTCATCTGGACAGTCCAGGACTCCACCGACCACCCAGAACTCACAACTATGTTTCTCCTTCACTCTGAGCCCCACAAACAGGGTTTGCCTTCATCCCCTGCAGCAGCTTCACCTCCCTGTTATCCAGCCCCCCACAATGGAAGTAAACCCAGGAGCGTACCGGGAGCCAGAAGAGTGAGCCTGATCCTGCACTGGGAGAACGGCAGGCAGGGTGGAATCTGCCCAGCCAGTCACCATTTTTCCCCCAATTCTGCTTCCTCTGGGATGCCGCTGTGCTTTAACTTGCTTAGGCATGCACCTGTATATGCCCCGCTGGCATTGGCAGAGTCCCATCCCTCCCTCATTCTGAGGGATCCTAGCCCCGATAACACTGAGCTTTCACCAAGTGGCAGAAGGTGAGCTGCACAACCCAGCCAACTCAACCCAGAGCAGGAGAGCTGTCCTTGGAAATGCTCAGTCCCTCCTTACTCATGCAACCCCTGACAACACAAGCTCAAGTTTGAACTCACCAGCGCAGCAAGCAGTAGTGCTAGACAGGCACACACTGATTTAAAAGCCCCCAACATGCTCACCCCCAACGAAAAGCTACAAATAAGTACCTCCCGGTTCACACACCAGGTCTACCACATAAAATCTTCAGATGCTGGATCTAATGGAGGGAAGGGATTATATTTCAACTCCGTGGAGATAACCACCTGATATCCGTTCACATAACACCCATGTTTGGGGAGCGAACTCTACAGAATGGGACTGTTCTTTAACTTGCATTCATTTATTTTAGAAGGCTGTCTGCTGAAAAATCAAACCCACCACTCAACTATACTGAAGTGGAGCCTTTGGAAACGAGTCCTTGACTCAAAGAGTTGTAATTCCGATATATATAATAAATAAAAATAAAAAAACTAACAAGGCACATGTAGTGGCTCTAATTTTCAATAAGAAAAAATTACTTACCATAGTAATCTTCTTTCTTCCCAGTGATGCTCAGATATTCATAACTTTGTGCAGTCAGCCTGGTGGGTTGGACTGCCCAGAGAGATGGAACACGTGCAAATGATAAAATTCTTTGCACGTGAGCATCTTTCAAATACTGCCTCTACCAACTGTAGTGTTCTAAACCCTTCAGATTTGTAAGAAGCCTGGAAGTCAGGCATTATGAAAAAATCCAACAGCTAATTAATTAAAACATTTTTTAGGATTACCCTAATAAAAACAATTTACCCCAAAAAACTTCTAAGGAGGAACTACATCAATAACAATGGTGTTCACCAGACAGTGAGAAAACTATTAAGAGAGACAGAAAACTCTGTTAAAATCTATTTGGTATACAGAAGTGTACCCAGAAGGGTATGGCTATGTGGCACTAGCATGCGGAATGCAGAGGCTGAAGTTCTAGAAGGGGAGGATGGGAGGGAGTTATGAATATCTGAGCATCATTGGGAAGAAAGAAGATTACTATGGTAAGTAATTTTTTCTTCTAACCCCAGTAATGCTCAGGATATTCATATGTAATCCCCTCACCCCTGTACTTTTTGCAAACGACAGGTGGTATGCTGTTGAAGCTGACAGCAGTACCAGGTGGGGACTGAGTTCGGGGAGGACTAGGTTACTCGGCACAAGGGGCCTAGGTTTGGCTACTCTGCACAGGGGCACCCAAGTAAATCCGAACACAGGAAGCAATAACTGTAATGTCCAATACCAGGGATGGGATTCTAAAGTGTGGCTTTATTCACATCCAAACTGAACAAACAAAGCATAGACGGACCCCCACGGGGCTACATTCCTGGTAATGCAGATAAGAGAAACAGAATACTTCTTCAACACTTCAGCCCTCAGGCTCTGGACCCACCAGGCACACAGCCCGAACTTGCACACAGCTTTGGGTACACAGTCCGACTTGTACACTATTTGGGGTTTCCCTGGCTCGGCTCCCCTGCCGGCCACTCTAACACCTTCCATTTAACATGGAACCCAATTTCTTGGAGGCTCCCTAAACCACCTTAGAGCCTTCAACTCCTTAAGGGAAATTTCCTTTCAATCCCACGTCTGGGTACTTCCCTCGGCACTGGCCAAGTGCCTGAGGCAAAGTAAAAGGGCCACAGAGCAAATCTGTAGAGGTGAACCTGGTTACTAAAGATGGGGGGTTTCCCACCTCTAGCTTCCACAATCCATACCCGGCCATTTCTCTGGACATTAAACAACTCTTTCTGTAAAGCTTGGCAATGTAGATTAAAGTGTAAATGCATAGCACATTTCCTCTACATGTCTTGACTTTCCCCTTGTACTAGACTCGAACATACTTAAACATCTCTTTCTGAAAAGCTTGGCAGTGTAGATTAAAGGGTAAATGCATAGCACATTTCCCCTGCATGTCTTGGCTTTCCCTTTGTGCTGGACTTGAACATACTTTTACTTTGGCTTAGCCTATTCCTCTAGGCCTCCCACTGATTAAGCAGTCCAATCCCCACTTTACAACAGTTCAGGTGAAACATAGGCCCCATGTAAGAGCAGAACTCACCCTTTGGTTTCAGGTGCCCCATATGTGATTCTTGACAACTTCTGGTGCCACAGCACGACTTAGAAAAAATAAGGCAGCTTCTTCCCTAGCCGGAACCAGGAGGTTGCCCCTAGAATAACAGGCAAACCTTTTACCCCCATCCCCTCAGGGATGGGGCACTGAGACCAGTAACGGCGGTCTCCACCACTTCACGAACAGCTTACTGTGCTCCTCTTTTGGCGGAAACACACATCTTTCCCTAAAGTAGCTCTAAATCAGAGCTTTAGGCTCCAAGAGCCTGTGCACAGACTGCTGTGCTCCTCTCTTCAAGACTGCTCACACACAACTGCTGCTCACTGTTCAAAAACTCCCAACATTCTAACCTAACTCCCAACTGCAGATTCCAATGTGGCTCATGCAGCTGCGATAGTTCTATGGTGATGTCATCCCTCAGTCTCAGCTGAGAACGAGAACACAGTGAGACAGTGTGAAATCCATTTAACTGGAGTTTCACAAGCTGCCTTCCCTGCCTACGACTAGGTCTTACTGGGATTCTAGTAACCCCGGGTAACGGGGGGTGGGGGTTACACATAACTTTGTGCAGACTACCAAGCAGTACTCCTGGAGGTGGGCACAGAACTTATTTTGGAAACAGACTTTGCAAGACTGCTGTGCCAAACCTGGCATCACTTCTGGACAAAACACCCATGCTGTAATGCTTTGTAAAGGTGTGCACTGATTTCCAGGTAGCTGCTTTACAAATATCCAATAATGGAACCTCCCTAGCAGCTGCAAGACTGGCAGCTGTTCCTCTTGTCGAGAGTGCAGTCAGCCCAGCTGGGGACTCCTTACCTGCTCTAGTGTAGCAGAATTGAATACACTGGACAATCCATCGAGAAATGGATCTTTTTGAGGCTGGTTTGCCCATTCCGACATCCCCATATGTAAGGAAAAGTTGTTTTTTGTCTTTTAACAGCCCTTAGTAGCTGTCATGTAATAGCTGAGAGCTCTTTTCACATCCAGACTGTGGAGTCTTCTTTCACCAGAGCTTGTATGGTCTGTGAAAAAGACAGGCAGAGTGATTGATTGGTTCAGATAAAAGTCCGAAACGACCTTGGGAAGGAATTGTCTGTTTGTTCTGAGGACTACCTTATATCGGTGGAAGGAGATGTAGTCCTGGTCAACACAGAGAGCCTGAAGCTCGCTGATTCTTCTTGCTGAGGTAATTGCTACCAGAAAAACTGTCTTCCAGGTAACATACTTTAAATGGGCTGTAGCCATGGGCTCGAAAGGAGCCCTCATTAATCTAGCTATACATATATTAAGATCTCAAGCGAGCACTGGTACCCTGTGAGGAGGATGCAAATGTATCAGGCCTTAAAAAAATCTTTTGAAAATGGGATCTGATGCTACTGACACCTTTGTCCTAGCCGAAAGGTATGCAGACACTGCTGCAAGATGAACCCTTAGAGAACTGGGTTGTAGACGTTATGAATGTAAGTGAGTCAGATAATCCAACACCACTGAGACTCCTGTGTCATTTGGGGTGAAATTTCTACCAGAGCACCAAAAGGAAAATCTTTTCCACTTAGCAGAATACGTTTTCTTAGTGGAGGGCTTTCTATAACCTTTCAAGGTAGTTAATACAGCTTCAGAAAGGTTTAAGTCTGCATACTTGGGTACAACAAAGTTCCCTCACTGGAGGTCAGGAGATTGTGCCTGAGAGGCAAACTTATTGGTTTGCTCACTGACATGCAGTGCAGAAGAGAGTACCATGGCTGCCTTTGCTAATCTGGAGCTATCAAGATCAGAGAAGCTGAGAGGGATTTGAGCTTCAGTAGTACTCTGAAAACGAGAGGAAAAGGGGGGAAGGTATAAAGAAACTTGCCTGACCAGTCCAGTACCAGGGCGTCCAGAGGGATTGTGCCCTGGGCTGGTGGTCTGCAGCAATACTGAGGCAACTGGTGGTTCTGGTGGGATGCGAACAAGTCTATCTCTGGAACACCCCACCTCCTGAAAATTACCTGCACCACCTGCTTGTTCAGTGTCCATTCATGATGGGACTGATTGATTCGACTCAGTGTGTCTGCCAAGATATTGTCCTTTCCTGGCAGATGGATTGCTTGCAGGGACACCTTTAGAGAATATGCCAGAGTCCAAATTTTCATGGCTTCTGTGCATAGGGGACCTGATCTGGTGCCTCCCTGCTTGTTTATGTAGTACATAGTGGTGGTATTGTCTGTTCTGACCTGTACCACCTTGCCTATCACCAGTGTAGAGAAAACTTTTAGTGACAGCCGTACTGGTCTGAGTTCCAGCAAGTTTAAATGCTGGAGGGACTCTGCTTCTGTCCAGGTACCCTGAGTTGTGTGCTCCTCCAGATGGGCTCACCAGCCCAGAAGGGATGCATCTGTCATGAGGACTAGTGAAGGATCCTCCTTCTGAAAAGGGACTCCTTGCCTTAAGTTGGATTCCTTTTTCCACCACAAAAGGACTTGTAACAGAGGCCTTGTCACTGGAATGAGTTTTGAAAAGGGATCTTTTTTCTGACTCCAATGATTCCTGAGATGAAACTGGATGTCTCTCATGTGAAACCTGGAACCCTACACTGTGCCTGTGGATGGTGGCTGTTTTTTGCCTGTGCAACTTGAAGGAATTTGCTATGGCCTGAAAGCTCTGCACCCTGTCCAGTGACAAAAAGGCCCTGGCCTGCAGAGTACTGATCTCTGCCCCTATGAACTGTAAAGTCTGTGTAGCGGTTAAGACAGATTTTTTCTGGTTTACTATGAAACCCAAGTATTCCAAAAGATCCTGTGTGAGCTTTAGAGAGATTCTGACTTGTTCTGGTGATTTGCCCACCACCAGCCAGTCGTCCAGATATGGGAAAACAGTCACTCCCTGTCTTCAAAGAAATGCCACCACAGCTGCTAGGCATTTTGTAAACACCCTTGGTGCCGAGGAAAGGCCGAAGGGCAGGGTTGCAAACTGATAATGACCTGATGGCAGTCTGAATCTGAGATATTTCCTGAAAGATTCTTTTATGGGGATGCAAAAATAGGCGTCTTGTAAGTCCAGAGATGCCAGCCAGTCCCCTTTTTGGATTGTTGGCAGAATCCGAGCCAAAGTTACCATTTTGAACTTTGGCTTTTTCAGGTGCTTGTTTAAAGCTCTGAGATCCAAAATTGGCTGCCACTCCCCATTTTTCTTTGCTGTTAGGAAGCATCTAGAGTAAAAACCTCTTCCTCTCAGGGTTGTAGGAACTGGTTCCACTGCTCTGAGCTGTAGCAGCTTCTGAACCTCTGCTTCTAGCAATGAAGTCTGTGCTAGGGGAGGAAAGATGGAAACCCTGGAATTTTTTGAGGAAGAAATCTTAAGTCCAGAGACAAACCTTTGACCACTACCTCCCACACCCACTTGTCTGTGGTGATGGTTGACCAAAGGTGGAGGAAATGGGACAGTCTGCCTCCGACAGGGAGGAGGCGGCCTGCATCTCAGGGGTTCTGTTTAGGCTGGGGTTGAGGCTGTGCCTGAGACCCTCGCCTAGAGCCCCTTCTACCCCTACCCCTAGAGTAGCCCTGTTGGGGATACTGCTGGTACTGGGGCACGGCTACTGGCTAGAAAAAAAGGTCTTGTCAAGAAAAAGCGACCTCTGGCCCCCCTCCCATAGGGCCTGGTGGATGAAGAAGCTCTGTCTCTGGCAGAGTTACTTCTATAAGTAGCCTTATATTCATCCACCTTTTTCATATAGGCCACCGTGGATTCCCCAAAGAGCGAATTTCCTTCTAATGGAAAATCCAGGGCCTTTGATTGGGTATCCTGAGTGAGGTTTGTAGCCCTAAGCCAAGCAAACCTCCTCTGAGCCACTGCATTAGCCATCCATCTGGCTGCAGTGTCATTCAAATCAGCAGCCATCTGGAACTGGTACTTAGCCGCCTCTATCCCAAACCTGGCAGTTTCAGCCAGGTCATCAGACAAGGGTGAGGTGGCCTTCATGGACATTGCCAGTACAGACTGCCACAGGGATTTCTGATACTGGGCAGCATAAGCTTGGAAAGTAGCCTGTCTCATGGCCAGTGAGGCTGACAAACAGCCCTTTTTGGCCATACTGTCCAATTTTCTGGAGTCCTTGTCCGGTTGGTGTGAGAACAGAGGGACTTTAGCTTTATCACAAGCTGCCTGTTGTATTACCCCTTCATGGTCAGGATGGGAAAAGAGGAAGTCAGCTCCCTTCCTATCCAACTGGTACTTTTTGTCTATTTTCTTGTCGACTGGAGGAATAGAATTAGGGGTCTGCAGGAGCTTCATAGCATCCTTTGAAAATTTATATACTGGGAGGAGGAGGAAGAGGGCCTTTGTGGGTGTTAAACCGGTTCTTTTCCTCTTTTTGCCCCTTTTTCGTCCGTATCAGGGGCAAGGGTAGTAGTACTTGTGGGTTCAGCCACAACAGACTGGGGTGTCAGCTGGTCAGAGACTGAGGGACCCCTAGGAAACTTTTTACTGAGCCGTTCAAGGCACTTTTCCACCGTTTTATCTGGAAAAGTTTTACATATCTCACATTCCTGATGTTCGAAACCCAGACAAGCCACACATAAAGTGTGCTTGTCTGCCTTGGCAAACACATCTCCACACTTTCAACAGTTTTTAAACCCGGGCTCCCCGGTTCTCTTCTTAGGTTTCTCTGCCATGGTGAAAAGCAAAGAGGAAAAACACCAACCGCTAAATAATAGATACTGTTGCGGTTATTTAAACAGCTTTTAAAAGTTTTGGGTTTTTTTTGTGGTCGGTTCCGGAACCGATAGGGATCCGGAGGAACCGAGCAGGGAGATGAAATATGAACCGGTTCAGCGGTTCTGTAACCGATAAAAACAGTTACAAATAAAGTTTGTAAGGACCAAAAATTTAGCGATAAGAGGTTCTTTAGTCAGAGAACCGAAAATAAAACTAAACTAACTCGGATCCCTCACGGTTATACCGAACCGCGAGGAACAGAGAAAAAACAACTACTTTAATAATAAACTAGATCTATACTGACAATCAGTAGAGGCAGTAAAAGAAATTAAATATACTTACGGTTTTGATGATTTTTTTTATCTACATCACGCGAAAGAGGGCGACAGAGACTCCGAGCAACCAGACTTTCAGGCGAATAGAAAAATCTGAAGGGTTTAGAACACTACAGTTGGTAGAGGCAGTATTTGAAAGATGCTCACATGCAAAGAATTCCATCATTTGCATGTGTTCCATCTCTCCGGGCAGTCCAACCCACCAGGCTGACTGCACAAAGTTATGAGTATCCTGAGCATTACTGGGGTTAGAAATGTCTGCTTCAGTCTAAAAAATGTTTTGGATGATCCTTTCCCTCCCGAACATCCTGCAAGTGAAAATTATGACTCGGAAGTCTGGTACCTTCCTAGGAGGCAAGACTTCTATTACCTTTTTTTGTGATTAGTGCTTAAACTGGGCTGGCAGTATAGATTAGAGTAACGAGCTGTGAACGAGCTTGGTACATCCAACAGACCAGACCTTGGTTTGAGTCTCACAACCTCCACTTACATACTGTGTGATTCTGAGCAAGTCACTTAACTGCCCAGTGCTCCCAGGTCACCCCTGAAAACAGGCACTTCTGCCTAGTGCGCCTTATCAGTTACCAAAGACTAAAATAAAAAAAATTAAAAAACTTGGGACTCTATATGTCAGCATTTTAAACCAGTACTTTTTTCAATCCTCTATTTATCCCCCCCAATCAAATTTTGACCGCACCACCTTTCTCATCTGCTTACACAACCAACTGCAAGCAGCTACCCATTAGGGCAACGGACCTTATCCCAAAATGCTCTATTTCAGATGGGTGTTCCTACACCACTCACTCTGCCAGGCAGACTGGGATCATACAATATGCCAGTGAAGGGAGGTGTGGTTACAGCACAAGCTGGGGTAGGATCGTACACCTAGTGAGCAGTGTACAATAATGCCATCATCTGTTTACAAAACAATGGATTTTTCCCTGTGAAAGACCCTCCCACTGTGAATGACCATCCAGGCCAAGGTAATATGGTCACCCACTACACTAAAGATTGTCCTATAATCCCACCAGTAGAGGCACTCAAGTTGAAGGGCAGTCAGAAGGCTCTCCCAGCACCTGAATGCACCTATGACTCCACCCCTGAGGGGTTACATCAATACAGAGCAATTTCAGCTCTCCCATACACTAGGGCAACCCACTACTGGTGGCATTACTAGACCAGGCAAACGGTATCTTACACAGGAGATCTGGATCTTATCAACAGTGGAAAAGCAAGTCAATGTAAATTGTTAAAAAGCTAATATTACCTCTTTAAACAAACCTTCTTCAGATTCCAAGATTGTCATTAAGTATTTCATGTTTTCCGTAAAAGCCAGTCGGACATCTTTGTCTGGATCATCCATTAGGTCTAGCAGGGCTCCAACTACAGCCTTAGCATGACTGCCTCCTTTTCCCAGGTTGAGATGTGTACACAGGTGAGGTATATTCTCAATAAACGCTGTAAAGACAGTGAGCACCATGATACAAACTCCCTTTGCTGCACTGTCATCTCCTTCATTGATACCTCATTCTACAACTGTTCCACCATTCGGAATGTTCCATGTTTAGCTGCCTCTTTCATACATTGTTTTTTTTAATAATGTTGTTAGGTGCCAAATCAGCAAGCTACACCAAGTTGCAAATGCACGCTTATGGATATTGTCGCATACGCAACCTTATAAGCCGGACTGATACTACCATACTTACGGCATGTAACCCTCCATTTCATTCTATACAAGAAGTCCATCTAGTCCTGCTCTGAAAGCCTGAACAGTGCCAGTTTACACAACCTAACCAGGCAGGCAATTCCACCACGTTAACCACTCTCCACGTGTACACCACTCTCTGTATGAGGTAACACTTTCTATCTTCTTTCTTTTTTCTGCCCACCAGTGAGGGCATCTACTTTTTCCTGCACTCACCAGCTAAAATACCTGTGTATACTACACTCTGTCTAACCCCTTTAGTGTTTAGAACACCATCTCCCCGCTCAGCCTTTACCATCTAGGCTAGCTAGTTTGAGTACATCTGATTTTTCCCTTCATGGTTCTAAAAGTGCATAGCAAGGGGAAAGAGACCAGTACCAGAACTTCTAACATCAGCAAATGCATTAGCTCTCATTCCGGGGGTTTGTTATTCAGGTCCCCTGTTCATTGATGATGTCAGCTGTTGGGGCAGGATGGGATCTTTTGTACATCAAGATGGTGTTGGGGGGGTGAGAAAAAACAGGTTACTCACCTGTAACAGTAGTTCTAGGAGTGGTATATGTTGTTCATCCACACTTATTGGCATGTCCCCTTCCGTTTTAAATCTCACCGGAAGTCTTCAAGCTGGCTCCTCCCACCCACCGAATGGTATATACCTCGCCCGCCTCATGATGCCAGATCTTAGCTCGCTTGGAAGCTGTTGTGTGTTTGCAGCCGAGGTCGGTGGGTCCATAAATGATGAACAATATATACCACTCCTAGAACTACTGTTACAGGTGAGTAAATACAGGTTACTCACCTGTAACAGGAATTTAGGAATGGAATATGTTGTTCATCCACACTGTCTAGCAGGTTCCTTGCCACTTTAAATCTTGCCGGAAGGTCTTCAAGCTGGCTCCTCCCACCACCCATGTGGTAAAACTCTTGGCTCCACCCCATGACGCCAGATCTAAGCCCGCTGGAAGCTCAGGGTTAAAGGCCGCCGGGAGGTCGAGGAGTCAGTGGGATGAACAACATATACCATTCCTAGAACTCCTGTTACAGGTGAGTAACCTGTATTTCTAGGGACATGGATATGTTGTTCATCCACACTGTCTGGCAGACTCCTAGCAGTTCTCTGGGAGGAGGGAGGCAAGACCACCCCGATACTTACTTGGGAAAGAGAGACTGGAGAACCAAGGCCCCAAAACCAGCATCCCGGCGTGACTCAAGGTCGATGTGGTAATGGGTGATGAAGGTGTGTGCTGACTTCCAGGTAGCAGCCCTGCAGATTTCCTGGATAGGGACGTCCCTGGAAGCAGCCACCGATGCAGCAGTATGGTGGGTAGAATGAGCTCTTATCCCTCTAGGAGGCTCCATGCCCGCCAACTTATAGCAGAGATCTTTGCAGGAGGTGACCCACCTGCCTATCGTCCGCTTGGCTGCAGGTCTGCCAGATGCGGCTTCAGCATAGGTGACAAACAGCTGGCGAACCTCTCCCCGAATTTTAGCCATGCGCTCCTTATAGTAAGCGAGCGCCCTTCTAGGGTCCAAAGTATGGAGCCTATATTCGGCCTCCGAGGTGTGATTGGGGTAGAACACCGGCAGAGTCAGCACCTGGTTAAGGTGAAACTCCGACACCACCTTCGGAAGGAATTTCGGGTGCGGACGCAGGACAACCTTGTCCCTGTGGAAGACCAGGTAATGAGACTCGATGGAAAGCGCCTGGAGCTCTCCCATCCTTCTGGCTGACGTGATAGCCACCAAGAAGGCGGTCTTCCACGACAGGTGAGAGAGTTCACACCTGTGCATTGGTTCGAATGGCTTGCCCATGAGCTTTGCCAGTACCAGCAGTAGATCCCACGGAGGTGGAGGTTCTCGCACCGGAGGGGAAATGTGATCAAGGCCTTTGAAAAAGTGCTAGACCACCTTCTCCTGCGCCACAGACTGCTTCCCGGCCCGCGCCCGGTAAGCAGAGATGGCTGCCAGGTGCGCCTTAAGGGTCGCTGATCGAAGCCCTTGCTGAGAAAGGGACCACAGGTAGTCCAATATGCTCGCCAAAGAACAGGAGGAAGGGTCCAGGCCCTTGCCCTGACACCAAATGGAAAACTTTTCCATTTGAAGGCGTAGCATTTTCTGGTCGACTCCTTACGGGACGCCTCAACTACATTGAGGACCTCGGCCGAATGACCCAAGGCCTGGAACTCTAGCCGCCAGGAACCAGGCCGTCAGGTGCAGGGATTGAAGGTCCGGATGGAATACCTTCCCTGATTGACTGAGAGCAGGTCCGGGCGGGGAAGCTGCCTCGGAAGCCTGGAGCTGAGGCTGAGGAGATCTGGGTACCAGTACTGGTGGGGCCAGTCTGGGACTATCAGAATCACCTGCGCCTTGTCCCTCCTTGCTTTGAGCAGCACCTTGTGCATCAAGGGGAACGGGGAAAAGGCGTAGAAGAGGCCCGGGGACCACGGCCTCGAGAATGCATCCCCCTGCAGCGAACCCTGCTGAGGGGGGCAGGCATGAAACAGCCTCAGCTTCGCATTCTCCCTGGAGGGAAACAGGTCCACCTGAGGTGTTCCCCAGTGGGAGAACAGATCTTGTACTACCTCCGGCAGGAGAGACCACTCGTGAGATGCAGCCCCTATCCGGCTCAGGGCATCGGCCAGGGTGTTGGAGGCTCCTGCCACATGAATGGCTAGGAGATCCGCCTCCAGGCTGCGCATGAGTGACCAAATGCGGAGAGCTTCCTTGCAAAGAAGCATGGAATGCGTCCCGCCTCTGGCGGCTTAGGTAGTACATGGTTGTGGTATTGTCCGCCTGACTGGACCACTTGACCCCGGAGAAACGGAGCAAAGGCGGTGAGAGCTAGGCGGACCGCTCGGAGCTCCAGCAGGTTGATGTGGCATCGGACTCCCGCGACCAGAGGCCGTGAGCCGTGTTCCCCAGATGGGCACCCCAACCCATCAGAGAGGCATCGGTCGATCAGAGAGACCGCTGCTCGGGCGGACAAACGGGATGCCCTCCTGCAGATGAAATGGAACGGTCCACCACTGGAGAGCTGCTCCACATCTCCCGGTCACTATCACTAGCTGGTCCAAAGGATCGCAGCGCTATGACCACTGGCTGGCCAGTCCCCACTGAAGGGGGCGCATGTGCCAGCGTGCCCAACGGACCACGCTGGTACAGGCCGCCATGAGACCCAGGAGGCGCAGGAAGTCCCGGGCAGGACGCGATTGCCCAACCAGAAATGATTGGGCAAAGGAGGTAAGAACCTCGGCCCTGTCTGCCGGGAGCCGTGCTCTGGCTTGAAGAGAGTCGAGCTCTGCCCCGATAAACAGAATCACCTGCTTTGGCTCGAGTTCCGACTTGGCCTCGTTGATGAGAAGGCCGACTTGAGAGCAAACCTGGAGGGCCAGATCTCTGGACCGCTCCACCTCCTGTCTGGAGGGGGCTGCTATCAGCCAATCGTCCAGGTAAGGGTACACCCAGACCCCTCGGCGCCGCAGGAAAGCTGTCACCACTGCAATGCATTTGGTGAAGACCCTGGGAGCTGGAGACAGGCCGAAGGGCATGGCTCGGAACTCGAAGAGGGATCCCTCCGCTCGAAAGCGAAGGAATCTCCGATGTGACGGACGGATAGGGACGTGAAAGAACGCGTCCTGCAGGTCCAGAGAGCAGAACCACACGTCGTGTTCCAGGGATGGTATTATCTGAGCCAGAGTGACCATCCTGAAGGTTCGAGACCTTAGGAACTTGTTCAGGTCGTGTAGGTCGAGAATGGGGCGCCAGCCCCCCGTCCGTTTCGGAACCAGGAAGTACCTGGACACAAACCCCGGGTCTGAGGGAGGATCCGCTACCTCCCTGATCACCTCCTTTTGGAGGAGGAGAGTGATGTCGGCCCGACGAGCCGACAGTGAGGCTGCGGACCCCGAGGCCCCCCGAGGTGCGACGGCTCTGAAGGGCGGAGCCTGCTCGAATTCTAGAGGCAGGCCTTTTCCCACCACCTCCAGTACCCACCTGTCCATTGTAATAACAGACCAGGTGGAAAGGAAGTGCCGGAGCCGTTCCCCACGGGGGGAACCTGGGGTGAGGTGACGGGGTTGGGGGCGACACCCCTCAGCCGGTCACTGGACAGGCTTGGAGGAGGGACCGGCCGAGGGACCTCCTGGGCCTTTACCTCCCTGCTTCCTGTTGGAGGAAGCTCCGGGCTTATGTTTGGGATGCCAAGCACGAGCCTGCTGGCCCTGGATTGCAATGACGCGCCCTGGGGCGAGAAGGACGAAAGGGCTTAGGCTGTGGTTTGCGGCCTTTGTCCTTCTGAGCGGAAGAGACAGAGTCCAAGGTAGCATTGGACTTCTCGATCCTCTGCAGGTGACCTTCCACCCCAGGGTCAGAGGTCAGTCCCAAAGGAACATCCGCCAACTTGTGCTGGGTATCCGGTAAGGTGGATATCCTCAGCCAAGCCCGCCAACGACAGCCACTGCGGCCGCCACAGACCTGGCACATGAGTCCCTATATCTAAAGCAGTCTGGAGCTGCTGTTGGCCACTGCTCTGCCCTGGTCCCGCACCTGCCTGACCGTAGTCTGCAGATCCGCGGAAGATGAGGGACGACTCTCATCCAGGAAGCCCAACAGGGCATGAGAAAATGTGCCATGAGGATGGCCGAACTGGCCTGGCGAAGGCCGAGAGAGGACGAGCATAGACTTTTCTACCGCATAGTCCAATTTCTTGGACTCCTTGTCGGGAGGTTTGTCCATATCCCTAGCGCTCTCGCACGCCGAAAACGCTGTCGGTAACCAACCCTCAGCCGAGGGGTGTTCAAAAACCGGACAGGGAACCGTAGGGGACCGAGATACTTCCTGACCATCCTGGCCAGGCGCAGGACAGGAAGCAGGGGCGCTGCCAGAGCTCCAAGGCCGGACCCATTATGGCCTCGGCCACCGGAAAGGCCTCCGTAGGGGAATCCCCTCGGTCCAGAATCTCCGTGAGGGGATACCTGGCCCATTTAGAAACGGGTTCAAGCTTTATCCCGGTGGACTCCGAGATGAGCCGAAGCAATCCTAGGAAGGACGAAGGGCTATCATCCACCGACTGTCCTCCTGAGGACCCCAAGTCCATTCGCTTGGAGAAAAGGGAGGGATCATCCTCGGACTCGGAAGAGTCCTCAAAGAGCTGCCTCGGGCCTGAGCCACCCTCCACCTGCCGAGGTCTATCGGGAGTGAGGGTGACAGACAGCCTATGGGGCAGTCCCTGAGCCGACCGAGAATTTTTGGTCGGAGCCCCGACTAACGGCTGTGGAGGCGGAGGTTCCACCGGAATCGGTGGGGCAGCTGGAATTAGCCGAACAACCGGCCTGGGAACAGGCTCCTCGGCTAAAACGAGGGGTTGTCTCGGCCACTCCGGTGACAGCCACTTAATGGCCGGGGAAGATGACGGCATCGGCTTATTCCCGGTCAGAAGGAGCTGTTGCCACATGAGTTCCTCATACCCAAGACGCAACTTGCGCCGAAGCCTCCCCTCGTCCAAGGAGGAGGAAGAGGAAGAGCCGCGGTACCGCTTGCCGCGGTGCCGAGATCAAGACCGCTTATGATGGCGGATCGCTGGACTGCCAAGACGTCTGGAGACTGGAACTCGCTAGGCCGAGGATGGTGCGGGAGGTGTCGAATCGGCACTCCCCCGTTCGGACGATTCCACCGAGGCTCCGGAACCGGAGGCACAGACGAGCCGACAGGATCCTCAACTCCCACCGGGGAACCGAGAGGGATTTCAGCTTCTCCAGTCGACAACCCGTCCAACGGGTCGAGAAAATCTCGACCACGCCGACGGGAGTCTCGGTCAACTGGCCTGACGGGACACCATGAAACCAGTGGTCAAGCAGAGAGGTCTATCAAGTCGACGGCCAACAACTAGGGAGAGGATCTTCCGCCTCCCAAGAGCGCCGAGGTGAGACTTCATTTGTCTCTTTGGACCGGAAAACGGTCCAGAAGAAGTTGGACCCTCACCTTTGTCGAGAGGGTTGGACAAAGCTCTTAAAAGAAGCCAATAAGAGGCACCGAGAGATAGCGGGACAAATGCCGCAGCCGAGGTAGAAGCAGCCCGCGCTGCCTCCTCTTTGAGGGTGATCAATTGCTCGAGCTGATCCGCCGAGCCCGCCGACGCGGACACCGCCGACCGGGCCTCTTTTGACTTAACCGGAGGAAATCTTCTCGACGCCCCAGTTGTAAACGGCAGCACGGGTTCTCGAGGATGTAGGCCAAAAGGAAGAGCACAGGTCGCAGGCTCATGGGTCGTGCTCAAGGCCCTGGCAGTAACGACGGAGTGCGGATCCGTCCGGACATTTTCTGCTCCGGGTGGCGGCATCTCCGAAACCGAGTCGATTTGTTCATCGTAGCTGCAGGGAGAGAAGACCAAGTCTTTTAGCAAAACTTTTAATTTCAAAATTCAAGAATTAGGAACCAGTCTTATACGCAGAGCGCTATGATGATTCACGTCATCGATGGAGCCGAGTTTTACCACCCGGTGGGTGGGAGGAGCCAGCTTGAAGACCTTCCGGCAAGATTTAAAGCGCAAGGAACTCTAGATTAGTGGATGAACAACATATCCATGTCCCTAGAACTTGTTTTTCTAGGATCGTGGATATGTTGTTCATCCACACTTATTGGCAAACTCCTAGCTGTTCTCCGGGAGGAGGAAGGCAAGGCACACACCCCCTACTTAGGGAACAGAAATTGGAGAACTGAGGCCCCAAAACCATCATCCCGGCGTGACTCAAGGTCGATGTGGCAGAGGGTGATGAAGGTCTTTGCTGACTTCCAGGTAGCAGCCCGACAGATTTGCTGGATAGGGATGTCCCTGGAAGCAGACACCGATGCACCAGTATGCTGGGTAGAATGAGCTCTTATCCCTCTGGGAGGATCCTTGCCCGCCATCTCATAGCACAGACCTATGCATGATGTAATCCACCTTGCAATGGTCCGTTTAGCTGCAGGTCTGCCAGAAGCGGCTTCAGCTTAGGTGACAAACAGCTGGCGAACGTCTCCCCGAATTTCCGCCGGCCTCTCCTTATAGTAGGAGAGAGCCCGTCTCAGGTCCAAAGTATGGAGCCTGTAGTCGGCCTCTGAGGTGTAATTAGGGTAATATACTGACAGAGTCAACACGTGGTTAAGGTGAAACTCTGACACCACCTTCAGAAGGAATTTCCGGTGGGGGCGCATGACAACCTTGTCCCTGTGGAAGATCAGATAAGAGGGATCCATCGAAAGTGCCTGGAGCTCCCCTGTCCTTCTGGCAGACGTGATAGCCACCAGGAAGGCCATCCTCCACGACAAGTGTGACAAGGCACACTTGTGCATTGGTTCGTATGGCTTGCCTTTGAGCTTTGCCAGTACCAGCAGTAGACCCCACAGAGGTGGAGGTTCATGCACCGGAGGAGATATGTGATCCAGGCCTTTGGAAAAGCGCCCGACCACTGTCTCCTGCACCACCATCAGCTGACCGTCCCATGCCCGGTAAGCAGAGATGGCTGCCAGGTGCACCCTAAGGGTCGATGACCGAAGACCCCCTTTGGAGAGAGACCAAAGGTGGTCGAGAATGTTAGCCACTGGACAGGATAGAGGGTCCAGGCCCTTGCCCTGACACCAAATGGAAAACCTTTTCCATTTGAAGGCATAACATTTCCTGGTCGATATTCCTTCCTGGATGCCTCCACCATGGTGTAGACATCTTCGGAAAGACCCAAAGCCTGGAACTCTAGCCGTTCTGGTACAAGGCTGTGAAGTACAGGGATTGAAGGTCCGGATGGAATACCTTCCCCTGATAGAGTAATATCAGGTCTGGGCGTGTGCAAAGCCACTCCGGGTGCCTGCAGCTGAGGAGCTCTGGATACCAGAACTGGCGCGGCCAGTCTGGGGCTACCAGGATCACCCTCGCCTTGTACCTCCTCACCTTGAGAAGCACCTTGTGGATCAAGGGAAATGGAGGGAAGGCATAGAGGAGGCCTGGGGTTCCACGACCTCGAGCAGGCTTCCCTGTGCAGCGAGTCCTGCTAAAGGGGGGGGGACGGGCATGAAACAGTCTCAGCTTGGTGTTTTCCCTGGAGGCAAACAGGTCCACCATCGGTTTGCCCCAACGGGAGAACAGACTGTAAGCTACCTCTGGATGGAGAGACCACTCGTGGGATGTCTGGCCTAAGCGGTTGACAGCATCCGCCAGGTGGTTTGAGGCTCCTGCCACATGGATGGCTAGGAGATCTGCCTCCAACTGGCTCACGAGGGTCCAGATGTGGAGTGCCTCTTTGCACAGCAAACCGGAGTGCGTGCCGCCCTATTTATTGAGATAGTACATGGTTGTGGTATTGTCTGTCTGGACCTGAACCACATGACCCCAGAGCTGGGGTGCAAAAGCTGACAATGCCAGTTTGACTGCTCTGAGCTCCAACAGGTTGAGGTGGCATCGGGGTCCAGAGCCCATGGGCCCTTTTGTCCCCCATGTGGGCTCCCCAGCCTATGAGAGAGGCATCGGTCATGAGGGCGACCGTCGGCACGGAGCGGACAAACAGGATCCCTTCCTGAAACCGGTCGGGGCGGTCCACCATTGAAGAGCGTCCCACATCTTCTGGGTTACAGTGACCAGCTGGTCGAAATGACAGTGGTGCTGAGTCCACTGGGCGGCCAGCTCCCATTGGAAGGGGCGCATATGCAACCGGGCCCAACAGACCACTGAGGTGCACGTCGCCATGTAACCCAGAAGGTGTAGTAAGTCCTGGGCAGGGCGAAACTGCCCATCCAGAAATGATTGGGCAAAGGAGGAAAGAACCTCCACCTTGTCCGCCAGGAGCCGAGCACTGACTTGACAAGAGTCGCGCTCTGCCCCAATGAAGCCCATCACCTGAGACGGCACGAGTTCTGACTTGGCCCCGTCGATCAGGCGGCTGAGTTGGAAGCAGGTCTGGAGGGCCAGGTCCCTGCACCCCTCCACCTCCTGTTGGGTGGATCCTGCTAGGAGCCAATTGTCGAGGTAAGGATAAATTCTGCCCCTCCCCAACACCTGAGATGGGCGCCGCCACTGCAATACATTTGGTGAAGACCCGAGGGGCCGATGACAGGTAGAACGCATGGCTCGGAACTCGTGACAGGGTCCCTTCAACATTGAGCGGAGAAACCGCTGATGGGACAGACGGATGGGGCGTGAAGAACGCGTCCTGTAGATCCAGTGAACAGAACCACATGTTTCGCTCCAAGGATGGTATGATCTGGGACAGAGTGACCATCCGAAACGTGCATGACCTGAGATATTGATTAAGGTCGTGCAGATCTAGAATGGGGCGTCGTCCCCCTGTCCGCTTGGGCACCAGGAAGTACCTGGAGACAAAGCCTGGGTCTGCTGGAGGATCTGCCACTGGAGCTACTGCCTTCTTGAGGAGAAGTTGAGCAATGTCATCTCTGAGAGCCGACTGGGTGTGAGCGGATACTCATTTCTCCCAAGGGGTGCGGGCTCAGCTTGGAGGGTGCTGCTCGAATTCCAGAGGCAGTCCCAGACCGACCACTTCCAGAACCCACCTGTCCATCGTGGTAACGGACCAGGCGGAAAGAAAGTGGTGGAGCCGGCCCCCCACAGGAGGACCCAGAGCTGGCGTGACAGGAGAGGGGTTGGCAGTTCCCGGCCCGTCACTGAGCAGGCATGGAGGAGGAGGATCCAGGACCTGAACCTTGGCTTCCTTTACGGGCCTATTGGGGTACGGGCTTGGGCCGAGGATGCCAAGCTTGAGCCTGCTGTTGTTGCTGGTGCTGGTGTTGCTGTTTGCCTTGTAAGGAGGACTGGTGAGCTGCAGGGGAAGAATGCCGAAAAGGCTTCTTCTTTTTCTTCTGCTGGTTCTTGCCCAAAGAACTCTTGGCAGAAGTAGCGTTCAAGGTGGCACTGGACTGCTCAATGTGCTGAAGGTGACCGGCCACTCCGGGGCTGAACAAGTCGGTCCTGAGGAAGGGCACGTCAGCTAGTTTGTGCTGGGTATCCGCCGGAAAGGAGGAGAGCCTCAGCCAAGCCCTGCGACGAGAGGCAACTGTGGCAGCCATCAAGCGGGCACAAGAATCCCCAATGTCCAGGGCAGTCGGAAGCTGCTGTTTGGCGACAGCTCGGCCCTGGTCCCGGACCTGCTTCACCGTGGTCTGCATGTCCGCGGGGAGATGTGGGAGGACTTCATCCAATGACCCGCGAAGGGCGTGAGAGAAGTGTGCCATGATGACGGCCGAACTTGCCTGATGAAGGCCCAAGGAGGAAGCCGCATATATCTTCCTGGCTGAATGGTCCAAAAGCTTGGACTCTTTATCAGGAGATCAGTCAGTTTTGGCAGAACTGCCAGTATGCCTGAACACAGAAGCGGTCATTAGGCTCTCGGCCAAAGGGTGCTCTGTGAACCGCGCGAGGGACCTCATGGGCGCCACGTACTTGCAGGCATACAGTGCTGGACAAGAGGCAAGATGCTGCCACAGTTTGAGGGCTGGGCCAACAATGGCCTCAACCACAGGAAAGGCCTCCGTCGGGGTATCCCCTCTCTTAAGGATGTCCGTAGGAGGGTACTCCGTCTTTTTCTGGATTGGCTCCAGGGGCATCCCTGTAGACTCAGAGATGAGGCAATGGATCCCTTGAAAAGATGAGGGACATCCCTCCATCCCCAGGCCACCGGTCAATTCATCATCACCTGGATGTGACTGTAAACCGGTGACATCCAAATCCAAGGATTCCGGATACAACGGCCTACCGCCCAGGTCATCTTCGACTTGCTGGGGATGGTCTGGGGTGACCGTGACCGACAAACGCCGGGGAAGCCCGGTGTCCGGTCGTCTTCCTTGGAAGGAGCCCCTCCCACAGGCAGTTTGGGCGGTGGTTCTACCACAATAGGTGGAGAAACCGTTTTGGGCCGAACAGATGGTCTTGCCAGCTCTGAGGGCTGGGGAACCGATTTGGTCGGCTCCAAAAGAGTCGGCTTCAGCCCGGACAAAATCAGCTGCTGCCACATGAGGTCCTCATAGTGCCGGAGTTTCCACCGGAGCCTCTCCTCATCTGAGGAGGACGAGGACAACCGATGGCATCACCTCTTTTTAGAGTGCTTATGGCTCTTCCTTGACCTGTCGGTCGAGGGGGTCCTAGACCTTGATCAAGATCGAGCAGGCCGACTTGGTCGGTCGGGAGACACTGGCGAGGCCGGTGACTTCCTAGAGTCTGGGACTGGTTCCTCGATGGGGACTCCAGCAGGCTGGGTCTCCTCATTAGGGAAAACAAGGACCGGAGTCAGTGACAAGGGGTCGATAGGGTCGATGACAATTTCCACGTCTTTGACCAAACCCTCAGTCGGCTGGCTTGACAGCAAGTCCGAAAAGCTGGCGGCCAAAGAGACAATCTCGACTGAGGTCATGACAGCATGTTCCTGGGACTGAGATCTCTCCCGCTCCCTGGACCATCTTCGGATCCTTCTCCCGCTTACGGGATCGAGAGGAGTGGGAGCCCGCAGGCGCCTCTCCCTTGGTAGGGAGAGACTAGCACAACTCCCAGAAGGAACCCGAGAAGATGGAGCACAGGTTGAGCGGAACGAAAAAGCTCCGTGAAGACTCTGCGGCATGAGCTGCCTGCTCCTCGAATGCTTGCATGCGTTCCAACTGCTTGCCGGATCCCGCTGTCGCGGAAACCTCCCAGCGAGCCTCCTTGGATTTCACCAGAGGGTTCCTCTTCTCCGGCCTCCCCAGTTTCAGGCGTGTGAGACGCTCGTCGAGGACGTTGGGATGGAATGAAAAACACAGACTGCAAGACGAGGTGTCATGGCCGACACTGAGCCAGTAGACGCACGCGGTATGGGGATCAGTATGCGACATCTTCTGGCCACGAGGGCACAGACGAAATCCGGGGGAAGACTTATCTTCCCTGATCGGAGTTACAAACTTGCGATCACTAACGCGAGTAATGCAAACTTTCAGTAAAACCAAAGGTTTGAAAGCCAGGGCCTACGAAATATGAGAGCACTAAAGAGGCAACCTGAATCTTTCAGCGGAAAGGAAGATCTGGCGTCATGGCGCGGAGCCGAGGTATATACCACCCGAGTGGGTGGGAGGAGCCAGCTTGAAGACTCACGGTGAGATTTAAAGCAGATGGGGACATGCCAATAAGTGTGGATGAACAACATATCCACGATCCTAGAACTACAGGAGCAATCTGATGATAATTTATTTAAGTCCAACTGTAAGTTAAAAAAGTTTATATCATGGCAAATTCGTTGTTCCTGACCTGCTATAAGCACATTATTTGAGTGTGGACTTTTGTTCCCCTTTAAAACTAGTGTGCATAAATGTTGTATTGAAACAGACATGCCAGTAGAAATTATCTGTGATAAAATTAAGCATTTACTTTTTAAGGCTGATAACTTATGCTAGCTCTGGCTGGAGCCCTGCCCCACCTCCCCCTCAGCTGCAGGGACCGAAGGTATACAGCTTACTCTGTTTTTACTCCATTTATAATCAACCATACACAATTCCTCCAAGCCTTTTACAGAATTCTGTGAACATTTTGTGTTCTTCCATATAATCCAGTCTCTCAGTTAAAAGGCAATCACCAAATATACATAATGTTCCTGACAGAAGCTGAGCCATCATGCCCTTACTGTAGGAACATGATCCAGTTTCAGAGAACTACTTCAGAGCTGGCCTAACAGCACAGCAGCTGAGGAACTGCTGCAACGTTCTTTTTTATGTTTGCACCCAGAGCTCGGAATGCTGCAGACCAGCAAACGGAGTCTTGAGCACCCCCCACCGAGGATACGATGTGGGCAGATGTACTGGGGTTAGAAAATGATGGATGGATGGAATATATGGCTCTACCCAGGAAGAAGTATGTGGCTGGAAAAAGTGAAAATTGATGATGTCACATGTAGCCCACTTCCAGTCAGGCCTACGGCAGTTTCTGGCTTCAGCGTCTCCTCCCCGGCCCTTCACCCCACACCAGAATTGGGCTTCCCTCAATGTTAGGCAGCAGGACTCTGCCAGTCAAGGGTAAATTCTTGGTTGGGGGCAGGAAGAAACTGAATATTGTGAACATACTATGACTTGAGTTTCATAGGTTTCACAAGCTACATAGACTTGCGTCCTTAGTGCTTGCCAGACTTGTTTAAATTAACTTATTCTTACTAAAATAAAATCTATCCAGACCAGTTTTGAATGCATCCATAGTTTTACTCAATACGACTTTGTGCGGTAATTTATTCCAAAATTGAACCCCCCTCTGACTAAACCAATTTTTCCTTTTTAGGGTATTCCATTTTTCTTGTTCTAATTACATCATATGGCCTCTAGGTTCAAAAAGATAGATCTTTCTTGTTGTAAGTCCCAGGTTCTCCCTTAATTGTTTATCAAGTCCTCCAGAGTGGCAGGGGGAGAACACTGTGAGCTGAGTGAAGGAACTGATGGTCCTGAACACAAAGCTGCTGCACACAACACCACAATGATAGTTCCTATAGATTACTGTTTAACAGTGATATCAAAAAAGTTCACCATCATAGACACAAGTATTTATAAATACAATTGTTTCAAATGTTTTATCTTAAATTTTAAATGTTATTTTTATTTCTGGACTACTACTTTTGATCTCTTGTAGAATAAAAAACAAAAACACTCACCGATTTTCACAGAACTGTGCATCGATCTCTCAAGAAGTACTAGGAATGGGACAAGAACTGAAGCGTCGACTGGCGGACTCACTTGAGCATGGTCAGAGGTGACAGCAAGATGACTACAAAGGGGCTTGCTGTCTACATGTTGAATGCCGGGCTCCATAGCAGGAATTTTCAAGTCAAACATTCCGGAAAGTCCACACACTAACTGGCCCACAATGGTGGCTAGTGCCTGTCTCACCAACTCAGAGCTATTGCTCAACTGATCTCTAAAATAGAAACAGGAGCAGAAATAAGTTCCACCCTTACAAAATAATTGACTCAGTTTGAATTTTTTTTTCACTTCCTTTTATCCCATTCTCACCTGCTGGACCCCATCTGGATGGCCATCCTCAGTTCAGTCCCCCACCGGCTCTCGGACTTGCCAAAACTCCCACAACCTGCCCCTCTGGTGGAATCGAGCAAAGGAACTTGCCTTGCCCCCCAAACCAAGGCAGGATCCAGAGGTGCCAGGCTTGGCTGAGGGCCATTCTTCATCCTGCTTTGGTAGGTTGTCTTCTCCTCATGTTTCTGCCTCAGGGACATTGAAGTTCGATGATACAGAATGTCTGCTGATGTCCTTTACCATTCTGGGTCAACTGTCTGGCAGGACATCTAGCTTCTGCTAGGCGTCGGGCGCATTGCGAGAGGTGCAATCCACCCACCTCAGGATAGGAAAGCAGTCCTCTGGACACTCGAGCCTCCCCCTACCCCAGCTGACTCCCAGCAACTCAGATTTTTTCCTGAAACCTGGTCACCAGTGGTGTGGACACAAGCCCTACTGCTGTGACACAAGACAGGCATGCTTAGTTTGAATATTTTAAACTAACAAAGAACAGCTATCAACAAACACATACACCTACCATTTCATTCTCAATGCCAGAAAAGAGTCTCTATGATCTTTCTCAACGCCAAGAAGACAGTCTCCATGACCTTTGACACTAGGCAGAGACTCTCTAGACTGCCCTTCCCCCCACCACACCCTTGATGGGACAACAGTAGAGGACACCACCATCTTATTTAAATACCTGGGTGTCTGGCTTGACCAGCACCTCAACATTTCTGAACATACTGACGCTATCCTGCAAAAATTGCGTCCCAAGCTCAGCGCTCTTTACAGGAACCGCAGTTCCTTACCATTACCAGTTAGGCGCGATCTTGTTCAGAAAATGATACTCCCTATTTTCGACTATGGCGACATAGTCTACAGTGCTGCTCCTAAGTCTTCCCTTGCCAGATTGGATCCCCTCTTCAATGCTTTCTGTCGCTTTGCCCTAGACTCCCCCTCCTGCACACATCACTGCACCCTATACCACTCTCTAGCTCTGCCTTCCCTGGAGTGCAGGTGCCTCTCTCACTGCGATAAGTTCACTTCTAAATTCTGGTTTGGGTCTCTCCCCTCTTACCTCTCCTCCTCACTTACTGCTCCACCTCCTGTCTCCCGCCCTCTTAGGTCCTTTGACTCCCGCACTCTAGCTATCCCTCGTCGCCACATCTCCATAGGCCAGGATGCTTTCTCACATCGCTTCCCTAAACTCTGCAACTCGCTACCTCCTCCCATCTGACTTTCCACAACCCCTCCATCCCTCTCCCTAGCCCAGTGCAACTTCTATTCCCCTAACTGCACCTGCTCCTAACCTACCTCCCCCATCCTCCCCGACCCCACTCTCTAACCCTACAAACTTAAAAATCCCTAAATCTATCCATACTTGTTTCCCACCCTTTCCACCCTCCTACCTCTTGCACTTCCTCCCTTGACCATGTTTCCTAACCCCCGCCTCCAACTTACCCTTCCTCCCCCATCACTTGCCCTCTCTCCTACTCAACCCTCACCTCTCTCTCCCTTCTCCCTGGTCCTGGCTCCCTTAAAGGTTTCTCTCCATCTCCCACCCCCAAATCTCTATTTCTCCCTAACGTTGATCCTACTGCTCTCCTCAGCCATATGCAATGTGCTATTCCCTCTATTCTCTACTTACTTTAGCCCTTCTCACACTTACTCGCCCCACTATTGCATATCATCTAATCACTATAAAACTTCTATCTACCCTTGCAGTACTTATTTACAGCCCCCAAGTTCTATCCTCCCCTAATTCCTAGTGACTATCCCCCGTCTCAGCTTCCCTCACCTGTCATTGGAAGCTGTAACATACCGCCACACCACCGCTACAGACCTCTCACAAATTCTAGTGACTATCCCCCCCGTCTCCACCCTCCCCCTCTCTTTCTCTCCCTCTTAATCCCTTCTGGTCCCCCCCTCCTTGCAGGGTTCTCAGCATCTTTAAGGGTTCTGGGCCTGGCTGTCTAGCCCCCCCCCCCATATCCCCTTCTCCTCACCCTCTCACCCCCGACCTCTACTCTTCTCCTAGGTTTACACTATTTTGGCACTTCAGCGTTTTACCCACCCACTGGCCTCCTGGTGTTACCACGTAAGTTTTCCAGCCTACGGTTTTACTTACCTCAGTCGTAGGCTTTGTTATATAGTGCTGTAAGTTTGCTACAATGGTATGAATAATTATTTGTTCCTGTACAGTATTCTTCTTCTATTAAGTTTATTTGCTCTCCCAACCACTGTAACCCCCCCCCCGGACACTTCAGGAAACAAGCTGTTCCTCAGCTCATGTTGTCTTTCCTGGTGAAACATTTTGCAAATAAATAAATTATTCATATCACGTAAAGCAGGTTGGCAGATCAGAACCATTAAGACAGAAATACTAGTTCTGTTTAGGAACGTGAACAAATTTATTGCAAAAGTAATGACCCATTATCAAAGAAATGGATTTATGTGATCAAAATAAAATGCTGACTTACTGGGGGGTGCCCCCAATCTTTACATGAAAATATTCTTTACAACAGAAAAATCATTCCACCCCCAACATTCTGTTAACCCTTCCATATATCTCGATGCACTGAGCAGCCTGCTTTAGATTAATGCTACTTACCATCCCCATATATTTTTCCTCCTCTGTGAACTCTACCAACATCCCATCAATATACAGTAGTACACTGTTCAATAATTGTTCCCTCCAATGTGCATCACCTTGCACTTTTTGGTGTTGAACTTCACATGACAAATACTGGATCACTTCCTCTGGTCGCCTCACATCCCATCTCGTAATGTTAATCCCTTCTTCACTGTCGACCTTCCCACACAGCATGGTATCACGTGCATCTTGCCTTGGATACACTCGCCTATGTCATAGACATACAGATTGAAACAGGACTAGCCCAGGAACGACCCCTGCAGTACCCCACTAGTCACTGCTCTGTCCTTAGAAAATGCAACATTTAGGAATGCCTTATGGGTTCTGTCAGCCAGTTTTTGACCCATGCTTTCATTTCTTCCCCTATCCCCAGATCATTCACCTTTTTATCCAGCTCCTATATGGCATCTAGTCAAAGGCTTTGGTAAACTCTAGGTATAGTAGGTCTACTATCTGGCCCATCTGCCATTTGTGTGTCTACGTTAAATAAGTCAGCCCGGTGCAATTAGCCCTCAGTGACCCAATGCTAGTTCCCATCCATTAAGCACTTTTCTTCTGAGAATGTAACTATCCCCTTTTTAATAACTGTCTCCAGAAGTTTTCCCACTGTCAATGTCAGACTCATCGGCCTGTAGTTTCCTGGATTTCCCTTATAGCACTTTCTAAGTAAGGGAAACAACTGCCACTTTCCAGTCCTTAGGTACTATACTTTTACTTTGTGTTACTTATCCTACAAAGAAGACTACCTGTGGCTCCGCTAGCACCAACCTTGTTTCCTTTAGCATCCTAGCATAAATCCTGACTGACCCTGGCGATTGATTGTTTTCTGGGTTCTTCAGTCCCTCTGGTAATTGTTCTTTTGTAAGCTTCCCATTCTCAAATATCTCCCTCTGTTTCACCCTTGAATCTTCTCTTGCTGTCCGGGAGTGGGCCTGCCTCTTCAACCATCAACACCAAACAGAAGTATTAAAATATACCTGCCTTCTCTGTCATCCCCTGTGCTTACCAAATCCTTCGTTTTCCTTTCTATGACGTCCCTCATTTTTTTCCTTTCACTAATGTATCTAACGAAGGATTTGCCATTCTTCTTGATCCTTTCTGCTCTCCTTAATACTGCTTTAGCCTCCTTGATAAGCTTTTTAATTACAATAACCAGTTTCTCCTTAAACTGTACCTCCGTTTACCTCACTCTGTTCCTTCTTTTAAGTCCTTAACACCCCCCTTCTGGTCTCTAATAGCCTGCCCGCCCAGCCATATGAGTATTTTATACTGTTTTGGATTTTACGGTTCTGATGCAGTCTTGGGTGACCTTGATAACAGCTTCTTTTAATGCTGCCCACTTCCCCTACATTCCCTTGATCTTATGGAAGTCCTGGAG
Source organism: Neoceratodus forsteri (assembly GCA_016271365.2). NCBI lineage: Eukaryota > Metazoa > Chordata > Ceratodontiformes > Ceratodontidae > Neoceratodus > Neoceratodus forsteri. The sequence goes on along the minus strand of CM028137.1, from coordinate 311,508,840 downwards.
TTTTTCTCACATATTCTGGAAATTCGATTTCCTGAAGTCCAACACTCATGAATCAGTGGCCACTTGCTGCAATCCCAGCTTTCTGCTGAATTTCACCATGTAATGGTCACTGTGTCTGACTGGAGTTTCCACATTAATATCCTTAATAATGCCCTGATTGGATATCACCAGGTCTAACAACACACACACAAAACCACCACCACCATAGCCTCACTCACTCACTCACTCATTGTGTAAGGAAACAGTCCTGAATGGCATCCACATATCGTTGCCCTGACTCCAAGCCACTGGCAACCCTCAGTATACGCTTGGAAGGGTAGAGTCACCAATTAACACTGCATCTCCCAGTCCTTACTGTTTCACCCCTCATCCGTTTGAGCTGGTGGCCTGTACACAACCTCTACCATGTGCTTTCTTCCCCACTTCCATCACCTGCAACCACAGTGCCTCTATGCTTACTCCCTTGACTGCTGTATCTTTCAATACTCTATTATCTTAACTCATGTACAGCGACACCCCTTCCTCCCTCCCGTTTTCCCTATCCTTCCTGAAGAGACTGTACCATGGAACATTTAGGTCCTAGCAGTTGTTCCGATCAGCTACAGTTCCAGTAATGGCCAATATGTCCATTTCATCTTCAGCCACCACAACACGCACTGCATCCGTCTTGCTGTCCACACTTCTGGTATTTGCCTACAACACCATTATATGTCCTGCCTTGCCCATCTTGGATTCCTTCCTTTTGCCCCCTCTTCTATATTCCTTGTCATTTCCCATTTTCCCCATCCCACTAATAGTCCCTACCATCCTGCTTGTTTACGGGAAGCCAACCAGGCTTCCACAGTGATCCTATTCAAGTCCCCTTGTGTCCTACTGCAGCCCTCCCCTTCCCAACTAGTTTAAACTCATTCTAATGAAAGCACCTAGTTTCTACTCAAGCACAATGGTGCCCCTCCACTCAGCTGCAGACATCCCCTTCTGAACAGTCATTCATCATCCCAAAAAGGAACCCCAATCTCCCACAAACATGAACCTCTTCTCTCATCAATCTGTTAGCCACATGTTGAACTTCCAGAATCCTGGCTGGTCTTCACTTTCTTGCGTATAACACAGACAGTACCTCCCAGAAGGCTACAGTTTCTGCAACTTCTCCAACAGCCCATTACCTAGTTCTCAAAATCTTACCTTAATGTGATCTACACTACAGTGTGCCAGATCATTGGTTCCTAGGTAAATAATAAGATTAGGCTTCCCCTCTACCCTAGTCAAACAATCCAGCCATGAAAGTACCTTCACAGATATCTCCCCAGGGAGGTTTATGAGGGATGTCAAACGAGAAGCATGCACTCAAAAAGTAAGGTCCACAGCAGCTACTTTTTTGATCCCAAACAGTTTTATTTTAAGTGGTATAATACCACACCAGTGTAGCAGTATATACAGATGTGCTCACTGGTCACTCAGATCCCGGTTGTTGAGGTAGTACATGGTCATGGTGTTGTCTGTCTGGACTTGGACCATTTGACCCCAAATGTGTGGCGTGAATGCAGTCAGCACCAGCTGAACTGCTCAGAGCTCAAGCAGCTTGATGTGGCATCGGGACTCCTTGGGGGTCCAGAGCCCATGGACTCTGTGTTCCCCCAGGTGGGCACCCCAGCCCGTGACAGAGGCATCGGTCATCAGGATGACTGTTGGCTCTGAGCAGACAAACGGGATCCCTTCCTGCAGATGTGTTGGGTCCAGCCACCACTAGATGGCATCTCACATCCACTGGGTCACCATGACCAGCTGGTCGAAGTGCCCCTTGTGCTGAGACCACTGGCTGGCCAGCTCCCACTGCAGGGTGCTCATTCTCCAGCGGGCCCAATGGACCACGCTGGTACAGGCCGCCATGTAGCCGTGCAGGCACAGAAAGTCCCAGGCAGGGTGCAAATGCCCAACCCGAAGTGATCGGGCAAAGGAGAAGACAGCCTCCGCCCTGTCCGCTGGGAGCCAGGCTCTGGCTCTGCCAGAGTAGAGCACCGTCCTGATGAAGTTGATCACTTGCAAGGGCATGAGTTCCAACTTGGCCTTGTTGACCAGAGGCCAAGTCTGACGCAGGCCTGAAGGGCCAGATCCCTGGAGTGCTCCACTTCCTGCCTGGTGGGACCTGCTATCAGCCAGTCATCCAGGCAGGGATAAACCTGAACCCATCAGCGCCTCAAGTAAGCTGCCACCACTACCATGCACTTGGTGCAGACCCTGGGTTCTGAGGAGAGGCCAAAGGGCATGGCCTGGAACTCGCAGAAGGTTTCCTTGGCTCGAAACCAGAGGAACCTTCGTTGAGATGGACGGATCGGTATGTGAAAGAAAGTGTCCTGAAGATCCAGGGAGCAAAACCACATGTTTTGCTCTAGAGATGGCATGATCTGAGACAGAGTTATCATCCTGAAGGTGCGTGACCTGAGGAACTTGTTCAGGTCATGCAGATCTAGAATGAGGCGCCAGCCCCCCATCCGCTTTGTCACCAGAAAGTGCCTGGAGACAAACCCTGGGTGTTCCTGAAGATCCGCAACATGAACCACAACCTCCTTGCAGAGAAGCTGGGCTATGTTGTCTCTGAGAGCTGACATCATGTCTGCGGAAACAAAGTCCTCCCATGGGGCGTGGGCTCCGCATGGAGGGTACTGCTCAAACTCCAGAAGCAGACCCTGACCCACCACTTCTAGAACCCACCTGTCCATGGTGACAGCAGATCAGGCAGAAAGGAAGTGTGGTGGAGCTGGCCCCCCACAGGAGGACCCGGGGAGGAGAGACGAGCGTGAAGGAGGCACCCCTCATCACATCACTGGGCAGGCTTGGAGGTGGAGGAGGGCCCGCTGAGGGGCAACCAGAGCCTCTCTCATATGGCTTAAGGACAGCCGAGGTCACTAAATTGGGTCAAGGTTGCCAAGCCTGAGCCTGCTGGCCAGCTGGTTGCTGGGCTGGCTTGGTCACAGGAGTGGAGGAGGGCCGAAAGGGCTTCTGTTTCGGATGCTGCTTAAAGCCCTTGGGGTCCTTCTGTTCAGATGTCACTGAGTCCAAGGTGGCATTGCACTTCTCGATGCGTGTGAGGTGACCCTCGACCACAGGCCTGAACACGTCAGTGCCCAGGAAAGGGACATCTGCCAGCCTGTGCTGAGTGTCCGCCGTGAGGGTCAAGATCCTCAGCCAAGCCCTGTGACGCATGGCCACTGAGGCTGCCATGGAGTGGGCACAGGAGTCCCCAATGTCCATGGCAGTCTGGAGCTGCTGTTTGGCCAAAGCCTGGCCCTGGTCTCAGACCGGTCTGACTGTGGTCTAAAGGTCTGCAGGCAGATGAGGAAGCACCCCATCTAAGGTGCCCAGAAGGGCATGGGAGAAGTGGGTCATGAGGAGGGCGGAGAGAGGAGGCAGCATAGACCTTTTTAGCAACGTGGTCCAACTTCTTGGACTCCTAATCACATGGCTTGCCAACATCCCCGGTGTTGCCGGAGTGCTGGAACACAGAGTCGGCCACCAATCCTTCGGCAGACAGGTGCTGCGTGAATCCCAAAAGGGATCCAGTGGGCACCACATACTTGCAGGCCATCTGGGCACAAGGCGCAGGGCAGGAAGTGGGGTGCTGCCAGAGCTCCAGCATAGGGCCAAGAATGGCTTCTGCCACCAGGAAAGCCTCCGTCGGAGAGTCTCCCCAATCAAAATCCCAGTCAACGGGTAATGAACCCATTTCTGGACGGGCTCCATCTTCATACCCATCCACTCAGAGATCAAGTGGAGGAGGCCCATGAAAGAGGATGGACTTTAGTCCGTTGAGAGATCCCCCACAGACTCCACGTCAACAGACCAGGAGTGCAGGGAGGAATCCTCTGACTCCAAAGAGTCGTCAAAGAGCAGTCGACTGCCAGAGTCCCCACTGATCCTCCAAGCAAGGTCAGGGGTGACAGTGATTGACAGCTAATGAGGAAGCCCCTTGGCCTGCCAAGACTCCTTAGTCAGAGCACCGACCATTGGCTGTTTGGGCGACGGTTCCACCACAACTGGCGGAGAAGCCGGAATCAGCAGAGTCGGGACTGTCTTGATCAGTTCCATCGGCGGAGTCTGTGTCAGCCTTTCCGGAGACAGCCAAGTGATGGCCAGCGTAGAAACCGGGGTTGGTTTGGTGCCGGTAAACACCATCTGTTGCCACATCAAGTCCTCGTAGCATCGACGCATCTAGTACTGAAGCCTCTCCCCACCCGAGGAGGACGAGGACGAAGAATAGCGGCGGTACCGCTTCCTGTGATCCCAAGAGCAGGAGCGCCGATGACAGGGGAACAGCTTGACCCATGGGAAGAAGACTGAGATCTCGACCTTGGCAGCCAGGGGAACGGTGGCAGGGGTCAGAGGGAGTCGGCAATTGCCAAGGCCCCTCCTGGTCAGGGGACCAGAGGCGGCGGGTCAGTGGACTGATCCGTCCCTTCAATAGTCTGCGTCAGGACTGCGGACTTAGACATGGAAGTATCAGCCTCTTCAGTCGACAACTGCTCAGTCGCCTCCAGAAAAATCTCGGCTGGGGCTTTGGCCAGCGACTCAGCCGACAGGCCCGACAGGGTTACTGTGGAGCCAGCGGCCAAGGTCGAGTTGAGCCCAGCTGAAGCAGCATGAAGGCAGAAAACAAGGAGGAATGGGCCCCAGCCTGTGTCGCCTCCTCTTCAAAGGCCGCAAGCTGCTCGGCAGACCCAGCAGCCGCTGAGACCACCCAACAGGCATCATTGGATTTGACCGGTGGGTTCCGTTGCACCGGGCGGTCCAGTTTCAGGCGGGCGAGATGGTCCTCCAGGAAAGTAGAATGAAACGAGCAGCAAAAGTCGCAGGCCTGTTGATCATGGTCGTGCCCCAGGCAGTAGATGCACGTGGCGTGCGGGTCAGTACTGGACATCTTCTGCCCACAAGGGCACTGGTGGAACCTGGGAGCGGACTTACCGCCAAGGTGGTTGCGATCGAAAATCGAGCAGAAGACAAAACTTGTGAGAGTTGGTTTGGAAGTAATTCTGAAGATTTTAAGTGCTAGGGCCTACTCAACATGGGAGCAGTAAGAAGGGAACCTGCTTCTTTCAGCAGAAAGGACGATCTGGCGTCATGGGGCAGAGCCAAGGGAGTTACCACCCAGGTGTGTGAGAGGAGCCATCTTGAAGACTTTCTGGCACATCTTAAAGGGAAAGGACACTGCCAGTTAGTGTGGATAGAACATCATATCCACATCCCTAGAAAATATTGTTTCTCTGAGGGAGCCTGGTACAATCTGTCTGCCTTTCTGGGCATGGCAGCAATCAAATTTGGCCTGTACCAGGCAGCCATGATGGCATCCTCAAAGGCCAGTATTAGTGGAGGAATGATCAGAGGTGGAGAATCTGGCAACTCCAAATATTCAGACAGATTTCTCCTAGTGAGATCCTGTTCCCTTAGCATCAAACCACATGGCAGTTTGTAACTGCCTCATCACTGAGATGAAAGAGGTGCCATCAGGAGGAGACCTCGAGTTATATTTGGTAGAGTCCTCACCCCCTGAGAAAACAGTGGAGGTTGAGTAAGTGGGGCTACCAGCCCCCCTTCCCTCATCCTACCGAGGGAGGAGACCAGGATAATAACTGCCCTCATCACGTGGCTCTGAAAGTGGCACCAACAGCGTCAACGGATCGAAGACGAGCTGGGTGTGACTCCATGCGACCAGCCCGGGGGGGGGGGGAGTAGAGGCAAGGCAAGGTGGTGCATGAACTCCCAGAAAGAGTAGCATGCCCAGGACATCAACAGTGCCCAAGCGTCAGAACACCTTGTGGTGCCAAGGTGGGGAAGCTTGGGGTCCCAGCGCTGGCGGTATAGCCTGAGGTGTCGATGGTAGAGGTTGAGGCCCTGGTGTCAGCGGGATGGCCTTGGATGTCAGTGGGGAAGGCTGAGACCCTGATGAAAACATGGCTGCCTGGGGGGAAAACAGGTTAGGTTGAATCCCTGATGTCGAAGCACAGGCCAAGGTCAAGGCCGAAGACATCATCGGGGGAAGTGGGACCCCCAATAACCACATACTAATGCTGGCTGAAGCAGAGCCGGCAAAGTTCCCTGTCTGGTAGCCCATGGAAAATAAGGGTCAGAACAGCAGGGGCTGGAGTGTCAGTGGGGGTGTGAGAAGGCCCAATGCCAAGGAGCCGTCACTAGCCAGAGTAAGATTGGCGGGAGGCACTGCCAGAGCCGACCCTGTACAGAAGAGGGTGTGGGTAGCAGAGGGGGCTGCTGCCGGAAGCAGTGAATGTGAGGGTGCCAGGGAGAAACTCTTCTTACTGTGATCCTTGTCCCGACATTTGTGTTTCCCAGCCAACTTGTCCCGGGCCTTGGAGGAGTGGGAGCCTGTGGATGGAGCCAGGGAGGTGGAGGAGCTTTTGGCCTGGAGCTCCTTCTCTATTTGGGCAACCTTCTGTTTCAGCAGGAAGCTTTCTTGGGCCTTCTGGCGGCGCCACTGGATACCCTAGTTGAATCTGTGGCAGACTTCCCAGATCTTAACGTTGTGGTCCAGGCCTTGGCAGCAGACACAGGTGGCGTGGTTGTCCTTATCAAAGATCTTCTGGCCGCACCCGCAGAAGTAAAAAGAGTTTTTCAGGGTCGGAAAGCATAAACAAAAATACAAAGTCACTTTAAAATAAAGTGATTACTGAAACCAGGGAGAGAAAAGAAAGGAAAATCGAAATGAAGAAATTTGGCAGTTGAATGAAGCAGCAGTGTCTCTGTGGAGTTCAACGTATGATGGTCAACGAAAGGAAAAGAACTAAGGAGGGTGCAGGGCCGCCCACATTTATATGGTACGGACATCACCTGCATCTAACATTGTTGTGGGTGGCCCCTTGTAAACTGCTAGCTACAAAAGTTTCTGTGTGGTCCTACTGCCTGGTGGTTATAGTTCCATAGGTGTGGTCTGATGCAAGAGATACCCTCGATAAAGATCTTCTTTTGCCCATAAAATCCAGCCTCCTGGATTCCTTGTCAGGAGGCATGTTACTCATCATTCTAGGGGCTCTACAGCGATCACGGGCAGCCATGATAACCAAAGAATCAGTTTCTGGGTCTATGCCAGGCAGCAAAATTAGCATCCTCTAACGCAGAATATACAGGGGGCACTACAATAGTAGGTGCAGCTATAAATTCTAAGAACTCCATAAAATTTCCCACCCCCTCTTAAAACTGCCCACACAGTTCAACGATATCACCTCCTCAGGCAGTGCATTCCACCTCGCTACCACCCTTTCCGTGAAGCAGTGCCTCATTTCCCTCCTGAATCTTCAACCCCCCCCCCCCATTTTAATCCAAACATGCCCTTTAAGCATCTGAAGGTCCCAATCATAACCCCTCTCTCCCTTCTATCCTCCAGGGAATACATGTTGAGCTCCCCAGTTTTTCCTCATATGGTTTGTCCCCCAGCCCAAGGATCATATTTGTTGCCCTGCGCTGGACACTCTCCAGTAGTTTGATGCCCTTCTTTAAATAGGGGCACTAGAACTGCACACAGTACTCTACGTGAGGTCCCACCAGCGACCTGTACAGTGGCAGAATGACTTCCTCTCTCTCAGAGGCGATTCCCCTGGCAATGCACCCCAGCATCTTATTAGCCTTGTACCCTAACGTACCCTACTTATGTTGTTTTCAAGTTTATATTGCCTCACCAGCTTTACAGGTTGCACTGGTTCATAAAAAACAGTATTTTACTAAAAATTATCTTTTAAATTTCAGTTAGCAGGAGGCACAGGACAAGTTTAGTGAATTTTTGAAAGAAACAAGGCCCAAATTTAGTGCAGGCACTGGCAAAATGACAAATAAAAATGCTTGTTTTTTTTGTATATGGGCAAGTAGAAGCAACTTTAAACAAGCGTTTGTCAATGTTGAATGTTTTCCGTTGGTATTCCTGTTGTACAGGGTCTTACTTGCACACATCATTACTATGCATTTACCCAAGATAGAGCAGATGAGATGCAATGTCTCATTTTCAGTGGTGTCCTGCTTTTTCACATTGCTAGACTGTAATCACCCAGGATAGGGCAGCTGAGAGGCAATAGCTACTTTTAAGTGGGCTCCCACATTTTGACCTAAAATGTCTGACAGTCTTTTTATGACCTGACATTACAATCAAGACAGGTGAAATTTTTAAAATCCCAGCCAAAACCTGATTTTGCTCTGCGACTGTGGAAACAAGTTTCGGAGGAGATTTGAAAAATTATACCTTCCACGTTCAGGATGTGGGGTAACAAAAGGGATAAGTTGAACATTAGGGGGCCCAAATACACAAAAACTAAAATTACGAGTAAATGTCGGAACAATTTGTTTCATCAGAATTTAGTTGGTTTTTCACACTTTTTACCCCAAATTTTCAACATAATCTTTTTTTGACCACTCCTTCTACGCATGACAGGGGTCATTTAAAAAACAATGGCTGGAATGTTATTTTGCACCACAAGTGTTAAAACACATTTTGGGTAAGGTTTGAGAAATGACAGCTGTCACATTCATGAGGTAGTGTGAAAAAACGGCTATGGTGAAAAGTTGGGGTCAAAATATCGAAAATGACCACAGTTATAAGCAGGGCTCCAGATAAGGTGAGTACCGGCCTATTTTACTCACCTCATTTTAGGAAATACTCTTCAGAATTTTTTTTTTAATGAGTACCAATACTTGTAAATACTCCACACACCAAAGAATAGTGCTTCATAACATAACTGGTGATTCAAAAGGAACAGTTTTTTGGCGGATTTACAGTACTTATATGCATCCCACTTTTGTTTTACTCACTATGTCTTAAAACTGGTGAGTAAATTCCTATCTGCCAACATTATTTAGAGCATTGTTGGCACCTGGAATTCTTATCGAGAAAAAGAAAAACAACATTTTTTTTAATAAATGTACTCCTCAGTCCACTCTAGCAAGACATTTGTACACATCTGAATTTCGTTTTACTCGCCTCACTTTCAAAATGAGGAATACAGGTACTCATCCAAAAAAATCTTATCTAGAGCCCTGGTTATAAGCATGCATTGAAATGCTGCAATGTAGACTCATAACTTTGCTGTTTTCTCATAATTCTAGCCCAAATTTTCAACACAGCCCATGACCCCACCTCACAACCAAGGGTAGAGAAAATGTTTAAATCCTGCCCAAAAGGTGATTTTGCGCCACAAGTGTGAAAACACATTTTGACCAGGATTTTAAAAACCACAGCCGTCATATTCATGAGGTGCTGAGCAGAAATGGCTATGTTGAAAATCTGGGGTCAAAATATTGACAATTGCCAAACTTATGAGCCTGTGTTCGTAAATTTCAGTGTAGGCCCATAACTTTGTTGTTTTTTTATTATTTTTACCCCAAATTTTCAACATAGCCTTCTTATGACACCATCTCATGAACACGGGCAGAGAAAATTTTCAACTCCTGCCCCAAAGGTGATTTCGCGTAGCGACCATGAATTCACCTTTCAGGATAGATTTGCCTAATTGCACTGCCAATGTTTATAAGGTGATATACATTTATATGTTGAGAATTTGGGACAAAAATATTCAAAATTGACCAGATTGTGCCAGGAAGTTCAAAACCCCAGTGAAATACACTGATCCACATATACTGTATCTGATTTCCTCAGTTCGTGGTCCGGTGTTGAGTGAAGATGTGTCTGCAATCCAGAGAGGATTACGGTGTTGGAGCCCCGGTGGGTAAGCAAGGGCTGGGGGGGGGCTGTGGGGTGGTGGATGCTGAGTGGGAGGGTCAGGTAGGGGGACAGTAACAGCGGCAGCAGCAACAACAGACACCAATAGACAGTTTTCTTTTTTACAGGGTTTATTTTTTTTTTTTCAACTACGCAGGATGATTTTCTTCGTTTCAGGTGGTGAATCTGGGGGATTGGGCACCCCCAGTGTTGGTGTTATGTTTGGCATCACTGGGGGTGGGTTCCCTGGTGTTGCAGAAGTAAAATGAGCAGGGCTGAGGGTAGCAGCCGGCACAGGAGAATGGGCATCTTCATGCCAGAATATTAACATGGGTTGGGATGAGGGGTATGGTTAGAGTGATGGCAGCAACAGACATCAATGGACAACTTTCTTTTTCACAGGGTTTATTAAAAAAAAACTACTGGGGATGGTTTTCTTTATTTCAGGTGGCAACACTGAAGGATTGGGCACCCCAGTGTAGGTGTTACATTTGGCAGCACTGGGGATGGGCTCCCTGGTGTTGCAGAGGTAAAATGGGCCGGGTGATGGGTAGCAGCAGGCACGGGGACTGGGCATGACCGTGCCAGAATATTAACATGGGTTGGGATGGAAGGAGACAGTTATGGTGGTGGTAGCAACAGACAACAATTGATGGTTTTCTTTTTTTGCAGGGTGTATTAAACAAACAAAAAAAACACTACAAGGGACAGTTTTACTCATTTCGGGTGGAGACACTTGGGGATTGGCCCCCCAACTGTCAATGTTCTGTTTGGCAGCACCCAGGGTGGGCCCCCTGGTGTTGCAAAATAAAATTGGTCAGGGTGAGGGGTAGCACCCGGCACGGGGGAATTGGCACCCCTGTGCAGGAATATTAACATGAGTTGGGCTGGGGGGGGCAGTTACAGCAGCGGCAGCAACAGACATCGATGGATGATTTTTCTCTTTTACAGGTGTAATTTAAAATAAAAAAAAACTATGAGGGACAGTTTTGAGCAGGCTGATGATGACAGATTAGCTGTGCTTGCTGGACAGCGTTATGTAGATTAAAGAAAAGAGCCACCTTATGACTGGGTCACCTCTCTGATTTGAACTACATGAAGTTTCCGCCTAGCAAGCCAGAACATTGTCATGACCAGCCTGGCTGATGATTGGTGTGGACACTGACGAGCCCCTTGCAGACCACTGTGCATTGGACCGACAGTGTCACACCTCTCAAAACCCACTCTCATAGCAAAATGTTTGCTGTGCATGCACGCATGGCAAACTTAAAAAGGACTTTTAGATTGAGCATCTACAGCAGACCTGTCGCAGGCACAGTTATTAAGGACGTTCTCCGGTGTTTCAGCAACCACATGACAATTTCAACATTTTTGGACCAGTAAATGACAGCCATCTAAACATGTAAAATCTACAACAAAACACATGGGTTGCCATGCTTGTTTTAAGTTACACAGTGACTAAATCCCTCTTTATGGAAAAAAAATCTGTAAGGGGTCAGACTATAGTTATAAATGCTATAGGTGGCAACACGAGTGTGAAAAATAAAAAAACGAAATAAGGACACATCAATTGTCTTGATGTTTGCTGCAAAATTAAAGCTTAAATTACCATTATTATGACACCCTCTTGAATTAACATTCCCAAACGTGGGAAATATCTGTATTTTTTTGCATAAAACCATTGAATTCCCATGCCATTTCATAAACTTTTTTTTTTTTTTTAATAGATGTAGACCATGGTTGTGAATATAGCGAAACAAAGAAATGTAGGGATTGCCTTCCTTCTTGTACTTATAGCTGCTTTCAAAGTTGCAGTTTCATAGCTGGTCAGCTCAGGACAAAAATAATTGAAAAATCCCAATAAAAAATTAAATTTGCAAAAAAAACTATTTAAACAATTCAATAGTACAGGCAGAAAGGCAAGGACTTTAATATAAAAGAAACAGAGTAACCAAAGTCAGACAGACGTGTAAGTAAAGCACCCTGAATGATGCAACAGCTGCAATAGTGGCTGCCTTTGTAAACGAGTCTATGACTCAAAGGGATGTAATTCTGATCTCTTAAAATAAATAAAAATAAGGTCCTCACTGCCATCCTGTATATATTCTTAGCTGGACATGACATAATAGGATAAATAATTATTCTAATAATGCTTCCATATATTTAAGAATGTACTTGTGCCAGTAAACAACCTTAAAAACTTTCTTGAGTGCAATGGAAAAATGGAAATTTGAAACACCAGGGAGCGTCTTTAAAGAGCAACTGTCTCCTAACAACACTGAAGCACCAGAAGTACTTAACAGCCCGGTTTTCAGTCAGCTTCACCTTGTTCACAAGCCAACCCTAACCTAGGTCTGCAGGTTGTACTGAAAGTGCCTTTCCCCTTAAAACCTGAGTTTATTTTTAAGTTGGGTTTGTCAACATGTTACAATGCCTTGTGTGGGTTAGTGTCCAATAACAGAATAACACCAAATATGTAAACAGGAAAGGTGTGCTTTACTTCACCTGTAAATACCACCCTCCCCCTCTCCCCTGCACTGTTTCATGACTATAAACTTAACCTTCTTCCAGCTGGGATGCTCAGCAAGCTCAACCTAACCTTGGGACTCCTGTAGGCTCTTACCTGGCATGGTGCTACTGCTGAAGTACTTATAGGGTCCTTCCTCGGTGGATGAGGTGTGGGACTTGCTACCAAATCCTTTAAAGTGTCTTTTTTTGGGTTGGGGAAGTGGGTTTTAAAATATAGTTCTCTGTATGCTTTGTATACCATGTACCTGTGTCTGTCACATAGATAAGGTTCTTACATTGTTTACCTGACATGAATAGTTTCTGACTAAACCTTAAAGAGCAGGTGTATAAAATGGATTCTGCTGCCATGTCTGTATTAATTTATTATTTATTTTGTCTCGTTTCTTTGTTATAATTGTTGTATACGTCATGATCCTTAATGTATTGTATGAGGTCTGATGTTTTTGTTATACTTCTACAAAAAAAATTAAATAAAGTTAGTTCAAAAAACAAAAGAGCAGGTGTAACTTCTCTCCTCCCCCGCTTAACTCTATTCGGTATCTTTCATTCTTTGGCGCAAAATGATCCTTATGTAATAATGTGTAGTTTTCTGATTACTTGGTATTAAAGGCAAAAGGAGGCACAAGGCCCATCAGGATTGCCTCTCCCACACAATTAACCCGACATATAAAGAAGATGTTTATCCAACGCTGTCTTAAAGTTTGTAAAGTCCGAGATGTCCACAATACTTTTTGGAAGGGCATTCCACAATCTACAGGCATGAATAGTGAAATAGCCATTTCTCTTATTGGTTGTTTCCCTCTGGATATAAAGTTGCTTAATGTGGGAGCATAAGGTGGCTTAGGAGCAAAAGTAATGTTCATGTCTCTTATCAAGTCTTGATCATGTACGATATTAAACATGAGAATGCCTCATATCTGCAAGTCATACAGGTTTAAGGCCTGCAACCTGTCCAAGTAGTCCTTTTAGTCTTGGCACCACAATGGCGACTCTACGCTGGATGTTGTCTAATAGCTTCTTATCTTTTACTAGATATGGGGCCCAGAAAGAGGCAGCATAATCAAGGTGAGGTCTCACAAAGGCTTTACATAGTGGTATCAGACATAATACACTCTTACTAATAAAAGGACTTGCGGATAGATGTAATTACAGTATTCTATTTCCATTTAGTGCAATATTCCTACACTGGTCCCCCTGTGTGAGGTCGTTATTTACTGTTATACCCAGGTCTGTTTCTGATGTAACCTCCTTCAAGACAGTACCGCTTAAAACGTAATTATACCATCGATTTTTCTTGCTCAGATGAATTAGAGCATTTATCTACATTACAGAACATTTCATTGTTAAAAGCCCAGTTCTCTATCTTGTGTAGATCTCGTTTTTAAATGTACTGTGTATGTCAATGTTATTCACTTCAAAACCTAGCTTTGTGTTATCTGTGAATTTCATAATGTAACACTGGAGTGTATGGTGTAAGTCACTAATAACGATTCCTAATAGAACTGGGCCCAGGACCGAACCTTGGGGAATACCACTAGTTACTACAATTTCCTCAGACAGGGTATTTGAGATCTTGACTTGCTGAGTTCGGCCCTGTTGCCATTCCTCAACCCAACGTATGGTGTATAGGTTTAATGCAATGTTAATCATTTTAAGCACTAATTTGGTGTGAAATACCTTGTTGGATGGTTTTAAGAAATCAAGATAGAGTACATCTACAGGGGCACCTCAATTAAGGCTATCACTGACCTACTTGTAGAAAGACAATAGGTTTGTTGTACAAGTTCTCCCTTTAACAAAACCATGTTGTGTTTTATCTCCCAAGTCCTCTATTTGTTATTTCCTTTCCCAGTCTGATTTTTAGTAGTTTTTCCATAATCTTACACATCACTGGTGTCAGGCTAATCGGTCGGAAGTTACTAGCTAATGATCTGTTGCCCTCTGTATAGAACGGGACGGCAATTGCCTTCCTCCACTCTGATGGTATAAATCCAGAACTTAAGGATTTATTGAAAAGGATTGTAAGTGGCACGGGTAGTGTCAAATGATCTGCTCATTCTTTGATGAATTTAGAGTTTAGGAGGTCTGGTCCTGATGATGAATGATTTGTTTTAACTGTTTAAGGGCAGTATTAACCTCTTCTGGCAAGATGTTTTCGAGTGTGTTATAGTCTACTAGAACTGTTATTCTTGTTTTATCCTTCTTTGAAAAGACTGAGCCAAAATATCTATTAAATGAGCCTGAGACATCATAGAAACAGAGACGCTGACCACAGAAGGAGACCGCTAGGCCCATCTAGTCTGCCCATTTGTTTTACACCTATTTTGACACTCTTTTGTAGTCAGGGCTCCCTTGTGTCTATCCCATGCATTCTTGAATCCCCACAGTGTTGACCCCCACAACCTCTTCTGAGGTGAGGCCTCCAAAATTGGACTCTGTATTCCAGGTGAGGCCTGACCAGTGATCTATACAGTGGTAGTACCACCTCTTTCTTGCTCGTGAGTCCCCTCCCAATGCAGCCCAGCTTTCTGTTGGCCTTCAATGTTGCCTTCTCACACTGCTTACTAACCTTCAAGTCGTCCTGAGAGTATGATTCCCAGATCTTGTTCCTGGTTTGAGGCCGCCAGTCTTCCGCCTCCTAGGTAATACTTCTTTCTTGGATTTTTATTTCCTATGTGCATGACCTTGCACTTATTGGAGTTAAATCTCAGCTGCTATACTTCAGACCATTCTTCTAGTTTCTTAAGGTCAGCTTCCATCTTGCTCACTCCTTCAGAGGTGTCCACCCTGTAACATATGTTGGTGTCATCTGCGAACAGACACACCTTCCCTTCCAGTCCGTCAGCGAAGTCGGCTACAAAAACACTGAAGAGCAGAGTCACCAGCACTGAGCCCTGGGGCACCCCGCTGGTCACCCTGCCTTCCGTCGATTGCGTTCCATTAACCTGTACCCTCTGGGTTCTGCCTTGTAACCAGTTTAGTACCCATCTGACTACTTCTGGACCAACCCCTGTGTGGTCAAGCTTCTTTACCAGCCTTCTGTGTGGAACCAAGTCGAAGGCCTTACTAAAGTCTAGGTAGACCACATCTACTGCCCCATCGTCGTCCACTATTTTTGTAGCGTAGTCAAAAAACTCTAGCAGATTTGTCTGGCATGACCTACCTGCTGTGAAACCATGCTGTTTAGGGTCTTGTTGGCCACTAGTTTCAAGGAATGCTGTGATCCTCTGTTTGAGAAGTGTCTCCACTAGTTTCCCTACTATAGATGTGAGACTCACCAGTCTGTAATTACTAGCCTCTTTGCAACTGCCTGATTTGTGAAGTGGAACCATTATTGCCTTTTTCCAGTCTTCGGGCACCACACCGCTCTTCAAGGATTTTGTGAATAGAAGTGCCAGAGGGGCTGCTAATTCTACCCCCAGTTCCTTAAGGATTCTGGGGTACATCTCATCTGGTCTCATGGCTTTGTCTGCTTTTAGTTTATTTATACCCTCCCGTACTTTGGCTTCTGTAAAGGGACTCGTATCTACCCCTAGTCCTGGGGTGTTGTGTTTTTTTCACGGCTGGGCCATCCCCTGGGTCCTCTTTGGCAAATACTGAGCAGAAGTATTTGTTGAGGATTTCGATTTTGTCTGGGTCATGTTTGGTGCATTTCCCTTCTTCAGTAGGGATCTTTACTATCCCCCCTTTTGCTTTCCTACATTCCCTAATGTATCTAAAAAATGATTTATGTCCCCTCTTTGCCCCTTCTGCTATCTCTTCCTCTGTATGGACTTTTGCCTTTCTAATTTGTTTGTTAGACTCTCTCATTTTTTCCTTGTACGACTCTCAAGTCTTTCTCAGTTTTGGTTTCCTGGCATATGCTGTACATCTTTTCTTCTTTGACTGTGGTAGCCACTTCCTTGGAAAACCTAGAGGATTTCCTTTTCTTTTTGCTTTGCTGACCCATCTGGCACATTTATCTGTGGCAGTCTTTCTTGCTCTCTTGAATCTCCCCCACATGACCTCAACCTCTGTTTCCATTAACTGGCTACTTATGCTGTTCCTCATTTTTTGGAAGTCAGCCTTTCTGAAATCTAGCACCTTTATCTTTGAGTGGCTGATGTCCTGTGTTATGTTTATCTTAAAGCTTACCATGTGATGGTTGCTGTTGCCCATATGGCATCCCACTTCAATGTCCTTGATCCTTTCAGAGTTTGTGAGGACAAGATCAAGAATGGTATCTCCCCTTGTTGGGGTTTTAACAAGCTGGCACAGTCCCGCACCTTGTCGTGACAATAAGAAGGCCCTACTTCTTGTTGTTGCTGCCGTTAGTGTGCTCCAGTTAATATCGGGGAGTTGATATCTATCTCCAGCCAGGGGTAATGGTCAGATGTCTCCCACGTAAATCAGCATGGAGAGACAATGACCACATTGCTAAAACTGTTCAGGAAGCAGGAGAAAACATTAATGTCTTGCTACACACTGGGACTAATGATCTCGCCAGCCAGTCAGTCATGGAGAACAAGGAACACCTCACCAGGCTGTGTGACAAACTATAATCCATTTCGTCCAGCATCTCCTTCTCTGAGATCCTGCCAGTCCGGGAGGGGGGGGGCAGATGGACGGAAGGTCAGAAGGGTAGATAGGGGAGCTACAAATGTGGCTCAAGGACTGGTGCCAGGAAAAAGGACACAAATTTGTAGGGAACTGGCAACAGTTTTGGGAGTGAAAGTTCTTTAAATCTGATGGACTGCATCTGATTAAGGAGGGAGTCAGTGCATTGGGGCAGAAGTTTGATGTCTCTGTGGAACATTTAAACTAGCAAATGGGGAGAGGGGTGCAGCACCCCATACGTCGAATGGGAAGAACACCCCTCTCCCCTAAGCTAGTGGTCAAACAGGAGTTCAGCATGTTTGCAGTTCATTTGCATCACCACGTAAGGAAAAAGGTCCGGCTCCCCATACAATGCACGGGGAAATGCCAGACCTCACCCAACAACTAACACACCAAAATCTGGCCAATGGAAAATCATGTACACAAATGCTCGCAGTCTGGGAAATAAAGATCCCAGACCTTCAGGCAATAATGACAGAGGCTAAACTGGACATAGTAGCAATTAGCGAGATGTGGTTTACCAGTAACCACACTTGGGAGACTTCAGTACCTGGCTATGTACTGTTCAGAAGAGACCGAGGTGCAAAATGGAGGAGTGCCCTATATGTCAATGAAAATATCAAAGCTACAGAAATTCAGAATACACATAAGGAGCCAGAAGAACTGGGGTCACCCGGAAACAGGAAATGGGACAGCCTTACGAACTAGGGTTATCTACAGGCCCCCAGACCAGGGGGAGGACATAGACACATTACTGTTAGAAGGTATACAAAACATGACAGCTAAAGGTGAGGTTCTGATAATGGGAGACTTCAACATGCCAGATACAGATTGGTCAATACCAGCAGGAACATCTGCCAGAACTAGATACATGGTGGATTCCCTGCAGGGGGAGGGCATCAAACAACTGGTACAACAACCCACAAGAGACAAGGCTATCCTAGCTCTAGTACTGACTAACAGGGAAAATATCACAGATCTCCAGGTAGAAGGTCACCTGGGGGCCAGTGACCATCACATGGTATGGTTCAATTTGGCCACTAGAATTAAATCATCCCATTCCAAGGCAAAAATATGGGACTTTAGAGGAGCTGACTTTGATAAGATGGCCAACAAAATTAATCTAGCCCTGGCAAAAAAGAAAAAGAAATACAGGCGAGGGGGTACAGGCAAAGTGAGCAAGCATTAAGGATGCAATACTTAAAGCAACATCACATTGTGTTAGAGACAAAAGGAAATGCAAAACAAGAAGGAAGCCACTTTGGTTCTCAAAAACACTAGCAGAAAAGGTCAGAGCCAAAAGGCTGGCCTTCAGGATACATAAGGGAACACAGCAGGATGAAGATAGGGAGGCATACCAAACTTCCCTAAAGGAAGCAGGGAAGGCAGTAAGGCAGGGAAAGGCCCAAACCGAGGAAACACTAGCACAAACAGTGAAAGAAGGTGACAAGACTTTCAATAGACACAGCAGGGAAAAGAGAAAGTCCAGAGTGGGTATTGCTAAGATCAAAGGAGATAAGGTGGCGTGTGAGAAGGACCATGTAAAAGCATCTATCCTAAATAGAGACTTCTGCTCAGTATTTACTGAAGAGAAGGTAGGGCAGGGCCCACAGCTCAGCACCATGGACACAGGGGGGAGGTAGGTGTGCACTAGTCCCTTCACAAAAGAAAGGGTCCTACAAGAGCTTGATAAGCTCAGGGTGGGCAAGACAATGGGACCTGATGGCATACTTCCCAGGGTAGTAAAGGAGCTAAGGATGGAACTAGCAGAGCCACTGTCAGAACTGTTTAGTGAGTTTCTGAGCACAGGAGAGATCCCAGAAGGCTGGAGAAGGGCTCATGTGATCCCGCTCCACAAGAGTGGTAGCAGGGAGGAGGCAGGGAACTACAGACCAGTCAGTCTTACCTCAGTAGTGGGCAAGATTGTGGAGGCACTCCTTAAGGAAAGGATAGTGCAATACCTGGAATCCACAGGAGCACAGGATCCAAGACAGCATGGGTTTACAAAAGGAAGGTCCTGTCAAACTAATCTCATAGATTTCTTTGACTGGGTAACCAGAGTGGTGGACCAAGGGGGGAGCAGATGATGTAGCCTACTTTGACTTCAGCAAAGCTTTCGATACTGTTACATAGAAGATTGATTAATAAGCTAGGTAGGCTCGGGGTGGGTCAGAAGCTGGTCAACTGGGTGGCAAACTGGTTGATGGACAGAAAACAGAGAGTGGTGGTAAACGGTATACAGTCAGAAGAGATGCAAGTCACAAGTGAGGTAACCCAGGGTTCAGTCCTGGGGTAGTCCTCTTCAATATCTTATCAGTGACATTGCAGATGAACTGGAGGGTAAGGTTTGTCTATTTGCAGATGATACCATGATCTGCAACAGAGTAGATGATCCAGATGGGGTGGGCAGAATGAGAAGAGATCTGGGAAAAACTAGCAAAATGGTCAGAAGAGTGGCAACTGGGGTTTAATGCAAAGAAGTGCAATATCATGCACATAGGGAAGAGAAACCCTGAAGCCACCTGTAGGCTGGGAGGGGAGTTGCTGGCAGTCAGAAAGAGACTTGGGCATCATCATCACAGATGACCTGAAATCATCCTAGTAGACCACTAGAGCAGTAGGTAAGGCTAGGGGGATGTTGGGGTGTATTAGAAGGGGTATCACAAGTTGTAAGAGGGAGGTAATAATCCCTCTTTACAAGACACTGGTTAGGCCCCATCTGGAGTACTGCGTGCAGTACTGGAGGCCACATCTTCACAAGGACATTAACCAAATTGAGGCAGTCCAGAGAAGGGCAAACAAAATGGTGCAGGGACTGCATCAGAAAACATATGAGGACAGATCAACGGAGCTCAATATGTATACCCTAGAGCAAAGGAGGGAGAGAGAGGTGATATGATCGAAACATTCAAACACCTTAAGGGCATTAACAAGGTGAAAGAGTCTAACATGTTTCAATATAAGAAAAATAGCAGGACAAGAGGACACAGCATGAGATTAGAGGGAGGCCGATTAACGTGTAATGTGAGGAAGTTCTTTTTCACAGAAAGGGTGGTGGATGCATGGAATGGCCGACCTCAGGAAGTGGTGGATATGAATACAGTGCAGGGCTTCAAACAAGCATGGGATAGGCATAAGGAAGCAATATAAATGAGTATGACTAGATAGGCCATTGACAGAGCAAAGGCTGATGGCACATTTATAAGGTACAAAAGAAATAGGCAGACTGGATGGGCCTTGCGTTCTTACCTGCCGTCAACTTCTATGCTTCTATCTGGTAGGTTGAAGTCCCCCACCAGTATTAATTCGCCTTTATCAGACATTTTGTGGATTTCCTCTATTAGGTCTTTATCTCCTTTATCTCCTTGATTTGGGGGCCTGGTACACAGCGCTGATTCTGAAGGGTTTTCCCTTGCCCATGTCTACTGTTAGCCACAGTGACTCGAAGTCCCCAGGTTGCCCTTTTACTTCTGCGGCTTTTATTTCCTCCCAAATGTAAATGGTTACCCCCCTTTTTTGCCCTGCCTATCTTTCTTGAACAGACTGTAACCAGGAGCGGCCGTATCCATTCGTGGTTTTCCGTGAACCCGTTTCTGTTACAGCCACCCAGTCCAACCTTTCCATTTCCAAGATGGCTGGGAGTTCGGGAAGTTTTTTGGTTAGGCCCCTAGTATTTGCAACCATTGCCTTCCAGGAATGTACATCCTCTCTTTGATGCGAGGTTGTACCCTCTTCCTGGACTGCTCCAGTTTGCTCTTTCCAGCTGAGAGATTATGGAGGTTGCTGGTTTGAGTGGATGTTGGCTCTGTTTTGTTTTCGGAGGCTGTATGCACGTATTTGGCATTTTGGGGAGTGATGACCAGCCCACCGATGGCAGGGGTGTGAGCTACCTCATACTCCCCTTTATTTAGTTTAAACTACCTGTATATATATCAAATTTTTGTCCAAGTGCTCCCACACCTTCTCTGTTTAGGTGTAACCCATCATATTTAAAAAAAAAGCTCTTTCCCAAAAGTTTTGCCAGTTCCCTATGTAGTGGTATCCCTTGTCTTGGCACCAATCATGCAGACATGAGTTGAATTTGCCTACTTCAATCTCTCTGATTCGCTTGGTGCTTTTTCCTTTTTCCCCACACCGGCAGCACTTCTGAGAAGGCTAACCTGGACGGAAGGGAAGAAAGTTTGTTGGCTAGGTCCTCGAAGTGTTTCTTGGCCTCCTGAACTGTGTGATTTGCCAAGTCATTGGTACCAAGATGTATTGTTATATGTGTAACAACCCCAGATTCCTGCACAATTGTCTTTATGCGGTTAGTGTCCCTACTTGCAGAGGTTCCTGGTAGACACTTTACCACAATGTCGCTTTTAACATTTTGTGTTAGGTGATGTTCCACTCTTCGGATCATGGAATCCCCGATTATGAGAATGTTGCTTTTGTTTATATTTGTGTTGTTTTTAATTTGAGTTTTAGTATTTTTGTTGTCATTGTATTTGATTTTGGTATTGTTGTTGGTTATATTTTGAGTACAGTATGCACCGCTTAAAACAGACAGAACTGTGAGTTGCGAATTTGTCCATTGTAGTGATTGTCAGTTTTACCTAAAACGCGCTGCCTTTTTTTTTTTTTTTTAATGCTTTTTTGATGCTTGTGATTGTGCTTTTTTGTACACAGTACAGTACTGGTGGTTGGTGTGTTGGCGGGTGGTGTTTTGTGTTGGGGTAGGGGAGTGCTTGTTGTAACTAAGTTTTTAACTTTAATTTTAACTGTGTTTAATGAAATCCTTAATCGTCAGCTGCTTTTGTTTGTTAGTGCAGTAGCTCCGCCACATGGTCTCCGTTTTTCCCGTTGTCCCAGTCTAGTATAATGTCATCTTGTTGTTCCATAGTACGTCTCAGTGTAAGAAGTACTGTCTTAACATCATGCCCTGCGACAGCTGATTGTGGTGCACCATAGTCATCCTCGTGTTTATCTTCTGTGCTGCCGTCATCATCTATTGATGCTCCCACCACAGCCTCCACAACTTTGGCGATGTCATCTGTCTCTGCACCGTCCTCTTGCTCAGTGTCTCCAAGGCTGCATATTGAGTCAAACTCCTCGTCTGTAGGACCTGTTGGTGTCGGGATAGTCTCTGCAGGATCTTCAGCAGCCACCTCTGGTTCTTCCATGTGTGCCCGATCAAATGCACCTTTTCTAAAGCAGTTGAGTATGGTTGTTGGTGTTACAGCATCCCACACCGATTTCATTAACCAGACTGCATCAAGCAAGTTAATTTGCTTGACACAAGCAGCAGCAGTTAGTTCCTTGGCAGAGTCCAGCACATCAAGGAGTTTAGTACACATGACATCTGCATAGTGTCTCTTAAAAGACATTATGACACCCATGTCCAAGTGCTGTATGATACAGGTTGTATTTTGCGGCAGAAAGATGAGCCATATGTTTCTTAACCCCTGTACATTAGGATGCCCACTGAAGTGGTCTACAATATGTGCGATTTTCTGTGTTCTGAGTGCCCGATTCCATTCCTTCAGCCAGGATGTAAAAATGTCACCAGTAATCCAGGCAGTTCTATTGTGCCTGTACACAACTGGCAGATGGTGCATCCCCCTAAAACAACTCGGTTTTGCAGATTTTCCCACCACCAACAAATCATTTTTATCAGTGCCACTCATGTTGCAGCAGCATGACAGACACTCTCTCTTTTGCCCATTTCATCCCCATAGGTGTCTGCAATTTAAATGTCAGGAAGAAAATGCCAGTCTCATCAGTGTTATAGATGTCATCTGCTGCACAGCCTTCCAGCAGACCAGGAAGAACATCAGTAACCCACTTCTAGGCACTCTCCTGGTCTGCACTCAGCTTTTCTCCATGGGCTAGTTTGAACCCAATGTGATGTCGTGTCTTCCAACGTTGTAGCCACCCCTCGGTTGGAATAAAGTTGGGTCTTCCCAACTCTACTGCCAATTGCAGTCTTTTGTTTCAAAATGGGCCCTATCAACATAGCCTCCCTACCTCCGGGATTTTGAGTTCCGTGCCATTGTTCCATTATGTCTTCCCTAGCCCTCATCAGATCATCCATAGTTGATTTAGGAAGATTCAAATGGATAGTGAGGTTACAAATGCTCATTTTAGGTAAACTGTCAACAGCATTAAGAATGTCTACCTTTTTAGACAGCGTAAGAGTAGTACGCTTTGTTCCCGGTTGTTCCTTTAGAAGCCATCCTGAAGACAAGACAAACATCCAAAACATCCGCAAACAGCGTAGCTGCAATTTGCAGTGGTTGGTAGCTAGGTGGTTGCTATGGAGTGACGTTCAAATTGGACGTTGGAAGCCTGACGTCTGACGTCAAATGACATGTGAAACAGAACGGGTAGAATTGCAGTGTTAGACTAACTTAAATGTTACACTTTAGCAATAATTTAACAAATAAGATACAATTGAAGCATTCACAGGCAAAATATTGACTGGATAACACAAATAAAAATCACGGATGCTACGACAAAGTCACCAAGGAGCTGTTAAGGATGTCCGCTACCACCGGAGCTTAAGGTACGCAGTATTGATAATGATTACACTGTGGGTGCATACTAAACGGCATTTGGCAACCATCGCACGACAGCTCTATCCAACTGTCCGCATTATCTGTGTCCGCACTATTTGGTGACTACTGTATTAGTAGTTTTGTTTTTATTGTAGTTTGTATTGGTTTTAATTGGCATGTTGGCCTTTTTTGGTGGTTTGATTTCTTTACCTTGTATGACATAACTAGGTTTGCTGATTTCTTCCCCATCCACTATTAGAGGGCCGATACGATTGTTCCTTGACCGGCTGTAGTTTACATATGCAAAAAATGACTTTTGGTTATCTTTAGTGGTTGAAACACTAAACTCCAAACTCCAATTTTCTTCTTTCTTTTCTGATCATATATTTAGTTTTTTTCAGCTCTGATTTATAAATTTCCTTATGTTGTTCGGTATTGGTCAGCTTACAGATTTTTAATGCTCTTTCCTTTTTACTGATTTGTTTCCTGATACTGGTTGCCAGCCATTGTGGTACCTTGTCCCTTTTGTTGTGAACTTGTTTAATTGGTATGTGAAGATGTTCTAATTCATTTCTGATAGATTTAAGTATTAGCCAGAACTCGTTTACATCTAGGTTAGACAGTAAATCAGTACAATTATATGAATTAAGTGCCAAGTTGATTTTATAATAATTACCTTTTGCGTAGTTGTACCGATAGCATGTATCTCTAGATAAGGGTTTAGATCTATCTAGGTTAAAGGTAATATAGCAGTGGTCACTATTACCAAGGGAAGGATTTATCGGGACATTGGTGATATCGGAGGCCACACTGGTTAATATCAAGTCCAGTATGTTATTACTTCATGTTGATTCAACGACCAGTTGTTCCAAACCAGCTAACAAGGTGGTATCCACAAATTCTAGTTCCATTTTGGTACTAGCCGTTAATGTATTCTATGAGATGCCAGGAAAATTAAAGTCACCTACTATCACTACCTCAGTATTTGTAGAAATCCTCACCAGCTTGTTGAATAGTAGCCGATCATATTCGTGTGTAGCTGACGGTGGTCTGTAAAAATTACCAATAATGATTTTCTTACCATTTTTAAGCCTTATTTGAATACACCCCCCCCCCTTTCAATTAGTGTGTCAGCATCATCCTCATCCATTATAATCTCTGATGAATTAGTGGTATCCTTGATGTATAAACAGAAACCGCCACCCCTCTTATCTGGAGGCAGTATGGCGCAGTGGTTTAAGACTCTGAGCTGCAAACCTGGAGACCTCGGTTTGAATCTCACAGACCCCGCTTGCATACTGTGTGACCCTGAGCAAGTCCCTTAACTTCCTTGTGCTCCCACATCGCACCTGGAATCAAGCTTTGGCTTAGTGTGCCTTTGCTATTTAAACAATTTTCCCTTTCCCTATCTATTCTATTTTTGTTATACAATATATAACCAGGGATTTTATTATAACAAGATGATGTTGCATCCCACCATGTCTCATTTACTACTATGATGTCAATTTGCTCTCTCAGTGCAACTGTAGTGAGTTCACTCACTTTTACTGTATTTAGGCTTCTAATATTGGTAACTAGGAATTTGTAGCCACTGTTAATATTACTAGTGTAAATTTTGTGATTAGTACCCTATTGCCCCCGCTTAGCTAGTTTAAATGTTTGTCAATAAAGCTTATCATCGTCCTCCCCAATAACAAACTTCCCCTTCTGCTTAAGTGCAGACCGTCCCAACTGAAAAGACTCAAGTTGTGATTAAATCTTTCCCAGTGTGTGATGCAATTAATTTTGTTTCTTAAGCACGATTTCCTTAGCCATTCGTTTACTGAGTTTTTTTCAGCTCTGATTTATAAATTTCCTTATGCTGTTCGGTATTGGTCAGCTTATAGATTTTGAATGCTTTTTCCTTTTTACTGATTTGTTTCCTGATATTGGTTGCCAGCCACTGTGGTACCTTGTCCCTTGTCCGCCAATTCCTTCAGGACCCGGGGGCTGTACCCTGTATGGTCATGGTGCCTTATCCACCCACAGTGCCTTTAAACCCTCTAGTATCCTGCCAGTTTGATTTGATCTTAGCCTGCCTTGTATTACTAGCCCTAGGGACTGGAAGGATTTCTGATAAACTGATTTTTCTGGTGCCTCAATTTCTTCTAAAAAACACTCATAAAAACACTCCTGGACCCGCAGCCAAAACATACAAAACTGCCAGCAGATACAGGCCATATGGTCTATCAAGTCTGCTCAAGTGTGCAGCTAGCAATCCCTTATTCTGCAGCTGCCCCTCCCTCCCCTCCTCCCCTCATGGTGACTCTCCCCTTTGCCTTGTCCCATCCCCTTTTAAAACTACTCACTCTACTGCAGGACACCACCTCTTTGGGCAATGCATTCCACTTAGACATAACCCTTTCCGTGAAAAAGTGCCTCCTCATTTCTCTCCTGAATCTTCCCCCCTCCCCCCTCCAACCTCAGACCATGCCCCTTGTGTCCCTCCCTCCCCTCAACTTAAGCAGCCCCTCAGTACCAGTCCTGTTAATGCCCTTCATGTATTTAAAGATCTCAATCATATCCCCCCCATCTCTTCTCTCCTCCAGGGAGTACATGTTAAGCTCCCCCAGTCTCACCTCGTAGGGCTTGTCCTCCAATCCCAGGATCATCCTAGTTGCTCTGCACTGGACCCCCTCCAGTAGTCTAACATCTTTCTTTAAGTACGGGCACCAGTACTCACATAGTACTCCAGGTGTGGCCTCACCAGCGACCTGTACAGAGGCAGATCATCTCCCCCCTCCTGGAGGTGATTCCCCTAGCGATACATCCCAGCATCTTGTTGGCTTTAGCTGCTGCTTTCCTGCACTGTGCCAAGTGATTCATCTGCCCTGTTATAACCACCCCAATATCCTTTTCCTCCTCTGTAGTGGCTATCTGCACCCCTCCCAACTGGTAACACCCCCTTGGGTTCCTTGCTCCCAAGTACATGGCTTTGCACTTCTTGGCACTGAACCCTAGCTACCATGCATCCGACCAGACTCCAAGTTTTGCCACATCATCCTGCAGCCCCTGCCACCCTGCTTTATCATCCATCACCGCCCCAATCTTGGCGTCATCTGCAAAGAGACTTATATTGTTCTTAATGCCATGCGAGATGTCGGCGAAGAAAATGCAGAACAGCATCAGGCCCAGTACCGATCCTGCGGAACACTGCTAGTTACAGCCCTTGGAGCTGGGAGCTCCCCTCCCACCACTACCCTCTGTTGTCTCCCTTGAAGCCAGTTCTTGATCCAATTTACCATCTTTGAGCCTGCTCCCTGATATGCCACCATATTTATCAGTCTCCCATGTGGCACCGAATCAAATGTCTTGCTGAAGTCCAGGTACAGGATATCTACAGCATGGCCCTTGTCAAGTTCCCATGTCACGCAGTCATAAAAGTCGACTAGGTTGGTCTGGCAAGATCTGCCAGAGACAAACCCATGTTCCTTGCTGTCCTGGAGTCCATTACCTCCTAGAAAGGTTACCAACCTCTCCTTGAGGATTGTCTTCAATTGACTTCCCCACAATGGATGTGAGGCTCGCTGGTCTATAGTTGCCCAGTTCATCCTTGGGTCCACTCTTGTGGAGGGGTACCACGAAAGCCATCCTCCAGTCCTGGAGGATGCACCCTGTTTCCAAAGAGGTGCTGAACAAGTCTGCCAATGGCTCTGCCAGGACCTCCGCCAATTCCTTCAGGACCCGGGGGCCGTACCCTGTCTGATCATGGTGCCTTATCCATCCACAGTGCCTTTAAACCCTCTAGTATCCTGCCAGTTTTTATCTCCTCATCAGTCACTTCCCCACTCCCAATGCCTACCCTCCCTAACCCCTGAGGCAGTGCCCCATCCTTCTCCTTAGTAAATACAGAAGTATTCATTTACCACTTCTGCCAGCTCTGCCCCTTCTCTGCCCAACCCCCCACCTTCCTGATCCTTACTATTTGATCCTTACAGACCCTCCTCTCCCTTATGTACCTGAAGAAATCTTTTTCCCCATCTTTGATTCCCTGCGCCAGCCACAGCTCCCTGGAAGCCTTGGCTGCTCTTACTACTCTGGTCACCTCCCTTGCCTTCTTCAGGTACTCCTCCCTATCCTCCCCCCGCCTGGAAATCTTGAATCTCCTGAAGGCTGTCCTTTTTTCTCTCACCTTTTTTAACACCTCGCCACTTAGCCAACTCGGTTTCCTGGCCCTAGCCCTCTTACTTTGTGTCTTGGTACAGGAACTAGTGGCCTCTGTGTTCCCTATCTTGATAACTTCCAATTTCTGGTTAGCATCCATGTGTGGTTGGATTCTGGCTAGGTGCCCAGCCACTGTTTCCCCCATCCTTCCAAAGTCAGCTCTCCTGAAGTCCAACACTCTGGTCACTGTTCCCCCAGTCTCCTTCCCCATGGTGAGCGAGAACCATAAGGTGTGGTGGTCACTTCCTGCCAGCAGATCCTCCACACCCAGCTCCCTGACAAACTCCACATTTGACAGCACAAGGTCTAGAGCATTTCCTAATCTCGTTGGCTCATTCACCATCTGTACTAAGAAGCTGTCCTGGAAAGCCTCCAGGAGGATTGGCTCCCCTGCACTCGAGATGGCTGGGGTACTCCAGTCCACCCCTGGCAGACTGAAGTCCCCCACTATCACAGGACGCCCCTACTTCCCATGCTGGAACCATGCCCCCATGCTGGCACGTTTTATGATGTCAGTACTGGAATAGCGTGGTGGCGCACTCCATAGACTATAGTGGGGGCATTTTTTAAGTGCTTTTTTAAATACTTTCGAGTGTTGGTTTTGAGAAAGAAAGGCGACTGCTCAACTAACAAAGGCCTTGTTAGTTGAGTGTCAGCCTTCCTTTCTTAATAGGTTAAGGGGAGGAGAGAAGTTATTACATAAACACCTGATCTTTAAGAGGAGGTCTGATGACCCTAGGGAAGTGACTATAAAAGGATCCAGCCGGGTGTAGCCGAGAGGGATGAGTTGATCTGAAGCTGACTGAGGATGAAAAAAGGTGTCAACAGTCTTTTGTGGCTTCACTGTAAGTGAAACACTGTTTAAACATTTAAACCTTATGCTGGTTCTCTGAAGTTTTTGCCTACTATTTTTGCCAAGGGCTAGTTCTTGCTTTAAGCTGTCCAGAAATGGGGAGAGTTGTCTGGTTGCGCTTTTAAGAAAAGGACTTTTCATAGATGGTGTAAAACGATCACCAGTTTTCCCTCAACCTGAAGGGTAAGATTTCTGATTTTGTTGTGCTTACATGCGTAAAATAAAACAACATTCAGCTAAGCATTTTGCACATGAAAACATTTGTGCTGTGCCATTTTTTTCAACCGGGGTCCATATCCCTATAAAGTCTGGATGGGTTCCCCTCCATGCATGCATACAAATCTCATTAAGTCACCTCGCTGCTATAACTTGTCGTCTAAGGTTTCTGGGGTAACGCTTTAAGTTCCCTTATGAAATGAGCTTCAGATTTTGAGCCCTCTGATTGGTTGTTAGCTGTACGCCAAGAGTGTCCAGCGCAAGGCTTAAATCAAGTGCAGTCATTTGGAATAATGAACAAAATTTAGAATTTTAATGGTTACCATCCCCCAATTCTTCTTCAACTTAAAACATAAAATGGTCAGAACATACAAATTTGCCAGCGAAATAAGTACCTGGTCTATCAAGTCTGCTGAAGTGTGCACCTAGCACCGTCACCTTGCAGCTGCACCGCCCCCCAAATCCCCTTCCCAATTAACCACCCCTCACCTTGTCCCATCCCCTTTTGAAACTACCCACTGTCTTACATGCTACCACCTCCTCCGGCAGAGCATTCCATTCTGCCACAACCCTCTCCGTGAAAAAGTGTCTCCTCAGTTCTGTCCTAAATTCCCCCCTCCCACCAATCTAAGGCCATGCCCTCTTGAGTCCTTCCCCCTCCCCAGCCTGAGTATCCCTTCAGTGTCTGCCTTGTTTATCCGCTTTATGTACTTAAAGGTCTCAGTCATATCCCCCTGGTCCCTTATCTCCTCTAAGGGGTACTTGTTCAGCTATCTCAACCTCTCCTCATATGGTCTGTCCTCCAATCCCTGGATCATCCTTATTGCCCTGCATTGTACCCTTTCCAGTAACTTCACATCCTTCTTCAGATATGGGCACCAGAACTGCACAAAGTACTCCAGATGCAGCCTGACCAGTGACATGTAGAGAGGCAGGATCACCTCAGTGCTCCTGGAGGAGATCCCTCTCGCGATACAACCCAGCATCCTGTTGGCTTTCACTGCCGCCCTTGTACACTGCTCTGTATTGTTCATCTTCCCCGTTACAACCACCTCTAGATCCTTATCCTCCTTGGTGGAACCTAACTGCACCCTTCTCAGCTTCTAACCCCTCCCTGGGTTCTTTGCTCCAAAGTGCAGGACTTTGCACTTTTTCGCACTGAATCCCAACTGCCATGCTTCCAACCACTCCACCAGTTTGGTCAGGTCATCCTGTAGCCCCTGCCAACCTGCTATATCATCCACCACTGCCCTCAGAAATGGCTCCATACAGTAGTATTCCCCCTTCAAAAAAAAATTTAACTTAATAGATTTTCTTTAGAAATGGGTTGTCTTCTGCTGTGCTTTCAGTATCTCTATCTTGCCTGCCATTGTATCCCCTGCTCGCCTTCTCTCCTGCTCAGCGGCTGACCTGCAGACCGCTTGCTGGTTCCCTCCCTTACTCCCTCAAATTTTCCTCATAATTACTGACCTTTTTAAATTACTACTTTTATTATTCCCATCACAGCTGCTGACAGTCTGACTTCTAATACTGCCACGACGTTCCTGCTGTAGTTCTGCACCCGCCTCCCCCACATCACTGAAACATTAGCGGCATCTCCTCTACTGCGCTGCCATAATACACAGAAAATCATTTAAAAAAAAAATCTTCTTTACTTCCATCTCCAAATACCAGATTTTCAATGTCTAACAGAAACAGGAGTGGTTGGGGATAGCGCCATGACAACGACATTAATCCAAAAAAATACAACTACGGAAGCCTTAATTAATTAATCCTATATACTTTAGTTTTGACATGCGTGTACAATTCTGATGCCCATTTCATACGCGCAATAAGACACTCTAGGGTTGTACACAAGACACTTCTAGCACACGGCCAGGGTACAACACTATATATGTATTTATTTTTACCTGTTCCTTGACTTGTACTCTCCTGGGTCGTGCCTAAAAATAGGCAGTTCTGTCTAGTGCACTTACCCAGTTACCAAAAGCAAATAAATAAAACTACACTGTAGTTACAGTGTAACTACACTTTAACTGCATTGCAACTGTTATGTAGTTACATGCAATAAACAATACAATTACAGTGTAATTACCCCTGCTATGTGCAATTAATCATTAATCCACAGTTCCACTGAAACAGACACTTAAAGTGTGACCATTTCTGCTAAAACAGCAGTGACAAAAACATGGGCTTGGGAAGCTGAAAGGAAACAATACATACATGAGAATCTCTTGAATAAAGCTCCGTTGTTTCTCTCCAAGGAAATGGAATAGAATAGGTAGTCCCTTCACACAGCTAGCCTGAACGATCTCACTAGAACTCTGGAGGGCCCATCGGTACACTGCTGTCCTCCACTCGGGACTCACTTCTTTTGGCAGCAGTGATAAAAGGTACACGCAGTGGGACTGAGATGTACATGCTTTAAAAAGAAAACAAAATTCTTATTTTGTTGAAACAATCTGATCTTGTATACTATATTTTAAAAGTCAACATATTCTGTTTATTCAACATACATAAACATTTTAAAATTGGACTTAATTCCCACGGGTCCACCATGGACCACCATTCTGGTGAAATCTAAGGAAAAAGGAAGGTTTTACAATTAAATGTAATTTCCTTTTCATACAGATTTACTATTCGAACTGTACTGAAACATGGATCACCACTCTGGTGAAATCAAAGGGAAAATTAAGGTTTTAAAATTAAATTTAACTACCTTTATTGCAGATTTACTTTTGTAGCACCACAGATACCACCACTATGGACCAACTCTCCAGTGAAATCTAAGGGAAACTGAACGTTCTAGAACTAAATTTGTTTTCCTTTTTTTTTTTGCATTATTTGTTTACTCCCCCACTGCGTCTCGAGCGGCCTCTCCTTCGCGCCACCAAGGACTGAGCTCACCTCCCCAGGAACCCCCGTCGCCAACTCCTGCCTCGTATTGCAGCTAGTCCAAGGTTAACCCGATGTATCCCTTCGTCGGACGGGTTCTCTCCTTCCAGAAACAAAGTGCCTTATGGCTTACCCTCTTAGCCCTGATGCTGCTGAGGTCGGTCCTGGCTGTCTGGAAGCTCCGTGATGGCAAGGGTCTAAGCAGCCATCATCTGGTTGCTTGAGATGCCACTTTCTCTCTTTTCTTGGACCAACTGTAGCTCCGCTCTGTAGTGCTCCCGGTCGCCAACAGGGACATCTACAGAATGAGGCAGGCTCCCCAACCCATCCCAGGAGAGGAGAGCAGTCCTCTGGACGTTCAAGCCTCTCCTTCCCCTGCCGACCCCCGGGTCTGTTTCTGAACCCAGGTCACCGGCATGGTGAGAGGTGTGGCGTCCAGCACCTCAACTCCCAGTGCCACCGGGCCAGCATTCATTTTCCTTTAGTGCAAATTAGCTATTCTAATTACAGTTCACCATAAATCACCACCCTGTGAAATCTAAGGAAAAATATACATTTTAAATATAATGTAATTCTCTTCAGTGCAGATTTAATATTCTATGTCTGCTCCATCATGGCTCACCACTCCAATGAAATCAAAGAGGAAAAATTAACATTTTAAAATTCAGTTTAATTCCCTTTAGTGCAGATTGTTCATGCTAACTCCAGTCCACCATGGAGCATCACGCCAGTGAAATCTAAGGGGAAAATGAACGCTTTAACCCTTGGGCAGCTGAGGGAATTAAAATGCATAGGAATTCTGGACTAGTATATCAGTTCACAGCATATCAAGGGTTAAATTTAATTTTGTTCTCTTTAGCACAGTATACTATTTTAATTGCACCCCACCATGGAGCCCTACACTGGTGAAATCTAAAGGAAAATAAATGCTTTAAATGTAATTTAGTTCTCTTTAGCACAGTATACTATTTTAATTGCACTTCGCCATGGATCCCTACACTGGTGAAATCTAAAGGAAAATGAGAAATCTACAGGAAAATGGATCCCTACACTGGTGAAATCTAAAGGAAAACAAGCATATGTCGATGCCGAATGTTGCTTGCTTGCATGTACTGTTGAAGTATTTGGAAGTGATAGTTCCACGCCTTCCTCTCAAGACATCCACTGTGTCTTACCGTTCAGTATTCAGAGAAGAGTGGGAGGGGCAAGGGCCACAGCAGTTGCCAATGGGGTGAAGAGGTGGACAACAGTCGATTCAAAGGCAAGAGAGTCCTGCAGGAGCTCACTAAACTGAAGTGGACAAAGTGATGGAACCAGATGGCATATGCCCAAGGATATTAAGAGAACTGCGAAGGGAGATAGCAGTACCTCTGGCAGCCATGTTCACTGAGTCATTCAATACAAGTGAATTGGAGGAGGGCACATGTGGTCCCTCTACACAAGTCTGGCAGCAGGGAGGAGGCAGAGAACAATAGGCCGTTCAGCCTCAACTCAGTAGTGAGGAAGATCATGGAGACATTGCTTAAAGAAAGGATAGTGGGGCATCTAGAAGCTATCGGAGCCCAGGACCACAGACAACATGGATTCACAGTGGGGACATCATGTCAGACAAATCTGGCTGATTTCTTTGACTAGGTGACAAAGGAAGTGAATCGGGGGGGGGGGAGTGGACAACGCTTATCTTGATTTCAGCAAAACCTTTGACACCATCCCATATAGGAGGCTGATAAACAAGCTGGGTAGGCTGGGCATGGGGGAAAGGGTGGTAAACTGGGTTAGAAACTGGCTAACAGACAGGAGGCAGAGAGTGGTGGTAAATGGTGTGCAGTCTAGGGAAAGGGGGTGACCAGTGGGCTGCTGCAGGGATCGGTCCTAGGCCAGTCCTGTTCAATGTCTTCATTAGTAACATTGCAGAACGTCTGAAGGGAATTTTTTCACCAAATTTTCAACATAGCCATTTTAAGACATCTGCTCATGAACAGTGTCACTGTGATTTTCTTAATCTGTCCCAAACATTGATTGCGCACACCGAATGCACCATTGTGCGCTACATGCATGGAAACACATTTTGGGTGACGTGAAAAATGACAGTTGTACTGCTCATAAGGAGGTGCGGCAAAATGGCAATGCTGAAAATCTGGAGTGAAAATATAAAAAATTTGCAAACTTACGAGCATGCGTAGGAACTGCGCAACGCACTCTCGTAAAACAGTCATTTTTAGGAATTTTTTCACCAAATTTTCAATACAGCCATTTTAAGATCTCTGTTCGTGAACGGTGTCACTGTGATTTTCTTAATGTGTCCCATACATTGATTTCGCATACCGACTGCACTATTGTGTGCTACATGCGTGGAAAATACAGGTTACTCACCTGTAACAGGAGTTCTAGGAATGGTATATGTTGTTCATCCACACTGTCTGGCAGGTATCCTTGCCGCTTTAAATCTTGCGGAAGGTCTTCAAGCTGGCTCCTCCCACCCACCCGGGTGGTAAAACTCCGGCTCCGCCCCATGGCGCCAGATCTGGCCCGCTGGAAGCTCAGGTTGTCGTGTCGAGCCGGGGAGGTCGGTGGAGTCGTGTGGATGAACAACAATATACCATTCTAGAACTCCTGTTACAGGTGAGTAACCTGTATTTCTAGGGACATGGATATGTTCATCCCCACACTATCTGGCAGACTCTAGCAGTTCTCCGGAGGAGGGAGGCAAGCGCACACCCCCTACTTAGGAATAGAGACTGGAGAACCGAGGCCCCAAAACCAGCATCGGCGTGACTCAAGGTCGATGTGGTAATGGGTGATGAAGGTGTGGCTGACTTCAGGTAGCAGCCCTGCAGATTTCCTGGATAGGAACTTCCCTGGAAGCAGCCACTGATGCAGCAGTATGGTGGGTAGAATGAGCTCTTATCCCTCTGGGAGGCTCCATGCCCACCAACTTATAGCAGAGATCTATGCAGGAGGTGACCCACCTTCCTATGATCCCGTGGCTGCAGGTCTGCCAGGTGCGGCTTCAGCGTGGGTGACAAACAGCTGGCGAACCTCTCCCGAATTTCAACCGTGCGCTCCTTATATAGGGCGCCCTTCTAGGGTCCAGAGTATGGAGCCTATATTCGGCCTCCGAGGTGTGATTGGGGTATAACACCGGCAGAGTCAACACCTGGTTAAGGTGAAACTCCGACACCACCTTCGGAAGGAATTTCGGGTGGGGGCGCAGGACAACCTTGTCCCTGTGGAAGACCAGGTAAGGAGACTCGATGCAGAGCGCCAGGAGCTCTCCCATCCTTCTGGCTGATGTGATAGCCACCAAGAAGGCGGTCTTCCACGACAGCTGAGAGAGTTCACACCTGTGCATTGGTTCGAATGGCTTGCCCATGAGCTTTGCCAGTACCAGCAGTAGATCCCACGGAGGTGGAGGTTCTTGCACTGGGGGGAAATGTGATCAAGGCCTTTGAAAAAGCGCCAGACCACCTTCTCCTGCGCCACCGACTGCTTCCCGGCCCGCGCCCGGTAAGCAGAGATGGCTGCCAGGTGCACCTTAAGGGTCGTCGACCTAAGCCCTTGCTGAGAAAGGGACCAAAGGTAGTCCAATATGCTCGCCAAGGAACAGGAGGAAGGGTCCAGGCCCTTGCCCTGACACCAAATGGAAAATCTTTTCCATTTGAAGGCATAGCATTTTCTGGTCGACTCCTTACGGGACGCCTCAACTACATTGAGGACCTTGTCGGAAAGACCCAAGGCCTGGAACTCTAGCCGCTCAGGAACCAGGCCGTCAGGTGCAGGGATTGAAGGTCCGGATGGAATACCTTCCCCTGATTGACTGAGAGCAGGTCCGGGCGAGCTGGAAGCTGCCTCGGGAGCCTGGAGCTGAGGCTGAGGAGATCTGGGTACCAGTACTGGCGAGGCCAGTCTGGGGCTATCAGAATCACCTGTGCCTTGTCCCTCCTTGCTTTGAGCAGCACCTTGTGAATCAAGGGAAGCGGGAAAGAGAGAAGAGGCCCGGGGTCCACGGCCTCGAGAGGCATCCCCTGCAGCGAACCCTGCTGAGGGGGCGGGCATGGAACAGCCTCAGCTTCGCATTCTCCCTTGAGGCAAACAGGTCCACCTGAGGTGTGCCCCAATGGGAGAATAGATCTTGTACTACCTCCGGCAGGAGAGACCACTCGTGGGACGCAGCCCCTATCCGGCTTAGGGCATCGGCCAGGGTGTTGGAGGCTCCTGCCACATGAATGGCTAGGAGATCCGCCTCCAGGCTGCGCACGAGTGACCAGATGCGGAGAGCTTCCTTGCATAGAAGCATGGAGAGCGTCCCGCCCTGGCGGTTTAGATAGTACATGGTCGTGGTATTGTCCGTCTGGACCCGGACCACTTGACCCCGAAGAAACGGAGCAAAGGCGGTGAGAGCTAGGCGGACCGCTCGGAGCTCCAGCAGGTTGATGTGGCATCGGGACTCCGCGGACCAGAGGCGTCGCTCGTGTTCCCCAGATGGGCACCCAACCCATCAGAGAGGCATCGTCGATAGAGAGACTGTCGGTTCGGGGCGGACAAACGGGATGCCCTCCTGCAGATGAACTGGAACGGTCCACCACTGGAAAGCGTTCCACATCCCCTGGGTCACCGTCACTAGCTGGTCCAATGGATCGCAGTGTTGGGACCACTGGCTGGCTGGCCAGCCCCACTGAAGGGTGCATGTTCCAGCGGGCCCAGCGGACCACGCTGGTACAAGCATCATGAGACCCAGAAGGCGCAGGAAGTCCGGGCAGGCGCAGTGCCCAACCAAAATGATTGGGCAAAGGAGGAAGAGACCTGAGCCCTGTCCGCCGGGAGCAGTGCTCTGGCTCGAAGAGAGTCGAGCTCTGCCCGATGAAAGAATCACCTGCTCGGCTCGAGTTCCGACTTGGCCTCGTTGATGAGGAGGCCGACCTGAGAGCAAACCTGGAGGCCAGATCTCTGGACGCTCCACCTCCTGTCTGGAGGGCTGCTATCAACCAATCGTCCAGGTAAGGTACACCGGACCCTCGGCGCGCCAGAATGCGACCACTGCCATGCATTTGGTGAAGACCCTGGGAGCTGGAGATAAGCCAAAAGGCATGGCTTGGAACTCGAAAGGATCCCTCCGCTCAGCGAAGGAACCTTTGATGGGACGGACGGATAGGGACGTGAAAGAACGCGTCCTGTAGGTCAGAGAGCAGAACCACACGCCGTGTTCCAAGGATGGTATTATCTGAGCCAGAGGTGACCATCCTGAAGGTTGAGACCTTAGGAACTTGTTTAGGTCGTGTAGGTCAGAATGGGCGCCAGCCCCGTCTGTTCGGAACCAGGAAGTACCTGGACACGAACCCGGGTTTGAGGAGGGTCCGCCACCTCTCTTATCACCTCCTTCTCGGGAGAAGCGATGTCGGCTCGGCGAGCTGACAGCGAGCCGGACCGAGGCCCCAGTGCGCGACGCTCTGAAGGGTGGGGCCTGCTCGAACTCCAGAGGCAGGCCCTTTCCTACTACCTAACACCCACGGTCTGTGGTAATAGCAGACCAGGTGGAAAGGAAGAACGGGCCGTCCCCAAAGGGGAACCTGGGGTGAGGTGGCCGAGGTTGAGGCACACCCTCAACCCGTCACTGTCTGAGCTTGGAGGAGGGACGGCCGAGGGACCACCTGGGCTTACCTCCCTGCTTCCTGGAGGAGGAAGCCGCGGGCTTGGGTTTGGGACGCCAAGAGTGAGCCTGCTGGCCCTGGTGTTGCTGGGCTGGGCGTGCCGGGGGCGCAGACGGACGAAAGGGCTTGGGTTGCGGTCTGCAGCCCTTGTCCCTCTGGGCGGATGAGACCGAGTCCAAAGTGGCATTGGACTTTTCGATCCTCTGGAGGTGGCCTTCCATTCCAGGGCCGAAGAGGTCGGTCCCCAGGAAGGGGACATCCTCCAATTTGTGCTGGGTATCCGCTGTGAAGGTGGATATCCTCAGCCATGCCCGACGGCGCATAGCCACTGCGGCCGCGACTGACCTGGCGCATGAGTCTCCAATGTCCAGAGCAGTCTGAAGTTGCTGCTTGGCTACTGCCCTGCCCTGGTCCCGCACCTGCCTAACCGTGGTCTGCAGGTCAGCCGGGAGATGAGGGACTACCTCGTCCAGGGAGCCCAACAGGGCATGGGAGAAATGTGCCATAAGCACGGCCGAGCTTGCCTGACGAAGGCCAAGAGAGGACGCAGTGTAGACTTTTCGCCCGGCATAGTCCAATTTCTTGGACTCGTTGTGGGAGGTTTGTCCACGTCCTAGCATTTCCATGCCGGGCGCTGTCGATAACTAACCCCTCGGCTGAGGATGTTCCGGAAACCGGACAGGGAACGGTAGGGACCGCATACTTCCTGGCCATCCTGGCGAGCGCGGGCAGGAAGCAGGGCACTGCCAGAGCTCCAAGGCCGGGCCCACAATGGCCTCAGCCACAGGAAAGGCCTCCGTGGGGAGATCCCTCGGTCCAATATCTCCGTGAGGGGATACTTGGCCCACTTGGATACGGGCTCGAGCTGCATCCCGGTGGACTCCGAGATGAGCCTGAGCAAACCCAGGACGGACGAAGGGCTTTCGTCCAGCGACTGACCTCCAGAGGACTCCAAGTCCACTCGCTTGGAGAAAGGGAGGAATCGTCGTCCGGACTCAGAAGAGTCCACAAAGAGCTGTCTCGGGCCTGAGCCACCTTCACCTGCCGGGATCGAGTGAGGGTGACCGACAACCTATGGGGCAGACCCTGAGCCGACCGAGGTTCTTGGTCGGAGCCCACACAGCGACTGTGGAGCTGAGGTTCCACCCGAATCGGTGGGGCAGCTGGTTTTGGCCGAACAACCGGCCTGGGAACAGGCTCCTCGGGTAAAACGAGGGGTTGTTTCGGCCTCTCCGGTGACAGCCACTTAATGGCCGGGGAAGGCGACGGTGTTGGCTTGTTCCCGGTCAGAAGGAGCTGTTGCCACATGAGGTCCTCGTATCATCGACGTAACTTACGTCGAAGCCTCCATTCATCCGAGGAGGAGGACAAGGACGAGTGGCGGCGCCACTTACAGCGGTGCCGAGACCACCTAGGACGGCGGGATCGGCTGGACCGCGAAGAAGTCCGAGACTGAGACCGAGAACCTCGGCCTTTCCGAGGACGGTGCGGGGAGGGGACGGTTGGAACCGGCTCCTCCCTCGGCTCGGAGGGTTCGCCCGAGGGCTCCGGAACCGGAGGCACTGGCAAGCCCGCGGGATCCTCAACTCCCAACGGGGGAACCGGGAGATGGGATTTTGGCCGCGGTCAACAACCCGTCCAGCGGTCGGAAAGATCTCGACCGTCGGCGGAGTCTCGGTCAACTGACCTGATGGGGACACCGTGAGACCAGTGGCCGAAGCCGAACGATCGACCGAAGTCGATGGCCGACAACTCGGGGAGAGGGACCTTTCCCGCTCCCAAGAGCGTTGGCAGAGGGACTTACCCTTGTCTTTCTTCTTGACTGAGAAGAAGGTCCAGCAGACGTTGGTCCCTCTCCTCTAGTGGAGAGGGACAGACAAAGCTCCTTAAAGGAAGCTGTGTAAGGGAACCCAGGAGGCGGGATAAATGCGTGATCGGCGAGGAAAGATCTTATTGGCCGCCTCCTCTTGAGGCGATCATCTGCTCTAGCTGATCCGCCCGAGCCCGCCACCGCGAAACCGCCCGACGGGCCTCTTCTGACTTTACGGAGAAAGCGTTTCTCGGGGCGCCCCAGTTGTAAACGGGCAGCACGGTCTTCGAGGACGTAGGCTGAGAAGGAAGAGCACAGGTCGCAAGCCTGCGGGTCATGCTCAAGGCCTAAACAGTAGACACACGTGGAGTGCGGATCCGTCCGAGACATCTTCTGCCTGCAAGGGCACCGCCGAAAACCAGGAGTCGATTTGTCCATCGCAGCCGCGAGGGATAGAAGACCGAAGTCTATAATGCAAAAAACTTTTAAATTCGGAAAACCGAAGAATTAGGAGCCAGTCTTATACGCAGAGTGTTAAGGAGGGAACCTGAGCTTCCAAGCGGTAAGGAAGATCTGGTGTCATGGGGCGGAGCCGAGAGTTTTACCACCCGGGTGGGTGGGAGGAGCCAGCTTGAAGACCTTCCGGCAAGATTTAAAGCGGCAAGGATACCTGCCAGACAGTGTGGATGAACAACATATCCATGTCCCTAGAACACATTTTTGGGCGAGATGTGAAAAATGACAGCTGTACTACTCATAAGGAAGTGTGGTAAAATGGCAGTGATGAAAATCCAGAGAGCAAATATTAAAAATCTGCGAACTTACTAGCGTGCTTAGGAACTGCGCAACGCACGCTCGTAAAACAGTCACTTTTAGGAATTTTTTCACCAAATTTGCAACACAGGCTTTTTGAGAGCCCACCTTAAGAACACTGGCACTGTCGTTTCGTTAATCGGTCCCGAAAGGTGATTTCGCGCAGTGACTGCGAAATCACCCTTCAGGCCCGATTAACGCCATGACAGTGACAGAAATCATGAGGAGGTGTCCCAAAAACCCCATGCTGAAAATCTGGTGCCAAAATTCAAAAAAATGCCTGAGACATGCAGCAAAGTTGAAAAAACCCTATCTATCCCATTATACAGCTTACCAGCATTTCCTCAGTTCGCGGTCGGCTTTGAAGAGTGCAGACGTGTTCGCGGTCCACCTAAGATCATCGCGCCGAGGTCCAGAGGTAAGTATAGGGTGAAGGGGGGGGTGTGGGGAGGCAGGTGGCACAGTGGGTGGAGTGCGGGTTGTGGGGCAGGGGCAGGGAGGCGCAAGGGACAGCTTTTGTAGTTACAGATTTATTAATTTTTTAACAAGGCGATGAGGGCGTTTGTACGCTGGGGAGAGCTCCCAGCGTGGCAGCTGGAAACGTGTTTGGGGGTGGCTGGAGCCTACAGGGGATTGGGCACCCCGTCGACCATAACACATTTT
Source organism: Neoceratodus forsteri (assembly GCA_016271365.2). Classification (NCBI taxonomy): domain Eukaryota; kingdom Metazoa; phylum Chordata; order Ceratodontiformes; family Ceratodontidae; genus Neoceratodus; species Neoceratodus forsteri. The sequence goes on along the minus strand of CM028137.1, from coordinate 311,468,369 downwards.
GCCATTTTGGAAGCACCTGGATGCTTTGGGGGTGGAGCCAACAGGGGACTGGGCACCCCGTCAGCCATAACAAAGTTTGCCACTCTGGGGTGGGCTCCCAGTGTGGTACCTGGAAGCTTTGGGGGTGTGTGGAGCCGAAGGGGGATTGGGCACCCCCGTCGGTCGTACAGTGTGTGCGTGGGGGGGGAAGGCGCATGAGCTCGCAGTATGTGTATGTGTGTGTGTGTGTGTGTGTGTGTGTGTGTGTGGAGCGGGGGAGCTCTGCTCACTGAAGCGGAGCTCTCCCTTTCAACTGTACGACCACTGCATTTTCAACTGCTGTCCTAGACAGCTGCAGCAGTGATTGGGGAACTGGGGCCACGCCTGCAAACACACTAACTGAATTGGAAGACGGGTGCCACATCTCCAAAAACTCGGATAATGGCATTGTGTTTCTTGCACATGCATGCAAGCAACACAAAGAGAAATCTAAAGGATAATAAATGTTTTAAATTTAATTTAGTTCTCTTTAGCACAGTATGCTATTTTAATTGCATTCCACCATGGATCACTACAGTGGTGAAATCTAAAGGAAAATGAATGTTTTAAATTTAACATGGTTCTCTTTAGTGCAGTTTACTACTCTAACTCAGCTCCACCTTGAACCAACACAGCAATAAACTCTAAGGGAAAATTAGAATGTTAAAACTTCATTTAATTCTCTTTACTATCTTTAGATATACTATTCTAATGCCACTGCATCACGGATCACAACTCCGGTGAAATCTATGGGAAAATTAACATTTTAAAACTGAATTTAATTCTCTTCACTATCCTAATTTAGATTTACTATCTGAATTCCACTGCATCATGGATCACCACTCAGGTGAAATCTAAGGGACAAAGAATGTTTTAAAACTGAATTTAATTCTCTTCAGTACAGATTAACAATCCTAATCCACACACTGTCATTGATCACCCCTTCAGTGAAACTTGAGGGGAAAGTTTAAAATCTGTCTGATTTAATCTGAGAGAAATAGTGAGTTTTCAAAAATTTTAAATTCTGGTGTGACTAAAACCCAGATCTCCTGGTTCAAAGCCACTTTCTCAAAACTAAGTCATACTGGCCATAGCGCCTATCTTGTATAAGGGCCACCCAGCAGTAGTATGCCAGGAGTGCAACGTTGGCGATTTAGGTTCAAGAGTGAGCACAGGATGCTGGTGACTGGGAGACTATGGCAGAGAAGTGACACCAGTGGCGGTGCATCCTCAAAACAAGTGAGGGATGCGCTAAGTTCCACTGTCTTTGCAACCCCTGTGGTGAGCCCAGGACTTTCATCTTCTCAAAGGGAAAGCTGCAGCCAGGCAAGGCCTGTTCCAAGCATTCCCCTGAGCAGCAGGAGAGAAGGGCTGTCGTTGGAGAAAAACTAGCATAATCCAGCCTCAGCATAAACGATGGCAGTTAGTATTCTCAGGCCATAATAAGCAGAATTCTATCCAGGTTTACCCCAAAGGTCTGTACTGTGTTCCATTTTATTTTTATTATATTGGTAAACATAATGAGCACAACTGCCCGTTTTCACGTGTGATCAGCGAGACAAAGTTAAATATAACAAACAATAACTTTCAATGTACAAGCAGTAACTGAAAACAACTGCAGGCAGACCATGTTTGTAAATATTAAAAAAAGAGATGTTTTAAATAATGCAAATGAGCTGTATTTAGTACCTGTCCTAGGCAGAGCCTGTAAAACCCTTTTATCTTTCACCAAATGAGGTATATCTATGTGGGACCTGAACATGCAAACTATCGTGTGACTTGGTACCCAAACAATCTGAAGATACTGGAAATAACTCTATAATACAGACCGGTAGCAATCCAAGAACAATTTCTTGCACAAAAACTGCAGCTTTAAATTTATATCTGTTTCTTGCTGGTTAGCTGCTCTGTAGGTTCATCACCTTTTGTGAAGTAAGTGCTTCCTTTTACCACCTCTAAGCTTCAGGGTGCTGGGAGACACCGGATCAAATATCCCAGTCTGTTCAATCCTGTCAATAGGGTTTACTATGCAGAAGCCTCCATTTCTCCAAGCTGAACCTGTTAAAGGGCCAATAGCTTAACTTCTGCTTTCCATATTCCTGATCATTTGGTGTCCTGCATTGCACACTTGACTGCCTCAATGTGCTTTCTGTATGGAGTAGCCCAGAAAGTACAGTTACGTAAGAACTTACCGTAACAGTAGATCTTCAAGATAGGCTCTTGCAGTAGGTATTCACATATAGGATTAAGCCGCTAGGCGTCAGGACCCCATGGAAAAATTTCTAGCTAGCAGTCTCTGGCAGGGGACCGCCTCCACGTTAAGTGACCGGCGACATCTGAAGTCGGCATAAAGGGCAGTCCCACACACGCTTCAGTTCTTTCCCACCAAAGGCCAAAAGAGGCAAGACAAGAGAGAAGAGGATATTTCCCCCCCATGGAAATGAAGCACAGAAAACTTAGGGGGATGGAGGGCGAGAAGGCAATACCTATGCAAGAGCCTCTCTCAAAGATCTACTGTTACGGTTAGTTCTTACGTAGCTGTACTATCTTACTTCAAGAGGACACTTGCAGTAGGTATTGACATATAGGACTGAGTTCCAAGCAGTCTGGAACAAGGGAAAAACATTCAGGAGAAGGATTGTCATCCAAAGCATGGAACCCCAGGGCTGAACGGGTCTCATGAAAGGAGACCTTGTAGGACAGCCAATCCGAAGCCCGCTCTACGGCGAGAGGCAATGTCTAAACTGTAGTATTTCATGAAAGTATGGACAGAAGTCCAAGTTGCGGCTGCAGAGATGTGTGCCGCCGACACATTTTTGAAACAAGCCGCAGAGGCAGCTATTCCTCTGGTGGAGTGACCTCTGACTTGACCTGGAAGAGTTGTACTTGTCATAACAGAAAGTGATACAATGTGCCAACCATTTTGAAAGGCATTGCTTCGAGATAGCATTGCCTTCTCTTTTGTGAGCAAAAGAGACAAAAAGCTGATCCGTCTTCCTGAGATCCTTAGACAAACTGGTGTAGTATCTCAGAATTCTGTGAACATCCAAAGCATGCAGGAGGTACTCCCCTTGATTGGAGTGTTGTGTAAAGAAAGCGGGTAGCTCAATGGATTGATTCAGCATAGATTCAGCCACCACCTTAGGGAGAAACTTAGGGTTGGTGCGTAGAGCCACACATTCCTTGTGAAAAATCTCAAGTACAGGATTTTGCACATCAAGGCCTGAAGTTTGGAAATACGCCGAGCAGACGTATGGCCACTAGGAAGAGTGTCTTCCAAGAAAAGAACTTTAAGTCAGTTGTAGCTGCCGGCTCAACGGGAGGCAGAGTAAGCTTCTCCAGGATAAAATTCAAGTCCCAAGGAGGGGCAAGAATGCAGATGGGGGGGTCTCAAATGGAGAACCCCTCTGAGGAAGGTCTTGGAGACTAAGCAAAAGTCCTGTCTCCAAAGGGAATATGGTAGGCTGAAATAGCGGCCATGTGTACTTTTAACGAGGAATGGATGAGACCCAGATGGAAGAGGTGAAGCATGTAGTCCAGGACTTTATTGGCTGGGCACGAGAAAGGCTCAAAGTCCTTCAAATTTGTCCAAACAGAAAATCGTTTCCACTTCATGGCGTAGGTGGACCTGGTGGAAGGCTTCCTGACCTCTACCAAAATGTCTGCTATGAGAGAAGACAATCCAAAGCGGGCTTTAGCTACGTCTGCTGGAGCCATGCACGTAAATTAAGGGATTTGAGACCTGTATGAACAAGGGTCCGCTAATCCTGGGTCAACAATTGTTGCAACAGAGGAAGAGGAAGTGGAGGTTCCTCTGAAAACTGTTGCAGAAAAGAGAACCAAACTTGCCTGGGCCAGAAGGGAGTGATGAGAATCATTCAAGCTCCCTCCGATCTGAGTTTGCTCAGGACCCTCGGGATTAAGGGAATGGGAGGGAAAGCATAAATGAATCTGTCCCTCCAAGCAAGAGACAGAGCGTCCTGCCAAAAAATGTCTCGCCCTGGAGTGAGCAAGCAGAAGGCGGGAAGCTTTGCGTTTTGGGGAGAGGCAAAGCGGTCTATCTGAGGTGTTCCCCATCGCTGAAAGATGTCGTTTATGACTTCTTGATCCAACTTCCATTTGTGGGACCTGGCTGAGGACCGACTGAGGTGATCTGCCAGTGTATTTTCCACTCCTAGAACGTGGACCGCGGTCAAGTGAAGATGGTGTTGGGCTGCCCACTGCCAAACTCTCACTGCTTTCCAACATAGAGGGTAGGATTGTGTCCCTCCCTGCTTGTTGATGTACCAGACAACGCACATGTTGTCTGATTGTATGAGGAGATGACCAGGAAGGATGAATGAGAGTAGAGCCTGGAGGGCATAAAGGACTGTTTTCAGTTCGAGCACATTTATCTGAAGGTTTTGTTCAAACCTAGACCAGTTGCCCTGAGTCCTGTGAGACCCCAGACGGGCACCCTAACCTTCTCCAGATGCGTTAGTCATCAACGTCTGGGAGGCGGATCGATGTAGAAATGAACTCCCAGGCATAGTTTCTCCTGAACCATCCACCACTGCAAGTCCCTGATCATGGGATCGAATACTAGAACTTCTTGGCCTACATTGTACCGGGTTTGGTCCCGTTGAGTCTGAAGCATCCATTGAGAGATCCTCATATGAAGCCGAGTAAGTGGGACTGTCGGAATGGCAGCCGACATTAGCCCAAGGAGGCGGAGGACTGACCTGGCTCTGACCCTCCTGTGACCGGACAGAAGATGGGTCTGATTCTGAAGGGTGTCTACCCTGTCCGGAGGTAAGAAGGCTTTGCCGGTAGTCGTGTCCAGAATCGTCCCTATAAATTGGAGGCGCTGGCATGGGACCAAATGGGACTTGGCCTGATTGATGGTGATACCCAGGCTGGTGAAAACCTGCAGGGTAAGGGAAAGGGAGTGCAGGAGTTCCTCCCTGGACGGGGCAGCCAGGAGCCAGTCATCCAGGTACGGGAATACCTGTACTCCCTGGGTATGCCGGTGGGCCGCTACCACAGAAAGGCATTTGGTAAACACTCGGGGGCCAAGGAAAGACCAAATGGGAGGGCCTTGAATTGGTAGTGGTCCCCTTGAAAGCAAAACTGATGGAATTTGCGGTGGGAAGTAAAGTAAAACTTGATTTCTTAAGCGCCTTTCAAGTACCAAGGCGCTGTACAGTTAGATGGACAAAGAATATAATCAGATAAACATACATAAAATTTTAAAAAGCCTTATGGAAAAGCCAGACAGAATAAATACGTTTTGAACTCCAATTTAAAACTCGAGACAGTCAGGCATTCCCTTAACAGACGAGGTAGAGAATTATACAGGGTAGGAGCAGCATAAGAAAAAGCACATGCCCCAGAAGTTTTTAACCGAATCCTGGGAATCTCTAGCAATCCCCCATCGGTGGATCGGAGTGAGCGGGAGGGGCAGTAGGGAATAAGGAGATTTTGCAGATACTGGGCTTCCTGCTCATGTAGGGCTTTATAGGTCAGTAACCCAACCTTAAGGGTCATCTGCCACTGTACTGGCAACCAGCGCAGTTCGCGCAGCACAGGCGTAATATGACTAGTCCTAGATGCGCCAGTCAAAAGCCTAGCCACCGCATTCTGCACTAGCTGCAAGCTATAGATATCTACTCCTGGAAGCCCTAGGTAGAGGGCATTGCAGTAATCAAGGCGGGTGGTTACGAAGGCGTGAACCAGTGTAGGAAGGTTAGCCAGAGGAACTAGGTGTTTCACCCGGGCCATATTTCTAAGATGGTAAAAGGAAGATTTGACAGCAGCAGACACCTGTGATTTCAGGGTCAAACCGCTGTCAAAAATAATGCCCAGGTTACGCACCCGGTCTGAGGTTGTGAGCTGGACACCATCAAGCCATATGCCTGAAGGAAGCCCAGCCCCAAGACCTGCCTCCTGGCGACCCGGGTCCACAACCAACACCTCGGTCTTATCTGGATTTAACCTCAGCCAGCTACTGATCATCCAATTCCTGATCTCAGCTAGACAGTTGTTAAGCACGGAGATCGCATCATCCTGTCCGGGAATAAAGGACATATACAGTTGGGTATCATCTGCATAGCAGTGAAAACCCAAACTGTATCACCTAATGATATCACCTAATGGCAGCATATACACTGTGAACAACATGGGTGCCAATATGGAGCCCTGCGTCACCCCACAGGACAGGGGGAGAGCATCAGAGGAATAAATTCCAGTGACGACCCTCTGCGACCTGCCCATAAGAAAAGAGCGAAACCAGCTTAAGACTGTCGCAGACAGTCCACAAAGAAGCCGAAGACGCTCCAAAAGCACACCATGGTCCACAGTATCAAATGCCACCGAAAGATCAAGAAGGACTAGGATAGTACGAGCCTTTCGATCTCTCGCAATTAGGAGATCATTTAAAACCAGGACAAGGGCGGTCTCAGTGCTATGTCTTTTCCTAAACCCAAACTGGAGAGCATCATGGACACTGTGGGCTGTGAGATGGTCATCCAACTGCAACGCAATCACCTTCTCAATAACCTTACCCACAAAGGGTATATTAGAGACAGGTCTATAGTTAGCTGGACAGTCTGGGTCCAAGGAGGTTTTTTTAAGGAGTGGTCGAATGACTGCCTCCTTGAGGGGATCAGGAAAGACCCCCTGCTCCAAGGAACTCCAGACAATTTCAGCAAGGATCGGGCAGATAGCATCTACACAGCCTACCAGTAGTGGTGTAGGGCCCGGATCCAAACTACAGCTGGTTGGTCGCAAAGTTTGGACAATCCTCACGATGTCTATGACTTTTGGCCGACTGAAGTCAGACCAGGCAGAACGGGAGCTCGCCACCTCCGACTGATCTCCGCAACCCCTCATAAACAGAGCTGGGGCAATACCCAGTCTGATGCTGGCAACCTTATCTGCAAAGAATCACATAAAAATAAGTGCGACTCATGCGGTTCCCAACTTCCACACAAGGACAGCCACTCCTTGCGCCTCTTCAGTCTGGGCCCAGACCACCCCGTGCAGAAGTGTCAGTGCTGCCAGAAGTTCAACTCCGCTACCTACAAAAGAAGGCAGCAGTCCCTGGAAGCCCATATCCTAAAGAAGAAAATGGCCTCCATGGAAAAAGAGTTAAAGTAACTTAGGCAGGCGTCTACTTCCCCCGAAGGTCATAAGAAAAAGCGCGACAACCTGTTACCATTTCAGTACCCACTACCTCTGCTGAGAGGCTGTTCCAGATGTCCACCACTCTTTCTATAAAGAAGTATTTCCTTACATCCCCTCTAACTCTCCCCATTCTATCTTCATATTGTGCCCCCTTGTCCCCGAGGCTCTCTTTCAGTGCAAAATGCCACCTTCCTGTACCTTACTGATACCGTTAAAGTATTTGAATGTTTCTATCATGTCACCCCTTTCCCTCCTTTCCTCCAGGCAGTACATATTTAACTCCCTGAGTCTTTTCTCATAGGGCTTCTGCTGCAGGACATGCACCATTTTGGTTACCCTTCTCTTTAACTGCCTCCACCCAGTCTATATCTTTCCTACGATGGGGCATTCAGAACTGAACACAGTATTCCAGGTGGGGTCTCACCATTTGTCTGTTACCTCCCTCTTCCTGCTGGGGATACACCTTCCTATGCACCCAGCGTTCTTCTAGCCAACCCCACCGCTTTACCACACTGCTTTGCTACCTTAGGGTCATCAGATACGATGACCTCCAGATCCCTTTTGTGGTTTCTAACCCCCCACCCAAATGATATGTTGCCCTTGGGTTTCTGTGCCCTGTGTGTATATTTTTGCACTGTCTGGCACTGAAGCCCACTTGCAAAAATCTTGACCAGTCTTGCAGCTTTTGTAGATCTTCTCTCATTTCTGTCATGCCCCATGGTGTGTTTTCTCTGTTGCAGATTTCTGTGTCATCCACGAACACGCCTATCTTTCCTTCAAGCCCTTCTGCGATGTCACTAATAAAGACACTGAAGAGGACCGGTCCCAGTACTGACACCTGAGGCACCCTGCTGGTTACCGTATCTTCTTCCGAGTGAACTTCACTTACCACCCCACCCCCCCAAGAGTTCTGTATCTTAGCCAATTGTACTCCATTTACTATTTTCAGGCTCACTCCTAGGCTTCCCAGCTACTTACTAGTCTTCTGTGTGGAACAGTGTTGAAAGTCTTACTGGCCACAGGCCACATCCACCGCTCCTCCCTTATCCACCTTTCTGGTTACCCAGTCAAAGAACACTTATCAAGTTTGTTTGGCAGAATCCCCACCCCCCATGAATCCATGCTGTCTCAGATCCTACAATCCACTGTTTTTAAGGTATTCCCCCATCCTTTCCTTAAGTAGTGTTTCCATAATCTTGCCCACCACTAAAATCAGGCTAACAGGTCTGTAGTTTCCTGCCTCCTCCCTGTTTCCACTTTTGTGTAGTGGGACCACATCCGCCCACCTCCAGTCCTCCAGAACTTCCCCCATGTCCAGTGATAGACTGAACACAGCCATCAGAGGCCCAGCCAGTTCCTCCTTTAGTTCCTTCAGTACCCTGGGGTGTACCCCATCCGGCTCCACTGTCTTGTCTACCCTTATTTCTGCCTGTTTCCTGAGGACTCTCTCCTCCGTAAAAGGGCTAGTGTCCACCACATTAGACTTACTGTAACTCCGTCAGCCTGGATTCGTATGGTAAGTCTTGATATCCTGTTAATATTTTTGAAGCCTTTCTCTGTACTCTTTCAAGGTGTTTTAAGTTGCATTCTCTATATGAGCACCAAAACTGGCTGGCATAACGAGATGTGGCCGAACATACACTCTGTAGAGAGGAAATATTATTCTTTTATGGCTCCAGATATTTCTTAGTGACCACACTGCTCGATTTGCTTTAAAAACTGCATCATTAGATTGTCTGCCTTGATCCAACTTATTTGTAATAATTACAACCAGATGTTTTTACAAGTTGTCGTTTTTAGGTATTTTATCATATAATTTGTACTGATGATTAATGTTTTTGGTGACCTGTTGTAACTGCTGTAAATCATGCTAATGTATGTTTTCTCTGTAACTAATCCCGGGTCGCCCCTGAAAAAGGGACCTCAGGTCTCAGTGGGTTTACCCGGTTACAAAATCTAAATAAATAAATGGTGCCCAGGTGCACGACACAACACTTATCTAGGTTTATATTTCTTGCTCAATGTACTGGCCCATTTGGAAATGTTGTCTAAATCTTCATGAATTTACATAATCTGTTACATAGTGCTACATGGTCCTCCAATTTTTGTGTCACTTGCATACTGAATTCTCCACCTAAAAAAAAAATCATTGTCCATACCTGAAATGAAGATGTGACATACATTACCCATCCCCCTTTGGATTCACCCCAGTATTCAGCCAGCCTTCTTGACAATGGCTACATATTACTTAATTTAGCCCTTGCCTATTATGATCCCCCAGGCTGTTTTCCAACCACTGCAGCAAGGAGCCCCACACAGTATACATTTCATGGCTCTGGTTTTCTTCCCTAAGTGTAGCACCTTGCATTTGGCTACACTGAATACACAGATAAAACAGAATTTTTTTTTTCCATTTCTTTTTATTCTTCCCCCCAGCCTGCCATCTCTGACCCATCGGAGAGCAAAGCAGACATCCACTACCACACCCTACCCCAGACAGCGGCTACCCCCAAGCCGGGGATAGGTGGGGCCCAAACACCCCGAAACTTAACACTGTGTTGGTCCCGAGCCATCGTGCGGGTGGAGGCATATTGTGGGCATGTCTCCAGCTCTTCATCTCCCCAGAGATGGCAGGCTCTTTTCTCGTTTTCTTGTGGGCCTTGTACTTCCCCAGACGTCAAGACGTGACTGCTGACGTCTGCAGCACTCTCCCTCTAGCTGCCAATGAATATCACTGAGCCCCAGACCTTCGCCTGTGGGCCAATCAGACCCCGGAGCGCTCTACGTAGTGCTACACCCCTGGCCTACACCCCGGTAGCTGACAAACACCGAGCTACTTCCCAACCCTCCCCTCAGAGCAGGCAAGCTGTCAGCGGACACTTCAGCCTGCTCCTCCCGGCCGGCCCTCCAGCAACCCGAGCTCGCTCCTGAACCCAGGTCGCCGGCATCGCAGATGGAAATCCAACCACTGCACAGACGGGCCAGCTTACAGATACATAGAATTTGCTGGCAGATAAGGACTGCCTGGCCCATCTAGTTTGGAATCAAAGGCTCCATGAGTCTCAGTTAAGGCCAATCATGCCAGTCTCCTGTGAACATCACTAATTGTGAGTCTGAACCACACGAGTCAGGTTATAAAGCACACTTTTTTTTTATTGTGATGCTAAACTGAATAAAACGTATAAAACAGAAAAAAGACTGAATGATATGCCAAAAGAAAATTGTTAAGAGTGACCCAGTGGCATGGAGGGCTAAGGCGCCAAGTGCCTCACCTGCCATCACGCTGGAGACCCATGTTTGGCAACAGATGCAGATTGCTCAGTGGCCAGCCAGGAAGGGGGGACTGAGCCTCCATATGACTGTTCTTCTCCCTCGGGGGGGGGTTCAATGTGGCTCGCTGCTGGTCTGCCACCTAGATGTGTCCAGGTGGCATTTCAAGTGAGACCACATGCCCACACAAGAAGGGGAGGGATCCCATGAACAGGGCGCCGGGGGTGGCTCTGCAGAGGTGGATCTCACACATCACACACACTGCACATGACATGGGCCCACAGTAAAATTCAGTGGAAAAAAAAACACCGGAACGTACAGTGACATAAGAACTTACTGTAACAGTAGATCTACAAAAGGAGCTCTTGCAGCAGGCTACACCATAAGGACTATGCCTCCAGGCACTAAGACCCCATGGAAAAATTCTTAGCTAGCAGTACCCAGTGGGGACTGCTCCCTGACGTCGGACCGCATCCGACGTCCGCCAGCGGTATAAAGGGGGCAGTCCCCAGCCACTCCCCAGTTCTGCTGCCAGAGATCTGGCTAATAAATAGTCGAGAACCAAGGTTAGTGGAAAACCTCATCAAGGGTAAAGAAAGAAAGGAGAAAAGGACCGGGGAAGGAGGGTGGGAAATAATGCCTGCTGCAAGAGCTCCTCTCAAAGATCTACTGTTACAGTAAGTTCTTGCGTAACTGTACTATCTTACTTTGAGTGGGAGCTCTTGCAGCAGGCTACACCATAAGGACTGAGTAGCAAGCAGCACTAAAAATTATCCAGAATGGACTGGGAAGTGGGAAACTGGGCAGGGGGAGGCTTCAAGACATCAGGCCTTGAAGTACCGCCAACCCAAATCAAACTCTCCGACAGGAAACAATGTCCAGGCTGTAGTGCTTCACAAAGGTGTGCACTGAGCTCCAGGTAGCTGCTACGCAATCTGCTGCAGAAACATTTCGAGATGCCGCAAAGGTGGCAGAAACACCCCTGGTGGAATGATCCTTAATCGAGCCCGGTAAGGGTTTGTTGTACTTACTGTAGCAGAAGATAATGCAATGGACTATCCATCCGGATGGAGTCTGCTTTGCCATGGGTGCCCCTAGAGTTCTCGGGGCAAAGGAAACAAAAAGTTGGTCAGAGTTTCTCAAAGTCTGAGTATGGCTGATGTAGTATCCAAGCACTCTATGAATATCTAGAGTGTGAAGTAGAGCCTCCCCTCGATTAGTATCCTCCGGATAATACACCGGAAGGCTGATGTCCCGATTAAGGGTAAACTGAGACACCACCTTAGGTAGGAATTTAGGATTAGTCGTTAAGGACACCCTGTCCTTGAGGAAAATTAAATATAGCTCTTTAGCCACCAGAGCCTGAAGCCTGGAAATCCTCCAAGCAGAAGTAACGGCAACAAGGCTGGCCTGGTGGCACTGAGGGTTGAGGCGCTGGACGCCTACACCTAGTGCCACACCGGCGACCTGGGTTCAGGAACGATCCTGGGCCGCCGGCAGGGGAGAGAGAGGATCGAGCATCCAGAGGACTGCTCTCCTCTCCTTTGGGGGGGGTGGTGGCTACTGGTGGCACTGTAATGCGCAGGGCACGCTAGAGGGACGCGGAACTGCAGCGGCCTGTCTGGCACCATTGCACATCCGAGTTCCACCAGGGAGGGTAGAGGGCGGGACCACAACCAAGAAAATCCCCTCTCCTGAAGATAGGTGACGGCACCACCCCTGCAGCCACACTCCACTGGACAGACTCATCCAGCTCCTGGGCCGAGCACAGCCAGGCCTGAATTTCCAGATAGAGCGCCCTGGGAGGATAGGGCGGCCCCACCTCGGGAGGGTTGGTGCCAGGGAGCTGAGGAGTTTCAGGCCTGGAAGTAGAGCTGGGGAGAGTGAATACCCGAGAGAGTTCTCCGAGGCTCAGCAGAGACAGAAAAAGAGATAAAAAAAAAGAAGTAAGGCAACTAAAAATAACGCTTTCCACGACAGAAAACGTAGCTCGCAATCCGTGGCTGGTTCGAAGGGAGGCAACATAGGTTTTTCTAACAAAAACAAAGATCCCAAGGAGGGATGGGGTTCCTAATGGGAGGTTTAAGATGAAGCATTCCTCTCAAAAATGTTCGGGCCAGATCTGTCTGAGCAACATATTTGCCAACCACCGGCACATGGTAAGCAGACTGCTGACAGGTGTATCTTGATGGAGGAATATCAGAGGCCTGAATCTGACAAGGAGAGGAGATACTCAAGGACAGCATTCAAAAGGCACAGGAGGGAGTTCAGAACCTGACTGGAGGCCCACAAGGAAAGGCGCTTCCACTTCATAGCATAGGTAGCCCTAGTGGAAGGTTTTCTAGCTGCAACCAAGACCTCGGCCACTGGGAGATACCCCAAAACATGCCGTGGCTATGTCTAGATGTGCCAGGTATGTAGATGTAGGGACCGGAAGTCTGGGTGAACAAACCTGCCCTGCTTTTGCAACAGGTAATCGGGAGGACAAGGGCAGGGGGATTGGAGGTTCCACTGACAGCTGCTGCAGTAGGGGGAACCATATCTGACGAGGCCAAAACAGAGTTACAAGAATCATCTCTGCTCCTTCCGCTTGGAGTTTGAGCAGAACTCTGCAGGAGAGAAAAGGGAGGGAAGGCATACAGAAACCTCACTGTCCAACAGAGGGACAATAAGTCTCGCTAGAAAACACCAGGCCCATAATAAAGCAAGCAAGAAACTGGGCAGCTTCACGTTGCAGGTGGACGCAAAGAGGTCCAGCTCTGGATGACCCCATCTTTGGAAAAGGTTGTCCACTACCAACTGCAGGAGTTCCCATTCGTGAGTCTTTGATCGAAACTGGCTTAGAGTATCGGCCAAGATGTTTTGGACCCATGGAACATGCACTGTAGTGAGCAATAGGCCATGATCTAGAGTCCAGAACCACACCCTCATAGTCTCCCGACAAAGAGGGTAGGAGCGAGTTCCTCCCTGCTTACTGATGTAGTAAATGACTGATATGTTGTCTGTCTGTACCAACAGAGGGCCTGGATGAAGATCAGGGAGAAATGCTTGTAGAGAGTACAGAACCGCCCTCATCTCCATAATACTGATGTGGAAGGTCAGTTCTAGGGAAGACCATGCACCTTGAATCTGATGATTCTGAAAATGAGCTCCCCAACCCAGGCCTGAGGCATCAGTTATGAGAACCTGTAACAGAGCTTCTCTCTGAAAAGCGACTCCGGATTCTAGGTTCTGTTAAGAAAGCCACCAAGAGAGAGTCTGTACCACTGCATTGGAGATTGAGATTGCCTGGTCAAGATCGTACTCTCTCTGATCCCACTGTACTCTGACAGTCCACTGAGGAACTCTCATAAAGAGAAGTGATAAGGGAATGGTCACTATGGCCACGGCCATATGGCCTATCAGCTGGAGCATGGTTCGAGCAGGGACCAGGCGAGCAGCTGAGACTTTGTGGGTCAAATAGTGGAGGCGTATTGCCCAGTCTGGCAGGAGGAAGGCCTTCCCTTGCTCCGTGTCCAGGATTGCCCCTATGTATTGAAGCCTCTGACATGGTGTCAGGAACGACTTGGCCATGTTTAGGGTGATTCCCAGGGAGCTGAACAGGCTGAAGGTGTCCTCTAAAGCTGCCAGAAGCCGATCCCTAACTGTGGCGGTCAGAAGCCAATCATCGAGATAGGGATAAACAAAGTGTCCCTGTTTCCTTAAAGTTACTGCCACTAACGCTAGGCACTTTGTGAACATGGGAGGTGCCGAGGAAACGCTGAAGGGAAAGGTCCGATACTGGAAGTGCCTTCCCTGAAAGGAGAATCTCAGGAACCTCCTGTGAGCTGGAAGCACCAGAATATGGAGGTACGCATCCTGCATGGCCAGGGAGCAGAGCCAGTCCCCTCGATGCAACATGGGAAGAATGCCCGGCCAGGTGACCATCCTGAATCCCTTGTACTCTATGTAATTGTTCAAGGAGGCTCAAGTCCAGAATCAGGCGTAGATCCTCTGTCTTCCTGGGAACCAGGAAGAAATGGGAGTAGAACCCTTTCCCCCACTGTGGTGCTGGAACGGGCTCTATTGCTTTCTTGTCTAGTAGGGACTGTACCTCCTCCCAGATGAGTCTGTCATGGGAGGGGGAGTAAGTCATTTGAACTGGGGCACTGTCCGGGGGCATCTGAAAAATTCCAGTGCATGACCCTGCTCTATCAACTGGAGGACTGACGCATCATTGGTGACTGAGGTCCATCCATCGAGGTAAAGCTTGTCAAAAGGCATAGGGTCGGGCAAGAAGACAGGCGTGGGAGCCCAGGGTGGGCAGGGAGACCTGGGAGGGTTTGATGCTCCTAGGTCCCTGTGCTCCACCACGATGAGAGGGGGCCTTGCGTCAAAAGTTGCCTCTCTGTTGCTGACCTTTAGGCTTCTGCCCTCCCTGGCGATGAAACTGATGACATCTGCCATGGGTATGATCAGATCTGTACAACTGATGCACAGAATGAATGGCCTTACCAGAGTACTGGAGCTGCAAGATCATCTTCTCAATGTCTGGACCAAACAGCACAGACCCATGGAATGGGGCATCGATGATGGCATCCTGGAAGACACCAGGAGAAAGGACTGCTGTGTGACTGGACTTCTCTGCTGGGACTAAAGTAGAAGAACTTTTTTACTTGGACCTTGGACCTTTAATTTAGGGTAAAAAAAAAAACTAACATACAAAACAAAAAAAAAAGTGTGTGTTTGTCTGGGTTAACTGAACTGAATGGGTATCTGAATAGTTATCTAGGTGTAAATCTCAGGTGATTGAAAGGACTTAACTGCTGTGAGGTTTAAATCACTTGTAGAAAGATCTAGTAAGTAGGGGGGGGAGTGGCTGAGCTAAAGGGAAGCTACATTTAAAGACTGCCTTATAAAGATTCTGCTAATAGCTTGGCAGAAGACACCAAGAGAAAGGACTGCTGTGTGACTGGACTTCTCTGCTGGGACTATATTGCCCTCCTTCCCTCCCCTCCACCAAAAGCTAGTTCTATTTTTATAGGTACAGGATTTGACTGACAACATAAACTTCCTGTTTGGGAGCAGGAAGTGAGTGATCACAGAACCACCAAAGACCCACCATCCTAGAAGGGCAAGAGTAGCTCTCCGGCCCCCCTCTAGCTGCTGGAGGTCTGCCTCTGAGCAAGTAAGTGGTCTACTGAGAAATATAGGATATTCTTGTCTCAGAACAGGACAATCAGGAGCTTAAAGGGCACACAGGCAGAAAGTAAGGAGAGAGAGAGAAAAAAACAGAGGAAAGAGTAAGGATTGCAAACAGTTAAGGGGCCAGAAATAAGACATGATTGGAGTGGTGCAGTGCAGTGGCTGTGGAGCAGCAGTCTTCTGGGAGATGTTCTGGAGGATGCGGTGTTGTCCCATCTGCAGGCACCTCTCTGGGCTGAGGGAGGAGGTTGCTCATCTCCAGGCTGAGTTGGCCAGGATTTGTGGGACCTCCTCTTCCATCCAGGGACCACCAGTGCCACTGCCGTTTCCTCAGAGGTTGTCAAGGAAGAGGAGCGGTTGGACCACAGTGGGCTCGGGGAGGGTGAGGGTGGTGGAACAGAGGTGCATCCCTCCAGTGGTACCTCTCCACAATTCCTATGCCATTCTGGCAAAGTGTGGTTCCTCTATGGAGGCACCCGCAGTGGAGACCAAGGAGGATGCTGGGAACCTCCACAAAGGAGACCCACAGGAGGGTGGCAGGGGACCCTGCAGGGGAAGGAAACAACTCCTGGTGGGGGATTCCATTGTCAGGAAGGTAGAACTGTGGGAAGAAGGGGAGAGGGAGGTAAGGTGCCTGCCTGGCGCCATGGTTTGGAGGGACAGGGAGCGAATCCTCAGGATTGCCGGAGCAGCTGCACAGGGGAGGGCTGGATGTCATTGTCCACCTAGGGACAAATGACCTGGCTAAGAAAGGGATTAGAAGTGCAGGAAGAGTTTGTGAGAAGTGGGAGGGTCTTGGTCAAGTATGCGCATGGTAACCTTCCCGGAGGTGCTGCCCATCTATGGCATAGGAGAGGCTAGGGTGTTCCGCACCATGGGATTCAATCAGTGGTTGAAAAACTGGTGTGGAGCTCAGGTTTGGCTTCACTGGGGACTAGGGGTCCACCTGGAGTGATGCAAGCCTATACTGGCATGATGGGCTGCATCTGTCGGGAGGGAACCAGGATCCTAGGTGATAGGTTTAAATGCTTCATTGGCAAGCTTTTAAACTAGCCAAGGGAGGCACTGGAAAGAGCAGGAAATCCTAGCCCCAAATAATCATGGTAGTAAGTCGGCAAACACCAACATAGAGGTGTCGATAGGGAAGGGCAGGGGTAAATGGA
This sequence comes from Neoceratodus forsteri, assembly GCA_016271365.2. Classification (NCBI taxonomy): domain Eukaryota; kingdom Metazoa; phylum Chordata; order Ceratodontiformes; family Ceratodontidae; genus Neoceratodus; species Neoceratodus forsteri. The sequence continues at coordinate 311,451,570 of CM028137.1, read as the reverse complement.
GAAAGTGACAAAGGCAAGAAGGACAGGGATGGGGCAAAGAGAGTAAGGTCATCAGGAAATGGAGGTAATGAGTACCAATGCCCGTAGTCTGGGCAACAAGCTCCCTGAGCTGGTGGCCATGATGGAAGAGGATGCCTAATATCAGTAGCAGTCACAGAAACATGGTACACAGAGAACCATGACTGGGATGTTAACATACCAGGGTACATAACCTACAGGAGAGACAGGCAGGAGAGAAGAGGGAGGAGTAGCTCTCATGTAAGGAAGGGATAAAAGCAACTAAACAAAGAGTAAACAGGGAGGAAGAGGCACTGTGGGTCACCTTGGAGACTGGAAAGGGCACCACAATCCGCACAGGGGTTGTGTACAGACCCCCATGTCAGGGGGAGGGAATAGACAAGGATATGATAGAAGGCATTCTTAGAATGGCAGAGAAAGGAGAGATACTGTTGATGGAAGACCTGAATATGCCAGATGTTAACTGGAGCACATTTGCTGCAGCCACATCCAAGAGCAGGGCCATTCTTGATGTCCTACAGGTGGCAGGCATTAGACAGCTAGTTTGGAACCCACTCGTGAGGGAGCAATCTTAGACCTCGTCTCTCAAGCGGGGCAGTGAGAGGATCTCAGATCTAGAAGTGGGTTGCCATCTGGGACAAGTGACCATCAAACAGTGTGGTTCACGTTAAACTCGGCTACAGAGTCAAGCCATACAAAAGTGAGGTACTGGACTTTGGGAGGGCTGACTTTGGCAAGATGGGAGGTGCCTCAGAAAAGCACTAGCAAACAGGCTAGAAGGAGGTGTGGAGCAACAATGGGGAATCATCAAAACTGCCATCACAGAGGCAACAAGCCTGCGTGAAGCAAATAAACAAATCAAAGCGAAAGAAAAAGCCACTATGGTTCTCAAAAGAGGTGGCTGTGAAAGTCAGGAAGAAAAGATAGCATTCGGAGTATAAGGAAACACAGAAGGAGCAGGACAGAGAGCTGTACCAGTTAAGGCAGAAGGAAGCAGGGCGGGAAGTCAGAATAGCAAAAGGCCCAAACTGAGGAAAAGATAGCCAACTCAGTTAGAAGGGGATAAAACCTTTTATAGGTACATCAGCGAGCGAGAAAGACAAAGGGAGGATAGTGAGGCTGAATAGAATGAACAGTGGGTGGGCAGAGGGGACAGTGAAAAAGCAGGGATACTGAGCGAATATTTCTGCTCAGTATTCACAAAGAGGAGGTGGAAGTGCCTAATCCAATTAACAGAAGCACTCTTGATAGGAAGTCGATCCCAGTCCTTTCACAGAAGAAAGGGTTCTGCAAGAACTCCTAAAACTGAAGGTGGACAAAGCAATGGGTCCTGATGGAATTCACCCCAGAATTCTAAAAGAATTAAGGAGGAACTAGTGAAACCACTGGCTACTCTTTTTAATAAATCATGGGAGGATGGTGTGGTACCCGAGGACTGGAGGAAGGCGGATGTGATTCCCCTTCACAAAAGTGGGACCAAGACAGAGGCAGGAAACTACAGATCTGTCAGTCTGACCTCTGTGGTAGGGAAAGTGATGGAGTCACTTCTGAAGGAAAGAATAGTTGAGTACCTAGAGGCCAGTGGAGCACAGGACCCAAGGCAGCATGGGTTCACAGCGGAAGGTCATGTCAAACGCAATCTAATAGATTTCTTTGACTGGGTGACCAGGAGGGGCTGTGGACATGGCCTACCTAGACTTTAGCAAGGCATTTGACACAGTCCCACACAAAAGATTAATAGTCAAATTAACCAGCCTGGGAGTGGGTCTCAGGGTGGTAGCCTGGGTAAAACATTGGCTGCACAACAGGACACAGGAAGTAATTGTAAATGGAGTCCACTCTGAAGAAAGAGGGGTTACTAGTGGGGGTACCGCAGGGTTCATTATTGGGTCCAGTCCTTTTTAATGTCTTCATCAGTGACATTGCAGAGGGACTGGAAGGAAAAGTGTGCCTTTTGCAGATGACACAAAGATCTGCAACAGGGTTGATACCGGAGGCGTGGAAAGATGAGAAGGGACTTGGCAAGGTTGGAGGAATGGTCAGAAGTATGGCAGCTAGGATTCAATGCAAAGAAGTGCAAAATAATGCACCTGGGAAACAAGAACCCAGGGGAAGAATACACAATGGGTGGGAGGTAGTAACAACAACAAAAAAAAAGGGACCTGGGGTAATCATATCAGATGACCTTAAGGTTAGCAAGCAATGTGAGAAGGCAGTAGGGAGGGCTGGGTGTATACTGGGATGTATAGAGAGGCATCAGCAGCAGAAAACAGGAAGTTGTTATCCCTCTGTACAGACAGTTGGTGAGACCCCATCTGGAGTACTGTGTCCAGTTCTGGAGACCCCATCTCTGCAAGGACATAGTCAGGATAGAGGTAGTCCAGAAGAGGGCAACTAAAATGGTGCAGGGTCTGCAAGACAAGCCGTATAAGGAGAGACTAAAGGAGCTTAATATGTATACCCTTGAGGAAAGAAGGGAGAGGGGGGACATGATAGAAACTTTTAAGTACCTCAGTGGAATCAACAAAGTCCAAGAGGGTAGCATCTTTCAGAAAAGAGACTTGCAAGAACAAGGGGACACAATTTAAAGATAGAAGGAGGCGGTTCAGGGCAATGTGAGAAGTATTATTTCACAGAGAGGTAGTGGATACATGGAACAGCCTTCCTGAGGAGGTTGTGGGTCTAAAACTGTGGGAGAATTCAAGAATGCATGGGACAGACATATGGCAATTCTTGTGGGGGGTAGGAAGAAATAGGCTGTTGGTTAACTAGAATCTGCGGCCTATCCTGTAGGTAGGGAAATAGGCAGACTAGATGGGCCTAGCGGTCCTTATCTGCCATCAAAGTCTATGTTTCTATGTTTCTGGAGGTCCTGCTAAATCCAGAAACTCTGAGCCAAGAGCATCTCCGCATACAACCCCCTGTGGCTGCTGCTCTGGCTGCCGTGTCCACCAAATCATAGGATGACCTCAAGACGTGTTTCCCCACATCCAGACCGGACTGGAGTACATCCAAGAGGTCCGTTTTGTGCTCAGAATAGTGCTGCCCTTTTTGTGAACTTGACTGCCTTGCTGCAGAGGGATTTCTGGTACTGCACCATGTGCGCCAAAAAGTTAAGCGAACGAATGGTGCAGGTAGCCAAGCAGTATACCTTCCTGCTGAACTGGTCCAGGCATTTGGATTCCTTTTCCGGTGGCTGGCAGCTCATGTGCTGGGGTTGTCTGGTCCTGCCATGGGCAGTCATCAGCATGACCAAGTCGGCCTTGGGTTGTTCACCGAGGAACGGCTCGCTCGTTGGGGTACGGCACAGCTGATCCGCTTTCTTGGGTACAGCGGGGGCTGTCAAAAGGTGCCTCCAGGCTAGTCTTGTAGCATCTTGAAAGGGGGCTACCAAAAGTGAGACTACTAAAGGTTTGGGTTCATTCCTACCCAGGAAATGAGCCAGCCTTTTTCTCTCTGGATCAAGATCCTCGGTTTCCCACTGACCTAAAAATTGTATGTGACGCATAACGTCCAAGAAAGTGGGATCATCCGAGGGGGAATGGGGGGAGTCCCCTGGAGGATCAGGGTGGCGGGGCGGAGAGGAAAACTCCCCCGAAGATCTGGAGGGTGCCAAAGAATCTGAGTCAGATGACCTCGAGGAAGATCTGGAGCATGAACGCCGGTGCCTCCTCCTGTAATGCCTGGAGGATGACCTGGAATGGTGACTACATCGTTCTGGAGATGTGTCATCCGACAGAGCAGGCGATTTGCCCCTGGGGGCCACTGTGGGGAGTCTACCGGGAGAGGTTGCGGTAGGGGAGCCTGTGGTTCCTTTAGGAGCATGTTCTTCCTGACAGTGTCCCACCAGGAACTGAAAAGGTCCTTTACTTTGGCCAGGGAGACCATAGCAGAGGCTGAGGGGCAAAGCTTCTCGGACCTGTTGTCAGGCTCCTCTAGCGGCGGACCTGACGACTTTTCGGGGAACGGGGTATATTCTGGAGATTTAAGTTTCTATGGCGTCTGGTCCTGAGGCGGCATCAGGGCTGATAGCAGGTCAGCTGGCGTCTGTTCATCTGTCAGTAACGGGTTGGGTGTCAAGGGAGGCCTCTTCTCGGCTGGTGGCTGCGCCCTTTCCAACAGCAGTTTAGGAGGTGCCAGCGCCGTGGAGGACCCCGAAGTCGAAGAAGTAGAAGATGTCAGGATGGTGTGCCGGGAGTCTGATGCCCGATGCTTCGGGGAGCTGGCGTCAGGCTGGGACACCATTTCCAGATGCCGCTTCCTGTTGTCAGGTCCAGCCAGACAATCCGACGAGGAGGAAGCCTTTGCCAGGAGGTGGGCAGCAGACTGGGTGTTGCCCGCCACTTTAACGGCAAAATCCTTGGCCTTAGACCCAGAGGCACGGCTATAGGGCCTAAGACTAAGGGAGGGGGCCGAAGGCCCTTGCCCCAAGGAAATGCTACTTGACGTCCGCACCAACGCCGGGAGTTTCAAGGCCAACAACCCGGTAGGAGCTTGGGTTGATGGTGGGGGGGCAGAGCCTGACCTCGGACTGAAGCTGACCATCTTCCTATGCAGAGAGCTGAATCGGTTTCAATGGACTTTTTCTCCTTCTTGTGAGAAGTCCTGACCCCAAAGAAGAAGAGCATCCTAGGCCTGACTGGGTCTTTTGCATGATGGCCAGCTGCTGTTCAAGAAGGTAAGTCTTCAGCGTCTTCAGACAACGGATGCAAGTTCAGCTACTGAACTTCTTACAGTGCGGGCAGTGACCGGGCCCCAGGCAGGTGAGGCAGGCAGAGTAAATGCCTCAGGCCAGAATCTGCTTCCTGCATGCATACTTCGATTTCAGGCACTGGCTAGATGACGATGGCGAAGACATGCACCGAAATCTGCAGTAAAAATGATAACTATAAATCTATAAATCTTTTCCAAAATGGCGATTGACTGTTAGCATGCAGGCGTCCGTGAAGCTGATGCGAACGGATCGACAGCGGCAAAAGAACTGGGGAGTAGCTGGGGACCACCCCCTTAGTACCACTGGCAGACGTCGGAGGTGGTCTGATGTCAGGGGTGGTACCTGCTGGGTACTGCTAGCTAAGAATTTTTTCCGTGAGGTCCTAGTGCCTGGTGGCATAGTCCTTACGGTGCAGCCTGCTACAAAAGCTTCCCACTTAAAGTAAGGTCTGCAGGATGACAACTGACTCCACACAAGCCCTCCACCGGCATCCGGGCACCATGTCCCATGGCAGAGGACAATGGAAGGAAGGTAAGTCCCGGAGAAACCAGGTTACGGGGCTGGGCAGGGCCAGCCAGAGCAGAGTGGCCGGGGCAGATAAGGCAGCTAAATGTTTATGATAAAAAAAGAATGGCTGCAAATAACAGCCTAACATGGACCATTTTTTTTAAATAAACATACTCTATTGTTTAAAGGGCCAGATCAATGTACTGCCATCTGAGAGACTAGGTTCACATAAAAACCCCAGAGTGCCACAATGGGGCAGACTGCCGTCAAGGAGGTGAGACCCTTAGCTCACAGGGCATTCGCACACCCCTCATGATCAACCAAAAAAAATCAGCAATAGTTATTAGTTGTGTAGGCAGTTGCGCACCTGTCCTTCTAGCCAGATAAAATGTGACACTGTGGCAATCCCTACTGTCAAGATGGGAGGCAGAACAAAAGGGAAAATATGAGAAGGGAAAATATACAGTGTATCTGAAGTTGGCTCAACAGGGTGGTGCTACATATATAGCTAGATATACAGACAATGACAGTAGAAAAAGGCCTGTTGGCCCATCCAGTCTGCCCACCCTACCCAACTACTCTGTACTTGTCCTAGTAGCCACCTCTCCATTTTATTTCTACCCCCACTTTTCTAACTAACCCCATATGCCTGTCCTATCTCTGAATGAAGCTGTTCTTTGGTCTTGCCTGTACCACTTCCTCTGGCAGCTTGTGCCTCTTGCCCCATCTCTTTCTGTGAAAAAGTGCTTACGGATGTGCCTTTTTTTTTTTTGAAACTGTACTTATTCCCTCCTGCTACCCTGTCAGCCCCAACCCATCGGGGCATCCATGGGGCCATCCTCCTACCACTTGCTCCCCAATACTGTACCTCAAGTCCCCCATGTGGCTTTTAGCGCTACACTGCCCCGAAGCGAAAGCGAGTCGCGGCAAACCCCGTAATTCAACTTTGTTCAGGCTTTGACAGTCAGCGAGCAGAGCACATTAGAGTATGCCCGGAAACCAGTCTTCCCGGAGCCAACGAGATTTCCAGCTTTCTACCATCCTCCCCATGCGCGTCACCCTGGCGTCATGGTGTTAGATGCTGACACCTGCTGCATTCCTAGGCCGCCGTTCCTTCTACAAGAGACTTGCAGTCCCAAGCCTCCGCCAGGAGAATCGCGCAAAGTCGCGATAGGGCATGGACCTTTCCTCCCAACCTTCCCTGGAGACAGCGAGCAGTTGTGAGACGCTCAAGCCGTACCCCACCCCCGGCCGACCCACCAGCGACCTGAGTCCACTCCCGAACCCGGGGTGGAGCGAGGTGTGGCATCCAGCGCCTCAACCCTCAGCGCCACTGGGCCACAGATGTGCCTTTGAATAGCCCCATGCAAGTTTAAGTGAGTTTCCTCTCGTCCATGTAGCTTACTTCAAGAAGTAAAGTTCCTTGGCGTCCACCCTATTTATTCCATGCAGGTAATGTATCTCGACCATGTTGCCCCTGTCCCACCTTTTCTCAAGGGTGTACATGTTCAAGTCCTGCAGCTTCTCCATGTATGTCTTGCCCCCTAGTTCATGGACCATCTTGGTTGCCCTGTGCTGTACTGCTTCCACCTTGTCGCAATCTCTCTTCAGGTGTGGCCTCCAGTATCTTGCGCAGTATTCCAGGCATGGTCGCACCAGTCACCTATACAATGGGCAGACCATCTCCTGACTTCTACTGCTTAGCACCTCTCTATGCAACCCAGCATCCTGTTTTGTGGTAACAGTGTTGACTTAACTAGCGGAAGACCTGGATTCACATCCCACCAGGATTCACTCTTCAGGCTTGTTGAAACAGGAGAGGTGTCTTAGCTAGATGCCATCTATTTCTGAAAGGGTAGTTGGCTCCAGTCAGTACATGGCTACTCTCTGCAAGTGCAAGGGAAGGGAGCCACTCAAGCAAAAGAAGAAATTTCTTCAAACTTTTGTTAACTCCAACACTGTCAATGGGTAGTCCGCACATATGGGTAATGTGCACCCCTACTAAAGGAAATGCCATAGCCCAAGGCAGCAACCAGCATAGAATCTTGGGCACATGAACATTCTGGAGAGCAGCGACTCTTAAGGAAAACTGTCATAAAACCCATCCCCCACTCACCCGCCAACTTGCAGTGAGAGGTTTCATTCGTTGCAGGGCATGTCTTTTAGTTTAAATTGTGTTTGTAATGGGTGAGAGGCGCCATTTCACAGACAGAAGTGGCCAGAGCCGCAACCTGTATGCATGTCAGCTTAGTATTGTTCCGGCTGTGTGCCGGAAGGCTTGTTCGAGGAGCAGAGCACAGTGCCACGCAGTAAAAGAAACAGTGTGCCTTGTAGCAGTGTTTGAGCTACGTCTTTAGAAACAAACCCGGTCGAGAATTGAGCAGTCTAACCTATTTAATTTTTTTATGTAAAATTGCAGCCTTGAGTTCGGGCATGCGCATAGCTCTAGGGCACTAATGCATGCCCGGTCTCAGGTGACAGATGAAAATTAAATGGGTTGAACTCTCCATTCGACTGGGCTGTTCTAAAGACCAGCACAAACACTGCTAAAGGCACCACTATTCTTTGCTTCGTAACTGTGCTTACTCATCATGAACGAGCCTTCCGCACACAGCCGGAACAATACTAAGCTGAAAAGGTCAAGCTCAGCCTTCCGGTCCGGCGGCACTTTCTAAATGTCGCCTCCTAAACAGCACACTGAACTACCATCAAGGCAAGAAACAGAGCAAATTAAATAGCAAAGGTTAGCTGAAAACTTAAAATAAACATAAAGGTTGTGCTAATCGGATATTTCTGCAGCCCTAGTAATTGTCACAGGGGTTTATGACAGTTTTCCTTTAAACCACCTTTGTCCTCGCAGCGCCACTAATTACAGAAGAGTAAACTTGTATAGATTATACTGCTCGTCTCGCAACGAACCAATACACACGAATTGTTTGCACACTAGAGAGAGACTTGTCAAAGGAATTAATAAAAAAAAAATAAATAAAAAAAGGTAGCACTGGAAAGAAACTACAAACAGTGTAAGCACTAACCTGTAACAAGGAGGCACCCTTATTGTTCAGAAAATTCAAAACCTATTAATCTACGTGCCAATAACCAGTATTTAGATGTGGAACTCCTCTTTGTTTTTGTTTTTTTGTATAATTATCAGCAGGTAAATCAGTAGGATATACGAACGGACTTACAATCAAAAACGTCCTCAGAACACAACAGACATCCTACTTCTGGCATACCAGACAATATTCTCCATCAGGAGCCAGATTCCCAGGAGAGGTCCCATTGACAATGTTGGAGCTAACAGAAGAGGAAATTACGGTAAGCATGAAGAAATGTCTTCTTTCTGTAGCGTTCCACATTGTCAGTGGGTAGTCAGTGTCACAAACGCACTCTGCAGGTCAAGCCTTCTGCTCCCACAGTGCCAACCTCAGAGTGCAATAGTGTGAACAGGTGACAGAAAGGGTAACCCTCCTGCCTGTTTTGGGTCCGAATCACCTTCTAGCCTCGAGTTCTGGGGGGATTCAAACTTTGAACCTTATGCTAGCATACCCAATTAATAGGCTCAGATAATATTCTCTTCAGGGGGATGCAATATAATCTTTCGTTCCAGGGCACCCAGCTAGGTATCCAAAATGAACCCTTACAACTGTATATGAGGCCTAGGTATTTCTTACCTTTTAAGCTTAGTAACACAATCAAGCTCTTAACAGCTGTCAGCCTTAAAACACAGGTTCAGCAAGCACATGTAAAATAACTGAGAGAAAACACAAGCAGTATAATAAAGAAAAGGTAGTTTACTAAAAATTGTAAAACAGGAGAAATAAAATAAAGAACAAATATCAAGCGCTCACAATCACATAAGAAAAATGGGAAGTTACAGAACAAAAACTCCTACCACAAACTTAAAATATTTCTAGCTACAATAGTTGTTACCAAAGTGTTTTCAAGTCCAGAGACAGTCTCTCGAGTCCGAAATGATATAACACATATTCCCCAGATGCATGTTTAATTTCAAACTCCCTCTCCCCACCCCTTTCGTGAGATCACAGTTAGATCCTCCAATAGATTTTATTTCTACTGGGTAAATCAACAGTCAGCAATTTTTACAATATGAGTCTTTCATCAAAACATTCCCTTTTGATGTCCTTCTGGTGATTTCCTGTTGCTGGCGTGATCTCCAGGTTTATGGCTTCTCACCAGCATGTCCCTAATTCTCGGGTATGTGCTCAAAACAAGAGACATAAGCCCCATGACTTCTCTTCCTGTTACGTCATAAATATATATATGGGAAGCAACTTCAAAGGCAGCAGCAGGTAATAAAGGATAATAAACTGTCTCTCTGGAAGGACATCTTAATTAATGGTTTCCTCTGGTCTTTTCTCACATCCTACAGTTTTCCTCACACTGCCATCTTTTGTGGTCAGAGGTCAAGTCTCTCACTGCAGCCTGGGTGTCAGGCAGACAAGCACATACACACATCATTTATTTATACAAATATCATACATATAACCATAAGCAGGTGGCAGAGCATCACAGTCAGTACATATGGGTTCTAATAAGCAATACCCATTATCCAACCTGGTGGGGGAAAATATTGTCTCATATTCAAACTGCAAAAAAGGAAAGGGAAAAGGAATTTACCTGCTAACCACCACCTGCCAAACTCTGCGACCAATGGCTGCATCAACAGAATTTTGAACATCCAATCTGTAGTGCTTGGTGAATTTGTGGAGGGAGGACCACATTGCTGCTTTGCACACTTCTAAGACAGATGCCTCACCTTTCTCCACCCAGGAGGTGGCCACAGCTCTAGCGGAATGAGCCTTGATGAGAGCCGGAGCTGTCTTTTTTTACTGCAACATAAGCTTTGGCAATGCATGCCCTTACCCACCTTGCCAGGGTGGCCTTGGAAGGCTTTTTGTCCTTTTTTGGTTGCTCTGAAAAGTACAAACACCCTGTCCAATTTCCTGAACCCAGCAGTCCATCTAAGATATGTCCTAACTGCTCTGCAGAAATCTAATTTGTGCAACTCTAGCTCTCTTGGATGAGATGGCTGCGGACAGAAGGATGGAAGACAGATTTCCTGATTTACATGAAAAGATGTGGGAACCTCCAGAATGAAAGACAGAATCGTTCTCAGAACCACCTTGTCCTTATGAATGACAAGGTAAGGTACTCTGTGGGACAAGGTCTGGAACTTGCCAATCCTCCCATCTTGAGCACACAGCAACTAAAAAAACACCTTGTAGGACAGAATGTCTAGCGGTACTGACGAAAGGGGTTCGAAAAGTTCTTTACAAAGAGCATTCAAAATCAGATTCAGATCCCATGAATGGACAGGGGATCGGAACAGGATTTGCTTCTGCTGTAGGAATCTGATAATCCCCTGGTTAGTCCCTAAATACGAGCTCAATGAGGCTCCAAGTGCCAACACCTGACCTCTCAAGATGCTCAAGCCAAGCCTTTGTCCACTCCTGCCTGCAAAAAAAAAATCCTAAATCTGCAGAACTGTTACTTTGGAAAACTGGATATTTTTTCCTCTGGCCAAGGCCAAAAAAGTGGTCCATACACGAGCATAAGCTGCAGATGTGGAATTCTTTCTGGTGGCCATCAGGGAATCTACTAGCTTTCTGGTACAACCCTCCTCTCAGAAGCGAGGCCGAAAGCTGCACTGCCTCCAGGTTTAGATGCAGAATGGGACCTTGGAAGAGAGTTCCCCCCCCAAATTGGGAAACGGAATGGAGGATGTTGAGCTAGATTCACCTAGGTTGGAGAACCACATCCTTCTGGACCATTCTGGAGCTATCAGAAGAAAGCTTCCTCTTGAGTGTCTTATTTTGCATATGACCTTGGGGAGAAGTGGCAGAGGAGGGAAGCCATATGCTCTGCAGACATTCTATATCTGTGTCAGAGCATCCACTGCTTCCACCTATAGACATCGGCACTGGCTGAAGAACCACTGCAATTGAGCATTCTGTCTGGAGGTGAACAGGTTGATCTGTGAATGACTGAACCTTCTGCACAGAAGATAGAACACCTCCAGGCACAGCATCCATTCCCCTGGGAGGACATTCTTGCGGCTTAGCCAATCAACCCAAATGTTCAACTCCCCAATCAAGTGAACTGCCGACAGAGAAGGTCCTCCTCTGCTCACAGTAGAAGATTGGTTGCCTCTCTTGGCATCTCTCTGCTCTTTGTGCCTCCTTGATTATTTATGTATACCACCATTACAGCGCTGTCTGACCTTATTTTCACGGCTCTTGACTGTACCAGCTTGTGAAAATGAAGGACAGTAAGGTGTACAGCCCTGATCTCCAGAGTGTTGATGTGCAGGTGCTGTTCCTGTGCACACCAAGACCCCTGCAGGGGAAGGTGGTCCAGAATCGCACCCCAGCCCGACAAACTGGCATCGGTTGTCAGGATCAGCTCTGGGGGACTTCCAAGTGGACTTCTTGCTTAGGTTCTCTAAATTCACCCACCAACTTATCGACTGTCAAAGGCATTGGGAAATTCCAATCCTGGCCTGACAGTCCTCCAAGGTCAGGCCCCAAGCTGCCAGCAACTCGGTCTGAAGGGGTTGCATGTGTAAGTGAGCCCACGGGATTAATTCTATTGTTGCTGTCATGAGACCCAGAATCCACAGCACACTGTGAGCTGAAGCCGACGACTGGCTCCTCAGCCACTAAACCTCTCATATCAAGGTCTTCTTCCCGGCTGCCGAGAGAAAGACCCTCCCCTCATCCATCCTGAACACTGCTCCCAGGTGCTCCAGGGTCTCATATGGGTTGAGAGAACTTTTCTCCGGACTAACTACCCAACCATGGGACTCCAAAATTTACAGGATCCTGGTCACTGATTCCCTTGCCAATGTGGCAGAAGGCGTTTGAATGAGCAAGTCATCCAGGTAAGGGTAAACATGATGTCTCTCCTGCCATTGTTGTGTTATGAAAACTATGAGCACCTTTGAGAACACTCTGGGGGCTGTTGCTAGCACAAAGTGAAGCGCCCTATACTGGAAGTGTTGCCCCAGGACCGAGAACCTAAGGAATTTCTGATGAGACTGCCAAATGGGAATGTGGAGATATGCATCCCTCAGATCTATGAATGTTAAATCAGCCCCCGGTTGGACAACCCGGATGACTGATCGTAAGGGCTCCATTTTGAAGAACATATGGCAAATACACTTGTTTACGTGTTTCATGTCCAGAATAGGTGTGAACCCCCTCCCCCCAACCACCCCGACGTCTTGGACCACAAAAAAAATCAAGTAGAATCCCTGGCCTTGTTCGCCAAGAAGCACCGGAACAATCACCCCAATCTGTCTGCGGTGATTTAATGTTTGAGATACTGCTTGTCTCTTCACTGGGTCCTTTGGTATGGGGGATGGCAGAAAATGCCCCTTTGAGAGAATGGTTGTAAACTCTATTGTGTAGACGAATGCCTCACTCTCCAGAACCCAAGCATCTGACATTATCTGGGCTAATCTTGTGTAAAAATTCTGCAGTCTTCCACCAAGGGAAAGGGGCAAAAATTGGCCTGTGTACCCTCACTGTGATGTGCCACCTCTTCACCCTGGACCTCCATTATGTATTCAGGCCAAGGCACCTCTGCCACTATTTCCCTTGAACCCAGAGTAGGATCTTTAAATCCTCTGGTTAAAATTTCAAAAGGGATGAAAACACCTCAATGCTACCTCTATCGGACGCCTCCTCACCCTGTCAAAGTTGAGTTGGACTTCTGCTGTTTTAATACCTGAAGATGTCCCTTTTCATCCTAGATATCTTTCAAAATGTCATCCAGGCCTGATCCAAATAACAAGCCTCCCTCAAAGGCTAAATTAAACAGCTTAGCCTTCGATGCCTGATCTGCGACCCAATGCCGTAGCCATACACCTCGCATAGCAGACACAATGTGGTAAGCGGAGTGAGCCGACATTTGTAAGTCCTCCACCATGGCATCCCCTACAAAGGTGGAGGCTACTGAAACCAGCTGCAAAATGCTCACCACCTCAGAATCCAGAAGAACAAAACTACCTGGCATCATAACCCACAAGTTTAATGCTCTGGCGACAATAAAGGACGCATAGGAAAGGGGAAAGAGGAAACTGTTTAACCAGGAAAGGAACACTAAGCCGAAGCTTGTTTCCAGGTGCGACCTAGGACCACAAGGAAGTTAAGTGACTTGCTCAGGGCCACACAGTATCAAAGTGGGAGCTGTGGGATTCAAACCCAGGTCTCAAAGTTTGTAGCTCAGTGTCCTAAACCACAGCGCCATACTGCCTCCCAGGAGGTGCGAAGGCTTGCTCCATTGGAGGTGAAGGCACTTCTGCATGAAGCATCCACTTGCTTATCATGCGTATCCACTATGACCAGAGATCTCTCAACTGGGATAGTCATGTGCCTTACGGAGTTAGGGACAGCCTTATCGGCCAGGGGTGGTTTCCCACTTGTGGGTATTTTCTTCCATAAAAGGAAAACATCATACCCTGGGTTTTGGCAGATATTTCCTCTAGTCCATGCCTGCCCAGTCTTGTTCAATAATTTGGTCACAGTGAATAAAGTTTGGGGAACACTTTGGAGTGGAGAAGGACGAGACAGAATAGGGTTCACATCTAAGGCCTCCAGGGTTTTCACCTCCTGCAGCTGTAATGTCCTACAAGCCTCAGTTATCAGACAGGACAGAGATTTGGTATTGAACAGGGGAGGGACTGGAATCCTCCTCGTCAGCTCCATCCACTCCCATTACTCCTCCTCATCAGAGGGGTCTTCCTCAGTATCAAGTAACACTTTTTGGGTCAGGATTTCCCCCAAGATGCTCGGTATCCTCCTCCTAACCCTCTGGATTGTCAGGGTCTGCCTGCAGATCAAGATTATCTGACTTGTCCTACTCTGGCGCACCTGGATGTGACTGTGTGGAACCTCCTGACCTGAAAGGCATGGCTTGGGGTCGGGTGTGTCGAAAATGATGTCCTTCGGAACACCAGGGCTCAAAATCTCACATAAGAGCAACAACAAAGATTTATGCAATTCTGCTTTGCCACTGCCAGGCGGTACACCAGGTGCACCCCCCTTCTGCTCGAGGTTCCGACTGGGGGGAACTGAGAGAGACATATTAGCTTGAGTAACACAATGCGGGCAAGAGGAACTGAGCAGAGAGGGCCACCATTACCCTTCTGCAAGTCTTGCATCGCTTAGAAAACTAGAGGTCAGGTCAGCTCCGTGGCACCGAGCAAAGGAGTTCACTCGGCACACTGGTGACCCGGGGTTTGTGCCTCGAGTCCAGGTGTCAGGAGCGGAGACAAGCAGGGAGGGATTCCAGAGCGTCCATTGGCTGCTTCCCTCCCAGGGAGTGGGCAGTGCCTTGGCACGTGTGTTGGATTGGAGGAAGTGCTAGGGGGCGTGTAGCCTCAATACGCCCCAGCACATCCTCGCTGCAGGTTGCTGCTCCAGTCTGGCCCAATCAAGGTGGGAGAAAGAAAAAATGGCCATCCATGCCACCCGGATGACAGCAGCCCCACCTCCTCCCATCAGGAAGCTGAGAGGTGTCCCCCGATCTGCACCTCCACCCAATCAAGATGCAAGAAGTGCCTGCAGGCACACTTTGATCTCCCTCCCAGTAGCCCTGGTGGGTAGGGCGCCCCCCCCCCCGATGAAGAGATACATCGGGACAGTCAGGATGGATGGTGGCAGCGGAATGGGGAAATGGTGGCGGTGGGAATTGCTGCCCAAAGAAGTGGGCGGCCACGTTGGCAGGGGCAGATAAAAAGAGCAAGCAAAACAAAACAGAACACCTAGAGGTCTCTGATAAGCCAGGGTGCTAATGTCACTATAACAAAGGGTTCTAGCACAGAAAATGCCAAAGGAACTTTTTTTGTTTTGCTTTAATATATTGAAAAATTCTGCTCTGATCCCCTCCCCCTCTGCTGTGGTGGAAAACACAAGAAAAACATGAGTTGACAGACAGTAACATTCCCACCAGCCTACAAGACCAACAATCTGCAGAAGGAGCGATCGAGGGCAACAAGAACAAGACCCAAGCTGGGTCTAGTACCTGAGAAAATGCCGACATGCATGCATGAGTGCATGTTTATGTGACATCATGATGCTACATGACATCACCAACTCGGGGTTGGGGGGGCACGTGCTCAAGCCAAGAGGTGCAAAAATGAAAATTATGTACCTACCACATTTCTGATCTTTCTGTGTATCTTCACCATTCATCACCTTTGGGTACTGGCTGGAGGTCATGACCCCGTGGGAGCTCTTTTTTTTTCCCCTTCTTGATAGGCCCAGTTGACGTACCATCGGCACTGCCCTCAAGGCCGACGTACTGCTTGGTGCTCACCGGTTGGCCGTTAGGTGTTCTCGACTCCATCCTCCCGCCAGTTTTGAGTCGCCGTACAGTAAGAAAGGGTTGGGAGAGAGGGACAAGAAAGTCCAAAGGACAGACAAAGGAAAAGATATATAAACTAAAAGGAGAAATAAATGACTGAGAGGACAGAATAACTTTGAATAACTAAGGGGATTGGGTAGGGGCCCCAATCTTTGGAAGTAAAAAAAGGAGGATAGAGGTAGGGTTAAGAAATTTAGAGATAAGGATGTGAAGGGGAGAAAGGGAACACACCCTGGAACCCTGACCTGTCTCCAGATTGCATAGGAACTGCGAAGGAGTAGCCATAAAACTAACTGCCAGAATTCAAGGCACAGAATCACTGGCAATAACTCCAAGAATCAGAATCGGCTATTCTGGAAGAAAAGAAAGGATACAGGGATTCCCCAAAAAAAAAAAAAATTTTTGGTATAAAAAATCTAGTTTCTTAAATTAAATTGAGGTTGTGTCCTACTCTACCCCAGAGAATTATCCCCTATAATGCCTTTAAGTCACCCACTCCTGACTAACAGAAAGGAGAGAGAAGAAGAGGGCACAGAGAGGAGGACAGAGACTGAGGCCCCAGGGAGATGGAGGGTGGGACTGCAATGAATGGTGAAGATACACAGAAAGATCAGAATTTTAGGTAATTTTCATATCTTATCTGTGTCAGTCTTCACCATTCATCAACATTAGGTGAGTGCCAAGCCCCCCGAAGGGGGCTTCAACCCTAAGAGACTGAGTCCCTTAGCTCTCAGTGGGTGACACACTAAGAGAGAGAACCTTCACGGGTCTGGAGGGGCCCAAGAGTGGGGAGAGTGAGACGGGGACCCCCCCGGAGGGTGTAGGAAGTTGCCCAGACAGACGCCATCTCATGCTACAGGAGAAAAGATAGGTTCTCTGGTGAGCGGAGTTAATCACCCTACGCCGGGCCAAGGGTGACAACTGGGAGAGATGCCGTCTGCCTAGTGCAGATCGCTGTCCCTACAACCCTGGTAGCTACCTCATTGGCGTCATACAATGCCCTTGCTTGGTGCCTTGCTAGCTCCAGGCCATGTGCAGAGAGTGCAATGGCTTGTCTGGTTTCCTCCATGTCAGGCATCAAGGCTAGGAGTTAACCTAGCCTGGACCACAGGAACCTATCATAGGTAGCATAGTGGGCCTGATGAGCAGATATGGAGAGAAGCAACCGTGCCGAGTAAAAGGTCCTCCTACCCCAGAAGTCAAAATCCAAAGAATCTTGATCTGGAGGCCGGTCACGGTGCAGGGCGTGAAGCCCGTCGGGAGTATCCAATTGCGTCAATCCTGAGCTAGGATGAGGCAGGTTACCTGGAGACTTGGGGGAGGGGGGGCACAATACCTCTGGCGGAGATCCCTAGGGGTTGGAACTCCAGAAAAGGGTCTCTGCCAGAAGTGCATCACACTTCTCTAAAGGGAGCAGGCCAGTGGGGCACTACAAGAGTGTCTGCACTGAAATTGCCAAAAAAGGCACGCACCGAATGCTCCAGATTGTGCTGAGTGGGAAGGGTGACATGCAGGTCCTCCAAACAAAAAAACGCTGATACTCAGCAAGATCAGCAGCTGGGGAGATGTGGACAGACGGTTCCTCACCTCCTGAAGAGGAGGATGAGGAGTCAGAGGACCTCAGAGGTTGACTGCTCAGGGGGAGGTTGAAAAACCTGTCTGTCCATGGCCCTAACATAAGAGGGAAATTGAGCAGCCACAGCTCTGAACTGCTCCCAGGAGAGAGG
Organism: Neoceratodus forsteri; assembly: GCA_016271365.2. Classification (NCBI taxonomy): domain Eukaryota; kingdom Metazoa; phylum Chordata; order Ceratodontiformes; family Ceratodontidae; genus Neoceratodus; species Neoceratodus forsteri. The sequence goes on along the minus strand of CM028137.1, from coordinate 311,434,212 downwards.
ACTGCTAGGACCAAGGATACCTGGGAGCGCAGGAGAATGTGGCACAGGAGAGAGGGCACAGCTGACAACAGGAATCGGCTGTTCTCCACCTGGGCTAGAGAGCACACCTGGAGCCACAAGAGAAGAGGTAGCTCCGGAAAACTCCACAGCCGATAGCTGGTCAACCATACTGGAACTGCCTAGGCTGTGCCCTGAAGAATCCCCCCTGTGAGTTGACCAGGGCCATGAAAGTCCAGGACGACGGTCCCCTACCTCAAAAAACATAGGGCCCTCCCGAGGAACCCGAAACTGAAGGGCGAGGGTACCCACTTCGACTTCTCCCAGAGCCTGGGTGGGCTCCAGAAAAAAGTCACCGCATCGAGCCCATAACCTCGACCCCTCGGAAACTGAAAGTGCCCTCCTCCTCCTCAAGAGAGCCAGCCTAGGCAGCTGGCATCCCTGGTCAGTCCCCAAAGGGCTATCCAGGGAGCAGCACTCTCCCCCTCCTGTGGGTGCTCCGATCGGCCCCAAAGTTGGGCGATCTAGGCACACCACTTGAGGGGGTACCACCACTGAGGGGTCAGTAAACCCTCGGAGTCCAGGCTGCAGAGCAATGGTGGCCTGCACCACTGCCTGCTGGTCAGCACCTCTGACCCTGATCCCGGGAGCCACTATCCGCTCCTCGGGGGGGCTGGTTCCGGCCTGTCCAGGACACTACCAAGGTGTCCACGTGAGCAGCCAACTCTAAAGAGTCAAACTGCCTATCTGACTCAAGAGTCTGATTCCTCCTCTGAAGAGATGGAGATCGAAGTTCTGTGCCAAACAGTGCGTGGATGCCCGCTGCCATCCCGACAGAAAAGGGCACCAGATTCAGAGACTGCACCAGAGTCGGCACCAACGTTCCCCGTCACACTGCGAACGGTGCAGAAAGAAGACATGGCTCCAGGGATGGCAGCAGCATCGAAGCCAGAGCCTGTCATGGTACCGTCCCGACCCTCAGCACCGCAAGCAGCACCGAGGCCAGAGGCAGGCGCCGGCGATGGCTCGACATGCTCTCCAGCACGTGAACAGCGCCAGGTCAGAACCCCCGCGGCTATCCCACCACGGCGCCCAAGCCAGAGGCGGTAGGAGCGACAGCTTCAACCAGCTCTCCGAAACCCTCATGGCGCCGTGTCCTTGCTCAGAGCATAAGCGGCTCCAGAGCTGGACATGGTGCCATGCTCAACCACAGCGCCGCGGATGGCGCCAGGGCGACAGTCAAGGACAGCCCCATAGAGCTTCCCATAGCGCTGTGAGCACCATCAATGCCGCAAATGGAGCCAACGGCGGCGAGCGACGGACAGGTGCCACCGATGGTGCCATCAGGACCCACGGTGCCAAGGCCCAAGACGGCACCAACCCCGAGGGTACAACACGCGGGGGCCTTCACCCCGAAGGGGCAAATGCTAGCGGTGCCTCCCGCCCGTCCCCCGGAGGGGCAGACTGGGCCTCCTGCATCACGGAAGGGGCTTCTGCCATGGCTAGGCTACAAGAAGTAGAAGGCCCCTCCTCCTTGGTCCGTACAGAACCAGGAGGGGACCCGAAAGAAAGGCCGAGAGAACGTGGCTTGGCCCAACGAGTGCGCGCCCAACACCCGAAAGTCGGCGGAGTTCATTCAACTTTCCACGCACGTTGTTCGATGACACAACGGTCCATGGAGAAGCAGGAGTTGCACGGATCCATGTCGTGTAGCGGGCCAAGACACGCGAGGCAACAGTCATGTTGGTCAGTGACGGAATACTTACGGCCACTGATGCATGGGGGGCCATCCCGTCTTCATTGATTTCTTGGCCCCCGACCAAGACATGACCTACGGAAAAAAACACCACCAAACAAGACCCGACGTTGCAAAATAAAGAAAGGAACAGTCTTACTTTAACCTCAGGCGACGTTGAGTGGAACGAAACTGAACCGGCAGGAAGAATTCTAGAATGGAGTCAACGTACTCGTAACTGAGCCAAAGGCTTCAAAAGATACAACAGGCCTCTCACACAGCACAGCTTCCATGAGGTGACCTCGACGATGGGAGACGAAGAACGGGTGGGAGGGCGGGTGGCTAACTTACCTAATGGCCAACCTGCGAGTGCCACGCAGTGCGTCAGCCTCGAGGTCGGCGCCAATGGCGCGTCTACTCCGCCCAGCCAAAAAATAAATAAAAATGCTCCTGCGGGGTCATGACCTCCAGCCAGTACCCAAAGGTGATGAATGGTGAAGGCTGACACAGATAAGATCTGAAAGCATTGAGGTTTGGACAGTAATCTGGGAAAAAACAGAACGCGATATAATGGCAGGAATCCACACGGCTCACAAGAGCCATTAGAAAGGACGATCAGCACTCTGAAGGTCTGATCCCCGAAGTAAGAAGCCTGATTGAAAGGCTGCAGCATTTTCTCTCTCTTTTATTTTCTACTTACCTGTTAACAGCCAAAGCAGGGTTTTAAATAATTGATTAGCAGTTTTTTTCTTAGGACTATACTAACTGTACAGAAAGTATTTATATAGATTTTCTAGAAGTGCTGTGTTTGTTAAACACAGTAAGGCAAGAGCTGTGCATTTTCACAAAGATTTAAAACTTTTATGAGCAAAACGCTAATCAATTTTTAGAGTTAAATAAATCCCTGCAAAGTCAGAAACCTAGTCCCCAGAGCAAGAAAACTACCAATACCTCACCAGACATTGTTAAGCACTCAGGGCACCTAATGCTAAAAACAAAACCAACAACAGCCCTATGTAAGTCCTGGGGGCGATGCCAATATAGACGTAAGGAAGAAAAGGGAAAGCATAAGTACTAGACCCTAACAATCACCCCCAAAAGAAGTGGGATACTTACCTAAGATACCATAAACAGAGAATCAGAGACTTGACAAGAAATAACGCGGCCAAGCACAGACAGCAGTGGAAAAAGGGAAGAATGCAGGTTAGCCAATTTGAAAGCTGCAGCTTAAAAGGCACAATTTTAAATTTAGACATGCTCCCTGTCACCAGGTAGCCCCAACCTGCTCAGCAGAATCACAGCCCTAAGGATTAAACACCAAAAGGAATTTTTTTCTTCAGAGAACTCTTCTATGCTGCTTCCTCTTTGATGGCACAGCAAAAACTGGAGAGCTGCTGCTGTCCGGAATGTTGCAGCCTTGGGCTGTGCCATTTACCCTAGTAGGGGTGCACATTACCCATATGTACTGACTTGCCACTGACAATGTGGAGCGCAACAGAAACTACGTGGTACACTAGCTACTCCTTTAGTAGACAAGAATTTCAGCTCTGGTGCTACATGGGAAGAGGGTCTCTCATGTATCCAGTCAGACATTAACCCCACATTTCTACAGACATGAACTTGGGTTTCTCATGTATCCAGTCAGACATTAACCCCACTTTTCCACAGACAGGAACTAGGAAGTATGTAACAAGCCTCGCCACAAGGAGAGTGAAGACAAAATGGGAAGTAGGGAAAAGCCTGAGCAGATGCTGGTGCCACACTCTCCCTCATCCAGTAGCAGCATGAAGAATTAGACTCCCCACCCCTAAAATAAACTGTTCTGACTTATTACTTCTGTATTAGCTGGTCAATCACTGAGGGGATATCTTGGCGATAAAAAAGGGAGGTCAAACCAGGGATACATGGAGGCAAGTCACAGCACTCCAGACGAAATGAAATCTGAGCTTCTGGATGGGAAATAAGAGTGCCCTAGGTACTTTGAACATTTCAACCGTACTTCTACCTGCCTTGCTCTGTACTGAATACTGTAGCTTCACAAACTAGATCTAGACCCATGCTATTTGCTGTACTGTGTACCACCTTGCAGCCAATATCTTTTTTTTTTTTTTTTTTAACATATTCTTTATCCCTCCTTACTCGCTGCTCTCAATCCCCATCTCGGAACCCCCACTACACCTCTCAGGAACATCCCTAGGAGGACAGAGGAGTCTGCTCCTTAGGTGCGGCATGCTCCAACTTGACCTCAGAGCTTCCGGATTACCCTCTAGGCAGGGCGGAGGAGTTCCTCCCTCAAAACTCCCCTGAACATCAAGGGAGCGTGCACTGTAGAGTCTGTCCCTGAATCCTCCCTGGACATGGTGCTGGGGGTTTGTTGCCTGGATCAAGGACAGGGTATTTCCTTTGTTATGGTTCACCCCCTCTGACATCGGCACTCGGGGGGGGGGGCAATGAACGGGGGAACTGCATCCCCTACTGCACTGGCACCACCTGTGGTCACTCAGGTGGTGGCAGTATAGCAGCAAGGCATGCAGCCCACCCCTCCCCGGAGATGGAGAACAGCCCGTCGGGCACTCAATCCCTCTCCCCCCGGCTGACCCTCCAGCAACCCGGGCTCGCCACTGAACCGAACAACGCCGCCTTCTTACTACACGCTGTGCGGCTTGCAGGCAATATCAAAGATATACAGCATATGTATGCTTATATTTACATTTTTTTCAATAAACAGTGTAACAACAGAGATGGGGAAAAATAAAATCTTGCAAGTGAAAATGAAAACAAAATACTTTATGTTTCAGATGATATTAAAGTGCACCTTTCCTTGCCTCTGTAAATGTGATTTATAACAGTCATACTTACAGAAATTGCCAGAAATCTTTTGGCCCAAAGTAACCAGGCTGGAATCAAATCCGGCTGTACTCAGAACAGGGTCGTTAAAATGATCAGGAATCCATGGCAGGGACAACATCCCACAAATGCTGGAAAGGATATCGGCATGCAATGGGGTCTGCACTAGAGAGGAGAGAGCAGCTGTTAAGGTGCTGTAATAAATCACCAACAAGTGCAACTTCCAATGTACTGGACTGTAGAGATTCAAATAATACTTACAATTAGCAATAATCGATCACATTTCAATTGTATGAAGTCAGAAGGTTATTTACACTGATGCTACACTTTAACACCTCAGAGAAATAATACCAAGTTAACGGTTTAAAGAGCTGCTGACACGCTCAGGCAGGAAAGTCTTTCCAAGTAGTAATATTAGGTAGTAAGTAACTGTACAGTTAGAGAATCACTGTTGGGGTCAGATCACAACATGACAGAATTTGAAATGAACTTTAGTAGGGTGATACAAGTAGGGGTAACTAAGGTATGTGCTATAATAAAGCCAACTACAGTAAAATTAAAGAGTACTTTAAAGTCCTGGGACTGGAAAGCTGAATATACAGGGATGTCATTATATAATAAATGGAACTGGTTAAAAGAAATATTACATAAATGTTGACATGATTTCATCCCAACTAGAAAGAAATATAACAAAGGCAGGGTGCCCATCTGGTTTACAAACAACATCAAAAAGGCCATTAAGCGAAAGAAATTATCGAATCAAATTGCCAAGCAAATTGAAACTACTGAAGCATGAGTCAGACATAAATTGAGAGTCAATGAGTGTAAGAAACTAATTAGGAAAGCAAAAAGTAAACAGGAATATAAGCTAGCAACCAGGACAAAAGAGAAAAAAAAAGCTTTTTTTAATTACATCGGGAGGCTAAGGAATGAAAAAGTGCAGGCTGGCTCATTTAAGGTGGAAAACTCCTTAACAGCTGATAGTGGTGACATATCCAATCAGCTGAACAAATCAATCAATCTTTATTTAACCAGGTACTAGTAGTATTCAACTGGGAAGGGGAGAAGGCTGGACAGAGAGAGAGGAAGGCTGAAGGGGAACAAACAATGTAGGAAGTACAGGGAGTGACCAGAGTGAACATGACCAACGTAGACGAGAGGAGGCCAGCGTGGGGGAAGGGTCGGGACAGAAGGTCCAATCAATGGGAAGGGAGGAAGGGGATTGGCAGCCAGCAAGGGATAGGGAGGGTAGTTTGTTGCCAAGGATGCAGAGCAGCCACATTCCTGGCAGTGGCATAGAGGGCTGGGGGATGCTTGGTGTGCTGGCAGATGGGGCAAATGAGGGAAGAAACTGGGTGGCTAAGGAGGGAGCTGCAGACATGGGGAGGCCGAGGTAGGGAAGACTGGGGTCGTAAGGGGAACCTGTTGGGACACACAATACAGCCTCCAGCAGGCCAGCACAAGGACATTCCAGAGGAATGGGGAGGTGGGCTAAAAAATCCAGTACAGGCACATGCAAGACGAGGAGACATGGGGTGGAGCAGTCGAGACAACACTACAGCAGGGCCAGTGCAAGGTCATAAGCCTCAGAAAAGGGGGGGCCAGGAAAAGGGGATCACCAGAGCAAAGCAGGTCAATGGTATGGCTAACTGGGAGAAATCAGGAGGGGGAAGGTAGTGGAATCACTGAGAAGGTTAAAGGGGGGGTCTCTAGCAGGGAAAAGGGAAGCATCACAGAAGTGGTAGGTGCCACCTATAGCCCTAGAGACAAGAGGCAGCAGAAAGGTGGTAAGGAAGCAAAATCAGGGACAATGAAGCAGGGAGATGCAGCGAAACTAGAAACGGAAGGCAGCAAGGATAAGGATGGAACAAGGCTGAGGAAGGAACCCTGGGGAGGCACAGACTACTCAAGGAAAACCACAGTGGGGAGGGTGGCAGGATGGGGGCAGAGGAAACAGCAGGGAAAGGTAAGGGGGCATAGGGGAATGGTCTAGGAAGTGAAGCTGATGCATCAGCCATAGTTCGAGAAGGGGAGAAGTCAGGACACAGAATGGAGGGGGCAGAAGGGGGGGGGGACAGCTGGGAGGATAGGGGAAGGGAGCATTCTGAGGGGAAGAAAAGAACCTGCAAAAAAAGAGGGAGCACATAAAGGAGTCAGTCATAATTCTGGGGGACTAGTTTTCCCTGCCTCTGCCAGTGTGCTCGGCAAATGGGACACTTCCTACAACAATATCTGTAGGTTCGCCTTATCTGCCCCTCGCCTAACTCATCATTGCCTCCTATACTCCTGCCTAAACTGACTACCACCTCAGGGACTCCGGGCTTACTCCCTAGGGTTGTCTTATTGACTCACTTACTAGACCGCCACGTCTGGACTCTATGGCTGACCTGCTTATCCCGGTCTCCCATTCCCGCACCCTTAGGTCCTCTTCTGTCCCACTGCTCTCTCTTAGACCCTGTGCTACAAAAATGGGTGAACTGGCATTCTCCAATTTTGTTCCAAAAGTTCTGGAACTCACTACCACTGCAGGTTAAAAATTCCACCTCCCACCGTGTTTTTAAGAGCTCACTGTTCTCTCACCTCTACACCCTTGGAAACTGCAAATGCACCTAGACTTAACTACCACTAGGTCTCCTGGCCGGAAATTGACTTATTGGTAAAATGTACTCTAACCTGTATTATATTGTATGCATTATGTTGTTTTTATTTACAAATTTGTACAATTGTGCTTATTTGTATTCCGTCTTGTACTCTCCCGGGTTGTGTCTGAAAATAGGCAGGATTGCTGCCTAGTGCACTTACCCGGTTACCAACAGCTAATAAATAAATAGGGGGGTCAGATGGGGGGAAGGGGGGGCCAGGAAAAGCAGCATCTGGGTAGAGTGCACGCCCGGCATGACAGCAGGTAGGGTGCAGCAACATATTGGTAGGTGTGTACAGAAGGTGGGGGGAGTAAACCACACACCATTGTTCACCTGGGAACAAATGATCTGGAAGGAAGGCAGACTGAAGCTGTCCTGAACCTCCTCTGAGAAGTGGGGAAGCAATGCAAAGAGCAGGGAAGCACAGTGGCATTCTCAGAAGTTCTGCCAGTGCCAAGGGCAAGTACGGACAGAAAAAGCAGAATCATGGACTTCAACAGGTGGCTGAGAAAATGGGACGAGTCCATGGGGTATGGCTGGATGGGAGAGTGGGGCAACACATGGGAGAACCTAGATCTACATGCAGGAGACAGGCTACATCTAAGTAAGGAGGGTTCGGGGGTGTTAAAGCAGAGACTGAGGGAATTTATCACCACAAAGTATAATTTAAACTTGCTGGGGAGGTGGAGTGAATCAGGAGAGGAGGTCCAGAGGACCTCCACCCATAGCAAAGATAGGGCCTACTTTGTCTAGGATGGGGGGAGGGGAGAGTAAGTGGACAGCTGGGAGAGCGTCGGGGTGGACGGTGGTATCACTAAATGCTAGAAGCCTGGGGAATAAGATGGCAAAGCTGCTGGCAATACTGGCAGAAGGAGAGGTGGACATAGCAGCCATCACTGAGACGTGGGCAACCCAAAACCATGACTGGGACTTGGCCATCCCAGGATTTAAATTATTCAGGAGGGACAGAGAAAAAGATAAAGGGGGGGTAGCCATTTACATAAGGGAAGGGACTGGATGCGTCAGGGAGGAGGGGGAGAAAGGGAGGTCAGAAGTCATTTGGATACAACTCCATGCCCAAAAGGGAGCTAGGATCCGACTGGGGGTTGAGTATAGGCACCTAACCCAGAAAGAGGACGTGGATAGGGAGCTGGGGGAGCAACTAAGGAGACTCTGAGGCAAAGGGGGCACTGTGGTGGTGGGAGACTTCAATTTACCAAGGGTGGATTGGAGTATCCCAGCCACCACATGTGCCAGGGAGCAGATCCTCCTGGAAGCAATCCAGGATGGCTTCCTGACCCAAAGGGTGACAGTGCCAACAAGGGAAGAAAATATTCTAGACCTGGTGCTGGAGGATGGAGAACAGGTCACAGATGTAACGGTGGAGGAACCATTGGCTGGTAGCGATCACCACACAGTGTGGTTCTCTATCAGTCTGGGTAGAGAGATACACAATCAAAAACAAAGGTCCTGGACTTCAGAAAGGCAGACTTTGGCAGGATGGGGCAATTAAAGACAACACACATAGATGGCATCCACCCTGACATGGACGCAGAGCAGAAATGGGTGATCATAAAACTAGGGCTGATTGAATCCATTAAAACTTGTGTCAAGAGCCAGCAAAAGAAATCAAGGACCAAGCATCCAAGCTGGATGACCAGAGAGGTAATGGAGAAGGTGAGGGATAAGAGAAAGGCCTTTTGAACCTACAAGAGAACCAATAGGGCGGAGGATAGGGAGAACTATGTGAGGAAATGCAGGGAAGTGAGCAGAGCGGTCACGACTGAAAGGCAGCCAGGGAAAGGAAATTGGCATAGGGGATTAAGGAAGGAGAAAAGGATTTCTTCAGGTATATCCGGGAAAAGAGGAAGTGCAAGGATCAAATAGTTAGGATCAGGAAAGGCAGTGGGTGGGTAGAAGAGGGGGCCAAGAAGGCAGAAGTACTTAATGAGTACTTCTATTCAGTGTTCACAAGGGAGAGGGATGGGCCCGTTCCTGCAGGGAATGGGGGGAGCAGGCATGGGGGATGAGACAACCACAGACTGGGTCATCGCAGTGGAAAAGGTGCTGGAGGGCCTATGGTCCCTGAGGGTAGAGAAGGCTCCTGGGCCAGACTGGGTACATCCCAGGGTACTGAGGGAGCTGGCAGAAATCCTGGCAGAGCCACTGGCAGATTTGTTCAACACCTCGCTAAGTACAGGATGTGTGCCCAGAGATTGGAGGGAGGCACACGTGGTACCTCTCCACAAAAGTGGGCCCAAGGATGAACCAGGGAACCACAGACCACTGCAATTGTGGGGAAACTGATGGAATCTATCCTCAAAGAAAGGCTAGTTCAGTTTCTTGTGGATAATGATCTGCAAGACAACAGACAGTACGGGTTAGTTGCTGGCAGATCCTGTCAGACTAACTTGGTTGATTTTTTTGACTAGGTCACGAGGGCACTAGACGGGGGCCATGCAGTAGATGTAGTCTACCTGGATTTCAGTAAGGCCTTCGATTCAGTGCCACACAGAAGGTTGACCTGCAAGTTGAGGAGTCTTGGTATAAAGTGAAAGCTAGCCCGATGGGTAGAAAACTGGCTGAAAGACAAGCAACAGAGGGTAGTTGTAGAGGAAAAAGCATCGGAACCCAGAGCAGTGACAAGTGGTGTCCCACAGGGATCAGTACTGGGACCAGTCCTGTTTAACATTTTCAACGCAGACATAGCAATTGGGATAAAGAATAAGATCAACCTCCTCGCCGATGACACCAAAATCTGTGCTGAGGTGTATGGGGAGGAGGGTGGAAAATTACTGCAGGAGGACTTGGCAAGTCTCAATGAGTGGTCGCACACCTGGCAGCTTGGGTTCAATGGCCAAGAAGTGCAAGGTGATGCATTTTGGAGCCAAAAACCTGGGATACAGCTACTGGATGGATGGCATCAAGCTGTCCACATCCGACGAGGAGAAGGATCTGGGGGGTGCTGGTGACCGGGGAATTAAACCACTCGGCCCAGTGTAGGAAGGCAGCGGCTAAAGCTAACAGGATGCTAGGGTGCATAGCAAGGGGGATTACATCCAGATGCAGCAAAGTCATATTGCCCCTGTACATGTCCCTGGTGAGGCCAGACTTGGAGTACTGCGTGCACTTCTGGCACCAGTACTTGAAAAGGGATATCAAACTATTAGAGGCAGTGCAGCGAAGAGCAACAAAGATGATCCGGAGTTGGGGGACAGAACTTATGAGGAAAGACTAAAGAGCTAAACATGTATACCCTGGAGGATAAAAGAGAGAGAGGGGACATGACTGAGACCTTCAGGTACCTGAAGGGGATGAAAAGAGTAGACTTTCACGGTGGGTTCACTCTCCAGAACAGAAGAGATACTAGAGGGCACTCCCTGAAGTTAAATGGGGTCGGGGAAAGGAGGAGGCACTACTTCACTGAAAGAGTGGTAAGAGGGTGGAATGCACTGCCTGAGCAACTTGCATCAGTGCAGACTGTGCGGTGTTTCAAGAGGCAGTGGGACAAATTCAAGGGGAAAGTACATACCGGGGGGGGTAGGGAAGATTTAATGGGAGATGGGGCAGCTGCAGTCTAATGAGCTCAAGTGCTGTACACTCGAGCAGACTAGATAGACTATATGGCCTGTATCTGCTGGCAACTTTGTATGTTCATAGGTGGAACACCACTGAGCGAGCTCATTAGCAAGGTGGGCCAGGGTAGTACACATAAGTGATTCAATAGAACAACAAGAAAAAATTACTCACCTTAGTAATGTTGTTTCTTCTAATGGAGTCTTGCTGTATTCTGACAGTAGCAGTGAGTCCCAACCTTCGAACTGCCCCGGAGATGAAAGAGTTAACTTTCCATGCCAGGCATGGAACGCTGAGCTCGAGCTCGGTTGAGACTCTGTCTGTTGCTGTTTAAACTCAAACAGTCAGATCTTTATGAGCTAAACTCACTAAGGTCCTGTGTGGAAGCTGTAAACCTACACTCAGCCAACTGGCTACTAACATAAAACACATTTTGGTCCCAAAACAAAGACTCAAGTCAGGAGACCAAAAATGAAAACACAACACCAACTCACCCCAAGAAAAGAGGGGTGAAACAACAAGATGGGCACCTACTGAGTGCCAACACTGCACTGCCCACCCACATCCCAAAAACAGAGGTTCTGAGAGGGCAGGCGGGGGGGTTAGAATACAGCAAGACTCCATTAGAAGAAACAACATTACTAAGGTGAGTAATTTTTCTTCAAACAACATGAAGTCTTGCTGTATTCTGACAGTAACAGACTACAAGCAGTACCTCCATGGAGGAGGACAGAAACGTGCTTAGAAATAGGCTCTGAAGCACAGCTTGAAACCGAGCATCACTCCTAGCCTGGATATCCAGGGAGTAATGCTTGGTAAAAGTGTGAACTGTTTTCCAGGTAGCTGCTTGACATATCTCTAGAATAGGGATGTCCCTGGCAGCAGCCAGGGAAGCAACTGTACCTCTGGTAGAGTGAGCCCTCAGGCCTGAGGGAGGAACCTTACCCAGTTTTTCATAACAAAATTGCATACAAGAGACAATCCACCTGGCAATGGATCTTTTAGTGACAGGTTTCCCTTTACCAACTTCACCATAAGTGAGGACCAGTTGGAGGGAGTCAAACCTGTGACCCTTGGTACGCTCTATGTAGTAGCTAAGGGCTCTTTTCACATCTAAACTGTGCAGCCTCCTCTCACCAGAGGAGGAATGGTCAGTGAAGTACACAGGAAGAGACATAGATTGATTAAGGTGGAAATCTGAAACCACCTTAGGCAAGAACTTCCTGTTAGTCCTGAGGACCACCTTATCTCTATGAAAGGAGATAAAATCAGGCTCCACTGACAAAGCTTGTAATTCACTTATGCGTCTGGCAGAAGTGATGGCTACCAGAAACACAGTTTTCCAAGTCAAGTACTTAAGCTCTGCTGAAGACAAAGGCTCAAAAGGGGTTGCATAAGCTGAGCAATGCAAACATTAAGGTCCCAAGCAGGGCAGGGTCCCTGAATGGAGAGTTGGTGTGAAGCAATCCCTTGAAAACTTGGAGAATACAGGGTGAGCTGAAAGAGAAGAGGGCTTACCTGCTGAAATAAAAGCAGAAACAGCTGCCAGATGCACCTTCAGTGTAGCTGGTCTCAGCCCCAAGCTATTTAAATGGACCATATAATCAAGGACTGTGGGCAGATCAGCAGACTCTGGGAAATATGCTTCCCAGAGCACCATATGGAAAATCTTTTCCATTTGGAATTATAAGTAGCCCTGGTGGAAGGTTTTCTAGAAGCCTTCAGAATATCCATTACACCTTGGGAGAGGTGTAAATCAGCAAACTCTAACTCTTCAAGAGCCAGGCCTTGAGATTGAGAGATTTGAGGTTCGGGTACCAAACCCTCCCCTGAGCACAGGTTAACAGGTTGTAATTCCTGGGAAGACACAAGGGAAGATGGACTGCTAAGGACAGTAGGAGTGGATACCAGGGCTGTCTGGCCAGTCAGGAGCAATCAGGATCATCTTGCAGGGTTGAGATCTGATTTTGACTAGCACTTTGAACAGGAGAGGAAAGGGGGGAAAGCATAGAGAAACTTCCCTTCCCAACTGAGAACCAAGGCATCCAGGGGGACTGAGCCCAACACTGGGGGCCTGCAGCAAAAATAGGGGAAGTTGGTGATTGTCTGGGGCTGCAAAAAGATCTATCTGCGGGGTGACCCATCTGGAAAATATCACCTCCAAGACCAGGGGGTCCAGTGACCATTCGTGATGGCCCTGGGATATCCTGCTCAGAGCATCTGCCAGGACATTGTCCTTGCCTGGGAGGTGTTCAGGGAGTAAGCCAGAGACCACAACTTCATTGCTTTGGTGCACAAGGCCGTAGACCGAGTGCCCCCCTTGCTTGTTGATGTACCACATTGTGGTGGTGTTGTCTGTTCTGACCTGGATAACTTTGTTCTGAACAGATTTGGAAAAAGCTTGAAGTGCTAGAAATACTGCTCTGAGTTCCAACAGATTGATGTGAAGCAGAGATTCCTGAGGTGACCACAACCCCTGGGTGGTCAGGTCGCCCATGTGAGCCCCCCACCCCAAGAGGGAGGCATCTGTAGTAAGGATTAAAGAGTGAGACTGGGTGACAAAGGTAACATCTTGTCTCAGATTGTTCTGATCCTGCCACCACTGTAGGGCCTGGATCAGGGTTCGAGTTACTGGGATCAATTTGGTCAGAGGGTCCTTCCTTTGAGACCAGAAGGCTCTCAAATGGAACTGAATGTCCGTCATCTGAAATCTTGCTCCCTGCACTACTGCTGTAGAAGCAGCCACGTGCCCCATGAGCTGCAGAAAATGCCTTGCTGGTCAAGACACCTGCAGGGTGAATGAGGAGGCCAGAGAGACAAGGGTCCTTGCCCTGTCCAGGGGAAGGAAGGCTCTGGCCTTTTCTGTGTCTAGCTCTGCGCCTATGAAGGTGAGGAGCTGGACAGGCTCTAGAACTGACTTTGAAAGATTGAAGGAAACCCAAAGAAGTGAGCAGTTGCTGAGTTATCTGCAAGTGTAACTTGACTTGGTTCATGGACTGGCCTACTATGAGCCAGTCGTCAGGTAAGGGAAGATGGCAATCCTTTGCCTTCTTAGAGAAGCAACTACCACTGCCAGGCATTTTGTGAATACCCTTGGAGCAGAGGTGAGGTCAAGGGCATTGCTCTGAACTGGTAATGGCCTGAGGGCAGCTCAGAACCTGAGGTACTTTCGATGGGAGCTTCTGATGAGAATATGGAAGTAGGCATCCTTGAGGTCCAGGGGCTTAGCCAGTCCCTGGCCTTAGAGAGGTAGAATAATTCCCAGAGTCACCATTTTGAATTTTGGTTTTAAAACGTGCTTGTTTAAGTATCTGAGATCCAGGATGGGCCGCCATTCTCCTGTCTTTTTTGGGGTAAGGAAGTACCTGGAGTACAATCCTTTGCCCTGGTGTAGGGTTGGAACCCTTTCCACAACTCTGAGAGCTAGGAGGGAAGAGACCTCTGCCTCTAAGGCAAGTGTCTCTGAAGGATTTGCAGGTGGAAAGGAACTGGTTCTCATCTTTGGGAACTTTTTAAAGCTGAGAACCAGTCCCTGGCTTACTACTTCCAGGACCCATTTGTCTTATGTCAGAGACTCCCAGTCCTGGACAAAGTAAGCCAGCCTGCCCCCTACAGGTAGCTGAGAATCGGCCCTGGCAACTGCATCAGGGTGCCTGTTTGGCAGGGGCTTTGGGCTGAGGGGTGGAAGCAGGCCTGCTTGCACCCCATCTGCCTCTCCCTCTAAAGAACCCCCTCTGGGCATAAGCAGAAGAGGAGGCCTGAGCTTGGTAAAAAGGCCTATGAAAAGGCCTGCCCCTGCCCCTGGGCAGCTGCCTTTGAGAAGTGGCCTGCCTTTCCTTGGCCTGTGCACTCCTATAGGTGGTCCTATACTCGTCCATTTTCTTCATGTAATTCTCTGTCTGCTCCCCAAACAGAGAATTACCCACAACAGAAAAATCCATGGCCTTAGTCTGGGTATCCTGTGACAGGCTAGTACATCTGAGCCAAGCCATTCTTCAAAGTGCCACAGATGTAGCCATGACTCTAGATGACACATCACTGGAGTCCACTGCAGCATGGAATTGCACCTTGGATGCCTCAATACCATCAGCAGCCATCTGCTCCAGCTCCTTAGCAAGCTGGCCAGGGACCTGTTTTGCTAAAGCCATAACAGTGTCCCATCTGGATTTTTGATACCTAGCAGTATAGGCCATATAATTGGCCTGTCTGAGTCCCAAGGATACTGCCATGTACTGTTTCTTTGCCATGGCATCAATCCTCCTGGAGTCCTTGTCCGAGGTGTGAGAAAGGAATGTTTGCCTTATCACAGGCTGCAGCCTGCACTACCCCAAAATGGCTGCATTGTTGTGTATGAACTCCGTGTCTGAGTCTGACAATGTATACCTCTTGTCCATTCTTTATCCACAGGAGGTATAGTGTTAGAGTCTTTAAAATCTTAAATGTCTGTTTCCCAAAAGATTTGTGCAAGGAATAGACAGCCTCCTAGACTCTGGGATATCCATCATTTCTACATAGTCAGGCTCCTCCTGGTCATCAACAGCTTCTTCCATAGGAAGCTGGAGGGTTTCAGTCACTTTTATAAAACATGAAATGGGAGGGGACTCAGAAAGCCTAGGAGGAGACACTCCTGAAGGTCTGTCTGGGGAGATGTCCGGGTCAATAGGCACATCCAGACTTTCAAAACCACATTCACTTTCCTCATACTCCTCTTCCTCCTCCTCCGTTCATAAAATTCCTCAAATCATACTCTTGAATCGTGAACCGCCGAACCGAGTTTTGCCTGATGGTGCCGTTTGGTCGGAACCGGGAAAGCGACTGTACAATTTGATCGCTGGCTTATTTCTTCAGCGGTTGGAGAGGAAAGTTTGGCTCCACACCAGCTGATTTTTCTTTTCTAGTTCTTTTAGCCGGAACCGATTCCTCAGAATCGGCTCTCCTTTTGCCAAAAGAAGTCTCGCCCTGGTCAGAGGGTACTCCTTCTGGTTCGGTTTGAACCGAACCGGGCTGGCCATCTGGTTCAGTGGACTTTTTGGCCTCCTTTTCCCTGAGCCTACCAACTCTCTTTTCTAGGGTAGCTGCAGGGAAATTTTTACAAATCTGGCAGTCTGCATTGAGGTGGTCAAACCCCAGACAGTAAACACAGGTGGTGTGGGGGTCAGCCTTGGCAAACACTTCCCCACACACACTACAGTGTTGAAACCCAGTGGGCCCGGTTTTTCTTTTGGGTTTCTCAGACATTGTGCCAGTCCTAACCAAACTTACCCTTTCATGGCAATCCGCCAGGCAAGACCCTCTTATTGGTTCCTGACCGTGTCAGGGTCGTGGAAAAAATGTAATAAAATCCTGTTTTTAGAACTGATAAGAACCGGTAACCACACTCTAAAAGTACAATTTAAGATTTTTTTAAACAACTCGATCGGTTCAAACCGAACCGATGAACCGTTTACAAGTTCCACACAGAATAGACAAAATATAACCTATCTAGTACTCACAAATACCACAGACAGAGACTGAACCGACAGGTTACAGTTTAAATTCGGTCGAAAACCGAGAAAAGCGGTACTTTAACCGACAAATTGAACCAAGCAGAATGAGAAATCTCCGGAGCGACTGTTCAGTGAGGTGGAGTAAAGAATCTGACGGTTTGAGTTTAAACAGCAACAGACAGAGTCTCAACCGAGCTCGAGCTCAGCGCTCCATGCCTGGCATGGAAAGTTAACTCTTTCATCTCTGGGGCAGTTCCAAGGTTGGGACTCACTGCTACTGTCAGAATACAGCAAGACTTCATGTTGTTTGAATAACACAAGTCAGCACAAAAGGATAACATAGACAACCTGAAACATGTTAAGGCAAAGGGGTAATACAACAACTCTAAGTACAACAAAACAACTGTATACAATAAGTATACATATAAAACAACAGTTCTTAATATAAGCAATGTGGCATACAAATACTTTATTGGGAATAACAAACCAAGAGACGGTGACTATTCTACAGATAACTGTCAAGCTGCACCAAGCAGCATTTGGATATAAGTTAAAGACATAATTAATAGACTTAAGTCTCTTGACTCTAACAAATCAGAGGGGCCAGACGAACTACATCCTGCACTTTTAAAGAACATTGCAGAGCTTATAGCACCTCCCATAGCTGACATTTTTCAAGATTCTCTCGGTACAGATCTAACAGTTGAGGATTGGAATAGGGCGCATGTGACATCGATTTTTAAAAAAAGGAGACAGAGGACAAATGGGCAATTATAGATCATACTAAGGTTATGTAAAGAGCAAGGGGGCATTAGCCCATGATGCTCTTATACTAAGCCAAAGAATAATACAATAAGGCAAAGCCACTGCAAATTAACTGATCAAGCCTATACTTGAAAATGTTCTTATTTTCACTAATAACAACATTAATAGGTAAGTTGTTCCAAGGACCCACAACTCAATGTAAAAAAATATTGTCGGCTTTTGTGCCTAAATTTATTCCTAATTGGTTGTAAGGGATGACCTCTAACATTATAAGAATATTCTTTAAACTGTAGATTTAAATCAGTCATAATGGCAGGGTCTTTAATTATATCGAAAAGAAGAAGCAAATCACCTCTAAGACGACGGGTAGATAAAGACATTAACTTTAATATCTGAAGCCTATCATTATACGTGTTGTTCTTTAATCCCGAGATTTTCTTTGTAAACCATCTTTGAACATTTTCCAAAGAATTACTAGCAATTTTTTTTAAAAGGAGACCACAGCTGAGCAGCATATTCCAAGTGAGGCCTAACATAGGATCTAAACAGAGGTACAAGGACGTCAGATTTACATGATCTAATATTACATAAAACAGACCACATTACTCTATTAGACTTATTAATGGTATCTTGAATATGCTTATTATAAGACATGCCATTGGAAATACTAATACCCAGATCTTTTTCATCAAAAGAGCTAACCAAGTCTGTTCTATATAATTGATACGTATAATCTGGGTTATTAGATCCCAAATGCATAACTTTGCATTTGTTCAAATTCAGCTTCATACCCCACTTGTCTACCCACAGAGTAATATTATCCAGGTCATTTTGTATGATGGTAGAGTGCATAATGTCTAAACATGGACCGCCAATTTTTACATCATCAGCATATTTAATAGAAATAGACTGGCATTCATCAGTCAAATCGGCAATAAATGCCTGAAAAAGACAAGGGCCCAACACAGAACCCTGTGGGACACCGCTAGAAACATATCCTACCCCTGAGCTGAATCCGTCAATAAGAACACACTGTGTCCTATCTCTCAACCAATTGCCAATCCAATTTATAATATGGTGGTTGATGTTAATGTCACATAACTTAGAAATAAGCGCCATATGAGGTATAATGTCAAATGCTCTACTGAAATCATTATAAATAACATCACATGGAATGTTATGATCCAGACACTCACTGATGTTCTCATAAAAAGAACGCAGATCAATTAGCATTGCGCCTGTACTATGTAAAATGCTGGAGTATAATAAAGGAGAGACTCACTGAACACCTTCAAGAAGAGGGTCATTTAGACCCACACCAGCATGGGTTTAAGGGAGAGACGATCGTGCCTTACGAGCCTAAGTAGCTTTTTTGAACCAGTGAGTAGGGCTATGGACCAAAGGATACCGGTAGACATCCTATATGAACTTCTCCCGTGCTTTCGACACAATATCCCATAGGAAACTACTGGATACACATCAGAAATAGGCACAGACTCCTATATGAGGGCCATTCATTTCCCTGCCCTCCCCCAAGCTGGAGATAGGAAAAAGCTTGTCCCGCGGAAGTCGAGAGGGCCTTTCGTTTCTTTGCCCTCCCTCAAGCTGGAAATAGGAAAAAGATTGTCCTGCGGTGGTTGAGAGGGCCATTCATTTCCCTGCCCTCCCCCAAGCTGGAAAAAGGAAAAAGCTCGTCCCGCAGTGGGCGAGAGGGCCGTTCGTTTCCCTGCCCTCCCCCAAGCTGGAATGGGAAAAAGGTACGGAAGCAGTTTCATCCCAGTTTGAGCTCTCATCAGGAACAAAGAAAATATGGCTGTTGGCGCCAATTCTAAATGGACCCTCTGCTTCAAATAGTCGGCACAGCAATACTGATAGTCTCTCTCATGCTACTTTCGTAAAAAGGCTGCCTTTAAACCCTTAGCACAGAGGGCCTTAAGAGACCATATTTAGTTAAAAAAAAAAAAAAAGCTATTTTTATGTAAAGGCTGCTTTTAACCCTTATCAATTTAGAAAAAAAAAATAATGCAATCAGGGCTGCTCTGTTTTACATAGCATCTGCTCTATGTTACATAGCATATTTACTCATTTCGAAATTAGTGCACCAAAGGGTCTCGAGTGTAGAGTGTCTCTGTGTTTTCATGCTATTTGTTATCTTGAAAAGATTGCTTTTGACCCTGTTGCAGAGTGCCTGGGGGACTGTTTTCATTTTGGGAAAGGCAGTGCTTAACCTCAGGCAGAGTGCCTTAAGAGCTAGTATTTTTAGCAATTTCAGGAGGCTTAAAGTCTGTGATAAGAGGTGTAATGTACAAGAGGAGCTTAATCTGAGCCGAATGCTCCTTATTGTAATTCGAATCTAACCAAGTTGATCCGAATGCTAGTATTTTTAGCAATTTCAGTAGGCTCAAAGTCCGTGATAATGAGGTTTAGTGTATAAGAGGAGTTTAATTTGAGCCGAGTGCTCCTTATTGTAATTCTAATGTAACCCGCTCACACCAGACAGCCCTTCCTCTTCACCTGTATATTAACAAGCCCTTCTGTTTGTCTTCTCAGCTCGTCCCTCGGTGGTCGAGAGGGCCATTCGTTTCCCTGCCCTCCCCCAAGCTGGACATAAGAAAAAGGTATGCGGCAGTTTAATCCGAGTTTGAGCTCTCATCAGGAAGGCCCCGCCAGCGCTGCGTGCAGGCTGCCCCACCACCACCCTTGGTGAGCAGCTCTTCGTATAGCAAAAACCATGTGTTGGTTTTTAGCCTATCAGACCACTTTTTCATCTGCAGGCTATATTCTCTCATCACTAGTGGCCGCTTTGTTGACTTCCCATTTTGTCCCTAGCACTCCTCAATTGCAAATTATGAAACTGTTCATCACGCTGTGCACCCTGCTACCCCCTTTCCAGATCCCATACAAGCTCCTCACCTTGACTGCATACCCCCCTTATGGCACTGTCGATCGTGTGCCTGCCGGGCAGTTTTTCTCTAAAGCAGCACAAGGGAGGTTATCATACCTATACCCTCTGACCCCATCCTATGTTGCTGGTGGATCCACCCCCACGGTCCTCTACCCAACTATCACTTACAATGACTACCACCCCTGTTGTCGCACACTATGTTATCCAGACTATCTTTGGCAGCCACCTCACCTGGAGACTGCGCTACAATCAACACTACCCACCCTTCTACTCCTCTTTCTGGCTACCCCCCATTTACTAAACTTCCCCATACCTACTTTCCCTGGCCATAAAGGGCCCTTAGCTCAAAAATCTCACCTTCCCAGAAAATTATGCTGGAACCCTGTACTCAGGTTCCTCCTCCTTCTCATGTCTGGGAATATCTACTCTAACCCTGGACCCCTCCCACCCCTGCAACGCCTCACTCCCCTACCGGTGGGCTGCGCATTGCCACCCTTAACATCTGCAGTTTGTTAAAAAAGTGGGATGCCTTCCAGTGCTGGGCTCTACAATACCAGCCTGACATCATTGCCGTGGGTGAAACCTGGCTCTCCCCCCGGACTCCAGACTCACCAATAACCCTCTCTGGTTATAACATGTACCGAGCTGACCGGCAAAGTAAGCGTTGGGGTGGCTGCGCTGTTTACATCAAGGACACAATACATGGCCAGGCTCTCCCCTCCCCCTAGCTGGTACCTGGACCCCAGGCCCTCATTCTTAAACTTTCCTTAGGATGCTCATTGACTCCCCTCCTCATCACTGCAGTATACATTGCCCCCTGGGAACAGCAGGTGGCTTTCCACTCAGTACTATCCTACCTGGCCACCCTCCCAACTTAAACAGAAAAAATCATGCTCAGTGAGTTCAATATCAATTCGTTAAGCAAGGCTGCCGCCCCGCTCGTCGATGCAGCCACCTCCAAGACCTAACACAAGTAGTCACATCCCCCACCTGACTGAACCAACATACAGGATCATCCTCATTGCTAGACCTCATCTTCACCAATCGCCCCCACAAAATCACTAGCGTCTCAGTTCTCCCAAATGCCCTTAGTGATCACTCCCCAGTGCTCTGCTCCTGGACAGGCAAAGCACCCAAATCTCTGCCCAAATTAATCTTCGCCAGCATAATTGGCCTAGCAAACTTGCCCAAGTCTTAAATAAACTTCTCAGCACCTTGGACTGGTCCTTCTTATGAATACCCACGACCTGATAGAGCCTTCGACCTCTTCATCCTCTCCTACAACACCATATGTGACAAATTTGCCCCAATCTCCGAAAGGATGGTCAAAGGCAATCCTGCACCTTGGATCACTGACCACCTCCTGGCCATGTTTCGGTCCAGAGATTCATTATGGCACCTCTCTAACCAGCCAAACCTTCCATCTGATACACAAAAGTACAGAGAGGCCAGGAACAAATGCACTTGGGCCATGCACAAGGCTAAAGCGGAGTATTTTAAATCCTCCCTAACAACTACCTTGGGTTCTGAGCGCAACTTTTGGAACAAAATTAAGGATATCTGTGGCAAAGCCCCTAACCCTGTCCCGAATCAGATAATGGTCGATGGGTCCCTGACCTCATATCCTTCTAATATAGCCACAGCCTTCAACGACACCTTCACAAACCTCAGCCACGTCCTACCTCCTAATTTATTTGACCCACCCTCAGCCAGCTCCCCCATTTCCTCCCCTGAAGCCCCCCCTTTCGCCTACATCACATTTCACCCAAGGCCGCGGAGCCATATATTATAAAAGCTCTGAGCCACTCCTGCTACAGCAGTGACACCTTAGATTTGAAACTTCTGCGGCTTACCCTTCATGAGGTACTTATCCCAATCACCCATATCATAAACCGCTCCCTATGTCTAGGTAAATTCCCCTCCAGGTGGAAATCTGCATCCATCACCCCTATTTTCAAAAGTGGGGACCGTACCCTCAACAATAACTACCACCCCATCTCCATTCTCCCTCCCCTGTCCAAGGCACTTGAGCGGATTGTCGTAGATCAGCTTACGGACATTTCAACAAATACAACCTTCCTCTGTAAGCAGCAGTATGGTTTTCAGAAAGGAGACTGTACTACTACTACTGCCTTACTAGAGTTTACCGCCCACGTCCACTCCGCTTTGGACAGAGGTCATATCACTGGTGCCGTCTTCATAGACCTCACTAAGGCATTTGACACCGTCAACCACTCTCTCTTGCTGACCTCACCCTCCAACTTTTGTTTCTCTCAGGACGCACTTGGCTGGTCTCTAATTACCTCTCGAACCATTTCCAGCAGGTCAAAATCGATAACGCCCTCTCCAATAGAATGCCCATTCTCTCCAGTGTGCCACAGGGGTCCATTCTAGGTTCTCTACTTTTCAGCCTCTTCCTTAACTCCTCCCCAAGTCCTGCCCTGGCAACCTAATACTATATGCAGATGACGCTGTGCTATATTCCACCAACGCGGACCCCTTTGAACTCCACCATTCCCTGCAATCCTCCTTTAGTATTGCTGAAAACTGGTTCTCCACTCAACGCCTTATGCTCAACTATCAGAAGACCAAAGTTGTGCTATTCTCCCACCCCATGAACTCCCAGACAGAGCAGTGCCCTCATGTACTAACTGCCAATCTGACCCCTTCAGAGCAAGTGGATTCCTTTAAGTACCTAGGCATTATTCTAGACCCAGCCCTTAATTTCCACCAACATATCCATCTCCTGTCCTCCACCCTCAACGTTAGGCTCGGATTGTTGTATCGTTTCAAGCACTGACTCACCCCAGATGCCCTTAGGCTTGCTGTCTCTGCCTCGGTCCTCTCACTACTTGACTATGGTCTACTTATCTATAGTGCTGCAAACACCTCGGCCCTTTATAGACTCCGTGTCTCCCTAAATAAAGCTTGCTGCCTCATACTGGGATGTGACCGTCTCACCTATACTTGCTCTCTCTATAATGCTACCAACTGGCTAAACCTTGACAATGGAATCCGGTTCCATACTTGCCTCATAGCCAAAAAGATTGCCCTCGGCCTCTCTCCCCCCCCCCCCGGCTCTCCTCCTTAGTCCACCCGGCCTCGATGATCAAACATACACGTAGCTCTGGCAAGCCACTCCTGTCGGTTCTCTGCCAAACCTCCCAGTTCCAAAGGTCCTTCAGCTACAGGGCCCCTTCTTGGATGAACTGCCTACCCTCTTCACTAGTGAACGAAAACAGAATTGGCCCCTTCAAAACATACCTCAGGGCCCACCTGAGGTCCTCAAATACCTGTAACTGCCAATGATTCTTGGCTGTATCCCTCCACATCTGCCACCCGATTTCTAGACCTGCCTCCCCCCACTGTCCATCTCTCCTGACTAGGGCCTCCGGACTGCTTACCCCTTTGGCTTGCTTGAGTTGACGACTCTGTTATTCGTTTAACTATAAATGTATTACTAATGTCTTGTATAATTTACTACAAGTAACCATCTGTTAGCCTTCACTGTTTTGTAAATATGCTGGATTATGTACCTTGTTGAATTACTAATGTATTATGTTTTTCTGCGACATGGAACCTTTGTAAAGGAGTCTGACTCAAAGGTATATCCGAATTACTCAATAAATAAAATATTCTTAGATGGGTAGTTTCCTGGTTGAACAACAGAAAGCAAAGGGTGGTAGTGTGAGGACATATGTCAGACTGGGCCAATGTGATGAGCAGGGTTGCCCCAGGGATCGGTGTTGGGACCCATACTTTTTTTTTTTTTTTTTTAACTTTTTTAGTATTTTATACAGATGCATAAAACACATTTTTCCAAAGCATATATAACGACAGTTAATTTGTCAATATACATTATTAAGGAGATGATGATTATACACTTCTGATGGTACAGCATTGGAGGGTAGCTACCAATTGCTAAATCAGAAAAAAATCATTACTCAACTTTCAAGAGCTATTATACAGCCAATGCCTAACTGATTAAGTTATAGTAAGTAAATATAACTAGCACCGTGTTACCAACCCTATACAGGTCTTTTGGTTTAACTCGCAACATTATGATGAACAAAGAAATTGTGCCGTTCCAGAGCTTCCCTTAAACCCTTACTATAGTCAGTTGGTGTTAATCTATTATGTTCAGGCCCCAACATATTCTATTCCTATTCATTTAACTAGATCTATACACCCCTCTCTTACTTACTTCCCTATAAAGATGCTATGAGGCCTGGAGAGTAGCCCTGGCCCACATCTTCAAGTAAAGTGCAGTATGCAGAGGGACTAAATGTGTGACACATATTCTCTTGGGATTATTAGCCATTAGTCTTTAGCGTTATAAGTAAATGTAAAACCAATAAACATCCAACCTTTAAAACCTCAACTGAGGTAAGAGCAACAAACTGCCATTGTAAAACAAGAGATTATCTATCCCTGATTCTCCCTGCCTTAGAGAGACATAGGGAAAAAAACAGCACTGGTATTTGCTTATAATACATCTTTATGCTATCAGATGTACTTGGTATTACTGTTCTAAATGGTCCTTCAGAGGAAGTCCTTTAAATGAAATCTATATCACCCTTCATGTATCTTCGTGAAGGCAAAACATTATTCAATTGAGAAAAGGACTTAACCCCCAACCCATAGAACTCCATATATAGTGATATCAACAAAATAAATGTTCAAATAAAGAGAATATAATATAGCAAACCAGTCCGCCATCAAATATTTAAGGTCCACTGCATTATTTTCAATCAGCCTCTGACTCATCGTCTTCAGACAGCCAGCCTCGTGGGCTCAACAAGCTGCAATCTGCTTCACACACCAACCCGCTTATTTCGGCTCTGTGAACCGATATTGTTTCCTGCCATCTGCAAAGCACAGTCAAGCGGGGAAAGCCAAAGAGTAGGCAATGCCCAAGTCCCGTAGTTTATGTTTCACTCCATCAAACACTTTGCGTCTCATCCTTGTAGCATAGGCGATATCAGGGAAAAAAAGGAGACAATTTTCTTCATGAAATATGGGGCTTTTATTTCTTATGGCCCCAAGGATTAAATCGTGCTCTGCTGCTGAACTGAGTGTAAGCAGCACTGTACGGGGATTTTCAATACTGGCATTGGGCCTGCGAGGGGTAATCCTCTATGCCCGGACAATTTTAAAGTCCGACAGTCCTGCTATTTCTGAGAGCCAGGGACCCAAATATCGCACCAGATTATCACCTTCTGTCCCCTTGGGAA
Source organism: Neoceratodus forsteri (assembly GCA_016271365.2). Lineage (NCBI taxonomy): Eukaryota > Metazoa > Chordata > Ceratodontiformes > Ceratodontidae > Neoceratodus > Neoceratodus forsteri. Next base: position 311,409,025 of record CM028137.1, on the reverse strand, counting down.
GGCCCAGGATTTGAATATTGGCTGCACGTACCGTTTTCTCTAATTGCTCCATGTGGCTCCGAAGGACTGCTTGTTCCTTGAGGGATGCGGTAGTTGCAGCTAGGGCTTTTCCCGCAGTTGCCTCGGCGCTCGTCACCTCCCCCATGGCATCCAGTCGGGTTTCCACAGCTTGAAAGCGCTGTGAAAAATTATCCAATTTTTGGTCAATTTTTTGGACAGTCTTAGTAAGCGCATTTACTGCAAGTTGAAGTGATGTTAAAGAAGCCGTGGGTTGCTCCGTGTTTGCCAAGGATGACACTCCATTTGCTTGGTCTGGTGGTTTAGCTGCAGGAATACGCAGCTGAAAGAAGTCCTGTTTTACCAACTTTGTTCGACCCATATTACTAGGAAAATTATATCCAGCGGCGCAGAAAATCGTGCTGTAATTGTTGGGATGTTTTTCCCAAATGATTATGTATAACTTTTAGCAGTTTTAACGTTATTTTGAAGAGCTTATTTGGGAGCTCCAGAAAGTTGTTGCTTCTGGCTGGGCTGCTAGCCCCCCCCCCATACTTTTTAACATATTTGTGTCATCATTAACATGCAGAAGTACTACCTAGGTCAGTAAATCTGCTGATGATGTAAAAATAGGGGCACTAGTATGTAATAACACAGAGACTCTTAAGTTCCAGCATGAGATTCAAGCAGTTGCTAACTGGACAAACAAGAAAGTGCTAGTGTTTAATACTGATAAATGCAAAATAATGCATTTTGGGAACAAAAATATAAGAGCCACCTAGTACCTACATGGAGAACAGCTGGGTTCGGTGGAAGAGCAAAGAGATTAGAGAATTATAACTAGTGACTTGAAATTTGATAAACATTGTAGGGAAGTACTTACGAGAGAGAATCAGATGCTGAGATGTACTGGGAGGAATCTTAAGTGTAGAGATAGGAGGGTGATGACACCCCTGAACAGCTCACTGGTGAGGCCCCACGTCAAATACTGTGTGCAGTTTTGGGATCCCCAGTGTAGGCTATTGGTGAATAGGTTGGAGAGATTGCAAAGAAGGGCTACAAAAATGGTGAGAGGGACTGGTGGTCTGACATATACTGAGAGACTTGAGAAGCTCAAAATGTATCTATTGGCATACATGAGACTTAGGGGAGACATATGTCTGGTCTACAAGGCCCTAAAGTGCCCAGATTTGTGGGAATGTTTGTCACTTACTAACAGGGATATTACAAGGGTAACTAGGGAACACCATTACATGCTGAAGGGGGAACACTTCAAAGGAAACAAGAGGAAACAGTGGTTCAGCCAGAGGGTGGTAGATGAATGGAACAGGCTTCCCACTGATGTTGTGCAGCATGACAGTACTGACATATTTAGGAGACGACTTGATAGTTATATGACTGAACAAGAAAGAACTGAATATAGGGGGAAGTTAGGGCAACGGTCATGTCCTAGTGGCCTCTTAATGCTTTGGACTTGAAACTTTCCTATGATTCTTATATTGTTTCTTCCAAAGGATCTCCCAGTAGGATTACTCCTATGCAGTCAGCACAGAATCTCTGACTGCTCCCAGAGCTCTGAAGTAATGTGGCATGTATGCAAATCATGAAACTTAGAATTATACATTCAAATTGCTGCCTCTAGGTAGACCGTGTTCCATCTAACTGCCAGATTCATTTTTGCAGATGAAAAAAAAAAACTAGACTATCCGAATTAAATAAATGTAACTTAACAACCATAACAATAATACCCTTCCCTTGGTAAGAGGACGGGTTCAAACAGGAAAAAGAAGAAACACGAAACGGAGAGCTAGATGTCCTAGTCATTCTTGTGTGTATCAAAACATTAAGTTAAGCCAATGATTACTGGCAACATTAAGAACCCCCACAAAAGTACTGCTGAACCTGATACAGGTTATGTAAAGGGAGGTAGGGATGGAAGTTCTAATCCTACCTGTAACATGGCAATAAATGTCACTCTTAAATAAGCACTTTACATTGGACAAACAACAACAGATGCGATGCTGCCCTGTTTGCAGGCACCTCTCTGGTCTGAGGGAGGAGGTTGCCCATCTCCAGGCTGACCTGGCTAGGATTCGTGAAACCTCTTACCCCACCCAGGGACCACCAGGGCCACCACCGTTACCTCAGAGGTTGCCAAGAAAGAGGAGCGGTTGGGCCAAGATGGGCTCAGGGAGGAAGAGGGTGATGGAACAGAGGTGCATCCCTCCAGCTGTACTTCTCCACAATTCATATGCTGTTCTGGCAAGGAGTGGTTCCTCTATGGAGGCACCTGCAGTGGAGACCAAGGAGGATGCTGGGAACCTCCACAAAGGAGACCCACAGGACGTTGGCATGAGACCCCACAGGGGAAGGAAACAACTCCTGGTGGGGGACTCGATCATTTGGAAGGTAAAAGTGGGGGAGGAAGGGGATAGGGAGGTAAGGTGCCTGCCTGGCGTCACGGCTCAGAGGGACAGGAAGCGAATCTTCATGATCGTGGGAGCAGCTGCACGAGGGAGGGAACTGGATGTCATTGTCCACCTAGGAACAAATGACCTGGCTGTGAATGGGATCAGAGCGGTGCAAGAGGAGTTTGTGGAGTTGAGGAGGGGCCTTAGACATGCAGCATGTAAGGTTACCTTCTTGGAGGTGCTGCCTGTCTATGGCAAGGATGATGCTAGGGTATTCTGCACCATGGGATTCAATGAATGGTTGAAAAACTGGTGTGGAGCTCAGGGTTTTGGCTTCATTGGGGACTAGGGAGCCACCTGGAGGGATGCAGGCTTATACTGGTGTGATGGTCTGCATCTGTCCGGGGAGAAACCAGGATCCTACGTGACAGGTTTAAATACTTTTAAACTAGCCAAGGGGGGGAGCACTGAAAAGGAGCAGGGAAATCCCAGTCTCCCCCCACAAAACACAGTAATTAGAGAGGTAAACAACAAGGCAGAGAAGTCAGTAGGGAGCAAGACAGGAATAAATACAGAAAAAGGCAGTAAGGACAGGGATGCGGCTAAAAGGGGTAAGGCCATAAAAAATAAATGGAAGGTGATGAGTACCAATGCCCACAGTCTGTGCAACAAGCTCCCTGAATTAGTGGCCTTGATGGAAGAGGGATGCCTGGATATTGTGGCAGTCACTAAAACATGGTACACAGAGAACCATGATTGGGATGTCAACATACCAGGGTACACATTCTACAGGAGGGACAGGGTGGGTAAAAGAGGAGGAGGAGGAGTAGCTCTCTATATAAGGGAAGGTATTAAAGCAACAGAACTAAAGAGTAAACAGGAAGTTGATGAGTTACTATGGGTCACGCTGGAGACAGGTAATGGCACCACAATCCGCATGGGGGTTATGTACAGACCCCCATCTCAGAGGGAGGAAATGGACAAGGAAATGATAGAAGGCATCCTTAAAATGGCAGAAAAAGGGGAGATATTGTTGATGGGGGACCTGAATATGACAGATGTTAACAGGAGTACCTTTGCTGCAGGCACATCCAAGAGCAGGGTCATTCTTGATGCCCTACAGGGGGCATGCCTCAGACAGCTAGTGTTGGAACCCACTTGGGAGGGAGCAATCTTAGACCTGGTACTCTCAAATGGGGAAGGAGAAAGGATCTCAGATTTAGAAGTGGGTAGCCATCTGGGAACAAGTGACCACCAAACTGTGTGGTTCACAACAAACACAGCTATAGAGTCAAGCCATACAAAAATAAGAGTATTGAACTTTAGGAAGGCTGACTTTGGGAAAATCAGAGAGTACCTCAGAAAAGCACTAGCAAACAGGCAAGAAGGAGGGGTGAAGAAACAGTGGGGAATAATCAAAACAGCCATCGCAGAGGCAACAAGCCTTTGTGTGAAGCAAATCAACAAAACAAAACAAAGGAAAAAAACAATATGGTTCTCAAAGGAGGTGGCAGGAATGGTTAAGGAGAAAAGGATAGCATTCAGGAAATATAAGGAAACACAGAAGGAGCAAGACAGAGAACTTTATCAGTTAAAGCAGAAGGAGGCAGGGAAGGCAGTCAGAATAGCAAAGGCACAAACTGAGGAAAAGACAGCCAACTCTGTTAAGAAGGGGGATAAAACCTTTTATAGGTACATTAGAGAGTGAAGAAAGACCAAGGGAGGAATACAGAGACTTAATAAAGGGGAGGGAATGTGGGAAGAGGGTGACAGTGAAAAAGCAGGGATATTGAACAAATATTTCTGCTCAGTATTCACAAAGGAAGAGGAGGGGGAAGTACCTAAACCAAACAACACAGAAACTGTAAATAGGGGGGTCGATACCAGTCCATTCACGGAAGAAAGGGTTTTGAAAGAACTCTTGTAAACTGAGGACGGACAAAGCAATGGGGTCTGATGGGATTCACCCAAGAATTCTAAGAGAACTAAGGGGAGAACTAGCAACACCACTGACTACTCTTTTTAACAAATCATGGGAGGATGCCATGGGTACCTGAGGACTAGAGGAGGGCAGATGTGATTCCACTTCACAAAAGTGGGAGCAGGGCAGAGGCAGGAAACTACAGACCAGTTAGTTTGATTTCAGTGGTAGGGAAAATGATGGAATCACTTCTGAAGGAAAGAATTGTTGAGTACCTAGAGGCCAGTGGGGCACAGGACCCAAGGCAGCATGGTTTCACAGCAGGAAGGACATGTCAGATGAACCTAATAGATTTCTTTGGGTGACCAAAGCAGTAGCCCAGGGAGGGGCTGTGGATATGGCCTACCTAGATTTTAGCAAGGCATTTAACACAGTCTCACGTAAAAGATTAATATACAAGTTAGCCTGCCTTGGAGTGGGTCCCAAGGTGGTAGCCTGAATAAAAAACTGGCTGGACAACAGGACGCAAAGGATAATAGTAAACTGAGTCCATAATGAAGAAAGGAGGGTAACTAGCGGGGTACCGCAGGGTTCAGTACTGGGACCGGTCCTCTTTAATGTCTTTATAAGTGACATTGGAGAGCACCTGGAAGGAAAGGTATGTTTCTTTGCAGATGACACAAAGATCTGCAACAGGGTTGATACACAAGGTGGGATGGAAAGAATGAAAAGGGACTTGGCAAGGTTGGAGGAATGGTCAAATATGTGGCAGCTCAGATTCAATGCAAAGAAGTGCAAGGTAATGCATCTGGGAAACAAAAACCAAGGGGAAGAGTGCACAATGGGAGGTGAGTTAATAACAACAACAAAAATCAAACAAGACCTAGGAATAATTATATCAGATGACCTAAAGGTGGGCAAACAATGTGAGAAGGCAGTAAGGAGGGCTGGGGGGATACTGGGATGCACAGGGAGAGGCATCAACAGTAGAAAACAGGAAGTTGTAATCCCTCTGTACAGGCAGTTAGTGAGACCCCATCTGGAGTACTGCGTGCAATTCTGGAGACCCCATCCCCGAAAAGATATAGACAGAGTGGAGGCTGTTCAGAGGAGGCAACAAAATGGTGCAGGGTCTGCACCAGAAGACACGAGGAGAGGCTAAAGCAGCTTAATATGTATACCCTTGAGGAAAGGGGGCACGATAGAAACTTTCAAGTATCTCAAGGGAATTAAAGTACAAGAGGGTGAAAAGAGATGTGCAAGAACAAGGGGGCACAATTTGAAGATAGAAGGGGGACAGCTCAGAGGTAATGTTAGAAAGTATTTTTTCACAGAGAGGGTTGTGGATGCATGGAACAGCCTTCCTGAGGAGGTTGTGGAGTCAGGAAAAGTGGGAGAATTCAAGAATGCATGGGACAGGCATAAGGCAATTCTAGTGGGGGGTAGCAGGAAGTAAGCTGTTGATTAACTAGAATCTGCAGCTTATCCATTAGGTAGAGAAATGGGCAGACTAGGTGGGCCAAGCGGTCCTCATCTGCCGTCAGATTCTATGTTTCTATGTAGGTGACCAAGGAGCAAATATGCATTAATACCCTAGTAATGCCCACCTTCTCCTGAAGTCTCTGTGCAGTAACAGGAGCGCGCTCAAAAGCGTAAAGAGTGAGAAACATAGAGAGGACAATGTGAGACGGAGCAGGAAGTCGTCAGAACTGCTTTAACAGAGAGGAGTGACAGACAGAGAGAGACAGGGACACAGAACAGTGATCGGTGAGTGTGTGTGTGTGTGTGTGTGTCTCTCTCTGCATGTCCAAGACAGATATACCGGAGATACAGCGGTGCCAAGTTTCATGCAGCAATTTACCCTCATACCATCTTTCGATCTCTGTCTACTATGTAACAGTTCTGCCAGAACCGCTGTGTCCCTTCCCACCCACGCCAAGGGCTCCATGGACTGGGCGGTCTGTCCTCCCAACAGAAACCCTTAGCCGCAAAATCAGTGTAGTTCTAAAGCACTTTGCAACATTTAACAGCAACAGAGACAAAGAAAAATAAATCTACCTCAGTTGACAAAAACTTTTCTGTAAAGTCTTCACCTCGTTTTCTTTCCCCATTTAGTAGTGCATTATAGGTAAAGTAGTAAGACTTGCATATCTCGCCTTACAGACATATACAACTCTTCATACGTTACCCTTAATGCAGTACTGAATGGCAAGAAAAAACAACAGCGAGGCGTTTACACAATAGTGTTTTTAACTGAGGTACATTTTTTTTAGCCTCTCTCTCTTTTATTGTACAAAACAGAATGCTGTAAAGTTTATCGTTTTTTTTTGTTGTTTTTTATCATTTAACATTTTCTCGGCAGCTCGGCACACTCTGGCTTGGGGCATCCGGCCCGGAGAACTGGGTAACTCAAACTGCACCCAGAAGAGTTCCGGGACGGCCATCTTGCCATCCTGCTGGAGGGCTCCCCTCTGCCTCAGCCAGCCAGGATAGCCCCGGATCCTCTCCAACAGGACTCCGCCAGAGTCCTCCAGGCAGCTCAGAGCACGGCCATCAAGCTGCACGGTCGCGTCCAGCCATTTTCCTCCTGACTGGTCCCCCAGAACTTGGACATGCAATGACGTCCGGACACAATGTGCCGACGTCCGCAACATTCCCGCTCCAGTAGTGCCCCCGAGTGTCCCCAGGGGCTGCCACAGCGTGGCGGGATTCCCCAACCCACCCCAGGACCAGGAGAGCAGTCTACGGACGCTCAATCGAGTACTCCCCTGCGACCCGTTGGCCGGGCTTGTTCCCGAACCCGATTGCGCCCGGCCTGGCCTTGGTGGCGTCTAGCACTTCAACCCTCAGCGCCTCCGGCCGGCATACTGTAAAGTTTAAACTGCACTCACAATATTAATGTATACACAGTATGAAACGTGCATACGCACACTTCCACATCTATGCACCCACAGTTCAACACCATAAAATGTTTTCTTAACCAATATTTTCACTTTCTCTTCATTTATATACCACACTTATTTGAATAAAAACAGTCTTTTCCTTACGCTTGACATGTTAGAAGCGCATTAAGCCACTCGAAAGGAGTCTTCTACTAGAGAATTAATGCACGGTTGGGTGGTTGGGACACTCAGCCTGCGGCCTCATGATCCACGCCCTCAAAAACCATGCATTAATTCCCTAGAAGTCGTCTCCTTTCTTGTGGCTTAATGCTTACTGGGAGATACCTTGGAAGAAACAATATTACTATGGTAATTTTTGCTTCAATCCACGGGAATCTTCCAGTAGTATTAGACATATGCATACTAACAAGCAGTGCCTTGGGAGCTGGGTACAGAACCTATTTAGGGAAAAGGTTCTGCAATACTGCAGTGCCAAACCTAGCATCACTCCTGGACTTGACATCCAGGCAATAGTGCTTTGTGAAGGTATGGACTGTACTCCAGGTAGTCGCTTTACAGATTTCCAGCAAGTGAATGTCCCTTGCAGCTGCCACATAGGCAGCAGTTCCATGAGTGGAATGTGCCCTGAGGACCTCTGGTGGTTGTTTCTCAGCCTTACTGTAGCAGAACTGGATGCAAGATACTATCCAACGTGCAAATGACCTCTTTGAGGCAGGCTTGCCTTTTCACACTTCACCATAAGTAATGAGCAGTTGTGAGTGGGAATTCCTGAGGGGTAACCCGTCAAATCACAACTGTGGAATGATGACTCGTGATGACAACATTGAGGAATCAGGCGTAACACCTCTGCGTGACTGTGGTCCCCCCATCCCATGGTGGCCCCCTGGAGATAGAATCCAAAGAATGGGGTGGGGGGGCTGCTCGCACTCACAAAAATACATAGTTTCCACCCTTGTCATGGGTCACCATTCCACAGTCGCGATTATGACATGGAACCTTCCTGAAGTCCAAAGTACGAGTGATGAAATAGCTGACAGACCTTTTTAAATCCAAGCTATAAAGTTTCAATTCCCCTGAGCTGGACTTGGCAGTGAAAAATACAGCAAGGGTGATAGTCTGGTTCAAATGAAACTCCGATACCACCTTTGGAAGGAATGCCCTGTTAGTCCCAAGGACCACCTTGTCCTTATTGAAGATAATATAATTAGGATTCGAGCAAAGAGCTTGGAGCTTGCACATTCTTCTTGCTGAACTGACTGCCACCAGGAACAGTTTTCCACGTGACATACTTCAGGTCAGCCATAGACACTGGTTCAAAGGGAGGTTTAAAAGAGTTGAATGGGAAATCACACTCTCCCTCAATGGTACTGTCTGCTGTGACCCTCTTGGAACTGCGGACTGCCTAAACCACAACTTCTCAGATCTAAGTTCCGTCCTACCTAGTACTTTCTTCGACCCTGTCCCTGTCTCGCTGATGCCCACCCTCCACCATCCTCCCTTCTACCTAGGTACCATCTCCCCACTGAAGGCCAGACCCTTCATCCTTAAAGTCATCTATAGTAATAGCCATAGCCGGCCCGGTGGCACTGAGAGTTGAGGCGCCAGACACCACACCTCGTTCCACGCCAGTGACCCGGGTTTGGGAACAGACTCAGGTCGTTGGTGGGTCGGCCGGTGGAAGAAGGATCGAGCGCCCAATGGCTTGCTCTCCTTCTCTGGGGGGGATCTGCAGCTTTTTCTGCTGCAATACTGCTACCTCCTTGTGAACTGGGGGGAAGTCGGTGCGAAGAAGAAAACGCAGCAAAGCAGCGGGTTGACGCTGGCAGGGGACTGGGGCAGATGCACGTCTCTGCGCGCGTCTGACCCCTTGTTCCCATTGCACGCCGGCACCAGGGGCAGAGGAAAAATCCTTCACCTCTCCTAGGTAATGATCTCCCCAGCAAGCAGGCGTGCCACCACCGATAACATCAGGGCAGACTCCGCTGTGCTAAGGCCCTCTCCCTGTGAACATTCGGAGGACAAGGTAAGGGGGAACCTTTCCTCACCCCGCCCAGAGGGTAATCCGGGCCATCAAGGTCGTAGGGGAGTCGAACTGAGGTACTCTAGGGGCAGATCTTGAAGTTGGATGGGTCGTAACGCTTCTGGCGTTGGGAGTTCCAACTGAGTGGAGAAGTTGAGGGTACAAAGGGGCACTGGGGATAAATACAGAGTAAAAAAAAAAGAAAGAAAAATAGTAATAGCCATGGCTCCGACCCAATGGACACAACCTGGTCCCCCTCACTGAACTGCTTAACCGTTCCCTGTACCTGGGGGAGTTTCCCAGCACCTGGAAGACTGCCATCATCACCCCCATTCTAAAAAGCGGCGATTGATCCACCACTAGTAACTTCCGACCCATCTCCATCCTCCCCCCACTTTCTAAGGCCCTGGAAAAAATAGTAGCCAGCCAGCTCACGGAATACCTGGACAAGCACAATGTCCTATGCCCTGAACAACATGGCTTTCATGCTGGCCACAGCACTACTACAGCCTTACTTGAATTCTCTAACTTCCTGCAGTCCGCCCCTGACACCAGCCACCCCGCTGGGGCCGTGTTCACTGACCTCTCAAGGGCCTTTGACACGGTCTGTCACCCCCTCCTGCTCGACTCCCTCAGATGCCTTGGTTTCTCCCCGATCCCCTCACCTGGTTCACCAGCTACCTCTCTGGCAGAACACAGTGCGTTAAAATAAACAGCACCTGATCTGACACGTGCCCTGTCCTCTCTGGCATTTCCCAGGGCTCCATCTTAGGCCCCCTCCTCTTTAGCCTATATCTTAACTCGCTCCCTTCCGTATGGCCTAGTAAAATCCTCCTCTATGCGGGTGATGCAGTGCTATTCGCATCAGACCCCAACCCCAAAGCACTCCAGGCTACCCTCCAACACGCATTTCAGAAGGCAGAGCACTGGTTCACTGCCCAAAGACTGGTACAGAACCTAAAAAAAGACCAAGGCTATGCTCTTCACACACCGCCAAAGTAAAGCCAGTGGGGCCCCCCTTCAGGATCTTTCCTAACACTCGACACCCCATACAGCAGGTCTCTTCCTACAAGTATCTGGGTATCACCTTTGATTCAGCCCTCACCTTTCATTCCCACATCAGCACCCTCTCCACAGCTACCAATGTTCGGATTGGATTGTTATACCGGCATAGGGACTGCCTTCCACAAGATGCTCTCAGACTAGCAATTTCCTCCTCAGTCCTGTCACTAGTTGACTATGGACTACCTATCTATGCTACTGCCGACAATAATGCTCTTACAAAAATCCAGCTTTCCATAAATAAGGCCTGCCAGCTCCTTACAGGGGCCCCAAGGCGCACCCACACCTGCCTGTTATATTCCTCCACTGACCTGCTCAACCTAGAAGAAAGGCTTCACTATCAAACCTGCCTCCTTGTAAAAAAGACACTGCTCGGACTCCCCCCCCCCCGGGGTGTCTGCCTCCCTCCAATGGACATCCCACTCAGTGTCCACCCATAGCACAGACAAGACCTTGCTCATTGTCCCAAGGGCCAGGACAACTTTGGCCCAGAGATCATTCAGTTACAAAGCCCCCTCCTGGTTCAATGCACTCCCAGCCAATATAGCTGATTGCGCCAAACTAGGCCCATTCAAGATTGCCCTCAGAAGCCACCTGACCAACTCCCACTGCTGCAAATGCACGTAGCCCCTATCCCCTCAGGACCAATGACCCCCTGAATGAAAACATCTCCCAAGCTACCGCAGCCTTCGTGGGAATTATGTGTGAGTTTCGCTCTGAATCCTGTGATAAACATCTTTTGCCACTAACTACTGTAATAAAATATGTCTCTTTCTTCACCTGACGTGGTACCCATGTACCTATGATATGCCAGCTTGTCTACACTATTGAAACCTTTGTACCACCAGTGAATGTTTGAACACTGGTTATTCTTTAAACTCTAATGTGTTACTGTGTACTGCTGTTGTTTTGTCTCTTTTGACGAGGTGCCTTTGTAAATGACTCCATGACTCAAAGGTCTGTAAATCCGATATTCAAATAAATAAAACACGACTGGGACCCAAGTACCCTAAACACAAATCATGGCGATCAGCCTTAGCAAATACCCTGAAAATACTTAATACAATTTTTAACACCTGTGGGTCCTGTCCTCTTCTTACATCTTTCTGACATGCCGAATGTCACAAGACTGACTAAACTTTCCCAAAATGAGAAAAAAACACTTATCAAGGTTGGTTCCCTGAATGAAAAGGGTACCACGATTTAAACAAATATTTCTTCAGTAAATACAAAATGCAATCAGTTCTGACTAGAAATGGGAACCCGATTGCAAATAATAACAAAACCCTTAAAATACTTTAAAAACAGCAACGTTTAAAGTAAATAAGAAGCGGTAGGAACTGCAACGAACAGCAGTTTAAAACTGAAAACTCGGTTCCTGGGAACTGCTAAACATGAGTAAAATATACCCAAACTACTAAACCAATATAATAAGCTACTAGAGGCAGAGTTATGACAAAAACAGTATGAAATACCACTTTTTTGGTCACAATAAACAATCTTGCAGCGAAGTTGCTGTGAGCAGCTCTGAGGGCGTCTAGCTGTCCGAACCGAGAAAATTAATCTGGCAGATAGACAGAACGCAGTCCAGCAGCAGTTTGAATGTATCATTCTAAGTTTCATGATTTGCATACATTCCACATTACATCAGAGTTCCAGGGACAGTCAGAGATTCTGAGCTAACTGCAGATGTCTAATACTACTGGGAGATTCCTGGGGTTTGAAGAGCTAATTAAGCTAAGTTCCTAAATTTTTTTTTTTTGCCCAGTAGAAAAAGAAACATGTACCTTAAAAAGCTTGACCTGTAACTTCTGTGTATGAGCCAAGCAGTCGACGAGCACTGCAGCTCCGTCCCTAAAATAAGCTTTAAGTAAGCAATAAGACACAACAGGGTGTGCACTAGACACTTTTAACACATGGCTAGGAGGCGTAATGAGGCACGAGGCCGTAGGCTGAGTGCATCCAGCCTCCTAGCCATGTGTTAAAGTGTCTAACGCACATCCTGGAGTGTCTTACTGCGTTTATGAAATGACCATCTAAAACACAGATGTATGTGAGAACTAAAATGCATAATATTTAATAGTGAAAAACGTACATTTGAGGCATCCTTACTTGTATTTCTGTAGTTGTCATGGCACCCCAACTAGCAGTAGTCTTACTTCATTTAGTTTGAACAAGAAATTATGCTTTTTTTTTTTTTTATAATTTTTGTACGTTATGGTAACAGGCAGCGCTAGGGAAAACAAGCTGCTTTTATTTAGAGGACACAGGAGAAAGCTGTTACGCCATGCAGAAGCAAAGTATGAAAGTGGAAGACTTCTGTAACTGCTGCATTAAGCTGTCTGAGGTACAGGTTATACTGGTTTTTCCAGGACAACATGGGAAATATTGTTAGGATATGAATATTGTGTTGAACACTGTGGCACTAAGGGAGTGAAGTACGGAATGCCCGCCTGCTCGTTTAGTTAGAGAGAGAGAGAGAGAGAGCAGGCGGGCGAGTTGCGAGAAAGCAGTTCAACTGTTCAGCCAGAGTGAGCGGGCGGGCTGGGATTGTTATCCTGGCAGTTTTTTTTTTGTTTTTTTTAATGATGCAGGTCTTGCATTCAATTTAGAGATATATTGACAGATTGAAAATACAGCCTGGTATGTCACTCGCGGTTGGTGAAAACAAGATGGCCGATTTTCAATTTGCCAACATTCTAACTGGTATCTTTACCAGGATCAGTGCCCACAGGGCACTGCTGGAACTTTTTCCTGTGCATGAGAAGGAATATCACATAGCTATTAGCGAATCAGAATGGTTATTTTTGATACCCATTTCATAAGATGACGTAAAGTAGGGAGTGGGGCTGCAGGTGCTCTGTGTGCATATGGATAGGATGGGGGAGGGGGACTGTCTAAATGTATTTACAGTGTCTTTGCTGGTAGTTCTTACGTGGGCATAGACTATAACAAAGCACTAGTAGGGGGGTAATCACCTGCTACTCCTACTGCAGAAGGAAAGCCAATGGACAGGCAAGCTCAAAGTTCTTAAACTACTTGCTCTGAATGACATAACTGACTTCAGCCCGTTTCTGTAAACTGCAACTCTGTTGGCATTTTATTATGCAAACACAAGGATTTTGCTTTTTGCCTCTCCGTCCCCCCCCCCAACCCAAATAGGAGGTTGTCTTATTACTGACACACGTTGCAGGCTTATCGTTTGTTTTTCCTTGTTTAAAGGCATCTGTCCCAAGTTATGTGTTTAATTTCTAGGAGGAGTTTTTTTTTTTCTTTGACTATACTTCAAACCAAAGGTTGAAAGTTTAAAATGTATTCATGATGCATCTGTTCCTTCTCTTTTAGATTAAGAGAATTCAGATCTCTCTTTATTTTTATCTTTGGTCTCTGACTTCAGCCTGAGTCAGCACTGGTGGATGGCCGCAGCATTTGTCTTTTTTTCCACCGAGACTGGTTTGATTTGGCAGTGTTTTGATGTTGGCCCTGCATTATATATATCTCCTTGTGAACTAAACTAAGTGCAGATAGTTCACTTTGTTTAGAGATAGGAAAGCAAGATTCCAATATAAATGTAACATTTTTAACTGGTTCTGATGCTGCTATTTAGAATATTTTTTGCCATTTGAAATGTGCTGTGCCTACTGCTTAGTTTGAAGTGTGTATTTTGTATTACGTACTTTTATTGTAAAATCTAGGATTTATTTCATTGTGGGATTATTGTAGTCCTATTTGTTATAGGCACAGCATTTCCTTACATCACTAGACAGGCAATATAAAAAAGGGACATATAATACCTGCCCTAGCCACACCCCCTGAGGAAGGTCAGGTGTCCAAAGTGCCGGGGTAGTGAATGGACAGCTGGAGTTCCTTGCACAGGTATTTTTGATGTTATTTTGTACTTTGTGGACCGTTCTGCATCAAAATACTTGATGGTTTCAGCACATCTAGATGTTCGTGTGTTTTTATGGGAACTCCCCCTTGCAAGACAAGTGCAGCCTTCCTATGTTTAATTTTACACGTATGGAGCTATAATAAACTACTAAAACTCGTTATTTTCACGCAAATTAAACTTAGCGCAAACATAAATGCAACCAAAATTGCATAAATTTATTTTAGTGCAAAGTCACTTTCTCCACATTTAATGTAATGGACAAAATGCTAAAAGTGATAATTAGTGCAAATTAATTTTCAACGAAATTAGTGTTTCAGCGAAAACAGCAAAAATAATTTGACAGAAAATTTCAATTTCTACAGTATATTTCAGTCAATACATACAGAACTGCCAGCAAAGACACTATAAATACATTTAGACGGTCCCCCTGATCCTGTTATTATGTACATTGGTGTGCCTGCAGTCCCGTTCCTTAACACACTGATCTCAAAGCTTATTTTAAGGGTGGGGCTGCAGTGCTCTTCAGCTGCGCAGTTTGTACGCTGAAGACCCCATCGTTGCGAAATGTTCCTGCGAAGTCCTGACACTGAAGGCCTAATGTTTAACTGTTAATTCTTTACGGAGGAGATCTCCTCAAAAAAGATGTGCCCTTCTCATGGTAACAACTTGCTAAACTGAACGGGCAGAGAATAATTTTATCAGGAGGCAAATCAGCTTAAATTTTATTAGATTGCAATTCTCTACCTGCATGTAAATCCAGTGAAAGACAGCTATGGAAAGGATTTCTGCCTACCTTGCATGTACAGTACAGCATCAATTATTTTCAATGCTCGGTCAATCACCACTCCAATCTCATCTTTTTAAATTTTTGCTTTCCAGTTGCCTTCTGCCAATTTCTAGAACACGGCCAATGACCTCAGGAGCGATCCAGATAAGCACCAATTCCTTAATTGGGTCTGCAAACTGGGAGTCTTTCCTACCATTACTGCTGCCACGTGGATCTGCATTACTTAAAAGAAAATTACAGCATGTCATTAGAAACCGTTCTGCTCCAGACTCTGGGAAAAAACTTGTTAAAACATAATATTGAGATACAATACAGTTATTTCACATTTGTTCTTCATCCCCTCCGATTCCTTATTATTAAGGATATTTGCATGAAAACAGTATCTGTGTATCTCAGACTTCGCCTGCCCCACCTACAGTACTCCCTCCTCCTCCACTGAAAGCATAATGAAACACAGAAAACAAGACAGCAGACAGAAACATAGACTATGATGGCAGAAAAAGACCATTGGTCCAGCCAGTCTACCCCTAAAACCCAAACAATCCCGGGACCTACTGTCCATACAGGGTTCTAACCCACACTAGAAAAACCCAAGGTCCATTAGTCTGCCCAGGATTCCCAACTATACCTTTAGTATTCCTGAGTGCATAAACTATTTACATTTTGATTCTCGTCTATTCAGTCTTCAACTAATCTCTCCTACAACCCCTCACACACATTTTATTCACTGAGCTAGAGACAACTAACCCCCTGTACTTATCCCGTAATTTCTTAAAACTAGCAATAGATCCAGCTTCAGCAACCTCCCTTGGTAACCTATTTTCCACAACCCATTCTGTCAATTCTTACTTTCTGAGCTCACTTTTATTTATTTTATTTGAATATATTCAGAGTACCTTTGAGCACAAGTGCTTGCTTACAAAGGTTCCACGTCAAAGCATAGTTACAAACAGAACAAAAAAGAATTACAGCAATTCCAATGGAATGTAATCAGTACAAACACATGTAACAGAGTGAGTAAGGTATGATTAAGCCAACAGTTACGCTACTGTGTGGTGCATTACGACCTTCAATGCATGATCTTAGAGTACTGGTGACATGTGCAGCTAGAGCTGTGTGAGAAGGCTGCATGCAAAGCTTTTATAAACTAGATAATGTTAGGTAGGCTAAGAATTGATTCATGTAGTTTATTCATCCAGATTGCTGCCCGCACAGCAAATGAGCTATTCCTGGAGTTTGGTTGTCCGGAGAGGAAGCTTTTGAGCAGATCTTGACATGGTTCTAGTGTCATATTGGTTGTTAACATGTTTGAAACAGCTTTGCTTGGCCAGCAGGGTTAAACATAGAAACTGTCAGCCGATAAGGACCACTAGGCCCAACTAGTTTGCTCATAAGTCCCGTACTTGATTACGGCTTTTGACCCTCCCTCTGCTTTGCCTCTATGATTCCCCTATGCCTGTCCAATGCAAGTTTAAATCCAACCACAGTGCTTGGTCCACTTCTTGTGGCAGACCATTCTATATGTCCACCACCCTCCCTGTGAAGAAAAACTTCCTCACATTCCCTCTTAACCTGCCACCTTCCAATTTCATGTCATGCCCCCTCGTTCTTGTACTTCTCCTGTATTGGAAGATGTCCCCCCTTCCCTGCACCTATTATGCCCTTTAGGTACCTGAATGTTTCTATCATGTCCCCTCTCTCCCTCCTCTTCTCCAGCAAGTATATAATGAGGTCCCTTAATCTCTCCTCATAAGTTTTGTGGTGTAAGCCCTGTACCATCTTAATCGCCCTTCTCTGAACCGTCTCCAGCCTGTTAATGTCCTTTCAAAGGTTCGGCCTCCAGAATTGCACACAGTACTCCATATGAGGCCTGACCAGGGTTTTATATAATGGCATCACTATCTCCTGTCTTCTGCTAGTGATACCCCTGCATATTCACCCCAGCATGCCACTGGCCTTCCCTGCTGCCCTTGTACTTGCTTTTACATTTTTAGGTCATCTGAAATAATAACCCCCCCGGTCCCTTTTTTCCTTGGTGACTGTCAGCAACCCACCCACCCCTTCCTGTAGCTCTCTTCCAGGTTTCTATGCCCCAGGTGCATAATTTTGCACTTCTCTGAATTAAACTCAGCTGCTACTCCTCAAACCATTTCTCAAGCTTCCCCAGGTCATTCCTCATTGTCTCCACCCCTTCTGGAGTATCCACCCTGTTAGAGAGCTTGGTATCATCTGCAAATAGGCAGATCTTTCCTGCCAGCTCCTCTGGAATGTTTGAGTGAGACCCAGCAGTGCCTTACTGGCAAGCAGACAGGACTGGTATTTTATTCGTCATGCAGGGGTAGCCAGTTGGTCACTGACTGCAGGGTACAGGTGTGGGTGAGCTTATCCGCTCCTAGAATGAATCAAAAAGCTTTACTGCAGATCACTTTGATCCTATTTAATAAACTGTCACAAGCAGCAGCATAAAGAGGAAGGCCATAGTCAGTGAGTGACATGATAGTGCTGTGAGACAACAAGGTGTCTGGCTCCCAGTGTGAGGTCAAGCAATAGGGATGGACTGGGAATCACCAGATCCAAACTAGAACCACAAACAGGACCAACACCGGTAGTAAGAACAGACTTGGTCTTGAGGGCAGAAACGTGGGACTTTGCACAAAAAAACAGAGTAGAAATCAGGCTGGTCAAATATCAGGCCTCAGAAGGAACCTGAACCAGCTCTTTTTTTTTTTTCTAGAAGGCTCCAATGAGGTAAAGGGATTAGCAGAGCCTGTATCAATGACTCCACCGTTCCCTGACCAAGAACAGAGTGACCAGCCCCAGGACCATAAACAGCTCAGTGTCATCCAGGAGGGGAAGACTGTGAAGTGGAGCCAGAATGGGACATAGTTTTGGTACCAAAACCAGAAATGTTCCAATACCAAAGCCTCTCCCCATAACCAGGTTCATATCTATATTTCACGCCACCCTGAGGAAGAGTCAGTTTTTATTTATTTTGTTTTTTTTATTTTAGTCTTTGGTAACCGGGTAAGGCCCACTAGGCACAAGTGCCTGTTTTCAGGGACGACCTGGGAGCACTGGGCAGTTAAGTAACTTGCTCAAAGTCGCACAGTATGCAAGTGGAGGCTGTGAGAATCAAACTCAGATCTGGTCTGCTGGATGTATCAAGCTCGTTCACACCTCGTTCCTCTAACCTCTAGGCTATACTGCCAGCCCAGTTGGTCCCAAAGCACTGGGAAGAATACTTGGTCGAGATCATGCAGTTCTAAGGCTGTGTGGTTTGTCAATTGTTCAATAAATTATTTTTGTTACCACACATCTTGGGTCTGGAAAATTTGTTCCTTATTTTTGGTGACCCAAGGAAGCCTAAATGCCTTTTAGCAGGACTGCAATACTTTTCTTAAATTTGTCGCTGTTGTGTGGGGAGGCAACCCAATTGTATATGTACCCTGCGTGGCAGTTCGCACTTCTAATTTTCTGGAATCTCATGTCTATATGCACTTGTTCCATCAGAAGAGGGCTGGGTCCTTGTAGGACTGGCATCAGTGTTTAGTCAGCGGATCTGGAAAACTGAACTGGGACCATCACAGCCAGAACAGAAAGAGATGGACCTCCCCAAGGGTGAGGGTGATCTCCTCAAGCTTCTCAGCCCAGCTTCCTTTGGACTTCCTGGATATTTTGGAACAGTTAGGTTAGGAGGGGCAGTGCAATATAAAACGCTCGTGCCACTTACTGCGTGAGTGTGAGTGGCACGAGCACCATCCGGAAGAGAAAAAGCTTCATGGACTGCCACAGTTAAAGGTTTTGGTTTTATCTTTAACCATGTCTATACTGTTTAGATAGTATTAACAGGTAGATAATTGCTCTCCTTAAAATATTAAAATTTATTTAAATAGTCTCAGATGCATAGTAAGATGGGGGCTTGTTTTATTGCATTTGCTTAATGTGATTGCATAGAACAACGATACTGCTAAGAAGTGAATTTTATGGTGTTTGAAGTAAACCTACTTAAGGATTTAGATTTATATGACTTGCAATTAAAGTAAGTTTATCTATTCTGGCTTCTCTCTTTATTTTGAAAGCATTTACTGCAAGCAATTTTAGTTTGTTTTAGTCTCCTTCTATGCTTATGTATTACTGGGCCTTTCTTTAAATACAGAGTTTTTGTGATATTATAAAATATTAAGTCAGTTTCTCCTAAATTGCCTTTCTCCCTGACTTAGAGTTTAAGCAACTATAAATCATGGCCTGCGTTGCTCTTTGGATGGGAATGTTGGTTTTGGATAAACAAATTTGTGGTTTTCAGCCGGATCCTGAGATTAGGACATGTTCACTTTCCGTGGCTATGACAAAAATGGCTCCCCCAACAGAGGGGTCTAGAAGAAAAAATAAATTTCATATCTGCTGTTATAGGGGAAGATATAGGCCTACTGGACAAAGTTCAAGTCAAGCTGCTTTTAGGGTAGTTTACCCCAGGGTCAATAAAGGTCTAGTATCTCTCCTTGTCATTGCATTGGCCAGTGGGGATATTTAACCAAATCCAGGCCCAGGGAACCAGACTGGCATTGTCAGGATAGCCCATGACAACGCCAGAAGTCTTGTTGGAAAACAGCCTTTGCTGGACATTGGATATTTGAGAACAATTATGAATGATATTGTTGGTATCACTGAGACGTGGCTCTCAAAAAAACATCTTGACTCTGAATTTAATAAAGAAAACTACTATCTCTATAGGCATGCTATACCAACTAGAGGAGGAGGCGTTAGCCCTTTATATTAGAAGTAATTTGGGTCAAGTAGAGATACTTTTCTCAGGAAGCACTGAGATAATGCTGGTCTATGTAACTGGGTTGAACATATGTTTTGGGGTATTATATTCCCATCCAAAAATAAAAACATCAGCTTTTGACATGTTGTCCATAAGGCTAAATGAATTATTAAGGCAAAGGGAAAGCGTCTTGACAGGAGATTTTAATGCAGCTTGGGGAGCAGTAAGAGGCCTTAAGCTTCAATCTGAATTTTAGTCTTTAGGCCTAAATCAAGTTGTAAAAATTCCAACACGTAGAAGCACCCATGCCAGCACAGGGAATATTTTGGACTTAATATTTTTAACAAATGGTATACATCTGCTGGATTATAGGGTAGGTTCCCCGAACTTAGGAGACCATAGCTATTGTGAGTGTAATATAAAACGAAATTGTGAAAACACTGAAATGCCAAAACATTGGTATGTTAGAGACTATGCCCATTTTAATAAGTCTTCTTTTCAACTCCAAATGGAACAATTAAATTGGGCACATACTGATTTGATCCCAGAAGTAGATATGGCAGTTAGAGAGTTTACAAAGGTCTATCTGGAAATATGTGATATAAATGTGTCTTTTAAAGAATCTAAGGAAAGAAACAAACATAACCCTTGGGTAAATGAAGCAATCAAAAATCAAATAAGAATGAAGGATAGGGTATGGAAAAGGGCAAATTGATCCTTAAAAGTAGAAGACTGGGAATTGTTTAAAAAGATTAGAAATAAAAGTAAAAGCATGATAAAAAAGGCAAGGAAAAGATATCGAAATAAAGTAAATCAAACAAAAAATCCAGCTCAGTACTGAAATTTAATAAAAGAATTGGAAGGTAGGGAAGGGAAACTTTCAAGTATAACATTAAAGGATAAATGGGGAGGGGAGATGTCAAACACACAGAGCTCCCTGCTGGAGCGGGACCTACGTGGGTCGTAAGAGGTAATTAACTACCTCCAGCAGCAGCACTTTGCGAGGGGGGGTTAGCTCACGACACACTGCGTAATTCCCACCACCCACCCACCCACCCTGGCTCGGCACTACCTATATAGGCGCTGTATTGTGACATCACTTCCTGTCGTCTTACTGTCCCCACTTTTCCATCTGCAGGTTATACCTGCTAGCCACTAGAGGGACCCTCTGACTATTCACCTCTGTCTCTCCACCTGAATTTCCTCCTCCTCC
This sequence comes from Neoceratodus forsteri, assembly GCA_016271365.2. Lineage (NCBI taxonomy): Eukaryota > Metazoa > Chordata > Ceratodontiformes > Ceratodontidae > Neoceratodus > Neoceratodus forsteri. Next base: position 311,388,054 of record CM028137.1, on the reverse strand, counting down.
TACTTCCTGGAACCCCTCTACCTACATACGCTACTTCTCTCCCTTACTCTCATTTCTGCCTCTGCCCACACCTCACCTTCACACCCAGCCTCCTAGCTAGCCCTACGTACAGACTCCCTGCCCTACCACCAGACCCACACCCAGCCTGCCATTAACCATCAGTGACCACTAGGAGTCACTATTTCCACCCTGAATTTTGCCCAAACCAACCTGCTCAGGTCCTCTAGAACCTCTCACCCAGGTCCAAGTTCAACCGCCCTACCAGGGTCTCGAACCTTGTACCCTGTCCACCAGAGTCCGTGACACTACCACTACTCCGAAGTGGTATCCACGCTTTCTGAGGGGCAACCAAGATACTTGAACCTTTCTGACCTGCTGCTACCTCAGGCACTATGTTTGTACACCTCCTCCTCAAATGTCTCCCCCTCATTTACATACTAGTACCGACATCCCATCAGCCAGACATCTCCCCTGGCCCACTTGTACCAGCACCCCCAACTCTCCCTGACTTAGTCCAATCCCACCCTACACTGACCATGTACCCTGGCCCATGGCACCCACCCCCTGGATGCCCCCCCCGCTGCCTACCCTAGCTCCCCATGGTTACAACTCATCCTCACCCTCCCGACCCTTCAAACCCTGCTCATTCCTTGTTCTCCTATGACCTCCTCCCCATCCCAGCGTACTCCCAGGAAGTTGACATGCTGCCACCCCCTGGTTAGAGCCTTGGTCTTCCTACTACTCCTATCTGGTAATATACATCCAAACCTAGGCCCTGCCCCCTCCAGCCCACCTGCTGAGTTCACTGGTCTCCGCACAGCCTCCACGAACATATGCAGCCTACTGAAAAAATCTGATGCTTTCCAGTGTTGGGCCGTGTTACATCAACCAGACATCATAGCCCTGGTTGAAACCTGGCTGTCCAAATCCACCCGACTCCTTTGTCTCCCTCCCTGCCCTCGTTCTTGTAAATGGGGCCCAGGCCCTTACCCTCAAACTTACTCCTGACCCCTCCAGGGGCCCCCTCTATCTCACCACTGCCTACGTTCCCCCAAAGAACCAGAACCCGGCAATGATATCTATAACAAAATATCTTGCCACCCTCCGCCACAAGGCGGAACAAATCCTAGTGTGGGACCTTAACATGAACTGGCTCAGTGCCTCCTCTTCCACTATCCGAGATTCTTTCGCTGCCCTAGACCTGACACAACATATCTCCCAGCCCACTAGAGTAAACCCAAAGAGAGGAACCAGTACCCTTCTGGACGTAATTATCACCAACCGCCCCCAAAAAATCCATAACATCCAGGTCCTCCCAGACTCCCTAAGTGAACACGCCCCTATCCTATTCCTTTGGGCGGCCCCCCCTCCCAAACCCACAGCCCAGACCACACTCCGCAGGTGCCTCGACCTGGTAGGCTGGATAAAACTCAAACAGTTTCGCCCAGATTAATTGGTCCCCTGCCTACTGCGAACCCGACATTGTACACTCCCCTTGCCTTTTCTCCCAAACCTTTAACAAGGCCTGTGACCTCTTTGCACCCCTCACAGAATTGATCCAAAAAAAATAATGCACCCTGGGTTACCCCTGCCCTACTACAAATGCTCAGAAATAGGGATAACCTCTGGCACCTTGCCACTGAAACGGGCCGGATGGCAGGCCTACAATGCTGCTCGGAACAGGTGCACATGGGCCGTCCGTAAAGCCAAGGCCAACCATTACCAGGCCACCCTCACCTCCTCCTCCTGGGGGTGTGCCCGAACTTTCTGGGACAATGTTAAACAGCTAAATGGGAAATCACACTCCCCTTCCCCATCCCAGCTCACTATTGATGGCTCTACCTCCACCAACCCTGCCTGCATCACTAACTGCCTTAACACCTCCTTTACTGACCTTAGCTCTGTCCTCCCCAGTAATTTCTTTGACCCTCCCCCCACCCTACCTCCACCTATCCTCCAACGCCCCAGCTTCCACCTACACAAGGCATCTGCCCAGGAAGGCAGACCTCTCCTAATTAAAGCATTAAATAGCAATAGTCCCAGCAGTGACTCTCTGGACCCCAGTATTCTCCGGCTGGTGCTGGTTGAAGTCCTTGCCCCACTCACCAGCCTACTTAACTGATCCCTCTGCCTGGGGCAATTCCCCACTGCATGGAAAACAGCCATAGTCACACCCATTCATAAAGGGGGTGACAGGTCCTCCGCCGGGAACTACAAACCAATCTCCATCCCCCCCCCCTTCCAAAGCCCTAGAAAAAATGGTGGCCATTCAAATCACTGAATATCTGACTAAGCATAACATCTTACGCCCAGAGCAGCACGGCTTCCGTGCTGATCACAGTACCAGCACTGCACTAGTTGAGTTCTCCAATTTCCTACACCCCTCCCTGGATGCCAGTTCCCTAGCTGGTGCAGTGTTCATTGACCTCTCAAAGACCTTTGACACTGTCTCCCACCCTCTTCTGCTGGATGCCCTCTGCCACACTGGTTTCTCCACTGGCCCTCTCGTATGGTGCACAAGCTATCTACCCGCTCGCTCCCAATGTGCAAAAATCAATGGGACACTCTCTGAAACTCGTCTCATCCGCTCAGGGGTACCCCAGGGCTCCATCCTGGGCCTCCCCTACTCTTTTCACTCTATCTAAACACCCTGCCCAGTGCATGCTCTGGCAAAATTCTTATGTATGCAGACGATGCTGTCATTTTTGCCACCCACCACAATGCCATCTCCCTCCAGGACACCCTACAACAATCCTACAATGATGCCGAAGCCTGGTTTAAAGAGCACAGACTCGTCATTAATCTCGAAAAAAACAAAACAATGCTCTTTGCCCACCCCCAAAACAAAGCCTGCAACTTCCCACTCCTATCCTCCCTAGTACCAAACAACCGCTTGAACAAGTCTGCTCCTACAAATACCTTGGGGTTACTTTCGATTCAGCCCTCACCTACCACACCCACATTGTGCCTTGCATCCGCCACTAATACGGCTTGGCATCCTCTACCACTATAAAACTGCCTCCCCCGATGCTCTCCGACTTGCGGTTCGTCATCAGTACTGCCCTGTAGACTATGGCCTGCCAGTCTATGGTGCTGCCGACACTCACCGCCTCAACAAAATTCGCCTCACCCTAAATAAGGCCTGCAGGCTGATTACTGGTGCCCCCAGGCTCACACATACTTGTCAACTCTATGACGAGGCAAAACTACTTAACCTAGATGAATGGCTACGCTATCAAACCTGCCTCCTCACGAAAAAAATCTCTACTCGGGCTCTCTGCTCCTGGGGTGACAGCCTCCATCCGCCATAACCAATCCACTATCGAAACCCGAACCTCCAACAAGACCACTCTACTGGTCCCCAGATCCAGGACCACCCATGGTCAGAGGTTCTTCTGCTACAGAGCCCCATCCTGGTTTAACTCTCTCCCTGCTCCCATCTCCAATGCCCCCACAATCTCCAGCCTCAAAACCGCCCTTCGGAGCCAACTGTTTAACACTCGCAGCTGCTCCTATCTCTAAATGTGGCCTCGATCTCTCCACACTTGACAACGCCTACTGGGCGGCACTCCACCTCACCCCCCCACTTCTCCCCCGTTACATCCTGCCTCTGTTAATTACCAGCATGTGCTCAGCTGTATCACTGTAATTGCTACTAAATTGTATAAATGTATGAAATCATTCTGTGTAACTCTAAGTCAGTGACTTTTATGCTGTAACCTAAATTTGTTCTGTCTGTCCTCAATGTGACAAGGCACCTCTGGAAATAAGCCTCTGGCTCAAAGGTTGTAAACCGATTTACAACTAAATAAACAAGTAGCAAATAGTTTGAATCAATATTTTTGCTGCCTCCCGGATATAACAATGAATCGGTAGACAGCAATCAGAAATGTGCTAACCAGCAAAGTTTGCAGTCGGAGAGACAACATAAAGAGGATATTCCATGCTTTTACTTTCGGGTGATTAAAATCAGTGAAGTAAAGAAACAAATAAGTCAACTAAATCCACAAAAGGCGATTGGCCTGGATAATGTGGAGACAAGCTTCTTAAAAGCTTCAGCAGAGCAAATAAGTCCAAATTTGTCTAAATGGTTTAACTTTAGTTTACAGCAGAGAAGTTTCCCAGAGTTTTGGAAAAATGCAAAAGTGATTCCAGTATTTAAGGGGGCAAAGACAATCTAATTACAGTCCGATAGCACTGTTGTCGATCATATCGAAGGTCTTTGAATGTCTGGTCTGTGCCCAGTTCTATGAATACCTGGAGAAGTACAAATTACTGACGGAATGCCAGGCAGGCTTTAGACCTGGGAGGTCGACGGACACCGCCCTGACAGACTTCATTGCTAGATTGGCAAGTGGGATTGAGTCACGGGAGTCTGCCGGTGCAGTGTTCTTCGACCTCTCGAAGGCCTTCGATTTGGTTGACTTCAATATATTGCTAGGGAGAGAGGTTCAAATAGGTATGTCCGAATCTGTTCAAACTTGGATACTTTCCTATTTTATTTTATTTGGTTTTCGTTAACTAGGTAGATGTACTAGCCAAAAAGACTATTTTCAGGCACAACCCAGGAGAGTACAGAGGCAAACTTCAAAGAATATAAAGATACATGGTACAAGTTACATAACAGCAGCGATGTGACAAAGAATTGAAGTAGTTAGACCAAGATAAGCATTTAAGTTAATATAAGACAAATATAATAAGGTCAGATTAGGAAATTGTGGTAGTAAGACCAAAATACAGCATTAATAATTACATAAGACAATACAAGCAGGTCAAATTAAGTGACCAGACAACTGTGCAGGCAAGAAAGGAGGGAGGTGCTGAGAGAGCTATAGCCTTCAAGCAAAGATAGATAAAGGGAGGGGCTAGGGAGAGGGTGGAGAAGGTGGCTAGGAACACCTGGAAAGGAGAGAAGTGGAAGAATGAAATGAAAGGAAGAAGGAAGTGAAATAGAGAGGAAATGCTTCTGTGTTGGAGTGGACCCTAAGCTCCTAGGTGATGACAAGAGGAGAGTGGAGTTAGAGAGCAAAGACTAGGGTGGTTTGAAGCAGGAGCATATGTAGGAGGAGAAGAGACAGTGTCAAAGTTCTTCCTGAAAGGAGATATTTGACTGAACGTATACAACAAGTTTGTATAAATGGAACATTCTCAGAAAGGGAAGCCATTTTCAGGGGTGTCCCACAAGGCTCTACTTTGTGCCCCCTGTTGTTCTTGATATACATAAACCCCCTTCCATTACATATCAAAAAATGCAAGATTTATTTATATGCCGATGACATGGCTTTGATAGGAAAAGGTACAAATTATAGATAGTCTACAAAAAACTCTTCAATCAGATTTCAATACTTTACAATACTGTACAATACTGGTTACTTCAATCAAAAATGGTTCTAAGTACAAAGAAAACACAGGTACTGTTGTTTAATTCAAAGAGTAAATTATCACATAATCAGACATTAAATATACATACAGTAAGTGGACAAATGCTAGAGCAAGTCTTGATTTATAAGTATTTAGGGGTTTATATAGATAGTACTCTTACTTTCTCTGAACATATAACTAATGTAGTTAAAAAGGTCAATTCCAGACTGGGTGTGCTTAGAAGGAAAACCACAATTCTCTCTAGAGAATATAGAAATAGAGTGGCTGTTCAGCTACTTTTACCAACATTAGAATATGGCAGTGTAGTATATCAATTTGTTTCCAAAACATTCTTGAACAGTCTGGATAAAACATATTATAGAATGGCAAGATGTGTGATGAAGTGTTCTTTCTTTACTCACCATCGTATTTTGCTCCAAAGTCTAGACTGGGATTCTCTTGCACTACGTAGAAAAAAACGAGTAGGGTATAAAGCCTATATGGAGTACGGAGGTAAAAATAGGCATACAAAAAATTCCCCTGATGCTTCTACCTCTCATAAGTATAATCTGAGGAATTTGAAACATAGATGCTTAAAAATTACATTGGAGACTAATATTTATAGTAGAATGCAAAGGCGTTTCTATTTACCAAAAATATGGAACAAAATAGATCCAGAAATTAGGACTAGTGAAAATTTGGGTCAATTTAAACACTTCCTAGACTTAGTTTGGAAAGACAAATGTATTTGCTGTGGTGCTATTGAGGGATTTTAGTATTTGCTGTCTTTTCCTCGAATGTATGTTTAAACTCTCCTGACTTCATTCCTGGGCTGGGGTTACTGGCTGAAGTAGGTGGATGAACTGATATAGTTTAGACACTGTAGTATTGTGTCCCCCTTTATGGATGTTCCCCTTTCTTGATTAGGATCCCATAAATTTGTGCCTCATATTAAGGTTTATAAAAAATTTCTCTGACCATTCAAATGAAATATATTCAGTTTTGAAATAAGGTTTTATACCATGTTTTTCTGGTACATTGTGTGTCTTGTCTTTGTATGTTTTGTATGAATTTTAGAATGTGTTGTACTTAAGATTGTTTCCTGTAATATTGTATTACATGATGGTTTATTGTACTGTGAAACTGTAATCTTAAACAGGACAACTTTGATAAACAGGGCCTATTTTTGGTCCTAAAAGCTATTTTTCTGTCAAAAGATAAAACTTTTTAGCAATCTTTTTGTCTATCTATCTAATCTTTGAATCTTTTCAAGTGGCCTGGCATAGGCACTTGAGGCCTTCAGCATGCCCATCAACCGAGGACACAGACTAGTGGCACTTGGTACATTTTACCACCAGAAGGGTAATCATGGCAAGGTCACAATTATTTTTTAAATGAGGCAGTGCTGGAACTGAGAAGCAACCGAAAAAAGGTGTTGGAACTAACAAAGGAGTAGACACTTGGAGGAAAAAAATGAGAAATGCAGAATGGATTTCATTTAATTCCATTTTCATTTTATTTGTTATACTGGAAAGGCATGTGAGCAGAAACTGCTCGTTTTCACAAGCGTCGAGTTCAAGGAAAACAATAAAACAGAATTACAAAGTGCAGGTAATAGAGAAAACAATAAATACAAAGTGACACTGAGCTGGTAAGGGTAATGTTATACAGAACAGTAGGTGCAAAAGACAGATACAAATTGGGGATAAACAGTCAATAACAGTCAAAAGGACATGTTGGTATATAAGTGCTATGAATCTTTTTTTTCTTCTTTCTCTCTTATCTGTATTTATTCCAGTATAGCGAAAGGTGAGGGAACAGGACAAATAGAGGAGGAGACGAGGGTAAGAGGAAGACAGGAGGGAAGGAGAGTCAGGACGGGGAACAGCTACAGGAGGGGGTAAGGGACAGGTGCTTCCTCAAGTTGTGTTTGAATGAGGTAGTAGAGGGGCATAGTTTGATTTCTCGGGGGAGAGAGATAAAGATTTTGGGGCTCCAGTAGGAGAGTTTTCTGGCTGTGGGAGGTCCGGCACAGGAGACGGAGGAGGACGTCTAGTGACCCCGGAGTAGGCCACTGTGGGGAAGAGGGTACTGATGCAGTCAGGGAGTAGACCAAGGGTGAGTTTATGGAAGAAGAAGAAGGAGGCTATTTTACAGTTGAGACGGTTCTCGAGGGAGGACCACCTGGATATTCTGTAGAGGTCACACTGGTGAGTAAGTTTGGGAAGGCCAGAGACAAAGCTGATCGTAGTGTGGTAGCAACTGCGTAGTCTGGTAAAAACTTTTATGGACAGGCAGGGGAAACACATGAGGGTGCCATAGTCAAACAAGGGAAGTAGGAAACTGGTTGCAAGGAGGGACTTTGATTCTTTGTTGAGGAAAGTACAGTTACGTAAGAACTTACCGTAACAGTAGATCTTCGAGAACAGCTCTTGCAGCAGGTAACACCATTAGGGCTGAAGCCGGCAGGCGTCAGGACCCCACAGAAATCTTCTAGCTAGCAGTCTTCAGCAGGGGCCGCCTCCCGGCGGTCGGTCCGCCCCCGGCGTCAGAGCGTGGTACATCAGGAGGACGGTCCCGCCGATTCCCCAGTTCTCCGCTGGAGACTCCCGGCCGCAGGATGACATCAGAAGGGAGACCGAGGATCCGCCATCAGAAGAAAAGAGCTAAAGCTCCTGCCAGGAGCCTGGTAGGCATTACCTCCTCAAGAGAGATGGTGGGCGAGAAGGTACCTGCAGAGGCTGTTCTCAAAGATCTACTGTTACGGTAAGCTCTCACGTAACTGTACTATCTCACTTCGAGATACAGCTCTTGCAGCAGGTAACACCATTAGGACTGATTCCCAAGCAATAGCGCCTGAAAGCATTCTGGGAGGAGGAAATTAGGAGATCTTGAACAAGTCCTGACTCTAGGACAGGAGACCCTGTAGAACGGCTAGGCTGAAACCGGCCCTCCGCCGTGATGTAATATCCAGGCTATAGTGCCTAATAAATGTGTGCACTGAGCTCCAAGTAGCTGCAGCACAAATGGCCGAGGTGGAGACGTTGAGCAGTGCTGCAAATGAGGTAGCCACCCCCCTTGTCGAGTGGCCCCAGACTGTACCCAGGAGGGGCTTATGTCTGTTGTTGTAGCAAAATGAAATACACTGGACAAGCCAGCGAGAAAGGGTCTGCTTTGAGACTGGTTGGCCCAGCATCCTCTCAGCGAAGGAAACGAACAGTTGCTCCGACTTGCCAAGCTGTTTAGTTCTATTCAGGTAGAACCTTAAGGAGCGGTGAACATCCAGGGTGTGAAGCAATGCCTCTCCTCTATTAGAGTACTTGGGGAAATACACAGGCAAATTGATGTACTGTTTGAGAGTGAGGGCAGAGATCACCTTAGGCAGGAATTTAGGATTCGTCCTCAGAGACACTGTCCTGGTGAAAAATTAAATAAGGCTCCTTGCACATGAGAGCGTGAAGCTCGGAAACTCTCCTTGCTGACGTGACAGCAACTAAAAATAACGTTTTCCACGACAGAAAACGCAGCTCACAATCCACGGCAGGTTCAAAGGGGGGAGGCGTGAGTTGTTCCAGGACAAAGAGTAGGTCCCAAGGAGGAACGGGATCCTTGATGGGTGGCCTAAGGTGTAACACCCCTCTCAGGAAGTCTTGAGAGGCATGAAGCTGTGCCACTGTGCGCTGTCCCACCGGAAGTGGTATGCAGAGATCGCGCAAGAGGTGCACTTTTAATGGAGGAGCAGGCTAGACACGTAATGGAATAGGAAAGAAGGTATTCCAGCACCCCTTTCACCGGTATTCTAAAGGGGAAAGGCCGCGTGCTCATGCAACTATAAGAAAACGGCGCCACTTCATGGCGTGACGTCGTGATGCTGTCCGGCTTTCTGGTCACGGAAAGGACTTCCGCCACCTCTTGCGAGACCCCATATCGCATAATGGCTATGTCTCTAGGAGCCATGCATGCAGGTTCAGTGAGCGTAAGTCCGGGTGGACTAGTGATCCCTCCTCCTGAGACAATAGGTGGGAGCTGAAAGGCAACGGAACTGGCGGCTACCGGGACAACTGCGTCAGCATGGGGAACCAGATCTGCCTGGGCCAGAAAGGCACTACCAGGATCATTGTTGCATGCTCCCTGCGCAGTTTAAGAAGAACTCTGGATCAACGGAAGGGAGGGAAAGCGAGAGGAATCTGTCCACCAGGAGAGGGACAACGCTGCTCAGAAAACACCAGGCCCTGGGTCTAGCGAGCAAAAATTGGGCAGTTTTGCGTTGGATGGAGAAGCGAATAAGTCCAATTCTGGAGTGCCCCATCGAAGAAACAGATCCTCTGCTACCTCCTGAAGAAGTTCCCACTCGTGGACTCTGGCCTGGGAACGACTCAGGCCGTCTGCGATTGTGTTGTCCACTCCGGGAATGTGAACTGCAATCAGGCTCACGCCGTGTCGGATTAACCAATCCCACACCCTCATAGCCTCCCTGCAGAGGGGGTTAGAGTGTGCGCCTCCTTGTTTGTTGAGGTAATACATCACTGCCGTGTTGTCTGTCTGAAGCAGGAGGGTACTCAACGGTATTTCTGACTGAAAGGCCTGCAGGGCGTAAAGGACCGCCCTCATCTCCAGCACGTTGATGTGGAGGTGAGCTTCCTGAGGGGTCCATGTTCCTGGGACTTCACCCGTGCTCAGGTGCGCCCCCATCCCAGCCCTGAGGCGCCTATGGAGAGGATTGCTCGGGATGGCGCGGCAAACGGACACCCGCAGAAAGTGTCCCTGGTTCTAGCCACCATTGCCAGTCTCAATCACGCGCTCGTGATTCTGACCGGATGCTGCATGTGGTCTTGCCTTTGGTCCCACTGCACCTTGAGCATCCACTGAGTTACCCGCATGTGGAGCCTTGCCAAAGGGACGGTTGGAATGGCCGCAGCCATGTGTCCGAGCAAGCGAAGGACCAACCTGGCGGGGACGGTCTTTTTGCCGAAAGATCCCTGATGAGGGATCTGATGTGTTCCGCTCTTTCGTCAGGAAGAAAGGCTTTCCCTTGAACGGTGTCCAGAACTGCGCCTATGAACTGCAGCTTCTGGAACGGTACTAGGAGAGACTTCTCATAGTTGATAAGAATGCCCAGAGACTGGAACAGGTCCTGGGTGCTCTGAATAGCCATCAACAGTGCCTCTTTGGAGGCGGCCATGAGAAGCCAGTCATCCAAGTACGGGAACACGTAGTGGCCCTGTCTCCTCAGAGACGCTGCCACGACTGCCATATACTTGGTAAAGACCCTGGGGGCCGAAGACAGTCCGAACGGAAGGGCCCAGAACTGAAAGTGGTGCCGAGAAACTCGAAGCGCAGGAACCTCCTGTGCGCTTGAGCTACTGGGATGTGCAAGTAGGCGTCCTGCATGTCCAGGGACGCTAAGAAGGAGTCCTTTTTCAGCATGGGAATGAGTCCTTGGAGGGTCACCATGCGAAAACGTTTGTAGGCGACCGACATGTTGAGGTCGCTGAGGTCCAGGATTGGACGGAGGTCCCCTGTTTTCTTCGAAACCAGAAAGAAGTGGGAATAGTATCCGGATCCTATCTGGCTCTCTGGGACATACTCCGCTCCCTTCTGCAGGAGCGCAAGTACCTCTTGCCTGATGAGTGATCTGTGCTGGCCCGAGTAACGGGAGAGCAGAGGAGGCCTTGTGGGTGGCTTGTCCATGAATTCTATAAAGTGGCCTCTTTCGACCAACTGAAGGACCCACCTGTCGGTGGTTACGGACTGCCACCCTGGCAGGTGGTCCGTAATGCAGCCCCCGACCTTGCTGTCCCGTTGATCCTGAGGAGCGGGGGCCGGGAAAGAGTCATGCTGTGGCGGCTGAGGGTCCAGCAGGCTGGGCCGACTTAGCTGGTCATTGACTTCGGCCCGCTGACGACTTCCCCTGGGCTCTGCGGGAGAAGGAGCCCCTCTATTGCGGACCGGCGCTGGACTGCCGCCTCTGCATCCGCCTCGAAACGGCTTTGGTTCCTATGAAAGGAACTAAGCTTGTCTGTACATGGCCTGACAGACTGCACCGCTTTCCCGTTTCTTGGAGTTTGGCAGGAGACCTCCGAGGACTCACCAAAAGAACTGCTCCATGAAACGAGGCGCCCAGGATGTTCTTCTGACGTCCGGTGAATCCGAGACACGGAGCCATGAGTGTCTCCAGAGGCATACACCTGAAGCTGCCGCCTGGCTGAGGAATCAGCGAATCATACGCAGCTCGCAGCACCTGGGTTCCCATCGTCCGAACCCGCATAAAAGGAGTTGCAGTAACCTCCTTCTGCTCAACTTGGCATCTTTCCGCCAGATCCAGTCCCTGCTCCCACAAGGCGCTTTGAAACTGTACCATGTGGGTCAAGTAGTTGAGGATCTGATGGCGAGGTAGCGGATGCATATGTGCGCCTGCCCATAGCGCCCAGCTGTTTGGACTCTGGGTCTGGTGGCAGGGTGCTCAAATTTGCGGCCTCTGGGACCCGGTCATGAGAGGCTGTAATGACCAGAGAATCGGCCAGAGGATGTGATGCAAGTACTGGTCCTCCCTAGGGCCTTGTACAGGCGGTCAGCTTTCTTCCGCATCGCCGGAAGCGAGTGTGGACGTTTCCACGCTGCCTTGGTGACGTCCACGAATGTGTCCACCAAGGGTGGCACCACCACAGGCTTAGGATCTTTTTGCCGAAGATATCTGGCAAGGCGTAATCTCTCGGGGTCTAGTTCCTCTGCGTCCCAGCCCATGTTCTCCTGGATATGCCTCATAATCTCTGAGAACGATGGGCCATCCGGAGAAGATCTTGGGAGCTCACGTGGGTCCGGAGAAGGGACGTTGATCAGAGAGGGAGATCTGGATCCGTCCGAGAAGTCCGATCCTGTGTCCTCCGTCGAAGGTGAACGGTGGCGTCTTCTGGGTCTCTTGGGGCTGGGTGACCCTGAAGAAGATCTGGACGGAGGTCTCCTTTTTTCTGTTCTACCCCTTGGAGGATCTGTAGGCTCCTGGGGGGAAGGTACTCGGCTCGCATCCCTGGGTGAAGTAGGGGGCGTGGGGGCCGACGGAGTCGCAGGCGGAGGAGGAGGAGGTGTGGGAACCACATCCTTCTTTATGGTGTCCCACCAGTAAGTAAACAGCTCCTTGACCTCGGATATGCTGAGGCCCGACAACGGACCGGGCTCCGATGACCGGTCGTCGGGTTCCGGCGTCGGCTCCCCAGGGGTCTCAGGTTCCGGCGAGGGTTCCCTGAGGGTGCGACAGGACCGGGTTAGCCCGTCTGGTCCTCGGGCTGGGTCAGCTCCTCCTCCATGATCGCCTCCTGACCGACGTCGGTGGGAGGCGAAGGGGTTCTCTTCTCAGTAGGTACGGACGTCGGTCCCCCGGCCGGCGTCTGTGGAGGCGAAGGCTTAACCGGCGACGGGCGTCTGGCGGTCATCGGTTCTCGGGACTGATGGTGTTTGGCCAACGTCGGGTGGGCCGGCGTCGGGTCCGACAATCGCTTAAGTGAAGTCAGTTCTTTGGTCTTCCGCTGGGGAGGAGGAGGCAAAGAAACTGACCTGGCGTCGGGTTCCAAATGGCGGGAACCGGACTTGTGATGGTGATGACGGTCCCCCGACCTCGACAGGGCCTTAGTGGCTGAGGACGATGAAGTTCTGGAGGTCTTGGCCTGAGAAGGAACCAGAAGAAGACTTCACCGCTGCAGGGGGAGGCTGAGAGCGGGCCCGGGAAGGGGAGCGGTCGGACCGGGAGCCGGAGCTACGGGAGTCAGAGGTCCTAGACAGGGACCTGGATCTCACTCTCTCCCTATGCTTCTCGAGGTGTCTCCGGGCCTTGTCGGAAGATTCCCCCTTGGAGGCTGCATCCATGGCTTTAATCTTTTCCTCGAGCAGGAACGCCTGAAGGGCCATCTGGCGACGGATCCGGGTCCAGCTGTTGAACCCCTGGCAGAAGGAGCAGGCCCGGGTGTCGTGGTCTGGGCCTAGGCACCGGACGCAGGCCGAATGCGGGTCTTTGAATGGGATTTGCTTCCCACAGGTGCACTTCGACAGATGGCCTTCAACGGAAGTTGGAGAGGACATCAGACAGAAGCTGAGCTGAAAAAACGAACTTTTTCTCGAAGGAAGAACTTAACCAGGCGTCATGCGCTAGAAACGAACCAAAGGGTTGATACATGCAAGTCGACGCAGGAAACAACTGGGGAATCTGGCAGGACCGCCCTCATGTATCATACGCCTGACGCCGGGGCAGGACCGACGTTGGAGGCGGTCCCCGCTGAAGACTGCTAGCTAGAAGATTTCCGTGGGGTCCTGACGCCTGCCGGCTTCAGTCCTAATGGTGTTACCTGCTGCAAGAGCTGTATCTCGAAGTAAGATCAGCTTTGTTCCGTGAAGCAAGCCAAGTCTCTGGTGGGCTCTTTTGATCATGCGACTGATCTGCACATTGAAAGTAAGGTGGCAGCTGAGGAGTAGGCCAAGGTACCTGAATTTGTGAACTCTCTCAATGGGGTTACAGCACTTGTCAAGAAGGGTGAAATTGAAGTCAAACAGTTTACCAGGGCTGGAGAAGACCATGGCTTTGTTATTTTAGAATTGAGGACGAGGGCTTTTGGAAGCAAACCACAATGAGAGCTGAAGGAAATCAGCCTGTAACTTAAGGAGGGCAGAGGGATCTTTGTCTTTACAGAAGAGGGCACAGTGGTGTCCACGAAGAGAATGAGCTCTCTGTTCATGCAGACGTCTGGGAGAGAGTTTACAACTAGAGAAAAGAGGAGAGGGCCCAGGATGGATCCATGAGGGACGCCATATTTAATGGGACAGGGTTCAGGGAGGACCCCAAAGATGGAGGTCTGATGGGACCTAAGCAAGAGGAAGTTCTGGAACCAGAGGGTCACTTCGGGGGAGAAATGGAGGCTGGCAAGGGTATGGAGTAGAACATCATGGTCAACAAGATCAAAGGCTTTCGTGAGATCCACAAAAACGGAACCCATATAAGAGGTCTTCATCACAGACTCTGTCTATGAAGTGAGAGAATTTTATGAAGGCAGTTTCCATGTTGTGGCGGGCCCCGAAACCGTGTCGCATTTCAGACAGAATGCTATGTTGTATAAGAAAATCAGCAGTTTGTCTGCTGATAATTTTGTTTCTAAGATTTTTGAGAGGGGGCAAGGAGGGAGACAGGTCGGTAGTTGGAGCCAAGATCTTTGGGGCCCGATTTGTGAAGGGATTTAATGATTGCGCATTTCCATTTATGTGGACAGGAGCCAGTGCAGAGGGAGTAGTTAAGAATATTGGTGAGTGGGATGACCAGGGATTTATAGACAAGCTTTAAGATCCTGTAGTCAATGTTGTCAAGTCAGTAGAAGGTTGAGGTCATTAGTTTTAAAGAGTTTGACTACCTCAGAGGGGAGATAGGAAAAAGAGGGGTGGGAGCCCGAGGGGGGTCACTGGTGACTGGGGGAGTTGGGTTTGTATTTTTGAGGTCCCCAAAATATTGATTAAAGAGGGAGGCAGTCTCATGTGGGTTGGTGATGGTAGAGCCATGGCAGGAGAAGCAGATTCGCTCATCGGATTGACCCCTGCCGACAAGGTTGTTAAGGAGGTTCCAAGTGAGTCTAAGGTTCCCAACTGAGGATTGCTGTTTCTCCAAGAGGAAGGTTGTCTTAGTAGCTCTGACAGCAGATTTGCATTTGCTCGGAGTGTTTTGTAATTTTGGAGGAGGTAGGGAAGATTGTGCTTCCAGTACAAGGACCATGCCCGTTCCCTATCCCTCATTAGCTTAAGAAGATCAGAGGAGACCCATTCATGACTTGAACCTTTAATCCTGATTTTTTTGGGGGGGATAACAAGATTGCAAAGGGCAAGGAACTTGAGCCTAAACATTTCAAGGGCTTTGTTCATGTCAGTGATGTCGTTCGTAAATTGGTTTGTGATCAGGGTGCGACTGATCATTTTATTTGACAATTGATGGGAACCCTGCATTAGAGGTGGCAACCTTCTGAATTTGGCTGGACATTTTTGGGTTCTTGCTCCTTGAGCAAGAGATGATGAAATGTGTGGCTACAATTGAAACTTCATGGTTAGAATGAACATGCAATGAACATGTAAAGGGTTCCTCATGCCATTAACATTTTTCCTCTGTTGTCTGGTCACATAACTAATATCCGGAAACAGATACATGGCTTGATCGTCCTGCATTATCAGCCCATGCCATAAAATTAAGAGGCCAAATAAAGGCATGGCCTAAGGAAGGACCTACACCAAGTCTTATTTCTAGAAGTCTCCACGAGGTAAGGAGCCTAGTAGAGCCTAGGTAACTAACTCCACTGTCCCCTCTTGGAAACCCGGAACAGAGTGACCAGCCCCAGGGCAGGAGACTGTTCAGAATCAGCTAACAAAGAAGACTGTGAACCGGAGTCAAAATGGCACATTCTGTAGTTTTAGAATCAGACCCAGAAAGGTCCCGGGGTTGGAGCCACTCCTCAGAACCAGAGTGGTGTTTTGCACCCAATCCATCAACTGGCAGTTTGGTCCCTGGAGGACCAATGTAAGCATTTAGCTAATGGATCTGGAAACCTGAACTGACCCCCATTACAGCCAAGAAGGGTGGATTTCCCAGAGAGTGATTCCTCCAGCTTCTTGGCCTGGCACTTTGACTTTCTGGACATCCTGCAACAATTAGAACAATCTTTGAACCTCTTTAAGTGGTACAGCCCTGAAACTCCTACAGTAGCATTCAGAATGCTCATCAACTGAGGGCAAAGGCTTGTCACATTTTTCTACCAGACGGGTTTATCCATGGGGAGGCCATGACTGCTTAAGGGAGGCAGTGCTGGAACAAAGAGGCAACTGATAAATGGTGACTGAACCAAAAACGGAGTGGTAATGTTGAGAGAAGAAAAAAAAAAAAAAGGAAAAAGAGTAGATCACGGTGAGACCAATCTCCTCAGCAGATGGTTGAAGGGAACCCTAAGCTAAACTAGAGGTGGTGGCAGTCACACAGTTGCAGTTTCTACCCAGCTGGACATTTCCAAGTTTTGGCTCCCTGAGTCGAGGATAATACAATGTGTGGCACAAGATGAAACCTCTTTGTTAGAATGACAAAGTACAGGGTTCCTTTTTTTTCTTCTCAGTCATGTGGGTACAGTGTGCATGTTTATGGAACATATACAAACAAAGAAGAGGAAGAAGTGCCTCAGCTGGGACTTGAACCCAAGCTGCCCGGAATGCCATTCCGGTCACGCTAACCAGTTGCACCACCAAGGCAACTGGAACCTGAGCCGTCCCAGAGCACACATTACTCTTTCTCCAATGCACAACCTGGTGCTGCACAAATAATTACTATATTTTCAATCACATGGGTGCAGTGTGCATATTTATGGAACACATACAAACAAAGGAGAGAAAGAAGTGCCTCAGCTGGGACTTGAACCCAGGCCGCCCGGAATACCGTTCTGGTTGCGCTAACCAGCTTCGTCACCAAGGCAACTGGAACCTGAGCCATCCCAGAGCACACATTACTCTTTCTCCAATGCACAACATGGTGCTGCAAAAATAAATACTATAGTTTTGGCTCCTTGAGTCAGGGATAATACAATGTGTGGCTCGGGATGAAACCTCCTTGTTAGAATGACAAGGTATAGGGTTCCTCATGAGGATGGTTCCATTTTTGACTACTGTTATGTAGTTTATGGTGCTGTTCCCAAATCCTCCCTAACCAGACTGGACACTCTATTTAACTCCTTCTGTCGATCTGCCCTGGATGCTCCATCACGCACTCATCACTGTGACCTCTACCACACCATTTCCCTTCCCCTGCTTGCCAACAGGCGCCTCACTCACTGTACCAAACTCACTTCTAAATTTTGGTTAGGAGAACTTCCCTCCTACCTCTCATATTTGCTCTCTTCACCGCCTCCCCCCTCCCATCCTCTCAGATTCTGTCACTTGCACTTTGTTGGTCCCCCGTCGTACCACTCTCATCAGTCAGTCAGGTTTTATCCATTGTTTCCCGCAAATCTGGAACTCCCTCCCCCCCCAATACGGCACTCCTCCTCCTCCTCCCACTCCCTTGCCTCTGCCTTACATAACTTTTTCTCATCTAACTGCTCCTGCTTTAATCCTTCTTAACTGTCCTCCTATGACTCTCATCACCTATTAAACCTCCCACACCCCCAGCCTGCGTCTCAGCACGCCGTCCTCCCCCTTCACCACTATGTACTATGTTCCTCAGATATGCCACTTGTAATTAAATGCATATCTCACAAGCATGATATATTTAATTGTGTGTTATGTTACAAATGCAACTGAATGATTATTTATGACATTTTTTTAACTGTCTTGCTACAAATGTAATTGACTGTTTAATTTCTTGTATATTTAAAATGTTAAACTGTATGTCTAATTCTTCATCCAGTAGTACCCCACCCCCACCCCCCACCCCACCCAGGAGACGGGCAACTTATTGTTCAGTGTGCCTTCCTGGTGAAACATTTCAATAAATAAATAACTAAATGGTTCTTTTAATGAAATCAAGAGGTCAAATAAAAACAAAATGAACTCAGTAGGCCTTTTATCACTTCACCTGTTGCAGATCTGAGGATTACAGTGAGCTGTACACAAAGCAGCTAAACGGAAAATCACAGCCACTCCCTCCAAGGCACTAGTCGCTTGCGTCTTGCACTCCTCTTCAAGCATGGAAAGTAAAAATGTCAGCCTTCCGCTCAAAGCCCCCCACAACTTGCTCTTTGTCTTCATGTCCACTGGACCAAACCTGAGAAGAATCAGAGATGCAGAGTGTTATGCAATGCTGTTCTCTTCTCCCTAATGATACACTGGGGAGGTAGTCTCTGATGACAAGATATCCTGCTCGTCTCACAGGACAGCCTACAGTTACATTACATACTGTAGTATCGAACAGGCAAGAAAAAGCATTTTAAATAGCCAAAATTATATTTCAAGTAATCAAATCAAGAGTACCAGAGGATGCTCTCCTCCATAGCAGAGGGAGGGATATGACCCCACTGCAATATTGCCACCTGGGCGAAAACAGGCATTAGTGCCGTAGGGGACACACAGAGGACAGCAGACATTGGCCGTGGTCACCCTTGGTTCCACTAGCATAGCAACATCCTATGGGAGTGGGAAACTGGATAATGGAGAAGCCTTGGAATGAACAGGATGCTTTGAGTACCACTTGGGTTTTTAACTCTGCCCCCCCTTCCCCTGGAGGCGTAAATTATGCTGATGGGGCTGGAAGAAGACGAGGTAAAGTGCTAGAGACATTGGGGGGGGGGAGACAAGGTTGAGCCCACACCAGTGCGGGAGTATAAATAAAACATTTATTGACATCCTACTGTTGTAATTTCAGCTCTCTGTGTAATTTTTAGAGCACTGCTTTAAACATTTGGTGTATATAGTGAATAAGAAAAAAATTACTCACCTTAGTAATTGTGTTTCTTCTAAGGGAGTCGTGCTGTATTCTGACATATGCAGTTAGCCCCACTACCTGAACTGCTCCAGACAGGAAAGAGTTAATTTTTATGCAAGGCATAGAATGTTGAGCTCGAGCTTGGTTTTCAAACCTCTGTCTGTGGTGCCTCAGAGTGTAACCATCAGATTCTTACGAGCAAACTAACTAACTACACTTCCAGTGTGGAAACTGTAAAACATATAGGCCAACAGGCAACAACTTGGGTCCAAAAGACTCAAGTCGAGAACCCAAGAAAAAAAACAGGTAGTGAACAAGATATATAAATCTAAGTTAAAACCTAACAACAACCACCACCACCACACCCTGAAGGGGAGGGATGCCAAGTACACCCCTGAGGTGCAACACTGTACCTGCCAGCCCACATCCCAAAACTAGGTTCTCAGGGGGAAGGCGGGTCAGAATACAGCAAGACTCCATTAGAAGAAACACAATTACTAAGGTAAGTAATTTTTTCTTCAAACAACATGAAGTCTTGCTGTATAGTGACATATGCAGACTACCAAGCAGTACCTCCATGGAAGAGGGTACCGAACCTATTTTGGGAATAGGCTCTACAGTACTGCTGTACCAAACTTAGCATCACTCCTAGCCTGGATATCCAGAAAGTAATGCTTGGTGAAAGTATGGACTGTTTTCCAGGTGGCTGTTTTGTAGATCTCTAACAAGGGTATACAAGAGACAATCCACCTGGCAATAGTTCTCTTAGTAGCAGGCCTACCTTTCCCCACTTCACCATAAGCGAGAAACAATTGAAGACAGTCATTCCTATGTGCCTTAGTATGCTCAATGTAGCACCTAAGTGCCCTCTTAACATCCAAACTATGTAATCTTCTTTCTCCTGAAGAAGAATGATCAGTGAAAAACACATGAAGAGACAGACTGGTTCAGATGGAAATCTGAGATCACTTTGGGTAAGAACCTCCTATTGGTTCTGAGGACCACCTTATCTCTATGGAATGAGATAAAATCAGGTTCAACTGACAGGGCCTGTAATTCACTAATTCGCCTGGCAGAAGTGATAGCTAGCAGAAACACAGTATTCCAGGTTAGGTACTTAAGCTCGGCCGAAGCCAGAGGTTGAAAGGGTGGCTGCATAAGCTGAGCAAAGCAGATATTGAGATCCCAGGTCGGAGTAGACTCTCTAAAAGGAGGGTTGATATCAACCAGACCTTTAAAGAACTTACCAAAATAGGGTGAAACGCCAGGGAAGAGCCCTTCAATGCTGAGAGGAATGCAGACACGGCTGTTAAATGAACCTTTAAAGTGGCTGGCCTAAGTCATTAAGGTGAACCAGGTAATCCAAAAGTGTAGCAATGCCAGCAGCATCTGGTAGAATATCCTTATGGGAACACCAAATGCTGACTCGTTTCCATTTTGAATTTTAAGTTTTCCTGGTAGGGGGTTTCCGAGAAACCTTAAGGATGTCCAAAACTCCCTGAGAAAGATGCAGGCCTGCATATTCTAATTATTCAAGAGCCAGGCCTTGAGACTGAGAGACTGGAGATTGGTGTACCAGATCCTCCCCTGAGAGGAGGTTAGGAGATTGTGTCTTTTGGGAAGAGACAGCGGGAGTGAGACTGCTAGGGACAATAACAGAGGATACCAAGGCTGTCTGGCCCAGTCTGGAGCCAGTAGAATCACTGTGCAGGGTTGTGACCTGATCTTGACTAGAACCCTGAACAACAGGGGAAAGGGAGGAAAGGCATAAAGGAACTTGCCGTCCCAGTCCAATATCAGGGCATCCAAGGGAACAGTCCCTAGGACTGGGGGTCTGCAGCAGAAGAGGAGAAGTTGGTGATTGTCTGGGGCTGCGAAGAGACCTATCTCTGGAGTGCCCCACCTGGTGAAGATTACTTTCAGTATGAGAGGATCCAAGGTCCATTTGTGATGGCCCTGGGAGATTCTGCTCAGAGCATCTTCTAACACATTGTCCTTCCCTGGGTCGTGGACTACTGTTAGGGAGGTTTGCAAGGAGTAGGCCAGAGACCATACTTTCATGGCCTCCGTGCACAAGGTCGTAGATCGAGTGCCCCCTTGCTTGTTGATGTACTACATGGTGGTGGTGTTGTCTTTCCTGACCTGAACCACCTTGTCCCTTACTGAGTCCGAGAAAGCTTGAAGGGCTAGGAATACTGCCCTGAGATCCAGAAGATTGATATGAAGGAGAGACTCCTGTTGAGACCAAACATCCTGTGCTGTGAGGGCTCCTAGGTGGTCTCCCCAGCCCAGAAGAGAAGCATCTGTGGTAAGTACCACTGAATGAGATTGACTGAGGAATGGGACACCTTGTCTGAGATTCTCCTGATCCAGCCACTACTTGAGAGCTTGGACCAGAGTCTGAGTCACTGGAACCAATTTGGTGAGAGAATCATTTTTCTGAGACCAAAAAGACCTCAGGTGAAACTGAATGTCCCTCATTTGAAACCTGGCTCCTTGTACCACTGCAGGGGAAGCTGCCATGTGGCCTAGGAGCTGAAGAAAATGTATTGCTGGGAGAGAAACCAGAGGATGAAAACATAAAAACAAAGAAACAGACGGCAGATAAGGACCGCAAGGCCCATCCGGTCTGCCCATTTCTTTTTCTACCTTATAAATGTGCCATTGGCCTTTGCTCTGTCAATGGCCTATCTAGTCATACTCATCTGTATTGCTCCCTTATGCCTATCCCATGCACGTTTGAAGCCCTGCACTGTATTCATATCCACCACTTCCTGAGGTAGGGCGTTCCATGCATCCACCATCCTTTCTGTGAAAAAGAACTTCCTCGCATTACCCCTTAATCGGCCTCCCTCTAATCTCATGCTGTGTCCTCTTGTGCTGCTATTTTTGTTATACTGAAACATGTTAGACTCTTTCGCCTTGTTAATGCCCTTAAGGTGTTTGAATGTTTCGATCATATCACCTCTCTTCTTCCTTTGCTCTAGGATATACATATTGAGCTCCGTTAATCTATCTTCATATGTTTTCTGATGCAGTCTCTGCACCATTTTGGTTGCCCTTCTCTGGACTGCCTCAGTTTGGTTAACGTCCTTGTGAAGGTGTGGCCTCCACTACTGCACGCAGTACTCCAGATAGGGCCTAACCAGAGTCTTGTAAAGAGGGATTATAACCACCCTCTTCTGACTTGTGATACCCCTACTAATACATCCTAACATCCCCCTAGCCTTACCTACTGCTTTAGTGGTCTGCTTAGATGATTTCAGGTCATCTGTGATGATGATGATGCCCAAGTCTCTTTCTTCCCTTGTGACTGCCAGCAACTCCCCTCTCAGCCTATAGGCAGGTTCAGGGTCTCTCTTCCCTATGTGTATTTCTTTGCATTAAACCTCAGTTGCCACTCTTCCGACCATTTTGCTAGTTTATCCAGATCTCTTCTCATTCTGCTCATCCCATGTGCATGATCTACTCTGCTGCAGATCTTGGCATCATCTGCAAACAGACAAACCTTACCTTCCAGTCCATCTGCAATGTCACTGATGAAGATATTGAAGAGGACTGGCCCCAGGACTGATCCCTGAGGTACCCCACTTGTGAC
This sequence comes from Neoceratodus forsteri, assembly GCA_016271365.2. Classification (NCBI taxonomy): domain Eukaryota; kingdom Metazoa; phylum Chordata; order Ceratodontiformes; family Ceratodontidae; genus Neoceratodus; species Neoceratodus forsteri. Next base: position 311,365,675 of record CM028137.1, on the reverse strand, counting down.
TTGCATCTCTTCTGACTACACACCGTTTACCATCACTTTCTGTTTTCTGCCCATCAATCAGTTTGCCACCCAGTTGACCAACTTCTGACCCACCCTCAGCCTACCCAGCTTATTAATCAATCTTCTATGTGGAACAATATCAAAAGCTTTGTTGAAGTCAAGGTAGGTGACATCAACTGCTCCCTCTTTGTCCACCACTCTGGTTACCCAGTCAAAGAAATCTATTAGATTAGTTTGACAGGACATTCCTTTTGTAAACCCATACTGTCTTGGATCCTGTGCTCCTATAGATTCCAGGTGTTGCATCTGTCACAAACCCACTCAGCAGGTCAGGCCCTCTACTCCCAAAGTGCCAACCTCCAAGCACAGTCTTGTGAACAGTTTAACAGAACAAGGTAACTCTCTTATCTGCTTTGTGAGTTTGGATCAACCTTTGGTCTAAAGTCTTGGAGGGATTCAAACTGTGAACCTCTTGCTAGCGTACCCAATGCACAGGCTCAGTTATTTCTGTCTTCAGAGGCCAGATATCTTTGCCTACAGGCACCTAACCAGATACACAGAGATGAACCCTTAAAAACTTTAATAAAGACCTCAGATTTACAACGCTTCTCTTTCTAGTTTGGTATCACCATTCAGCTTATGCCTAGTGCCTGCTATAACCCTTCCGGCACAAGGTTGTGCCTCCCCCTTCCATCCCACCTTCAAAACTTCCCTCTGGAACTTCCTAAAAGCTGGAGCGACCTGCCTGTGTGCCACTTAATGCCCAGTCCCACAGCCCTCCTATCCTCAACGATACCCCAGCTAGGCACTTACTGCCCCTTTATTTTGTGTTGCATTTATTCTAATGGCTATGCTATGTACTGTTTCTGTAAATGCCTAGGGTATGTCTCGTTGTCTCATACCCCCCCACCATGCCTCTTGAGCCTGTATGTACCCTATGCTGTGTTACCCACTGTTGGTGCATTAATTCTAATTCCTTTAAATTCCCTGGTCATGTCTTGTTGTTTTACGCCCCACATGATACTTCTCTGAGCCTGTATGTACTCGTGCAGTTTTACCCATTGTTGCAGCATGTTGCTCTGGTTTGTAATGTTGACTATGTATTTGTTTCATGGATACCTTGTAATTCTCCCGGGTCGCACCTGAAAATAGGCACTAGCTGTCTAGTGCGCTTAGCTGGTTACCAAAAGCAAATAAATAAATAAATATACTCTTCTTGCAAGTGAAGGAAAAACAAAGACAGACCAAGTATGCTCTATAAAGAGTTTTGTTTTACTAAAAATAGATAAAAATATGTCAAACACAAAATATAGAACTGTTATATCACAAGACATACAAATCTTTTAAAAGAACAAGGTTTAAACAGTGCAAATTCCCACTACAGTACTCAGTCTCTGCTTACAAGTACTCAAGATGTTTCGTTGTCAGAGTCCAGATAAAAGTGTGTCTAAGTAAAACAGAATTATTCCTTAAAGTAAACTATTTGCCAACCCCTATTGTGTGAGGTCATCTAGCGCCTCCTCTCTCAGACTCTGTATAAAAATATATATATCTTATATAAAAACAGGATGTCTTTTCAAAATATTACATTTTTGCAATCCTCAGCATGACTCATGTCCCTCAAATGACACTTTGTTGATCTCATAATAAGCGTCCTCCTTCCAGGACACGAAAGCATGTTTATGATTTCGCACTTCTATGTAATAACCTGGGTTTTCCCTCCAACGTCATAAAATGGATATGATTTAGCAACTACGGCTGTAATTAACTCAGACAAACAGGAGGTCCCTGGTTAAGGCCTTCCATGTAACACCTGGTATCTAAAAACCTGTGTGTGTGTGTGTGATCTCACACGCTGTTTCACCCTTTTTCTCACGGTTTTTATCTTTCAGCTGAAACCTGGGGGGGTGAGATGAGTGAGGTGATTCTAAGAGCACCAGATTTTTCAGCGGAGACGGTCAGTAATACACTTTATATTTAAAAAAAAAGATACAGCACTATCCTTTCCTTAAGGAGTGCCTCCATAATCTTGCCCACTACTGAGGTAAGACTGACTGGTCTGTAGCTCCCTGCCACCACTCTTGTGGAGGGGGATTACATGAGCCCTTCTCCAGTCTTCTGGGATCTCTCCTGTGCTCAGAGACTCACTAAACAGTTCTCATAATGGCTCTGCTAGTTCCACCCTTAGCTCCTTTAGTACCCTGGGATATATGCCATCAGGTCCTATTGCCTTGTCCACCCTGAGCTTATCGAGCTCTTGTAGGACCCTTTCTTTTGTGAAGGGACTAGTGCTCACCTCTCTCCCCCCTGTGTCCATGGTTCTGAGCTGTGGGCCCTGCCCTACTTTCACTTCAGTAAATACTGAGCAGAAGTACCTATTTAGGATAGATGCTTTTACATGGCCCTCTTCCTCACATGCCCCCTTATCTCCTTTGATCTTGGCAATACCCCCTCTGGACTTTCTCCTTTCACTAATGTATCCACAGAAAGTCTTGTCACCTTCTTTTACTGTTTATGCTAGTGTTTCCTCGGTTTGGGCCTTTGCCTGCCTTACTGCCTTCCCTGCTTCCCTTAGGGAAGTTTAGTATGCCTCCCTATCTTCATCCCGCTGCATTCCCTTATATTTCCTGAAGGCCAGCCTTTTGGCTCTGACCTTTCCTGCTACTGCTTTTCAGAACCAAAGTGGTTTCCTTCTTCTTTTGCACTTCCTCTTCTCTCTAACACAATGGAATGTTGCTTCAAGTATTGCATCTTTAATGCTTGCCCACTTTGTCTGTACCCCCTCACCTGTATTTCTTTTTGCTAGGGCTAACTTAACTCTGTTGGCCATTTTATCAAAGTCAGCTCCTCTGAAGTCCCATATTTTTGCCTTGGAATGAGAATATTTAGTTGTAGTGGCCAAACCGAACCATACTATGTGATGGTCACTGTTCCCCAGGTGACCTACCTGTAGATCTGTGATTTCTTCCCTGTTAGTCAGTACTAGATCTAGGATAGCCCTGTCTCTTGTGGGTTGTTGTACCAACTGTCTGAGGCCCTCCCCCTGCAGGGAATCCACCATGTGTCTAGTTCTGGCAGATATTCCTGCTGGTATTGACCCATCTGTATCTGGCATGTTGAAGTCTCCCATTATCAGAACCTCCCCTTTAGCTGTCATGTTTTGTATATCTTCTAACAGTAATGTGTATGTCCTCTCCCTGGTCTGGGGGCCTGTAGACAACCCCAGTTCATATGGCTGGCCTATTTCCTGTTTCCAGGGTGACCCACAGTTCTTCTGGCTCCTTATATATATATGCTGAATTTCTGTAGCTTTTATATTTTCATTGACATACAGGGCCACTCCACCACCCCCTTTTTGCACCTCAGTCTCTTCTGAACAGTACATAGCCAGGTACTGAAGTCTCCCAAGTGTGGTTACTGGTAAACCACGTCTCACTAATTGCTACTATGTCCAGTTTAGCCTTTCTCATTATTGCCTGTAGGTTTGGGATCTTGTTTCCAAGACTACGAGCATTTGTGTACATGATTTTCCATTGGCCAGATTTCGGTGTGTTAGTTGTTGGGTAAGGTCTGGCGTTTCCCCTGTGGGCGTGGCAGGGGCGGACCTTTTTCCTTACCTAGTGATACAAATGAACTGCAAACCTGTTTGACCACTAGCTGAGGGGGGAAGGGTGTTCTTCCCATTCGACGTATGGGGTGCTGCACCCCTTTCCCCATTTGCTAGTTCAAATATTTTGCAAAGACGTCAAACTTCTGCCCCAATGCACTGACTCCCTCCTTAGTCAAATGCAGTCCATCAAATTTAAAGAACTTTCGCTCCCAAAACTGTTGCCAGTTCCCTATAAATGTGTGTCCTTTTTCCTGACACCAGCCCTTGAGCCACATGTTTAGCTTCCCTATCTCCTCTTCTCTGACTTTCCTTCTATCTGCCCCCTCTCCCAGACTGGCAGGATCTCAGAAAAGGAGATGCCGGATGAAACGGATGATAGTTTGTCATCCAGCCTGGTCAGGAAGCAAGATCTGTAAGGGCCTTTACCCTTGCTAGTGGGAGGAAGGCTTTTGCTTGAACAGTATCTAACTCTATATCTATGAAAGTAAGGAGTTGTACTAGTTCGAGGACCGACTTTGGCACATTGAGAAGAAATCCCAGAGAACTGAGCAAATCTTGAGTGACTTGAAGAGATAACCTGACCTGGTCGGGAGACTGTACTACAATGAGCCAGTCGTCCAGGTATGGGAATAGAGAGATCCCCTGCCTTCTGAGGAAGGCCACTGCTACTACAAGGCACTTTGTAAACACTCTTGAAGCCGATGTTAGGCCGAAAGGCATGGCTCTGAACTGATAATGGCCTAAAGGCAGCTTGAACCCGAAGTACTTTCTGTGGGAGCACCTGATAGGAATGTAGAAATAGGCATCCTTGAGGTCCAAGGATGCTAAGCAATCTCCTGGCCTCAGAGAGGGAAGAATTACTCCCACAGTCACCATTTTGAACTTTGGTTTTAAGATGTGTTTGTTCAAATATCTTAAGTTTAGGATGGGTCGCCACTCCCGTTTTTTTGGGGGTAAGGAAATATCTGGAGTACAGACCCTTGCCCCTGTGTACAGCAGGAACTCTCTCCACGGTTCCGAGAGCCAGCAGAGAGGAAATACAGGTTACTCACCTGTAACAGGAGTTCTAGGAGTGGAATATGTTGTTCATCCACACTTACAGGCAGGTTCCTTGCCGCTTTAAATGTTGCTGGAAGGTTTTCAAGCTGGCTCCTCCCACCCACCCAGGTGGTAAAACCCTCAGCTCCACCCCATGACGCCAGATCTAGCCCGCTGGAAGCCAGGTTGCGCGTCGAAGCCGGGGAGGTCGGGTGGGTTGTGAGGATGAACAATATATACCACTCCTTGAACTCCTGTTACAGGTGAGTAACCTGTATTTCTAGGGACGTGGATATGTTGTTGAATCCACACTTATTGGCAGACTCCTAGCAGTTCTCAGGGAGGAGGGAGGCAAGGCGCGCACCCCCTACTTAGGGAATAAAGACTGGAGAACCGAGGTCCCAAAACCAGCATCCCGGCGTGACTCTAGGTCAATGTGGTAATGGGAAATAAAGGTGTGTGCGCTGACTTCCAGGTAGCAGCCCTGCAGATTTCCTGGATAGGGACATCCCTGGAAGCAGCCACCGAAGCAGCGGTATGGCAGGTAGAATGAGCTCTTATCCCTTTGGGAGGCTCCATGCCCGTTAACCTATAGCAGAGATCTATGCAGGAGGTGACCCACCTGCTTATCGTCCGCTTAGCTGCAGGTCTGTCAGGTGCAGCTCCAGCGCAGGTGACAAACAGCTGGCGAACCTCTCCCCGAACTTCAGCCGTCCACTCCTTATAATAAGCAAGCACTCTTCTAGGGTCCAGAGTATGGAGCCTATATTCGGCCTCCGAGGTGTGATTGGGGTGGAACACCGGCATAGTTAACACCTGGTTAAGGAGAAACTCCAACACCACCTTCGGAAGGAATTTCAGGTGGGGGCACAGGACAACCTTGTCCCTGTGGAAGACCAGATAAGGAGACTTGATGGAAAGCGCATGGAGCTCTCCCACCCTTCTGGCTGACCTAATAGCCACCAAGAAGGTGGTCTTCCACGACAGGTGAGAGATGTCACACCTGTGCACCGGTTCGAATGGCTTGTCCATGAAGCCTATACCAGCAGTAGATCTCACGGAGGTGGAAGTTCTCGCACCAAAGGGGATATGTGATTAAGGCCTTTGGAAAAGCGCCCAACCACCTTCTCCTGCGCCACTGACTGCTTGCCAGCCCACGCCTGGTAAGCAGAGAGGGCTGCTAGATGCACCTTAAGAGTCGTCAACCGAAGCCCTAGATGAGAAAGGGACCATAAGTAGTCCAGAATGCTAGCCAAGGAACAGGAAGAAGGGTCCAACCCTTTGTCCTGACACCAAATGGAGAATCTCTTCCATTTGAAGGCATAGCATTTTCTGGTCGACTCCTTACGGGACGCCTCCACTATGTTGAGGACCTCACCGGAAACACCCATGGCCTGGAACTCCAGCCGCTCAGGAACCAGGCCGTCAGGTGCAGGGATTGAAGGTCCGAGTGGAGAACCTTCCCTTTATCAACTGAGAGCAGGTCCGGGTGGGCTGGAAGCCGCCTCGGGAGCCTGCAGCTGAGGCTGAGGAGATCTGGATACCAGTACTGGCAGGGCCAGTCTGGGGCTACCAGAATCACCTGCACCTTGTCCCTCTTCGCTTTGAGAAGCACCTTGTGGATCAAGGGAAAAGGAGGGAAGGCGTAGGAGAGGCCCAGGGTCCACGGCCTTGAGAAGGCATCCCCTGCAGCAAGCCCTGCTGAGGGAGGCGGGCATGAAACAGCCTCAGTTTCACGTTCTCCCTTGAGACGAACAGGTCCACCTGAGGGTAGCCCCACTGGGAGAACAGATCCTGTACTACCTCTAGCAGGAGAGACCACTCGTGAGATGCAGCGCCTATCCGGCTCAGGGCATCGGCCAAACTGCTGGAGGCTCCTGCCACATGGACGGCTAGGAGATCCGCCTCCAGGGTGATCACGAGAGACCAAGTGCAGACAGCTTCCTTGCACAGGGGCAAGGAGTGCAGCCCGTCCTGTCGGTTCAGGTAGTACATGGTCGTGGTGTTGTCCATCTGGACCTGGACCACTTGACCCCGTACAAACAGAGGGAAAGCGGTGAGGGCTAGTCAGACCACTCGAGCTCAGCAGCTTGATGTGGCATCAAGACTCCGAGGGACCAGGGCCGTGGGCTCTGGAAACCCCCCAGATGAGCACCCCAACCCATCACAGAGGTGTCGGTGACAGAGTGACCCGTCGGCTCAGAGGCGGACAAACAGTGCCCTCCTGCAGATGAGCTGGAACAAGCCACCACTGTGGCGTTCACATCTCCTGGAAGTCACCGTCACTGGCTGGTCAGAGGACCCGAGCGCTGTGACCACTGTGGCCAGACCCAGTGCAGTGGGCGCATGTGCCAGCGGGCCCAACGGACCACGCTGATGCAGGCTGCCATGAGGCCCAGAAGGTGCAGGAAGTCCCGAGCAGGGTGCAACTGCCCAACCAGAAATGACTGGGCAAAGGAGGAAAGCACCTCGGCCCTGTCTGTTGGGAGCCAGGCTCTGGCTCGAAGACAGTCGAGCTCTGCTCCGATGAACTGAATCACCTGCGATGGCACGAGTTCCGACTTGGCCTCGTTGATAAGGAGGCCAATCTGAGAGCAGACCTGGAGGGCCAAATCCCTGGACTGCTCCACCTCCAACCTGGAGTGGGCTGCAATCAGCCAGTCGTCCAGGTAAGGGTACACCCGGACCCCTCTGCGTCGCAGGAATGCTGTCACCACTGCCATACATTTGCTGAAGACCCTGGGAGCTAGAGAGAGGTCAAGGGCATAGCCCAGAACTAGTAAAGGGATCCCTCTGCTCTGAAGCGGAGGAACCGCTGATGAGATGGACGGTTTGGGATGTAAAAAAACGTGTCCTGAAGGTCCAGAGAACAGAACCACATGCCGGCTCCAAGGATGGAATGATCTGAGCCAGAATGACCATCCTGAAGGTGCTAGACCTTAGGAACTTGTTCAGGTCGTGTAGGTAGAGAATGGGGCACCAGTACCCCGTCCGTTTTGGGACCAGGAAGTACCGGGACACAAACCCTGGGTCTGGAGGGGGATCCGCCACCTCGCTGATCACCTCCTTCTGAAGGAGCAAGGCAATGTCAGCTCGACAAGCCGACAGAGAGGCAGCGGAACCCGCGCCCGTGGGCCTTGAGCGGTCGATGAGGGGGCTGCTCGAATTCCAGAGGCAGACCTGCCTACCACTACAACACCCAGCGGTCCGTTGTGATAGCGAACCAGGCAGAAAGGAAGTGGCGGACCTGCCCCCCCCACGGGAGGAACCCGGGGAGGAGTGACGAGGTTGGGGGCAACACCCCTCAACCCGTCACTGGGCAGGCTTGGAGGAAGGGCAGGCCAAGAAGCCTCCTAGGCCTTTTCCTCCAGGCTTCCTGCTTAAGAAAGCAGAAGACTTAGCTTTGAGGCGCCAAGCGTGAGCCTGCTGGCCCTGATGCTGGTGTTGCTGGGCCGGACGTGCCGCAGAGGCTGAAGGACAAAAGGGCTTACGCTGCTGCTGGTGGCCTTTGTCCTTCTGTGCAGACCTGACCGAGTCCAAAGTGGCACTGGACTTCTCGATCCGTTGGAGATGACCCTCCACCCGGGCCCAAATAAGTCGGTACCCAGGAAGGGCGTCTGTCAGCTTGTGCTGGGTATCTGCCGTGAAGGTGGAGATCCGCAGCCAAGCTCTGCGGCGCATGGCCACTGCGGCCGCTACTGATCGGGCACACGAATCAGCAATGTCCAACGAAGTTTGGAGCTGCTGTTTAGCTACCGCCCTTCCCTGATCCCGCACCTGCTTGACCATTGTCTGAAGATCAGCTGGGAGATGAGGAATCACCTCATCCAGGGAGCCCAAAAGGGCATGTGAAAAGTGTGCCATCAGAACAGCTGAGCTAACTTGATGAAGGCCTAGGGAGGAAGCAGCGTATACCTTCCACCCTGAGTAGTCCAACTTTTTGGATTCCTTATCGGGCGGTTTGTCCACATCCTGAGCGTTCCCAGAATGCCGGAAAATGCAATCGGTCATTAAACCCCTCTGCAGAGGGGTGCTCCGAGAAACCGGAGAGTGAACCAGTAGGGACCGCATACTGTCGAGCCATCCTGGCCAAACGTGCGGGACAAGATGCTGGCCACTGCCACAACTCCAAGGCCAAGCCAACAATGGCTTCGGCCACAGGAAAGGACTCCGTAGGGGAATCCCCTCAGTCCAGTATCTCCATGAGGGGATACCTGGCCCATTTTGAAATGGGTTCGAGCTTCATCCCATTAAACTCTGAAATGAGTGAAAGCATTCCCAAAAATAAGGATGGGCTCTCGTCCACCGACTGATTCCCTTCAGATTCCAGCTCAAGCGGCCTGGAGAACAAGGAGTCATCGTCGTCAAACTCCGCGGAGTCTGCGAACAGCTGCCGAGTGCCTGAGCCACCCTCCACGTGCCGAGATCGATCGGGAGTGAGGGTAACCAACAACCTATGGGGCAAGCCCTGACCCGACTGAGAATCCTTGGTCGGGGCCCCAGTCTTCGATTGCGGAGGCGGAGGTTCCACCACAATGGGTAGATCAGCTGGTTTCGGCCAAACAACCGGCGCCAGTGGCGGTTCCTCGACTATTATGAGGGGTTGTTTCGGCCGCTCTGGTGACAGCCACTTAATGGCCAGAGAAGGAGACGGAGTTGGCTTGTTACTGGACAGTAAGAGCTGCTGCCACATCAAGTCCTTGTAGCGCCAACACAACATGCGCTGGAGCCTATTCTCCGAAGAGGATGAGTGGCGACGCCACTTTCCATGGTGCCAAGACCAAGACCGCCGACGTCGGTGGGATCGGCTGGACCTGGAAGAGGACTGAGACCTTCAGGGATTCCAAGGGTGCGTCTGAGAGAGGATGGGGGAAACCCGCTCATCCCTCGGTACAGGGACCTTAACCGGGGTCTCCAGCACAGGAGACAGAGGCAAGTCCTCGGCTTCCACCGGGGGAACTGGTGAATTAGGGTAGTCAGCATCTCCAGTCAACAAACCGTCCGACTGGTCGAGAACAATCTCGACCATGTCGACAGGTGTCTCGGCTAGCTGACCTGACGGGGACACCGTGAAGCCAGTGGCCTTAGCCACAACCTCGACCGAGGTCGACGGTCCGGTGAAGGGGATCTCTCCCATTCCCACGAACGTCGATGGTGGGACTTACCTTTTGAGTCCTTCTTGGACCGACTAGAATATCCCGATGGTCCTTCTCCCTTGATGAAGAGGGATTGACAAAGTTCTTTAAAAGAAGCTGTATAGGAAGAGCCCAATGAGAGCGGGATAAATGCCGCGACCGAGGAGGAAGAAGAAGAAGAAGCGTCCTGGGCCGCCTCCTCCTCCAGGGTGATCATTTGCTCCAACTGTTCCGTGGAGCCCACCGCCGGACACCGCCCAACGGGCCTCCTTCGACTTGACCGGCGGGTACCATTTCTCACGGTGCCCAAGAAGTAGTCGGGCAGCAAGGGGCTCCAAGCCCGAAGCCAAGAAGGAGCTTAACAATTCGCAAACCTGCGAATCATGGCCAAGCCCCAGGCAGTAGACGTACGTGGAGTGCAGATCGGTCCGGGACATCTTCTGCCCGCAGGGGCACAGACAAAAGCCGGGAATCGATTTGTCCATTGCAGCCACTAGGGAAAACGAAGACTGGAGTCTTGTAAATTTTAGAATTAGTTTCGGGTTAACCGAAGAGCGTGGATCCAGGCCTAAAAAGCAGAGTGCTAAGGAGGGAACCTGAGCTTCCAAGCGGTAAGGAAGATCTGGCGTCATGGGGCGGAGCCGAGGGTTTTACCACCCGGGTGGGTGGAAGGAGACAGCTTGAAGACCTTCCGGCAACATTTAAAGCGGCAAGGAACCTGCCAATAAATGTGGATTGAACAACATATCCATGTCCCTAGAAACCTCTGCTTCTGAAGCAATGGTTTCGGAGATGTTTGCAGGTAAAAAAGACCTGACTCTCATTTTTGGAAACTTCTTGAAACTGAGGGCCAGTCCCTGGCTTACTACCTCCAGGACCCACTTGTCTGCGATAACAGACTTCCAGGCCTGGAAGTAGTAAGCCAGCCTGCCTCCTACTGGAGCTGGGGAGTTGAGCTGGGCTGGGCTGACACATTAGGATGTCTGCTTGGCAGGAGCCTTGGACTGAGAAGAGAATGCAGCCCTGCTCATCCCCCTCCTGCCTCTCCCTCGAAAGAACCCACTCTGTGGGAAGGGAAGAGGAGGCCCGGACTTGGTAGAAAGGCCTGTGAAAGGACCTGCTCCTGCCCCTAGACTGCTGCTTTTGAGGTGTGGCTTGCCATTCCTTGGTCTGTGCCCTCCTGTAGGTGGTCCTGTACGCCTTCATCTTCTTCATGTAAGCATCTGTCTGCTCCCCAAACAGAGAGCTGCCCACCACAGGGAAATCCATGGCCTTAGCCTGGGTGTCCTGAAAAAGGCTAGTGTATCTGAGCCAAGCAAACCTCCTGAGAGACACACATGTAGCCATGACTCTCGATGCCACGTCGTTAAGAGTCTACAGCAGCCTGGAATGGCACTTTGGATGCCTCAATTCTATCAGTAGCCACCTCCTCCAGCTCTTTGGCTAGCTCGGGGGAAGCCTGTTTAGCCAGTTCCAGAACCGTATCCCATCTGGACATCTGGTATCTGGCTGTGTAGGCCATATAATTAGCCTGCCTCAGTCCCAAGGAGGATGCCAAGTATTGTTTCTTGGCCATGGCATCCACCTTACTGGAGTCTTTATCTGGGTGGGGTGTAAAGCCAAAGGTATATTAGCCCTGTTACAGGCTGCAGCCTGCACTACCCCAACATGGCTGCAATAACTGAACAAAAACTCCATACCCGAGCCTGATAGCATACACCTCCTGTACATTCACTTATCCACAGGAGGTAAAGAATTTGATGTCTGTAAAATCTTTTGTGTCCATTTCCCCAGGGATTTATGGAGGGGAATAGACAACCTCTTGGACTCTCGGATGTCCATCATCTCCAAAAATCAGGCTCTTCTTCCTCAACAGCTTCAACTATAGGGAGATGGAGGGTTTCAGCCACCTTTTTGTAAAACAAAAAGTGAGATGGGGACTCAGAAAGCCTTGGAGAGGAGACATTGGAAGGTCTGTCTGGGGAGATGTCCGAATGGGCACATCCAGACCTTCGTAATTATTGTCATCATCATCATCATCCGGTAACTCTTCGTCCCCTTTCCCCTCCAATTCATAATAAGCATCTAGATCATAATCTGATGGAGTTGGATCCGACCAAACCGAGCGCCTAACCGACAGCGCCAGTTCAGATGGAACCGGACAAAGCAACTGCACAATATCGATCACTTTGGCTATTTCTTCAGCTGTTGGAGTAAGGGATGCTGGATCCAAACCGGCTGACTTTTTTCATCTTTTTGGCGGAACCGACCCCTCAGGATCAGCTCTCCTTTTGCCCAAGGATGTCTCGCCCATGTCAGTGGGCACCTCCTCAGGTTCGGTCGAAACCGAACCGCTGCGTCATCCGGTCAGCAGACTTCGGCCGCAACTAGTCAAGGGGAGGCACCGATAAGCAGGAAAATCCAGTCTCTCCCTACAAAACAGGGTACTAAATGAGAAAAGACTGAGGTAGAAAGGTCAGTGGGGATGCTGCAACAGAAGGTAAAGCCACAAAAATGGAGAGCAATGAGTACCAATGCCCATAGTCTGAGTAACAAGCTCCTGAATTAGTGGCGTTGATGGAGGAGGAACATCTGGATATCTTGGCAGTCACAGAAACATGGTACACACAAAACCATGACTGGGACGTAAACATACCAGGATACACAATCTACAGGAAGGACAGGGAGGATAAAAGAGGAGGAGGAGTAGCTCTTTACATAAGGGAAGGAATCAAAGCAACAGAACAAAAGGGTAAACAGGGAGGAGAAGAAGCACTGTGGGAAAATTTGGAGACCGGCAATGGCACCACAATCCGCACAGGGATTGTATACAGACACCCTTCTCAGGGGAAGGAAATGGACAAGGAAATGATAGAAAGTATACTTGGAATGGCAGAAAAAGGGGAGATATTGCTGATGGGTGATCTGAATATGCCAGATGTTAACTGGAATGCAGTTGCAGCAGCCACTTCCAAGAGTGGGGTTATTCTAGATGCCCTACAGGGGGCATGCCTTAGACAACTAGTACTGGAGCCCACTGAGAGGAGCAACCTTAGACCTGGTTCTCTCAAATGGAGATGAAGAGAGGATCACAGATGTAGAAGTAGGTAGCTATCTGGGGAACTAGCGACCATCGAACAGTATGGTTCACAATAAACACAGCAATAGAGTCAAGCCATGCAAAGGCAAAAGTACTGGACTTTAGGAGGGCTGACTTTGCCAAAATGGGTGAGTGCCTAAGGAATGCACTAGCAAATGAGCAGGAAGGAGGGGTGGAAGAACAAAGGGAATAATAAAACTGCCATCACAGAGGTAACGAGCCTTGTGTGAAGCAAACAAAACGAACGATGTAAGAAACCACTATGGTTCTCAAAGGAAGTGGCAGTGAAGGTTCAAGAGAAAGAAAGCATTCAGGAAGTACAAGGAATCACAGAAGGAGCAGGACAGAGAACTGTATCAGTTAAAGCAAAGGAAGCTGGAAGGTAGTCAGAACAGCAAAGGCCCAAACGAAAAAGATAGCCAACTCAGTTAAGAAGGGGATAAAACCTTTTATAGGTACATCAGGAGCAAAGGAAGACCAAGGAGGGATAGTGAGGCTTAATAAAGGGAGGAGGGAGGGTGGGCAGAGGGTGACTGTGAAAAGGCAGAGCTACTAAACAAATATTTTGCTCAGTATTTACAAATGAAGAGGGGAGGTACCTAAAACAACAGTAGAAACACTCTGATACAGAAGTTGATACCAGCCCATTTACAGAAGAAAGGGTTCTGAAAGAACTCTTAAAACTGAAGGTGGACAAAGCAATGGGGCCTGATGGGATTCATCCCAGAATTCTAAAAGAACTAAGGATAGAACTAGTGACACCACTGACTACCCTCTTTAACAAATCATGGGAGGATGGGGTGGCACCGAGGACTGGAGGAGGGCAGATGAGATCCCTTCACAAAAGTGGGAGCAAGGCAGAAGCAGGAAACTACAGACCTGTTAGTTTAACCTCAGTGATAGGGAAAATGATGGATCACTTCTGAAGGAAAGAATTGTCGGTATCTAGAGGCCAGAGGGCACAGGACCCAAGGCAGCATGGATTCACAGCAGGAAGGTCATGCCAGACAAATCTGATAGATTTCTTTGACTGGTGACCAAAGTAGTAGATCAGGAGGGGCTGTGGACATGGTCTACCTAGACTTTAGCAAGGCATTTGACACAGTCCCACACAAAAGATTAATATACAAGTTAGCCAGCCTGGGAGTGGGTCCCAAGATGACAGCCTGGGTAAAGAATTTGCTGGAGAATAGGACACAGAGAGTAATAGTAAATGGAGTCCACTCTGAAGAAAGGGGGCTTACTAGTGGGGTACCGCAGGGTTCAGTATTAAAGTATCTTCAATGTCTTTATAAGCGACATTGCAGAGGGACTGGAAGGAAAAGTATGTCTCTTTACAGATGACACAAAGATCTGCAACAGAGTTGATACACAAGGTGGGGTGGAAAGGATGAGAAGGGACTTGGCAAGGTTAGAGGAATGGTCAAATGTATGGCAGCTTAGATTCAGTGCTAAGAAGTGCAAGGTAATGCACCTGGGAAACAAAAACCCAGGGGAAGAGTACACAATGGGGGGTGAGATACTAATAACAACAAAAATGGAAAGGGACCTGGGGTAGTCATATCAGATGACCTAAAGGTGGGCAAGCAATGTGAGAGGGCAGCGAGGAGGGCTGGGGGGATACTGGGATGCATAGGGAGAGGCATCGCCAGTAGAAAACAGGAAGTTATCATCCCTCTGTACAGACAGCTGGTCAGACCCCATCTGAGTACTGCGTGCAGTTCTGGAGACCCAATCTCTGCAAAGACATAGACAGGATGGAAGCTGTCCAGAGGAGGGCAACTAAAATGGTGCAGGGTCTGCACCAGAAGACATATGAAGAGAGACTTAAGGAGCTTAATATGTATAGCCTCGAGGAAAGGAGGGAGAGGGGGACATGATGAAACTTTCAAGTACCTCAAGGAATCAACAAAGTCAAGAGGGTAGCATCTTTCAAAAAAAGAGTGTGCAAGAACAAAGGGGGCAATTTGAAGATAATGGGGGGCTCAGAGGTAATTTAAGGAAGTATTTTTCACAGAGAGGTTGTGGATGCATGGAACAGCCTTCGGGAGGAGGTTGTGGAGTCAAAAACAGTGGTGGAATTCAAGCATGCATGGGACAGTCATAACGCAATTCTAGGGGGTGGGGGTTGGAAGAAGTAGGCTGCTGGTTAACTAGGATCTGCAGCTTAACCATTAGGTAGGGAAATAGGCAGACTGGATGGGCCAAGCAGTCCTTATCTGCCGTCAAATTCTATGTTTCTATGTTTCTTTTCCTTTAGCCTACCCAATCTTTTTTCCAGAGTGGCCTTAGGAAAAGTTTTGCAGAATTGGCAGTCTGTTTTAAGGTGGTCAAACCCCAGACAATAAACACAGACGAGGTGGGGTCGGCCTTATCAAAGGCCTCCCCACACTCTGTACAGTGTTGAAACCCAGTGGGACCGTTTTTTTTTATTGGGTTTCTCAGACATGGCCAGACTAGAAAAATCTACCATTTACAGCTTTTAGCCAGGTAATACACACTTATACCTATCGGTTACCAACCGTGTCACAGGTTGTGTAAAGAAACCGAAAAAAGGTTTTCTTTTTTTTTTTTAAACCGATAGGACACCACTACCAAAATCCCAGAAAATCAATTTAAACACAAAAGGTCGGTTCCCAACCGGACCAACTGAGAAGGAACCGAAGTTTACAATTTCCACAAAAGAAAAACACAAATCACAGTTCACTACCTATCTACACTACTTACTGTACCATAGACAGAGGCTCGAAACCAAAAACAAATTGGTTGAAAAAACCACACGTTTAGAAACTTTACTGAACCAAAGCGAAGGAGCAATCTCCAGAGTGACTTCACAGTTAGGCGAGTAAAGAATCTGACAGTTACACTCTGAGGCACCACAGACAAGAGGTTTGAAAACCGAGCTTGGAGTTCAACGTTCTATGCCTTGCACAGAAATTAGCTCTTTCCTCTCCAGAGCAGTTCAAGTACTAGAGCTAACTGCATACATCAGAATACAGCAAGACTTCATGTTGTTTGAAACAAAAATACTGCTGGCGTTTGGCCACCATTTTTTTTGTAAATAAAATCAATCTTCTCTTCCCCAGTTCTGCCAATCTCCGAGTCCTGTCAATGACCTTCTCACGGACTTAATGGTTATAAATCACTTTCCCAGGACAGCAGCCTGCCGTGTCGGTCATGTGAAAGCCTACAGTGGGTGCTGACCGACACGGCCAAACTGGGCTATTCCCTCAATACTCAGTCTTCCCTTTAGGGGTGTCCATGGGCAATGATGCAAACAGGGATATGTGCCAGGCATTCGGTGACTACCCATCCCTGTACCGTGCTCCCACTTGGTATCCACCAGGTGACAAGCAAGCAGCAGAAGTAGTGATTCCCCATCCTCTGAAGAAGTGCAGTCCATGGGGCACTCGATCTTTCCTCCCCCAGGCTGCCCCCCCCCCCAACAGCAGCCTGAGCTCATTCCCAAATGCAGGATGCAGATATTGTGAGCTGTAGCACTACCGCTGCTCTAATGGGTCAGCATTTGACCACCATTTAAGTGACTCTTACACAGAGCTGCACACAGGGGTCCAGTATATATATTAGACATAGACACACACACACACACACACACACACACACACACTCTTTGGCCTCCTCCTCCTTCTCTGGAGCTGAAGGCGGCTTGGCTCCTCCCTCGGAGAGGTCTGCTCTCCGGCCTCGACTCTCCCCAGTAACCCGCCACGGGTTATTCCACCCCCCCATGATGGGGCCGAAGGCAAAGGGTGTCGACTTTCCCCCCTCCCCCAGAGACCAACATCCAAACTCTGGGGGACCGGTGTGAGTGCTGTGGGGCCATCATGGAGCCTGGCTGCTCCATTTTCCACTTTTCTCCCCTCCTCTTGCCGCGGTTGCTCAGGTGAGTGTGGAGGCACGCACATGCAGCGATCCGTGGCACCCTCCCTAGTCTAGCCGCTCCAGTCTGCACTACCTTCAGGCCTCCATCCGGGGGCAGCCCTACAGCGGGCACAACTGAGTCTCCACCTGGGAAAGGAGAGCTGCCATGCAGCCATTCAATCCATCTCTTGGCCTTCTCCCCCTTGCCTACTCCCGATGATCGAGACTCGGTCCCGGACCCGGGTCGCCGGTGTGGCATCTAGCACCTCAACTTTCAGCCCCACCAGGCCAGCCCTGGGTCCAGATACTTTTAAGGACTGAGAAGTATTTACTACTAGCTTCTTCAGACTGGTAGTACTTTCACCTACATGGAAGTAATATCTTCTGTAGACTAGCCTAAGACCCCCCTCCCCCCCCACCTCTACACCAAGTCTCACCAACACACCAGACACCTTTAGTCACTGGCTTTTTGCTTGATACTGCTATGGAGTTAGAGAGATACCTTCTTGATGCTACTGCATATAGTGCTGTGACTTACTGCAACAACCTTTATGGCCAACCACTAAGCAACTTCTGACACTGTCTCCTGTAGCGTACACAACTGATACCGATGTTCTTTTCTGTCTCCATCCCTACTGTTTCCACTCTATTAGTGCATAGTGTCATTGCTGCTAACATCACATAGTGCTGACAATTTTGTGCACATGTAGAAAATATATTTAAAATGTGCTGGGTGGGAAATAAATTCTTAAAATTATAAAGTGAGAGTAATGCAAAAATGGTAGTAAAATGCTGCTTTACTCTCCTTATCTGCTTCCCTGCCTGCACATGATGTACTAGCAAATCAAAAACACACACACAAACACCATGCCTATCACTCTGCTCAGATCATTCATTTTACCTTTTAGAAGCCATTCTCTATATCAGGTTCATAATGTGAATCTACTGTCTTCCAGTAAGGAAGGAATTGCTGCACCTTAGTATAAAATTATTTAAAGTTGCTGTATGACACATAGATAACTGCTGCTATAACAGCTACACAAGAACTTACTGTAACAGTAGATCTTCGAGGGAATCTCCTTCAGCAGGTCACACCTCTAGAACTATAGCTGTCAGGCACAAGGACCACATGGAGACAACTTTGTTAGCAGTCTTTTAGGGCTGCCCATGATGGCGTCATCATGCCGACGTCCTTCCTATATAATCGTAGGTGGCCCCGCGCCCTCCACAGTTCCCCGCCAAGACCATCCACAAAGGACTTACTCCTGAGGGGACAGAAGGAGAGCTAGAAGTTCCCACCACTTGGCAAAGGGATAACAGAAGGTATACCATCCTAGAGAAAGAGATACAGGTAGATCGAAACTCTGAAGCCAAGGAGGATGGAGGGTGGGACAGTATGATCTGCTGAAAGAGATTCTCTCGAAGATCTATTGTTACAGTAAGTTCTTACATAACTGTTCTATCTTCTTTGGGGATATCTCCTTCAGCAGGTCACACCTTTGGAATGCATCCCAAGCAGTGCTGCACAGGAGAACCAGCTGGGTGGCAGGAAGGTAGAAGCCAAATAAAGCTGGCCTGATGGCGCGGAAGGTTGAGGCACTGGACGCCACACCTCGTGCCATGCCGGCATCCCGGGTTCGTGAACGAGCCCGGGTTGCCGGGGGTCGGAAGGGGAGGGAGAGGATCAAGCATCCAGAGGACAGCTTTCCTCTCCCGGGAGGGAGGGGGTTCTTGCTCGAAGGCCGCTGGCCTCAGGCGGAAGCCAGAGGCACAGCAAGCGAGGAGTAGAGAAGGGGCGGAGGTAGACGCTCGTGGCAATGCCCTTTAAACTTCAGGCTGCTTAACCACTCCCTAGAACAGAGAAAATACCTTCCAGGTCAGGCAGAGACGGAGCACGGAGCTTGCCCTCAGTGCAGCTGCCCTCCTGGCACCCAGCAAATCCAGCGCCACCAGAGAAGTTTGAGATGTTGGGACCCACCTACATCCCCTGCCGGGGGGTAAAAACCGCTGCTACATGGGCGAAGGAGGTTTGATCAGGTGGAGCGGACCATAGAGGGACGACTCCTAGGTGCTCCCAAGGAGACCAGAGCTGGATGGGAGAGGAGGAAAAATAGAAAGAAAAAAAAAAGAAGCCAAAGAAAGGAGGCCCTGTAACACAGCTAGATCAAAACCTGCCCTTCTTCTAAAAGTAATGCCCAGACTGTAGTGCTTAGTAAAAGTGTGGACAGTACTCCAAGTTGCAGCAGCACAAATCTCAGCAGCTGAAATGCCCTTGAAACAGGCAACACAAGTGGCCATACCTCTGACTGAGTGGCTGTTAACAGCCCCCGGAAGTTCCTTACCATACTTCCTGCAACAAAAAATAATACAGTTGGCCAACCATTTAGACAAGCACTGTTTAGAAACAGGAACGCCCTCTTTCCCCAGGGCCAAAGAAACAAACAACTGTGAGGACCTCCGACTGTCCTTCGTATGGTGTACATAGTATCTAAGTATTCTATGGACATCTAGAACATGGAGCAAAGTTTCGCCTGGATTGGCATGCTCTGGAGTAATAAACCGGTAGGCGAATGGCTTGATTTAAAGTAGATTCAGACACCACCACCTTTGGTAAAAACTTAGGATTAGTATGCAAAGACACCCCATCTTTGTGGAAGATCAAACAAGGCTGCTCACACATGAGAGCCTGTAGCTCTAAAATCCTTCAAGCAGAAATAATGGCAACTAAAAAGAACACTTTCTACAACAGAAACCGTAGCTCACAAGTAAGCCAAAGTAAGCTTTTCTAAAAGAAAATTCAGGTCCCATGCCGGGACTAGACTGCAGAAGAGAGGCTTCAAATAAAGAATGCCTCTCAAAAATGCACAGGTCACATCCAGTTGGGTCACCGCAGGTCCACAAATGGGCACATGGAAGACTGAAATGGCAGAGAAGTGCACCTTAATAAAGGAGAATTGCAGTCCTACATTTGACAAGGACAGTAAGTACTCTAGAATCTGGTTCCCTGAACAAGTGAAGGGGTCCAGATGATGTGAAGCAGCCCACAGAGCAAAGCGTTTCTACTTCATCGAATAAGTAGCTCTGGTGGAAGGTTTCCTGGCAGCCACTAGAACATCAGCCACTTCAGGAGTGTCAAAGAGTCTTGGTAATGGATGGACGCAGAGACAATAGTAGCTTTCACTGCCAAGCAAATGCTAGGCAGATTTTTATTCACAGCCAAAGTAAATTAAGAAAGGCGGACGGACTACGGCAAAAATAAAACAGAAGCATATCTTAAAGTCCATAAAATCTCCAGTAGATAGGTGGAAGACAAGTTGAGGTCAGCACAGTACCAACCTCTACACTCATCTGAGGTGGTGTAGAAAATATGGTCCTTTTATATCAATGGAGGTCAGGTGGTTTACTTGAAGCCCCGCCCACTAGGTTCTGTAATTCTTAAATCATTATAGAACAACTATTTTTATATAAACTATACAACAGAACATCGTGATTTCAAAAAGATTTACAATAGTACTTTTTAGAATCTAATTTTCTGGCTTGTTTATGGATTTTCTCAATAACTTTTAGAAGTAGGCCCCTCCCTTTGAGCTAGCCAGTATTTAGCTAGGTGAAACAAGGCCAGCCGGCTCTCAGAAACAAAGGGTAGCTCAAAGAAGAGGTACTCCAGCTAGAAGGTAAATATTTGTTTTTTACTACCATTCTTATATAATTCAGTATAGCTTTCTCTTACAAACAGTTTCCTGGAAATCACTATATAACAGCTTTATTTTTAGAACAGAAGTGAGTAATGGTGCATAAAACACCAAACACACTTAATTCATTTAACTCTTTACCCCCGGTTGCGCCATTCGGCGTCTTAAAAATATACCCCCCATGCCACCGAGAGCAAGATTCCACGTCTCAGATGCTCCTCTTATACCCGAAATACACCAAATGGCGTATCATGTTCTTGTGCTCACAAATCAGCTATCTACCTAAATACAGATTCAAAAGCAAACTTCTTTGATTCCTTGCTTTTGAATCTGTAATTAACTGCTTAGAGAAGAGTGGGTCACCATAGGAAAATTTTACACAAACCACATTTTTAACCTGGCGGTTTGTCTCATTGCGTTTGCCAGAGCACCCGGTTTTCAGACACTGATCTTTTGTGTTGTACTGCAGCACATACGCATCCCCCACATGCCCCTTACCGCTCTGCTGCCGAGTTGTGTCCATGAAAAGATTTGTCCTTACTTTGTGCTGCATTTTCCACCATCGATCCCCTTTCCCCAAGTGCCCAGCTTGTTCTCTGCTTCCCTTCTCAGCGTCTTACCGTCACTGCACGCGGATGTGACATCACGGTACTTCTCCACCAACCGGAGTGTGCCTAGTCTGTCCTACCGCAGCATATCACCCCCTCCCCCTTACTGCTGCTAATTATTTGGTCCCCGTTCAGGTCCGCATCCCCCCTACATAACTGTGCTGCCGAGTCCACAGATAATTACATATCTTTAATCGGAAGAACTGTGTCACTATTTCTACATCGGCGAGCAGCATCCAAACGGCGCGCACCATTGGAGACCAGCAGAGGCTCACACCTGAGAGGCAGCGAACTGCAGCAGACAACCGAGGTAAGGCAAGGGACTGCAGACAGTCAAACAAGTGCTCGGGGATAGACTCTGGCCTCCATGTCGACATTTTTTCTTGACCCGTTTATAGCCAGATTAACTGTGAAGCTGGGTCGTTTTCGGGAATGGTTTGTGTCCTGTTTTTCCTTTAGGAACCCAGTGAATACCCTATTTACTGTTTAAATCTGTCTACTTGCAGCTAGTGTGCTGCTGCTGTCATTGTTCTGCACAAACTGACAACCTAGCAACTAACTGTGGGATTTTTGGTGATACCCACCTCTATTTATTTTCACCTGACATTCTCTGTGTACAATAAGTGGTTCAGCTTCTGTGGAAACTAAGGCTCAGGAGATTTAGGAAGCAGGGGTTCACTGGAGTCGAAGCGCTGGGGCTAGTAAGCGCTTTGTATCGTTTGTGTGCCTGTTGGTCCCTGTGTGCATTTGTACGTAATAAAATATTACATTTCTTTATACTTCTCGGACTGGACCTGGATTTATCCTGTCACAGGCTAAGAGTGCTGAGTTTTTTGGACTTGATGTTCACTGGACAACCAGCGGTGGGGAAGCGGAGTGGGCAGGTCGGGAGGGGGATACCGCTGGACCACCAGGGATTTATTTCCATTTACTAAGCCCGCGATCGGGCTGGGATTCTGTCCAATAGACCACCAGAGAATTTCGCACTACTATGCACTATCGATGACTGTCACACTAAATATAATGTTGGGCCTAAGAAGCACAGGAGATTTAGGGAGCAGGGGTCTGCTGGACAACTAGAGAGACAGCGAGCAGGTAACATGGTGGGCTATGGACTGGGCACCTTGGGGGTGCCATGGCAGCATGCAGACCCCTGCAGCAGATGCACATTTGGGGCAGTATATTCATACGCACCGCTGACCGGGGAGAGCGGGTGGCGGCTCTGAGTGGGCGGGTGGGGAGGGGGATACTAAGTCCGCGATCACGCTGGGGAGCAGGTCCATCAGGGAATTTCAATATTTACAGAGCCCACGATCGGGCGTGGGGCCCTTTGAATATCCCGCCCTAGGTGTTTTCCATGTGTACATTTGTAGCTAGCGTCCAGTCTCCACCATGGTCACTGTGAGTATTGTGGTGTTGTGATGTGTCGTTAAGTATGGTGCCAATTGCAGTACAACTGCCCCTCCGGATGTTGAAATTAACCAGGCTTTGGGGACTTCTGAGTATCCTGCAGTCCCTAAACCTCTGTGCATCGCTTCCTTTATCTGACTAATCCTATGTGCATTTGTGTCCGTGGACCAGTCATGTCACCCCAGAAAAAGCATATGGTGAACTAGTGGTGAATACAAAAAAGCGGCTAATGTATCCGTGGAGCTCACTAGAATTAACAAACAAAACCACAAAACGACTATGAGCTTACTGTAGTGCATGATAGTGCTACATTTTATTGAAGCAGACATATGTTTCACATCCTAATTCATGGAGCTTTTCTCATGACTGAGTCTGGTGAAAACATCCATGAAGTAGGATGTGACACGTACTTCAATATAATTTAGCACTACTATGCACTAAAGTGTGCTCCTAGTTGTTCTGATAGGTTGAAATAGTTAGTGGGGGCCCATTGATGACTGGCGCACTAAATATAATGTTGGGCCTACAAGACGCAAGAGATTTAGGGAGCAGGGGTCCACTGGAAAACCAGGGAGACAGCGGGCATGTAACATGGTGAGCTATGGACTGGGTACCTTTGGGTGCCATGGCAGCATGCAGACCCCTGCAGCAGATGCACATTTGGGGCAGGATATTCATACTGCACCGATGATCGGGGGGGGGTCTGAGTGTGTGAGTGGGGAAGGGAATACTAAGCCCGCGATCAGGCTGGGGAGCAGGTCCACTGGACCACCAGGGAATTTCAATATTTACAGAGCCCACAATGGGGCGTGGGGGGGGCACTTTGAATATCCCGCCCTAGGTGTTTTCCATGTGTACGTTTGTAGCCAGTGCCTGGCCTCCACCATGGTCACTGTGAGTATTGTGGTGTTGTGATGTTTCATTAAGTATGGTGCAAAACCCCCAGTTGCAAAGGCCAACTGCAGTATAATTGCTCCTGAGGATGTTGAAATGAACCAGGCTTTGGGGACTTCTGAGTATCCTGCAGTCCCTAAACCTCTGTGCATCACTTCCTTTACCTGACTAATCTTATGTGCATTTGCATCCGTGGACCAGTCATATCACCCCAGAAAAGGCATATGGTGAAATAGTGGTGAATACAAAAAAGCGGCTAATGTATCCGTGGAGCTCACTAGAACTAACAAATAAAACCGTAAAACGACTGCGCTCACTGTAGTGCATCATACTGCTACATTTTATTGAAGCAGATATATGTTTCACATCCTAATTCATGGAGGTTTTCTCACGACTGAGTATGGCAAAAACATCCATGAAGTAGGATGCGACACATACTTCAATATAATTTAGCACTACTATGCACTACAGTGTGCTCCTAATTGTTTTGATAGGCTGAAATAGTAAGATTGTTTGGAACAGAGTGAATCAGACACTCTGGATGTCTGTTTGTGGGGTGGACGGGGTTTTGGCTGACAGATCTTGAGTGGCGGACATACGGTTGTGTGATGTGAGTTCTGATTGTCCTAAGAATGGATTGGAACATCCGTGGCTAGGAGAAAGACACTGCAGCCTATGCAGTCTTTGGCGCTGTGCCAAATGAAAAAAGAAATGCAGAGCTAATGTGGACTGGTGACTGTGATAACAAGCGGTGATCCGTATCTCACTCACCAGACCAATGGGGCAAGCTGACAGAGGTACTGGAGAGCAGGACCGGTTCGAGCACACCAGTTGGTGTACTGGCACGTGCGACGAACCTTTCTCCACTAACTCTTCCAGCACTGTTGTGGTGTGGCGGATTTAACTCCGCATTTTTATTTTCATTTGGACACAGAGCCCCATGACACGCATGTGGACATCATGCTTTTGGATTGCATGGCTACGTGAGCGGACCACAGGCACAAGCAACTTCAATACAGTTTTGATTTGAACGAAATGTGTTTGTTGTGGTATTTCTAAAATCATACTGTTTGTAACCCGCAATGTCTTGCATACAAGAAACTGACAACACAGTATAGAGTGTAGTGGTCTTTATTATGAAAAAAGACAACAGACTCTGGAAATGGAAATTGAGTTTAATAAGATCACAATCGGAAACACCGACCAATAAGGAGACTTGCCAGTCACAAGCCTTGGGAATAGATGGCCTGGCCTTTAATTAATTCCAAGTTTTCGGTTTACCTCGGGGGCAGTAGGAAGCAGCTCCCAGAGTACCAGTGAGTACACAGAGGGAAAAAAGTCGTGGAACACTGTATAAGCCATGGAGTTATCAACTGCACAGAAGCCAAATCACAGGTCAAACCCAAGTCAGGATATGGCAGCAGGCAAGCAAACATAAGGTATGTGGGGTATACAATCCATGATAGAGGAAAAGCAGGGGTAGTGAGGGACATGGGTGGAGTGTCACGGATGGTTCATCTATGGTAATATCTCGCATTTGGTTTCAGGTGACAGAAGCAAGCGTCTCAGTGTCTGGATATGTGGTCACTCCTTTGTTTACTGGGCCGCAGAAACAGCACAGCGGAGCACAAGACGGCAAAACTTGTGGTTCGGAAAAGACAGAGTGCAAGTTCATTGGACTGGTAGCCGAGGAATACGGTGGGATGAACTGATTCCAGTGCTCCGGGAGAAACATGGTGGGCTTCATCCGGACATTCTGATTATTCATTTGGGAGGAAACAATCTGGCAACCTGCCCGCTGTGGGAACTGAAGGGAACCATAAGGCAGATGCTGCATCAAATCAAGTGCTGGTGGCCCAGGGTCCATATTGTACGGTCCGACATTGTGCAGCGGTTGAAGTGGAGTGGAGCACGAGATGTGTGGGCCATCGACAAAATCAGAAGACTACACAACGGGTTCATGTTGTCTATGATGAATACCATGGGCGGGTCAGTGGTCCAGCACCCTGGCCTCGGTCTTCACAGGCCTGGAGTGTACAGGCCAGATGGTGTACACTTGACAGATGAGGGACTGGATGACTTTCTGAAGGACTTGAAGCATGGCATGGTCGCGGTTACATGTGGATGATGGATGTAATATTATATTGAATAAATGCATGGTGGCGGCCATTTACTCAAGGTCCCGATATGTGTGTATTTAGTTTGTTCCCCAGTGCATATGTGTGTGTGTGTGCGTGTGTGTTTGTTGGTACAGAGGGGGCACCATCCAGACACGGTGGAGACAAGTTGACGCACCACAAGCAGACACGAAAGAACCAACAGCAGAGTACAGAACATCATGGCACACAATGAAGCCAGTGGACAAGCATGTAAAAAGGTAAGAACTAAGTCATTGTATGCAGAACAGTACTCGTTTCAGTAACATGCAGCTCTTTACTTGTGCTTGAGATATTCACAGCAAGTGTATGAACCGATTTCTGCAAATAAGACACATGGCCATTGCTTACCAAAAACACAGAAATCCAATGGTGATGAGACCATTGAAATGCAGTATGTCCCTGTTTCCAGTAATATTTTTACATTGGAGCTGGGTGTATCGCTGTTTATGGAAATGTGCATGCACTGTTTTAGAGATACTAACGGTTGTTTGTACAACAATTTATAGAAATATGCAATATTGTCATATTCTCTGTAATATTTCCAAAATTGAGTGTCTGAAAAACACATGGAGTGCATCTTGTGAAAGGTCAGTGTGTGACAAAGAAAAAAGACAAGGACACTATGTGTGTAGGACACACGGTTCTGGAGATATTAACAGTTGTTTAGGTGACTATTTATGAAAAAAATTCCATATTTTAGGTAATATTTCCACAACCAATTGCCTGACAAACACCTTGCATGCACTCCATGAAAGGTAAGGGTATGACAAACAAAAATGATGCTGACAGTGTGTGTGTAGGACACACAGTTGTGGAGATATTAACAGTTGTTTATGTGCCTATTAATAAAAATATGCAATATTTACACATATGCATTAGTATTTCAGAAACAAAGCCACTTTCAAAGTATTGAATGGCATCATGTGAAAGGTCACGTGAAGTAGAACAATAACTTCTCTGAAACGATGTGCGCAGCATGCACGGTTTTAGAGATATTCACTGTTGTTTGTACAGCGATTTATGGAAATATGCAATACTGTCATAGTCTCTGTAACATTTCCAAAGTTGAGTGTCTGAAAAACACATGGAGTGCATCTTGTGAAAGGTCAGTGCGTGACAAAGAAAAAAGACACTGACACTGTGTGTAGGACGCACGGTTCTGGTGATATTAACAGTTGTTCATGTGACTAGTTATGCAAATATGCAATATTTCCATATTTTAAGTACTATTTCCAAAACCTACTGCCTCGCAAACAATTGCATGGCATCTGCTGAAAGATCGGATCAGGATGGATAAAACTGCCACTGATACTTGGCCTGTACCACCATGTACTGTTGATGAGCTATGGAGTGTTGTTTATATGTATTTATCCAAATATGCATCATTTTAATATTTCTGGGAATTTCTCAAAAACCAAACAACCTACAAAGAATTGCTTGGTATCACATGAAAGGTCACATCAGGACTGACAAAACTGCTACTGATACTATGTGCATAACTTGTTCGGCTTTTGAGATATTGACAGTTTGTGCGATTGATCAGAAAAAAATAATTGTCGGGTTGTTTAGTTTACTATAAAAAATTCAATGAAAGACATAGACATTCTTTAATAGTACCATTGAGAAGGTGACCGTGTGGAGAACAACTTTGCTATTTTATCTTTTATAGTAGCATTTACGGCTCTGGAGATATTCACATTTGTTTGCTGTATGCTTTTGTGACTTGCTTTTGTTGAAGGCGGCTTAGGATGCACTATTAACAGTATGCAGGAGGCAAGGAGTGTAACTCTCCTACAGCTGACGTGGAGTGAATGAGTTAAATCATCTGATTTACTGAGTATGTTGGCTGTCTTGCTAGCCACACCCAGACTGATAGGCTCTCCTATTTATGAAGCACAAAACACATTTCAAACAATAATATTCCCCATATCCATTAGTCTTTGTGGGAAAAAAAAAAAACACATTTTAACTCCAGGTTGGGCAACTGTCTATGTAAAGCTTTAATGCACATTTTATACCTGAAATGCAAATACTAGCAAATTCAGCACTTTCTACACTCAAGACTACACTCCGTTTGAACACAGTTGCTTGCATTTAAACAAGAACGATAAAGAGGTTACCTCCAACACAGCTTGTACTTCTGTTTACATATACTGCTCCTTGCTGCTACCATCCTAACACCATGCTTTAAGATTTGGCTGCTGGTAGCCAAGGTCAAGGAGAGTACCGGAAGACAGAAAATAACTCATTACAAAACTAAAGTACTGTAAGGAGTACAGGATATAATTTATGAATGCTTCCAGGCTCGTTTCCAAGGAATCATGGGGGGGGGGGTTGGAATCAGGGCTGGCAGACCAGTGCTTTCCGGAACCAACTAGGGATAGCAAGGAGAACCTTCCCAGTTGGCCTAACTTGGAAAAGGGTGAAAAAATAGTGGACAGAAAAGTATAAGTAAGGGTAATCAGGAGAAATGCTGCTGCAGCACACTTAGAATAGAAGAAAATGAAATTTGGATTCCAGACAGCAAACATGGTCAAACAACACCCTATGACAAGGAGATACCCTGAACCTTGCAATGGCTATGTCTTCAGGAGCCAGGCATGAAGATAAAGAGACTGAATGTCCGAATGGACCAGGGTTTCCTAATCCTGAGTCAACAAGCCCTTGCACAGGGCAGGTGCACTGGAGGTTCAACTGCTAACTGTTGCAGCAATGGAAAACATATCTGATGAGGCCAAAAAGGGGCCACCAGAGTTAGAGTGGCTCCCTCTATCTGGAGCTTGATTAGCACCCTCTGAATCAGAAGGAAGGGAGAAAAGGCATAAAGCAACCTCCCTTTCCAAGAAAGGGACAATGCATCTCACCAGAAAACTCCAGGCCCCTGAGCAAGCGAGCGAGCAGAAAATCATCAGTTTTGTGTTGTGTGCAGATGCAAAAAGGTCCAACTCTGAATGACCCCACCAGTCAAACAGATCTTCTACCAATGAGGTCAGCAGCTCCCATTCGTGCATTCTGGACTGTGACCTGCTTAGTATATCTGCCAGGACATTCTGGACACCTGAAACATGGAAGGACGATAGTTCTAGACTGTGCTCCAGAGCCCAGTACCAAACCCTCAATGCTTCTCTGAAGAAGGGGTAAGACTGAGTTCCCCCTTGCTTGTTGATGTAGTGCACCACACTGATGTTGTCCGTCTGCACTAGCAGACGGCTCAGGGACAGGTGGCTCTGAACGGCCTGCAGGCCATACAGGAGAGCTCTCATCTCTAGGACACTGTTATGGAGAAAAATTCCTACCATATTCCATGTCCCCTGGGTCTGCTGAGGGCCCAGGTGTGACCAAAGCCTGTCCCCGAGACATCCATGGTGAGGATCTGTTGAGGGAAAGGAATGAGGAAAGGAACCCCCTCGAACAAACTGCTGGGCTCCATCCACCACAGGAGTACTTTCTTCGCAGGCGAAGTTACTAGAACCTTATGCTTTAGGTTGTTGGTGCATTGGTCCTACTGGACCCTCAAAGTCCACTGGGGGATTCGCATATGCAGCCTCTCTAGGGGGACCATGACAACTGCTGCTGCAATCAGGCCCAGCAGTCTTGAAGAATGGCCTGGCTGTGACATACCTGCTGTTGTAAAGCTCCTGGGCCTGAGCTATTGGGCGCTCTTCCCTGTCCTAGGGCAGAAAAGCTGAACCCTGGGCAGTATTCAGTATAGTCCCTATGTACTGCAGATGCTGACACAGGGTCAAAACCGACTTGGACAGGATGACCACTACCACCAATGTACTGTAACAGTTGCGTATCTGGTACATGCAAGGGTCAGAAGCAGCTGCCTCTCTGGTCTGGGCTTTTAGCAAACAGTTGTCCAGATAGGGGAAGACATAGATCCCCTCCATCCTGAGGGTGGCTGCCACCACTGCTAAGCATCTGGTAAAGACCAACAGTGCAGATGACAAGCCAAAGGGCAATGCCCTGAACTGGTAGTGAGCCCCCTGAAAAAGGAACATAAGGTACTTCCTGTGGGGAAGGCAAATCTTGATGTGCAGTTAGGCATCCTGCATATCCAGGGAGCATATCCAGTCTCCCTTCTGTAGCAGGGGCAGCCGGCTCTGCAAGGTTATCATCCTGAACTCTTTGTACTGGATGTAGAAGTTTAGGTTTCTTAAGCCCAGTATGGGTCGCAAGTCTCCACTGGATTTTAGGACAAGGAAGAAGTGGGAACAGAACCCTGTGTTCCTTTGGGTCTCTGGAACTGGTTCTGTGGTTCTTTTCTGCAGCAGATAAGGACCTCCTCCAGCAACACAGGCATCTGGCCAGGAGGGCAAGTCGACGGATTTGGGGGATGGTCTGGAGGCAGCTCCAGAAATTCTAGAGCATGGACTTGTTCTGTCAGTTGCAGGATAAAGGCATCCACTGTACTCTCCTTCCACCTGTCCACATGAAGGGAAAGGCGACCCGCTAGCACTACATCCTGGGTTACTGGAGGGAGGGGGTCAAGCAAGGAATCAGGCTGAAGATAAGCCTGTGGCCGGGGCCACTGCTCCACTTTTCGGGTTTTTTCCTGTGGTGGAGGAAGGGGTAGGCAGTGCAGTTGCTACTTTGCACTTGCCTGGCTGTCTCACCCCAGACTTGGATCTATGTGTGGCATGCTAAAAGGGCACCCACTACCCATTTTTTCAGATGAGTGTGGTAGAGAGTGGACAGAACGCAGAGTCCTCCCAGAAGCTTGCAGGTCATTAAGGATATCCTGCACATCCATCCCAAAGAGCTTGTTACCTCTGAAGGGGGCATTCAAGATGGATTGCTGGATGTCAGTAGCAAAACCTGATAGTCTGAGCCAGGAATGCCTCCTTAGGCAGATTCCCACCACAGATGCTCTAGCAGAGGCATCCGTAGCATCATAGGCTGCTCTCAGCTGGTGTTTACCCACATCTGCCCTGGAGAGAAGGGCTTTAAGAAGCTTCTGTCCTTAAGAAGATTCTGTAAGGGCCAGAGCAGCAGCTTTGGTCTTTTTCCAGACAGTATTTTGAAATTTGACCAGGTGGGCCAAATAATTAGTAATTTGGATTACCAAAGCAGAAGAGGAAAAGACCCTCTTGCCCATAAGGTCCAGCTTTCTGGACTCCTTCTCAGGGGAAGGAGAGCTGAGGTGCCGAGGCCTCTTAGACCTATGATGGGTCACACTGCTGACCACCAAGTCTGCCCATGGTGGCTCTGCAAAGTAAGGTTTCTCCAGAGGGGGGGGCCTAATACAATCTGTCCACCTTTCTGGGCACAGAAGAGAGTATATTCAGCTGGCTCCAAATATCCATCATGGCAACATCAAAGGCATTCAGGAGACAAAAAATAATAATGGGAGGAGAATCTGACAATTCTGGATATTCCGTCAGGTTTTTCCAAATAACATCCTGCTCCGCAGTATCAAACCCCATAGAGGTCTGCATCTGCTTCATCACTGAAATGAAAGAGAGGTCATCTGGAGGGGACCTTGAGGTATAGTTAGTGGAGTCCTCACCCCCTGAGGAGAGAGTGAAAACAGAACTGGGTGGGCTCCTGGCACCCTCTTCATCCTCCTCCTCATCTTCATAAGAAGGGAGAAGATCAAGATGGTACTCTTCCTCATTTCCATATTCAAAAATGGGCAACAAGGATGTCAACGCCCTGGAGGGAGCTGGCCATGATGACATGGAAGGAGTTGGCACGGGGGCTGGTTTTGTAGGCCCTGTGGTGACAGGTCGGGGGGGGGGGCAACACAGTGCGTAAACTCCCAGGAGGAGGAAAGCATGGTCCAAATGTCGATGGTCATCAGCGTTGGGGAAAGACCTTGTGGCAGCGACAGGGGGTACTGGGGCCCCGGCGTCGGCAGTGTAAGCTTAGGAGTATGTGTGAAGGGCTGAGGCTCTGGAGTCAGTAAAGCAAGCTAAGTCATCGGCGGAGAAGGCTGTGTCCCTGGCACAGAAGAACAGACAGATGTGATGACAGAAGGGGCCTAAAGCCCAAAATCGAGTGGCCATCACCAGCCGAACCAGAGCTGGCTGAGCTGGCCCATGTGACAGGTTAGAATAGTTTGTTTTGGAGAAAGTGTTTAAATGAACGGATCTGTATTCTTCCCTTTTCTGTCTGGTTGCGCAAATACAGGTTACTCACCTGTAACAGGAGTTCTAGGAATGGTATATGTTGTTCATCCACACTTATTGGCAGGTTCCTTGCCACTTTAAATCTTGCCAGAAGGTCTTCAAGCTGGCTCCTCCCACCCACCCGGGTGGTAAAACTCGGCTCCGCCCCATGCGCCAGATCTGGCCACTGGAAGCTCAGGTTGTGCGTCGAAGCCGGAGAAATGGGGAATGTGGTGGGATGAACAACATATACCATTCCTAGAACTCCTGTTACAGGTGAGTAACCTGTATTCTAGGACATGGATATGTTGTTCATCCACACTTATTGGCAGACTCCTAGCAGTTCTCCGGGAGGAGGGAGGCAAGGCGACACCCCAATACTTACTTGGGAAATAAGGACTGGAGAACTGAGGCCCCAAAACCAGCATCCTGGCGTGACTCAAGGTCAATGTGGTAATGGGTAATAAAGGTGTGTGCTGACTTCCAGGTAGCAGCCCTGCAGATTTCCTGGATAGGGACATCCTGGAAGCAGCCACCGATGCAGCAGTATGGGGTAGAATGAGCTCTTATCCCTCTGGGAGGCTCCATGCCCGCCAACTTATAGCAGCGATCTAGCAGAAGGTGACCCACCTGCCTATAGTCAGCTTAGCTGCAGGTCTGCCAGGTGCTGCTTCAGCGTGGGTGACAAACAGCTGGCGAACCTCTCCGAATTTCAACTGCAGGCCTTATAATAAGCGAGCCTTCAGGGTCCAGAGTATGGCCTATATTCTGCCTCCGAGGTGTGATTGGGGTAGAACACCGGCAGAGTCAGCACCTGGTTAAGGTGAAACTCCGACACCACCTTCGGAAGGAATTTCGGGTGGGGGCGCAGGACAACCTTGTCCCTGTGGAAGACCAGGTAAGGAGACTCGATGCAAAGCGCCTGGAGCTCTCCCATCCTTCTGGCTGACGTGATAGCCACCAAGAAGGCGGTCTTCCACGACAGGTGAGAGAGTTCACACCTGTGCATTGGTTCGAATGGCTTGCCCATGAGCTTTGCCAGTACCAGCAGTAAATCCCACGGAGGTGGAGGTTCTCGCACCGGAGGGGAAATGTGATCAAGGCCTTTGAAAAAGCGCCCTACCACCTTTTCCTGCGCCACCGACTGCTTCCCGACCTGCGCCCGGTAAGCAGAGATGGCTGCCAGGTGCACCTTTAGTCGTCGACCTAAGCCCTTGACTAGAAAGGGACCATAAATAGTCCAAAATGCTTGCCACAGAACAGGAGGAAGGGTCCAAGCCCTTGCCCTGACACCAAATGGAGAATCTCTTCCATTTGAAGGCGTAGCATTTTCTGGTCGACTCCTTACGGGACGCCTCAACAACATTGAGGACCTCGTCGGAAAGACCCAAGGCCTGGAACTCTAGCCGCTCAGGAACCAGGCCGTCAGGTGCAGGGATTGAAGGTCCGGATGGAACACCTTCCCCTGACTGACTAAAAGCAGGTCCGGGCGAGCTGGAAGCTGCCTCGGGAGCCTGGAGCTGAGGCTGAGGAGATCTGGGTACCAGAACTGGCGGGGCCAGTCTGGGGCTATCAGGATCACCTGCGCCTTGTCCCTCCTTGCTTTGAGAAGCAACTTGTGAATCAAGGGAAATGGGGGAAAGGCGTAGAAGAGGCCCGGGGTCCACAGCCTGAGAAGGCATCCCCTGCAGCGAGCCCTGCTGAGGGGGCGGGCATGAAACAACCTCAGCTTGCGTTCTCCTGGAGGCAAACAGGTCCACCTGAGGTGTGCCCCAGTGGGAGAACAGATCTTACTACCTCCGGCAGGAGAGACCATTCGTGAGATGCAGCCCCTATCTGGCTCAGGGCATCGGCCAGGGGTTGAGGCTCCTGCCACATGAATGGCTAGGAGATCCGCCTCCAGGCTGCGACGAGTGACCAAATGCGGAGGCTTCCTTGCATAGAAGCATGGAGGCGCGTCCTCCCTGCGGTTCAGGTAGTACATGGTCATGGTATTGTCCGTCTGGACTCGGACCACTTGACCTCGGAGAAACGGACAAAGGCGGTGGGAGACTAGGCAGCTGCGGAGCTCCAGCAGGTTGATGTGGCATCTGGACTCCCGTGGGGACCAGAGGCCGTGGCACTGTGTTCCCCAGATGGGCACCCCAACCCATCAGAGAGCATCGGTCGATAGAGACCATCGCAAAGGCGGACAAACGGGATGCCCTCCTGCAAATGGAATGGAGCGGTCCACCACTGGAGGCGTTCCACATCTCCTGGGTCACTATCACTAGCTGGTCCAAGGGATCTGGCGTTGCCGACCACTGGCTGGCCAGTCCCCACTGAAGGGGCGCATGTGCAGCGCCCAGCGGACCACGCTGGTACAGGCCGCCATAAGACCCAGAAGGCGCACAGGAAGTCCCGGGCAGGGCGCGATTGCCCAACCAGAAATGACTGGGCAAAGGAGGTAAGAACCTCGGCCCTGTCCACGGGAGTCGTGCGCTGGCTCGAAGAGAGTCGAGCTCTGCCCCGATGAACAGGATCACCTGCTTTGGCTCGAGTTCCGACTTGGCCTCGTTGATGAGAAGGCCAACTTGAGAGCAAACCTGGAGGGCCAGATCTCTGGACCGCTCCACCTCCCGTCTGGAGGAGGCTGCTATCAGCCAATCATCCAGGTAAGGGTACACCCGACCCTCGGCGCCGCAGGAATGCTGTCACCACTGCCATGCATTTGGTGAAGACCCTGGGAGCTGGAGATAAGCCGAAGGGCATGGCTCGGAACTCGTAGAGGGATCCCTCCGCTCGAAAGCGGAGGAATCTCCGATGTGACGGATGGATAGGGACGTGAAAGAACGCGTCCTGTAGGTCCAGAGAGCAGAACCACACGCCGTGTTCCAGAGATGGTATTATCTGCGCCAGAGTGACCATTCTGAAGGTTCGAGACCTTAGGAACCTGTTCAGGTTGTGTAGGTAGAGAATGGGGCGCCAGCCCCCCGTCCGTTTTGGAACCAGGAAATACCTGGACACGAACCCCGGGTCTGAAGGGGGGTCCTCCACCTCCGTGATCACCTCCTTTTGGAGGAGGAGAGCGATGTCGGCTCAGCGAGCCGCCAGTGAACTGCGCGGACCCTGAGGCCCCCGGTGTGGCTCTGAAGGGCAGGGCCTGCTCGAATTCCAGAGGTAGGCCTTTTCCCACCACCTCCAGTACCCACCTGTCCGTGGTAACAGTGGACCAGGTGGAAAGAAAGTGTCTGAGCCGCCCCACGGGGAACCAGGGTGAGGTGACAGGGATGGGCGACACCCTCAGCCCGTCACTGGGCAGGCTTGGAGGAGGACCGGCCGAGGAACCTCCTGGGCCTTCTACCTCCTGCTCCTGTTGGAGGAAGCCGACAGCTTGGGCTTGGGATACCAAGGTCCGAGCCTGCTGGCCTGACGTTGCTGGGCCGGAGCACAGGGCGCAGAAGGACGAAAGGGGCTTAGGCTGTGGCTTGCAGCCTTTGTCCTTCTGAGCGGAAGAGACCGAGTCCAAGGTAGCATTGGACTCTCGATCCTCTGCAGGTGACCTTCCACCCCAGGGCCGAAGAGGTCAGTCCCAAAAGGGGAACATCCAGCCAACTTGTGCTGGGTATCCAGTAAAGGTGGATATCCTCAGCCAAGCCCGGCGACACATGGCCTGCAGCACGCCACAGACCTGGCACATGGGTCCCAGTGTCCTAGCAGTCTGGAGCTGCTGTTTAGCCACTGCCCTGCCCTGGTCCACTGCCTGGCGGTAGTCTGCAGATCTCTTGGGAAGATGAGGGACAACCTCATCAGGGGAGCCCAACAGGGCGTGAGAAAATGTGCCATGAGGACGGCCGAACTGGCCTGGCGAAGGCGAGAGAGAGGACGCAGCATAGACTTTTGACCGACATAATCAATTTCTTGGATTCCTTGTCGGGAAGTTTGTCCACATCCCGGAGTTCCAGCACGCGGGCAGCTATCGGTAACCAACCCCTCGGCGGGGTGTTCGAAAAACCGGACAGGGAACCAGTGGGGACCGCGCATACTTCCTGGCCAACCTGGCCCAGGCACAGGCGCAGGAGGCGGAGACGATGCCCAAAGTTCAAGGCCGGACCCACTATAAGCCGCCACGGAAAGGCCTCCGTGGAGAATCCCCTCGGTCCAGAATCTCCGTGAGGATACCTGGCCCATTTAGAAGCAGGTTCGAGCTTCATCCCGGTGGACTCCGAGATGAGTCAAAGCAACCCTAAGAAGGACGAAGGCTATCGTCCATTGACTGTCTCCGAGGACTCCAAGTCTATGCGCTTGGAGAAGAGGAGGAACCATCATCGGACTCAGAAGAGTCCTCAAAGAGCTGCCTCGGCCCTGAGCCACCCTCCACCTGCCGAGGTTTATCCGGCGAGGGTGACCGACAGCCTATGGGGCAAACCCAAAGCCAATCGGAATTTTGGTCAGACCCCAACTAATGGCTGTGTGGGGGCGGAGGTTCCACCAGAATCGGTGGGGCAGTGGAATTGGCTGAACAACCGGCCTGAGAACGGCTCCTCGACTGCACGAGGGGTTGTTTCGCTGCTCAGTGACAGCCATAATGGCCAGGGAAAGCGACTGGGTGGCTTATTCCCGATCAAAGAACTGTTGCCACATAGGTTCCTCGTACCTCTGACGCAACACCAAAGCCTCCCTCGTCAGGAAGAGGGAAGGTGGCGGCGCCAGCTTGCCAGCGGTGCCGAGACCGCCTTGGCAGCAGGATCGGTTGGACCGCAAGGATGTCCGAGACCGAGACCGGAGTCTCGACTAGGCCGAGGAAGGCGGGGAGGGCTGTCGGAATCCCCTCGGCCTCGGACGATCCCAACGAAGGCTCCGGAACCTCAACTCCCACCGAGGGAACCCGGGAGAGGGATTCTCAGCTTCTCCAGCCGACACCCGTCCAGCAGGTGAGAAAAATCTTGACCGCGTCGACGAGTCTCGGCCAACTGGCCTGGCGGGGACACCGTGAAGCCAGTGGCGAAGCTGAGAGTCGACCAAAGTCAACTGTCAACAAGGGGAGGATCTTTCCCGCTCCCAAGAGGCGTCGATGGAGAGACTTACTTTTGCTCTTTTGGACCTGAAGAAGGTCCGAAAGTTGGACCCTCACCTTTGGTCGAGAGGTCAGACAAAGCTCAAAAGAAGCCGGTAAGAGGCACCGAGAGAGAGCGGGACAAATGCATAGCCGAGGTAGAAGCGGGCCCGCTAGCCGCCTCTCAGGGCAATCAACTGCTCAAGCTGATCCGCCAGCCGCCGCCGCGACACCGCCAATCAGGCCTCTTTAGATTTCACGATGGAATTCTTTTCTCGGGCGCCCCAGTTGTGTCGGGCACGGTCTTCAGGGCGTGGGCCGAAAAGGAAAGAGCACAAGTCGCAGGCCTGCGGGTGGTGCTCAAAGGCCCAGGCAGTGAGCATGCGTGGAGTGCGGATCCGTCCCTAGACATCTTCTGCCCGCAAGGGCACCTCAAATCCGAGTCGACTGGTCCACGCAGCCGCTGAGGAGAAGAAGACCAAGTCTTTTTGCAAAAAACTTTTCAATTTCAACTCTTCAAGAATTAGGAACCAGTCTTGAAGCGCGCTATGAGGGAACCTGAGCTTCCAAGCGGTAAGGAAGATCTAGCGTCATGGGGCGGAGCCGAGAGTTTTACCACCCGGGTGGGTGGGAGGAGCCAGCTTGAAGACCTTCCGGCAAGATTTAAAGCGGCAAGGAACCTGCCAATAAGTGTGGATGAACAACATATCCATGTCCCTAGAACCAAATTTTCCTGTGAGACCTCGGACTTGATCAACCTCAACCAGTCTTGCAATCCTCTGCCTCTCACTGTCTCTCAGTTTTCTCTTGCAGTCTTTCTTCCTTGCATATCTATATCTGCTAATACAAAATATGAGAATCAATGTACGGAAATGTAGCAGACATTGGGATCACTTTTGTTCAGAAAATTGTGTTACTGTTGAAATGTATACATTTATATTTGAGATGACTGTAAAATGCTAGAGGTTACTTGGGTGCAAATGCCTGAGCCTTTTGCAGTTGCTGTGGGGGACCTCAGAAAGTTCTCAATGTTCTAGCAGCTCCTGAAATTTACAAAGGACAGGATGCTTGAAAAGGATGGGGGTTGAAAAGAGTTATAAAAACAGCTAAGCTGAGCTGCAAAGGAGATTTTTTACAAGAGATTTTATTTTGTTTCTGAATATAGTTACTCTGAACAGGTTTATTTTATTTTATGTTACTGCAACTACAAATAAACAATTGTGTGGAATTTTACAACTGCACCTGGGTTTTCCCTATGCTTCCTGACCTGTGCCTCGACGACAGCCCAAGAGAGAAGATGGGTGAGGATTGGGGCTGAAGCATTGGCCAAGGCAGGAAAAACTCCGATGACAGGCCAGCATCAGCCGAGACAGAACTGACA
Source organism: Neoceratodus forsteri (assembly GCA_016271365.2). NCBI lineage: Eukaryota > Metazoa > Chordata > Ceratodontiformes > Ceratodontidae > Neoceratodus > Neoceratodus forsteri. The sequence goes on along the minus strand of CM028137.1, from coordinate 311,327,621 downwards.
CGCCAAACTCCCAGAGTCCCCCTGCAAAAGATAGGGTGAGGGAGGCAAGAGAAATCATCAGCAGGGGAGAAGGAAAGTCTATCAATGATAGGCCAGCATCGGCCAGAAAACCAGCGGGAACAGCTGCCAGAGACAACCCAGTAGAGGAGAGGGCGTGGGCAGCAGCGGGGGGTGCTGCCAGCCAACGACCCCACAGTGGTCGGCGCTGGAAGCAGTGACCAAGAATGCTCCCAGGAGGGTCTGTATTTCTCCCGGTGCTTGTGATTCCCAGCCGATATGTCCCAGGCTTTAGAAGCATGAAAGCTTGAAGACAGGGCTGGGGATGCAGAGGAGCTTCTGGCCCGGAGTTCCCTCTCTACCTGCGCAACCGTCTGTTCCATTAAGATGGATTCAAGGGACTTTTGATAGTAGATAGCCTGACTGAAGCCACGGAGGATCTGGCAGGCCTTCACAGCATGGTTGGTGCTGAGGCAGTGGACACAGGCCTCACGTATATCTCTGTCGTAGATCTTCTTGCCACATCCGCAGCATCAGAATAAGTTATCAGAATCAGTAGGCATAAACAAAGGAAATATCACTCTGAGGGTAAAGTGAGAACGAAACTAGGGTGAGCAAAGAAAATTCTCGAAGGTAAATATGGTGGTCAACTGAAGTGAGAGTGTCTCCGTAGAGTTTGATGTGCGATGGTCGATGGCAGAAAAAGAACTGAGGAGGTGCGGGGCCACTGACGGCGACATATGGGAGGATACTGGAGTGATGACATCGCCTGGGGCAGCCCCAGGAAGACTGCTAGCAAAAATGTTTCCATGAGGACCTAGTGCCTGATGGCTATAGTTCCAAAGGTGTAACCTGTTGAAGGAGATATCCTCAAAGAAGATTTAATTTTTGTTATATAAAATGTATAATGTCTGTGTGTTTCTATTGCTGTCACTTGTCCCCCAACAATAACATACTTCCAAAAGACACTATCAATCTCAATGTACCTTTAACACAGAAACACAGGATTTGTTGGCAGAACGGACCATTTGGCCCACACAGTCTGCCTATATGGTCCCTACTTGTCTATCTCCACAGACCCTAGCTGATCTCTGATGACCCTCCTCCGTGACCATTTCCTAATATTCCCCTATATTTATCCAAAGCATGCTTGAAGCCCCTACTGTTTTCACCAAAGCCACTTCTGCTGGCAGTCTGTTCCAGGCATCTACCACTCTTTCCATAAAGCATTCCTCACATCCCTCCTACCCCCGCTACAACCATGCCCTCTGGTTCTGGTGCTCATCCTCATTTGAGAAAGAATACCCTTGTGCCCTCTGTTCAGCCCTGAGAGGAACCTGTGAATCTTTATCATGTCCCCTCTCGCTCTCCTGTCTTCCACAGTATACAAGTTGAGATTGCTCAGTCTCTTTTCATAGGGCTTTTGATGCAATCCCGACACCACTTTAGTCAAAGTCCAGAAAAAACACAGCAGACAGTGTTTTAGCATGGGTGTGCTACTGACAGAGCCTGCCCAGCTCCAAAACAGTCACTCCACCAAAAACAGAGAATTTCTGAACCCGAAAGTAGACAGCACTGCTACAGTTTTTTAGAATAAGAAAAGCTTTTATTAAAATGCAAGTGCCATCAAAGATGAAACAGGTCAGCCTCACTAGGCTACCCACCCCTGCGCTTCACTCCACAGAGCTTTCTTAGAGGGAGTACCCAGTGTTTGTAACAGCCTATTTTAAATACACAATGCGATGATGTCCTATTACATCATCATTTTTTGTATAATTTTATTAACTTTTCAAGAACTCAGTGATGGTTATCATAACATTTTTATTACATCAGTTGAAGACTGTTAGATTCTCGTAGTGTAAAGAATATTTAAAATGTGCGGTGTGCTCTGTATTGCTAATACATCTCCTTTGTCTAGGACAGGCAGTCTATTAAGACTATTAAATTAATTTTTTTTAAATAATTTTTTTTTTCTCATGGACTGGCAAACAGGCTATTCAACCCTGTTCCTGCCTCTCCCACCCCACACCCACCATCCCCCACTTACCTCGTCTTGTAGTTTCCCCCCACAGATTGCCGTCCGCAGGAGGGGGCAGGAAGGGGAAGGCTGCCACCTCCCCGCCTAATGACTTTCATCCAGAACCGGGAGGGCGGTGATCAGGTGTCGAGGCAGGAACAGGGGCAGGCAGGACTTTCGTAAGCCGGCGCCAACTCTTTTCTATTTTTTCCCTTGTCCCCAGCCACGGTGGCACATAAGTGTGTGCGTGGAGGCAGACACATGCTACAGAACTGTGGTCCCTCCCTTCTACGCTGTTCGTACTCAGGCACTGCCACCGGAACTCTACCAGGTGGTTGCCAAGGAGCGAGATGACATGCCCCCCCCCACTCCAGGAGAGGAAGAGCTGTCCATCAGATGCTCAATCCTCCCCCCCACCCTGGCGACTCAAGCTCTTTTCCAAACCCAGGTCGCTGGCATGGGAAAAGGTAAGATGTGTCAGGCACCTCAGCCCTCTTCACCACTAGGCCCGTTTTAACAAATTCATTTAACAATTTTATATTTCTTTGCATTTACATTTCTTTTCACAAACTCCATGAAAAGTAATTAATTTCAGTTACTTCAAGCATAGCCTACTAAACCTCTGATGTGGATTAAAGGGAGAAAGAGTGGAAAAGGATTTCAGAAGTGGTTCGAAGTCAACAGTCCTTCCAGACACCAACTGATGGCCCTGATCACCATGTAGTTTGGCAAAATGCCTTTATATTCCGTGGATCTAAGTAGCCAGCTGTGCTCATTATTAAAGGTGGTGTGAGTTCTGAAAAAAAAAAAAAAAGAAGGAAAAGAGATAAAGGGAAAAGGGAAACTCTTTAACCAGTAAAGGCACACTAAGCCACAGCTTGTTTCCAGGTGCGACCTGGGAGCACAAGGAAGTTAAGTGACTTGCTCATGGTCACACAGTATGTTAGTGGGAGCTGATGGGATTCAAACCCCAGTCTCCAGGTTTGCAGCTCAGTGCTCTTAACCATTACACTATACTGCCTCCATAAAGATAAAGAGATAGTCCATCGAAACAGTCAAGCATATTCATTCATTTCAAGTCTCTTTTTTTTTTTTTTGTATCCTATTTCTGTTTATCCTCACCAGCGGAGTAGATCTCTGCGATCTCCGGCCTCCAGCATCCAAACCCCCCAGGCCCGGTCAGGTACCCCCAAAGTGCTGGCCATGGTCGCTCAAGTACTCTGTGGCAGGATCCCCTCGGGAACTGGGGGACGCCAGGCGCAGTCATCAGCCACCGAGATCGCCGCCCCACTATTTTCGCCTATTCTATGTTCCCCGTGGAGTCAGGCGTGCAATGGCATCTAAGCACATATGTAATGACACCCGCCACGCTCCCCCCCTGCTTTGTGCCCGCTGCTGCAGTGCAGCTGGCCTCCACTACAGTGTGCTGCAGTGCCCCCACCCTGCCCAAAGGAAGGAGAGCAGTTGTGGGACGCTCAATCCTTCCTCTCCTCTGCCAACCCCCGGCAGCCTGAGTCCGTTCCAGAACCTGAGTCGCCAGTTTGGCGCGAGATGTGGCGTCCAGCGCCTCAGCCCTCCGTGTCACCGAGACAACCATCAAGCAGTGATTTTGAGGAACCAGACTGACGGCTGGCGAGCTGACTGCTTACCCTAACAACTGAATGCAGCCCAATCTGTGAGGCGGAAGGACAGTGGGGATTCACCTGCCTGAGCTTGGGGCTAGCGTCCTGCACAAATCGCAGCTGGTCCATTTCAGCTCAAGAATTGGATCCCAACAGCTCTGGAGACAAGACTTTTCAACTTCCAGCCACCTAAATGGATCTGTGGTAACCAGTCAAATTAATGAGTACTGGGGACGCTTACAGACATTGCTCTTTCTGGGTCTTTTGACATTTTATTTTCAAATAATTTTGGCCACAGAGTTTCTGTTATTAATGCATGCTGAGCAATATGTATTTGGACAGGCTCTGCGGTGAGAGCAGAGTCTGTATTTGCAGTTTATAGCTCAGAGCTTGTGGTTCCTTGGTGAGAGCAAGGATAGCTACAAACCTCTGAAATCCAGTTTCAATTCAACTTTGAGCTTATACTGTCACTGGTGTTTTTGGTTTGGACTTATTTATTTATTTATTTATTTAAACATCAGTTTAGAAACCTTTGAGCCAGAGGCTCATTTACAAAGGTACCTCGTCACAAAGAGGACATCAGAACAGTAGTACAAGGGACACAGTACTTACAAACAAAAAGTTACAGTTCAATTACAATTTTGTTTCAATAGAATACAATCTCCAACAAGCAAAAGATAAAAGGTGCAAAACTTATAGTCGGGGAGAGCTGGTGGGAGATGAAAGGGAGGAGATAGGGAGGAGGAATTAGTAGGGAAAGGAAGGGGGTGCTCAGTGAGCATTGTCAAACAGAGTATATATATATATATATATATATTTTTTTACACTAGGCTAGCGGCAGTTGCATTTGCGAGAGCTAAGCAGGAAGTTTCTGAGCCTGGGCTTCAAAAGCAAGCTAAGGTTAGTGAGCTTGAGACACTGGCAGAGAGGAGTTATACCAGTGGGGCGACGGTGGGGAATGCCCTCTGACCTTGAGAGGTCCTGGCTCGGAATAACTAGGGGAGTCTCTTGACGAGCCGCGCGTGATCAGGCGCAGTACGTGCTGAATGGAGTTGGATAGCCTATGGGGATAGGCCACAGGGCTTTAAAGGTGAGCTGGCATGTCTGATACATGAGTCGCTCTTCCAGGTTGAGTAGGGTAGCCAGGGTGTACAGCTCACATGTGTGAGTGAGTCTGGGAGCACCAGTGATAAGTCTGCAGGCCTTATTAACTGTGAGGCGACCTGTTGAGGGCAGTCTGATCTGCTGAGCCATAGACCGGAAGGCCATGGTCAATGAGAGACATGACAGAGGAGGTGACAGCCAGGTGGAGGCATCAGGAGGAGGCATTTCTTGTGCGGTAAAGAATGCCTAGCCGTGAGTTGCGACAGAATTTAGGGCAGATATATGTCCATGGAATGAAAGTGCAGGGTCAAAGGTTATACCAAGATATTTACAGGACTGCACCTGGTCAATGACAAGATTGGGTGTGGAGCGGACAGCTAAGGGAAACTTGCTGTACTTATTTTGGGGGTGGGAGAAGAGCATCGTTTTTGTTTTCTTAAGGTTGATAACAAGTCGGTGCTCAGTGAACCAGGTAGCTGCAGAGTCAAAGACTAGTTGGAGGGAGTTCGTAGCAGCATGGGGTCATTGTGGAGGCAACGAACAGCATCATCAGCATAGAGAAGCATCTTACCCTACAACTGCTGGGTAGGGAGTTAAGAAAGAGTGAGAATAGTGGGGTCCAAGAATTGAGCCCTGCGGCACCCCAAGCGAATGGGGCATGTTTCAGAGAGTACCGTTGACTTTCACACATTGGGAGGCGGGCGGAGAGATAGCTGGTGCACCAGGAAATGGTCCTGAGGCCAAAGCCTATTAGGTTGAGGTGGAGAGCAAAAGAGGATGCAGCAGTGTCGAATGCTTTAGACAGGTCAATGAATATAGCACCAGCCAGGCACGAGAGTCCAAGGAGGCATGGAGGAAGTTGGAAAATTCCAGGAGTGCTGTATTGGTACTATGACCTGCTCTGAACCGTGTTGTTCAGGGCAGAGAACATTGTACTGACAGAGGTAGTCAGAGACTTGGGGCGCTACAATTTTCTCTAACGCCTTAGAGAGGGAGGAGATTGAGATGGGTCGTAGATTACCGGAAGAGTCCTGTCACCACCTTTATGGACAGGGGTAACTGTGGCAATCTTCCAGGCAAGAGAATTGTCCGAGACAGAGTGATTTGTTGAAAATGCACGTAATAGGTAAAGGACCTGATCCAGGACCTGACGTAAAAGGCAGGGATCAAGTGAGTCATTAACGATGGTGTTACCTTTTAGGCTTTTAGCAAGTAAGGCCTAGCTTCTTGCATGGTGACACGGCCTGAGTGGAAAGAGGGCGGGCAATGGGTGGTGGTACAGATGGAGGAGGTGGACTGAAAAAGTTACCAGGAAGTACTGAGCTAAGGTCGGTAAAGGAGTTATTGAGGTGGGTGGCAATGAGGGCAGGGTCAGAGGAGGCAGTACCATTGATGTTGAGAAGAGAAGGAGAGGGACTGGGAGTGACCATTCAGTTGCTTGATGTTGTCCCAGAAGCACCTGGGGTTCCCCAGGAGGAAGTAGAGAGGCTTGGTAGTATTCCACCTTTGCTGCGGATGGCCCAGGTGCACTGGTTGCGTGGCAGCATGGGACTGCTGTCAGCTGAACGCCAGTAGCAACAGCAAGGTGCCAAAGATTGTCGCATTGCTTAAGTTGCCACAGTAGGGCAGAGGTGATCCAAGGGCATGTTTCACTTTGGACCTCCTAGCAGTTATGGGAACAAAGATATCACAGGCAAAGTTGAAAGTGCTTACAAAGAAGGCCAGGTCAAGTCAATGTTGGTTGCCTCGCGGAGAAGGACCAATCAGTGTGGGCAAGGAAGAGCTTAAGGCCTATGAGTCCCCAGGCCTAAGCCGCCTTCGAGAGGTGGTTTTGACCGGGATGAGGGCGGGTTTCCCAGTTGAAAAGCACAGGGAGTGGTCACTGAGGCAGTCAGGAGGATTTGGATGTTGTGGATGCAGATTGGCCTGTTGGTGAGGACCACATCCAGGAGGTGCTTGTCCCCCAGGGTTTTTCTAGTAGGCTGTGTGACCAGTTGAGTTAGGTCAACTGAATCGAAGCCTCACGTGGGAGGAGGACAAGGGCAGAGCCAGTTTATATTCAAGTCGCCACCAAGATTTGGTCCGACGAGTTGGGTAGGGAGTGAGGTAGTCAATTAGTGGGCCCAGGGCCTGGGATTGGTTCTTGGGGGTATGTAGGCTACGGTTGGAATAATGGGCCTCTAGCTGGGTCAGGGGACAGCTTTAGAGTAAGTGCCTGGGCCTCATAGTGGAGGTCAGGCGGGGAGTGGTAGCCCATGAGAGAATCCTTCAAATAGAAGACACAGCCCCACCTCTCCTGCCGACACGGTCCAACCGGTGGAGAGTGTAGCCAGGAGAGAGACATGAGGTTAGGAGTGGAGGACAGCCAGGTTTCAACCAGGGCAACAACATCAGGTTTATGAAGCGTCACCCAGCAGTGTAGAGAGTCCAGTTTTTCAGGAGGCTACAGATATTCATAGAAGCAATGCGCAGCCCAGGAGATTTCAGGGGAGGACCAGTGCTGCCAGGCCGGGATTGGGGTGGACATTGCCTGACAGGAGCAGGAGGAGGAGGCTGATCTGGGAGTGCACAATGGCAGGATAGCTTTCGACGATGGAGAGGGGTGATCACCAAGTGAAAACAGCTACTAGAGAGCAGTAAATGTGACAAGTGAGGTATTGGGACCAAATTGTTCAACTTAATCAGGCTCCTCTAGTGGCAAAACAATATAAGGAGCTAATGGAAGTTGGGTGTTAAAAAAAAAAAAAAAGATCAAGCACAGGCAAAGATTAACTTGCTGAGGCGGGCTGGTAGTGGGTGTGGGGAGAAGAGCAAATGGGCTGTGGGCTATCAGGTACTATTGTGATTCAAAAAAGAAGGTGATTACTAGCAGGGCAAACTGAAATTCTGCACACAGGAAAAGCACTTAGAAGTTAAACAGTCCCCAAATGAGTTTTTCACAGGGGGGTAATTCAGTTACAACTGGAAATGCACTTTACAAATTAACAAACAGTCCCCAGTGAGATTTGCACAGGGGGGGATTTCAGATAGAACACAGGTCCTGGGCTTGCAGTGACTCTAAGCTTTTAAATACAGTTACAGGCAAATGCAAATAGTTTTAGCTGGTTCGTTTTAAAAGTTTCAAAATCCTCCTTTGCAGGAACTAAAGAATTGTGTAGCTGGAACTGGGCTCATTAAACCTATGTTTTCATAACTCGTACCGGACTCTTGGTTTGGGTTCTCCTATATCGTTATTGTTACTATACTATTAATGTAATAATTTTAGCAGGGTGCTTTGGAGAGTATGTGTAGCTAGGTTAGTCTGTATGCCTGCAGTGCAGTTTCGTTATTTGTGTGCATGTGCTTTGTGTGGGTGTGTTTAGGATTAGGGTGAATGAGGGGTAGTAGGTGGTTTCTTTTAGTTCTGGTGGATAGTGTTATTTATTTTTATAATGAGTTTTCCTGAGCCTCTGGGTAGAGTTACTTACTCCTCATCCAAGCTATTTGCTCTGTGCCCTTTCTGGGATGTCCCCCAACCTGCAGAAGTTTATAATCAGTGTGCAGGGTTGGGGATTTCCAGAAGGCATCGCAGTAGAATTAAGATACATGATAAGAGGAGCGTTGTGAGTGAGGCGACTGGGATAGTGCAGCACAGGAAATGGCCCAGGGTTATACGGAGATCAGAAAGGGGTGATAGATATTTGGTCCCTGTCCCCAAGGTATCCACCAGTTTCAGTGGACAGATAGCTAACAGACCAGCGGCCAGTACTCGTCCTCTTCGAGCGGTGCTTTGCAATGCCAGGTTGATGAGGAATAAGACCACAATTACTGAGGATTTTGTTTCTTGCTCCTCAGTCGACCTGGCATGCTTTACAGAGACCTGGCTTGGTGACGACACTGGCCCAGTTTTGGAGGCAGCGGTGCCAGACAGTTTCTCAGTAGTGCACCGCCTGAGAAGGGATCATTGGGGGTAGCTATTTGTTTAGGAACCGAACTGGGAATGGTGGTGCATCCTGTGGGGGTCACCTCGACCTTTGAGTACATGTCCATCCATGGAGGTCCAGGTGCTGGGTGCAGAGTCCTCCACATTTATCGTCCAACTGGGCATGCAGGGGACTTTCTGCGGGAGATTGTGGAGTTCCTCACCAACCAGCTGTCTGAGTTGCTGAGGTGGATTATCCTCAGCGATTTAATGCATGGGTCAATGACAGACTATCACACTTTGGACAGGAGTTCCTCCAGAGCATGTTAGCTCTGGGACTAGCACAAGCAGTTGCTGCTGTTACCCACAAACACAGACATGTATTGGATTTGATGTTCCATTTCCATACAGGGCTTGAGGCCAAGAAACTCAGGTTCAACCAGATCAGTTGATCTGAGCATTGCACCATCAGTTTCGTGTTCAGGGCACCTCTCAGTTGAGGTAGTGAGATGCCCCCCCCCCACCGAGAGGGTTGAACCCTGAGGGTCTTCTGGCAGTACTTGACACCCCAGATTTTATATATATATGTACATATGTATGTGTGTATATATATATATATATATATATGTGTGTGTGTGTGTGTGTGGTATAAGCCACAGTAAACCAAACTTAGCCTAACCGTATCTTATTTCTATCACTGTATATAGTTTTCTGGTTTGTTTAGCCTTATTGTGTAACATGTATATATTTGTACATAGTTTTTCCTGCTTGTTTCTCACTTGTACATGGTTTCCTTTACTGCTTTTTTTCTTTGTTCCCTATTTTGTGTACTTAAATTTGTTCTGTTCTGACTCCTGTACCCCCTTCCCCTGGGTCGCACCTGGAAACGAGCCATGGCTCACGGTACATTTTTTGGTTATCAGACTTTTAAATAAATAAATAAAAACATGGGCGGCTTGTTCTGCAGGTACGGGGAAGCAGTGGCAGTCTATAACAGGGCTGTCGACACAGTCTTAGACCTGATAGCTCCAGTCCATGTCCATCTTTTGGGTCCGCGGTTTGGTTTGCCATGGTTTGATGGTGAACTAAGATCGATGAAGGCTATGGGATAGAGGTTAGAAAGGCACTGGAGGAGGTGTACAGGGCTCAGGAGGATAAACTGGCTTTGATTACTCACCATGATGAGTATCAAAGGGCAATCTTTCATAAGAAGGCAGAGTTTCTGTTCAGAGAGATAGCAGCCAGGAAAAAAACGACCAGCTCAGCATTTTTGAGCTGTAGACAGGCTTTTACACCTGGCCTGTCTGAAGCTCATGAAAAAGGCATCATTTTTATAATGTGAGGAGCTTGCTCATTTTTTCTCGGACAGGTTGTCCTCCATTAGGGCTGGGATCTCCTTTTCTGGACAGTCACTGTCCAGTGGTTATAGAGCGAGTGTCAGTCACTGACGACGGAGGTCATTAGGGTGATCTAGGCACTGTGACCTCCCTGCTGTGAACTGGACCCAAGCAAACCACGGCTCTACTGGGTTGTCTTGGAACAGCTGGGTCCAGTATTAGCTAAGATTGTTTGATGTTCCTTGTCGGAGGGGGCTTTCAGCTGAATTAAAAAAAAATACTCGGGAGGGAGAGGATCGAGAGTCCATAGGCTAGTTATCCTCTCCCAGGGAGGGAAGGAAATGGAGACTGGCGTTTGGCTGACACCTAGCGGTGGCTGGGTGTTGGCACACCAGTCAAGCACCAAAGGTGGGCACAAGCGGAGCAGCCAGCCAGCGTCCTCTGGGCGGAAGTGCGCATAGGTTGGCCAACGCTGACATTACACATTCCTCCTCTAAGAAGGGGGAAAAAAAACTGTCCCAGGCATGTCGGATGACTGCCGACCCCTGCGGGCGCTGCCCCCAATATATGCAGGCACCTCCCAGAACCGGATCCTGTCTCGGGTGGGTTGAGGGATCCCCACCGCCCTGTCACACAGGGTAAGCCATGGGGGAAGAAGGTAGATGGTAAGCCCTGTGAGGTCGGGGGACGGGGCTAGGGGTCCAGCACAGGGATAAACAAATGAAAAAAAAAAAGTACGCTACTAAGACCCCTTCTGAAAAAAATGACTTCGGACCCAGATGTCCTAGCAAATTACAGCCCTCTCAAACCTGCCATTCTTAGGTAAGGTTACTGAGAAGGTGGCTGTGTTGTAGCTTAGGGCTCACCTTGAGACTTTCAATATCTATAAGCCTCTCCAGTCGGGGTTTCAGCAGAGATTCAGCACTGAAGCCACTCTGATCAGGGTGAAAAATGACCTGTTCATGGCAAGGGATAGAGGAGAAAGATTAAATCTCATATTCCTAGATCTCTCCTCTGCATCTGACATCGTTGACCATGAGCTGCTTTTGGACCATCCCAAGGAATAAGCAGCACTCACCAGCACAGTTTTGAGCTGGTCTGAGTCCTTCCTTCAGAACAGGTCTCGAAGGGTGGTGATGGGTAACTTCTAGTCACGCCCAAGGGACTTGCACTGTGGGGTACCCCAGGGATCGTTCCTTTCACTCATGCTGTTTTCGGTGTACATGTTACCCTTGGGCAAGATCATCAGGTAGTATGGAGTTGAGTTTCACTGTTACGCAGATGATACTCAACTCTGTCTTTTGCACCCCAGGACCAGGGGCGGTGGATGTGCTGAACAAATGTTTGGCTGAGATCCAGAGCTGGATGTCCTTGAGCTGGCTGAGGCTAAGTCCCGAAAAAATGGAAATACTGGTGTTTGAGTCAAGTAGAAAAGGGGGGACGGCCAGTGTCCGAGAGGTCACTGAACCTCTGTTTCAGTACCTCTCATCTTGATGCTGTCCAACAGGTGAAGAATCTAGGCTTCATTCTGGATGAAAGACTGACACTGGAGGTGCAGCTGTTGGCTGTCATTCAGAGTGGTTTCTACCATCTCAGAAATATTAGCCCTATTTGTTCCTTTGTTCCCCTGAGGGCCTACCTTCGCTAGTGTACACTTTCGTGACATCGCGCCTCGACTACTGCAATGCCTTCTACCTTAGTGTCAGTTGAGCTGCAGACCGACGCCCGCAGCAGGTGCAGAACACGGCGGCAAGATTGCTGAAAGGCCTCCCCAGGTCAAGCCATATCACCCCTGTGCTGCGGGATCTGCACTGGCTGCTGGTCAAGTGGTGTATCTCTTCTAAGATTGGGTTATTAACCTACAAGGCCCTGCACGGCCTGGGTCCTGGTTACCTGCATGATCTCTGGCATCTGTATCGCCTCGCTCTCTCCCTCCGTTCTTCCAATGAGGGCCTCCTTGTAGTTCCCAAATCTCAACTGAAAACATCTGGGTCTTGAACCACGCCGGTGAACCGAGTTCGGAACAGGACTTGGGGACGCTGGGGCTGGCAGGGAAGGAGGGATCGAGTGTCCGGAGGACTTCTCCTCTCCTCTCCTGGGGTGGGCTGGGTGGGAAGCCTCGCTCAAGCAGTGGCCCGGGTGGAGACCGGGGCACTACAGGTAGCGCGCAGGAGGGACAAAACAGAAAACGAGAAAAAATGCTCCGGATTGGTAAGATGATGGCACCCGGTCTAAGGCACATCCAAAGACTTCCTGCGGGGTCAGTCCCCTCTCTCAGCAGCACCCGAGAAGAAAGAATAGTGTGCTGGTCCACCCCCACAGGAGAGGGACCCACTCTGTGAAGGGTAACGCCGAGCTACCTCGAGGTAGGCTGCAGATATGAGGTGGAAGGGCACCCGGGGAAGTTGGAGGGGTGCAGGGGACCTAGGATGCCCGAAGGAGTGGCAGATCCGAAGCCTGGAGGGGAGAAAATAGAGAACACAAAAAAAAGAAAACATCTGGGTACAGAGCCTTCAGGGTGGCTGGACTGATATTTTGGAACACACTACCAAGGGCACTGAGGGAGGCACCTTTGGTTGAAACATTTAAAAAAAGAAGATCTTAAAACCTACCTCTTTCTCCAGGCATTCGTCTCTACTGTGTATTTTAAGTAATTGTAGTCCATGAATTTATTAGTGGTTTGTGAATTTACTTATGTCTATGTTCGGCTATGTAGTAGGCAACTGTTGATGTCTGTTACTTTGTGATGGCGCCCTGGGCCTCCGAGGAAGGGCGCCAGAAATAAATAAAACTACAGTGCATCCCTCTTAACCGCATAACCTTGGGACCAGCAAAAAGTATGCGTTCAAGAGGGCTATGCTTTTATCGTATTCTTCTATTCTTTTAATGGTGAGCGCAACTTGCAGTATGTTCCAGGAGGCTTGGTAGGGAAAAGAAATGCCAGTAGCACTTCAGTGTTTCGTGGGCTGGGATAAAGTGACCTGTGACATGCTATGGCATTCTTTGGTCTGATTCCTGTGTGAGGAAGGGTGGTTCTGGGATTCATGATAAGTGCTTCTGTGACATTCTTTTGGGTTCTTTGCTTTGATATCAGTGTGAGGGAGGGTGCTTCTACGACATAGGTTTGATGGCTAAAAGGTTGAAGCTAGGTGAATAACACCTCTTTTTTTATTTTTATTCTTTATTAAAATTTAAAATATCAATCCAAGCTGGAAATAGAAACATTCTCTGAACAAGAATGTCACAGAGAAGCAAATATCAGATAATTGAGAAATTCACATAAGTAAATCTCATATGAAATAAACAGCTCTCACCTAGATATACAGACTACAGTATATAGATAAGTGAAAACTGCCCACCTTGTAGGAGTTGGGGAAAAATCCCCCACAAAGTCGGGCCATTAACATGGTACATTATAATACTACGTAGACAATCTAGGATATCCACCTTAGGTACCCCAGAAACCAAATCTATGGGGTATCCAGGGAAAGGAATTATTGAATACTCAGTAGAAACCCATCATACATAATAAATCTCTATAACCAGAAAAATATTAATACCTCACATTAACAGAAGAGATAAATGCGTACAGTGAAGAGGGAAATAACTATATTCAGGATTGTAGAGTCCAGCTCAAAAGGATATGCCATGCAAACTAAACCCCTCTTCACAAAAACACAACAAGAAATTAGCTAGCCAGCTACATTATAAAGTAGGGACCACTATGAGAAGAAAAGAAAATAAAACAACCCCTCATAAATCACCCTAATAACATAGGTTGCCACAGTCCCAGTAAAGGTACAATATCGAAAATTAAAGTCCTTTAGGTTCATTCAGGGGACACTGGCCTGTTCATCATCAGAGGATTGTTCTTCTCTACGAGGTGGGAAACCTTCCAAAAATCAGCTTCTGTAAAAGCATAGGGTTTACCCTTATAAGTAAACTGGAGAAAAGCTGGGAAAAACAGATTAGCAGATATGCCATACTCTCCTAGACGCTGGCGCAGTTGTAACAACTCCTTCCTCCTCATCTGCGTGTGAGCTGCCACATCTGGAAAGATGGATAACTTTAGCCCCATATATTGTAAATACCAATTCTCCATAGCGGCAGCTAGAACGATCAAGCATTCCTCCATCAAGTCTACCATGACATGCATGGTTGAAGACTGCACTGTTCCTTCCACAGGTCTCCGACTATTAGGCAAACAGAAGATCCATTTGATGTGGACTGAGTCCTTAGAAAGTCCCAGGGAGTCTGTAATTAACGCTTGAAAAACAGATTTCAAGTCCTGTGCAGCAATGGTAAGGGGAAGCCCCACAATCCGAAGGTTAGCAGCACGGAGCTGATTCTCCAAAGTTTACACTTTGTTTTTTTATACTTCTTTTTATTCGTTTAGATCATATTTCAAAGCACTTATAGGAGTGTCATAAGTCTTTTACACATAGTTACATATTACAGAGCACCCAAAGATTGCAGTATAATGAGGTTGCAATGTAACAATATAAACTGTTCTCGTTAAAATAGGTTTATACATGAGAGCCTAGCACACCAAACAGACCTTGTATATCTGGAAACTAGACTTTATATAAACTAAAGCAAAATCATTTAACCATAGAGGGCAGACATTAAGCACAGAAATACTGGATGAGATTCATTGCCTATTTAAGAGTTAATGATAACTATATTTCCTTTTCATTACCCAATCTATCAATGAAGGGCTTCCAGGGGGGTAAATCCCAAAGAGCAAATACTGTAACTAGCCATTCATCCAATTCAGATTCTAGATCTGTTCTTGATACAGTGTCCACCTAGTCCAACGTATGATAAAGATTTCCATCTTGTTATTTAGTGCATGTGACATTTGTTCATTATGGTGTATGGTTTGGATTATAGATTTCCATTCTCCTGTCTTGGGGGATTTGTTCTGGAGCCATTTTTTAGTGATTGCCTTATACGCTGCCCCCAGTAGTATGGCCCATAAATAGAGAGCATGTTTATCTGACAGACCCTCTGGGGGAATGCCTAATATTAGGTTAATCTCTGTTATTAGACCACCACAGTCCAATATATTTTTGATATGGTCTGTAATCTCTTTCCAGAAACCATCCAATATGGGGCAATCATAAAAGATATGTTTATAAGTGGCTTTGTTTTCCCCACATAGCCTCCAGCAATTTTCGGATTGTCCCGGGTTTCTGCGGGCTAGGGTGGTAGGCACAAGGAAAAATCTTGCCCTATCTTTCCATATAAATTCTCTCCACAGTGAGGAAGAGGTGGTAGACCATGTACCTCTCCATATTTTGGACCAGTCAATAGTACTGATGATTTTCTGGAATTCTTTTTCCCAGTTTGCTTTGACTGGGTCCATGCTATGTTTATATAACCCAATTTGAAACTTATAAATTATTGAAATAACTTTCCCCCCTGAAGGAGAGGACCATATCTGTACAGAAGGGGGGTTGGACTTCATACCCTTGGGGCTCACTTTCTTGTGCTTTTAGTTGGGTGTTTATATAGTTTCTGATTTGATAATAAAATATTCTATCTTTCTCGATCCAGGCAAATTTTTGCTGAGCTTCCTCAAAAGTTAAAACTGTATCCCCTTTCATAATTTGCCATGGAGCTACTAACCCCTTTTTAATCTGGATACCGTACCAAGAGCCAGCTACTGAGTCGTCAATTTGTTTATTAAGTATGAACCACTGGTACTTCCAAAAGTGATTTAGTATTCTTTTATTACTTATTCCTCTCCGCCAACCCTCCAAAATGGTGGATGTTGCTCTGGGCACATTGGCTAGGGTTAGGATTTCGCGGGGAGAATAACTTTTATGAGTGGGGACGAACAATTCTTGCTAAATCCATTTGTTTCCAGGCTGCTTGATATGAGTGGGAATTCCATAATAGAGCCAGATGCATTTGGGCCGCCGCCCAGTAATTAGACAGAGAGGGAAATGCCACCCCTCCCTGTGACTTAGGAAGAGAAAGCTTCCTAATATTAAGTCGCGGCTTCTTATGGTTCCATTGAAAGGCTACAAACGATTTCTGCCAGGCTAATATTTCCTTGGGGTGATTACACAGGGGACACACTGAAATAGGTATAAGAGACGGGATAATGCATTCATCTAAAGAGAAATAGTACGGGTGTAAAAAAAGGTTTGAAGCGTTTCTACCAGGGGGTTGTAGTTTAGTTTAAATAGTTGGGATAGATCTCTGGGGATGTTAACTCCCAGGTGTCTTATAGAGGATCCGTCCCATTTTATAGGGAATTTTTCCCTTAGCAAGGGTGAGGGTTTGTAGCTTATTTTTAAAGCTTCTGTCTTATTAATATTCAAGGTATAACCTGATAATTGGGAGAAGGCTTGGATCTTCTGGATGACCGCAGGCATAGAGTTTTCCGGATTAGTTAAGTATAACAAAAGGTCATCTGCAAAGAGAGCTAACTTATGCTCAGTCTTAGAGAGGGTAATTCCCTGAATTTCTGGGGATTGCCGGAGGAGTTGGGCCAAGGGTTCTATATAGTAAGCGAATAGGAGCGGGGATAGGGGACATCCTTGTCTTGTTCCCCATTGAAGGGGGAATCGGTCTGTTAAATGACCATTTGCACGGATATAACCTATGAGACTCTTATAGAAACGAAAAATGGTTTCTATGAACTAATCTGGGAATCCAAAGCGGGCAAGCACCCCTCCCAAAAATCTCCAAGATACCATATCAAAAGCTTTTTCAGCGTCTAATCCCAATATAAGAGTTGGTATTTTCTGAGAATGAGAGTGTTCCAGTAGGTACACTGTTCGCCTTACATTGTCTTGGGCCTGTCGCCCCAGAATGAATCCACATTGATCCATATGGATTTTGCTGGGGGAAAATGATAGAAGTCTACTAGCTAATATTGAAGTTAGTATTTTGTAATCTGTGTTTAATATAGATATGGGTCTATATGATGCACATAAGTGCGATCCTTGCCCGGCTTCGGAATAACGGTGATTATGGCTTCGTTCCATGAGGGGGGGACATTCCCTTCCTTAAAGATAACAAAGGCGTACACTCTGGCCAATAAGGGGGTCAAGACTTTGGACAACGATTTATAAAATTCCCCTGGGAGTCCATCGGAACCTGGGCATTTCCCTGTTTTTAACTTACCTATCGTTGTCATAATCTCTTTCGATGTGATTGGAGAAATCAACTGAGAGCTCTGCTCTGTGGATAAGGTGGGAAGATTTAATGTTTCTAGAAAATGTTTAATTTCCTGGTCAGATGCAGAGTCTTTTGATGTATAAAGCTGTGAGTAATAGTTAAGGAAAGCCCCAGCTATTCCCTGAATCGTGTTATGAAGTTTACCTGTTTGTGGGTGTCTAATCCTCAATGTGTTCGATTTAACTTTCTGTATCCTTAATTGGCGTGCTATTAATTTTAAAGATCGGGGACCCCCATCATAAAACCTATGTCTGAGATACATTAAGTTCTGCTCTATCTAATAGTCCAATATTTTATTAAGTTCACTTTTCAAGGAGGTTAATTCCTTGGTTCTGGTTTTTGTTATTTTAACAACCTGTAAATCTTCCAGCATTCTTATCCTATTTTCCAGTGATTTCCTATGTGCTTCCCTAAGTTTCTTCTTATTAGCTGATATACTAATCAGCTTACCTCTGATAACTGCCTTGACCGTGTCCCATAAAGTGGCTGCAGAGATATCAGATTTATCATTTAAATCTAATTTCTGAGTTATTGTTTCCTCTACAGACTTCAAGACCTGGTCGTCCCTTAATTGAGAGAGATGTAATCTCCAGAATGTTATTTTCCTTATAGCTTGGGGGACTGGCAAAATATTGGGGTATGATCTGATAATGTGAAATCCCCAGACCAGGTCTTGATTATAATCCCCATTTGTTCCTTAGGAGCTAGAAGGCAGTCCAGACAGGAGTACACCTTATGGGCCTGGGAATAATATGTGTGTCTGGGGGTAGAGCCATGCAGATAACCCTAGGTATCTAAATATCCTAACTCCCAGAATAATTTCTTCACCCTATTTGCGATTCTTTTCTTCCTTCCCTGCGTAGTTTGGGCAGTATAATTTTCTGCTATGTTTAAGTTGAGGTCCCCACCGCATATCTTTTGCCCCTCCGCCCATTCCGCCAGTTTGGAGAATATAGAACTATATACCTCATATTCTGAGGTGGGAGGGATATATATGGATGCAAAGGTTACCAGCTGACCATCCAAAAGGCCCTTCACCATGGCAAATCTCTCTTTCTTGTCAATTAACTGATCTTTAAGTTCAAATTGTGTCCCATGCTTCACCAATACCATTGTTCCCCTTCTCCTTCCTCCCTTATAAGAAGAGGCCGCGACATGAGAGAAACCCAACCTTTCAAATTTTCTATGTTCGAGTTGTGAAAGGTGTGTTTCCTGAAGAAGGATAATATTTGTCCCGTCCCTTTTCATATTTCGGATGATTTTACTTCTTTTAGTGGGGTTGGTTATGCCATGCACATTGTAAGTGCATAAAGTATAGGGTTTGTCTTTATTCATTATTGAATTTGAGTGGCCCAAAGTTTACACTTTGAGAGAAATTTAGAGTCCCAGGCCCTGGACCACCGCATAGCGCTCCTGCCAACTAGCAATCTCCTCCAAAGCCTTAGAACTCTCTCCTCTCCCCAAGTTTCAAAACTTGCTGATCCATGGCCATGAGAGATGCATTTGTCTAACTGACCTTTTCTTCAATTTTCTGCAGGATTGCAAATATTCTTTCTGTAGTCGGATCCTTCTGCGCCACTGTCTGCGCCATTACAGATGCACCTGGCTTAGCAAGCAAATACTTCTCCACTGATTTAGACTGGGAAGCTGCGTTTTTGTCCGCTTTTCTGGTACCCATGTTAGACAGTATTATTATCCAGGCACGTCAATGAAGTTTTAGTTATCAGAAATAGACAAACAATAGTAAATATAAAGGCAGAAAACAGCTTTCAAGTGAGGACCAAATCCAAGTACATCTAGTCAACTGTGTTACACCATGTGTCATTTATGCCCTTTGGTGCAGTTGTAACATAATATACATAGGCAAGACGACAAGACCTTTAAAGGACAGCATGTAAGAAGTATAAAGTAAAAAACAACCAGCACTCCAGGCATAGGTGGGAAAGTCTGATAGTCTTTACTGTGCATAAAAAAAATACAACAATTCATTCAGAACATACATATAGTGAAAAATCTCACAAAGGCTCCCACAACAAAATCAGCCTCAGTGCGCTCCAGGGTCTGAAACCCCTTCATCAGGAGTATCCTGGTGGGAAATGAAAAACATCCCAGTGGGGGCACATTTCAAAAGATGCCATAATTCTGACCCTGGTCACCTTAAATTCAAGGTTATAGAACACGTACCAGGATTAAAGCGAGGAGGAACTAGAACCCCAAAACTTAAACAGAATATAAACAGGGCTAGCACACAACGGCAAACAAACACACATCACTGTAGGTTATAGTCTTACTGCACTACCTGCAATGTAGCTACGGCCCAAATGGGGGCTTCCCATTCCCTGGAAGAGATCCAGTCATTGGAGCAAATTATTGACTACATTTTAAGACTCCAGTCATTGGAGAGAACTCTTGACAATAATTTGCTAACCCGACCATGCAATGTATCTGCAGCCTAAATGGGCCCTTCCACTTCCCTGGAAGAGATCCAGGCAATGAAGTAGATGGTTGACAGTATTTTGACATTCCAATCAGTGGAACAGACTGTTGACATTAGTTTGCTAATTACATATGAACATACTAAGAAGACAGCAGAAGACGGCCATTTGGTCTATCAAGTCTGCTCATACTGCAGGGTCCACAGCTTGAGCTAATGTTCCTGCCCTCCCTCCCCATTCCTCCCATCCTCCCTACCCATGATCCTTACCTTCCCCCTATGCCTATCCCAGCCTCTCTTAAAGCTGCCCACTGTCTTCAATGAGATGACCTCCCAGCAGCACATTTCAAGTGTCCACCACCCTCTCTATGAAGAACTGCTTCCTGACCTCCCTCCTAAACCTCCCACTCTCCAGCTTAAGACTGTGCTCCCTCGTGTTATAGTTGCCACTCAGCTTAAAGAAACTCTCATTATCAACCTTATTTATCCCTTTCAAGTACTTGACGGTCCCAATCATGTCCCTTCTCTCTCTCCTGTCTTCCAGGGAGTACATGTTCCGTGCCCGCAACCTCTCCTCACATGCCTTGCCCTGCTGACCAGCTATCATCTTTGTTGCCCCTCATATGCCTTGCCCTGCTGACCGGCTATCATCTTTGTAGCCCTCCTCTGGACATTCTCCAGTAGGTTAATGTCCTTTCTGAGGTGTGGGCACCAGTACTGAACTCCATACTCTAGATGCGGCCTTACCAGTGACCTGTACAAGGGCAGTATAACCTCCTCTCTCCTACTACTGATCCCCTAGCTATGCATCCCAGCATCTTGTTTGCCTTTGCTGCTGCTTTCTTGCACTGCGTGGAGTGCTTCAGGTCACTAGTGATCATCACTCCCAGGTCCTTTTCCTCCTCTGATGCAGATACTCTGACTCCACCCAGGCAGTACTCTGTCCTGGGATTCTTGGCTCCAATATGCATCATTTTGCATTTCTTGGCATTGAAGCCAAGTTACCAGATCCTGGACCACCTCCCCAGCTTTTCCAGATCTTCCTGTGGGTCCAGTATCCCTTCAGCTGTGTCCACTCTCCCGCAGAGCTTGGTGTCATCTGTAAATAGGCACATTTTGCCCTTAATGCTATCCCCAATGTCACTGATGAATACACTGAACAACACCGGCCCTAGCACCGAGCCCTGTGGGACCCCACTGGTTACCTCTCTGGTGCAAGATAACTCCCCCCACAATCACCCTCTGGGTTCTGTCCCTCAGCCAGTTTTGCATCCATCTGGCCATCTTTCACCAACTTCCAGATCAACCTTTTGTGGTGCACAGAGTCAAAGGCCTTGCTGAAATCAAGATAGAGAATGTCTTGGGGGCGCTGAGGAGCCCGAGCAGCAATTTTCATCAGCTCTCTGCAGTTGAGGGTGAATCTGCCCTTTTGAAGCCTCTAAAACATCTTTTTGATCCTACCATTAGAAAGAGCGCCCCAAAAGTACCAAAAATGGGTAACCCTAAAAAAGAAAAGAGGTCTGGAGGAGTCGGAAAGACTAAAGGTACTGGAGAACTGGGGAGATTAGAAGACGCCATGCTGCCCGAAGTCAGGCCTGAGTTGGGAGAGACCATAGCTACCCTGGGGCATAAGCTGCAAGCTCTTATGACCTCTATGTACTCCTTAACCAAAAGGTGGAAGACTTTAATGGTCGTGTTCTAGTCTTGGAAACGGCAGTGGATGGCCTTAAGGGCGATCTCCACGAAGTGCGCAAGCAGGCAGAAGCCTCCACCGGAGTAACCATGCTGATGGGTAAAGAAAACCAACATCTAAGGGCACGGTTGGAGGCCCTCGAAAACCAAGCCCGAGTGGCCAACATCAGGATCGTTGGGCTCCCTAAAGGTTCAGAAGGGGATCACCCGACCCTCAATATTAAAGATTGGCTCACCGAAAAACTTTCTCCAGAGGCACCAGACGTTGACTAGGAGGTACAGAAAGTATACAGAGTCACCCTCTGTGGTTGCATGCAGAATCAGGAGGAACCCTGTACCTTGATGCTGGTCACCTCAGGGGTCGCAGTCCAAGACAGAATCCTAAGATGTGCCCACAGAGCAGCTCCCTTATTTCAGGGGGATTGCTAGGTCCATATATTTCCAGACATTGGTTATGCAACGAGACAGCACCGCAAGAAATTTGAGGGAGTGAAACGGGCCCTGTGAGACCTGGGAGTGCTGCACACCATCATTTTTCCAGCTCAGCTTCGGATCGTGTTCCAAAGTAAAACTTATCTGTTCTCGGATCCTATTGAGGCCGGCAAGTGGGTAGAACAGAGGACTGCTGAATCTCGTAGGCACACTGAAGGCTTTGAAGATGAAGATAATGAGGCAACAACTTGAGTTTTATCCCTCAGGACACTGAACACTATTTTCGGGTGTAACTGTATGTATAACATTAAAATGCAGTTCCCTAGTAATGTTTGTTTGAGCGACTTACGAACCTAGTTTTTAAAGTTCACATAATAGAGTCAAGACTTTTAGTTCTCTCGGTTTTACAATCATTTAGAAGTTGAACAGACTAGATTAGTATAATTTGAAGTGACTAATGTCAGTTTTTTGTTCAGTGGGGGAGTAAATAAGGAGGAAGTGGGTGTTCTGTTCCCTTCAACTGTGATCAAATATCGTGCTGCTACCTGTTTGAGCGTGAAACATTTTACATCAGGATCATAACACAGCACCAATTGTCCCTTTCAGGGGCACTGCTTAATTTTTGGACTGGAATTGCTGGACAATTAAATTACATTTGTGTTAGCCATGTAGCTCGTGGGCTCTTTAGCCAGCACACAATGTTGTTTATTTAATCTTAGAAATTAATGTAGAATCCCCCTAATGCTGTACTTATATGTAGTAGATGCATGGACTCACTCTGATTAAGGGAAGTTTTTCCTTTCCAATGGTAAAAGCTTTTAGCTTATTGGTCTGTCTGTTGTACGCTTTATTCATGCCATGTATATGATAAAATGAAAAAATAAATTTAAAAAAAAAGACAAAGGATGTCTACCGCTTGGCCCTGTCTAGTGTCAGTGATTCACCCATGGGAGGAGGCTGTTGGCAATGGTTTGACACTCTCAACAAACTACTGACAGTACTTCAGGGGAACAGAGCAATACTGATGAACGACCTGTTGAAAATACTCTGGAAGAGTACATGGCTGCTAATGAGATAAATGAAATATTGAGGGACCTAATGGCTACTACAAGCAATAGTGCACAGATTGGAAATAAGAGAGTTTAAAACTCAAAATTCAAGATACAGATATTTAGCTACAAATGAACTGTATTCTGCTTTCTTTGTAATATGTAGGCTAAAGTTGATAAGAAACATTCAATGTAGTATTCAGTATGGTTATTTCTCCTTTCTATGCTAGCAAATCAGAAGGTCAAGCTACAGCCATTTATAACTATCAAATGCATATTTTGCTTATGACAGTAGTTTTGCTTCTTCTGCTTATAGGGTGTTAACTGTTTGATAAAACAGAAATGGCATACCACAAAGGCAGGTGTTGAACGCTTAGCACAACTTGGATAAAAAACACAAGGTCATTCATAGCATCCAGTGTAGCTAAAGGCACTGAGCATGGGCCAAATCCTGAATTCTCAACTTGTTTATGACAGAAAAACACTGATTTTCAGTCAGTGCACTTATCATGTTGGGCAGAAAAACAACAGCTTAATTTTTTCCTATATAAGCTACCCTGAAGATACACAAGGTAGGAGTCTTTTTCTACAGATGTTCAGCTTGGCATAGAGGACCGGCTACAAACAGGAAAGAACTCTAGGACCTCATGTAAACTAAGATCTGGTTTTGGTCTGATGGTGGTAAGAACTTGCATGTTTATTCTGGCTATAGGAACAGGAAAAGGGGTTGCTTGGTACAAAATTAACTTCTCTGCATTTTTATTTTTGTGTCCATAAGCAGAAAATGTACTTCCATTCCCCGTCTCAATTACATTTGCTTGTTAATTCAGTCTGCATAAATTGCTGTCAGTAAAAAGTTGCTTTCATAAAAATTCATTGCTTACACATGGATATGACTACTCATTTTTAAGTTTTACAAAATAAAGTAACTGATTGTCAAACAAAAGATAGAGGTGTTTATGACTACTGTTACATTGGCCATTTGGGAACATTAAAACTAACTATAGAGGCATATAAACATGTGTTAGCCTGTATAGAAGACCCAAATTGTCCTGTCCCATTTCACAAAATTATAGGATGGTGTAAACTAGACTCAGGGCCTGATGCCACTGGAGCATTCAAGATAATACAATTGCACTAGGCATAGCAATAATAGCATAGGCTGTGTGGTGATTAGAATATTTACATATATAGGCCAGGACCACTGTCCTTCTCCATAGTCACATAAGTATGAACACCAAGAGGATTTTGATGAATATGAGGTGTACTCACATAAGGGTAAAATACTGTTAATCAGCAACGAAGATAGCGACATTACAGAAGCAGGAGAAATGATAGGTTCAGAACATCACAAGCTACCAGCCCCTCTGTACAGCTACCGTGGTGCGATTATATCCTAACATAAAATCAACTACTGGCTATGTCTGCTTCTCCCGAACGTTACGGAAGCCAGGAAGCGGACCTTCATGTACACGGAGAAAGCTTGGAGAGCCATGCCCAGGAAACAACACCAAACCCGCGTAAAACACTTACCTACAAAATGATGTACTTCTTTGCCTCAAACGCTGCTTTAATCCATCATCGCTAATGTTTAAAACTTCCCGACAGATGTAAAGAAACTCCACACTTCAGTAGCTGCCTAAAATGACCGCTACGTGCTTGTGCGATGATGTCACTTTAGCAAGAGGAGTCCATGGCAATAAGCATATAACAAGTGAAAGCTCTATATGCTGCTGTTCTAGCCGTCACTTTCCAGGGGAAAACCCTCCAGTGTCAGACCCCAGAAGAAGCAGACTTTTGTTTCAGAATGTGCTGTGCCCCTCCCGATCTCCTCGCCAGCCTGCTGTGGCACAGACCTGATGACTGACCCAATAGGCACAGCACCACAGGATCCTGGCACCACAACCCTGCCTTAACAGAACGGCACGAACAGCGATCTCCTTAGTCAGTACCAATTTACACTGTAATATTGCTATGGACCCCTCTCGCTAAAGTGATGTCATCGCGCATGCACGTAGCGGCCATTTTAGGCAGCTACTGAAGTGCTGAGTTTGAGTAGTAGCCAGAGTTTGTTTACATCTGTAGGGAACCTTTAAACATTAGCGACAATATTTTAAAGCAGCATTTGCGGCAAATGGAGTAAATAATTTTGTAGGTAAGACTAGAACAGTACAGTTACGTAATAACTTACCGAAACAGTAGATCTTCGAGAGGAGCTCTTGCAGCAGGCTATAAACATTAGGACCAACGCCACAGGCATTAGGACCCACCGGAAAACTTCTCAGCCAGCAGTACCCAGCAGGGACCGCCCCGACACTGGCTCCACCCCAACGGCCATGGTATAAAGGGGCGGACCACTCTGTTCTACCAAGATCTGCAAACGGCTCTGATGAGAGGAGGAGGCAAGCCTGAAGATGATGATCTGTACACCTCATTCAGGGGATGGAGGGTGGGAAAGCAGCGCCTGCTGCAAGAGCTCCTCTCGAAGATCTACTGTTACGGTAAGTTCTTATGTAACTGTACTATCTTACTTCTAGTGGGAGCTCTTGCAGCAGGCTATAAACATTAAGACTGAATCCCAGCCAAGGAGGTGCCTAACCTCGGGAGGTGGAAGATGGTATGATGCTGGAAGCAGCAAGTCAAGACAGAAGTCCCTTTCCTAAATTTTGCTTCCCCAACAGCTTTCTTTGTTGTATGAAAACATTTTATTCCCACCCCAAGGCCTATATACGAGTCAATGGCTCCTTATCCCAACCAATTACAATACAAAGAGGTACGAGACAGGGATGCTCGTTATCCCTGTTACTTTTTGCCCTTTATATCAAGCCTCTGGCTGAAGTCATATGGGGAAATGCTCAGACTGAGGGAATCCCTGTGGGTCAACGGGAACATAAGGTGCTCTTATTTGCCGATGATACTCTGATCACAACCATTTCTCCAGAAACCTCTCTCCCGGCATTGTGGGAAACCTTGGAACACTTTGTAGCAGTCTCAGGATTCCAATTAAATATAGCTAAAACAGATGATCTTTCATTATATTTTTCTCCGTCCCTAACCCTTAAAAAGAAATATCCCATAAAATGGCATCAAACAAAGTTTAAATATTTGGGAATTTACATACCAAGAAGTTTAGACAACCTGGAATTATTAAACTACAAACCTCTATCTATCCAAATCCAATCAGATTTGGCCCGTTGGGTCTAAATTACCATTAAACTTTTTTCAAAGAATCAATAATATTTGCATGATTATACTGCCCAAACTCTTGTATTTATTTCAAAATGTTCCTACTTTTCCATCTAAATTTTATTTCCAATCATGGGACAAAATTAAATCAAACTTTATTTGGAATGGCCAATGCCCTAGAATCAGGATGTCACTATTGCACCTCCCGCTTTCTCTCGGTGGCGCCAATCTACCAAACCTGAAATTTAATGCATTGGCTACTTTTTTTTTTGAATATTAGCTTTATAGCTATCCCCTGCATATGAGGCACCCTGGAAAGATTTAGAATTTGCTATTAACGATCTATATGACATTACTAAGGTAACCCTCTCCACGACGGCCAAGACAGCACCTATGAGAGATTACACTCCTTTTACAGCACAGATTTTGAAACCATGGTACAAGTTAAAAACACATAAACGTTTTAGAGCACTTTTCTTTTTTTATACACATATCTCAGGGATGATAGATTTCTCCCATCTACCACAGATCATAATTTTGCAAGAAAGGGAAGAGCGGGTCTTCAATTTTTCAGGCAATTCCTCTGTCAAATAGGTATTATTCCATTTGAAATTCTAAAAACAACCTATGGTCTGACAGATACTGACATCTACAGGTAAGCCCAGGTTAAAAATTATATTCTGCGACACAGAGAGCTGACAAAATTACCTGTCTCCATCCCTATGGCGTGGACATATTTAGAAGACCATACAAATGGACATTTGTGGGGACACCAAGTGGGACATATCTATAAAATTCTTAGAGAAGGGATGGGTGATTCCTTGCTTACTATTTTGAATAGCTGATACAGGGATCTTGCTGAGGACATATCAGATCAGGACTGGTTACGGGCATCTCCTTTGGCATGCAAGGTAACTCATTCTACTAAATAGCGTGAATTTGCCTGGAAGTGCCGTAGCCATTTTCTTCGTTCACCGGCAGTTCTAGTGAAATATTTACCAACCAGTTATGGCAGATGTTGGAGGAACTGTACATGCATACATGCTGACCAGAGCCACATATTTTGGACATGTCCTCAGTTAACTCCATTTTGGTGTATACTACAACAGGAGGTTTCAGATTGCTTAGGCGAGTCTCAAATTCACAGCCGAATTGATCCTTTTATCTATATTTCCCCCTCACAAACCATCATGGCAGCGTACCTTATTACTTATCTATATTTTGGCTGCAAAAAAAGCTATTTCCAGACGAAGGAGAACTATAGTTATTCCATCTCTGGGAGATTGGAGGGAGAGTGGTCTCATATATTTATTACATGGAATCTCTTACGGCCAAACTCCACAATAAATACCAGGCGTTCGAGACACTTTGGAGACCTTGGGTATTACATTTGTCCAGACAAGACCCAGACTTTGTCCCCTGAGCCTCTCCACACCACAACTATTTCCCTAATATTAAGAGAGATTGGGAGTCTTCTGGGGATCCTGGAGCGCAGCCTTCACTTCTGGTTGATCCATATTTATCTGAATTCTTGGAGTAAGTCGAACCTTTTAATGAATAAATCCCGGGTAGAATACTTATTAAGTTAATAATTTCAGTCATAGAAAAAAAAAAACATTGACACAGATTAAAGTACAATTACTTTATAGTCCCAGATGTATCATACCATGGAGAATAACTAATATATTTTGGATAATTGACAATGACTGTAATCCATGTATTTGTCGCATCCTTTGAATAGAAAGAAATTAAAAAAAAAAAAGACAGAAGTGCCTGAAGGACTGCCAGGCCAAAGCCGGCACAACGTCTGGATGCAATGTCCAGGCTTATAGTGCTTCACGAAGGTGTGCAGGGAATTCTAAGCAGCAGCCGGACATATGTCACTGACAGAGACATTCTTCAGAGCGGCAAAAGAAGCAGAGGCTCCTCTGGTGGAGTGACCACTAACTGGTCCCGGAAGGGGTTTATTGTACTTCTTATAGCAAAATACAATGCTATTGACAAGCCACTTGGAAATGGTATGCTTGGACACCAGTTTACCCAAGTGCTGTGGCGCGAAGGGAACAAACAGTTGCTCCGATTTACAGTGTGCAGCTGTGCGCTTAAGGTAGTACCTCAGCACCCTGTGAACGTCCAGAGTGTGAATGAGAGCTTCTCCCCTATTGGAGGGAGAAGAAAAATAAACTGGAAGGTCAACAGACTGGTTGAGGGTCAATTCCGTGATCACTTTAGAAAGGAACTTAGGATTCATTCTGAGGGAAACCCTTTCTCTATGGAAAATTAAATATGGCTCTTTACACATCAGAGCCTGGAGTTTGGAAACTCTTCGAGCTGAAGTAACAGCAACTAAAAAACAAACCTGCCAGGAAAGGTAACGCAGCTTGCAGTCGGCTGCGGGTTCAAAGGGAGGAAGAATAAGCTTCTCCAACACAAACAGAAGGTCTCAGGGTGGGATAGAATCCCTAATGGGAGGTCTCATTGTGTAAAATCCCCCGTAAAAAGGTGTGGTCCACATCCAATTGGGCTAATGTTTTGTCCCCCAAAAGGGTGTGATATGCAGAAATGGCCTACATGTGCACCTTTATGAAGGAGTAGCTCAAGCCTTGTTGATATAAGGAGAGGAGATACTGCAGCGCTGAGTTCACCAGACAGGTAAGGGGGTCCAGACGGTGAGACGACACCCATAAGCAGAAGCGCTTCCACTTCATAGCATAAGTGGAGTGAGTAGAGGGCTTCCTCGCCGATACGAGGTCATCCACCACCTCCTGGGAAACCCCGTACCTGGACTTTGCTACATCCAAAGGAGCCAAGCATGAAGGTGCAAAGACCTGAGATCAGGATGGATCAATGAGCCCTGATCCTGGGACAGTAACTTCGAGCATATTGGCAGCGGGATTGGAGGTTCCGAGGACAACCGCTGAAGTAGTGGGAACCAAAGCTACCGAGGCCGCAGAGGGGCAATTAGAATCATCCGAGCCCCTTCGGCCTGTACCTTCAAAAGAACTCTCTGAATGAGAGGAAAGGGAGGAAAGGCATAAAGAAACCTCCCTGCCCAACAAAGGGACAACACATCTGGCCAGAAAACACCAGGCGTGGGCTTGCGCAAGCAGAAATTTGGCAGTTTGGCATTGCGTGGTGACGCAAAGAGGTCCAGCTCTGGACGACCCCATGTGTCGAAGAGCTGGTCTGCTACTGATTGCAGTAGATCCCACTTGTGTGCCTTGGACTGAGACCTGCTTAGGCTGTCGGCGAAGTCATTTAGGATGCCTGGAACGTGCACTGCGGACAGAGAGATGTGCCATTCCAGTGCCCAGTACCATCGCCTCCCTGCACAGGGGGTAGGAGTGAGCACCCCCTTGCTTGCTGATGTAGAAGACGACCGCCATGTTGTCCGTCTGAATAAGAAGAGAGCCTGGTACGAGGTCCTCTTGAAAGGCATGCAGTGCATTGAGGACCGCTCGCATTTCCAAGACATTGATGTGGAGGTCGCACTCCATAGGGGTCCAGATTCCCGGAGTTTGGCGGGCCTCTAGGTGTGCCCCCAATCCAAATCCAAGGCATCCATTGTTAGAGTCTGATTTGGGGGCTCCGGACAGAAAAGGACCCCTTTTTCTAAATTGAGGGGGTCCAACCACCAAAGAAGTGTCCTCTTTACCGGCTCTGTGATCCTGACCATGTGGTCTAGGTCATCTGAGCATTGATCCCATTGCACCCTGAGCATCCATTGTGGGATTCTCATGTGGAAGTGAGCCAGAGGAGTGACAGGAATGGCCACCGCCATGTGCCTCAGAAGTCTGAAGAAGGTCCTGGCCTGGACCTGAGGGGTTACATGGACCAATTCGGCAATCTCCCGCAAGCGATCGCTCCTCTCTGGAGGTAGAAAAGCCATGCCCTGGACTGAATCCAGGACCGCACCTATGAAGACGAGTCTTTGGCTGGGCTCTGGGGAAGACTTTGGAAGGTTCAGGGTGATCCCCAGCTCTCAGAATAGAGTATAGGTGTCTCAGGCGTGAAGGAGGCGCGTCCTTGACGGGGCCGCAAGCAGCCAATAGTCGAGGTAAGGGACGACATTATGTCCCTGGCGCCTTAGTGCCGCAACCACTACTGCGAAGCATTTTATGAACACTCGAGGAGCAGAGGAGAGGCCAAAAGGAAGAACCCGAAACTGATAATGCGCCCCCTGGAAGTGGAACCTCAGGAACTTCCTCTTTGGGGCGGGGGAGACCCCTATGTGCATGTACGCATCTTGCATGTCTAGGGAGCAGAGCCAGTCTCCTGATGCAGCAGAGGAAGAAGCCCTGGAAGAGTCACCATCCAGAACCTTCGGTATTCGATATAATAGTTTAAAGAACTGAGGTCCAGAACGGGATGCAGGTCTTGAGTCTTCTTTGGGACAAGGAAGAAATGGGAGTAAAATCCCTTTCCCCTGCTGCTGTAGAGGGACTGGCTCTATCACCTTTTCTGCAAGAGGGCCTGAATCTCTCCTTCTACGAGAGAGATGTGGAAGGAGGACATCTCGAGGGCCTTGGTGGGGTATCTGGGGGATCTCGGTGAACTCTAGCGTATGTCCCCTCCTTTTAATATCGAGGACCCACTGATCCGCAGTTACGGAGCTCCAGCCCTTCAGATGAAGGGAGAAGTGACCCCCTACTGCCTTCCCTGGTACCTCCTCCGGGAGGGGGGTCGAAAGGGAGTCATTGGGCGGAGCCAGGAGTGAACAGAGAGGCTTGGGAGGACTTGTGGCCACGAAAAGAAGCACCTCCAGGCGACTGGTTGCCGGCTCTCCTTTTAAAGCCACCCCTCTGGCCCTGTTGACTGTGACGGGCTTGGGCACCTGAGGGCTTTCGAAATGGCAGTTTCTTCGCTCTCCTCTGGTGTCCTCTGTACATCTGACGGACTGACCAGATGGATTTCCCCGACTCCTGGAGACAAGAGATGAGCGACTCTGTCTCCTGCCCAAATAAGACGGAACCCTGGAACAGGAAGTCTCGGATTCTGGACTGCAGATCTTGGTGAAAGCCGGAGACTCTCAACCAAGCATGGCGCTGGCAACAGACCCTTGACACTGCCGCTCTGGCCACCATGTCTGCAGTGTTGTACGAGGCACGGAGAACTTGCGTGCCTACGTCCGAGCCCGATTTAAGGACATCCAGAATCTCTGTCTTCTGTGTGGAGTCTGGCAAGGCATTAACAAGCTCCTGTCCCCTTTCCCAAAGCGCATTCTGGTAATGAACCATATGCGTAAGGAAATTAAGGGACCTAATGGAGCAGGTGGAGGCAGAATATATCTTCTTGCCCACCTGGTCCAAAAAGCGAGACTCTGGGTCTGGAGGCTGGGAGCTAAGATGTTCTGGCTGCTTGGACTTATCATGAGCAGCCGTAATCACAGAGAGTCCACCTGAGGGTGCTCTGCCAAGAAAGGCTCATCCCTCAGGGCCCTGTACAGCCTGTCTGACTTCTTGGGAACTGCCGGGACCGAAGCTGGATGCCTCCAGGTGATTCTGGTAAGGTCCTGGAAGGTATCCACTAAAGGAGGCACCACTAGAGGTTTGGGCTCCTTTTGCCTCAGGTACTTGACTAGTCGATGGCATTCCGTATCCAGGCCCTCCATATCCCATTCATTGGAGGCCTGGATGTCCCTTATGACGTCCATAAAGGTTGGATCATCAGAAGGCAAGCGGGGTTGGTCCTTTTCTCCTG
Organism: Neoceratodus forsteri; assembly: GCA_016271365.2. NCBI lineage: Eukaryota > Metazoa > Chordata > Ceratodontiformes > Ceratodontidae > Neoceratodus > Neoceratodus forsteri. Next base: position 311,295,956 of record CM028137.1, on the reverse strand, counting down.
GGGAACCCCCGATCCCCGAAAGGGAAGAGGAAGAGGACGACCGGCTACTGGGTGAAGAGTAGCCGGATCTGTCTCTAGGACTGGCCCTGCTCAAACGTCAGTAGCTATGGGACCGACGTCGGTCACGAGACCAACGATGGAGCAATGACAGGCGTCAGTCTGGGGACAGACATCAGGAGCGGGCTCGCCCACCAGAGCGGGAACGGCTCCTGGACTGAGAGCTGAGACAGTGTCGGCTACCTGACCGAGGTGAGCGCCGGCGCGGTCTGGGGACCAAGATCGGGAATGGACCCTGGAGGATGAGTGAGGCAGCGGCCTCTCAGGGGTCATCTCAGGCGAAGGTGTGGGGACACCCTCCAGTCGTTGTTTGCCCGATGGGTCCAGAACCGGTGACGGGGCCAGCTTCGGGAGGGTCTGTTTTTGAACTTGACCCCACCAAAAAGAGAAAAGTTCCTGGAGCTCCTCCTCACAAAACACGGAGGCCGCCGTCCCCGGATAGGAGACTATGGGATCCGAAGTATCCAGCAGCCCCGTGGAGGAGCCTCCTGGAGAGCCCCGTGGGGAGGAGGATTTGGGAGACACAGATGCTGTCGCTTCCCCGGTAGCGTCAGTCACCTTTGCCGCTTCTACTGGCATCGGTACCTGGACCAACGATGGCTTCTTGCGGGGGGTCACTGGAGTGTCCTCTGACTCCAGAGGCTTATCCTTATCGGGCGAAGCCGTGACCTTGGTGGGCAGGGCCAAAGCTTGTACCCCGGAGGTTTTAGGGGGTGGCCCTAATCAGCGTCACCTTAGGCTTAGCAGGTTTCTCCCCTGACGTACCTGCTTTAGCCTGGGCCTTTTTGGCAGGAGAGGAATCCTTTCTGGAGTGATGCTCCCCAGAGCCCGAAGAAGAGCGGGGCCTCTTGGGGGAGGACCGAAAACGAGACAGGGACCTAGACCGGTGGCGGGACCACCTATGTTCCTTATCCCGGGAGCACTTGGACTTGTCCTTGTGCTTGGCCTTCTCCCCAGAAGTATGCAGGTCCACCTTCTGTTCCAAAAGGAACACCTTCACAGCCTTCAAACAGCAGATCCTAGTCCTGCTGGTGAAACCCTGACAGCTGGAGCAGGCCGCAGTGTCGTGCTTAGGCCCCAGGCAGAAGACGTGCTTAGTGTAGCCATCCTTCAATGGTATCTAGCAGCCGCAACTGCACTTGTTTCGGTGAGGTCCGGAGGATGAGACCGATGACGGGGAAGACATATGTCGGGTGAAAAAAACGTCGAACTAGATAGAAAAAATCCGAAGAAATATCAAAAAAGCTTTTTGCTGGCAACTGGCAAGCCAAGATCTTCCCCAACGTGAGCGGGCCGCGGAGGGAAAACAACTGGGGTGGAGCTGGGTTCGCCCCCTTTTATACCACGGCAGACATCGGGGTGGAGCCGACGTCGGAGGGCGGTCCCTGCTGGGTACTGCTGGCTGAGAAGTTTTCCAGTGGGTCCTAATGCCTGCGGCGTTAGTCCTGATGGTTATAGCCTGCTGCAAGAGCTCCCACTCAAAGTAAGATCTACAGTGATGTGTGCTTGTTTGCCAGAGTGTGCTAGCCCTGTTTATATTCTCTTTAAAAGCCGCTAAATATTTGCAGTAAATAGTCTGGCACCGTCCATCTAAAATGAAGGATAGGATCTTAGTAAGGATTAAGCCATGAGAAAGGATGGGTCTACTGTGGAATCAATCCATGGTTGGGGGAGTTGGGACACGAGGCCAAAGGCGAGTGTACTTACCAAGGTAGTGATGCCCACTACTATACACACACACACACAAAAACTGACATTAAAATTATGCATTGCTCTCCTTCTTTGCTTCACTTGTCAATGGTGATCCACTGGTGGGTGGGTGGGTGACAAAATCAGGGCATTCTGCTGTTTTACGATGGCTGTGAAACGATGCTAGCAGTGCAGCACTGTTTTACAGCCATCTGTTGGGCTGCCATGGGAACTGCACTTGAGCAAAGAATTGCTGGAGCAAGTAGAAAGAACGGGTTACTCACCTGTAACAGTAGTTCTAGAAGTGGTATATGTTGTTCATCCTCACTTATTTGCATGTCCCTTTCCCCTTTAAATCTTGCCGGAAGTCTTCAAGCTGGCTCCTCCCACCCACCCGGGTGGTATATACCTCGGCTTCACCCTGTGACACCAGATCTAGCCCGCTGGAAGCCAGGTTGTGTGCGTCCGCAGCCAGGGAGGTCGGGTGGGTCCATGTGGATGAACAACATGTACTACTCCCAGAACTACTGTTACAGGTGAGTAACCAGTTCTTCTAGGATTGTGGATATGTTGTTCATCCAAACTTACTGGCAGACTCCTAGCAGTTCTCAGGGAGGAGGCAGGCAAGGCGCACACCCCTACTTTGGGAACAGAGATTGGAGAACTGAGGTTCCAAAACCAGCATCCCGGCGTGACTTAAGGTCGATGTGGTAGTGGGTGATGAAGGTGTTTGCTGACTTCCAGGTAGCAGCCCGGCAGATTTCCTGGATAGGGATGTCCCTGGAAGCAGCCACCGATCCAGCACTATAGCGGGTAGAATGAGCCAGAGACAGCGCTAGATAGGGCAAAAAGGGAAAAAGTTGCAGCTTGCCCAGAAATGACCCACTTTCCACAGGACAGTGGGTCCAAAGTGGTGCATCTGTCTCTAACAATAGCTGAAAGATGGAAAATTAAACAATAGAAAAGTATTTTCACTCAACAAATTTAAGCTACTGTACTAGTTAAATTTCTACTTACGATTAGGTTTGGACCCAGTTGTTTCTCATTTTGACCCACATATTTTACACCTATGGGTCTAATTTGACCCATGTTTTAAAACCCCTAGCGCTGTCACTGGAATGAGCTCCTATCCCTCTGAGAGACTCCTTGCCCGCCAACTCATAGCACAGACCTATGCATGATGTAATCCATTTTGCAATAGTCTGCTTCGATGCAGATCTGCCAGAAGCGGCTTCAGCGTAGGTGACAAACAGCTGGCGAACGTCTCCACGAATTTCCGCCATCCCCTCCTTATAATAGGAGAGAGCACGTCTCAGGTCCAAAGTATGGAGCCTGTACTCGGCCTCCAAGGTGTAATTAGGATAGTATACCGGCAGAGTCAACACCTGGTTCAGGTGAAACTCTGACACCACCTTCGGAAGGAATTTTGGGTGGGGGCACAGGACAACTATGTCCCTGTGGAAGGCCAGATAAGGGGAGTCCACCGAGAGTGCCTGGAGCTCCCCTGTCCTTCTGGTAGATGTGATAGCCACCAGGAAGGCCATCTTCCATGACAAGTGTGACAGTTCACACTTGTGCATTGGTTCGAATGGCTTGCCCATGAGCTTCGCCAATACCAGCAGCAGATCCCATGGAGGTGGAGGTTCACGCACCGGAGGGGATATCCAGGCCTTTGGAAAAGCGCCCTACCACTGTCTCCTACGCCAATGTAGGCTGACCGGTCCACGCCCAGTAAGCAGAAATGGCTGCCAGGTGCACCCTAAGGGTCGATGACTGCAGACCCCCTTTGGAGAGAGACCAAAGGTAGTCGAGAATGTCAGCCACAGAACAGGTTAAAGGGTCCAGGCCCTTACCCTGACACCAAATGGAAAACCTTTTCTATTTGAAGGCATAACATTTCCTGGTCGATTCCTTTCTAGATGCCTCCACCATGGTGTAGACATCTTCAGAAAGACTCAAAGCCTGGAACTCTAGCCGCTCAGGTACCAGGCTGTGAGGTGCAGGGACTGAAGGTCCGGATGGAACATCTTCCCCAGATCTAGAGATATCAGGTCCTGGTGTGTACAAAGTCGCTCCGGGGGTCTGCAGCTGAGGCTGAGGAGATCTGGATACCAGAACTGTCGGGGCCAGTCTGGAGCTACCAGAATCACCTTCGCCTTGTCCCTCCTCACCTTGAGTAACACCTTGTGGATCAAGGGGAAATGGAGGGAAGGCGTAGAGGAGGCCTGGGGTCCACGGTCTCGAGAAGGCATCCCCCTGCAGCGAGCCCTGCTGAGAGGGGCGGGCATGAAACAGCCTCAGCTTGGTGTTTTCCCCAGGAGGCAAACAGGTCTACCACTGGTTCGCCCCAACGGGAGAACAGGCTGTAAGCTACCTCTGGATGGAGAGACCACGTGTGGAATGTCTGGCCTATGCTGCTGAAAGCATCCGCCAGCTGGTTTGAGGCTCCTGCCACATGGATAGCTAAGAGATCCGCCTCCAACCGGCTCAAAAAGGTCCAGATGTGGAGCGCCTCCTTGCACAGCAGACGGAAGTGCGTGCCGCCCTGTTTGCTGAGGTAGTACATGGTCGTGTTATTGTCCGTCTGGACTTGAACCACTTGCCCCAGAGCTGAGGAGCGAAAGCTGACAGTGCCAGTCTGACTGCTCTGAGCTCCAACAGGTTGATGTGGCATCGGGACTCCTCGGGGATCCAAAGCCCGTGGACCCTATTGTCCCCCATGTGAGCTCCCCAGCCCATGAGAGACGCATCGGTCGTGAGGACGACCGTCGGCTCGGGGAGGACAAATGGGATCCTTTCCTGCAACTGGTCTGGGGCGGTCCACCATTGGAGAGCGTCCCACATCTTTGGGTTACAGTGATCAGCTGATTGAAATGACCCTGGCGCTGAGTCCACTGAGTGGCCAGCCACCACTGGAGGGGGCACATGTGCAACCAGGCCCAAAGGACCACTGAGGTGCATGCCGCCATGTAACCCAGAAGGCACAGAAAGTCCCGGGCAGGCCACAAGTGCCCAACCATAAATGATTGGGCAAAGGAAGAGAGAACCTCCGCCCTGTCCACCGGGAGCCGAGCTCTGGCTTGACAGGAGTCGCGCTCTGCCCCGATGAAGCCCATCACCTGAGAAGGCATGAGTTCCAACCTGGCCTCGCTGATCAGGAGACCGAGTTGGGAACAGGTTTGGAGGGCCAGATCCCTGGACCTCTCCACCTCCTGTTGGGTGGAACCTGCAAGGAGCCAATCGTCGAGGTAGGGATAAATTCTGACCCCCGATGCCGGAGATGGGCCGCCACCACTGCAATGCATTTGGTGAAGACTCGTGGGGTCGATGACAGGCAGAACGGCATGGCTCGGAACTCGTACAGGGTCCCTTCGACCCTGAAGCGGAGGAATCGCTGATGGGACGGACAGATTGGGACATGAAAGAACGCATCCTGCAGATCCAGTGAATAGAACCACATGTTTTGCTCCAAGGATGGTATGATCTGGGACAGAGTGACCATCCGAAAGGTGCGTGACCTGAGATACTGATTCAGGTCGTGGAGATCTAGAATGGGGCGCCAGCCCCCCACCTGCTTGGGCACCAGGAAGTACCTGGAGACAAAGCCTGGATCTGCTGAAGGATCTGCCACTGGAGCCACTGCCTCCTTGAGGAAAAGATGGGCGATGTTGTCTCGAAGAGCCGACTGGGTGTGTGCGGAAATCCGTTCTTCCCGAGGGGCGCAGGCTCGGCTGGGAAGGTACTGCTCGAATTCTAGAGGCAGTCCCTGACCGACCACTTCAAGAACCCACCTGTCCGTGGTGATAGCGGACCAGGCAGAAAAAAAGTGGCAGAGCCGGCCCCCCACGGGAAGACGCAGAGCTGGTGTGACGGGGACAGGCGTGGAAACCCCCAACCCGTCACTGAGCAGGCTTGTAGGAGGAGGAAGCTCCAGGACCTGAGCCTCGGCCTCCTCTGCGGGCCTGTTGGAGTCCAGGCTTGGTCCAAGGGTACCAAGCTTGATCCTGCTGCTGATGCTGATGTCCCCCTTGAAAGGAGGACTGCTGAACCACAGGGGAAGAGTGCCGAAAAGGCTTCTTCTTTTTCTTCTGCTGGCTCTTGCCCAAAGAACTCTTAGCATAAGTTGTGTCCAAGGTGGCACTGGACTGCTCTATATGCTGGAGGTGACTGGCCACTCCTGGACCAAATAGGTCGGTCCCAAGGAAGGGCACATCAGCTAACTTGTGCTGAGTATCCACCGGGAAGGAGGAGAGCCTCAGCCAAGCCCTGCAGCGAGAGACAACTGCAGCGGCTATCGAGCAGGCACAAGAGTGCCCAATGTCCAGGGGCGATCTGGAGCTGCTGTTTAGCAACAGCTCGGCCCTGGTCTCAGACCTGCTTAACTGTGGTCTGCATGTCCATGGAGAGATGTGGGAGGACTTCGTCTAATGACCCAAGGAGGGCATGAGAGAAGTGTGCCATGATGACAGCCGAACTTGCCTAACGAAGACCCAAGGAGGAAGCCACATAGACCTTTAGCGCCGAGTGGTCCAAATGCTTGGACTCTTTGTTGAGAGGTCGGTCAGTGTCGGCAGAACTGCCAGTACGCCTGAACACAGAGGCGATCACCAAGCTCTCAGCCGAAGGGTGCTCTGTGAACCCCGCAAGGGACCCCATGGGAACTGCATACTTGCGGGCCACGCGGGCAGATGGTGCTGGACATGAGTTAGGACGCTGCCACAGTTCGAGTGCCGGACCAACAATGGATTCGGCCACAAGAAAGGCCTCCATCGGAGTATCCTCTCGAGGATGTCCGTGAGAGGGTACTCTGCCTTTTTCTGGATGGGTTCCAGGGACATCCCTGTGGACTCAGAGATGAGATGAAAGATCCCTTGGAAGGAGGAAGGACCTTCCTCCATCCCTAGGCCAACGGACGACTCGTCATCCCCAGGATGAGAGTGAAGCCCGGTGACGTCCAAGTCCGAAGAGTCGGGGTACAGCGGCCTGCCACCCAACTCATCCTCGACCCGCCAAGGGTGGTCTGGGGTGACCGTGACTGACAGGCATCGGGGAAGCCCGGTGTCTGGTCGGTCCTCTTTGGAAGGAGCCCTCCCACAGGCTGCTTAGGCAGCGGTTCCAGCACTATCGGTGGAGAGACCGGTTTAGGCCGAACAGGCAGTGCCGCTGGCCCCGCGGGCGGGGGAACCGAAGGTTTCAGCTTCGGCTTAGAGGTGAAAGCTAAGCAATGGCCGGGGTAAGAGTCGAAGTCGGCTTGTGCCCGGGCAATATCAGCTGTTGCCACATGAGGTCCTCGTTGCGCCAACAGAGTTTCCGTCTGAGCGTCTCCTCATCCGAGGAGGACGAGGACGACCGATGGCGTCGCCTCTTTTTGGAGAGCTTATGGCTCTTCCTCGGCTGTCCAGACAAGGGGGTTCTAGACCTCGACCGAGATTGGGCAGGCCGACTCGGTCGCTCGCGAGACACCGGAGGGACCAGTGATACCCGGGGTTCTGGAACCGATTCCTCAACGGGGACACCAGCGGGTTGGGTCTCCTCATCGGGGAAGACAAGGACCAGAGTCCTTTCCAAAGAGTTTACTGGGGCCGGCAACAGTGGGTCGATTGGATCGAGAACAATCTCGACCACATCGCCGATCCTCGGTCGGCTGGCCTGACGGAAGATCTGTGAAGCCTGCGGCCGAGGAAGCGATCTCGACTGAGGTTGAGACAGCATGCTCCTGAGACTGAGACCTCTCAAGAGCGCCTTCGCCGAGACGAAGGCTTGCTCGGTTCCTTCTCCTGCTTGCGGGATCAGGAGGAGTGCGAGCCCACAGGCGCCTATCCCTCGGTGGAGAGAGACTGGCACAACTCCCTGAAGAAGCCCAAGAAGGTGGAGCCCAGGTTGAGTGGAACGAAGAAGCTTAGAGTGTCCGAGGCGCGAGCGGCTTCTTCCTCGAATGCCTGCATGCGTTCCAGCTGCTCAGCGGAACTCGCAGCCACGGAAACCACCCACCTAGCTTCCTTGGACTTCACTGGAGGGTTTCTCTTCTCCAGTCTCCCCAGTTTGAGACATGCAAGGCGGTCGTCCAGGACGTTGGGATGGAAGGCCAAACAGAAGCTGCAGGACAAGGTGTCATGGCTGACACCGAGGCAGTAGATGCACATGAGGTGGGGATCGGTGCACGGCATTTTTTGGCCGCAAGGACACCGGCAAAATCCAGGGGAATATTTCTCCTCCATGATCGATGATGCGAAAATGCAATCGCTAACTCGAACAATTTTTAATTTCGGTAAAACCAAAGTTTTGAAAGCCAGGGCCTACGAAATGTGTGAGCACGAGGGAGGCAACCTGTATCTTCCAGCGGAAAGGAAGATCTGGCATCATGGGACGGAGCCGAGGTATATACCACCCGGGTGGGTGGGAGCAGCCAGCTTGAAGACTTCCAGCAAGATTTAAAGGGGAAAGGGACATGCCAATAAGTGTGGATGAACAACATATCCACGATCCTAGAACAGCAAAATATTTGCATACTATTTTTACTCATATACTGCTTTTGCCTATGGTGGATCGTCAAGGTACTACATCACAAACCATGGTCTACTTGGGAATTAGACCACGGTTGATGAAGTACCACCTGTTATATTTATGCCAATAGAAAATCAATATTTCAGTGTGCAGATTTATGCCATGTTACAAAGCCATTTATTACCTGAAAACTAGAATTGATCCACAGTTTCTGAATTATGGGTACAAAGATTTACTGACCCCCCTCTCAGTACAAATTCATTCCATTTACACACGGAACAAATCTTTCGAAAATCTCAGTTGTGAATACTCCAAATAAAAATGAGACAAAATAAATTAATATGCTTGACCATTTCAATGACCATCTTTTTATCTCTTTTCTTTCTGTTTTTTACAGGACTCACACTATCTTTAATAGTGAACACAGCTGGCTACTTAGAGCCCCAGAATCTAAAGGCATTTTGTCAAACCACTGAGTAATCAGGGCTATCAGTTGGTACCTGGAAGGAATATAGACTTTGAACCATTTCTGAAATCCTTTTCTTCTCTTTTATTCACATTACAGGTATAGTAGCCAATCCTTGAAATAACTGAAATTAAATTCTTTTTCATGGAGTTCGGGAAAATAAATGTAAATACAAAGGAAATATTTTAAAATTGTTAAATGAATTTGTTAATATATCTTTAATAAAGTGTATGTCTATGATGTAATAAATGATGTCTACTTCCGGGTACGGGACTGCTCTGTTTCTAGTGGAGTCACCATTTTAGTTGCTCGGCCCACCCCCCCCGGACTGCCTCCACTCTGTCTATCTCTTTCCTGAGGTGTGACTCCAGAACTGCACACAGTACTCCCGGTGGGGTCTCACCAGTGAGCAATACAGTTACAACGCCACCTCTCTGCTCCTGTTGGAGATATCTCACCCTGTGAATCCCAGCATCCCACTGGCCCTACCCACTGTTCTGCCACACTGCCCTGACACTATGAGGTCACCAGATATGATAACCTCAACGTCCCTTTCCTGCTTTAAGGCATACTTTCCCTTCCAGTTCATCTGCAATGTCACTTATGAAGACAATGAACAGGACTTGTCCCTGTACTGAGCCCTGCAGCACTCTGCTGGTCACTCTCCCATCATTACACTAAGTGCTGTTAACCACCACCCTCTGTCACTTATCCATTAACCAGTTTCTAGCCCAATTCACCACTCTATTCCACCTCTAAGCTGTTCAATTTCTTAATCAGTCTCTTGTGTGGCACAGTGTCAAAGGCTTTGCTAAAGTCCAGACAGGTCATGTCCACTGCCCTCTTTCATCTATTTCCTTGGTCATCCAGTCGAAGAACTCAATCACATTCATCTGACATGACATGACCCCCCCCGTTAATATATACTGCCTTTGTTCTTGCAGCCCACTGGATTCAAGATAACTCTACCAACCTTTATTGTGTTTCCATTAATTTCCCCACAACTGAGATGCACAAAATAGGTGATTTAATACCTTTTATTACACCAACAAAGTTTTACAAAATTTTACAGAAAAAAACCTTTATGCTTTCGAACTACACAGTTCTTCTTTAGAAAGACAATATCAGGTTTCTTAAGAGCTCTGTTTAAGTGTTTGAGTGTAAGTCCTTATGTAGAGGGACCACATCTGCTTTCCTCCAGTCCTCCAGATCTATGCCAGATTACAGTGAGCTGCTGAGTAAGGCTGTCAGTGGGACAGCCAGCACCTCCTCAAGTTCCTTCAGTACCCTTGGTGTATTCCATGCCATCCCACAGCCTTGCCCATTCTCAGAGCTGCAAGTCCCTTCGGAATCTTTCCTCTGAAAATGGACTTGAGTCCACCTCCCCTCCCCCTTTCCTCCTAATCACTAGTAGTCCCCCCCACCATCACCATCATTGTGAAGACTGAACAGAAGTAGTGCGTTTTCTTGCTCCTCTTCTGTGCAGTCTACCTCTGCTGCCCTCCTTATTCTCACTTCCCTCTTCTCACTTATGAACCTGAAGAGAGTCTCAGCCTCAGCTGCTACCCTTTTGGCTATCCTTGCCTGGCAATGCATATTTTTTTTTCTGATGGCTGTTTTCTCCCAGACATGTCCATCTTCAGGGATATACCCTGGTCCCAGGGATGTAAACTGTTCTGGCCTATTGACCTCGGGTCTCTCACAAGTCCAGCGCCAACTCTGATGACCTCCACAACTTCCTCTTCAGAACAGAAGCTTGGGGGGTGGACAGCCCCCTTGAGGCAGCGCACTATGTGGGCTAGATCCAGTGACAGCCAAGCACTAGGACCCAGGATAATCTAGGAACCCAGGCTGCCATATACACAGTAAATGGGTTTTCTCTTGTTTTTCTCCTCTCTCTCTGTCTCCCCCCCCCCTTCAGGCTCTGGCTGCAGCAGCGATGTCCTCCAGAGGGAGCAAGTTCCCCTACCCAACCACAAGGGTCACTGCGACACTGGGTGCTCAGCACCATCCCGCCCCGACAGCAGCACACTGCCGTGTCAGGCCTGCCTCTACGACGCAGTGTCCCAAGCTCACTCCTGTACTTAGATCATCACCCACACAGCAGCAGCATGAAACCTACTGCTGGGGGGCCACTAGGCAGACAGCTAACCATACTTTAACAAATAAATCAACAACATGAGCTTAAAGCAAAAGGTTTGAATATGCAAATGTCTCCTACTTGTCTGGGAACCGCTGCTTTCTTAGAGGCTTTGCTGAAAGGCTAAGTCGTGGTCTCTTCTCAGGAACTTCATCACTGCTGCTGCTTCCACCTTCTGTGTCAGAGGTATCTGACTGCATCTGGCACTGGATTTCCCGAAGGATTTCTTGCCACTCGTTTTTTAGTGCTACGAACAAACAGCTAACCATGTACTAGGAAACAAAATGAAGCATGGAACATTTGTCATTAATCCCAAGATCTCTTTTTGTCAGAGCGACACAATATACGAAACAGCTGCACTCAGTAGCTCCATAGGATTATTTGTCTTCATCCCATGAACACATCAGTGAGAATCATGCTTCCCCAGATGCACACTTCCCCATGTATCTCAGACCTCTCCCTCTTTATTATTTTCAGCTTCTTAACAACCCCCCAATCTCATGGATAGGGGTCACGACCCCTGCATCCTGTCTCCTGGTGGAAGGGCGGGTGAGCAGCAGAGAGGTCTAATATAGAAAAGAACTAGAGAGTGTAACGGGAATAGCCGTCTGCCAGTTATGTGTATACAATTTTGTTATAAATTTATGTTCCGTATGGCAGTCCTGCTTGGGAAACAGGCCAAGCAACAGAGCCTCATGGGACACTGGACTTTAAAAGAGAAGGAAAAAAAAAATGGTCTGCCTCTCGCTGACCTAGAGGATAAACTGGCTAGAGATTTCTTTCCTATTTTAACACCTACCTGCCAAAACCTATGTAGCTGTCATACAACCAGTTTATGAAAAAACAACTGTTTTCAACTTAGGAAGACTGCCATAAAAAGTTACATTTTATAGGATAACAGGAGGAAGATTGTTTTTGGAAAGCATATGTGAATTAACCTTACAGGATAGTTCTGCAACATCAAAGGGTGTCGAAAAACCATACTCTGAGGAAGACAGACTGTCTTGTTATAATTAAAAAAAAAATACTGCTGTATTCGCAGATTCCAATCAAGTAGTAATCTGACCTGTTTGCTTATGCAGCTGCATGTTACAAATTAAGTATGCAGCACTAAGTGTGACATCACACTAGCAGCTCAGAGCTGTGACATCACAAGGAGGGAGGGACATTCGGGCCTCCCCGATATTGGTGAAGCTTGGCTGAAAGGACAGACACTTTTCTGGACTTCTAAGGGACACTTCTGCCAAGACAGGTAACAAGCCCAAATCATCTGCCAACTGTAAACCTGAGGTAGAAGTAGCTAAATCAGTTACAAGGCGCTTTGTTTTGTAATTGTCCATTTCATTTCTGACTGTAACCTTAATGTTCATATGTTCTGTATTTACTTAATATTTTTAATTTTAGTAAACCCTGTTTTTCCTTAAACCCACCTAGGAACTTTCTCATTTTGAGTGTGAATGGTGGGACAGTATTGATGATTCTGACATAACTGCTAAATTGCTTAGAGTGTCACCATATGTAGCCATGCTAACAAGGATCTGTGTAAAAATCCAGCAAGGTAAGAAAATACCAATATCTCAACTGAGTCAGCAGGGGGTTGTGAATCAGGCTGGTTATATGCACGCTGGGTCAAGTATTGTGCTGCTTTCTCCGAAGAGTGTGTGATATTTGGACCTGTTACCTTGGTGTGCTAGCTAAAAACGGTTCATAACTGACCCCAGGACTCGAGACTGGTAGTTTGCTCAGACCCAAAACAAACAGAAGAGTGTCCCTGTTTGTCTCCTGTTCACGAATTGCAGTTCAAGGTTGGGCACTGTGGGAGCGGAGGGCCTGATCCACCCCTCCGGAGTGGATTTGTGACAGATCTGGTGTGCAGCGCTGGGATCTGAAAGATTTGTTTGCATACGGTTCAGTTATTTGGTGGCATGGGCATTAACAGTCCAGTGTGTCGAATTGATAAACTGTAATAGTTCACACACAAACAAGGCAGAGATTTTAGAAGAAATATTTAATTTTGGTTACAGTCTAAACTTCCCAACCCATTTTATTTATTTTCAGGTGCCAAGCTAGTGTAGCTGTAGATTAGTGAAGAAGATGGCTTCTACCTACAGCAAAACACAGCGCAATACCTGAGGCAGTTCTGCCAGGAAAGAGGAGTCCGGTGCGAGGGGCGAACCAAACAGCACCTCGTGGAGGCTCTTGTAGCAGCTGATGCACAAGCGACTGCCCAGGACCTCAAGTCACAGTCAGTGATTGAAAGGGACCAGACCTTGGCGTGCAAGCCAGGGTCCACCGCCATGTCCAGTCCCTGGGAGGAAGACAGCGGGACCAGAGGGAACCCAGGACCACAGCAGCAGGGGAAGGTCACCACCATGCTGGAGCCAGAAGGGATTAGGCTGCAGCTAGCAATGAGTTGAATGGAGCTGGAGAAGCAGGAAAAAGAAAAACAGATTCAGAGAGAGGCCAAGGAAAGAGAGCGACAGCTTCAGAGAGAGGCCGAGGAATGAGAACGACAATGGCGGCGAGAGGCCGAGCGAGACGTCAGACAGCGCCAGAGGGAGTTTGAACTGCAGAAGCTAAAACTCCAGCATCCAACGCCAGGTGTACCTGTAACTCCAGGACTGGGGTACAAATTATATTCTAAATTGATAGCTGAATTGAAAGAGGGGGAGGATATGGATTCATTTTTAAATTCATTTGAAAAGATATGCATTCAGGCAAACATTCCCCCGAGAGTCGTGGAACTTCCAGCTATCCCCGCTGCTTACCGGGTAAGCTCGTGACGCACTGGGTCAAATGGACAATCAGGACAGTAATGATTTTAAAGCTGCAATGCTTAAAAAGTATGAATTGACATCTGATTCTGAAGCGTACAAAGTTAAGTTTACAGGGGCACTAGTAATGTAACTTCTTATAACAAGTTACACAAAAACAAACAAAACACAAAATCAAACTTTTGCTTTCATTTTCTTCCTTCTAATTACTCTAACCAGGTTGTAAACCCAGCAACTTATCTGCGATGGATATTATTAACTGCAGGTACTGCGGAACACTTTTCAGAAGGGCAGTTTTACAGGATTTAGGACACTGTCCTACACGCTGGGCCACTGGAGATCTTAGGGCTCAGCTTCAGGCAGCATGGGCAGAGATTCCGCCTCAAATTTCATATTCAAGAGGAAATATATTATAAGAACCACCCACCATTTCCCCAACATCAACAGAAGTACCTTGATTGCAGAAGGTAGTTGGTCTGGGAGGTTGGCAGGTGGTTAGGAGGGGCAAATCGGGTGCCCCATCACTTGGTGCTCTCCAACATATTACCTCCACAAACCATATAAAAACTACAAACAGGTATCTGCCTCTATCTCCGAAATCAAATAAAGGGGCTGAGGACACTGCAGAGCAGGACACTGCAGCACAGGAGCTAGCAAAACAAAACTCGTCCAAAACAGGAACCAAACAAAAAAAGCAAAAAGGAAATCCAAAAAACTTCTGATCATAGGAGGCTCCATGATTCAGGGAGTTGATACCTACCTATCTCCAGCCAGGGATAATGGTCAGATGTTTCCCAGGTACATCAGTGTGGAGAGACACTGACCGCATTGCTAACACTGTTCAGGAAGCAGGAGAAAACAGTGACATCCTGGTACACATAGGGACTAATGATCTCACCAGCTGGTCGGTTGTGGAGACCAAGGAACATCTGACCGGGCTGGGTGGCAAACTATCATCCATTTCGTCCAGCATCTCCTTCTCTGAGATCCTGCCAGTCTGGGGGGCAGATAAGTGGAAGGTCACGGAAGGGGAGATAGGGGAGCTAAACATGTGGCTCAAGGGCTGGTGACAGGAAAAAGGACACAAATTTGTAGGGAACTGGCAACAGTTTTGGGAGTGAAAATTCTTTAAATCTGATGGACTGCATCTCACTAAGGAGGGAGTCAGTGCATTGGAGCAGAGGTTTGACGTCTTTGCAGAATATTTAAACTAGCAAATGGGGAGAGGGGTGCAGCACCCCATACGTCAAATGGGAAGAACACCCCTCCTCCTCAGCTAGTGGTCAAACAGGAGTTCAGCATGTTTGCAGTTCATTTGCATCATCAGGTAAGGAAAAAGGTCCAGCTCCCCATACGACGCACAGGGGAAACACCAGAACTCATCCAAACAACTAACACACCGAAGTCTGACCAATGGAAAATCATGTACACAAATGCTCGCAGTCTGGGAAACAAGATCCCAGACCTGCAGGCAATAATGACAGAGGCTAAACTGGACACAGTAGCAATTAGTGAGATGTGGTTTACCAGTAACCACACTTAGGAGACTTCAGTACCTGGCTATGTACTCTTCAGAAGAGACCAAGGTGCGAAAAGGGGGGGGGGGGGAGTGTCCCTGTATGTCAATGAAAATATCAAAGCTATAGAAATTCTGAATACTCATAAGGAGCCAGAAGAACTGTGGGTCACCCTGGAAACAGGAAATGGGACAGCCATAAGAACTGGGGTTGTCTACAGGCCCCCAGACCAGTGGGAGGACACAGACATATTACTGTTAGAAGATATACAAAACATGACAGCTAAAGGGGAGGTTCTGATAATGGGAGACTTCAACATGCCAGATACAGATGGGTTAATATCAGCAGGAACATCTGCCAGAACCAGACACATGGTGGATTCCCTGCAGGGGGAGGGCCTCAAACAACTGGTACAACAACCCACAAGAGACAGGGCTATCCTAGATCTAGTGCTGACTAACAGGGAAAGGATCACAGATCTCCAGGTAGAAGGTCACCTGGGGCCAGTGACCATCACATGGTTTGGTTCAATTTGGCCACTACAACTAAATCATCCCATTCCAAGGCAACAATATGGGACTTCAGAGGAGTTGACTTTGATAAGATGGCTAACAGAGTTAAGCTAGCTCTGGCAAAAAGAAATACAGGTGAGGGGGTACAGGCAAAGTGGGCAAGCATAAAGGATGCAATACTTGAAGCAACATCCCACTGTGTTAAAGAGAAAAGGAAGCGCAAAAGAAGAAAGAAACCACTTAGGTTCTCAAAAACAGTAGCAGAAAAGGTCAGAGACAAAAGGCTGGCCTTCAGGAATTATAAGGGAACACAGCAGGATGAAGATAGGGAGGCATACCAAACTTCCCTAAGGGAAGCAGGGAAGGCAGCAGGGTATGAAATTCGTGAAAAAAAGTACATGCTCACTTGGGCACATAATAAGCAATCGTACATGCCCAAGAAACTATTTATATGCCACACCTTAGTTTACATAATTTTAAATGTCCTCTTCACTGGTTCACAGTTCAGTAGCTCCAAAATATTATTTAGATTTCAAATAGCTTCCTCAGCTCCCAGTAGCTCTCTACTTAGATTTCTAATAGTTTAGCTCCAGTTGAGTGAAAGAGCTTTTTATTTCATAGCTACCTCCGCTCCCAGTAGCTCTTTTAAGATTTTTGATAGTTTAAATCCGGTTAGTGAAAGAGCTTTTTATTTATGAGAGGCAGGACAGGAGAGTATAATAAAAGGCGTTTTTTCTTCCTGATTTTAGCTTGATCAGCTGAGCTCCCAGTCACTGAGTCTATGACTGCAAATAAAAGCAGACTGCAGGAACAGGTCCCTGCTTTTACTTTCTCCTGATGGCTGAGTCCCCCTCCCCCTCTCTTTGCTTCAGTCTACTTTTTTCTTTTAATTCCATCTCTGTCCTTTAATCTTTATTCATGAGAATACAGTGAAAAATCAGCAATTTGTAATATGAACTTAGCTGTTATGTTTTTTTCCCCATAACTGTCTGTCTCTGATGATCTCTCGAGTCCCACTCATGTACACAAATCGGTATAAAAACACTACCCTCCTCTGTCCTAACTCGATATTTTTTCAAAGGCAGACAGTGCTTCTCCTATTTTTCTAAAGTGGTAGCCTATGTTTTTTCTTTTTTCTTCCTTGAGTGAGAGACCTTCTCCCACCATGCTGCAAGTAGTAAGGACAAAGGGTTGAGCCTGGGAAGAATTAAATAAAGACGAGATCCTAAAAGAGCTTTAGTATTTGTTTTTTGTTACAGCACAGGCTCAGCAGTAATTGAATTAAGGACAGGACTTACTCGTCCGATAGCGATCGCCGACTGCAGTGAGTGCAGCAACTTAACATCTGCTCTCCCCATCTGAAAGCGCGCCACTAGCAACACAACCCAACTTACCAACTGAACAGGCTGAAGTGGCGCGCTGTACAGACACAGCACATATGACCGCGCTGTGTGAATGGGGCGGGCAAACTAACACTCTGGATTGGTGTCTGACGGCTGTGACCCAACTCCTCCCCCGATGACTTGATACCTCACAGCTTCATTTGCCGATCATTCTTTCCATCAATGGAGGGGACTGTCAGCCAGCTCATCCTGGTCTGCCTTTCCTGGCTCTAACTCCCCTGTCAGCTGATCACACTATGATCGCGGCTAGCAAAACTGCGATGGCTTCCCTGCCCCCCCCCCAGTCAACGAAGATTAAAAAAAAAAAAAAAAAAAGGAGTGGCTTAGAAAAAGATGTGGAGAAAAACAGAGATGCAGGGAAAACAAACTCACTGTACAGTTATTTAGAACCTCCCCGCAGTACCAACCAGCACTAGGTGTCCTGAGAGAAAGTGCACCTGCCTGGGGGCACCTAAGGTATAGGAATTTCGCACCCTGGAAGGCAGTAAGGCAGGCAAAGGCCCAAACCGAGAAAACACTAGCACGAACAGTAAAAGACTGTGACAAGACTTTCTATAGATATGTTAGTGAAAGGAGAAAGTCCAGAGGAGGTATTGCTAAGATCAAAGGAGATAAGAGGGCGTGTGAGGAGGAGGACCATGTAAAAGCATCTATCCTAAATAGATATTTCTGCTCAGTATTTACTGAAGAGAAGGTAGGGCAGGACCCACAGCTCAGCACCATGGACACAAGGGGGAGAGAGAGGTGAGCACTAGTCCCTTCACAAAAGAAAGGGTCCTACAAGAGCTCGATAAGCTCAGAGTGGACAAGGCAATGGGACCTGATGGCATACATCCCAGGGTACTGAAGGAGCTAAGGGTGGAACTAGCAGAGCCATTATCAGAACTGTTTAGTGAGTCTCTGAGCACAGGAGAGGTCCCAGAAGACTGGAGAAGGGCTCATGTGATTCAGCTCCACAAGAGTGGCAGCAGGGAGGAGGCAGGGAACTAGAGACCAGTCAGTCTTACCTCAGTAGTGGGCAAGATTATGGAGGCATTCCTTAAGGAAAGAATAGTGCAACACCTGGAATCCATAGGAGCACAGGATCCAAGACAGCCTGGGTTTACAAAAGGAAGGTCCTGTCAAACTAATATCATGGATTTCTTTGACTGGGTAACCAGAGTGGTGGACCAAGGGGGAGCAGTTGATGTCGCCTACCTTGACTTCAGTAAAGCTTTCGATATGGTTCCACATAGAAGATTGATTAATAAGCTGGGTTGGTTCTGGGTGGGTCAGAAGTTGGTCAACTGGATGGCAAACTGGTTGGTGGGCAGAAAACAGAGAGTGATGGTAAATGGTATACAGTCAGAAGAGATGCAAGTCACAAGTGGGGTACCTCAGGGATCAGTCCTGGGGCCAGTTCTCTTCAATATCTTCATCAGTGACATTGCAGATGGACTGGAGGGTAAGGTTTGTCTGATTGCAGATGACACCAAGATCTGCAACAGAGCAGATGATCGAGATGGGGTGGGCAGAATGAGAAGAGATCTGGATAAACTAGCAAAATAGTCAGAAGAGTGGCAACTGGGGTTTAATGCAAAGAAGTGCAAGATCATGCACATAGGGAAGAGAAACCCTGAAGCCACCTATAGGCTGGAAGGGGAGTTGCTGGCAGTCACAAGGGAAGAAAGAGACTTGGGCATCATCATCACCGATGACCTGAAATCATCCAAGCAGACCACTAAAGCAGTAGGTAAGGCTAGGGGGATGTTGGGGTGTATTAGTAGGGGTATCACAAGTCGGAAGAGGAAGGTAATAATCCCTCTTTACAAGACACCAGTTAGGCCCCATCTGGAGTACTGTGTGCAGTACTGGAGGCCACATCTTCACAAGGACATTAACCAAATTGAGGCAGTCCCGAGAAGGGCAACCAAAATGGTGTAGGGACTGCATCAGAAAACATATGAGGACACATTAAAGGAGCTCAATATGTATACCCTAGAGCAAAGGAGGGAGAGAGGTGATATGATCTAAACATTCAAACACCTTAAGGGCATTAACAAGGTGAAAGAGTCTAACATGTTTCAATGTAAGAAAAATAGCAGGACAAGAGGACACAGCATGAGATTAGAGGGAGGCCGGTTAAAGGGTAATGTGGAGGAAGTTCTTTTACAGAAAGGGTGGTGGATGCATGGAACAGCCTACCTCAGGAAGTGGTGGATATGAATACAGTGCAGGGCTTCAAACAGGCATGGGATAGCATAAGGGAGCAATACAGATGAGAATGAATAGATAGGCCATTGACAGAGCAAAGGCCGATGGCACATTCATAAGGTAGAAAAAGAAAAGGGCAGACTGGATGGACCTTGCAGTCCTTATCTGCCATCAACTTCTATGTTTCTATGTAAGTTCTGTGAAGCTCAGGAGAAGCCCTGATATGGGCTACGAGGAACTAGCCACAAAGCAACGTCAGTTTTTGAAACATTGGTGGGAGGAGGTCAAAGTAGACTCTGTAAAGAAAACTGAATGGGCTTGCCCAGCACAGCTGAAAACCTGGCTAGAGGACCAAGCTCCAAAAACAGTGCAGGAGGCTGCCAAGCTCTCAGACCACTATGCCATAAACAGGCCTGCTATGAAAAGGAGTTGGGTGGATGTGGCAATGCAGAAAGCGAAAAGCGCACCTCTAGGGCAGCTAAAACCCTCACAGCCTCCCCAGAAAGCAGGCAGCCCCAGGTTACAAGGAAAGGATTTGCCTAATAAAAGAAATGATGAATGTTGCTTTTGTAAGCAATCAGGGCATCTTGCAAGACAGTGTCTTAAAAAGGCACAGAGTGCACAAAGTGATGCTCGAAGAGAGGTGGGTGCACTGGGTATCCCTGAAAGCACGCCTATAAACACAAGGGAGTACAGTTACTGTAAATGGGGTGCACACCCATGGGTTACGGGACACGGGGGCATCTCCTACTTTGGTAAAAAAGGATCTGGTTGAGCCTGGACAGCTTGTACCTGATCAGTTCATAACTTTAAGGGGACTCACTGGGGAGGAAAAAACTCTGCCCCTAGCAAGTGTTCTCCTGGACTGGGATGAGACAGGAGAGAGGGTGCAGAAAGTGGCTGTAGCTGACAACCTCGCCCTGGATGCAATCAAAGGGAATAATCTACAAAAGGGGGTGGTATGTGCGGTTACCCGCAGTCAGACGGCAAAGGCCAACTGTAGTTCCCTGAACCCGTAGAAGCCCCTGTGGAAAACACTGGGAGGCTGGTTCCCCAGCTTGTGTCTCCTGCAAAGGAGAGTAATGAAAAGGAGATAGAACTCCCCCAGGTAGCAGTTAACAAAACAGCAACAGATGTTTATTCTGAGGAGGGAGTGGTAGCCAACTGTCAGAGGGTTAGGGATGGCAGTGACTCTGAATGCCCTGATACTAGAGCTATGGACCCCAGTTTAGAGACTGAAGGGGACAGCTCCCATACCTCAGGAAAATGTAAATATTTTGCAGCTGCTCAGAGGATGGACCCTAGTTAGAGAGACTGAGGGCTTGTGCAGAATCTGACAGGACACAGGGCGGTGATGGGAGACAGAGTGTATTGGGACAATGGACTGCTGTATACGCAGGATGTAAGGACAGAGGGAGGGGTGATGGGCAGGCAGATTGTCGTTCCCAAGGGGTACTGTTAGCAGTCGCTCAAGATCGCTCATGATATCCCATGTCTGGACATCTGGGAATCGCACACACTACGCAGCAACTGGCCCAGAACTTCTATTGGTCCAACTTCACCCAGCAGGTGAAGGAATATTGCAGGTCTCGTCACTGGTGCCAAGAAATAGGGAAAGCAGATAGTAAAGGCAAAGCTACCCTAATTCACTTGCCTCTAGTGGAGGAGCCATTCCAGAGGGTAGGAATGGATACTGTGGGACCTTTGAATACCCCCAGCTGCTCCGGCAAGAGGTTTATCTTGACGGTGGTAGATTACGCCACCTGGTACCCAGAGGCAGTCGCCCTATCCTCACTGAGGACAGACAAAGTGGCAGACGCCTTGCTAGGGATTTTCTCCCATGTCGGGTTCCCGCAGGAGGTTATCACTGATCAAGGGGGTTCCTTCATCAGGGCTCTCAGGGACGTGGGTACCTACGTCCTTTACGCACATTTTGTGCTTCAGGATGCTCACCCGCCAGCCCAGAGAGTCCCTGAGACTCTCTGCAGCACAGGCCCCAGGAGTCCTGAGCAGGTCGTGTACTGCGTATACGCGAAATGCGCAACTGGTTTATTTTTTTCTATCAGTTCCCCCTTCACGCCGCCTGCGCCTTGGTTCTGTCAGGGGAGAGAGCTAGAGGAGCGCTCAGCAACAGGCTCCCGAGCCATTTTGCCATCAGTGGGGAGAAAACGTGGCAGGAGAGAGAGAGAGAGAGAGAGAAAAGGAAAAGCCGTCTCATTTGCTTAAAAACAAATGCACAGTCTGACAGAGCACCCAGTCACTCAAGTAGACCAAGGATTTGTGCGGGTGTATGGTGTACACATCCCCTGGAGGCACCAGTGATAGACTTAACACAAAAGGGTACATTTTTTATTTACAATTATTTTAGGCAATTTAAGGCATCGCGACTATTTCTGGTGACGGTTTAGTGTGCTTAGGGTTTACTGTGTCTTTTTTTTGTGCTCTGTACAGGGCCAAGTCGCATTGCTCCCAGGAGAGGGAGAGGAGGAGGAGGACGAGGAGAGTGAAGAAGTTGGGCAGCGAACCTCGTGAGCAGTATGTCTCAACGAAGCCTTACTGATTATTTTGGTGGAGGAGAATCCTCCACACCCGGATAAGGAACAAACAACATCATCCTCTGAGTGTGACTTAAGCACATCTCAGGAGACAGCTGACACTGTGAATGTTGAAACTGATGATCAGTCTGAACAGACTGCATCTGCTAAAAGCAGCAAGAAATTAAGGTTGTGGAGGGACAGCTGGACAAAGTTATTTCCATGGCTTGTAAAGGAGGAAGCAGAGGGGAATGTTGTTGGAAAGTGCAGTTGGTGCAAAAAAGGTGGCAAAAGCAATACATTTGCCACAACTGGCACAATGAATTTGCAAGTGTCTGCTTTCTACAGACATGAAAGAAACAGACTATTTGCTGATGCAAACTGGAAAGAAAATAGCAGAAAAACAATCTCTGCCAGTGGCATTTGAGAAGCAGATCTTGGGTCCTGAGGCAAAGGATGACAGTAAAGTTGCTCAGTTAATGACAATATACTACCTTACCAAACAAGGGCAATCACTCAACCAATTTGAAACACTGATAGCTCTGCAGGTGAGGAATGGAAGCTTTTGTCCCGGGGCACAGGGTGGCAGCAGCTGTTGCTTGAGGACTGACACTAATGTTGGTGTGTTTGCCAATCCACAGAAGCAAAATGGCTATCCAGCCTTACAAGACAGTGGCACAATCTAGTCTGGTTGGGATGCAAGATATGACATGCTGGACTCCATAAACGAAATCCTACAGGAAGAAATCAAAGTTCACTTAGCAGGTTCTCAGTTCCTTGGGGTAACAGTGGATGAAACCACTGATGTAACCATTCACAAAAAACTGAACATTTATGTGAAGTGCGTACACAAAGCATAGGCCAAAATTAATTTTATTGACTGTATTGCAATACCTGACGGGAGAGCAGACACAATTGTGGCTGAACTGTTACGTGTGTGTTCTGCTAATGCAGTTGACCCTATCAAGATCATCACATTAGCAAGTGACGGTGGCAGCGTCATGACTGGAATGCACAATGGGGTGGGTCCAAAGTTAGACAGCAAGTTAACCCAAGGCTGATTCAGATTCACTGTGTTGCCCACAGACTGGCACTGGCAGCAGGTCAAGCATGTCAGGACAACCCTGTATTCAATGAATACCAAGTAACCATAAAAAATGTGTACAGATACTACAGCAACTCCGCAGTACAGTACAATGCCTTGAGTTTCATCCAGGAAACTCTCAGTGATGAAAGTATCAGATATCTGTCCCTAAAAGAACCTGCAAGTTTTCGATGGCTGTCACTGCATACTGCAGTTCAAGCAATTCATAGGTCATACCCTGCACTTTTACAAGCCCTAGAGCATGATGCAGCAAAAGGTGCGGCAGAAGCAAAGGGCCTTCACACAAAACTGAAATCAGTCTGGCTTTATCTTATGCACTTCATTTTTCATGGATGTCTTAGATGTGGTGAATAAACTGTCTTTAGTCATGCAACGGGACAGTGTTGACATTTCCGTGGCTAGCAGCATGATAGAAGCCACAGTTACTAGACTGCAGCAGTTTAAAGAGCAGAACACATTTCAGGTACTCGACCAACGTCCTGGCATGTGGCAGGAACAAAAAGTGAATGACAAGCCATCACTGCGAATGCAGTTCCAGACGGCATCTCAGGCATATCTGACACAACTCATTGAAAACTTTCACACAAGATTTGAGACAACTTCAATGCAGCTGCTGCATAACTTAAATGTTCTTTTAAATCCAAAGTGTCTCCCAGATGACTCCAACATAACGGACCATGGACTGCAGGAACTCAAAGATGTTTGCACACATTTCCAAGAAACAACCTTCAAAGAAGAAACACACTGCCAGCACTTATTGACCAACACAGGGCTGAGAAAGATTACGGACAATTCAAACTTGTTCTGAAATCTAAAAAAGGACCGACTTTGATCAGTAGTGTCTGCCAAGACTTAATTGAGAACTACTCAGATGTTTTCCCAGATTTTGTCACAATGGCCAAGATTTTACTTGTGTCACCTGTTACATCAGTGGCATGTGAAAGAGGGTTTTCTGTACAAAACAAAATAAAAACCAAAGGTAGATGTTCCCTGAAGGCAGACACTGTGAGCAAGCTCATGCGGATTGCCCAAGAAGGAGCTGAACTTGAAGACTATGACCCTCATCCAGCACTTAAGAAATTTAAGGCCATAAGACTGCGAAGAAAATAATTATTTTAAATTTTGAAATACTTTATTAATTGTCTTTAATTCTTTTTTTTAGTTTCAGAGACAATTTGAGTGACTGACACTGACCCAGAGACAGGACGATGGAAGAACTTGGGCACAGGATTAGAAGATAAGCATCAAAATGTTTTGTTCCAACAAGGGTGGGGGATGCAATTTTTAAATTTATCCCATTAAGGTCAATGCTACTTTTGGTGGGGGGTACTGTTCAGGGGAATGGATCAAGATTTAAAGTTCCTGGGGATTGGACCAGGTGGTGGGTGGATGGTCATTACCCCATTCTGCTAAATTTAATATAATTTTGATTTTGGTGGTAGAGGATCACAGTCTAACAAGTTCAGATCATGTGTGTGTGTGTGGGGGGGTTAAACTATTATGGCCCCAATGCAGTCCCTGTGTTTTTTTTTTTTTTTAGTGGGGGACAGTCTGAGATTATATTGTCAAACGTAGTTACCTAACCCATTCTGCTCTTTCCACAGTCTGTCTGCAACAGTGGATTCCACTGTCATCAACAGTACACACACAAAACAGTTACGACATGTGCAGGAGGAAGAGGTGTTGGGTTATGGGAGAAGTTATGGGCAGGAGGTGTTAGGAGAAGTTCTGGGCAGGAGGGTTTATAGGAGAAGTTATGGGTAGGAGGGTGTTTAGAAGTAGTTATGGGCAGGAGGGTGTTTTAGGAGAAGTTATGGGCAGAAGGGTGTTTGGAGAAGATATTGCCACAGAAAACATGGCATGCCATGAAAAAAGAAGTTCAAACAGAAAAAAGCAGACTGCACTTGCAGTGTGGCGGCCGCGTGCAGATAATTCCACCAAGGCACCACCTGATTGTGCCACACACCAGACAGACTGGGAGACCTGCTGAGCCGAGGTAATTGTAGGTGGGGTGGGTGGGGATGGGGGAGCTTTTAGGCATCCACTGTGTTATCCAGTCATGAACACTGGCACTAGTTCTCTTTAGCTGCCACACACACAATTAAGAAATGTACAGGAGGATTTTGGAGAAGTTATGGGCAGGAGGTGTTAGGAGAAGTTATGGGCAGGAGGGTGTTTAGGAGAAGTTATGGGCTGAAGGTGTTACGAAATTGCCACAGAAAAAATGGCAACCTAACGCGATGAAAAAATAAGTTCATTAGAAAAGCAGACCATGCAAATTTCATATCACCAACCAGCTTAGATTGCGCCACTGTTAAACCAGACAGATCTGGGAGACCTGCTGAGCCAAGGTAGGTTGTGGGTGGGGTGGGTAAGAAATGTGCAGGAGGAGAGTCAGAGAAGTTATGAGCAGGAGAGTTGTGTGGAGACGTTAACTGGGCAGGAGGGGTGTTACGAGAATGCCTGCCAGCACAGAAGTACCCATGACTCGTACACCCAGAAAGCAGACACACTGCTGACTCAGTTGTCATATCCACCAGACTGTGCCACTGTCTCTTCTTAACAGCAGATCAGCTGTCAAGCTAAGAGGGTGGGGTGGGTGGGAATCTGGGCTGACTTTCAGTCACCCCAGTCAAATCCAATGTCTCTGGTACAGCCAGCTTGAGGTATTCTTACAATTTAAGAAGATTCTGTGCAGAAGAGTACCAGGGAGAAGTTGTGGGCAGGAGGGTGTTTTAGGAGAAGTTGTGGGCAGGAGGGTGTAGGCGAAGAAAATACAGGTTACTCACCTGTAACAGGAGTTCTAGGAATGGTATATGTTGTTTATCCACACTATCTGGCAGGTTCCTTGCCGCTTTAAATCTTGCCGGAAGGTCTTCAAGCTGGCTCCTCCTACCCACCCGGGTGGTAAAACTCTCGGCTCCGCCCCATGACGCCAGATCTAGCTCGGCTGGAAGCCAGGTTGTGCGTCCGGCCGGAGGCCGGGTGGGTCGTGTGTGGAACAAATATATACCATTCCTTGAACTCCTGTTACAGTGAGTAACCTGTATTTCTAGGGACATGGATATGTTGTTCATCCACACTATCTGGCAGACTCCTAACAGTTCTCCGGGAGGAGGGAGGCAAGGCGTACACCCCCTACTTAGGGAATAAAGACTGGAGAACCGAGGCCCAGACCAACATCCCGGTGTGACCCAAGGTCGATGTGGTAGGGGGTAAAAATGGTATATGCCAGCTTCCAGGTAGGAGCACTATGGATATCCTGGACAGGGGTATCCTCGGAAGCAGCCACCGATGTGCGGAAGGGCGGGTAAAATGAGCACTTATCCCTCTGGGAGGTTCCATGCCCGCCCACCTATAGCAGAGATCTATGCAGGAGGTGACCCACCCGCTCATCGTCCGCTTGGTTCCAGGTCTGCCAGATGCGGCTTCAGCGTAGATAACAAACAGCTGGCGAACCTCTCCCGAACTTCAGCCCTACACTCCCTGGGAAAGCGAAAAGCAAATTAGGTCCCAATGGATCCTATATGCCTCCGAGGTGAATGGGGTTGAACCCCGCAGAGACAATACCCGTTAGGGAAAAAACTCCGCCACCGCCTAGGGAAGGAACTGGTGGGCGCAGGACAACCTTGTCCGTGGAAGACCAGATAGGGAGACTCAAAGGGCGTCTGGAGCTCTCCCAGCCTTCTGGTTGGCGTGGTAGCCCCCAAGAAGGTGTTCTTCCACAACAGGTGGGAAATCGCACCTGTGCATAGGTTCGAACGGCTTGCCCGTGAGCTAAGCCTATACCAGCGTAAGATCCCACAGAGATGGGGATACTCTCCCCGGAGGAGAAGTGTGATCAAGGCCTTGGAAAGCGCCAGACCACCTTTCCTGCGCCACCGACTACCTTCCGGCCCACGCCCGGAAGACAGGGGTGGCTATCAGGAGCACCTTAAGGGTCATCGACCGAAGCCCTTGCTCAAGAGGAAGAAAAAGACCACAGGTAGTCCAGAAAGCTCGTCGAGGAACAGGAGAGGGGGCCAGGCCCTATCCTAACACCAAATGGAGAACTCTTCCATTTGAAGGCGTAACATATCTGGTCGACTCCTGGCAGGACGCCTCAACAACGTCGAAGACCTTGCCGGAAGACCCAAGGCCTGGCCACTAGCCACACAGGGACCAGGCCGCCAGGTGTAGAGACTGAAGGTCCGGATGGAATACCTTCCCCTAATAACAGAGATCAGGACCGAGCGGGCTGGAAGCCGCCTCGGGAGCCTGAGGCTGAGACTGAGGAGAGCTGGATACCAGAGCTGGCAAAACCAGTCTGGGGCAACCAGAATCACCTGCGCCTAGTCCCTCCTCACCTTGCCTGTGGGTCAAGGGAAATGGGGGAGAGGCACAGAAGAGGCCCGGGGTCCGCGGCCTCAAAGACATCCCCTACAGCGAACCTTGCTGAGGGGGCGGGCATGAGACAGTCTCGGCCTCGTATTCTCCCTGGAGGGAAAAAAAAAAGGATCCACCCGAGGCGTGACCTAGAGGGAGAAAGATCTTGTGCTACCTCCGGCAGGAAAGACCACTCGTGAGGCGCAACTCTTATCCGGCTTAGGGCATCAGCCAGGGTGCTGGAGGCTCCTGCCATCGAAATGACTAGGAAACCTCCTCCCGGCTGCGCGCAAGACCCAATGCGGAGGACCTCCTTACACAATGGCAAGGGGCTCATCCGACCCTGGCAGGTTAGGTAGCACATGGTCGTGGTATTGTCCGCCAGGACCTAAACCACTAGACCCCACACAGACGGAGCGAACGGTGCGAGCTAAGTGGACCACCTGGAGCTCCAGCAGGTTGGGATGCCATCAGGACTCTCTAGAGGACCAGAGGCGGTGCACTCTGTATTCCCCTTGATGGGCACCCCCACCCATCAGAGATGCATTGGTCAGAGAAGACCGTCGACTCGGGGCAGACGAACGGGATGTTCTCCTGCAGATGAGCTGGAACGGTCCGAAGGAGAGCGTTCCCCAACCCCTGGGCTGTTGTCACAGACTGATCCAAAGGATCGCAGCGTTGTGACCGCTGGTTGGCCAGCCCCCATTAAGGGGACGCATGGACCGGTGGGTCCAAACAGACCACGCTGGTGCAGGCTGCTGCAAGGCCCAGGAGGTGCAGGAAGTCCCGGGCAGAGCGCAATTGTCCAGTCAGACATGACTAGGTAACGGAGGAAGAACCTCGGCCCTGTCCACCGGGAGCCAAGCTCAGACTCAAGAGTCAAGCTTCGTCCTGAAGAAAGGATCACCCACTTAGACACGAGTTCCAACATGGCTCCATTAGAGAGGAGACCGGTCTGAGAGCAACCTAGAGGGCCAGAACTCTGGACCATCCCCCTCTGCCCTGGAGGGTTGCAGTCAGGCCGCCATCCGGGTGGGGGTACGCCCGGACCCTTCGGTGCCGCAGGAATGCTGCTGAGAAGAGACCGAAGGGCATGGCCTGGAACTCGTGAAGAGATCCCCCACTTTAGAAACGGAGGAGTCTCCCAAGAAACGGACGGATCAGTGTAAAGTACGTCCTGGAGGTCCAGGAAATAGAGCCACACGCCTCGGTCCGAGGATGGGATATCTGAGTCAGAGTGACCATCCCGTCGTGCGGGTCAAGGATGGTGCGCAAGCCCCCCCGTCCGTTTGGGGACCAGGAATACCTGGGTCTGGAGGAGGATCCACCACCTTCCTGATCACCTCTATCTCGAGGAGCAGGGCAAGTCGGTTCGGCAGGCTGACAGCGAGGCTGCGGACCCCATGGCCCCCCCGAGGGGCAACGGCTCGAAAGGGTGGGGCCTGCTTGCAATCCAGAGGCAGGACTTTCCCCTAGCACCTCCGACACCCAGCGGTCCGTGAAAGCGGACCAGGCGGAGGAGGGGCGGAGCCGTCTCCCCACGGGGGGACCAGGCTGGGGATGGCGCCCCTCAGCCCGTCACTGAGCAGGCTTGAAGGAGGGACTGGCCGAGGGAGCTCCTGGGCCTTTACCTCCCTGCTTCTCTTTGGAGGAAGCCGCTGGCTTGGGGTCAGGATGCCCAGCATAAGCCTGCTGGCCCTCATGCTGGTGTTGATGGGCCGGTCAAGCCGCAGGGGCCGAGGGACAAAGGGGCTTACGCAAAGGCTGCCGGCGGCCCTTGTCCCTCTGGGCAGAGGTGACCGAGTCCAGAGTGGCAATGGACTTCTCGGTCCCCTGGAGGTGTCCCTCCACTCCAGGACCAAAGAGGTCAGTCCCCAAGAAGGGGGTGTCTGCCAACTTGTGCTGGGTATCCGTTGAGAAAGAGGATATCCTCAGCCACGCCCTGCGGCACATGGCCACCGTGGCCGCTACCGACCTGGCACAGGAATCACCTAAGTTCAGAGCAGTCTGAAGCTGCTGCTTCGCCACCGCCCTACCCTGGTCCCGCACCCGCCGGACCGTGGTCCGCAGGTCAGCCGGGAGATGAGGGAGCACCTCATCCAGGGAGCCCAAAAGGGCATGGGAAAAATGTGCCATCAGTGCGGCCGAGCTGGCCTGTCGGAGGCCTAGGGAGGACGCGGCGTAAACCTTGCGCCCAACATAGTCCATCCTTTTGGACTCTTTGTCGGGGGGGCCTATCCACATCCCGAGCGTTCACAAAACGCTGGAAGACATTATCAGTAACTAACCCCTCAGCGGAGGGGTGCTCTGAAAAACCGGGCAAAGAACCGACAGGGACAGAGTACTTCCTGGCCATCCTGGCCGAGGGCGCAGGACAGGAAGTAGGCCGCTGCCAGAGCTCCAAGGCCGAGCCGACAATGGCCTCGGCCACCGGGAAGGCCTCCGAGGGTGAATCCCTCGGTCTAGAATCTCCGTCAGGGGATAAGAAACCCGTTTGGACACGGGTTCAAGCTGCATCCTGGTGAACTCCGAGATGAGCTGAAGCAGACCCAGAAAGGACGATGGGCTGTCGTCCACAGAGCAGTCCGGAGAGGACCCCGGGCCCTCCAGACTGGGGAACATGGAGGAGTCGTCGGACTCCGAAGGGTCTGCAAAGAGCTGCCTCAGGCCTGAGCCACTCTTCACCCGCCGAGGGCGGGCGGGAGTGAGGATGACAGACAACCTGTGGGACAGGTCGTGACCCGACCGAGGTTCCACCGAAATCGGTGGGGCAGCAAGGTTCGGACGAACAACCAGTCCTGAAGTGGGCACTCGACTGCAGCGAGCGGTTGCATCGGCCGTTCAGGCGGCAGCTGCTTGCTGGACGGGGAATGAATCGGAGTCGATTGATTCCCGGACAATAGCAACTGCTGCCACATGAACTCCTCGTAACGTCGACGCCATCTGCATCGAAGCCACTCCTCATCCGAGGAGGGAGACAAGGAGGAACGGTAATGCCACTTAACTCGGTGCCCCGACCGAGACCAGCGAAGTCGGCGGGAGCGGCTTGACCTAGAAGAGGACCGAGACCGAGACCCAGATCCTCGGGGAAACCAAGGGTGGGTCCGGGAAGGAGCGGGGGACACCCGCTCTTCCCTAGGCTTGGACAAAAAGACCGAGGCCTGTCGCCCCGAATGTGCAGGCAGAACCTCGGCCTCCACCAGGGAAACAGGCGAAGGGTTGACGGCTCCTGCAGTAGACCGCCCGGGTGACGGGTCGAGAGAAGACTCGACAACGTCGACGGGAGTCATGGCTAGCTGGCCTGACGGGGACACCGTGAAGCCAGCGGCCTGAGCCGCAACCTCGACCGAAGTCGAAAGTCGGCAGACAGGGGAAGGGGAACTCTCCCGCTCCTGCAAGCGCGAACGATGGGACTTACCCTGCAACTCCTTTGACCTGGGCCGAGAGGCAGGTCCCGAAGGCCCCTCTCCCTTCGAGGAAAGGGACTGACAAAGCTCCTTGAACAAAGCTGAATAAGAGGAACTCAAAGAGAGCGGGATAAGCACCACGACCGAGGAGGGGGACAGCCTTGGTCACCACCTCCTCCATGGAGGAAGAGAGATCGAGCTGCTCAGCCGAGAATGCCGAGGCGGACACCGCCCGACGAGCCTCTAAAGATTTTTCCGGCGCAGAAAAAATTCCAGGCCGCCCGAGCCCCAAACGGGCCGCACGATCCTCCAGGACACTGGTCGAAAGGGCACAAATCAATTCACAAACTTGCGGATCATGGTCCAAGTCGAGGCAGTAAACACACGTGGAGTGCGGGTCCGTACTGGAGGTATACCCCGGGCACCTCCAAGAGCCAGGAAATGAAATATCCATCGCAGCCGTGAGGGAAGAAGACCGAAGTTTTAGAAAACTTCCAAACTAAATTCGGAGAAACCGAAAAATCAGGAACCAGTCGAAAACGCAGAGCGCTAAAGAGGGAACCTGAGCTTCCAAGCGGTCAGGAAGATCTGGCGTCATGGGGCAGAGCCAAGAGTTTTACCACCCGGGTGGGTGGGAGGAGCCAGCTTGAAGACCTTCCGGCAAGATTTAAAGCGGCAAGGAACCTGCCAGATAGTGTGGATGAACAACATATCCATGTCCCTAGAATAATCACTTCTATGCCAGGTCAAGACACAAAACAGCAATTACTGCCACCAAATGACACCACCACTGGTGCTAACATTAAGTTTGGGCAGGAGGTATGTAGTGTAGCCAGCCTGGTTTAGCCAGTTAAAAAAATTGCACTAAGCTACGGGGCAGCAACCACACAATCATGTTAGATTGTGTCATCTAAGTCTGAGTCATCATTGGTGGGTCGGAGCTGGGAGGGAGGTTCCTGCAATGTTTGGTGGGTGGGCACTGCCAGGGAATCTGAAATAGGGGGGGCTGATTATAATTGCATCTAAAATATCAATGTGCAGGAGAGAATGAAGTAGAAGTATTTTGGGCAGGAGGTGATTGACTGGGAGACACAGGTGACTGTCAGCAATGACTGCTAGTGTCTATTAATGTTTACATCTTCTTACTGTCAGTACCTAATCTAATGGCAAACTTTGTTTGTAGCAGTTTGGCAAATAAATAAATTGGGCAACTGCACTCAATGGCAGCAGTAGAAATTCCAACTCAATGTACCAGAACTGCAAAAATGTAAGTACATTTTTCTCACTGTAATTTGTGACAGTCATTGAACAAATGAATGAACAACAGTCACACAGGTGATTCTTTATTTTTATGTGATCATTTACTGCTGTGGTTACTTAGCCATCACTGGTACCTTGTAGGAATGCAAAACAACACTGTCTGCTCAAAAAAAAAAAAAAAAGACTTTTTAGCATTATATTAGCAACATAATGATTCAGGAATATTAAAAAATGGGTATAATAATGAAAAACACTGAAATACACTCTCCAGACTAGTTCCATTCATTTCAATGGGGACACCCAAAAAGTTCACGAAGACTCCCAGATTTTCGGTCCAGACCCCCCTTTTTTAAGAAAGTCCTGGACTCTTTAACAAAAAATCCTACCGAGAGCCCTGTTCATGTTGAACCTGATGAAGTGTTTGTGGGAGAAGTGTGGGGTGGTGCAGAGACGCACGACACCTTATCACCCGCAAGCCACTGGGCTTGTGGAAATGTATAATAATACCCTAAAACTGATGCTCCAAGCGTCTGCTGAACAGCATGGGAGGGACTGGGAGAAATACCTTCCCCACCTGCTGTTCGCATACAGGGAGGTGCCCCAAGAATCAACAGGGTTCTCCCCCTTCGAACTCTTATATGGACACAGGGTGCAAGGGCCTCTAGACTTGGTCCGGGAAGATTAGGAAGGCAAGCATGCCACCAAGGGAACTCCCATAGTGGAATATGTCCAGATGTTTAGGAAAAGCTGAAGGAGCTTATGGGAACAGCCCAGAGCAACCTGTCAGCTGCCCAGAAGAAGCAAAAGGTCTGGTATGACCGCAGAGCCAGAGCTCGCTTGTACACCGTAGGTCAGGACGTCATGGTCCTAATCCCAGTCCGGAAGGATAAGCTGCAGGCTGAGTGGGCAGGACCATACAAAGTAGTCAAACAGTGGAATGATGTAAATTACAATTGTGGAACTGCCTGACAGGAGACATACCCAAAGAATGTACCATGTCAACATGATGAAGCCATATGCACATAGGGCCAACGTGGTACTTGCAGTGTGTAGTCCTGGGAGGAGACGGACAAGGAAGACCCCCTTCTGGACTTGCTGGAGGAAAGCAAGCAGAGGTCCTCTGTGGAGGCAATCAAACTGTCACCCCAGTTGACACCGGAACAGACCCAGGAAATAAGGGAGGTTTTAGCAGACTTTGTCCCGTTGTTTAATGCCAAGCCTGGACTAACCACCTTGGCGACACACGATGTAGACACAGGGACACAAGCACCCATACAGCATATCGGGTGTC
Organism: Neoceratodus forsteri; assembly: GCA_016271365.2. NCBI lineage: Eukaryota > Metazoa > Chordata > Ceratodontiformes > Ceratodontidae > Neoceratodus > Neoceratodus forsteri. The sequence goes on along the minus strand of CM028137.1, from coordinate 311,262,739 downwards.
TGAGGCTGTCCTAAAGGACATTAGGAGGGAGGTGGAAGAAATGCTGGATCATGGGGTAATCCAGAATTCCCATAGCCCCTGGGCCTCACCTATAGTCCTCGTTTCCATGCCGGATGGCTCTATTCGTTTTTGTGTGGACTATCGTGGACTCAGTGCAGTCATGAAGTCGTACACCCACCCAATGCCACAGACAGACAACTACTGGAAAAGTTGGGAGGGGCGACATACCTTACCACTACTGACCTGAAGAAAGGGTATTGGCAGGTAGAGTTAACTGCCAGAGCTAGGGAAAGGTCGGCCTTCATCACTCCAATAGTGTTATTCAAGTTCAAGGTAATGCCTTTCGGAATGAAGAACGCCCCTGCCACCTTCCAAAGGTTGGTGAACCAGGTGTTACATGGTACTGAAGAGTACGCCGGGGCATACCTGGATGATATTGCCATCTTCAGTGCCAGGTGGAAGGAACACCTGTCCCAACTTAAGGAAGTGCTGGGCAGGATACAGAGGGTCAGGCTCACTGTCAAAGCAGGAAAGTGGCAGGTGACCATGACGGAGGTGGCATACCTAGGGCATGTAGTAGGTCAGGGACAGCTCCGTCCTAATCAAGCAAAGATTGAGGCAATAGAGGCATGGCCCAGACCTGAAGCATAGAAGCAGGTCCGGAGTTTTCTAGGGACCGCAGGGTACTATCAAAAGTTTGTACCAAACTACAGTGCCCTGGCAGCTCCCCTATCTTGCCTGCTAAACAAAAGAATGCCTAAAAAAGTAAAATGGGAGCCAGCCCGTGAACTAACCTTTACATGGCTAAAGGAGGCACTGTGCAGTGCTCCTGTGTTAGCCAGTTCAGACTACAGTACACTATTTGTAGTCCCACCAGATGCCTCAGACGTGAGTATTGGGGCAGTACTTAGTCAGACTTCTAACCAAGGGAAAGATCACCAATAGTGTATCTCAGTAACAAATTACTTCCCCGGGAACAGACTTATTCTACAGTGGAGGAGGAGTGCCTTGCACTGGTGAGGGCACTGAAGAAATTGGAGCCATACCTGTATGGGAGGCACTCTGAGGTACAGATGGATCATAACCCCCTGCTTTGGCTGTCATAATTGGGTAAAACGAACAGTAGGCTTCTAAAATGGAGCCCTGCCTTACAGGGTTATGACATGACTGTCACTCACAGGACAGGGGCAGCAAATGCCAATGCAGACGGGCCATCCCAACAGTTAGAGCAGTGAACTGAATTTGTGAAACTCATTTCATGCCTAGGAAAGGGAGGGGTGTAACAGGAGTAGCCATCTGCCAGTTATGTGTATATAATTTTGTTATAAAGCTACATTTTGCATGGCAGTCCTGCTTAGGAAACAGGCCAAGCAGCAGAGTCTCAGGGGACACTGGACTTTAAAAAAGAAGAAAAGAGGGCACTGTGGAGCCCGAACAACATGGCTGCAGGAATTTAAAACTCTTCAGATCCTCGAGATAGAAGCTATTTTTCAGAAGTTGCAAGCAAAATAAGAAACCCAAAGAACATATTTTTGAGTAACGGAAACTCTCCAGAACAAGGATGGGGAATCCTATAAAACATAAATCGGGTGGAGAGAGCGCTAAAAGCAAAAGTTATTCTGGTCCACCAGCAATGCGGTCAGCGCAAGGCCGTCCCCCTCAGAAATCAAGCATGGATGGAGAAGAAGAAGAGACCCTGCAGATGTTGGGGCAGAAAATGAATAAAATGCTAGCGTCCATGACAGGGTTACCAGACCGTTCTGATGCCCTGACGAACAGAGTTACTATTCAGAGACAGACGCCAGACTGATTAAAACGGAGGCAACTGATGCCAAAAAACAGTCAGAGGCGGCAATGGGCACTGCAGCAAGCCTGGTGAAAGAGAACGCACACCTGCGGTCCTGGCTTGAGAATTTAGAGAATCAAGCCAGGGCCTCCAACTTAAGGATCATTGGCATACCTGAGCGAAAGGAGAGGGACCGTCTCAGTTTATTTCTGAAAGAATAGCTAGAACAACAGCTTGGTCAGCCCCTACTAGATAGAATCTGGTTGATACAGAAGTCTTACAGAGTTGCCTTTCGTGGTAGGCCTAGCAACACAGATGTACCGAGGACGATTGTGGCGATTATGGACAGCATGGGGACTAGAGATCTAATATTGTCTTTCGCCAGGCAAAAACTCACCCTACTTCATGACAGACAGAGGGTGTCCGTCTATCCTGATCTAAGCTACACGACCAGGCAGAAAGAAGGCCAATGCATTCGGTATATGCTTCGAGAAGAAAAATTATCACACCTTAGTAACTGTGTTTCTTCTAATGGAGTCTTGCTGTATTCTGACATATGCAGTTAGCCCCACCACTTGAACTGCCCCGGAGAGGAAAGGGTTAACTCTATGCATAGGCATAGAATGTTGAGCTTGGTTTTCAAACCTCTGTCTGTGGTGCTTCAGAGTGTAACCATCAGATTCTTACCAGCAAACTAACTAAGTACACCTTTGGTGTGGAAATTGTAAAAACATAAGCCAAAGGGCAACAACTTGGGTCCGCCTTGGAGAAGAGGGGTATAAGGGTACACCCCTGAGGAGCAACACTGTACCTGCCAGCCCACATCCCAAAAACTAGGTTTTGAGAGGGGAGGCAGGGGGGAGGTCAGAATACAGCAAGACTCCATTAGAAGAAACACAATTACTAAGGTGAGTGATTTTTTTCTTCAAACAACATGAAGTCTTGCTGTATTCTGACATATGCAGACTACCAAGCAGTACCTCCACGGAGGAGGGCACTGAACCTATTTTTGGAATAGGCTCTGCAGTACTGCTGTACCAAACCTAGCATCACTCCTAGCCTGGATATCCAGGGAGTAATGCTTGATGAATGTATGGACTGTTTTCCAGGTGGCTGCTTTGCAGATCTCTTACAAGGGTATATCTCTGGAAGCAGCCAAAGAAGCAGCTGTACCCCTAGTCGAGTGGGCCCTCAGGCCTGAGGGAGGTGTTTTACCTAGCTTGGTATAGCAGAATTGTATACAAGAGACAATCCACCTGGCAACAGTTATTTTAACAGCAGGCCTACCTTTTCCCACTTCACCATAAGTGAGAAACGATTGGAGACAGTCATTCCTGTGTGCCTTAGTATGCTCTATGTATTAGCTAAGTGCCCTTTTAACATCCAAACTGTGTAATCTTCTTTCTTCTTCTGAAGAGTGGTCAGTGAAAAACACTGGGAGAGACATAGACTGAGTCAGATGAAAATCTGATACCACCTTAGGTAAGAACCTCCTATTAGTTCTGAGGACCACCTTATCTCTATGGAATGAGATGAAATCAGATTCAACTGACAGGGTCTGTAATTCACTAATTCGCCTGGCTGAAGTATTAGCTACAGTACTAAGAACACAGTTTTCCTGGTCAAGTACTTAAGCTTGGCCGAAGGCAAAAGGTTCAAAGAGTGGCTGCATAAGCTGAGCAATACAAATATTGAGATCCCAAGCCGGAATAGGCTCTCTAAAGGGAGGGCTAATATGAACCACACTTTTAAAGAATTTGCTAAAAACAGGGAGAAATGACAGGGAAGAGCCCTTCCCCACTGAGAGGAAAGCAGAGACAGCAGCTAAGTGAACTTTTAAGGTTGCTGGCCTAAGGCCTAAACTATTAAGGTGAACCAGATAATCCAAAACTGTAGCAATGCCTGCAGCCTCTGGTAGAATATCCTTATGGGAACACCAAATGCTGAATCTTTTCCATTTGGAATTATAAGTTTTTCTAGTAGCAGGTTTCCTAGAAACTTTAAGAATGTCCAAAACTCCCTGAGAAAGATGCAGGCCTGCATATTCTAACTCTTCAAGAGCCAGGCCTTGAGACTGGAGATTGGGGTACCAGATTCTCCCTGAGAGGAAGTTAGGAGATTATGTCTCTTGGGAAGAGACCGGGAAGAGACACTGCTAGGGACAACAGACTGCAGTTACATAAGAACTTACCGTGACAGTAGATCTTGAGGTTCCTGCAGTGGTCTTCACATATAGGGACTCGCCCCTAGGCGTCCCGTCGAGCTGGCAAACTTGTGGAAATGGCAATCATCAGCGGGGACCACCCCGACGTCTGGCGTCATGACGTCAGCCCGGCTATAAAAAGAGGCAGTCCCGCGCCCGCTTTCCAGTTCTTTTCCACCGGAGACCTAAAGAAAGGCTAGGAGTAAAGAAACTTCTAGAACCCCCCTTGCTCTCTAGACCCAAGGACTAGGTAGGATGGAAACTAAAGGAAAAAAAATCCAGGAACTGGGGGAAGGTGGGTGGGAAACTAGACCTACTGCAGGAACCTCTCCTCTCGAAGAACTATTGTTACGGTAAGTTCTTATGTAACTGCAATATCTTACTTTGAGAGGGTTCCTGCAGTAAGTCTTCACATATAGGACTGAATACCAAGCAGTCCACAAAATAACTTATGCAGAGGTGCATCCAGGAGGAGAAGAAGTCGCCATATTGAATCATGACAGGAGGCCTTGCAGAACTGCAAGATCAATGCCTGTTCAGCGCCTAGAGGCAAAGTCCAAACTGTAATGCTTGGTGAAAGTGTGAACAGACGACCATGTGGCCACTGCACAAATCTCTACAGAGGACACGTTCCTAAAGAAGGCAGTAGACGTAGCCATACCGCGGGTGAAGTGGCCTTTGACTGCCCCCGGAAGGGACTTCCCATATTTCATGTAAGAAAAATGGATGCGGTTGGCTAACCATCTACAGATGGTTTGTTTGGAAATAGCCTTGCCCTGGCAGTGGGGAGCAAAGGCTACAAAGAGTTGGTTAGATTTACGAACCCCTTTAGTCCGGTTCGTGTAGTACCTTGGAATCTGGTGCACATCTAGGGTGTGCAGAAGGTATTCCCCCTGTTGGAATGCTGGGGATAGTATACTGGTAATTCCAAGCTCTGATTCAGAGTGATTTCTGATACCACTTTGGGGAGAAAAGAAGGGTTAGTGCGAAGGACTACTCTCTCTCTATGAAAAATTAAATAGGATTCTTTACAAACAAAAGCCTGAAGCTCAGAGACCCTTCTGGCGGAAGTGACTGCGACTAAAAATAAAGTCTTCCAGGAAAGGAAGCGCAAGTTGCAAGTAGAAGCTGGTCCAAACGGGGGTAAAGTCAGCTTCTCGAGCATGAAATTCAGGTCGGGGGGGGGGAACAGGGATTCCGGAATCGGAGATTTCAAGTGAAGGATGCCTTTCAGAAAGGTTCTGGCAACCTCCAACTGAGCCAATGTTTTGCCCTCCACCTGGAGGTGGTAGGCTGACACCATAGAGAGATGGACCTTAATGGAGGAGTAGCTGAGGCCAGTCTCAGATAAATGTGCGAGGTACTCTAACACCTGGGCCGTAGAGCATGAAAAGTAATCCCAGCTCCTTGCTAGGACCCAGATTGAAAATCTTTTCCACTTTGTGGCGTAAGTGGATCTAGTAGAGGGTTTTCTGGCCTCTACTAAGATATGCGCAACCTGCAAGGAGACACCAAAGCAGGAAACCGCTATGTCAACAGGTGCCATGCATGAAGGTGGACAGACCGCAGGCTCGGGTGCACCAGGGTGCCCTGCTCCTGTGTCAGAAGGTCATGGGAAAACGGCAGAGGGACCGGAGGTTCCAGTGCCAGTTGTTGCAAAAGAGGATACCAAATCTGGCGTGGCCAGAGAGGAGCGATAAGAATCAAATGAGCTCTCTCCTGCTAAAGTTTCACCAGAAGCTTCTGAATGAGAGGAAAGGGAAGCGTACAGAAACCTCCCTGTCCAAAAGAGAGAGATGGTGCATCTTGCCAAAAAGCACCATGCCCGGGAATGAGCAAGCAAAAGTTGGGTAGTTTTGCATTGATTGGGGAGGCGAACAGATCTAAGTCTGGATGACCCCATCGAAGAAAGAGTTCTTCAACCACCCATGACTTTAGCTTCCACTCGTGGGCCCTGGCCACTGATCGACTGAGACTGTCTGCCAGGATGTTGCTTATGCCTGGTACGTGGACTGCTGTCAAGTAAAGGCTGTGCTGGATCGCCCAGTACCAGACCCTCATTGCTTCTCTGCAGAGAGGGTACGACCGGGTTCCTCCCTGTTTGTTGATGTACCAGACAGTGGACATATTGTCCATCTGGACCAGAAGTGATCCCGGTACCAGAAGGGACTGGAACGCCTGGAGAGCATAAAGGACCAACCTGGTCTCCAGAACGTTGATGTGGAGCATAAGCTCCTGATTGGACCAAGACCCCTGCGTCTTGTGTACCCCCAGATGGGCTCCCCAGCCCAAGTCTGAGGTGTCCATGGTAAGGATTTGGGTTGGGACAGGGGAATGAAAGGGAGTTCCCCTCGACAGGTTGGGGAGATCCTGCCACCAGCGAAGATCTCTCTGAAGGCTGCTGGAGATCATGACTTTTTGGTTCATGTCGTCCGTCCTCTGATCCCACTGGACTCGGAGAGACCACTGGGTGACCCTCATGTGAAGTCTGGCCAAGGGTACTGTGGAAATGGCTGCTGCCATCAGTCCCAAGAGACGGAGCACAGCATGTGCTGGGATCCACAGAGGCTGGGCCACAAGAGTAGCCTGAGCAACCAAAGTCTCTGCTCGATCTGATGGCAGAAAAGCCTTGCTCTGAACTGTATCTAGTACGGCTCCAATAAATTGGAGTTGTTGAGATGGTACTAGCTGGGACTTGGGGATGTTGACCGTGATCCCCAGAAGGGTGAACAAGTTCAGAGTGAAATAGAGGGACTCTTTCAGGCTGGTAGGAGAGGGTGCTGTGAGGAGCCAGTCGTCCAGGTACGAGAAGACATAAATATCCTGGCAGCATAAGAACGCCATCACCACCGCTAGACACTTTGTGAACACCCGGGGGGCCGAGGAAAGGCCAAAAGGGAGTGCCCTAATCTGGAAGTGATCCTCCATAAAAGCAAAATGGAGGAAGCGGCGGTGGGCCGGGCAGATAGGAATGTGCAGGTAAGCATCCTGCATATCCAGGAAGCACAGCCAGGAGTTTGGATGGAGCAGGGGTAGGAGCCCCTGAAGAGTCAACATACGAAACTTTTTGTACTCGACGAAGAGGTTTAGTGTGCTGAGGTCCAGGATCGGTCTCAGATCGCCCATTTTCTTTGGGACTAGGAAGAAGTGGGAGTAAAATCCCCTTCCCATCTGGTTTTGGGGGACGGGTTCTATGGCCTCCTTTAGGAGAGGTGCCCAAATCTTTTGCGAGACGAGTGGGACCCGATCCTGTGGATAGAAAGACCGTCCCTGAGGTAAAGGAGCTGGAATCTCGAGGAACTCGACTGAGTGACCCCACTGGATGAGCTAAAGCACCCAAGACTCTGCTGTGACGAGCCTCCAACCTTCCAGGTGGAGGCCGAACTTCCCCTGACCGGTTCCTCCTGAAGTAAGGGAGCAAGCGGAAGGAGGAGAAAGGAGTCAGGACGCCAAGGGGAGGGGAGCTTTAGCCATCGAGGCTGGTTTGGATAACTTAGCCTGTGGGGTTTGAGCTCCTGAGCCAGGGGCGCGTCTTTCTCCCTGACGCTTTGCCTGGTTCTTGTTCCACCTTCTTTGGTTGCGAAAGGGCTGCTTTTTCTGACCCGTCTTGTACATAGAGCACACGTCTCTTAAAGAGCATCCACTCTCTTGCAGTCTTGTTATGATATCTTTGGCATCGTCGCCAAAGAGGACGGAACCCCTAAAAGGGGCGTCCAAGAGGGAAGACTGTACATCCTGTGCCAAACCGGCTATCCAAAGCCAGGAGAGCTGGCGGAGACAGATCCCCATGGCTGCCGCTTCTAGCCACTGAATCCACCGAGTTGTACGTCACTCAGAGCGCGTGATGACACGAGGACTTTCCCATCCTGACCTTGTCCAGGAACTTCTCCCTAAGGTTTTCACCCTGAACCTCAAGTAGATCCCTTTCCAGCTCCGAAAGAGTAGCTTTTTGGAAAGCAACCATGTGTGACACATAATTGAGAGATCTAATGCCGCAAGAGGAAGAAGAATATATTTTTTGCCCGAACTGGTCTAAATGACGAGAGTCCTTGTCTGGTGGTGAGGAACTCAGGTGTTTCAGTTGGGCTCACCGGTTGTAAGCAGCAATTACCATGGAGTCAGCCTTAGGATGGGAGTTAAGGTGTTGAATCCCTTCCAGGGGATAATAGGTCCGGTCTGCCTTCCCGGAGACCGCAAGTATGGAGGACAGTTGTTGCCATACTGTGGTCACCAAGTCCTCATGGAGTCCCATCCATGGGGGGATGGGATCCCATGTAGCAAGATCCAGGTGCTCCACTAGCCTTTTTCGTTATGGATCCACCTCTTTTGTGGGCCAGCCTCCAGCTGCCTGTATGAAGCACAAGAGGGCTCCAAAAGATGGGTCCGCTGGAGGAGACTTAGGTGACTCCTTGGGAGGAACCTCAACCGGAGATCTGGGGTCCGAAGGTTCAGTGTCAGATTCCGCATCAGAGGGCTCGGAGCAGCTGGGAATGGAAGGTCACTTACGCCTGGTTCAGGTAGTCTGGTTGAAGGTCTGGCAGATGGAGAACTCCTGGGTGTTGTGCTTGGAACCAAGGCAGAGGAGGCAGCGGGAATAGTCATCCCCGTGCGGGATTTGAGCGCCGCACTTTGAGCACTTCTTCTTCTGTCTAGAAGACATCAAATATGAGCGAAACAATTAGAGAAAAAATAGTTATGAGGTGAAGAAAACTTCGACAAAATGGCGGATGTATGATCGCTGTTCTATCGCGTGCCGAACATTACTGAGGCAACGGCGGGAAAGAACTGGGGAGTGGGCACAGGACCGCCTCTTTTATAGCCGGGCTGATGTCATGACACCCAATGTCGGGGGCGGTCCCTGCTGATGACTGCTATCTACAAGTTTGCTGTTTGGACCCGACGCCAGTGGGCGCAGTCCCTATATGTGAAGACCTACTGCAGGAACACTCTCGAAGTAAGATCAGAGGATACCACTGTTGTCTGGCCCAATCTGGAGCCACTAGAATCACTGTGCAGGGCTGTGACCTGATCTTGACTAGAACCCTGAACAGCAGGAGAAAGGAAGGAAAAGCATAAAGGAACCTGCCTTTCCAATCCAATATCAGAGCATCCAGAGGAACAGTCCCTAGGACTGGAGTTCTGCAGCTGCATAGGGGAAGATGGTGACTGCCTGCGGCTGCAAAGAGATCTATCTCTGGAGTGCCCCACCTGTTGAAGATTACTTTCAAAATGAAAGGATCCAGAGTCCATTCATGATGGCCCTGGGAGATTCTGCTCAGGGCATCTGCTGGCAGATTGTCCTTCCCTGGAAGGTGGACTGCTACTAGGGAAGTTTGAAGAGAGTAGGCCAGAGACCAAATGTTCATGGCCTCCGTGCACAAGGCTGTTGACCGAGTGCCCCCTTGCTTGTTGATGTACTACATGGTGGTGGGGTTGTCTGTCCTGACCTGAACCACCTTGTCCCTTACTGAGTCTGAAAAGGACTGAAGGGCTAGGAATACTTCCGAGTTCCAGGAGGTTTTTTTATGAAGGAGAGACTCCTGAGAAGACCAAACACCCTGAGCTGTGAGGGCTCCCAGATGGGTCCCCCAGCACAGGAGATAAGCATCTGTGGTTAGAACCACTGAAGGAGTTTGACTGAGGAATGAGGCACCCTGTCTGAGATTGCCCTGGTCCAACCACCACTGGAGAGCTTGGACCAGAGTCCGAGTCACTGGAATCAATTTGGCTAGAGGATCTTTTTTCTGAGACCAAAAAGACCTTAGGTGTAATGCCCCTCATCTGGAACCTGGTTCCTTGCACCACAGCAGTGGAAGCTGCCATGTGGCCTAGGAGTTGAAGAAAGTGTCTTGCTGGATGAGAAACCAGAGGGTGAAATGAGGAAGCAAGATCTGTAAGGGCCTTTACCCTAGCTAAGGGGAGGAAGGCCTTTGCTTTAAGAGTATCTAACTCGATCCCTATGAAAGTGAGGAGTTGTACTGGTTCGAGAACTGACTTTGGCAGACTGAGAAGGAATCCCAGAGAAGTGAGCAAGTCTTGTGTGACTTGTAGAGCTGACTTGACCGGTTGGAGGACTGGCCTACAATGAGCCAGTCATCCAGGTATGGAAATAGAGAAATCCCATTTCATCTGAGGAAGGCCACTACTACTGCAAGGCACTTTGTAAACACCCTTGGAGCTGAAGTAAGGCCAAAGGGCATGGCTCTGAACTGATAATGGCCTGAAGGCAACTCAAACCCGAGGTACTTTCTGTGGGAGCACCTGACAGGAATGTGGAAATAGGTGTCCATGAGGTCCAGTGATGCTAACCAATCCCCTGACCTTAGAGAGGGAAGAATTACTTCAAGAAGTTACCATTTTGAGTTTTGGATTTGAGATGTGTTTGTTCAAAAACCTTAAGCCTAGGATGGGTCGCCACTCCCCTGTCTTTTTTGAGGTAAGGAAATATCTGGAGTACAGACCTTTGCCCCTGTGTGGAGTAGGAACTCTCTCCACAGCTCTAAGAGCCAATAGAGAGGAAACCTCTGCTTCTAAAACAATGGTTTCGGAGATGTTTGCAGGTAGGAAGGACCTGACCCTCACTTTTGGAAACTGTTTGAAACTTAGGGCCAGTCCCTGGCTTACTACCTCCAGGACCCACTTGTCTGAGGTAAGAGACTTCCAGGCCTGGAAGTAGTAAGCCCGCCTGCTTCCTACTGGAATTGGGGAGTCGACCCGGGCTGACACATCAGGATGTCTGCTTGGCAGGAGCCTTAGACTGAGAAGAGGATGCAGCCCTGCTCATCTCCCTCCTGCCTCTCCCTCGGAAGAAACCCCTCTGTAGGAAGGGAGAGGAGGCCTGGGCTTGGTAAAAAGGCCTGTGAAAAGGCCTGCCTTTACCCCTAGACTGCTGCTTCTGTGGAGAATGCAGGAATGACTGGGACCTCATACTAGCAGCTCAGAGCTGTGACATCACAAGGGAGGAGGGCTTGGCTGAAAGGACAGACACTCTTTTCTGGACTTCTAAGGGACACTTCTGCCAAGATAGGTAACAGCCCAAATCACTTGCCAACTGAAAACCTAAGGTAGAAGTAGCTAAATCAGTTACATGGCATTTTGTTTTGTAATTGTCCATTTCTTTTCTGACTGTAACCTTAATGTATATATGTTCTGTATTTATTTACTATTTATAATTTTAGTAAACCTTGTTTTTCCTTACACCTGCCTGGGAACATGCTCATTTTGAGTGTGAATGGTGGGACAGTATTGATAATTCTGACATAACTGTTAAATTGCTTAGAGTGTCACCACATGCAGCCACACTAACAAGGATCAGTGTAAAGATTCAGCAAGGTAAGAAAATACCAGCGTCAACTGATTTGGAGGGGGTTGTGAACCAGGTTGGTTGTATGCCTGCTGGGTCATGTATTGCGCTGCTTTCCCCCAAAGAGAGTGTGATATTTGGACCCGTTACCTGTGTGTGCTAGCTAAATAGGGTTCATAATTGGCCCCAGGACACGAGACTGGTAGTTTGCTCAGACACAAAACAATCAGGATGGTGTTCTTGTTTGTCCCGTTCACAAATTGCACTTGAAGGTTGGGCACTGTGGGAGCAGAAGGCCTGACCCCTGGAGTGAATTTGTGTCAAGGGAACATGGCTGAGAATCTGATGTCCTCATCAGTCAACCATACTGCAGAGTGCAGAAGTAGGGCACAGATATCACCCCCTTCCTGCAGCAAACTATGGAAAGTCAACGATGTAGTCAGAAGTGGACTAACAGTTTCTAGACGAAAAGCATATACGCACACCCAAGAAAACATTTTACAATCTAGACCAGTTTATTCATGCTTGAAATGAAAATCCCCACTCCCCCATCCCCATTCTGCAGCTAGGCCTGAAGTTTGAGAACTGTATGAGGTTGACCTGGCTCTCTAAGACCTGCAAGACTGTGGTACGAAAACTCCCACTCCACTACTTGCTGGCTACAAGTGCTACTTGCATTACAGACATTTTGCATGGATCTGAAACTCCCACAACAGCTGAAACCAAAACAGCTGCTCATTCTTGGATATACAACTACTGCTTCACCAGCAGCTAAACTACAACTCCTCGCAGCTCCAGGACTGCTGCTCTTTAACTGCACCATCCGAAATCTGGAAGAACCCTGTCCTGTTAGTCATTTATACTGGAAACAAACACATGAGGCTGCCCACAGCTGTGCTAGTCCCCAGCCCCACTGCTGTTCATGCATGGCTGGCAACAACACAAACAAAATTCTGATGTTTTTGGTGACAGTGATCCATGACAGCCTGAGTCAAAGGTCCAGAAGGTGACTGGAGTCACACCACAGTTCTTTAAGACATCCAGTACCGAATCACAAAACCCTACTCCCTTTACTCACGGTGCTCTGTCCTGACCTATTTTTAGGTAGAGTAATGCCATTATGTGGTACTCAGCACATAATTTGTGAGGAATGCCCTTAGCCTAACCCCACACTAACTCACTACCTAGAAACATAGAATCTGTCGGCAAATAAAAACCATACAGCCCACCTAGTCTGCCTATTTCCCTACTCACTGCTACAGCCCCAGATCCTATTTGATCTGCGGCTCTCCTGCTCTGCTCATCTCCAGGGTACCCTTATGTCTATCCCATGCACTCTTGAACCCCCATATTGTTTTCACCCCCACCACATCTGCTAGAAGGCTGTTCCACTGCTCCACCACCCTTTCGTTGAAAAAGTACTTCCTAACATTACCCCTGAGCCTTTCACCCTTCAGCCTCATATCATGCATCCATGTTCTTGTGCAGAGTTTTCTCTGAAATATGCTTTCCACCTGTACCCTGTTTATTCCCCTAAGGTACTTGAAAGTCTCTATCATATCTCCCCTCTCCCTTCTTTCCTCCAGTGAATAGATATTAAGGTCCTTAAGTCTTTCCTTGTAGGGCTTCTGGTGCAGTCCATGTACCATCTTGCCCTTCTCTGAACTGCCTCTGTTTTGTCAATGTCCTTCAAGAGATGTGGTCTCCAGAACTGGACAAACTACTCCAACTGAGGCCTCACCAGTGATCTGTACAGTGGCATCGCCATCTCTTTCCTCCTGCTTGTTATGCCCCTCCCTATGCACCCAAACATTCTGTTTTATCTCCCCACCGCCTTTTCACACTGTTTGGTCACCTTCAGGTCGTCAGACATGATAACCCCCTTGTCTCTCTTCTGACTTGCGGTGGCCAGAATTTCCCCACCCATTCTGTACTTCTCCCTTGGATTCTTGTTACGCAGGTGCATGATTTTGCACTTTTTAGCACGGAAGCTAAACTTCCAGACACCCGACCACTCCTCTAATAGACTTATGTCCTTTCTAATTTTTTCCACTCCCTCTGGGGTGTGTCCACTCTGTTGCAGATCTTGGTGTCATCTGTGAAGAAGCATACCTTTTCCTCCAGGTACTCTGCAATGTCACTAATGAAGACACTGAATAGGACTGACCCCGGCACCGACCACTGTGGCACCCCGCTGGTTATCTCCATCTCCTCAGATTTCATGCCATTTACCACCACCCGGTGACCCTGTCCCATAGCCAGTTCACAACCTACTTTACCACCACAGGACCCACTCCCAGGCTCCCCAATTTAATTAGCAATCTCCTGTGCAGGACGGTGTCGAAGGCCTTGCTGAAATCCAGACAGGCCACATCCACCACCTCTCCCTGATCTACCACCCTAGTTACTTAGTCAAAATCTATAAGATTTGTCTGAAAGGACCTTCCTGCTTCCATGCTGCCTTGGATCCCGTGCCCCGCTGTCCTCCAGGAACTTCACAATCTTCTCCTAAAGTAAGGACTCCATTAGTTTCCCCACTACTGAGGTCAGGCTTACAGGTATGTAACTGCATGCCTCCTCTCTGCTTTCACTCTTGTGGAGAGGGACCACATCTGCCCTCCGCCAGTCCTCAGGTACCTCCCCGTCTCTAGTGAAGAGCTAAAACGTTGAAACTACGCTGGATAATTTTCAGTAATGGAGCTGCAGCTGTCATTATCATCTTCCTCTGTAAAAAGATTCCAACCCCAACTTAAATCTACAGAAAAGCATGGTGTTTTGCCCTTCAATGTGTGGAGTGCACCTGTTTGTTTTGACTGGCTTGCATCTCCACAGACCTTGTGAGTGTTTTATAGTGACACTGGAATGAAATGACAAATGAGAAACTGGTGAATGAGACAGCAAGCATTTTAAAGCCAATCACACAAGGTGCTTAAACTCCCGGTGTTAAGACAGACAGACAGATAGACTAGAATATTTTGGGGATAGCCATCACCAGTGAGCTTAAACTGGCTACACTGTGTAGGAAGACCACGGCCAAGGCAATCAGAATGCTAGGCTGCATTGCTAGAGGATTTACGAGCAGAAGGGAGGAGGTTATAAATCCTCTGTACAGCTTCTATATGGATCACAGCGTACAATACTGGAGCACCTACCTGGAAAAGGATATCAGTTGGCTCGAGGCAGTTCAGAGGAGGATTACAAAGGTAATTCAGGAACAGTAGGGCAGGGCATACGAGTACAGGCTTAAAGAACTCAACATGTACTCACTCGAGGTGAGGAAGGAGATGAGGAACATGACAAACTTTCAAGTACTATAAACAATCAAATAAATTTTAAATATGCAGATGGCTCGAAAGTGGGAGCGACTGTCAATAATAATGAAGCACCATTAAGCTTGCAACAGGACATGGATAAACTCAATAATGGGGCCAGAAGTTTAATAATTTATTCATTTATTTATTGTATAATCGGATTTACAACCTTTGAGCCAGAAGCTCGTTTACAAAGGTACCTTGTCACAGAGAGGAGGACACACAGAGTCAACATACTTACAGAATACAATCATACAAAATAACATAGTTTTACATAATTGCTTGAACACAAAGAGTAACTAAAAAACATTTCAAAATTGACAGGTTTAGTATCAGCAGTTACTGGCAGTGGAAAGAGTGGACATGGGGAAGGGGGAGTTCTGCCCAGAGGGCTACGTCAATACGTCAAAGCCTTCGACAGAGTTAACCACTCCCTCCTCGGCTCCACGCTCCTATCTCTCGGGTTCTCCCCTTCTGCCCACGCTTGGTTCCAAAACTACCTTTCCAACCGACAGCAAATACACATACTTCAATCGGACATCCTCCAAGCTTTCCCCAGTCCTCTGTGGGGTACCTCAAGGGTCCGTCCTTGGTCCGACCCTATTCTCACTATTTATCAACGACCTATCTTCCATCCCTACCCATGCCCACTCTACCCTTTACGCAGATGACCTCGTCCTCTTGGCCAGCTCGCGGGACATCTCCTGTATTAACTCCCAGCTTAACTCCGACTTTGAACGCATACATACCTGGCTGCGGGACCACAGGCTCACCCTCAATCTCAAAAAAACTCAAGCCATGTTGTTTGGGTCCTCGAACAAAATAAAATCCTGCCCTGCTCCTCTGCGTATCCTCAGGGCCGATGGCTCTCCCCTTGAGACGGTTACCTCCACTAAGTACCAAGGTATCACCCTTGACCAGCAGCTGGACCTCACCCTGCACATCCGTAACATCTGCAATGCCCCAATTGCAAACTTGGCCTAGCTTATCAAGCCAACAGCTGCCTCACCCCTGCCGCCCACCTAGCCCTCGCCCGTGGGGTCCTCCTCCCCTCTCTCTGCTATGGCCTCGTAACTTTTTCCCCGGTCCCCAAAACCAGCCTATCAAAATGGGACACAGCCTACAACAATGTTTGCCGCTGCGCGCTCTCCGCCCCTTCCCTCACCCACCGGTGTGATCTCTACAACCGCCTAGGGTGGCTCCCCCTGGAGAAACACCGGTCCTTCGTTATAGGTAACTTCATCGACAACATTGTCCACTCTGGTTCCCCTACTGCCCTTGCCCTTCCCCTCAATCCTAGGGCCCCCTCCTACCTCCTCAGGCCTGGAACAACCCAGGCGATCTTTTCCTGGGACCTGCACCACATGGTGATCGGTCCTTCCACATTTATGCCCCCAAACTTTGGAACTCGCTCCCTGAACTAGTCAGGGCCTCCTCCTCCCATCCAAGCTTTAAAGCCTCCCTCTGGAATTTCCTGAAACCTTCTCCCCCCTGCCCCTGCACCTCGTAACCTACTCCCTTGCTCCTACCTCCCCCATCCCGATTGGGTGGGGTCCTCTCCCTCCTCCTCACTCCCCTGCCTCTGCCCACTCGCACTTCTCCTCTAGCTCCGGCCCAGCATCCTGGCCCACCCCTCCTGCCTTTGGCACCCCCTGCTTGCACTTACCATTGTCACTGCTACTGTTCATGCACAGTGTTTTACCTTGTCCTAGAGCTAGCCTTGTAATGCCTGTTGTGCTAGGTTACCTTCTTGTCTCCTCAAACTGACTAATTGTGAACCCTACCAATCCGCGTTTTGAGTTATTTCCCATGTACCTGTATTCCTCCAGTGTATTTTCACAACTACAGAGCCACCTTTGTAATGCCTGGCTCTCCTATGGACTTTTCCCTATTTCTGGAACTGTTAATTGTATGATGTCTGACTCCGGTAACTCTCCCGGGTCGCACCCATTTCTGTGACTGTTATTGTACAATGTATTACACCTGTAACTCTCCCGGGTCGCACCTGATAATAGGCACATGGCTGTCTAGTGTGCTTACCCAGTTAAGAAAAGCAAATAAATAAATAGTGTTTTGAGAGCAGCAGAGCATCTGTTAGCGACAGGTGCAGCAGCGGGTGTTGAACAATAGGTTCCGTAGGGCAGTTTTGAAGGGGGCAATTTTGGTGGTGTTGGAAATGGCTGCAGGGAGCGAGCTGAACCAGGACGAGGCTCTGTAGATGAACAACCTCTTTGCCCGGGTGGTCCTAGTTCTGGGTACTAGTAGGGTGACTTTGTCAGCGGTTCGGGTAGTGACTGTGAAAGGTGTAAGCTGGATGGAGGCAGAAACTAGAATCTTCTTAGTTAGTAGGCAAGTTTGGTAGTGGAGGCGTTCATCGAGGCTAAGGAGTTTGGCCATGTCATAAAGCTGACAAGTGTGGGTGAGCCTAGGGGCACTGGTCACTAGTCTGCAAGCCTTGTTTAGGGTGAGTCGAATCTTGAGGGCTGTGGAGTCAGCAGCACCATAGACCGGAAGGCTGTAATCCACAAGGGACATTACTGAGGACGTAATGGCAAGCCTGAGGGCATCAGGTGGGATGCAGTCCTTGTGACGGTAGAGGATGCCAAGACGAGCGTTAGCGGTGGATGCGAGGGCTGTAATATGGGTATGAAAGGTGAGGGCCGAGTCAAAGGTGATCCCAAGGTATTTGTAAGAGTAAACTTGTTCAAGTGGTTGATGAGTGCTGGGGGAGATTTGGAGGGGGTTGTTGCTGGCTTTGCCCTGGTGGTGGGCAAAGAGCATTGCCTTGGTTTTTTTTGGGGTTAATGACTAGTCTGCTCTCCTTAAACCAGTTCTCTGCATCACTGAAGGAGCACTGGAGGGAGGTGGGATTTCTGTGGGCGGCATAAATAACGGCGTTGTCGGCGTACAGGAGAATACTGCCAGAACAGGCACTAGGCAGGGTGTTTAGGTAGAGACTAAAGAGTAGTGGGCCCAAGACAGAGCCCTGGGGAACCCCTGAGCGGATGAGACGGGTTTCCGAGAGTATCCCATTGGTTTTGACACGCTGGGAGCAGGCTAACAGGTAACTCGCGCACCAGGTGAGGGGGCCAGCAGAGAAACCTGTAAAGTAGAGGGCATTTAGTAGGAGGGGGTGGGAGACAGTGTCAAAGGCCTTAGAGAGGTCAATGAGCACTGCTCCAGCTAGGGAACCGGAGTCCAGGGAGGAGTACAGGAAGTTGGAGAACTCTATTAATGCTGTACTTGCACTGTGACCAGCACGGAAGACATGCTGTTCCGGGCATAGAATGTTATATTTTGCTAGATATTCGGTGAGTTGAGTGGCCACCACTTTTTCCAAGGCTTTGGAGGGGGGGATGGAGATTGGACGATAGTTGCTGGGAGCGGACCTGTCACCTCCTTTGTGAATATGTATGACTATAGCTGTTTTCCATGCTGTGGGGGATTTGCCCCAGACAGAGGGACCAGTTTAGTAGGCCAGTGAGTGGGACCAGGACATCATCCAGGACCAGCCAGAGTATTTTTGGATCCAGGGAGTCGCTGCTAGGACTGCTGCTGTTTAGCGCTTTAAGCAGGAGCGGTCTGGCTTCCTGGACTGATACTTTGCGTAGATAGAATGAGGGACGCTGAGGATCTGAGGGTGGTGGGTCGGGGGTTGGGTCGAAAAAGTTACTCATAAGAACAGGGCTAAGATCTGTAAAGGAGGAATTAAGGCAGTTGGCAATGTCAGTGATAATGAAAAGTGTAAGGTGATGCACTTGGGACATAATAATATCTTGGCTTAGTACACACTAAATAACAGAATATTACCTACAACAGATGTAGAGAAGAACCTAGGAATATATGTAAATAATAAACTAACCTTTGATTATCATATCACAGAAAATGTTAAGAAATGCAACAGAATTATACGAACATACGAAATTTGCCAGCAGATAAAGGCCTAGAGGTCTATCAAGTCTGCTTGAATGTGCAGCTAGCACCCCTTATTAATTACTAATTATTAATTACTGGATGTATAATGAGGAATGTTAAATGTGGAAGAGTGAGGTAATTATTTTACTTATTTATTTAATCTCGAATTACAAGTACCTTTGAACTAAACATAGCTCATTTACAAAGGTTCCACGTCGGTGGGATTAGGGTAACAGACATAGGGAAGCTAAAAAAGCGATATACAAATCAAAACAAATTGGCAATAACAAAACATCATTAACCAGCAAAAGTAGAAATATTTTGATTCCAACAAGCACTGGTAATACAGCATACAACATAGGTTAGGCAGTATAGTGAGCAGAACTGATAATCGAATACAGTGTATGTTGAATGAAAACCTAGGACTGACTGTTAGCAGCTGGTGGGTATAAAAGTAGCTGAGAGGGAGAGAGAGGAAGATAGGGAGGACAGAGAGAGAGAGGGAGGGAGGGTGAGTGAGTGAGAAGGGATTTGATGAGAGGTGAGTCTGGGCAGGAGGGGGACAGGAAGCAGGTAGGACCTTTATATTACGGGATGCAGTCACAGTGGCTTTCAGTTGCAAGGTGCTGCCGAAGTAGTTGCTTGTAGCACCCCACCTTCGTAAGGTTAGTTAATTCAGAGCTTAGACCATTGTACCAGTGTGGTCCCTGGTACCGGAAGTTCCGTTGACATTGGGAAGTCCGGCATCTGGAAACTAGAAGGAGATCAGCAGTAGATGAGTGGGTGTGTTGCGTCACTGGTGGATTTTTTCAGGAGGTTTACTACCCCTGGTGGAAGGAGCCCAAGGAGAGCCTTTTTTTTAAGCAGGCACGTCTGGTATTTAATCCTGCCGGCAAGTTGGAGCCACCCGGATTGTGAGTAGAGCTCACACGTGTAGGTGAGGCGATGGGTACCCATATAGAGTCTGCATACCTTGTCCATGGTGACCATTAACCTTCTGAGTGATATGGTAGAGGCAGCGCCATAAATGACCAGGCCATAATCAATGACTGACAGGATTGAGCTGTGGATTGCAAGTTTGAGGTCTTCCAGCGTTAGACACCATCTGTGTCTGTACAGGAGCCCTATCCTAACACTGGCCATCCTGACAACATTCTCAATGTGGGGTATGTAGGTTAGATTACTATCCAGCGTAACACCTAGGTACTTGAAGTGCTGGATCTGTTCAAGGGGTGTTCCTAGGCTATTTCTGACAGTAAGAGTGTGAGATTTGTGCTTGCTGTGGGTGGACGAGAACAGCAACACTTTAATTTTCTTATGGTTCAGTAGTAATTTGTGCATACTAAACCATTGCTCAGCTTGTTTGAATCCAAGCTGTAGCTCTCTTTCAAGAAGGCTGGGGTCGGTGTGTGATGTAAAGATGACCGCGTCTTCAGCATAAAGAAGGGACCTTAGGTGACATGCTGCAGGAAAGTTGTTCAGGAAGATAGTGAAGAGGAGAGGATCCAGTATTGATCTTTGTGATACCCCTGACCTGACGACTAGTTGGCCAGACGTGACACTGACTATTTTCACCCGTTGTGTCCTGCCATCCAGATAGCTTCTGAACCAGTTCAGTGATTCACAAGAGAGTCCAACCTTAGTTAATTGACCAAGGAGGAGTGGGAGGTTAACTGTGTCAAAAGCCTTCACTAAGTCTATGAAGGTTGCTCCTACTAGTTTACCTTGGTCAAAAGATTGATTATCCCACAGTATACCACTCTTGTCAGGCCACATATGGACAACTATGCTCCTTTTGTCACAGTACATAGATACATAGACACTGTCTGCAGATAAGGGCCTATGGCCCACCCAGTCTGCCCATTTGAGCTTGTAAGTTCCAGTTACGTTTTTCTAGAAGTCTGTTGCCCCTGACCTCCAGAATTCCCTTATGTCTACCCCATGCATTCTTAAATCCTGTGATTGTTTCAGCCCCCACCACTTCCTCTGGCAGGGTGTTCCACTTGTCCACCACCCTTTCTGTGAAGAAATTCTTCCTCACGTTTCCTGTGAATCTCCCTCCCTCCATCTTCATACCATGCCCTCTAGTCCTGGAACATCTTTTTCACTGGAAAATAGTGTATTCCTGCACCCTGTTTCTCCCTGTAAGGTACTTGTATGTCTCTATTATATCACCTCTTTCCCTCCTCTCCTCCAGGGAGTACATATTCAAGTCCTTCAGCCTGTCCTCATAGGACTTGTGATGCAACCCCTGTACCATCTTTGCTGCCCTCCTCTGAACCTTTCTACCCTGTCTATGTCCTTACTTAGGTAAGGTCTCCAGAACTGTACACTGTACTCCAGGCCTCTGAACTAGTGTCTTGTATAATGGAATTATGACCTCCCTTTTCCTGCTGGTGATGCCCCCCACCCCATGCATCCCAGCATCATTCTGCTTTACCTGTTGCCTTGTCACACTGTTCTCTACCTTGAGATCATCAGAGATGATAACCCCAAGGTCCCTTTCCTGCTTGGTGCATGCTATATCCTCACCTCCCAACTGATATGTTGTTCCAGGGTTTTTGTGCCCCATATGCATTATCTTGCACTCCTTTGTGTTGAATCTCATCTGCCAAACCCTTGACCATTCTTCAAGCTTCTGCAGTCCCTCCTCATTCTGTTTACACCCTCTGGCGTGTCCACTCTGTTACAGCACTTCGTGTCATCAGCGAACAGGGATATTCTGCCTTCTAGCTCCTGTGCAATGTCACTGATGAAGATGTTGAATAGGACCAGTCCCAGCACTGATCCCTGTGGTACCCCACTGGTCACTCTTCCCTCTGTGGAGTGACAGCCATTTACCACCACCCTCTGTGTCCTGCCACCCATCCAAGTACCCACCCACCGCACTACTGTCCTGCCCACAACCCCTATTCCCCAGTTTGTTTAACAGCCTTCTATGTGGCACAGTGTCAAAGGCCTTGCTAAAGTCCAGATAGGCCACATCCACTACTCTCCCCTGATCCACCTTCCTTGTCATCCAGTCTAACAATTCAATGAGGCTGGTCTGGCATGACCTCCCCCCGGTGAAACCATGCTGCCTTGGGTCCTGAGGTCCGTTGGCAACCAGATATTCCATTAATCTCTCCTTCAGTAGTGCTTCCATGATCTTCCCCACTACCGAGGTCAGGCAGACTGGTCTGTAGTTCCCTGCTTCCTCTTTGTTCCCGCTTTGTATAAGGGGACTACATCAGCTGTCCTCCAGTCTTTGGGTACCTCCCATTTCTAGTGATCAGCTAAACAGGATTGCCAGAGGTTCAGCCACCACCTCTCTTAATTCCTTTAGGACCCTGGGGTGCACCCCATCTGGTCCAACTGCTTTATGAACAGGTTACTCACCTGTAACAGTAGTTCTAGGAGTGGTATATGTTGTTCATCCACACTGCCTGGCATTGTCCCTTTCCCCTTTAAATCTTGCCAGAAGTCTTCAAGCTGGCTCCTCCCACCCACCCGGGTGGAAATACCCAGCTCCGCCCATGACGCCAGATCTAGCCCGCTGAAGCCAGGCCTGCGCCTAAAGCCGGGAGGTCGGGAGGGAGGTGCATGTGGATGAACAACATATACCACTCCAGAACTACTGTTACGGGTGAGTAACCTGTTCTTCTAGGAGCGTGGATATGTTGTTCATCCACACTGTCTGGCAGACTCCAAGCAGTTCTCCGTGAGGAGGGAGGCAAGGCGCACACCCCCTACTTAGGGAACAGAGATTGGAGAACGAGGCCCCAAAACCAGCATCCCGACGTGACTCTAGGTCAATGTGGTAATGGGTAATAAAGGTGCTTGCTGACTTCCAGGTAGCGGCCCGACAGATTTCCTGGATAGGGATGTCCCTGGAAGCAGCCACCGAAGCAGCAGTATGACGGGTAGAATGAGCCCTTAGCCCTTTGGGAGGCTCCTTACCCGCCAACTCATAGCACAGACCTATGTATGATGTGATCCATCTCGCAATAGTCCGCTTGGCTGCAGGTCTGCCAGAAGCGGCTTCAGCGTAGGTGACAAACAGCTGGCGAACCTCTCCCCGAATTTCCGCCGTCCTCTCCTTATAATAGGAGAGAGCACGTCTGAGGTCCAGAGTATGGAGCCTATACTTGGCGTCCGAGGTGTAATTAGGGTAATATACCGGCAGGGTCAACACCTGGTTAAGGTGAAACTCTGACACCACCTGCGGAAGGAATTTCGGGTGGGGGCGCAGGACAACTTTGTCCCTGCGAAAGACCAGATAGGGGGAATCCACTGAAAGCGCCTGGAGCTGCCCCGTCCTTCTGGCTGACGTGACAGCCACCAAGAAGGCCGTCTTCCACGACAAGTGCGAAAGTGCAGACTTGTGCATGGGTTCGAATGACTTGCCCATGAGCTTTGCCAAAACCAGCAAAAGATCCCACGGAGGTGGAGGTTCACGCACCGGAGGGGATATGTGGTCCAGGCCTTTGAAAAAGC
Source organism: Neoceratodus forsteri (assembly GCA_016271365.2). NCBI lineage: Eukaryota > Metazoa > Chordata > Ceratodontiformes > Ceratodontidae > Neoceratodus > Neoceratodus forsteri. The sequence goes on along the minus strand of CM028137.1, from coordinate 311,239,745 downwards.
TCCCGACCACCTTTTCCTGAGCCAACGTCGGCTGACCGACCCGCGCCCAGTAAGCCGATATGGCTGCTAGGTGCACCCTAAGGGTCGATGATCAAGACCCCTTGGAGAGGGACCAAAGGTAGTCTAGAATGTTAGCCACCGAGCAGGATAAGGGTCCAGACCTTATTCGGACACCAAATGGAAAATCTCTCATTTGAAGGCATAACATTTCCTAGTCGATTTTTTTCGAGATGCCTCCACCACGGTGTAGACATCCTCAGAAAGATCCAAAGCCTGGAACTCTAGTCGCTCAGGAACCAGGCTGTGAGGTACAGGGATTGAAGGTCCGGATGAAGGACCTTCCTGGTTCAGAGATATCAGGTCCGGGCGTGTACTGAGCCGCCCGGGTCCTGCAGCTGAGGCTGTGGAGATCTGGATACCAGAACTGGCATGGCCAATCTGGGGCTACCAGGATCACCTTCGCCTTGTCCTGCCTCACCTTGAGTAACACCTTGTGGATCAAGGGAAATGGAGGAAAGCGTAAAGAGAGCCTGGGGTCCACGGCCTCGAGAAGGCATCCCCTGCAGCGAGCCCCTGCTGAGGGGCGGGCATGGAACAGCTCAGCTTGGTGTTCTCCCTGGAGGCAAACAGGTCCACCAACGTTTGCCCCAACGAGAACAGGTAGAGCTACCTCTGGATGGAGAGACCACTGCGGATGTCTGGCCTAAGCGGCTGAGAGCATCCGCCAGTTGGTTCGCGACTTCTGCCACATGGATGGCTAGGAGATCCGCTCCAGCCGTGGCGAAGGTCCAGATCCGGGCGCCTCCTTGCATAGCAGGCGGACGAGTGTGCCGCCCTGTTTGCTGAGGTAGTACATGGTCGTGGTATTGTCCGCCTGGACTTGAACCACTTGACCCCGGAGCTGAGGAGCGGAGCTGACAGAGCCAGTCTGACTGCCCTGAGCTCCAACAGGTTGATGTGTCGGGACTCCTCTGGGGTCCAGAGCCCATGAGCTCTGTGGTCCCCATGTGGGCTCCCAGCCCATGAGAGAGGCATCGGTTGTGGGACGATCGTCGGCTCGGGGCGGACAAACGGGATCCCTTCCTGCAGATGACTCGGGACGGTCCACCACTGGAGAGCGTCCCACATCCTCTGGGTGACTGTGACCAGCTGGTCGAAAAGACTCGGACGCTGAGACCACTGGGCGGCGAAGCTCCCACTGGAGGGGCATGTGCAGTCTGGCCCAGCGGACCACCGACGCACCGCCATGTAGCCCAGGAGGCGTAGAAAGTCCCGGCAGAGAGCGAGTGCCCAACCAGAAATGATTGGGCAAAGGAGGAGAGAACCTCCGCCCTGTCCGCCGGGAGCCGAGCTCTGGCTTGACGAGAGTCGAGCTCTGCCCCGATGAAGCCCATCACCTGAGAAGGTACGAGTTCCGATTTGGCCTCGTTGATCAGAAGGCCCAAGTGTGAGCAGGTTCGGAGGGTCAGGTCCCTGGACCTCTCCATCTCCTGAAGGGAGGATCCCGCCAGGAGCCAATCGTCCAGGTAGGGGTAAATACGAACCCCCTGATGCCGAAGATGGGCTGCCACCACTGCAATGCATTTGGTGAAACCCCTTGGGGCCGATGACAGGCCGAACGGCATGGCTCTGAACTCGTACAGGGTCCCTTCGACCCTGAAGCGGAGGAACCGCTGATGAGACGGACGGATAGGGACGTGGAAAAAAGCGTCCTGAAGATCCAGTGTGCAAAACCACATGTTTCTGCAGGGATGGTATGATCTGATTTAGAGTTACCATCCGAAAGGTGCGGGACCTGAGATACCGATTCAGGTTGTGCAGATCTAGAATGGGGCGCCAACTCCCCGTCCGTTTGGGCACCAGGAAATACCTGGAGGCGAAGCCTGGGTCTGAAGGAGGATCCATCACTCGGCCACCACCTCTTTGAGGAGGAGGAGAGCAATGTCGCCTCGGAGGACAGACTGGGCGACTGAGATCCGTCTCTCGTGGGGCACGGCTCGGCTGGGAGGGTACTGCTCGAATTCTAAGGGCAGACCCTGCCCGACCACTCTAGGACCCATCTGTCCGTGGTGATACGGACCAGGCGGAAATGAAGTGGCGGAGCCGGCCCCCGGGAGGACCCGAGCTGAAGTGGCGGTGCACGGGAGGATACCCCGGCCTGTCACTGGGCAGGCATGAGAGGAGGAGGGGCACCTGGACCAGCGCCTCGGCCTCCTTTGCGGGGCTGCTGGGGACCTTGCTTGGGCCTAGGGCGCCAAGCCTGAGCCTGCTGCTGTTGTTGACCCCCCTGGAAGGGTGGTTGTCTGACCGCAGGGGAAGAATGACGAAAAGGCTTCTTCCTGCGCTTCTGCTGGTTCTTACTTGAAGAACCCTTAGCGGATGTAGCATCTAAGGTGGCATTAGATTGTTCGATACGCTGCAGGTGACCTGCCACTCCTGGCCCGAAGAGGTCGGTGCCAAGGAAGGGCACATCAGCTAGCTTGTGCTGAGTATCCACGGGAAAGGAGGATAACCTCAGCCAAGCCCTGTGGCGAGTGGATACCGCTGCAGCTAGTGAACGGGCGCAGGAATCACCCACGTCCAGAGCAGTCTGGAGTTGTTGTTTAGCAACAGCTCTGCCCTGGTCCCTGACCTGCTTGACCGTGGTCTGCATGTCAGCTGGGAGGTGGGGGAGAACTACGTCCAGCGACCCCAAGAGGGCGTGAGAGAAGTGTGCCATAATCACCGCTGAGCTTGCCTGACGAAGGCCCAAAGATGATGCAGCATAGACCTTCCGGGCTGAGTGGTCCATAAGTTTGGACTCTTTGTCTGGAGGGCAGTCAATATCGGCTGAGCTGCCCGTCCGCCTGAATACTGAGGCAGTCACAAGGCTTTCCGCCGAGGGGTGCTAAGTAAACCCCGCCAAAGACCCTGTGGGCACCGCATACTTGCATGCCATGCGGGCAGAAGGAGCTGGGCAGGAGGCTGGACGCTGCCGGAGTTCCAAGGCGGACCAATAATGGCTCGGCGACTGGAAATGCCTCCTAGGGGTATCCCCTCTTAAGAATATCCGAGGGGATATTCCGCTTTTCTGGATAGGCTGTAGGCCATCCCGTCGATTCGGAAATGAGCCGGAGGATGCCCTGGAAGGAGGAAGGCCCTTCTTCCAAGCCTGGCGGCAAAGCTCATCGAGAGAGTGAAGGCCAGTGTTATCGGAATCGGAGGAGTCGATATAAGGCTGCCCACCTAAGTCCTCGATACGCCTAGGCGATCAGGGTGACGTAATTGACAGTCTGTGGGGAGACCGAAGACTGTCGTGCCTCCTGGAGGAACCCCGAGGGGCAGCTTAGGTGGAGGTTCCACCAAAATTGGTGGGGAACCTGAAACCGTGTGCGGCGAGACGCACTGAGCCCCCGAAGAGACCGGCACTGAGCAATCGGGTGTCTGAGGCGTCCGAAGAGGCTGAGGCCAAGAGAGAGCCGGGACAACCGAGGGAGCCAGCTTCTGACCTGCTAGCAGGAATTGCTGCCACATGAGATCCTCGCAGCATCAAAGAATTTTTCGTCAAAGCCTTTCCTCGTCCGAGGAGGAAGGGGAACGGTGGCGGCGCCTCTTGCGGGAGTGCTTGTGTCCTTTTTTAGGTCGATAGACCGAAGAGGACTTGCTCCCTGATCGAGACCGACGGTGTCGGCTTTGTCGATCGGGAGAGACTGGGCTCGGTGAAAACCGAGGCTCCGGTTCTTTTCCCTCGATCGGGAGGCCCGCGGGGCAGGTCTCCTTGTCGGGGAAGGAGAGAATCGGCGTTCTCTCCAAAGAATCATCGACAGAAGTCGGTGATAACGGCTCGATCGGGTCGAGAATAATCTCGGCCGGATCAGCCGACTCCTCGGCTTCTACGCCCGGTACAGACGGAAGGTCTGAAAACCCAGCGGCCGAGGAGGCAATTTCGACCGAAGTCGAGACCTCGGACCGCTCCTGATCCCAGGAGCGTCTTCTTCGACTCGAAGAAGATTTAGGATCCTTTTTCTTCGAACGGGAAGAGTGCGAGCCCGAGGGCGCCTCACCCTTGGTAGGGAGAGACTGGCACAAATCCCGGAAGGATCCTGAGAAGGAAGGCCAGGTTGGCGGCACGAAGAAACCTGTGCTAGCCGAGGCTTGGGCGGCTTCTTCCTCGAAGCCGCCATGAGCTCGAGCTGCTCGGCGGATCCCGCAGCCGAGGAAACCACCCACCTGGCCTCCTTGGATTTTACCGGTGGGTTGCGGAGCTCCGGTCTACCCAGCTTCAGGTGCGCCTGACGATCTTCCAGGACGTTGGGGTGGAAGGAAGCGCAAATGGAGCACTGCGAGGTATCGTGAATAGAACCAAGGCAGTAAACGCACGAGAGGTGGGGATCGGTGAGTGACATTTTCTGTCCGCAAGGACACCGGCGAAACCCGGGGGACGACTTGTCATCCATGTCCGAATCAGAGTCGTAAACTCTAACGAGTTTCAGAGCGAGAAGACGCGGTGAAAACCGTCGAAACGAATCCAGGGCCTCAACACTGCAGAAGCACGAGGGAACCTGAATCTTCCAGCGGAAAGGAAGATCTGGCGTCATGGGGCGGAGCCGAGGTATTTACCACCCGGGTGGGTGGGAGGAGCCAGCTTGAAGACTTCCGGCAAGATTTAAAGGGGAAAGGAACAATGCCAGACAGTGTGGATGAACAACATATCCACGCTCCTAGAACGACTCTTATTCCTTCTAGTTCTTTTAGGACCCTTTCCCATACAAAGGGACTTTCCACCTTGTACTCCCTTCAGGTCCATTACCCTCCTCTTCCTCGATAAAGACTGAGCAGAAATATCTGTTCAGTATGTCAGCTTTACTGTTGTCATCCTCCACGCGGCCCCCGTCCTCCCCCTTCAGTCTCACTACCCCTCCCTTTGCCCTTCTTTTTTCCCTTATGTGCCTGTAGAAGGTTTTGTCCCCTCTACCCACTGATTTTGCGATGCGCTCTTCTGAGCTCTGGCTTCCCTTAATAATAATAATAAAATTTTATTTATAGAGTGCAATTCAACATGTATCAAATGCTGTACAGAATTAAAAACAGAGATAAAACATTAAAATGCAGCAATAAATCATTAGATACTAATCTCCGAAAGCAAGGTTAAATAAATACGTTTTTAATGCCATCTTAAAACTGTCAGGCACTCTCTGATCTGACCTTACTGACCTCCCTGCCTCCCTTTGCTTCTCCTGGTACTTCTCTCTATCCCCTTCTGTCTATGTCTTTTTGTATTGCCGGAATGCGATCTTTTTGGCGTTCACTTTCTCCACTACCTCCTTGGAAAACCAGAATGGCTTCCTCTGCCTTTTCCCCTTGCTAACCTGCTTAATGCATAATTCTGCTGCTCTTGTAATCTGTTTTAAATACTGCCTACTGTTCCTCCATCAGATTTCCTCAGCATTCCCATTAGTGCCCATTTCAAGCATGTCCCCATTTTCCCAAAGTCTGCCCTCCTAAAATCCAGGATACGTGTTTTGTGCGGTTTGGTTCTGTTCCTTCTGTGATTTCAAACCACAGTGACCGGTGGTCACTGTTCCCCAGGTGCTCCCCCACTGTTACCCCATCACACTGTCCCAGTTTGTGAGCACGAGGTCCAGTATTGCCTCCTGCCGAGTTGGTTCCATGACTAGTTGCTTAAAGAGATGCAGCAAGATAGAACTATGAGCCCCTGCACCATATATCACAGGTGCCTTACTGCCAGAGGATCCCCATATTGTGCATAGTCCTGAAAAGTATTCAGTAGATAAAATGTCATTTCTTTTGTAAACTCCTGTATACCGGGTCCCAAGGACTTCTCTTTTTTTCCTGCTGGCTACATTCCACCCCCGTGCTCATGGATGTGATGACGAGATGCTAGCGAGAGTGCGGGGGCGCGCTCCATTATACTCAATGGTCGGCGACTTTTCAATCTGTTTTTATTAATACAATGGCCACCTGCCAATGAAACGTGGGCACCAGTCAACTAACAAAGGCCTTGTTAGTCGACCGGTGCCCAGATTTCATTGCAGAGTGGCCATTATATTAGTAAACACAGATCAAAAAGTCGCTGCTCATTGAGTATAATGGAGCGCGCACTCGCTGGCATCTCATCATCACGTCCATGAGCGCGTGGGCAGAGCACGAGCGGCACTTATGACCAGGAAGTCCTTGGGACCCAGTATATAGGATTTTACAAAGGAAATTACATTTTATCTACTAAACACTTTTCGGGAATATGCACAATATTGGGCTCCTTTGGTGGCAAGGCACCTATATAAATGGTGCAGGGGCTCATTGTGGTGAATCACTTTAAGGAAGGCACCTTGAAAGGAGTCCAGGACAAATCTGCTCCTGGTTGATGCAGCTGCTGGGAGGCTCCAGTCCATATCTGGAATATTGAAGTCTCCAACCAACCCCACCTCACCTGTCTGCCATCCTTTGGATGGCTAGCATCAACACCCTATCTGCTTCTTCCTCCTGGGCTGGTGGTCTGTAGACCACCCCTGTGCGGATAACTGACCCCATTTTCCTTTCCAGCTTAACCCACAGTATCTCTCCCTCATTTAGTATGAAACTATTTGAACGGGTGCAAAGAAAAGTGACAAAAAGAATTAAAAAAAAAAAGTGAAGACAAAAACATATAAAGAAAGATTAGAAACCATAGGGCTTTACTCTTTTCAATACAGGAAGTTAAGAGGAGACCTTTTTATGTTATATAAAGCTTTTCAAAATGAGCAAATATGGATAATATCTGGTTTATGTAGGAGTGAAATTGGTAGACTGTCCCATGAATTGCAGCTAAGGAGAGAAACTGTGAGAATGAACAAGAGAGGAGAATGGTGCAGTCAGAGGGTGGTTATTGCTTGGAATACACTACCTGCATCAGTGGTATTAAGCAACACACTGGATCAATTCAAGAGGGAGCTTGACAGTTAGATGGGAACAGACGAGATGTCACACTACCACTGATATGTGTCAAGTCATTAAGGCCAACACCAACAGACTTGTAAAAAACTATGAAACAGGGTGGATATCTGTGATCTTTTCTGTCTCAGTGATAAAACCACATGGGGCACAGTTTTAAGCTGGCAGAGGAAGATTCAATAAGATCAGGAGACAATTCTTTACAGAGAGGGTAGTGTCACAGTGGAGTGAACTTCCATCTGATGAAGTCACTCAAAAGACAGTGGGTGGTGGGGGTTCAAGAAGGAGTGGGAAAGGGTGAAGGGGAGGGTCAGGGTTTGCAGGGAGAGAACACAGGGCCCAGTATAATCTCTGGATGAGAGGCACCACAACCGAGCAAACTCAGACTGTAAGACCTTCTTCTGGCTATTTTTGTATCAAATTTGATAAAGGACTACCCTGCATTTTAGGTGTACAATACTTAACAAAAACTTACGTGAAAAATAAATTCACCTGGATATTTAGTCCCCATATATTTACGTTGACTTTCCCGACAGATTTACTGACTTATGGTGTTCTGCAGATGGAGATCGTTCTGCCCCTACTTCTGCACACTCAAAAATGGCCAACCACTTGGGCACTAAGAAGCATGGAGGATGACGTCATGTCTTCTTTTGTCCCTTTCTATAGCAGAGCTCTATGGGAAGCAGCTTCCGTTTCAGCAGATACCAATGTCGCTCCTTGGTCATCTAGCTAAGTATGTGCAAATGCCAGACTAGCCATGCCCTGCTAACCAGGAGACCAGTGCTGCTCCTCTGCAATGCACTCGGTATCTAGACGGCTTTAGCGTGGGATTCCAGGAATCACATATCTATCAAATCTTTATGGTGGCAGCACCACACCACTGGGTCAGCAATCCCCCCCCCCCACGTCTATTGTCCGATTCAGTTCATTGACGCTCACAGCTACAGACTAGTGTACCCTCAAGTGGAGCCCTGACAGTGCTGACCAAGGTTTCTATAACATATAATAGTCTAAACTTACTGGCAACACTTGACTAAGCCTACTGGCAACACTCCCCATTTTGTAAGGGCAGCAACTATGGAAACATGGAGCTCAACCATCAAATGGTTTCATGCTTTTTGCTTCCCAACTGAACCCAGTGTCGAGTTTTGCTACCCAACTCGGTCCCAATGTCAAGTTTTGTTGTCCAACTTGGACCCAATGTCAGGTCATGATGTCCAGTTTGGGCCCAATGTCAGGTTTTACCTTCCAAACTGGACCTAATATTACGTTTTATTTCCTAAACTGAGCACAGTGTGAGGTTTTACCTTCTAAATTGGACCCAATGTCAGGGTTTGCTTCCCAAACTGAGCCCAGTGTCAGGTTTTACTTCATATATTAAAAAAAAAGGGGGGGAGGGGCATTTATGAACAATGACCATCACAGTTTTAAAGTCCAAGAACAGACCTTTTAAGATGATTAAGTCTGCCCCATATCCATACTACATTGCCACCATTTTAGAACCCTGCAATGTCACGGACGTTCAGGCTTGACTACGATGTGCTAGTAACAGCTTGATCGTCAATTATATCACATTTCTAAAACTGGTGACAGTGTAATAGCTCTATGCGGCATATTTAATCATTGGTATCTCTGGACTGCTGCCAGCTACAGAGGAGCTCACTATCACATTTAAAAGATCTTTCTATGGATTTTCAAACCATGCTGGGTACAGCTCATAAATGTTTCCCTTTAAACCCAAAGTCAGGTCTCACTTCCCAAGGGCCAGCCCTTCAGCTGTTGCTCCCGATGCCGGCAACTCAGGTTCAGGAATGAGCCCAGGGTGCTGGAAGGCAAGCAGCAGGAGAAGACCTGCATGTCACAGTAGGCGCTCGCCTTCTCCAGGGAAGTAGTTGTCCATTTCCACTGTGTCAACACCAGCTGGGAGCCCTCAGTTGGGGCCCCAATGCTGAATGGCAGTGGGATAATACAGACTGACTGGCACGCTACACGCATGCCCACTGAGTGCATGCAAGACATTCATTCATGTCCCGGGGGCAGGCCCTTGGGGCTACAGGAGGACAGAAGCCCCCAAAACAATTGGTGATGGGGCTGGGGAGGAGAAGAAGAAGAAGAAGAAGAATCATCAGCATTTATATAGTGCTTTTTCATACATCCAAAGCGCTTTACAAGCAATGCTAGACTGGTAGTGAAGTGACTGAATGTGTGGTGGCGGCCATATCGCACATCATCACCCACACAAAGCCTGGATAATTGCATGAACCGGTTTATGAGAAGGGGAATGTTGGCCAGGACACCGGGAATGTTCCCTACTCTTTGCGAAGAGTGCCCTAGGTTCTTTACTTCCACTTGGACACCCACCAGGACAACACCAGGATGGGCAGAAGGGACCTCGGGTTTAGCGTCTCATCGAAGAATGACACACCCCAAGCAGTACAGCACTCCCAATACTGCACTCGGATGCCAGCGGTGGGAAGGGCCTCGACCGGGGTGGGGGGAGAAAAGGAAATTTAAAAAAAAAAAATATAACTTCCCCAAATTAATCTAATGTCAGGTTTTAATCCCCAAACTAGACCCAAAATCATATTATACTTCCCAAATTGGACCCAGTGTCACGTTACTCTTCCCAAACAGGACCCAATGGCAGGTTCTATTTCTCAAATTGCACCCAATGTCACGTTATATTTCCCAAACTGGACCCGTCACATTATACTTCCCATGTTAGACCCAACATCATGGTATACTTCCCATGCTGGACCCAACATTAGGTTCTACTTGACAAACTGGACCCGATTCTACTTCTCAAACTGTCAGGTTATACTTCCCAAACTGAATCCAGCAGTAGGTTCTAATTCCCAAATTGGACTCAATATTGTGTTCTACTTCCCAAAATGGACCCCATGTCAGGCTGGCTCTATTTCCCAAATTGAACCCGCATGTCAGCTCTACTTCCCAAATTGGCCTCATGTCACGTTATATTTCCCAAATTCTTCGGCTCTTTACCCCCAGGAGGGTGTTAATCCCCAGGAAATGTCCACTTATAAGTGCATTGTTGCAATTATAAGTCTAATCACCTTAGGGGAAAAACAGCATTTTTTAAAAAGAGAAAGTTTACACACAATGTGTCGGGGTCAATAACGCGCACGGCAGAATGCCGTGCGACATAATCCCATTGCATGATTCCGTGATTTCTTTTGTTCTGTGGGGGGCTCTGCCCCCGTACCCCCCATTTAAGATTCTAACTCTGGGGGGGGTCCAACTCGGACAGTGCACAGGTCCAGTTTTCGGCATAATACCGTATGCTATTAAGCGTATAACATTATGACCCAGTACACTGCTGTATTGGGCATTTCTAACAGAATAAGACCTGGAAAAGTCAATCAGAATGCGTATTGGCCTCATAAATAATTAAGACTCATAATTCTCAAACTGAACCCAATGTCAGTTTTTAGTTAACAAACTGGACTCAATTTCAGGTTCTGCTTTAAAATGAAAGTCAAAAACGGAAGCCACAGTCTCGTTTTTTCACCCAAACTGGATACAAAGTCAGGTTCTGCTTCCACGCCAAACTCAGTTAAGTTTTGTCATCAAAGTTGACCCAATTCGGATACAGTGCCACGTTTTGCTTCTCATATTGGATACAGTGTTGGGTTTTGCTGCTCAAATGTGGACATAAATTGATGAACAGCAGTGTTCTGGTTCTCAGATAGGATGCAATAAATGGTTACTGTAATTATGTTTGTATGTATAGCACTCGCACGTTGTAATGCACATTAAAAAAAGTTCAGTTTTTAAACACTAAAGTTTACAGCTTTTCAGAGAAACCTTTCCGCTCCAACATCTCCTCTTTGCTGGGACAAGAGGCAGGCCCTGGCAAGGACAGTCTGTGCAGACTTCCAGAGCTCCACAAGCACTGGTTGCCTGTTTCAAAAAAATTCAGCAGCTGAGGGTGCAGTGATGGGGGGGGGGAGCAGAAAGATAAACACAGGGCACATCCATCTCTCTTTGGGCTAATACCATACAAGCAAATGATTAATTTCAGCTAAAATAACCTTTGTTGTGGGGTTATGCAAATTAGGTGAGACAAAAACAAGTGACCACAGAAATCTCTAGCTAGCCAGCTGACTATGGAGCTCAGTTGGTAAATGCTACCGCATGGAATGGGGGGGGGGATTCTGAGCCAATCTCTGTCAGATTTTTCCTTATAAAAATAAATAAATAACAAAAGTCGGCAACCCAGGTTCAGGAAGCGACCCTGGGTTGTCTAACAACGGGGGCGGGGAATCAAGCGCCCAGAGGGCACTCTTCTCTCCTCTGGTAAGGGTGGTCTGTAACACCTCACTCTTACTTCATCTATGGGTGCACAGGTGGCAGTGCAGTAGCTGAGGTACTTGGCAGCGGCCCGGACTCAAGTTCTTGTACCAGTGTGATCACGAGGGACAGGGAAAACTAATGCGATAAATCCCCTCCACCAGGCAGAATGATGGCCTATGTGGCCAAACAGGCAGTATATCCATCCCACCAGTCAAGGGAAAAAAAGGCATGCCTACCAATAAAGAAATGAATAAATAAAAAATCTATAATCTTTTCTTGCATTTAACCTCTCTGACCATGTGTTTTTTTTTGAAAAGTTAAAAAGTGTCTGGACCGGCATTGCACAAGGACCACTGCTTTAAAATAAATGAACACAACAACAGAAAACCAAATCTGTCTAATGGAAGCCCTCAATGTTTAAAAACCTAAAAAAAAAATATATATATCTATAAAATCATCTCCAGGAGATAAATAAGCTGAAAAATTAATCAGCAGTTATATACGTAAAAGTGCTAACCAACTGTGAAAATGCATAGAACTTGGCACTGATTGATTAGCACAATTAAAAATAAAATGTTATTTCATACATGTAGTCTCCTGTGCCATGGACTCGCTCAGAAAAAATGGACAGCAGTTTACTGCTACACATTTCTGGAAATGGTTAGCATTACCCCCAGTTTTGAGTAGTGTATTGCTATGCTATACCAGCTGTTTAATACCCTGATCTCAAAAAACAAACTTGCTGTTTAATCTAAAAAAAAAAAAAAAAAAAAGGAACTCCATTTCCAAAACTGCAAACCTCCCCAGCCCAGTGGTGCACAGTATTACCATGTAAGAGAACGGAGATACAGTCCCAAATCTGACTTCCCTACTGTGGACAAGTGGGGCTCGGGCAAGATGCAGAGGCATTCCCCCAAGTCTCTGGGGTTGGGGGAAGGGGTTTTCATGTCCTGCCACAAAAGTGCATCGTACAGCGGAGACTGATGGTGTTATACACCACGCAACATCAGTCACCTCCACCCTCACAGGAGTGTGCTAGGGACCCGCATAGGTTGCCACAGGGGACGTGGGTAAGACACTTAAATGTGGGAGAAAATCCTGTATTCAGCTGCAGAGTGACAAAGCCAGCAACGTCCACCCTAGACACCAAACGCCAGGATGTCCGTCAGTCCCCAGATGCAGATTATAGTACACCCCCGACGCTGGCGATGGGGGGGGGTGTTAAAGGAAGGGTGCTCCAGGCAAGCAGAGCATAGTGGGCATACAGCATGCGGAAGCTCATATATGTGCAACTCACTGTATTATACATGACAGTGGATTATGAAAAAAATGCAAATCCTGTCAAGGAAAAACAACATATTGTTGGGTTAATTTACATGGCTAGCACAGAGTGCAACTGCTTCCTGCTTCATTCTGGACTCATTCTAGACTCTTGTCGCTGGACCATCAACTTGTTGCATTTTCTTCCATGGTGCCCACAGCAAAGCCTAATGCTTAAAACATTCTGCTGTGCTAAAACCTTCCACAAAATTGAGGAAACAGACTCACCTCCTGTGTCATCTGCGATCCAAGCTCATCAGTTAGGGATCTGCAAATGACATTTGCACGCTCTGTCCTTATCTGTGAGGCAGATTCATAGCCCGTGGGCACAAACATCAGGAAGTACTGAAATAAGTCACACAATGCTGCTTTCAGTTTCTCCGATTCTAGGTGCACAAGCAGTCCACCTCCAAGCAGACCACTAAGCTCCCCCATCAACATATTCAGGTAAATGGACTCTATACATGCAAAAGACCCGGGTTCAAAAGGGAAAAGGGTTCTGATCAGCCCTGAAAGGGGTTCCTCGTAGAGTTCAAGCTCCTTTTTCCCAAGTTCATTCAGTGAATGTAACATTCTAAGAAAAACCATAAAGAAATAGCTTGCTGGCTGTTCTGGTGGCCCTCCAAGTTTGACCACTTGAGTCAAAAAGCTCAAAGCCTTACTTTTGATGGCTGGGATTCCGTAGTCCAACATACAGCAGCCGATGCTCCAGAGAATCAGGTCCTGCTTTCTAAAAAACACAGCCGAGAGAATGTCAGACAGAATCTGTATTAGAGTGAGTTCTAATGAGCCCACACTGGCTACTGCTGGCAGCTGTAGAGGTGCAGGAGTTAAATACATGACGTCTGCTTTCTCAAGGACCAGAAACCTGTGCAGTGTTACTGGCCAACTGAGAGAGTCCCTCTGGAGTTGTAACTGTGCAGCTCTTTCATGCAGGGAAATAATATCTTCAAAAAGGCCAAACAACTCCTTGGTCAACACCCCAAAGATATTCTGCCTCTTGGTTTTGAAAAGGAAGAGCAAAGAACGAATCACACAAGCCACTCTCCCATGCAAGGCCTGGCAACTAGGAGCTGCAGCAATCCGTAGAAGCCTGGCTATAATCCAATTACTGAAATCTGAAATCCAAAGGAAAAAAAACAGCATAAATCACTGAAACAAACATTCTGCTACAGCACTGTTAACTGATGAAAGCAGGTTTATACTTTTAACAACTATTTTTATGGTAATTTTTTCCTCCTTCAACTTTACGTCAGTTTTCACCTGGCCGTTAACAGAAACATGTATGTGCCACCTGCTGATGAGAACAGATTTAAGATAAATTTGTTCAGCTCGTTTTCACAAGACATTCATTTGGCACTTCCTTCAAACTCCCCCCGCTTTCTTCTTAGTCCCTAACCTGTTACATTCTTCTTTCAAAGGTTGAATGGAAATGCCACGATAATCACAATCATTTTCACTGGTAATGAGACTGCGGGATTTTTGTACATTGTGACAACTGTGTTGTTGTTTGTTTTTTTTAACAATACATATCGTAATGAATTGTAAAAAAAAAAAAAAAAAAAAAGTTTATGTCTAACAAACTGTTCTCCCCCAACCCCCCCCAAAAAAAAATAATGTAGGGAGCCGAGGGTCCCTGACACAAAACCCAGATCAAACACCATACTATCGTAATATTCCAGTAACTGTGATCATTTGCTCAAGGTTTTTTTTTTGTAAAATATTTTTACTGAGAAAAAAAAAATTGCATAAGTAAAACGGATTTTACAAGTACATTTTCCACAATATGGGTATATTCACTGCACAGATTTCTCTTACTTTTCAATACTGCTTTACAAGAGTAACAAGTAAACCTGCTTTGAGCCTGTATGTGTATGTGTCCTGGAATTATATCCTTGGGTGAGAGGTCTTTATAAGGTTCTTCGGAGCTCTCGGTCTGGCCTGCCCTAGTATCAGCGGTGTTTATGTGTTGGTCTATGATATGAACATTGTGCTCAGTACAATATGTATGCCTGTAAAGATTGCCTAGTTGCTTAGTAGCACCTTGCAGTGCCTTGCAAACCCTGGTACTCTTATTACCTGAGGGGAGCCAAGTCTCAAAGTGGAGTAGGAGCCCTTCCCCATGCATTTGCTCAAGGTTATCATACTGTTTTTCCTCTTTCCCATTTACATACTTCATTGGGTTGCCCTGGAGCTAAAGCATATCTAAGTCTTTAATTCATTTTCATTGTTCCAGGGAGCTGTCTCAATGGATGTATGTTTTTAATGTACAGAGTGCCCATGGCACTTAAGAAAAAATTACTTACCATGGTAATGTTGTTTCTTCTAATTGAGTCTTTCTGTATTCTGACTAAATGCAGTTAGCCCCAGCACTTGAACTGCCCCAGAGAGTAAAGAGTTAACTCTATGCAGAAGCATAGGACGTTGAGCTCGAGCTCTGTTTTCAAACTTCTGTCTCTAGCACTCTGAAGTGTAGCCGTCAGATTATTACGAGCACTAACAAAATAGGTGGAAATTATTTCAACTCTTGCAAGCCAAATGGCTGCACAAATTGTTTTTAGGGTCAAAAGACTCAAGTCGAGAACCCCAAAAAGAAAGCTAAATATAAAACTAAAATAGGTAGAGAGCTAAAACATAACTAAATCCCATAAGACAGGGCAAGCCAAGTACACCTCTGGGGTGCAGCACTGTGCCTGCCCAACCACATCCCAAAACTACTGGGTTCTAGGAGGGGCAGGGATGGAGAATCAGAATACAGCAAGACTCCATTAGAAGAAACAACATTACTATGGTAGTAATGTTTTCTTCAAACAACATGAAGTCTTACTGTATTCTGACTAAATCTGAACTACCAAGCAGTACCCCTTGGAGGAGGAGTCACAGAACCTATTTTGGGAACAGGTTCTGCAGCACAGTGTGCCAAACCTAGCATCACTTCTAGATTGAATGTCAGAGAATAATGCTTGGTAAATGTGTGAACAGTTTTCCAGGTGGCTGCTTTACAAATTTCTACTAAAGTTATATCCTAGCTGCTCGAGTGAAGCAGCTGTACCTCAGAATGAGCCCTCAGGCCTGAGGGAGGTTCCTTTCAAGTTTTGAATAGCAGAATTAGATACAGGAGACAATCCACCTGGCAATAGTTCTCTTGGTGGCTGGTTTGCCTTTTCCCACCTCACCATAGGTGAGAAATAACTGAGAACATCCATTCCTATAGGCCTTAGTATGCTCCACATAGTAACTAAGGGCCCTTTTCACATCAAGACTGTGTAATCTTTCCCCAGAGGAAGAATGGTCAGTAAAAAACACATGCAATGTCATAGATTGGTTCAGATGAAAGTCTGAGACCACTTTGGGAAGAAACTTTCTGTTAGTTTGAAGGAACACCTTATCCCCGTGAAAAGAAATAAAATCAGGTTCCACTGATAAAGCCTGTAACTCACTGATCCTCCTGGCAGAGGTAATGGCTACCAGGAATACAGTTTTCCATGTCAAGTATTTCAGCTCTGCTGAAGATAGAGGCTCAAAAGGGCGCTGCATAAGCTGTGCTATACAGATGTTCAGATCCCAAGAAGGGGTAGGGGCTTGAAAGGGAGGATTAACATGCATCAGACCTTTGAAGAATTTCTGGAAAACTGGATGAGAGGCTAAGGAAGAGCCCTTTCCAGGTTGAAAGGAAGGATGCATTAGCTGCCAAATGCACCTTAAGCGTGAGGGGCAAAGGCCTAAACTATTAAGATGCACCAAGTGTCCAATACAGTAGCAATGCCAGCTAATTCTGGCTAAACAGGTATCTGGGAACAATAAAAACCAAATCTTTTCCACTTGGAATTGTAAGTTTTTCTGGTAGCAGGTTTCCTGCTAACCTTTAGAATAACCAAAGCCGACTGAGAAAGGTTTAGATATGCATATTCTAACTCTTCAAGAGCCAAGCCTTGAGCCTGAGAGCCTGAAGATTGGGATAGAGGATCCTCCCGTGAGAGGATGTCAGCAGACTGAAGTGTCTGGGAAGACACAGAGGCCTTGTCACTGACAATGACAGTAGTAGAGGATACCACGGCTGTCTGGCCCAGTCTGGTGCCACTAGGATCACCCTGCAAGGCTGAGATCTAGTCTTGATCAAAACCCTGAAAATCAAAGGGAAAGGAGGAAATGCATACAGGAACCTGCTTGTCCAATCCAATAGTAGAGCCTCCTGGTGTACAAAGCCCAGTAGAGGAGGCCTGCAACAAAAGAGAGGAAGTTGATGATTGTCCGACACTGCAAAGAGATCCATCTCTGGAGTTCCCCACCTGTTGAAGACAACCTGAAGGACCAGGGGATTCAGAGTCCATTCGTGATGACCCTGAGAAATTCTGCTGAGAGCATCTGCTAAGATGTTGTCCTTCCCTGGCAGGTGTATAGCCACCAGGGAAGTGTGAAGGGAATAAGCCAGAGACCATACCTTCATGGCCTCTGTGCACAAGGCCGAGGACCGAGTGCCTCTCTGCTTGTTGATGTACCACATGGTTGTGGTATTGTCTGTCCTGATTTGTACCATTTTCCCCTGAACCACAGTTGAGAATGTCTGCAGAGCTAGAAAGACAGCCCTCAACTCCAGAAGGTTTATGTGAAGGAGGGACTCCTGGTGAGACCAGGTTCCCTGAGCTGTAAGCTGGTCCAGATGGGCCCCCCCAGCCTAGGAGAGAGGCGTCCGTGGTAAGAATCACTGAAGGAGCCTGACTGATGAATGGGACATCTTGCCGAAGGCTGTCCTCCTCCAGCCACCACTGGAGTGCCTGAACTAGAGTCTGGAACACTGGAACCAATTTGGAGTCTTTCCTGCAATGAACTTGAACTTGAACTTGGAGAGAGGGTCCTTTTTCTGAGACCAGTAAGATCTGAGATGAAACTGAATATCTCTCATCTGAAACCTTGCTCCCTGGACCACAGCTGTGGAGGTTGCCATGTGGCCCAGTAACTGAAGAAAATGTCTGGCTGGACGAGAAACTAGAGGTTGAAAAGAGGAAGCCAGAGTGACTAGAGACTGAACTCTTGAAAGAGGAAGGAATGCTCTTGCCTGGGTCGTGTCTATGTCCGCCCCTATGAAAGTGAGCAGCTGAGTTGGTTCCAGAACTGACTTTTCTAGGTTTAGAATGAAGCCCAAGGTCTCCAGGAGCCTTTGGGTGACCTCTAAGGCTGACCTGACTTGGCCAGGGGGACTGACCTACTAGGAGCCAGTCGTCCAGGTATGGGAACAGAAGGATACCTTGTCTCCTGAGGAATGCTACCACTACTGCCAGGCACTTGGTAAACACCCTTGGAATCGAATTTAGGCCGAAAGGCATGGCTCTGAACTGATAATGGCCTAAGGGCAATTCGAACCAGAGGTACTTTCTGTGGGAATGTCCGATGGGTATGTGGAAATAGGCATCCTTGAGATCCAGGGAGGCTAGCCAGTCTCCTGGTCTCAGAGAGGGGAGAATTACTCCCAGGAGTCACCATCTTGAACTTTGGTTTTGTTAAGTGTTTGTTGAGGTACCTTAAATCTAGGATGGGTCGCCACTCCCCTGTCTTTTTTGGGGTAAGGAAGTATCTGGAATAAAGTCCTTTTCCCCTGTGACAAAGAGGTACCTTCTCTACTGCTCGCATGAGCAGAAGAGAGGAGACGTCTGCCTCTAAGGCCTTTGTCTCCAAGGGAGAGGGGCTGAAAGATCTTGCTCTCATTTTTGGGAACCTTTTGAAACTGAGAACAAGTCCCTGGCTCACTACTTCTAGGACCCATTTGTCTGAGGTAATGGAATCCCAGGCTTGGGAACAGTGAGCCAGCCTGCCCCCTACAGGAATTGGGGAGGCGACCCTGACTGACACCTCAGGGTGTCTGTTTGGCAGAGGGCTTGGACTGAGTGGATGCTGAGGTCCTGGTCATCCCTCATCTGCCTCTTCCCCTGAAGAACCCCGTCTGCTGGAAAGAAGAGGAAGCCTGGGCTTGGTAAAAAGACCTGTTAAAAGGCCTGCCCCTGCCAGCCCTAAACTGTTGCTTCTGAGGCGTGGCCTGCTTCTCTTTGCTGCAGCACTCCTGTAGGTGGTCCTTACTCATCCATCTTCTTCATATAGCCTCTGTTTGTTCACCAAACAGAGAGTTACCAATAACAGGAAAATCCATGGCCTTAGTCTGGGTATCCTGTGACAGATTGGTACATCTGAGCCAAGCTAATCTCCTCATGGAGACAGATGTAGCCATGACCCTGGAATGCACATCATTCGAGCCAACAGCAGCGGGAAATTGGACCTTGGATGCCTTAATACCATCTGCAGCCACCTTCTCCAGGTCCTTGGCTAGCTGGGGAGGGGCATTCTTAGCCAATTCCAGAACCGTATCCCACCTCGATTTCTGGTACCTGGCTGTATAGCCATATAATTGACTTGTCAGAGTCCCAAAGAGGATGCCAAGTATTGTTTCTTGGCCATGGCATCCACTTTCCTAGAATCCTTATCTGGGGGGTGAGATGCCAGGGGAATATTAGCCTTATCACAGGCTGCAGCCTGCACTACCCCAACATGGCTGTGATGAGTTGTAAGAAATTCTATTCCAGGACCTAACAAGGTATATCTCCTGTCCATCTTTTTATCCACAGGAGGTATATAAGTTGGAAACTGCAAAATTTGTTGTGTCCGTTTCCCCAGGGATTTATGCGGAGGGATAGACACTCTCTTTGACTCTGGGACATCCATCATTTCCATGAAGTCAGGTTCCTCCTGATCCTGTTCAGCTTCTTCCACTGGGAGCTGAAGAGTATCAGCCACTTTCTTGTAAAACAAGAAATGGGAGGGGGACTCAGAAAGTCTGGGAGGAGACACACTGGAAGGCCTGTCTGGGGAGATGTCAGGCTCTACAGGCTCATCTAGGCCTTCATCTTCCTCTTCATCATACTCTTCTTCTCCATCCCAACTGCCCTCATAGAAAGCCTCTGGATCAATGTCAGAAGCGACTATGTCCGACCGAACCGAACCTCTATGAACCGTTGTTGGTTCGGTCAGAACCGGGCAAACGACTGAACAATAGAAAACACTTTAGCAATCTCCTCAGCGGACGGACCATGGGAAGTAGGATCCGAACCGGCCGATTTTCGTTTCCTTTTGCTAGGAACCAATTCCGCAGAATCGGCTCTCCTTTTGCCCAAGGAGGTATCGCTCAGGTCAGTGGGCACCGCCTCAGGTTTGGCAACCGCCGAACCGGGCTGGCCATCCGAGACAGCGGACTTCTCGGCCTCCCTCTCCCTTAGCCTACTCAAATGTTTTTCCAGAGTGGCTTTGGGAAAGTGTTTACAGATTTGGCAGTCTTCTTTTTTTTTTCCACTTTGGGACATTTCTGCCCCATTTATACCCCCTCCTGTATTCCCCTCAGTGCTCCACTCCTTCAGGCCTTAGCTCAAGTCCCTCCCAGGTCCACTACCACAGTATCTGTCCCTAGAGTGCCCGGTAACTCCTTACCTCCTCCTCCTACTCGCGGAGCACCTGCACAGCGAAGATCTGCCCATGGGTTCTGGATCTGGATGGCAGTTAGGAGTGGCCGTCATCTAGGCTCACTGGGGCATTTTCCGTTTTTCTGTGCCCCCCCCCAGTCCTCCCCTGGGACGCCGGTGCAAGGATGTACGTCCAGAGGCGACGTGCTGGCCTGCGCCTTCTCCCAAAGCGCCTGACAGTGTCCCCCTCCCGACTCTTGTGAGCAGAGCTGTCAGAGCCGGGAAAGCCCATGCTTCCCATGGCTTTCCTCGGGAAGTGAATGTAAGGCACCCACGTGGTAACCCTCACCAAAGGGAGGAAAGCATCCGTTGGGACGCTCAATCCTCCCTTCCCCCCACCGACCCGAGTCCATTCCCGAACCCGGGTCGCTGGTGCAGCACGAGGTGTGGCGTCTAGCGCCTCAACCCTCAGAGCCACTGGGCCGGGGGCAGTCTTCTTTGAGGTGGTCAAACCCCAGACAGTAAACACAGACGAGGTGAGGGTCGGCCTTTGCAAAGGCCTCATTACACTCGGTACAGTGCTGAAACCCAGTGTGACCAGTTTTCTTTTTGGGTTTCTCAGATATGCCGGAATACTGAAAAGTTACCCTTACCAGCTATTACGCCAGGCAACTAAAAACTGATCGGTTCCAACCATGTCATGGGTCGGTTAAAAAAAAAACCAAAAATCAGAATTTTTTTTTTTAGGAACCGATGAATAAAGGAAACCACAGTAATATTTAGAAACAAGACAGAAACACAATGGGGTTCGGTTCCAAACCGGACCGACCGGAGAAGAACCGAGGGCAAAAACAATTTCCACAATAATACAACAACTACCTACTACTACCACTTACTGTTACCGAGACAGAGGTAAGAAGACCAAAATAAAGAAACGGTTAGGTAAAACCGACCGATTTAAACTGATACCGAACCGAAGTGCAGGAGGAATCTCCGGAGCGACTTCACAGTTAAGCGGAGTAAAAAATCTGATGGTTACACTTCAGAGCGCTAGAGGCAGAGGTTTGAAAACCGAGCTCGAGCTCAACGTTCTATGCTTCTGCATAGAGTTAACTCTTTACTCTCTGGGGCGGTTCAAGTGCTGGGGCTAACTGCATTTAGTCAGAATACAGCAAGACTTCATGTTGTTTGAAAGTGATTCATGGAAGTTCCCCAAATGCCTGTTTAACACAGTATTCCATTGCCAGCTACGCTGCAGATGTTCAAGCTGCCTTTTTTTTTTTTTTAATTTGTCTTAGTCACTGTCCATAATGTTTTATCAGCTGTTTGTTTCTGCCTGTCCTCCTTTTCCCCCCCCAGAGTGCTAGCTTCCAGCCACGCCCCCAGAATCTCATCATGCAAGTGAGTCATCACTCACTTTCACTCGCTGCACTGTCTATTGAAAAGGGAAAGTGGCCTGCGGCGCAGCAACTGGATTTCCACATGACGCCGGCACCCAGGTCCAGGAAACGGACCGGGTCACTGGAGGCCAGCCGGGGGAGAAGGACACAGCATCCCAAGGACTGCTCTCCTTCTCCGGGGAGGTGGGGACTGTGTCCTGCGCTTGACAGACCCCTTGCAGAGGCCGAGTCGTGCAAGCTACTGGCGCCTAGCATGTTCCGGAGGTGGGGCAGATGCAGGACGTCACTGCATGTCCCCACCCCACCCCAGGAAAAAGGAGAAAAAGAGCAGCTGCCAGTCACCCTCGATGAAGCCTGCCATGGCTGGTGGCCCCTGAGCCAGCCCTCCAACCTATCCCGTTGTCTGCGGTGCTGGGGGACTGGAGCCGCAACCCCGCCCTGGGGGTCAAACCAGGGAAGGTATCGGAAGGTCGTGGCCATTGTAGGGGTGGAAGCCTGTGGACCGTGACCAGGGCTGAAAGTACCGGGTGCCAGAAAGGAGTAAAATAAAGAATTAAAAGAAAAAACAAAAAAAAGGGAAAGTGGCCGGCCCAGTGGCGTGGATGACTAAGGCAGCGAGGCCTTACCTCCTGCCACGCTGATGTCCCATGTTCACAATGTGAGCGGGTCGCTGGGGCCGGCCAGGGTGGGAAAGGATCAAGCGTCCGGTGGACAGCTCTCTTTTCCCAGGGAGGGTGGGGAACAGAGGCCAGCATTTGCCTGACACCTAGCAGAAGCTGGGTGTTGGCACGCCTGGCCCAGTACAGTGGGGGCACAGAGGCAGAGCAGCCAGTGGGCATGCTGAATAAAGACACGCGTGTGGCACGCCCACTATTGGTACTGCATTCTCCGCCACGAACGGAAAAACAGGGAAAATGGCAGCCAGGTCGAGCGGCTTGATGGCCGTCAAGATGAACGCACTGCCTGTACTGGATCCAGTCCTGTTGGGAAGTTAGGGGGCTCCCCACCACGGGAGGTAAGCCATGGGGGTAGCAAGGCGGTGACCTGATATGGAGAAGGGTGTGGGACGGACAGCGGCCTGAGGAAACAGGATGCCCAAAACTAAGGAGCCAACCGGGTGCCAAGGGGAGCATAAAATAAGTAAAACAAAAAAAAGAAGAAAAGGGAAAGTGAATGAGTGCAATCACACATTTTGCTGCTGTATTACACACTTTGCAAGTAGCTGTATGTAGCAGTAGTGTCCCCATATAAGGTGCCAGCTGAACCCAACTGTATGGTCACATGCAAAAAATGAAAAAAAAAAAAACAGTAAGTTTGGCTCCCACGACTGTAAACCATAATGAACATTTTAGAGAAATATAATTAGTAATATTGCACCATGAACTGAGGAGGAGGAGAAGAACAGATCGATTCACCCACCAACTCCCCAGAGCAACAAAGAATGCCAGGTACTGCAATACAAATAATTTTGCTAATATTTTCTATGGTATCATTCAATGGAGCATGCCTGAGTTCTTACTTGGCTGAGGATCAACATTAAAACCACTGACAATGTGAGTAAAGTCCTATCGAAGCGCAAATTCTGCAGATTAAAAGCAGTTACAGTCATTTGGTCTTTCTGAATTCAACACCTGGAGTCGGACGAATCCGCCTGTCTGTCTGCCCTCTCTGTGGGCAGCTGCTCCTCCGGTGGCTCCGACACAGCAACCTGCCCGCCCATGAAGCTGCCGTAAGCCCAAAGCCCGATTCGGGCGAATCCACCTGTCTGCCTGTCCTCTCTGTGGGAAGCCTCTCTTCCACTGGCTCCAACAGAACAACCCACCCAACCACGAAGCTGGCGTAAGGTACTTCTCTGCGCTTCTCAGAACTTTGAAAATTTCAAATCTGGCACCTTTTTGCTTCCAACTGGCTCCTGCTCCTCTGCAGTAGGTGTCATCTCTCTGCTGTGCCTAAGCCAAGAAAATTTATTTTTGTACTGCGTAGACTAGCTATAGTTAGCTGTTGTACTACTTACAGTAGATTTATTTAAGTTTTCTGTTAAGCTCAGGCTATGAAAAAACGTTCTGCTTAAAGCTGATGTATTTAGGCTTTACTCAGCTCAGTCTCTGTTGTTCCCACCCCACCCTATGTGATGGATTTGATTTATAGTCTTGGGTGGTCACATGACTGCTTGTAAAACTAAGTGTCCGATTTGTCATTAGTCTCTTACACCACTTGTCTACTAAAGGGAGTGAGCACTCCTCTACTCTACTGCTACTCCTATTACTGTGCTTAAATATACTCATCTCAGCTAACCATACACCCCAGCTTTTCTCTCTCAGATTTCATCGAACAAACATTTACCAACTACCAACCTCCCTCTCCCCTTGCCCTGCTGCTCAACACCCTGTACCTCCACCTAAACTGCACTATCTTTCACCTCAGTGGCACTTTCTCTCAAACCAGCTATGTATCCTAGAGTAACTACCAATCTATTTTTGGACATCTAGGCTTCACTATTTATTTCTCGGTCAACTTGAGTGCTCAAAACTTGAAAATGAAGGCATCCCTGATACTCTTTGTAGTTGCCTCTTTGGCCAGCCTACTAATAGCATCGGATCTCTGTGCCTCAGTACTTGCCGTGTATCACCAGCATCTAGCCTCTTTTTCACCCTTATTTACGCTCTCTATACCCCAACCCGCTGCAGTCAGATATGAACCAACTCCCATGGGCCCAGCTCTATTTGCCTTTCTAACAAACTATGAGCATCGGCTGCTCGGCTTGTCCCTGCAATCCCTTACTCTCAAGACACCCCCCCCCCCCCATGGCTCCCTCCTGTCTGTCCTCTCCTCTCACTTCTGCCCCATGCTGGGGACACAGAAAGCAACCCTGGTCCCATAAACACCAGCATCGATCACACAAATACCACGTGGGCTAGATTGTCAGGCCTCAAAATTGCCCACTTTAATATCTGTAGCCTCCCGTCCAAATTTCTGGAGCTGGAGGCGTGGGTATCCCTTTATAAGGCACATGTACTTGGGATCTCCGAAACCTGTCTGAAACCCCACCATTCAGACTCCTCTTTTCAACTCCCCGGCTACTCTCTACTACATGCAGATAGGCCAGGAAAAAAGAAGGGTGGGGGAGCTGCACTCTACATGCAAGACCACATCACTGCCACCTCCATTAGCTGTTCAAACCCCACCCTCACTGAGCGTATGGCTCCTTGCGGAATTAACCCTGGGTGCCTCAAAAAAGCTCTACCTGAGTTGCTGTTACAAGCCCCCATCCGGAAGTACCTCAGGCCTATCCAATTTCCTGGATGGCCCTGGGCAAATCTCTCCCTCCAGGGACACCACTGTGCTAGGGGACTTTAACCTGAACTGGTTAGGACCTCTTGAGCCTGAATATGCAAACCTACTGAAAGCTCACCGCCTTGAACAAGTAATCTCCTCTCCTACCAGGCAGAATGCCCGCACACTAAACCACTCACTACTTGACTGGGTTGCCAGTAACCGCACTGACTTGATCCTTCAGGCAGGCACTATATCCGACTCTATTAGCAACCACTCACCAACCTTCACCATACTTGCCACCAAAGCCAGTCGCTCTCCCCACAAATACCTATCGTTTAGAAATCCCAACTGCCCTGACCCCACAAATGTCCTCAAAGACGTCCTGGCTAAGGACTGGTCTGCCCTCTTGCCTCCACAACGATATAACATCTCTGCAGCTAGTTACTTTACAGCTGCCCTCCATCAACTACAAGACCTACACTTCCTAGTCACTACCAGAAGAGTTAGGGGAGGCTGTAATCACTGGATGTCTAGGGAACTACTGTCCCAGATGAAAGACAGAGACAGAAAATAGAAAGTGTACAAGGCGTCCCCATCCACACAACTCTGGAACGACTATAGATGCCTGTGCAACACTTGCAAACAGTCTGCGAAGTACCTCAAGCGACAGTATTATCAAAGCCAACAAAAAAACAACCTTAGAAATCCTAAAGGTTTCTGGGCCTCCATTGGGGCGCTCCTAAACCCTAAGACTCACTGTCAAATAACTCGCCTCACATCCCGCTCTGGCACCCTCGCCAAGCCTGATGAGACTGCGTACTTTTTTTTTTTTTTTTTTAACAAGAAATTCACTAATCTCTCCCCCTACCTCAGTAAAATCTCTCCCTAGTTTTTCCCAGACCGATAGCCAGACTAACCAAATCTTTCACCCTCCGAAAACCAGCCCTACGCCCCATTTCTACTTCAAAGCCATTAACCAGGGTGTCACCATCAAGCTCCTAAAATCTCTCCCTGCCAAAGGTAGTCCTGGAAGTGATGGACTTTTCCCTGCATTCCTTAAACTCATCTCTCCAGCAATTGTTGAACCTCTCACTTTCATTTTCAACCTCACCTTTAAAATATCCACTGTGCCCGACCCCTGGAAACATGCAAATGTTGTACCAATTCACAAAGCAGGAGATCCCCTCTCCCCTGATAATTACAGACCCATCTGCCTCCTCCCTCACCTAAGCAAACTGATGGAAAAAAAAATAGTACACCACCAGCTCTCTGAACACCTGGACAAATAACCTCCTATGCCCACTCCAGCATTTGTTCCGCAAACACCACAGTACCACCTCAGCCCTGGCCCTATTCTCCAACAACATTCTGCGAAACATGGACACAGGCAAAGCCACAGGTGTGGTATTCATGGACCTGTCAAAGGCATTTGACCTTGTTGACCACCCCCTCCTGCACCTCACCCTACGTCATTTGGGATGCTCCCTTGAAACCGCTACCTCATTCGAAAGCTATCTCTCTGGTAGGTCACAATCTGTCATAATAGGTAAAACCTCCTCTACTGCCCTACCAATATCCACTGGAGTCCACCAAGGATCCATTCTTGGCCTGGTCCTCTTCTCTATATTTATAAATGCTCTTCCTGCCAAAAGCCTCATTTGTGAGGCACTTCTCTATGCGGGCGACTTGGTCCTCTACCAAAGTGATAAATCCCTTGAGGCCATCTCCTCTACCCTCACACTAAACTATGGAGCCATGCACCAGTGGTTTCTCTCTAGAAAACTCCTGGTCAACGAAAAGACCAAGGCCATGCTTTTCAGATCAAAACCATTCCTTGCCAAGGTCACCAAATCAAACTCCTCCCTCCTGGTTCAAACCTCTGCAGGCCCCCTCTCGAAAACGTCCCCTATTTTAAATACCTAGGTGTTACCCTGAACCCCCCTCTCACCTTCTCAGAGCACATAAATAATAGTACGGCGAGTCTACCAAAAATGTGCTGCTGCTTACCATCACAAACTATTTCTAGCTGAAGAAGCATGCCTTGCTATTGCACAAGGAAACCTACTTCCCCTACTGGACTACTGCTCCCGTCTACTCACACGTTACAGCTACACTTCACTCACGACTTACCACAGTGTACGACAGCACATGTCGCTTTGTTCTCTTAACCCCATGCTCAACTCACCATTGTGCACTCTACCAGGTCCTAGGATGGCTCCCTCTGTAAGGCCATTCTGATTATGCCACGGGCTGCCTGGTAGACATTACAATCGGGGCAGAAAACAGTTTCCATACTCATCCCTCCTGACATGCAGAGCGGCTCCTCGGAGCCTCCAAATTTCATCTGTCCTTCCATTAGATGTCCCAAACTTCTCTACCTTCATGGGTAAAAAAGCTTTCTCTGTCTCTGCCACCTCCCTTTGGAACAGTCTCCCTTTAGCAACCCGCTCATCCTCCTCCCACCTGTCTTTCAAGAAAACTCTAAAAGACTGGCTCTTAATTGGGGCCGCTTGTCACTGCTCTCCCAACTAACACCAGGCATCCTGCCCCTCTCCCTCAGCTGAACACCCCTGACTCCTACCTGCTCCTCCCCTCCTATCCATGCCTTTCCTCCATGACTCCATGTCTCATGCTCCCAAAGGCAACATATCACACTTATGCACTCTATGTATCTAATGCAATCCTGCCCAACCTCCTGCTAATTTCTCGGACTGACCCAGTGTCCTCGCTCCTGACTGCTTTAGCTTACCACTGTCTCTACATGTAATGGCCCCCTCAACGCTCGCTCTACCTGTAATTACCCCTCAACTCTGTTTCTACCTGTAGTCACCCTTCATAGGTTCCCTATAATTACACGTACTTGCTGATCTCTATTGTCCCCATGATGTTCAATCAACTTGTTTAACAGTGTACTCACCTCATGTTTGAGGTGTGATCTCATCACTCTGTACTCCTACTATCATTATGCTGTATAACCTATTTGATATCTTTGTACCCACCTCATGTTGAGGTATATGTTGTCTCTTACTACTCTGTTACTGCTACATACAGCTACTTGCAAACAATACATCCAGTCAGCTAAACACCAACAGTGTCTCTTTAATTTCACAGTTTCCCTTGCATGACCTAAAGGTAGGGGGTCGCTGGCACTGAGGGAAAAAAAGGGGCAGGACTATGCTAATGAAACAGAGCACTCAGAAATAAAGGGATTCTTCACATGGAAAACAATACTTTTTGTTGGTCTGAATGGTAGGAGACCGATTCCCAACTCCTACAGGTTAGTAGGCCCATTTGGTATGGCAAAGTTCCATAAATCACTTTAAAGGAGTAGTACACCCTCATAACCTTGTAAACGTTATCTGTTTCCTTGTCAACAGATAACTCTTTTCATATAGCTGTTGGAGATATATGTGTTTGCTTTAGTTTGTTTTCATTGTTCACACCAGTCCCTGTAACTAGCTTGGGGGTCTCCATTTTCTGATTGTTGAAATCTCACTGTCCCTGAGAGCCGCATTTATATATGAGAACATGATGCCACAGCACCAATTTACACCATGTAGCTCTTTGCTGAAACTACACATAACCTGAAAAAACTCTCTAGAAACACACAGACTGAATGCAGTTTAAAGGAAAAAACCTTGCATTACATCCAATACAGTTTGTAAAGCTTACTGAAGGTAAATGTGGTATTTCACACCTTGCTGCAACTTTTCTGTTGAATTCTAAGTAAGCAGACAGGCATACTGTGGAGTCTAAAGGGTGCTGACACATCATGGTCTGAGAACTTCACCTCACTGTACAGCAATCTAAGTAAAGCTAAATATTCTTTATAAGCAAAGTTGACATCTTAAGCGGTTCCCCTTTTGAAGCCATCCACTGTTTCAAGTGATACTAATCCTATGAGAGCCCATTCCACCCCACCACCACCCCCTTCCATAAAGAAATTCCTCCTTGTCTCCCTCTTGAGCCTCCAACTCTCTCCAACTTAAGGCAATGCCCCCTTGTGTTTTTGTATCCACAGAGCATTAAGAGGCACTCTTTGTTCACCGGGGTATGCCTTACAAATATTAAAAAATCTCTATCATGCCCCCCCCTTTTCCTCCAGTAGGTTAGTGTGCTTCTTTAAGTAGGGACGCCAGTACTCCAGGCAAAACAGTACAAGTGAGCTGTACAATGGCAGTATGACCTTCTCCCGCCGACTGCTGATCCTCTGGCAATGCAGCCCAACATTCTGTTGGCTTTTGCCACTGCCTTTTTGCATTATGTGAAGTGCTGCAGGTCGTTAGTGATCAACACTCCAGGTCTTTTTCTTCCTCGGATTTGGTTACCAGGACCCCTCCTCCGAGGCTGTACTCCATCTTCAGGTTCTTGGCTCCAATGTGCATGACCTTACACTTTTTCATATTAAAGCCATGTTGCCAATTCCTGACCACCTCTTGAACCTGGACAGATATTCTTTTAGGTCTCCTAGCCCTTCCACTACATCTACCCTCCCAAAGAGCTTGGTGTTGTCTGCAAACAAGCAAATCTTCCCCTTTATGCCCTCACCAATGTCACTGATAAAGACATTAAATAACACTGGCCCAAGAATCAAACCCTGTGAGACCCAGCTGGTGACATCTCTAGCACCTGAGAGCTCCCAGCCCCAGCAAGCTGGCTACCTATCCGGTCAGTTTCTCCGCTACCCCCAAATCCTCCAACTTTTTGGTCAGTCTCTTATGGGTCACAGAATCAAAGGCCTTACTGAAGTAAAGTACAGGATATCTACAGCTTGGCCCTTCTCCACTGTTTTAGTGACCCTGACAAAGAAGTCGATCAACTTCATCTGGCATGATCTCCCAGCCATAATCCTGTGCTGTTGCTTGTCATGGAGGCCGTTTTCTTCCAGGTATCCTACCAGTCTCTTTAAGAATTGCCTCCATAGGAAAGAGACCTCACCAACCTGCATAGGGCCCTGCTAGCAGAAAAAAGAAAACTAGAACCCACAGGAGAGTCCAATTCATATACAAACCTCACCTTAGATGTCTGGTATGGAGTCTTAGATGATAGGAGCCTGGGGAGATGGAGACACCTTATGTACTCTGTCCCATACATGGAAGGGTTCCGTCCAGCACAGTAGGATATAGGATTCAAGATATGGGAGAAGAAAAACTTATGTACGATCTGGCATTTTACAGAGGGGATGGGGATCCTGTCCTTTCAAGACTTAGTAAACAAATATGGGCTTATTTGGAAGGACAGATTTCGTTATTTACAAATTAGGGATTATATTAAGAATCTCCATTCCAGGGTAGACATGGATGCCCCCCCCCCAAAAATACTGGTTCTAGGCAAGGCTATTGTGGAAGGCAGGGCACCCTCAACGCATATTATATTCCACATATACAAAGCCCTACTGGCTTGGAAAGGGGATACCACCCAGTCAGTTAAAGGGGCCTGGACCCAAGATCTGGGGGCTCCAATAGAAGATGAAACCTGGTGTAAAGCACAAATGAGGATATACAGAGGTCTGCCAATGCTGGGCTGGAGAGAGTTCTCTTGGAAAATGCTGATCCG
This sequence comes from Neoceratodus forsteri, assembly GCA_016271365.2. Lineage (NCBI taxonomy): Eukaryota > Metazoa > Chordata > Ceratodontiformes > Ceratodontidae > Neoceratodus > Neoceratodus forsteri. The sequence continues at coordinate 311,209,504 of CM028137.1, read as the reverse complement.
ATTTTTCAGGACCCCAGTGATCCAAGCCAAATTTCATATACACAGAGATCCAGCTTGCTAGAGAAGCTGTGGACACTCACCGGCAGCTTTAAACCATATAATGTGGGAATGCCCAGCTCTGACTAGATTTTGTGGAGATTTACAACAGGCTTTACATTCTGTCTTTGGTCCTAATTTGACATTAAACCCTGCCTTATACTTTCTATCTGATGTCCCAAAAGGATATAGGGACCCTCCATACAGAGAAACTTTTGAAAACTGCTCTTCTGGCAGCCCAGGAGGCAATTACTAAGAACTGGCTTTCCAGGCAGGGCCAAGACCTCTCTCAATAGCACGAGATTATGATCTCAGTATACAGAATAGAAGCTCTTACAGCAACAATCAATAAGAAGCAAACACGAGGACTTCCGGTGACATCATGCCTGAGGTAGCTGCATGATTTCTTAGCTTAGTCTCCGCCAGGGTTGAAAAAACTCCCCAAACTACTAAAAAACTGCTACAAATCGTCTAAAACCGAAGCTAAGCACACCTACTACCCAGCAAGGATGCCTAGGAGAAAAACCGACTCTCGAAAAGCAGCTACAGATAATACTGACCCAGACGGCATATGCTCAGACAGCGACTGTTCACAAGTCTCTAGCAAGGGCGAGTTTTCAAAAGAGGATAGCTCCACGGCGCCCAATATTGCTCGACAAACGGATGTTGTGCTGCAGGGTTTCAGGAGGGAAACCTGCTCTACATTTACTGCTTTACGCGTGGATCTTGGGAAAATGGAGAAACGGCTCGAAGAGACAGAGGAGCAGGCCACGAACACCGACTTTCGGGTGGACTGCGCAGAGCGCACTATAGTGCACCTACAACGCACGCTGCAAGGCCTACAGGACAGAGCTAACGATTCGGAAGCTCAGAGCAGAAGGAATAACCTGAGAGTCAATGGCTTCCCTGAAGGCACAGAAGGCAACAACCCCATATACTTTATGCAACAATTCTTTAAATCTAAATTAGATCTACCAGATAGCGGTTCCCTCAAAATGGATCGGGTCCACCGCACCCTGGGCCCTTAGCTCAATAACCACCCTCATGCTATCTTAATCCGCTTCCTTCGCTACCAAGAAAAGGAAACGATATTACACAAATCTTGGCTACAGGGGGACTTGACATATCAGGATCATAGAATCTATGTGGATAATGATTACACAACAGCGATTGCACAGAAACGAAGAGCATATGCACCAATTCTTAAAAAGCTCAAAGAAGCAAAGCTCAAGTTCCGAACCCCCTACCCAGCGAAGTTGGTGGTTCAACTGGGGGATGGCCCTATGACTTTTGATTCGGCTGAAGAGGAGGCTCAGGAACTTGCCAAAAATGGAATTGACATTTCATTAGCCCATAGGCCATCCGGCACTTCACTGACGTCTAAGCTGGCACAGAAAGCGTGGACCAAGGTACCCCCAAGAGAGCAACGCAGACAAGAGGGAGCAGCGGCAATCCAGCAGATCGCCGAGGGACTGAGAAGACAGGCTTTGACGACGCCCAAAATGCTCCCAAATGATCAAGCAGTAAAGTGAATGGACTAATGGGACTTTATTTGTTTATCTATCTCTATCTCAGGTAGGCCATTTTGGCTATTCCCTCCTCGCTACTTATTCCCCTTGTGACTACCTGGTAGCTCTGCCTCCCCCTGTGTTCCCCCTCTCCTGATGGGCCGTAATTAACAGGCAGTGGCTGATCTGGGGTGTTGTCCTCCCTATTTGGGGGGGGGGGTTGCCATGGGTTCTGCTGCTGCCTGGATCCAGTTGAGGCACTGGCCACACGATCATAAGAATTAGCCACCTACGTGGCTTACACCACTCAAAGGCAGAGGGAATGAAGGGGAAGCATGGGTAGAAGGTTAGGGCATGGGTGGGTTACTGGGGAACCTTTGGCCCTGACTATGGATTTTCTCTAGACACACAGTCGGACTCAAAAAATTAACCGATGCCCTTACAATAATGCTGGGGGATATCTAGCTCCTAATACGCACCATTAGGCCCTGGATACCACATGGCCCTCTGGATGGCGTTGGCCTCATGGATCGAGGCAGCATATGTCACTTCGTCACTGATGTTATATGGCCCAAGGCTACAGGCCCGCTCTGCCCTCTCGTGCTCTGCCCCACCATGTGCTGTTCCGGTTGGGGTAGGGGGTGGGGGTTGAGGCTCCGGGCCCCTTAAGTTGACGCACCAGGGGGCCAGGAGGATACAACTGGAGTAGGCCCGAAACAGTGAGGTACAAATGAGGGCTCTGTTAAAATGTATGACAGCACCAGAAGGAGCAGAATACCCACAAGTTCAGGCGGTATATCTACATATACCTGGATGGAGCACGAGGCATGGCCACCTTCCCATTTCTCCCCTATGAAGAGACGTATATCGTCTGGTCTAACCTAGGTTAGACCCTGCCAAAAAATATTTTTTGGCTCACTTGCAGGCTGGTCGCCCTCTCCTTTCTTTTTGGGCCGACCAACCTCATGGAAGTCCATGGCTGTATTGCAGCTCCCGACCAGCTGGCAGGTGCTTGCAGTTTACGGTTTACCCAGTTAGCGTTCTTAGGGTTTTGTTTTTTTTAAATATCTTTTTTATTAGGTTTTCAACATATATACATACATGTCATCAGGTTTCACATAGCTTATTTCATTTATACAGTTCTTAAACTCACAGCAAGAGTACATAAAAAGCTATAACTTCCATAAATGGGTCTATGCATTTCTTATTTTACTTATGGGGGTTGGGTTATCAAAGACTAGATCTCAGTTCAATGGTGAATGAAAGTTCTCTCATAGGTCTCGAGTCCCTGTTGGCTAGTCTCTAAGGGAAAAGTCCATTCTGTAGTTTGTATTAATTAGTAGTTCGATCTGAATTACTCACTACAGAGGCCTTCATGGCTTAATTGGTTAATTGATACCTGTTGGCACCTTGGTGTATTTTCTCCTCAGGTAAACCTGTAAAAAATTATATCTGTTTGAGATAAGTGAGTTTTCGGTCAGCAGCTCCCATTTCGGGTTACAATCTACAGGTGGTGAGACCAGGTGGTTTTACGTTTACCTGTACCCAGAGATCTCCCTTCCCCCTCCTTTCTACGGATCTCCTCCAGCTCCTCCAAAAGAACGTTATACTGATTTCTCATCGTCTAGAGAGAAAAAGGAAACTTGGTGGGGTGTCCTAAGAGCAAGTGTTTCGGTTATATCAGCCTAGGAGGGAATTTAGTTAGTTACATTTTGTTTCCTAGGGGGTGAAAGTGGGATCTTTTAACATATAGTATATCTGCCATCTAATCCATCTGGTGGTAAACTTCTCTTCTTGTTAATTTAAACTGTGTGTTATTTTTTCCACGTTATAGATCTGTCTTGTGATATCCCACCACTCTTGTATCATGGGGGTTTTAGAGGTCAGCCATAGTTTCGTGATTGCTTTCTTTGCTGCAGTAATGAGGAGAAGTAGTAGATATCTGGTGTTAGGGCCCCTTAGAGTTTTAGGGAGGATGAGGAACAGGAACATCTCCAACATCAGTTGAAGTTGAGGGTCTAGTATTTCTTGTAGATGAGTCTGGAGAAGTAAGAGAAATGGTTTAAGGGTCGGGCAAGACCACATGATATGGGTGTGGTTTGCCTTGGATTCTCCACATAACCGCCAACATACTGCTGGATTGGTTGGAGAATAGTGGCTCTTGACTGCCGGGGTTCTAAAATATCTGACCAGATTCTTCCATGCGTATTCACGCCACTGGTGTGAACTGGTCACTCGGGCTGAGTGACTGCAAGCTCGACGTCAGTCCTCGAGCGATATCTGGTATCCCGATTCCTGGCTCCACTGTACGCGTATCTTAGGGTTAATCCTTAGTTACTCACAGTTCAAGGAAGTTCTTCCTCACTTTTTCCCAAATAAGCAGTCACATCTTCTTGTAATTAAGATAAAACCTAACAATGCCTATAAGCTGATGCTTGGAGGAATGCACAGCAATTTTTTTTGGATTGTAGAAATTTGTAAATATGGCTAATGCACCACTGCAGATTTTTTCTTTGAATGTTAATGGGTTAGGTAGCCCTGTCAAAAGAACAATGACGATTTCTTTATTTAAGAAAACCCATGCAGATATTGTATACATACAGGAGACACATATGAGGAAGAAGGAACGTGAAAAACACGCTAGAGGGGGGTTCTCACAAGTGTTTTCCTCCTCCTTCACTAATGGAAGAAGGAGGAGGGCCGCCATATTAATTTCCAGCCTTACTCCCTTCAAAGCTACTTTTGAATGGGCAGACCCAGAGGGACAATTGTTGGTGGTACAGGGTATACTGCAGGATAAGGAAATTACTCTAGCCAATGTATACTTCCCCCCAGGATCTACTACACGGACCCTGAGGTTCCTCCTGAATAAAGTGGTTCAGCTGACTAAGGGCACGCTGGTACTGGCGGGCGACTTCAATATTTCCCCCAATCCTAATCTCGATACCACTGGGGCAGCTAGGGGGTAATAAAGGAAAATTAATTACCTACCGTAATTCTTGATCTTCTCTTGTATCTTCACCATTCATTACTTCCGGGTGTAAGCGGGGCGCACCAGCCTACGAGAGCTTTTTTTTTTTTTATAAAAGTCTGCTAACGGCACCGCCTCGAGAGTGACGCCATGCGAGGGGCCGCTAGTAGCGACCGACTCCTCCTCCAACTCAGTTCTGTGAGCCGGAGGCAAAAGAAAGCAGAGAATATAGATAGCGAGGCAAGATAGCCAAGGATAGCAAAGCAAGGAAGAATGAACTGAAAAGAAATAAGCCGATGGAGGAAGGACAGAGGAGATAAAGTATCCTAGCCTAGGGAACTGCAGGGCCTCATTACCTGGGCGACTCTGGGAGGAGAGATAAGAAAGGAAATGAGAAAATAGAAGAAGAAGAAGAAAGAGAAGAGAGAGATGGGATGTTGAAGGGACCAGAATGCCCAACGAGCATAGTTAGCTTACAGCTGAAGGCTCGACTAAAGGGGAAGCAAGAATCCCCGGAGATAGAGCTGAAGAGAAGGTTCACCGAACCCGCTAGACAGACCCAGGAGGGCATAGTCCTCATCTTCAACATGCCATTGTTCTTGATACCTACCTCGGGCTCCTGGCTGCGGAAGGCCTTCAACTGGAGGGAACCCGAGGAGGGAGAATAAAACCCAGGCAGCATGAGAGCGCTGCTCAGGGGTTTAGAAATGGAAAATGTAAGCCTTTCAGGCGTCTTAAGATAGAAATGCTACTCAGACTGACTGGCCAAGGCAGGCCAAGGCTTAGGCAGGCTGGGATCGGATCGGATATGGTCAGCACTGCTCTTCTGCAAAAATTGTCCAGGAGGACACTTAAAAAGGAAAAACCAATAAGCAACTAGCGAGAAGGATAGCCTACCTTCTCATTGCCTTCCTGTTTATTTTTCCTTTTTTTTTTTAGTAAAATTTTTTAGACTACATGCATGACCCGATACCAAGATGCCTATAACAGTCGAAGAGAGTTCCCTCAGCATTTAATATTTATTTATTTATTTATTTTGCAAAAGAAAAAGGATTAGACGTGCCCGTTCCTCTGCTCTGCAAGGCAAGAATGGGGGATTTTGATTTCAGGGCAACTATCTGGAACATGGAATTGCAGGATCAAATCTGAATAGCCTGAGCCAGGCCAAAAAACCCCCAGAGGTATCTTGCCAGAAGAATGGCAAGAGATAGTTGTGCAGACTGATCGCCAATGCAATCCACGAGATGGCCCATGAATCTTAGAGTAAGTAATTTTTCTGGAAAAATTAGAACCCCCCCCCCAAAAAGAAAGTTGTTTTTTTTGGAAAAATTAACAACTTTCCTATATTTTAAGAAAAAAATTTTTGTTGTTTTTTTGTTTTATATGCAGAGAGAGGAAGGAGGCGGAGGTGGAGAAGCCACAGGAAGAGGCCACTGAGGGGATGGTGGGCGGGTGTAGTAATGAATGGTGAAGATACAAGAGAAGATCAAAATTACGGTGAGTGCGTAATTTTCCTATCTTCCTTGTCAATCTTCACCATTCATTACTTCCTAGTGAGTACATAGCTCCTCTTCCCTGGAGGAAGAGGCCATACCCTGAGGAACAAGACCCCAGCCTTCTGTTGGTGAGAAACAGGAGGAGAAGACCTGGCTTATTCAGAAAGCCTAAGTGGGAGAAGAGCTAGGAGGTGCCTCCCGAGGACGAGGAGACGGATGGAGCCCCTGTAAAAGTCTCGTAGCTCTGGATGAGAAAAGACGGGTCCCCCGGAAGGCGGAGCGCATCACCCTACGCCGGGCCAGGGGTGACAACCTGGAAAGACGAAGCCATGCCGTCCGCCTGATGCAGATCGCTGTCCCCGCAAGTCTGGAAGCCACCTCATTGGCGTCATAAGATGCCCTTGCTTGGTGTCTTGCCAGCTCCAGGCCTACCGCGGAGAGGGCAACGGCTTGTCTGGTTTGCTTCGTGTCAGGCATAGATGCCAGCAGCTGGGACATCATCGACCACAGATGCCGGTTGTAGGCAGCGTGGTGAGCCTGATGTGATGCAATACAAGCACTGCACGAGAAGAAGAGAACACTTCTTCGCCTCCCCACCGGGTCGAACTGGAGAGTCCGAACTGTGCAGTCGCTAGCCCAGGCAACGGCGCCCAGAAGGAGTATCCAGGTATACCAAACCTGAGGACGGGTTGGGAAGGAACCTAGAGACTCAGAGGGGCACAATACCTACGCTGGCAGTCCGCCGGGCTGGGAAGAAGCGGCAGGAACTGCCAGGACGGATAGACGCCTCCTGGAGGGATAGCCAGGAAGGTACCACCAGATGCTGGGCACTGAATTCACCAAGGAATTCACGTGCCTCTGCTCGGGTATTGTCTCCGAACGTAGGAAACTGGAGATCCCCACCATCCTCGAGAGGAAACGCTGATATTCTGTGAAATCAGCATCGGAGGACAGATGAGCAGGGGTTCCTCTCCTCAGAGGAGGGAGACGAGGATGATGGGGAACTGGAATGTCCAGAGGATTCCTGCGCGGTGGGGAGCGCCGAAAGACCCGCCATGCATGTATCTAACATATGAGGGGAAGGCCGCCAAGAGAACCTCTGAACTGCTCCCAGGATAACGGACCCGAAGGACCGACATGGCCCGGGAGCGGGGGTGGTGAAGGCAGAGAGATGGGAGAGGGGCACCTCCGAGGAGGCAACTGCTCTCTGCGAGGGCTCTGGAATCCGGGGAAAGGAGCCCTAGTAGGAGGGATGCCGGATATCAAACCAGGCCGCAGAACGGAACTCTGGGGAAGCGGAGCCTGGAAGAGCCCTGGGGGAGAAACTCCCCTGTGACGACGCCGGGACTGCATGGATCTAGAAGGGCAGTCCGCACACACGCCGCCAGAGGACACCCTAGAACCCTGGGGGAGGTGGGCTCTGCACTGGCTCCTGGCCACCCCCCGAGGTGGCCAAAGAAGACCGGCAGCAGGCCACCTGCCCTCAACCCTCGGATTCCGAGAGGGCCCTCCTCCTCGACTGCAACGTCCCCCTGTCCCTAGAGGAGGCAACAGCACCCCGTGGGGTAGCTGTCACTGGGCCTCCAGAGAGGGGAGCCTCCCCCTCCGTCACCCCCACGTCTGCCCCCGGGACCCTCGGCCACCCCCAGCCGAGGAACCCTCAGGAGACGACGGCAAGGGGGACAGAGGGAAGGGCCCGCTGCGCCGCCTGGTACCCCTAGCCACCGAGGACCCAGATTCCGAAGAATGGGGGTGCCAGGATGGGTCCACATCGAGTCATCGCCCTCCGAGGAGGACGAGACCAGCAGGACCTCGGCGTGGCCACCTCAGGGGTCCTCGAGGGCACGGGCCGCTAACGCCCCGGTACCAAGCGCGACGCCGCTGCCCCCCACGCCGGGCAGCAGGAAGGTTTGGCCTCACACCCCCAGCGGCTCGCAGGCCCGCACCGCCCGGGAGGGCCGACGGCGCGCTGGAGGCGAAGCGTACCGCCGGGCGGCGCCGCCGGCGTGCTCATCGGCACTGGCGAACGCGCCGAGGCCAAAACGGCACCGCTAACGGCGCGTCGTCCGATCACCGGGCGCTGATCCAAAGCGGCGCGCGAACGGCACCGCCCTCAATCACCGCGCCGTGAACGACGCCGATCCAAACAGCACCGAAACGGCGCAAGATTAATCACCAGCACCGCGAACGCGCTGATTCAAAACGGCGCCGAGAGGCGGCGCTCGAGGGTCCACCCGAGCCAGGCCCAACAGTCGGGGCCTCGACACGGGGAGCCTGCACCTCAAGAGGTGACTGCCGAGGCGGTGTCGGTGCCGCTATCCCGGGAGGGACCACGACGCCCCGACACTGCGAAGGGGCCCTGCAAGAGAAGAGAGGAGACCCCTCCTCCACGGACCGTGTAGGCCCGGGAGGGACCCGGGAAGGGCCAAGAGACCTTACCTGGGCGTCCCTTGAGCGACGTCGTCCCCCGAAAGTCGGCGGGGTCTTGCCGAGCTTGAACGCGCAGACTTCTAGGACACGGCGGTCCATGGAAAAACAGGCGTCGCACGAATCCATGTCATGGTTGGGACCCAGGCAACGAAGGCAAACGTCATGCCGGTCTGAGACGGAGAAATGCCGGCCGCAGGAGCACCGACGCATAGGGGCACGGCCCGTCTTAGAAGAACGTTTCGCTCCAGAACCGGACATAACGCCGAAATAAAAACAAGGTTAAACATAGTCAGAAATACACCGGGCGCAGAACAAAAAGAAAAAGGAACAGTCTTACCGTAGGCGCCGAGTGTAGAAAAAAGGAGTCGGCCTAAGACGAGTTAAACTGAAGCTACCGCGAACAAGTGCTGCCTCGGCGGGCGGAGAAACAGAACTGAGTTGGAGGAGGGTCAGGTGCATACTAACGGCGCCCCTCGCTGGCGCATGACGTCACTCTCGAGGGCGGTTGCCGTTAGCTAGACTTTAAAAAAAAAAAAAAAAGCTCCCGTGGCGGGGGCGCGCCTCCGGCTTACACCCAGGAAGTAATGAATGGTGAAGATTGACAAGGGAAGATACCTGCTCCACACACATTTTTTAAAAGATTTGTCCAGGAGGTGGGGTGGGCAGATGTATGGCGGACCCTTAATCCTAGAGATAGGAAATGGAGAGGTAACTATAGGTGATATTGCCCATTCCGACCACGGCCCAGTGATCACAAAATGGGAAATGGGTCTTGAGAGCCGAAATATGCTTTGGAGATTTAACCCAATCCACCTAAAAAATACCCAATTCCAGGAATTCTGTGATGAGAGAATACAAGAAATACAGAGAGACAATTCAGACCCTGAAACTTCCTCTGCTATCAGGTGGGATACTCCGAAGGTGGTCCTTCGTGGTCACCTTATACAATACTCGTCAACCCTGACGAAACAGCGGAAAGAGAGACAAACCCACCAGAAGCAGACCCTTCAATTCCTCCAAATTGCACACCAGCAGGGGGATAATTCGGTCTTGGCCCAACTTAAACAGGTCAAACAAGAGTTGGACTTTTTGGCCCGGCAGAATACAGAAACAGCCCTTGCCTTCCTAAGGCAACAATATGGTAAAGCAGGCCCGAGGGCCTCTCGCCTACTTTCATTCAGGCTATGTAAACAGCGTCATCTCACAAATATAGCTGCTATCAGAGACCCCACGTCAGGCAACCTGTGCACTAGGGTGGGACATGTTCCCCAGATCTTTAGTGATTACTACAAAAAATTACATACTCTGGACCACTCATCGGACCTGGGGGACATTGAGACCTTTCTTTCCCCCTTAGGCCTTTTTAGACTTAATGAGGATCAACGGTCTTCCCTGACCTCCCCTATAGTGTATTCAAAACTAAAAGCTGTTATCTTCCGAACTAAAACTATGAAGGCTCCAGGCCCAGACAGGTATGGTACGGAATTTTATAAACACCTGGAGCCCACGCTAGCACCACTTCTTCTGCTGGTTTACAATGATGTGGTGTCTGATTTTTCAGACCCCCCCACCTAGCTGGTCATACACAGTGGTATCCCTTATTCCTAAACCCGGTAAGGATCCACACTGCTGCGCATCATACCGTGCAATTTCAGTCCTAAATGTGGACTATAAGTTCCTGATGTCCATCCTGACTAAGCGCCTGGATAGTTTTACCCTCAATAATTAATTTAGATCAGACGAGTTTTGTAAGTAATAAATCCACCACAGACAATACCAGAAGGGCGATCCATCTGGTACAGGAAATGCAAGCCCAGGCAACCCCCTCTGTCCTTTTCAGCCTGGATGCTAAGAAGGCATTTGACAGGGTCTCATGGCCCTTTTTGTTTGCTGTTCTGTCAAAAATGGGCTTTCTCTTCTCTTTCATTTCTATGATTAAAAACACTTTATTGCAGGCCCCAGGCATGTGTGAAGGTTTCTAGACACCATTCTCCCTATTTCCCCCTATATAGGGGTACCCATCAGGGTTGTCCCTTATCCCCTGGTTTATTTGCCATTTTTATTGAACCATTGGCACAGGCCATCAGAGACTCTCTTCAGATAGAGGGAGTACAGATGGAAGGGGTGGAACATCGTATAGCCCTATACGCTGATGACGTTATGCTTTTCCTGGCTAACCCAGCCCAATCAGTCTTAACCGTTTTTGGCATACTAGACCAATTTGGCAGTTGTTCAGGGTACAAACTGAACACCACCAAAACAGAAGCATTGACCTTTAATTTTACCCCAACCATAGCATTCAAACAAAGGTTCCCATTTTGCTGGGATTTAGATAAACTAAAGTATCTGGGCATCTATCTCTCTCATCAGGCAACTAACACACTGAAAAATAATTATGAGACCTTTTTTACCCAGCTTCGGTCAGACCTGGCACGATGGAGTATTCTCCCACTGAACTTACTGCAGAGAGTTAATGTTATCAGGATGGTGGTCCTCCCCCGAGCCCTTTACCTATTTCAGAATGTCCCAATCTGTAACCCAAACAAAACATTCTGGATATGGAATAAATCCATTAGCAGATTAATATGGTCTGGAAAACATCCCAGAATTAAATTACCTATTCTTAACCTCCCAAGAGGAGTGGGTGGGCTGGCCCTCCCCAGTTTTAAACTCTACAACTGGGCTTCACACCAGTCCTTTCTTACGTGCCGCCTAGCCAGAACCAGTCCTGCCCTGTGGAGGGAGATGGAGGAGGATCTCATACCCTTTAAAAGTTTGGTTAAAAAATATGATGCACCGAACTGCCCCCCCCCCCCATCCTGAGGATCCGATACCAATGAACCCTTGGATAACACACCAGATGAAAACTTGGAATGCAATACGTAGACACCTATCTCTCTCCCCTTTCCTCCCATTTATGTGTCCCATAGCTCTCTTAAGAGGATTTCCACCCAGCTGCTTATGACCATACATTTGTCTCCTGGGAACGCCTGGGGCTCTCCAATCTTATCCAATTCCAAAACAAACAGAGGTGAATTTAAATCTTTCCAGGAGTTATGCCAATCTCACGGCTTAAGACACCAAGATTTAGTCAGCCCGGTAGCGCTGAGGGTTGAGGTGCTGGACGCCACACCGGTGACCCGGGTTCGGGAGCAAGCTTGGGCGCCATGGGTCGGCAGGGGAGGGACAGGACTGAGCGCCCGGCGGGCTGCTTTCCAGTCCTGGGGGGAGAGCACTGGGTAGTCTGGAGCTCCAGCGGCCCCTGGTGGAGACTGAGGTTGTTGCAGAAGCTCGGCTGCATGTTTAGCGTGCCTGGCGGCTGGCAGGGTTGCCATGCGCTAGCATCAGGTGCGACGATAGGGATGGGCAGGAGAAAACGTGAAAACACCAGCTGGAGTGGACAGGCGACGGGCATTCTTCCTCCCAGCCCAGCGCCTGGATCTGACTGGGCAGGACCCTAACTCCTCCACGGGCCCCAACCCGTTGCTGGAGTCTGAACTGCAAGGAGCCCAAGTAAGTGGCAGGGCTACCCTCCCTGGTTAAACGGGTTAAACCAGGGGTACTGGCAACGGGGGGGGGGGAGAGAGAGGGGCACAGTCCACAGTGGACTTCAGGCGGGCAGGCACAAGGCGGGCATGTCTGAGAGAGTTCCCCCAGCTGAGACAGGGAGGAAAATAAAGTTGAAAAAAAAAAAAAAAAAAAGACACCAAGATTTTTATCGATATTTACAGCTAAAACATTTTTCCTACTCCCTACCAATCCAAGAACGAAACCCTGAAAACTTCCCCCCACTGATTTCCTGTTTCCAACAACACATTGATTCCGGCAGTACACCCCACATCATATCCGTTCTGTACAGGGTGTTTGGGGAAAGCCTGGGAATGAACACTGAGAGTATATGTGCTAAGTGGATCACAGAATTTGGCTTTGACATCCCTACACAAAAATGGTATAAAGGTAGTCTCTCAATAGCTAAACTTACATACTCCCACAGCTAGAGACTATTCTCCTGGCAAATAATATCTAGGTATTTTCGCACCCCTGTCACTACAGATAATTATTCATCAACAAGATCGGGGGCATGCTGGCGTGAGTGTGGTGAACCTCGGGCACACCATACTCATATCTTTTGGATGTGCCCGTTGATAAAGCCCTTTTTAGACTCACTACAATCTAAACTGGGCGGCCTTTTTGGCCTCCCAATAACCCTTACTGCTGACCTATTTTTCCACCTGAATTTAAGGACACACATACATGTTACCTGCTGGGGATCTTTTTTAGGCAGCTAAGAAGGCCTTGACTCGTTGCTGGCTTACCCCCCCCCCCGGTCCCCACAATGTCGGAGTGGACAGAGATAGTGACCCGGGTCTATAGATCAGAGAAAATTTCTTACCATCTAAAAGATAAATCTGATTTATTTACCTTGAAATGGAGTAGATGGATACTGTATATTATGTCGAAGGACCCTACCTTTGTCCCCTAAGGGGACTGGGTTAGACGAGGGGCTACTCTAAGGGGGTGAAGCCAGCCACATCCGGCTTTTCTTGCACTGGTTAGATGTTCTGGGGCATATAGAAAGTCAGACATGGGTCCTTTATGATCTACAGTTTATAAGTTACAATGTGCATCATATGATTTATAATTTAAAACCTGTATCTGTTATTATTATTATAGTTTATTTTTCTTATGCCTATCAATTTTAGACACACTGTGAAGCGTAAATACACAGCTATGATATATGGATTTATTTTCAATCTCAATTTCTGTATAAGATGAATTTGTGACTGTTACCCCTCCCCGTACCCCCCCAGTATTTGAAAAATGAATAAAAACTATAATAACAAAAAAAAATAAGAAGCAAACACAATTTGAGTTAATATGGAGAAGGTGGGTGCTATTTATGGCCTCGGCCAGGCCAGACTTTTTACTGTAGGAAGTGGGCCTATAACAGATGCTCAAAAGGGGTTGTGTAAGCTTAATCCCTATGATGTGATGTATTATTGCTAATTTGAGTGATCACTCTGTCTGCTTCCCTGCCGCTCTCCCTTCCTCCCCTCCCCCTCCTTCCTCCCTCTCCCTGGTCTCCGACCTTGAACATGGATAGTTTTGAGATGGGTTAATTAAGTAAGTGCCCTATATTTGTATGTCCTTTTGACATTGTACTGTATTTTATTTTTATTAATATCATGTGTATAATTTTGTATGTGATATCATTTACTTGAAAAGTGAATAGAAATAAAGTTAAAAAAAAAAATTAAAGAATGGCTTCCATGAACCTGCACACAATTTGAGGTTAGTCTCACCAGTCTATAGTTGCGCCTGGGTCGGGTCATCCCTGGGTCCATTCTTAGGGAGAGTCACCATATGTGCAGTTTCGCAGTCCAGCGGTACCATCCCCGACTTGAGTAAACTACTGAACAGGTTAGCCAGGGGGCCTTCCTCCACTAGATCCCTTAGCACTCTTGGATGGATGCCATCTGGGGATTTGTCTACCATCAGGGCTAACAAACCTTTCTTCACCCGATGTACCCCTATTTTTCCATCTGTGTACCCTTCCCCCATCTCCCCCCCCCCCACAGCATCATCGGGCCATCTGTTTCTTGTGAAGAGGAAACAGAACTGCTCATTCACTACCTCTGCCTTCTCCCCACTAGATTCCACTTAACCTTCCCCCTTCTTGACACTTACTATGCCATCTTTCAATCTTAACTCTTTTCTCGCCAATTAAAAAAAAAGCCCTTTCTCCTCTTTTAATCCCTTCTACTAGCTGTAGTTCTTTCTGAGCTTTAGACTGCCGGACTACTTCTGCTACCTCCCTAGGCCCCCTCAGATACACTTTCCTGTCCTCCTCCTCCTTCTGGGTCCTCCTGAACTTCCTGTAGGCAGCCCTCTTATCTTTGACTGCCTTGGCTACCTTGTGATTAACCAGCTGCGTGCTTTGACTCTGAAGTTTGTCCCCTTTATCCTAACACACTCCTTTGTGGCTGACGCTATTCCCTCCATCCAGGTGTCCCTTTAGCAGTTCCCCCATTCTTCTTTTTTTTGAACTTGTAAACTTTTATTATAGCAAAAAAGACAACTTTACAAATGAGCTTATACGTATTTTGAACACGAGTACATTTTCACTTAACACAAGAAGAAAGAAAGAAAGATTCATGTCTGTGTGTGAGATACAAAGAAAAAGAGATGTTCAGTAATTATTGGTTTTGTCATTATTTCCAGGTACGGGAGTCTGGGAGAAAAAAAGAAGATATATTAGACGTTTGCCTCCCAAACATGACACAGCTCTTCCTGAAGTTCCGTAAATCCCTGGCATCATCAGAAAGATATCCTGTAAACCTGGAAGTATTACTGGTTGTTATAATAAAATAATCTAATCATGCTAGTAGCTCATTCCTTGTGTCTTGTCATCATTTTTGCCCTTAAATATAGCATAACAGTAGAAAGAACATAGATAAATACATTTTGCCACTGAATAGTGAGTCAGGGGGACAGGAATATCAGCTAGTAGATCTACGAAAGAAGCTTTCTAGTATTTCTTTTAAGTTGTAAGAAGCTGATCAAGTACTGTCTCTGTTCCATATGGTCAAAGCACTTCAGGTACTTAGTTCAGGTTCAAAGTCCTTCAGGTACTTTGGTGTTTGGTTGGACCAACATCTAAATTTCTCTGGACATACTGATGCCATCCTGAAAAAACTGCGCCCCAAGCTTGGTGCCCTGTTCAGGAACCGTAGTTGCATCCCTCCTACGGCTAGGCATGAACTTGTTCTGAAGATGATACTGCCACTTTTTGACTACTGTGATGTAGTCTATGGTGCTGCCCCTAAGTCGTCCCTGGCCAGACTGGACACCCTCTTTAATTCCTTCTGCCGCTTTGCCCTGGATGCCCTCCCTCGCACCCACCACTGTGATTTTTATTGTGCCCTATCCTTCCCCTCTCTTACAAACCGGCGACTCTCTCACTGTGCTAAATTCACCTCCAAGCACTGGTTAGGCGAGCTCCTAACCTACCTAACTTCCTCCTTTATAACAACCCCCCCCATCCTCCCATTCCCTTAGATCAACAGACTCCCGAACTCTGTTAGTCCCCCGCAGATCCACCCTTTTTTATCATGTTATTTTTGCCACCTCACTGCGGCACCACCAGTGGGGACATCCAGCCACCGGTTCCACCTGCGTGGAGAGCAGCAGGATTCCTCACATGATGGGGGTCCAGTGCAGCCGTGCTCCAACCCACCGGGGGGCCACCCCATGCCTCCCCAAGCTGGGCCTGGACCAGACCCTCCAGTGGGATTCCACGACAGTCCTCTGGGCATCGTGGAGCGTGGTCATCAAGCTGCACGGTCGCACCCAGCCATTTCCTCCTTTTTTTCCCCGAATGCGGTATGCAATGATGTCACGGCACTATGTGACAAGGCCTGCACACACACCACCCTCTAATGCACTACTCTTTGCAGCATCCCCGATCTCCATCGGGGGCCGCTACAGAGCAGCGATAACCCCAGTCCCTCCCCAGGGACAGGAGAGCAGTCCTCCAGATGCTCAATCCTATCCTTCCCCTGCCGATCCCTGATGGCCCGGGCGCATTCCCAAACCCGGGTCACCAGCATGGCGTGAGGTGTGGTGTCCAGCGCCTCAACCCTCAGCACCACAGGGCTGGCTTTCACAGATCCACCCTAATCGGCCAATCCACTTACACTCACCGCCTCCCAAAAATTTGGAATTCACTCCCCCCCCCCAAAATCCAGCACTCATCCTTCGCCTACTCCATCAGCTTTGCCCTCAAAAATTACCTTGAGCCTAGCTGCTCCTGCCATGTCCCTCCCTAATTCCCTCCTATAAGCCATGGATAAACCCTACCCCTCTACCGTGACCTTCATTTTACCCTATGCATCCTCACCCCTCAAATTTCTAGCTCTCTTCCCCTTCCCCCAAACTGCTCCCCCTTACTGACCTCCCTTGATCTCTCACAGAATGTAAGGGACGCCAAATGCTCTCCATGGGTCCCTCTCCTACCCCCCGGCTTGTATCCCCATCTACCCTCCCTACATCCCTCCACCTCACCCTCCCTCCCCTTAACCCTTTTCTTTAACATAAGCACTTGTTTACTTACTAATCCGCACTTATTATTATTCACTTTTTCTACATATTATGCACAACTCTGTTTTAACACTGTTTGTAATACCTGCCTTGCAACTATATGTTAATGTTGATAATGTAACTTGAACATGATTCTTGCCTCTCCCTCCACCTTACCCCTCCCTCTCCTTTCCCCCTCACCGCCCTTTTCTTTTACATAAGCACTTGTTTACTTATTAACCCGGCACATCTTTATTTTTTTTTTTGAAATAGCAATTTTATTGAATTTATCATATAAACATACAAACAGACATTACACAGACAACAAATCCTACAACCACAATAAATAAATAATAATAATAAAGACACTGACAGGGTAAATTCTAGGCCCATACCCCCATACAATCTAATACAAGCCTTAATTCAGATACCATCATTACTTTAACTCCCTTTACATTTGGATTCCAGGAGTGGGTTGCTGGACCCTGCATTCGCCACATGTAGAACAGAAGGTGTACTAGGTGGAATTATCAAACACTAAAATGAAAATAAACCAGAGACGAAAAATAAAAAATAAAACCATCTAGAGCTGGGCACATCTCTGAAGGTAATACTTAAACACAACCCACATCAGTGAAGGTGGGGGGAGGGGGGGCAGAGGGGAAAGCCAATCTCACAAAAAAGTGGAGACCTCCCACCTTAGAGTTGTGTAGGGAGATCCACTGTGGGAATGGGGAGTTCCAATTGAGGGCACTACCAGGGTAAATTGCCCAACCGACACATCCCAAAGAAAAGATTATGTAGGAGCCAGAAACAATAAGTCGTGGTTAATAATGAAACATAATTACTTGAAATTAAAAGTTGGGGGGGGGACCACCCCAACACCCCCCAGGCTAGGATATACCTTATATACAGGTTACTCACCTGTAACAGGAGTTCTAGGAATGGTATATGTTGTTCATCCACACTTACTGGCAGGTTCCTTGCTGCTTTAAATCTTGCCGGAAGGTCTTCAAGCTGGTTCCTCCCACCTACCCGGGTGGTAAAATTCTTGGCTCTGCCCCATGACGCCAGATCTAGCCCGCTGGAAGCCAGGTTGCACGTCGAAGCCGGGGAGTTTGGGTGGGTTGTGTGGATGAACAACATATACCATTCTTAGAACTCCTGTTACAGGTGAGTAACCTGTATTTTAGGACATGGATATGTTGTTCAATCCACACTTACTGGCAGACTCTAGCAGTTCTCCGGGAGGAGGGAGGCAAGGCACGCACCTCTACTTGGGAAATAAGAACTGGAGAACCGAGGTCCCAAAATCAGCATCCCGGCATGACTCAAGGTCGATGTGGTAGCGGGTAATGAAGGTGTGTGCCGATTTCCAGGTAGCAGCCCTGCAGATTTCCTGGATAGGGACGTCCCTGGAAGCAGCTACCGAAGCAGTGGTATGGCAAGTAGAATGAACTCTTATCCCTTTGGGAGGCTCCATGCCCGCCAACCTATAGCAGAGATCTATGCAGGAGGTGACCCACCTGCCTATCGTCCGCTTGACTGCAGGTCTGCCAGGTGCGTGCTTCAGCGATGACAAACAGCTGGCAAACCTCTCCCGAACTTCAGCCGTCCGCTCATTATATAATAAGACAGCGCTTCTAGAGTCCAGAGTATGGAGCCTATATTCGGCCTCCAAGGTGTGATTGGGGTAGAACACCGGCAGAGTCAACACCTGGTTAAGGTGAAACTCCGACACCACCTTCGGAAGGAATTTCGGGTGGGGGCGCGGGACAACCTTGTCCCTGTGGAACACCAGATAAGGAGACTCGATGGTAAGCGCCTGAAGCTCTTCCATCCTTCTGGCTGACGTGATAGCCACCAAGAAGGCGGTCTTCCATGACAGGTGAGAGATGTCACATCTGTGCATCGGTTCGAATGGCTTACCCATGAGCTTAGCCAGTACCAGCAGTAGATCCCACGAAGGTGGAGGTTCTCGCACCAGAGGGGATATGTGATCAAGGCCTTTGAAAAAGCGCCTGACCACCTTCTCCTGCGCCACCGACTGCTTCCCAGCCCACGCCTGGTAAGCAGAGATGGCTGCCAGGTGCACCTTAAGGGTCGTCGACCGAAGCCCTAGTTGAGAAAGGGACCACAGATAGCCCAGAATGCTGGCCAAGGAACAGGAGGAAGGGTCCAACCCCTTATCCTGACACCAAATGGAGAATCTCTTCCATTTGAAGGCATAGCATTTTCTGGTCGACTCCTTACGGGATGCCTCAACAACGTTGAGGACCTCGTCGGAAAGACCCAAGGCCTGGAACTCTAGCCGCTCAGGAACCAGGCAGTCAGGTGCAGGGATTGAAGGTCCGGGTGGAGTACCTTCCCCCTGCTGACTGAGATCAGGTCCAGGCGTGCTGGAAGCCGCCTCAGGAACCTGGAGTTGAGGCTGAGGAGATCTGGATACCAGAACTGGCGGGGCCAGTCTGGGGCTACCAGAATCACCTGCACCTTGTCCCTCCTCGCCTTGAGAAGCACCTTGTGGATCATGGAAAATGGGGGAAAAGGCGTAGAAGAGGCCCAGGGTCCACTGTCTCGAGAAGGCACCCCCCTGCAGCGAGCCCTGCTGAGGGGGGCGGGCATGAAACAGCCTCAGCTTCGCATTCTCCCTGGAGGCAAACAGGTCCACCTGAGGAGTGCCCCAGTGGGAGAATAGATCTTGTACTACCTCCGGCAGGAGAGACCACTCGTGAGATGCAGCACCTAACCGGCTTAGGGCATCGGCCAGAGTGTTGGAGGCTCCTGCCACATGGATGGCTAGGAGATCCACCTCCAGTCTGCTCACGAGAGACCAAGTGTGGAGAGCTTCCTTGCACAGAGGCAAGGAGCGCATCCCGCCCTGGCAGTTTAGGTAGTACATGATCATGGTGTTGTCCGTCTGGACCTGGACCACTTGACCCCATACAAACGGAGTGAAGGCGGTGAGGGCTAGTCGGACCGCTCGAAGCTCCAGCAGGCTGATGTGACATCGAGACTCCCGAGGGGACCAGAGGCCGTGCGCTCTGAGCTCCCCCAGATGGGCACCCCAACCTATCAGAGAGGCGTCGGTCGTTAAGAGTGACCGTCGGCTCTGGGCGGACAAACGGGATACCCTCCTGCAGATGAGCTGGAACAAGCCACCACTGAGAACGCTCTACATCTCCTGGGTCACTATCACTGTATGGTCCAGAGGACCGGAGCGCTGTGACCATTGGCGGGCCAGCCCCCATTGAAGGGGACTCATGTGCCAGCGGGCTCAATGGACCACGCTGGTGCAGGCCGCCATGAGGCCCAGGAGGCGCAGGAAGTCCCAGGCAGGGTGCAACTGCCCAACCAGAAATGATTGGGCAAAAGAGGAAAGAACCTCAGCCCTGTCCGCCGGGAGCCATGCTCTGGCTCGAAGAGAGTCGAGCTCTGCCCCGATAAACTGAATCACCTGCATTGGCATGAGTTCCGATTTGGCCTCGTTGACGAGGAGGCCATTCTGAGAGCAGACCTGGAGGGCCAGATCCCTGGACTGCTCTACCCCCGGCTTGGAGGAGGCTGCAATCAGCCAGTCGTCCAGGTAAGGGTACATCCGGAACCTTCGGCGCCGCAGGAGTGCTGTCACCACTGCCATGCATTTGGTGAAGACCCTGGGAGCTGGAGAGAGGCCGAAGGGCATGGCCCGGAACTCGAAAAGGGATACCTCTGCTCTGAAGCAGAGGAATCACTGGTGGGACGGACGGATTGGGACGTGAAAGAACGCATCCTGAAGGTCCAGAGAACAGAACCACACGCCTCGTTCCAAGGATGGGATGATCTGAGCCAGAGTGACCATCCTGAAGGTTCAAGACCTTAGGAACTTGTTCAGGTCGTGTAGGTCTAGAATGGGACGCCAGCCCCCCGTCTGTTTTGGGACCAGGAAGTACCTGGACACAAACCCTGGGTCTGATGGAGGATCTGCCACCTTCCTGATCGCCTCCTTCTGGAGGAGCAGGGCAATGTCGGCTCGATGAGCCGACAGAGAAACCTCACGGACCCGTAGCCCCCCTGGGGCGACGGCTCAATAGGGTGGGACTGCTCGAATTCCAGAGGCAGACCTTTACTACCACTTCCAGCACCCAGGGTCCGTGGAGGATATCGACCAGGCAGAAAGGAAGTGGCGGAGCCGCCTCTATTGGGGGGAACCCAGAGAGAGTGACAAGGTTGAGGCGACACCCTCAACCAGTCACTGGGCAGGCTTGGAGGAAGTACCGGCTGAGGAGCCTCCTGGACCTTTCCCTCCTGGCTTCCTGTTGGAGGAAGCAGCAGGCTTGGCATTGGGGTGCCAAGTGTGAGCCTGCTGGCCCTGAAGCTGGTGTTGCTGGGCCGGATGTGCCGCAGGGGCTGAAGGCCAAAAGGGCTTATGCTGCTGCTGGCGGCCTTTGTCCTTCTGGGCAGACATGACAGAGTCCAAGGTGGCATTGGACTTCTCGATCCTTTGCAGATGACCCTCCACCCCGTGACTGAACAAGTCAGTACCCAAGAAGGGAACGTCTGCCAGCTTGTGCTGGGTATCTGCCATAAAGGTAGAGATCTGCAGCCAAGCTCTGTGGCGCATGGCTACTGCGGCCGCTACTGACCCAGCACACGAGTCAGTGATGTCCAGGGAAGTCTGGAGCTGCTGTTTGGCCACCGCCCTTCCCTGATCCTGCACCTGCTTGACTGTCGTCTGACGGCCGGGAGATGAGGAATCACTTCATCCAGGAAGCCCAAAAGGGCGTGTGAAAAGTGAGCCATCAGAACGATCAAGCTGGCCTGATGAAGGCCTAGCGAGGAAGCCACATAGACTTTCCGCCCGGAGTAGTCCAGTTTCTTGGACTCCTTATTGGATGGCTTGTCCACATCCCGAGCGTTCCCGGAACGCTGGAAAACGCTGTCGGTCACTAGCCCCTCCGCGGAGGGGTGCTCCGAGAAACCGGAGAGTGAACCAGTGGGAACAGCATACTTTCGAGCCATCCTGGCCGAAGGTGCTGGACAAGAAGCTGGCCGCTGCCATAGCTCCAGGGCCGGGACAACAATGGCTTCGGCCACCAGGAAGGCCTCCGTGTGGGAATCCTCTGGGTCCAGTATCTCCATGAGGGGATACTTGGCCCATTTTGAAATGGGTTCAAGCTTCATCCCAATGGACTCTGAGATAAGTCGAAGCATTCCAAGAAACGAGGATGGGCTCTCATCCACCGACTGACCCCCGGTGGACTCCAGGTCAAGCGGCCTGGAGAACAAGGAGGAATCGTCATCAGACTCCGAGGAGTCTGCAAACAGCTGCCGAGGGCCTGAGCCACCTCCACCTGCCGAGGTCCGATCGGCGAGGTGACCAACAACCAATGGGCAAACCCTGACCCGACCGAGAATCCTTGGTCGGGGCCCCAGATTTAGGTCCTGGATGATGCAGCCGGTTGCCCGAAAACCGTGCCAGCTTCAGCTCCTGACTACAACCAGGGTTGTTTTGCCCACTCCGGTGACAGCCACTTAATGGCCAGGAGGCAACAGAGTTGGCTTATTCCCGTCAAAAGGGAGCTGCCACATTAGATCCTCGTAGCGCCGACGCAATTTGCACTGGAGCCTATCCTCCGAAGAGGACGAAGACAAGGATGAATGGTGTCGCCACTTTCCACGGTGCAGTCCGAGACCTTCGGTGTTTCTGAGGGTGGGTCTGAGAGGGGGCCGGTGAAACCCGCGCCTCCCTCAGTTCAGGGACCTTAACCGGGGACTCCAGCACAGGAGGCACAGGCAAGTCCTCGGCTTCCACCAGGGGAACCGATGAAGAAGGGTTGTCGGCTTCTCCAGTCGACAGCCTGTCCGACGGGTCAAGAAAAATCTCGACTGCACCGACAGGTGTCTTGGCCGGCTGACCTGACGGGGACACCGTGAAGCCAGCAACCTTAGCCGCAACCTCGACCGAAGTAGAGTGTCGACTGTCTGAGGAAGGAGACCTCTCCCGCTCCCACGAACGTCTACAGTGGGACTTACACCCTTAGAGTCCTTCTTTTTGGGCCGAGAGGAATGTCCCAAAGGCCCCTCTCCCTTGGTGGAAAGGGATTGACAAAGCTCCTTGAACAAAGCCGTGTAGGAGGAGCCCAAGGAGAGTGAGATAAATGCCGCAACCAATGAAGATAATGCTGCGGCCTGGGCCGCTTCCTCCTCGAGGGAGATCATCTGCTCGAGCTGTTCAGCAGAGCCCGCAGCCGCGGACACCGCCCAACGGGCCTCCTTCAACTTGTCCGGAGGATAACATTTCTCGGGGCACCCAGGTTGCAGTCTGGCAGCACGATCCTCTAAGACTGTGGCCAAAAAGGACTTGCACAAGTCGCAGGCCTGCGAATCGTGTTCAAGCCCCAGGCAGTAGACGCACGTGGAGTGTGGATCGGTCCGGGACATCTTCTGCCCACAGGGGCACCGACGAAATCCAGGAGTTGATTTGTCCATCGCAGCCGCGAGGGAAGATAAAGACCAAAGTCTTGTAAATTTTTAAATTAGTTTCGGGTTAACGGAAGAGTTTGGATCCAGGCCTAAAACACAGAGCACAAAGGAGGGAACCTGAGCTTCCAAGCGGTAAGG
The DNA here is from genome assembly GCA_016271365.2 of Neoceratodus forsteri. NCBI lineage: Eukaryota > Metazoa > Chordata > Ceratodontiformes > Ceratodontidae > Neoceratodus > Neoceratodus forsteri. The sequence continues at coordinate 311,186,381 of CM028137.1, read as the reverse complement.
AAGATCCGGTGCCATGGGGCGGAGCCGAGAGTTTTACCACCCGGGTGGGAGGAGCCAGCTTGAAGACCTTCCAGCAAGATTTAAAGCAGCAAGGAACCTGCCAGTAAGTGTGGATTGAACAACATATCCATGTCCCTAGAAATTCAGAATTTTCAGCCAAAATCTCCAGTACGTTGTATCACAGGGCCCCGAGATTCATTATTGGACTACCTCATGCCACTCGTCACTGTGCCCTTTACACAGCCGTGGGGTGGCCCTTCCTCCACTTCAGGAGAAACAGAAATGCTTTACTCTGGACATTCAGAGCCATCATCAAGAAACTTCCCCCATATATCTCAGATTGTCTTCCGCTATGTAAACCTGGAACCTATGCATTGAGAAGCTACTCCTTCATTTATTTAAAGGTACCTAAGAATAAATGGCTATAAGCTTTTCGCTACCATCTTTGTGGAATACATTACAAAAAACACTGAAGCTTAGCTCTCCAATCAGCATATCCTCCTTTAAGACCTTATATGATCATTCAGTCAAAGAAATCTGCAACTGCTTTCCCCGTCTCTAAAACCTGCACTTTGGCTGACCTTGTTAACATGGGCCCCGCGATACATCCTAGATTGTGTGGCCCCCACTCCTTCTCCAATCACCTATTGTGTTATATGCCCACCCGCTTTGTGCCCCTCCTGAGGCCTTCTGTCCTGAGATTATCCCCCTCCACTTGCCTATACCTTTCTTGCCTCAATTCCGATCCCCTCCCTTGTTGCCCTTTTTCTGTCCTTATCCTTCCCTTAATCTACTGTCCGCCTGGCTCCTAGAGGATAGGCATGATGCTCAAAATCACTCAAACTGTTATATGTCACCCCTCAGCTTATAGAAAGGCCATAATTATCCTATCAATGAACTGGACCTTTAGCCCAAGCTATCCTACATTCCTGTATATGATTACTAATGTTCACCAATTTTGTACTGTATCACTGTTTTGCAATGTTTGTAACTGTATATATTGTACATTGTTTTGATTGTGTTTGTTATACTTTGCATAGTTTGTGTACCAGGTCCGTCTTGTAAATGAGTTTGCTCACGGTGATCGCCTGGATAAAGATTTTGATTGATTGATTGACAGTCCTATTTTCCTTCTCCGCTTGGTAATGAAAAAACGGCAACCACCTTGCTTTGAATTTACCCAAGTTTAACCGTAGTTTAGCCGTGATCCTCTCCACTGTCATTATGTGTATACATATGGAGTACTATATCTCAAGGGATGGGGGACCCTCCTCCAACTATTTTTTTGTACTAGATTTCTGAGCTGCAACCAGGAGAATGTAAAATAGGTATCACTGTGCCTTGGATTTAATCTGCTGGGGAGGGAGGCCCAACAACCAATGTTATGGATTCACTGGGACCTGTGTATGGAATAGCTTCCCCACCACTTGAACTACCAGTTCCCAAAAAGCTTGTATTTTTGGGCATTCCCAGAAAATGTGGGTGTGCGTGCCCCTCTCCCCCCACCTTCTCCAGCACATCTCAGACGTACTGGATCCAAAGTACATGGTAATGACCGGTGTACGGAAAAATCTTATTACCACCTTCCACCTAAATTCTCTCCACGATGGGGAGGCTGAGGTGAAATGAACCCCGCACCAGATCTGAGTCCAGTCCTTGACCTCCAACTTAATACCTGCTCCATTAGACCACCTTTCCTCCAAAACTCCTAGGGTAGTGACCTCTCTAGAGGACAGGAAGGAGACCATCCGGGAAACCAAACTCCCCCCCCCCGGCCCCTCTGGAGAGCAAAGGAAGAAGAAATTCCAGGAGGGGATTCAGGTCGTTCAGCTTTGTGGCATTCAGGCCCTTGCCTCCTAGGTAATGTCGAATCTGCAAAAATCGATAATGATCCCAGGGGGGAAAGACTAAGATCATGTGTCAGCTGTTGGAAGTCTTTAAAATCCCCACCATCATAAAGTTGGCCAATATATTGCAACCCCATCCGCTCCCATCTGTGAAAATCTGCATCTAACTGACTGGGAAGAAAGTCCACACAGGATCTAATGGGGGTATGGGAGGACAGCCTTAGCTGAATACCTAGTTTTTTTGTTGCCCAGGACCACACTTGTTTAAGCACCATAGCCTATGGGATCATCACCAGGAACTTTGACAAACCTGCCCATCTACCAGAATAAAGTCAGCCAGTCTTGCCCCGGTACCCAGGGCTTCTCTAAATCCATCCACAGAGGTTGATCGTCCCTTGACCACAAAGGCCCCAGTGCCTGAAGCTGTGAGGCCCAATAGTACTTAAAGTCAGCAAGACCCAACCCACCCCCCATTTTGGCTCTATGTAATACTTGTCATTTGACCCTAGGAGGCTTATGGTTCTGGAATAAATTCATAAGTGGAGGACTTCAAGCTTTTCCAAAAAGAGGAAGGGGGTCTAAGTGGTAAAGCCATGAAAATAAACAGCAAGGGCAAGGTTCATTCTTATAGTTTCTATCCGACCAGAGATAGATAAGGGAAGTTCTTTTGCACCTATTGTAATCAGCCTGGATGTTTTGTAACAGTTTAAGGTGATTGGAGCTATAAAGCCTTTCAATTTTGCAGGGGATCCATACTCCCAGATATCGAATCCCTCCGTTGCCCATTTAAAAGGTCCTACCTAGGAAAGAGCATTTTGCCTGGGAGGGTTTATAGGTAGCATTTCTGTTTGAGACTCATTAACTTTAAACCCAGAGACTGTACCAAACTCCTGTATGAGAAACTCCAGTATTAGTACAGAACCCTCCAGGTCTGCCACATATAATAAGGTGTCATCTGCATACAAGGAAATGCGAACTTCCGCCCCCTTCCACCCTAATCCCCCGATAAATCTCTGATTGTCTAATCCTGGCAGCAAACGGCTCCATACTTAAGGCAAACGGGGGAGGGGGGGGCCTCCCTGCCTGGTTCCACTCTGTATAGAAAATGCCTCAGATAGAACCCCATCTACCCTTACCCTAGCTTTGGGGTCCCTGTACAGATTAGACACTCAATCTCGAAACTTACTCCCAAACCCAAATTTGGCTAATGTTTTATTTAGGAACAACCAATCAAGGCGGTCACACGCCTTTTCCGCATCTAATGAAATAACTGCATTAAGACATTGGGGAGGGAAGGAGGGCTCGGATGACAAAATATTTAGTAAAAGCCGAATATTATCTTGTATGTGACACCCGGGAACAAAACCTGTCTGGTCAGAGTGTACCAGATCCGGAATAAGCCCCTTTAGTCTCTCTCCTATTAATTTAGCAAAAACCTTTTCGGCCTTCCCTGAACTGAGAGATTTAATTACTGCTTTAATTTCACCCTCCGTAAAGGGTCTCTACAAGTTTCTGACTTGCTCCTCTGTCAAAGAGGGGAGCTCTATTTTGTCTAAAAAGCTATTTATTTGCAACTCGTGGTCCATCTGCCTCTCCCTGGTGTACAGCAGAGAGTAGAAGTCCATGAATTCCCCAGAAATCTCAGAAGCCTGCACCGTAACCTTCCCCGGGATTTTGTTACTACGAATTTTAGAGATGAATCTATCCATTTCTTGTTTTCTGAGGCGAAGGGCCAACAATTTGCCCACCCTCTCCCCTACCTCGTAATATCTCTGATTGATAAACCGCAGGGAGTTAAGTGTTTGGTGTGACATCAACTGACTGTAAGCCCCTCTAGCCTCTTGAATCTTCTGCAACGTAGCCGGATCTCGGTTAGCTTTGTGCTCTGTCTCTAAAGAAGCAATATTTTCCAGTATTCGACTGGTCTTAGCTTTGTGAAGCTTATTTTGGTATGTCGCGTAACTAATGAATTTGCCTCGCAAGACTGCCTTGAGGCCATCCCAAATAAACTTCAAGGCAGTATCTTCTTCCCAGTTTTCCTCCCAGTACAACTTTATTGCTTCCTTTACTGAAGCCACAATAGCTTTGTCCGTCAGTAGCCCTAGGTCTAGTCTCCAGACCCCTGACCTGATCTCAGGTTCCCAACTGGACACGACCTGAACAACCGCGTGGTCCAAGAAGGAAACCAGATGAATTATGACCTCATGAAAATTACATGCCGCTGACTTCCAAGTGTAAATCCTATCAATTCTAGAGTACGCATTAGGGGCTGGCGCATAAAAGGTAACGTTTCTCTCCGTGGGATTCTGCCATCTCCACAGGTCTGTTAAGCCAATTTCAGTGGTGAGAGTTCTCAGGAGTTTTGAACTACCCCATCCCCTTTCTACTGGGTGGGTTTCTAGCCAAATTGCAATTCTCTACACAGTTCCAGTCACCGGCAATGATTAGTTGCCCAGGGAAAGATTAGAAATTTTAAGAAACAGAGATCTAAAAAACTCCCCTGGTGGGGGTAGGTGCATGGACCGACACTAGTAGTAAGGGATGTCCCCTAAGCTCCCCAGTTAGAATAATCCATCTCCCACTTCCCTCCCTTAGAACTGAACGGATCTTAAAAGGGAACACCCTTTTAATTAAAATGGCTGTACCACCTTTAGCTACGGAGGGATGTGAATCTGAGAAGACAGTACCCACCCAAGCTCTTCTCAACTTATCGTGACCCTCCTTTGACAACTTAGTTTCCTGGATACAGGCTATGTCACATTTCAACCCCTTAAGTTCTTTCAGTATTCTAGCCCTCTTGACTACATTGTTTATTTCTTTCACATTCACAGTACATAGATTGAGTGATCCCATATTGCTGTCCAGTTAAGTTCTTCCTCCACCTCCGACCCAGCCCCCCCTCCATTCCATCCAAAATTGCAGCCCCAAGATGTGAAAACAAACATGAAAGCAATACAATCAAAACATCCATCAAGGACTTCCGGTGACGTCAGCGGCCATATGGCGACTTAACCTCGAACTCCCGATTGCCCAAAAAGCAATCTGAAGGCATCCATAGACATCGACAATGCATTCTCCAGCAAAATCGACCCGATCGAAAGGGCATTACAACAGGAACCAGCAAACGCCGGTACAGAAGTTGCACATGATGTTACAACATGAAAAAAGAGCCTTGAACCCGGAGTGAGAGCGGACCTCGAGGCAGAAATCTCAAGTAATGAGGAAGATGAATGTTCCCAACGTGTGGCTTCCATCAAACAAATGGCCAAAACTGTGAAAAAGATTGACACCATACTCACAGACTTACGGGAAGATATAAATAAAATTGAACACCGTATGGACCAGACAGAGGTGGGCCTGACTAACGTTACTGAGCAGGCAGATCACCATGACAGACTCCTACTGTTTCTGTTAGCAAGAGAAAGAGAACTCACCTCTGAACTGGACAACTTGGAAGGCACGAGCCGTCGGCAGAATATTAGGGTGTACGGAGTTCCAGAGGGAGCAGAGGAGGGGGCCACCGACACAATTATGTTTTTACAGGGAGTGCCCCGAGAGGCCCTCAACCTCCCAACCGATTTCCGACTTGGCACATGGACAGGGCGCACCGGTCCTCAGTGAGGAGACCAAGCAACCCAGGTGCCCAACCGAGATCTTTCGTTGCAAAGCTCACATCCTACAACGTCAAAGAAGAACTCCTGAAGAGAGCATGGAGAAGAAATGCCATATCCTACAGGGACAGTCGCATCCAGATAGATAATGATTACACGACCATGGTTCAGGAAAGTAGAAAAGCTCTCTGTCCTATCCTGAAGCAGCTACGAGGGAGAAATTTAAAGGCCCAGATCTTATACCCAGCACGCCTTAAAATAGAATCAGAAGGAGGCGTAAAAATCTACGAGGATCTAGGGGCAGCCTCTTAATACCTAGAACCTACTGGCATCGTGGTCCCACATCTTGTGAAGGAATGACAGGAAAAAGAGCTTATTAGATCGGCGTGGTCAGTGGCGTGGAAGGGGAACCATAACATCCAGCCAACCTGAGACAGACTCCCCGACCTTATGCACAGATATTTGCACTTCACTGAAGAAATACAGCTCGAAGGTTCAGATTGACTCCATCGTGGCCAGAGAGAAGAGGGACAGAAACAAACACCCAATGGAACCCCCAAGCAGCACGCCTGGCCCAGCAACTTGAATTAAGGCTGAAGGAGTTGTCGATGATGGCTGAATCACGACCCCCCCCAGAGGAAGTGGAGGGCCCTGGATTCTTATCTTTTTAGAAAGGTACTGTACCTCTTGGGGTTCCCCCGGTCGGGGGTTGGATCGGGTGTGAGGGAGGAGTGGGGGTGAAGATAGAGAAAGGGGATGTAATGAGGACATGGAAACCTTTTGAGATCAGGGAGAGAAAATGGCACGATGCCCTGGCTTATGTTCCTATTTGATAACCCACGGAGGCAAAGGATTTAATATTCCCTGGGACAAATAACGGACTTGCGAGCAGCAGACACGAACTCAGGGTGGGAAACTCCTGAGGTAGGATTCCTGTGGTTTCTCTTACTTTCTGTTCGATGCGAATTATGCTTTAACTCTGTGTTAACCCCAGGGTCAAGGGAATAACAGTTAAAATATGGGAAACGTTCTGATTGTCAAAGGGACATGAAATGCATCAACAGTAAATTGTAACCACAATAGTAACACTATGGATGCACATTTAGGGTGGGTGGGGAGGACCACTGGCTAGACAGTGTTCTGGTCGGCTAACCCCCCCCCCACACACATCCAGGCAACTAGGTGAAGGGCAGATTCGAGGGAATTAGCTTTACAGATAAACAGCTGGCTTGGGCTGCTTCTTATACCGCTGACTTCGGTAATTTTCCAAGGGGGTGGGCAGAGACCCTGGTAATCCCCCATTATATGGCAGAGCCCTGTACTACATCAAGGGCCAATAGTCCCTGAGAGGACACTACCCAACGTGGAAGGGTTACCCCACGCTGACCATGGAAGCCAGAACACTGTAAGCAGGGTTTTTAACTTGCAGGAACACTCTATGGTACGAGGGGAAAGGGGACTCTTAACTAATTTGGTTCGGGGAAGAGGGTACCCCGAGAGCAAAGGCAAGACCCCAAATAGACCCCTGAATCTGAGGGAGATAGTGGGGAGCCTTTTGGATTTTGAAGGCTCTTACACAAAAATCTCTAGTTTTGCCCTATGTCCCTGCCCGGTTGGCAGATACAGGGGAACAACGATTTCTGGAAATTAATGAAGTAATACTTCCACCTAGTGAAGACAGTTTGTATGGTTATGTTATGTTATTGCAATTTAAAGTTCTGGTTAAGATTTGGTTGAAATCAAGAACATATTTGAAACTGGAAAGGTAAAATAAGAAATATAGAGGAACTGATACACTCTTTTTTGAAAGAATAGATAAGCAATCCAGACTTAAGTTAAGTAATACTGACGGCTCAATATGTTATGCTAGAGAATGGAAAGGGAACCAGAGAGAGGAAGAGATGGTGCCGTGAGCCCCCCAGATTGAAGTTATGGTTACCTGGAATAATATAAAATGGCTACAATAAACACGAAAATACTGTCTTACAACGTTAATGGGATTATCCACCCTATAAAAAGGAAGCAACTTCAGCGATTCCTCCGTAATCAGAAATTAGATTTTAACTTTTTACAAGAAACCCATCTATCCCCTAACGAGGTTTTGAAACTTAAAACAAGGGGCTTCCCAGTCCTGTGCCATGCCTCATTGGATAAAGGTAGAAAGAGGGGGGTGGCTGTGTTGATATCGGCCGGTATTCAGTTTGAGGAGTCTGAGGTGGCGGTGGATCTGGGGGCCCACTATATTTTGGTGGTGGGGCGAGTGCAGGAGGCATGGATCACACTGGTTAATGTATATGCTCCCCCCGGGTCGCCGACCACCTTCTACTCCAGTCTGCTGCAGCTGATTGCCCAGAAGGCAAGAGGAGTGGTGATAGCAGGAGGGCGATTGGAACCTGGTCAAGAAAAGGAATCTGGATTCCACATCGGGGATCCCTACCCCGGAAAGGAAAAGAGCAACTCAATTTGCCAAGATCTTGGGGGACTGTGGTATGACAGACATATGGAGGGCAAACTACCCTATGGCAAAAGAGTACACATACTACTCACCACGCCATAAGATGTACTCCAGACTTAACATGTTTTTCACATACAACAAGGACATCCAGCTATTTCACTCAATGTAGGTGGGCACCACCACCTTATCAGATCACCAGTCAATTTTTTTGGAGGTAGGTCTGCAATTGCCTGAGAAACCGACACACTGGTGGCTCAATACAAGCCTCCTAAGGGACGAGAAAATAAGGGAAGAAGTGAGAAAATTAAACAGACAAAGGAATTAAACGATAGACCAGGCACAACACCCGAAATTCTATGGGACACAATAAAAACCACGGTCCGAGGAAAGTTTATCTTGATAGCCACTCATAGGAAAAGGGAGAGGCTAAAACAAATGCTGCCCCTCACAGAGCAACTGAGGGCCTATGAAACACAACGAAAGGAGCACTGGAGTAGGGACTGGGACATCGAACTTAAAAAGATTAAAATTAAGATTCAAGAGCTCAATAAGATAGAAACTGAAAGAGCCCTGTTCTATTTAAAGCAAACATACTACGAGGGAGGGGCCAAGGCAGCAAAACACTTGGCATATCGTTTGAGGCAGTGAGCTGCTAAGACATCTATAACAGAAATTATGGACCCAGTTTCAGGTACACTCAAACACAGATGGGACCAAATTGCTGGTACATTTGTCTCCTATTACAAAACTCTACACAGCGCACTAGGGGTGAACTATAATGAGGATATATCTAGATTCTTGCAGGACTTAGACCTACCCCGTCTTACTGAGGCTCAGGTACATGAGCTACTGGCACCAATCACCATGGAAGAGATATCAGCAGCAATCAAACACCTTAAAACTGGTAAATGCCCAGGTCCGGATGGCTACAGTGGTGAGTTTTTTAAATCTTTTGCTGAGGAAACAACCCCTATACTACAGACTGTGTACAACTTTGTTTGGTTGGAAGGAGAACCAGTTCCACCCTCTTGGAACTATACCACTATAACGGTTATCCCAAAAGAAGGAAAGGATCTGAAAGAATGCAGTTCCTACAGACCCATTTCCCTATTGAACGTAGACTATAAACTCCTTACGGCCATACGGACAAAAAGAATAAATCCTATACTGGCTCAAATTATTAACCTAGACCAAACAGGATTCATAGAGGGAAGACAGGCCCAAGAGGGGATCAGGAGAACTATTAATATAATAGATCTAATAAACAGACATCGCACCCTAGCCTGCCTTCTCGGGCTACATACTGAGAAGTCATTTGACAGAGTTGCCTGGAGATTCCTTTTTGTGGCCCTGGAGGGGTTTAGGTTCTGGACACCTTCATGGACACAATTAAGTCCCTATACGCAGCACCGCAGGCATGTGTCAGAGTCAATGGGGGTCTGTCCCAAAGGTTCTCACTGGGGAGAGGGACCAGGCAAGGCTGCCCATTGTCATCATTGCTATTTGCTTTATACATTGAAGCCCTTGCCCAGGCAATTAGACAAAACCCTGATATAAAAGGAATTCGGGCGGGGGGATGGAGCAGAAGATTTCACTGCATGCAGACATTTTGCTTATGTGTCCAACCCAGAAGAATCCCTCCCAAAAGTGTGGGACCTTTCAACTAAATTTTGGTGCGTTATCAGGATACGCCCTGAATAAAAATAAAACAGAAATATTAAAGTTCTATTACACTCCCTCACTTAAAATATGCCAGATTTTCCCCAATACGGTGGGACTCTCCCAAAATAAAATATCTAGGGATGTACATCCCAAAAAATTTCAGCCTCCTCTTCACGAGTAACTTTGATCCCCTGATCGCACAGATGAGACAAGACATAGCCAAATGGGGCCTCCTGAGCTTGCCCCTACATTCCAGAATAGAAACAATCACCATGAACCTTTTGCCCAGGTTCTTGTACCTCTTTCAGTGTCTACCCTTAAATATACATGTAGATCAATTCAGGAGCTGGCAGTGCATGATTACAAAATGTATTTGGGCCAATAAAAAGGCGAGAATCAGAAACAAACTAATACAATCGAATAGAAAGGTTGGAGACAGAGCAGTTCCAAATTTGGAAGATTACTTTGTGACGGCACAACTGAAATGTGCTCTTCTCTGGTCAGCCCCGGAATATAAAGCGCATTGGAAAGAGATAGAGAAAGAAGATCTAGAGGGAACTCCCCTGGAGGCGAGGGTCTTTCTCCCAAAGCTGTTGTTTAACGACAAAAAGGCAACACTGCTTTCGATCAGAAACACTCTGGGGGCGGTGCATAGATTTGGGCAAAACACAAGTGTTGGGGAGAACTATGGCCCCTGCAACAGTTTGCCTGGGACGGGGAATTTGAACCTGCCAGACAGGATCTTGTATTCAGGAGGTGGTACAGACTAGGACTGAGTAACCTGGGACAGCTCCTGAATGGAAGTATTGTTAGAGAATTCGCAGACATAAAGAAGCAGTTTCAACTGAGGCACTCAGACCACTTCCGCTATCTCCAGCTTAGATCCCATATTCAGAACTTACAAAAACACCTTGGGACAACTGTAGAACAATCTGAACTCCGCACCATCATGGGAGAGATTACAGAAAATCAATGAAGTAAAGGACGCATCTCAGCTCTTTATGGGGCCCTTAGGGACAGAGTTAAGGGAAATTCAGCCCACATAAGAAACAGATGGGAGGAGGAGGAGCTGGGAGAGCAGCTCACAGAAGGGGACTGGGAAACAATCTTTACGCAGGCACATAAAACCACATATTCACAGAGATAGAAGGAGTTTGAATGGAAAATCAGAAAAAGATTCTTCATCACCCCAGTGGTGAAAAATAAATGGGACAGGGATCATGGGCCAAACTGTTGGAGAGACTGTCGAGAAGAGAGGACGGAACATCTGCACATTTTAGGACAGTGCACAAAACTCACTAGCTTTTGGTAGGAGGTGACACAAGCCCTGGAAAATATGTTTTCCTTGTCATAAACCCTGGCCGAGAGATACATGATACTGGGCCTTATCCCTAGGGGGTTAAAAGGAAAAGATCAAATAAATCTTTGGAATATTCTGGTGTCGGACGACATAAAGCTGTCACAAGGAATGGCTGTCACCCCCCATACACACACACAGTTAAGCAGTGGTGTGAAAAGTTAAAGAAATACAGGAAATGGAGGAGTTGACACATAAGATTAACTCCAGGACCCCTCAGTTCCTGAATAGATGGACAAGGTGGGTGTTATGGGAAGCAGATAGGACAAACAACGTAGGAGAAGAAGACACCAATAGAGAAGGAAGGATCCTGAACCCAAATCCGGTCTAGAAATGAAAGGGGAGAGCTGGACCTCATAGATTACTCCTTAATTAGATAGAAAGGAGGGACCCAATTCAACTAATTCAGAGACTGAATATCTGAAATACTATGAAAAACATAAATGTAACATTACCTCTTGATAAAAAAGGAATATAACTGGATTGTACTTGTACTGTTTATATAAGGAATGTATACAACAGAGTGTGAAGTAATTTAACTGCCTAACATTTCTATAAACATGAATTAAAAAAAAAAAAAAATCCTTCAAGACAGACATAACAACGAGCCAGTCTCAGCCGGAGACTGTGATCTAAGTGAGGTAAATCCCAACTAATAACTTAGGCGAATAAGATGGAGTTAACGCCCTCGGGTGTAGAACAGAAGTTCAACCCGCATGGTCCACTAGTCCTTGGGTGAACCACTGAGGAAGCAAAGAGTTCCTCTCCAAATGTAACAGAAGAGTACAGCACACACTGTGCAAAGGGTAGATCCACCAGCCTTCGCTAGTGGAGATACTCCTTCCCTTCCGCTTGTACTCCGGTTAATGTGGAAGCCCAAACAAACCTACCTTGGGCCCCAGGTCAATTTACCCAAAACTGCATACCATCCTTCGTTACCATTCCCCTTCCCCCTATTCAGACGCACTTAAAGAATCAACTGAGTACCTCCCGATAAGGGACGGGATAATAGCTCTCCCTGCAGTCTAGTAAACAGTAAAATCTTGTATTTAAAGCAGGGTGAATGTAAATAAATAAGTCCCACTGTGTGCTTTTATTTTATTAAACCAATTAACTTAAAGGACCAAAACGTGAAGATAAAATAACTGGAAATCATACCAGTTAGGAGGGGAAGGGGGCACTCAGAATACCCCAGGTTATGAATTAGCAGCTTAAAAAAGGGAAAAGGCAGCTGCAATTAACACCAACTATAAGAATTAACTGAGCAATCAGAATGATGTAGTGAACCATACTGTATAATACATAAACATCAACAGTATAATAATTAGCCCCTCAGTATCTTTCAAGGCCACCCCTCTCCCGCTGATCTAATGTGCCTTAACATAAGCACGAAGTCCCAATCTGAAATGTAAAATGAATGATATCCAGTCTCTCCAGCTGAGGAAGATACTAAATTAAATTAAATCTAATAAAATCAAATAAGACACCCTACAGAAGAAAACCTTGTCTTCTCGAGGGCAGTCACGAATATTTAGTAACAGGGTCCAACCTCGTAACAGAAGTAGAGTGAAAAAACAAAACTCTCACAACAGAACTACAAGAGCAAGTAGAGTCCTGTTGAAAAAACAAAGTCAGCACTTGCAGGTCTTCTGAGATGCCCAGCACGAGCATGCGATGTTTCAGGATTTGCTGTGAGGGGGAAGCCAGTGAAGTACGCACAGTATAAACAGTCCCATCCTGGAAACAGGCCGGGTGAACCTGCCATAGTACACAGACGTTTCACCTCATGGATTAGTTCCTCTAATGTGCTGGGCCTGTGAAAAAAGCCATCGGAGGGTCCCCAAAATCAAGCCCATGGGGTTACCAGCAGTGCAATGATCGCCATTCAAAAAGAAAAAAAGGGGAACCTCCAGACCTGCAGCAAGGTAAATATTAATGGAGTCCAAAGCCCAATCTTCATGGAGCGGGGTTGTCGTGGGGTGACCCAGAGAGCCACATCCGCATGTAACAGTAGGAGGGAGTCCACTCTCCTTCTCTGTGGGCGACGTCCTCCCAGTGCAATACCCCACAGCAAGTTCTCTATTTCATTTTCGGCTTGCTCTTCACTTGAATCTGGTACTTAAATACCAAGCCCTTCCAGCATGGGAGTCACTTGTAACAGATTTTCGAACAAATGCACCCCTTCTCTGTCCTGCACCCAGAGCTTCGCAGGATATCGAAGAAAGGCTTTCAGCCCCTTTTCCCGCAATGCCTTCACTACTTGGAGGACTTTTATCCATTTCGCCAACATGCTAGGTGAGTAGTCCTGGTCAAAGTAAACCTTCTGACCATCAAGATTTAAGTCCTTTTTGCTCCATGCTAGACGGAGGACCTTCTCTTTAGTAGCGAACTTAAGAAATTTGATCAAAACGGACCGTGTTGGGGGTGGGGGGGGAGCCCTGGTTTTGGCTTGGAGGCAACTGCCCTGTGCACCCGTTCAATCTCGAATGGAAAGTCCTGCGGGAGCGAGAGCTCTTGCTGCAGCCACAACTCTACAAAAGCAATCATGTCCTTCTGCTCACTGCCTTCGGGGATCCATAAAAATTCTGACATTGTTCCTCCTGGCCCTAGCCTCTGCATCCTCCACTCTAAGGGTCAACTCATGCTCCCTCCAATGCAGAAGAGCCAGAGACCACCCAAATGCCATGTGTTCATTCTGCGCCGAGTCCAGATGTGTTTCCACGACAGTGGTACGGGACTTCAGCTTCTTAAAGTCCGTTTGGAGACTCGTGATTTTAGAGTCAATCCGATGTAGAATGCGGAGCATACTTTGCCCATCAGCCTTGGTAGATGAGGTGGTAGTAACGGATTCAGAGCCCTCCTCATCCCCCAACGCTGTCGGCAGGGAGGATGGGGACGGAGACAGGCTTGTAGGCCTGGTCTCAGGCTGCTGCACAGATTCATACTAAGATTCATACTAAAAAAAGCAGATACACAGAAGGCCAAAGCCCATAGATGTGTATCTCCACCCAAGCTGGTATATCATCCCTTAGTTAGTAAATATTGGTCAAGATTTCATTTAAAATATGTGTGGTTTAAAGATACCATTACTGATTGGGGCAATGAGTTCCATAAGGGAACTATTCTTTGAGTGTAAAAAAAAAAAAAAGCCTTTTATTATTTCTACGGTAAGTAAGTGTCAGTTGATGTTGGTTGCTTCTGAGGTTACATTACCGTTGGCCAAAGGTCATCCCTAACTGTGACAGTAGTTCACTGTCAGTTGACAGTTTGTGCATTAGAAGAAGGTCTCCTCTAATTCTCCGCTGTTCCAGGGAGTACAGATTAAGTTCATCCAGCTTTACTTCATATTCTTTATTGTGCATATTTGTAACAATTTTGGTGGCTCTCCTCTAGACATCCTCCAACCTATTTATATCTCTCCTGTGATAGGGACTCCACAGGGGAGAACAGTAGTCCAAATGAGGCCTTACATAGGCCCTATGCAGTGGTAATATACACCCCCTATCTCTTGAGTTGAAACTCCTTTAAATACATCCTAACACTCTATTGGCTCTATTTATAACATGATTACAATGGTTGTGAAAGGACAGATCTTGGAAATTAATGTACCTAAGTCACTATGTTGATTTTCTGTTAGAGCTGGTAAAATCTTTCTTTTTTGTTGTCCCCATGACATCTAATAGCAGGGGGCTTTCTATCTACCGAAAAATTGCAATGTAGACTTTGGATGGCAGATGATTAAAGAAATTGTTAGACCCGGGGCTCCGGAGCAGTAGAATTAAGCCGCCATTCGATGCGTGACGACACCAGAAGTCCTTAACCCGGCACTTATTATTGACCACTCTTTCTACCTATTATGCACAACACTGTTGTACCATTGCTTGAAATACCTGCCTTAGAACTGTATGCTAATGTTGATCTTGTAACTTGAATGTTTAATGTTTCACTCCTATTGTATCCCTCCCCCCTCCCAGGTCGCACCAGAAGACGAGAGACTTGTTGCTCAGTGTGCCATCCTGTTGAAACATTTCAATAAATAAACAAATAAACAAAAGTATGGGAGCCATCAGGAATTGCATTTGTTAGTGTTTAGCTTCAACTGGGCCATAGTGACCTCCATCAACTTAATTAGGGTTAAATTTGAAAGCCACATTTGAACAGTCAGTTTCTTAGGGGAAAGCCAATGTTGAGTAATAACTTTCAAAGCCGCCACCACCAAGAAATTGAACAGGTACTTTTCCACAGCCACAGTTATTTCTTCAGGTGGTAACCCCAGAATCATATTTTCAAAAGAGAGGGCACTCCTCATGTGAATTATCACCTGTACTGCTTCCATGACCTCAAGCCAAAAAGGTCTCAAGTAGGGGCATGCCCAAAAGATCTGATAATGAGTACCTGTCTGACCACACGCCCTCCAGCAGTGATCTGTTGGGCAGGATGCATAGTGTTTGGTGATAACTGGTGTTATGAAGTATCTGATGCATACCTTCCAGCGAAATTCCCTCCAAGAATGGGAATTCGTTGTCTTGTGTATGCCCTTCCATATTTTGGACTATTCCTCCTCCCTTATGGTGTCATTCAGTTCCCCATGCCATCTGTCCACAATTTTCTGCACGTGCAGAGCACCCACTCTCTCCTGTACGACCTTATATATGTTAGAGATATATTGTCTGATTTCAGCCATTCAACTTTTACGGAAGGCAAGTACTATTGGTGGGGCTGGATCCTGAGCAAGAGTTGCTATCCCTGGCTCTGAGAGAACGTAGTGGCGACATTGTAAAAACCTTTAAAAATAGCCCTTAGGCATTCCAAATTCCTGTTGCAAAAATCTGTAAAGGATTTAACCGTTTCACCTACTAGTAGTTGGGGTAAAGATTTCAGGCCCAGCGCAGCCCACCACATGAAACAGTAGTCATGACGTGCTGCTGGAAATTGAGGTAAAAAAAGTTAGAGGGAGATATCGCCAAATTGGCATCGGAATTTCCCACCACTGTCTGGCCTCCAGCCATGTTGCTAGAGTGTGTGTGGTCCATTTATTTGTGATACAGTTAAGATTTTGCTGGAGTATCCTCCAAGGGGAGAATCTTTAAAAGGACTGAGGGATACGCAAACTCCTCCACTGTATACCAATCACCTCTCTTCTCAGGACACAGCATTTCCAAAATTGGGAGTAGCTAGGCAGCTCTGTAGTAATGCCGAAAGTTGGGCAACCCAAACCCAAGTCTTGGTTGAGAAGAGAAATGGCTCAATAGGCCTCACAACTGGTTGGGCTTTTCCCTGACTTGGGAATAACTGCTATCAATGATTCATTCCAAGAGTCAGGTAGTTTTCCGTCCTCCAAAACAATCACCAGGAGAGGGGAAAAGTACTTTCCGAAGTTTTTTTTAATAAAATTTTGCATTGAACCCATCCGGGCCTGGTGACTTGCCCATGGGTAAATTGTTACTCACCGACTTAACCTCTTGTTCTGTGATGTGGGCTTCCAGAGTGGCTTTGGCTTTCCAAAGGTAATGCTGGGAGTTATAGGCCTTAAAGGAATTCAATGGTGCAGGTTATGTCATCTTCGTTTTTATCCCCTGCATATAAAGCACTGTACAAGCCACAAAACTGAGATGCAACATCCCACTGTCTATTCCACTGTTTAGATGGATTGTGTGTGTCAATTAAGTATGGGATATGCCTCTCTGCCTGGGCCTTCCTGAGGCAGAAGGCTAATAATTTAGCCACTTTGCCACCTACTTCATGATATTTTTGATTTGAAAGTCTAATCAGACCTTCTACACACCTATTTTCTAACTCTTGAAACTTAGTCCTAGCTGCCATCAGTTTTTTTGGTGAGGGAAGATTGCTTAGGGTTTGATTTATGTTTACACTCCAAGTATGGTATTGCCTGCTTGAGTTTGTTATAGAGGATTTGTGCCTGCTTTTTCTTCCCTAAAGCATTAACTAATAATCTCACCCCTCAGGACTGCTTTTAAAGTACCCCACATTAAAAATGGATAACAACCCTCGACAGGTGACTGAGATGACCGTTTTTGTGATATTAGTTAATTTGTTGAGAAATGTTTTATCATTCAGTAAGGAAACATTTAAACGCCAGACTGATTTCTTGTCCTGGGAGGGTGGGGACAGCTGAATAGAAATTGGGGCATGACCTGATAATGTAATATTATTAGGGATATAAGTTTGTCATGGATGAGGTTTTAATGACTCATTGTTTGTCCATGAAATCATTAGTAAACAGTAGTAAATGTTGTGGCACTGTCATCATTGCTACATTCTGATGACACTAGTGAAAGTCATGGAAGTCCTGAATAAAGATCAAACGTCATGGAATCAATGACATGTATGACTGCCTTGACAAACTTACATCCCTAAATATTATGGATTCAAGATGTCTGGGCATGGTGTAGATCAGTTTTAAGGGTGATAAAGAAATCAATACGGGAATAGGATTGCTGCGCGCTGGAGTAAAAAGAAAAATCTTTCTCCCTCTGGTGGTGGACTCTCCAAACATCTATTAGACCAAGGTCCTCCAAATATGCATTAAGCAATTTCGTGGTCCTTCTATTAGAAGTGACATTACACCCCAGTGACAGCACTGGGGGGTTTAAAACATGGGTCGAATTGGACCAACAGGTGTAAAAAATGTGGGTCTAAAGAGGAACTTTGTGAGTCAAAACATTATCAAATGCAGATTTTGAACCTTTCATGTTCCCTTCCTATAGCTAAATATTGTTACAGAGTAGATGAATCAATTTGGACTCACTCACAAAAGGAAGAGGGGTCATTTATGGGCAGGATGCAACATTTGCCCCTTTGGTGCATGTTAGCGCGTTACCTGAAGAATGATCCCAATAAGGGTTAAGGATTATATTAAAGGCCCCCCAACCCCCAAAGAATTAACTGACCTTGAGGGAGATCAGCTATTTTAGAAAAAAATCTCAGAGAAAAATGCGGCCGTGTCTACTGTGGAGGCATAAATATTTATTAAGTGAATCTTCTTTCACTGAACGATGCCCAATACCCTGACATATCTGCACCCCAGGCCTATTTTGGAGGATTCAAAAATGAACTTACTATTCCTTCTGATAAAGACTGCCACTCCTTTCTTGGCTCGGAGGCTGCCACTACCTGCCCTACTCACATGTGTCATAATTTCAGATGTTCAGTTTGAGACAAATGGGTTTCTTGAAGGTATGCGATGTCACAGCCCAGGCACTTACGTTCTGTCAATAGCCTGGTATGTTTAGCTGGAGAGTTAATCCCCTTAACATTATAAGAAAAGATATTTAACTATGTCATTTTGCTTTAACAGGTGTTCTCCAATTATCATGGCTAATTTGCACTCCAACATCTCCCACATCCCCTTTAACTAAGAAAAATGTAAAGAGGCATTTTATAAGCAGGAAAAGAACTGCATACTGGCACCAAAATGCACAACCCGAACTCGTAAGTGAAACAGATAATCAAATAACAACTGATTCCACAACATAATTTAAAACTAAACTGTTTACCAGAGTGAGTTAACTTCTTAGTAAATTCACAGCCCACGAGAATGCATTGCGCTGCAGACACCCAAATTAAGAGTCTGAAAAATTACTGAAAACCCCAGGTAGTGTTTGAGGTATGTGGTGTCTACACTACTCAGTCGAGCGGTGAGATACCCACGTGACTAACCATCACTGATTTAGCAGAGGCCCTTGTCTAGAAAATAGCCCTCCGCCAACGAACCTCTCAAGCACAGATTTAAAGCATAAGAAGCCCACCCACCAGATCCAGGGTGTACCTTTCATCCCCATACTGTATTCAGGAAACTCCAGGGTTTCCCCTCTGAATCCCAGATAAGGGTTGCAAGCCCTCTAAGGAAATGCACTAGAAAATATCTCCTAGGGAAACTTTCCACAAACTTTTAAATTCCTCTGGGAAGGACCCCCCCAGGGGAAAATAGCATGGCACTCAAGCCTGCAAAATGTTTATAATCAGACATAAATATGAACACTTAAAACATTCAAAGTTTTCCATCCTCAGTTCGGTTAAGCCAAATGAAAAAAAGCACCGGTGCTAGGCAGTCAATGTTCAATATCCGGGTAGCTCCCCATAACAAGAAGTTGGGTTCCTCTCTTGCAGCACTCAGTTGCACAGAACCCCCAGAAATTAACTGGCAATAACTGAAAATTGAGACTTAACAGTACCTGAAGTCATATTCTAGGGGTCATTCGATGATTAAGTCTCCAAATTAGTGTAGCAGGGAAAAATCTCCAACGCAGCCTCTTCTTCAAATAGTCGCTGAAAGTTAACCAAAGTCAGCATCTCTCAATCTGCCCCCCCAGTGATCTCAGCGATCATTAGCAGAGGTGAAGAACAGGACAAACAGGCTCATTTTCATTTAACCTTTTGGACAGAACTTCACCTCTGTGAGGTAGCTGAAGAACTGGTTAGGGGCTCCTGATGTTGTTTCTGTTGGCCCGCTTTCCTCAAGAGCTTGGCAATGTCAGGCGCCATGAGTTTGGGGATGGATCAGAGGAATTCTCATTTCTGTCCTCTTGCAACCACGCTCCAAGTTCCTCACAAGAGTGGTTGCTGCATCTCCAGATCAGGTACTGAAATTCGCCAGTCCTTCAGCAAAGGGAATGCTTCGATTAAAGAACTGAACACTCTGGGATCGGATACAAGGTAAACTTTCAGTTTGGCTGGACAAATAAGCTGGGCCTGAAGACTTTTCTTCTTCTTGATCTCCTTGACGACTCTCCTTACATGCTGTCATTCTACTTGTAGGGCATTGGAGAAGTCTTGGTCGAAAAAAAATGGGTGCATCATTATATTTTAAAATCGCAATGTCTCCAAGCTTTTTTATTTTTTATTTTTTTTTTATTTTTGGTGGGTCCCTACTGTCGACCCTCGGCCCTGGTCATGGCCCCTGGGACTCCCACCACCATCTATAGCCGTCCTCCTCCAGTTACCCCCGGCTTACCCCCCCGGAGGGTGGGGCCATGGTATCAGACCCCCATATCCAAGCCGTGGAACTAGTGATTGGTAGGGGGAGTGATGGTGATGGCGGCTAATTGAAGCCCCAGGGAGGGCTTCACCTAGACAGTGGACCCACCCGCCTACCCCTTTTTTCCAGTTTTCTGTTTCGGAGGCGGGGATGTGCAATGACACCAGCATCCCGCCCTGCCTCCCTTGTGTTCCAAGTGCCAGTAGTGTGAGTGACTCCCAGCCTCCGTCACGGGTCCTCCTTGTGCCGGACACTACCCCACCCTCCCCCCGGAAAAGGAAAACCATCCATGGGATGCTCTATCCTTCTCTCACGGCCAGCCCTCCGGTGATCCGGGTCCATTCCCAAACCCAGGTTGCCGGCGTCGCAAGCAGAAATCCAACCACTGCGCTGGCGGGCCGGTCTCTCCAAGCTTCTTGTAGGATCAGCTCATTAAATTGGTAACAGACCATGCATATAATCCAAGAACGGGGACTGGCCATTGGGTTAGTAGGTCAAGGCCCTAGAGAACTATGAGCCCTATCCATCTCCAAGTTTAAGTCTGCTGGAATCAACAGTGTAGTTTTCAGTAAATGTTGAACAAAGTCTAACGCTGTGGCAAAGCCCTCTTCCGTTCCCTCTGGCACTCCAAGAATCCGAAAATTACTCCAGCAGGCTCTATTTTCTATATCTTCCAGCCAGTTGTGAGTATCTCGATCTCAGCACAGCAAATAAAGCAGAATCCAGTCACCCATTTCTTGGGCCTCGGCGATGTCGACTACCTTTGCTGCATTTTCGGAGACCTTTTTATCGATGTTCCAGACATCCTGGCGTAGGTCAGTCAAGGATGACTATTTTATTTTTCTGATTTGAGGATTTTCTGCAGTGCTTGCTCTGATTGGGTGGCAGGAGCGGTATCCTTCAGGTCGGGTTCCAGAGAAGATTCAGACAGCGATGGCCCCTCTGCGATCGGGCCAGAAAGCCTTCCATGTCCTCATTCAGCACAAGTTGTTTCAGCTTCACTACAGATTTCCCTGTTTTCGATCCTTTTGACTTACTTGATTTAGAGGCCATGTCTGCAGGAGGTATAAAGGCTGAATGCTGACATTTAGGTTGAATTGGGGGAGGATTGTAATAGATTGTTAGATGTTCGTCACAGAGCTCCAAAATTAGGCTCCCACCATTACAATAACGTCACCAGAAGTCAGGTTTCCCCATTCTTCTGAAGTCTACCTTTTTAAAGCCCAGGACCTTGGTCTTTGTGGGTACCTTCTCCATGCCCTTGTCAAACCTGAACCACACTGTGCGGCGGTAACTCCCACCCATGGGCTCCTCAATCTGGATGTCCTGGCCGCAGTCCAAGTTTGTTAGTACCAGATTAAGGATGTCCCCCCACCTCCAGTGAGTGCCATTACACCCTGGGTCAGAAATCCACTCTGCACCACATCCAAGATTACCCAACTTCTGGCACAGGTCAAGGCAGACTCTTCCAATCCACCTTAGGCAGGTTAAAGCCCCCACAATTACCACCTCGCCCCTCCCCACAGTTACTCTTACGACATAAACCAATTCCCTGTCCCTTTCCTCCTCCTGGTTAGGTGGTCTGTAAACCACCCCAACTTCTTCCCCCTGGTGGCTTGCAACTGGATCCACAGCACCTCAGCCTTCTGACTCCTCCCTCATGCACAACAGGGATTGTGAGGTCCCAGTTGTGATTAGGAGTAGTTCAGGTTTCAGTGACTGCCACAATGTCTACCCTCCTCTCTGCTGTCACCTGCATGTCATCCATCTTGTTACAGAGGTTTCCTGCGTTCAGGGACACCACCCTCCACCATCAATCTGAGCCTCGCCCCCCCCAACCCGACTGTCCTCCCTCTTACTCTGCTCTGTCAGCCCCTCCTCCCACCCTTTGCTGCCCCTTTATTCTCACTCCAGATCTTATTCTCAACTCAGCCTGCTCAGATTTTGGCAGGGTGGGGGTCCCATCGCCTCCTCCTCGAGACTCTGGGCCTGAAGGCTGAGTCTGACCACCCATCAATTAAAATTAAGATATGACAATTAATCTCCTAACACCTAACAATCCCTTCCCACCGCTGTGACAAGGCTGAATAAAGACCCTGTCCCATTTGTTGTGCAGAGACAGTTAAAAGAAAGGATTTATTCTGTCCTCTCATTTTCTGTCACTTGTCTTTCGCCCGTCTGATTGTGCAATCAAGTTTTCCAGTGGTACCTA
This sequence comes from Neoceratodus forsteri, assembly GCA_016271365.2. NCBI lineage: Eukaryota > Metazoa > Chordata > Ceratodontiformes > Ceratodontidae > Neoceratodus > Neoceratodus forsteri. The sequence goes on along the minus strand of CM028137.1, from coordinate 311,164,239 downwards.
AAGAACTGGCCACTCCGAAGGTCCCACACTCACTGCTATCTCCACATCGTCATTTGCTGTTTCTTGCTGTTTCTGTCTTTTCTCCCGCCCTTGCTTCTTTGCAGTTAAAAGACATACACGTGAATCTTTATGTGAAAGTGGGACCTCTTGGTTTGCAGGTGTCTAAGATTATAGTGCTGAGATGATAGCAAAAAGCTATTTGCAGCTCAGGGAGTTAAACATGGCATGCAGTTTGACCTCCACAAGCTCATTTGCAGAGTTGCTAACAGGAGATCAGTCCTGGGATACAGTGTTCTATTTTGTTGCACCTACAGGAAAGAAAGTTGATACATTTTGTGAGAAACTGAAGATGTATCTTAACGAGCTCAGGATTTAGAAGTTAATTGCCAGGAAAAGGCATTTAGACAGCAATCTTTCGTTAGAGGGGGAGAGATTCAGAATTAGAGATGCCCTCAGTGGAAGGACTTTTGTTTGAATTGCCTATATAAGAGCTATCCTGCACAATTTTATTTTTTCTATTTGTTATTAATAATAATAAAACACTAGCAAATTTTATAACATCTCCTGGACTGCCTATGTTCCCTGACCTATGCCTCAACGACAACCACACATTTGTGGGTCCACCCCAGATAGGGTATAGTTGCAACCCCTCAGATTCCTTGGTCAGCTGCACCCCCGATTCCCTTTTTAGCTTACCCTATATAGGGATTAATTGCAATCCCCTGCTCCTCTCTTCTGTGGTCCTGCTCCGGATGGGAGCACTCTGGTGGCCTACCCTATGTAGAGTTCTGATTTACCCTGTGTACTTACCCCATAGGTCTACACACGATGGGAATTACCACCTGCACCACTGTCCCAAACTACAAAGCCCCTTTTAGTTCTACTCTATCCCTCATCCCTTCTTTACCTCTCCCACCATCCTCCAAGCAGCATGTCCTGCAGTCCTCCCAGCGGACACCCTACCAATACTCCTGGACGCTACTTAGTTGGACGCCACATTCCTGCTTCATGCAATTCATGCTTTAGGATTACTTGACTAAGTAATTTTTGGGGCCTACAGCCACAGGGTCTGTGGGGAACTCTAATCACGCTGTTTCTTCTACTAATGTTACTAAACCAAAGTGACTGCCCCACCCCCATGCTTGAATTAAGGACACTGAAGCTTAAAACATGTGCGTTACTCACCTATACAACTATATTCCACATCAGCTTGCTGTTGGATTCCACCAAGGGCATTCACAAACATCAGAGGGGATGATTTTATGATATGTTGAATAAAATCAAGCAACATCACCGAGGTTGGCTGAGCATCACTCTTCTTGGAAAGTTCTAAAGTAACTAAAAAAGAAAAAAAATATATATAATATATATAGTCAGAGCAAGGTCTCGCCACTCATATGAGCTGCACTAGAGCAGGAAGGCAGATGATTTCTTGATTGATACTGTTAAATCAAGACTTTATGCTCATTGGAGTGCTTAGCTGCTGCATTTACTAACATCCTGAAGGACAGAGTGTTGGGAAAAACTACAGTCCACAAACTCCAGATGTACATCACTAGGTGCGGAGTCACAAAATGGGGTTCTGCACATTGCCTACCGCAAAGGACCAACTCAGTTGATGGAGGAGGCCCCCTGCAACTAAGTCATAACACAATGAGGGTTGCCAGGTGTTAGTGGGCACAAGTAACATCTCAGCTGCAACACCCATGTACCTGCATGGCGAGCTGCTATTCACACAGGTCTGTGGGGGTACGAGGCGCTACTTTGTAACTGGACTTCCCACCCACCTGACCTGTATCCTTAGGTCTCCTTGGGGACTGTGTATACTTCGTCATGGTTTGTCCCTTGACATCCTTCCCTGGTGTCCCAAGGGCTCCCATCCCTAACCCCAGCTCACAGCCTTTTCCTGACATCCAGTGCCCCCCACACAATCCCAACCCCCATTTCCTGCCATGCTTGATTTTCTCGTATGGTCCCTCCTCTATCTCAGTCTCAGTTCCTTCCTGGTAGCCCAGGGGCCCCAGCTCTTCAGGTTCACAGCACTCTTTAGTGACACCCCACAGAAAATCCTGTACCAGTTCTTCTTAATTTAACTTACAGTTTATTACATATATGAAGGATTCATATACATTCAGTTTACAGGTTGTTATAAACCAGAAATTTTCACAGAGGTAAATCACAGTAGACTACCCTATACCAATCTCATACTGCTGCCACCTTAAGGGTTATACCGGAAAGTACATTTAATCAGGAATCTGTTTAGTAATAAAAGAACCGCACAAAGGCACCTTAACCTGGATTGTAGAGTATGTTAAGAACCATCTGAAAATCTTAAGCCTTAGTAGGGCTTTATACAGTCATGCAAGTCTGAAATGGTCATTCAACTGCATAGACACTCATCAATAAAAGAAATAATTTACATACAGACTTTGTATAAGTAGTGAGTAAACAGCAATACTGCATAACTTTTAAGTACGTACAGATTAACATTCATTTCTATATCAGTACTGCACTTATTAGAGTCTCAGGCCATTACCTGGAATAATAAAAACATACAATTATTATTAAAAGGATATGTATTATAGTCTTGCGAGTTGCACCCTTTGCACCTAGAAAGGGGAATAAAAATAACTAAAAACAACTTCACAAGACAGGCGCATCAGTAAGGACACAGTCGAGAAGCTTATCTTGCAGAATAACCAGCACTTCTGGGCATCTGCATGGGATCCTCCATTTTACTGGTGTCCAACTCTTAACAAAAAATGCCACATAGACCATAAAGCTCCACAACGGAGAAAGGAAAAAAGAAGAAGAAAGTGTTCTTATCAGTGTACATGCTGCCGTTAGGAGAGATTATTAGGCGGTATGGTCTGAGTTTTCACTGCTAGGCAGATGACACTCAGCTATAAATGTCCTTTGCACCTGGTCAAGATGTGTTCCTCGCCGGCCTGGTGGCGCTAAGGGTTGAGGCGCTGGACGCCACACCTCGTACCAAGCCGGCGACCCGGGTTCTGGAGTGAGCTCAGGACGCCGGGGGACGGGTGAGGATTGAGCTGCAGAGGGCTGCTCTCTCCCTGGGATGGGGTGGACTGCTCGGCATACCAGCGGCTCCTGGTGGAGACTGGGGCACCGCAGCATGTCTGGCTGCACATAGTTAAGCGTGCCCTGGCGTGGGCAGGGACTGCACGTGAGTCCGTCAGGGGAAGTGCACCGCATGGGAGGGAGGAGGGGAACAGAAAAAGGAAAAACACAGTCTGTGGTGTAGGCGACGGCACCTGCACCTATCCCCAATGCCAGGCACATCCAATCTGACCTTCCAGGTTCCTCCATCCGGGTCCTCTCTCCCGTCGGGGTCTGTCTCAAGGAGCGCCCAAAGAGAAGGGGCGGCCCCACCCCCGAGGGGGTATCGACAGTGGAGTAGAGGAGGAGAGAGGAGCTACAGATGCAGGACTTCAGGCTGGGAAGGATCAGGTAGGATGCCTGCGAGAGGCCCCCCAGACCGTGACCGGAGGAGAAAAGAGTTTTAAACAAAACAAAAAAAAAGATGTGTTCCTCTCGGTATTTAACAACTGTCTCGCCAAGATCCAGGACTGGATGAGTGTGAGTTGGCTGCGGTTGAACCTGGCTAAAACTGAGGTGCTGGTTGTGGACCCTGATCGTCGTGAGGTGGGTCTGTCGGCAGGTTCACCCTCGGGACGATGTCTTGGGGGTGTGGCGCTGACTACCTCATACTGGGTGCGGAACTTGGGAGTTAATGCTGGACGACGGTTTGACCCTGAAATCACAGGTGTCAGCAGTCGTCAAGACCTCTTTCTACCATCTGAGGAATATCGCCCGTGGGAAGCAGCTGGTTCCTCCCGAAGATCTTCCAACACTGGTCCACGCCTTTGTTACCTCCCTCCTTGACTACTGCAATGCTCTGTACCTAGGGTTACGAGAGCTGATGTCCGCTGCCTTCAGCTAGTGCAGAATGCAGCAGCCAGGCTGCTGACCGGTACATCTACAGCCAGTCACATAACGCCTGTGCTCTGCGGACTGCACTGGCTTCCAGTGCGGTGGAAGATCACTTTCAAGGTCGGTTTGCTGACCTATAAAGCCCTACAAGACCAGGGGCCTAGTTACTTGCAAGATCTCCTTTGCCCTTACTGCCCCCTCCGCCCTCTCCAATCCGCCAATGAGGGATTGCTACAGATTCCCAGGGTCAGTTTAAAGACATCTGGGGCCCGATCCTTTAGTTTTGTGGCCCCGACCCTGTGGAATTCTCTACCTCGCTGGATACGAGGTTGCCTGACCGTCCAGGAGTTTAAAACTGCACTCAAAACCTATTTATTTGAACCAGCATTTGGTGGTTCTAATTGATAGTATTTTAACTGTGTTTTTAAAATATAGGATTCTACTGATTATTTTTGGAATTATTTACTGTTTTTTGTTGTATTATTGAACAAGCACCTTGGTTGTGGAAAGGTGCTTTTTACAAATACATTATGATTGATTGATTGATTGAGAATAAGTTCACAAAATGAGCTGGAAAATTGCCCATTAAACACAAGCTCAGTACCAAACCTACCGAACTTGCACAGACCCACCCCCGCATCAACAAAGGCTGTACACCTCCATCGATTAGCATAGTTTAAATCTGGGAAGAGGAAAATGGGAAGTTCCCCATATAGAAACAATTTCCCCTTCAACCCCGCTTACCTTTACGGAAACGGTTTCTACCCAACTTCCAAAGTGATATCAGCAACGTTCTGAGACAGTTTTCTTGCGATGGATGATTCTCAGGGGTTATCTGGGATACTTTTGTAATGGTGGATGAGTGTTCAAGTTGTAGTAATTCTGCAAGATATTGCCTTGTCAAAGAATGTGAGTCCTTATCCTCAATCATTTCTGTTAATTATACCTGAGAATATTAACGGCCCAGGCCCCATTCTCCAGATGTTCCAATCCGAGTCTGAGTCTGTTACATGTTCTCTTTCATAATGCCTGCTGAAATGGACATTGCCTTGCCTGCTATTTCTCTTGCCTCTTTCAGCTCCACAGCCGACATAGCTACTTTATCTTTGATCAGCTGAACATTAAACCCTTCCTACTCTTTTATATTGATCGGAGACCACTTTTAAAAGTCGTACAGTAGTTGGTTCAGGTTCTGCACTCCATGTTGAAGGAGTCTCCAGATGGTATGCTGCCATAATCGATGACTGGGCTGCATTTCTCTTTTATTTGGTGGAGTCACTAGTCATTCTTCTCATGCTCTTCCCCACGGTGGGACAATTAATGTTTTCCAGGTCCAGCTTCTGACAATTCAAGTAGCCCAAGTGTTTTCAGACTGAATCACACTTAACCTGATAGAGAAACATTACTCTTGTACTTTTTTCCATTTAATTAACAACCAAGTCAGAGGCACTGAGGAACCATGTGAGATCTAGCTGGCTGCTGACGCAGCCAAGGTAATAATTCTAGGTTAGGGAAGGTAGCTGAAGATGTGTCCCCCACCATGGAAGGACCACCATGCTTCATGGATGGATGGACCAAAAGGCCATTTACATGGTGCCTCCTTCTCTGCGCAGTCGCAGTGCAGTTTCGGACAGAATCGGATGGGCTGCGACCCCTTATGAGGATGGCCCGGGTGGGGTCGCAGGCAACAATTCTGCGGCAGTTCCTTGCAACTGCACATCAGGCCTTGGATTCTCCGCCAATTGTGATACCTTTTATTGGACCAATGTAGACATTTGACAAAGACATAACAGTACACAAGCTGTTAGAAATACAGAACAATAAAGACAGAAAAATACCAGAAGTCTATCAAGTCTTCCCTCTCCACTATCCCTTCCCTTACCTTTCTATTCTCGCTTATGTATATGACTTTCTTTAGGAACATAAGCAAGAAGAGGAAGGCAAGGGGACAGATGGTGAATATAAGGAGGATGACAAACTGTGACTGCACAGAGGAGGATCAGGAAAAAGCATACTTCCTGACCAGGTACTTCTGCTCAGTCTTCACAGTAGGGAGTGGGACATAAGCGGAGGAGGGGAACACAAGTCCATTTACAGTGGAAAGAGTCCTGAAGGGACTAGCATATCTGAAAGTGGACAAGGCCATGGGACCAGACAGGATACATGAAAGGGTACTAAGGGAACTCGTGGAGGAGCTTGCTGTACCACTAAGAGTAGTAGTAGTGGTAGTAGTAAAAACTTTATATTTATACAAAAAAAGCCTGTCTTTAGGTCTGATGACCTAGTTTTCAAGACAGTCCTATCACTATATGTTACATATACACATAAGACATAATGACCAACAATGTACAAAATAACAAATATTAATACAATAATTCATTCGCATCCCATTATCATACAAACAAGTTTTACATATGATTACAAACATTACAGACCACATCTTTCTCAATCCACATACTAAATATTCCTCTCATACCTTATCATTTAAAGCAGGTACAATTAAAGAAGTTTGATTTCATTAGTTCCTGATAAACAGTTTACAGACTGGAAACGCTTGTGCTGTAGAATGGAAAGTGTTCCAGTATTTTGCAGCCTGGTAACACAATGTTTTTTCACCATACTGATTTTTGATAATTGGGGTGGAAATTTTATTCAGCTGCCTAAGTCTCTTTGGTCTACATTCTTCACTATTTCCTTTCCCAAATAATAGTATATTTACATAATGGTATTTATAAATTATTTTTTGCCAGGTCATGGCACACATTAAATTTAATGGCAACCAGTGTAGTGAGATTAATAGATCATAGTGATGTATTTTTATGTTACTAGAAACAGGATTGGTTCTAGGGAACTGGAAGAGCATGGGCATAGAAACATAGAATTTCACAACAGATAAGGACCGCTTGGCCCACCTAGTCTGCCCATTTCCCTACCTGATGGATAAGCTGCAGATTCTAGTTAATCAACAGCTTACTTCCTCCTACCCCCCACTAAAACTGCCTTATGTCTCTCCCATGCATTCTTGAATTCTCCCACTGTTCCTGACTCTACAACCTCCTCAGGAAGGCTGTTCCATGCAGCCACAACCCTCTCTGTGAAAAAATACTTTCTAACATTACCTCTGAGCCGTCTCCCTCTATCTTGAAATTGTGCCCCCTTGTTCTTGCACATCTCTTCTTCTGAAAGATACTACCCTCTTGTACTTTGTTAATTCCCTTGAGATACTTGAAAGTTTCTATCATGTCCCTCCTCTCCCTCCTTTTCTCAACGGTATACATATTAAGCTGTTTTAGTCTCTCCTCGTACATCTTCTGGTGCAGACCCTGCACCATTTTGGTTGCCCTCCTCTGAACAGCCTCCACTCTGTCTATATCTTTGCGGAGATGTGGTCTCCAGAATTGCACACAGTACTCCAGATGGGGTCTCACTGTCTGTACAGAGGGATAATAACCCTGTTTTCTACTGTTGATGCCTCTCCCTATGCATCTCAGTATCCCCCCAGCCCTCCTTACTGCCTTCTCACATTGCTTGCCCACCTTTAGGTCATCTGATATAATTACTCCTAGGTCTCTTTCAATTTTTGTTGTTGTTATTAACTCACCCCCATTGTGTACTCTTACCCTGGGTTTTTGTTTCCCAGATGTATTACCTTGCACATCTTTGCACTGAATCTGAGCTGCCACATATTTGACCATTCCTCCAACCTTGCCAAGTCCCTTTTCATTCTTTACACTCCACCTTGTGTATCAACCCTGTTGCAGATCTTTGTGTCATCTGCAAAGAGACACAGCTTTTCTTCCAGGTGCTCTCCAATGTCACTTATAAAAACATTAAAGAGGACCGGTCCCAGTACCGAACCCTGCGGTACCCCGCTAGTTACCTTCCTTTCTTCACTGTGGACTCCGTTTACTATTACCCTTTGCGTCCTGTTGTCCAACCAGTTTTTTATCCAGGCTACCACCTTGGGACCCACTCTAAGGCTGACTAACTTGTATATTAATCTTTTGTGTGAGACTGTGTCAAATGCCTTGCTAAAAATCTAGGTAGACCTTCCCTGGTCTACTACTTTGGACACCCAGTCAAAGAAATCTATTAGGTTTGTCTGAAATGACCGTCCTGCTGTGAAACCATGCTGCCTTGGGTCCTGTGCCCCACTGGCCTCTAGGTACTCAACAATTCTTTCCTTCAGAAGTGATGCCATCATTTTCCCTACCACTGAAGTCAAACTAACTGGTCTGTAGTTTCCTGCCTCGGCCCTGCTCCCACTTTTTTTTTTTTTTTATTCTTTTTATCCCTCCTGGATGCCCTCTTAGTTCCACTCCTTCAGGCCCTGCTCAATGTCACCCAACCCTCCCAAGTCTGCCCCTAGAGTGCGCCGGTGTCCCCTACCTCCTTTTTCTCTTCCTCCTCGGAGCACCACCTTTGCACAGCGGGGTCTGCCTGTGATTACAGGCTGGGTGGCTAGAGCGGCCGTCATCCGGAACGCCGAGGAGGTTTTCGGTTTTCTTGTCCCTCCCCTCCATCCCAGAGGGCGCCTGACAAGGCCGGATAACGTCTGCCGCCTGCCAAGTGCCTAGTGGCGTCCTCCCCCTCCCGGCTTCCCCAGTGGAAGCGCTGCGTTCCAAGGCCAGTTGCCTCCACAGCTCTCCTGAGCGTTGTGTATTAAACACCCCTGGTGTCCCTCCCAAGGAGGAGAGCATCCATGGGGACGCCAATCCTCCTTCCCCTGCCGACCCCGCAACCCAGTCCGTATCCGAACCGGGTGCGCCAAGGCGTGAGGTGCGGCGTCCAGCGCCTCAACCCTCAGCGCCACCGGACCAGCCCTGCTCCCACTTTTGTGAAGTGGAATCACATTTGCCCTCAGGTACACCCCATCCTCCCATGATTTGTTAAAGAGAGTAGTCAGTGGTGTTACTAGTTCTACCCCTAGTTCTTTTAGAATTCTTGGGTGAATCCCATCAGGCCCCATTGCTTTGTCCACCCTCAGTTTCAAGAGTTCTTTCAAAACCCTTTCTTCTGTGAATGGACTGGAATCGACCCCCATATTCAGTGTTTCTCGCTTATTTGGTTTAGGTACCTCCTCCTCTTCCGCTGTGAATACTGAGCAGAGATATTAGTTCAGTATCCCTGCTTTTTCACTGTCACCCTTTGCCCATATTCCCTTCCCTTTATTAAGTCTCTGTATCCCTCCCGTGGCGTTTCTTCGCTCCTTAATGTACCTATAAAAGGTTTTATCCCCCTTCTTAACAGAGTTAGCTATCTTTTCCTCAGTTTGTGCCTTTGCTATTCTGACTGCCTTCCCTGCCTCCTTCTGCTTTAACTGATAAAGTTCTCTGTCCTGCTCCTTCTGTGTTTCTTTATATTTCCTGAATGCTATCCTTTTCTTCTTAACCACACCTGCCACCTCTTTTGAGAACCATAGTGATTTTTTCCTTGGACAAAGTCTCACTCCATAAAAGCAGCAGAAGGGAGGAGGCTAGCAACCAGAGACTGGTTAGCCTCACATCAGTGGTTGGGAAATTAATGAAAACCCTTTTGGAAGAAAGGATAGTGGAATATCTTGAATCCAGCAGTTTGCAAGACCAAAGGCAGCATGGATACACAAGGTGGAGGTCATGTCAGATGAATGTGATCCATTTCTGTGACTGGGTAAACAGGGAAATAGATCAGGGAGGGACAGTGGACGTGGCCTACTTAGACTTCAGTCAGCAAAAAAGACCAACACTGGCCGGGCCATCGGCAGCACAGCAGTACTACCATTTGTGACACCTGCGACCCGAGTTCAGTAGCAGACTCTGGGTCATCAGGGGCCAGCCAAGAGGAGGCGGACTGAGCATCTCACAGGACGCTCTCCTCCCCTGGGTAGGGAGGGTTGAAATTCCCACTGCTAGGATCCATGACACTGTTATGACAACTCCAACCACGACATCCATTACAGCGCCGGGAACCCATCGATACCCCCGACCACGACGCAACCCCAAACCAACCAGCAACACCAAGACGCACAATGCAGGAGGGGTCTGTTCCCCCTGCACCCTCCCATGCAGGGGGCTGTGCCACCCCCCCCACTACAGATATCTAACTTCACGTGGCACAGATAGTGGTGTTAGATATTTACCCCCTGTCACCCTAAAGTGTCTCAACACAAAACCCCCATCGCTGCCAATATAGGCACAGTGAAGTTTCACTGGGGGGGGGGGTGGAATCAGTGTACCGGTGTCACTGTAGCGACGGTATACCCCGCTGCTACACTGCCACCTGCACAGCCACAGGTGGTAGTGCAGATCAGGGAACGAAGCTGAGGGAGGGTTGGGACATCGGTCACATCCGGGTACACCACCACACCTCAGTATGTGTGCGTGACCCATTGATCTCTCTGTATGCTGACGTCCTTGGGCAGGGAGAACAACTTCAGAAAAAGTGCCCCTGCATGCCAGGATGATGGAGCACCCAGCACCATCCCGATCTCCCTTGTCTGTCCCGCAACAGAGGCTTCCCAACAGAACATGGAAGTTCAAAGGGGGGAGCCCCCTGTCCCTGCCTGGGGGATAAACCACAGCTCCATGGGTTGGGGGGGGGAGGCCTGCGTACCAGAGCACAGGTAAGAGGGGACAACAGTCAAATGGATGCCTTGGCAACTCCCGAAGAAGTTGGCCTGCAGGTGGCGGGGGTTAAAACATTAAGTAAAAAAAAAAAAAAGGAATGGCACTGAACTACAGGATTGAGTGTAAGTAATTAAATGTTATTACACACAGAAATGCACACAAAACTGTATATACAAAAGTTAAAACGTGGTCATATCTCTACATATGGTGACTTGCTAAAAATATAAATAACTAAATAAGCCAAAATGGACCTGATTGGTTTCACTAATTGCCTTCTCAAGGGTACCTGGCAGTTGGTATCAGTACCTTTTAAACTAACTACTTAAAGGTGCAGCACACATTGGGTGAGGGTACTGGTCGCCAAGCCCAGGACGAGCCCGCTTGCGGGGCAAGGGGTGCCAGCGGACATAAAAATCAATGAGAAAAAAAAAATATTCTGAGGCAAATGTAGGTACTTTAAATAGCCCCTCCCCGTGTGCTAACATCCAGAGTGCTAACATCCAGATTATAATTTATAATATTACTGCCCCACCCTTGGTGATGGCTAAATGATTACAGATGTGTAAGTCAAAAGAGTTAGATCACTCTGAACAAAGGACCATCTGTAAAAAAAAAAAAAAAAAAGGAAGCATAAGAAAGAATATTTACTATTAATGTATACATAAATAATTACACTAACATGTTTACCTGATCAATGGCATTATTTCAGTCCTGTCATTAAGCTCTCATAAACAGTGCCCTCCTAGTTGTCCCATTGACATTGCTTCCCTTTTTAATGCAAGAGTCTCTATATCCCCACCTCTTCTCCCAGATCCCACTTTTTCCACCCCATAAAATTAAAATTTGTGATTCTCGGGGTCTGACTGGGAGTTAACATACTTGGTTCAATACTTGGTACTTGAGACAGAAGAAGGTGGATGCCCATATAATCTGTCTCCTGCATTAGCGGGGCCACTTGCCTCTCGCACTTGCCTTCCATGAGCCCCCATCTCACGCTCTTATCCTCCAGACAATGCTGCCATGGCCGCTCGACCCACCTTTCCCCGCCATCTCCTCACTATCCCTCCCGTTTCCTCACCGCACTCCCCCAACCCATCCCCCGTCTCTTTCTTTTAATTCCTTCCACCCCGATTTCCTTTTCTGTCACTTCCTCTCCCTCTGCTATTCCCTTGTTCCCCTTCCCCACACAGTATGTGTTTGTGTCCTGTCTTTAAATCAATCCAAATGTTATTTGTCCTATTGCAATTTATGTTGTCTACTGTAACATTGGACGTGGAACCTTTGTAAAAGAGCCATGGCTCAAAGGTATTTGTAATCCTAGACTCAAATAAACAAACAAACACTTGGTAGAGGTCTGGTGTAGTAAATGATTATCTAACCTGCTTTTGAATGTTAAAAAGGAGTCTGCATCCACCACTTCCTTGGGGATACTATCCCATTACGTTATCACCCTCTGTGTAAAGAAGTTTCTCCTGTTGTTCCTCTCAGGGAATGTCAGTTTAAGTTGATGGCTGTGACTTCTTAGATTGATGTTTCTATTATTCACTCCTAAACCCAGGCTAGACATTAGCTGAGCACCCCTTGTTATTTTGAACATTTCTAACATGTCTCCTTGTATAGTGTATACCCCTCATTTCTAGCGAGTAGAGACCTAGTTTGCTGTAGCCTGGACTCACATGGTATATCCCTTAGACCTGAAATCATTTTTGCCGTCCTACACTGAATTCTCTCCAAGTTGTTAACACCCCTTCAGAGATACGGATTCCATAAAGGCGAGCAATAGTCCAAGTGAGGTCTTATAAAGGCTTTATAAAGAGGCAATACACAACTTGTATGTCTGGATACATAAGCCCTTCTAATACATCCTAGGATAGCATTCATGTTTTTTATCACTTCACTACAACGTGGGCTGAAATTTAGGTAATTACTTATTAAAATATCTAGATCCTTTTCTCTCTCCCTCTCTCTCTCTCTCAATGGCTTTTAATATTATGCCATTCAGTGTATAATCATTAGTATTACTGCTAGAACCAAGGTGCATAACAATGCACTTGTCAGTGTTAAACATCATAACATTTTTATGTGCCCAATGTTTCAGTAACTTCAAGTCCCTTCTAAGTTCATCCACCTGATCCACTGTACTTACCACAGCCCCCAACTTAGCATCATCCACAAATTTTATTAGCCAATTGCTAATATTCGTGTTCATGTCAGAGACAAATGGCGAGAACAGGGTTGGCCCTAGAATGGAGCCCTGTGGCACTCCACTTGTCACCTCCCTCAGCTCTGACGCTGTTCACTGTATTCTGACCCTCTGGGTTCTACCAGCCAGCCATGATTTGATCTATTTAGTTAGCAGAGCATTAATACCACTATCAACCAGTTTCCTAATTAAGGTGCTGTTGGGCACCTTATCAAATGCATTTTGGAAGTACAAAAAGAACACGTCCACAGGCTTGTTCTGTTCCAATGCATGACTCACCGTTTCGTAGAAAACAAGAGTGTTAGTTAGGCAGGATCTATGCTTTTCAAAACCGTGTTGTGTAATGTCACCGAGATATTTGATATTACCGTCCTCCTCTAATTTTTCTTTAATGATGGACTCCATAATTTTCTCCAATACAGTGGTCAAGCTTATGGGTCTATAATTGGACCAGATTCCTTTGTCTCCCTTTCTAAAGATCCGACCCGACCACAACTGCAGTCCTCCAATCCTTAGGAACCTCTCCTGACTTCAGGGGCATATTATAAATTTATCAGTCTGATCACTGCCTGTGGTAGGCAGTCTGCAGCCATAAAAATCATAGTTACTAAGAACTGGGGAATTATACGGTCAGATCCAGTATTATGTAACATTTTCGCAAATCCTCCTATAATGACATATAAGCGAGACCCTAACTTGTGCGACAGATTGACATACAGTCTGCAACCTGCCGTTAGTAGCGTCCAGCATCTGTGGTTGCCACAGTTACCTAATGGTAATTCTACTTGTAGGAAATGCAAGTACAGTTCCATAATAGAGAAAACAAGGCATTTTACATCAGTCAATGCCACTAAGACATTTAAAATTAGACATTTCATTAACTGTGACTCCTGTAAGAAATTGCCCATGTGGAGCAGTTTATGTAAGTTAAGCTAACTGTTCTTTCAAGACAAGGGTGGGAGAACATACAATATTAGGGATATACAGAAAAGGGATGAGACTAATGCCCTAGCTGCATATGTGAACTCCCTATTAGACCCCAAGAATCACAAATTTAAATTTTGTGGGGTAGAAAAAGTGGGACTTGGGAGAAGAGGTGGGGGGGGGGAATATAGAGACTCTCACATTAAAAAGGGAAGCAATATGGATAGTACAACTAGGAGATCACGATTCATCAAGGCTTAATGACATGATTGAAATAATGCCATTGATCAGATAAACATGTTAGTGTTGTTATTACTGTATATATATCATCAATTTTTTTTTTTTTTTCCACAGGTGGTCTTCTGTTCAGAGTGGTCTAAGTATTTTGACTAACACACCAGTTATCTTTTAGCCACCACCGATTACGGGGCAGTAATATTATAATCTAGATGTTAGCACTCGGGAAGGGACTACTGAAAGTGCCTACGTTTGCCTCAGGTCAGTGTATTTTTATACTTAATTACTAGCTCCTCATGAATTCTCTGTATGGAGTTGTTATAAGTTGGTACCTACTCCCTTTAGGAGTATGATACGTTTTTAAATGTGTGCTGCACCTTTAAGGAGTTAGTTTAAAAGGTACTGATACCAACTGCCAGGTACCCTTGAGAAAGCAATTAGCAAAACTAGTCAGGGCCGTCTTGATGTTTTTTTAGCAAGCCACCATCCACAGAGATAGAACCACTTTTTAACTTTTGTAGTTTTGTATGCATCTCTATTTGTAATAAAGTTTAATTACTTGTGCACAATCCTGTAGCTCAATGCCAGTCTTTTTTTGCTGACTTTTTTGACTCAGCACGAGCCGTTTACACAGAGCAGCTCTTGTGTTTTGGACCCACTTTGACCTTCAGCAATGCCTTAGACACTGTGCCACACAGAAGATGGATAAAGAAACTGAAAAGTCTAGGGGTGGGATCCTAAGTGATAAACTGGGTAAAAAAAAAATGGTTAATGGATAGGTGACAGAGGGTGGCGGTAAATGGCACTCATTCCAATGAGGACAGAGTGACCAGTGGGGTGTTGCAGGGTCAATACTAGGACCCGTCCTTTTCAGTGTCTTCATACGTGACATCACAGAACAGCTGGAAGGGAAGGTATGCCTATTTGCAGATGACACCAAGATCAATAACAGGGCGGATACTCTGGAGGGGGGTATAGAGAGAATGAGTAGGGGACCTTGGAAAACTTGAGGAGTCGTCAAGGGTATTGTAACTGGGGTTCAATGCCAAAAAGTCAAAAATCATGCACCTGGGACATTGAGACCCAGGAGCTGAGTATAAAATGGGGATGGGGGAGGTACTGCTGGTCACGAAACAGGAAAGGGACCTTGGGGTTATATGAAAACCTCAACGTCACAGAGTAGTGTGACAAGGCAGTGGGCACGGCAGTGGAATGTTGGGGGAGCGTAGGGAGAGGTATCACCAGCAGAAGGGATGTTGTATTACCAATGTATAGGTCATTGGTGAAACCCTACCTGGAGTACTGTGCCCAGTTATGGAGGCTGCATCTCAGAAAGGACAGAGACAGAGTGGAGGCAGTCCAGAGGAGGGCAGTAAAAATGTGCAGAGGTTGCACGAGAAACCCTACAAAGAGAGACAGAGATCTCAACACGTACACCCTGGAGGAGAAGGGGGGGGGACATGATAGAGACCTTCAAGTACCTCATGGAGGTGAACAGGGTACAGGAGAGGAGCCTGTTTCAAATAAGGAAGTGCACCAGAACAAGAGGACATGCATTGAAGCTGAAGTGCGGTGGGGGGTTAAGAGGGATATGAGGAAATACTGCTTCAGTGAAAGAGTGGTGGTAGCCTGGAACAACATGTCACCCGAGATAGTGGAGGCAAAAACAATGGGGGCTTCAACCATGCATGGGATAGGCGAGGGGGGGAATACTGGTAAATTAGCATGGAAGGATAGGGTCACCAGACACCAGTTAGGGTTTGCGGATACAGAATAGGAATACTAGGAATTTTCAAGACACAAGGGGGCGCAAGGCCCATAGTTTACGTCCCCCACATATGTGGGTTAATCACACCAGTAGTTGATTATTATAATAAAGTACAGCAAGAGTATTTTTAAAGGCAGTTAGACTAGTACAACAGGCAGGGAACATGTGGGCACACTGGCTGGGTGAAGTGGTCCTTTTCTGCTGACAAATTCTCCATTTCTATGTAAGCCTGTCCTGAAGCCCTATGATGCATTACTTCCTACTAACCCCCTTGAAAGGTGTCCCACTGTGTTTTGTTTTTTTCCATACCAATGTCTGTACCCTTCAAGCTACAACCCTGCAGGGATATACCCCAAATCAGGGATATAACCCTGTATCATGCCAAAGCTATCATACAAACTGTGGCTGTCTGTCCCCCCCCCCCATCGTCTCCTGCTCCTTCCTCTACTCTACAGCATGAGCAACTGTCATTTCGACACGGGTTCACAAAGCACTGTGGGGAGATAGCTCCCTGGCCCTCCTGCAGGTGACGCAGTGGAGCCAGAACCAACCACAAGCCCTCCACATGCAGAGAGCACTGCTGTGCGGCCGCTTCTCCACCCCATGGCCTCTCCCTGACACAGCTCCCCCAGTCCGTTTCCAAACACAAGTGGCCTCCACAGCATGATGTTCTGGTGCAGAAGTCCCACTGTGCTTTGAACCCAGCTATAGTCCTAGCATTATTCACACTGCCTGATAGACTATTCCACCCATCCACTTCACAGTCTGACAAAAAATAATCCCTAACTTTCTTTTTCAGTTTCCTCTCTCCCAACTTTGGAGTCTGCCCCCTGGTGGAGGAACTGATCCTTACCTTGAATGACTCTGTGGAGTTACCCTCCTCCCCAACACACACACACACACACACACACACACACACACACACAGAGGTTAAGGTAGACAAACGATAGGATACTAGGGCCAAGGAATCAATAAAAGAAATCACTAGTGGGGTAAAGTCAGGGGAGGCATAGGGACAAGGAGGGAGCTGGTACAGGCGAAGGCATCAAAACATAGAAAGCCATGTGTACAAATGACCATAGCCTGGGAAACAAGATCCCAGACCTAACAGCCTTGATGGCGGAGGAAGAACTGGACACTGTCGCGGTCACTGAAACATGGTACATGAGTAACCATGATTGGGATGTTACCATACCAGGGTATACAATCTGCAGGAGAGACAGGGACGGCAAAAAGGGGGGCGGAGTGGCTATCTACATCAGGGAGGGGATCAAAGCAACTGAGTTAAGAGGAAGACAGAAAGGGGAGAAGGCAAAGGAAATGGCACTACCATCTGCAATGGAGTTGTCTAGAGAACTCCAGTGCAGGGAGAGGAAACAGACAGGGTATTAGTGGAAACCATCCACAAAATGGCAGAAAAAAGGGAGGTGTTTCTGCTGGGGGACCCAAACATGCCAGATGTTAACTGAAACACATATGCTGCAGCCACTGCCAGGAGCAGAGACATCCTGGATGCCTTGCAGGGGACATGCCTCAGACAGCTAGAGTTGGAGCCCACCTGGGATGGAGCAATATTAGACCTGGTTCTCACAAATGATGACAGAATAACAGACCTATCAGTGGGAAGCCATCTAGGGTCCAGCGATCACCACACAGTGTAGTTTAAAGTGAAGACAGTGGTAGAGTCAAGCCATACAAAGGAAGGGGTCATAGATTTCAAAAGAGCCGACTTTGCAAAAATGGAGGAACACCTCAAGAAAATCCTGGCAAAGAGGGAAGGGTGGAGGAACAGTGCGAAAAACTTACAGGAGCCATAGCAGAGGCAACAAGCCTCTGTGTAAAGCTAGTAACCAAATCAAAAAGAGAAAAAAACACTATGGTTTTCTAAAGAAGTGGCAGGGAAGGTTGGGGGGAAAAAAAACAGGCTTTCAGAAAGTACAAGAAAACGCAGGAGGAGGGAGACAGGAAACTGCATCAGGCGAAACAGAAGGAGGTGGGGAAAGCAGTCAGGAGCACAAAGGCGCAAACTGAAGAAAGAATAGTCCGTCAGTAAAAAAAGGTGACAAAACCTTCTTCAGGTGTATAAGGACAAGGAAAAAGACCAAGGGAGGGATTGTGAGGCTTAATAAAGGGGGAGGGGGAGGGAAATGTGCAGAGGGGGACCTAGAAAAAGAAATTCTAAACGAATACTTCTGCTTAGTAGTTACAAAAGAAGGGGCAGGACCAAATATAGGGGGTTAAAACACACATAGAAGAGAAGTGGATGCCAGTCCATTCACAGAGGAGTGAGTCCTAAAGGAACTCCCAACATTAAAAGTGGACAAGACTATATGGGGCCAGATGGGATGCATCCAAGAATACTGATAGAGCTAAGAGAGGTGCTAGGGGCACCACTTACAGCTCTATTCAACAAATTACTGGAGGAAGGAGTGGTACCAAAGGACTGGAGGACAGAGAAAGTGGTACCACTACACAAGCGTGGGAGCAAGATGGAAGCTGGGAATTACAGGCCAGTCAGTTTGATCTCAGTGGTGGGGAAGATAATGGAATCCATGCTTAAGGAAAGGATTGTGGCATATCTCGAGGCCAGCAGGGCACAAGACCTGAGACAACATGGATTCACAGCAGGCAGATCTTGTCAAACAAATCTACTATATTTCTTTGACCGGGTAACCAGGGTGGTTGATCAGGGAGGGGCGGCAGACATGGCCTACCTAGATTTCAGCAAGGCATTCGACACTGTCTCACACAGGAGGTTAGTAAACAAGCTGGGCAGTCTGAGAGTGGGTCAAAAGGTGGTAAATTGGGTTAGACATTGGCCGAGCAACAGGACACAGAGGGTGGTGGTTAACAGAGTTCAATCCCAGGAGAGGGGGGTGAGCAGCAGGGTGCCGTAAGGCTCAGTGCTAGGGCCTGTCCTCTTCAATGTCTTCATCAGCAACATTGCGGAGGGGCTGGAAGGGACGGTTTGCCTCTTTGCGGATGACACCAAGATCTGCAATAGGGTGGACATGCCAGACGGGGTGGACAAAATGAGGAGAGACCTGGGCAGGATGGAGGAGTGGTCAAGAGTGTGGCAGCTCAAATTCAATAGAAAGAAGTGCAAAGTCATGCACTTGGGGCACAGGAATCCTGGAGAGGAATACACGATGGCGGGGGGGAGATACTAACAACAACAAAACTGGAAAGGGACCTAGGGTGATCATATCGGACAGCCTAAAAGTGGCCAATCAGTGTGCGAAGGCAGTGGGGAGGGCCAGGGGGGTACTGGGATGCATAGGGAGAGGCATCACCAGTAAAAAACAGGAGGTTGTTATGCCACTGTACTGGCAATTGGTGAGACCTCATCTGGAATACTGTATTCAGTTCTGGAGGCCACATCTCTAGAAGGACACAGATCAAATGGAAGCAGTCTAGAAAAGGGTAATGAAAATGGTGACGAGAATGCACCATAAACCATATGAGGAAAGACTGAAAGACCTCAATAAGTATAACCTGAAGGAAAGGAAGGAGAAGGGGGAATACAATAGAGACATTCAAGTACCTCAAGGGGATAAACAAAGGTACAGGAGGGCAGCATCCTTCAAAAAAAAAGAGATGTGTAAGAACAAGAGGTCAAAATATGAGGCGGGGGGGGAGACTCGGGTAACGTGAGGAAGTACTTTTTCACAGAAAGGGTGGTGGATGCATGGAACAGCCTCCTGGCAGAGATCATACAGGCAAAAACAATAGGTGAATTCAAGAATGCATGGGATAGACAAAAGGCAACCCTAGTGGTAGGAAGGAGAAGGTAAGCTGCAGATCAATTAGGATCTGCAGTTGAGGTAGGTAGGGAAATGGGCAGACGGGGTGGGCCAGGCGGTCCTCATCTCCCGTCACAGTCTATGTTTCTATGTTTCACCCTTACTGTACCCCCGAATGTATGTATGTACTTGAATGTTTCTATCATTCCCCCCATCTTCCTTCTCTCCTCCGAAGAGTACACAGTGACTCTCCCATTTCGTTTCTGAGGATCTACCCTGCTGACCCAGATAATTTTTGTTGTGCTTCTTTTTATAGTTTCCACCCTATCTTTGTCCTTCCTCAGATGTGGGCTCCAGAAATTAACACAATACACCAGGTGTGGACGAACCAGTGACCTCTACTGTGGCAGAATTACCTTCCTTTTTTGCGACTGCTGAAGCCCCTCCTCATGCATCCTAACATTCTGTTTTCCTTCACATATGCTTTCATGCATTTAGAAGAGGTTTTTAAACTTGCTAAGTATCACCCCAAGTCCCTTTCCTCCTTTGAGCGCTCACTTGTACCCAACTGATGTGGATTTCTGTTACCACTGTGCATTTACATTTCTTGACATTGAATTTCAATTGCCAAATACCAGACCACTTCTCCGCTCCTCTTCTTGGTACACTGCTGTTGATGAAAAAGTTCCCCACTGCTGCAGCAACTCATTTTTTTTTTTTTTTTTTTTTAAATGATGTCCACGCTCCTGCAGAGTTCATGGGCGATGCAGGTCCCTTCATCAGGTGTTTTAACTGTCTAAATAAAGGACGTATTTTTTATACTCTTAAGTTACATAATTTCCACATAAAATATAATACATTTTAGAACCGAGTATTCAGCACGGTGGTGCTAAGTGGAGAAGTGGATCTGCAATTTGGGTTTGTCTGGTGAATGATGAAAAGTTACTGTCGCACAGAAAAGGACTGGTTTCTATAACAGAACGTATCAAATCTTACAACTTTATAATCTTACCATGCGGTCATTTTTTTTGGTTTGTTTTTAACTCTCTCTATTTCCTTTGCCCCCCCCCCCCCAATGATCTGGACCTCCTTTAGCCAACCACAAGCACCACCTTCCCAGCCTGTCAACGATGGGAATGGTCCACCACCACCCCACACCCGCAGCTCCTCCACATCCTCCCTCCCCATGCAGGTTAAGTCCACAGTGTGCTCAGACTCAGGGAGGGAGAGGCCCAACTGTGGATGTCAGAGGCAGGTAAGACTTCATCCTCCGGCTGCCATTTTCCTGTGTTTCAGACCCTGAAGGGAACAGACATGCAATGATGTCACGAACGACGCTGCTGTGCTCGCTCCCACGCACAGCACATCAACAAATGTCACTCCTTCACTTCCCAATTTTGCCAGTCATGAGTTCCCTTACTGCAGCCTCCACAAGAGGTCAGGCTAGTGCTGGGCTCTGCCCCCGAAGGAGGAGGAGCGCTGTCCAACAGATGCTCACCCCCCCGCCAACCCTCTGACGCACTGTGTTCGTTCCTGAACCCAGGCTGTTAGCGCTGCAAGCTGTAGCACTATGGCTGTGTCTGCAGGCCAGCTTATCACGCAGTAACGTTTGGGGGCAGAAAAGGGTGAATTATAGAAGTACATGGAGAATAACAGATTAAAAAAAAGTTTCAAATTCTGTGAGGGAAAAAAACAGAAAAAATATTAACTGCTTAATTTTAAAACGTTAACACACTTCCTACTCTGAAATATGTTGCTCCCATTTACTGATGACCTGCCAAAACTAAGTACAAACCACATGACTAGCCCAAAGTCAAAGCAATGGAAATGGCATATGCAAAACAGAGCTACAAATAGCTCCAATAGTACTGAATCTTTTGTGGCTGATCCCAGTCATGACATCAGCCATGGTGGATGTGGGAGGCCACTCAGGCAGCTCAATGCACATAATGTCAGGCCTGGAGGGCAGCAGAAACAACCAGAACGTACAAAAAACATGTTAAATGAAAGTAAAAACGTTTATTTAGACACACCATGTGCTAAGTGAGGCACCTCCTCACTTAGGTGTGGAGCCTCAATGCACTGACATTCAGCAGCTGAAAACATAATATGTAGATACAACTCGGCTTATAATTCATCTGTGTGATGTACTTATCTTTCCTTTGGTTTTTAATTTTGTTGGGTTTTTTTTTTTTTTTATAAACTTTGGGGGGGGGGTTTGTTTTTACAATCGATACATTACTGATACAGTGTTATAACAACTAAAATCTAAAATCAGTATATAAGGAAAAAAAAAATGTTCCATACAGTATACGTCCAGCCTGCACGCCTACGGAACCTCAATAGGTGGGGAATTCCATTAACATTTTGAATAAAATAAAACAATACAAAACTGAGCCATATATCATGAAGGGAACAGACCTACTGAGAAAGATAACAAAAACAAAAACAAAAAACATACAACTGACATCCTGAACTTAAGTACCCTGACTGGCTAGGTCGGTTGGCCTGTAGAAATATCCGCAATATGTCAAGGCTAGATTACAAGATGCCCAGGCTTGGGCTCCCACTAGCCCTTGTTCTTTCTAAATAAGGATATTTGCATATCAACAAGAATCTTGTCCCTTAGGCCTGCTGTGGCTACCTGTCCCCTATTTGAACTCATTAATCCTCTGCTTCTTACATCAGAGCTGCAAACTGTGATATCACAAAATTGGGATTATGACTTCAAGTGGGGAATGAAAAGAAGGAGTAAAGAAACTCTCAAGTTCAAGGAATCCATTTTCATGCTTATATCCCTAGTAATAAAGAATAAGAGGAAAACTAATGCAAAACCGATTTCATTTATACATTATACTCTTTTAAAAAAAAAAAAAAAACTTAGTGCACCAGTTAGGGTTCAAGTTAATGCCATAAAAGTAGGGAAATGTGACACTGGGGTTTCCCCTGTGTAGATATATACACAGTAAAATCTCCGTACATAAGGGCAGTATTGAGATAGGGGCAGTGCAGCATCATTTTCTCGCAGTGGTTTCAGCAAGATCGTGGGGGCGGAGGAGTGTCATAATTAAAATGTCAGGGCAAGCAGAGGTATCAGTACATTTTACGAGTGTTCTGGTAAATAAAGCACTGATTTACCATGGTGGCTGCAGGGGGGATCAGAGAGGTGAAGCCCCGATCTGTGCACCGGTCGGGGCTTCACCTCTGCCGGCAGAACTCCTCTTTAAGTCAAAAATATTTAGCTAGCAAATCAGACAAAAATATTTAGTTTCAGCCCGTTATATCTCCAAGAGTACAAAACGTATCCTCCTGAAATCTGAAGGGTTAACGTACCCTAAAACTGAGAAGGTGCATACCAAATTTCACAGTCTTGGGATCTAAAACAGCAGAACTATGACCTCTAAAAATGGCCATTTTTAATGAAACACCAGCACAACCCTAACATACAGGGGTTTGGTTTAAATATTATTTTTCTAGTGGCATCAGTCATTCTTTAAAGTCATACTGGTCCTACCTCACCTTTTAGTACTCAAATAGAATCACGTTCACTTCAGATAAAAAAGAGTGGTAAAATTCATGGAATTTCGGGCTGCATGTAGCCAAATGGAAGGTGCTATACTTGGGACAGAAACACAGCAGTAGGACCTACACACACTGTCTGGGACACATTCTGCTGCAGTGGAGAAGGAAAGAACCATCTGACAAGTAGCTAGCTGGCCCGGTACCATAATGGTGATGCTACTGCTTCCTATGCTGGAGACCCGGGTTGGGTGGTTGACATAGGCTGCTCGTGGGCTGGCCTGAAAAGGAGGACTAAGCGTCACATGGACAGCTGTCCTGTTTTGGGAGGGGGGGGGACTCACGTTCCACTGCCTCGCTACCACCTAATGGAAGCTGGGTGGTACAGCAAGTGAGTCTTATTTGGGGGTCACGACACGGACATCTGTAATGTGCATGCACGTCAGCACACACAAGCATCACTACACATGGACAAACCTCAGAGAAAACCAGGGAAGAAAAACCCAGGAGGAAAAAAAAAAACACCCCAACTGGCAGGATGATGATTACAACCTTGTAGACCTCGCACTAGCGACCAAGGCACTCACATAACACAGTGGTATTCATAAGTACTGGACATAACACCTGGAGAAGGTAGGTGACGGGACGGGGCGATGGATGTCGTCAGAAAGAGGCCGGTGAGGCCCAGTGACGCGGAGGGTTGAGGCGCTGGACGCTACACCTCGCGCTACGCCGGCGACCCAGGTTCGGGAACGGACTCAGGTCAGCAGGGGTCGGCTGGGAGAGGGAGGACTGAGTGTCCCAACGGATACTCTCCTCCTCTGGGGTGGGATACCAAGGGTGCAATATGCACCCGACATCCTGAAGAGCGGTGAACACAGGCTCTCGAGAGGTTGGCGGAGTCAGGGAGGGAGAGCCGTTAGGGCGCTTGAGAGAAATGCGCCAGCACGCCGCCTCTCTGACGACGCTCTGCTACCGGCCCCGGGCTGGAAAGGGATCACAGAAAATGGAAAAACCTTGGCGGTCCTAGATGACGACTGTTCCGAAGTCACCCAGACCACCAATTTCGGGACAGACCCCGCTGTGCAGGAGAGAAGGAGAAAGAGGCACTCGAGGGGCAAATCCTGGGTTTGGGGGCTGGAGTGCATGAGCGGCCCAAAGGAGTGGACACAGAGGGTAGGAAGGAGGGATAAATAGAAAGTGAAAAAAAAAAGAAAGAAAGAAAGGTGGGGCAGCACAGAGTATAAAGTACTTATGGAAAAGGGGGGAAAAATAGACAAGTGACTAAAGCAGAACATCAGTGCACATCCAGATAAATGCTCCGAATATGAAGCGATCCAACACAAACAATTTCATTACTGTGCTACCTGGAAAAAATTTGTGCCCCTCCTCCCCCAACAGTTTCAGCTCCCTCATTCCTCAATCAGGGTCCCCCCCCAACCTTGACACCGACCCATCCAGTGGCCTTACTGGTTACCCACCACTGTGTGTGGCCTGCCACATATGGTCATGTGGGGCCTGTAGGGGAAGCCAAACGACTCAGGGCTTTTTTGTTGTTTCCCCAGGATGTCGGCATGCAATGACGCAATCTCGCCTGCCAATGTCCGTTCAAATCTGACTGCTCCCACCGTCACTGCCACCTGGCCTCCGCTAGGTGGCAGTCAAGTGGCGGGACACAGGATCCCTCCTCCCTGAGGGAGGAGAGCAGTCCCACCGAGTTCTATAGATTGAGAGAGGCCAGAGTACGGATTAAGACTGGCTCAGTTGAAGCTGCACGTCCGCCATATTACCAAAGGATTAAGCTGCCAGAAAACAGGAGAAACCACATACAAGCAAAGGAAAATGAGCATACCTTATTTTTTTTTCACCATAATGTGTATCTGCTTCATCATTTCTATGCTTTCAATGATGAGTCTTACTGCAGTGGTGTCAGACGAGTGTGACGCTGCTGGCTACTTAAGTTTCAATCAAGACAATTTCTTGTGGATCTGGGTGAGAGGGAGCAAGTCACGGGAGCATCCTACCTCTGGGTTCTGGCCACAGCATTCTGACTCTCACCCACTGCACACCATGCGGTTCCTGCTATTTTCTGGCAGCTCAATCCCCTGGTAATATGGTGGACACACAGCTTCAATGGAGCCAGCGTCAGCCTGTACTCTAGCTTCTCCCCATCTACTATAGAACTCTATGAGCAGTCCTTAGGACACTCATTCCTCCCCTGCTCAGCTGGATGCTCATTTCTCCCTCACTTAGCCGACCTCCTAGCGAATCTGGTCTATTCCCAAACCCGAGTCGCCATGTGGCAGGCGGTAAGGTGACCAGAGTCTCAGCCCTCCAAGCCACGGCCCCCCCATTCCCAACCTCTTCCCCCACTTTGATGAAATTCCTGCTTATTCCAAAACTTAGTTACATGCGTCTGGTTCATCAAGGGGGTGGAATGCATGGAAGTACTTCAGCAACTTCCAAAGACCTAGTTAGGCCTCACCTCGAGCTGTGTGTACAGTTCTGGGTTGTTCAATACAAAAAATTACACTGAGACTTTTGAGTGTGTGCAACGCAGAGCCACAAAAAATTAACAGGGATATGGGGGAGAAAAGGAGAGGCCAGAACCCATTAATATGTTAACCCTGGAGAAAGAGAAGCTGAGAGGGGACACAATCTCAGTCTGCTGCCCACTGGACAACCATTTCTGCAGGCGGTTACCGTTATTTTGACAAGATTTCCATTAACTCTTCAGTACGGATTCCAAGACTACTGAAATTTTGCTTGAGTCTCTTGATCAGAGGAGTGGGGATACAAAGATGCACCAAATTTTCACCCCAGCTTCTTAAACTGACTTTCCTACCATTACCTACCCATAAAGTGTGTGTTATATCATGAATTTGAGGAGAGGGGGAGGCCAGCAGCTGAGCTGTGAACAGCTTAATTGTGGAGCTCCACAAGGTGCAGCGAACTTTCGATGAAAACTAATTCATAAACGGTACAGTGGTTGGACTAACCAGTTTTGTTGGAAGACTAAGGCATAAGCTATCAAAAGATACCTTTCTTAAACGGATAGGGCCTAAACGTTTTGAGTCATGGGGCAAAGTAATAAGGCGGCAGGGAATTCTGAAGGTGCCCGAACCAAAGAGCAAAAACAGGGTGACAACAAAACGGAAGATGGGGATTCCCTGCAACCCTCCAATGCTGCACTCCTTAAGGCCATTCAGAACCTTGATAAGAAAGTGGAGGACTTTGTCACACAATTTAAACAAATGGATGCGAGAGTGGGAGCTTTAACAGAAGAAACTAAAACTGTATCAACAGCCACCAATAAAGCTCTGTCAGTTTCAGCAGGTTTAACTAAAGAAAATCAACAGTTATGGAGATGGCTGGAAAATTTGAAAAACAACGCTCGAGCAACTCACATCCAAATTTAGGGACTCCCCAAAGGACTGGAAGGAGAGACACCTAAAACATTTTTTTTTTAACTTGTAAATTTCATTATGAAATGATCTGAGACAGGTACATAGGCATAAGTACAGTACATGGCTTGCAATACAGATAAGACTTTAGTAAGGCTTAAACATAGATAGATGATAACAAGATTATTATACAGGTTATAACACAATCTCAATCTTTTGCAGGTAATATTCCCACAAACCCCAGTCATCCGGCAGTCCAGAGAGAGGTCATTCCCATGAACTTCTTATATCATCCTCGTGTCTGAAATGTTTTGACGACAGAGACCATTCATACCAGTTGTCCAAGATATCCATGTTAGATGATAAAGTTCATCAATAAAGCCTTTCATTAATTGACAGAAATCAAAATGTCTTGTCTCATTTTTATCTGTCACTATTTATTTAGTATACGCTGTCCCAATCTTGGGTAATCACTGTTTTTTCTTTTAACACACCGAACTTAAGAAAACTTTATTACAAAAACAAGAAAAGAAAACTGCAGCTGGGTAAGGTAATTTACTAACGAAGATAATCAGAAATTCTTAACCAGTTAATAACTCATCTAAAACTGAAATGCCCTATTTTTCATTTACAAAATCAAAGTAGCAGAGCCATCTGGAATTGTAGGTATCCACCCAGAGATTCAAACGGGCAGTAACAGCCTCCATTTCCTTTATTGAATTACTTATCGAGAACCAGTTTGAAAGTACCAGTGTATGAGCAGAAAGCCAATGTTGCGTAACAACTTTCAAGGCAGCTGCAATAAGGATATAAAATAGGTATTTCTCTGCTGCTGAGGTGATCTCAGGGGGGTGGTAAACCCAGTACCATGTTGCTAAAGGTAAGGGGGAAGTGTACATTGAGAATAGTCACCATGTTATGGGTCACTTCTCCCCAAAACTCCCTATGTTGGGGTAGTCCCAAAAAATTTGAAAATGTGATCCCACCTGACCGCACTGTCTCCAGCAAAGAGCTGAGGGATGTGAAGCATAATGTTGGGAGATAATTGGAGTAATGAAATGTCTTGTAGTGACCTTCCATCCAAATTCTCTCCAAAATAGGAGAGGTAGATGTTTTGTGGACCCCCTCCAAATTCTCTGCAAATCTGAGTCCTCTAGCTTAACCAGCCCTCTTCTTGCCATTTGTTCTCTATACTTCGTATAACTGTGGTTCCCACCTCTTCTTGGAATGCTTTATATATAAATGAAATATATTTCCGGCTATCCCCGAGTAGGCTTTTCATAAAAATAAAGTTAATCGAGGGGGCAGGGAATTGAGTTAGGGCTGGGATCTCCATCACTGTTTGGATGTAATGGCGACACTGCAGGTATCGGAAAAAATATGAGTGGGGTAACTAAAACTCCTCTCTTGTGGTAGCATAGTCTTTGATTACTTCCCTAGATATAAACTGAGTAAGTGTTCTCAGTCCACTCTGAGATCAACGAGTAAAACAGGGGTCGTTTTGGGCAGCTGGGAAGTTAGGCAAGAACTGTAAGGGTATATCCCGCCACACCGATGTTACTATCTCCTACCTTTGGCGAGTTTACAACCAGACTGTCACTGAGTGCTTTGTCCAGCAGTTTGAGATTTTTTTTTTTTATTTCTTTAGGGAGGATTATCCATGGTAGTAAACTAAGGGGGCACTGGGCGTAGGCCTCCTTTTCCATATTATTCCAGCCTCCCCTTATCTCCGGAGCCAATATTTGTAAGATACTAAGGAGCTGGGATGCCCTATAGTAATGTTGCATATCCAGTAAACCCAACCCTCCTCTGCTCCTCTGTTCAGTTAACAAGGCCCACCTAATCCATGGTCACCAGCCTGCCCAAATAAATCTAGAAAGCTTTTTCTTAAGATCTCTCTAAGCCAGTTTAGGAATTCGAAGGGGAAGTGTGGAAAACAAGAAAAGGTATCGAGGTAAAACATTCATTTTAATTGTCTCTATTCTATTCCAAATGGTAAAGGGGAACTTACTCCACCTATTTATATCTGCGTATACGGGTTTTTTTTAGCTCCTCACAGTTATACCGATATAGCTCAGCTAAGCGGTGGGGAATATTAATTCCCAGATATCGCACCTTCTGCTTAACCCATTGGAATGGGATTTGATTCTTAATCTGAGGGGTAAGAAAGCCTCCACTTTTAGTACATCTGTTTCCTCCATATTCACCTTGAATCCTGATATTTCACCAAAGTCCTTTAATAGTTTAAGTAGTAGGGAGTGAGCTCTCACAGGATCCTCAAGGTATATAAGGGTATAGTCTGTGTAAAGTGATAATTTTGCCTCTGTTTGGCCCACTTGGATACCTTTTATATCTATGGCTTCTCTCATAGCCTGGGCTAGAGGCTCCATACTTAAGGCAAAAAAGGATGCGGGACAATGGGCACCCCTGCCTTGTGCCCCTACTAATCTCTATTTTCTCCAAGATGGAACCATTAACTCTAACCCTGGCTCAGGGCTTTTGATAACACAAGGTTACCCATTTTAGGAAGTTGACCCTTACTCCCATATGTTCCAATGTTTGCAACAAGTAGGACCAATTAAGGCAGTCAAACGCCTTTTCGGCATCGAGGAAAATTGCCAACTGTGCTGTGCCTGTAGGTGGCCTGTACCTTAATACATTAAGAAGTTGTCTAACATTATCTGAAAGGTGCCTCTGAGAAATTAATCCGGTTCGATACGGATGTACCAGTAGGGTCAAACAATTTTTTTAGCCGATTTGCCAAGATTTTCATTAAGATCTTAAGGTCCTGATTCAATAATGATATTGGTCTGAACAAGTCACACTTATGTCTAACCTTGCCAGGCTTCAGGATGATTGTAATTACTGCCTCATTCCACGAAGCTGGCAATTTTTCTTCCTCTAAGCAAGCATTAAATACTTTTGTTAGGATAGGTGTTAGAGTTTTACTAAGCTTCTTGTATATCTCAGCACTGAAGCCATCCAGGCCAGGAGTTTTCCCTGATGGCAACAGTTTGATCACATTCTGAATCTCAGACTCCGTTACAGGGGTGTCTAAGAATTGACTATGTTGATCTGGCAACTTAGGGAGATCTATGGTGGCCAAAAACGTTTTTACTAGCTGAGATAACATCCTCATTGTCCCCATCCCTCTTATAAAGATCTTGGTAAAACTGTTGAAATTGTGATGCAATATCCCTTGGCCTTGTCCATATTTTATTTGATGCTTGCCTGACTTTTAAGAAGGGAACTTACAGTACCTCTCAGCTTGCGTTTTCCTTGGTCTGAAATTTAGCAGTCTAGCCACCTCCCCCTCTACCTCATGATATTTTTGATTTGCATACCTTAGCCTACCCTCTACTTTCTTGTCTTCTAAAGCCTTAAGTTCCCCTCGGACCTGCATAAGCTCTGCATATAGTGCTGATTTTTTAAGGTTTTCTTTATGTTTTTTTCCAGGTCGGACAGTTTTGTTAATAGTTTACTAATGGTCAGCTGGGCTATTTTCTTCTTGGCCGAGGCATAATTAATGAGCTATCCTCTCACCACCACCTTCAAGGTGTCCCTCAACAGGAGGTGAGGTGTTGTTTGAGGGGGGTTGGTAGACAGGAGGTCTGCACAAGTTTTTGTGATCTGCTCAACAAATCGCTTCTCATTGAGCGGAGAGACATTTAATCTCCAAAATAGGTTGTTTATCTCTGCTTTCAAGAGACAACTGTACCAAAATAGCAGCATGGTCCGAGAGGATTATATTATGGATATCCGCTTTAACAACTGTGTATGAGTCTGTTTGGTTGGTATAAAAAAGGTCTATTCATGAATATGTATGATGAGTAGATGAAAAATAATGAAGAGCCTTCTTCCCAGGATGTAATTGCCTCCAAATATCTATCTGGCCCATCTCAGAGCCAAGAGTGCTCTACATGTTAGTGTCCCAGTGATCTGAACATGCACATGTAGAGGAATGGTCCATCTTTATAGATGGGACCATACTGAAGCCCCCAAATATAAACTGTCCTGCATCAAGTTCTGCTATTTTGTTAACGACATCTTGCAAAAGTAGGGCAATATTAACATTGGATGCATATACAGCAATCAAATGAATTGGGGTTCCCTGAATATGGCCAGCGATTGGAACATACCGCCTATTCATTGATGTTTCAGAAGTGTCTATTGGTAGAGAAGTATTTGTCTATTGTTAGAGAAGTATTTCTTTTTATTAGTATTGTTGTCCCCGCCTTTTTAGCCCTCGGATGGGAGGCTGCAATTACCTGCCCCAGTTTGCCTTCGGAGCTTGAGATGTTCCGACTCCAACAGCCAGGTTTCTTGTAAAAGGGCAATATCACATTTAAGATGCTGCAGTTCTGCCAGCAGTTTCAACCTTTTGATCGGGGAATTTATCCCCTTAACATTATAAGAAATTATTTTTAATGATTCCATATTAAAATAATGAGTAGGGAATCTCGTTGTCTCTGGTCACTCTCCAGGTCCCCTTAATAATGAATTGCCAACATTGTTATGTTTACCCCAGGTGCTTTAGGATGAATACATTTATAAACGAAAAAGTGGTCAATCATGACCTTAAAGACAAAACAGTAAACCAACAATAACTGTTCACAGTTCTGAACGTTACTATCCTGTAGAACCACAGAGTATTTTAACACTTTAACTTCCAAGGTATTCAGAGGGGAAAATGCAGGTAAAATATCCCTCTGAAATAAGGCAAAAAACCAGAGAGCCTCTGGTTGAAGTAGAGGCGCATGTCAGCAGCAGTCTAGACCCACAATGCTATAGCCGACGTCCACTATTATAAACGTCACTCACCCGGTGCAGGGGAGAGCAGAAATTAGGCTCCCCCAATCTCCTCTAGACAGCAGTTAGAAGAGTCAACCCTTATACCCTCCTCCCAGACCCATTCCCCTGCTCCCCGGCTGTGCCAACTAACTTTCTTCAGTATACATGTTCTTTAGTTCCCCCAATTTCTAAACTACCATATAACAGCATTCTTTTTGTATTTTGCTTTTAAACTCCTCTCCCCTAGTTAGGTAATATTTAGGCTAGAGAGATAAGTAAACAGTAAATACAGTCAAGCAACACCCCCGAAGTCTAATTTCAAGTAGAATTCAGAAATTAAAGTTCCCTCTAGCTGAAAGTCTAGTTATCAAACATTAAGCAACATGAAAGGTTTTTCAACTTATTTACACTTCCCTGGTTATGAGCTCCGATCCAAAGGTGTATTGTGCCAGAGTTCTATTTGTTTTTTCTCCCGTACACAAACGATCAATACTAGGATCCAAAAGCAAGAGTAAATCCATACCAGGAAAAAAAAAGAAGCCATGATCCGGGCTGTAGCCCTCCATAAGCTATGTTGGACCCAGAAACCAGTTCAGGAAACAAGGGGTCACGATTGTAGGATTTTTTTTCCTGGGATCCCTTCAAACACATACTACGTCTGGTTTCCCGCATGAGCTAGCAAAGAAATTAAGCCAAAAGAAGAGTGAAAGTTCTCATCTTTTAAGGGATTGCTGCAAGGCTGATCCCGCCAGTTTTGTTGTCAGCTTTTGATCTGTGAGCTTTAAAATCTTAGCCGTGTCTCTGAATAGCACCAGTGGAAGTGCTCAAGGAGGTGATCGCTTTTGTCCTCTCGACACAACTTGCCAGGCCCCCTCTGTTAGTTTACGCTCGAGGAGGTCCGTTTCAAAATCCGGAAGAGCAATATCCCATTATTTCAACAGGGCTGAAGCTTCCAGCAGTGAGTTGAATACTTTAGGACCTTCCTCCAAGAATATTTTAAGTTTGGCTGGAAAGTTCAGGTGCACTTTAATATTCTTCTTTTCCTTAATCTCCCAGATTACCCCTTGGACCTTCTGTCGTTCTGCTTGCAAAGCAGGCGAGAAGACCCGAAAAAAAAAAAAATTTTGCCTCTCCATATTTTAAATCTCTATGGCGCCAGACGTCCTGCAAGATTGCCTCTTTCATTTGGTAGTGAAGCATTCGGACTACCCACGATCTTGGGCGGGCAGTAGGAAAGGAAGACCTCGGAACTAGTGATCGATATGCACGATCGATATTCAGAGGTATGTCTGGTGGAAGGGAAAGCACTGATTTCAGGAGGTATAGAATAAAAACTCCTGTTGTTGCATAGCCCTATGCTCCCTCTGGTACACCATCAATGCTGAAATTATTTCGGCAAGACCTATTTTCCAAGTCTTTGAGTTTATTCTGTACTTTGCGATCCCGCTGCAGCAAATAAAGAACTAGGTGATTATTCATTTCTTGTGCCTCTGCGATCTCTGCCACTTGGGAAGCGTTGCTTGAAACTTTTTTTTTTTTTAAACCAAGGTTGCACGCATCTTGTCATAAGTCGGACAGGGAGGATTCCACTTTATTGATACCTTTTAGGATTTTTTTTTTTTTAATGCCTTTTCCATTTTTGGCTGTAATGTATCTTCCTCCTGGTCCGAGTCCATTGACGATTCTGAGTGTGTGTGTGGCCTCGCTGTGTAGGGCCCGAGAAACCCTCAATGTCGGCACTAAGAGTTAACTGCTTCATTTTGGCTGGGTTAACGTTTTTTCTTTCTCCTTTCCGTGAATTTTGTTTGGTTGCCATAGTAGGAGTGCTGTATTGCCTCTAAAAGTTCAAACTTTTATGGGGGAGTGGTGCAGAAGATTAGAAAAACAGGCCCGTGAACTCCCGCTACAGACCTCCACCATGTCGGGTGACATCACCTGAAGTCTGTCCTAAAACATTTTTAAAACCTTGGCTGGTGGACTTACTTCATTTGTCAGAAGCCTTTCAAATACAAAGAGCCTACAGGATTGTGCCACAAGGTGGGCAGCAGCAAACAACTTCAAGAGAACAGTACCCCTAAACTTTCCTCCTTGAGTTACGATCTGTCTGGAAGTGGAACATTATCTTAGCAGCAGCCAGAAACTTGAGCCCATTAAAAAGGAACAAACTTCCCATCCACATATTCCTAGACTTGAGTCATGCAACGCGTATGAGGCACAAGAGTTTCGATGGAATTCGAGCATGGCTTAGATCCCTGGGAGTACATCACGCTCTGTAGATGCCGGAATGCCTCAGGATTATATACAGAGGTAATCAATTTTCTGATGCCGCTGATGCCTCAAAGCTGCTAGATAAAATAGAGAAACAATTCCCTGCAAGGGATGAAGAATCGATCTCAAAAGCAGAGGTGGACTCTTAAAAATAAGGTACTGAATTTAGCGGAGTTATGGAATGTTTAGGGTGCGCAGAAAGCTGTTTCCATATTGCAGAAGTATGCTGACCATATAAGCTCTGACATAGCTACTTTATATTTTCAGACTGAACTCAGAATTTGTGCATTCGTTTTGGCACCACACAGAGCTTGCCCTATGAATAAAGATGGCGCTCTGGCACGCCTGATCTCTAATGAAACCGCTCCTCCCCCTTTCGTCCCCAACCTGAGTGACTTTTTTCGCGTCTTCACTGATGACAGACTGCGGACACTACGTGCTGACAAGAGGACATTACTTCCGCAATGAAGTCTGTCACAGTTTGCAGAGTTTAGTAATAGACCTGTTCTAAGTCTTATATTTCAATGAATGCTCGGGTTAAACTGTTTACTTTGTAAAAGCATAATCCACAGTTTCTTAGTCTACTGCTCTGAGTTTTATAAGTTAAAATGCTTATGGCTTACAATGTCAGTGTAAGTAAGGGTTTAAAAACTACCGATTGTATCCGATAGGAATTAGTAGTTAATTATAGGGTGCAACGTCAACCCGTACAGCTTAGTTCCTGCAGCAAATGTGATCTCCGATGATTAAGTACTATGGCTAATTTTAACTATTCTGTAGTTAGAAGGGGATGATGAACCCTGAATAGAGAGTGACAGACATCAGCATGTTTTGAAAACATCACTGCTCATGGCTCTAGAGGTCGTTTATTTTGTTTTATCTGTATTAATGGAAAGCTTTGAGTTAACATGCCTTAAAATTCAGACATAAAATGTAGAAATTGTCATATTTTCCCCCACATGTTGTAACAAGGGACAGGGGCATATTAATTGATGTTACTATGAAACTATTGTTATTTGCCAACAGGTGAAAACATTTTTCTAAATGACTGCCCGCAGGTGAGAGTTTATGTAATGCATCACATAAATTGTAATAAAATACAAGCTAAACAATATAATGTATTTACATGAAACCATAATAATATCAGGACAACTTAGTTAAACAGGGCCTGTGGGCCTAAGAGTTCGAGCCTCTTGAAAAATAAGGGTTTTTGTCTCTCTCTCTCTATGTCTATCTTATTACCATTCAAATGACGAATTTTGCCAGACCGTGACTCTTATAAATTTGTGTTGGTCTCTTGAAAGTCCACAAAGAGGATGGAGTCCCCCCCACCAACCCCCAACTCTTCAAAAGAAATTATCTTACAGTAGCTTAGTTTGAGCTACAAACATGGCGTCAGAAGTAGGGGGTGCATTAGCTCTAGAAGTGGGAATTAGTCTGCCCCTCTGCTTCTAAAGATGGGATCGGTCCGGAAAATCTGGCGGAGTGTCTCTGTAGTACAGCACCTAACACTATTACTAGCGAGAGAGGTGCAAACCTTTTAATATACACTGCATGGTCCGCTGCAGCACGTTTATTTATACCACACCAGTTGTGAATAAATTGGATACATAAAACATGTTATTTTGGGTTAAATAATATACATTTTCACTGAGAACACGGTATTTCCACTGAGACTCTGGAAAAAGAACAGAGAACAATATGCAAGAGAGTTTCAATGGAAAGAAAAATCAGTTTTAAGCTAAAACAAGGTAAAATACTAATTAAAACAGTGCGAGAGATATATATAAATAAATAAAATAAAAAACATATGTATTACAGCTGAATAACACATTTATTTCCACACGAGTAAAAAGAACTTTGTAAGGCACTCATGGCTTTGGCACCGGTAAGTTTTGGGTTTTATTACTTACTCTTGGAGATAAATGTGTTATTCCACTACCACCTGTGTATCCCTCTTCACGTGCTTCGAAATCCCATTTTGGGACTTCAGTAGGGGGTTTATGCAAACCGTGCACTAGTACCCAATGAGAGGACTACTGAGTTACAGGATATGGGCACCACTGGAAAACCTTTAGGGTTTCTAAACACAAATACAGCAGCCCACTGGTGCAGCAGTAGAGCCATCGATCATGATGACAGCAACCAGGGTTTGGGAACGCGAACGGGGTGTCAAGGACCTTTCGAGGGGAAGAGCTGCCCATCCCAGTGATGCTCTCCTCTTCCAGGGAGGGTAAAACGACAGATGCCGCTGTGCACGCGCCACCTGAGTGAACACAGGTGGAGCTGTAGGCAGCACTGCCAGAGATGGGTGAACATCAGCTGGTGCCATGAGTCAGCATGCTTCCGTAGGTGTGCAGGCACACCCTTGCCAAAGACAATGTCCAGTGAAAACAGCACAGGAATAACAGCGTGGGAGAAAATAGCGACTGGCACAAAAACAGCGCTGGTCATTTGGGTGCAGTCTCTAACTTTGCTGCTGTGCCTTTGATCTGTGCGACATGGAGTCTGCTTACATTCCAGATGGGGAGTGTGAAACCCTCTGAATTACATGTGGTAGCCTGTGTAGTTGTTTTTATTTCTCGCTCTGATGTACTGGCGCTGTTATTGCAGTCGCTGTTTTGCCCGTGCTATTTTGCATTCGCTATTATCATCTAGTACTGCCAAAGACATCCCTGAAGAGCAAGAAGAACAGAGATAAGCACCGCAACTGATGCAGGATGACGCTACCTCATGCAGGCACCAAACAGGAGATCTTGACAACCACTCCACTGGATTTGGTCTCTGAAGAGGCTTGACCAACCCAGACGGCTCTGCCATGGGTTGGGGGGATAAACCATACGGGATTAGAGACAGGGGTCAGTCTGGGAGAAGCCAGGTGAGGGGCTGAGGAGGCCAGTGGAAGGGAAAGGTCAGAAACAAAGGGAGCATACATCAAAATTAAAAAAAAAAGCTACAGAACAGGGTACATTTGTCTATGTCTAAAGAGACAGCCTGCAAAATGTTTGACTGCCCAAACCAATTTACACGTTCAAAAACCTGTAAATTAAACAATCTGTTTTAGACATCTAGAGCACAAGGCCCTCGCCCCCCCCCCACACCCCTCAGCTGCAAATAAGTTCCACTTACCAACATCTATGTCTGTCAATATCCTGTCAATAAACTGGCACAGAATCTGCCGTGGCTTCTGCACCATGATGTTGTACTCTTCCAGACTGGCACTGTGGATATCAAAGCACACATCAAATTACAAATGTGAATGGACAAGCCGACTTCCAACTCCATTACAGTCTTTACAGTAATAATCAGTACTGGAAAGGAGAAACCTGGAACAATAACTGTGTAAGAGTCGCACTGAACTACAACAAAAGGCTACAGTATTCATTGTACTGTACTAGCTTTTCAAGACTTCATTACTTGTAATAATCCCATCATACTGCTTAGTATTACCATGTACACAGTAATTTAAGGTCGGAAGGGACTCTGGATTAATTGAGTCTGCCCCCACATCATGCTTCACAATCAGAGACCAAAAAATATGCTGTGCAAACATGCGCTGATTTATATCTGACTGACAAAACTAGTGCTCATGAACACTGAGGGATTGGCAGCAATAAAAACAGATGTCTTGTGTTTGTCAGTCAGTTATAGAGTGGGCAGGTGCAGGTCAGGTAGGGATGCCACAGTATCAAGTTTGAGTGGCACAAAAATTATGTAAAAAACTATAAAATGTTGACCATCACAATAATTTGTAGCGTTTCTACTTTTAGGGAAAAAGTGAGAATCTTATTTTGTTGAGGAGGAAATCAGGCAATTTGGTAGTGCCTAGAGGGGGCACACTGCCAGAATGGAGGTGAGAAAGTCTCATCATGTTATATCTTGGTATACCATGGTTCACGATAATCACAGCATTGGTTAACTGTCATTGGGGGAAAATATTCATGCAATATTGTCATTCTGAGTAATCGTGACACCCTAAGTGCAGGGTCCCCCACACTCTGGTCAGGTGCAGTGCAGGCTTCTCCATTCTCCAGGTAAAATGACAACAGATGGAGTGCAGACCCCTTCATACTCCAGTCAGTTATAATGTAGGCAGGTGCAGTGCAGGCTCCTCCACACTTTGATCAATTATAACATGGGCAGGTGCAGTGCAGGCTCCTCCACACTCTGGTCAGTTATAACATGGGCAGGTGCAATGCAGGCTCCCCCACACTTTGCTCAGTTATAGCATGGGCAGGTGCAGTGCAAGCTCCCCCACATTCTGGTCAGTTATAACATGGGCAGGTGCAATGCAGGCTACCGCACATTCTGGTCAATTATAACATGGGCATGCAATGTAGGCTCCCCCACATTCTGGTCAGTTATAACATGGGCAGGTGCAGTGCTGGCCCCCCACACTCCAGTCAGTTATAACATGGGCAGGTGCAATGTAGGCTCCCCCACACTTCGATCAGTTATAACATGGGCAGGTGCAGTGCAGGCTCCCCCACACTCTACTCAGTTATAACAAGGGCAGATGCAGTGCAAGCTCCCCCACATATTGGTGAGTTATAACATGGGCAGGTGCAATGTAGGCTACTGCACATTCTGGTCAGTTATAACATGGGCAGGTGCAATGTAGGCTCCCCCACATTCTGGTCAGTTTCAACATGGGCAGGTGCAGTGCCAGCCTCCCACACTTCGGTCAATTATAATATGGGCAGGTGCAATGTAGGCTCCCCCACACTTCAATCAGTTATAATATGGGCAGGTGCAGTGCAGGTTCCCCCACACTCTGCTCAGTTATAACATTGGCAGGTGCAATGTAGGCTACTGCACATTCTGGTCAGTTATAACATGGGCAGGTGCAATGTAGGCTCCCCCACATTCTGGTCAGTTATAACATGGGCAGGTGCAGTGCCAGCCCCCTACACTCCGGTCAGTTATAACATAGGCAGGTGCAGTGCAGGCTCCCCCATACTCTGGTCAGTTATAACACTGGCAGGTGCAATGTAGGCTCCCCCACATTCTGGTCAGTTATAACATGGGCAGGTGCAGTGCCAGCCCCCTACACTCCGGTCAGTTATAACATGGGCAGGTGCAGTGCAGGCTCCCCCATACTCTGGTCAGTTATAACATGGGCAGGTGCAATACAGGCTCCCCACACTACGGTCAGTTATAACCAGGTAGGTGCAGTGTAGGCTCTTCCATACTCCAGGCAGTTCCACTTTAGTCAAGTATAGCACAGGCAGATGTAGTGCCGATCTGGACCAAATGCTAAGCGGTAGTTGCTTTTGTGTTGTACCTATCTATGAAGAAGGAACACAGTTCATAGCACAAGACTACTGTACGCACAGCATCTAAGCAATTTCCAACAAAACCCAAGACTCCAAGAAAACTGTGGCACTCGCGGTCAAAGTAAAAAATACTCAAACTCAAAATATTTATGCTGCAATAAATGGTGCGTTTTCTTTCAATTTGTTATTAAAATCACTCAAGATGCTTCAGAGTTTTCACCTCACGCGTGAGGGCCACATTGTTTCCTGGAGTCTTGGACTGCAGTTGCAGTCACTTTTCATATGCGAGTACCACTAGCAAGGCAAAAGTGTGTAAAAGAAGTGAATTCATCTAACAAAATTCCAAGCCTCCAGTAGGAAGAAGATTCACCCAGCTCCCTAATTTGATAACCTACTGCATTTGCACGCCTACTATTACAGAAATATTCATAAGTACTAAGTTTCGAGAAGGAGCTATTTAAAAGCAGTAGTGCAATAAAAAAATGTTTAAAAAAAATTTAGTTTCAGCTACGATTAAGAAAAATATTAGCATACCTGTCAAATATATTTGCCTCAGTGCCTTCTATGTTGCACAGCCCGTGTTTTATTTTTTTATTTTTTTAAACCTAAACTTTTCCAGATCTACAATACTACTTCTATGGAAAATGTGGCTAACATCTTTTTTTTTTATTTATCTTGAGAAAAAATTAAATTACAACATTTACAAAATACTCTTATTTTGGTCAGATTAGAAAACTGTACCACAGTCCATCTGAACTGCCCGACATCCAGAGATAGTGTGCCATTCTACCACACCAGCAGTGCGCTGCTGACAGTATATCCTCAAGCAGGGAGGGCAGAGCTGCATTTTTGTGATCACAGTGACCCCTGCAGTACGCCAGGTCGGTGCATTTTAGTTATAAAGTGCCCCATCACAGGGGCTCAAGGCGCTGTGCATATACTGTAAACAGACATCAGCTAAAAACAGATATACAATGCACTCAAATAAAACAAAACAGTAGCCAAATTCGTTAAAAGCCATCAAGATTAAATATGTGTTTAAAGCCTTCTAAGAGGCCTCCACCACTAAGAGACAGTTTGAATATAACGTAGTAAGCAATTCTGCAACCAACATGCCACCACAGCAAAGGTCTGGTCACGGATGATTTTAAGTGGGCCCTGGGGGACATCCAGAAGATTCTTCCGGGCACAGCGGACAGTTGGACAGTTTTCACCCTCAAGGTTAAGCTGTGTGTCTGCAAGCCCTCACTGTGCAGCACCACCAACGCTGGTGGCAGGAAGAAGAGAAACCTTGGTGGGGGGGGCATAAACGCTCAGGCCTGCCAGTGCCAGAATGGTCTGATGGACCAGTGGAGTCAGGATGGGAAGGTTGCCAGGCCTGAGGTTGAGTAGAAAAACCTCTATTGGGGG
Source organism: Neoceratodus forsteri (assembly GCA_016271365.2). NCBI lineage: Eukaryota > Metazoa > Chordata > Ceratodontiformes > Ceratodontidae > Neoceratodus > Neoceratodus forsteri. The sequence goes on along the minus strand of CM028137.1, from coordinate 311,124,137 downwards.
TGGGGGAGATAGCAGTCCCTGTTATTCACACTTTCAAATATTTTATTTTCTTGATCTTAGCAGGAGGTGAGAAAAAGTGTTATTTATTTATTTATCCAAAAGGATCTGGGAATAACTGTTCAGGGAGATGCTGTCTCCATTTCACAAACATGCCAGGGCAGGAATGTAAGACTTATATATGACATAAATATATTTGGACAAAAAAAAAAAAAAATCAATCCATGATATGGGCTTCCCAATGGCCAAGGGAAAGCCTGTTCGATTTCTATACTGACAAGGTGACCCGGGTTTGCACTCCAAACCCAGACCACCAGACATAGGGTGGAAAAGGCAAGGAAGGCATCGATCTTGGACACCTCAAACCTTAGAGTGGGAAGATAGTTCCTGCCATCATATAGCTATCTCTTCCTCCATGGGTGGCAGTGCTGTGAGGAGGAGGAGCAGCAGAGAGGAGGGGTGACATCATCTGGACTCTGATCCAGCACATCTGGTATGCACGCGCATCACTCCCCTAGTGTGTGTGTAACCACCTCGTTCCCAGGGGTTACTAGAATCCCAGTTAGAATCAGTGGTAGGCAGGGAAGGCAGCTAGTGAAATGCCAGTTAAATGGGTTTCACTCTGTCTCTGTCTGTTCTCAGTCTCTGCTGAGCTCTGGAGGGATGATGTCATATAGAACTGTCGCAGCAGCATGAGCCACACTGGCCAGCTGCTAGGGAGCTAGCTTTAGAATGTTCGTGAGTCTGTAGTTGGAGTTCAGTGGAGGAGGCTGCACTGTTAGGCTGCTCCTCCTTCAGTTCTGTCAGAGAGCTACCAGTTTGTATTTTTTAAGTTCTCGCCCTAGTGGTTGACAACTGTACCAGTTCTGGAAGTGGTGGAGACTTTGTCCTATGGTTTTCCCAGTGCCCCTTCCCAGGAGGGACAGGGTGAACTTCAGGATGCAGGGGCAATCCCCTGGTTCTTTTTGGACTCTTGAAGCTGTTTTGTGACAACTGCTCTGTGAGTACCTTGTTTGTTTTCTGAGTAAAACCCAGGACTACCTGCAATGCCTGTGAGGTTATTTTCTCTGACAAAGGGACCTTGTCACCTAGACTTTGGTTTAAAAGCTTTCTGCCTATGTTGGAGTCCTGTATGTGACTGTCCAAGTACACAGCTTTTAATTCTGACACCAGAGGGTGTGTGTAGTATGTTAAGTGTGATAAACATTTAAAGAGAACAGCTACAGTTTTCTATAGCTGTGTGGTGTTATTAACCGGATGAATAGCCAAGTATAAGCTTGGAAACAAAAGGTGGGAGACCCCCCCATCTGCAGTAACCAGTTTACTTCTACGGGTTATGAAGGGCACCTTTTACTTTTTCTACAGTGCAATTGGTCAATGCCCGAGAAGAGTGTTTACCCCTGGATGTGGGTTGTTTCTTTCAGTTTACCCCAGTATAGTGGGTTCTGAAAGTTCTGAGCCTGTAAGTGCTCCTTGGTGGTCATGTGTACCATCCCTACTCCTGTGAAATATGGGAACAGTACCAGTACCTGGCCGAATGTGCCAATTTCCAGTAGGAAGCAGTGTGTTCACCAGTGTGTGTTTTCTTCATCCTATGTTAAATGGGAATTCAAGAATGTCTGTACCTCAGAAATCTGCATTACCAGTATGTGTAGCCCTATGGGGGTCCATCTTCGCTTTGTGATTATTCCTATTCTGTTATGTGAATAAAAGCCACACTCTAGAATCCCAGCCTAGTTTGGATAGTAATGTTATTGCTTCCTTGTGTCTGGAGTTACTTCGGTGCCACTGTCCAGAAGTGCAAACCTAGCATAGTCGTAAGCAAATGTTTTCTCCCAGGGACCCAGGTTGTTGGCCATGGCAATTGGTCCCTACCAGGTCTGTGCCAGGTAGTTGCCACACTTGGTTGTCTGTGCTGTATAACAGACTAGTCCACCTTGTATATGGTGGCCATTGTAGCTGCATACAGTGCACATGTGTAGACAGATCTTACAGTGTAAACCCCCACCCCTCTCTTTACCCCCCTAGATGCTGTGGTGAGAGAAGCCTGCTAGTTAAACAAGGGGGACCAGTGGGGGGGTTACAATGGGGGCTCAGCAGCGTGAGGAAGAGGAGTAAGATGTGTACCTTTCTTTTGAGGGTCCCAGTCTGCAGCCTCAAGCTCTTGCCTCGGCGGAACCAGAGAAAGAAGTTGGTGACTCCACTGTCCTGCCTGCAGATATGGTCGGGGACAAGTTGTACCGTGCTTTAAGTATGCGGCACTGGTTGAACCAGGACTGGCCATCCCCAAGCTGTGCCAGTGGCCGTGTACTAGAGAAGAGTAGTAAGGAGGAGAGATTGGTTTGTAGGAGGACAAATGCCATATATGGAATGTCCTTTCCTACCTTTCCTCGAGAGTCTGGGAGAAGATGGAGCAAAGCAGGAAAGCCTGGTTATTGGAAGTGCAAGCACAAATCTGCATCCAGGTGCGACCCCTTGTGTCAAAAACAAGGTCATAAATGATAGACTAACATTTTGGAAATTGGGCAGGACATTGTTCATGGACCCGGTACAATATGTGGACAAAGCAGGAAATGAGACTTTCTATAACATCAATTATGAACGCTCAGATGGGGTCATAGTTCTTGCACTTGACCCAGAGTGGTACTACCCTTAATGGTTGCCACTCCTTGAGAATATGCCCATGCCTACCCAGAGGGAAGCAGAGCAGTGACAGCGAAGTGTCTCCCATCCAGCAGTTGCCATACCCATGTGTTCCGCCAGACTGGTGTTCCAGGATTCAAGGTTCGTCCAAGATTCGTCAGACCTGTAGTGTGCCTTTCCAGTTTCCTCACCTGGACTTCCAGATGACCTTACCCCAGCTGTTTTTACTGATTCATCACCTGGGATGCCAGATGACATCAATCCAGCTGTTGGTTCTTGTTCCATGGTTCGATTTCAGAGATGACATTAGCCCAGCAGTTTCCTGTTTCATCATCTGTTTTCCGAAAAATATCCACCTAGCTGTATCCGAACAATGCTGTCAGGAAAAGAGAATCTTCGGCTGGAGAAGTAGGTGATTCCATTTGTTCGTTCTTCAAAGGACTGGTAAGTCCAGACTTTTCTTACTTTATTGACATTGCAATACACATCCTACATCTGACAGACTACAAACTGTTGAACTGTCCACAAAGACTTTCCCCTTTGGGACTACAGTACTTGAAGAACTGTGCTTCGATGGGCTCCGGCCCAGGAGCAACACTTATGGACCCTGCCTTTGGGCACATCTGTTTTGTCACTAGTTGGGACATTTAGGGCATTCCATCCCCCCCAAAAGATGTACATAATGTTGGAGATTTTCTACTGTTTTTTTTTTTTTTTTACTTTTCTATAAAATATTTTAGGATTCTCCACTGTTTTGATGAGGGGTATGGTACTGTGTCGTGCACATTTGGGGTGATCTGTTTGTTTCTTTTTCTCTTTTAGGCGTTCCTGGTGAAGAAAGAAGAGAAGACCAGAAGAGGATGTGGGAACTCATCAGAGTTCTCCTGTTTTTGCATAGTGTTTTTGAATTGTGTATTGGTTAACATGTGTTAACACTTTTTCTTCCACAGGTGTATGTGTGGGTGGGATTGTAGGAGTGTAATGCTTTGGTATAGTGTTAGCTCTATCTGTTTTTAGTTTGCAGGTGCCCTGGGTTGGGGGGAGGTTCCCCTGTGGGTAGATTTTGGATAGATAGGTTTTCCCTAGAAGGTTAGGGGATAGACAGGCTGTGGTCCTGACCTGCAGTAGGGGTCACAATTTTGGTCTGTTAGGGCATGCTCTGGGCAGTTCTCCTAGAGCCACTGATTCTCACTAGTAAGATCTTAGTGTAGGGGCTGATGCATCAGCCAAAAGCCTCCAGGCCCTTAGTACTGTCTGCCTGTGCTGGCACATGGTAGGGGAGAAGGTAGCGCTACCTCCCCATAGTCAACACATAGGGTAAGATGGTCTGGAGCCGGGTACGGTAATGACTGGGGACAGTCATTTTCCTGGCTAAGGATGGGTATGACCCCCTCGTTCCCAGGGGTTACTAGAATCCCAGTTAGAATCAGTGGTAGGCAGGAAAGGCAGCTAGTGAAATGCCAGTTAAATGGGTTTCACTCTGTCGCTGTCTGTTCTCAGTCTCTGCTGAGCTCTGGAGGGATGATGTCATACAGAACTGTCGCAGCAGCATGAGCCACACTGGCCTGCTGCTAGGGAGCTAGCTTTAGAATGTTCGTGAGTCTGTAGTTGGAGTTCAGTGGAGGAGGCTGCAGTGTTAGGCAACCTGAATCTGAAAGACTGAGTACTCCCCACCTATTTATTTTAGAAGGCCAGGCCATCACCCTTTATGTTTTATAACCACGCCATTTTAAAACAAAATCCAAAATATTCTTTTATTACTGAGGGGTTACACATGAGAGGCTGTGCACTGCAGGGAGATAGTGCTGCACAATGCACAATCCAGGGTCTGATTTCCCACACCTCAGGTGGTAAGTGCGTTTGCACATGGAGTATGTATTCTATCCCTGGATTGTGCATTATCTTTCATTATAAAATGGGTATTGTTCAATTTTGGCTCCCCACTGGTTAGAACCTCATCATGTGGTATTACATTAAAACAGCACATACCCCTGCTGGGGAAGGCTACAGGGCTGCATTAGGTGAAAGCACAACATGTCAGGGACAAAAAGGTCACCACTGAAACTTCCATTAGAACTGTTGCCTAAGGTTTTCACCCCGTGGTTAAAATACCCGCAAACACACGTGACCAGTGCAGAGCTAGGTCACCTAAACTCTGCAACACTGCTGCCCTGCGACTCACCAGCCTTGCAGCCAATCACGGGACACATCAGGCAGCACACCTTCATGGACATAAACTCCCCCAACAGCACATCAGGAAATGCCTCAACTGAGCACCAGAGAGACATCACGGGAGAGTGAAAGCTGTCAGGGAATGCAGCGGAAAAAGAGCCAGCGGCCGGGGAACAGAGAAAGAGCCAGCAACTAAAGACAGGCTGGAAGCAAGAGAATTTTTCCCCTAAGAGTTCAGAGCGGGGGATAGCAGGCAGGGAAGAGAATGAGATACAAAGAGAGGGCGCTGGTGGGCATGGGAGGAAAGAGACAGAAGATAGAACACAGCAGTTACTTTGCCACCCAATGGAATAAGACAATTCCATCGGGGGGGGGGGGGTTATGCTACGTAATGTACCGTGGGGTGGCTGAAGTCCTGAGCCTGAAACAACCCTTTGGTACATTAACATAGCACCATACTCACTCATGCCAGCTTATGCACTGCCTGTAAGCGTTGACCCCAATGTACGATGTGTTTTGGACTTGTAACAGAAATAGAGGCAATATGCCTGTTATCAGAGTAGACAGGTAGACTGCAAGGCATAGCTGGCTTTCTGCACATCTGACACAGAGGTACATAAGTAAACAAATTAGCTGTGAGCTCCACAGTACAGTCAGCTAATCAGAAGGCTGGCAGGTGTTCTGAAATAACAGGTGTATGGCTCCAAACAGCTCGCGTGTATGTTAGTATCAGTAAAACACACTAGCTTTTCTTTTTGAGACACTTTGAATGTTGTAATAGATGAAAACACTACCTGCATTTTGTGTTTAATATACAAATTACGCCTTGTTAGTAATCAAGACTGCTGTTTTAAAAGTGCTATGTAAAAGTTCATGTGTAAAGCGCAACTGTACATTACATTTGGAAAAAAAGTTACACTGGAAGTTTTAAAACACAATTGTGATTTACATTTTAAAATACTGTATTAATGCTTTAACTCTTTAAAGATAAAGTTCCTTGGACCAGTAAAGCTCATCCAACACTGTCTTTCATACTGATGATTACAGTACCCGTAGCTGTCAGAGGCACACATGACAACATCAGACAGACAAGACTGTCTGGTCCTGAATGTCCCGGTGGTTACTTTGCACCAATACCGCACCAGCACCAAACACGGGACTATAAATAACAAAATACTCCGCACCACTGACAAAGTACACTTCCTGATTAGTATCCTCGCAACGTTTTACTCCACTCTCTCAAAACTAAGCAGCGTCCAACTTACCTCCCCAGCTCCCGTAGCGCTGGGATCATGGAGGCCATCTCCAGGCCTTGGTCCGTCATTGTTTTCTTCTTCCTGTATATATGTGCAGCACAGAAATCTAATAACAACCCGGATACTCTCTGATGCTTTGGAAGGTAGATAAACAGAGCAGCATGATTACACTTGGTCCTTCAATCAAAGTTGCACTATGGCGGGAGGCTGAGCTCATTATGGCGTCTGCTTTGGGTCAAACTTCCTTACCATATCGAATTACCAAACGCTCACTTTAAAATGACGCACGGAGACATCACCTCATGCTCGTGTTGTAATGTTTTTTTTTAAAGTAATGTCCCTCGAAACGAGATTGATAATGTATCCCAGTTAAAAAATATCTGAATGCCACGAATGGAGACATTTTTTCTAAACGCTACTTAGAACCTACTGTAATAGTAGCCCTTTTATTTATCAGTGCACTGCCCCCCCAGCTCTGGGCACATTACAAAATAAACAGAAAAAACAGCAGCATTTATACAAGTTCTCCAATACCAGTTCAGGTGCATGTTCTAAAACTGATAAGAGCTCTTAAATAGCTAAACCCTTAAAGGGACACTGTCAATGCTATCTGCAACATCATATTATTTCTAGCTGAAAATCCACATTTTGTACTTGTTTACCTTCTCTAAAATTAATTTATGTTTCTAGTTGTTTTGTCTGCTTCCAAACCAAAATGCATACTGATGGTGTAGTTATTATACACAACCTTGTTTTGCTTCAAATCCTTTATCTTCCAACTACATGGCACCAAGCGATGGGCGTTCGTTTGGCACGCTGGTAACTCAGGTTTGCACCCTGAACCTGGATGTCAGGAGCAGAGACTGGCGGGGAGGGAGTTAAGAGTGTCCTTTGGACACTTCCCTCCCTGAGAGGTGGGACAGTACCAGACCGCTTGCTGGGCGACTCCTGGTGGTGGCTTGCAGTGAGGCATTCTTGGCAGCATGAGCCTTGACATGCCACTGAAGGCCCCGTCCACAGGACACCTCTATGGCTGGACCACAGTGTGGGAGGTGGGTGAGCAGAGGAGAAAATGGAAAAATTGCAGCTTAGTCATCTGGACGAAAGTCGCCCAGATCCCCTCATGCAGCGAAGTCCTGGGAGTATCCTCCAGAGCCAGTCCCCTGTCACATGCCCGGTACAGATTTGGAACCCTCTCTCCCCTCTTGTGGGCCCAGGGAAGGAGGCCCCCTGGTGAAGGGATATGTTGGGTCGACTTGGATGCGACATGATCTCAGGGGTGTAGCTACAAGGGTGCAGTAGCACCTGGGCCCATGAGATTTGAGGGGCAAAACCATAATTTTAATGTTTATTCAAAACCGGGGAGGGGCCCTATAACATACCCTTGCACCCAGGCCCTCTGGGAATTTGCTACACTACTGCATGAGCTGGCAGAGGATAGCACTGAGGGGAAGATGTGGCAGAATGGGGATCCATTGACAGCCTGAAGGAGTGGCCGGCCAAGAGTGTGGGTGGCACACAAACAAAAATCCTTCATCTACTCATATTGCCTACTTCCTGAGCATTAGAAATAACCCAAACAATGCAGCCACTCATAATGTAATAGTCTCCTCTTCTTCCACTGCATCATAAGTGGCTAGACTATGTTGAGGGTATTCACAAGTCCAGGAAAGATGCAGTGGGAGTTGATCAAGGACTGTAAACAAACACATTTTTGTGTGGTAACACAAGTATGGTGTGCAGTGATGGTCTGTTTTTTCACTTTTAAAAAGAAAAAAGGGGGGTCAACTCTGGAGAAGGCAAGGTGACAAGCTTGGTGCCACAGGGGTCAGTACTAGGCCCCGTCCTCTCCAGTGTCTTTATTAGCAACATTGCGGAAGGGCTGGAGGGGAATGTATGTCTGTTTGTGGGTGACACAAAAATCTGCAACAGAGTGGACACGGTGGGGGGGGGGAGTGAAAAGAATGAGAGACAACCTGAAAAGCTGGCTGGAAGATTGATCAAGGGAATGAGTTTCAATGCAAAAAAAAGTGCAAAATCATGCACTTGGGGCACAGAAACCCAAGGGCAACATGCCAATTGAGCTGGGAGGTATTAGCAACCACAAAACAGGAAAGGGACCTAGGGTAATCATGTATGATGACCTGAAAGTAGCCAAGCAGTGTGATAAGGCAGTGAGGAAGGCTAGCAGGATGATTGGGTGCATAGGCAGGGGCATCACCAGCAGAAAGACGGAGGAAGTATTACCCCTGTATAAATCACTGGTAAGACCCCACCTCAAGTACTGTGTCCAGTTCTGGAGGCCCTACTTCCGGAAGGACATAGATAGGGTGGAGGCGGTACAAAGGAGGGCTACCAAAATGGTCCAGGGCCTGCATCAAAATCCCTATGAGGAAAGACTCAAGGAACTAAATATGTGTTCTCTAGAGGAAAGGGGGGATATGATAGAAACGTTCAAATACCTCACAGGTATTAAGGTACAGTAAGGTAGCATTTTCCATAGAAAAAAATGCTCCTGGACAAGGATGCATGCTATGAAGCTGGAGTGGGGGAGGCTCAGAGGAGATGTGAGGAAATACTTCTTCACAGAGAGTGTTGTGGATGCATGGAACAGCCTCCCAGCAGAGGTGGTACAGGTGGTAAGTGCTAAAACAGTAACAGAATTCAAGCATGCATGGGATAGACACAAGGGGACCTTAGAAGTAAGGCGGGGGGGGAGGAGAAGAAGACCAGAAATCGAGTAGAGTTTGTGGTGGCACATTAGGTAGGGAATATAGGGTAGACTAGGTTAGCCAACAGGTCCTTATCTGCCATCAACTTCTATGTTTCTAATACCAGCTACACCAGCAATCTGTACAGAATTTTAACAGTCATAACATATATTTTTTAAACTACAGACACTTTGAGGCCTAAGGGGGTTGACCGTGTTCCTTTGAATTCAACATAAAAGGATGACCCAATGAACCTAGACTGATGGATCAAACAGAGTAAGCCATGGAGAACAGATGGAGTTTTAGCCCCTGTTTCAAATTCTTTACTAAGGAGGCCTCCCTCAGATGGTAGGGTAGTGCATTCTAGATAAGACGGGATGCTACCACAAATGCCTGATTCCCAGACTGAGATCTGAGGACCACCAGGAGACCCACCTTGGAGGACTGAAGAGGGCTTCCAGGAGCGCACAGACAGGAGGTCATTTAGACTGCCAGTGCCCACATTGTGTAGGACTTTGTATTAACAAACCTATCTTGAAGTTGACATGCCACCTCACAGGCAGCTAGTGGAGCATCCACAGTACCAAGGTGATATGCTCGGAGTGGAATACTCAAGTGATTAGCCTGGCTACAGAATTCTGCACCAGCCGCAAGCAGCATGTTAACCCTCCCAGTAGCCCAAGGTATAGCGCATTAAAGTAATTCAATCTCAGCCTGCCTGTCGGTGCAGCGGTAGCACCACCATTTGCAACACTGGTGACCTGAGTTTGGGAACAAACTCAGGTTGTCAGGGGCCAGCTGGGGAAGGAGGACTGAGTGTACCTGGAGATGCTGTCCTCCTTCAGGGAGGGCGGACAGCTAGCTCCGCTACATTACTACTACCTGGGTGACCACAGGTGGCAGTGCAGTTGAGAGCAGCTTGTGGGTGGCTGGGTGTTGGCTGGGGCTGCAATGCACACATTTGCGCTTGCGCATGCTTATGCACCCTTGCCGCTGACATCCTATGGGACAGGCATTAAAAAGCAGAAAAACCCTGGTCAGCAGGATGATGGTGACTGCGCGCAGGCCCTGCACCTGGCTGCCCAGGCACCACCTCCACAAGACCAGATCCGTCCTGCGGAGGAGTTTGGGTCAGCCTCCACCGGCCCTGCCAGGGAGGTTAGGCTCTGGGGGAACTTCAGAGGTAAGCGTAAGTCCCGGGGGATGCCAGCGTGATGGGGCCAGGGCAGCTGAGCAGAAGAGGGCCAACCAGAGCTGTAGGGGGGCACTATGTCATAATGTTGAGCGCAAAAAAAGTGTTCTCAAAAACCATGAAAGAAATAACACTGAAACCGAAGGTAGCGCTTGGTAAAAACACCAAGCATTACCATAGCTAAAACAAACAAGCTGATATGACTATTTGCAGGGGGTTCTGTCCCACACACCCCTCTACAGGGGGCTTTGGCCCCTGAATCCCCCCAACTAAATATAATCACCTCCGGGGAGGAGGCTACTTGGGGACAGGGAGAAACCTTGGAGGAAGGGATCGTTCGGGGGTACCAAGGAGGGGAAGGGGGTACCAAGGAGGACAACCGGGGTGGGAGGCTAAAAGTGCAGGGTGGGGGGAAGACCAATTAAAAGGGAAAGTTGTGAGGGGGAGAAAAAAGGCAAAAGTAGCAGGACTGGGAGTCAAGCCCTAGTCCACCGACGTTCCACCACTCTTTGCTGCCCGTAGCCCTATCCTCTGCACCACAGCAGCTGCTCAGCAGCACACCACCCAGCGGAGGCTTTATCCTCTTCTTTCTGATGGCCAGCAGCTACAGGGAGAGCACTAACGTTACCTGTGCTATACTATCCCTGCAGCTGTATTGCCAGTCACTATTTTTCCAGCGCAGATTTTCCTGCACTATAATCCCCATGACATACTGACCGGGTACCCTGCAGGGGCATAAATAGCAGTGTAACCACCGAGTCCCCTGGGGTTACTAGAATCCCATCAGTCTTATACTAGAAAGATAGTGGGTAGCTGGTAGTGAGTTTATTAGAAGCTCTCTGCAGATCTCTCATTGTTTACCTAGCTAGCCTGAGTGAGAAATGAGTGAGGTCATTTAGAACTCTCGCAGCAGCCTGAGCCACAGTGGAATCAGCTGCTAGGGGAACAATTTAGAATGTTGGGTTCAGTCAGTGCAGTCTGAGTGTTGGAGCAGTGAAGAGAGGAGCTCCCAGTGTGGAGGTGCCTGCCAGCTTGCCCTGAGGCTGGGTGAAGGACCTCTGGTCATTTTTCTCATCCCAGTGTGTAAGACAACAGCAGTACCACAGGAAGTGGTGGAGGCCTGTAATTTCTGAGACCCCAGTGGGTCACTCTTGTGAGAAGTGGATGGGACTGTGAGATCCAGTGGGTACAAGGTGCAATCCCCTGAGGGACCGGAAGATTGTCCAGCTGCCCAGATCAGAGACAAAGAGATATTCTCAGTAAAAGCTACTGGAAAGGGGAAGATGTGTGTTTCTTCTATGCTCCATGTCTGTAATAAAGGGACAAACAAACCGTGAGCACAGCAACATGGACATGTTTAAGAGGGAGTTGTCTGGTGTATGTGCCCAGAGATAAGGCTAGAGTACACCACTCAGGGCCCCAGTATCACCACAAATATTGAATGTAGAAATTAAATGTGCAGATGCCTTTAGCAATCTGAGGGGGTTGAAAAATCTGGTTTGTGTAACCTAGATTTTTTATTTATTTATTTATTTATTAAATTCTCGGATTACAAATACTTTTGAGCAGAAACTGCTCGTTTACAAAGGTTCCACGTCAAAGGATGAGGGTCAACATACATACAGAGATAGTAAAAGAATGCACCATAAACAACCAAAACAACTAAAAGGAAAAATAAAGATACTCAGTTATAACATACTTTGAGATAATATTCATATAATGAGCAGCTTGAGTAAGCAGCTGGCTGCAGTAACAATAAGAGATAGAGGGCACCATAGGCAGTTAGTATTGCAGGCGTGCGACCGGGAGAGGAAGTTGGCAGTCTAATGGGCCACTGTCCGATGGTGGTGGAAAATGTCTTGTACCAGTGGAGATGCGAAGCAGGAAAGGAGTCATAAGGAAGGCCCGGTGCCAGAGGGAATGAGACTGGGAAAGGGCGGGATGTGAGACATGAGTGAGCAGGGAGTTGTTTAGAGAGATCTCTGTTCAGAGAAGCAGTCACATTGAGTGGTAGAGGTGAGGTAAAGTTTGAGATTCATTTTGCAGGGTCCAAGTGTAATAGAGGAAAGTGCTTCTTTATTGAGTGAATTGAGCCACTGAGCGGCTCTATAGATAAAGGACCGCTGACTCATGGAGGTACGACATCTAGGAACCTGAAAGGTTAGAGATTGGGCACCACATGTTTGTTGAGTGCCACTGTAGGTAGTAAGGAGTGAGCTAACACCAGGTGGCATGAGACCGAGGAGAATCTTTTTGGTAAGTAAGCAGGTCTGGTGTTGTATTCTGCTGAGTAGGGGTAGCCAGCTGGCCTGTGCATAGAGGTCAGAGGTGTGAGTTTGTCGGGCCGCACCCGTTAGTAGTCTACAGGCTTTGTTGAGAGAAACTGAAATCCTGCGGAGGGCACTTGTTGAGGCAGAGCCATAGATGGCAAGGCCATAGTCAATGATAGAGGTGACAGAGCTGTAGATGGCTAGTTTAAGGGCACCCGCAGGCATACAGTGCTTGTGTTTGTGTAGTAGTCCAATCCATGTATTGGCGGTCTTGGCAACAGTGTCAATATGCCGAGTGTAGGAGAGGGTACTATCCAGGGTGATACCAAGGTACTTGAACTCCTTGACAGTTCGAGTGGGTTCCCAGCGTGGTTCTTGATGGTGAGGGACAGAGAGTTGTGCCTGCTCCGTCGGTTACAGAAGGACATGGTTTTAGTCTTGCTGTGGTTCAGGACAAGTTTATGAGAATTGAACCAGTCTTTGATGCGCTTGAAGTCAAGCTGCAGCTGGGATTCAAGGACTGTAATGTCATGGTGGCTGGAAAACAGGACTGCATCGTCTGCGTATAGTAATATTTTTTGGTGGCAGGCACTGGGGAGATTGTTGATGAAGAGGGAGAAGAATAGAGGGCCCAGAATAGACCCCTGGGGGACTCCAGAGTGGACTGGTTTCTCATCCGAAGAGATCCCTGCAATCCTTACATGTTGGATCCGATTATCAAGGTAGCTGGTGAACCATGGAAGGGCATCGCTGGAGATCCCAATGGAGGACAGTTGCTTGAGCAGTAGGGGGTGGTTAACTGTGTCGAATGCCTTGGTAAGGTCTATAAATACTGCCCCTCCACAATTCCCTTTGTCAAGCGTGGCATGGATGAAAATTGTAAATTCCAGTAGTGCAGTAGTGGTGCTGTGCCCTTTTCTGAAGCCATGCTGCTCTGGGCACTGTACATTGTACTTATCCAGGAATTCAACTAGTTGGTCCGACACTATTCGGAATGGCATAGACTGGCTGGGGCCGGGGTGGGCAGACCCTCATCTAAAACTCCAGTCAGGGCTAACTGATTACTGGAAGGGCACATGTTTACCCTGCGGATGTTAACAAATCTCATCATGTCAGGAAGAATGTAATGTTGTAAGTGCATCTAAACCCCCACATAATAGACACTTGTAGGAAATGTAAGTCCATTAGATCCCTAGAAAAGAGGGATGGACTGTTTGTAGTTCTGTGGAAGAGAAAATATGAGAAAGCACAAACTTTGTTCTGGAGAAGGAAAGGTTCTTGTGCCATATATGGTCTGTAAAGTACAGTACTAACCTGGGGGACCACCCCGTTCTGCTTCCATCTGTGTTTGAATAAAGCCATACTGTACAATACTATTTCTAGTAGTGGACATTCCATCTGTGCCTCCCAGTGTGAAACTGTTTATGGGTCCCCCTCAGATAGGAGACATAGCATAGCCCTAGCACCTCTCTCCCAGAAATTGGTGTAAATATAAATGTTATTTTGTGCTCTAACCCCCAACCTCTTAGATGCTGAGCCGTGTATTTGCTCCATTGCCAGGGATGGAACCTTCGTTTATGCCAACTTGTGGTTTGTTGCCTTGTCTGAGCACAAGTTAGTGGGGTCCCGGTTGCAAGATGCCGCTCTTGGCCGGGGTAAGGGTTGCAGCAGTAACTGCAAAAAAAAAAGTAGCTCAACCTAATGAAGCCGTGCACTGGTGTTTTCAGGTTCCTCAGAACACATATAGGGTTTGATCCGGACAGTGTTCCTAATGTGGGAAATGCCAATGTAACCCCCTGCAAATGGGGGTTCCCAGAGGTCTTCCAGGAGCTGACTGAGTGCTCCTAGCCTGAATGCTGTTCGTCGTTCAAGCCATTTATCAGTGAGTGCTTTTAGAGCCTCTAGTACTGTCTCTTTAAGAGCTGTCTGCTTGCAGACATAATTGGTTTGCATGGGGGGACTGTGTGTTCTCCTGCTCAAGTCCCACTCGAGCCGCTGACAAATCGCTCTGTTTTCTGACGTCGCTAAAGGGGCAGAGTGAGCACTTTCCAGAAATGTAACTGTTTGCCCCATAACCTTTAGAGTGTTACTGGGAATGTAAGTTGTTTAACCTGCCTTTCTTGCAGCTGGACTTTGTGTGCTTTGTCCCTCCATTTTGGATCAGAACTGTAAACTGGATCCAATCAGGAGAAAGGGGCGCTTAAGATGGAGCATTGAGCAACCAACCAGGAAAAGGACTGTCTCGGGAGTCGGCTGCCAATGGGGAGTATGGCCAGTGAGTCTGGGACGTGAAGTCCAGGAGTGTGGCACCTTTTTTGCACCAATAGGGGAAGGTGTGAGAGACTGGCATCTCAAACCCTCCAATCGGGTCGGGTCTTGCCCGTTGTGACTTTCCTGCCTAACGGCCGAGAAGGCAGAGTCGTTGTGGCCGTGAGTGAGGAAGGAGCTCCGGGCTTCTGCGCTTTGAGTTTTCGCTCGAGAAGCGCGTGTGGAAGGCCAAAAGTCAGGCGGCTCATTCGCCGTAGTGATTCGGACTGAATCCACCGTGGGCTGCTATCAGAAGAGGCTGTGCGGTTTGCAGCCAGCCACCAGGCTCACCCTGTAGAGGACTGGAGAATCTGCTTCATCGCGCTCGGTCTGTCAGGAGAAGTGAAGCTGCACTGTGACTTCCCGGATTCGCAGTAAGCGCGGTCGGGATATGAAAGCAACTGCTTGGTATGGTAACCTTCTTTTACCTATAAATGTGTGGGGAGTGTTCTGATCACAGGCCTGTGTCCCTCGGCGGTGTGGAAGATGTTCTGCCACAAGAGTCGTGAGTAAAATTCAGGGTAGCTCCCTGCAAACTGATCCATTGAGTTGCAAGTGTTCAACTGTTCCCCTCTCTGGGTACACGAACTAAGCCTACCGGCTCCAGATTACAAATTGGGTATTTTACAGTCTTTTTCATCCTCAGGGCCCCAACCAGCTGCACCGGACTTGGCTAGCCCCTTATTGCCTGGGTACCCAGTGACAGTGACTTTTTAGGGACTTTAGCCTGTGCACAGTGCTTTGAAACAGTAGAGTGATTAAGCCAATTAACTTGATCTCCCCCCTGCCCATGTTATTTCCCCCTAAACAAATCAGATTTGATTGTTTTGCAAAGTATACTGCCTGAACTGAGTGTCTGTGTTGAAATACTGTACAGTGGCAATTGTATTACTGCATCTTATTTCATAGGGGGTCCCCAGAGTCAAGCTGATCGAGCCAATTCTGGGGGTAAGTGTATACTGCGAAGGTATTGTGATTAACTTGCGTGGGCCACTAGTGGGAAGAAAGGGGGGTTGCAGTGTCCCAGAGGGATGTGACCAAGTCATACCAGACTGTCTTAACCCTGACCTCTGGGTGGAGGCACCCGCCATTGGACCTAGGCCCCTCAACCTGGTAGTAGTTAAGCAGGCAGGGGTAGTAGCCCTTGGGATAGCGCCACCTAGGGGTTACACCACCATGGGCCACAGCTGACATCTGATGTTCCAAAGTCAGCTTTCTGTCCATGATGATGGCCAGATTCTTCATCTATCCCTCGCTAAGAGCTTTAAGCTGTAATCCAGCCAATTCCTCGCCCTTCCTGCCAGTCTTCTAAAACCCAGTAGTCCTCCCATCTTGTCAGGATTCAGCCTCAGTCAGCTGGAGGTCATCCAGTCATAAAGACTGTATCATCGAATGACCTCTCCCAGAAGCAGCATATACAATGCAAACAATATTTTATTTTTAATTTATTTAAAACATATTTTAGCAGGTAAGCACACAGAGCCCAGGGCTCGTTTCCAGTGTGACTTGGGGGGAGGGGGATTTAGATAAAAGGGTACAGTTACAAGATACAAACAATACAGAGACATACAATTCCAATGCATAAAATGAATGATACCATTCTAGGTAGAGATCAGAGTAAAAACCTCTTAAGGGTGCAATACAATGTACCTACGGTTTCACAGTTCATACAATTCACATGGCAAGATTCAAATGGGACAAATCTAAGTAGACATCAAGTCAAAACCATTGTGGATCTTCAAGTAGGACATGTAGTTGGGCAGCAGATGTAGTTCTGGAGTTGTTACAGCATGGCACTATAAGAAAGAGTCAGACTGTTAGTCTTTGGGGACTTCATTAGTTGCAATATGGGGGGAAAAGATCAAACCCTGAGGCCCTCCTCAATCAATGTAACAGGGCTTGAGGAAATATTGCTCAATGCCACCTGCTGCACTCTAACAGAGAGGAAGGATTCAAACCTCTTCAAAATAATACCCATGAGTCCCCCAAAGTGCATCAGCTGAGCTGCTAAAACTCGATGGTCTACAGTGTCAAAAGCTGATGAAAGATCACAGAGAACACGAATTGATCATTCACCTCTATCTCTAGCTAGGAGAAGGTCATTGTGTACCTTGAGGAGTGCTATCTCAGTGCTATGAAGTCTTCTGAATCCAAACTGGAAAGAATGAGAGAGATAAACAGAAAATGTCTGCTAATGCAGCTCAAGCAATGTCACCACTACCTTCTCAATTGGATTAACTTTAATGTTTTTAGCTATATCGTTTTTATTATGTCATGTACAGGTGCCTTGGTTTTGGAAAGGCGCCTTTTATAGATAAAGTTTGACTTGACTTGACTCAATAACCTTCCCACAAAAAGAGATTCAAGGCCGGCCCGGGCAATGATTCGTTCGCATCGAGCGCCGCAACCCGGGTTCAGGAACGGACTCAGGTCGCTGGAGGGCCGGCCGGGGGGAGAAGGATGTAGCATCCCAGGGACTGCTCTCCTTCTCCGGGGGGAGGGAAGGGAGGTGTCCGGAGCTCGGATGACCCCTGGTGGTGGCCAGGAGTCACGCAGCTGCCGGCACAGGCACGTACTGGAGGCGGGACAGGACGCTCTGCGTCATTGCACGACCCCACCTCCCCCGAAAAAGGGAAAATGGATCAAGCTGCCGGCAGCCCTAAATGAAGCTCGCCACGGCTTCCAATTAGCCCCCAGGCCAGCCCTCCCGACCTAGTCCAAGACTGCGCATGCAGTCAGAGTGCCGAGCCCCACCGTGGGGGGTAAGCCACGGCATTTGAGGCCCGAGGTCGATATGGGGGTAAAGTCAGTAGGTTCGTGACCGGCTGATAGTAACGGGCTGCCGGCAGCTAGGGTAGGTGGAAAAAGAATAAAATAGAAAAAAAAAAAAAAAAGGAGATTCAAGACAGGCCTGTAATTGCATAAAATGTTGAGTTCCAAGATTAGCTTGTTCAAGAGGGGTTTCATCACATCCCTCTTCAGTGCAGTGGAGAACACACCCTCCTTTATACAGCACCTGATGTTCTCCCCCAAAAACTGGGCCCATGGACTTCCAGCAGTCTGTAACAGCCAGGTTGGTCACAGGTCAACATACAAAAATTGGGATGCAGCTAAGAGATCGGTTGGAGAATTTCTACAGCTGGTACCTTCTGAAAGTCATCCAGACAGATGGAATGCCCTTGCTTGCTAATGTGTGGTTATGACTGGGTCATAACAACCCACTCAGGGAATCCCAGAGTGAGTGGAATATACCCTATCAATGAAGATTTTACCAAACTCCTTACATCTTTCTGTGGACAATGCTCCTCCAGACTATAGCTAGACTGGATATAATAATCTGTCTACAGTGCAGAAAAGCTGAACTGGTCTGTTTCTCCCTTCAGCAATCACCCACAACAGGAAATCTACCTTTCTCAGGTTGATTGCCCCATGGTATTCCTTATAATGAGCCCTCAGGGCTAGTTTATCCTCCACCAATTCTGATCTCAGAGCCAGAGTCACAGCTCATGTGAGGACCCTGTCAGAAGTGCTTCCAGACCGATGTTCTGTTGGCAGCTTCTGCACTGGCTACCAATATAATTTTTTTAAATGTTCTGTGTGTGTGTGTGTGTGTGTGTGTGTGTGTGTGTGTGTGTGTGTGTGTGTGTGTAAAGGTCAGAAGAGACTTCCCCTGTCTTCCACAAGCTGTAGAGAAACTCTCTCTTTCTGTTATTTTGTTAAGTCTGTGGAGCGCTGACAGCCCGACTCTCATGGTGGGAAAGTGCTGACACATGGCCATCTTTTAAAAAAGCAACGGCTGTTTGGCCAGAGTTTGCGCTTGCAGAATAAAATGGCACTAGGGCTGAAGAAGCTGACTGGTTCTGTGGTGAAACCTTTGATTTGCATAGACAGTCAGTATCACCCCTTTCCCCAGGCAGTCAGGGAGCCCCCAAGGTCGCTATGCCCCCTTCCAGCAGTGTGGCTGGGTGTGGGTGAAGGATAATGCAGACAAGAGCAGATTGGTACAACACTCTGCAGAGTGGCTTTATTTTCTTTAAAATTCAGGATAAAAAATTGGGGGCGCTGTGGAGCCCGAGCAAGACGGCAGCATTCAACAACAGCTCCAGCTCAAATTTTCTAAAAATATCCAAAAAACCCTCAATTGCTCACAAAGAGACCCAAAATAACTCTGCCATTCGAAAGAGGATCCCTCTAAACATAAAATGGGAAATCCTCGGAAAGATAGAGGAGGAGGATCGGGGGCGAGGTTGCCAGACACGTCGCAGCAGTTGAGAAACCCCATCGAGGTGCAGGCCACGAGTCAGAGGGAGCCTGAGGAAACTATGACCTCCCTGGGATTAAAACTGAACAGAATACTCTCTTCTATGGCTGACCTGAATAGCAAGATCGATGCCTTGCTCGAGAGTCACAGTTGTTGAAACTACTTTGGAGAAATAAAACAAGAGTCGGAAACCATTAAAAAAGAAAATGGAGCCGCATCATCCATAACGAGCACAGTTGGTGAAAGAGAATAAGCATCTCAGAGCCAGGCTCAAAACACTGGAGAACCAGGCCGCGCCTCGCATGTCCGGGTGCTAGGCCTCCCGGAGATCGATAAGGGACCATCCTCTAATGTTTTCAGGGTGGTTGCCGAAAAAGTTGACCCCGAGGACCACAGCATTGAATTTTCTACAGAAAACTTACAGGATTACACCCAGAGGATACCGTGAGGACAATGAAACCCTCGGACTCTCTTATTAGTAACCGATGGTGTAGGCACTAGGGATCGTATCTTCACGGCGTGCGAGACAGATGGGGCCTATCCTACAGGATGACGAGTGATCCATTTCTTCCCAGAGATATTAGTTCGCCACTTGCCTTAAGAGGAAGAGATTTGATGCGATCAGGGCAAGGTTAAAACAAGCGAACATCTCCCATGCTCTGGTATTTCCAGCCCGATTGAGGATTGTATCTGGAGGAAGGTCTGGGTCTTTTCAGACCCCACAGAAGCCAGTAAGTGGGCCTCAAGATTTGCAGAATCCAGCAGAAAAGGCGAAGAGATCGAGTGCAGACTCGGAGGGTCAGAGGACGGAAGACACCTGAGGAACGAGCAGGCCAGACTCGCAAACACTTACTGTGCTCTTATTTAACTGACTCTTTTCAAATACTGTGTTAGCTAAAAGTTAAGAGTTTGTTCTGCCCCTCATATTGCTCTCTCTGAAATGGGCCCATATTGAAATTTAGAAATACAGCAGTTTTCTTTATTACTCCTCCTTCTAGGTCTTGGACTGACCACGAGTATACCAGTGGTAGTTTTTTTTTAATTTTCCCATTCCAAATCCGGAGAAATGGCAGGCTTTCTATAGGAGAGGGACTGCTGGGGTGCTGCCTATATTTCTTTTACAGGAGGACTTGGACTTTAGACCTATAGTGTGGCAAGATAACCCCTAACTTGGGGGCATACAGTTGGGCAGATAATGTTTAACTAAGTTCTTAAACATATTAGCCACACTGCTCTTGGGCTCACTTACACAGCTTTTATTTTTGAATATATAACTGTAAACGTTTTAATGGAAATACCCCTACATGCTGTATCAAAATATTTGGGAATCACTAATCCTAGGATTAAATGGGGGATAAGTTTCCCTTATGTGACTATGTATTAACTATGTTGGTATGTCCTAAATATGAAGCTTGTATCTGTTAAAAGGTATAATGAAACAATAAAAAAAAAAAAATTAAAAAAAAAAATTCAGGATAAAATAATAAACTCCAACATTAAACAAAATTCTTTTCAGCATTGCAGGTGGTTAATTTTCCTCCATGACCACAGGGGATAACTTTAAGCAATGGTATATCCCTTCTTCAATACATCAGTTTGCAGCCACAGACTATGAACATCCTTCCTCTGCACTTGGTCAGCACCTACTAACCCACTGATCTATCATTCCTGTGGAAATGAACTATCCCCTATGTTGGTCTTGTGTGTTTGGGTAATGGGGAGTCCAAATAAAGAAACCAAAAACAAGTTAAAGACAAAGAACCTCAGTGAAAAAGCATTGGCAATAAATCAAGTTTCAAAGAAATACAAAACCACACATAATTCCATAATACAGAGCATTATGGAATGTATATGCAACTCACCATGACATTTTAGGCTGGTTCAGGCTTCACGCAGGACTGCATGGTGCCAATCATTTCTTTCAGGCATGCTGCACTTTTTTTCTGACTGCACTTAATAACAATAGTTTAAACAACAGCAGTTTCTTTTTATCTAGCACTCTAACTATATCAAACCCAGGGTCAAAGCCCTTCCCTTGCAGGGTTTGTAGGGCACTGTTTTCAAACAACATGAAGTTTCATTTTATAAAGCACCTTGCACTTCATCATTTTTTTAAACTTTATATTTCATAGTTTGTAGTTATTATTACAATACTGTAACCATATCCAAGACAGATCGCAAGATTCACATTGCACAATACACATTATACTATCTAGATGGAGAGATCCCTCTCCTTAATCCAAGGATAACTGCAGCTAGGATATTAATATACCACATGGAGGGTATTCTAAATAATTAAGTCCAACCTAAAATAAGTCATTTTGCTGTTATTTAAAGAACCCATGAGCAGTATGACTAATCTTCAGTTACTCAAGTCCTGAATATGAGAGTCCAACATGGCTTGCCCTTAAAAAGGGCTTATGGTGTCATACTTTCTACCTAAAGAGAACAAACATGTAACCTGTGTATTTTGTAAGGCAGTAAAAACATAAGGCGTAAACACTCTCCACCCCTTTTTTTAAAACCTTAAGTAGGAAAGTTCTCTATGGTAAAAGAGAAAATTATCTTTATTTAACTGTGCTGCAGTCTCCCCAAATTAATCCTAGAGCTGAACACTCCTTAATTGAATTTAACCACCAACATCATGTATATTCCTCACAAATATTATTGGGGATAATGTGACTACAGAATTTTATCTGAAAATGATATGTTTTAGAAAAGAGAATGTATGTCTCAGCATCTCAATCTTCAGCTGAATCCTCAGAATCGCTCCCTGTAGTGCCCAAAAGTCATTTACTGCGAAGACTAGATTTTAACCAAGAGGCCCACTTTCCTGCTTCCACTGGGTCTGAAAATACCTAGACCATCCCCTCTTAAACAATTCGTAGGTGGGCAGGGAACACAATAGCCTGGGAGATAGCGGCCTCTCTAAGTATTTTCCTGACCGGGCCAAACTTCTTTTGCCTCATGCGTGTGGCAAAACTGACATCAGAAAAAAAAATAGATGAAGCGATCATCCTGTGTTATCGGTCCCACTTGCCTGGCCATCTTCAGAATTTTATCTTGGATCCCCACGCCTTCTGTCGCCAGTAACATAGTCTGTGGAAGGTCTGCATCGTCACAATACCCCCTGGGAGTGATCTGGTGAGCTTTTTGTAGATTAAATACAATTTGCTGCCCAGCCAGAACTATTTTTTCCTTTAGCCAGTCCTGCAGAAACATAAGGGGATGATCCCCTTCAGTTCTCTCAGGGAGACCGAGGATCCAGACATGCAATGATGGGGCCTGATCTTCTAATGTTTCTAGCCTGGCCCTGAGATGCGTGGTTTTCTTTTACTACCAGAGAGGTGGCTGCAGAGGTAGTTTCTGTTTAAGCAATTTATCCCTCCAGGGTGTGGGTACACTGGAGGATTTACCATGGCTGGTGTGATTCGGTCAGGAGGCACAGCTGAGTGACCGAACCACATTAGTCTTGTTAAGTCCTCCAGTGTACCCACACCCTGGAGGGATAAATTTATATTATACAATGGCAAATGTTGTTTCTTTAATGTTTTTTAACTATTTTCTAACTCACTGAGGTCCCTACACTTCGAAAGAGGATGTCATTTTGTAAACAATTTACCGCAGTGTTTTAGCGAAGCGGCGAAAGGACAAATCGCAGCAGTTTCATTTGAAGTGAAAGCGACCGGATTAGCACGATATAAGGTTGGCTGGCACTTTTTCCAGTGGGTACACTGGAGGATTTATCATGGTGGTAAATGTGCCAGCCAACCAATCAGGATGCAGTATTTGGGACATTGGATTTAACACATTGTATAATTGCCTTTTAACATCGGCCATCTCTGTCTGCAATGCCCAACAGTGGTTTCTACCACCGAAACTCTGGTACCGAAAGTGTCTATTTTGGCATTTATATCAGACGCTGTTGAAATTAAACATTGAAGTTTTATTCCAATTGAGGACATAGTTTTCTCCGAGTCTGGCACAGTTGTGGCCTGCGTTTCCACCCCAGACCTCAGAGGTTACGAGCTTCCAGACGCTTTACCTCCCATTCCAGTTCCCTTAACTTTTCTAGGATTCCCCATCTTATAAAACTTCAGGTCCTTTTTCCAGCAAGATCACTTTGTTGCCGAAACTGTAGCTCTAAAAGGGTGTATTTTGTAAAGGTACATTTTTTTATCAGAGCTACGAGATTTTGCTGCCTTCTAGCTGAGGCTCAACAGCGCTCCCTCCACTGCCAGCACTTCATGTCTGAAAGTACCTTAAGCACTTTATCTTTTTCCATATAAAGCACATGTAGCACTTTATTAAACAGCCAGCAAACTTGGCATTTTATGAAGGTATACATATTTATTCAGGTTCCAGCCTTCTTCCTACATACAGTCAGCTACTGTAAATTTCAACTGTCTGTATTTTTTGTTTTTCTTCTGTTTTTGACATGACATGGAACCTCTGTAAATGAGTCTCTGACTCAAAGGTATTTTCCAAGATTTAATTAAATAAATAAATAAATAAATAGCCATATCTGTTATTTCTTTAGAAAGGCTTCTGGCTTCTGGTAAGGGACAGAATGGTGAACAAGAAACAGATGTAACCCCTAGATGGAGCTATCCCAGGGGCTACTACCCCTGCCTGATTTGCCACTAACAGGTTGAGGGGTCTGGATCCGATGGCGGGTGCCTCCACCCAGAGGTCAGGGTTTGCAATAGTTAAACTAACTTGGTCACAGCCCTCTGGGACACTGCAACCCCCCTTTCTTCCCACTAGTGGCCCACACAATATATCAGAATTACCTTCACAGTATACACTTACCCCCAGGACTGGTTCAGGCACTGGGACCTCCTGTGAAATAAGATACAGTGCAACAATACAATACTTTAACATAGACAAATACCTCAGGCAGTATAACTTTGCTGAAACAAGCAGCTCTGATTTATTTAGGGGGATATAACAAGGACAGGGGGGAATCAGGTTAATTAGCTTATCACTTTACTCATCTACCTATGGCTCTGTGCACAGGCCTATCCCTACCAGTTACTGTCCCTGGGTACCCAAGCCCTAGTGGCTAGTCCAAACTGTGGCAGCTGGTAGGGGCCCTTTGCACTCCTAGTGACTGCAAAAATGGAGTGAATTGGCAGCAGCTCGAGTGGTACTCAAGCAGAGAAGCACACAGTCCCCCCATACAAACTAATTATGTCTGCAAGCAGACAGCTCTTAAAGAGACAGTACCAGAGGCTCTAAAAACACTCACTGATAAATGACTTAAACGCCAAACACCATTCAGGCTTGGAGCATTCAAGCAAGCTCCTGGAAGTCTTTTGGGAACCCCCATTTGCAGGGGGGTTACACAAAGAAAGGAAGAAAATAAATTTAGGGAGGCTACAAAGAGACTGCCGTAGGTGGACAACCTACTGCAGTGCTAGAAAAAGAACAGGACAGTTTTCTAGAGGTACTGTTACAACAGATTGTACAGAAGGAAGGGGAGAAGATAGAAACATGTCCCTAACTGCTACACCAGTTTCCTCTACCACCCCTCCCCCCATGGTTAAAAAGAAACCAAGGGTACTCAAACAACTGTTTTTATGGACTACCAACCTCTTTCAGCAACTTAAGGGGTTGGTTGGAGCTTCCACCCTCTCTCTCTAAAAAAGCTCCACCCCAGGGTCCCTTAAATAATGTGAACATCAGTATTGCCTATATGCTATGTAATAGCATGTGCTTACATAGTACTAAAATTCATCATAGTACCATATACAGTATACAGTTTGTTATTTCATTGCTGTACCTCACTACAATGATATGAAAAAAAATCTGGATTTCTATGCTGTCCGTCATGTTTCTTAACTGAAAATGTGGACAGCTGTAAAGTCCAATACCATAGAAAGAATTTCTCTAGAGTGTCTCCACCCTAACCCAGGAGAACACACAACTGAGAGGCCAACTTGAAGTCCTGGAAAATGAGGCACAGGCCGGGAATCTGTAGATAGCTGGTGTTTCCAAAAGCTCTGAAGTGGCTAACTTGTTGGAATATCTACTTATTTATTTATTCAAGTCTAGGATTACAAAGTACCTATGAGCCGAGGCTCTTTTACAAAGGTTCCACGTCTGGGTGTATAGTCTTGGAGTTACAATATCAGCATAGAGCAATCACTAACAAAGGAGGTTTTGACATGTTATTACAAAGGTTTCTTATATGGGAACAAACGAAAAGAGGGTACATAGAGGTCAAGAGAGGCGTGGAAGAAGGAAGCAGTGAAACTGGAGGGACACGAGAGGAGGGGTGGGGGGTGAGATGGGGCTAGTATGTAGCAGCCAGAGGCAGCTTTGTCAAGAGGTGGATAGGATAAGAGCATAAGTTGGGCAGTGGAGGCGCAAGTGCTGGGAGGTGGGGTAATGGGCAGTCAGTTGGAGGAAGAGAAAGGAGTACAGGCTGCCTGGTGGAAGTTAAAAATTAGTCGTGCCAGTCACAGGCGCTTGGGGCAGGAAGAGTGAGGTGGAGCTAGGATCTGTGGGCATACACCAGCTGCCTAGAGTGAGCGAAGGGATTGGTTAATAGCAGTCGCAGGAGCTTGAGGCCAGAAGAGCTTGGCGGAGTTTGTTCTTGAAGGCACCCATAGTTGCTAGGGCAGTGATGTCACTACTGAGATTATTTATCCAGCTAGGTGCCCTATTTGCAAAGGACCTTTGGCCTTGGGAAGTGTGACAGTGTGGGATTTGCAGCAGGTGAGGTTTGGATCTCCTGGTGTTGCAGTTGTTGGTCTTGAGATTGATGAGAAAGCAGACTCCGGGGGGAGGCATTACCCAACATTATTCTTTTCACTGTGATGCAGGTTTGATATTTAAGGCAATTATTTAGCAGTAGCCACCCCAATAGAGAGTAGAGGTCACATATGGGTGAGACGGTGTGATCCGGTGGCGAGACGGCAGGCCTTATTGAGGGTGGTAGAAATCCGCTTGAGAAAGGAGGTGGTGGCGGAGGCGTAGATAATTAATCCATAATCGATGATGCTAATGATGGAGCTCTGGACGGCAACTGTTAAAGCTTCAGGGGTTACGTGTTTCCTATGTCAGAACAGCAGGCTCATCTTAATGTTAGCTGCTTTAGCCATGGTATTTATATGGGCAGTGTAGGAGAGGTGGGAGTCAAGGGTGATGCCAAGGTATTTAAAGGATTGTACTTGTTCGAGTGTGACTCCTTGTTTAGTTTTGATGGTGAGGTGGAACTGTTTAAATTTGTGTTGAGAGCTGCTGAAGATCATGGATTTTGCTTTTTTCTGGTTTAGGATCAGTTTGTGTTTTAGGAACCAGTTTTCAACTGAAGTGAAACCATGCTGAAAGTTATTTTGCAGTTGTTGACTACGAGACTGGATGTGGACTTCGATCACCATGCCAGAAGAATTTGACTGGGGGACCCTTCAGCGAACATACAGAGTTAATACCAGAGTACGGCCTGCTAGTACTGAGCAACCTTGTACAGTACTGGCTCAGACAATGGGTGGAGATCTGAGACCAGATTCTAGCAGCAGCCAGAGCCCTGTACCCACTCACCATTGCTGGGATGGATGTTAAATTGTTTCCGGATTTGTCATTCTAGATTTGAGCCAGATGTAAGCAATTTGATGGCATTTGGCAGTGGGTCTGTGCCTTGGAGGGGGGTGCATTCATTTCTTCTGCCGGCTCGACTGCGTATCATCTATGGAGGCAAAAGCTGGCAGTTTGGTGATCCAGGCTAGAAAAAATAGAAACAGAATTTGCAGCTAAAGACAAGACTGTAGAGGATGATAAAACAGACAATGAGGACTGAAGAGCTACATAATTTTATTTTCTGGGACTTAAATACTGCCTAATCATATTGAATGAGACTCTGTGGGACATTCCTTGTCCCTGTACTTAGAACAGGGAGTTTTCTGTTTAGTTTTAACTTTAGTAGATCATTAGCCTGTCACCCCGACCCATCTATGCAGAGGGTATTCAGGTTAATTAACCATGGTAACGCTGTTGCACATGTTCAGTTCTCCGGACTTAAAATGTTGGAATTTTGACCTCTGCACTGCTAAGAGATTGGGAGGATGAAGGATATATTAAGTTCTGCTTCAGACCTTCATTACTATTTTTAGTTGATCACATGCCTGCTTATTATAAATGGTGTTTATTCCTGCTATTTCAGGGTGCTGTATTTAGGAGGAAAAATTATTAGATGCCTCTATTTTGCTGGGTGAGGAAATATTTTGAAAGAGCAGTGTTTTTCTACTGTTGATATGTATCATTAATCACTGACAGAGGAGGGCTCTGCAGGTGGATAAATGCTCGCTGGGGGGGGTTGGTGCCCGAGGGGTCCAACCACCCAGCGGGCATTAATCACCAGCAGAGCCCTGAGGCGATGGAATGTGTTTGTAACGTAGGCTCGTTGTGGCAGCGGCGACGAGCCTATGTTACCAGTGTGCGTCCCTCGGTGCCGGAGACCCTACGGACAGACGGAGACAGAGACAGTTTGCAGAGCGGCAAGGGTTTTGCAGTGCCGTGTTACAAGTAGGGTTAAAGCCCGCCCCCTGCCAGGCCCCTCTTACCCTCAGAACAAGCCCGATGGCGCCTCACATGATGTCTGTGGACACTCTCTGAAACGAGTTCTCCTAAACAACTGGAAAACACCCTTGAGTTTGAAATGTTTTTGCAGGGAGTAAATGATTGTTGCGGCACAAGGCACGTAATTCCCCACTCCAGTTCAGCCGGTATATTCCCAACTTTTTGGTGCGGGGTGGGGTGAAGAAGGAACGCCGTAGCAAGTGGGAGCTCACGGTGCTGCCGCGTCATCTGTCTCCGTCTACAGGTCTGTCTACCAAAGCCGTAAGTTTGATTGCAGGCGGGAGCTCAACGCCTACACTTCTGTGGTACAGATTTACTAACACCTGTCCTTGAACTTGAAAATCAAGCTGGCAATAGCCTCACACCTCGTGAGGGTGATGGTGACAGCGGGGCAGAGAATGAAGCTCAGGTGCCCTCAAGAGTCAAGAATGTCACAGGAGGCAACCAGGCGGTCACCACCAGGCTATGCCTCACGAGCGCCGCGGGTGGCGTGAGCAGGTGGTGACCTAGCGGGCGGGTCCCCTCTGCTGCTGCGGTGGCCACAGGTGGTACTAACCGAGTGGGCGTTACCCGTGGGTTAATCACCGCTCAGTTAGTGTCACCTGAGCCATTTCAGCCAATGCCGTCACTGTCTTTCAGAGGTCTCTGCAGTGCCGTGTTACTATATGATATACTGTATATACTTGGATCTATGGCAATCTATAGAGATTGCGGTTTTCTTCCCTGTGTTAATTCTATCTGTTGTTGGACACTTGAATGCCACTGAGAAGGCTGGCGCATATGGATTTTGTATATGAACTTTGTTTTCTATTTGGAATTCCCCTCATCTCCATTTGTTCAAGATTGCAAGGGCCGATTATGTATATTAACTGTGCTGGTACATAATGTTATTTCCTTTTGCCTTGTATGAGGATTTGAGTGTATTGCTTTAATACTAAAACAATAAACACAAAGTACAAAAAAAAAAAGATATGAGGAGCCTTATGAAGTCTGAGCGCTCACCTCAGATTTCCAGCAATCAACAGCCAGTCAAAATAACCTTGAGGACAGTGAAGGAAATAAAGCGGGGAGCAAGTCAAAATCTGTGTAGAAAACAAATTGATATGCTGTTAGACTCACGGTTCAAATACTGATTACTATTAATCAATTCTTAAATGCATTATCAGTTACTTCTGTAAAACTCCACAGGGGAACCATAAAATAAGCTGAACTAAGATGGTAGGAAATTTCACATGCGTTCATGTTATTTTAGAGTAACCATGTTAAAACCTTAATTACTACCTGAGGGTTGTATAAATCCTAAATTTCAAAGTATTCAGTAGAACTTACCTAATAAAAATTATGCAAAAGTGAATAGAAATTAATAATAATAATAATAGGCGGGCGGGGGGAGGGAAGAGAAAAAATAGGAAAACCTGAGAAACTGAAAATCTGCTTAAGGTAATACAGCTTCAAGTTAGATATGGTTTTATATCCCAATTCTCATTCATTCCTTCTGGTTTAACTCCTTTCAATGTAAAAAATCCAGTAACTTTCCCTCTTATCCAATGCATTAGTAGTGTTGCTACCTTTTCTTTGTACAGGTATATGTTCTAAGCCTGTAAATCTTAAACTATCTGTTTTAGACCCATGGGCTGAGACAAAGTGGACACCCACTGGTGTAGCTCCTTTAGCATTTTCAGTAGATCTCACGTGCTCCTGCAGCCTTTGTTTTAAGGATCTAGTGGTTTGCCCCACATATATTTTATTTGACACTGAATAAAAAGGAGACCATATTCTACTCCAGAACTTGGAACTTGGAGACAATCACAAGACTGCAGATTTTGGGGCTGCTGAGCCTTGTTTTGGACCAGAGAAACTGCCAGCTCTGCTAGTCTACCAAGACAAACGATAGGAAGAGGACTAGTAAAAACAATACATTGCATCCACCAGTTGTCAATAGGCCAGTTGATTCTAGTGAAGGAAGCAGAGCTGACAAAACCTTGAAATAATGGACAAAACATAGCAGGCCCAATGGCGTGGAGAACTGAGGCACTGGGCACCTTACCTGCTGCCTTGTCGGCGACCCGGGTTCGGGAATGGAGCAGGGTTGCTTGGGAATCAGCTGGAAGAAGGAGGATTGAGCATTCATGGATGGCTCTGCTCCTTTGGGGAGAGGGGGACAGTGCATCCCGCTGCTTGACTGCCACCCAGTGGAGGCTGGGTGGCATGGCATGCGGCTACATCTGTAAGGGCCTGGCACAGGTGTTTGAGTGTGTGCGGCATTTTCATGTGACATGCCCACACCACTGCAACTGTGCTGACCTTGGGGCAAGGACCAGAAAGTGGGAAAAAGCAGGGGCTGTGCAGTGAGGGAGCCCCGTTTGCCTGCCTTGATTCACACCATTGCCACAGGCCCTGCCAAACCTGATGTGGCCTTCAGGGGGTGGCCCTTCCTCTCCCACGGGGCCAAGCCAGGAGGAACAAATGCAGGTATGTTCTGGGGGAAGATGATGGCCAGTCGAGGGGGAATAAGGGCTGTAGAGCCAGCCAGTACCCTGGAGCATGAAAAAGCTCTAGAGAAAAAAAAGAACTGACCAAACACAAGGAGTCATAAGCAGTTCCATTATACTCCAGTAAATGATTGCAGGCAAGCTGTAGTGGATACATCTGTCGCTCCCCCTCACCTCCATGGATAATGTAGGGAAGAGGAGATGTGGCTCGGTTTCCATTATGTCCCTCCAGCCCCACAGTGGTCAACCATGGAATGGGAACATGCTGGGCAGCAATCTATTAGAGACTTACCGATGGACAATGAAACAAATGCAATACCAATAGGTCTGAAACCTGAGGCTGTACCTTTTGAGCCAGCAGAACAAACAGTTGGGGATACAGAACATGGAGCTCCTGTGGGGAAGACTAACCAGAACTTTAATGAGCCAGTGTTTTCTTTCTAATTCAAGTTTATTGAACAACTTGGGTACATTATACAGGACAATAAGTTTGAAGAAACTGCAAGCAATCTGTCAGTGCACTTATGCACTAGCTTACAACCAGTTGCAGCATATACTGTACAAAGACAGAATACTGTGTTTAGTACAGTCAGTGCAGGGGACTTTGTGCACTACAAGCAAACATATTGATGTTATATCACCATTAGAGACCTAGACAAGACAAGCAACCCCAGGTAGATCAGTGGGGGGGTGGGGCTTCTGCCTGCGATGCTGACACCCAAGTTCAGGAACAGACCTGAGAGTTGGTGGGCCAGCTGGAGGAGAAAGACTGAGCATTGAATGGACTGCTCTCGTCCTTCAGGGGAGGATGGGTTAGCGTTCTGTGCTTGATCGACCCCTGGTGGAGGCTAGAGGGAGAAGCGACTAAAGCTGTACAGCTGGGAGACGTGCTAGACGTCAGCACTTCAGGGCCTTACATTATTGCACGTCATGCATTCCAGAAGAAAAAAACAAGAAAATGCTGACCCTGCCAATGTTGCCCCACTTCCTGGTCCCATGGGACCCATGACCCTTGGTTGGTGACTGAGTCCAGTCCTCCATCGGGAATGGCCTGACCCCGCAGCCCCACCCTGGGGGATAAGCCAGGGTGGAACACTGGCAGTAGAGCACCTGTTGGACACCTTGATGTCAGTCTCTGTTGGGGAGGGGCAAGTCTGGGAGGATTGCCAGCTGGAGGTAAGTCCTGGGGGTTGGGCGGGGACCAGGGAAGCTGAGGCCTGAGCCATTGAGGCAAGAGGCATCAAAAAGCATAATAAAAAAAAAAGAATCCTGCTGCACTGTCCACTGTGACCACCTACTTGTAAAGCTGGGCATTAAGTGGCCTGTAAATTACCTATTCATGTGTTGGAGCTTCTCTATAATGTCTAGCCATTGTTTATGGATAAGGGCTGTATGGGGACCAGTTATTCTTGATGAGGTTCCTGTACTGGATACAGAGCTAGAAGATGGACCCATGGGCCCTCTTCCTAAGAAAGAATCTGTTTAACCAAAACCAAAACACTCTGAATGTGAAGTGAATCATCCCATCAAGCTATCCTATGACCTCTTTGGAGCCTCCACCCATAACCGTACCAGGTTAAAATAGAGAATCAATAATAGTGTTGGCAAAACTGCACTGTCAAAATAGCGTAGTCTAAAACAACTACAGGGCTAGCACAGCGGAGGCAACATTAGCGCTATCCCTGTAGCTGCTGGCCATAGAGAGAAATAGGTAAACGTGTCTGCTGCGGGGTGTACTGTCGAGCAGCTCCCGTGGCGTGGTGGGCAGGGCACAGGCAATGGAGGTCAGTGGAGGATCCCTGAACTGTTTTTTTTTCTTTCTTTCCTTCTTGTTCAGTTCTGTAGAGATTCCACCTCCTCCCCAAAGATTCCCCTTCCCCACGTTTCCTTCCTGTCCCAAGTTCCTTCCCCAGAGTGATTATATTTAGATTGAGGAGTGCAGACATTGAAAACTAAAATTACTGTGTTTTGGATAGCCATGGTAGCGGTCAGTGTGTTGGTGGACCTACCATTGACATTGTTATTCACAGTCACTGTTTTGTTTAGAGGCGCTGTTGTTGAGAGTGCCATTTTGCAGTCACAGTTTTGACCTTGCAGTTGTTGCATTCACGATCTTGACCTAATTACACCAATATTTTTTCCACTTATACTTTTGGCTTTTACTGTTCCCCTCCCCCGGGTCTGGCGTACATGTGTGTACGTGCGGGGAGGCGTATGTACCCGCCAGGATCTGGTGGCCCCTTCTACCCTCCCCAGACTTGCGTCACTGCTCCTGTCCACCTGCATTGCCAACCGGGCCTCCACCGGTGGGAGTGGGACTACGGCAGAGTGGGCATCCACCCTGACAAATGGGAGAGCCATTGCTCAATCCCATTCCAACCCTCCCTGCCCGAGTTGGCACCCCGATGACCCGAGGTTGTTCCTGAACCCAGGTTGCTGGCGTGACGCGAGGTTAGGTGCCAGCACCTCAGCCCTCTGTGCCACTGGGGCAGCATGCCACCAATATTCTATTACAAGTAGTACATAAAAGTGTAGTCCCCATGTTATATCACTGATATGCTGCATTTAAGTCAAAGTTGGGAAATGTGCTTGTTTTGCAAATGCTTGCCTAGTTGTTTTTTTTCGATATACAGTTTCTCCTGTCCCCAGCTGCCCCCTTCAGACTGACTCCCTGGCCCCATCACCCCGGTATCACTGGGACTTACCTCTGCCTGGTTGCCGGATGTGGATCCTGTGGAGGGTCGGTTGTCACCCGCAGCTGGTGCATTTTCCATTTTCTCCCTTTTCCCATCCCCATGTTGGGGCGCACACAGCCAGACGTGCGTGTGTGGAGGTGCACGCGTCAGAGGAAGTCCTGCAGCTCCCTCCTCTTTCCTGGTGCCCAGCAGACCCACACTACCCATGGGCCTCCACCCGGGGGCAGTCATTTGGCGGGAGCACCAGTCCTCCCTCCCTCCCTGGGAGAGGAGAGGAGAGCAGTCTTCCGGATGCTTGATCCTCTCCCTCCCCATCCGACCCCCAGTGGCCCACTTGCACCGTGAACATGGGTTGCCGGCATGGCAGGAGGTAAGGCATGGATGCCTCAGCCCTCCACACCACTGGACCGGCACTGCTTAGTGTTTTTTTTACTTGTTTTTATTCATTTTCAGCAGTACATAGACACTTGTGAACATCCTTGGATCTGAGTACAGCAAGTAAATTACCTGTACAGTAATTTTACAACAGCAGAAATTCCTCACCATACTTTACTGCCACATATATGAGGGAAGCCAAGATTAATGTTATTTCAGGAATAAATTAATCAAAAAGTACCATATACGGACATAACTATGGACTATTTCTTGAAAATTAATAACTAAAAGCCTAAGTACAGTGCACTTGCTAACATCGCTAATAGTGATGGCGAAGTCCATAACCTGAAAAAAGGAAAAATTTAAGAACAAACAATTGGCACTGTTCAGTGTTGTCCCCTGCAACAGGAACGTTCACATCCAACATATAGAACTACCCATTTATAGACCTAAACTGCTCCACGTAGAGTACTTCAATGGGCAATGCCCAGATTTTCTTCAGGGATATCTCTTTCATCAGGTCACACCTATGTAACTATATCTGTCAGGCGCTAGGACCACACGGAAGCTTTTCTGTATGAGTTTAGTAGGTGCCACCCATGCTGACGTCACCTGCTGACATCCCTACCAGTATATAAGCACGGGCAGCCCTGCTCCTTCCTCAGTTCTTTTCTGCCATTGACCTCACACGGACTCCATGGAAGTTTCATCATTTTAGTCGACCGCCAATACTTTTATTTTTGTATGTTGACTATATTAGTCTCATCACTCTTTTCCGTTGCTTTCTGCAGCAGAAAGATTTCTGTCTACTGACGCTCTTGTCCTTGATGTTTGCTGCCTTGGGCCTACCTTTGTCCCCCTTGCCTGCGAGCTCTGCCTAAGATCCTGTGTTCTTTTATGGCGACACCGCATGAAGGCTCTGCTTCATTCCTTGGGAGAAATCTGCAGCTTGGATGGGTTTTGGTCCCTCTGAAGTCCCTACTGCCCCATTGCTGGCTTCTTCTGTGAGCTCTCAGGCTGCCAAGGCCTGGGACAGGCAGGCGGGGAATTTATTTCTTCGGGAGTGGAAACACTCTTAGGACTGTTCCCCCCAAAAGGCATTCCTGCTCCCCACTGACTCTCTTCAGGGAAAGCCCCATCGACGGCTTTGCCTTTGACATCACCTGCCTCTCCAGCTTTCATAAGCCTTTCCAGGCAGCATATTTCACCAGCCTTCAGCTGGTATGGAGCCGTCGGCTTCTGCCCTGCCACCACGACCTTCTGATCCTCAAGGTCCCTAGGCACTGAGTTCCATCAGCTTTGTCATTTTAGGCAGCCTTCATTGGCACTGGGAGTGATTCCCCCTCCACTGCTGCCACGTCAACGGTGGGTTCTTATCCCCACCGTTGCTCTCCATGCCATGTCTTCCTCTATTATCATGGCTTGGTGCCGTCGACCTCTGGGTGATCGGCTTCTGCCCCACCTTCACAACCTTCTGTTTCACAAGGTCCTCAGGCACTAGGCTTTGTCAGTCCTGCTGCTTTAGGCAGCCTTTTCTTGACTCTGGATCCTGTTCCTCCTTTGATGCAGCCGACATCGACAGTGGTTCCTCATCCCACCATCGTTCTTCATGCTGTGTTTCACTGTATTCCACATTGCTTGGTGCCAATGACCTCCAGATCATCGGCCTCTGCCCAGCCTTTGCAACCTTCTGTTTCACAAGGCCCTGAGGCACTGGGCTTCATTGGCTCTGCTGCAGGCAGCCTTTTATCGGCAGTAGGGTCTGGTCCCCCTTCGACGTGGCCAGTGTGGACAGTGGTTCCTCATCCCACTGTCGCACTTCATGCGGTTCTATTCCATATGGCTTACAGCCATTCATCCCTGGGTCATCAGCCCTTGTACTGCCACCATGACCTTCAGTTTAGCAAGGTCCCCAGGTGCTGGGCTCCGCCGGCACTGCCAGTGGTTCCTTCTCTCATCATCAATCTCCATGCCATGTCTTCCTTTGTTTCCATGGCTCTGGTTTGGTGGCAGGCTGTCGCCACCCTTGCCATCGATGCAGGTTCACCCTTAGTGGTAGGGCCTTTACCAGCCACCGAAGGTGCCCTGTTGACCTTTCTTTCTGTTCAAATCAATGTCTGGGTGGAATATCACCATGCCCTCCTCTTTTCATGGTAAGAGGATGAGGAGGCAGGGGCAGGGGTTCCTGGAGGACCCCCTTTTGTTTCCTCTGTGTTATGGACCACCATGGGGTTCCAGATTGTGGAAGGTGATGTCACCAGGGGGACCTTGGTGCCTTTCCTGGATATTCCTCAATTTCTACCTAAGGATATCCCTTCCTTGCTTCTAGCCATGGAGGATGCCCCCTGTGCCGCATAGCACAGGCTTAATCTGGTGCCTGCCATGCTCTGAAATGCTTCCTATGCCTCCTTTAGGCAATTCTTTCTGTGCTGCCCACTCGGGGCTTGTCTCAGTGGCCATCCAGGCAGCTCCTGCCAGGTCCAAGGTGCCCACACATCTTTGGTCCCTCCCACCCAGGCAGGGATTCTTGATGGGGTTGCTCCTGATGGCAAAAGACCTTTGCTTCTGCTACTCTTGACCACAGGATGGCTATTCATTTATAACATCCGGTCCTGTACCAGTATACCCTCTGAATGAAGGGCCAGGCCATTGCACAGGCCCTTCCTGATGGTTCTCAGAAATGAGAACTTCTCAAGGCTCTACAGGCTATGGAGGCTGTCAGTCTGCACCTCCTGAATACCATTTCTTTTATGTCTGATTCTACTGCAGAGCATCTGCCACAAGGCATTCGCCTTAGGTGGCACTCCTAGCTGAGGGTCTCCAAATCTGCTACAACTGTGCAGCAGAGGGTCTTGGCTGCCTCTTTTGGGGGCTTCAAGCCATTTGACCTTGCTGTACAGGACATTTTTAATGTACTGCAGGCCCTTGGCAGGGCTCTTCTCTCTTTCCTTTCCCTCTACCATACCCAGCCAGGAGCAGACCAGACACTCGTTTCAAAAGGTCTTTTCCAATGTCTTGGTCAAGCACCAGACCTCAGGGCAAGCACATAACTAGTTCTCCACTGCCTGCCTCTTCCTCTGCCTCAGGCTTGCTACCACAAGCCGTAGGACAGGAGCTGTGGCCTATACCTCAAGGTCTGCTTTGGCATGACTCCTTGCCTGTAACCCCCCACCCCAAGCCAAGAGACAGTGGTCGGGGGCCGGTTTCCCTCCTCCTAGATCAGTGGAGGCCTATTACTGCACTCTTGCTCCCGAACTTCTGGAACAGCCTCCAGGCCTTCAACCCATTCCTTCTGCTTCCTTTCTGGCTCCCCATCTAGTTCTCCAGAAGGCAGTTTTTCCTTTGAGGGACACGGGAATCATTGACCTGGTTCCTTAGCAGCATAGAACACAGGATTCCCGGTTCTTCCTAGTACCAAAAGCGAATGGGGACTTCTTGCCCATTCTAGATCGCCAGGAACTTAATCTTTATTTTCCTTATATGGTGTTTTGGGTGGTATCCAGCCTGACCTCCGGGCTCTGCTCAAACAGGGAGACTGGTTGTGCCCCCTGATCATGCAGGCTGCTTATCTGCAATTCAGGTTTTGCACCTTCCACAGGACGGTACGTCTGGTTCTGGTTGTCAGTTCAGGATCTTGCTCTTTGGCTTATTCCCTGCACCACGAGTCTTTACCAAATGCTTAGCTGTGGGTTGGCCCTCTAGCGTGAAGGCCTGTATGCCCCCTTCCTGTCTCTGGTTCTGTCCAGGGGTCTTCTGCCATCCACTTTGGAGTAGACCCTGTAGTTGTTCCAGGGCTTGGGCCTTATTTTCATTGTACCAAAGCCTGTTCTTCCCTGCAAATTAATGCATTCAGGTGGTTCTAGACTCCACCCCAGGCTTGGTCTTCCTTCGGCAGGACAGGGCAGAATGTCTTATGGCCTAGGCACAATTGGTGGCGCAACATCGCTAATACTCAGCTAAGCCATTTCTGAGGCTATTGCGCCTGATGGCAGTTGCTGTTGTTGTGTCAGTTCCCTTAGCCGGGTTGCAGATATGGAGCCCTCCAGGACCCCTGTAGGACCAGTGGGCTCATCGTGTGCTGGGAAGGGACCAGCTAGTCTTAGTTTCCCAATCCTGTTTGCCAGATTGGCATTAGGAACCTGCCAATCTGTTGACAGGGATTCCCTTTCTCCCCCCATTCCATCCCCCCCCATGGTTGCCTTGAGTTGGCACTGGGAGTGAGACATCATGGCCCTTTCCGGACCCTGGGAACTTGCTTATGATGGGAGGCTGTTCTCCACATTACTGTCCTGGTAATGTGGGATAGGGCGGTTCTTTTAACCATGTGCTCTCTCTCTCTCCCCTGCACTAATGGGTGCCAATAGCATTCCACCTAGAGGGGGGCCACTCCAATCCTGATGGAACCCTTTTGCCCTCAGTGGGCCTGGTTTCCGTTCCTACAGCATTTGGTTGTGGAGCCTCCAGTTCCTCTGCTCTTCTGCCAGGCACTTCTGACCCAGGCTCAGAGAACTCTGGTTCATCCAAGTCTTCAGATCCCTCTTCAGCATACATGGCTCCTGAGGGCATTGCCACTGACTGGTTCAGAGTGTCCTGGTATCTAACAGTTGTCCTGGTGGCTTTCAGAAATCTCTCCACCAGGGATTCCTTGCAAACATGGAAGCGGTTTTGCCATGTGGACTCCTTCCCACCACTGGTACCCTTTTTTACTTGTCCAGTGAATCGGGTTCTGGAATGCATTTCATCCCTGTATGAGGCAGGTCTTCACTGCTTCCAGCCTGGAGCATGACTTTTGTTCTGGAGACTATGGTTCTGCCTCCGTTTGAGCATGGCCCTGTCTTGCGAACTACGCTTATGTTAGGGACAGCCTTACAGGGTGTCTTTGTGCTTTCACATTAAGTTTCTTCCTTAGGTGGTGTCTGAGTTTACTTTCCGGTCTCTCTAGCCACCTGCCTGTTTCTTACTCAGGGAATGCCCATCCAGGGGAAGCATTCCTTCATACTCTTATTGGGCCCTAATCACAAAGGCTACATGGCCCTACGCACAGTGCATATGCCCTGTGCATAGACTGATACATGCGGAACACGTGGAAGCAGCCTCCGCTTGGTATGCATGACCTGTGTGTAGTGCTGTGCGTAGAACCACCATGAGAGCATGCATGCCGTAGTGGATACGCAGCCGTGCTGGGGCATTCCCACATATGCTGTACACGTGGGACCACGTACACACATGCATGATGTATGTTACATCTGAAAGGTGCGTCATGTCCTCACGTACACAATATGCATTCTGGAGGCAACCGTAAACAGCCCACGCATTGCACACATGGCAGGAGTGGCCAGTGAAGCAAGTTAGAGGTGGCATGGTGATGCCCACTATGGTACGACACGCCTGCCACGCACACAGCAAGGCATGGCATCAGTGGTCACACACATGCCCACAATATGCCAGATGTGACCACCACTGGTGCGACACCACTGGCCATACGGCCTGACCCAGCATGGCGTGCATGCCACCCAGCAGGCACCACCAAAGCTGCATGCACAGCACGGTGTACTGTGGCAAACTGGCAGGCGAACTGGGATGCATGCCACAAGGCCCAGTCACAGAAGCATGCAGAACACACAGCCCCCCACACACATAAACAGGCCCACCAGTGCACACTGTGCCAGGGCGAAGAACAAGGCACACACACACGGCACTGTTTGCAAACGCCTTTATTGGCAGAAAGTTTAACACCCAGGGCCCACACTGGACACACAACAGCACATATATTGGGGGGATCTTCATGGATGGCCCATGGCCTTAGTCCGAGTCCTCCTCTGTGGCCATCTCCAGGCTGGTGGATGGGGTCACTTCCTGGGGGGGGGGGATGTCCATGAACTCCCATTCCTCCAACACGAATCTGAGGATGGGTCAAAAGTAGGGTTGAAATGACAAGAGCAGACAGAGGGGACCGATGTCAGTGACCCTGTAACCGGCAACAGCCATAGAACTGACAATGACACACACACACACCCAAGCATGCACACACATGCGCGCAAACACACACACACACACACACAAACATCCAAGGGCCACCTACCTTTGAGGGTGCACGGATGGCTCAGAGGTCCCCTGCGTCATCACGGTACACATAGTCATCAGTGCTGTTCCACAAGTCAAAGCACCTGGGGATATCATGTGGCAGGCGCCCCCTTGGGGTCACCACCTGGGCCGGGCCAGGCCCACCCACCTCCTGGAGCTCCAGCACCGGTACTGCCTTCCGACGCTGAGTCCCCTGCAAAAGGACACAGGGAACTAAATGAGCTGACATGCCCATGACACAGGCCTGTACCCACCCGACACACACACACACACACACACACACACACACACACACACAGCCACGTGTACTGGTGGCAGAACCTACCTGCTTCCTCTCTGACACCTCCCACAGGGCACCTGCAGGTAGGCCATTCTGATAAACTGAATCTGTGACGTGGTACAGCCGCCGTGGCAGGGCAAGCCTGCCACGTACTTCACCCACCAGTATCAGAGGTGCTGCCACCACCATTGCTGCCACAGATGTAATGGTGTTTCCATGGCCAGCACACCCACATCACATGGGCATGCCACACCCTACAGGGCACGTGTGCCACGCCACACAGCATGCACGGCACACATGTATAGCCGTGCAACACCACTGTGTGGTTGCTCAGAGTGGTACATGTAATGGCAGTGTGATGTGCCCAGGGGCACTAATACATATGGTCCTCCTAGAGGACGCCATTGCGGAGTGCTGTGGTAGACTGAGGTGCCACCACCAGGCATTCAGGCCACTGCTTCCGGCAAAGACACTGCATCCCACCAACATCCTACAGTAGTACTGGTTCGACCATGACATGCTACAGTTCATCTGTGGCCTAGTGGAGGATGCTATCCAGCCAAGCATCAGTTGCTCCATGGCCATGTCCGTGGAGACAAAGGTGCTGTGCACCCTGCAGTACTATGTCACGGGCATCTTCCAGAGGATGACGGGTGATGTGACAGGGGTGAGCCAGTCATCAGTGTCATGGACACTGCTCCAGGTGACTGATGCCCTGGTGTGGCACCAGGAGAGGCACATCTTTTTTTTATCACTACATTGTTTTTACCACCACTTCTGTGGACCTAGCAGGGGCTATGACCTCTCCCCCATCGGAGGGGTACATCCTCTGGCCCATTGGGGCCATCATGGGTCATGCCAGGTCCTGGTATTTTTCCTCTGTTTTTTCTCCCACACCCGCACCCATGCAATGGGCACAGCAGCTGTCTCCACCTCCATGGAGGCAGCCAAGCACCCTGGGTGCAGGAGGAACCCCTCTTGTTGTGCTGAGACACACAGCACAAACCCCCCTCTCTGAAGAAGGAGAGCAGTCCTCTAGATGCTCAATCCTTACTTCCACCAGCTGACCCCTGAACGACCCCATCATTTCCGAACCTGGGTCACTGGTGTGGCGTGAGGTGTGGCATCCAGCACCTCAACCCTCAGCGCCACCGGGCCAGCTGGGAGAGGCACATCTCATTCCCCACAGATGTGGCAGGGCTCAGGTCCGTCAAGGGTGCATTCCTGGAGAAATATGGTATGCCGAACATGGTGGGTGTGCTAGACTGCATGCATGTGCCTATCCTCACACTGTCCTCTAATGAGGAGGCCTACAGGAACCGTAAGGGGTACCATAGCATTAACTGTCAGGTCGTCTGCAACACCATTGGCATTCTGACCGACATCCTGGCACGGTACCTGGGGTCATGCCATGACTCATACATTTTTGAGAACTGCTAGCTGAGACGCCATTTGGACCGGCAATAGGAGGGCTATGGCTGACAGTTGGGTGAGCCCCCATCACGGCATGTGGATACGTTAGCTGCATGTGTGCCCCAGCATAACTAACAGCTCTGTTTCACCCCACATACACAGGTGACAGCGGCTACCCACTGAGGATGAAACTCCTGACACCGTACCTGGCTTCATGGCACCCTGCTGAAGAGGCATACAATGCAGCACATGTACAAACACACGGCATTGTGGAACGCACCATAGGGCTGATAAAGATGCATTTCTGATGCATGGACCACACGGGTGGCACAATGATGCTTGTGCCGGGGATGGCGTGCAGAGTGTTCACTGCCTGTGTCATGCTGCATAACATCTGCATGCGCCGCATGGTGCCAGAGCCCTCTGATGTACATCCAGAGGAGGAGGATGGTGAGGGACCACCACAACCACCTCATGGACCAGCGCTGTCTGGGAAGGGTGCTGCCAAGGGGCCACCAAGCAGCAGAATGCCTGGCGGCGAGGGCAGTGCACCATCGCATGACCCATGGCACATTCGGCAGATAAGGAGTAGGACATGCTGGTGATGATGACTGTGACAGACTGAGCTGGCATGTGCGTGGTGTGCACTCCATGGGGAAGATGCATATGCATTGTGCCAACGGTGTATACCTTGCACACGTGGGCTGGCATGTGTGGCACATGTGTGTGGTGTGCTGTGGGATATACTGTGGGCACACCGCTGCATGCAGTGCATACCACGGTGTGCGTGCTGAATGGTGGGGGCGTGTGCCTAGGTGTGGCATGGCACAAGCCTGTTGCTCAAGCACCCCGCGACCTTGCCAGGTGGCGCAGATCCATGGGGCGGCATTGAGGATTGGCATGTGTGCTGTGCTGTGTGTGGAGGTGGTGGTATGTGTGTGGCAGACACATTCATTGGTATCATCCGCTGTGCCTCACTGGGTTTACGGCCTCAGTGAGTGGCCACAGTGTTCATGCCCCCTTCTGGCCACTGTTATTCGCTGTGCTGTGGCCGCTGGCTGGGTGGCTGACTGGGATGCTTGTACATGGTGCAACCGGTGTGCCACTGTGCTAATGCCAGGTTCAGTCATGTTGCCGCCCGCTGTGGGGTGGGGGCACTGTCGGGCACTGTCTCG
This sequence comes from Neoceratodus forsteri, assembly GCA_016271365.2. NCBI lineage: Eukaryota > Metazoa > Chordata > Ceratodontiformes > Ceratodontidae > Neoceratodus > Neoceratodus forsteri. The sequence continues at coordinate 311,082,230 of CM028137.1, read as the reverse complement.
TCTTGCCTGTGGTACCATGGGCATGGGTTGTGGTGCACTGGCTGGTGCAACGGTCACATCCACAGCAGGCATGGCAGACCATGCCTGTTGGGCAGACAGGTGGGCGGCTATGGCCAGGAGGTCATCTGCAGTACGCTCCTGGGTGCAGACCCCTGTGGCCACCTCCTCCGCCAGGTGCTTCTGGGTGCATGCCCCTACAGCTACCATCTCCGCCATTGACTCCTGTGCCCTCATACCTGCGGTGCGCTTTCAGCAAGTCTTTCCTGCACCCACACAGATCTCCCCATGACCTCTATGAAGCAGTGCACTGCCTCTGTGTACTCTCTCGTTGCCTACAGGTGGTCCTGCTCTAGCCTATGGAGGTTGTGGTAGTAGCTGGCAAGGAGTGAGCCGCTGGTGCCCTGTCAGTGGTGCCGTCCAGGAGGGGGCCCTAGGAGGCTCCCGTGTCCAGCTCCTGTGACACAGGTGGTGTGGCGGGGATTGATGTGCCTGTGGTCATGACATAGCTGTCCTCAGGTTGCCCAGAGCCTTCCTTGCTGCTGTATTCTGGTCTGGGTGATGGCTGCTCATCCTCGGCGATGCACTCTGGTGTCTCCCTGTCATCAGTCACCTGGGTGTGCTGTCCTGTGCCCAGACTGCTTCCCTCCTCCTGGTGCTGCCATTCCAGTGTCCATCCCCTTTCCTGGCTGTGGTTGTCTTTGGGCAGGGTGGACAGCTGGGTGTCGTCATCGTGCATGCCCTCAGGTCCATGCTGCTGCGGCCCTGTGTGGGTGATGGGGGGACAACGTTTAATACACCTGCATGTCTGTCATGTGCAGTGTCATGCCCTGTGTCTCTGCCATTACTCACCTTCGCCACCTGCCCTCTGTGGCCCTCCTCCGCCGATGTTGGATGGTCCCTCTCTGACACTGTCTTCATCCTGCACTGTGGGTGGGAATTGTGACAGATGGTCAATGATGGTTGCTGTACTACAGTGCTGCAGTGGTGCTCTGTGCACACCCGCATCATGCTCACCTGGCATGCTGTCGAGCCCGTCCAGCTTGCCGTCCATGAGGACATCGCTAATGGTGTCCGCTACCTGCTCCTCCATGGGCATCAGTGGCGGGTCAGGGCCTGGCAGGCCACCTCCAGTGGCGTCCTGTGACTGCATGGCAATTGGAGGGAGGGGGGACCACTAGCACAGGGATATAGTTATATGCAGTACAGCATGACAGTTGGAGGAAAGGGGGACCACTAGCACCAGGGATATATTTATATACAGTATGGGCTGGTGATCGGGGGGGGGCGACTAGCACCAAGGATATATTTATATGCAGTACAGCACGACAATTGGAGGGAGGGGGGATCACTAGCACCAGGGATATATTTATATACCATACAGGCCAGCGATCAGGGTGGGGAGACCACTAGCACCAGGGATATATTTATATGCAGTACAGCCCGGCGATTGGAGGGAGGGGGGACCACTAGCACCAGGGATATACTTATATACAGTACAGGCCAGTGATCGGGGAGAGGGCACTACCACCAGGGATGTAGTGTTGACAGTACAGGCCAGTGATCGGGGGGGGCCACTAGCACCAGGGATATATTTCTATGCAGTACAGCCCGGCAATTGGAGGGAGGGGGGACCACTAGCACCAGGGATATACTTATATACAGTACAGGCCGGCGATCGGGGAAGGGGCACTACTACCAGGGATGTAGTTTTGACAGTACAGGCCAGTGATCAGGGGACCACTAGCACCAGGGATATATTTATATGCAGTACAGGCTGGTGATCGGCGGGGACCACTAACACCAGGGATATATTTATATGCAGTACAGCACGACAATTGGAGGGAGGGGGGATCACTAGCACCAGGGATATATTTACTAAACTCCTGGTGTGCTGCTGTGATTTGACTGCTGTATCCAAGACATCATCCTTCAAGTATCTAGAGATGATGCTGGACCCTGTACTTGACTACTCGATGCATGTTAGCGAGGTGTGTCGCTTGGTTAATGCCAAAATTGGTGCGACCTACAAAGTGCGCCACTATCTCACCCCGGCTGCCAGGATCTCTGTTGTGCGAGGGGTTTTACTCCCACAACTGCTTTATGCCTTGCCAGTGCTTTCACATGCCAACATGGCCGTCCTTCGCAAATGGGACACGTCTTACAACAATATCCGTAGATTTGCCCTTTCTGCTTCCCACCTTATACATCACTGTCGTCTCTATACTGCTTTAAAATGGCTGCCTCCTGATGCCCTTTGTTCATACTCCCTAGGTTGTTTTGTTGACTCCTTAATCAGAACACCTCGTTTTACCTCTCTGGGGGACATGTTTAAACCGGTCTCTCACTCTCGCTCCCTCAGGTTCTCGGGACCACTAGCACCAGGGACATTTTTTTTTTGTATTATATATATATATATATATGCATTTTTTTTTTTGCTCCCCCAACTCCGGGCTGGCCTCTCCTTCAGGCCCTCCTATGCCCTCCGAGCCGCACTCCCCCAGTACAGCCACTTCTTCACCCTATATTGCAGCCCCCCTGGGTAACCCCCGGATGTAACCCTTCACTGGGTGGGTCCGCCTTCTCTGAGAGGGAAGACGTGAGAGGGTGGCCAGTGCCATACTTGCCCTGGGTGCTGCTAGGGTGGTTCATGTAATGCCCGGGGTCTCGCGGCAGCGGGAGCTGGTGGCCGTCATCTGGTCGGCCTCAGGGCTCTTTCCTGTTTTCTCCTCAGGGATGTGGCATGCCACTATTGTCAGGCTTTTACGCCGATGTTCACCACACCCCATTGAATTGTGGAACCCTGTGTATTGCCAAACCCCCGGCCTCCGCCAGGGGTCAGCATTCGCCAGGTCGCGTCCCCGCCCTCCCCCCAAGAGAAGGCGAGCAGTTGTCTGATGCTTCAGCCTTCTCACCCCGGCCGGCCCTCCAGCACCAAAGTCCACTCCCGAACCCGGGTCGCTGGCATTGCAAGTGGAAATCGAACTGCTGCGCCAATGGGCCGGCCCTGTATTATATTTTTATTCATTCAAACACATATATGGTGTACAGGTGTTCACACATTTCATGCCATCTTAATGACAAATGATTATTGCATTTACTCATTCTGGGCATTGCCAAATTATACGAAAGTCCATTTTTCAAACCTTTTATGTGCCCTGAATATGGCATTGAGTATTTGATTGTTCAGATTCCTACGTAGTTAATCACATATCATAATCAGACAATAACTCTATTGTGCAAAGATATAGTGAGAAAAGGTATATCAAATCAAATAAAATAAAATTTTATTTGTAAAAGGCGTCTTTCCATTGATCAAGGCGCATGTACGTAAAATCAACGACATCACAATAATTTAAATACAATACATAAACCACCAATAAGATAAAATCCAATAAAACCACAAACCCATAAATAAGGTGACAGCCCATTCTGATTAGGTGTTAATATTCTTTGGGAAATGCCAGGCCAAAAAGGTAGGTCTTTCACTCTGTTTTAAAACTTTGGACAGTCAGGCACTCCCTTCGCCGATAAGGTAGAGAATTCCACAGGATAGGGGCCACAAATGCAAGGAGCGAGCCCCAGATGTTTGCAGTCGCACCCTAGGAATCTCTAGCAATCACTCATTGGTGGATCGGAGTGGTCAGAAGGGGCAGTAGGGAGAAAAGAGATCTTGCAAGTAGCTTGGTCCCTGATTGTGTAGGCTTTATAGGTCAGCAAACCAACCTTGAAGGTGATATGCCACCGCACTGGCAGCCAGTGCAGTCCGTGGAGCACAGGCGTAATATGACTAGTCCTAAATGTACCAGTCAAAAGCCTGGCAGCTGCATTCTGCACCAACTGCAGGCAACGAATATTAACCCTTGGTAACCCTAGATACAGGGCATTGCAGTAGTCAAGGCGAGTGATCATGAAGGTGTGGGCCAGTGTTGGAAGATCATCAGGAGGAACCAGGTGTTTCACCTGGGTGATATTCCTCAGATGGTAAAAAGAGGTATTGACAGCGGCTGACACCTGTGATTTTAGGGTCAAGCTGTCATCAAAAATAACACCCAGGTTATGCACCCGATCTGAGGTGGTAAGCTGGACGCCCTTGAGTCAAAGACCAGAGGGTTGTCCCACTGACACACCTACCTCTCAATGATCTGGATCCTCCACCAACACCTCAGTTTTATCTGGGTTCAACCTCAGCCAACTAGCACTCATCCAGTCCTGGATCTCGGATAGGCAGTTGTTAAACACCTAGAGGACATCTTCTCATTCAGGTACAAAGGACACGTACAGTTGGATATCATCTGCATAGCAGTGAAAACTCAAACTGTACTGCCTAATAATGTCTCCTAATGGCAGCATATACACAGCGAACCACATGGGTGCCAAAATGGAGCCCTGCGGTACCCCACAGGATAGGAGGAGAGGGTCAGAGAAATAAATTACTGAGACCACTCTGTGCGACCTCCCCTCGAGGAATGATTGAAACCATCTGAGGATGATACCCAACAGTCCACAGATGAACCACAGTTGCTCCAGTAGCATACCATGGTCCACAGTGTCAAATGCCACCAAGACATCAAGGAGGACCAAGATGGAATGGTTCCTCTGATCTCTTGCTATTAGGAGATTATTTAGCACTCGAACAAGGGTCAGCTCAGTGCTGTGACTCTTCCTAAATCCAGACTGGAGAGAGTCATAGATGCCGTAGATGGATAAATGATCATCCAGCTTCAGTGCGACCACCTTCTCGATAACCTTGCCAACAAACGACAGTTTAGAGACAGGTCTGAAGTTGCTGAGACAGTCTGAGTCAAGAGAGGGTTTTTTCAGGAGCGGTCATACAACTGCCTCCTTCAGGGGATCAGGAAAGACCCCCTCTCCAATGACTTCCAAATTTTCTCAGCCAGGATTGGGCTGATCTCCTCAACGCACCCCACCAGGAGACGTGTTGGTCCCGGATCCAAACTACAGCTGGTTGGCCGAAAAGTCTGGATGATCCTCATAACGTCCATGATGTCCGGCCGGCCAAAGTCAGACCAGGTAAACTGGGTGCTCACAACCTCCTGCTGACCTCCACAACACCCTGTAGACGGGGCAGGGTGAATCCCAGACCTGATGGTGGCAACCTTATCTGCAACAAATCAAGCAAACTCATCACATCTTTCTTGTGACAAGGCTCCACCAGAATGTAGACAGATTGGATTGCACAATCTGTTGACAGTCTGGAAGAGCTGAACTGGTCGATTTTACACAATAGCAATCTCCCTGGACAGGAATTCTGCCTTTTTATGAGTGACTGTTGATTGATAGACAGTATAATGGTCCATCAATCTAAGCCTGTCAACCTCCAAGCCGGACTTTCGCCAAGCTCTCTCTAACCTTCGACCCACTCTCCTCAACTCACTCAAGGTCCCATCAAACCATGGGGACCTTGGGCGAAGAGTGAGTCGTCGAGCATGAACAGGAGCAATTGAATACAGGGCATCCGCCATGCTTTATTATAGGCTAGTACCAGATCCCCTGGGTACATGCGTTCACTGACAAGCCCAATCAGTCTAGCACCGCCATTAGGCCTTCTAGGGTCACTCCCCTCAAAGAGCGGTACTGGACCATCTCCATAGGAGCAGCCCATTGGGGGAGCTGTAAAACTGAACCCTATGGTGCGATGGTCAGACCAACTGACATGTTCCACCACCATCTCAGAGATCTCCATCCCCAGGAGGAACACCAGACCCAATGAGTGACCACCAATGTGAGTTGTGGAAGTAATAACCTGTGTGAAGCCCAGTGAGGTCATAAGCCAGAGGAGATCTTGACCAAAATGCCAGAGTTCATGATTGATCCAGGCATTGAAATTCCCCAAAATTAACCATCAGGGGGATCCCAATACCACGTCGACAATGAAGTCCCCAATCTCCTGCAGGAATCCTTTCTCATCCCTGGGTGGACAGTAGATGAGCAGTATCCTGCACCCCACATCCGCACCCACGATACACTCAAAGGATATGGTGGACCCCACTGGCACATCCACAGGCCCAGTTCCATTTTAAAACAAATGACTACACCCCTGCCCCTATGATCCATCCTCGGGAGGTGTATCACTGAGTACCCGGCTGGAACTGCTGAAGCCAATATTGGGCCTGCATTCTTGTCCAACCAGGTCTTGGTGAAGCACGCCAGGTCAGATGTAGCAACAAGATCTTGTTTTTAATAGACCTGGAGTTGCACAACACTGTCCAAGTTGAACGAATCATCAAGAAAGACTGCACCACCTACCTAATCATGGCAGAGCCCTTGGGTATGGGAACCAGGCAGGGAGGACCCCTGTGCGGGTCCCATTTTGCCCCAGGGCATCTCCTTGTCCCCACCACCCCTATCCGACCACCCCTTTCCATCCCCCCACCAGGTCTGGGACCCCCCCTTTCTACACCTCCTAACTAGTCCCAAAGCATGACATCTTGAATATGTCACAGATGGCAAAGGGGACAGTAAAAAGGGCAGAGGTCCCTGAGCCTGGAGGGGGAATAGCACCTGACCGTCATTATACCCTCCTAACACATCACAATCCACAGCAGCAAAGTCACAAAGAAACCAAAAACACAATTCAACCAATCATACAAATATCCTTACATATCCCACACACTCACATCCAATAATCAATGACAAATTAACCCTTCCCACAACCACCAACCTAAAACACCCCAAACCCCAAAACCAATTCCCACAAACCCCAACTAATAATAAGATTTATAAATAGGTTTCTGTGGCAGGATAGGAAAATATACACTGCCCAAAAGAGAAGTCACGTAACACTGTCAGCAATGAATTTTGACTCCGAAGAGCTCCCACCTCTCTGGGAGAAAAGAAAGCTATCTCTTGGCTCTATCTCTCACATAGGCCAGGATAAAGTCATCAAATAGTTATGAAGTAAGCAGTTTAAAAAGGAGCACTCTCACTGCCCCACCATTTCCTAGTAATCTCAAAATGGATAAGAGAGTCTGACCATCCTACAGATGGAGCTTGATTCCTAATGTTTTTCCTCCACCTTGTATGGTAAAAACTGCTCTTGCCCCGAGAGCGACTGTACCACAGCCGATCCAGGATCACTTTAGGACACCCAGTGGGAAAAACGGAGGGTGTCTCAACCGCACACCATGGAGGCCACTGCCCTAAGGCTTCCTACTGCCGCTTCAGCCCCCAGCGGGATCAGACCCTCCAGCCCACTCCCCAAGGAGCCTGGGAGCACCTGAGACTATACCACCCTCTCTTCAGCAGGCACTGTGTCAGGGCTCCCACACGGCCATTAGCCACAGCGAGCACCACTTCCGACAAGCCAGACAAGACCCCCCCCGATCCTGTCAGGGTAATGAAGCAGAAGAAACAGCGAGCCCCGAATCCCAGGGACTCACAGACTCCTGAGCCCTTCAGTTAGATGGGGCTGTTCAGACTATTCTGGTTCCAATCCACCTCCTTGTTGCAGCCACTGCAAACAAGACCTCCTCTGCCGCAGTTCCAATAGGGGACTCTTCAGGCTCCAAAGTTATTCCATGCTGGACTCCTCTAATATTCCGTAGTGGCACCTCCTCTGCTGCAGTCTCTTCACCGGTCAAATCGACACCCTTTCTCCTCTGCTCCAGACTGGACTGAAAAGTAACTCAACCAGGCAAGGGAAATGCAAGTAGTTAAATCATTCTACAGACCACCATAAGAAAAAATTAACCAAACACTCCCCAGGCTATGACATGAAACGCTGGGGGAAACAGATGAAATGTAAAATAAATATGCGACTCACTTTATTCATAGTGCCAAACTCCCAATAATGCTCCTCAACCTCATTAAATCACTGCTTCCACTCTATCTCACTACCATCAAGTTAAACTAAAGTTGACTAAAATAACAAAGACAAAACAATGAAAACAAACTAAAACAGAATCAACTAAAATAAAATATCCTGCTCTGCTGCTGCTCCTTGTGCCTAGCCCAGCATGGCCACCATCTTAGAATCTATTATAGTTAAAAATTGTACAATAAAAGAATACAAAGAAGGAGAAAGAGTTAATTCTGCCATTAAGTTAATTTTAATTCTGCCCTAATTCTGTGCATGTCTCCTAAGTCAAATATCAATACAATGGGCTCCAGGTTAGCAATTTACTAACATTGTAATATACATCTGGGTAGCAGCCATCATAGAAGGGCTATGATTGGGGTGGTCTGTATCTCTTAGTACCTTGCTCTGTCTCATAATATCTGTGATTCTATGGGTGAAAGTGATGCTAAAAATCTGCCCCTTTCTGTCAAGAATCTTTCCTCTTTTCCCTTGAGGGCATATGTGAGAATGTCGGTAGCCAAAGTTGCCACCAGAAGGGTTCTTCACATCCAGAGTGTAGGTGATATACCAGAAACCCATGCGTTAAGGATGATCTGTCTGGTTACCACCAGGGCAACCCTCACCCACCTGGGATCAAGGTCCCAGTCCCCCCCTGCTCACCTCCAGTCCAAATAAAAGGGAGAGCGGCAAGAACTCCACCCCTCTGTTTCAGACCTGGGAGCTTTCCAACACAATATCTCTCCAGTATGCTTGTCTGTTTGGGCATGCCCAGAAGTAGTGGAAGTATGTTCTCCTAGCTGCTGCACACCTCCTACACTTGTCTGAGATCCCCGGATAAAACTTATGAACCACACTGGGTGGACAGTATAACCTATGAATGAATTTATATTGTGTTTTCCTAAACATGTTACAGAGCAGCAAACCCATGTGGGAAGTAATTATTGTATGCCAGTTCTCATCTGTTATGACAGTCTCCAGGTCTGCCTCCCACTGAGATCTGGTTTTCCCTGAATAGTCAGGGAAGTTTGCCCTATCCAGTTTGGCTGCCCTCCCTATTAGGCCTCTTTCCTGTGTTTTTGCTCTATATATTTCTTGCCCTGTTGCTGCCAATGGGGAGTTTTCCATAGGTATTCTATTTAGACCACTGCAGTAACTCCTCACTTGCAGGTACCTAAAAAAATGCAATGCCTGTAGCCCCAGAGTTTCTTTGATAGTCGCAAAGGGGTAATACCCTCCCTGTAGAATAGGTCTCCTAGGCATCTGATACCCTTTTCCTCCCATACTGCGAAGCTCTGGTCTTCCAGACCCAGCAAAAATTCTGGGTTTCTCACTATTGGTGTTGATAAAGTGTGATCCTCTGCCGCTCCCCTTCTTCTCTTAATTGCTGCCCAGGCTTCTAGCATCGAGAGACCAGTGGGTTCGGACTGGGACACCCCTCCTCTTTTAGTTCTATCCATAAGGCTGCTCCCCCCCCCATTTACTCAGTCATGTAAATACCAATATTGAATAGCTATAAGTAACCTTTTATATCCAGAAAATCCAGCCCCCCCTCTCTCCTTAATGGCTTTCAGTCTCTCTAGCGTCATCCTAGACTTTTTCCTTCTCCAAATGAAATCTGCAAAGCCTTTCTCAATCCTATAAATTTCTTGAGCTGTGGGGCATACCGGAACCATCTGCATGGCATATAAGATTCTTGGCAGGACATTCATCTTTAATAAATTAATGCGGCCTAGCCACGAAATTGGAAGGGCCCTCCATCTACCCAGATTAGCCAAGACTGTATCAAAGAGTGGTTACTCGAGTGGTAAAAGATCCCTCAGAGGGCAGATACATATTTGTCGTTGGAGTAATATGGGGGCAGACACTCACTTTTGGCAGTGTATACACCCCATCAGTATTTGAACCTGGATTTTACCAGCAAATCCTAGATGTGATTAATAGGGAGCAATTCCCCAGCTTGATCATTGGAAGGGACTTTAACTGCACCATGGATGTGACCCTTGACTATTCGGGCAACAAGAACCAAACCAACAAGACTTCAGAAGTGTGGGCAAAGGGGTTATTAGACTTAGACTTAGTAGACAGTTGGAGGGCAACTAACCCGGGAGGAAAATGGTACACCTTTTACTACTTCCCATGGCTCGTGGTCCAGACTAGACAACATTTTTCTCCCCAGTTCATTATATGAAAGGGTTGTGGATGTCTCTCTTGGCCCAATATACATATCGGATCATTCCATGGTGCAGCTGGAACTAAAATTGGGGAGGGTGAGCCCTATAGAGGTGGCTGGTGCTTCTCCACTTATCTACTGGCTCAAGAAGATTTTAGGACATATCTAAGGGATCAATGGGAAACTTTTATCACAACAAAACAGGGGGACAGTAGTATCACAGGAAATAATATGGGAAGCTGGTAAAGCCTACATGGGGGGGCTATGATTAGTTATACGGCCAAGGTAAGAAGGGAAAGACAGAAAAGAATTGATAGTCTTGAGCAACTGGTTAAAGAACTGGAATGAAAGGTAAATGGGGGAGGTGGGGAAGAGGACAGGAGACAACTGAGGATGGCTAGAGATTCCCTAAATGAGTGCTATGCAGGAGAAGCATGGGCCAGACTATTCTTTGCCAAACAAAGAATCTATGAATGGGGCAACAAGCCAGGCCCACTATTAGTAAAATGTATGAAGGGAGGGAAGTTTCCCTGTAAGGTAGTGGCAATTAGGGACAAGCAGGGAAAAAAAATAACACGACAGTCAAGGAATCTGTGCTTGCTTCAAGGATTTTTATATTACTCTGTATCAGGCAGAGTGCAAGGGTACAAACATCTTAGCACAACATTTTCTGGATAATCTGAACATTCCAAACTTGGGCGAGACACAGAGAGAAATGCTGGGGGCAGAAATTAATATGAAAGAAGTTATGAAGGTCATAGGAAGTCTCAAATCTGGTAAAGCAGGGGGCCCAGATGGATTTGGGGTGGAATATTACAAGGAACTAAAAGGATTCCTTGTGGGAGAACTGCGGGCCTTTATGGAAGAGGCAAGGGAGAAGTCCCAAGACATGCCTAGAGGCAAATATCTGTGTGCTACCGAAGCCTGGCAAGGACAGCTCAGAATTCTCACCTAGAGACCCATCTCCCTCTTCAACTATGACTGTGAAATCATGGCCAAAGTATTAGCACTCCATTTGGAACAAGTGCTACCCTGCCTGGTGCACCCCAATCAGACAGGATTCATGAGGGGCAGGCTCTCATACCATAACATGAGATGGTTACTCAATGTTGTGTGGTGGGGCTCTCAGTATCCTGGGCAGGCCTGCGTACTGTCCATGGATGCCAACAAGGCATTCAACAGAATTGACTGTGACCACCTGTTTGAGGCCCTGCGACAGTTTGGGGGTGGGAAATGGGTTTGTGGCCCTTGTAAAGATGCTCGATACGGACCCAAGAGCAAAAGTGTTGATGAATGGTATCCCCTCCAAAGAATTCAGATTATTCAGAGGCACAAGACAGGGGTGTCCCCTCCCCCCCCCTTTTTCGCTATAGCAATAGAACCATTGGCCATCCGGATATGGGAGAGCCAGGAAATACAAGGCATTCCGGGGAATAAGGGTGGGCAGCACTAAACCACTTTATATGCAGACAACCTCCTGTTTTTTGTCACGCATCCAAGGGAGTTGGTGCCAGCCCTCTTACGAATTATTAATGAGTTCGCCTACTTCTGTGGGTACAAGCTGAATCTCCAGAAGTCAGAAACCGGGCATTAGAAAACTAAATCTCTGGCCTGTGGACCAATGTGGTCCATCCCCCTAGCCCCCTTCCCACCTCTTTCAGCTGCTCCCACTTTATCGGCTTATTCATTGCCAGGCCACCTCCCCGCTGCACCCAATATAGTGAAATCTGTGTGACCAACCGCCATCATGCCGAACCCTCCCCCCTCCCCTAGAGATCTCGCCACATGGTCTCTACAACCTCAGCAGATCCTCAGCTTGTTTCAGTATCCCCATTGTTTCTATGATTGTTGTCATTTGTAGTTCCCCCTCCTTCCCCAGGACCCAGGACTGAGAGAGGAAAGCGGCCCATGCACTTCAGTTCAGGCGTCGGTCCCCCCGGCTCCACTGACTTGCCACTCTATGTCTGCTTGCATCAAGGCCTGGTGTCTCCTCTCCGGTCCAGTATTCAGCCCATTCCTTTCCAATGGAGAGAATACACAGCGCTCCTGGGCAGGAGGAGAGTCAGTTTGTTTCAAAGTCCTGGTGAGAGAGGGAAAACAAAATTGAACAGGCCTTCCTTTTCATTCACGTCTTGATGAGGGATGCCGGTGTCACATTCCTAGGCCTTGCAAGAGTCTCTCCTACATCGGCGCCAGGTTGAGAAAAAAATCAATCCAAAACATTACTAGGGGAGAGTCCCACACAGTTCGTAAGAAAATGTCCTTCTTCCCATTTTGGCAGGTCATACCTCATTGCGCGGGGTATTTAGCCTGGCAAAGTCTGATGTTGAAGAAAGCTTAGGGCTCCATTGCTATTGGGATAGACCAGTATGATGAGCAGACAGAGTTGAGCGAGTTTGGATTAAGTTTGATGGGAAAGTAAATGCCCACTGTGCTGTCACCTATTAGGATTCTTCCTTTCCCAATCCTCAGTAAAGTGCTTTAGTTTCTCTGGCTCCCAAAATGAGTGGCTGGCTCCCTCCAACTTGACTCGCAGCACGGCAGGGTATGCCATGAAGAACTCAATCCCTCTTTCACGAAGCAGGTTCATACATTGGTTAAATTGCTGTCTTTTCTTTTGGACCCGCATGGATAGGTCTTGGTGCAGTGAGAGTCAACTTAGCCCGATAAGCAGCCATGATGGCCTGGCAGTCACTGAAATGATGAAACCTAAAGATAATCTGCCTCAGAGTTTGGTCATCTGGTGGCCAGGGCACAAGGGCCTGGTGAGCTCTTTCAATTTTGAGCTGTCCTCCCTTAACTTCTAGGCTGAGGAATTTCAGCAAAGTCTCTGCACAAAAATCTAGCACTCTTTTACCCTCCTTGCCCTCTGGCAGACTGCACAACTGGAGATTACTTCTCCGGTTATAATTTTCTTGATAGTCAATGGTTTCTTTCAAGGCCTCCAGCTTGTGCTCAAGCTGCACTATCTTGTCTGGAATCGGGTGCGTGGAGTCCTCAAGATCAGAATCTGCTTTGTGTGCTGTCCGAGCTCCAAGGTAAGAGCCCTAGGGACATTTCTTTTAAAGTACGGCCAGCGATGGGTCGGTGGGTGGGGGGGACACTACCACCAGGGATGTAGTGTTGTAAAGTATGGGCCAGCAATTGACAGTGGGCGGACCATTAACACCAGGGACATTTTTTAAAGTATGGCCGGTGATGGGTGGGGGGGCACTAGCACCAGGAATACTGTTTTGTAGAGTACAGGCCAGCAATCGGAGGGAAGGGGGAACCACTACCACCAGGGATATATTTATATACAGTACGAGCCAGTGATGCAGGGATCCTGTTGTCTAGTAAGGCACTGGGTTCCATCCTCTATTAGAGATACTACCTAACAGGAATCTGTGTTCATTTCTGGCTACTTGGAGAAAGAGAGCTGTAGCTTCAACTAGGAACTGGACATCATGGACTCCCTGCAGGGAGCATTCCTCAGGCAACTAGTAAGAGAACCCACTCGTGAGGGAGCAATATTTGATCTTGTACTCACCAATGGGGACAGTGTAGCAGATATCATGTTGCGTAACAAACCTGGGAACCAGTGATCACCACACGGTGAGGTTCAATATAAGTACTGAGCCAGAATCGAACCACACAAAGGCAAGAGTCCTGGAATTCAGGATGGACAACTTCACAAAGATGAGGGAATGCCTCAGGGATGCCCTGTCAGGGGGCGGGGAGGACATGGGTGGAGTGGAGGAACAGTGGACGAAACTAAAAAGGGCTATAGGGAGGGAAACAAACCTCTGCATCAGGCAAGTAAGCAAAACCAAGAGGAAAAAGAGACCGTTATGGTTCTCAAAAGAAGTGGCTAGGAAGGTAAGGGCAAAAAAGTTAGCATTCAGGAGGTATAAGGAGATGCAGAGGGAGGATAATAGGGAGGTATACAATGAGAAGCAGAGGGAGGTAGGGAAAGCAATCAGGAACATGGAGGAGAAAATAGGCCAGGTAGTAAAGAAGGAAGACAAGACATTTTTCAGGTATGTAAGCAAAAGGAGAAAGACCAGGGGAGGGATTGTAAGGCTAAGGAGGGAAAAGGGGGAAAAGTGTGTGGAGGGGGACAAGGAAAAAGCAGACATTCTGAGCAAATATTTTTGTTCAGTGTTCATGGAGAGAGGGGAAGGCAAGGGACCACAGATAAGTAACAGGAGCATTGAAGGAAAGGAGGTGGACACTCATCGAAGGAAAGGAGGTGGACACTAGTCCATTTACGCAGGAGAGAATCCTGAAGGAACCCACAAATCTGAAAGTGGACAAGGCAAGTGGCCATATGGGATACATCCAAGGATATTGAAAGAGCTCAGAGAGGTGCTGGCTGCAGCTCTGACAGTCCTGTTCAACCACTCACTGGAGACGAGAGGGGCCCCGGAGGACCGGAGGAGAGCAGATGTAGTCCCACTTCACAAAAGCAGTAGCTGGGAGGAAGCTGGCAATTACAGGCCAGCCAGCTTGACTTTGGTGGTGGGGAAAATAACGGAATCACTACTGAAGGAAAAGATTGTGGAATATCTTGTAACCAGTAGCTTGCAGGATCCAAGGCAGTATGGATTCACTGGGGAGAAGTCATGGCAAACAAATCTGATAGATTTCTTTGACTGGGTGACCGGGGAAGTAGATTAGGGTAGAGCAGTGGATTTGGCCTACCTAGATTTCAGTAAGGCCTTCAGCACCGTTCCACATAGGAGACTCGTAAACAAGCTGGGTAGCTTGGCAGTGGCTCCAAAAGTGGTAAACTGGGTAAGGAATTGGTTGGGGGATAGGTGACAGAGTGCGGTGGTAAACAGAGTTTATTCTGAGGAAGGGAGGATGACCAGCAGGATGCCACAAGGATCAGTACTGAGACCGGTCCTCTTTAATGTCTTTATTAGTGACATTGCAGAGGGGCTAGAAGGGAAGGGAAGGTATGCCTTTTTGCAGATGACACTAAAATCTGCAATAGGGTAGACATTCTGGGGGGGGGGAGAAATGAATAGGGATCTAAAAAAGCTCGAAGAATGGTCAAGAGTGTGGCAACCAAGTTTCAATGTGAAGAAGTGCAAAATCATGCACTTGGGGCACAGGAACCCAGGGGCAGTGTACAAGATGGGAGGAGTGGTATGGACAACCACCAAACAGGAAACAGACCTGTGGTAGTCATATTTGATGACCTAAAGGTGGCCAAACAGTGTGACAAGGCAGTAGGAAGAGCCAATGGGATGCTAGGTTGCATAGGGAGGGGTATCATCAGCAGAAAGAGGGAGCTGGTGATACCGCTGTGTAAATCATTGGTGAGACCTCATCTAGAGTACTGTGTCCAGTTCTGGAGACCATATCTCCGGAAGTACAGAGACAGGGTAGAGGTGGTCCAGAGGAAGGCAACTAAAATGGTGCAGGCTCTTCACCAGAGATCCTAAGAGGAGAGACTGAATGACCTCAATATGTACACCCTAGAAAAAAAGAGGGAAAGGGGATATAACAGAAACTTTTGAATACCTCATGAGTATAAATAAGGCACAGGAAGGAAGCATTTTTCAGAAAAAAAGATGCTAAAGAACAAGGGGTATGCTATGAAGCTAGAGGAGGGGGCATGCTTTGAAACTGGAGGTGGGGGTAGACTCAGGGTAATAATGAGGAAGTAGTTCTTCACAAAAAAAGTAGTGGATGCCTGGAACAGCCTCCCAGTGGAGGTGGTGGGAGCAAAAACTATAACAGGATTTAAGAATGCATGGGACAGACATAAGGGAACCTTAGTGGTTAGGAAAAGGAGGGCTATGCCAGAGATCGAATTGGATCTGTAATATACGGTAGGTAGGGATAATGGGCAGACTAGGTGGGCCTAGTGGTCCTTATCTGCCGTCAGTTTCTATGTTTCTGTGACACAAAGCTGTGTGTGACTCAGCAGGCAATTGTGGGAGATTCTGTTTTGCTGGAAGAGGCAAGCATATTTAATGGATGAAAAGGAGTAAGGCTGCGGTGTTTGGATCAGGGCAGGTTAGCCACTTGTCTATAGACTTTAACCCAAAGCATAGTTTATTTGTCCAAACTTCACAACTGGATCCAGAGTGGTCCCCAGCCAGTAAACTGCGTTCCAACTGGAGCACCTTTACTTTTAAAAGAGGACGACCTGCTGCGGAATTGACTGCTTCAAGACACTACCTGCTTCATTGTAGATATCCCTACTGAGGACAGAAGAGGAAAAGCAGTCCCCACCAATGGGTGAAGAGGAAACTCCCCACATAGGGTGAAACTGTTGAGGAAGGTGAAGCCGCTCAAACACAGCTTACTCCTGCAAGCCCCTTGTGCTGCTGTGACCATTGTGAAACTGTTAAGAGCCAGCTGTGACACAGCAGTGTTCATTTATAGAGCCGTGACTGAGTTGGAGGGTTGTGAACCCTGTAAGGTCTGCAAAACTGTAAATGTCTCTCTATCAGGTTATCTGCCTAGAAACCTATTTGTTTTTTAGCTAGTTAAGCAGCTAGGGCCTGTAGGGGGAAAAAATTCCTGAGCTCTTCCACAACAGCACAGAAGCATGGCTCAGGCAGAAGTTTGTTGCAGACCATCCAGTCCAGGATTGCAATTTTCCATTTATTGTTTGAACTATTTGTGCATGCGAAAATCCTCATCAACACCATCATTAGGTCTGCAATGATTCAGCACTGTGGTACCCCATAACTCTATACAAAGAGCTCACAGTTATTAACAGGTCTAAATAATTCTGATACACCAGACATTTAAAGACACTGTGGAACTGAAGGGTTCACAGTATAGCCTAGAGGTCAGAGTAACAAGCTGTGAATAAGCTTGGTGCATCCTGCAGGTCTGGGTTTGATTCCCACAACCCTCCACTTGCATACTGTGCGACTCTGAGCAAGCCACTTAACCTCCCCAGTGTCCCCGGGTAAACCTGAAAACAGGTGCTTGTGCCTAGTGGGCATTAGCTGGTTACAAAAGATTTAACAAAAAAAAAAAAAAGGAGGTGGGGAAAGGTGAGAGAGTGCAATTGTTGATCACTGCTAGTGCTTCTCTTAACTGTGGTGGTTTGAACCCAGATGATAGAGCTGGTGGGTGGTTCGTGTTCACTATATGAAAAAGGATAAGGCTAGCTTGGCCTGGAAGGAGTGGGCAAAGAGCATACTCTGTGATCAATATGTAGGTTTTATTACAGGAGACGGTAAATACATGCAGGAGGGGGAAACCACAGATAAATAATTCATTTCTATAACAACATTATACTACTATGTCAGGAGTTAGCCTTCTGTTTAATTCTATAAGAGTTAACCACACAGCACTCTACTGAAATGTTATGATATGAATGATTCTTAAACTCTAACTTATGACTCTTACTAAAAGGCAAGGAACAACAGCAACTGGTATTTAGTTCTCAAGAATGCCCAAGCAGCCGTTGATGTCTGAGGTGTTTGAGTGCACCATAAGTTGATCGTAGCTCATTTATGGTATGGATAAGGATAAGGAACTTTTGAGAAAGGGCACTTGTTGCTCAACGGTACTTCCTAACAACAATAAAGTAAAGAATCAAGAAAGTTAACAGCTGGCCTGGTGGCACAGAGGGCTGAGGCGCTGGTGCCTTACCTCGAACCACGCTGGCGACCCGGGTTTGGGAATGGACTTGGGGCACTGGGGGCAGGCAGGAGAAGGAGAGGACTGCTCTCCTCTCCTGGGGTGGGCTTTGGGAGTGTGTCACTCTGCAGTGACCTTCGGTGGAGACTGAGGGTAATGCAGATGCAGTGCAAAGGAGGGAACGTCACCAGAAAAATGGAAAATGGCTCCACACTCAACCGGATGACAGCCACTCGGCAGTCTGATGCCGACAGTGTCCTGAGCCATCCGTCCCTCAGCAGTACCCCAGGGCCAAGTATTGTGCTTGCTCTGCCTCAGGTGCCGCTCCTCTTGGAGGAGGGGGCCCACCCGGCAAAGGGTTACGTCCGGGTTACCCTGGGGATGTCTGCAATGTGAGGTCCGGGGCCTGGGAACAGGATGGATCAGGTGTAGCCATGGCACAGCCTGAAGGAGTGGCTGAGAGCGGCAGCATGTGGGGAAAAAAAAAAAAGAAAGCTAACAAGTACTATCCTGAAATTTAGCAATTCATAATCCACAAGGAGACCTGCACAAGATACTGCCATGAAGCTGATTAAAGAGAAAAAGCTGTGGGAGGAACTGTAGGACTTGAATGTCCTCTGTAAATGACGAATGGCGGACAACTGGAACTTCATGCATTTTCTGGAATGTCAAAATGTAGAAACCCATCTGTTATCGGCGAAGAACCAATGGCATGCAATGGAACACTGCTCCTCTTCTGGAATGGAAAACTGTGTAAGCAAATCTTATTGACTCACTGGGCATCAGAATTCCTTTAACTATTGAGCCAGAGTGGTTTCTACACTGACTCATACATATAGGCGGTTAGCTTTTTTTCAGACTTTGGCTCGGCTCAGACTTGTGGACACAGAACAGGATAGCTGGAGCCCCCTGGACCTAACTGTCAGCTATGCTACATTAGCTGTAGTGACTGAGCCCAAGGGACTGTTGAAAGAGGAACTGGGTTAAAAAACACTGAAATTCAATCTCAGTATGCTGGTCAAGAACTTGGAATGCTGACTATTGATTTAGGAATGGTGGTCAAAAACTTAAGAGTGCAACCGGCCCAGTGGCGCTGATGGTTGAGGCGCTGGACGCCACACTTCACTTCATGTTGGCGACCTGGGTTTGGGAATGAGCCCAGGTTGCCGGGGGTTGGTAGGGGAGGACTAGGATTGAGCGTCTGACGACAACTCTCCTAGTCCTGGGGAAAGGAGTGGTTGCACGCTGTGCTCTAGTGGTCCCTGGGGATGCCCGGAGGTACTGCGGATGCACGGGTGCCAAGTGGGGGGGAAGCACGGCAGATGTCCGCATGTTGTGAAGGGACGTCATTGCATGTCTGTGCTCCCATCGGGGGAAAAAGAGAGAAAATGGCAGCATAGTCCACGGCAGCTTGATGGCCACAGCTTCACCGGCCAACTATGCCTGAATAAGGCATGTGCCGTTATTGGATCCTTGTCGGGTGCAGGGGCATGGGGGGGCCCCTTTCGATGGTTGTAGCTGCATATGCCAGCTGGGCATGTCAGCTTTGGGGTCAGTGGTGAAGGAGGAGCTGTGGCTGAGGAAAAAAAGAGACGTAATAAAAAAAAAAAAGAACTTAAGAGTGCTGGCCAGCCCAGTGACATTGAGGGTTGAGGCGCTGGACGCCACACCTCGCACCATGCTGGCAACCCAGGTTCAGGAATAGACTTGGGCCAATGGGGGTTGGCAGGGGAGGGAAAGGATTGAGCATCCAGAGGACTGCTTTCCTTTCCCAGGGTGGGTAGTGGGCCTTGCATCACTCCATTAGTGGCCCCCAGTGGAGATCGGAGGCACTACATGGAGTGTGCTGTAGAGGGGTGGAGCAGCAGCAGATGATGGCACTATATGTGCAGACGTCATTGCTTGTCCGCACTCCAGGGGGAAACAGAAGAAGGAAAAAAAAACCCAGATGCTCGGTGGAGGAGAGGGTGACCTCCAGGGACCATGGTCCACACACCCAATACAGGACTTCCCTCGACAGCTCTCTCTCTCTCTCCTAACCTCACTCCTGCACTTGGCTGTCTTGATCTCAAAGAGGTCGCCCAG
The DNA here is from genome assembly GCA_016271365.2 of Neoceratodus forsteri. Classification (NCBI taxonomy): domain Eukaryota; kingdom Metazoa; phylum Chordata; order Ceratodontiformes; family Ceratodontidae; genus Neoceratodus; species Neoceratodus forsteri. The sequence goes on along the minus strand of CM028137.1, from coordinate 311,062,560 downwards.
ATAGGTGTTAGGTGGTCCCACCCTGGGTGGCTTAGATCCGGGGGGGCCGGCTGGGTCCAAGGAGTTTGGGGGTGGGGTTTCTCTGTCCTCAGTTTCCTGGTCGGGGAGATTTCAAGTGGGTGGTAGGAGTCCTGGTCGAGAGGGGTTCACCTGAGAGATGCCCCTGGCTGTCAGGTGATAAATAGAGTCTACAAAAAAAAAAAAGAACTTGGAGTACTGGTAAGCAGTCTCAGAATGCTGTTCAAGCTCTTGAAATGCTCACAAGCAGTCTCAGGATTCTGGTCAGGAACTTGGATTGCTGGCAAAATGGAAGGTTAGCAAAGGAGGCTTGAAAGGTTATCGAATGGAACTTGCATATGCAATATAAATGTGGTGCTGTCACTTTAAATAGCGGGTGTGCATTATCACTGTCTCTGTACAGTAACTTTAGTTCAGATCACCAGCTCAGTGCTTTAAATGAAATGTTCAGCAGGCCCGGTGGTGCTGAGGGTTGAGGCACTGGATGCCACACCTCGCGCCATGCCGGCAACCTGGGTTCGGGAGCGAGCTCGGGCACCGGGGGTTGGCAGGGGAGGAGAAGGATTGAGCGTCCGGAGGACTGCTGTCCTTCCTTGGGGTGTCCAGGGATGAAGCCCAGCACCACGGGGACCTCTGGTGGAGACCAGAGGTGCCACAACGCTTCAGGGCTTGAGAAGAGGGTTTGCGGAGCCACGGCAAGACGCTCCTGGCGTCATTGCATTGCTAGGCCCGCTGGGGAGGGAGGAGAGGTGTAAACAAGGAAAAATCCCCGCTCCAGGAGATAGTCGAAGGCACCACCCTACAACCACACTCCACCGGCCAAACTCATCCAGCCCCTGGGCCGAGCCCAGCCTGGCCCGAATTTACAGATAGAGCACCCTGGGAGGACAGGGCAGCCCCATCTTGGGAGGGCTCAGAACTGAGGGGATAGCCGGGCTGGTGCCAGGAAGCTGATGAGTTTCAGGCCAGGAGGTAGAGCTGGTGGTAGTGGATGCCCGAGAGAGTTCTCTGGGGCTAAAAGCGGAGCCAAAAATAGAGTTAAAAAAAAAAAAAAATGAAATGTTCAACAAGCTTGCACTTTAAAACATTAGACTCTGTTACTAGCACAATGCACTTTAAATGTTAGTGTTCACAAACCAGCACTTCTGCATTTTAAATGTTCACTAAACCACTTTAATGTTTGCACTTTAGAAGTTCAGTAATGCTTGCATGTTAAATGTTCAGTGAATTAGGCAAGGCAAGGCAAATTTTATTTGAAAGACGCCCAATCCCAGAGGTTTTGGGCGCCATGCATAAGATCAACCACAAAATAGTCATCAACAAATAACAATACTCATAAAAACTATAATGATAATTAAGTATAGTTCAATAAATAATTAAAAAAAAAAATTCTAAAAATTTGGGAAAATAATATTAGCTCGGCACTTGCATTTTAAAAACAGTTTAGTAATCCTTTGCACTTTAAAATAAGTTGGCATTAAAAGTGATACTGTTCAGCCAGCCCACTGGCACAGCGGTAGCATTACCACTCATGATGCTGGTGACCCATGTTCAGGAACGAGTGTGGGGTGCTAGGGGCTGGCCGAGGGGGGGGGAGGATCAAGCAGTCCAGGAGGATGCTCTCTTCCTCCAGGGAGGAAGTGTTGCTGGCTCTGCTGTGTCACTGCCACCTGGGTGACTACAGCTGGTAGTGCAGTCAAGAGCAGCTAATGGGAGGGACGGTCGCAGGTGGGTGGTGCGCACTACGCATGGTTGTGAGCGTGCGCATGCACGTTCCTGATGCCAGTGCCCGTGTGGGAAGGGACCCAGAACATGGAAAAAGATGGCCCTAGTAGAATGAATACTGGCTTCCCGCAGGCCCTGCACTGGCACATGGCACTCCTCCATCTGGGACCTGGTTTGGGCGGTGTGAGGTGAGGCCCACCACCCCCTAGCCCATAGCCCCCCAGATAGGGAGAAAGACATGTGGAGGATGGAGTGGCTGGCAAGCCCATGAGCAGCCAGATGATGGGGCTGGAGGAGCTGGTAATATGGTGGGCCAGGACCAGAAAAGGGGAAACAAAATGTGGTACTGTTCCTTTAAATGCACTTCATAGTTATTGTTGTTAAACTCTGCACTTCAGTAGCACTACCAATTGCAATCCCAAAAACCCAGGTTCAGGAAGGAGCTGGTGCTGTCAGACAGCAGGCCAGAGGAGGACAGAGTGTCTCAGTGGACATTCTCCTCCTCCTCTGGAGGGGGGGGAATCCACATCCCGCTGCTATACTACCACCTGGGTGAACACAAGGTAGAAGGGAACTGGAGCAGTGCAGTCATTGATGCATGAGGTGTGGTGGTGGTCAATGACATTACTGCACCTCAGAGGGTGAGTGGGTAGGGTTTAAAGGGGAAAATGGGCCTGGCTGAAGAAGATGAAGCCGCCACCTGTACCCCATGTTCATTCTGGTCCCTAGGTATGGACTCCTGGGGGTGCTCCTGGACTTCACCTCTACCATGGGAGGTCAGATAGAGCAAGGTAGTAGCCAAGGAGCATAAGGTGACCTCAGCCTGGGGGGGGTGCAATCCAGGTGGGGCAGCACAGCGATGTTCTGCGGATTGGCTTAGGAGTTCCACTAGCGCAGATGGAAGGGTCTCTGGGGATGGATAGAAGGACATTGGAGGTTGGTGGGAGGAGGTTCTGGGCAGGATCCTGAGGAAATAAATCAATCAATCAATTAATCAATAAATCAATCCATCCATTCTGTACACTGCATTTTACTATTTCAAAGATCTAACTCAGCACAGTCACTTTCAGTATGAGCGTCCCCTTTTGGATTAGGTGAGAGGGCAGTGTGGCTGTCTTCTGTAAGCGTTAATGTCAGTAGGATCCCCATTCACTGAGTCACTCTTAGACTGAATAGAAACATAGAAACATAGACGTTGATGGCAGATAAGGACCGCAAGGCCCATCCAGTCTGCCCATTTATTTTTCTACCTTATGAATGTGCCACTATCTTTGCTCTGTCAATGGTCTATCTATTCATACTCATCTGTATTGCTCCCTTATGACTATCCCATGCCTATTTGAAGCCCTGCACTGTATTCATGTAACCCCCTTGCAAATGGGGGTTCCCAAAAGACTTCCAGGAGCTTGCTTGAATGCTCCAAGCCTGAATGGTGTTTGGCGTTTAAGCCATTTATCAGTGAGTGTTTTTAGAGCCTCTGGTACTGTCTCTTTAAGAGCTGTCTGCTTGCAGACATAATTAGTTTGTATGGGGGACTGTGTGCTTCTCTGCTTGAGTACCACTCGAGCTGCTGCCAATTCACTCCATTTTGCAGTCACTAGGAGTGCAAAGGGAACCTATCTGAAAGATGTAACTGTTTGCCAGAAATCATTTAGAGTAATAATGAAAATACAGTTTGTCTAACCTGCTTTCTTTGCAGTCAGAACTGTGTTTGCCTAGTTCCCATTCTAGTTTTGAACTGCTGAACTGGACCAATCAGTGTGGGTTAAGGTAGCTCTAAATGGTGCCTTGGACTAATCAGAACTTGGACTCGTAATCTGAGCCAGCCACAAGAGGATTGTATGGGCAGTGACTCTGGGAGATGTAGTTTGGACTTCAGCGCCTTTTGACCAACAGGGCAGTCTATTGTGAGTGACAACCAATCCAGCCAAGAACTGGGAGGAACTCAAAGGAAGTGCCCGGTTTTGTCTGCTGGAGTTTCAGTTGAGCTCTGGCAGTGAAGAAGGAAGGAGCCCTGTGCTTTTGGTGTGCAGTTTTAGTCGGGAAACGCTGTAAGGCCCCGAGTTCCAGTCTGCAGCTTGTGTAACTACTTGTTAGGACTGAATCCGTCCTGTGAAGAGAATCAAAGGATATCTGAAAGTAGAAACCAGGCTCATCCTGTAGAAGACTGAGAAATTGCTGAATTGCTCGGTCTGTCAGGAACTGAATCTGCTGGGGTGTTCCTCCCGTATTGTGCAGTAATTGCGATCGGATAGAGAAGCAGCCTGCCTGGTATAGTACTTTCTTTTACCATATAAATGTGTGAGGAGGCTTGTGTAGCTCAAGTGAATCCTGCTGCCATTAAGGACTTTTGCCTGTTACTGTTTACCATATAAATGTGTGAGGAGTCTCAGAGAGCTCAAGAGTAGCCCTGCTGTTGAAGGACCCTATCTTGTTTGGAGGTTGTGAGTACTAATTCAGGTCGCTCCTGTTGAATTGCCACATTGAATCCAAATGGAATTACTGTACTGCTGACTGTTTAACTAATTTTTCTTTTCTCTGTGTAGAAAGGGCCCTCACCAGCTGCCACGGCTTGACTAGCCACTAGGCTTGGGTACCTAGGGACAGTAACTGGTAGGGATAGGCTCAGCACAGAGCCATAGGTAGATGAGTAAAGTGATAAGCTAATTAACCTGATTTCCCCCTGTCCTTGTTATATCCCCCTAAATAAATCAGAGCTGCTTGTTTCAGCAAAGTTATACTGCCTGAGGTATTTGTCTACGTTAAAGTATTGTACTGTGATTGTTGCACTGTATCTTCTTATATTACAGGGGGTCCCAGTGGCTGAACCAGTCCTGGGGGTAAGTGTATACTGTGAAGGTAATTCTGATATACTGTGTGGGCCACTAGTGGGAAGAAAGGGGGGTTGCAGTGTCCCAGAGGGCTGTGACCAAGTTAGTTTAACTATTGCAAACCCTGACCTCTGGGTGGAGGCACCCACCATCGGATCCAGGCCCCTCAACCTGTTAGTGGCAAATCAGGCAGGGGTAGTAGCCCCTGGGATAGCGCCATCTAGGGGTTACATCTTGGAGGCTCACCACTGGGATTGTGTGTCCTCTAGTGGCCATATTTACAAACCACTGTTAAGAAATAAAATAAATAAATGGGTACCCCGACAGAACCAGCTGTGCACCGGCTGGTGGAGTGGTGTACTGGGGAGGAGATCGACCCCCAAAATGCTATGCTTATCCTGGACATCCCCCTGGGTATCAATACGGACACTGTACAGGGAGTACTTTCCAAGGTGGAAGGTTTACAGAACCCTGTGGTGGTGGGTCAGCATGCTAATCTGCTCACCCACACTTTCCTGGCCCTAGTAGAGTTTAAGGATCCCATAGATAGCTCCAAAGTGCCTCAGACCATTACCCCAGAGGGAGCCCTCACTGCTTGGAGAGTGATAACTAAGGACAGTAACGACCCGTGGGGGAATGAGCCCCCACCACTATCTGAAACTTTTGAGGAGAAATTTGCTAAATGGTTGCTGGGGAAGGGAAAACTGTGGAGGACTTGAAGAAACTATTTTGCCACCTGGGGTGTTCCTCCCCAACATCCTCTCCCGCCCAGTACCCGTAATGGTGGCTGGAACCAATGCAGACTCCTATTTCTGCACCTGCCATTAGTCACGACTCTTACTGAAGGTTGAGGATCTTCTCTGGCACCCTCCCACCCCCAAGGGGAGATGACTGGGAGACCTGGATAGACTATGTTGCCCCCAAGTGCTAGAATGGCAATGCTCGGAAGCCGAAAAGTGAAAGAGGGTTAGTGAGAGCCTCGAGGTCCTGCCCTGGCTACTATCCATGATAAACGGGCCAGTAACCCTGAAGTGACTGCACAGGCCTATCTTGAGGCCTTGGAGAATGTGTATGGGAGCCCAGATTCTGATGAGGACCTATGGTGGAGAGTAAGAAATGCACAACAGTACCAAGGGGAGTTGTCTGTGTATGTATCTCGGCTGGAAAAATTGTTGCAAGAATGCCTCAGAAAGGGTAGTTTGCCAGCGATTGAACTGGACCGAACCAGGCTGGACAGGATCCTTAAGTCTGCCCCCTTCTCAGAACTGCTGTTGCTTCAGTTACGCCTGGCAAATCGACTGGAATCCCCACCCTCCTATGATGAGTTAATGAGAGAAATTCGAGGAGGTTGAGAAAAGGCGACCTCGGAGGACCTGCACCAATAGCTGTGGCTACGACCCGAGTGACTGAGGTGACCCATCAAGTGAAGTTCAGGGCAGAGGTTGGCAGTCAATGAGTGCTCTGACAAGGAAAAGATATGCCACAATGGGTGAACTGTTGAGAGAGATCCGGAATTCAAAAACAGTCCTTTATGAAGGCCACGCCTGCAAGTACAGGCCCTGACCTATATCCGACTGCATCTACATGGGGTGGGGTACCCACCATGTATCTCTTGCTGATAACGGCTCCCAACTTGATTCCTTGACCATGGAAGTGGAGAAACTGACGAGATGTCTCCAAATGCTTATCACTGCGCAGACAGAGATGACACCAGGTTTCCAGTTAGTAATACCCGCCCTGGCTCCCAGTGGCGCCCGGCCAGCTCAAACTCCAGAAAGTATGTTTTGCTATAATTGTGGGAAGGATGGGCACATGAAAAGGGAATGCCGGTCCCCAAAAGACACTGACAAAGTTGCATATAGGCTACAAGGAGAGCTTGAGAACAAATCAGTGGTTAAGAGGTGCACTAAATGATCCCAGTGAGGGCACCAAAATGCTAACTCACGTGCCTTTGTGGCAAGGTCAGTTGCCCAGGCCCCACTACTGCCTCTCCAGACTGGTCCAGAATAGTGGGTCCTCCATGGAGACCACTGTAAAGGTGAATGGAGTGTCTACAAGAGCTGTATTAGACAGTGGCTCCCAAGTGACAATTATGTTCCAGGATTGGTATCAGAAGCATTTGTCAGACGTACCCTTACAACCATTAGAAGGACTGCATGTATGGGGGTTAAGTGAGAAGGCCTACCCCTATTCCGGGTATATCCGAATTTGGCTGTCTTTCCCCACCTCCGTGGCTGGAGTGGCCGAACAAGTAGACACCCTAGCCTTAGCGTGTCCCCCCACTGGACTGTATGATGGTGTCCCTTTGTTGATTGGAACAAATGCTCATATGTTCAGAAGGCTGGCACAGTTGTGTTATGAAAAACAGGGGTCAAAGACTAGTAGAGCTTTAAGAGTTCCGGCTTTAATTAAGAAGGCCTATGGGGCACAGAGAGATGCTGAAAAAATAGAACCAGAGGAACCGGTCGGAATTGTATGGAAGAAGGATCCTGAGTCTCTGATCCTGGCGCCAAATGCCCAGTGTACCTTACAGGAGAGGTCCGTATCAGAAAGGATGTTAAGAATAAAATATTAATGTTGGATGCACCAGGCGATGGAAATTGCCAGAGGGACTACTGGTCAAGCCTAGTATTTTGCCCGCAGAGCCCATGCTTATGCCAGAAGGGTAATGGTCCAAGTTCATAATGTGTCTGAAAGAGACATTCGAGTAAATAGAGGTTGCATCCTGGCTAATGTGCATTGTGCAGACACTACAGTGCTACCCAGCAGCAAGAGTTCGAGGAAGAATGACAGAGTAACGCCTGACTTGTTTGATTTCAGCGACTCCCCGTTGCCAGCTGAATGGAAAGTGAGGATCAGTGAGAAGCTTGCCCAGAGAGACCAGGTGTTTTCTTTAAAGGAATGGGACGTAGGATGCGTGCAAGGAGCTGAGCACAATATCCGGCTGCATGACGAAAGACCATTTCGTGAGAGGTCTCGACGCTTGGGACCTGCTGACATAGATGATGTGAGACGGCATCTGCAAGAGATGTTAGCTGCTGGTGTAATACAAGAATCCAGAAGCCCTTATGCTTCCCCCATTGTGGTAGTGAGGAAAAAGAATGGGACAGTAAGGATGTGCATGGATTATCGCACCTTAAACTGGCGGACTATCCCTGATCAGTACACAATGCCCCGCATTCAGGATGCTTTGGACTGCCTAAACGGGAGCCAGTGGTTCTCTGTGTTGATCTCCGCAGTGGGTACTACCAGATCCCGGCGGCCCCAGAGGACCGTGGAGAAGACAGCCTTTATCTGTCCGCTTGGCTTCTATGAATTCATGAGGATGCCTCAAGGATTTCAGGTGCCCCAGCCACTTTTCAATGATTGATGGAGCGTGCAGTGGGGACATGAACTTACTAGAGTGCCTGGTATACCTAGATGATGTTATTGTGTTTGGCAGCTCACTGGAGGAACATGAGAGCAGATTATTTAAGGTATTGGACCGACTGGAGGACTTTGGCCTTAAACTGTCCATTGATAAGTGTCAATTCTTTCAAACATCAGTAAAGTATGTGGGACATATAATATCCACTGAGGGAATAGAGACCGACCCAAGTAAAGTTGAGGCCTTGACCACCTGGCCACAGCCCAAAAATCTAAAAGAACTGCAAAGATTCCTGGGATTCCTTGGTTATTATCGGTGTTTCATCAAGGACTATTCAAGAGTGATCCACCCTTTACTTAACCTTACTCAAGGGTATCCCCCAACCCACAAAAATACCAAAAGTCAGCCCTTAAGACTGAAAGAGTGTATTTCGTCCGAGTGAAGTATTTGGGGCCGCTGGACCCTGATTGTGAGACTGCTTTTCAGGAGATCATATAGCAACTTACCCATGCTCCAGTGCTGGCCTATGCCAATCCAAGAAAACCTTACGTCCTGCACACTGATGCTAGCTTGCAAGGGTTGGGGGCTGTGTTGTACCAAGAGCACAAGAATGGCCTGAGACCAGTGGCCTTTGCCAATAGAAGCCTGACCCGATCCGAAAAGAACTATCCTGTACATAAGTTAGAGTTCCTAGCTTTGAAGTGAGCTATTGTTGACCAATTCCATGAGTACTTGTATGGGGCTAAAATACTAGTAAACACTGACAATAATCCTTTGACCTATGTGCAGACCTCAGCTAAGTTGGATGCCACTGGCCATAGGTGGCTTTCTGCATTATCTACATACAACTATGCTCTCGAATACCGAGCAGGTCTGAACCACATAGATGCTGATGCTCTCTCCGGAGGCCTGTTCCCCAGAATGATTGGGTCAGATTGGCAGAACCTGACATTCGGGCACTCTGCCGGAAGTTTGACAGGGAGGAACAAATGTCACGGATGCAGTGGACTGCATGGTGGATTGCTTGGGACCCTCTGAGAATTGCATACCTGCTGCTTATTGCCACTTTTCTGCAATAGACATTGGTGCACTGCCTCAGCTGGACAATGACAGTATTCGGCTGGCTCAATCCCGCAATCCCATGATCAAATCAGCTTTAGAAGCCCTCTGTGCAGGAAAAGATGTGTCCAAATTACGCTCCACTGATTTGAGAACTGCACTGTTATACAAAGAAGGTCCTAAATTGAAACTGATCAATAAACTGTTATACAGAGAAACAGTAGACAGAAGGGGACAAGTAGACAAACAACAACTAGTGCTGCCCACTGCCTTTCGAGACTCAGTATTGAGGTCCTTGCACAACCACATGGGGCACCTTGGTATAGACAGAACACTTGACTTGGTGAGATCCAGATTCTGTTGGCCTAAGATGGGGGCTGATGTGGAGCAACACATTCAACTTGTAGTCGCTATCACAGAGGAAAGCTTTGCCCAGAGGGCTGCCCTTTGTTAACATCACCACCAGTGCACCCATGGAGCTGGTCTGTATTGATTTTCTGAGTTTGGAGTCAGATCAAAGAAATATCAGTAATGTGCTGGTGGTCACTGATCATTTCACGAGATATGCCCAAGCTTTCCCCACCAAAGACCAGAAAGCATCCACTGTGGCCAAAGTACTTGTAGAAAACTTTTTGTTCACTATGGGGCCCACAAAGAATCCATTCTGATCAAGGGAGAGACTTTGAGAGTCGTCTGATCAAAGAGATGCTTTCTCTGTGGGAGTGCTAAAGTCCAGAACCACTCCTTACCACCCCAGGGGACCCACAGCCTGAACGTTTCAACCTTTGCTAGATATGCTAGGCACCCTGCACCCAAAGGACAAGCCTAGATGGAGCCAACAAATTAGCACCCTGGTACATGCTTATAACTGCACCAAAAGTGATGCCACTGGGTTCTCCCCTACCGCCTGATGTTTGGAGAGAAGCTCGACTACCGGTAGATGTGTTTTGGGGTCTCTCCTGATGGGGTTCAAGCTGACAACATTTACAGTATGTGAAAAAGTTAAAGGCCTAGCTAACTCATGCGCACTAACTGGCTCAAACCATGGCTGCCAAAAGAAATCTGGCCAACAAAGAAAGGTATGATAAAAAGGTGAAAGCACAGGAACCCAGGAGGGAGATCGGTATTGCTAAGAAATCTGGGACTACATATGGCAAACACAAGATTGCTGACAGATGGCACCATCTCCTCACATTGTAGTGGGCAACTAGATGATCTGCCAGTGTACAAAGTAAGGCCTGAGAATAATTCAAAAGATGTAAAACAATGCATAGAAATCATTTACTGCCCATTGCACAAATCTTGATTGAATCTGAACCCCAGAAGATGCCCCTCTGGACCACTGACTAGAGCTGCTGCTAAGAAAAGATCAAGAAAAGTCTGCACCTCCAGAAGCAGAGTTAAAGTGTTCCCTCCACAAGTCCCAGTTGAGCATGACTGTCAGTCCATATCAGAAGAAAGTGAGAGTGACTTTGAATACTATCCTTCTTATGAACTGAGTCAATTGTTTTGGGGCAATCCCTAGTCAATACTGGAGATGAAGCTGGGCCTTCTGGACTGTCTAAGCCCCCAGCTTCTCCCTGGAGCCAATGCTCCCAGAAAGTGAATGCAAAGCATCAGATCAGATGAAATGGAATCATTGTGCATGGTTGAACTGTTTGAGCTTTCAGGGAGGAAAATGATGGATTGGGGCAGACTGATGATACACCAGAACAAGAAGAGTATTTGAGTGCCCTGACAGTCCACTGCCAGTGTCCGAAAGCTCTCCATGTGAGCCAAATGTTGTGGACTCAGAAACTATAACTCCTGGAGCTGAAAGTGCCCCAAGTTCTGACCTCTCTACCCCATGGAGACTCCCTGACAAGTGAGGACAATGCTGAAAATGAGGCTCAGAGTGCAGAGACTGTAACAGTTCCCCTAGAAAGACTGGTCGAGCTGTAAAGCCTGTGGTGCACCTCAGTTATGACTCCTTGGGAGGCCTGTGGACTTGCCTCTCAATGTTGTCCATAAAGGAGTGTATGTTCCCCGAGCTCATTGCCCAAACTGAGCGTCAGTGCTAACTCAAGTTACTTGTGTTGCCCTCTAGTATGGTGCCCTTGCCCCATCCAGCCCTAAGGTAACTGATAGGAAGGGCCCCCCTTCAGGTTTCATGTACAAGAGGTAATAACTTGAGTTATGGTACAATGTGTGTGTAATACTATGTAAAGAGTGACGTACTGCAATGTTTCAGAAATGTGTTCTTGGTAAAATGATATATTGACTGATGATTACATGTGTGAGCCTAATGCAAATGTATATGGTTGCAGTTGAAACTTATGGGTACTTGCTTGACGCGACGCCAAGCTTTCCCAGGCCAGGAAGGGTGTAACCCCTGCAAATGGGGTTCCCAAAGACTTCAGGAGCTTGCTTGAATGCTCCAAGCCTGAATGGTGTTTGGCTTAAGCCATTTATCAGTGAGTGTTTTTGAGCCTCTGGTACTGTCTCTTTAAGAGCTGTCTGCTTACAGACATAATTAGTTTGTATGGGGAACTGTGTGCTTCTCGCTTGAGTACCACTCGAGCTGCTGCCAATTCACTCCATTTTTGCAGTCACTAGAGTGCAAAGGGAACCTATCTGAAAGATGTAACTGTTTGCCAGAAATCATTTAGAGTAATAATGAAAATACAGTTTGTCTAACCTGCTTTCTTTGCAGTCAGAACTGTGTTTGCCTAGTTCCCATTCTAGTTTTGAACTGCTGAACTGGACCAATCAGTGTGGGTTAAGGTAGCTCTAAAATGGTGCCTTGGACGAATCAGAACTTGGACTCGTAATCTGAGCCAGCCACAAGAGGATTGTATGGGCAGTGACTCTGGGAGATGTAGTTTGGACTTCGGCGCCTTTTTGGACCAACAGGGGCAGTCTATTGTGAGTGACAACCAATCCAGCCAGGAACTGGGAGGAACTCAAAGGAAGTGCCCGGTTTTGTCTGCTGGAGTTTCAATTGAGCTCTGGCAGTGAAGAGGGAAGGAGCCCTGTGCTTTTTCGGTGTGCAGTTTTAGTCGGAAATCGCGTGTAAGGCCCGATTCCGGTCTGCAGCTTGTAACTGCTTTTGGACTGAATCGGTCCTGTGAAGAGAATCAAAGGATATCTGAAGAGTAGAAACCAGGCTCATCCTGTAGAAGACTGGAGAAATTGCTGAATTGCGCTCGGTCTGTCAGGAACTGAATCTGCTGTGTGTTCTCCCGGGTATTGTGCAGTAATTACGATCGGGATAGAGAAGCAGCCTGCCTGGTATAGTACTTTCTTTTTACCATATAAATGTGTGAGGAGGCTTGTGTAGCTCAAGTGAATCCTGCTGCCATTAAAGGACTTTTGCCTGTTACTGTTTACCATATAAATGTGTGAGGAGTCTTGTAGAGCTCAAGAGTAGCCCTGCTGACGTTGAAGGACCCTATCTTGTTTGGAGGTCGTGAGCACTAATTCAGGGTCGCTCCCTGTTGAATTGCCACATTGAATCCAAATGGAATTACTGTACTGCTGACTGTTTAACTAATTTTTCTTTTCTCTGTGTGAAAGGGCCCCTACCAGCTGCCACGGTTTGGACTAGCCACTAGGGCTTGGGTACCCAGGGACAGTAACTGGTAGGGATAGGCCTTTGCACAGAGCCATAGGTAGATGAGTAAAGTGATAAGCTAATTAACCAGATTTCCCCCGGTCATTGTTATATCCCCTTAAATAAATCAGAGCTGCTTGTTTCAGCAAAGTTATACTGCCTGAGGTATTTGTCTATGTTAAAGTATTGTACTGTGATTGTTGCACTATATCTTCTTATATTACAGGGGGTCCCAGTGGCTGAACCAGTCCTGGGGGTAAGTGTATACTGTGAAGGTAATTCTGATATACTGTGTGGGCCACTAGTGGGAAGAAAGGGGGGTTGCAGTGTCCCAGAGGGCTGCGACCAAGTTAGTTTAACTATTGCAAACCCTGACCTCTGGGTGGAGGCACCCGCCATCGGATCCAGGCCCCTCAACCTGTTAGTGGCAAATCAGGCAGGGGTAGTAGCCCCTGGGATAGCGCCATCTAGGGGTTACATTCATATCCACCACTTCCTGAGGTAGGCCATTCCATGCATCCACCACCCTTTCTGTGAAAAAGAACTTCCTCACATTACCCCTTAATCAGCCTCCCCCTAATCTCATGCTGTGTCCTCTTGTCCTGCTATTTTTCTTACATTGAAACATGTTAGACTCTTTCACCTTGTTAATGCCCTTAAGGTGTTTGAATGTTTCAATCATATCACCTCTCTTCCTCCTTTGCTGTAGGGTATACATATTGAGCTCAGTTAATCTGTCTTCATATGTTTTCTGATGCAGTCCCTGCACCATTTTGGATGCCCTTCTCTGGACTGCCTCAATTTGGTTAATGTCCTTGTGAAGGTGTGGCCTCCAGTACTGCATGCAGTACTCCAGATGGGGCCTAACCAGTTTCTTGTAAAGAGGGATTATTACCTCCCTTTTCTGACTTGTGATACCCCTACTAATACACCCCAACATCCCTCTAGCCTTACCTACCGCTTTAGAGGTCTGCTTGGATGATTTCAGGTCATCGGTGATGAGGATGCCCAAGTCTCTTTCTTCCCTTGTGATTGCCAACAACTCCCCTCCCAGCCTATAGGTGGCTTCAGGGTTTCTCTTCCCTATGTGCACGATCTTGCACTTTTTTGCGTTAAACCCCAGTTGCCACTCTTCCAACCATTTTGCTAGTTTATCCAGATCTCTTCTCATTCGGCCCACTCCATCTGGATCATGTACTCTGTTGCAAATCTTGGTGTCATCTGCAAACAGACGAACCTTTGGCCACAGGACTAATCCCTGAGGTACCCCACTTGAGACTTGCATCTCTTCTGACTGTATACCATTTACCACCACTCTCTGTTTTCTGCCTGTCAACCAGTTTGCCACCCAGTTGACCAACGTCTGACCCACCCGAGCCTACCCAGCTTATTAATCAATCTTCTATGTGGAACAGTATCGAAAGCTTTGCTGAAGTCAAGGTAGGCAACATCAACTGCTCCCCCTTGGTCCACCACTCTGGTTACCCAGTCAAAGAAATCTATGAGATTAGTTTGACAGGACCTTCCTGTTGTAAACCCATGCTGTCTTGGATCCTGTGCTCCTATGGATTCCAGGTGTTGCACTATCTTTTCCTTAAGGAGTGTCTCCATAATCTTGCCCACTACTGAGGTAAAACTGACTGGTCTGTAGTTCCCTGCCTCCTCCCTGCTACCACCTTTGTGGAGCGGGATCACATGAGCCCTTCTCCAGTCTTCTGGGACCTCTCCTGTGCTCAGAGACTCACTAAACAGTTCTGATAATGGCTCTGCTAGTTCCACTCTTAGCTCCTTTAGTACCCTGGAATGTATGCCATCAGATCCCATTGACTTGTCCACCCTGAGCTTATCGAGCTCTTGTAGGAACCTTTCTTTTGTGAAGGGACTAGTGCACACTTCCCTCCCCCCGTGTCCATGGTGCTGAGCTGTGGGCCCTGCCCTACCTTCTCTTCAGTAAATACTGAGCAGAAGTATCTATTTAGGATAAATGCTTTTACATGGTCCTCCTCACACACACCCTTTTCCCCTTTGATCTTAGCAATACCCCCTCTGGACTTTCTCCTTTCACTAATGTATCTATAGAAAGTCTTGTCACCTTCTTTTACTGTTCGTACTAGTGTTTCCTCAGTTTGGGCCTTTGCCTGCCTTACTGCCTTCCATGCTTCCCTTAGGGAAGTTTGGTATGCCTTCCTATCTTCATCCTGCTGTGTTCTCTTATATTTCCTGAAGGCCAGCCTTTTGGCTCTGACCTTTGCTGCTACTCTGTTTGAGAACCAAAGTGGTTTCCTTCTTCTTTTGCACTTCCTTTTCTTACTAACACAATGGGATGTTGCTTCAAGTATTGCATCTTTAATGCTTTCCCACTTTGCCTGTGCCCGCTCACCTGTATTTCTTTTTGCCAGGGCTAGCTTAATTCTGTTGGCCATCTTATCAAAGTCAGCCCCTCTGAAGCCCCTTATTTTTGCCTTGGAATGGGATGATTTTGTTCTAGTGTCCAAATTGAACCATACCATGTGATGGTCACTGGCACCCAGGTGACCTTCTACCTGGAGATCTGTGATCCTTTTCCTGTTAGTCAGTACTAGATCTAGGATAGCCCTGTCTCTTGTAGGTTGTTGTACTAGTTGTTTGATGCCCTCCCCCTGCAGGGAATCCACCATGTGTCTAGTTCTGGCAGATGTCCCTGCTGGTATTGACCCATCTGTATCTGGCATGTTGAAGTCTCCCATATCAGAACCTCCCCTTTAGCTGTCATGTTTTGTATATCTTCTAACAGTAATGTGTCTATGTCCTCCCCCTGATCTGGAGGCCTGTACACAACCCCAGTTCGTATGGCTGTCCCATTTCCTGTTCCCAGGGTGACCCACAGTTCTTCTGCTTCCTTATGTGTATTCTGAATTTCTGTAGCTTTGATATTTTCACTGACATAAATATTTATGTAGGCCTCTTGGCTTGGGCCACTGACAGCTAGCTGCCCCTTGCTGACCGCCCCCATCTGTTGAGCTATGGGGCTACTTTACCTAATATGGGCCTCTGTGCCCTTGCTCCTGCTCTCAGGGGTGGACTGGTAGAGTCTCTGCCCCTCAGCTGAATGAGCCTATGTGCCTTTAGCTCCAGTGCATAAGTTACCGCACTCTTGGAGCAGATGAAAATCATAAACAGCAATGTTACAAGGAAGTGAAACCAAAAGCAGTCAAGAGTTGTATGCCACAAATTTATTGGCAACAGAGAGCTAGGCAGTAACCCCAGCGCTTCAACTCAGAATGAATCTTCTGCAAGGGGCGAAGCTCACAGCAGTGTATAGCTACTTTTATATGACAATTTTTAAAGACATAGTAACATATTTAAATAAGTTTACAACATACAGCATATGTAACAGTTCTTGTTGCAGGAGCTAAATCTGCCTGAATAAGTGTAAAAATTAATAAGCATTAATTAAAGTCATAAACAATTTTTTTTGGGGGGGGGTTGCTGCCCATCCCCTGACATCATCCCTGGACTCCTGGACCCACCACCACCCCTCCATGACTGACCCCTCGATCCACCCTGGCTTGCCCCCCAAGGCAGAGCCACTGAGAACCCCCCCTGCAGAAACATGTCCAGGTTACCGGCCACATCACCCCGACCAGCAGAGCTCCCTAGGCTTACCCCCCCAGGTGGGGCAGAGGGGGTGGCCATCCAACAGAATACATTCCTAGTGGGGGTCAGGCACTTTGGGGGGTCTGGGGGTACTGGGAGGTGGGTGTCATGTGTGGGACTGGCAGCATTTTTTTTAATGCTTACAATCCCCGGGAGGCTGACATGCAATGTCACAAGGTACATCTGTCAGGCCTCCCCATCAACTTGGCACCGGTCATGATGGATCCTCCAGCCTCTGCTAGGAGTCCATAGTATGCCAGATGCATGACCCCCCCACAAGAGAAGGCAAGCTGTCACTGGATGCTCTAGCCATCTCCCCCCCCGACTGGCCCTCTGACTCCCGGATTCATTCCTGAACCCAGGATGTGGGCATTGCAAGCAGGTGCCTTGCCGCTGCACCCACAGGCTGACTCAGAAACAGTGTTTTAACTCTATGACTAGAATGAGTAATTAAAATGTGTGAAAAATTGGGGACAGGGAAATGGAAACATGCAGGGAAGACAGGAGGGGGTTGTAAAAGAGAAATAATATAAACTGAGTAGATAAATCTGAGTTAATAGCATGAAGGTTTTATAGCGGGAACAAAAATGGTACTTGAAAGGACTTATTGTGTTACTAGTCAAATGGCTACCAAAAGAGGAATTGATTTATTTAACTGCCAAGTGGCTTTTAAATTACAAAAAATGTTAATGTTATGTTATATAGATAATAAAGATTTGTACCATGCTGGACTGTTGTAAATTCGGTATGTTGTAAAGTGTTCGGGTTAGTGCCTAGCTCTCTGTTACTAATACATTTGGCTTCATTTCCCTGCCAACATTGCTGTTTATTATTTTCATTTGCTCTAAGAGTGTGGTAGGTCATGCGCTGTGTATTTGAAAGTTATTTTTACCTGCACCTACCTGCTTCCTGTTGACACATGGCCCTGCATCTTTGTACCTTTAGCGCTGCCTCTTGGGGTGGTCTTTCATGGAGGTCTGACATGCCCCAACAGAAGTAGCAATGACCCACCGTCCTGTAGTTTAAAGCCCCCAATCTGCTCTGTCCATTCTCCTGGTCAGTACCTCTACTCCACCCTGGTGCAGCTGCAGCCCATCCTAGGCATACAGACATCCTTTGCCACAAAAAAAACCTCAGTTTCTCAGAAACCACGCCTTCCCCCTTGCACCATGCCCCTAACCAAGCATTAGCCTGCCTAATGTTCAGCTGACACTTCTCATTAGCCCCTAGGACAAGAAGGATCTTGGAAAAGATCACCCTGGATATCCCTTTGTAGCACCCCTATCTGGGGGCTTTCCTTTTTTGTCTTCGTGGGTCCTACTACGACACTCCCATAGCTAGCAAAGTTTATCCCTTTCACCCATTCCCCTTCCTGGGATTTTTGTTCAGCTGTTTAGCTGGCAGCAAAGAAAGACCAGAGGTTTCTGGTGTGGCTGGTGTTTTGATTTGAATGCCAGTGGCACAATCGGCTTCACTACTCTGCTGACACATGATTAAAGCCCCATTCAGTCAGGAGCCCCATCCAGTGTTTCCATCTCCAGAGCAGGCAGTGGTGTCGGGACTGCTTACCTGCACTCAAGGGTGAAATACTAAAATACACATAGTGGCTGAGTCTACAACAAAGTAAGAAAGTGCTAGAAGAAAAAATTGAAACAAACAGAGTACTGGCCATGTTCCCCACTGTCCCCAGGAATCATGGGATAGGTGTCAGAGGGCACAAAGGAAACCAGCATATCAGGAACACAAGACTTGCAGAGCATGCATGCTGCATGTCTTTACACAGTCTGTGCAAGGATTGACTGCAGATCCAGACCAGTGGGCAAGTGGAGCCCAGATCTAATGTGAGATGGGGAGCCAGTGCTCCTGCAACAGATAGAGAGAGTTCCTGCCCTGGACTGAGAGAGGACAGACATGTTGTCAATGCCTGTGAGGGACTGAATTTATTTATTTTATTTTATTTATTACAGTCTCAAAATTTGACATACCTTTGAGTCTGAGACTCATTTACAAAGGTTCCACATCCAAAAGAAATCATAACAATTAGCTAAATACAACAATGTAACAAAAACATGACATGGATATAATGAAAACAAAACAAAAAGAAAAACAACAATCAGAGCCGTCATTATATCAGACTTTGTCAAAGTTGGCAAATAAGAAGCAAAAATAGATACCAGGGTAAAAGCTAAGATAAAATACAATTAAGTTTATTCAGTTTTTGTTTATCGGGTAGGTGCACTAGCCAAAAAGACTATTTTCAGGCACGACCAGGGAAGGTACAGAGACAAACTTCAAGAGAAAACATTTTTGTACATAATACAAGATTACATGTATGTGTTGAACAATTAACAGCGGTAGATGTGACAAAAACAATACAGCAGTTGAGTTTACAAGTGACAAATACAATCAAGTACATTTTTAAAGTGAGCTGAGCAGTTATACAAACAATGAGGAATAAAGTGTTGTGAGAGCAAGTAATAGACAGGCGGAGTGTAGTGAAAGGGGAGATAGTGAGAGTGGTGGAAAGAGGAGGAAGGCAATAGATGGGGGAGAATAGGTATAGTAAAGTACAGGTTATCAAGTAAGGTTCAGATGATGATGAAAGAGGAAGGCTGAGAAGTTTGAGCAGAGAAAGCACTCAAAAATTAATCAGAAAGTGAAAGGAAGAATAGAATGCTAGAAGTAAGGAGGTGTGATTGATAGGAAGTGCTCACTGTTGGAGTGGACCCTAGGCTACCTGTGAGACTACACAGAGTGTGTGTGGGGGGGGGATAAGAGAGTAGGGGCTAGGGTGGTTTGAAACAGGAGCATACGTAGGAGGAGAAGAGATAGTGGCGTAGCTCTCTCTCTTAAAGGAGATGTGGGATGCAGCTTGACGTAGGGTTATGGGGAGTGTGTTCCAGAAATGAGGTGCATAACAGGCAAAGGCATGACCACCTTTTGAAGTGTGATGTCTTGAAATAAGAACTGGGACATTGTCCGCTGAGCACAAAGCAAGTTGGTTTTCTGGAAGGGAAGGAGTTTGGCCAGGGGTTTAGGTGAATGGGATCTGATGATGTTATCAGTAATAGAACCAAGTGCATAAGACCTTAGTCCTTGGGGAGGAAGCCATTCCAGATCTGTGTAGAGAAGACAGTGCTGTTTCAGCCTGGGGGAGCAGGAAGTGAAGCGACAAATATTATTATACGTAGCATCCCACTTTTGCAGGCTCAAGTTGCAGGCAGAGACATACGTGGCAACACCATAGGTGAGGGAGGGAAGTAATATCCCATGGGCAATAGCAAGCCTGGCAGACGGGGAGAGAGCATAACTAGTGCAGTAGGCGATACCAAGTTTGGAGTTAACCTGCTTACAGGTGGATTGAATGTGGAGGTCAAAACTCAGTGTTGGGTCAAGTGTGACCCCTAGATATTTGGAGGAATTTACCAACCCTACCGATGCGCTATCAGGGGAGGAGACGTTAAAGTGTGTCTGGGAATGTTTAAGTTTGAATCTGGAGCCAAATAACATAGCTTGGGTCTTAGATTTATTTAGAATAAGTTTGTGATTTGAAGTCACTGGTGTATAAGCTGAAAATCTTGAGAGTCGAGAGTTTATATTCTCTATACTGTTGGAACTGGTATATAGTACAATGTCATCTGCATATAATAGTGAGGAAGTTTTGAGGAGATTGGAGGTGATGCTATTTATAAAGATTGAGAAAAGCAGAGGACCTAAGATAGACCCTTGATGTACACCAATATTGATAGTAACCTTGTCAGAGAGGGTGGAGTTAAATTTCACGTATTGAGACCTATCAGTCAGGTAGCTATTAAACCAGTCTACAACGTTTGGTGAGAAGCCTAGAGAGACGAGAGTGATACTGAGGATGGAATGGTCTACAATATCAAACGCCTTGGTCATGTCAATGAAAATGGCCCCCATGAGGCAGCCAGAATCCGTGGCCAGTAGGGTGTCAGACGTGAGTTTGAGCAGGCAGTAGTGGTACTGTGCCCTTTGTGGAAGCCATGTTGAGCATCAGTTAAGAGGTCATGTTTCAGCAGGAAGTCAGTTGTTTGGTTGGCAACTAATTTCTCATAATACAATTACGTATCAGTATGTGATAATAGGCAGTCAAGAATAACTTTGTTGAAGTCAATAGGTTAACATGGGTCAGTGAAGACAAATAAAAAGGAGCAGTAAAAAACTGAGAAGGGGGAATAGATGGAAATCGGGATTCCGGAGCTACAGAGTGAGGGGAAATAGAGAGGAAACACATCAATGGGGGGGGGGGGGAGAGTGGCAGCTGTTTAGCCAGGAAATAAGGGGATACATGAGGGTGAAGTGGCTTAAGTTATTTAGCTTTTGTTTACCACGTAGACACACTAGGCAACTTAATGCCTATTTTCAGGTGCAACCCGGGAGAGTATAATCAGGAATATAGACATTGAAAAGAACAATTTCTCAAGACCTACATTGGCAAAAGAGTACAATCAGAAATGCAGACTGTAGAAAACAATATTACATGACATACATTGGCAAGGAAGTACATAGTGTGCAGTGCCATCTGTTAAAATTGCATCAAATTGAGACATACATATGAATGGTGCTGTAATAGGGAGATGTCAGTTACTGCAACTAGAGTTCTTTGTCTGAGCTTTGAAGGAGGAAGGCAGAGGCTCATTGGAGTCAGGCGCTGAAGGGTAGTGTTTATTTATCTATTTATTATATTTCAGAATTACAAAGAACCTTTGAGCTAACAGCTCATTTACAAAGATTCCACATTGAGGATAAGGAGAACATACAGTCAAGATATGGTACAGTAACATACAAGGAACGCACAATAACAAGGACTCTAGTGCCGGCATATCACTATAAGTTGGTACATGGTGCAGAAAATTGGGTGTTTGCAGGTAAATAATTACAAATTCAGAACTAGCTGTAGAGTGTGAGCAATAAACAAATGGTGACCATCAGATTAAACAGAGCAAAGATGCCAGAATAAGTGCTGCAAAAGGAGGTGGCTGGGTTATGCTTTGCCAAAGGTGTGTCAAAGGAGGGAGTGGGGGTGAGGCAAGAAGGCCTCATCCCTACTGCCTCCGGATACACAGAGAAACTAGTGGGTAGTTGTTATAACAAAAATCAAGAGGGGCAGTCACATGTATTGCACTGTGAGGTTCTGCCTAAGCCTCTGTTTGAAGAGGCCAAACTTAGTTTCTGCCTGGAGGTCACTGCCAAGAGAATTGAGCCAGTAGAGGACATGGTACTCAAAGGATCTTTGACCTTGAGTTGTCCGGTAGAAAGGCACCTTATAGGGATGACAAGTTGTACCTCTGATATTGCAGGGGTTCTTAGTGAGACTCAGAAGGTTCTGAATACTTAAGGGGGTCAGACCTAGAGCTGTCTTTCTAGCAAGTAAGCAGGTTTGGTACTTTAGTCTAACTTTCAAATGTAACCAACTGGTTTGGACCTACAGGTTGCATGTGTGCATTAACCGGTGTGTCCCAGTGAGTAGACAAGAGGCTTTGTTTAAGGCTACAGAGACTCTTTTTAGAGTGGTGTCAGTGGCAGCACCATATACTACCAGGCAATAATCGATAGTGGATAGGATCAAGCTGTTTACTCTTTATGAGTGTAACCCCTCCCCCATGGTAGGGGGCAGGGTTGTTATCATAGTGCCCACTGGAGGGATGTGGTGTCTTGGTATCACCCTTGGGTGTTTAGTTGGGGGGAGGGTAGTTTATGTGGTGAGTATATAAGATTCAGGTCAGTGAGAGTTGAGTAGTCTGTGCATAGAGGGGCCCTAGAGTAGGAGGCAGGGTGTCCAGGTGGACTTTGAGTAAGAGTGTGGTGCCAGACCCCTTATCACTGAGCGCCCTGGTCACCTCAGCCATTTTCATCGAACTGGCCAAAGCCTTTGATATTGTTTCTTTCCCACACTATCCTTCTGGACAAGCTAAGGGCAGTGGGGCTTTCTGCTTACTCAGCTGAGTGCTTCTTGCTCCTACCATGAGGGCAGGTCTCAGATTGTCCTTATTGGTGATGCCTTATCCCCTCCTCTCCCTATCTGCTCTGGAGTACCTCATGGATCCATCCTTGTCCCCATTCTATTCTCCATATTCTTGAATGACCTTCCCTCTGCCTCTTCCTCTGCATAAATTCTCATGTATGCAGATGACACGGCCCTTTATGACTCTGGATCCTCTGCCTCTGACCTCACGGCCCGGCTCCAACTGAACTTCACAAACATTCAGTACTGGTTCTGGCTATTAGTTATCATTCAATGCCAAGAAAATGGTCTCCATGGCTTTTGTCACAAGGCAAAGACTAGCTAGACTAACCTCCATCCCCTCCTTCCGTCCTCTTGATGGTGTTGCAATTGGGGATGTTTCCTCCTTTAAATACTTTGGGGTCTGGCTGGATCATCACTTCAATTTCTCTGTTCATGTGGATGCCATCCACTAGTAGCTTCATCCCAAATTGGGTGCACTTTACAGGAATAATGCAAGTATCCCACTTCCTGCCCACAGAGAGACTGTCTCGAAGAGGATTCTCCCTATCTTTGACTATGGTGACATTGCTTATAGTGCTGCTCCCAAATCCACCCTAGCCAGACAGGACTCAGTAATTCACTCTTTCTGCCACTTGACCCCTTGATTGTCCCCCAGAATCCACCACTGCTTGCTTTACTCCTCCCTCTCCTTTCCATCCCTTGATGCCAGGCGTCTCGCTCATTGTGCTACTTTCATCTCCAAATTCTGGTTTGGATCCCTCCCCCCCTTACCTTTCCTCCCTCCTCAGTTCTCCCCTCCCCCCTTACCTCCTACTAACTTTGCATCTCTGTCTTTCACTCTCTTGTGCTCCCCACTGTAAAATCCTCTGCTGGCCAAGTTGCCTTCTCCTTCTGCTCCTTCAAACTATGGGTCTCTCTTACCATTACCGTTCATACTGCTCCTTCCTACCATCCACTGAATCTCTCCTCTGCAAATTAATTACTCACTCCTGCAGTTATATCTGATCCTGTGCTGTATTTTGCCACCTACAATTCCCTCCCCCCACTGCCCCTGCTCCTGTCCTAATTAATTTCCCCCGGCCCCCTCTCCCCTAGTTTCCTCCACCCTTCCCTGCTGAATGAAGCACCAACTGCACTTCAATTGCCCTTCAAATTGCTGCCATCTGCACTTTAATACTGTACCTAGCAGTGCTTTGTTCATGCTCCAGTTGTGCTCCAATTTTCAGTTGTATTATTTGTTGCTCTTCAGATGCTAGCCTCAGCTCAGCATGTCTTTCCTGGTAAATCTTTTGAAATCAATCAATCAATTGATCAATACATACATACATAAAACAGGAATTCCAAGGATCCATTCACATATCTGGATTGTGTAGTATGGTATGGGCTGCACGCCCATTGGCTCACGCTGTGGACCAATGGGCGTACAGCCCTACCATATGGTGCCAGTCGGCGGGCCAGCAAGTGGGTGGGGAACTGCCGCTCGCTGCTGACCGGAGGGCGACGGGACGGTGCGGCTCAGTGGGCAGGTGGGGAGGGCGGTACCGCTAGACCACCAGGGTTGGGTTGCTGTGATATTAATGTTTACTGATGCCCGCAATCAGGCTCTGAGTGGTCCACTGGACCACCAGGGATATAGAGACCGATATTTACATCTACATCTGCCAGCGATCGGGCATGAAGCGCGGCATGAAGAGTGCAGCCAAGAGCTCGGGTGGCCACCAACAGGTGGCAGCTGCCGTGTTGCACCCTGCAATATGGCAGCTCACCTGTGGGTGGCCAGCTGTTCCTTTTTTTTTTAGCTCACCTGTGTGCAGCACAAGTAGGGGTTGTGCATACATGGGCTCAGCACATCCTGGGCTGAATATCGGGATATGCGGAGTATGCATGTGCACGCCCCCCCACCTGCGCTGCATACAATACTGATGCGCTCCGGTGCATCGAGATTTGTGCCAGGCACAATCCCCATTTGAATATTGTGCTGGGGTGCATCAGTGGGTTGTGCATGGCACAACAGTGTTGCGCCATGCACAACCCTTCTGAAAATCCGGGCCTATATATATATTCTTATATAATCATATGTAGTAGTGGCCAGTCAGTACGTCTCTTTGTCTAAGCAAGCTGACAGAGAGAAAACCTTTGTTATGTCTTATACACAGGCAAGAAATGCCACGTGTAGTTTGACCCCGTCAGCATTTCTTTTGTCCAAGCTTCATGCTAACTGAAGCATATTCTTTGAGTCATTATACTCATTAGTAATTCTGTCTCCTAAGTCATTATCCAATACATAATGTTTCTCATATCCGTAACTATGAGGTAATCTCTGTTGCTATACTATTATCTGTAGTATATAGCTTTGTGTAACCTAGCTCCACACGGAGAGAACCAGATCTTGGAGAACGAGATCCTAGAAATTCTGGAGATTATACATATTCTTCAGGAGAGTGGTGAGAAACCCATCTCCCTTGTGATTTTCTCTGTCACATGCATAAGTAGTATAATAAACCTATATTGGTACTCATGCTTGTTTACGAATGTTTCTTGGCAGACTCTGAAGACATAAGAATCTGTATTATTAGTATTATTATTATTTGTCTACTGACTAAGATTGTTTAGAAGATGGCACTGGAAAATAAATGAATCTCATTGGTTGCAACATCTCAGGAGAGATTCATTTATTTTCCAACAGAGCCCGTATAAAAACTAGGGCCTATGCGGGGTGCCCCATCACCAACTTAATCAGTGGGCACCCTGAATGTTAAGGAAATGGATCAACCATATTGCCTCACTCGCTAAGGAATTGGAGAAAAATAGCGGTTAGGCTGTTCTCATTCCCCGACCGAAAGTACAAGCCAACAGGCTATTTCTGGGGCAGATTAAATAATATTAGTGACATAACCACTTTCCGGAGCAAAAAACCGCCAGTATTTAAAAGTCTGGCAGTGTGTAATGTGTCCCATCGCGACCGAACATGAGAGCATCGGTATTGTCTTACAATTCCATACTGCAGATGGATGTCCATCTTCGGCATGGAAGATGAAGAAAATACCAGTACTCTCCTATGGAGTTTGCCCCAGCTCTTTCCTGGGCACATCCATTCCTCTCTGCAAGTTAAACATCGCACAGAACTCGCAATACAGTGTGGCATGTACTACTTATCTTCTGAGTGACAAAGCAGCCAGATCCAGAACTCGCACGGCATGTAGCTAGCTCCACGTAGATGGAACATGAGATCATCATGTTTTTCATAAATTTCCATACCGCAGATGGACATCCTTCTGCGGCATGGAAGATGAAGTAAATACTGGTGCTGTCCCAGGCAGTTTGTTGGAGGCGACTGAATAGTTTTTTCAAAAGTGCACATTTTCTCAAGTAGCAAAATGGATCAGTCCCCGTAGTGGTTTTAAATGGCACAAAGTTTTAAAAAAAGAGTGTTAAAAGCTGCTGTCTCACCCGAAGAAGTAAACACTCTAAACATCACCACGCAGTCACAGCACCTTAAAAAAAAGGACTACTTTATCTCAAAGCTGACAAAATATATAATAAAAAGTAAAATAAATTATTATAATGTTTAAAAACTGTTAAAACCTGTGTCTGAAGGTTGCTTTCCATTTTCTAAGAGCAATAATATCCTCCAGGGTGGGTGGTATGGGCTATACCAGACCTTCCAGGAGCTATGAGGCCCTCCACCTGCAGCGTTGGGCTACATTATGCCCCTGGGCGGTCCAGTATAGCCCAATACCACCCACCCTATCAGGCATTATTGCTTACTTAGGCAACATAAATGGTGACCGCGAAAGGCATCTGGGTGTTTGCCAAAGTTACATTTTCATTTCCTCTGTAAAGTAAAACACCGGGTGAAAAATCCCCAGTAACAAGCAGCTGAGAGTGTCTTCTGTTTAAATCTTTGGTATGTTGTGTTTTCTACAGTGCAGACAAAACAGAACTTCTTGCCAGATATTCAAACTCTGTGTAATGTGTTGTTTTATTTGTTTTTCTCTTCTTTCTCTGTGGGAACACACAGCTGTAAAGGGATCTGAACAGACAGATAGACTGCTTTCATTTGTGGTTTCAAATTCTAATGGGTCTTTACTTATCTAGGAGTCCACATACACCAAAGGCTGTTTGTGTCCTGTCACGAACTTTGGTTGCAAACAAAGTTTTTGATCCACAGACAGCTAAGGGTTCCTCATTTTATATGACATGTCTAAAAATATCAATACTGAATTGAGGCTGGATGCCTCATCATACCAAACTGCCTATGGTGGTTGGTATGATTTTGCTGAGATGTGGCAAAATCCAGTGGTAGCCCTTTCAGGGATATCATTGCCCAATATAGTGTATTGAAATATGGTACAGAAAGAGTTGATCCTGAAGATTATTAATTGCAATGTTGCTTACATGCTTTGATGCTGTTCTAAATAAACTATCTGCTTTAGAATCTGAGAATGCTGCTTGCAAGCAGGAAATTAGTCTGAAAAAGGCTTCTCATAAAGAAAGGATAGATGGACTGCAGTCTCAGCTGCAGTCCCTCCATCAAGAAAATGAGTTTCTCTTTAATGATGGAAGCAGCCAAGACCTGCATGCCTTAGGAGATAATGCTGAAAAGGCAGAACTTATTAGAAAATAAGTTTTTCTCAAACGAGTGGTGTTCTGGCTAAAAACACTATTTCCTTTCTTGTTGAAAATGAGGAACTTAGGGATAATTACTGAAAGAGTTAATGTGCTGGTATTTCAACAACAGATCTTGCCTGAACAGCATGAATAATTCTGTTTTGACTATAGCAGACTTGAAATAAATGCTTTGAATATAAACTGTGTCACAGCTTCTGTTGATAACAGGCAAGTTTTACAAGATGAGAATGTCTTTCGATCTGAAAACAAGGCACTTTACAGCTTGCTAACTCCTGTATCTGAACAGTTAGAATGTAGGAGTAAAAAGTCAGATATGGCAAACTTGCACCATCAGCCAGAGGTATTGGCAGGGCATACTATCTTAAAGCCCATAGACCTTGCCTCTTCTGATGTTGAAGAGTTTAATTTTGAACACTCACAGTATGTTGTGGGGTGGACTAGAACAAAGGCTAGCCACTTGTTTTTCTGTGATTCACAAAATGGAGAATTGTTAGACTCTCAAAATGGTGGATACACATGTCATCACATTGCATCCCCATGCCATCCCCAAGATGGCCGCTCATGGTCATGTGATGATGGTCATAATACAGTAACCCAAGGTGCCCATGAGGTAATGCAAAATGGTCGACCACCATATCATGGAGGTTGGATCATGCAGTCACAGGGACCTGTGATTGCTGCCATAACCAAACAAAACATACTGAAGGTGTTTGGCATGATTTATAATGTTATCAGTAAGACTAGTGTTTCTGAGGGACAGAAGATTCTCATTAAAAATGATGTTGACATACTTTTAAATGAGGCTGGTATGCAACCTGTCATGAAGTCAGTGTCTGACGCTGCAGAAGCAGCTGCTGTTAGCAATGTTTACTATGCTAGAACATCCTTGGTTAAGGAACACATTGCTGTTAATGATGTGACATGTGAAATAACATCAGCTTTCCCTGAGAAGACTGAAGTCCTGTTTTTCCTAGCACTGACAGCACTGACCATATGCAGTGCATTAATACCTTAAGCTGTAGCATTAAAAACAATGTTGCTACTGTCCAGGAGCATTCTTAGTTCATGGTTGGGAAACCCACTTTACATTTGGGCCTCGTTCTCACTGGGGCTTTTGAAACGGTTCAAGTGCCTTCATTCGTTTCAAGATCCCCATAGCACGGATCGCACTCACACTGTACATGGATCCAGACACAGTTTAAAGAACCGTGCTTAAGCCCTGGTGGGACGTAGGCTTAAACACGGTTGGAAAACCATTTTTCGAATAAATGCATGTTTACCTGTGGTGTGAACAGCTCCTGAATCATTTAGGTAGACTCCTTTTGTCTTGCGAGTTGTCTGCCACATATTTCCCAAGATGCTGTGCTTCAAACTTGCCAGAATTCTTTCACTGTTGTTCTGCACATGCGCAACTATCGCATTGAGGAGGGAAAATTAAAAAGAGTGGTAAAGTGATCACTGTACTCGCGACGCATTACAGGTCTGATTAGTGCCTGATCAGTGTGAAATATTGGCAGATCTATGGCTGCAGTTGTTGCCAGCAGTTAGAGAGTAAAAACTGCAATTCTGTTTTTTTTTGCTTACTGGTGGCACTTGTATTTGACAGCACATAATTGACTGCAACATTAAAGCTTTCTACAATGTGTTATAGGGCAGCTAGCTGGAATGATGAATCCATTAAGGCTGTTATTGATTTTTGGTGTACTGAGAGTGTGCAAAATGAATTAAACAGTGTGCACAAGAATACAAAAGTGTACCAGAGAATATCTGCACATCTGTCTGAGCTTGGCATTGAACGAACTGCCAAACAATGCCGTGAAAAGGTTAAACAACTTAAAGTGAAGTACCACCGTGTTAAAGACCAAAACAAGAAATCTGGATCAAAACGGGTTGTGTGTCCCTTCTACGACCAGATTGACAGTATTTTGGGGACCAGGCCCTCTTCAGAGCCATCATTAGTAGTGGAAAGCCTTGATGAAACACTCACACTGGGAGACCAGCTTGATAATGACCCACCAATTGAGTTTGACCTTCCTCCCTCAGGTATAATTGAGAAATATTTTAATTATTCCACATGTGTGATGTGCTGCTGATTGTATATGCATGAGGGGGGTTAGATGGCAAGCAAAGATGTAGCAGGGAAACTCCAGTTGTAGTTTTTTGTTATGTGGGTTAATTTTACAGGGATCTCTGTAGCAAAGACAGTAAGCTGTCGCAGTAGTCCAGTATCCCATAAGTGACTTGCCTCAATTGTCCAGTATGCCACTATTATGGTGGCATAACAGTTTACTGCAGAATATACATTTTCCTGTCATTCCATTAACCCCATGTCTAATGTCAATAGATTCAGAAGACAGGGACCATGATGATGGAGATACTGGCACATCAGCTGCTGACACTTCAGGTGGATCTGTAAATGCAATGGTGTGTGAAAGCATGACAGACGTGAGAGATAACACCCCCTCCACATCCCTCAACAAGTGTTGCTCCCACTCACATTGGAAAGAGGCCTGCAGCTCCTGAGCCTTTACAAAACTTATGAAAAAAAAAAAATAGATTGCAGGACATGATGGAGTCCTTATTCAAGCCGACAAGGTGTTTGCTAGTTGAACAGCACCAGCAAATGATGAAAGCCGAGCAAGACCGTGCTAAGGCAGAGCTCGAAATGGAAGAAAGGATGCGCAACATGGAGGCAGAGCAGTCTGCCACATTTTTTTATAATTTACTGGAGATATTCCGAGATGGCCCTAGGATGCCTCAACTGCGCCCTCCAAACAATGGGCAGAACAATGCAACACAGACTCAGCGGTATCAGTACACAGTGCCAGCACAACACAGACTCAGCGGTATCAGTACACAGTGCCAGCACAACACACTGCTACTTGCACCCCTGACTCTGTAGGCCATAGTTCTGGCACACAAGTTTCCTTCTACTCACAATCTGGCGTCCCCACTCATGCTGGCCAGAGTTCAGGTGCAGAATACACTTACTTCTCACAACCCTAGTGCAAACAGTAGTGTGACTCAGGAGTTGTTTGATGAGAACCTAACATGGACTCATCTGTAAATGAGATACAGCAGATGCAACATAAAAGAATGTTTTTTGCATGGGCTTTATGCAGAAACATTAATAACACAGCAGTGTATACCAGTCTTGTTCGTTTTAACAGTTGCAGTTCACCATAACTATATAAATTGCATTGTTTGTATTTTAAAAGTGAAAAATAAAGTTCCAAGTAACATTAGTATTTTGGCAACTGCTTAGCCTAGCTTTTAAACTTGTTGCACACAGTTTTCTGTAAAGCTGCATGTCCAGATTTAGAACATGCCAAGGTGTTAGGTATTTACAAAGTTATTTCTACAGCTATCTTAACAGTTTTTAACAGATTCTGTATTTTTATGCCTACTTCAATAAATTGTACCATGTTTGCTTCTGATACATTCCAGTCAACAGTTATGCTTACGTGTAAAACTTGTTAATACGAAACTTTCAATTTCACAACTTTTCAGTCTCATTGGTCTGCATACATTTCATTTTTGAAGTGTCATTTGTAAAGGTTTGGGGTTGGGTGATGTTGCTGCTGTCTGAACAACAAAAAGCAGTACTTGCTTCCTACACAGTATTTAGATGTGTAGCCAGTGCCTCTTGAATAGCATTAGCATGTCGCCTAGTCCAGCTGCTGAGCTGTCCTCATAACTTACAGTGTCACAGTTAGGTTGTTGAAATACATCCGATTCATCCATCCATCCATTCCTGAAGAAACTGCTCAGACTTATTCTCACATACATTATGTAAGACACAGCAAGCCGCAACAACGACAGGTATATGCTCAATGGAGAAGTCCAGACGTTTTGACAGGCATCTCCATCTACCTTTTAGATGTCCAAAGGCACATTTGACAACCATTCGGGCTCTGCTTACTCTATAGTTGAAATTCCTCTTTCTCTGATCTGTGTAGTCAGTGAAGGGCTTCATTACCCAGGGGAGGAGAGGATAAGCTGGGTCAGCAATTAACACAGTAGGTATGCTGACTCCTTCCAACTGTCTAGTTGTGTGTTGGAATAATGTTCCATTTTGCCCCTTTTGAAACACAGAACTGTTCTTGAACACTCTGGCGTCATGCACACGGCCCGGCCAACCTATGTCGACATCCTGAAAACTGAATGTATGATCAACCACAGCCTGCAGTAGAATAGAGTGGTAGCATTTTCTGTTGAAGTACTCAGTAGCATCATGAGGAGGGCATATAATGGGTAGATGAGTGGCATCTACTGCTCCACCGCGCATGGGAACCCCCATTCATTTTCAAATCCTGTAACAACTTCATTTGTATTTCCAAAACGTATAACCCTTGGCATAAGGTGTTTCATTATTGCCTGACACACTTCCATGACTACCTCACAGGTTGTGTAACGGCCTACCCCAAATAAATGGCCACGGGTATGGTATTCAACATTGGTTGCCAGTTTCCACAAAGTGAGGCCCACAAGCTTATCAACAGGGATGCATTTTCTTAGTTGTGTGGAATTCTTCACGATAAAGTCATACAATTTGTTGCACAGCATGTTAAAACATGCTTTTTACATGTGAAAGTTCTGTAACCACTCATCGTCCTGCCAAGTTGACAGCACAATGTCATTCCACCAGGCAGAACTCCTGCTTCTGCACCAGATAGCTTTGTCAAGTGTGAATGTCATATAAGCGCAAACGATCATGTGATGCAGAAAAACAAGACACTCCTATATTTGTTGACTGACTACCTGCATCCTGTGTTGTCCGTGTCTAATAAAAGTCAGTCTCCTTCTCATTCTGCTCTGCTATATCCTTTTTGCTCTCATATAGTATATAGATACAATTGACAGCAAGTCTGTCTCCGTGGGTGGCACCATTTCTAAACGTCTCCCTAACAACCTGCTGAATCATGGGTAGATACAAATGACCGCAATGCACGATGGCAAGCAGTTCCTCATAAAACAGTGCTGGACAAAAGCAAAGATGGCACGTTTACCCAGACAGTGCAAATGCACTAAAAACGGATCATAAACCATTTCTGAACATGCTTTCTGTAGTGCGGATGCTTAAGCATGGTAAGTGCTGAAACGATTTTAAAAATGGATCAAAAAATGTTTTAAAAATTGTCTGTAGTGTGAATGGGGCCTTGATGGGGGAGGGGGAGAACCCTGATTCTGAAAGCCCCATGGCTGTGATATTTTCAGCATCACAGGCCACGTTGGGGGGGGGAGGGTTACAGGTTTGATTTCTGAACCTGTGTTGACAGGTGTTCTAGTACTACTTTCTCTACCCCTGAGGGTTACTGAACCACAGTCTGTAGCTGGAGATCTGTGTGCAGCTTGCACACTACTTTCTTCCACTGTGCAGGCACCCCTGATAGTGCCAGCACTCTCTGCACATGATGCAGACCCCCTCCACCAGTGACACCTGGATCATCCCATGCTGTGATTGCAATAGCAGGCACAAGCCAGGAACAGTCTGGGTTATTCCCAGTACAGGCAATAGCAGACACAAGCCAGGAACAGTCTTGGTTATTCCCAGCACAGGCAATAGCAGACACAAGCCAGGAACAGTCTGGGTTATTCCCAGCACAGGCAATAGCAGACACAAGCCAGGAACAGTCTGGGTTATTCCCAGCACAGGCACTAGCAGACACAAGCCAGGAACAGTCTGGGTTATTCCCAGCACAGACAATAGCAGGCACTTCTGGCAAGAAGGTGCAAGAGATAGCAATCTCAGCAGTTTTAGCCTAAACATACAATTGCCTATGCATCCCAGATGCTCTCCCCAGTGGAGCTAAAATACAACCTTTGTGAAAGGAAGCTTTTGGCTACATACTGGGCAGTGAGATACTTGATGTACATCATTGGATATGCACCCATTGTGCTGCATTCCAATCAATTTGCCAACTAACTTTTTGTTGTCCGACAGAGTAAAAGATGACTCTGTATCCAATGCCAGACTTACACACTGGTCTCTCATTTTACAGGATCATGACATCACTGTCCTTCCTATCAAAACTCCATCCTTGTTGGCCCATGGCCTACAATTTGCAGGAGAGAACCACGTGTTTACTCCAACCCCCTGACTTACCTGTCCCAGGGCACTCTCTGACAGAACATCAGAAAGTGTTAAAAGACACCACTGTGTGTTATGTTTTGACTGATGACTCAGCCACACATATCAATGAGGGTCAGATAGCAGGGTATGGAATTATTTTACATTCTAGTAATGACAGAGTGTGCATCATCATTTATGTGCAATTCAGAGGCATTGTTAAAACACGCCTGGCAAAAAAACATGTAACGCAAGGAAGCGAGGAGTCTCCTTATTATCACAAATGTTTGTGGATGGTTTATTTATTTATTTAAGATTCAGAGTAATACCTTTGAGATAGAGGCTCGTTTACAAATGTTTCAAGTCAGGGGACACAATACAGAGCCATTGAGTTACATCAGTGAAAACATTGTACAGAGAGAGGAACAAGGGTGACACTAGACAACAATAAACATACAAAAGTGAAACAGCTGGTGGCTACATAACAAAAAATACAGGTTACTAAGTGCAATGAACTGGTTTCTAAGTGCAATTGGGCAGAAACAGGCAGAGCAATTAGAAAGTGCATGGCAAAGCAACCACTTGTCTGCAGTAGTGAGGAATTGTCATGTAGGGGAATTAGAGGGTCTAGACAGATCCAGGACAAGGATGATATAAGTTGGGGGGGTGCAGCCAGAAAGGCATTGTCAGGTGGGGGAGTGAGTGGGAGAAGGGGTAGGAGGAGCTGTTCAGGGCAGTATGGGGTGCTGGGGAATGTGGTAGGTCCTCCGGTGGCATTGATAAGGGCTAACAGTTGCAGGTGGTCTCACGTTCCAGCAGGTTGCGGAGTCCGGATTTGAAATGGCTGAGTTTGCTGGACCCAAGGAGTTCAGTAAGCAGGTCATTAAGCCATTTAGGACCCCTGTAGGAGAGGGATCATTGTGCGAGTGTGGTATGCTTAAAAGGCACTAAGAACACTCCTTTGGTAGCACTTCTGGTGTTCACAGTTGGTTGGGTGTAGTTGTATAGTCTAGAGGTGTACTCAGGCATAAGGCCAAGCAATGCTTTTTTCCCAAGTAGACAAACCTGGTATTTGATTCTGTGATGGAGGGGAAGCCAACCAGTGTCCGAATACAAGGTGCCTGTATGCGTCTGATAGTTGGCACCCAGGACCAAGTGGCAGGTCTTGTTGAGGAGGGTTATGATCCTCTTCAGGGTGGTGTCAGAGCCAGCACCAGAGATCACTAGACCATAGTCAATGGTAGATAACACAGAGCTGCATGTAACCAGTTTAAGAGCCTCCAGGGGCATAGAGTGTTTATGTTGGTAGAGAACTCCCAGTTTGGTGTTAGCTATTTTGATGATGTGTTCAATGTGTGCTGTGAAGGACAGCGTGTCATCAAGGTATACTCCAAGATATTTGAAGGTGCTGACCTGCTCTAGCAGCTCACCTTTTTTTTTTCCAACATAATTTTATTAAGACACCGAAAAGGAATCAGCACAGTATGACTACATAAGTACATTACATGGCAGGAGTTAGTTAATAATTAATAAGCTCTACAACCTACCTGCTCCCCAAGAAAGCCAAGGAAGGCCTTCCTCTTGTTATGGAAGAAATTAGCACACTCAGAAAGGGCTCAGAACTCATCTTTACTGGTGACTTTAATATTAACTGGTTATGTAAGGAGGCAACACCCTCCAGAGACCTAATCACCTCCCACAATCTCATGTAACTCGTAACTCACCCCACCAGGCAGAACTCAAGGCTGGTACCAGCACCCTCATTGACTGGGTCTTAGCTAGCTCACCAACTCGATTCTCCGAACTCAGGGTTCTCCCGGATGTGCTAAGTGACCACTCCCCAATCTCCTTTATATGGACCACTAAACTTGCCAAAAGCCCACCCCGCCTCATTGAGAGGAGGGTTCTGCGCGGAAAGGCAAACTTGGATCCCTCAAATTGGCCCTGTCGACCTACAACTGGTCCCCCATCAACAAGGAACCTACGCTGGACCAGGCCCTTAGTTTTTTCACTGAGGGCTTCAATTCCATCTGTGATATCTACGCACCGCACACAAAATGGAAAATTTGGAGGGAGGTTAATGGCTGGATTGATGGCAAGCTCCTCTCCCTCCTAAAGGAGAGGGACTGCCTCTGGGAAAAAGCCTTAAACTCAGGCAACAAGTATGACCAACACTGCTACAAAATGGCTAGAAATCTGTGCACCAAACTTATCAGGCTTGCAAAAGCCAATTTCCATAAGACCCAGCTTAACAATGCATGGGGAGATGGAAAGAGGTTTTGGGACAACATCAAGAACATCCTTGGTAAAGATCAAAAGCAGCACCCTAAGATGCTCAACATTAATAACTCATCCTCCTCAGATCCACTAGCCATTGCTGATGCCTTTAACCAGGCCTTTACAGACCTGTCCTCAGTGCTGCCTCCAGACTACCTTCTGCCTGTGGAGGACCAAGGTTGTGCCAACCTGCTCATAACTAACCACCCAGCCTTCTACTTTAAGAAGGTGATGGTGAGGGAGGCCCTAACGATGGTCAGGAAAGTCCTAGGCAAAACCAGATTGGGGAGTGACATGAAGTTACTATCTCTCACCCTCGATATTCTTATTATGCCCATAACAATGCTATTTAATAAATTGTTGGCCCTAGCTCAGTTTCCAGAGGTTTAGAAGCAAGCCCTGGTAAGTCCAGTGCATAAGAATGGTGACAAGGCGCTGGTGTCAAACTACAGACCAATATCTATCCTCTCCCCACTATCCAAAGCTTTGGAAAAAATCGCGGCAAGCCAACTCACAGAATACCTCAATAAGTACAATCCGCTCTGTCCAAACCAACATGGCTTCAGGCAAAAACACAGTACTACCACGGCACTGCTGGAATACACTGGCTATGTGCACAAGGCGCTGGATGAAGGCAAATTGGTGGGGTCCATCTTCATTGACCTCACCAAAGCCTTCGACACTGTCAACCACTCTCTACTAGTACTCCAGCTCCAAAGATTGGGTGTGGCACCAAACGCCATGAATTGGTTCAATGACTACCTAACATTGAGGAGCCAAAATCGGGCAGACGTTATCCAGCTCCAGAGATGTACTCCTAGGAGTCCCTCAAGGATCAATTCTAGGGCCCCTGCTTTTCAGCCTCTTTGTAAATGACCTACCCACAGCCTGTGACACCAAACTTATTCTGTATGCGGACGATGCCGTGCTGCTGAGCAGCAGCACCTCTCAGGTTGCCCTACAAACAGAACTACAGAACTCTTTCAATAAACTTGAGGACTGGTTCAGTAGGCAAAAGCTGCTACTAAATTACAAGAAAACCAAGGCCATGCTACAATCCAGCCCCTACAACAAACACAAGCATGCTCCTCTCGTAATCACCAACAAGGCTGGTGAGCAGATTGAGCAGGTGCACTTGTTCAAGTACCTTGGAGTCACCATTGATGACTCTCTCACTTATATGCACCACATAGACTCCCTTGTCAAAGTGGTAAACACAAAGATCGGGGTCCTCTATAGGCATAAGAAATCCCTCATCCCGGAAGCACTCTGAATCTCGGTCTCCAGCTCCATACTCTCCACGATAGACTACAGGCTGGTGGTCTATGGAGCTGCTACTGATACAGTGCTCAAAAGGGTCCAAATTGCACTCAATAAGGCATGCCGCCTCACCCTGTGTGCAGATCACTACACTCATACTTGCACCCTGTATGAGCGTACAAACTGGCTTAACCTAAAAGACAGGATCAAATACCAAACTTGCCTCCTGGGAAAGAAGGCACTCCTCGGAAAAACCCCACCCTATATAGGAAACCTGCTCGAGGCTTCTCTCTCAACACACATCACCAGACGGAGGATGAATGGAGCACTGTCCATACCATTTCGCCGAACCTCACCAGGGCAGCGT
Source organism: Neoceratodus forsteri (assembly GCA_016271365.2). NCBI lineage: Eukaryota > Metazoa > Chordata > Ceratodontiformes > Ceratodontidae > Neoceratodus > Neoceratodus forsteri. The sequence goes on along the minus strand of CM028137.1, from coordinate 311,025,734 downwards.
GCTTTCTCCTATCGGGCCCCCCCTGGATAAATGAACTCCTGATGAAATTACAAACACACAACAGCCTGTCTCAATTCAAAGTAGGCCTCAAACAGCACCTAATGTCTAACTCAAAATGCACCTGCTTCTCAGGCCACACTTGATAGACAGGCCTACCCCCAAGGTAACACCCAGCAGGGCTACCTTGAGAAGCCTGCCTCCATTCCAGCCTAGCCAAGGGCTTAAGTAAGCTATCAGTCCTCTTTAAACGCACTTGGTACTGCCCCTACCAAACCCCCCCACACATACACCATACTCGACAAAGCCCTCAGGAGCTGCTCCCCCCATCACAGCCCCCCATTTCACTATTCCCCCACCTCTCGCTCTCTGCGGTTGGTTTCAAACCCAATCCCTCTTATTTCACTGTCACCCAGCCTCTCGCCATCTGGGATAGGCAAACCCTATGCAGTTACTTCTGCCATAGTCTATCAATGGATTTGAGGTTTCCAGGTTGTGCTACCTAGGGCAACCGATTAGAAATAGCTTAGTATTCAATTACAACTGCTCAGTTTTTTTCTCCTATTTGTCTAATTGTCATGTACTCGCTCTTTAATGCCTAATGGTCAGGCCTCTGTAACCACTGAATATGTGTATTATCTTATTGTCCACCCTGACGTGGAACCTTTGTAAAAGAGCTCATGCTCAAAGGTCTTTCCAAAATACTAATTAAACAATAATGCACAGAAGAAAGTAATACATTTTCAGAAAACATAAATAAATAAAATCACTGAGCAAAATGAATTACATGAATGAATAGAGTAGAAGTTTGTTAACTACTTTTGGGTCTAATTTAATATAATTCAAATTTTATTTTCAACCATAATAACCCCAGGTACCAGGTGAAGAGGAGGGAGGAGCACTCAACAGTTAGGGAATGTATACCACACCAACATAAGATGAGCCATAGCCATTATATAAGAATTATCTAAGATTTGGCACATGGATATCTGTGAGATCGGCTGCATCCTCTTTTAGACCGGAAAGGAGCCCGTCTCTATGGCAGCTGCAAGTGGATTCCACAGAGTCTGACATTTTTTCAGGTTTCCCTGTGCGAAGTATTGGGCTCTCTCAATTACCATACAAACCTTCAAGTTATTAACCCTCTGCTTTATTGTTGGGGGACTATGAGACATCCATGATTGGGCAATGGTCTTCCTAGCCATGACCAACACCAGGGCCCATAGAGCACCCGGCCCTCCCATGGGATGATCCTGATCCGCCCCCAGTAGAAGTTCCACAGGAATAAAAGGTGGAGAGAAGCTCAACACTTGACTCATAATGTCATGTACAGCATACCAGAAGGGGGCCACCTTAGGATATACCAGTGCCAGACGTAAGAAGTCACCAGTAGCCACCTGGCATTTAGGGCAGGTGCTGGATTTGGATGGGTCAAATTGCTGTAGTTTAACTGGGATATAATAAGCCTGGTGAAGAAAATTTAATTGAACGTGTCTCAATTTATTGCTCCTTGAGCACACTTGTAAATGTTTACAGATTCTTTTCCGCATGTCAGTTTTCACTGTATATCCCAGGTCATTTCCCCAGTTGACAACTGCCTTGGTGAGGTCAATGAATACAGAGCCTACTGCCCTTTCATAATCCAGACCCTCATAGATCTGTGTGTGTAGTCCATCAGGGCTGTTTGGGTGAAGTGATGTTTACGGAAACCGTGCTGCTGTGTACTTAGCAGGTTGTATTTCTCTAAATGCTCAGTAAGTTGGTCAGATACTGCACGTTCCAGGGCTTTGGAGAGAGGTGGTTCAATGGAGATGGGGTAATAGCTAGAGAGGCTAGCTCAGTCTCCACTTTTGTGGACCAGTGTGATGTGCACTGCCTTCCACTTGTCTGGGAATACGCTCGTTCGCAGGGATGTGTTAAAGATTTTTGTAAGTAGTCCAGCTAGCTCATTTAGCGTTAGGGTGACTAGCTTCATGTCAATCACATCACTCCCCATCCTGGTCTTTCCCAGTACCCGCTTGACATACCATTTGGTCTCAGCCTTGGAGAGGTGTCTGAAGTAGAAAGGCAGTGGGCCACTGGGTATAGTAGGAGGCGGGCACAAGTTAGGGGGCTGTCCAGACTGGGTGGAGGGGAGGTGGTCCCTAAAGAGCACAGCATTTAGATCAGTGAAATCAGTATTAAATGCATTCACAGTGTCACTTGGATCCTGGAGTGTCCCTGATGGGGTAACTAGAAGATCAGGGTGTGCCTTGGTGGTCCTGCCTATAAGGGATTTCATTGAATTCCAGAATTCCTTTCCATTTCCCCAACTCCTGTTTAGAAAGTCTTTGTGGTAGGAGGCCTTGGCCTGCCTGATAAGTGTTGTGCATTTATTTCTGGCTGCTTTGTAGGCAGTGAGGTCGACCAAATTCCCTGATGCTTTGGCCCTATGACAGAGGTTGTCCCAGAGTTGCATAAGGTTGATTAGGGTTCCAGAGAGCCAAGGGTTACTGACCTCTCTTACTTTTTTTTGAGCTGTAGGGGGCAAAAATATCACAGGCGTTTGTAAAGACTGAGCAGAAGTAATCTAGGGCTTGGTTACCATCTCTGGCGGTGTCGAGAGGCGACCAATCAATTAACCTTAGGTGCTTTTGGAAGTATTCCAGCAGACTGGGTCTTAGTGTACAAGTTCTGGTGATCTGAGGTGAATACTTTGTGAACTTTTTGGACCAGGTGCACATAATTGGGGAGTGGTCACTTAGGGAGTCAGGTAGAACAGAGACCTCCGTGATATGGTCGGGGTAGGTGGATAGGAGCCAATGGATACGTATACTCAAGCTGGTCCTATAATTTATCCTTGTGGCTTGTGTGACCAATTGCATGAGGTGGAGGCTAGATATTTTGTCTCTAGCTGCTGCTGCATCTTGGGATTAACAATTGACATTGAAGTCTCCAACAATGAGCTGTTCCCAGCTTTGACTGATAAGCCCTTGGTTACTAAAGAAGTGATCCAGTCTGGGTCCCTGTTTACCAGGGGGTAGATATATTGTTGAGAGTACGAGGACCTTATTTTGTTGACCAATAGAGAGTTTAACACTGAGAATTTGCACAGCCTTGCTACGCAGACTGGCCAGTAGAACTTGACCCCTTATATCAGATTTGATGTGGACCAGGCAGCCACCACCCCTCTTGGACAGCTTATCCTGCCTGAATATGGTGAAACCATCAAGGGCTATTGCAGTATCAAGAATCTTGGGAGACAGCCACGTCTCGGTGAGGGCAATAACATCCGGTTTGATCGATTCCACCCATGCCTGGAATTGCGGGAGCTTAGGCATGAGACTTCCAATATTCAGGGATACTATCCTTAGATGGCCCAGCCTAGAGTTGTCTCCTGCTGGGAGACATCCAGGGTCTAGGTTCGAGTACACATTGCCAGACAGTATAAGCAATAGGAGGATCAGTTTTCTGAGGGATTGTGGTGAGAGCAGCCAAGATAAGTAGGCTTGATTTTGCTTGCGGTTCCTGAGGTGTTTGTTGGAAACTGCAGAGGTTTACCCATGCAGTAAGGCAGCTATAGATACAGGACTAGGCACTACTGGCAAGTACTGGTTCAGGGGGACCTTAAAGGCAGTTGCTAGGAGCTGCTCAGAGGAGGTACCCCTCAAGTTATTCAGGGGTTGTGTATTAGGGGAGGTTCTGTGACCCCAGTCAGGGTAAGACTTCAATCAGCAGACAAGAATTAGGATCAATGTCCAGTGAATATGAGTCTGCATTCTAGGTAGCTAGAGTGCATGTCTGTATGTAGGCATTTGGTGGTTGAGCTAAGCTAGTGGGGGAGTGGGCAGAGTACAATGGTAGGGACAGGCAGAAACCTTAGTAGATGGTACTAGGTTCAGTGGTTGCTGCCCTTTAAGGGGGAGGTGTATGGCACTCGATACTCTCTGTATGTATTGGTGGGTGGGGCCAAGGTGTATTTAATTAAGGTTGAGGGTGGGGGGGCTGAAAATTTCGACGAGTGAAAGGTTCAGAGCACTATGAGTCCGAGCCCAGTTTAAAAATTGGAGATGCAGGGCAGCCTGGCCAACCGGGAAACTCCTGGATACAGAGCATCCAATGAGGTTGAGTCCCTTGGTGGCACCAGAGTTTGAGTCAGCTCTCAAAGCCTAGGACAGCTGTGGTTATACCTGGTGGATAGTCTTGGGGGGCGGATGGCAGCAGTTCTCCTTGTGCTGTGGAGGCACTCCAGGCTTCAATTCCGGGCCGTGGGTTCCGGTGCAAGCCCAGGGGGCTGTGGAGAAGTGTGTGCCTGTGGGAGAGAGAGAGAATGGATACAGGAATTAGATAGCCCAACAGAAAGAGGGAGGGCACAGTAAAAACAAAAGAGGGTAATCAATCAGGCTGAAAGGGGCTAGATGGGGGATCCAGATGGCAGGCTTGGTGCTGGTAGAATTGGCCAAGTTAAATTTATAGAAAAAGGCTGTGATGGCCAGGAGGCGGATGTGGGGAGAATTGCAGACATGTAGGACCAGCAGTAAACAGTCCAAGAGTGTCTTTGGACTAATCACTGTTTCTAATCTATAAATGCCTGTTCCTACTAGAGAACTTAAAATGCTCTAAATATAGCTGCACTACAAGAACAATTCTGTGGGCTAGACCTGATTATTTATACAAGAAACAATCAGTCCCAACAGGCGATTTTAGTCCTCTAGATTAAACTGCAGTACATGATCATTGCTACGGGCTTAACAGTTATTTAAACAAGAAAGAATCTGCACCAGTATGAGACCTTAATGCTCTAAGTAAGCAATAATACCTGACAGGGCAGGCAGTATTGGGCAATACCGGACTGCCCAGGGGCGTAGTGAGGCCTAACGACACAGGGGGAGGGCCCTATAGCTCCTGGAATGTCCAGTATTGAACAATACCGCCCACCTTGGAGAGTATTGTTGCACTTAGAAAATGGGCTATAGGTGAAATGTTTATAAACAAATATAAAAATAAAAATATATATATAAAATATAAATAAAAATCAATTTAAATTAAGTTGTCTGATAAAATAGTCCCTGCATTACTATAATTGCCACGAGAGGACACTGCTGTTTTTTCCCTTTGCTATCAGCATCTCCTCCAGTTTGCTATTATGTGCCCGCCCCAAAACTGAGGCAACATAGTGCAGTTTTTTCTTTTCTGAGGGCCAATTTGGAGCAGGAAAAGCAGTGGGGTGAGCTGTATTTTAAGAGAGGTAACCTTTCTTTTTTTTACAATTGGTTCTGCAATGTGGCGTGAGTCCATCGAGTATCAGCACACTAGTCTGCAGCAAAGGGAACGTGTATGGTCGAGCTTTCTACGTTGCGACATCTGTTGTGGGTGGTGGACTGTTCATCTAGTTGCCGACAGACTGCTGACTGATACAAAAAAAAGAAACATATTGCGATCAAATCGTCTCCCTGGGTTTCGATGTGTGTGTGGGAAAAGTAATGGGGCGAGCTGTAGATTAAGAGTAGGAACCTTACTTTTCTGCTCAGTAGAGATAAAATTGTAAGTGTGAAGGGATCAGGAGGAGTGGTGCCATCAATTAAAAAGAACGCCAGTAGTGCTACTGCCAGCATTCGATCTGCTTGGCAACAGCATGGTTAGTTTTAAACGAAGGTACTGTTTTGTTAAGGAAAAAATGTTACTCAGTTGTTGGAAAAAATGGTTATTGTTGCTAAGTGGTGGGGAGCGGAATGGGAGGGGGGCACTGCATGGCAGGGGAAAGGTTTTTTCCTCATCAGGGGTTTATATGTCTTGCTAAGCTGTAGCCTGGTCAGTGCTTCACGATGTTTTGGGTGATGTCCCTCAGCAGTGGGAGTTTTGCTACTTCCAAAACAGTGGGAAGTTTTTGTTTTTATTTTATTTGGAATTTTTTGATCTTATACAGACGGGGGGGGGGGTGTAGATGACTGGCAACTTGCCCGCTAAGCCACTCAAAAAAAATGGCGGCAGGTCAGTTTTCTTTTCTTTTTTTTTTAATAATTTCATTTTTATTGAGTTTTCAACATACATACATAGTCGACATCTTTCACTGCTTACAATATTCAGGTATTTCATACAAACTCGGAAATCTTTAAAAAAAAAAAGCTTAGCTTATTTTATAGAATGGAGTTAATAGTTGTGTAATAGGGGATCCTGATGCTTCTATTTCATAGGTTTGAATAATAGGTCTAGGTGGAGCACATACATTGAGTGGGACTTATTCGGAATCATAATTGTCCCAATAAGCTGGACATTTGGTCTTACTCTTGCAGAAGTTACAGATAAGTTTAGGGTTACACTTCCCATCCCAATCAAATTAAGAGTTGTCTAGGTTCCTCAGTATTTTCCTTACCCTAGGAGGGAGAGGCTTGAAAGAAAGGGTGAGAAAGTAGTTGAGGGAAGGGGTCCCAGCAGAGCCCTAGCCCAGTCCAGTACCAAGGGGAAGTAGGGGTGTATAGGAAGGGGTGTTTATAAAAGGTGGTGAGCAGACCTAGTGAGGTTCTAAGGGACAAAGGAGATATCTTGTAACATATAATACAACTGCCACCTGGTCCATCTGGCGTTAAATTTTTCTCTTTGGTCATTAAGGTTATGGATTATCATCTCTCAACGATACTCTGTGATGACGATGAACGTAGATCGATGCCTGTACACTATCAGTAGGTCAAAGTACCTTAACCATCTGTAATACAAGTGGAAGGTATATTATGTAACCCTAGGGTCAGATGTTTATTGATCTGTTGTGCTTGTGAAGGGTGGCCTGATCTGTGGAGTTTACAAGGGAGGGCGGATACCGAATCTGGGGATGATGCACTCTTTTTGACATACTGGGGACACTGGGTTGGCTGGGAACAAGAGGTGACCCACCCCCATGGTGATGTTAGATAATGGATGTCACGCAGGATGGGGAGGAGATGAGTAGAGACTCTTGGGCCCCCCCACCACCACCATTCAAATCAGACAGACCCCAACTGACAAGTTGATTATTCCTCTTGCCAGAGCTCCCTCTGTTCGATCCTGCTCAGAGACATGGCAAACCATTGTACCCAGGAACCTCATCATTCTCTTAAATCTTGAAATACATACTACTTCTCCCCACAATCACATCCTGTCTACAGTATCTATAGGCAATATGGTGGGAACCTGGTGTTCCAATCCAACACTCCCATACCCATTTTAGGCACTATAAGTGCCAAGGGGACTCTCAAACCCAAGAGGCAGCCCCAGGTGAGGATACCCTCACATCAGGGATAACGTATTGTTCCCTGCAGTGGAAGTACTTAGATAATGGTTGATCATATTAGCGCCCTGTTGGCGAGTTGGCCACAAGCCTATCTGCTAGTTTGGCCTATGTTTTTGGCTACTAGGCTATTAAAGTTTAACTCAGTTTACCAGTTGAATGGCATTATGTCGATGCTAACTGTTTTCTGTTTTTTAGTTTTCAGAATAGGTATTGTTAATAATTACAACTGTCTAATACTACATAACAGTCAATTGTGTTCAAGCTGCTATATTTGCAAGCGGTCCACGTTTGGGGCCCCTCGGACCCGCCACTGCAAGACCCTTATAATACACCTCCCCACCCAAATCTAGAAGGGAAGAGATCCCATTGAAATTGCTGTTGTTGAATGTCAGTGGGCTCACCTCTCCCATTAAACGGTCAAGGGTGCTTTCCTATATTAAGAAAAGCAAGGTAGATCTCATTTATCTACAGGAGACCCATTTAAATAAGTAAGAGCACTCCAAGCTAGGAGCACTCACCAAGGGTGAAGTATATAGTTCCTCTTATAGGCGTGGGAGGAGGCGAGGGGCAGCAATTACAGTTCTACAACATACTCCCCTGCAAGTTCGAACTAAGTGGCTAGACCCTGATGGTAGGCTAGTACTCCTCCAGGGACAGATTGGAGATGCAGAGGTCACCTTAGCCAATGCATATTTCCCCCCGACTCTACAGTAAAGGACATACGTAACTTGCTAGACAAAATAGTCCAATTTACGAAGGGTATACTACTACTTGCAGGGGACTTCAATATCCTACCCAACCCTGAAATGGACTCCACGAACCCAAAAACTCCAAGAAGGATGCCGGTGCAAAAATTCTTTAATAGGTTTATTGCCGAGGTAGGCTGGACAGATACTTGGCGGTATCTGTACCCACATACCAGGAACTACACACACTATTCAACAGTTTATCAAACATACTCGCGAATTGATCACTGCTACACCCAGGCAGAACATGTTAGTAGCTTAGAGGACATCCAACTGGGAGACATCGTATTCTCGGACCACTCTCCCATAGTTACATCATGGAAGTTGGGAATCTAGCAGAAGAACACACAATGGTGTCTGAACCCCTATTATCTAAAATCAAAACACTTTAAAGACTTTCTGTCAGACAAACTCCCAGAGATACTCATGGATAACTCTCAATCGGGGATCTCCCCATGTATTCTCTGGGATACATTAAAAACGGTGTTGCGTGGACAACTCATAAAATACACCTCTACTCAAACCAAGGCTTGCCAGGAACACAAAGCAACATTAGAAGAAACACTTCACTTCCTCCAAACAGCACATAAACAGGGAGACTGCACCGTCCTCCCACAGTTAAAACAAATAAAACAAGATCTAGATAAGCTAGCCTTACAGCAGATGTAGATAGCCTTAACTTTCCTCTGATAGCGGTATTATGAGGTAGGCCCCCGAGCAACTAGACTTTTAGCATATCAAATTAGGAAACAGAAAAAGACAGCCACGATCTCCACAATTCGTCACCCCATAGATGGTAGACCATTAAATAAAACTGACTGACATTACAAACGCCCTAACCACATACTATACTACCCTCTATACACCAGAATACTCAGCAACTACCGAGGATATGCAACACTTCCTACAGCCCCTAAATCTTCCTAGGATCAGTGAGGAACAAGGGACCCAGCTGACCCAACCTATCACATTGTTAGAGTTGTATGCTGCAATTTCACTCTCCAAGACCCTGAAGGCACCTGGGCCGGATGGTTATGGAGCAGAATTCTATAAAGCTACTAGGGAAAAAAACACTGAAATGCTTCTTAGAACCTTCAATTCGGTACTTGAGGGAGAATCTCCCCCCTCAACCTGGTCATATGCCACTATCTCAATTATCCCCAAGCAGGGCAACAAAAACCAACTTTGTGAATCCTACCAGCCTATTTCAGTGCTAAATACTGACTATAAACTCTCTATGAGTATCTTGGCCCAGAGACTGGAATCTGTTGTCCCCCAAATAATACACAAAGACCAAACAGACTTCGTCGGAGGATGAACAACCACAGACAACATTAAACGGACTTACCACGATATACATCAGATGCACGCCAACAACTCTTCAGCAGTCCTGGTTAGCCTAGATGCAGAGAAAGTCTTCGATAGGGTAATGTGGCCATTTTTATATATGGTACTGGAATGGGCTGGGTTTCCCCATTCAATGGTTCAAGTGATTAAGAACATCTACTCTGCACCTAGGGCGTGGGTTAAGGTCTCGGGACACCACTCACATTGTTTCTCCCTACATAGAGAAACCAGACAAGGTTGCCCGCTATCCCCACTACTATTTGTCTTATTCATGGAGCCCCTGGCACAAACTCATTCAGCAGGCGGATTCCCTGAAGGGCATTGAGATTGGTGGGGAGGAACATCGGATCGCATTATATGCAGATGATGTCCTACTATACCTTCAGCACCCGGAGACTTCACTTTCAGCAGTTAAGGAGCTCCTGGAATCCTTTGGCCAAGTCTCAGGGTAAAAAATTAACATCACGAAAACTGAGCTGCTCACTTTCCAATACTCCCCCTCTCCAGCTATACAGAAGTTGTTCCCTTGTAGATGGGACTTAGAAAAACTGAAGTACTTAGGAATTCAATTTTCCTGAACCCTGGCCGATGCCTACAGGCTGAATTATACCCCTTTCACTGTGCAGCTGAAGGCAGACCTAGCCAGTTGGAGTACTCTACCCCTGAGACTCTCAAGAAAGATCAACTTAATCAGGATGGTTACCCTCCCCAGAGCCCTATATCTCTTTAATAATATTTTGATCAGCCTGGCCTGATCCTCATTTCAAGAATGGAATAACTCTATTTCACAATTCATCTGGTCAAACCGTAGGCCGAGAGTTCGGCTGAAACTTCTAACTCTTCCAAGGTCTCAGGGAGGACTGGCCCTACCGGACCTTTACAGATACTACCAAGCCGCCCACTTAACTCATATACTCTCAAGACAATTATCCACTCAAGACACCCACTGGTCAGAGATTGAACAGGCACTAATCACTAATGTGGACTATCACCGCCTGCTGTACCATAAAAATACTTTTCTCTCTCCTTATCCCCCCTAACTCCGGCATTACTGCACCGAATGAAGGTCTGGCATTACATAAAGAGACAATTCTCTTTGGACTTATTTGCACCCTACTAAGCCCAATAGCCACGCTCCCTAATTTTCCGCCCAGTAGAATGGACCATGCCTTCCAACAATGGAATAGATATGGCCTGGTATATTTAACCCAAATCATCTCCCAGAGTCAGTTTTGGTTCTTCAGGGATATCCAGCAGAGATTTCAGCTAACTAATACACACCACTATTGATATCTAGAATTAAGACACTACTTTGAATCCCTCCCAGAGGAGGTGAGAAGCCAGGCACTACATCCACCACTGGTTTCTAGACTCCTTGTCCTATTTGCCACTCTAAACCAAGGGCACCTAGTTTCTGGCCTATATCGGACCTTGCAGGCAAAGCCAGAAACTCTCACTGACAGCATTCACCAACATTGGCAAGAAGAATTTGATTCCCCAGTGACTACGATACAATGGGAACTGGCATGCCAGCAAGTAGCCAGAATCACTAGTTCACATCAATGGTGGGAATTTGCCTGGAAGAACCTGATACGTTTCTTTAGAACTCCAATAATCACTAGCCATTATACTCCAGGCAGGCAGGCCTCATGTTGGCGTAACTGCAGGGAGAGTAAGGCTCATCACACTTATGTTATGTTTTCATGTCCCAAGCTGAAACCCTTCATACAAACTCTCCAGGTGGAGCTCCAAGAACTGTTCAGAAGGCCCCTGAAGTTGACCGAACAGGTGTTCATATTACTGCTGTTCCCTAGGGACTTTAGGGACTCAAACTCCCGTTGCCTCCTAGCTACCCTCCTGACTGCCAGTAAAAAGGCTATCACTAAATGTTGGTTGACTCCAGGGATTCCAGCTGTGCAGGATTGGTGGTCCATAACAAAGCAAATATACCAAATGGAAAAAATAACACATAGCCTGAATGGCCGAGAGGAGAGATGTAGCTCTAGATGGAACAGATGGATTCTTTACTACATACTGAAAGAAAAATCCTTTGTTCCATAGCTCTCCCTACCCTCCTTCAGGTCTCAGGTTTTTCTCCTGCCCATATCTCACTTACTCCACACAGAGGTACCTCCTTATACTGGTTAACCGCTTTCCCAAACCAGAAATGCAGTGGATGGGTTCCGAGGGGGCATCTTCCACTATGACCCTACCTATGATGTTAGAAATGGTTACATGAATTAGTTACCTGAACAGCGCAGAAGGGTTTAGGAAACCAGGGGTAAATGGATACCAGCCTGACCCATAGGAGCACTGCTGCGCCTTGAGGAGGAGGAAGAAAGAAGCAAACCTGCGAAGATCTGAATGGGTCCGGCTATCTAAATAACTTTGGACTTTTTCCTGACCACAATGGTACTGAGTCTGAATCATAGGTTAATATAAATGTGTAATGATAGACTCCTGTAAGTAACCTTTTTACTCAATCGACTGTAACTTTAACTTGAACATTTTTTAAAACCATAATAAAGATTATATTAACAAAAAAAAAAGGTTATGGATTATCTGTTCCATATAATATTTCTGCTTAGTGACATGCCACCAGTCTTGGATAGGCGGGGGTTTTGTGGTCAGCCACACCTTGGTTATTGCCTTCTTGGCTGCTGTAAGAAGGATATGGAGAAGATATCTAGTGGTGGGGGTTCTGAATTCTCTAGGGAGTAGTAATAAAAGGAACATTTCACTTGTTAGTTGTAGCTGGGGGCCAAAGAGTTCTTATAGGTGAGTTTGAAGTGCTATTATAAAGCTTTGAAGTTTGAGACAGGCCCACATGATGTGGGCTCTGACCTCTCCACAATGATGCCAGCATGCAGCTGTGCTGTTAGGGGTGTAGTGACTGGTGATTATAGGAGTTCTGAAATATCTAATTAGGTTTTTCCATGCATACTCATGCCATTAATGAGAGCTGGTCACCCTGGAAATATATTGGCACGCTTTTTGGCATTTCTCTAAGGTGACAGGGAGGTTGAGCTCCTCCTGCCACTGAAGTCTTATATTGTCTGTAAGGGATGTTTGCTGAGCTTTCTGGGCCTGATAGTACATTGACAGTAAGTGTCTCTGCTCATGGGAGGTGTTCAGGTGTATTTGGAGATTGATCAGAGGGGGAAATTCTGCAGGTGTTCAAGTTGGGGCTGGTAGGTTTTCATAGTAGTGGCGTAGCAGTAAATATCTGTAAAAATCCCTACGGAGTTTGTTGTATTTAGTTTGAATTTCCATAAAGGCCCAAAGGTTCCCCTGTGATAATACCTGTGGGAGGTATTGTAGGCCCAGTCATTCCCATATTAAGAAACCATGGTCCATCCTGTTGGGGAGGAACCAATACAGGTTTGCTATTGGGCACATAAGGGGGAGATAAGGCTCTAGGTGTTGTGAGGTCCTAATAGCACTCCAGACATTCAAACAGTGAATTACCCAGGGGTCTGTGAGATAGGGAGGGTGGGGTTCATTGTGTTGTCCGTATATTTTCCCAAAATAATCCCTGTTGCCAATAAGGAACCTCTCTATTTCCACCCAGTGTGGGTTGGTTATAGCATTCTGCCTTGCCATCAAATGTGTAAAAATGGCCACATTATAATAAAGGCGGAGATCAGGAAGTGAGAGGCCCCCTTCTGCTTTAGGGACAGTGAGAACCTTCAGGCGGACCCTAGGTCTCTGCCCCGACCAAATTAATCTAGAGATGGAGTGGTTCCATGCCTGGAATGTTTTCTCAGCTAAGGGAGTGGGGACATTCTGAAATAGATCAAGGGCTCTGGGGAGAACAAACATTCTGACTAGCTGTAATCGCCTGCACAGACTTAATGGTAGGGTGTTCCATGAGGCCAGATCAGTTTTAAGTTGAGAGGAAAACGGGATATAGTTATTTTTATAATAATCTGTTGGAGATTGGGAAAGTTGAATACCCAAGTATCTCAGCTTAGTCAGGGACCAGTTGCAAGGGGATATATTTTGTATGTTGGGGGAAGGGGAATAGTGGTATGTGAGAATCTCAGTCTTGGATAGGTTAAGTTGGTATCCAGATGCCTGTCCAAACTCATCCAGGAGTTGTCTGACTGCTGGTAATGACTTTTTGAGGTCTTGGAGGTAAAGTAACACATCATCTGCATACAATACAATTCGGTATTCCGTACCTCCCAGGGAGACCCCTGTAATGTTCTGTGAGTTGCGCATACTTTGTGCGACAGACTCAATGAATATTGCAAATAGTACTGGGGAGAGAGAACAGCCCTGCCGGGTCCCTCGAGCCAACCGTATTTATTTGGAGTGGTGCCCATCTATCTTTACACATGCCTGGGGAACTGAATATATGTCCTGGATGACCCTAATCAGTGTCTGTGGGATCCCTATTTTATATAGAACCTGGTACAAAAATGGCCAGGCCACCATATCAAATGCTTTCTCCACGTTGATATTCACTAGGACTGAAGGAGAGTTAGTGGAGTACATCTGATTGAATAAATGGAAGGCATGTCTGATGTTATCAGTGGTGGATTGGGTTCTCATGAAACCTGTTTGGTCTCTATCTATGAGTTGGGGGAAGTATGTTTCCAGGCGATGGGCTAGAACATTCATAAATAGTTTATAATCCGCATTAAGGACTGAAATTGGTCTGTAAGAACTATGGCGTTGGGGATTTTTCCAGGTTTAGGATTACTGAAAATGGTTGCATAGGACCATGGGGGATGGGGTAGTGGGGGGGTGGGTCTTCTTCTAGGATTGAGTTGAAAAGTTGAAGAAGTTTATTAAAAGTCTGGGGTCTAGTTACCTTATAAAATTCTACTCCGTATCCGTCAGGACCTGGAGACTTAAGGGTTTTTGCTCTAGCTAAGGCCAAGGCCAGTTCAGTTTCTGTCATCAGGGTGGTTAGAGTTTCCCTCTGGGGTTCTGTTAGTTTGGGCATATTAATTGGATGAAGGTAGTTAGCTATCTGTTGGGAAGTGGGGAGCTGCTCTGGGGTGTACAGATTGGAATAGTAGGTGGTAAAGGCCTCCGTAATATCTTGTAGTCTGGTTAAGGGCTGGCCATGCGTGGGATGATTGATAGTGGTTATAACTGCAGACTTCCTTTGTTTTTTGATCTGATAGGCTAAAAGCCTTGTTGCTCTGGGTCCCACCTCGTAATATCTTTGTCTTAGAAATGTTAAAGCTATCTCTGTTTGCTGTAAGGCTAAGCAATCAAGGTCTGACTTGGTTTGTTGCAGTTGGGGGGGGAAACTGAGGTATCCCCCTGCTTGTGGGCCATTTGCAAAAAATGCACTGTGTCTTCTAGTTTGGTTGTCTGTGCCCATCACTGCTTGTTTAATTCTGCTGTTTGCTGAATTATGTGTCCACGGAGGACTGATTTCACTGTGTCCCAGTGTATTGCAGGGGAAGTTTCTTCTGGAGGGTTATTTCCTGTAATTTCTATAATTTTATCTATGAGGTATTCTTGGAATTGTTTGGAGCGGAGGTAATATGGGTTGAGTTTCCAGCGGGTGTTTTTTTGGGTTGCAGTCCCATGTCCCAGAGAGTGACTGAGAGGCATGGTCTGAGAGGGCTATATCACCCATCTAGGTATCTTGTAGTATATTTAGGATCTCAAGTTGGGTGTAGGTTTGGTCTATACTTGAGTAAGTGTGGTGCACTGTGGAGTAATGAGAATAATTTTGTGCTTGGGGGGGTGTGTGTTGTGCCAAACATCGCACCAGCCCACCTCCTGCATGAATTTCTTGAAGAATTTGTGACTCACTGTTTGTCTAGAGGGGCGTAGGTTGGAGGCATCCAGCCTATTGTCTGGAAGGAGATTAAAGTCTCCTGCCAGTAGGAGAGTCTCGACAGTCATCTGCACTATTCTGTCTAGGAGTGTTTTAAGCTGAGGGACAGGGAGCCCTGGGGGAAAGTACATGTTTGCCAATTGTACCTTGCACAATGATCAGTCTACCTTCAGGGTCAGCCCGCTCAGTCCAGGGGAGAAGGGAGTGTGAGGTGGTATTATAATTGCCACTCCTCTATGTCTACCTCTGTTGCTGGAGGAGTAAAAAACCTCACCTTGACTCAGCCAAGCTAGTTTAGCATGCTCTACATAGTTTAAATGGGTTTCTTGTAGGTAAATCAAGTCTGGTTTACTTTTCCTCAGGTGTGCTAAAACTCTGGATCTTTTAGTTGAGGAGGTCAGGCCATTTATATTTTGGGATAGAAGTTTAAGGTGTGGAGAAGTCATAAACTTAACTGGGGTAAAGCGCTGCCAGAGGACCCCCCAACCCCCTGTCGGGTCGGTTTCCCATTAACCCCTTTACACATAGTTTTCATGTTCTTTTGCCATATTAGCTGTCGACTCGTATGTTAAGAGAATGAGAAAACAGACATAAGTACAAACCTGTCACAACATGTACTTTAAATACACAATTAACCTGTAACATGGTCCACTGTGGGGCCAACTGGGCGCCACCAGCAGAGAAAATGTAACTAGTGCTTCCAAAGAGCAGGGTCATTGTTCGACCCTGAAGTAAGGATAAATCCTTACTGGGAGGTAACTTCCCGGGTGCGGGGGACCTCCTGACACTAGTAGTGTCCAAGTGGGAGCAATGGGGGAAGAAGTAAAGTGTGGGACGTCAAGCTGAGAAACCGAGATCCACAGTCCGAGGGTTGTACTGTGAAGGGATGGATTTAGTTGTGGAGTGTTGATGAGGGCTCCAGCAGAATATAGGCGGGAAGGGAGGGAGGGCAGGATGCCCCCCCAGGCAACTGCAGGGATAGAGGGCAGGTGGAGGAGGGCCCGTCCCGCGCCAGTCTCAGGTAGTCGTAGTACTTCAATAGTGCCATATTTCTCATAAGTACTGTCCAGCAGCACAATGGGGTGTGGTTCGGCAGTCCCAGGTCATCGGTGGCGCAAGGGGAAAGAGGAGGAGGGGGAGGAAGAAAGCAAGGGCCTGGAGTTAGTGTACTGCAAATCCCTAGGCCACCTCCCTCACGGTCCCCCACATCCAGTGTCCACACCTCTGTAGATCTATCTTAGTACATGTCTGACAGTTACATGCCATGCGGATCCCCTGCCAACATTGTTGTTATTCAGGCAAGCATCTATCTATGCCTGTCGGTAAGCACAGGCATTTTACAAGGAATCATCCCTCGGGGAAGGTCCAAACAAACTGTCCTGTTGATTGGTCAGTGCATTAAATCACCCCTCCCCACTCATCCACCAACAACAGCTCCCAACCCAGTCAGGCCACCATCTGAGTTAATGCCAACCACTAGGTTCTTGCATGGGGTACAGTGTTCTGATCCTAGATAGCCAGAGGGGAAAGCCATTGATGCTCACCGCATGTTAGCGACCCACGCCATCCCCGCTCTGGGCCCCAGGACAGGACCCGACCCCAAGCCCTAATGTTATCAGAGAGGAGGGTGATGGGCAGTATCCGAGACAACTCAACCTTAATCATCTCTCTCTGAACAGCTCTCTGAAATGGGGCTTGAGAGTAAAGTGGGTGATGATTGAGGTGACATCGCAGCATTTCCACCCACCCTCCCCAGTGGCAAGGCCACACCAAGCACCCCCCCCCGGGCCCCATGTACCCTCACAACAGATACATTGCTGCCAATATTACAGAGCCCCCAGAAACTGAGGAGTGATAGCGTGCAGTCTGAGGCTCCTATGTCATGGGAGGGATTTGCTCGGAGCTCAGGGTATTCAAATTTTCCTCCAGATGGTACCCACTCCTCCCCGTAGGCCAAATTAAGGCAGTGATTCCCCCCCCCCAGGCCTCGACCCCCGCTTAGAGCAGTGGTCCTTACAGGATCCCCAGAGGGACAAGGCCTCTCAATGTGTATTTAAGGGGATCAGTAGGCACATGAGTGAGATCGGGAAGGAAACCAAAATGCCAAGTCGTATCTTTGACAAGCGCCATACCGTGAGGCATGATTGCTACTTTGGCCAAGCACCTCCTTGCATAGAGACCAGCATTAGTGAAAGGGGGGAGAGCGGATCCCAGATGCTCAATCAGCCCACAGAGAGCAATCGTAAGGGGAAAGAACAAGGGAAAGGGGATCGCAGGAGGGGACACCCCCAACAAGGCTCCCACAGTGAGGGCCAAGGGAAATGCAAGAAGGGAGTGCAGATAGCACGGGAAGGCCCCAGGCACCCATTTCCAGGCCACACGAGCTACAGCATTTATTTCTCCACATTAAGTACATCAACAGTCTATTCTGGTAGCAGGTTCAAATCTTCTCTGCCAGAAGTAAGTCAATTTAGTCTATTGGCTAGGCTAATAATGCCTTGCAGATGGTAATACTTGCAGTTCTCATCCTGGGGACTTTGTGGAGTGCAGTGTTCGATTGGGGGAGATGTCTGGCGAGCTTTCAAGGTGCTCACTATATTCTGTATTGCCTTCACTCCCTGACAGTGCCTTGCCTCACGCTGGCCACTGTTCCACATCTTCTGAGATAGCCTGGAGGTGATCAAGGAGCCAGATGAGCCGAGATTGCTATTCAGTGGAGGGACATTCATCTTCCTGGTCCTAAGTTCCTCCATGGTAGCTGTAGCTGAATCAAAAGTGAGATTGCCCTCCGTAAAGAAAATTGTCATCTTCGCCGGGTAGGGCATCCTAAATTGTATGCCCACGGTCTTGAGTACTCTCATGATAGGGATGTACACCTTCTGTCTTGTCATTACTTCAGGAGCATAGTCGTTCTCAAAGTATAACCGCTGGTTTTGAAATAGCACTGCTCCCGTCTTCCACGCTGCTTGCAGAACACTCTCTTTTTCTTGAAAGCGCAGGAATTTAATCAATATTGCTCATGGACTAGCTCCAGGGGCTGGTTTCAGGCCTAGAGTGTGGTGAGCCCGCTCAAATTCCAGTGAATGGTGAGCTGGTAGGGCAAGGACCTCTCAGAGGGTGCTTCGTAGGAACTGGAGGATATCCTGGCCTTCTGCTCCTTCAGGAATGCCAGCAATATGTATATTATTGCAGTGGTTTCTGCTTCTGCATCCTCCACCCTCTCCTGCAGCTGCTTTATATTCTGATGCAGCTGTACTATAGCCCTTTCAGCGCAGTCTACCCTGCCATCAGTGTCGGTGGTCTGAGACTCCAAGGCCTCCTGTCCCTTCTCCAGCTTGCCAATATTAGTACAGAGAGCGGTGGTTGTGGAGCACATCTCCTTGCAGAAGTCTTGTAGCTCTGATAATATATGGGTCATTTGCCTTTGCAGATTTTCAGCTGGGATGCGGCTATAGGCCATTGCACTTTGGCGTGAGGTCGATGAGGCCTGTGAGCCCTCGCTTTCCGAGCCTCTCTCCAAAAATCGGCCCTCATCTGGAACTGCCAGCTGTTTCATTTTGGCTTGTTCCATTCCTCTCAGCATGTTATAACCTCCAGTAGTATCATTTTACCAGAATTCTTTGTTAAAAGCAGGAATTAGGAGGTTTTAGGAACGATCTTGGCTGGAGTTCTCAGGTTAGGATATGCCCTGGTGCATGACATCACCGGAAGTCCAGGTCAGTTTTCATAGTTCTAAATGGAACTTTACTTTCAGTAAGCAGGTCGAGTGTGACTGGCACCTTTAACACCCGGGCTCTATTGTCTGATAGACGATTGCCTTGCAAGGGCTATCAGCCAATCAGAGCCTGGGTTTTCTCAAGCCCATTTTCTAAGTAAGAACAACAATACATGCACAGTTCTAGGGGCTGGGAGTAAGCCCAGACAATACTGCTAAAATTAAAATTTCGCAGAGCGCAAAGTTCAGAGCATTACGAGTCCGAGCCCAGATTAAAAATTGGGCAGCCTGGTCAACCGGGGAACTTCTGGGTGCAGAACATCCAATGAGGGCGAGTTTCTTGGTGGTGCCAGAGTCTGAATCAGCTCTCAAAGCCTAGAAAAGCTGTGGCCGTACCTGATAGATAGTCTTGGGGGTGGGTGGCAGCAGTTCTCCTTGAGAAGCGATTCCATCACTTTCCCTACCACAGAGATCAAACTGACAGGTCTGTAGTTTTCTGCCTCTATCTTGCTCCCACTTTTGTGAAGGGGATTCACATCCACCTTCCTACAGTCCCTTCCAATAGGAATTCCAAATAAATATATTAAAGCATTAGAAGGAGCTATAACTCAGTTATTATGGCAAGGTAAACGTTCTCAGATAAAAAGGGAGATTCTTTGGTTGCCAGTAGGTGGGGGTGGTCTGGGGCTACCGAGTGTTAAACGTTATTATATGGCTGCATATCTGGCACATATACGAGATTTGATTGGGGAGGGGTCATCTTGTCCAGGATGGTAGACATGGAGAACCCTACTACAGGTTCATTGTATAACTGTACCTTGGTGAGATACCTTTATGATGGAACATCTGGAAGACTTTCCAATCCATGTTCGAACACTACTCTTAAGTCTTGGAAGGAAGCGCATCATATTCTTCAACACCCCTAGTCTTTCTCCCTAGATACAGACTTAGGAGTTATATTGAACGGGTGGGCTGGTATTTCTGCTCAGAAGTGTCAAATACTTAAGGTTTGGAGGAAACAGAGCCGGTATACTGTAGGACAGATATGGGAGGATGGGGAGGCTGTCCCCTTCAGGGTGCTACTGAGAAGATTTGGTCTGGGTGCATCCCACTTTTTCCTACAGGTTAGAATTCAAAGTGAGATAAGAACCAAATGGGTACAGGGTAGTACTTTTTCCCACTGTCCATTAGAAGAGCTATTTATAGGTCGCAGAGAAGATAAATCTTTTAAACCTTTGAAAAGCTGTTATAAATTACTCATAGGTGCACTCCGAAACTACTTGGCGAATCTTGTGTCCAGATGGGAACAGGATATGTTGCCGGATGGTCTCACAGGGGGAGACTGGCTACAGATCCTCAAAAATCTTTTAAGGGGTTCAGTCAGTAATAAGCTTCGAGCCATCCAATATGATATCTTTACCCGAGCCTATTTTACCCCAAAACTGGTGAACAAAATAGACCCAAACGCTTCTGAGTTATGCCCGAAGTGTGAGATCCATGTTGGATCATTCTTTCATATGATATGGGAATGCCTGAAGATCCAGATTTTTTGGAGGGGCATAGTGGCGCTCATATCGCAAATTTTGGGCTATCCTGTAGGGCTGGACCCCACTGAGAACATCTTGGGGCTCCCTCTGGGGTATGAAGCAATTAACCGACCACACATGAGTCTAAATAGGCTGGGAATTGCTGTGGCCCTTAGAAGTATAGTAATGTACTGGATGGCTAAGGAGGTTCCTTCCGTAACTATATGGCTTAACTCACTGTTGGAATGTATGAAGTTAGAAAATACCCAGTATAAGGTGAGGGAACAAATGAATAAATATATGACTATATGGGGCCAAATGGAGTGGGCACTACAACAAGATTGGTTCCCAGTATTCTGAAACAACAGTCCTTTCATTTGGCCTTTTCCTCTATGATAAATTGAGACACATAACTGGCATAAACTATATCTGTAATACTGTATAAAAGCTATACCCTTCTGTGTAACTAATATAATTTTACTCTGTGATTGAAAAATAAAGTTTATAAAAACAAAAACCTCTAAACTTCAAACTTCAATTGGACCTAGTTAAATGGAGCAAATTACATATTTAATTTTTCCAATGTGCTGACTCCACTTATTCCAAACAATTCCGATCTATCCCACAAGATACTATTTCGTATCTTGGCAGAAGATCATTTCCAGTTTTTTGTGGGATGGACAGAAGCCATGTATTCATTTGTCCTTGCTGCAACTACCCTTATCACTTGGGGGGATAAATTTACCTAATCTAGAATTATATGCAAAAGCAGCCTTCCTAAGAGTAGTACTCATATGGTTGACCCCACAATACTCAACCCCCAAGGAAAGCAATTTAATTCTCCCTAAATGACCTGTACGACGTAGACCCTATCCTGTTTGTATCACCAGACATGACTCCTCCGTTGAGACATTTTACTAAATTAACAGCTGACACACTTAAAATCTGGTACCACCTAAGATACCATGGTAAGTTAGAATACATGGTCTACTTTTGCAAAGTGGTGACGATGAAGGCTGATTTTTTACCAGCACAAACAGACTTATCTTTTAAGTGCTGGTAACAGCTGGGTCTAATATACATACATCAATTTCTGGATAATCAGGGGGTGGTCCCATTTGATCATCTACAAAGAGAATATGGTCTTACTGGCAAGGAACATTATCGATACCTGCAGGTGAGATCATACATACTTCATAAGCAAAAAAGGTACACTATGTTACCGGACCCCTTACCACACATGGAAACATAGACTTTGATGGCAGATAAGGACTGCTTGGCCCACCTAGTCTGCCCATTTCCCTACCTGCAGGATAAGCTGCAGATCCTAGTTAACCAACAGCCTATTTCTTCCTACCCCCCACAAGAATTACCTTATGTCTGTCCCATGCATCCTTGAATTCTCACACAGTTTTAGACCTCACAACCTCCTCAGGAAGGCTGTTTCAAGCGTCCACCACCCTCTCTGTGAAAAAATACTTCCTTACATTGCCCCTGAGCTGTTCCCCCTTTATCTTCAAATTGTGTCCCCTTGTTCTTGCACATCTCTTTTTCTGAAAGATGCTACCCACTTGGACTTTGCTGATTCCACTGAGGTACTTAAAAGTTTCTATCATGTCCCCCTCTCCCTCCTTTCCTCAAGGTATACATGTTAAGCCCCTTTAGTTTCTCCTCATATGGCTTCTCTTGCAGACCCTACACCATTTTAGTTGCCCTCTCTGGACTGCCTCTATCCTGTCTATGTCCTTGCGGAGATGGGTTCTCCAGAACTGGAAGCAGTACGCCAGATGGAGTCTCACCAGCTGTCTGTACAGAGGGATAACAACTTCCTGGTTTCTGCTGGTGATGCCTCTCCCTATACATCCCAGTATCCTCCCAGCCCTCCCTACTGCCTTCTCACATTGCTTGCCAACCTTAACGTCATCTGCTATGTTTACCCCCAGGTCCCTTTCCATTTTTGTTGTTGTTACTGCACCCATTGTGTAATCTTCCCCTGGGGTTTTGTTTCCCAGGTGCATTATTTTGCACTTCTTTGCACTGAATCCCAGCTGCCATACTGCTGACCATTCTTCCAACCTTGCCAAGTCCCTTCTCATCCTTTCCACACCTCCTTGTGTGCCAACTGTTGCAGATCTTTGTGTCATCTACAAAGAGGCATACTTTTCCTTCCAGTCCCTCTGCAATGTCACTTATAAAGACATTAAAAAGGACTGGACCCAGTACTGAACCCTGTGGTACCCCACTAGCAACCCCTCTTTCTTCAGAGTGGACTCTATTTACAATTATCTTCTGTGTCCTGTTGTCCAGCCAATGTTTTACCCAAGCTACCACCCTGGGACCCACTCCCAGGCTGGTTAATTTGTTTATTAATCTTTTGTGTGGGACTGTGTCAAATGCCTTGCTAAAGTCTAGGTAGGCCATGTTCAAAGCCCCTCCCTGGTCTACAACTTTGGTCACCCAGTCAAAGAAATCAATTAGATTCGTCTGACATGACCTTCACGCTGCGAACCCATGCTGCCTTGGGTCGTGTGCACCACTGGACTCTAGGTGCTCAACAATTCTTTTCTTCAGAAGCGATTCCATCACTTTCCCTACCACAGAGGTCAAACTGACAGCTCTGTAGTTTCCTGCCTCTATCTTGCTCCCACTTTTGTGAAGGAGATTCACATCCACCTTCCTCCAGTCCTCAGGTACCACACCATCCTCCCATGATTTGTTAAAAAGGGTAGTCAGTGGTGTCACTAGTTCTCCCCTTAATTCTTTTAGAATTCTGGGGTGAATTCCATCAGACCCCATTGCTTTGTCCACCTTCAGTTTTAGGAGTTCTTTCAGAACCCTTTCTTCAGCGAAAGGACTGAGATCAACCCCCCATCCAGAGTGCTTCTGTTAATTAGATTAGGTACCTCCCTCTCCTCCTCTTTTGTGAATACTGAGCAGAAGTATTCGTTCAGTATCCCTGCTTTTTCACTGTCCCTCTCTGCCCACCCACCGCCCATTCTACTCAGCCTCACTATCCCTCCCTTTGTCTTTTTACGCTCCCTGATGTACCTATAAAAGGTTTTATCCCCCTTCCTAACTAAGCTGGATATCTTTTCCTCAGTTTGGGCCTTTGCTATTCTGACTTCCCTCCTTGCTTTCTTCTGCCTTAACTGGTACAGTTCTCTGTCCTGCTCCTTCTGTGTTTCCTCATACTTCCTAAATGCTACCTTTTTCTCCCTAACCTTCCCTGCCACCTCTTTTGAGAACCATAGTGGCTTTTTCTTTCCTTTTAATTTGTTTATTTGTTTCTCACAAAGGCTTGTTGCCTCTGTTATGGCAGTTTTGATGTTTCCCCATTGTTGCTCCACCCCTCTTTCTAACCTGTTTGCTAGTGCTTTTCTAAGGCACTCTCCCATCTTGCCAAAGTCAGCCTTCCTGAGGTCCAGTACCCTCACTTTTGTATGGCTTGACTCTGTAGCTGAGTTTATCGTGAACCACACTGTTTGGTGGTCACTTGTTCCCAGATGGCTGCCCACTTCTAGATCTGAGATTCTCTTACTATCCCCATTTGAGAGTATGAGGTCTAAGATTGCTCCCTCACAAGTGGGTTCCAAAACTACCTGTCTGAGGCATGCCCCCTGTAGGGCATCGAGAATGGCCCTGCTCTTGGATGTGGCTGCAGCAAAGGTGCTCCAGTTAACATCTGGCATATTCAGATCCCCCATCAACAGTATCTCCCCTTTCTCTGCCATCCTAAGGATGCCTTCTATCATATCCTTGTCCATTCCCTCCCTTTGAGACGGGGGTCTGTATACAACCCCTGTGCGGATTGTGGTGCCATTTCCAGTCTCTAAGGTGACCCACAATACCTCCTCTCCTCCCTGTTTACTCTTTTGTTCCATTACTTTTATCCCTTCCCTTACATAGAGAGCTACTCCTCTCCCTCTTCTCCCCTCCCTGTCTCTCCTGTAGGTTGTGTACCCTGGTATGTTAACATCCCAGTCATGGTTCTCTGTGTACCAAGTTTCTGTGACTGCTACAATGTCCAGGCATCCCTCTTCCATCAAGGCCACCATTTCAGGGAGCTTGTTACCCAGACTACAGGCATTGATCCTCATTATCCTCCATTTCTTGATGGCTTTACCCCTTTTTGCCCCATCCCTGTCCTTATTGCCTTTGTCATTTTCTCCATTTACCCCTGCCCTTCACCCTATTGACATCTCTATCTTGGTGTTTACCTCACTTACCACACCTACTGAAACTGATACTGGATGCACAGCATAATCAGTTGTGAGGCCATCTTGTTACAGATAATCTAAATAAAGCACTGAGGAAACATTTAGGAGACACTTCGTATTCTATATTATAAAGATGGAATAAAGATTTGAATAAAACAATCACAGTTAAAAATTGGTTAAAATTAGTGATCCTGGCTTTTAAGATCACCTTTTCTACCATGTGCAGGGAATTCACATGGAAGTGTAAGTCCCAATATTTTTGCACCCAGCAGTTCTAATAAGATACAATATCTTTCACAGATATTTGGGCACTGTTGGAGAAAATTAGGTTTTTTTTTCCTGCAGATCAAAGTCATATTTTTTGGTTGTGTCCCACTATAGCCCCATTCTGGGAAACACTCTTGCAGGAACTTGAGGATTTGATGGGAGAATCAGTTGATTTAACAGCTGAGCTGGCTTTGATGTCCATTTCTAACCAAAGAAACAGCAGAGGGGCTTCAAACATGATGCTATTATATCTACTATCTGCAAAAAGGCTATCACATGACTCTGGATGACCACAAGAGTTCCAAGAGTGCTAGAGTGGTGTAGCATAGTTCACAACATTTATAAAATGGAAAAACTATCAGCAGAATTACATGCCAGACTCAGCACTTTAATACTAGATGGCAATGATGGATATTTTATATGGCTAGGAAGGATGCAGAATGTGTTCCATGCTATGTAATTCAGATAAATGTAATGGGAGTTGCTGATACTGCGGAGAAGGGGCAGAAGTCTATGCCCTACTGGGCCATAGAAAGATCTGAGAAGGTATTTTTCACTGAAGAAATAAGGTATGTTATAATCATAATAACAAGTTAAGATAACTCCAAGGGTTAAATAAAGAAGAACATTACTGGCTGTCTAGTCTGTACAAAAAAAATTGTACTTTTTGTTTCCTTATATAGTTCATTTTCTGTAATAATTTAAAATGAACCATGTATCTGTATGACTTGATTTTGTTCCTCCTTTAATAAAAACTTTAA
Source organism: Neoceratodus forsteri (assembly GCA_016271365.2). Taxonomy (NCBI): domain Eukaryota; kingdom Metazoa; phylum Chordata; order Ceratodontiformes; family Ceratodontidae; genus Neoceratodus; species Neoceratodus forsteri. The sequence continues at coordinate 311,000,109 of CM028137.1, read as the reverse complement.
ATATAAAAAAAGAAAAGATGCAAGGTATCTGGCATGGATAACTGCAGACAAACACTTTGTTCCCACTTGCTTAGACCATTCCTTTCATAGATGGAACAGAACTGGCTTACAACGTCATTATCAATATTATAGCAATGACAATTTTAAAAGTTATGCCCAAATTCATTAAGAACTTTCCCTTAAGCACACTGACCATTACAGATACCTTCAAATTTGAAATTGTATTTATTTATTTATTGAATTTTGTGGACTGGGCAAGCCAACTGGGACTAGTGCCAATTTTTCAAGGGCAACCCAGATTTAATTACATTGAGAGATAATGAAACAGCCTTTTTACAATCAGACATAAACTCATTCATTGGGTTACTATCATCAATGACACTTGTTACATGCATTCTATGTTTCATAGAATGAGTATAATATATATTTATATTACAACAAGAGCTTAACGTCTTAAGACATATCCCAATAGGGGTAGTTTGCTAGGAAGGCTAGGTGTAAATGGTCTTGGCATTAAATGCAGAATTGTGCAAGGGAAGACAAACTCAGTGTAGACCAGTACACTGGTTACACTCAAGTTGTGAGGTCTTTAGCCCTTTCTTGAATCCCCCAAGGGAGAAGCATTCTTGGAGGGTGGGAGCAAGTTTGCTCCACAGTTGAGGGGCGATAGTGGTAAAGGATCTTTGCCCTGCAGTAGTTTTCATTCTGGGAACTTCTAGTAGTAGATTGTAGGAGGTGTGGAGAGTCCTTCTCTGAGGCTTGATGAGCAATACATCCCTTAGGCTAGTGGGAGCTGTGCCATTTACTACTTTGTATGCCAGACTAAGCAGGGAATGATCTAATCTATCCTCTAGCAAGGGCCAGTTGAGTAATTCTAGATCAGTACAGTGGTGCTGTCTGGGTGGAAACCCCACTGCAAATTGACCAGTTTTATGGAGTTTTTGAAATTCAGAATTCCTGACTGCTCTAAGGATCGGGGCACCATATACCAGTGTAGGGAGCAGGGTGCAATTAGCAATTGCTAGTTTAGACTCCCTGGTGAGGAAGTTGTTGAGGCAGTACAGCAGTCCGATTTTTTGGAGCAGAGATTTTGCTAGTTGTTCCACATGAGACTTTAGTGTAAGTTCTTGATCAAGATAGACACCCAGGTGTTTGATTGACTCAGCTACTTCGATTGAGGACCCTTGAAGTGTACTGATAGCAAGCAGGTTTCGACAGGCTGTACCTACGTGCATGGGGACAAACAGACTAGCCTTGCTTGTTTTTAAGTTTAGGACTAGGTTGTTAGCTATAAACCATGCTTTCAGTACTTTGAAGTGCTGTGAAAGCTGACAATCTAGATTGGCTATGTCCTTGGTGCTTGGGTACATCATCATGGAAACATAGAAGTTGACCACAGATAAGGACCCTTGCGGTCCCTTGCAAGGCCCATCCAGTCTGCCCATTTTTTCTACCTTATGTATGTGCCATAGGCCTGTACTCTGTCAATGGCCTATCTATTCATACTCATCTGTATTGCTCCCTTATGCCTATCCCATGCCTGTTTGAAGCCCTGTACTGTTCTCATATCCACCACTTCCTGCGTTACTTACTGTGTCTGCAAAATCCACTCCCCACTCTCACATCCCAAATTCATCTGGTCTTGCCCACTACACCTCCTAAATGAATATGCCCTGCAGCATGACCTCTCAAATGCAGACTGGCTACCAGTCCATTATGATTCGGATGTAGACATTGCTCTATCCCAGTTCTGAGGTATCTTCTGGAGTATCTGGATCCTACATGCTCCCCTCAGGAAAGTCAGGGTAAAACGCTTCCACTACCCCTGGATTACACCCAAACTTATCACCCTTTGTCATTCCAGGGACAAGGCATGGAGACTATACAAAGCCTCCCAGGCTTCACGTGATCTACAATCTTACAGACATCTTAGTAACAAATGTACTAAGGCCATTTGGCTATCCAAAACTTCTTACTTTAAAGCGTAGTTCACACAGAACCAAAACCCCCACGTGTCTTTCTGGAAAATGATTAACTCCCTTCTGGACCAACCTACTAAACAGGCATGTCCGGTACTTAATATTGACAGATGTGCTGTCTCTGATCCTACTTCCGTGGCTGAGCTTTTCAACAAATTCTTTGTCTCCTGTGCTCTCCCAAACTCCCCCCTCCCTCCCTCCCCCAATTTGGTGGATCCTCTTTCCCCATCCTCCAGCTTCCTCTTTCCACCCTTCACCCAGCTGGAAGTGTACAAAACACTTTTCTCCCTCAGCATGACCAAATCCAGCCTCGAAGGCATTCACCCCAAACTACTACAAGTCTCTGCCTCCACTATAGTGGCCCCCCGACTCACATACTAAATCTCTCTTTATACACAGCCACTGTCCCAAAAGCCTAGAAACTGGCCAAAATCACCCCCTGTACAAAGGTGGTAATCCCTCCCTCCTGGGAATTTACAGGCCTATTTCGCTCCTCCCCACCCTTGCCAAAGTCCAGGAATCACTCATATTGTTCAAACTATCAGTCTTTCTCTCTTACAACAGCTCCCTCTCCCCTTACAGTCAGGTTTTAGAAAACACCATTTCACCATCACCACCCTTCTATGCGTAATGGACTCCATCCTCTCTGCCATGGACAACAGCCTAACCACCGCCGCCATATTCATTGACCTGGCCAAAGCCTTCAACTCTGTCTTCCATCTGCTGCTTCTCCATAAACTTAGTTCTTTTGGCATCGCCCACCCTGCCATTGCCTGGTTCCACTCGTATCTCCATAACCAACAACAATCTGTTGAAATAGGCAATACTATCTCCACTCCACTCCCTATCACATCAGGTGTCCCCCAAGGCTCTATACTTGGTCCCATCTTCTTCTCTCTCTTCATTAAGGACCTTCCTTCCACCTGCATCTCCTCCAATGTGCACCTATACGCTGATGACACTATCATCTTTGCCTCTGGCCCTTCCTATGACTGTATCCTCCGCAAACTACAAGATGACTTCAACAGAGTCCAGTCATGGTTTCTCAACAACCTGCTTACACTCAACACAAAAAAAACTGTCGCCATGGTCTTTGGGTTCCAGCAAAAGCTTGCAACACTCCCTGCCCCCCCCAAGTGATCACCACCCTGGATGACTCTCCTCTGGAGCTAATCCAAACTTTCAAGTACCTGGGTGTTTGGCTGGACAACCACCTTAACTTCTCCACCCATGTTGAGGCCATCTGCTCCAAACTCCAGCCTAAACTCGCTATCCTCTACTGCCATAAGGACAGCCTGCCTATCCTCACCTGTTGTGAGCTTGTACGTAAAACAATCTTACCGTCATAGAATATGTTGACATTGTCTACAGAACGGCCCCAGCATCCTCTCTCTCCAGATTAGATATCCTTCTCAACTCCTTCTGCCACTTTGCCACTGCCTCCTCCCCACTCACTCACCACTGCCTACTCTACACCATACTCACCCTTGCTCTGCTCTCCCACAGGAGAGCCATCCATAGCACCTCCTTCATAGCTAAATTTTGGTTTGATTCCCTTCCCCCTACCTCACTTCCCTCCTCACACCATCTACCTCTCTAAACTACTCGTTTCACCACAGGGACCCTTGCACTTTTCACCTGCCCTGACCACACACTCTTACTGGCCAAGCTGCCTTTTCTCATCATCTCCCCCTTCTCTGGAACATCCTCCCCTCCGAACACCACCTGGCCCCTTCTCATTCTGCCTTCTCTCAACTCCTCAGGCTCCTACCCTTCCCACATTACCCTAAATGCACCAATGGTCCCAGCTTGCTCCCGAGACCACTTACAGTCACTACTCATGTACCCTAGCCCCTGACTGTAACCTTGCCCTATCTTGCCCATTTACCCTGTACGCTCACAAATTTGTGTATTATGGTTAATGTATTACACTCCTTTTTGTAAAACTGTCTGTACAAACTGTTTGTATTCTGTATTTTTTCACCGTGTGTTACTCTTTTCTCCAGACTGTACACTCTGTACCCAGGTCGCACCTGGAAACGAGCCTTGGCTTAGTGTGCCTTTCCCGGTCATCAAAATTTTAAATTAATAAATAAAAAATAAATAATTGGCCTCCCTCTAATCTCATAATTTGTCCTCTTGTCCCGCTATTTTTCTTATATTGAAACATGTTAGACTATTTCACCTTGTTAATGACCTTAAGATGCTTGAATGTTTTGATCATATCACCTTTCTCCCTCCTTTCCTCTAGGGTATCCATATTGAGCTCTGTTAATTTTTCCTCTTATATTTTCTGATGCAGTCCTTGCACCATTTTGGTTGCTATTCTCTGGACTGCTTCCATTTTGTTAATGTCCTTGTGCAGGTGCGGCCTCCAGTACTGCACACAGTATTTCAGATGGGGCCTAACCAGTGTCTTGTAAAGAGGGATTATTACCTCCCTCTTATGACTTGCAATACCCCTACTAATGCACCCCAACATCCCTCTAGCCTTACCTACTGCTTTAGTGGTCTGCATGGATGATGTCACGTCATCTGTGATGATGATGCTCAAGTCTCTTTCTTTCTTTGTGGTTACCAGCAACTCCCCTCCCAACCTATGGGTAGCTTCAGAGTTTCTCTTCCCTATGTGCATGATCTTGCACTTCTTTGCGTTAAACCCCAGTTGCTACTCTTCAGACCATTTTACCAGTTTTTCCAGATCTCTTCTCATTCTGCCCACCCCATCTGGGTCATCTGCTCTATTGCAGATCTTGGTATCATCTGCAAACAGGCAAACCTTACCTCTAGTCCATCTGCAATGTCAAAGATGCAGATATTGAAGAGGACTGGCCACAGGACTGTTCCCTTAGGTATCCCCATGTGATGTTTGGCACAGCTGGTTGTGATTGTTCTATGATATTTGTAATGTGGAAGTGTGGTGTGCGATTGTCTCACATAAGACAGCATGTGCTCCTGGGTGACCCCCCCAGGTTTCAGAGAAGCTACAGGGTATATTAACTTGAAACCAGGAGGTAATTAAAGACCCAGAGAGACTTAATTAAAGGTCTTCTGTTTTTCTGTCTTAATTAGAACTGACCCAGCTACTAGGATATAGGGCTCGTAAAGTTTTATGATTCTTATAGGAAGAACATGTTATAACACCATGGTGCTAAAAGTTATAAAATCTTTTAATATGTCTTGAGAATATGAACTACTCAAGATCAAAGAGAAAATGTTAATTAAGGAGTCATATTTGGGAAATGAGTTTTTGCTAATGTCACCTTATTTAATATACCTCCTCATAGGACATCCTGTTTGTATATTTTTTTATATTCAACAAGGAGGAGCTAGATGACTCACAGAAGAGGTGTGAGAGAGACACCGTTTAAACTAGGACTTGTGTCTGATCTTTGTGACATATCTTTTTGGGCTCTTAAGAAACAAGATCTCTAACTTAGGCACTTGGAAGTAATACATTAGATAGAAAAGATCTAAATGTACTTTGGTAGGAGTTTGTCTGTAGTTTTTCTTTGTGTGATTGTATGCTCTTTGATATATTGTTCTGTGTTTACATTTTTCATATTTTTATCATCTTGTAGTAAAGTATCTTTATTTGAAAGAGACTGCCTGGGTGTTTCCAAGTTCTTTTTGCATGTGACATATAGAGGGTTAAGACTGACAAAAACTGTTCAAAAGCTTGATGGTGTTACTAAACTGGGAAAAGGTAAGAATATACCTAAGGTCTTTTATAGAGTTTTAAGTGTTATTTTTGGATACCTGGTTAGGTGCCCTTAGGCGAAAGATATATTGCATCCCCCGAACAGAATTTTATCTGAGCCTGTACATTTGGGTACGCTAGCATAAGGTTCACAGTTTGAATCTCCCCAGAACTTGAGACCAAAGGTGATTTGGACCCACAAGTAGACAGGAGGGTTACCCTGTCTGTTACCTGTTCACATTATTGTGCTCAGAGGTTGGCACTGTGGGAGCAGAGGGCCTGACCTGCTGAGTGCATTTGTGACAGTCCACTTGTGACTTGCATCTCTTCTGACTGTATACAGTTTACCGCCACTGTTTGTTTTCTGCCCATCAACCAGTTTGCCACCCAGCTGAACAAGTTCTGGCCCACCCCGAGCCTAGAAACATAGAAACATAGAATTTGACGGCAGATAAGGACCGCTTGTCCCACCTAGTCTGCCCATTTGCCTACCTAACAGATAAGCTGCAGATCCTAGTTAATCAACAGCTTACTTCCTCTTACCCACCCCTAGACTGCCTTATGCCTGTCCCATGCATTCTTGAAGTCCCCACTGTTCTTGACTCCACAACCTCCTCAGGAGGCTGTTCCATGCATCCACAGCCTCAGTGAAAAATGCTTCCTCACATTACCCTGAGCCGTCCCCCTCTATCTTCAAATTGTGCCCTTGTTCTTGCACATCTTTTTCTGGAAGATGCTACCTCTTGGACTTTGTTAATTCCCTTGAGATACTTGAAAGTTTCTATCATGTCCCCTCTCCTTCTTTCCTCAAGAGTATATATTAAGCTCCTTTAGTCTTTCTTCGTATGTCTTCTGTGCAGACCCTGCACCATTTTGGTTGCCCTCCTCTGACAGCCTCCACTCTGTCTATGTCTTTGCGGAGATGGGGTCTCCAGAACTGCACACAGTACTCCAGATAGGGTCTCACCAACTGTCTGTACAGAGGGATAACAACTTCCTGTTTTCTACTATTGATGCCTCTTCCTATGCATCCCAGTATCCCTCCAGCCTTCCTTACTGCCTTCTCACATTGCTTGCCCACCTTTAGGTAATCTGATATAATTACCCCCAGGTCCCTTTCTATTTTTACTGTTGTCAGTATCTCACCCCCCATTGTGTACACTTCCCCTGGGTTTTTGTTTCCCACGTGCATTATCTTGCACTTCTTTGCATTAAATCTGAGCTGCCACACATTTGACCATTCCTCCAACCTTGCCAAGTCCCTTCTCATCCTTTCCACTCCAGCCTGTGTATCAACCCTGTTGCAGATCTTTGTGTCATCTGCAAAGAGACATACTTTTCCTTCCAGTTCCTCTGCAATGTCACTTATAAAGACATTAAAAAGGACCAGTCCCAGTACTGAACCCTGCGGTACCCCACTAGTAACCCTCCTTTCTTCACTGTCACAGCTTACTAATCAATCTTCTATATGGAACAGTATCGAAAGTGTTGCTGAAGTCAAGGTAGGAAACATCAACTGCACCCCCTTGATCCACCACTCTGGTTACCCAGTCAAAGAAATCTATGAGATTAGTTTGACGGGACCTTCCTGTTGTAAACCCATGCTGTCTTGGATCCTGTGCTCCTATGGATTCCAGGTGTTGCACTATTCTTTTCTTAAGGAGTGCCTCCATAATCTTGCCCACTGCTGAGACAAGACTGACTGGTCTGTAGTTCCCTGCCTCCTCCGTGCTGCCCTTTTGTGGAGTGGGATCACATGAGCCCTTCTCCAGTCTTCTGGAACCTCTCCTGTGCTCAGAAACTCACTAAACAGTTCTGATAATGGCTCTGCTAGTTCCACCCTTAGCTCCGTTAGTACCCTGGGATGTATGCCATCAGGTCCCATTGCCTTGTCCACCCTGAGCTTAGCGAACACTTGTAGGACCCTTTCTTTTATGAAGGGACTTGTGCACACCTCCCTCCCCCCTGTATCCATGGTGCTGAACTGTGGGCCCTGCCCTACATTCTCCTCAGTAAATACTGAGCAGAAGTATCTATTTAGGATAGATGCTTTTCCTTGGTCCTCCTCCACACACTTCCTCTTTCCCCTTTGATCTTAGCAATACCCCCTCTGGACTTTCTCCTTTCACTAATGTATCCATAGAAAGTCTTGTCCCCTTCTTTTACTGTTCGTGCTAGTGTTTTCTCGGTTTGTGCCTTTGCCTGCCTTACTGGCTTCACTGCTTCCCTTAGGGAAGTTTGGTATGCCTTCCTATCTTCATCCTGCTGCGTTCCCTTTTATTTCTTGAAGGCCAACCTTTTGGCTCTGACCTTTCTGCTACTGTTTTTGAGAACCAAAGTGGTTTCCTCCTTCTTTTGCTCTTGCTTTTCTCCTTAACACAATGGGATGTTGCTTCAAGTATTGCATCCTTAATGCTTGTCCACTTTGCCTGTACCCCCTCACCTGTATTTCTTCTTGCCAGGGCTAGCTTAACTCTGTTGGCCATCTTATCACAGTCAGCTCCTCTGAAGTCCCATATTTTTGCCTTGGAATGGGATGATTTAGTTCTACTAGCCAAATTGAACCATACCATGTGACCTTCTACCTGGAGATCTGTGTTCCTTTCCCCATTAGTCAGTACTAGATCCAGGATAGCCCTGTCTCTTATGTGTTGTTGCAGCAATTGTTTGAGGCCCTCCCCCTGCAGGGAATCCACTATGTGCCTAGTTCTGGCAGATGTTACTGCTGGTATTGAACAATCTGTATCTGGCATGTTGAAGTTTCCCATTATCAGAACATCCCCTTTAGCTGTCATGTTTTGTATATCTTCTAAAAGTAATGTGTCTATGTCCTCCACCTGGTCTGGAGGTCTGTAGACAGCCCCAGTTCGTATGACTGTCCCATTTTCTGTTTCCAGGGTGACCCACAGTTCTTCTGGCTCCTTATGTGTATTCTGAATTTCTGTAGCTTTGATATTTTCATTGACATAAAGGGCCACTCCCCCACCTTTTTTTCACCTCAGTCTCTTCTGAACAGTACATAGCGGGTACTGAAGTCTCCCAAGTGTGGTTACTGGTGAACCATGTTTTGCTAATGGCTACTATGTCCAGTTTAGCCTCTGTCATTGTTGCCTCCAGGTCTGGGATCTTGTTTCCCAGACTGTGGGCATTTGTGTACATGATCTTCCATTGGCCAGATGTCGTTGTCTTAGTTGTGGAGCGAGGTCCGTCTTTTTCTCTGTGCATCGTATGGGGAGCCGGACCTTTTCCCTATGTGGTGATGCAGGTGAACTACAAACATGCTGAACTCCTGTTTGATCACTATCTGGGGGGGGTGCTCTTTCCATTCAATGTATCAGGTGCTGCACCCCTACCCCAATTTGATAGTTTAAATATTCTGCAAAGACATCAACTTCTGCCCCAGTGCACTTACTGCCTCCTTAGTCAGATGCAGTCCATCAAATTTAATGAACTTTCACTCCCAGAACTGTTGCCAGTTACCTACAAATTTGTGTCCTTTTTCTGAGCACCAGCCCTTGAGCCACATGTTTAGCTCCCTTAGCTCCCCTTCTCTGACCTTCTGCCTGTTTTACCCCTCTCCCAGACTGACAGGACCTCAGAGAAGGAGATGCCAGACAAAATGGATGACAGTTTGTCTCCCAGCCTGGTCAGGCGTTCCTTGGTCTCCACAACTGACTGGCCGGCAAGATCGTTAGTCCCTATGTGTACCAGGACATCAATGTTTTCTCCTGATTCCTACATAATTTTTGTAATGTGGTCAGTGTCTCTCCACGCTGATGTACCTGGGAGACATCTGACCATTACCCCTGGCTGAAGGTAGGTATCAATTCCCCAAATCATGGAGTCTCCTATTATCAGAAGTGTTTTGGCTTTCCTTTTTTGTTTTGATCCCTATGATGGGTGAGTTTTGTAGTGTTAGCTCCTGTGCTGCAGTGTCCTGCTCTGCAGTGTCCTCTGCCCCTTTGCTTGATTTTGGAGATAGAGGCAGATACCTGTTTGTAGTTTTTATATGATTTGTGGAGGTGATATGCTGGTGAGCATTGAGTGATGGGGCACCTGATTTGCCTCTTCTAACCACCTGCCGACCTCCCAGGCCAACTACCCTCTGCAGTCGAGGTGCTTCATTTGGATGTTGGGGAAATGGCGGTCAATTCTTGTAATACATTTCCTCCTGAATATGCAATTTGAGGTGTACAATCTCTGCCCATGCTGCCCGAAGCTGAGCCCTTAGATCTCTGAGGGTCCAGCATCCTAAATCCTGTATAACTGCCCTTTTGAAAAGTGTCCCTTAGTGCCTGCAGTTAATAATATCCATTCCAGTTGAGTTGTCGAGTTTGTATTCAGGTCTGGGTAAATAAAAAGAAACTGAAAGCAAAAGTTAAAATTTTTTTATGTTTGTTTTGTTTGTTTATTTTTGTATTACTTTTTATAACAAGTTAAATTAATTGTGCCCCTTTAAATGAAGTCAGTGTGTAGATAGCCCTCCAATCCTCCCCTCCCTGCTTTACTACAGCAAATGTCACGACTGTGCTACTCTATTAAAGGAGTATAGCATGGGGTGGTTGGAGATGGGGGTGCCTGCTGAAAAAAAAGAATCACGGATGAAAGAAACAAGGAAGTAAGAGCAGAAACAATCAACCAACAACAAATGCAGATGCTATCCTTCAGTCTGTATCTCGTATGTGCTCCTGTAATTAGCCCTGAAAGCTTAGCCTAACGATAGATAAAACTGTTAAACCTGAAGCACAAAAAGTAACAAAACATATAAGCACCACCTGTAATAATTTAACAGAAGATATATCCTGCAAAAAAAACTTTGCTACAGAGAAAAATAAAGCAGTAATCTGTATGCACAAAAAGTAATAAAACCAGTAAGCACAACCTGCAGAACAATTTAACAGAAGATATACCCTGCAAAAAGCACTTTGAATCAGAGAAAAATAAAGCAGTAATCTGTAAGCACAAAAAGTAATAAAGCTTATAAGCACAACCTGCAGAACAATTTAACAGAAGATATACCTTGCAAACAGCACTTTGAATCAGAGAAAAATAAAGCAGTAATCTGTAAGCACAAAAAGTAACAACCTGTAAGCACAGCTTGCACAACAATTTTATGCACAATTTAACAGAAAATATACCTTGCAAAAGACATTGAAACAGAAAAAAATAAAGCAACAATCTATAAGTACAACATAGTATCAACCTACAAGCATACCCTGTAACTATTAACAGAAAATATACCATGCAAAAGAACAATTTCAAGCAGAAAAAAAAATAAAGCAGTAAACTGTAACATCCGTAGGCACAACACCGTAACAAAAACCTTTAGGTACAACCTTGAACAATTCCACAGAAAATATACCCTGCAAAGAAACAATTTGAATCAGAGAAGATAAAGCAGTAATCTGTAAGCGCAAAACAGTACCAAACCCGTAGGCACACCCTGTAACAATGTAGCAGAAAGTATACCCTGCAAAAGCAATTTGAATCAGAGAACAATAAAGTAGTAATACACAATCAAAAAACAGTAACAAAACCTGTAAGCACAAGAGAAAATAATAACACACAGTAAATCTGCCTAGCAAAAAGAAGCCTTAATGTATTTCCTTGCTGTGATAATGTTGTTCCTTTCTCTGTCCTTGCATGCAAACCTAGAAGAAAAGAGTTCAGGTGAAGCTAGGTGCATTTGCCAGCAAACCTAGTCTTCCACCTCAGATATAAAAACCTTGCATCAAGTTCCCATCATCAGCATATAGCAAGAGGTTTGCCCCTCCACAGTTTATCAGAATGTCATGGATTAAAAGGGAGAATAGTAGTGGTACAAGAATGGATCCTTGTGGGACACCATCGGTAATTAGACGCATTCCTGATTGGGCACCCTTGCATTTATGGACTGCATCCTGTTTATCAGGTAGTTGGATATCCACCAGTGGGTTAGGTTGTCGATACCCAGTTGCTCCAGTTTAGTCAAGAGGAGGCTGTGGTTGACCAGGCCAAATGCTTTAGTGAGGTCAATGAGGACCACACCAGTTTTGTTCTAATCCATTCATTTTCATTTTATTGAAGGGCTAGACCATTGAGAATAAACTCATGTAAAATGGTGACCCCACAGCATTACATTAAGCAGAATTACAATTAATATAACATTACTAAAGACAAACAACTACAATAAATATAACATTACATAGAAACACAGTACACAACAAAAAGAAGAACAAGTTCTAACTACATATATACTACCACATGAATAATAATCATCCATAAGCACAACAGGACTCAGTCTGAGTAGTTATAGTGTTCATACACCATTGTTTAAGCATTGCATGGGGCCCATGGCACTGAAGATGTCTTTAGTCAGCCTTATCAAAGCTGTGTCAGTACTATGGTGTTTCCTGAAGCCATGTTGCCTATTGGTGAGCAGGCTCTGCTGTTCAACACAGTCCTGTAGTTGGTTATAAATGAATCTCTCCTGCACTTTGGCCAGTGAGCTGAAGACATAGATAGATTGGTAGTTTCTCACTGGTTCTCTAGGGCCCCCTTTATGGACTGGTACAAGCAGGGCAATCTTCCATTTTGAGGGTCTCTTTGCTTCTAGAAGGGATCTATTGAAGAGCATTTTGAGTGGCAATGCAGTAACTGGTGCAGCCAACCTTGGGAGTTTTGGGTCTAGCTTTTCATAACCTGGTGAGCCGTCAGGTTTGATTTGCTTTAGGAGAGTGTATATTTCTTTGCGGGTTACTAGTCTGAAATGGAATTCTGGAACAGTGTTCGAGATGACTAATGGTGACCTGTGTGGCTGTTGGAAACTTGATGCAAGGTTTTTATATCTGTCCAGATTAGTTAAGAAGGTATTAAGAGTGGGTGCTGAGGCAGTAAGGTCGCTAAAACGCTGACCTTCAGCAACAATATCACCCCCTGTTGGGGTAGAGCTACCCTTTAAGTGGACAATAATCTGTGTCCAAAAATGTTTAGGGTCGGTGAGGTTCTTATCCTGCAGTGATCAGAGGTATTTCCTTTTTGTATTTTTTAGGTCTTTTTTTTACAACTGTTTCTCATCTCCCTGAATCTGTGCCAGTCAGCCTGGAGTTCTGTAGTTTTATAGTGTCCCCATGCCTGATATCTCTGTTTCATGTGCTTCTTCAATTCATCGTTTAGACATTTGGAGAGTTGCCCTTTAACTCTGAGTTTCCTGAGAGGGGCATGTTTATTGGCTGCTGAGAGGAAACTGTTTATGAAGACATGAAGGGCATCTTCTTTTGTTGGTAGTTCTTTGCAGACCATTGCACTTCAGTTAAGGTGCGTTGAAAGGAGTCCAGAATAAATTTGAAAAAGTTGTGGGTCCAAAAAACTCTGGGGTTTTGGGTAATTATTTTTTCAGATGCAGAAAATTGGGGTATGATCACTGAGGGAGTAAGCAAAGACCCCTGTGACTCTGCTTCTCTCTGGATTTGAAACCAAGGGGTATGCTTACCTATTCTCTGGTTATGTCGGGTGGGTTCCATGATTATTTGGGTAAGCTGGGCATTGGCTAAGGCTGTTTTTGTGGCCAGACCTGTGTTCTGAGACCAGCTGGTGTTTAAGTTCCTAAGAATTAAGAATTCTGGCATGTGTAGGTCAGTGAGTGCCTTGGTGAGGGTTTCAGTTGCCAGTGCTGCAACGTTTTTGTGTGTTGGGGGGTGTAGATACAGCCCACACAGAGTGACTGCTCCACCCAGCATTAACTTTATCAGTATAGCTTCACATTCTGTGTTATTAGAAGCAGGCAAGGGTGCTTGAGAGGTCTGTACTGCAGTTTTGACATAAATGAGTACCCCGCTTCTTTTCCCGGGCCTGTCCTGTGGAAAGGTGGTGAAGCCAGGTAATTGAATCTCTTGGAGGGGCACTTGTGGCTTGTACCAGGTCTCAGATAGTGCAATCACACCAGGGGAGTATAAGTTTGCCCACCCTTCCAGTTCATGTAGTTTAGGCCTAAGACTGCTGATGTTCAGGTGAACTTTTTTAGCCCTCTAATTTTCTTCCAAGAGGGATCCATATGGGAACTAGCTCTAAAGTTTGCAATGGGTGGTCCATGATTTAGCTAGTAAATTGCCTAATAGCAGCAGTAGTAAGGCTGGGATTGCCATGAAGACATACTTAGGGCACATCATTCTGGGGTAGTCAGTTCATTTTTTCAGGTAGTATCCCCACCGAGGGTAATCAGTTTTTTTTTGTTTAGGTAGGTGCAACACTTGTAGCAGTTTCTCTGGTTATATAACCCTAGGAAGATGACTACTTTGGAATCATGCTGGCAAGTCATATGGTATGGTGGTTGAGATGGAGGAGAAGAATCTGCTAACTGCTGTTCTGTGCAGTCAGGTCTGGCGAGAGCTAAGTCAGAGCCTAGGGCAACTAGTGCATATATAAGGACTGCTGCCCTACACTTTAGGTCCATCATATTTACTTTTGGGCCTACTGGGGGGAGTTAGTTTTTCTTCTTAGGGGGTGGATGATGCTCGTACTGAGGACAGGGGTCTAAGGTTTTGAATAAACACACTTGGAGATCAGTTGAAATCAGACCCCCCCCCCCCGGCACTTAGAGGTCAATCTAAATCAATACTTTAAACAATAGTACATTTAGAGGAACCCTCTTGACAGCATTCAAGGCACAATAAGAATTCTACTATAATCCTTATAAACACATAATATGGGAAATAGACTGGGCTTGGCCTGGGACAGAAATGAGGCTCTGCCATTTCTGGATTCTCTTATTCAGATCTTGGAAACTACAAGCCTGCCATGTTTCATGTCTTTAGCATATGGAGCCTTATAGCAAAGTAAGGAGGATACGATGAATAGAATTAGACAGAGATGGGGAACAGAAATTGGAACTTTATCTAAGAAGAGGAATGGCAGATGTTCTGTTTTAGACAGCCTAAACTTATGAGTAGCTTTCAATGGAAAGAATTTGGATGGAAGACAGTAATTTGATATTTTTGCACACTACAGAGCACAGCCAAATTTGACCCTCATGCTTGAGCAATGTTCTGGAGAGGTTATGGAACCTCACCGGCCACTCACACCCACATCTTCTGGTACTGCCCAGTTATTAAACCCTTTTGGGTAGCAATAGAGGGGTCTCTGAGAGAATTTGTGCCAGGTTTTAGTGATCTGATGTCACAAACAGCATTACTTTTACCATACCCTCCCCAAATTAAAGAAAAATTATATCAGAAACAGAGTGGAATCTGGTTAACTGCAGCTAAAAAGACACTCACCTGTAGATGGTTAGTTCCAGACTGTCCTACTCAACGTGACTGGAAGGATATAGTGATGACCATTTATCAAATGGAAAGGTTACCAGTACAATTAAATCATAGACCACAGGTGTTTCCATCAATCAGTGGAATAGTTGGCTAGTCTGGCTAAACATGCATAGGCCAGATGTGAACACCTGAGGAAAAATGAATAGCGGTCTTTATGAAAGGGGGAGCCCGGCTGTTGTTCACGCTCAGAGACTTTAACACATCCTGAGTGGCAATTATACAAGTTATTGATTAATAAGGAAACAGGACATTGATAAGTGGATGAAAGCCTTATTCTTTTATTGCGATTATTGAACTGACTGAAAGAGCTAAAACTGTTTGCCTATAGACATACATTTCATGTCCAGTGGAAGCATTTCATTTCCTGTGCTTTTTTCTTGATTTCTGTAACAAAACAGCACCTGTAAACCGCGAAGCAAAAACCCTTAATAAACACAGAATTACAAAACAAAAGACGTAGGTGGAGAATTTCTAAGTACTTTCTAAAATTAGCAGCTGGTTTGTAAATATTCCATTTGCATAGTGTACAACACAAGCCCTGAGGGTAAAGATGCAACATCCATTCTTCATGAATGCTTTTTCCACTGTTCACAGCTGAACTATTGTTTAGAGTTGAATTTCATATGTAAAAAAATGGGAAGGTTGTTCATTGCTAAGTACAGACATAGAATTCTGATCATGTTACTTTAATTTCTTCAGGGTAAAAAGATTACCTTTTCATTTTTCCTGCCATCACCAAAGTAAACAATGTTTTCTCTGATGAATAATTTATATTCTTAGTTTGTCTAATCACTTTTTAGAGTGAGATCAGATGCTGTTTGATATTCATGCATGCTTTTTCCTCGCCCATCTGCCTGCTGTAACACCAGAGACCAAACCTCACTTTTGATATTACAAATTCTGTGTTGATTTCCCAAGAATAGTGTGCAAATAGTACAGCATGTATCAAGCTCATTGCTTTATGGGATCATTTAAGAAATTGTTATCCACTCCAAACTGACTAAATGGACATCTGTTTATGTCTAATCTATACATTTTAAATGCTGCAATCTTTGTATGATTATTTATTTGTTAATTTTTTAATTTAACTTCTTCTTGTACTAGGATTTGACCAATGGCACCCCCCAGCCCTGTAATTGACCTTCTCATGGACTTACCAGTTATCTACCACTCAGTTGTGTTGACCTACCAGATTGACCATGTGTGTGTCTGCAAGGAGATTCTGGCACAAGGGTGGGCCAGGTCTTTTTCCATTTGCTCCTGTTTTTTCTCACCAATGTTGCCAGTGTGCAATGATGTGCCACATACATGTGGAGGCACGTGTGCACACCGGCGTTTGCCCCTCCCCTTACTGTGGTCCTACTGTGCTGTCTCCTGGTTGCCGTTAGGTGGCAAATGAACAGTGGAAAGCTGCTTAACCCCTTCCCCAGGGAGAAGAGCAGTCCCTGGGGCACTCGATCCTCCCTCCACCTGCCAGCCCCCAAGTGACCAAAGACCGTTCCCGAACCTAGATCACTGGTGTAGCTAGCGGTAGTGCTACCACTGTGCTAACTGGCTGGCTCTATGATAATTTATTTTAAATGTAAATGTTAATCTTCTTCCTCTGTGGCCAAGTCTTGTCTGTAAGTCATTGTAAATGAACACTGATTCAATTGGCTTGATACTCTAATAAAACATACTACTAGATCAATAAGGTTACCAGCAACACATAAACTGAGGATATAGGCCATGGTACATGCTTCCCAGTGAGGTAACCAACTTCTTATTTCATGCTTCTAGACCCTCTGGGCACAGCAAGTGACATCCCCTTTCATGGAGCCAGCCCTTAGCAAGTGCAATTGCTCATATATTTTAATATAATGACTGTAGTGAGTTTGCTGGTCTGATAATACAGTTACTGGTGAGCCACTAGTCATGCTAATTGCCCGGGTCTATGTTCCAGGCCTGAGAAGTCTCTGCAGGCCAGGAGGAGGAGCACTGAAGCAACTCACAGGATGCTGCCCTCCTCTAGGGAAGGAGTGAGGGTGGGTTTGCTCACTTCAAAACTGAGCCCTGGTGGTGACCAAGGGAGACGGCATCAGCAGACAAAGCAGAGTTTTTCACTTAGGTTAGCAAAATATTTGGAGTCATCCTCATTCAGAGCATATCTGTTGATAAAGACTAGGGGTCCTTCAGAGGTAAAAAGACAAGCCATGACCCATTGTCTTTCAGGGTCAAACTTTGAGTCCAAACAGGACCAGTGGAGGGACTTATGGATAAGAGTGGACACCCCTCTTTTGGATGTCTGTAAGATGCTGTGCATTTCAAAACCCACTGACTCACGTTTAAATTTTGGAGCTTCTGCCGTGGAAAGTTTGATATACTGAAGAAAAGCTATCTGTGAGCAGAGCTTTTACAGATATGCCAACATTTTTTCCTTTTATTGGTGAGTTGAGATGCCAGATGGTCCATGAAGTTAAAATTACATCTGCAAGTCGGCCCGGTGGTGCTGAGGGTTGAGGTGCTGGACGCCACACCTCATGCTGTGCTGGCGACCTGGGTTCGGGAATGGACTCAGGTCGGCAGGGAGAGGGAGGATGGAGCATCCCCAAGGATGCTCTCCTCCCTTGGGGTGGGATGCCAGGGGTGCTGTCTAGCACCGACATCCTACAGAGGCAGTGGATGCACCGACTCTTGAGGGGCACAGTGGCTTTGTATCTCAGAGCCAGGGAGGGGGGACATCGTTAGGCGCTTGGGAGCGAGAGTGTGTTAGCATGTCGACTCTCTGCGCCGGCATCTCAGGGGGTTGGGTTACAGGGAGTACAAGCTTGGAGGGAAATGCCTCCAGCCCCCTAGATGAAGTTCTCTGGAGCCATTCTCAGCGTCAGATTGACCAAAGGGCAGATCCCACTGTGCAAGCTTGCTGCAGAGGACAAGAGGAGAGGTAGTGTGGGGATGCCTTTCCTCGCACCGCCCGGGGGGTAATCCGGGACATCAAGGTAGGTCCCGATAGCAGCAAGGCACTCTAGGGGCAGATCCAGATGGCCGAGGTTGATGTGGAGGATGTCACTCCTTGAGAATGGAAGGAGAGGGGGTCATGGGGACGTAAGGCGTGGATAAATAATACGTAAAAAAAAAAAATACATCTGCCATTTTTGTAACTGACCCAGGCAGGTGGTATTTGGATATGGTTTTTATTTGTAGTATGTAAGGGAGCCTGGATGTGAAGATCCCCATCAATCAAAAAAGTCATCTGACCCTCTCCTCT
This sequence comes from Neoceratodus forsteri, assembly GCA_016271365.2. Classification (NCBI taxonomy): domain Eukaryota; kingdom Metazoa; phylum Chordata; order Ceratodontiformes; family Ceratodontidae; genus Neoceratodus; species Neoceratodus forsteri. The sequence continues at coordinate 310,981,881 of CM028137.1, read as the reverse complement.
GCAAAAAGATAGCTTTCTCTTTAACAAATTAGTGCTACTGTATAGCTTATGAGTGCTGTACTTTGTAAATATGTGCTGTCCAAAACGCAAGTGAGACTGGTAAACTTCTTCCATTGTTCTGCTGAAGTTACAGGCTTAAATCGGAACAAGTCTGACTTCTACAATCAGGCAGTTCAAAGCAGGAGAAACATGGCAGGGAGGAAAGTTAGGCCTCTTCCCGCCGATTCCCCTATGCTCCGTTCAGGGAGCAGCTGCTTGAAAGCTCGAGCTGTTCACACTTCAAACTCCAGCTCTAACTGATCCACTATCTCATGCAGTTCTGGAGATTTCCCTTGTAATCCAGGATTTGGGTTGGCTGAGGAAGATGTCAGTAACAGTTAGGGCTTCCCTACAGATTAGTTTTGGTGCCAACCTGAAAACTACAAAAACTAGTTTTCCTTCCCATGAGACACTTGGGCCACGATCCATTTTCAGTTCCCTGAGTCCTATTGGTTCAATTATTGGAAGTCCTGGAGCTAACATGGTGGCTTCCATTCAGAGAGATAAGCTGCAAGGAAAGCAGGTTAAACAAACTCCTCTACTACAAATATAACAACATGTAAACAGTAAATAAGTACAGTTCCCATACAGGTTCCCCCTGCAAGACTATCGACTGCAGAGTGGAGCAAAACAGAGTGCTGGCTGGCTGGTCACAAGCTTTAAATCACTTGGACTCATCTTAGACCATTCATCATACACATATCAAGCTAAACTCTTTTTTTTTTTTTTTTTTTTTTTTTTAATTTTGCTCTTTATTTCCATGCATGTCCATCCTCAGCCTGGTCACGGACTCCGGGATCCCTGGTCACGGACATTGCTGGCTCCCCAGTCATCCTAGCTTCCCCAGAGTGGGGCCGCTGGTTCACCCCGGTATCAGACGGCTGAACTAGTAACTGGTCGGGAACGGCCCGTGACCAATCAGGGCATCCCAGAGTAAAGCGTCATATAGACGCTGCGTGGTTTTTACCCCTGTAGCTCCCCTGAGGAGGCGGGGCGTGCAATGACGCTGGCGTCTGCCCCTGCCTCCCCCTCCCCTGGCCGTAAGCACTGCGCGTGGGTGAACCCTAGCCTCGCTGAGGAATTCCCCTAGCCAACTACTACCCCAGCCCTCCCCGGAGAAGGAGAGCAGTCCGTGGGACCTCGATCCTTCTCTGACCAACCCTCGACGACCGAGTCCGTTTCTGAACCTGGGTCACCCGGCATACATGGCCGGAAATCAACGCTGCGTGAGAGGCCGGCCTAAACTCTTAAAGGACAGGCGTGGAGGCTCAGCATGGCACTCACACGTAAATGAACAGGATCACACTAAGGCAGGACACCAGCCTGGCAGAGGGCATTGAAGGAGCCCAGGAAGACATTAAGCCAAACCCCAATTTGGGGGGGGGGGGGTTACATATGTCTTCTCTGTCCACTTATAGATTACAGTTATAGCTCGCAGCATTCATGTTAGCATGAGGATTTGAGGGAAGCCGCCAGTACGCTAGGCACTGTGCATGCTCCTAGCTGCTCTTTCCACCCCTTCCTCAGTGAAGATAAGTTCTGAGTGCATGGGATGGATCCCCCCACCGAAGGACTGCTGAAGTCTAGAAAATCCCTGTGCATCAAGAAGGGTGATCATCTGTGTTGCATTTTCAATGACCTGTCCAGTGTCTAGTACCTCTGGAGTGTAATAATGCTCCAACATAAGGCAGGTAGTAATTTGAAATACAATACCCATCTAATAAGTCAACTGTAGTAAACCAATTACATCAACAGCTGCATATTTTTCCTTTTGATATAAAAGGATAACTTAGAGATGGGGAGGCCAGTTCAAATGTGTTTGGGAACTTACAGTGATAGCTTGGCATGGTAGGGATGTCTGCATCTCACATAAATTTTAGGATGTAACATTTGTTATGCTAGGTGTATCTTGTTAAAGCAGCAGTGCAACAAAGTTTCTTCAGAAAACTAGTTTCAGCTACAGTTAATACAAATATTAGCATATCTGCCAAATATACTTTTATAGGTACCTGTTATATGGCCCAACATGCGTTTTTTTATTTTCTTGACCCTAGCTCTTGGCAGGTCTGCAATGCAATTTCCAAGCCAAATGTGGCAGCACTCTTTATTTGAGAAAAAAATAAATTAAAACCTTTGTAAAATACTCAAATTTTGATGGAACTAGAAGACATTTCCATCAAATAAAACTTGTAGGTGCCTGGAATCTTCTATAGTGAAAAAAGGAAAGGCCAAATGTTTTGCTCAGTTTCATTGCTCTGCTGCTTTACAGTGGGGAAGGTATAGACTATTACATTCCCACTGAGTGCTTTGTAGATTGGGATGAATCACACCAAAAACACTAAGAAGGCTAGAAGGAGGTGAAGGAAATGGCAGCAGTGCCATATGTTCTTCATGCCAGTCAGCAAGCACTATAGTGGAAGTGCATAGTATCCACTTACCCATCGATAGTTGTGGTCTCCAGGGCCCCCTCTGATGAAGGAGCTGCAGCCTTTGTGTTGCACCTGTGGAAACAGTGCAGTGAATCTGACCTCCAGCACCCCCCCCACACCAGGCAGGGTTCGATCATGACCAGCATCAAGGGGAGGATAGGGACGGATGCCAAATTTAGGGTGAGCCCCTTTTTTCAAATGGGTAGATCAGAGTGTAATAAGTGATTTGATATATGATAAAAAGGTGCTTATTTATCTGTGGCAGGGTAAGTGAAATGCTTCATTGCATGGGAAAGCTATCCTACAGTTCAGCATGGCCGTCATGGGAAAACTACTCAAATGTTCAAAGAGAATTTGCAACTCCAGGAAGGAGAAGACCTTGACTAAGCTGTTTGAGTCATATGGGGGAGAGATGCAACTCCCCTGCCAACTTGACTTGTGAACTGGGTGATTTGCCAAGTTAAAAAATGACAAGGGACATATTAAATGCACCCTCTTGGGTCTAGTTACTTTAGAAAAAAAATATCACAGCATTCAGACTGCTAATTAGAATAAAAAACACAGTTAATATAGCATACCTATATGATGGACATGTTGACATATCTGAACATATCAAACAGCATTCCTGGCAGGAACCCCACCAAGCAAACCAGAGAAATAAGTACGCTATACCAGAGGTGTACAGTGATTATAACAGACAGACAGGCAACAAGGCAGAAAGGAAAAAGTACACTTTACTGAACTATGTTGTCTTAAAAGAAGGATACCCTTTGCGTCTGAGTGGATAAAATGGATATAGCATGCAGCCATTCGTAAAGGCCCCATTAAGGTTGATTTGGAAACCTGGTCCTTAATTGAAACGGGGTCTAGATTGCTCAGTTAGAGGTGAGGGAAGGGAAATAGGATCAGTAGACATCTTCACCATGCTTTAAAAAAAGAAGTTTGTCTGCATCAGTTCAGCCATGTTCCTAAGACATTTAGGGAGCCGAGGTGGAGGCTGTAGCTGCTATATAGAACCTGAGATGAGCTTCTTCATAGCTGGGTGAAGTGCTCAGTGGGGGCAAGGTGAGATCAGGAGGCTGTACCAATGTTTGCTGTGCTTTTTGTGAAGTAGTAGGCTCAGGTTTGGTTGCATTTTGTACGTTGTAGTTTAGGGTCTTGATCAGGGGAAGCGCCAAGTTTCCTTAGAGGTGCCTAACAACTGCCTGCAGGCTGTTCATCCATACTGTCAGATGAGAGTTCATGTTCCTTGCTCTGACTTCTGCTATGATGCTGATGAGGTGGAGTTATGATTTCTGAGATGCTTTGCCTTTTTTTTTCGATGTTGCTCTGTCCAGACATCGAAAGGTGGGAATCCAAGGGTCCTCATTGATGTGCTCTATAAGAGGGGTAGGAGGGCCTGAGTGAAGCCTGGACCTCCATTGCTGAGGGTCCGGGGTTGTGTATATGCCAACCAACTTACCAGCTCTGTCACATTCAGGGAGCTTGGTCTGTGGCCAGGAGCACTGGATGAAGTCTTTGGCCACCTCTGGTGAATGAAAAGTATGTGATATCCCATTTCATGAGATGCACAATACTGCTGGGTAACAGAGGCTGTATGGAACTTGAAGTTGCGTTAAGGCAAGTCTCTCCCCTGTGTAGGCCCTCCTTCTCTCTGTAGGGACCAGGGAAAAGTTCAGGTAGAGCTGGGTGCAGTGCCCTTGCCATTTTAAGAAGCCCTGCTCTCTGGCAATTTTCATGATTTGTTCTTTTGCAGGAGACCAGAGAGGTTTTACCAAAACTGACTGTGGCTGGTGTCCTGGTTTGGGTGGTGGGCTAGTGAGTGGTGAGAGCACCCAAGTTTGAGAGGTGTCAGCCACTGGGGCTGCAGGATAATTGGTAGAACATTTTAGAGGAAGGCATTTGTGTTCTTACCTTCCATTCCTTCAGGGAACCCTACCAGCCTTAGTTTTTTTTCTGGCACCCTCTGTTTTCAAGATCTTCTATCCATTCCCATAGCTAATGGATGGTGCAATCTTGTTTTTGTAGGTGAACAGTAAGTTGGTTGGTTGCTAGGTCCTGGCTGTTAAATTGTTATTTAGTCCAGATGAGGTGTTGAGATTGGGGGTCAACATCTTCCCCAGTCCATAAGTTTGCAGTTTTGAGATCTCTGATTTCATTTAGGAGTTGTGAGAACATCCACCTTATCTCTTGTAGATCATATAATAACATAGTAACACAGTAATTGTCAATAGATAAGGACTGCTAGGCCCATCCAGTCTGCCCATAAGCTATACACTTGTTTGCAGCCTCTGACCCTATCTGGTCATGGCTTTTCACCTCTCTTTCCCACCTCTAAGGCTACCTTGTGCCTGTCCCACGCATGTTTAAATCCCTCTATTATGCTCGCTCCCACATCTCCTGTGGCAGACTATTCCATGTATCTACCACCCTCTCCATGAAGAAAAACATCCTCAAATTTCCCTTTAACCTGCCACCTTCCAATTTCATATCATGCCCCCTTGTTCTTGTACTCTTCTTGTACTGGAAGATGTCTTCCCTGCACCTTGTTTATACCCTTGAGGTTTCTATCATGTTCCCCCGATCCCTCCTTTCCTCCAGCGAGTACATATTGAAGTCCTTTAATCTCTCCTCATATGTTTTCTGGTGCAAGACCTGTACCATCTTAGTTGTCCTTCTCTGGACCGCCTCCATCCTGTCAATGTCCTTGTGAAGCTGTGACCTCCAGAATTGGACACAGTACTCTAGGTGAGGCCTCACTCTTGTTCTATACAATGGTATCACTACCTCATGCCTTCTGCTAGTGATACTTCTGCCTATGCACCCCAGTATGCCACTGGCCCTCCCTGCAGACTTTGTACTTTGCTTATGTAACCCCTATGGGGCACTATCCCAAGGGCTACTACCCCTGCCTGCTCAGCCAATAACAGGTTGAGGGGCCTGGATCCAATGGCGGGTGCCTCCACCCAGAGGTCGGGGTTGGAACAGTCAAATGCGACCTGGTCACAGCCCTCTGGGTCACTGCAACCCCCCTTTCTTCCCAATAGTGGCTCACCAGCAATCCCCACTCTACCATTATGACTTACACTTTCCCTCAGGTCGGGATGGCCAGCTTGGTGCTGAGGACCCCCTGTAAAATAAGATGCAGTTTTACAATAACCCATACACAAAAGGGTTGCACAAACACACAGTTCAAATGATACACCTTGCAACAATAAATTTGATTTATTAAGGGGGAAGTAACAAGGATAGGGGAGAGCAAGTTGATTAGCTTAATGCTTCTACTATATAGGGCACCGTGCACAGGCCAGACCTATCAGTCACTGTCTTTGGGTACCCAGGCCTTACAAGGCTAGCCTATTCGGTGCAGCTGGTTGGGGCCCTGGAGAAGAAACAAGCATTGGATACCTAGGTTAGATTTGTATTAGCCCGCAGGCACAATTCATGCAGCCAATGAACAGCCAGGCAACTCTTGTCCTCAGGAAGAACATTTGGCAGGGAACTATCTTGATTTTTAGTACTCACGAATCCTCCAGCAAGATCCCTCTCACACCACTACAGGTCTTGGCCTGTGAGCCAAATGCTGCTCCACACATTTATATGTAATGCAGAGGGGTATCATACCAGGCAGCTGCTCCAAACTCCCGATTGCTTTTGCTGAACAAACCGGGTGAACTACGCAGCTTCACTTGTCCTGACAGACTGAGCGTGATTCAGCAGATTCTCCAGTCCTCTACAGGGTGAGCCTGGTAGGTAGCTGTATTCGCACAGCCTCCTCTGCTTGCACTTCTCCAGATCTTGGCCACTCTCTCTCTCTTCTGGCGATGAAGTCGCCTGCCTTCTTGGCCTAACTCACGTGCTTCCTGCACGAAGACTTGCACAGCACAGGAACCAGAGCTGCTTCTTCCTTCACGATCACCAATGACTCTGCTCCTCCAGGACAGTTGCAGGGCAGTTTTCTCTCGCTCCACAGGGCTCCAGTTGGCTACTTCAGGCTGTCCCTATTGGTGCAAAAAAAGTGCCAGGGTCCAAACTACACTTCCCAGAACTCCTACCATTTACTCCCCTTGTTGGCAGGCTCCTCGAGGGAGTCCAAGTTCTGGTTGTTTCAGGCGGTCTCCATTTTAAGGCCCCCCTTCCCCTATTGGCCCAGTTCAGTAGTTCAGGTCCAAAATGGCAGGGCCAAACACACAGAGTCCCAGCTGCAATAAAGGCAGATTAAACCAACTACATTTTTACTGTTACGCTACATATTTCCCAGCAAACAGTTACATCCCTCAATTAGGCTCCCTCTGCTGTCTTAGTGACTGCAGAAGCAGAGCGATTTGAATGGCAGCTCGGGTGGGATTCAAGCCTTAAACCCACAGTCCCTCCTATACAAACTAATAAAGGCTGCGAGCAGGCAGCTCTTAAAGAGACAGTATCAGAGGCTCTGGAAGCACTCATCATGCCCCCATTTAAACGGCATTACGCCGGACACCAGCTAGGCAGGAGCACTTACGCAGCTCCGAGAAGGCTTTTAGGAACCCCCATTAGTAGGGGGGTTACACCTAGACACCATTAGGTCATCTGAAATTATATCCCCATGTCCCTTTCTTCCCTGGTGATCATCAGCAACTCCCCCCCTTCCCATCCTCTAGCTCTCCCCAGGGTTCCCTCATCCCAGGTGTGTTATTTTGCACTTATATTGAACCTCAGCTGCCATAGCACAGACCATTTTTCAAGCTTCCCCAGGTCCCTCCTCATTTTCTCCACCCTGTCTGGAGTATCCACCCTGTTGCAGATATTGGTGTCATCTGCAAACAGGCAGACCTTTTCCTCTAACCCTTCTGCAACGTCGCTAATGAAGACATTTAACAGGACTGGTCCAAGGACTGATCCCTGAGGCACCCCGCTAGTCACCGCCTCTCCCCAGATTTGATCCCATTTACCACCACCCTCTGCTTCCTGTCCATTAGCCAGTTCTGCTTTTTTAAATGTATACTTTTAATTTATACTTTTATAGCTCCTCCATGGAGCTGATGGCTTGCTCTGGCCCTCCCTTGAAGCAACTCATACTTCAACCTGACTGTGACGGGTCATCATGGACCCCATTGGCTCCCAGCTGTTTTCTGCTTTTTTGCCCCTGGGAACCCGAACTGTGCAATGGGCGAGGCAACTGCCCCTGCCTCCATGGAAGCAGCCTTACACCCTGGATGGGTGCTGTCCCCTGGTCTATGCAACATGCCTGTGCCAACCCCCAGCCACCGCTGGGTGTCAGTCTACAGTGCGCCACACTGTCCCCTCTCCCTGATGAAGGAGAGCTGTTTACCGGTACTCAATCCTTCCTCCCCCTGCTGACCCCCGAGTGACCCGAGTCCGTTCCCGAACCTGGGTCACCAGTGCAGCATGAGGTGTGGCTTCCAGCACCTCAACGTTCAGCGCCAATTAGCTGGTCCCCATTCCTAATCCAGTTTAACACCTTGTGCCCCATGCCAAGGCTACCCATCTTGTTAACCAGCCTTTTATGTGGGATGGTGTTGAAGGCCTTACTGACATCGAAGTAATCCACTGCCCCCCGATTTACTTCCTTCATCACCCAGTCAAAAAAGTCTGTCAGATTTGTCTGACATAACCTTCCTGCTGTGGATCCATGTTGCCTCTGATACTGTGCACCGTTGGATTCCAAGAGTGCCATTATTCTTTCTTTAAGAAATGCCTCCATGATCTTACCCACTACTGAGGTGAGCCTGACTGGCCTATATTTTCCTGCCTCTTCCCTACTACCGCTTTTGTGTAGAGGGACTACATGTACTCTTTTTCAGTCATCTGGAACCACTCCTGTGTTGAGAGACTTGGTGAACATGGCTGCCAGAGGTGCTGCTAGCTCTTTTCACAGCTCCCTTCATATACTCGGGTGCTTGCCATCTGGTCCCGTTGCTTTCTCCATCTTCAGTTTTGTGAGCTCCTCCAGGACTCTCTCCACTGTGAATGGACATGTGTTTACCTCTCCCCCTTCATATCTGTTACCCAGCTGTGATCCCTGACCCTCCCCCTCTTTAGTGAATCCTGAACAGAAGTATTTACTCAGTAGTTCCGCCTTCCCCGGGTCTCCCTCCTTACATTTCCCTGTATCCCCTCTAAGCCTTACAAACCCTCCCCTGGTTTTCCTTCTTTCGCTGATGTACCTATAGAATGTCTTGTCCCCTCTCTTCATCATCTGCGCTATTCTTTCTTCTGTCTGTGCCTTTGCGCTCCTTACAGCCTTCTCTGCTTCTTTTAGATTCTTTAGGTACATCTCCCTGTCTTCCTTCCTTTGAGTCTCCTTATATTTTATGAAACCCGCCTTTTTGCCCTTATCTTGTCCTCCACCTCTCTCGAGAACCATAGTGGTTTCCTCCTTCTCTTGCCTTCATTTACCATCTTGATGCATTAGCTCGTCACCTCCCCAGTGGCTATCTTCAGGTGTTCCCACTGCTCCTCAACTCCCACTCCAAGCTCCCTCCTCACCATGGCCTCTTTAATACACCTTCCAATTTTAGCAAAATCCGCCCTCCTAAAGTCTAAGATCTTTGCCTTTGTGTGACTAGCTTGCGTCTCTGTCCCCACACTAAACCACACTTTGCCTGACCGGGTTGTGGAGGTGGCTGTGGAGGTGGGAAGCACCATTTTCTCAGGCTGCGTGGTTGGTACAGCAGGCATTTAAAGCAGAATGTAGAGCAGCATTTGTAGCAGCGATTGGAACACACACACACACACAAAAATGGACGGTAGATGTAGGGAAGCCTGATTAACAGGCAGGTGTTAGAAAAGCAACAAAATGTTAGTTTGTACTGGCAGATTGAAGTGTATTTTTTAGAGGTATGTGGAGAGCCAAAGGTAATTAGGCTGCCATCTTTTTGACTGCCAAGCCCCGCACCCCGCAACACATGCACTGTTTAGGTCCTACTTCTGTTTTGCCAGTTCAGCATTGGGAAAGCAGGAAATTTCACGTTCAAGAAAAGAAAAACAATTTTTTCCCCAAGGGGGTGTCAATTTACAGTATATCCACAGAATGCCTAAAAATAAATCCCAAGGGAAACAAGGACTGTCCCAGTTTGGTCACATATTCTCTTTCTCATGAACCAAAAAGGAGATCCTGTGCATCTGATGTCCCTACCCTACTATGCCATGCTATTATATGCTTTTAATGCACACCACATAATATTCCTCATGCATCTTATATACAGTCTCCTTGCCTGCAGTCCCTGTTCATAAGCTTGTGCTGTATGATCCTATCTTTCATACCACTGTATTATCATATATCCTGTTTGGACTATTCTTTGAAATTGTTTTTGCATAATGCCCTAACCGGGACTTCCCTGTATATCAGCAATCACCCTTGATAAAGCTCCTGCAGGAGGAGCGAAACGGCTTCCGGGAGTTCATTCATTTGTACCTGTGCCAGAGATGTACAGTATTTTAAATATGTATTTTTTTTAAAGCATGGAATAAACATTTGTCTATTTACTTTCAAGATGGAGTAAAGTAGTTAATACCTGGGTGCTGTGAGCAAGTGCAGGGTTTTTTTTTTCATTACCGTACTGCTGTTACTTCCCCAGATGCACTGGTATTCCGGGGCAATCTATTTTGCTGATAAAATTGCTCAATGGAGCATTTTCCTGGTAAAAATAAGTACAAACATGATAAAGTGACAAAAGCTGATGGGGGGCGCTCTGGAGCCTGAGCAGAATGGCCACCGGGATCTGAAGCTCTACAATTAACTTCTACAAAGAGACAATAAAAGGGACTGTATAGGTTGGGCTGATGGTTTAAAAGTACGTTACGGGCTATCGGAATACAAGCAGAACAGCAATGGGAAATCCCAAAAGAGATAAAATATCCCTGGAAGGCACAAAAAGTAAAAATGCCTTAGGACCTCCAGCCACATGGTCTGCGTAGGACAGTTCCATCACTGAGTTGATCACAGAAGGAGACGAGACTTTACAGACTCTAAGTCAAAAAATGAACAGGATGTTAACATCCATGTCCTGACTGTCTGAGAGGTTTGACTCCTTGATGAACAGAGTTACAATTCTAGAAGCGGATGCCAGCTCAATGAAAATGGAGGTGACTGAAGTTAAAAAGGAAGCAGAAACTGCCATGGGAACCACAGCTATGCTGGTGAGGGAGAACACACATCTGAGGTCCCGGTTTGAGAATGTGGAGAACCAAGCCAGGGTCACAAACCTCCAGATAATTGGCATGCCAGAGGGAAGCGAGGCAGACCACCTGGGACTTTTCATTAAAGAGTGCCTTGAGCAGCAGTTCAGCAGTCCGCTAGTAGAAAGAAATATAGATATTCAAAAGGCATATAGAGTGGCCTTCCATGGTAGGCCAAGCAATGTGGATACCCCCAGAACAATTGTAGCCGTGGTAGATGGAGTGGGGACTTGAGACCTGATACTGGTCCTATCCAGGCAAAAATGTACCCTGCTGCAAGATGGTCAGAGGGTGTCTATCTATCCAGATCTGAGCTATGCCATGCGTCAGAAGAAGAAATGGTTGAATGGCATTCGGGCGATGCTCAGGGAAGTGGGAATTACACACAACATGTTGTTCACGGCCAGACTTTGTCTTATCCATGAGGAGAGGGTGTTTATTTTCTTGGATACATTGGAGGCCCTGAAATGGCCACAAAAGCATGCAAAACCATCAAGAAGGAGAAGAGACATCTCTCAGTTGGCATCAGATGAAGAGGAAGGAGAAGACACCTAAACGGGACCATATGACTTCAAGTTCAGGTTTGCTGATTAGAATAAATGACACTTTGAACTGCCTTTCTACCTAGCTGTTTTAAATATGAAAATGCATATTGTATGGTTAAAATGTTTCAGTGAACAAGGGGAAGGTATGAGGTAGGCAGTTTTAGTCCAGTAGAGGGAACAGGACTTTTATGTTCTTCCCTAATTGAAATAAATTAATTTGGAGATCAGTTTATTTCATGATCAACGGTAGCAATGACCTATGTCAGGGTGCTTAAGTCAGCAAACTTTAAAGTAGAAGTTGCACTTGTAGTTTCATTATTCCCAACTGGTTAGTACCATGTAGGCGGGGCTTCAGATATTTTTTTTTGTTGGAAGTCAAATACTTTCATGGGTTGAAATTTGGAAGTCATTTCAGTTTTACTGGAGTCAAAATACTTCCAGTTGTCAGATTTTGGAACTCAAAATAATTCCAGTCCATAAATTTTGGAAGTCAAAATACTCCCAAGTCCTATATTTCTTGAAGTCATAGGCCTTCTGAATACTTCATTGTACCCCATCCATGCCACATTCACAGAAATACATTTTTTAACTGCCTGAACAGGTTTTAAGTGAAGGGGATTATTGGTCAGGTCATCAGGGAAAATCCTCTACTCTTACTAAAAGTGCTTTGGGTTCTTTTACTTTCTCATAGACACCCACCAGGACAGCACCAGAGATGGGTAGATGGGACCTCAATTTAACATCTCATCTGAATGATGGCACACCTTACATAGAAACATATAATTTGACGGCAGATAAGGTCCGCTTGGCCTACCCAGTCTGCCCATTTCCCCACCTGATGGATAAGCTGCAGATTCTAGTTAATCAACAGCTTACTTCCTCCTGCCCCCCACTAGAATTGCCTTATGCCTGTCCCATGCATTCTTGAATTCTCCCACTGTTCCTGACTCCACAACCTCCTCAGGAAGGCTGTTCCATGCATCCACAACTCTCTCTGTTGAAAAATACTTTCTAACATTACCTCTGAGCCGTCCCCCGTCTATCTTCAAATTGTGCCCCCTTATTCTTGCACATCTGTTCTTCTGAAAGATACTACCATCTTGTACCTTGTTAATTCCCTTGAGATACTTGAAAGTTTCTATCATGTCCCCCCTCTCCCTCCTTTCCTCAAGAGTATACATATTAAGCTGTTTAGTCTCTCCTCATATGTCTTCTGGTGCAGACCTTGCACCATTTTGGTTGCCCTCCTCTGAACAGCCTCCACTCCGTCTATGTCTTTGCGGAGATGGGGTCTCCAGAATTGCATGCAGTACTCCAGATGGGGTCTCACTAACTGTCTGTAGTGAGGGATAACAACTTCCTATTTTCTACTGTTGTTGCCTCTCCCTATGCATCCCGGTATCCCCCCAGCCCTCCTTACTGCCTTCTCACATTGCTTGCCCACCTTTAGGTCATCTGATATAATTACTCCTAGGTCTCTTTCGGTTTTGTTGTTGTTATTAACTCACCCCCACTGTGTACTCTTCCCTGGGTTTTGTTTCCAGATGTATTACTTTGCACTTTTGCATTGAATCTGAGCTGCCATGTATTTGACCATTCCTCCAACCTTGCCAAGTCCCTTTTCATTCTTTCCACCCCACCTTGTGTATCAACCCTGTTGCAGATATTTGTGTCATCTGCAAAGAGGCGTACCTTTCCTTCCAGGTGCTCTCCAATGTCACTTATAAAGATATTAAAGAGGACCGGTCCTAGTACCAAACCCTGCGGTACCCTGCTAGTTACCCTCCTTTCTTCACTCTAGACTCCGTTTACTATTATCTTTTGAGTCCCGTTGTCCAGCCAGTTTTTTATTCAGGATACCACATTGGGACCCACTCCAAGGCTGGCTAACTTGTATATTAATCTTTTGTGTGAGACTGTGTCGAATGCCTTGCTAAAATCTAGGTAGGCCATATCCACAGCCCCTCCCTGGTCTACTACTTTGGTAACCCAGTCAAAGAAATCTATTAGGTTCATTTGACATGACCTTCCTGCTGTGAAACCATGCTGCCTTGGGTCCTGTGCCCCACTGGCCTCTAGGTACTCAACAATTCTTCCTTCAGAAGTGATTCCATCATTTCGCTACCACTGAAGTCAAACTAACTGGTCTGTAGTTTCCTGCCTCTGCCCGACTCCCACTTTTGTGAAGTGGAATCACTTTTGCCCTCCTCCAGTCCTCAGGTACCCCTCCATCCTCCCATGATTTGTTAAAGAGAGTAGTCAGTGGTGTTACTAGTTCTACCCTTAGTTCTTTTAGTATTCTTGGGCGAATCCCATCAGGCCCCATTGCTTTGTCCACCCACAGTTTCAAGATTTTTTTTTAAAAGCCCTCTCTTCTGTGAATAAACTGGTATTGACCCCCCCCCATTCAGAGTTTCTCCCTTGTTTGGTTTAGGCATCTCCCCCTCCTCATCTGTTGTGAATACTGAGCAGAAATATTCGTTCAGTATCCCTGCTTTTCCACTGTCACCCTCTGCCCACATTCCTTCCCCTTTATTAAGTCTCTGTATCCCTCCCTTGGTCTTTCTTCGCTCCCTAATGTACCTATAAAAAGTTTTATCCCGCTTCTTAACAGAGTTGGCTATCTTTTCCTCAGTTTGTGCCTTTGCTATTCTGACTGCCTTCTCTGCTCCTTCTGCTTTAACTGATAAAGTTCTCTGTCCTGCTCCTTCTGTGTTTCCTTATATTTCCTGAATGCTATTGTTTTCTCCTTAACCGTCCATGCCACCTCTTTTGAGAACCATAGTGTTTTTTTCCTTCATTTTGTTTTATTGATTTGCTTCACACAAAGGCTTGTTGCCTCTGCGATGGCTGTTTGATTATTCCCATTGTTCCTCCACCCTCCTTCTTGCCCATTTGCTAGTGCTTTTCTAAGGCGCGCTCTCATTTCCCAAAGTCAGCCTTCCTAAAGTCCAGTATTCTTGTTTTGTATGGCTTGACTCTATAGGCTGTGTTTATTGTGAACCACACTGTTTGGTGGTCACTTGTTCCCAGATGGCTATCCACTTCTAAATCTGAGATCCTTTCTCCTTCCCCATTTGAGAGTACCAGGTCTAAGACTGCTCCCTCCTGAGTGGGTTCCAACACTAGCTGTCTGAGGCATGCCCCCTGTAGAGCATCAAGAATGACCCTGCTCTTGGATGTGCCTGCAGCAAAGGTTCTCCAGTTAACTTCTGGCATATTCAAGTTCCCCATCAACAATACCTCCCCTTTTTCTGCCATTTTAAGGATGCTTCTATCATTTCCTTGTCCATTTCCTCCCCCTGAGATGGGGGTCTGTACACAACCCCCATGTGGATTTGTGGTGCCATTTCCTGTCTCCAGGATGACCCATAGTGACTCATGAACTTCCTGTTTACTCTTTAGTTCTGTTGCTTTAATCCCTTCCCTTATATATAGAGAGCTCCTCCTCCTCCTCTTTTACCCACCCTGTCCCTCCTGTAGACTGTGTATCCTGGTATGTTGACTTCCCACTCATGGTTCTCTGTGTACTATGTTTCAGTGACTGCCACAATATCCAGGCATCCCTCTTCCATTAAGGCCACTAGTTCAGGGAGCTTGTTGCACAGACTACGGGCATTGGTACTCATCACCTTCCATTTATTTTTTATGCCCTTATCCCGTTTAGCCCCATCCCTGTCCTTAACACCTTTTTCTGCATTTATCCGTGTCCTGCTCCCTACTGACTTCTCTGCCTTGGTGTTTACCTCTCTAACTACTGCGCTTTGTGGGGGGAGGCTGGGATTTCCCTGCTCCTTTTCAGTGTCTCCCACCTTGGCTAGTTTAAATGCTTGCAAATGAAGCATTTAAACCTGTCACCTAGGATCCTGGATCCTCCCCTGGACAGATGCAGACCATCACACTAGTATAAGCCTGCATCCCTCCAGGTGGCTCCCCGTCCCCAATGAAGCCAAAACTCCGAGCTCCACACCAGTTTTTCAACCATTCATTGAATCCCGTGGTGCAGAATACAGGGTTTTAAATAACTGATTAGCAGTTTTTTCTTGGAGCAATGCTAACTGTACAGAAAGTATTTATATAGGTTTTCTCGAAGTGTTATGTTTGTGAAACACAGTGAGGCAAGTGCTATGCATTTTCACAATGTTTTAGCACTTTTATGAGCAAAACGCTAGTCAATTTTTGGAGTTAAATAAATCCCTGGGAATACCTTAGCATCATCCTTGCCATAGACAGGCAGCACCTCCGAGAAGGTTACCATACATGCTACTTGTCTAAGTCCCCTCCCCAATGCCACAAACTCCTCTTGCACTGCTCTGATCCCATTTATAGCCAGGACATTTGTCCCTAGGTGGACAATGACATCCAGCTCCCTTCCTCGTGCAACTGCTCCCATGATCCTGAGGACTGACTTCCTGTCCCTCCAAGCTGTGGCACCAGGCAGGCACCTTACCTCCCTATCCCCTTCCTCCCCCACGTCTACCCCACTAATGATTGAGTCCCCCACCAGGAGTTGTTTCCTTCCCCTGTGGGGTCTTGTGCCACCCTCCTGTGGGTCTCCTTTGTGGAGGATCCCAGCATCCTCCTTGGTTTCCACTGCAGGTGTCTCCATAGAGGAACCACTCTTTGCCAGAACAGCATATGAATTGTGGAGAGCTACAACTGGAGGGATGCACCTCTGTTCCACCACCCTTTCCTTCCCTGAGCCCACCTTGGTCCAACCGCTCTTCTTTCTTGGCAACCTCTGAGGTAATGTTGGTGGCCCTGGTGGTCTCTGGGTGGGGGAAGAGGTTTCATGAATCCTAACCAGGTCAGCCTGGAGATGGGCAACCTCCTCCCTCAGACCAGAGAGGTGCCTGCAAACAGGGCAGCATAGCAGCCTCCAGAATGTCTCCTGGAACACTGCTGCTCCACAGCCATTGCACTTCACCACTCCCATCTTGACTTATTTTGTGTCTCCTCTCCTGTTGCTTTGTATGCTTATTGCCTCCTTCCTCTATGTGTTTTTACACTTACTTTCCTACTGCCTATGTGCCCTTACAACTCTCACCCTTTCTGTACTGGGACAGGAACTTCCTGTAGTCTTCAGTAGTCTCCTTCCTCTGTGCTTGGATTCAGACCTCCAGCAGCCGGGGGAGATAAAGAGTTTTTTTTTAGGTTCCTTCAAAGTTGCTGAAACTAATGTGTCTCAGTGATCCTTCCCTTCTTACTGCCAAACAGGAAGTTCCTGTTGTCAGTCAAATTCAGTGGCTATAAAACTAGAACTGGCTTTGAGTGGGCGGGTGGAGGGGTGGGAAGGAGGGAAACTAGTAAAGAATCTGTAGTTCTGGACTACTGTTTCTTGCTCTACAATCAGTTCTCTTCTGCTAGAAACCTTAACAGTACAGTACCCCCCCCCCCACACACACACATGCACTAGTGCTTCATTAGGGTGGCAATGTTTTTTGATATAAGCCCAAGTCCCGATGTGGGACTAGAACCTATAACCATCTGGCCAAGAGTGTATTTTCTCACTATTTTCTCTCTTACCCACAACATACTAACCAACAACATTCATTCTGCACTTATCCTGAAACCAGAATTGCAAGACAGCAGCTGGCTGTGATGGTGCACCATTGTTTGTTTGTCTGATTGCCTGTCTTGTCTGTCCTGCAAGCTAGTAGTAGCTAGCTATCACCAGTAATAGGATTTACCAATACCATCGGCACACATCAAGGATTCAGAGGAGAGGGAGAAGAATGATAGGGTCCTGGAATGCTAGGGTACAAACAGAGAAAAGTTCTCTCTCATCCCACAACATAGTAGATCCACTGGACTTGGTTTTCAGTGGTCTTGTATTCCACCCCCCCCCCCACACACACACACAAAGTGGTGCTGCATGATCAAACATGCAAACAGTTATGTGAAAACTGGCTGCAACTCTGTTTGCCACACTGTTATGGCAGACTGGCTTGAGTAGATTCATATTCCAGAAAAGAACCAGAGCATTCCCAAAAACCTCATGTGTTTTTTTTTCTCCATCTCTTCTCACATCTTACTTGAATTTCCTTCATATGTAGACTGCAGAGATGAATGATAACAACAGCAAAGGCTAGGTCCATCAACTGTTAAACTGGCGTCGTTGTGCCACAAATTCTGTCAAGTAGTATCCAACATTTAAAAAAAAAATGAACACATTTTTTAATGTTGTTCTTCTGGCACTATTACATTCAATAACAGTCTACTGGCTTCCACCACAGTGTTTGCATATGTTTACCTAAGAAAACCGTAGACAGCAGGAACAGGGACAGCAGCATATTTGATTTCACAATCAAAATGGCAAATGTTTATCATGAAAAAATGCAGGCTAAATGTAAGCCCCTCCTACCCCTATATTGTGGCACTGCTCTCTAGTCTAGCAAAGCTTTACCAATGCACTTTCAGCCAACTGGCCCTGGATCTGGTGTACTTCAGCTGGATGGATTTCAGTGACCAGTGATGCTGCATCTGGAAGCCCGCTGCAGTATTAATGCCCTCAAGATTTTACCCCCCAGGAAAATACAGTATAACTACATTTTCCCAAATGGATTAAAGAAGAAGAGAACCTCAGAGCTGAGCACATCTATTCCTTGCAGAGAATGGACTTGCAGCTCTGCCAGCATATTAGTAACAGAGGTAGACAAGCAGCAAATGGGATTGGGGGACACAGTGATCTGCACCAGAACCAGGACATAATAACTAGGAATCCTCATGTATTTATATCTGATATTAGCAGCTAAATGTTAAAGTGCAAAATGACAAAGCACTTTAAGCAATTTGGGAATTGTCTTGAAGTAAGCTGTACAGGCAGTCCCCACCGCACCTGGTTTTGTCTACAGCCCTTCTGGGAGTCTCTGATACTGGACTTGTACTTAACTGCTATGCCATTCATCTTCTGCAATTTATACAGTGAGATTTAATCTAATAAAGGCTCTGAAGGGATAGTATATAATTACCACCATCTCCCAAATGTGCCTGCTTGACGTGGATTGTGTCTTACAGTCTAGGTGCCATTTGATTTATATGGCATGTGTAAGAGGAGCTGCCTGCTATCGGGTCTGCTTTACTTTGCGGTCAGATGATGTACAGCATAGAGGTCAGGAGAGGGGGCTGGGGCAAGTAAGTAAGAGACCAAAAAAGTCAGGAGGATTTATGTTTCATCCAATTAACACAAACAAAGCTGCTGTGCAGACCCTGCTGATAAGTTCACAGTGAAAAAGGGCTGGTAGTTCAGTTTAATTTTTATTTCTCTTACTGTACTGAGGTAACCCACGCTGATGATAAGGCTAACCCCCCCCCCACACACACACACATGCACACACAGCAGTTAATCAATCTGGAGTCAGCTTAGTTTAATGAAACAGGACTGGTAAATGATGAAATGATGTCCACACGGAAAAAAATGGACGTCTGTCCTTTAACCTAGATGTTTATACAGACGTAAATGACTCCAGGCAGTCTATTTTTGGACATTTTTGACAGATTTATGGACGTAAAATATGTCAAAAATACCCTTATCTGATGCCATGCATGTCAGTACACTAACTGAGGTTAAGCATGCTTTCTCATAATCTCCCTTTACAGGGAGACGAGTTTAGTCTAAGAGCATGTCACTGGTAAAATGTTAATGTGGATTTTCTTTTATGATGCGGTTTACCCCCAATGTTGTGTCTCATATATGCAATTCGAATCTATAGTTTTCTTTATGCACTGCATTCTGAAAAAGTGAATGTATGTTTACTGAAATACAAGGAGCATAAATTAAAAAAAAAGTGGCAAAAGTTGCATCCACTCAAGGCCCCAGATCCCACCACTGCACCTATTTCAAACTCCTTTCATAATATAACGATCGTTTTGACCCAGATGGTAACTGACGCATCATCACCAACAATGAAGCCATATTCAATCAATGGGAATAAGTTGCTTTGGGTAATTCTGACTCTGGTATCAGCTGCTAGAAACCTTTGAATTCGGCAAAGAAGCCTCCATTTTTGGTGCACAGACTTAGTCATAGTCTTTATGTGATAGTCAAAAGTAAGGCAGGGGTCAATAGTTACATCCAGGTATCTGAATTCATAAACCATTTCAAGTTATACAAAATCCAAAATTGAGATGCTTAAGTCCTGAGACTACACTACCTGTAGGTCTTCTTCAAAGATATCTCCTCCATTAGGCCACACCTTTGCAACAATAGCTGTCAGCTCTAGGACCACATAGAAGCTTTTGCTAGCTGGGGGCTGCCCATGATGACATACCATGTCTCTGTCTATACAAGCGTGAGCGGTCCCATCACTCTTTCCCCCTGTCAGTCATCCTCATTGGAGCTGCTGAAGGAAACCTGTCAACCTAGCCATTGCCTTTTATTCTTTTGTTGTGATACAGTGTAATTTCGTTGTCTCTGCATGCCGCTGAAATTGAAAGAGCCTTTATTTCGGTTTTATAAGTGGAGAGGAAAAAATTTACGAAGAAGATATACACATGTTCTGTGTGTGCTGCCTGGGCCTGTCTCACAGCATGAAGATTTGTGAGACTTGCCAGAGCTTGAACCAGGCTGCAAGGCGATGCCACAAGAAAGCTTTAGAAAATGTCCTCTTTTTCAAAACTTTTTTTTCCATATAGGTTTTTCTGGCTCCTTTTCTGTGCGGGCAGGGAGGTGACTGCATCAGCCTGGTCCCCAGCCCCCCAGGCTGGATTACCACCTCCCTTGGCTAAATGCTTGGTTGAATTCTCCCCATGAGTTCCCCTCTCATGGCAGGGCCTAAGGAGGAAGGAGGACCATACTCCCCCCACCCAGTATACACAAATCTAAGGCGAACTGAGATGTGTACCAAGTGGCAGTGTGGGTGGGGAGATGGCTGGGCTGGGCTTCATGAAGCCCCCTGACATTTTTTTTCCATTTTTCTGGTCCTGCCCCCGACTGTGGAGCACTGGACACATGCGTGGAGATGCACATGTCTGACATTCACCAAAGACTCGACCTTATGTTGCCTCCCTGACCTGATCTACCCCCAGGCCTCCACTTGGGAGCAGCTTAGGCTGGGATGATAGACCTCCTCACCCCAGGAGAGGAGAGCAGCCCCCTGGATGCTCAGTCTTTTCCCTTCCTGGCTGACTCCCAACGATAGCACTCTGTTCTCAAACCTGGGTCACTGGCATGGGAAGAAGTAAGGTGTTAAGTGCCTCAGTCTGCACCACCAGACCAGCTGCTCCTTCTCAAAACTTTGAAAGCCATGGAGTAGAAACAAGGGCCAAAGTCTGTGTCTCCCTCACCGCTGGTCGAGAAACACTGCCAAAGTCAAAAGATTGGAACAGGGACTGGTTGTCATCGGGGCCCTCCTCACTGTCCAGCCACAAGCACAAACATAAAGAAAAAGAAAGATCTCCTTTACTAGTGAGGTTCCGGTTGCCACTGAGACTAGGTACATCTACTGTGTCATTGCCCACTCTGCTGGCATTGACTATAGCCCCACTGATTGTTGATGAGACACCAAGGGTGGGGCTTGGCTTAGGCACTGCCGTGCCTACTAGGGATGGTTGGACGCCATTGTCGTCAGGCCAACACTCATCAACACAAGTAGTCCTGGCCCCTTTACAGAGTGCCATCAACTCTCATGCTGTACTGGTATTGTTCTCAGAAAAGATCAGACACATTCTACCTGGATTACAAATAAAGGCAATTATTCCATCAAAAGGGCCTCCTAATACTCAGCTCTTGCTTGACGGCTTCTACTAGCATGCTGCAGATTCCTTCCTCTCAGCTACCACAGGCATCGCCGGTGCATTCTGTGGCTCCAGTCATTGATAGAGACAAGAGAAGATGTTGAGTATACTACTGATCTCATGGATTTAGTGGAGGATTTAGAAGAGGAATATGAGGGAGAACAAAATGTTGCACCTCACTCTAGTTCTACCCTCTCATCCTGCATGGAGAACTTGGTGGTCAGTACCCAGAGATCTCCTCCTGAGGATCAAACTTTTCAAGCCATGATGCAGAAAATGCAGTTTGCATTGGGCTTTGCTGTGGAAGATGGAGATTCTCCTAAAAGAGATTTAATAGAATTTTTGGAGGTGCCTTTCACATCCTCCCTTATAATTCCACCTATATACCCTGCATTAGAAGATGCTACTTAGCTGCATGGTAGAGACCGAACTCACTGCATGTAGTACCTAGAAAGGCTGAAAAGTAGTCTCCTGCCCACCTGCTAAGCCTTATTATGTTACCCAGCCAGAAACTGACTCTGTAGTCATCATGGTTGCTCATGATAGGTCTAGGGCACCTCAACACATGAGTACTCTGCCTACTTATAAAGAACTGAGGAGTCTGAATGTGATGGGCAAGTGTATGTATACCTCTGCCTCACTTGGCCTTAGAATTGCAAACTACCAGCCCACATGATAAATTATCAAAATAGCCTGTGGAAAGCTGCTTGTATTTCAGCCCAGGCTTTGCCTGATGGCTCTGCTAAGAATGATTCACTTAAAACTTTATCTTCTGGTGCTGAGGTTGGCAAAAATTTGCTGCGCTCAGGTTATGATGTCTCTGATGCTTCTGCCAGAGCTGCTGCTTCAGGCATTTGCATAAGGAAATAATCTTAGCTAAGAGTTGCTGGCTTTGCCAACAACATGTAGCAAATTGTTTTGAATGCTCCCTTTACAGGAACAAAACTGTTTGGCTATGATGTTGAAGAGGCCCTACGTGCCTTCAGACCCTAAGATCTGTAAAGTCCCTGTATCCCATTCCACGTGAGGGGCTCCTTTTGTCAACCTGTTGCCAGAAGTGGGCTGCCTACCATTAGCAGGGCTGAGATAAGGGAAGTGGTCCTCTGCTGGTCCCCTCCTCCCAGGTGCCCACACAAAAGCACCTGATGCAATTGCTACTGGTGGCAGTGCCCCCACTGATTCCACATGACTTTCCTCTGGAGACACCCCAACCTTCACCGTTAACTCCAGCGGTGGTTGTGGGGGGGGGAAGCAGACTCTTTCTGCATCTGAAACAATGGTGGGAGATTACTATGGACAAGTGGTCCCTGGAGATAATTGCAAGGGGGCACACTCTGGAGCAGTTAGACACCCCTCCAGATCTTCCTCCGCCTCCTTCTTGTTATCTTCTGGGACATTACTCCCTTCTAAAGGAAGAAGTTCAGTGATTATTCCAAAAACATGTTATGAAACCAGTTCCTTCTCAACAGAGCTGGCAGTATAGCCTAGAGGTTAGAGTAATGAGGAGTGAATGAGCTTGGTACATCCAGCAGACCAGACCTGGGTTTGATTCTCACAACCTCCTCTTGCAGATTGTGTGACTCTGAGCAAGTCACTTAACTGCCCAGTGCTCCCAGGTCTCCCCTGTAAACAGGCACTTGTGCCTAGTGGGCCTTACCCGGTTACCAAAGATTAAAAAAAAAAAGGTCTGTATTCCAGATAGTTTCTGGTCCAATTGGACAGGAAGTCTGCTTCCTATGTTGGATCTCAGGGATCTCAACTTTTACACTGAATACAAAAAGTTTTGAATGCTATCCCTGCAAACTTTGATTTCCCTTCCTCAAAAAGGAGACTGGCTTTGTTCTCTGGATATGAAAGATGCAAACCTTCATATCACAATCAGGAAGTCACCCAGACAATATCTCCACTTTGTGCTGGAGGGAGAACTTATCAGTTCAGAGTACTGCCATTTGGTCATCTTCTGCTCCATAGGTCTTTAGCAAATGCCTGGCAGTAGTGGCAGCAGTCCTTCGCAGGGAAGGCCTGTATGTGTTCCCCTATCTGGATGACTGGCTTCTGAAAGCCAGCTCCAGGGAAGCTCTGCTACATACTCTGTTTCGGAGGCAGCAGTTGTTTGAAGACTTGGGGGTTGCAGTGAATGTGCCAAAGTCTGTGTTGACTCCCTTCCAAAGACTGCAATACATGGGGCAATCTTGGATGCAGAGAAGGGATGTGCTTCCCTACCACAGGGCAGAGCAGACAATCTGATTGCCCAAGCACAGCTGGATCAAATTGTTCTCGTCACGTCTCCACTTCGCAGAGCATTGCTTTGGTGGATGGATTGTGAAAACCTATTGAGGGGCATTCCATTCCTTGTATCAGCTCCTGTACAGATCCTCACCATGGATGCCTCGGGCTGTGACTGGGATGCTCATCTTGGCCCTTACCAGATGCAGGGGTCATGGACCAAGGTGGAAGCTGAGCTGCTTATAAATGTCCTGGAAATGAGGGCTGTCCTGTACAGCTTCCAGGCATTTCAGGGGCATCTTTGCCCCAGTCCCGTTTCAGTCTAGATGGACAATGCCAGTGTGGTGCATTACATCAACAAATGAGGAGGCATCCACTCCTATCCCCTGTGCAGGGAAGCAATCAAAGTATGGTACTGGGCTGTGTCCCACGGCCTACAACTATTTCCGTGCATCTCCCAGGGCTCCAAAATGTCTTGGCACACAGGCTAGTCAGGTCACAGTCCAGGATTCATGAATGTGAACTGCTGACCTCCATGGTAAATGACCTCTCCACAAGATGGGGTCATCCAGAGTTGGACCTATTTGCATCCCCATATAGAGCAAAACTGATGCATTTCTGCTCGCTCACTCCAGGGCCTGGAGTTTTTGGGTGAGAGCATTGTCCTGTCCTGGAAAGGGAAATTCCTATATGCATTTCCCCCAATTCCTCTAACACAGAGGGTTCTGCTCAAGCTACAGATGGAGAATGCCACTTTCCTCCTCATTGCTCCATTATCGCATCGCCAAATAAGGTTTCCACTTCTGCAACAGATGGCAGTGTATCTTCCTGTCCCTCTACCTCTCTATCGGGGTCTACATGCATGGCTCCTGAAGACATAGCCATTGCATATTTTGGGGTACCCCTAAGGTTGCTGATGTACTGACTGCAACTAGAAGCCTTCTACCAGACATACGTATTCCTTGAAATGGAAGCGGTTCATTCTGTGAGCTGCTTCCAGGAATTTGGACCCATTTCCATGTCCTGTAAATTGTGTGTTGGAATACTTGCTGTCCTTGTCAGACTCTGGCTTACAGTATTCCTCACTTAAGGTGCATTTGGCAGCTATATCAGCTTTCCATGCCCATGCTGATGGGCATACGGTTGCCCAATTAATGGCGTACTATATGTTTCTGAAAGGCAGTCTCCATATGAAACCTCCTATCTGTAATCCAGTCCTGCCTTGGGACTTGAATTTTGTACTTCAGAAATGGATGTACAGTATGCTGCTTCTGAGCCAGTCACAAGTTGTGGCTTACACTTCTTATATGAAAACGTTATTTTTAGTTGCAATCACTTCTTCTCAAAGGATGTCTGAGCTTCAGGCTCTAATGCATTAGCCTCTTTATTTTATTTTTCACAAAGAGAGAATCTCTTTGTGTATGAATCCTATGTTTCTACTGACGGTGTTATCAGAACTTACACTGAATCAAATGATACACCTTCCTCTGTATTACCCTGAGAATTCCAAACAGTGTAAGGTATTGCTCCATACTTTAAATGTACAGAGAATACTTAGATACTACGTTATTCACAATGAGGACTGCAGAAAGTCCTCTCAACTTTTTGGTTTGTTTGCTCCTAGGAAAGAGGGGCAGGAGGGGAAACATTTTAACCAGGAAAGATACACTAAGCCGAATCTTGTTTCCAGGTGTGGCCTGGACGCACAAGGAAGTTAAGTGACTTGCTCAGGGTTACACAATATGCAAGTGGGGACTGTGGGATTCAAACCCAGGTCTCCAGGTTTGCAGCTCAGTGCCCTTAACCACTGTACTAGACTGCCTCCCAGGGGAAAGAGGGTGCCTCTGTGTCTAAACAGTGCTTATCCAAATGGCTGGCGCATTGCATTACGTTCTGTTATAGGAAGTACGGTAAGGAACTTCCTGGTGCTGTTTGTGGTCACTCCACAAGGGGTATGGTCACTTCTATTGCCTGTTTCAAAACTGTTTCTGCTGCTGACATTTGGGCTGCAGCCACATGGAGCACTGTCCACACCTTCATTAAACATTACAGTCTGGATATAGTCTCTTGGCTTCAGGCTTGCTGTACTGTAATACCTCCTGTCCTGAATATAGAATCATAGAAATTTGATGGCAGAAAAGAACCCTTCCGGCCCATCTAGTCTGCCCAACCCTTCTCTTTCACATACCCCACTCCCACCTGCCCCATCTCATACTGTACCATTCTGCCAGTATTACTTAGGACTGTTTGGAAATTGTCCTCGAATAAGACAGAACAGTTACATAAGAAGATAATTGAAGATCTTCTAGAGAATCTCCTCCATTATGCCATGCCGACCCTACCTCCTTCCCCTTTCTGCTTCAGTGAAGAATACATCAGATGCTGTGCCTAAAACCTACTGTATGCCTCCTACAGTGGTAGTCGTACAAACATTGATCAGTACTGAGGTAGTTCTGCAGGTATGCTGAGGTACTTAAGTTACAATTTGCATTGGCTGTAATGTGATTCTGCCTCATCATACCCCAGCAGTACCTTAGTACCTGATCAACGTTTGTATGGTTGTAACAGTGTATCCAGTCCCATGCTGCTCCTTATATGCCTGGTGCTGATCTCATCTCCTGGTTTCCCATGGTTGGGCATCCTTCAAGGCGAATCTCTGGTGGGGAACTGAGGAGCGATGGGGAGCAGCCCATGCTTATATAGATGCAGACATGGTATGTCATCATGGGCTGCTCCTGGCTAGCAATATTCTCCTTGTGGCCCTAGCACTGATGCCTATAGTTCCAAATGTGGCCCAGTGAAGGAGATACTCTCAAGACCTACTGTTACAGTAAGTTCTTATGTAACTGTTCTTTGTTAGTCTAGTTGCTAGAGCTGAGTAAACAAATGGGCTGTGAGGAGCTGGGGAAAAGCCTACCTGAGTTATCAAAGGGCTGCTCAGTTCAAAAGCCTGGTTTCAAATCCTAGTTTGGCCACATTCTTTGTTTCTGAAAAATGCTCACACCAGGGAAGCCACAGAAACTTGTGTATAATGACAAGGTACAATAGAAAGTACAAGTCTGCACAATATACAACTTATTTTGTATTTTTTTCCTGCACTACAGATTTCCATCCTGGTGCAGCTACCCAGCTGCCCCAGGCTACACCCCAGCCCCATCACCCTGAACCATGGACCATACATTTCCACCCCCCAGGGTTATCATCTGGGGGGCAGCCAGATTGAGACAGGTCCCTCTCACTGGAGCACCTAAGGGTAGTGAGGGGGTACAGTGGGTTGAGCAGAACCAGAGCGTATGGAGTGTCAGGCTGCAAGTCAGGTAATTGTATCCCTTTTGTCCCTCCCCTATGGATGCCTGCACACTAGGGCTCCAATTCCGCCCTCCCCTTCCACTTCCACCTGCACGATAAAGCGAGGGGGTTGGGGTAAACTTGATGGTCCTACAGTTGAGTCTCTTCTGTTCCTGTGCCTCATCACACTATTGAACAAGTCCTTTTTTTCTTTAAACATAGTTTTTATTGAATGAAGCACAATAAGCCTTACATATCCAGTATCAGCAAGAAAAGCAAAAATGTAGTAACATTACATCTTAGTGGTCACAGATACAAATATCTTAGAAAGTTTAATGTCTTCATTCTTTTAACAAAGTGCTGACAAACTTGAGACATTTCCACAAAACAAAATAGCATTTGGCAAGAATAGATTGACCAAAGAAAAAAAACAAAAAACATGAACAAATCCTTTTTATGGTTGCATAACGAGAGCTATGCATGACATCGTGCAATTACATTGAAAAGGTGGTTTTGGTAGTACGTGACTGTGAATACAGCTCAGCTGTGGACAGTTCTGTCCTTCCACTGGAGTAGAATTGACTCTCTCTCTCTTTGTCCTCTCCATTCAACATTCAGTACAGTGCAGTTGCTTCCTCCCCCCGACACACTATTTTCATACTACCTGCACTCTTTTTAGTTTTGTTGTGACACAGAATGATAAGAGACTCTGTCAGCTTTTATGCTGTTATTCTAAAAGTGAAACATTTATGTATTTGTCATTAAAATTACCTTTTCAGCATCCTGACCCAAATGCCGGCTGGCCACCACTCCTATGTGCTCATGTGAGAAAAATAGCGCCGATCCACGGGAACACTAGTTCATGAATGAGTTTGGCATTGTTTAAGTTAAAAGAATAGTGTGCCAGTCAGTATTCCATTCACTGCAGTTTACAAAGTTAGCCCCAGTTAAAATGGAGTACTCTAACCTATTTAATTTTTGCAATTAAAGTTGAAGTCATGACTATGGGCAGATGCTACTGCACATGCCCAGAGTCATGACTTCAACTTTCATTGAAAAAAATGTATATAGGTTAGAGTGCTCCGTTTTAACTGAGGCTAACTTTGTAAAGACAAGAAAAGGGAATACTGCCTGGCACACTATTTCTTTTAACTCAAAAAAATATGCCAAACTTGCTCATGAACGAGTGTTCCCATGGACCGGCACCATTTTTCTAACACGAGCATGCTGCACAGCATTTAGGGCAGGACACTGAATGAGTAATTTTAATTAAAAATGTGCATGATTACAATATTCTCATTCTTAAATTTAAAAAATGTATTTGATACACTGATGGCTGCAGTTGAGATGGTACAAGAAAGTAGCAAATAATAATTCCAATCTGCCATCTACCGAGTAGTAGTGCTATGTAGAAAATGAAAAATGGTGTATTTATTTTTTTAACTACAGAATCCATATAAGGTAATAGAAATTGTTGTAGGGGTAATGAAAGTGAAAAGCAGTCAACATATTGTAAAGAGGAATGTGACAGTAATTTGACAATCTGTTGGTTCAGAACCAATTGAGGAACACTAATTTATATAATGATCAAATTGACTCAGATATAAAGCATTACCTCTCTCACTCACTGATTTATTAATTTAATTGTGGTAACTGGGTAGTCCCACTGAGACCAGATGGTCCCTTTTTCAGGGGCGACCTGGAGTTAATTACAAAAAGTCATGAGGCAGTTGGCAAGTCATTATACAAATATAAGCAAAAACAGGACATATATTACAAGGAGTACAATATCAGTCAAATTTTCAGAGCAACTCATTAGGCTTGAGGAACAACAGATTACAAAATAGCAGGCACATAGTATGGCAAGACAACAGATTACAACATGTTAGTGACAATAGTGCAATAAGATAGCCCCTAATCAGCTATAGCAGGGGCAGTGAGTGGGTTTCAGCAGGTAAGATTTAAGCTCTTTTTTAAAGTCCCTTAAGGAGGTAGATGATTGGATGCTACACGGGAGATGATAAAAGAACATCAAAACTTGATGTGACAAACAACTCTTATGTATTACTACCTATACCTATCAATCAACACCAATACCCACACCACCACCTCCACAATCATTAGGGCATTTTTCAAAATGTATAATATGCTGTAGTATCTATGTGTACCTAATTATTGGTTATATTATCTTGTGTCAGCATGTAGGACGCTAAATTACTGTTGTTCTGTTTTATATGTATGCCAAAATGTCAAATGTTTGCTTTTTACTTTTACTTAACCCTGGGTTGCTCTGAAAAAAAGGACATTTTCTCAGTGAGCCTACCCAGTTATCAAAATTCAATAAATAAATTAATCATGATGTCATTGTATATATATATCACATCAGTGGTGAATAAATTGGGTGCATAAAGCATGTTATTTGGAGATAAATATTTATATTCACTTAGAACATCATTTATTTCACTTAGAACGCAATTTATTTAACTTAGAACATGTTATTTCCGCTTAGAATCTGGAAATGGAATGCAAAGCATAGTGGGCCAGATAGAGAACTTACAATGAAAAGAAAGGTAGTTTTAAGCTAAAACAAGGTAAAACATCAGTAAAATATTACAAATGGTGTAGTATATATCAAATACATAATGAATTGCAGTAGAATAACACATTTATCTCCACACATGAGTGGTATGACCTTTATAACTAACTTGTGGCTTTGCCACTCGTGAGTTAAGGGTCTTACCACTCACTAGAGCAGATAGATGTGTCATTTCACTGTAGTCCATTATGTATTCCCTATGTATATCGAGCATCCAGTATGAAAAAGTAAAATAGTCAAAAAAAAAAAAATGACAACCAGCCATGGCAGCAGCTAAGTTTGCAACTGTGCAGATAAAACAAAACTGTATCTGCTCTCATAATGATGTGTTGGGGTGGGCTACGGGAGGAGTTATAAGAATGTATGGTGAAAATGAATTCCTACTGTGTTGAGAAAAGACAGTCAGATAATATAGTAGATCAATGATTAGCAAATTATTTCTTTTTTTCTAAGACTGATAAAAAAAGAATGCTTATGAAAAATTACACATCGAATAAACTGACTTTGTATACGGCTTCTTTCTTTTTTAAACTTTATACATAGATACATAGATACATAGACAGTGTCGGCAGATAAGGGCCTATGGCCCACCTAGTCTGCCCATTTGAGCTTGTAAGTTCAGTTTGTTTTCCTAGAAGTCTATTTCCCCTTACCCCTGACCTCTAGAATTCCTTTATGTCTATCCCATGCATTCTTAAATCCCGTGATTGTTTCAGCCCCACCACTTCCTCTGGCAGGGTGTTCCACTTGTCCACCACCCGTTCTGTGAAGAAATTCTTTCTCATGTTTCCTCTGAATCGTCCCTCCTCCAACTTCATCCCATGCCTCTAGTCCTGAAACATCTTTTCGCTTAAAAATAGTGTTTTCCTGCACCCTGTTCCTCCCTGTAAGATACTTGTATGTCTCTATCATCCTCTCCCTCTCCTCTCCTCCAGGGAGTACATGTTCAGTTCCTTCAACCTGTCTTCATAGGATTTGTGATGCAACCCATGCACCATCTTTGTTGCCCTCCTCTGAACCTTCTCTACCCTGTCTATGTCCTTACGTGGGTATGGTCTCCAGAACTGTACACTGTACTCCAGGTGGGGCCTCACTAGTGTCTTGTATAAGTGGAATTATGACCTCCTTTTCCTGCTGGTGATGCCCCTGCCTATACATCCCAGCATCCTATTTGCTTTACCTGATGCCTTGTCACACTGTTTCCCTACCTTGGGGTCATCAGAGATGACAACCCCAAGATCCCTTTCCTGCTTGGTGCATGCTATATCCTCACCCCCCAACTGATATATTGTGCCAGGGTTTTTGTGCCCCATATGCATTATCTTGCACTTCTTTGCATTGAATTTCAACTGCCAAACCCTTGACCATTCTTCAAGTTTCTGCAGGTCCCTTCTCATTCTGTCTATACCCTCTGGTGTGTCTACTCTGTTACAGAGCTTTGTGTCATCAGCGAACAGTGAAATTCTGCCTTCTATATCCTGTGCAATGTCACTGATGAAGATGTTGAATAGGACCGGTCCCAGCACTGATCCCTGTGGTACCCCACTGGTCAATCTTCCTCTGTGGAGTGACAGCCATTTACCACCACCCTCTGTGTCCTGCCACCCAGCCAGTTACCTACCCACCACACTACTGTCCTGCCCACACCCATATTCCCAGTTTGTGTAATAGTCTTCTATGTGGCACAGTGTCAAAGGCCTGCTGAAGTCCAGATAGGCCATGTCCACTGCCCTCCCTGATCCACCTCCCTAGTCACCCAGTCAAAAATTCAATGAGGTTGGTCTGACATGACCTCCCCTGGTGAAACCATGCTGCCTTGGGTCCTGTAGTCCATTGACAACCAGATGTTCCACCAATCTCTCCTTCAGTAGTGCTTCCATGATCTTTCCCACTCACCGAGGTGAGGCTGACTGGTCTGTAGTTCCCTGCTTCCTCTTTGTTCCCACTTTTGTATAAGGGGACTACATCTGCTGTCCTCCAGTCTTTGGGTACCTCCTGTTTCCAGTGATTGGCTGAACAGGATAGCCAGAGGTTCAGCCACCACCTCTCTTAGTTCTTTAGGACCCTGGGTGCACCCCATCTGGCCCCATTGCTTTGTCAACTCTTATTACTTCCAGTTCCTTCAGGACTCTTTCTGTAAAGGACTTGTGTCCATTTCTGCACCATTCTCACCCTTTGTACTCCCTTCAGACCCATTACCCCTCTTCCTTAGTAAAGACTGAGCAGAAATACCTGTTCAATATGTCAGCTTTACTGTTGTCATCCTCCACACTGCTCCCATCCTCCCCGCCAGTCTAACTATCCCTCCTTTGTCCTTCTTTTTCACTTATGTACCTGTAAAAGGTTTTGTCCCCTTTAACCACTGATTTTGCAATGTGTTCTTCTGTCTGAGCTTTGGCTTCCTTACTGACTTCCCTGCCTCCTTTTTTTTCTCCTGGTACTTCTCCCTATCCCTTCTGCCTGTGTCTTTTGTATTGCCTGAATGCAGTCTTTTGGCTTTCACTTTCTTTGCTACCTCTTTGGAAACCATAATGGTCTCCTCTTTCTTTTCCTCTTGCTAACCTGCTTAATGCATAATTCTGTTGTTCTTATAATCCCCATTTTAAATACTGCCCACTGTTCCTCAATCCTGATTCCTGTCCCATTCCCTTAATGCCTCTTTCAAGCATCTCCCCATTTTCCCAAAGTCTGCCCCCTAAAATCCAGGATACGTGTTTTGTGTGGTTTGGTTCTGCTCTTTCTGTGATTTCAAACCACAATGACTGGTGGTCACTGTTACCAGGTGCTCCCCACTGTTACCCCATCACACTGTCCCTGTTTGTGAGCACAAGGTCCAGTATTGCCTTCTGCCGAGTTGGTTCCATGACCAGTTGCTTGAGGAAGGCACCCTGAAGGAGTCCAGGATAAATCTGCTCCTAGTTGATGCTGCTGCTGGGATGCTCCAGTCCACATCTGGTATATTGAAGTCTCCAACCAGTACTACTCACTTCTTGTCAGCCATCCTTTGGATGGCTAACATCAACTCCCTATCTGTTTCTTCCTCCTGGGCTGGTGGTCTATAGACCACACCTGTGCGGATGGCTGGCCCCATTTTCCTTTCCAGCTTAACCCACAGTATCTCTCCCCATTTTGTTCCTCCTGGATCTGTGTGGCCCTTATGTCATTTTTCACATACAGTGCCACCCTCCTCCTTCCTGCCTGCTCTGTCTCTTCGAATATGTTGTAGCCAGGTATGGCCATCTCCAGTCATGGTTATCATTACACCAGGTTTCAGTGATGGCCACAATGTCCAGGTCTGACTGTACCATGACAGCCTCCAGATCTTCCATCTTGTTGCTAAGGCTCCTGGCATTTGCACACATGGCTTTCCATGATTTGACCTCCCTAGACTGCTTCACTGTTCTACTCCAGCCCCTTCCTTGGTTGTCATTTATCCCTGGTTCTCCTTGCTGTCTGCCCTTCTGCTGAATTTTGCCCTTTCTGCTTATCCACCTTTTGGACACTAATCTCCAACTTTTGCACACTGCTTTGCAGAGATAGCCACTCCTCTGGTTCACTGGTTCCATTACTAGCTGTGGGGTGAGCAAGTAGGTACCATCCTTGCTGGCCTGCCACCCCTTTTGCTAGTTTAAATGCTTGTCAATGTAGCATTTAAACTTATCATTGAGTGCTTGATTCCCTCCAGGATGGATGCAGGCCGTCCAGGCTTGAACAAACCTCCATCCCTCCAGATGGGTCCCCAGTCACCAATGAATCCAAACCCTTCCTCACAGCACCAGTTCTTCAACCATGAGTTAAAGTTCCTGGTGCATGCACTCCTATGTTCTCCTTGCCTCTCACAGGTAGTACTGGAGAAAGTGACAGAAGTAGCTACTTGCTTGAGACCCCTCCCCAGTTTCCTAAACTCTTCCTGAACTTCCTTTGGCTCCCATTTGCCAAGTCATTAGTACCTAGGTGGATAATGACATCCAGCTCACCCTCCTGTCTTGCCTTCCCAGTGATCCCCAGTATCTTCCTTCCATCCCTCCATGCCGTGGCACCTGGTAGGCACCTCACCTCCCTGTCCTCCCCCTCCTGTGTTCCTAGCTGGATCCCTCTTATGATGGAGTCCCCCACCAGGATTCGCTTCCTCCTCCTCTGGGGTCCACTGTTTTCCCCACTGAGGTCACCTCCTTGCCTAACCTCCACATCCTTTCCTTCCACTTCCCTGGGTACCTCTATTTGGTTGTACTCATTTGCCGTGTGGCATATGAGTTCTGAGGAATAGGATCTGGGATGTGCCTCTGCCTGACTGCTCTAACCCTCCTGAGCCCACTGTCATCCAAGTGCTCCTCGTCTCGCATCCTTTGAGGCAGCTGCATTGGACTGGGTGGTTCCTGGACAGGGTGATGGTACTCTGACCCAGCTTACTCCGCTCTGAGTCTGGCTACCTCATCCCTCAGTCCCAGAGATGCATGCAGATAGGGCAGCACCTCAGTGTCCAGAAGGTCTGCCTGAATATGGCTGCCCCACAGCCACTACATTGCACCACTCCCCACATTATACTGCAATTCCACTACTTATCTGCTACTGAAGCTCTCTTAGTTCTCTTTTATTTATTTACAGTATTAAAAATCCTGTAACTGATCCTCAGATATATATTTTTTTAAGGAAAAAGAAACCAATAAATAAATAAATGAGTCAAAACACTTGTCGTGCTGAGGGTGGTCTTCTTCCCCCTTATGCCCCTCCTACTTCACACCTCTTACTATACCCTGTGTTTAGCTCCTGTCAATCAGATTTATTAGGGCATATAATTAAGAGTTGGGGGAAGGGGGGGAGGGCAAAATTTGCAGCAATTAAAGACAGCACAGAATTACACCACCACTATGTTTTAAATTTTCAACAGCCCAAAAACAATTATAAGTAAAGACAACACAGAAAGAAAGTATAGTGTCACTACAGCCTACAATCTAAGTTTAAAAGAAAATACCAGTTACCAGTTACTCTGAAGCACTGAATTGAATATGTTTCCTTCCTTCACCTTCTGGCTTTTCTGAGAAGATGAACTTCTGTTTGCTGCTTTAACTGTGACTAAGCCCCACCTTCAGTTATCACGTAGCTGAGGTCAGAGGCCAGACAATTAACACCCTTCACCCAGCTACAGGACAGTCAGACAAGCCAAGATAAAATTTGCAGCAATTAAAGACAGCACAGAATTACACCACCACTATTTTTTAAATTTTCAACAGCCCAAAAACAATTATAAGTAAAGACAACACAGAAAGAAAGTATAGTGTCACTACAAGCCTACAATCTAAGTTTAAAAGGAAAATACCAGTTACCAGTTACTCTGAAGCACTGAATTGAATATGTTTCCTTCCTTCACCTTCTGGCTTCTTCTTTATTTATAATTTTCCATATGTCAACAGACATACAAACACATGACAATACATTATACAAATAATATGTGCAGAATTTGACAGTAAGTTGCTTGCTTCTAATCAGTGATGCATATTCCTCAGCATAAATAGGTATTTCAATCAATTTTGAGGGTACAATGCTGTGAATAAAAGGAAAGAGAAAAGGCAGGTGGTATCTAGTAACTGATTGGGTTGCAGAGGGATTAAGCTATACAGTTCAGAATTACTTCTAGGGGGATAAAAATCAGGTCTCAACAATAATATATACAGTACCCATCATCTCCAAGTTATTTCAAACCTGGTCTGTTTCTTATTGACAGTTGCTGTCAGAGATTCCATCCTGTAGATAGACAACATTATATTCTGCCATTGTGTTATGGTTATAGGCTCTTGGGTCAACCATTTTTTGTGATAGCTTTTTGGGCTGCACGGGTACAAATCCTAAGTAACCTTTTGGTAATGGGATCCCTGCACTTGGGGAAATTCTAAGAAAAAAACAAATTGGGGGAAATAATCAAGGTCTGAGTTGAAAACATTCCTCAGTGCCTGTTGTAGGGCCTGGAAGTATTGTCCCAGCCTAGGACAGTGCCACATAATGTGGGCTAGGGCTGCCGGGGAATACCCACAGTCTCATCAACAAGCAGATGTCCTGATTGGTTGGAATTTTATCTGAATTTTAGGGGTTCGAAAGTATCTGAGTGTAACCTTCCATGAAAACTCTTTCCAGCTAATGGTTTCTGTTCCCCAGTGTATACAATTCAAGTGCCTGTCCCATGTTTAAGCAGGGATTTGGAAACCCAAATCTGCTGCCCATGCTGCTCTAGTCCTTTCAAGTGAGTCCCCCTGCAGGGACATCATCGCTTTATATAGGTATAAGATTATATGCTGTAGGCTGGCTTTGCCCTTTACGACTGCCACCAAGGTGGGTACGATTGTGGGCAATGGGGCACTGTTCCAAAGATCCAGGGAGAGGGAACTAATATAATCCCAGACCTGAAAATACCAGAATCTGTCCTGTGAGTGCAGCCCATATTGTTCTGTCAGTTCAGCTAAAGTGAGGAAGCAACCTTTCCTGATAAAATGTATTGCCATGTGTAGTCCTGCTCCTTCCCATCTTTTAAAACCCATGTCCATATGTGCTGGGGGAAAGAATCCAAGTAAGGGATGGATCTAAGGAGAGGTCTCCACTGAGCCAATTTCACAGTTGACAGTTAGTCCCGCCACATTTTAATAGTGGTTTTTCTGTATGGACTGGATCCTCCCCTCTGTTCCCAGATGTTTTGTTGGGACAGTAATATTCTGTTGGATTGGAGGAGATCCTCCTCTCTCACCTCTAAAGTTTTCCACCTTGCCACATATTGATTATGGCACCAGTAGACCACTGTCCTCAGCTGGGCCACCTGGTGATATAGCTGCAGGTCCAGAAGAGCCAGACCACCCTGTTTTTTAGGCAACTGGAGGACTGAGTACCTAATCCTAGGCCTCTGAGTTCCCCAAATGAATCTGGAGATTCTACGATTTAGGTCCCTATAAAACTCTTTCGGTATTATTGTAGGTAAAGTCTGTGCCAGATACAAAAATCTTGGGAGCAGCACCATCCTAACTGCCACCACCCATTGAACAAGTGGAATAGGTATTAGGGCTCAGCCCTCCAGATCTCTTTTCAAGCTCTCCAATAATGCAGAAAAGTTAGCCTGAAACAGCTGGGCACTACAATGGGTTAACTGCACCCCCAAATATTTCAGTTTCTGGAGATTCCATTTAAATGGGAATTCCATCCTGATCCTCTCTGATGGGCTGTAATTTAGCTGTAAACCTCTGTTTTATCAGGATTTATTTTATAGCCAGCTATGGCCCCAAATGCCCTCAATGCCACCCACAACAGCTTCAGGGCATCTTCTGGATTAGTTAAATAAACAAGGAGGTCATCCGCATATAATGCCAGTTTATGGCTATCCCTCCTACCTCCAGTCCTGTTATTTCCCTATTTTGTCATAGTGCCTGTGCCAATGGCTCCAGGTACAGAGCAAAGAGGAGTGGGTAAAGGGGGTACTCCTGTCTCATGCCCCTCTTTAGAGACATTGGAGCTGAAATCCCATTTGCCTTTATATATGCCATTGGGGATGTGTATATATTATTTATGGTCTTAATAAAAAAAAATCTGAAAACCCCAGTTTCTGCAATTCCTCCCTAAGAATGGCCGTACACCGTCAAAGGCCTTCTCTGCGTCCAAGCTTAACATCAAGAAGGGGGCCCCCGACCGGGCAGCATGATGCAGGAGGTGGAGTGATCGTTTAATATTATCTTGAGTTTGTCTACCTGAGACAAACCCAGTTTGGACCAGGACAACCAAAGTGGGCAGTGTCTGTTCCACTCTCCCGGCCATCACCGATGTAAATATTTTGTATTCAATGTTGAGCACCGAAATAGGTCGGTATGCTGTACAGTGTCTAGGGTCCTTCCTTGGTTTGGGGATGCTAGTGAGTGTGGTGTAATTCCAATTCAATGGTAGTGACTCCCTTCCCTGGACCACCCTGTAGACATCCAGTAAGGGACTACTTAAACTTGACCTAAAGATTTTCAGGAACTCCCCGGTGTAGCCATCCGGGCCTGAACTTTTGTTCATTTTTAATTTTGAGATGGCTTGATTTAATTCCAGTTCAGTGATTGGTTTGTCCATCACCTGCTGGAGAGACTGAGTGAGGACCGGCAAGTGGAAGTTTGCCAAGTGGGCTCGAATTTGTTCTACATCTGGGGAATACTCCAGAGTGTAGAGAACCTGACAGTATTTTGCAAAGGTTCAAATAATATGCTGTGGGGATCTAACCATCAGCCCCGTATCTGGATCCCTAATTTGAGTAATTATGGATCAGGTGGCCTTTTGTCTTAGTCTATTGGCCAAGAGTCGAGTGGCTCTAGGGCCACTTTCATAGTATTTTTGGTGCAATTACTGTAGCACCTGCTTCGTCCGGATATCTAGCAGTTGCTGTATCTGCTGTCTAGTAACTTGCAATAATGGGCTCACTGCTGTATCCCCATCTGTGTGTTGTTTCTGAAGGTCCTTCAGCTGCTACTGGAGGAGCTCCAGACGTTGTGTCTGTTGTTTTTTGTAGTTAGTGGCAAACTTAATAATGTCTCCTCGGAGGACCACTTTAATTGTGTCCCACAAGATTGCCCTACTCACTTCAGGGGAATTGTTATCCTGTATTCTCTGAAGTATTCTGTCCTCTTCCATTTTTTTAAAAGCTGATAGGTTTAAAAGAAAATTGTTAAAGCTCCATAGCCTCTGCCCTCTTTCAGAGGTCCAGGACATCTTGAACGTTAGCTGAGAATGGTCAGAGAGGACTGAGGGTATATGCTGGCAGCTCTCAACTAAATGCAAATGTTCTTTTGTTTTCAGGAAGGAGTCTATTCTGGTACAAATGCCATGAGGGGCTGAATAGTGAGTATATTCTCTTTCTCTCGGATGAAGGGCCCTCCATGCATCTACCCACTGCACCCCCTTAAAATAGCTTAGCGTTGCCTTTTGGGCAGCGGTTCTCTTAACCAATTTGGGATTGGTGGTGTCCTCTTGGCTGTAAATTTGGTTGTGATCCCCTCCCACAATCAAAGTACCCTTATGAAGTTCTGTTATTTTTTTGCACAGCCCTCTGATCACTGCCCCCTTTGTGCCCAGTGGTATTTACAGTGAGACTATAGTAATAGGGCTGCCCTCTAGTGTGCCTGCTACAACTACTAACCTGCCCTCTGGGTCAATATAGGAATCGGTCTCTTGAAATTGAGTGTATTGAGGGATCAAGACCGCTGCGTCCCTCCGCTTCCCTCCATTATAGGATGACACCACTACTTGAGTGAAACCGAACTTAGCCAGCTTTTGATGTTCGGTTCCACTCAGATGGGTCTCCTGAGGTAATATAAAAGTTAGTTTCTGTTTTTTAATATTGGTGAACACTTTATATCACTTAATGGGATTGTTTAGGCCATTAACATTCCAAGAGATAAAAACCAAATGCGAATTGTTAACCATTTATCCAGACATTTCCCTCCAGGACCCCTTCAGGGCCTCTCCTGATTTGTTATAACTGTACTCTGTTTCATCCAAGCCCCTTATATGAAACCCCCTCTTAGTTTTATCATACCTCTGTAAGGAAAATTGTGCATTTCCATTTAGGAGTATTGCCTCCTCTCCCTGATATAGTTCAATTTGCTGTAGCCTGTCAAATGTGAACACAGATAAACAAGAACAGAAAACAAACTTTTATAAAGCGATATACAAGAAGGCTCCCAAGGCAGGGGAGTACATTTTGGTACTCCCTACATGCCTGAGAGAGTAACCCAGAGGTGAGTACCCGCCAGAGCTGGAGGGGAGGTGACTGCAAAAAGCACCAGGCCCTCCTAAGCTTGGTAAAAACCGGGCTCCACAATGATGACAATAAGAAAAAGGATTGTCGCCCCCGCCATGTGAAGTTTTATGTCAAATAACATCGTTCCCTCCTCCATTTATATGATTCATAAAGGTAGTGAGAATCCTTTGAAAGGTACTGTCACAGATGCCCCCCCCCCCACTCTTCCCATCCAACAGAAACATCAGCCAGCTGGCTCTTTAATTATCACTGCCCAGAAGGAATTACTGCACAAGGGTGAGGGGATACATTTCAGAAGGATTAGAACACAGATCCATTTCTTAGAAATAAAGACAGTTACAATTGTTTAAACCTGCCCTTCTGCATTGCATTCCTCATCACTCAGAGCCCCCCCCCCAGTCAATAATTATTCAAAGAGTCTTGTCAACTTGAAGAAACAAACAATATGTCCCTTCTGTGTGGATAGATGAGGAAGTCCTTCCTGTAAAATAAACATAGTGTGGCTAATATAAGATGAGGGAACCAGGGAGTTTGAGGAAACTCCAAACGCTGAATACTTTAAACCAAAGAAACCTCTTTGCATGGGGAGCAAAACCCCTTTTCCCCTGTAGATTTAACAACATTATGAGAATGAACTGTTCCGGAGTAATTTCCCAGATTGAGAGTACACCAGGAATGGCCCTGTAGCATCAGGGACCTCAGCTAGATTAGTTCAACTGGGAGTCAGAGATCAAAAGGGGAGAAGCAATGTGTAGGATAAAACCCCAGCTAGCTCATTGCTTCTTTAGGTGGGTCCCTCATCTTCCTACTGAAAGGTTATTTTGCTTTGTTTGGGGCTTCATTTTGTCTAGGATTGCTTTAATTTCACCCAGCATTTTCGGTGCTTCTACTCGAGCCACGATTTTGTGGGGGTGCATTCCAGAAGTGCGTCACACAGAACGAGGTGGGCAAGCATTGCTCTCTGGCTGGTCCAACTCCCGCTCCCAAACCTCGTTTCCTTAGTTTCTGCTGTGCTTCATTGGAGACTCGTAGGTTATGAGGCCAGTGTCCCAGAAAACTTTAAGTTTAGCCAGGTAGGGAGTTTGAAACCAAACTTTGTGATCTCTCAGGACTTTCAAGATGGATGAATAAGCCGCCCTCTGTCTCGCAATTTCAACTAGATAATCGTTATCAAAAAAGAACCTGGTTGTATTGTATTTCACTATTTTCTTTGCCCACGCTAATCTTAGCAGTTTGTCTTTGTCTTGGAAACTGGACAGCTTGAGAACAATTGCTCTTGGTCTGGCCTGGGAGTTAGATGGCTTCGGTGTCAGGGCTTGATGCACCCGCTCAGTCTTAAAATTGAAACCCACTGGGAGCTCCAAGATGTCCTTAAGGATATCTTCTAAGAATTCTTCCATCTGGCCAATCTTGGTGCTCTCTGGGAGTCCATAAGTTTGAATATTTTATCTCCTTGATCTTGCCTCCAAATCTATAAGCTTATCTCACATGGTCTCCTGGTGCATGACTAGGAAATCGACTGCCGCTTGCAGGCTGTGCGAATCATCCTCAAGATCTGAGATCCGTTGTTCGGAGGCCTCAGCTCTGGTTTCAACCTCCGTGAGACGAGTTTGTAAGGCCAGAAATTCCTGCTTTGTCTCCACTCTGAATGTTCTCGACTCCCCTAGCAATATTTCAAATCTTGATCATGAGAATTTCTCCGCTTCTTGGTCGGCATCCATATCACAGGCCCCAGGGCCTGCTGGCGAGGAGCTCCGACTTGGCTCATCTGTCTCCATTACTCTATTGCCATACCGATGTTTGTTGTCTGATTTCATTCTGGATTTATTCGGTCTGTGCCCTCATTTGTCTTTGGTAGCCATTTCTGGGCTGATTTACTAGTTTTTATGTCAGAGAAATTTAGAGGGCTGGTATATAGAGTTGTGAGAACTCTAGGGAGATGCTGACATCAAGGGAATGATGTCACCGGAAGCCCTGTGTATGGTTTCTTTCAAACCCCCTGCCATCATCACCACCTCCATCACAGGCACAGACCACAATAAAATAAGAATAATAAAAACTTATAATAAGAATGTGAAATGAGGCAGCTCCAAAAATAATACTTGATCAACGTTTACGGTGTCTGTATGGATATACCATATGGGCTGTGGTCAGCGCAACAAAGTAGAGAAAAAAGTTTAAAAAATAAGTAACTGACTCAATAAGCAAACCTCTCAAAGTATGATGATAAGGCATGTATGTTTATGTTCATTGTGCTTTGAAAAAGGTCAGCCAAAAGCTGTTACAAACTAGTTCTGGTCAGAGCCAATATGGCTACAAAGTTATGTTACTGATGGTAGCTGCATCCTAGCTATTATATCCTTTGTAAATAAATTGTAAAAAACATCATGTGCATGCTGCAGGTACCAATTGATTTATTTGAAAGAGCAGACATCGCCCTATGAGTATTTACAAAGGATATAACAGCTAGGCTGCAGCCACCCTCAATAATATCATTTTAAAGCCATATTGGCTCTGACCAGAATTTGTTCTTACATGCTAAAATTCTGTATTTACGCTCTCTAAAGACAACCCTCACAATACCTAGCAGAGTTCTGGCCTTCAGTACCTACAAGTTCATTTTCTCAAACACTAGAATTCGGTACTTACACTTTAAATGCAAACCTCTCAGCAGAGTCCAGTACCCACAACAAGTAAAATTTCTCAACCACTAGAATTCAGAATATAAACTCTCCAAATTCAAATCTCTCAGTACCCTAGCAGAGTCCAGTGCTACTTACATCAAGTTCAGTTTCTCAGACACTAAAACTCTATGTTTACACTTTTTAAAAGCAAAGCTCTCAGTATTCTAGCAGAGTGCAGGCCCTCAGCATCTTTAATAGCAGGCAGAGGTCCTCAACTTAGAAAAGGCTTAAAAGCCCTGCAAAATACAAATCTTGATAGGTAAGTGTCCACTTGATGATTGTCGTGTGTATGTCTGTAGGATATTGGGTTGGGAGGGGAAGATGGAATAATAAAAAGGGGAATCTCTCAAGGCAGTAAAAGACAACTACCAAATACACTGTGAACTGTTTCCCTTCAAGAGGTAAATATTTTTTTTAATTCACTAGTCATGAGGTAGGATAGCCAAATCATTTCATGGCCTCTGTTTGAAGCAGTGTTATTCTTTCTGCCTTGTGTTTTTTCAGAGCCTTTGGTTTTGTAGATTTCGGTAACCTGTGAAGTGGGAGACTTAGCCTCTCTTATTCAAGATCTGTCTGTCTAATGTGATCTTTTTCCACTTTTGGAAGAAAAAAGGGAGTCAGCTCCTACTGGCTGGTGGTTTGTAGAAGTGGTGGTAAGGGCACAACAGTCAGGGGTTGAACCTGTGCTAAGGAAGAGGGGTTGCAGTAATTATTCACCTACCATCCTTCCTCTGCTAGTTCCTCTACAGGAGGACCTATTTAGGTGCCTTGTCCAATGCCTCCCTTCCATAGGGTCTGTTAACACTCTTGGTCCCCAAATTCTGACTGTAGTGTACAGTAGTTGTGTTGTCCCTTATCATTTACATGTAATCTTCAGTTCTGCCTGCAGTATTTCCTTAAAAAGAGGAAACAGAAGCTTTTCATTGACGTTCTGCACAGAAACCCACGGTTCTAAACCAGGCATGCTTCCTAGTGGGCAATACTTCGGCAACTGCACTTGAAGCAGTATCATTCACATCGACTATAATCAGGAGTTAGTATTTTAAAGCCTCTAAGCTAGCATTCTCTGTGTACATTAGATGCATCTTCTCTTCTTGTAGCAGTTTCTTGAACAATAACATGACTGCTGACCCCAGGGACTGTTGATAATTATGTATCTGTTTGTTCCCCTTAGCAGCCACCTATGCCAACCTTTGGGTCACGCTGTCAGCAACCCCTCAGCCCTGTCTGTGAGCTGCTCCCTCCCACTGTCAAGGCCAGTGGGGATCCACACAGAACAGGGCAGAGTGTGCCAGTTACCATCATTTAGACAGCGCAGTGTGCATATTGTTTTGCCCTGGTCCCCCCACCAGAGTCCCTCCCTCCACCCCATCGTGTGAGTCATGCTTCTGTTAGCCTCCTACACACACAGCATCCTTCCAGTGAGAGCAAATTCCTTGGCGCAACCACAAGGGTCGCTCTGGTGCCAGCCAGAACATGCTGCCAACCCTCCCCGGCAGAAGTGCACTGTCTAGCAGCAACTACCTCAGCTTGGCCTGCCTTCTGACACAGTAACCCAAGTCTGCTCCTGAACCCAAGTGCCTGAATTCTAAAAACATTGCACTGTCAGCCACAGATGGAAGCCAGACAGGTTCAAAGATAAACCATTTTGTTTCAGGGTAGAATGGTGGAGTACAACCCCCCCCCCGGCACTTCGCTCCATAGACAGCTTTATCATGACACTCCCCCTGATCAAGCACTCAGTGAGAACAATGCTATCACTATAAAAGCAGCAGATAAGGGTGGGGCAGTGGTAATTCTAAATACAGGGGACTATGTGAAGGAGGTTTTGAGATTACTAAGTGATACATCTTTTTATAGAAAAGTGCCTAGAAGTGTCATGGAACAATTTAAAAATGAAATTGATTCCCTACTTAAGGAAAATTTTGTTAAAGGGTACGTTATGGATGTACTGTACAGAACCCTCACTGTCAACTGCCCAGTAACCCTGGTAATTTATGAACTGCCTAAAATCCATAAAAAATCCAGTACAGCCACCCGGTCGACCAATAGTGTCAGGGTAGGGGTGGCTAACAGAACCCCTTTCTATGTATGTAGATCAGTTTTTGCAGCCTTTGGTCCAGAATCTAAGGTCTTATATAAAAGATTCCATGGAGGTGGTTAAACTGATGAAGGATATCTATGTGGAATCCCAGTGGTATTTGGCAGTGGTAGATGTAAATTCATTGTACACTGTTATTCCACATCAGGAAAGTTTAGATTCTTTGACCCATTTTCTCAATACTAGAATGGAAACAGAATGTGCTGAAACTCCAACACAATTTCTGGTGAAAATGGCAGAAATGGTATTACAAAAAAACATTTTCTTTTTCAAAATCAGCTGTATCATCAGATACGTGGCATGCCATGGGTACAGCCATTGCACCAAGTGTTGCAAACTTGTTTGTAGGGAAGTGGGAGCAAGATTATCTTTACAGTACTGCCACAGATCCATTCCTGTCTAGGCTGGATTTGTGGTGGTGCTTTATAGATGATATATTAATAATATGGAAAGGCACAAGTGAAGAGTTCAGGAGTTTTATTAGGTGGATGGAAAGCACCAGCAGTTGTCTGAGGTATAAATATGAGATAAGCCAATCTGAAATAACATTCTTAGATTTGAAATTGTACATAGACAGTAGTGGAGAAATTTGTACCACACTTTTCCAAAAAAGTACAGACTGTAATAGTCTCCTAAGATATGATAGCTGCCACCCACACCACGTACGTTTCAATATACTGAAGTGGCAGTTGGTAAGGCCCCTTAGAAACTGTACTGAGCCAGCTGAGTTTAAACAAAAAAGTGCATTACAAGTAAAAAAGGTTTCTAGACAGGGGTTACAGCAAACAATGTATTGCTTCAGCAATTCAGAAAGTGGAAAATATGGATAGGAACCAAACTCTATGGAGCACAAAGAAGGACAGGGACAGTACAGTGTCCTGCCCTTTTGTTACCAACTTTTCCAGAAGGGCGCACCAGGTTAAACAAATGATAGTAATTGGTCCACTTTGGAATTGGGAACTAAACTTGCTGATGTTGTAGAACAGGACCCTAAAGTGGTCTTCCGAAAGTGCAAAAGCATAAAAGGTACGGTGGTAAAGAGTATAGTCCCAGGTCCAGAGCCCTTGAAACAGACCCTTTTGGCTCCAGCACCAGTAGGAACACACCGGTGTGGAAATTGTATGTATTGTAGATATGTCAATACCTGTAAAGTATTCCATCACCCCTCTACAGGTAAAGAAATTCCACTAAAACATTTTATCATTTGTAACAGCAGTGGGTTGGTGTACCTACTTAGCTGTAATTGTGGAGCTTTCTACGTAGGGAGGATGGTGTGAAAGTTTAAAGTAAGGATTGGAGAACACGTAAGAGCAGTAGATAGAGAGGACATGTCATAGGCTATAGCAAACCATATTTCTGAAAATGTAGCAGATAATCATAAGTTTAG
The DNA here is from genome assembly GCA_016271365.2 of Neoceratodus forsteri. NCBI lineage: Eukaryota > Metazoa > Chordata > Ceratodontiformes > Ceratodontidae > Neoceratodus > Neoceratodus forsteri. The sequence goes on along the minus strand of CM028137.1, from coordinate 310,936,904 downwards.
TTTCACGGGTACCGAACTGGTTAATTTGGGAGGAAGGGGAGAGATCTTAAGATCCTGGGTCAGAGAGAAAGTTATTGGATTTTTGAACTGGGGGCACGACAGAATAAGGGGTTAAATGAGTATTGATCTTACAGCATTTTTGAATAAGTATAAATGTTAGCAACTACATTTAGAATAAGGGGATAAATGACAGTAGTGAACTTACAGCATCTTTGAAAAAGTTTAAATGTTAGCAACCACATTTAGATAAAAAATTCCTTGGGATGGAATAGTGCCCTCTGTGACAAAGTTAAGTGCCTGGAACTACATGGAGCATTTTTTCCACAAAGGAAAAAGACCCAACTTTTAATAAAGTGCATAAGAGTCTATAGCAGCTTGAAAGAAGCAATTTAAGTAACTGGGTAGAGACTAAATTTATTTAGCCTGGAGTGTAGAATAAAATGAGAAATACCACAGGCTGAAATTTGAAAAGCTGAGTAAAAATAAAGAAAGATAAAAACCAGAAAGAAAAATAATAAAAGGGGCATAAGGGTCTGTTAAAAAGGACATAATATAGTAAAATGACTCCATCAGTTCCATGATTATTTGTGATGTTTAAAATAATTGATTTTCATAGGATTCAATGTGAGCTGTTTAATGAACTATACAGATTGATTAATGGCACTATTCACTTTATAGAGAGGTGATAGGTTTGTGAGCAACATGTGATGTGAACCTGTTCGTTATAAAATAAGCACTTGTTTTATGTACCAATTTACTCTGAAGAAACCTGGCAGCACAGTGAGAGAAACATCAGTCTGTTTGCTAGCCACTTTGGCCAGTGTTTTATCTGCACTTTTTTACCGTAAGGAATGAAAAAATTAATCCATGGAGTCCTAGTTCTCTGTCTGGAGTGTGGGTGCTGATCTATTTACTCTAATTCTCCATGGGGAATGAAGAGTTGGGATTTTATGCTCCACCATTCAACCCTAGAATAAAAGGTTTTTCATTTAACTTGGCTTCCATTTGTGGTCAAGACTGTGACTTTTTATGTTTGCTTGCACGCATGTGCAAGAAACATAGTGCCATCATCCGAGTTTTCGGAGGTGTGTCACCCCCTCTTCCAATTCAGTCAGTGTGTTGGCAGGCGCGGCCCCTGCCCGCCAATGCATGCTGGAGCTGTCTATGAAAAGCTCCAAAATGCAGTGGCGTACAATTGAAAGGGGGAGCTACGCTTCAGTGAGCAGCGATAAGATATCACCTGCTCATGCGCAGCTCCTCCTACACACACACATACACACGCACGCATACTGCGTGCTGCCCCCCCCACGCACACACTCTATAGCCGACGGGGGTGCCCAATCCTCTGCCAGCTGTGCTGCACTTCCAAAGCCTTCCCAAATGCCACGCTGGGTGCCCACCCCAGTGGGAAAGTTATCGCAGCCGATGGGGGGTGCCCAACCCTGTCAGCTACACTGTCCCCCTAGTAGCTGGGTGCCACGCTGGGAGCCCTCCCCAGCGTGGCAACTGATGCCATGGCCAACGGGGTGCCTAACTCTGGGCCAGCTTCCACGCCCCCCAGCCAGTCTTGTGCCACGCTGGGAGCCCACCCCAGCGGCAAACGCCCCGCATCGCTTTTTAAAAACCCCTGAAAAGCAAAACGGTCGCACGCAGTCTCCCTGCCCCCACAACCCGCACTCACCCACTGCGAACCCTGCCTCCCACACCCCTCACCCCATACTTACCTTCTGGAGTCGGCTTGACGATCTTCGTGGACCGGAACTCGCTTCACTCTTCAAAGCCAACCAACTGAGGAAATGCCGGTAAGCTGTACAATGGGATAGATAGGGGTTTTCAACTTTATTGCATATCTCAGGCATTTTTGAATTTTTGCACCAAATTTTCAACATGGGTTTTTGGGACCCTCCTCATGAATTCTGCACTGTCATGGCGTTGCTACTGTGAAGGGTGATTTCGCAGCCACTGTGCTAAATCACCTTTCTGAATGATTAATGAAATGACACTGCCAGTGTTCATAAGGTGGGCTCTCAAAGACTATTTTGAAAATTTCGTGAAAAATCTTCTAAAATGACTGTTTTACTTTAGCGTACTATAGCGTTCCCACGTGACGCCGAAGTTCAAGAACATTTTCAATATTTTCACCCAGATTTTCAATATTGCCATTTTACCACACCTTCTATGAACAGTGCAGCTCTCATTTTTCATATCTCACCCAAAATGTGTTTCAATTCCATGTAGCGCATAATGGCACAGTCGTGTAAATCAATGTACGGACACATGAAGAAAATCACACTGACACTGTTCATGAGCAGAAGTCTTAAAATGGCTATGTTGAAAATTTGGTGAAAAATTCCTAAAAATGACTGTTTTACGAGAGTGCGTAGCACAGTTCCTACGCACGCTCGTAAGTTTGCGAAATTTCAATATTTTCACTCCAGATTTTCAACATTACCATTTTACCACACCTTCTTATGAGCAGTATAGCTGTCATTTTTCACGTCTTGGCCAAAATGTGTTTCTGCCCATGTAGCGCACAATGGCGCAGTCGATGTGCGAAATCAATGTATGGAACACATTAAGAGAATCACAGAGACACTGTTCATGAGCAGAGGTCTTAAAATGGCTATGTTGAAAATTTGGTGAAAAAATTCCTAAAAATGACTGTTTTACGAGCATGCGTTGCGCAGTTCCTATGCATGCTCGTAAGTTTGCGAATTTAATATTTTCACTCCAGATTTTCAACATTGCCATTTATTATTACACTTCCTTATATGAACAGTACAGCTGCCATTTTTCATATGTCGCCTCAAAATGTGTTTTCGCAATGTAGCGCATTAATGGTACTGTTGGTGTGCGAAAGCAATGTTTGGGACAGATTAAGAAAACACAGTTACACTGTTCATGAGCAGAGGTCTTAAAATGGCTACGTTGAAAATTTGGTGACAAAGTCCATAAATGACTGTGTTACGAGTGAGCATTGCGCAGTTTCCACGCACCTGCAAGTTCATGACTGTAATATTTTCAGTCCAGATTTTCACCAGTGGCATTTTCCACACTTCCTTATGAACAGTACAGCTGTCATTTTCACAATACGGTCAAGTGTTTTCACGCTTTCAGCGCGAGATGCATGGTCGCTGTGGGAAATCATTGTTGGACAGATAAAAAAATCACAGTGACACTGTTCATGATCGGAGGCACCAAAATGCCTGAGTTGACAATCTGCTGTAAAAATCCCCAACTTAATTATATTAATGTGCGCAGGTACGCTCTTATGCACGCCACTTCACCATTTTTTTTATATTTTTACTGCAGATTTGCAACATTGCCATTTTTTACACCTCCCCATGAACAGTACAGCTGTCATTTTTTGCATCTTGTTCGGAATGTTTTTGTACCTGTGGTGCTAAATGCTGTAGTCGCTGTGCATAAGCAGCTTTCGGCTAACAAACTGATATTCCCCCTGTTCATGAGGTGGGGTCACAAAAAAAACATGTTGAAAATTTGGAGTGAAAATACCAACGAATGCCTGAGGTATTAGGGTTTCCAACCATAACGCCCAACCCTGTAGAGAATGACAGGCATCGGGGTGTGATTTGGGATTCTTGCCTGTAATGCTTATACCATTCCACACCCTGCAGCCAGTGAGAGGCATCGAGGTATGCCTTGGACTCTTTGGCCCCAAAGTTCACCCCATTTCCTATATCGCACCCATCTCATCGTATTTCTAATGGAATGGGAGAGATAAGGGCCAAAGACCCAGTGAACACCGTGACACTTGTCAGTGTCTGCAGGGTGGGGTGTGGTGAAATGGCATGGCCGATATGCCTGACAACCCAAAGGCACACCCCAATGCCTGTCACTCTCTGCAGGGTGGTGGGGTTGGCTTCAGTTCAATACTTCACTGCCATTCCTATTACGCAGCTCTGTAACTTCTACACTACCACTGCCAATGCCAACAAGCAAACATTCGGCATTGACAAATGCTTGTTTGTATGTTGCTCTGCAGTCTGTTTGTCAGAACCGGCTTTAACCTGAGAATGTGCGGTTTTGTGTGTTTCTCTGCAGAGGAATAAGCAGTTTTTACCAGCAAAATCAGTCTTTATAGACCGTATCTGGATGACCAGTGCAGCGATTTACTCTAGGCTTCTCACATGAAGCTTCTCAAATAAAAACCAGGGTTAGAATGGCAAAAAAGTAGCCTGACCTGCTTCTGGGGACAACATACCTCCTCTCTACCTTCTTATCAATGGCTTGAGTGGAGGCAGACTCTTTCAGGATTTTCTCTGAGAGATTCATTCACTAGCATTGAAATTATTTTAATGGAAGTAAAACAGAATGCTCAGAAAGTGAAACTCTGCCAGGCCTGACTGTCTCCAAGGAAGAATGCACCCCCCCAACTGCTGGAACACCCTCACTTGTTGGAGTATCCTCAAGATACCAGAATACTTCCAGTATGCCATAAGCTCTCCTAAGAGCCCCCTGACCCATTGGAATATCCCCAACCTCTGCTAGAACACTCCTACCTTCCAGAATACCTTGTGACCTGCTGGAATACCTCCCACACCTTCTGGAATACCCCCACCTGCTAGAATATAGAAACACAGAAACATAGAAGTTGACGGCAGATAAGGACCGCAAGGCCCATCCAGTCTGCCCATTTCTTTTTCTACCTTATAAATGTGCCATCGGCCTTTGCTCTGTCAGTGGCCTATCTATTCATACTCATTTGTATTGCTCCCTTATGCCTATCCTATGCCTGCTTTTGAAGCCCTGCACTGTATTCATAGCCACCACTCTTGAGGTAGGCCATTCCATGCATCCACCACCCTTTCTGTGAAAAAGAATTTCTCACATTCCTCTGAATCGGCCCCTCTAATCTCATGCTATGTCCTCTTGTCCTGCTATTTTCTTATATCTAAACATGTTAGACTCTTTCACTTTGTTAATGCCCTTAAGGTGTTTGAATGCCTCGATCATATCACCTCTCCTCCTTTGCTCAAGGGTATACATATTGAGCTCTGTTAATCTGTCCTCATATGTCTTCTGATGCAGTCCCTGCACCATTTTGCTGCCCTTCTGGACTGCCTCAATTTGGTTAATGTCCTTGTGAAGGTGTGGCTCCAATACTGCACGCAGTACTCCAGATGGGGCCTAACCAGTGTCTTATAAAGAGGGATTATTACCTCCTCTTACGACTTGTGATACCCCTACTAATACACCCTAACACTCCCCTAGCCTTACCTACTGCTTTAGAGGTCTGCTTGGATGATTTCAGGTCATCAGTGATGATGATGCCCAAGTCTCTTTCTTCCTTTGTGACTGCTAGCAACTCCCCTCCCAGACTATAGGTGGCTTCAGAGTTTCTCTTCCCTATGTGTATGATCTTGCACTTCTTTGCATTAAATCCCAGTTGCCACTCTTCTGATCATTTTGCTAGTTTATCCAGATCTCTTCTCATTCTGCCCACCCCATCTGGATCATCTACTCTGTTGCAGATCTTGGTGTCATCTGTAACAGAGTTGATACACAAGCCTTACCTCTAGTCCATCTGCAAGGGTCATTAATGAAGATGTTGAAGAGGACTGGCCCCAGGACTGATCCCTGAGGTACCCCACTTGTGACTTGCATCTCTTCTGACTGTATACCATTTACCACTGCTCTCTGTTTTCTGCCTCACAACCAGTTTGCCACCCAGTTGACCAACTTCTGACCCACCCCAAGCCTACCCAGCTTATTTATCAATCTTGTATGTGGAACAGTGTCAAAAGCTTTGCTGAAGTCAAGGTAGGCGACATCAACTGCTCCCCCTTGGTCCACCACTCTGGTTACCCAGTCAAAGAAATCTATGAGATTAGTTTGACAGGACCTTCCTTTTGTAAACCCATGCTGTCTTGGATCCTGTGCCCCTATGGATTCCAGGTGTTGCACTATCCTTTCCTTAAGGAGTGCCTCCATAATCTTGCCCACTACTGAGGTAAGACTGACTGGTCTGTAGTTCCCTGCCTCCTCCCTGCTACCACTCTTGTGGAGCGGGATCACATGAGCCCCTTTCCAGTCTTCTGGGACCTCTCCTGTGCTCAGAGACTCACTAAACAGTTCTGCTAATGGCTCTGCTAGTTCCACCTTTAGCTCCTTAAGTACCCTGGGATGTATGTCATCAGGTCCCATTGCCTTGTCCACCCTGAGCTTAGCTAGCTCTTGTAGGACCCTTTCTTTTGTGAAGGGAGGAGTGCTCACCTCCCTCCCCCCTGTGTCCATGGTGCTGAGCTGTGGGCCCTGCCCTACCTTCTCTTCAGTAAATACTGAGCAAAAGTATCTATTTAGGATAGATGCTTTTACATGGTCCTCCTCCTTACATGCTCCCTTTCTCCACTAAGCTTAGCAATACCCCTCTGGACTTTCTCCTTTCACTAATGTATCTATAGAAAGTCTTGCCACCTTCTTTACTGTTCGTGCTAGTGTTTCCTCAGTTTGGGGCTTTGCCTGCCTTACTGCCTCCCTGCTTCCCTTAGGGCAGTTTGGTATGCCTCCCTATCTTCATCCCGCTGTGTTCCCTTATATTTCCTGAAGGCCAGCCTTTGGCTCTGACCTTTCTGCTACTGTATTTGAGAACCAAAGTGGTTTCCTTCTTCTTTGCACTTCCTCTTCTGTCTAACACAATGGGATGTTGCTTCAAGTATTGCATCCTAATGCTTGCCCACTTTGCCTGTACCCTCACCTGTGTTTTTTTGCCAGGGCTAGCTTAACTCTGTTGGCCATCTTATCAAAGTCAGCTCCTCTGAAGTCCCATATTTTGCCTTGGAATGGGATGATTTAGATGTAGTAGCCAAATTGAACCATACCATGTGATGGTCACTGGTCCCCAGGTGACCTTCTACCTGGAGATCTGTGATCAATTCCCTGTTAGTCAGTACTAGATCTAGGATAGCCCTGTCTCTTGTGGGTTGTTGTACCAGTTGTTTGAGGCCCTCCCCTGCAGGGAATCCACTATGTGTCTAGTTCTGGCAGATGTTCCTGCTGGTATTGACCAATCTGTATCCAGCATGTTGAAGTCTCCCATTATCAGAACCTCCCTTTTAGCTGTCATGTTTTGTATATCTTCTAACAGTAATGTGTCTATGTCCTCCCCTGGTCTGGGGCCTGTAGACAACCCCAGTTCTTATGGCTGTCCCATTTCCTGTTTCCAGGGTGACCCACAGTTCTTCTGGCTCCTTATGTGTATTCTGAATTTCTGTAGCTTTGATATTTTCAGTGACATACAGGGCCACTCCTCCCCCCCTTTTTGCACCTCGGTCTCTTCTGAACAATACATAGCCAGGTACTGAAGTCTCCCAAGTGTGGTTACTGGTAAACCACGTTTCACTAATTGCTACTATGTCCAGTTTAGCCTCTGACATTATTGCTTGCAGGTCTGGGATCTTATTTCCCAGGCTGTGAGCATTTGTGTACATGATTTTCCATTGGCCAGATTTCAGTGTGTTAGTTGTTGTGTGAGGTTTGGCATTACCCCTGTGCATCGTATGGGAGACAAACCTTTTTTCTTACCTGGTGATGCAAATGAACTGCAAACATTTTGAATCCCTGTTTGACCACTAGCTGAGGGGGGAGGGGTGTTCTTCCCATTCGACGTATGGGGTGCTGCACCCCTCTCCCCATTTGCTAGTTTAAATATTCTGCAAAGATGTCAAACTTCTGCCCCAATGCACTGACTCCCTCCCTCCTTAGTCAGATGCAGTCCATCAAATTTAAAGAACTTTCGCTCCCAGAACTGTTGCCAGTTCCCTACAAATGTGTGTCCTTTTTCCTGGCACCAGCCCTTGAGCCACATGTTTAGCTCCACTATCTCCCCTTCTCTGACCTTCCGTCCATCTGCTCCCTCCCAGACTGGCAGGATCTCAGAGAAGGAGATGCCGGATGAAATAGATGATAGTTTGTCACCCAGCCTGGTCAGGTGCTCCTTGGTCTCCACAACTGACCGGCTGGCGAGATCGTTAGTCCCTATGTGTACCAGGACATCAATGTTTTCTCCTGCTTTGTGAACAATTTAGAATGCAGTCAGTGTCTCTCCATGCCGATGTACCTGGGAGACATCTGACCATTACCCCTGGCTGGAGATGGGTATCAACTCCCCGAATCATGGAGTCTCCTATGATCAGAAGTTTTTTGGATTTCCTGTTTGCTTTTTTTGTTTTTGTTCCTGATTTGGGTGAGTTTTGTTGTGCTAGCTCCTGTGACGCAGTGTCCTGCTCTGCAGTGATCCCTCCAAGCTGCAGAAATATCCCCATGAAATTTCTCCATGGTGTCTAGATGTTTGCCCAGACACCATTCCCAACAGCTTCACCCCAGAGAGTGGTCAGCACAACTCATACGTCACCTCAGCTAACTGCCATCTGAAAAAATTCACGCAAACTATGACATAATTGAAACATACTTTGGTTTCCATGAATTATTTCAGATAGCAGCCAGTTGAGAAGATGAGAGGTGGGGCTGTGATGGTTGCCGTCTGTGGTGGGGGTTCTGAAAGGAGGTTAAAGGGATCACCAAGGGGAGATGGCATCGGTGACTGAAAGGTCAGGGAGTATTTTGGCAGGTAGCATGTTATTCTGACAGGCTGTTGTGAGAGGTATTCTGACACATTTTGGGAGGAGGTATTCCAGCAGGCGGGAGGGGGGGCATTCCAGCAGAGCAGAAGGTTCTGAGGAAATTCTGGTGGTGGTGGTGGTGGGAGGATACTAACACAAAGAAAACCAAAAGCAATTCATTCTGTTTCTAGGTGTATCCCAGTTCTAGACTGATTCCAGTTTTCACCCATTCCCCCATACAGTGTCCCCAGGATGAACCCAATTGTGCAGCATTTTGCAGCACTCTGCAGAATGATGCAGCAGACCTACTGAATAAAGCAATGTAATTTCAATGGTAATTAGCCCCTTTTGTATTCATTCACATATCTGGACTACCTTGTATGGTATGGGCTGCACGCCCATTGGCTCTTGCTCTGAACCAATGGGCGTGCAGCCCTGCTAAGCTGTCAGTCGCGCAGCGGGGAAGCGGGTGGGGGCCCGTGGGTGGGGTGGGGTGGGGGCCACTAGAGCAACAGGGAAATTGGACTTTGGGGGTGGTTTGACCTCATGCCCGCTGATCGGGCTTCGTGGTCCACTGGACCACCAGGGATATTGGTCTTGGGGGCGTTGAACTCGTTCTGCCCCGATCTGGCTAGTCGGGGAGGTGTTCTGCCCGCAATCAGGCTAGTCGGGAGAAGTGTTCCGCTCGCGATCGGGCTAGTGGGGGGGGAGATGTGCTTCATGCCCGCGATCGGGCTGCAGGGGGCGTTGGTCCCCGACAGCTGCTGTCTGGCAGGGTGCCAGATGCAAGTCGTTGGGGATCGGCACACCTGCATGCTAATGGCATGCAAATGGGGCCGTAATTAGATGCAAGTGGTCCCCCGTGCGCCTTGCATGAATTATGGCCCCATTTGCTTGTCACCTTTTGAATATCGGAAATTTGTGCATGGCACAATGGAACTTGCCACCATTTGAATGCTCCACTCTGGACCACTTATGTGGCGCAAGTTCCTACCGCGCCATGCACAGTGGCTGTGGCTGGGGGGCGATATTCAAAGGAGTTGCTCAATAGCACAACTCTGTTGAATATCACCCTGGCCACACCCCAGCGCAACTTTTTTGAGCAGCGCAAGGGCTTGCACCACAGAATGGTGTAGTTTGAATATCCAGCCCATTATATCTTAATGGGGCCAGGTATTCCAGCAGTGAAACAACCACCAGACCCAGGAGTGGAACTGATCTGGTCCAGGGGTCTCACTGCAGATAGCAAGGGGTTTATCTCCCAGATATACTCACTTCTGCAGGAAGGATATGATCAGTTAGCAATAGGGAAAATTCAAGCGAACTGGGAAACAGAATTAGGCCAGGCCATACCTTCTAGGAGTTGGGAGCAAATCTGGCAAGGAATAGACAAAACTACCACTCCCCATCTTGGCAGGAGTTTCGATGGAAGGTGTGTACACGGTTCTTTGTTACTTCTACCATCTCTAAGTATTTTGCCACACATCCTTCAGAACAAATGCTGGAGAAATTGTAAAATGGTAGGCCACTACTGTCATATTTTCTGGACATTTCCGGAATTGCATTCGTTTTGGACAGCTGTTATAGAGGGGGACTATGGAGATGCTGAAATTGAACCTCATCCAACTTTTGAAAATATAATTTTAGGTTTGCCCCTGGGAGAGGTACATACACTGGATGCCAAATATTTATTCTATTTACTAGTGGCAGCTGCCACTATAAGGAATAGTGTATGGGCAACCATACACAACCAGGCTGCTTGCTACATCAGGGGTTGAGATGATATCATAGGTACCATCTCAATCTGCGATGGCAACACATACTGGTTGGTGTATGGTTGCTCATATACTAATCTTTACAGTATATGGTTCTCAGAAATGAAGAAAAAAGGTACATTTGTGATGGTTTAAATGCCAACTTTGCAAGGTTTCATAACTTGTGTTCGTGCTGTCGGCAGCTCAGTCTGGCATGGAGTTCATCGATACAGCCCCGTTCCACTTCTGAAGCTCCAAACTGTCAGGGCTGCAGTTTAGTAACAGAAAAGAAAAAAAAATACTGTCAAATGTGTACGGTTTGGAAACACGGACCCAATTAGGGCAGCCCATGTTGAAACTGTCTCGGGGAGCCTTCCAGTAAGCGATGCCGCCATGTTTGCTTTCTGTCTGAAGTGCTGTGTTTTGACCAATGAGGTAGCCGATTGTGTAGAGATCATAAATATTAATTAGGGTCTGATGAATATGGATAAGAGAACATGCACAATAGCCTTTAGAATGTGCACAACAACTTTTAGAATCTGCACAACAAATTTAGAATTTGCACAAGTTTTAAGCACAAACTGATTTTTATACATAATAAACCCTAACTATAAACTATAAAGCAATTAAGCAAAATTGGCTCACCTTGAATAAACTTGGTATTCACCATTGACTGTGCAACATACATAGAGGATAATGTATGGTCTTTGGTTAATAATCACGCTGTAAATACTTTGAGAGGTTGCCATGACATCATTGTAAACCTCGACAGCACAGCTCGAGAGGTTTTCAGATGTCATAGCAACCTCAAGAAGTGTTTTCAGCGTGGATGTTAACCAAAGACCATACACTATATTTTATAGTGTATGGGCTACCAAGATTGTGTAATCGTAGACTGAATTACTTTACTTTACTGATTTACTTTACAGAACACTGATTGTTGTAAGCATTCCATTTTGTTATACCATTGATATGACATACTCAAGAAGGGTTAACAACAGAATGATGTCATAACAATGGCATAACAAGGTTGTAATCTACTTGATTTCAGTTAATAATAAGAGCTCCCCATACATTATAAAGTATTGAAAGTATGGAGGCCATTACTGTGACATTACAGTTACAAATAGACAAATTTAACTCCAGGTGGCTCCCATACTATCATTTTAAAGACAGTAGATAGGGTACCTCCATTCTGGATCAGCTTTTAACCTTCCCAGTTAAGTCTTAGGCCCTGTCCATACTTGGGCTTTGGTAACATTACAGGGGCCCTATAACATACCGCAATGCCTTAAAACAGTGCATGTCCACACTGGTAACGGTTTTAGCACAGTTTTCAAAACCATTTTTTAAGACCACATATGAGCAGGTCTTTAGCACGGTTAGCAAAACGTTACCTTCTTTTTCAGGTTTCTTAAACAGCGCAGACTGGTGAGCATATCATTCTCCCCTTTGTTTGTCCTCTGACAAGCCGCAATGCACTACTCTCCCTTTCCAGACCGCAGTGCACTTTCGGTGTTCATGCGCACTGCATTCACCCAGAAATACCCTGTCAACAGCGGTGTGTGGCATATTTAAATACCCTCAATGGCATCGTGTTTTGAGCTCAGCACTAACCGCTTGTATTTGTATTGCTGCAAACCAAAGTATTTGCCCAAGTTTGTGTTCTGATCTCATACCGGGCAAGAATTAACTAAAAGAAATGAGTGAGTGAAGTGCAGGTTGGTCTGATGAGGCCACCAGACTGATTGAATTTTGGTCTCAGGAGTGTGTGCAGGAGGAATTGAATAGTTTTAGGTGAAATACCATTGTGTGTACCAGACATTTTCTGAGTATTTATTTGAAAACAGCATTGAGCACTCGACAAAGCAATGCCATGATATAGTAAAGCAGCTTAAGGTCAGTTACCATAAAGTTAAGGACAGCAACCATAGATCTGGTAGCGGACGTATTGTATGCCCTTACTTCGACCAGCTTGACAGAATATTGGGCACCGAGCCGACCTCTGGCCCAGTGCATGTGCTGGAGAGCAGTGAGACTGAGAATGAGGTGGACACACCTGACACAGAACTGGATGTTGAAGACTACCCTGTTACTGAGCTCCCAGAATCAGGTGTGTTGACTGAATTTCCCCCATTTCAGTCTATCAATTCCCCACCCCTCCAAACCCCCAAACCATGCTGTGCCAAACATGATGTTGTTTGCAGATGTGGACCCAGCTGATGAGACATCTGTCAGCGCAGATAGTGAGGTGGCGGTTGAGGGCACATCGAGTCAATGTGGCACATCATGCGGCAGTACTGCATCATCAGATGGGCCTGGTTCATGGCACAAGACAGCAGCCAACTCTGAGCCACTATGCAACCTCCAAAAAAGAACAAAGTCATTAAGATGCAGGAGTTTCTCAAAGTAGTCTTCGAGTCAACTCTGAAAATGTTGATGGAGCAACACAAGGAGTTGATGGCCATGGTGAGGGAGAAGGTGAGGGAGGAGAGGGAGATGGAAGAAAGATTACGTAGGCTGGAGGCAGAGCAGAATGCAGAGTTTTTTAGAAACATGTCAGCATTACTTCTAACCCCAGTAATGCTCAGGATATTTATAACTTTATGCAGTAAGCCTGGAGGGTTGGACTGCCCGGGGAGATAGAACACATGCAAATGAATAGAATTCTTTGCATGTGAACATCTTTCAAATACTGTCTCTATCAACTTTAGTGTTCTAACCTCTTCATATTTTTCTCTCCGCCTGAAAATCTGGTCGCTCAGAGTTCCTGTCATACTCTTTTGTGTGAAGAAAGATAAAAAAATCAAAAAACTTTAAGTATATTTCATTTCTTTTACTGCCTCTACTTATTGTCAGTCTAGATATTGTTTATTATTTAAAATTAGTTGTTTTCTCGGTTCCTCGCGGTCTGGGATAACCAGGTGGGGACCGAGCTAGTTTTAAGTTACTTTGGGGTTCTCTGACTAAAGAACCTTTGTTTTTGTGTATATTTAACTGTTTTCAAATTGTATTTATAACTGCTTTTTCTCGGTTACAGAACTGCTGAATCGGTTATTTTCACATCTCCTGGGTTCGGTTCCTCCGGTTCCTATCGGCTCCAGAACCGACCGCAAAAAAAAAACTGAAACAAAAAAAAAACACAGCAGTCTTTCTTATTTAGCGGTTGGTGTTTTTTCTACTTTGGCTTCACTATGGCAGAGAAACATAAAATAAAAACCGGAGAGCCCGGTTTTAAAAATTGTCTAAAGTGTGGAGATGTGTTTGCTAAGGCAGACAAGCACACCTTATGTGTAGCTTGTCTGGGTTTTGAACATCTTGACCAAGAATGCGACATATGTAAAACTTTCCCAGATAAAACCTTGGAAAAAAGCCTTGAAAGGCTAAATAAAAAGTTTCCTAGGGGTCCCTCAGGCTCTGACCAGCTGACACCCCAGTTTGTTGTGGCTGAACCCACAGGTGTACTTACCCCTGCCCCGATACAGGCAAAAAAGGGGCAAAAAGAGGCAAACAACCGTCTGACTCCTCGGTTCCCTCAAAAAAGGCAAAACAGCTTAAGCATGCAGAAATCTGTCCTGCTAAAGCAGGAACTTTTGTGCAGGTGCCTGCAATGCCTTCTGCTCAGGAGATAGCCCAGGAATTCAAGATTATTCAAGCCCTGCAAAATATCATCCCTCAGCCTCCTGCCCCTTCTCAGGGTCCCCAGGCTGGCAGTGGTGTGTTGGCCTCTTTACCAGAGCAACAATATTTTGAGGAGGATGATGAGCCATATGAGGAGGATGAACCTATCCCCCCAGAGGTGTCCCCTGAGCAGGACTTTGGTTCGACTCCCAGGGTGTCCAAAGACTTCTCCTCACATTTTCTTTTGTGAGGAAGATGGCAGATGCTCTGGATATTGCCACAACAGAGTAAGTGGAGGATGAGGAGGAGATTTAATATTTGAATATGATGGGTTTAACACCCACAAAGGCCCTCCTCCTCCTACCAGTCTACAAATTTTTCAAGAAGGATGCCTTAAAGCTTCTGCAGACCACTAACTCTATTCCTCCCATTGACAGGAGGACAGACAAGAAATACCAGCTGGATAGGGAGGGAGCTGATTTCCTCTTCTCCCATCCAGACCATCAAGGGGTAATACAACAGGCAGCCTGTGATAAGGCTAAAGTCCTTCTGTCCTCACACTCTCCGGACAAGGACTCCAGAAAATTGGACAGTATGGCCAAGAAAGGCTATTTGTCAGCCTCCTTGACCATGAAACAGGCTATCTTCCAGGCTTATGCTGCCCAGTATCAAAGATCCCTGTGGCAGTCGATACTGGCAATGTCTATGAAAGCCCCCTCACCCTGATTAGATGACCTGGCTGAAACTGCTAGGTCTGGGCTAGAGGCAGCTAAGTACCAATTCCAAATGGCTGCTGATTCTAATGACACTGCAGCCAGATGGATGGCTAACACAGTGTCACAGAGGAGATTTGCTTGGCTTAGGGCCACAAACCTCACTCAGGATACTCAATCTAAGGCCTTGGATTTTCCATTGGAAGGAAATTCTCTTTTTGGAGAATCCACTGTTGCTTATATGAAGAAGGTGGATGAATATAAGGCTACTTATAGAAGCAACTCTGCCAAGGAGAGAGCTTCTTCATCCACCAGGCCCTGTGGAAGGGAGGGGCAGAGGTGGGTCCTTTATGACCAGACCTTTTTTCCGGCCAGTAGCTGTGCCCCAATACCAGCAGTATACTCAACAGGGATACTCTAGGGGTAGGGATAGAAGGGGATGTAGGTGGGGGTCTTGGGCACAACCTCAATCCCAGCCTAAGCAAAACCCCTGAGAAGCAGGCCACCTCCTCCCTCCCTCCCTGTCGGAGGCAGACTGTCCCATTTCCTTCACATTTGGCAAACCATCACCACAGACAAGTGGGTGCTGGAGGTAGTGGGTAAGCGCCTGTCTCTGGACTTCAAATCTCTTCCTCCACAGAAGTCCAGGGTTTTCCTCTCTCCCTCCCTAGCACAAACAGCACTGCTAGAGGCGGAGGTTCAAAAGCTGTTACAACTCAGAGCAGTGGAACCAGTTCCTATCATCCTCCGAGGAAGAGGCCTTTACTCCAGGTACTTCCTAACAACAAAGAAAAGTGGGGAGTGGAGGCCAATATTTGATCTCAGAGCTTTAAACAAGCACTTGAAAAAAAACAAAGTTCAGAATGGTAACTCTGGTGCAGATTTTGCCAACAATCCAAAAAGGGGACTGGCTGGCATCACTGGATTTGAAAGATGCCTATTTCCACATCCCCATAAAGGAATCTTTCAGAAAATATATCAGATTCAGGCTCCCATCAGGTCATTACCAGTTTTCAACCCTACCCTTCGGCCTTTCCTCAGCACAAAGGGTATTTACAAAAATGCCTAGCATCTGTGGTGGCATTTCTTCGAAGACAGGGAATGACTCTTTTTCCATACCTAGACGACTGGCTGGTGGAGGGCAAATCACCAGACCAAGTCAAAAATTCCCTAAAGCTCACCCAAGATCTGTTGGAATCCCTGGGTTTCATAATAAACCAGAAAAAATCTGTCCTAACCCCTGCACAGAATTTGCAGTTCATAGGGGCAGAGATCAATACTCTTCAGGGCAGAGCCTTCTTGCCCCTAGACAGGGTGCATAGCCTTCAATCAATAGCAAACTCTTTCACTCTGCACAAGCCAACAACTGCCAGGCAGTTTCTGCAGCTCCTGGGCCATATAACTGCATCCACAGGCACAGTACAGAGTTTCAGGTTTCACATGAGAGACATCCAGTTTCATCTCAGGACTCATTGGAGTAAGAAAAAAGACCCTTTTTAGAGCTTATTCCAGTAACAAGGGCACTGTTACAGGTCCTCCTATGGTGGAAAAAGGAATCCAACCTAGGGAAAGGAATTTCTTTTCAGAAAGAGAATCCCTCACTAGTTCTCACAACAGATGCATCCCTTCTGGGTTGGGGCACCAATCTAGGGCAGCCACGACCCAGGGTACCTGGTCAGAAGCAGAGTCCCTTCAGCATATAAACTTGCTGGAACTCAGAGCAGTGTGGCTAGTCCTAAATGTTTTATCTCCTTTTGTGACGGGCAAGGTGGTACGGATCAGAATAGACAATACCACCACAATGTATTACATAAACAAGCAGGGAGGTACAAGATTAGGCCTTGCTTGCACAGAAGCCATGAAAATCTGGATTCTGGAGTATTCCCTAAAGGTATCCTTGCAAGCAATCCACCTGCCAGGAAAGGACAATACCTTGGCAGACACACTGAGTTGGATCAACCAGGCTCATCACAAATGGACGCTGAACAGGCAAGTGTGCAAGTAATTTTCAGAAGGTGGAGCACTCCAGAGGTGGACTTGTTCACATCCCACCAGAACCACCAGTTCCTCAGTATTGCTGCAGACCACCAGCTCAGGGCACAATCCCCCTGGATGTTTCGATACTAGACTGGTCAGGCAGGTTCCTCTATGCCTTCCCCCCATTTCCTCTGATTTTCAGAGTGCTATTGAAGCTCAAATCCCACTCAGCTTCTCTGATCTTGATAGCTCCAGATTGGCCCAGGCCGCCATGGTACTCTCTTCTGCTCTCCATGTCTGTGAACAAACCAATAAACTTGCCTCTCAGGCACAATCTCCTGACCTCCAATCAGGGAACATTGATGTGCCCAACTCTCCAGTCCCTCCACATCAAGGCATGGTTCTTGAGGAATTAAGAGTACGCAGACTTAAACCTTTCTGAAGCTGTATTAGCCATCTTAAAAGGTTATAGAAAACCTTCCACTAAGAAAACCAATTCTTCTAAATGGAAGAGATTTGCTCTGGTACGAATTTCATCCCAAATAATGCAGGAGTATCAGTTGTATTAGACTATCTCACTCATTTGCATTCACAGGGTTTACAACCCAGTTCTCCAAAAGTTCCTCTTGCAGCAGTGTCTGCCTACCTTTCTGCTAGGGCAAAGGTGTCAGTAGCATCAGATCCCATTTTCAAAAGGTTCTTTAAAGGTCTGATGCATTTGCATCCCCCTCACAGGGCACCAGTCCCTGCCTGGAATCTTAATGTGTACATAGCTAAACTCATGGGGCCTCCTTTCGAGCCTATGGCTACATCTCATCTGAAATATGTTACTAGGAAAACAATGTTTCTAGTAGCAATTACCTCTGCAAGATGAATCAGTGAACTCCAGTCTCTCTGTATCGACTAGGACTATATATCATTCCACAGAGATAAGGTAGTCCTTAGAACAATTTCTTCCTAAAGTGGTTTCAGACTTCCATTTGAACCAATCAATCACTCTGCCTGTCTTTTTTACAGACCATGCTAGTTCTGGTGAAAGAAGACCCCATAGTATGGATGTGAAAAGAGCTCTCATCTATTACATGACAGCTACTAAAAGCTATAGGCAAGATAGACAACAACTTTTCCTTAGATATGAGGATGTAGGAAAGGGCAAAGCAGCCTCAAAAAGATCAATTTCTCGATGGATTGTCCAGTGTATTCAATTCTGCTACACTAAAGCAGGTAGGGAGCCAGCAACTGGGCTGAGGGCACACTCTACAAGAGGAACAGCTGTTAGCCTTGCAGCTGCCAGGGAGGTTCCCTTAGTGGATATTTGCAAAGCTGCTACCTGGAAATCAGTACACACCTTTACAAAGCATTACAACCTGGATATTTCATCCAGAAGTGATGCCAGGTTTGGCACAGCAGTCCTGCAAAGTCTGTTTCCAAAGTAAGTTCTGTGCCTACCTCCAGTGGTACTGCTTGGTAGTCTCCATAAAGTTATGAATATCCTGAGCATTACTGGGGTTAGAAGAAAAAATTACTTACCATAGTCATCTTCTTTCTTTCCAGTGATGCTCAGATATTCATAACTTCCCTCCCTTCCTCCCCTTCCAGAACTTCAGCCTTTGTACCCCGCATGCTGGTGCCACCTAGACATTTCCTGTTGTGGTTAATTTTTCTCTATACTTAGCTAATTTTAAGCAGAGTTTTCTGTTTTCTCTTTACAGTTTCTCTGATGCTGTTTGGTGAACACCATTGTTATTTTATTATTGCTCCTCCTTTTGGAGCTTTTTTGTTAATTCTATACTTGGAGTAACCCAAATTTATAACTTTTAGGATTTTTTCCCAATGCCTGACTTCCAGGCATCTTACAAATCTGAAGAGGCTATAACACTACAGTTGGTAGAGGCAGTATTTGAAAGATGCTCACGTGCAAATAATTCTACATATTTGCATGTGTTCCATCTCTCCGGGCAGTCCAACCCTCCAGGCTTACTGCATAAAGTTATGAATATCTGAGCATCACTGGGAAGAAAGAAGATTACTATGGTAATTTTTTCTTTCTTCACATTATCAGCATCCCAATGTGCCACAAGCCAACCCAAACCCCTCTGCACACACACAAGGTATACCTGCAGCAAGCCATAATCATACTGCCTCCAACATGCAAGCAGTTATTGCTCCCACTCAACATTATGTTGGCAATTCATTCTCCAATCCTTCTAAAACCACTGCATCAGCCCCGATGTCTGCTTCTGGCACCTCATTCTTACATGCTCCCCCAGCACACCCATCAGTGACGTCTGTGTCCACGCAGGTGGACAAAGCAGCAGTGCTCACCCTAAATGCAGCTGGTGTTGTGATATCAGGTGCTGGCCAATGCACAAGGTTCTCTAGTGCCAAATCACAACCTGCTACAGAAAGTGACGTGGGCCACCACTCTTACAATACTATAGTAATTCAGTCTGTGCCTCTTATCAAGACTCATTTTTTCCTGGTGCTTTCACGCAGGCCTTAATGAGTGATGATGTCACTTGGACAACATTGCAGGTCTGGTTATCTGTATTGATGTTATGCTGGTATTTCCATGATGTTTTGCTCAGTTTACTAAGGTAGAAGAAGGCCAAAGACCCATCAAGTCTACCTCCCCACACCATGTGGGAAATGAGATTAGGTGCCAAGTAAATATTTATCTAATTTAACTTTGAAATGCTCAGCTTTTGTCACATCTACTGTGGTCTGTGGAAGTTTGTTCCAGAGCATTACAGCCCTAATTGTGTGCTAAGTAAGTGTGCTATACCTGGTTAAACAACTAAATAAAAAAAAAAAAATTGTAAAGAAGTGTTTTCTTTTGTTTTCAGCTGCCCTGGGTATGAATAGTTGTTTGTTGTTGCATCTTAGGATATTAGGTTTATTGGCATACTTAATGTCACTTTCCTCCATAAGCTGTGTATCTCAGAGAATGTTAAAGAGTAATAGAAGATTACCCCTTTGTCGTCTTGTCTCTAAGTCATATAAATTAAGTTCCCTACACCTCTCTTCATATGAAAGATTATATAATATTGAAATGAGCTTAGCTGTTTTTCTTTGGACACTATCAAGGTTTTTTTTGGCTTTTGTAAGATACAGTGCCCAAATGGCAGCTCTGTAGTTGAAGTGTGTCCTGCTGTATGACTTATATAAAGGTAATACACAAGCTTCCTGTCTACAGGTAAATGATTTTCTTATAGCAGATAATATTCAATTTGTCCTTAGCGCAATTTGTCTGCAGTATTCCCCTGGTAATAATTGGTCATTAATTAAGACACCTAAATCTTTTTATGATTTAACATGTTTCAACTCTTTTCCTTTTAAGTAATATTGTATATATTGGTTTCTAGCCCCAAGGTACATAATGACGCATTTATCATCATTAAACATCATTTTGTTGTGCTTAGTCCATTTCTCCAGTGTGGTGATATTGTTTTGAAAGGCTATGATTATATCTACAGATATCTTCGCTACATAGTTTCGTATCATCAGCAAACTTGCTGATATGACCATTTATCCCTTTATGCAAATCAGATATAAAAATTCCAAAAAGAATGGGTCCCAGGACAGAGCTCTGGGGAACCCCATTAGTTACTGCAAGTGGGTCTGAGTAGGTATCCAAAGTTCTGACCACCTGGGTTCTATTTGTTAACCATGTGGTAACCCACATAATTATATATGGATCATTTTTCATACTATGCATTTTATCAACAAGAATTTTATGTGAGACTTTATCGAAGGCCTTTCTGAAGTCCAGAAAAATAATGTCAACTGGAATGTCTTGGTCCAGTGATTTACTAGCCTTCTCATAAAAGCAGATACGATTCGTAGTACACGAGCTACCTTTTGTGAATCTGTGCTGTTTTATATCTTTAAATCCTTTAATTTCCAATTCCCCTTCTATTCTATTCTTGAGAATTCTTTTCATGGTCTTACAGATTACCGAAGTTAAACTAATGGGATGGTAATTACCTGCTTCTTTCTTACTCCTTTTTTTATGGATTGGAATAACTACTGCTTGTTTCCATTCCACTGGCATTTCCCCTTGATGTAGAGAAGTATTATAAATTAATTTAAGAGGGATGGAGATTGAATATGCGGTGTTTTTCAGAAAGTTTGGATTTATACTATCCGGCCCTAATGCTGTGTTAGGTCGAATATCATTTATAGCCTTCAAAAGGTCATCTATGCTGATCTCATTAGCTTTGGGCAGGGAGATTATGTTAATTGCTATGGTCTCTTTGTCACCAAATACAGAACCAGAGAATTGGTTAAATTTATTGGCCATGCCCAGATTGCTTGTTACTTCTTTTCCATTATCATTTAATTTATTAATACTATGATCTTGGTTTTTATTATTATTGACGTAGGAAAAGTAACCAACTTTAGTTGGTCTCCTACTCTAGATAGAGAGCCGCTCGAAGGATTTTATTTGCCCTGCTCTCTGCATGGCGAGGTATCCTCTTTCTTTCTGTCCCTTTTCTTTATGCTAATGCTTATCCCCTTCATGTCAGCACAACATTAATTAAGAACAGTATCAAAAGGAAGAGATATTATGAGAATAAGACAAACCTGCGTAAGCTTTTAGTTTTAATGCTACTAATTTCTGGTACTGTTCATCCCCACCTGGCCCTGTTTACCCTGCCAATTGTGATTTTTTTTCTGCTTCCACTTATAAAAATGTTTCTTCCCAGTCTGTCCCTTCGCTAAAAATTGTGCATTTGAACATCCAAAGGTTACCAGCTAAAAGGACACAATTTGTTGCCTGGATTGAATATCAAAGTTTTGACATTATCACTCTGTCTGAAACTTGGTTAAATGGTAAAATCAAAGATTCAGAAATATCCTTGGTGGGCTGTAACCATTGTAGAAATGACAGGATTGGCAAACAGGGACGACAACTATGATTTATGTTAATATTAGATTTTATTTTACTAGTCGTAATCATTCCCCACATAACTCTGGTTGTGATTTAACTACTGTCAACTTATTATTTGGCCAGGATAGGCACTTGACTGTTAGCTCTATTTATGTTCCACCGGGAAAATTTGAACCTGGACTGGAACTCATTACTGGGTTAAAAATGTCTTACCTGCACACAAAGAGTAGCTGTTGTTAGGTGATTTTAGTCATGACTGGGTCACTGACACTAGTAATGGAGCTAGATAATCCCTACTGGGTTTTGGATCCTTTCAATTAATTGTTGCAGTAACTAAGTCTAACTACAAGTCAGGCATAGGGACTTTACTTGATTGGGTAGTGGTCACTCATTCTGATAGGATTGTTAATTTGGGTGTGTTCCCAAATGCACTGAGTGACCATTGTCCTGTCTTTTGTGAGTGGTCAGTTAAAGTCAATAAGAGTCTTCCAAAGTACATAGAATTCAGAAATGTGAAGCAGTTATTCCCAGAATTGAATGAGACAGCTTGTATGGAGATTGATTGGACTAAACTTGATTCTACTAATAATATGGATTCATTATTAGAAATTGTGACAAGCTGGCTTATGGTATGTGGAAAGGCAACATGCTGTGTTTAAAGTTCACAAAACAAAATGCAATTTTATTGCTTCAAATTTAAGTTGTTACTCCAGAAAATCATAATCAGTCAGTTCAACTTCCCCAGCCTGGTCAGGTAACATCAAGGTTAACATAAAACAGTTCTTTCAGGCTGACTTGACAAAGAAATCTTTGCACCACCTGTGTGGGCCAGCAGTTTATTCAAAATATGGCCTTACATGAGGCACAAACAATTTCCCCTTTAGCCTTCTCTGCAGGCAGTTATCAGCAGTATATTCCACTCAATATTTTAGGCTCAGCTGGCTAAACTAGTCTTTTAGCTCAGGACACTCTGCTCCAGGCATGGTCTGGTTCTCAGTAGCAGGCTTCAGCTGTTTTCCCCAAAGACTCTCTCTATGACTTAAAACTTTCTCTTTGATTTTCAGCTCTGGTTCCTCTCTCACAGAGCAGCAGTTTCCAGCTTCTTACTCTCTCCTTTGCTGGATCCCTTTGCCTTTTAGCAATCTCTCTCTAGTTAGCCACACCTGTAGAGGCATCCCCCCTTTGCCTGTTGCAGTCTCTACATTTCCTCAGTCTCAACCAAAGGGTTAACCCCTTGTTCCCCAGTGTTGTGTTTACTCTGTCACATACCACCCCGCTTTGTGTGAAGGCACAGTTGGTCGGCCCCTGATCACTCCCCTTCCGGGACAGGAAGTCTGTTTTTCCATTTTGGGTCCTGTTCCAGTGGTGCACTGTGAAGGAAAATGACTGGAGGGCTAAGTACCACCTGGTGATGCAGGGGTTGTCGTCCTTCATTACTTGGAGCCAATGCAGAAGGGTATGGTCTATAACCAGGATGAACTGCCGGCCATGCAGGTGGTTGTGGAGGGTATCCACAGCCCACTTGACTGTGAGACACTCTTTTTCTATCACTGCATAGTTCTTCTCCTGGGGAAAGAGTTTTCGACTGAGTTAGAGGATAAGATGTTCCTCCCCCTCAAACTCCTGAGAGAGCACGGCTCCTAGCCTGACTTCAGAGGCATTATTTTGCAAGATAAAGCTCCAGTTGAAGTCAGGACTGCGTAACACTGGCTTTCTGAACAGTGCTGCTTTAAGTTGTGTGAAGGCCTGCTCACCCTCCTCTGACCAGTGGACACTGTTGGGGCAGATTTCCTGGTGAGGTCTGTAAGTGGGATGGCAAGGGTAGAGAAGTGTGGTATGAACCGGTGCTAATACCCTGCCAACCCTAAGAAGGCCCTCACCTGGGTTTTTGTAGTGGGTACCAGGCACTCTGCTATGGCTTGGACCTTACTGATCAATGGCCTCACATGTCAATTGCCTATACAGTATCCTAAATACTTTGTTTCGGCTTTGGCCAAAGCACACTTTGCTGGACTGGCCGTCAGCCCTGCTTCTCAGAGGGACTATAGTACAGCTGCCACCTTGGATACATGGGATTCCCAATCCATGCTGTGGATCACCACGTCATCCAGGTAAGCAGCTGCATACTGGGCATGGGGTCACAGCAAGTGATTTATGAGCCTTTGAAAGGTTGCAGGGGCACCATATAAGCTGAAAGGCATGGTACGGAACTGGTATAGCCCAAAGGGGGTAGCAAATGCTATCTTTTCCCCAAGACACTGGGATCAAAGGGATTTGCCAGTACCCTTTTGTTAGGTCCAACGTCGTGATGTACTTAGCTTCCCCTAGTCTATCCAACAGTGCATCTACCCAAGGCATGGGGCAGGCATCGAACTTCGAGATGGCATTGACCCTGCGAAAATCAATACAGAAGCAGGTAGCCCCACCTTCTTTTGGTACTAACGCTATGGGGCTACTTCAGTCACTGCTGGATTCCTCAATCACTCCCAACTCTAGTATGTCCTGTAACTCCTTCTTAACTGTGTCTCGGACAGCTTCTGGCAAGCGATACAGTCGCTGCTGCACTTTCTCCCCTGGCTCTGTTTCTATATGGTGAGCTATCATATGGGTTGTCCCCGGGAGGAAGGAGAAAACATCTAAAAACTGGCTTACCAACTCTCCTAGTTGCTGTTTCTGTTTGTGAGACAGGTGTTCTCCCATTTTGACTTCTCAGCTTGTCATCTGGCACTTGATGTCCCAGATCCACTATGTCTGGTTCAAGGGAAATCAATAGGCTATCCCTCTGGTTCCAGAATTTCAGCAAATTGACATGGTAGATCTGGGTCTCTTTTCACCTCTCTGGCTGGCAAACTTCTTAGTCAGCTGTGCCCACCCTCCGGGTAACTTCGTAAGGCCTCTTCCATTTGGCTAGAAGTTTATTCTGGCTGCTTGGCAACAACACTAGTACCAGTTCCCCTAGTTTATATTCCCTCAACTGGGCTCCCTGATTATAGCAGTACTGTTGTCTTTGTTGAGCCTTCACCAGATTCTCTTGGGCAAATTTTCCCACCCGATCTAATCTTTCCCTCAATTTCAGGACATATTGCACCACATTTTCAGTCTTGGAGTCGGGTTTCTCCCAGATCTTCTTTACTACATCAAGAACACCTCGTGGGCAGTGCCCATAGAAGAGTTCAAAAGGAGCAAATCCTGTAGAAGCTTGAGGGACCTCCTGCATTTTGAACATCAGTAAGGGAAGTAACTTGTCTCAGTCCCTGACCTCAGTGGTTATGAACTTTCGAAGCATCGTTTTAAGTGTTTTGTTGAATCGCTCCACAAGGCCACCCATCTGGAGATGGTGGATTGAGGTTATTATGGAGCTGATTCCCAATAAAGTACAAACCTCCTGAGTCAGGCGGAACATGAAGTTAGTTCCTTGGTCCGTCAACATTTCCTTCAATATTCCCATATGACTAAAAACCTTTAATAGCTCTCTGGCTACAATTTTGGCTGAAATGCTTCATAATGGGATGGCCTCGGGGTACTGGGTAGCATAGTCTACAATCACCAGAATGTATTGGTACCCCTCTGCACTCTTTTCCAGGGGTTCCACTATATCAACCCCAATCACGTCAAAAGGTGCCTCCATAACAGGTAAGGGTACTAAAGGGGCCCTGGGATTGTTCTTTGGAGTTACTAACTGGCACTCGGGACAAGATGCACAATAATCTTTTACATGTTGATAGATGCCCAGCCAAAAGAACTGGGGTAACAGTTGGGTTAGCGTATTCTCTACCCCACAGTACCCAGCCACCAGAATAGAGTGGGCAAAGCATAGTAATTCCCCTGAAAGACTCGAGGGACTAGCAACTGATGCCGGGTATCCCCCATTTGGACCTCTTTACTAACTTGATACAGGATACCTTCTTGTAACAAACAATGAGGATAGTGTGCTCCCGATTCTCATCTACCACCTCCCCTCCCCTTCCCTGACAGCCAACTGGCTGTATACCTAGCTGAGTATGCTGTCAGCCCTTTGTTCTTTGGCAATGTCTGGGCAGTGCTTTAATATATCTTGCTGTGATAAGGACGGCCCTCCTGAACTTTGGTTAAGTGGATCAGTGTTAGTGTCATGCTGTGGGTCTGGACCCACTTTTGTCTTTGCTTCACCTCCCTGCTGTGCATTGGCCCCTTTGGGACCACTTTTCTTTGCTGCCCTACGTTTTCACTTAGATTTGCAGTTTCTGGTCTGGGTGTTAAAAATTCCTGGGTCCAGGAAAGGAAAAACTTCCCCTAGCTACAGGTGGCTGGCCTCCCTCCCTTCCTGAACCTGAGACCAGGCAGCAACCAAAGATAAGTCTGCTTTCCATAAGTCATCAAACCATTTCCAATCTCTCCCCAGTATTACCGGATAGGGTAACCCGGGGCAACCCCCACCTTTATAGTCTCTGTTTGGCCCCCCCAGAGTAAGAGTAACCATAGCAACAGGGTGGCCTTTACATCCCTATGCACACATCGGATAGGGACAGGGTTCTGGTTCTGCCAGTGTTGCGGGTTCATAAGGGCCACCCGGACTAGGTCTGGTGGCTTTCTGAGTCCACCAGAGCCTCCATCTCTATCCCTTCTACCTCAATAGGGATCACAAAATCTCAGGATTCAGGGCCCCCACCCCCATTGTACAGTGAATACCCACCTGTAAATGTGAAATCTATGAAGGTACAGTCCATGTGGGGGCAGTTCTTCACAAAGTGACCCTTCTGTCCACACGAGAAACATGCCCCTGTGTCTCAGCTATGGGGTGAGTCTCCGGGTTTAGGTGGTGGGCCCTAAGGAAATGTCTCCCTGGGCTGCTGGGTTGTCATCTTTCCCAGAGTCTGACCCTTATTTGACCCATAACCCCCCTCCCTACATGCCCCTGGTCCCTTCACATTTCCAGACAATATTCCTTCAATCTGGTTCCTGAGATGATTCCTCCTCTTCCCAGGTGGCCTTGTAAAC
The DNA here is from genome assembly GCA_016271365.2 of Neoceratodus forsteri. NCBI lineage: Eukaryota > Metazoa > Chordata > Ceratodontiformes > Ceratodontidae > Neoceratodus > Neoceratodus forsteri. The sequence continues at coordinate 310,910,386 of CM028137.1, read as the reverse complement.
TGGATCATGGGGTGGGAGGAGAGTTCAGCATCTAACGCTTGTTCTGAGATCTGCATGGCCTCCGCTAGCTTGGTGATCTTCTGTTTGCGGACCCAGCTCTGAATTCCCGGGTGCAGAATGTTCAGAAATTGTTCCAAGATGATTAACTCTGCCACCTCTGGGCCACTGTGTCCTTCAGGGATTAGCCAGCAGCAACACAGGTCCCACAGTTGTTGTCCCACTGCTCTAGGTCATGCATCTGCTGCAAATTTGAAGCTCTGGAACCTCCATCGGTAACTTTCTGCATTGATGTCTAGGCAGTCTAGGATTGCTGCTTTCACATCTGTGTACTCCCTGGCTGTGGTACAGTCCATAGCTGGATAGGCTGCTTGGGCTTCCCTGGTCAGACAGGGGGCAAGACGGACAGCCCACTGGGGTCTGGTCCATCCAGCAGCTTCCACCACTCGCTCAAACGTTGCCAGGAATGTCTCGGGATCATCCTCAGACATCATTTTGGTCAGCAAGGTGTTCATCCTAGGAACCCCTGGCCCCACGATAGCTGGACCAGCCTCATCAGTAGGATCTCATTGCGGTTGTTGCACCAGGGACTGCAGGAACTGCTGTTGTTGTTGCCTCAGCTGTATAAGAAACTGCTGTTGTGCCTCTTGTTGGGCTTGCTGTGCTTGCTGGGCTCGCTGTTGCACCTCCTGCTGCTGCTGAGCCAGCTGGGTGAGAACCTGTTTTTGCTGAGCCTGTTGTGCTTGTGCCCGCTGTTGTGCCTCCTGCTGCCGCTGAGCCAGCTGGGTGAGAACCTGTTGTTGCTGTGCTTGTTGTGCCCATTGTTGTGCCTCTTGCTGCTGCTGAGCCTGCTGGGTGAGAACCTGTATTTACTGAGCCTGTTGTACTTGTTGCAGTTCAGTGAGGAACTTCAGCACTTTCTCCATATCCATTTTTCCAGAAGGTAACTAGTCCTGCTCACTCCAGCAGGGGGTTGCATTACCATTTCTGACACCACGTGTAACATGTTGGCTTATTGTATATGGAAAGGCAACATACTGTGCTTAAAGTTCACAGAACAAAATGCACTTTTATTGCTTTAAATTTAAGTTGTTTCTCCAGAAAATCATAACCAGTCAGTTCAACTTCCCCAGCCTGGTCACGTAACATCACGGTTAACATAAAACAGTTCTTTCAGGCTGAGTTGACAAAGAAATCTTTGCATCACCTGTGTGGGCCAGCAGTTTGTTCAAAATGCAGTCTTAAATGAAGCACAAACAGTTTCCCCTTTAGCCTTCTCTGCAGGCAGTTCTCAGCAGTATATTCCACTCACTGTTTTTGGCTCAGCTGGCTAAACTAGTCCTTTACCTCAGAACACTCTGCCCCAGGCATGGTCTGGTTCTCAGTAGCAGGCTTCAGCTGTTTTTCCCCAAAGACTCTCTCTATGACTTAAAACTTTCGATTTTCAGCTCTGGTTCCTCTCTCACAGGGCAGCAGTTTCCAGCTTCTTATTCTCTCCCTTGCTGGATCCCTCTGCCTTTTAGCAATCTCTCTCTAATTAGCTACACCTGTGGAGGCATCCTTTGCCTGTTGCAGTCTCTACATTTCCTCAGTCTCAACCAAGGGGTTAACCCCTTGTTCCCCGGTGTTGTGTTTACCCTGTCACAGAAGTGTTTACATCATATTACAATACCATAGTCAATAAAATTGTGCCTTTAAAGAAAAAGAGAATTTGGGCTAGCAAGCAAAAATGGTTATCTCCAGATTTATCACATTTAATGAGAACTCGAGATAAAATTTGGAAGCAGTACAAATCTACCAATGATCCTTCTTCTCTTCAGAAATATAAACCTTTAAGAAATCAATGTAAGTCCGAAATCAGGAAGGCAAAAATTTAATTTTGCCTTTCTGAACAAAATAAAACATTTGGTAATCTGAAAATAACTTGGTAAACCCTTAACAACTTAATTGGGTGAGGGGAAAAAAGATTCAACAATCTCTGTACAGGATGATGGCCACTTAATTAATGATGCTTTCCATGTCTCTGAAGCATTCAATAAGTTCTTCGGAGCTCTGGATAGCTACAGAAAACCTTCACAGGGCAGCATCTCTAGTGCCTTTCCACAAGTTAATGGAAATGCCTACCTTAAATTTTATTTCAGACAGGTTACCCCTGACATTATTAAGAAATATGTTGAAAAACATGACCCTAGGCTCCATATTTCCCACGATGGAATAGATTTCCGAATTATCAAGTTAGGTATAAACTATTTTTCCTATCCTTTATCTGTAATTTTTAACTTCTCACTTTGCCATGGTGTTTTCCCAAGCTGCTGGAAGTTGGCTACTATTATTCCAGTATTAAGAAGTGGTAACCCATCCTTGTTATCAAATTATTGACCGAGCTGTCTGTTATCACCTCTTTCAAAAATTTTAGAGAGAATTATACTGGATCAAATCCTTGAACATTTAGAAAAATATTGTTTACTTATGGATTGCCAACATGATTTTAAACCTCTACACAACACTAAGACGGCCTTGGTGGGGTTCACAGGTGCCATACAGAGAGCCCTTGACAAAGGGCAATCTGTTGCGGCACTGTTTGTGGACCTCACCAAGTCCTTCGATCTGGCTGAACATTGTTTTCTCAACAGTATTCTTTCTAATCTTCACTTTTCTGGTGATGTTATTACTTGGTTTTATGATTATCTTACTAATAGATCCCACTGCACTACAATTGGAGGTGATGTTTCCCACCTGAGCTCAATTAAATGTGGTGTGCCCCAAGGGTCAATCCTTGGTCCCCTCATTTTTTCATTATACCTGTATATGAATGCTGCCCCTTCCATTTGTTCTTGAACTACCATGATTTTATATGCAGATGATGCAGTACTTTATAGTTTGAGCCCGAGACCTAAAGAAGCCTTGGAAATGGTACAATTTGATTTTGATTTGCTTCAGAATTGGCTGTCTTCAGATCACATGGTTCTTAATTCAAACAAAGCCAAAGTTAAAAAAAAGCTACCAAGAATGAGAAACTCCACACTACTGTAGCTCGGGATGGGAACCCTATCGAACTTGTTGATAACTTTAAATATCTGGTGATAACATTAAATTCAGAGTTATCATTTGAAACTCATAGTAACAATTTAAGAAAGTCATTACATCACAGACTGGGTTCACTTTATAGGGTTAAGCAATTTCTGACTTTTGAATCTAGGAAGCTACTTGCCCACAGTTTTTTATTGAGTGCTATGGATTATGTCATAGTTATATATTCAGCAATGTCGGGCAAATTATTTGATAGATTGAGGGTTACTTATAATTCTATACTTCGATTCATGCTTGACATTCCCTTTCAAACTCATCACTGTCTTTTGTTAAAAAACGCTAATAGTTTGTCCCTCGAAAATAGGATTTCTCATAGATTGGGCACTTTGTTATTCAAAGTGAAAAATTGTCTTCTTTCACCTGCTGTTTCTGCATTATTCCTTAACCCTTGTGGTACTAGGTGTCAAACTAAGTTCTCCTTCAAATTTCTTTTTTTTTAAAAAGTTTCAGGACAGAGATCCATTTTATATGGGGCACCATAGTTTTTTAACACACTTCCAACTGATATCATTGACTGTAAAACAGTTTGGACTTTTAAATCACAGTTAAAACTCTGATGGATAAAGACGATTGTACTTGTTCATCTTAACAGTTTGTGTATTCCACTGTATTTATTGTTTTGTGTATTCCACTGTATTTATTGTCTCAATATGTTTGTTTACCTGACTACTGTTTTTGTTCATTGTTATTCGTATTAGCTTGTCGCCGGTGAAAAAGGGCAGCTTTGCTCATCCAGCTTACAAGTATAAAAAATAAAAATGAAATGAAATGAAAAGAAAGCTTTAGCATTTTTAGTAACAGCTAACTTAAGTTTAATTTTCCTTCTTTCCCTCTGGATTATTTTTTTGGCTACTTTAGAGTTCCTCTTCCCCTGGGCGGTATAGGCATTGTCTCTCCCATTTAGGATTATCTCCTTACTGCTCTTGCTTTCTGGTAACATCCACCCCAACTCAGGCCCCAGCACCTCTGGCCTACCACGCCCCCTGTCTCTGATTTGCATATCGCCTCAATGAACATGTGTAGCATACTTAAGAAAACTGCTGTCCTGCAGTGCTGGCTCATGCAGCACCAACCAGACATCTTAGCACTGGTCGAGACATGGCTCTCCAAATCCAACCCTGTCTCTTTCATCTCCATCCCTGATACTTGTTCTATAGGGAGGATAGAGTGGGCAAGTGGGGCAGTGGCTGCACAATCTACTTGCATGACACCTTACTGGGCCAAGCCCTACCCCAACCAAAACTGGATCACGGCACCAAGCTATGTCTCTAAAAATCACCCCTGATTCTTCTAAGGCATCCCTTTATCATCACCATGGCATACAAGGTTGAGTATATCCTGCTGGATTACCTCAATGTAAACTGGCTCACCCGCTCCACTGCCTTGGCCAAAGATACACTCACAGCCCTGGACCTCTCCCAAGTGGTAATGCAACCAACCAGATGCAACCCTTCTACCAGCACATACACCATGCTGGACAGTGTCCTTTCCAATCGACCCCATAAAATCACAGACATCACTGTCCTTCCTAACGCCCTCAACAACCACTCCCCAGTGATCTTCTTGTGGTCAGGTAGGCTGCCCAAATGTGCATCAAGAGTCACTATCCGATGATGACTGCACCCAGGTAGCACCTCAGATGTCAAACAGCATCTCACCCACTGGGACTGGTCCCCAATATGCCTTGCCACCAGCATCGATGTTGCACTGGAGTACTTCACCAACTCTTTCAACTTTGCCTCTGACACCTTTTCCCTCCTCACTAAGAACCACTCTAAGTAGCACAATACACCATGGATTACCCCATCCCTCCTCACACAACTGAGGAATAGAGACAATCTATGGCACAGAGCCATGGACTCAGCCAATCCAGCTGATATGCAGGCATACCGAACCGAGGGTAACAAGTGCACATGGGCCATTCGTAAGGCAAAAGCTGAATACTATAGGATGACCCTAACCACCTGATGGGGATCATCCCATACGTTTTGGGAGAATATAAAAATTCTAAATGGTAAATCCAGACTCCACCCCCTCACCTCAGTGTAAATGGCTCCATCACCACCGATCTGAAGTGTATAGCAGACAGCCTCAATACTAGTTTTACTGACCTAAGCTCGGTGCTTGCCAAAATTTTCTTCAACCCATTATCCGTCCCCCCAACCACCCACCCACCCTCTTACTCTCCCCTTTCTACCTTTGGACAATCTCTCCACAAGAAGCCAAGCCTTACCTACTAACGCCTCTCAACGGGTCCAGCCCCCAAAATGACCCCTTGGATATAAGGCTCCTCCACCTGGCACTTGATGAGCTACTCCTTCCCCTGACTGACCTATTAAACTGCTCCCTCTGCCTTGGGCAGTTCCCCAGTGCCTGGAGGACTGCAGTAATAACTCCCATCCACAAAGGTGGGGATAACTTATCCCCTGGGAACTACCGACCAGTCTCCATCCTCCCCACCCTCTCCAAAGCCCTTGAAAAGGTAGTGGCAGACCAACTTGCTGACTACTTCATAACCCATGACCTGCTCTGCAAGGAACAGCACGGTTTCTGCTCAGGCCATAGCACCATCACAGCACTCCTAGAATTCTCTAGCTTCCTCCACACCACACTCGACAAGAGCCAGCTGTCTGGAGCCATGTTCGACGACATCTCCCATGCCTTTGATATGGTCAGTCACCCCCTCCTGCTTGACTGCCTCCTGCAAGTGGGTTTCTCTCAAGGCCCCTTAGCTTGGTTCACAACCTACCTAGCCTCTAGGGTGCATTGCATTAAGATCAACACAACGCTCTCCAGTACCCACCTCATCCACTCTGGAGTCCCACAGGGCTCTACCCTGGGGCCAATACTCTTCAGTCTGTTCATCCATGTACTACCTAACTCATGTACCAGCAAGGTCCTACTCTATGCAGATGACACCATCCTCTGTTCCTCCCATGCCAACCCCACCAGTCTGCAGGCCTCCCTCCAGCTCTCCTTGAATGCTGAACACTGGTTCTTGGACCACAGACTGGTCATTAACCTGAAAAAAACAAAGCCATGATCTTTGCCCACCATCAAAATAAACTTAAACCCCCCTTCATATCCTCTCCAGTACCCTCCATCCCTTTGAACAGGTCACCTCCTACAAATACTTGGGCATAACCTTTGACCAAGCTCTCACCTTCCACACCCACATAAATGCACTCACATCCACATCCAATGCATGTATCAGCCTACTCTACCTCCACAAAGACTGCCTGCCACCAGAAGCTCTCCGACTAGCCACCACCTCCTTGATCCTGTCTTTAATTGACTATGGCCTGTTGATCTATACAGCTGCTGATGGTACCGCACTAGGCAAGATAAAAGTATCCCTCAGTAAAGCATGCAGGCTTCTATCAGGTGCCGACCTGCTCACTCACTCTTGCACCCTCTACTCCCTCACCAAGATACTCAACCTCGAGGAAAGGCTCCAATACCAGTCATGCCTCATGGTAAAAAAGACTCTCCTTGGGCTAATGCCACCTGAAGTCTTGTCATCTCTCCACCACTCAACCCCTTACATTGGCACATGCAGCACCAATAAATCCTCTCTAGCAGTCCCCAGGGTGAGAACCTCCCTAGCCCAGAGGTCTTTCACCTATAAGGCCCCGTCCTAGTTCAACTCCCTCCCTGCAGCTGTCACCAGTCTGCCCAAAATCAGTGCTTTCAAAGTCACCCTCAGAAATCACATTTTCACAGCCCGCACCTGTAGGTGCCCTCAGCAGTCCACATAGTCACCTCACCAGTGAGCCGCTAACTTGAACTGTACTTATGACCTAGTTAGATCCAGTGACAACGTCTTACTATCTAGACTGCCTCTGTTAAGTATCCTTTTGGTACTATAGCTGTAGCAATGTGACCCTATGATTAGCTGCACCATTGTATAGGTTTCTTTTCTGGCTCACTGCCTCCCCTGTATATATCATTTTCATGCGCCTACAATATTGTGATGTATATACTGTTATAACAGTTGTACCTCAGGAACTGCGCTTTGTAACAATGCCAATTCTTATGCTATACCCCGAATGTATATACTTATAATTAATGTGATCCCTTATGTGTTCTCAGGAACTGCGCTATGTAACATTGCCAATTTCTTATGTTATATCCTGAATGTATGTACTTGTAATTATTGTGTTGCCTTATGTGTACTATGACATGGAGCCTTTGGAAATGAGTCCATGACTCAAAGGATTGTAATTCTGATCTCTGAAAAATAAATAAATAAATAAAATATTGCATACTATTTGAGTGACTCGGATATTTTTTCATACATTTGAATGCTTTCTTTTTTTTATGAATTCATATTCTAATTGTATTACTTAGCCATGGTGGTATTTTCCCTTTTCTATTATGTTTTTTTTTTATTGGGACGTATAGCTTTTTGAGTTCAGTAATGATGGATTTAAATAACTCTCAACATTGTCCTATGCTTAAATCACTGAAGCATCTCTCCCAGTTATAATCAGCTATTGCTTTACTAATTTTGTCAAAATTAGCTTTATTATAGTTATAGTTAGTCCATCCTATATTAGGGTTATGCCTGTTGATTTCAAATGAGATTGAATAGTGGTCACTATTCCCTATCGGGCCCCTCTTACTAAAGTTGTTTATATCCAAAGAAAAATGAGTTGGAGCAAGGTCAAGGATGTTATTTCCCCAGATAGGCTCCTGGACTATTTGTTCCAGCCCAGCCATGATGAAAGAATCAAGGAATAGACCTTCAAGTGAAGATGTAGTCGTTAGTTCCTCCCAATCAATTCCAGGGAGGTTGAAATCTCCAACCACAACCACATCAGAGTTTGTTGTCAACTATTCAATTTCAGAAATTATTAGTTGGTCATAGTTTAGGTCTGAAGAAGGGGTCTACAGAAATTGGCCAATAAAAATTGTTTACCATTTTGCTGAGTTATTTGTGTACATACACTCTCTATTTCTATTGTGATGTTTAATAATGGATATTCAGCAGCAGTTATTTTATTTTAAACATGGATACAGACACACCACACTTTTTTTATTACCTCTATTTTTATGATAAAGGGAGTAACCAGGAATTGCATTAAACCAGTTCAAGGATTTGTCCCACCTGGTTTCACACAGAGCTGCGATGTCAACATGATTTTCTAGTAGTGTGTGTGCCTCTGTAGTCGTTGTCGTGGGTGTACATGTCTGGCACAAGTTCCTTGTGCACGACTGACAGGTTTGGGTTTCTTGTGCTCATTGTGCAATTTTTTGGTTGCACAATTACAATACATTGCACAAGGATAAAGTACAATGATGACAGCAAAATGTTCATCAATACATATGTGTTAAGACACGGCTGGGTGTTAAGTATGCTAATCTTGCCATTGCTGCAGTCAAATGTCAGTAAACTGTGTTTTTTTTGGTAGCAATGCCATTCTTTTAATTCATGAAATGTAGACCTTGCATTTATAAATACAAAGTTCAGAACAATGCACTGCACCGAAAGTAAAAAAACAGTTTTAAAACATGAAATGTGTGCTGTGCACTTTCGAATGAAGAAACATTACTGTTGTCACAAGTTACACAAGCACTTTTTAACAGTTTATGAGTGTTTAACACTACTTTAAAAAAGTTTACTGTATGCTGACAGCTCATTTAAATTAGCTCTTTAAAGTGTTTAACACTACACAAGTTGTATGACACACTTGTTGCTTTTTATGATGTAAGTAACCTATGTTTTACAATAAAGTTGCATACATAAACATAAAGATAAACTGCTGCATCAAAAAAGTTTTCAGCTAAGGAACACATGAGATGCATTCATGTTTAACTGCAAATATTAACTTAAAATTAAATAACTTGCTGCTGTTGCAAGTTATGAACTGTTTAAGAAACTGTAGAACAATGAACTGTTCACTATTACTACATTTGTATGTGCTTTTCAAAGTTGAGCAACCTTAACTACTTAACAGTGTTTATCTCTGTCTAGTTTCATGTCATATGTTTGGTAATAAACATTGTGATTGAACATGCTAATAGCTGTCCTGCTTTCAGCTGACCATCTATTTTGCACACTTGGATGGGGAGGTGGCTAGTGGTTAGTGAGCTTCATTTAAAGCTGGCTGTTGCGTGTCATTGGTTATGGCACGAAGTTGAACTGGCCGCTGGGAGTATGCTACACTAATGATTGTTTAGATACTCCGCTAGTGCATCACGTATCTCAGTGGCCTGGCGATTCATAGCTGCAACAGATAATTCACCAGGGGGATACAAACTTGATCAGCTGGTTGAGGGAACTGACTGCACTCGGTTTCTGAGACCCACCTGTTCAGAAATACCTCTGACTTCTCCTCACAAAGATTGTGCCATGCGTAGCAGGCTTCAATGACATAAGGAACATTTTGAATAGCATATTCATTCCACTTAAGAAGGCATCTCCAACAGCCTTTCAGTCGCACGAAGGCACATTGGACTACTATTCTGGCCCTGCTCAGATGGTAGTTAAAATTACAACGCATGTCATTACTGAAGCCAGAGTAGGGCTTCATGAGCCAAGAATAGGCAGGATCTCCCCGAATCACCACTGGCACATTGACCCATTGATGTCTCGAGGTATAGAAGGGAAAAGCTGCTCACTCTGCTCAAGCTTCTATAGTTTACTGTTCCTAGGCACACAGGCATCGTGGACCTTGCCTGGACATCCAACATTAATGTCCAGAAAACAGAATTTGTGATCAACCAGCATCTGCATCAGTACAGAATAGTATGATTTCCGATTATAGAACTCACAGGCATTACCAGGTGGTGACAGTATGGGAAAGCGAGTTCCATCAATGCCCCCTCCCACAGTTGGGGAAGCCCCAGTTATTCTTGAACCCCTGTATGATAGCAGCCACATTATGTAATCTGATTACTTTGGGGAGAATTACATGCATGATGCCTTGCAGACATCTATCACTATCTCCCCAACAGTAGCTCTGCCAACCTCGAATAGGTGTCCCAGGGTTCGATATTCCACGTTGGTGGCAAGGCACCACAAGATGATGGCTACCCTTCTCTGCACTTCAACAGCCTTGTGGAGTATTGTGTCAGACTGTTTTATGTGGGGACTCAGTTCATGACACACTCTTGGTAAGGATTTAAGCAGTGTCAGTGGCTCAGGAGGCAGCACACTCGCCTCTGAGGCTAGGAGATCAGAGGGCTGTGGGTTCAGTTCCCACATCTGGCACTTGGGTTAATATCCCAGTACTGACACTGTAGTACAGCATGAGAGGGGTGCTGCACTTCTGAGGTGCCGTCTTTCGGATGAGACGTTAAACCGAGGTCCCATCTGCCTGGATTGGTGGTAGTTCAGGTGGATGTTAAAGATCCCATGGCACTTATCGAAAAGAGTAGGGGAATTTCCCCGGTGTCCTGGCCAAATTTCCTCATTCACTAAAAAAACACCGCCAACAGCTTAATCTGGTTCAAGGTCAGTTGGCATTCATCTGTATCCCCCTCCCCCGGGTCATGCCTGAAAATAGGCAGGATTTGTCTAGTGCACTTACCCGGTCAACAAAAACTAACTAAATAAATAAATAAACAAAGCAGTAAATGCCTGCCTAGACATTCTAAAATTGCTGAGCCACTGTTCATCACGCCAAGAAGACAGTACTATGCTCCCTCCAGTCACTAGATCTGGAATGTCTCCACACTGCCCTCTCCACTGTCACAACACTCAAACCAATGGCCAGAAGCAAATTCAGCACACTGACAGCAACAATGGTACATTGCTGCATGTGCAAAAATGCTGTGCTTGCAAATGCTGTGCTGCCCGGTGACACTGTCTTTACCTCAAAAGAAGCTGGCGCTTCATAAACCACCAATGCAGGCACAGCAACAAAGCACTGTTTAAATCAGGCACCTCCATGTTTGTGCTTTGTTTACATGGAGATGCCGCAAGGCATCATGGGAGCATGTGTCGCCAGATGGCATGCTGGGATAGGGGTGCGCACCAGTGACAGAAAACAGATTTAAGAATGGTACAAGCAGCAGGGAGCAGAAAACAAATGTGGATGCACTGTGGCACTTTTAAAACTGGTTCAGCTTTTCAATGCAGACATGCAGTAATGGTATCAGCGACATAGTTTTGTGAAATGTTTTATGCTGGAAGCTTTCTGAAAGAGACACTGCCCTGCTAGTGATGGACGAGCACCTATGTTGAGTCCTCTACTGTGCTGGATTTTTACCTAGAACAGAAGAAATAGACAGGATCAGAGTTTTGCTTCAACAGTATCTTTATTCTTATTTGCTATGTTTTGTTACCTGCTTATTTTCCTTGCCTACATGGACATTATTAGATGCTTTTCCTGTAACATCCACCATGTCTCATTTGCTAGTAATGATCCCTGTTTTGCTACTCTTAATAAAGCTTACAAGTTAAAAAAAGAAACAGTGGGAGAGAGAGCCATACACTTGCTGTGGACAGCCGGGCAGTAAAGAAAACTAAATAACAGGTACTAAATCTACAAACTTTGTTGTCATGCACGGGGGTGGGGGGATGTTGGATATATTGTGTGTTATGTTTGTTCTTTGTCCGTTGATGGCACCTCTCTCCCAGTGCAGCTGATGTGGTTCTGTCAGATGCTAGCTGATGGGCTGCAGCGGGAGAGTGGTGGCACACATTGATTTCCCCGTGTGCTGCGTTTTGGTTGGCACAAGTAGTGTCAGTTGTAAAGTTAGATCCTGATAAGGACATGGATCAAAGAGGCTATTAACCAGTCATTATGGAGGAAATTTTGTGCCTTTTTTAAAATTTTGCTTCCCCCCCGCTGCATTTCCACTGGCCCCATCAGTCCGGCCATCCACTCAGTCCCGTCACCCGCCATCCCCTGGATTTTCCTGCACCTTGCGTGTTCCCCCACAGGTGACTCCCTGTGGAAGGGCCACTGGGAGCCTGGCTCCGTAATCCCCCATGTATTCATTCAGTGAGGTGGAGAGCTCAGTCAGTGGTGCAGAGCCTGTGATGAGTGGTGGATGGCATCCTGCGCAGTAAGAGGGTTTTTCCTGTTTTCTGTCCCCCCAATGTTGGAGGCCATGCTAATGCTGCAGCATTGTGCCATTAATGTCTCCTCACCTGATCCATGGCTCTAGCTTGTACTTCCACCTGTGGTCACCAAGGTGACAGTGCTGCACCAGAGTCCATCCACCCTCCCTCTCCAGAGGTGGTGACTGTCCCATGGATGCTCAGCCATCCTCCCCTCAGCCAGCCATTTGACGTCCCAGGCTCACTCCCAAACCTGGGTCATCTGGGTCACAAATGGTAGCGCTACTGCTGCATCAGTGGGCCAGCTGTGCCCATTTTATAAATCACATCACTGCTAGCCAATCTGAATTGTTACTTTCTAAACATTCCAGGCACTCTTATGTATGTTAATATGTCCCTCGGAACCACTCTTTGCTGTATGAGTGGTTTCATGTGCAGTCGGCTTAAGTGAGAACAGCGAAGAAAAGCTGAAGGCAAGTGAAACCACTTTGATACAGCAAATACAGCAAAGAGTGGCTCTGGGGGACATATTAGTATATTATTGATCAAGTGTGATCAATAATATAATTTAAAAAAAAAAGTTTCCTGAACATGCCTGTTTGCAGGGCACCTGCACATGAGATGCTCTTCACAGACCAAGAGTGTCTCAGGCGTGGAGGAAAGGAGCACTCTGATTGGTCGGGAGTGCTCCCTCAATCTATAACCATAAGAGGGAGTCTCATGCACATAATTCTAAAATTCTGGCATTCTAAGTTCAGTTAGCATAATTCCTTTCCACTCACAGGGGTTTCCATTACTATCCACAAAGTGAAATATTTCGATTTTGAAGTCAAGTTCCATCTTTTTTAAAAACAGCAATCTTCAGCATGATTTGTAATATGTTTACAGGTAGAGTTACTACATCTCTTATGGGTATAAGAGTTTTTGCTCTTTACCTGCCTCTTTGGTGTCACTCTTTTGGGCCTTCGAACACCCCTCACTCCTGCTGTGGTATTGTGTCTTGGACTTCCTCCTCTTTGAATCTCCAAGAGGTACACCCCCCACCAACTCCATATCCACCCATATTGAGTGACTTGCCATGTAGGCAAGGAGGTACTGTATTGGCCAGGTGGTGACCTACGACATTAGAGGAGTGCCCTGTGGAGCACAGAACTATTGGTGTTGGTGGGTACTCAACAATGTAGACAGCAGTTTTGCCTGTACATCCCTCCCCTCCCCTCCCCCGGAGGTGGGACCCTGATGTTAAGATACTCCTCCAAGTGTCAGCTGTTCTTGTATCCCACCGTCCTTCCCAGGCTACAGAAATTGTTTAATATTTCAAATGTTTACCCTACAGTTCAATTGGGACTGCCAGACTCCTCCTCCCTTCCCAGCTACTTAAACCCCCATAATTCACCAGTTCATTGCTTAGTGTTTTAATGTTTCTGTTATCTATGCTGTTTGGCTCCTCTCTACCTGTTTTCTTGTTGGCTTGTTTGTCAGTTTTTTGCTGTCATTTGCTTGTCTCTGCTTCTGCTGGTTTCTGTTGTCCTCGTGTTTGTTGTTTTGTGGCTCTGCTGCCCTCCCCTTTTTCTGCCGTTTTTCATTCCATGTTTCCTAGTTTGTTGTCCCCCCATTTCTTTGTTGCTGCTTTCCGTCCCCTTCTCACTTTTCACTCATGGTTTTGCTGCTCCTTCTTTCCCCTCTGTACTTCTTTTCCCCTTCAGAGTTTTCTCCCTGCTTCCTGCGGCTGTGCCCCTCCCTGCTCCAGCCACCCGGTCTGCCTGTGCTCAGTGGAATTCTGGTACTCCCTGTGTGGCTCTTCCAGTGTGCTACTCTCTCTGTTTTCTGCTGTGCTCTTGTACCATGGTTTCTGTTCTACTTCTTTGCTGCCAATCCCTCACTCCTGCTCTGGCAAGCCATTTCTGTAGGTTTCGCCTTGCCTTCTTGGCTTGTTACATTTTTTTGGTGCCTCTGTTCCCGGGTACTTCAGACTCCCCTTTTCTGCTACTGCCAAAAAGCAGGAACTGCTTGACCTGTATGTAGCTGCCATTTCAGCTAATCTTAATTCTGTTACCACACCTGTAAAGCCTCAGACGTCTGACCAAACTCCTGCTACTTTCCAATTTTCTGAACTTCATGACCTACTTCTTCAAATCAATACCTTAATACTTAACCTAGATTCCAGAGTAGCTTCCTTAGAATCCAGACCTTCCATATCCCAAGACCCGCAATCTGTACAAACTCTCCTACACAATCCTTGCACTCCAGTATGTCTACCAGCTGTACCGACTCCATCAGTACCTTCATTACCAACTGTAGTTCCTTCGTCAGATCCATCAACAAGTTCCAGTTTCCCCATACCAACTACATTAGTCTCAGGTACTACTGCTTCCTCTCTGACTCAACTGCCAAATACTGCTTGTCAGTTCCATGTCATAACAGCGATCGAGCAACAGCGATCGCTATTATGGTGAGTGTACATCACCGAAAAATAATTTCGGCGATGCACACTGACAGTGCACTGAAAAACAGCACCCGAGACCTACAGGTCTCTTTTTTAATGTGGGGGGCTGCTCCCCGCCCCCCAATCGGGGCTCACCCCGCACCCCTACTTATGGATTCTCAACCTAGGGGGTATGTTGGGGGGACTTGAGGCAATACATGCGCCAGGCGCAAAAAAAAACAAAAAAAAAAAGCACCACGCTGGACCAGAACCCAGTACTCTATGCCTCCCAGCCAACCACCCTCCCCACAATGCCAGCGATCCAGCTCGGCAGCTGCTTGCCACAGACCCTCTCACATGCCATTCCTCCCCCATGTCTCTCCCCCCGTGGGCGCACGTGCAAATATACACACGCGTTCCTGTTGTGTTTTTCGCCAACCACAGTATCCAGTCACCTGCCTCCCTAGGTAGTCGTGCTCACAGTCACTGAGATTGAGTTGCCGTGTTTCTAGGTGCTCAATCTCGGTCGCTATGGTCACGGACTACCCTGTTGGTTCAACCCATCTGGTTCCAACTCATGTCAGGGAGGACATTATAGAAGGGAAAGACATTAATTTTGTAGCCGTCTTATCTCTTCTTATGAAACTATAAAGAACAGGATTGTTTCCTGAGGAAATGTTTCCACAGTACTAAAGGCTAAAGATCCACAGCTCCTTGTTGCTGCCTTCTCCATCTACTGCAACATTGCATGTGAGGCATTTCCATCTAGGAATGAAGAATTAGATTCCTACCTCTATCTTTTTTCCCCTCCTGCATTGACTGGCCCCCTTCAGCTCCAGTGTCCCCCAAAACCCGATCACCTGCCATGTCTGGGACTTAGCCATGGGACCCACCAGTTCTTCCACAGATTGCCCCCTGTGGTGGGGCTGTCAGAGGTACACAAGCCCCCTCTGGATGCTACGCACATTTGGTAGGTCCTTGTACCCAGTAGGTGGTATGAGGTCTGTGGGGAACCACTAGTGCTACCCTGCCAGCTGGTACTCTTTCCCCTTTTTGGCCCACCCCTCCTAGATGCTCCATGGAGTGTGACAGTCTGATATGTGTACACAAAGCCTGCTTATGTCTCCTGTTAGGGAGCGTCCCCCTCCCTTTGTGCCCTAGCTGCATCATCAGCCATGGTCACCTAAGTGGAAATGTTGAGGTGGCATGTGCCACCCTCCTTCCCCGGAAGAAGAGACAGTCTTCTGGGATGCCCAAACCTCATCCCCCAGCTGGCCCCTGGTGACCCAGGCTCCTTCCTGAACCTGGGTTGCTGGCATCACGAGTGGTAGCCTTACCACTGTGCCAGCAGATTGGTGAGAGATTCCCACCTCTATCTTATTGTCGACCTCGCAATTCAATATGGTGGTACCCCCTTCTTCCTCTATGAAGGTCACAGCCAAATCCCTTCATAAAGTAATAGTTCTCTTTTCTGCTACTGCCAAAAAGCAGGAACTGCCTAACCTGAATGTAGCTGCCATTTCAGCTAATCCTACTCCTGATACCACACCAGTACAGCCTCAGACGTCTGACCAAACTCCTGCTACTTCCCAATTTTCTGAACTGCATGACCTACTTCAAATCAATACTCTAATACTGAACCTAGATTCCAGAGTAGCTGCCTTAACATCCAGACCTTCCATATTCCAAGAACTACAATCTGCACAAAGTCTCCTACGCAATCCTGCAGCTCTCCTTCAGGATGGTCAACCAGCTGTTCCAACTCTATCAGTACCTTCATTACTGACTGTAGTTCCTTCATCAGGTCCATCAGGGTGTTTCAATGTCCCCAAACCAACTAAATCAGTCTCAGATACCACTCATTCCTCTCTGACTCATTTGCCAAGTACTGCTTGTTCTATCCATCTGTTTCCAACTCATGTTAGAGAGGACATTATTGAAAGAAAATACATTAATTTCATAGCCTTTCTTATCTCTTCTCATGAAACTATAAAGAACAGGATTGTTTCTTGCAGAGAGGTTTCCGTAGTACTAAAGGCTAAAGATGTGCGTGCTTAAATAAATTAACTGTAGCAGAATTTGTTGCTGGCTTCTTGTATGTAAGGCATTTCCATCCAGGCATGAAGAATTATATTTCTACCTATATCTTATCCTCTTCTTCACTAACTGGTCCTCTTCAGCTCCAGGTTCCCTCCAAACTTAGTCACCCACCATCTCTGGGACATAATCATGGGCTCCACCTATTTCTGCACAGATTGGCCCCTGTGGTGGGGCCACTGAGGGTACCCCAAGCCCTCTCTGAATACTACGTTTGGTTGGTGGGTCCTTATGCTCAGTAAGCAGTGTGGGGTCTGTGGGGAACCGCAAGTGCTATCCTGCCAGCTGGTGCTCTTTCCTATTTTCTGCCCACCCCTCCTGGATGCTCCATGGAGTGTGACAGTCTAACATGTGTACACAAAGTGTAATTACGTCTCCTGTCAGGAAGCGTCCCCTTCCTTAGTGCTCCCGCCACATCACCAGCCATGGTCACCTAGGTGGTGATGTTCAGGTGGAGTGTGCTGCTCTCCTTCCCCAGAGGAGGAAAGCATCTTCTGAGATGTCCAATTCTCCTCCCCTGGCCAGCCCCTGGTGATCCAGACTCATTCCTGAATGCGTGTCATCGGTGTCACAAGTGCTAGCCCTACCACTGTGCCAACAGGCCAGCGAGAGATTCCTACCTCTTTTACAGATGCTTTCAAATTGTTACCTATTCATCCATCTCTATGACACAAGTACAGAATTTCTTGTAGAAACCAGTAGTATTTCACTGTATGCCTCACTTTTGCATGCAAAAGTATTCTTAGCCCTTTTGATACTTTTTCTAGTTCTTTGAGTTGGGTGCTTCTGGATATCTATAGACGTCCATTCGTATCCCATCTTTTGGATGATTTTTTTTCTTGGTGACACTCCAGAGTCTCATCCAGCAACTAGCATAACATGCCTTTGGTGTTTGTTCTCTTCATTTAACATTCCCCTGGTAGATGACAAAACAGAAAGACTAGTAACTACACTAGAGCTGTAGGTACCCTAAAAATGGAAGCCGCTTTTTTTAGGAGAAATTACAAAGAATTTTTAACTTGGTTTCAATCTTTTCTACAAAATGACCCTGTACCAAATAAGAATTCATTTCTTTGTTGGTCTATCTCACTTTTGCCATGAGAATCATTCCACAGGACCAGAGTTTTACATCCTATTTGCTCAGTCTAGCTCATTCAGTCATACCTCTGGATCACCATATAACCATTACTACTTCCACCCAATCAGACTTGACAATGTGGTCCATCTTCTTATCAGAATGGAATGGAATATCCATGTTCTACAAGGATCCTTCTCATTCAAAACACATCTCAGTCTTTATGGATGTTACTCCATTTTGTTTTGCTGTCATTCATGGTGCCTCTGGGTTTGCCTGTGCCTGACCTCCTGAAATCGATCACCTTCCCCATTTCCACTCAACATCATCTTTGTTTGAAATCTATCCTATTGTTGGTGCTGTACTCACTTGTGGACACATAGAAACATGGAACATGATGTCAGATAAGGGCTGCTGGGCCCATTCAGTCTGCTCATTTTTAACCTTCTTTAACATTTAACATTTAACATTCTTAACCCTACACATGAGACATATGGAATAATCAAGTCATAAGTATATACATAGACAACCAATTAGTCATAGCTATCATAAATAAAGGGTGTTTTTCTCTCGTTTTTTAATAAACTTTCTGAAATGATTGACAAGAACCTCTTTATTTTGCCAGATTACAATCCATTGTGTATATATTCCTGGTTCTTCTAATTTCCTAGCAGATTGTCTTTCCTAATTCCATTTCCAGCAATTCAGTGTAGCCACCCCACCTTCCCATTTGTCTAGGGGCTCCCGATGTTGCAAGGAGGGAAGGGGGGCCTACCCAAAGAGACCCAGACCAGAACATCCATCTACCATAGAGAATAAAATGGTGTTGTCTTACCATGGCCCAAGTTCTACTGCAGCATAATGGAAACTGCTACCCCTTACCACTCCTCTGGATACTGCCTGATGGAACTGGAGGCCTCCTCTTTTCTCTTTCTTCTATTGGAGTACCCCACCAGCATCCTGGCCCAGGAAGCGCCGACATCATAGAGGCTGTACACTTCAAACTCCGCCCCCAAAAGAAATCTGGTTAGAAATTCATTAAGTTCTCTGGAATTCATCCATCTAATAATCTTTTAAAACACTCCCGCACACTTAGGAATAAGCAACAAACCAATTTATTACACCTGAGGACCCAATGATTTCTGCCGTGACCAGGGATTCTCAGTGCTTGCTTAAAACTTATCAGCCATCCGGCTCCATGGAGCACAAATTATTTACAGAACCAGAGGGAGGGGCACAAGACTGAGAGAACAGATGTATTAGGCAGCATTCCACTCCAGGCAGCTGATAAAACCTCAGAAATTGCTATTACCTGAGACCTCCCTAGGACCTTCACCGGACCTTAGAGCCCAACCTATCCTCTGACACTGGTAAGCTGATCTCTGATTTTACTTATTCTTCACCATTCTTCCCTGGTCAGTCTTCCACCTGTCAGAGAAGTGAGCTGCTTCTCCCACCTGGTCCCGTAGCAAAGAACTCAGGAATTTTCCTTCCTGACCAGTTCTTCCAAATCCTTAAGGGTGCCGGAATCCCCTTAAACCATGGCCGAAGTCACACCCGGGCTCCTTTCCTCATCTAAATGGGTGGGGGAACTTCAAACTACTTCTGCCTGTGTCCCCACACACCTTTCATCCTGTGCTTGTTTTAAGCTACTGGGTCCAGAGGGCTTCCCAAGGCCTGTCCCAACCGATCTGTGGCCCACCTGAACAGCTTGTGATTGGCGCCACAAGGCCTGCCCCTCCAAGCAGGCCCCATAGTGGGTGAGAAGTCTCTGGCATCCCCTTAACCAGGCCTGGACCACCCTGCCACACCGGAAACCAGGAGGGGAGTTGCCACCACTCCTCCCCTGGAGGACTCCTGCCAGAAAACCTCCAGCCCCGGCAGTCCAGGCCTACTTCCCATGGGCCTGGAACCCCACCAAGCTACCTCCTATGGCACTCTCAACACCCCTTTCTCCCTGGAGCCTCATCTGCCCCACACAATGCTGGCAGGCTAACTAATGTCCTTCCCCCACACCCCCCTTTACCAGTGCCATGTCACCTTGCTCTGGGCACTACCTTGGACTTACTGGGGGAGATCCCCCCCCCAGAATATGGCCCTAAACCCAGACCTACAAGCTTCTTCCTTCCTGCCTGTCCTGCCATCTCCCAGCCAGCCTCCTATCTCCCCCCCCCAGCTACCCATGTTCCCAGCTTTTAAGGGCTAAAAATTCTGCCCCTAGTGGCAGTCTCAGAGTATAGTCCAAAAGGTGCCTTCCCCAAAACACTTACAAAACCCATAAACTGGAGGGGAAGGCACAAAAAAAGTGGGGCCTCTAATGGTGAATGTAAGTCTGTCTCATAGAGGGGCTTACACTAGCGCTGCCTTTCCTCAAGATGATCAGGAGATGATTTCCCTGCCTTCATTCTGAGAGTTGCAAATGACATTACTCAGCTTCTCAGTCATGCTTAGCCCACAGTCTGGAACTCCTTAGCAGCACCAACTCAAGTGGCATATAAAGTGGCTTGGAAGAAATTCAGTACCTTCTGCACCATACAAAAATATGGACCCTTTCCAAAGCTCTGTCCCTCTCATTTTGGCATCTCCATCTTATTGTTCTCAAACCTTTTACTTGTCAGCCACAACAATCAAACAGCATATTTCTGGTATCCAGTTCACATTGATGTCCTCTTGTCCTGATGCACCAATCTCTTATCTATCCAATCCAGCAATCAACGTTTCCATCAAGGTATAAGGAATGAGACACCTTCAGAAATTTCAACAAGAAAACCCACAGATTACCACCTATATTTTCAAATGATGCTTCTCCTAAATAACAACATTTTCGGACCTATTGCAGACCTCAATTTACAAACTGCTATAACTTTGACCTTCTTTGGATTTTTGTGGCCTGGTGAATTTACAGCATCTTCCCCAGTTTTTGATCCATCCATTCATCTCAAGAATAACAGCTTACAGAAGGTATCTGTGGACCATTTCATCCTTACTCTATCAAGACTGAAAACCGATAGAATCAACAAAGGAGTCCATCTCTCTTATTTTACAACAAACTCGACCTGGTGCCCTATTAAATTTGTTGCAATCCTCAGATAGACATCCTGACACCGTTCATCCTCTTCTGTATACTGAGTTCTACTCCATCACGACTACTTCCTGGTTTGTCATCCATGTCAGAACATTAGTCTCTCTCCTGGGTTTTGATGCCTCTTCCTGCTCTGGCCATTCATCTAGAATAGGAGCAGCCACCTCAGCATCCTGAAAAAACATCCTGACTCACATATTCAAAGTTATGGGTTGCTAGACATCATCCTGTTTTGAAACGTATATCAGAGATCCCAATTCAGAACTCTGCCAAGTTCACCAACAGCTTGGCTCTTAATTCTAAGCCTGGAGAGAAGGCTTCCTAGTAACCTTGGTTCTCCAAAGATTTCCTCCACCAGTTTTTTTTCTTTTCCTCTGTGTCATTGGGTCATTTTAATAAGTTGAAGGAGGTAGATTCCATTACATGTCACTTTCTACATTTGGCTCTTTAGCTATAACTTTTCCTTTTAGCCTCAGGACTATTCTCCTCACACCTCTGAAGGTGGAAAACCAGAGGAAGAGTCAAGCAAAAGAATCGCAAACAGCTGCACAAGCACACCACACACACAGTGGTAGCCGTTCATTGAATTCAAAGTTTTACCTTGTGGTTCAATGGGGGCCACCATACTCCTTCCCCTTCCCAGCTGGTTAAATCCCCACAATTCATCAGTTCTCTGCCTAGTGTTTTCATGCACCACTTCCCTCCCCTCTCTACCTCAGGCTCTCTGCTTCTGGTGTGGCTCTTTAGCTCTAACCTTCTCTTTAGACTCAAGACTGTTCTCCTGGCACCTGGCGATGTCCTGGCAAATTATATTCCAATTTTTAACCTCCCATTTCTTGGGAAGGTTGTCGAGAAAATAGTGTCTCTGCAGCTCAAGGAACACCTGGAGGTCTGTGACATCTACAAGCAATTTCGGTCCAGATCTAGGGCAAGGCACAGCACTGAGACAGCACTGGTCTAGGTCCATAATGACCTTCTTATGGCCATAAATCATGGAGCATGGTCAGTTCTCATTCTCCTCGATCATCTGCATTTGATACAGTGGACCATGTCATGTTGCTAGATCACCTTAGAGAATTGTGTGGACTCACCAATGTTGTCATCAACTGGTTTAAGTCCTTTCTCTTAGGCAGAAGGCAAAAGGTGGTGATGGGGAAATTTTCCACCTCCCCCCTACCTCTGGCCTGTGGAGTCTCTCAAGGCTTGATCTTGTCACCCACATTGTTCTTGGTATACATGCTACCCCTCATCCTCATCAGACAAGACAGTGTGAATTTTCTCTAATATGCAGATGATACTCAACTGTATATGACCCTTGTGCCTGGGACAAGTGGTGCTGTTGAAGTGTTGAACAAATGCCTTGCCAAGAATCCAGGACTGGATGTACTCTAACTGGTTGAGACTCAACCCTGGCAAGATGGAGGTACTAGTGATTGAGTCTGGTCGTGCGTGGATTGAGGGCACTTCTGGGATGCCAACAGGCTTAGTCCTGGGGTCAGCTCCATTGATGGCATCCCCTAGGGTGCGAAATCTGGGCATGATCTTCAATGACAGACTGACATTTGAGGCGTAGGTGTTGGCAGTCATCAAAAATAGTTTTTACCATCTGAGAAACAGTGCTCGAATTACACCCCTAATTCTGCTTAAAGACCTTCCATCACTGGTGCATGCTTTTGTAACCTCAAGGCTTGACTACTGTGCCAGCCCAGTGGTGCTGAGGGTTGAGGCGCTGCCACACCTCATGCCATGCCAGTGATCCGGGTTTGGGAATGAACCAAGAGTCACCGGGGGTCGGCGGGAGGGGAAGAGATCGGCGTCCGAGGACTGCCTCTCTTCCGGGGTGGGATACGCTCACTCATGGAGCGACCTCTGGCGGCAGCTAGAGGTTCACCGACTGAGCAGCATGGTGCATGCCAGAGGGAGGGCAGAGCTACGGTGCTACGTTGCCATGCTAGCCTGGCTCCGCGGGGGGTGGGAACAAAAAGGCGAAAAAATGCCTCCTATGTGCCAGTGAGATGATGGTGGCCCTGGTGGACCCTCCCACATCCCAAATACTGGCCCAGACGCGCCCACGAACTGCCTCCGGAGGACCCGACGACATTCAGGTAGGCCCCTCATACTTAGGAGCCGCCGCTGAAGGGAGAGTGGAATCAGCCCCGGAGATGGTACTGGGGGTCGGGTCTGCCTGGGGTTGATCGGGGGAGGCAGTCAGGGAGATGCGGAGGGTTCAGGTTGGGAGCAGAGGAGGAGTTCCGTGTGGGCACTTCTGAAGGATGCCCGGGGTATGAGAGGAATAAATAAAGTTAAAAAAAAAAAAGGCTTGACTACTGTAATGCTCTATATCTTGGGGTCAGTGGGAGGAACCTTTGCCGACTGCAGCTAGTGCAGAACGCAGTGGCCAGGTTGCTGTCAGGATTACCTAGATCCTGTCATGTGACCTCGGTCTTGTGGAGCCTCCTCTGGCTGCTGGTCAGGTGGCAGGTTCTCTTCAAGGTGGGCTTGCTCACCTATAAGGTTCTATATGGTGGGCCCCAGCTACTTGTCACATCTAAAACACTGAAGTTCCAAGCACACACCAAGCCTGTAAGAAGGATGCCACAACAGAAATAAAGTACAAACTTACATTTTATTGCGTTAAAAGCACCACACCTGACATGTTTTGGAACAAGAGACTCCTTTTTCAAAGGCAAATGTGAATCCAAACAAAGACACTTGTTATATATAATGGCACAAACCATCTGATACCAGTCTAACTAAAAATTAACTAACCAATCACACCTGTGTACTATTAAACTCATTCTTGTATGAAACACATCAAACAAACCTAACATATTATATGATCTCTAAGTTAAAAACATTTTCCAACATGTAGAAAAATATGACAAAAACAGATTTTAAAAACTATGCAGACTAATTCACACATCACTATAAATATATACATTCTAAATTTATATTTCATTAGTAATTTTGTACTTAAAGTTACTTTAAAGAAGTTCAATCTTATCCTACTTGTCCTACTAATTACAATAGGGAAGACAGAGACAAGGACTGCCTGACAGAGAAATAATAGGGGGAGAAAGAAAAAGGGGGGGAAGGGTTTATAAAGAAAAAGTGAACGAGTGCATAATGTTTACCCAAAATAATTTCTCTTGCTTTTCTAATGCAAAATCATGTGTATATTTCACGTTTATTTCAAACATGAAATTTCTGCTAAAAATCTTACTCCCTTGTAATGCTTTTTATTCCAAAAACATAGAACAAAAAAAGGAGATACACTTGAAAACATTAAAATCATACATAATCTATCTATTTATTTATTTATTTATTTATTTGCTTTTGTTAACCAGGTAAGCACGCTAGACAACCAGGTGTCTATTTTCAGGTGCGACTGGGGAGAGTTACAGAGCATAACAAGGTAACGAGATACATGCTAAGTAAACAGAAATACAATGTAAGAGAAATTACAGTCAGGAGCCGCAGGCTCTACAATGGTTGGTAAGAGGTACAGATCAGGCTCAAGTGAGGCTAGGCAGGCAGTCAGGTTATAGTATGCAACACTACGCAGTACATGATAAATACAAAGACAGGGAGAAAAACTAAAATGACAATATATAGTAAGTGCACAATAAGGGGGGGCAGCGAGAGCTATACTGGTGGAAAATTCGGGGAATTCTACTTCTTAAACACCTCACTCTACTTCTGCTTATCTATGTTCACATTTCCAAATCATCTGCCTAGTCTTAAGTAAGGACATATGTCTAGATATGTATTCAGCCCTGGAAATTTGTTTGCTTTTAATGTGATAATCCAGAAGTTCTCTCTAATGAGTAGTTTCAGTTTCAAGCTTTATTTGTTCTTCCAAAAAATTTATTACAAACTTTTGGACATTGCAAAATTACAAAGTAGGTACAATAAAAAATAGATTTTTTTAAAAGTTTGAATACATTTCATTTAGAAAAGTGATCAAAACAGATGTATCAAGAGTAAGAAAAGAGGGGTCTATGGATCCAAGTATATATATATAATAAATACATTTGTTAATTTAAGTTATTCCCTTTTTGAGTCTTCTCTTGTAAGCTTTTTTTTTAAAGACTTATTGTGGACATAATGAATTTTCCAATTCTTGTGGCTTCTTCAGATGTGCTGGGATGCATTAGTATGAAAACAGGATCATAATCTAAGTCTGCATATTTGATTAGAAAATCTCTGAGAATTTTGTTACTGGGATAGTTATATAGAGGGCACTATTAGAATGTGTGGTAATGTTTCTATAAAACCATTATTACATAGGCATTTTAAGTCATTTAACTTGTCTGATGTTATTAGTCTATTATAGTAAGTGTATTTTGATATAATTAGCCCAAATCTTGCCCAAGTGATTGCTTTTCGATAGATGGGAAGTAAGGAAATTTGGAGGTACTCCTCTAGATTTGAGTCAATTTTATGTTGGCTGAACCAAAGGGCTTGCTTTGGGTAAGAACTTGGTTCATCTGAGTATCTGATGCCTGTAATAATAATCTCTTTTTTACTGAGTCCTTGTATGACTCATGAATCTTTATTTTAAGTTGATAGTCATGCCATAAGTGCATATAAAAGGAATTAGGTTTTGAAAAAGTGCCTTTAACCATGGGGAAGAAAATCCCTCTGTATATCAATCTTCTTTTTCATTAAGACATAATAATGGCAAATCATTTTGGGAATTATTTATTTTTCTAAGCCAATAAGAGATTAGCCTTGATATGACAAGAGCGGCCAAAGGTAATCTACCTAGTTCTACTCTTACAAAGGAGCCTGCCATTATAACTGGTACTTGTAGGATAGCTTTATAATAGTACAGCAAAGGCAGTTCTAATTGCAATATTTCTTGAACTCCCCATATTTCTTCCCCATACAAAAGAAGAGGGGTAATTTTAGCTTCCCCTGCTTTAATGGCCGAGGTTACCAAGGAGCCCCTAAATTTAAGGTTGAATCTTAACAGAGCTTTAGCAACATATTTTGCTTTAGCTATTTGCTCTTTTATATGTAAATTCCAGAAGTTTTTATCATAAAGAGTTATACCAAGATATTTATATAATGAGACTCTTTCTGCGAGTTTGTCTTTATAGAAAATCTTTAGCTTTGTTTTTTTTATTCCCAAAAACCATGAGCTTTGTTTTCTCAAGATTTATTCCCAGTTCTAATTTATTTAATTTTTTTGTAAGTTGGTCAAATTTAATTTGAAGTCCTTTAGAGGACAAAGAAAGCAGTATTAGGTTGTCCGCATATGCTAGACAGTAAACTTGTGAGTTTTTAATTTTTGTAGAGTCCAGATGGTTATCTAAATCAAAAATTAATAAAGAATCTATGTATATATTAAATAACAATGGTGCCAGTAAGCAACCTTGTTTAACCCCTTTGCTAGATGGAAAGTAGTCAGTAATATTACCCAACTGGTCAAATCTCACTGCTGTAGTGGTGTTAAAATAAAGAAGAAAAATGGGAGTTAACAAACAATTGGGAATACCACGTTTCAGAAGTATTTCCCAAAGAACAGACCTATCCATGGAGTCAAATGCAGCAGAAAAATCAATAAATAAAGCATAAAGATTCATTTTCCTATATTGAGCATACTTCTCCAGTAAATGAGCTAAAACAAACACATTATCGGTTGTCGAAAATCCCTTACGAAATCCAGCTTGGAATTTGGATAAGGGACTATTCATTTCAACCTACTGTTGCAGTTTGATTAATAAGATGCTAGAGAAAATTTTCCCTGCAATATCCAGAAGACTTATTGGGCGGTAATTACTGGGGGAATAAAACGAGCCTTTCTTGTGAATAGGGATTATTATGTTTTTTTTGCCAAGAGCTGTGAATAGATCTTTCTCTTAAACAAGTGTTAAACAAATTTACTAAAAAGGGTATCCAAAAGTTTAGGTTTTCTTTAAAGACCTCTCCTGGAACTTTATCCGGTCCTGGGCCTTTATTACTTGCCAATTGCACATCACTAATTGAAAAAAACAGAGGATTATGTACTGATGAATGTACCCATGCAGGGCAGGGCTTTTCGTGAGTATTAAATCTATAATTATTAAAAAGATTTAAATAATAAGTTACCCAGGTGTCCTTAGGTATATAGACTGAAAGTGTAGTTTGGTAAGATTTGACACCCTTTGCTACCATACTCCAAAATGCTTTTGTATCATCTGTTGCTATGATGTGATGCTAACTTCCCATCTTTTATGCATGTACTTAAGTTTTTTTATCTTTAAGAATTTCTTACATGTTCTCCTTGCGTGATTTACATTTATATTTCCTAATTTGGAAGGGTTTTTTAAGTTCTCCCTGATTAACTTCCCCAACTTCACTAAAAATACCACCAATAGTTTCATCTGGTTCAAGGTCAGTTGCCATTCATCTGTACCCCCCCCCTTCCCCTCCGGGTTGTGCCTGAAAATAGGCAGGATTTGTCTAGTGCACTTACTTGGTCAACAAAAAAAAAGAAAGAAATGAAACAAAACTTCTGTTTTTCTTTTAGACACTGGGAATCAAACCGTGTCAAGGGAGAAGGCTTTTGATCAGTATATACATACATTTCAGTAGTAATGATAGATAGTAACTCCTCAAATTTTGTGATGATATTCTGATTTGAATTGTTTAAATAGATGGTATTACCTGAATGGGTTGGATTAACTGAATAAAGAATTTGTTCAACATTCTTCATGTTCCTGTTATTTAAACGAAGACTGGCCTTCCCAGCAGGGACTGTTGGAGCTGAATACTGACCACTAGATGAAATTATGTTTTTATCCTTTAATGTGTCTAAAGTAAGCATGAGAAGTGCATGATCACTTTCTGGTCTTACTATTATCTGAAAGTTCTGGAGGTGTTCATAACTTTCTGGAGAAATTAATACAAAGTCTATTACACTGTTGCCATTTGAGGAAAAGTACGTGAATGCTCCTTCTGGGTCCCCCATTCCTCTTCCATTCAGAATCAGTAAGTTGTTTTGATTAATGAACTCCCTTGACTCATGACCAGCCTTATTTAAACATTTGTCTACAGACTTTCTTAGGTTTAAGTTACTCATGTAAGTCACTCACTCGATCTTCCTGAATGACCTGCCCTCTGCTTGCCCACACACCTCCATCCATATGTATGTGGACGACACTGTGTTGTATGCATCTGGCCCCTCATCCTCAGAGGTCATGACCCGACTGCAGCAAGATTTTATCTCAGTCCAGCACTGGCTTCACTCAAATCATCTCCTTCTCAATGCCAAGAAAACGGTCTCTCTAATCTTTGGCACTAGGCAGAGACTTTCTAGGCTCCTCTCTCCAATCACATTCTGCACCCTGAAAGGGACACCACTGGAATCCTGTACCTCCTTCAGATACCTCAGAGTATGGCTAGACCAGCACCTCAACTTTTCCGCACACATTGACTCTTTACTCAAGAAGCTACACCCCAGGCTTGGCATACTTTACCAGAATCATGACTGCATCCCTGCACCTGCTCGGAGGGCCATTGTGCAGAAAATGATTCTCCCCATTTTTGACTATCGGGACATAGCCTACAGTGCCGGCCCTAAGTCGACCTTAACCAGGCTGGACCCTCTTTTCCATTCCTTCTGCCACTTTGCACTGAACTGTCCCTACTCCACACACCATTGTGCTCTTTACCAATCTATGGCCCTCCCCTCTCTACATAATCGCAGGCTATCCCACTGTGCCAAAATCCCAGCCAAGTTTTGGTCCAGGCATCTCCCCTCCTATCTCTCTGCTGCCCTGGGAAACCCCTGCACCCTAGCCTACTCTCTCTGAAACTTGGACTCTCATTCCCTCGCAGTCCCACTTAGGTCCACTACGGCCGGTCAGGCTGCTTTCAGCTACTGCATATCAACATTGTGGAACTCCCTCCCAGCAAACATTCATCACTCCTCCTCCCCTCGGCACCTAAGCTCCTTGCTTCAAGCTCATTTCACCCCTATCTTGACATGTGTCTAGGCAGATCTGTTCTCCATGTGAAATGTCAGTATTTTGTCTGCACTTATTACTACAACTAATTTATGACTGTAACCACTGTTCTCCCTTTTCACATGGCTACACTATGCTGTCAAGCTATTGTATATTCTGCTGTTTTTTCCAGACCTCTATGCCTAGACACTTGGACCAAATGTTACAGAATTCACACTATGTATTTTCACCTGTATATATGCTGTTCAACTATTGTCTATGTTCCCCCTCCCGCAGGGCACATCTGGATTCAAGCTTTTAGCATGCTCAGCATGCTTTCCTGGTTAAACACTTGAATAAATAAATAAATAAATGTAAGTCAGGGATTGCAATAGAGGTAGATTGTCAAAGTTAGAAATGCGTGCATTAAAATCATACCCAACCAAAATAATATCGATGTTATGTCTTAAATATAAAGAATCTATCACTGCCATTAAATCAACCCAGTAATCATGCAAAACATTAGCAGGGGGTCCCAGTGGAACATAAACATTCACAACAAGGAATATGAATGAGTTCCATTTGATAACATTTAACAGGGAAATATTTCTGTAGACAGCTTGGTCAAGTGCTTGTATTCCATTTCTAATTTTAACAAGTGTGGTAATATCACCTTTGAATCTACCGTATTGCTTTTCTCTTGTTGCTGGTAAGCTAAATGCTTCATAACCATTTAGATGTACTTCTGAAGGAACCCAGGTTTCTTGTAGTAACATTATTTCAAATTGCATAACAAATTCTTTCCAGTGATTGTTAATCAATTTGGGCCCCAAACCTGCTATATTCCACAACAAAAAGTTACCAGATTCCATATTTAACATATCCTCATGATCTGAGGTTTCTTTCATGTTATGTGTGAATGAGAAAAGGGACTGAGGGGTAACCAGTCAGAGGTCTTCATTTTTCATTGGATTTATTTCAGTTGTGGTAATTAGGAACTCAGAATCAATCAGGTGTATATGTAATCTGTCTAATTTGTTCACATTATGGAGTAATTCCCTTAATATTAAAGCTGATCTAATTTCTATATTAATTTGCATTTCTGAAACTTCTGTATGGGCTCTCCTGATTGCCCCTATGTCTGTAGAGGAAATGTTTGAATCAGTACAAAGATTGAGGAGAGACCTAATGAAAGAGGAAAGGGAATAATTGTTTTCCCCTTCAAATCTTTCTACACCAAACATGGAAACATAATATGTTTGGTTTGTTTGATTTAAGTTGTCAAAATTCAAATTTAAAATTGTTAATGTTGAACTAATAAGATCAGCTGAAAGTACTGACAGGGGGACAAGTTTCCCTTTCTGTGCACATGTTTCCAGATAGTCAACCAATTAACTGCCTAGGGGTCTGATTAGTACATATGTTATCAGTCATTACATTTTTCGATTTACAAGAGAAAAAGTCTGTTATTTTGCCTTCTCGACTTGGTTTGTTTAAGGGGTTTAAATCTGTTAAGTTTTCCTTCCCTACTGAGCAGAAAAATTCTCCATTAGATAAAATTGAGGAATTTGATTTTATTTCATCATCATCACAATCAATGTTTTCTACTTTGGTTAAGTACCAATTTAAGGGCATTTTAGGTTTGCGTTGATGAAGAGAGTCTAAAGTTGCTAACCAAATGCTAGGACCTTCAAAATCCTTCGAGAAACCCCATGATTACTACAATTACCACAATTAACAGATTCCTTATGATGAGGTAAAGTATCCGATCTAGAATCATGCATCATCTCCTCTTTATGAATGGAAGTAAACTGGGGATGAAGCTATTTTCATATGCTCTTTTGGAGTAGAAGCTGTTATAAGTAATTCCTGAGTAAAAACACAGCAGTTTTTCCTTTTTGTTAAATTACCCTTTGTACCATTTATACCATCCATAGCATCAATTTATTTCTTATCAATGATAATACTATGGTTATTTTGATTATGAAAGTTAGTCATCTTTTCCTTCCCTTTTCTATCCTTATCTACCATCTTTCCACTATGAGTATACATAATGGAGATTTCAGGAAGGATGTTGTTTTCCCAAATTAAAGTTTTGGAGAACTAAAAAACTCAAAAAGGAATAAAGGCAAAGGAAATACAAGGGTTAATATAGGAATTATTATAATACAATGTTAGCGAAAAAGACCTCTAGTAAGGAAATATGGTCACCAAGATCGTAAGAGGCTCAAACAATTCCTGAAGACTCCAAGGCCCTGAAGCCCCAATGGTTCCAAATCTCCAGGTCTCTAGGTCAGCATTCTTTCTCTAGTGCTTCTCTGATGTTTCAGAAGTTAGAATAGACAAAGGAAAAACAATCCTCCTTGAGTCAGTTAGTTTTTTTTAAAGTCTGTCAAGTTCGGTCAGACTCTTACAGTTCACCAATAGGTCTTTCATGTGCAGATAGTTCAACTGAGATTCAACTTGAAGTTTCCTCAAGGTGTAGTTTCATTGTGAAGGGTACTGACTGGGATTAAGTTGATCACTAAAGGCAATGTGTTTTGGACTGAAGGCTCTTTAAAACTGTGTAGTAGCCATTTTATATTCCTCAGGATTGTGGGCTCAAGTGAACAGCGTGACAAATCCACTAAGAAAACAAATGCAGAAAAAACAAAGTAAGCGTATCAAAAAAGAGAAGAAAACCTAAGTGTGCACTGTAAAACACAATCCTCAAATTCTAGGTGTTTTTTTAAGAGAAATGCAAGTTCTAAAAAAATAAAAAATAAAACCGGAGCTTCCTGGTGCATAAGCTTTAGTTTGGAGTTACATAAAAAATGTATGACTTTAACATGTTAAACTGTAGGAATAGCCGATAAAGCAGAAATGGATTAAGACGAGAGACACAAAAAAATGGGAGGGAGAAAAGAAAAAAAAATCAGTACAAGTATGAAGGAAAAAAGAAGCATTATTTACTTGTGGCAGTATTTAACAGGGTGCAAATATATAAGCAGAATGGAGACAAGTCGTATTGAGAAAGGGGTTAGTATAGGGCCAAAACCGAATACACCGAAAACACCAGTCCCTCGTAGCTCAAAGGGCTTATCCAAAAAAGGTTAAAACGCCAGTGAAATAAAAATTCTGGTAATGCCACACTACTGGTGATATGCCCGAGTCTTTTAACTAGTAGACACTACTTGTCTGCTTTAAGTTAGTAAAAATAGTAGATCAAGAGATTAGGGGAACAAACGCGATGCAGGCTCAAGGCAGTCTAGTGAACAACAGCTAGCTGAAACTGAGCTGAATCACTGAGTTCAAGTGTAGCGCACCTATGGCGTACCTGTGGCATACCTGTGGCATGCTTAGGATGCCAGGGTGATGTATGGTAATGCGTTTTTATAGTCTAAAGCTCACGTGACTTACATTAGCATATGGCAAAAAAAAATAGCTTAAAATGACTTGAGTTACGTTAAAATCTAAGAACTCCTTTGGTTAGTTTTACATTTAGATCTAGGTTTTAAGTAATCCAAGCAATCTAAATCAGTCGCACCTAAATACACTTAAAAACACTCAGGCCTAAAAATACCAAGGGGGATAAAGGGATTGTAAAGGAAACAGTAAAAAACAGAAATAAAAAATAATAATAAAACTTCCCTTCCAAGATTAAAAGTACACTGGGTGGGTCAATGATGAATCAAGATGATGCAGCTGAGTGTCAGAACCCCAAATAAGCTTTTTCTGGGGACACTTTACAAAGGGTGCGCTGATTCTCTCCCCGAAAGCCACTCTGAAGGCCTTCTCCTTTCCATTCAGAAAGCACCCGGCTTTCAAGACCACTGCCAATGGGCCTTTCTCCTGCGAACAGATAGAGAACAGTGTAGGGAAAAAGTGTACGACTGGAGCCAACAATAAGGTCGTCTGGTAAAGAGACAAACTAAGAAGGTAACGGTGGCATACCTTATGTAAATTTGTATTAAGCTATATCTCCCTGCTTCTTTACTCTACTCCACAATGTAAAGAGCACGTAGTTGAGCGTCTGTCTCACTCTGTCACTCGGTTGGTTCACTGACTCCACAGACCGATTCTAAGGAGGGTTTTATAAGTACTGCACCCAGGTCACTCTTTCCTCTCTAATGAGTAAAAGATTTTCAGAGTTTCCCCCTCTTGGATTTCGATTTACCTTATCCACAGC
Organism: Neoceratodus forsteri; assembly: GCA_016271365.2. Lineage (NCBI taxonomy): Eukaryota > Metazoa > Chordata > Ceratodontiformes > Ceratodontidae > Neoceratodus > Neoceratodus forsteri. The sequence goes on along the minus strand of CM028137.1, from coordinate 310,877,505 downwards.
TATGAATTAAAAAAAAAAATGTGCTGTGGTTGTGTGACTTCCAATACATGCAGAGCTGTAGCATAAGCGGGATGTCCCAATCCCACTGCTCCGACATGTTCCCCTACTCTGTCCTTGAATTTTCATTTTGTTTTCCCTACATAGTAAGTGCCACATGTGCAAATAGCTAAATAAATTATGCCCTCGGTATCGCATGTAATGCACTGTTTAATTTCGTAGGTACGGTTTATACCTTCTACTGAAAATAATTTTTTCTGTTCCACATGTTTACAAATACATTTTTTGCACTTATAACAGCCATTCAGTTTCTGTAGCCATGTACTGCCTTGTCTATCCACAAAATTGCTCTGTACTAAAATGTTTCTAAGGACATGTGCTTTCCTATAGCACAAGCAAGGTGGACTTTCACATATGTCCCTCAAATTAGGTTCTGCCATAAACACATGCCAGTATCATTTTAAGATATTTTCCAGTTCTTTTGCTTGTGCTGAGTATGTTGTGGTGTACTTAAATTTGGGTACTGTGTGAATGGGAGTACTCTTTTCTTTCAAAAGGTCTGCCCTTTGTGTAGCTTCTGCTATGATTTTAGCTTGCTCAATCTTATGTCTGTCATAGCCTCTATGTGTTAATCTTGCTGTCTGTTCATCTTGTCAGATCTCCTTACATCAGTCATTCTAACTTGACCCCTCCGTTCCTCCACCCAGGGCCTCCTTGCGGTTCCGAGGACTGGGCTGAAAACCTTGGATGATCATTCATTCAGGGTGGTCAACCCAGTCCTCTTGAATCCACTTCCAAGACCATTGAGGGAGGCCCCTACGGTGGAGGCTTTCAGGAGGAGCCTGAAAACTTGTTTATTTAAGCTGGCGTATCCTGAAGAGACACTGTAATTTAATGCTGCTTGATTTTTCTGTACTTATTATGATCTCTGTAATTTTATTGTTGATTTTATTATGACTTCTAATTTTATGTACAGTGCCCAGAGCCTCCAGAATTTGGCACCTAAAATATAAACAATTACTTACTTATTTACTTACTTACCTCTACTGACTGTAAAAAACCAGAGAAAGAGACAAGCCAAAAAGTATCACAAACAGTTGCACAATCACTGCAATCACTGGCAGCCTCTCAACAGGGCTGGTGTATGGCACCCGTGAAGCCCGCTGCTGCGGTGGGTCCCACATGCAGCTAAACAAACAGAAGCTCCCTTTAAACTTTTTTTTAAAGTCACTTTTTTTTTCTTCAAAGCTGTTTTCTTCTTCAAGGCTATGCACCAGCAATCTGTGCTGTAACACAGCCACACTCCCCGCCCCTTGCATTGCTGAAAATGTTTTACGAGTTGAGGGTAGGAGAAGCCGACAGAAAGCCACAGAACTAGAAAAGAGACTTCTTTTGTAGTTCTGTGTGGAAGCACTGTTGATAACATGTGTTTGTGGGTCAGGTCCTGGCTGATAGAGACATTCTGTGCCAGGTGATCATTTATGTACAAATTAAGCCTGCCAACAGCATGGGAAGGAGTAACCAAGAGCTTTGTTTTCAGGTTTCTGCCCTTGGTTCTCAATTAAGCAGTAAATGTGAGAGTGCTTCAAAAGCTCATTCACACGACCGACTGTGAGCCATTGTCAATGGTCCATGTGTGAACCTTGCCATTTTTGCAGTTTTCTGTTGCGTGGCATGCCGTCATGATTACTCTTTCCCTGAGTTTGTGGAGTGGTGTAGGTGGTTTCCTGTGCTGTCTGAACAGGCAAACCACCTGCATCACTACAATTCCCCACCAACCCAACAGTGAATGGAACAACACGCACATCGCTGGAAAGGAAAAGGGCACTGAAAACACTGATGCCATGTGAACATGGCTCTTAAACATTTTAAATAAAAATGTTTTTGAACGATTAGAAAGGAGTCGCTGTGGCAAGGCACAGTGTGAATGAGCCTAAAGTTTTGAGTTACAGGACAGGAGACAGATAAGTAGTTAATTTACAGCACTCATGAGGGATGGGGAAGGTTAAACATTTTTGTCTGCAAGCCCAAACCAAACCAAATAGCAAGAAGGAGGGGGAGGGTTGAGAGCTCATTGATTTATTTATTAGAGTGTTTTCAAAAGGAATTGCCCAGGCATCACCCACAGAGCTAGGGGGAAGGGGGATCATAGTCAGCCAAAGAGTGAGACAAGGCATCACAAGGGAGGTTACTGATGGGGGTATGCACTGGACTTTTGGCCCCAGTGCAAACAGCCAAACAGTACTTTGGGCTCAGCTTCAGCAGCACTTTGGGGCCATGTAGACAAGTAGCCAATTGGCTGGATTCCAGCCATTAGTGATTTGGGGGAAGTTCAAAACTTCAGTCTTTTTCTGATGTCCTCCGTCCCTTCTGAGACCCATGCAGACTGAGTGCTTCTTAAGCAGGTAAGTTTGTTTGGATTTTCTAAATTCAGATTCCCAGTTGTTGTTTCTGAAATTCTAATTGAAGTATAAATTAACTCTGTCTCCTGTGACCTGGATGGGTATATACTACTATGAATGAATGACTGAATTTAAAATTGCTCAGGTTTGCGTTGTCTTTTGGTAGTAGGGCCTATAAGCTGGTACCAGAATTTAGAAGTGACAGAGTCTACAGAGGCTAAGAAAGTGTAGGTTTTTTGTTTGTTTTAATAATGAATACAACCAAATAATAAAATATAAGTACACTGTGGTAGGTTGATTGATCATGTGGTGGGATGAGTCTGGTAAACATTGTTCGGTGGTGATGTTTTTTTGTTAATCATTTTGATAATGCTCACTGACTAGTTTATTGCTGTCTTATGTGGAATAAACCCCATTAAAGCTATTGAAGCAACAGTGGCCACTGAACAACAGAATGCACGTCCATTATTTTTTGTTGCCATTGTATGATAAAAGACGTCATAAATTAGATATGATATGGCTCTAATGAGAATATCATTGATAGCTCCCTTGTGCAGTGTGACCTTTTGAAAACACCCCTGGCCTTGAATCACTCATACAGGTGTGTCAGATGTTTTCCCTTAGGGTAGGGGTCCTATCTGCCCTGGACCTTACTTCCACCACTTACACTGGACCATCTGTGGGTGAGGTGAAGTCCATGCTTGGTAGTGTCGGACCAGTTGCGAGGGTTTTTATTGCAATTTTTACTAAGGGTTCATTCCCCCATACTGGTGCTTGGCACACTACTGGTATCCATCCCCTAGTGAGTGCCTTCACTGTGATATCTTTGTTTCAGCCAGGTGGCAGAGCACATCCCCCCTCACTACAGAAGGGGAGCTGTTTTTGGGACGCTCAATCTTCCTTCCTCATGACAGCCCCCAATGACCTGAGTCCATTCCTGAATTGAATGTAGAAGCAGTCTAGCTGAATAATAACATTAAGGCACTCTGGTCCTTCTCTTACTTTGTTAATTTAATCTTGAGGGAATAAAGTACTCAGCTTCACCTCATACCTCATACTCCTAGGGTTAGAGTAATGGACAGTAATCAAACCCCTGGTCATGCCTTAATGCTTAAATATATAAAACTTATGAGTTTGTTAAGAGGCATGGATTGTTTCTAGGTTTAAAAATTAGATTTAGCACCTACATGTGCATTGGTATTTTAATTCCATAACATTTAAGTAAGGCATGGGCCAAGCATAAAAAGATAACCGAGTGTGGGCCCAATCATTAATTTCACTGGGGGCCCCCACAATCCTAACACCGGCCCTGCCTCCCATTGATTTAGAACACACGAGATTACCCATACCTTGGAAGTAGAAAAAAACTTGAATCATAACTATTACTATTACATTTCCAATAGTTCACCATTAGTTTATGCATCAAGTGTAAACTATAGAGACTCATAATCATTTTTTTATCTCATGTGGGTCTTTCTCATAGTTAAGACCTATAGTAAATGGGGTTGAAACATTTGTTATCTTGACATTCTTTTCATTGCATGCCATAAATAAAATAAATGTGAATTAATTAAATGGAAAGACTAAAGTTACAGATTCATTTGTCTTAATTTGGGAGGCAGATCCTCTTTCCAGTTTTGCATTTTAACTATGCTACAACTACAAACAGATAGAGGCACTGGCGAGACAGATGTAAGTGTTGTTTGATAACTTTGTAACGTGATGCAATGACTCAGAGGATTTGTTCCTAGAACAGACATCTTAATTAAAGTTAATTGAAACACCATACTAATGTTGTGGTCCATTAAAATAAGCTCCTTACCTAAGAAGCACTGTACACTTAAGAAAACCTGCACAAGAGAATGCAGACATTCCCTTCCTCAAAAGGTGCACATCTTCCTTTTCCCTGCTGTACAGAAGAGGCAGAGGAGCAAAGGCATGCTACTGTTTGTGACGTTACACCTCTGGGCTGAGGCAATTGTGGAGAGATAGAAAAGGAGGGAAAGGAAAGAACACTTGTTTTAAATAGTGCCTACAAATGGTATCCCAAAGGACTTTTCAAGCCAAAAAAGGGAGGAGAGAGAATGTTGCTGCCATTAGGTATACATGCAAAGAGAGATTCAAACAGCACGGAGACACATTAGAGCATGGTCTTGTCAAGATCAAACAACCAATCAAATGAACGTACATGCAAACAAACAAGAGCTGTTTGATCCGGTGTCCTCTCCAGCAGGGCAAAGCGACACACTCAGAAGCAAAGAGGTGGCAAATTCAGGAGTAATATTGAACCTATGGCACAGCCTACAAGCACAGACAGTGGATGTGAAGACAGTACTGGTCTCCAAACTGAGCCTAGACAAATGTCTTCTTATGAAGGAAATCACTGGATACCCTGGGTAGTAGAGAGGATAGAAACCTCCTTTAAATGTCTACATGTTTGCACAGTATACATACTTACACTTGATAATGAGACAGAGGGCATAAATGAATGAGCTAGAGTCCCTTCCGAACTTAAATTACTATGGTACTACTGTTACTGACATCCGTGTTGGTGATACAATATTATTTTGAATGTCTGTACTGTACCAAGTCTTTTTCCTTATACTGCTTATGCAACCTTGGCAAAGGTGCTGCCCCCCTTCAGTTCTTACTTCTAGCCCTGTCCCATCCCTACTCTAGCACTTACCTCCATGTCCAGTGCCACTGATCAGCTCCTGCTCTGTGGTGGTTCCTGGGGGGAAGGGGATCATTGTTCAGCTGCTCCCCTCGGCCCACTAGTGCAGAAGGTTAGGTGGACAGGGCCTGAAAGCACTGGGCATCATTCTGCATGCTTCCTGGGGTTTGTCCATCAATGCTTCTCCCCACCTGCAGGATGCTGGCAACAAGGGCACAAAGTGCCCATGCACATGCAATAGTGTGACTTTACACAGCACTTGCTGGAGTCCTCTCACCCCCAACTGTTCCAACTCACTGCCACCTACGGTCATCCTGGTTGCAGCACTGCAGTGGAGCTTGCTCCACAGAGAAGAAGAGTGTATGCTGGGAAGCTCGATCCTAAACCCCCCCCGGCTAGCCCCTGATGTCCTGGGAAGATTCCCAAACTGTCACTGGCGTTGTGAGTGCCAGCCTTGCTACTGTTCCGATGGGCTGGCTATCTATACCAAGTTTGAGGAAAAAGGGATAAGTGGTTCTCAAGATTAATTATTTATTTATTGAAAATGTTCAGATGGAGAAAGCCTTGTTAAGGTGCAACACCTAATTTACAAGAGGATCAGAAGAAAGCTACAACATCAGCAATCACAAATCTGAGCTCAGCTGAAATTAAGTGAACATGGTATACACTGTGAAATCCTCAATGACTCATGCTACTGAATTCATACAAAGCTTGGGGATAACAGGATTTATAGATTAAGGGAGTTTTGACCAATAGAAGCATTTCTTTCCCCTGCCCATGAGACATTGTTTCAAGAAAATGGAGTTCTTTGGGAGTTTTTTTTGTTATTACAATTTTTAATATTATGAAGCACACATTAAGCATGGGGCTCAATGTTAAGCTGCCGCCCCTTTAAGAGCACTTAGAACTTGCATATAACAATTTGTTGCACTGCCTGGCACTGCCATGTATGCCTGTCAGTCAGAGACTTTGTCAGTCTGGGGCTTGTCCTCATGAAGAGAACATCTGCAGCAAAGAATAAACCTGCCTAATTATTATTTTATGCGTCCGTCTAGTTATTCGCACGGTCCAGACGGGGTCCTCACCAGCAGCACCACAACCGAAGGGTCTGGCAGACTACAGAGTAGGTAAGGGGTCTTTTAGTGGTGGACCAAATAACCAAAACGCCATACATGGTGGAGAATGCAGACCTTCTTCTGTCCAGCCCCCCCATCTCGTGTTGCTTGCGTTACTGGTTACCCCAAAGTCATCACCCCAGTATGCTTGAATTGCCTGAATGCTGATTGAACTATAGCCCTGGCTGCTGAGAGGACTATGAACTGTATCCTGCTTCCACCTCAGCCCACAGTCCTCCTGTTGTACCTAGAAAATCAACAGTACAACCTAGTCAGCATTGCTAGCCAGCTAAACAAATGAAACTTCAGCAAGTTATTGTATCCAGGCCCTCTGCCACACAAAGCTTCACAGACTACACTCCCCCCCCCACCTCGTGGCAGAACTTCTCTAAACTATCCATTTGGCCACAGCAAACAAACTCCATGAAATTAACCTGCAGCCACTGACTGACTATTGCAACTACAGAGAAATGGCATTATTTTCTTTCACGCTGCCTGTTCTGCAGACTCTGGCTCCCGACTCAAAGGGGGCCTAATTATATCCCCAACAAGCCATTCCTCTCTCCTCAGATACCCACAGAGAGAGACACTCCCGACCGGACCTGCCTCCTGTCATTCCCCACAGTCAAGGACATGCAGGACTACAGCTCTGCATGCTGCTCAGCCCTCATGAACTGCCACCACTCTCCTTTGTTCCAGCAGCCTACGGAGCCTTCCTGCAGCAAGCCACTTGGCCCTCTACCCTCCTCACAATAGGGGATCCGCTCTGCCCTCCCCTGCAGCTGCACAGACAGAACTGCGACTTCCCTCAGACTTCTCCACTGCAAAATGGAGTGATCGGCTCCACACTTGGCCCTCCTGCATCTCACTCCAAACAAGCCACTCAGCTTCCCTGCCACAAGGAATGATCCGCTACCCGACTCACCGCTGCAGTCTCCTCTTGCCCCTACAGTCACACAGGGAGCCCTACTGGCAAACATGGCTCCAGAAAGCACTCTGGCCTATCTCCAGCAGCCACATAGCTTCATTCCTCCCGCGGGCGCAGACCATAGCATCAGTCTCCCCACAAACATCGCGACTCAGGGTTGCCTGGCAATCTCCCCACTCTGCCACGCTCTACTATCCTCAAAGCTGCAAAAAGAGAGCAATCAACTCTGGCTTGGCCACACTAAGGGACCCTCACAAATAAATTAAATACAGTACAGCCTGCAGGAGCACAGGTGGGGCAAAAGAGAAACATAATCAAAGCTGATTAAAACAAAGCGCAGCCACCGACGTTCAAGTGGGGTACAGCAAATTAACAAACGGGGGCAAGGAAGAAAAAGTGAACAAAGTAAAAAGCACAACACCACAACAAAAGGGAGAGCAATCAATACAGTAAATTCCCCAACTGTGCCACTCACCACAGAATACTCCCGCCAATTTCAGTGGGAAAGAAGGCAGCAGGGTGGCAATCGACATTTTGGGCATTGCAGAGCAGTCAGGCAGCCTCGTGGCAGAAATCCTCCATCTTGAGCACATCACAACAACAAGACAGTAAGTGAACATTGACCCCTCTGCTGGCAGCCATCTTCCTACAGTGAGGCCAGTCAAAACCCACAGGAACTGCATGTCACAGTTCGGTGGCCATCTTGGGAAGCTGATTTTTGCAACAAACCCTTTATTTAAATAACAAACAACACAGAATTTGGTGGGAAGTTCTTTATTAAGACGTCATTGATGAACTTTGCTACAAAAATTTGTACTTTTGTCTACAAAAATAATTTTTGCTCTGCACTTCATCTACGACACGACGTCCTGTCTCCTGCATGATAGCAACTCGTTCTCACCCGTATGACCTTCGCTCAGTAAAACGAAGCTCATCTCCAACCACAATGTCTGACGACGACACAGATATGGGTGCCGGAGTGTCTGGAGTCCTATCTTCACCCACCTCAGGGGTGTGGAGCTACAAAATTGAAACAATCCTCCATGACATCCAGTCTTCTATTTCCGCTCAAGGAACACCAGCTATGCAAGCCATTCAAGATGACTTGGCCTACATTAAAGCCATTTCACCACAGTCCATGGTCCATATTAGCCTACAACCAGTACCCTTCTCAGCCTTGCCTCATGAAGATGCTGTTGACTGGCTGGAACACTTCCAAGCATGGGTTTCCTTCAATGGTTGGACTGATCCCTTGCGCATCTCCAATGCCTTGTGCTTGCTTCTGAGAGGGACTGCCATTTCCTGGTTCAACACACTTCCAGACCAAGTCAAAGGAGATACTGCCACACTGTACACCACCTTCAAAGCCCATTTTCTCCAAGCACATCCACCCTGATTATTACCCTGGTTATTGGAGCAACAGCTGTGGGAACATACAATGCAACCCACTGAATCTCTTGAAGCCTTCATTGTGGACATTGAGACTCGATGCAAACACCTACAGAAAACACAGAAAGATCAAGTAACAGCCTTTATCCAGGGACTGCCTCCTCAATTTCATACCTATGTCATACAGTAAAAGCCAACCACCTGGACAGACACCATCCAAGCTGCATGGCTAGCTCAAGAGTCCATTTCAATGTTCCAGTCTGCCGGTGCTCAGGCACCCCAAACCTCACAACTGGCTGCACTTGCCACATGTGTCCAACAGCAACAAGCAATGACTGACAAGCTTATTTCTACTGTCAATATCTTATACATCAGCTCAACTGCCTCCTCAGCAAATACTAATGCTATTCAACCACCTAGACAGTGACCAGATCAACCTCCGCCTTCCCAAGAGCCCGTGATTTGCCAGTGGTGTGGATTCAGGGGACACACTGCCGCTGTCTGCCGAAAGGTAAAATATTACCACAGGACTCAAGAGGACCATGGATGCTCACCACAACACCAACAACATGATAACCGCAACTATTCCCAGGATCAGGGAAACGAGCGCTGCCCAACAGACTAGGGGCTTTTGTTGGGCAGGGAAACACAGCAACTGACCGCCCCTCTGACTCTCACAATTCAAACAAAACACTTCCTCTGACTGTGAACTCTGGCACACTCTCACTTCCCGAGGCAAAAGTACCTGTCATCTGATCATCTCTCCTAGCAAACTATGTACCTGTAACCACTGGAGATTGGTCTACGCACACCTTGGTCAACACTGGAGCAGAAATATCAGTTATCAACAGCAGTATTGTAAACAACCAAGGTATTCATCACATACCTAATGTCTCTACAGATGACATAAAGTACATTATCACAGCAAGTACAGCTACAGTACCTATCACAGGCATGGTCCATCTCAGGCTCCACTTTGGCTCACAGCAAGCTACTGTCAAGTTTTACATAGTGCCTCATCTTCAACCTGCAATAATTCTTGGCCTGGACTTTCTCAAAGTTCACAAAGCCATCCTAGACTTTGCCTCAAGCAAACTGTCACTAGATCCTCTGAGGCAACTCACAGCTATAGATTCAGTCACTGTGCCACCTCAGTCGGAAATGGTTTTGATTGCCAAGATTTGAGGTGAACCACTTCCACAAGGTGTTGTTGGCATTGTCACAGGATCCCCTGCACTGCATTAGTCAGGTCTCCTTCTGGGAAATACCTTATCGATGGTGCATGATGGCACAGTCTTCCAAAAATGCTGTAACTTCACAGATGAACCATGGTCATTTCAAAGGATGCCAACATCGGAAAGTTTGTCTGCTTGTCTTCAGGTCTTCAGGGGACCAGGTTCATCTCTTGCAAGAACCTCAGCCTGGTTCTGCCAACTCTACTCCTGTCAGTACTATCACGACCACTGCAACTTCAACAGAGTTACCCCTCAGTCATCGACTATCCTCTTCCAAACTTCCATCATCTCCAACAGAAAAGCATCAACTTTTGAAATTCCTGGAAAATTACCCAGATGTCTTTGTTGGTTCAGATAACAAGCTCGGCTGCTGTGATATCCTGCAACACACCATCGTAGTATAGCCCAACCAGAAACCAATCCATCAGTGAGCCTACAAAGTGGGACATAAACAGAAGCAAGTCCTTGAGGACATAATCAAAGACATGCTTGACCAAGACATAGTCGAAGAATCTACAAGCCCCTGGGGTGCACCTTGCTTGCTGGTGGAAAAAAGGACAAAGGGTATCATTTTGTGGTAGACTACAGAAAACTCAATGCCTACATGGTGCAGGATGCGCATCCCTTGCCTACAACTGACCCTGCCTGCATAGCTAACTGCCTTAACACCTCCTTTACTGACCTTAGCTCTGTCCTCCCCAGTAATTTCTTTGACCCTCCCCCACCCTACTTCCCCGCTCCTCCAACGCCGCAGCTTCCACCTACGTAAGGTATCTGCCTAGGAAGCCAGACCTCTCCTAATTAAAGCATTAAATAGCAATAGTTCCGGCAGCGACTCCCTGGACCCCAGTATTCTCTGACTGGTGCTGGATGAAGTCCTTGCCCCACTCACCAGCCTACTTAACCGATCCCTCTGCCTGGGGCAATTCCCCACTGCATGGAAAACAGCCATAGTCACACCCATTCATAAAGGGTGTGACAGGTACTCCGCCGGGAACTACCGATCAATCTCCATCCTCTCCCCCCTCCAAAGCCCTAGAAAAAATGGTGGCCATTCAAATCACTGAATATCTGACTAAGCATAACATCTTATGCCCAGAGCAGCACGGCTTCTGTGCCGGTCACAGTACCGGTACTGCACTAGTTGAGTTCTCCAATTTCCTACACTCCTCCCTGGACACCAGCTCCCTAGCTGGTGCAGTGTTCATGGACCTCTCAAAGGCCTTCAACACTGTCTCCCACCCTCTTCTGCTGGATGTCCTCTGCCACACTGGTTTCTCTGCTGGCCCTCTCGCCTGGTGCACAAGCTATCTATCTGCTTGCTCCCAATGTGTAAAAATCAATGGGACACTCTCCGAAACTTGTCCCATCCACTCAGGAGTACCCCAGGGCTCCATCCTGGGCCCCCTACTCTTCTCACTCTATCTAAACACCCTGCCCAGTGCATGCGCTGGCAAAATTCTTATGTATGCAGACAATGCTGTCATTTTTGCCACCCACCGCAATCCCATCTCCCTCCAGGACACCCTACAACAATCCTACAATGATGCTGATGCCTGGTTTAAAGAGCACAGACCCGTCATTAATCTCAGAAAAACAAAACAATGCTCTTTGCCCACCCCCAAAACAAAACCTGCAACTTCCCACTCCCTATCCTCCCTAGTACCAAACAACCGCTTGAACAAGTCTGCTCCTACAAATACCTTGGGGTTACTTTCGATTCAGCCCTCACCTACCACACCCACATTGATGCCCTTGCATCTGTCACTAATACACGGCTTGACATCCTCTACCACTATAAAAACTGCCTCCCTCCTGATGCACTCCGACTTGCGGTTATGTCTTCAGTACTGTCCCTTGTTGACTATGGCCTGCCAGTCTATGGTGCTGCTGACACTACCGCCCTCAACAAAATTCGCCTCACCCTAAATAAGGCCTTCAGGCTGATTACTGGTGCTCCCAGGCTCACACATACTTGTCAACTCTATGATGAGGCAAAACCGCTTAACCTAGATGAAGGCTAGGCTATTAAACCTGCCTCTTTACTAAAAAACTCTACTCTGGCTATCCCCTCCCGGGGTGACTGCCTCCATCCACCACACCCAACCCACTATCACAACCCAAACCTCCAACAAGACCACTCTACTGGTCCCCAGATCCAGGACCACCCATGGTCAGAGGTCCTTCTGCTACAGAGCTCCATCCTGGTTTAACTCTCTCCCTGCTCCCATCTCCAATGCCCCCACAATCTCCAACTTGAAAACCGCCCTTCGGAGCCAACTGTTTAACACTCACATCTGCTCCTGTCTCTAAATGTGGCCTCGATCTCTCCACACTTGACAACGCCCACTGGGCGGCACTCCACCTCACCCCCCCACTTCTCCCCCGTTGCATATTGCATCTGTTATTACCAGCATGTGCTGAGCTGTATCATTGTAATTGCTGCTAAATTGTATAAATGTATGAAACCATTCTGTGTAACTCTAAGTCAGTGACTTTTATGCTGTAACCTAAATTTATTCTGTCTGTCCTCAACGTGACGAGGTACCTTTGGAAATGAGCCTCTGGCTCAAAGGTTGTAAACCGATGTGCAAATAAATAAATAAATAAACAACTGAAAATGCTTTAGAGAGTCTTGGTGCAGCCAGTCCTACTTACTTCACCACTCTAGACCTTCAGAGTGGGTTCTGTTAAGTTTCCATTAATCCAGCTTCTCGTCCATACACAGCATGGTGCTGCCACTTGGGACTTTTCCAGTTCAAACGTCTGCCTATGGGTCTTCGGAACAGTCCAGCCACATTTCAATGTATTATGGAAGCCATACTATGTGGGTTGTCTTGGAAATCTTGTCTAGTCTGCCTGGATGACGTGATTGTCTTCAGCAGAACTTTGCCAGAGCATCTCCAACATCTCCAAGAAGTGTTCGAACGTCTCAGACAAGCCAATCTCAAGCTTCACCCAGAAAAGTGTTGTTTTACACAGCATCAAATTCATTACCTGGGACATGTGGTTAGTTCTCAAGGCATCTCTCCAGATCAAGACAAGCTGTCAGCAGTCAAAGACTATCCAGAGCCTAACAATCTCAAAGACCTTCGAGCTTTCCTGGGCTTGTCTGGCTTCTACTGAAAGTTCATTTGCAACTACGCCAAGATTGCAGCGCCACTGTACATCCTCACCAAACAGGGATGTGACTATATTTGGACTTCTGAATGTAAAGAGGCCTTTGACACCTTAAAACAAAACCTAATCTCTTGTCCAGTATTGACCAACCCAAGGTTCGACCAACCATTCAAGCTCTACTCAGATGCCAGTTCCTTTGCAGTGGGCGCTGTGCTCTGTCAAATTCAAGATGGGACAGAACGAGTTGTCTCCTATGCTGGGTGCTCTCTTTCCTCAGCTGAGCAGAACTATGGCATCACAGAGAAAGTATGTCTAGCCATGGTATTTGCCGTGAAGAAATTTGACTACTATCTTCGCTACTCCTCCTTTATAGCTATCGTTGATCACTCTTTCCTCAGATGGTTATTTGAAATGAAGGAGCCAGTAGGCAAGTTCGCCCGATGAATCACTATGCTGCACTCCTACAACTATGAAATTCAATGCAGACCAGGTTGAGTACACTCAAATGCCGATGGTGTAAGCCGGAGATGATATCCCTCTGCATCCTCCTCAACAGATGAAGAATCCTGCTTACAAGCTCTTCCCTTCCATGCCACGGATGTGCTTCCTGTGGACACTCCTACAGCACCTCAGGTTGCTTTGCTGCTCCCTAATGCTTCTACAGAGAGACACACAAATCCTCAGTTACTGCAAGCAGCTGAAGAGCTTCTCATCTCCTCTGCATCTGATTTGTCCCTGGCAACTGTTAAAATGCAACAAAGAACTGACACTCAATTTACAGACATAATCTCCTACTTAGAGTCTGGAACCTTACCACAACAAAAGAAACATTGCCAAGATGTACTTTTCTTTGCTTCGCAGTACTTCCTCAATGACGGTGTATTCTTCCACATCTGGACCAAGGAAGGTAAGGGTCATCGCACGGATAGAACTCACGTACAGCTAGTTGTGCCAGCCTCTCTAATCCCTCAGGTTCTTCTCTCCACTCATGCCTCTCCACTTTCGGGAGGTCAAATGGGAAAACACAGAACTCTGGAAAAGACAAGGCTTCACTTCTTCTGGCCACACATGAACAGGGACATTGTCCAGTTCATAAAATCCTGCTTGCCCTGCTCCCAGAGAAAGCCTCCTGCCAAACCAACAAAGGCACACATCATCCCCATGCCTGTAGCCACTGAACCATTCCAAAGGGTCAGCACTAACATTTTTGGGTCCTTACCAACATGCTCTGACTCTAGTAACAAATACATTCTTGTCTTTGTGGATTACCTGATGAAGTATTTGGAACTCATCCCCCTAAGAGACATTAAAGCCACCACTGTGGCAGGTGCCTTTCTCACTTCAGTCATTTGTCGTCACGGTACCCCATCATACCTATATTCAGATAGAGGCACTAACTACCTGTTCACCATTGTCCGAGAAACTTGAAAACTTCTTGACATAAAAAAGACACATATCACAAGTTACCATCCACAATGCAATGGACAGAGTGAAAGAATGATGTTGGCACACTCTCTGGTCATAGAAATCAGATTGATCATAATTTTGTGCTTAAAGACAATTTCGATAATATAATTGAAAGGGTTTTTAATTTTAAGTATTTGGGTATAATGTTGGATCAATATTTAAATTTTGATCAACACATTGTTTTATTGATTACTCGTTTACATCAGCGACTTGGTGTGTTGTTTCGTGTCAGAAAGTTTCTTGATTCTGACACCAGGACCTTATTGGCAAACTGTTTTCTGTTTTCCCTACTCAGGTATGTTTCCATTGTTTATTCATGTTTAGCTGTTAAAATGTTAAACAAACTTAATTGTACATATCACAGTATCTTACATTTTATTACTGGCCTTCCTAGGATGACTCATTATTGTACTCTTTATGAGGAATCTGGTTGTTTACCTCTTAGTGTTTTTTTTTAAACATAGGTCTTTTTTTTCTAACATTTTTGTTGCCTGCTGCGGTGCACTCCGGCTTGGGGCATCCAGTCGCCGGCTCTGTACGCCCGGAGAACTGGGTAGCTCAAACTGCACCCAGGAGGATCCAGGATTGCTGTCTTGCCATCCCGTTGGAGGGCTCCCCTCTGCCTCAGCCAGCCAGGATAGCCCCAGACCCTCCCCGACAGGACTCCGCCAGAGTCCTCCAGGCAGCTCGGAGCGCGGCCATCAAGCTGCAAGGTCATGCCCAGCCATTTTTCTCCTGATTGGTCCCCCCAGAATGTGGATGTGCAATGACGTCTGGACACTGAGTGCCAATGTCTGCCACGTTCCTCCTCCAGTATCCCCTGCTCCAGTAGTGCCCCCGAGTGTCCCCAGGGGCCGCTACAGCACAGCGGGATTCCCCAACCCACCCCAGGACCAGGAGAGCAGTCTACAGATGCTCAATCCCAGTCCTCCCCTGCCGACCCCCGATGACCGGGGCTCATTCCCAAACCCGGGTCACCGGCGTGGCATGAGGTGTGACGTCCAGCGCCTCAACCCTCAGCGCCACCAGGCCGGCACTTAAACATACAGTAGGTTTTTAACTTTTTTGCATAAGATTCAATTAGGTTTTGTACTTGATAGTGTTACTAGTATGTCCCCCATCTCCGTACCCACTGTTATGACTAGAAACAGTTCAAGTAGGAAGTTTAAGTTACCTTTGATTAGATCAAATTTTATGAAGAACTCGATTCATTTTGAATTGATGATTCAATATAATCAGTTATCTAATGAAACTGTTTGTTGTGCTGTGTCAGGTTTTAAATGTTTGCTTGAACAAAAGTTTTTGTCTGAGACTGTTTGCAATTGTTTCTAATGTTTTTGTAATAATATGTTTATTGATGTATTTATGTAATATTGTTTTTATCTTGTTTTTTGTTATTTGTCACTGAACATCTGTGAAAACGGGCAATTTTTGCTCACAGATTTTTTCAGTATAAAATAAATGAAATGAAAAAAAAAATGGATGAGACTCACGACACCTGGGACCATTTTGTTCCCTTTCTGCAGTTTGTATACAATACCAGCCCTTGTGTCGACAGCACAGAATACACCCCTTTCTTCTTAGTCCATGGATGTCACCCAAGAACTCCACTGGACAGGGATCTCTCACTGCTAGAGGTTCCTAAGTCAACTTCTTCTTTCATTATCCCTCTTCTGGAACAGCTGGAACTTGCCCGATGAGTTGCAATCACTACATTGGGCCAGAGAAAATCGGCAATGAAAAAAATGTCTGTAGCCAAGGTGCATGAGCCTTCATTCTCTGTTGGTGACATTGTTTATTTGTACTGACCTGTTCTTGTTTCGGGCGCCACCAAGAAACTGCTTTGCCCCTAGACTGGACCCTTCTTCATCTTAGAAAAGCTTCCTCCGGTCCACGTTCATCTGCGACGCAAGTTGGATGGCAAGCTGGTACACAACAAAGTCCATATAAACTGACTAAAGCATGGGTACCTGAATAACAACCTTCCAGATGACCAAAGTCCTCCCAGAAATTAAGCTGCTCTTGAACCTGCCATCCTCTCTGAAGCTGAAATCCCTCTGGACAACTTGCAACTAGTTCCTACAACTCTTCCCACTCCTGACACTCTCCAGACGGATTCCGTTTTACCAGATCATTTGCCCAGGACTTCCTCTTCTCCTCAACCTTCTTCTTCTTCTTCTCCTCACGACTCTCTTCTACACACCATGGTGTACCAGATTGAGAAGATCTTAAAGAAGAAGTTTGTCAATGGATCCGGGACTTACAGAGTAAAGTGGTGTGGATTTAATAGTGGGCAGAACTCCTGGGTCGCTTTTAACGACCTGACCCCTCCTGTCAGGAACTAGTGCAATCCATGCATGCCTCCATTCCCATTGACTGGAAAAGTCAACAGAAGTCTTAAACTTTTGTTACCAGACTCAGTGTGTTTTGGGACTGAATCTTCTTTCTCTGGTGATAGTCTCTGTGTTAATTATTTAGCAATAAATGTTCTTATACCTATTTTATGCAACTGTTTCTATGGTCCTATTTACTTGCATTAACGCTTTTTCCCCTTAGGAATGTCTTACACGTCAGTCAACCTGTTCCTGTTATGCAACTGTTATCACAGTTTGAGCCTGCATTCTGGGTATCCTCCTGCTGTTACCCTTCCCTCTCTTCCCTTTTCCTTCCCCCACACCGTAGCGCTTGTGGCATGACCAAGTCTCAAGTACTATTGTGTTCCCCCCTCTCTGGTGCTACTCTGACTGGTCCCCAGTGTAGTCCATGTTCTTTCCTCCACCCCCTGCAGTGGAATTCTGTTTTAGTAAAACTAATGCCTTGTAATGCATGAAAATGTTTTTTTTGCATTTAAAACCTACTTAAAATATTTCTTAGAAACTGTTATAGATTTATTGCTTGCTCAAATGGTGCTCACATTCACTGTTCCGGCAGGGATGTGAAGCACACATTACGCATGGGGTTTAATGTTAAACTGCCGCCCCTTTAAGAGCACTTAGAACTTGCATGTAACAATTTGTTGCACTGCCTGGCAGCGCCATGTATGCCTGGCAGTCAGAGATTTTGTCAGCCTGGGGCTTGCCCTCATGAAGAGAACATCTGCAGCAAAGAATAAACCTGCCTTATTATTATTTTATGCATCTGTCTATTTATTCGCATGGTCCAGATGGGGTCCTCACCAGCAGCACCAGTAGCAACCGAAGGGTCTGGCAGACCACAGAGAACGTAAGGGGTCTTTTAGTGGCAGACCAAATAACCAAAATGCCACAATATACTGATTGATATTTTAATAGTGCTGCAGAGACCACCCTTCTGGTTGTAGGAGAGGTCTCACTTACATGCCTATGGTATCAGAACTGCTCACCTTCAGTTTGTGATCCTCAAACCCTAAGAACGGGCATGGGGCAGTATCTTCAAGGCAGTATTAACATACAACATGGTTTTCAAAATATATTTAAAACTGTAAGCCTAACTCACGAATGTGTGTTGCAAAAACCCAAAGGAATCAGAACCTGTGGAGGGCATAGATAGAAGACAGCTTGAATATACATTTTGCAGAGCCGCTCCTGGCAGCAATATTTATAAACTGCCCTTCAGTTGTTTTGTGAGCTTCCTCAGAAGCTTTTATTAAATATATTTAATTCCCTCCACTCATGTCTACCAAAAGACACTGAAAATAAGTACATCAGAGAAATAGTCAGCAAGTAAGGACCTCTTCAAACTGAAAGGGCAGCCAGGCAGCGGTGGCTTATGTGGCACCTGTTAGAGCAGCGCCATTTTTAGCCAATTCCCTATAGCACTCCATCCCAGCTACAGTATATGCCATGGTTGGAAGGTCCTTTATGAAAGCAGTATTGGATATATACACAACAAACTCACCGCTGTAACTGGAGAATGGTGGAGGTAAAGGGAAAGGCTGAGGCAGTGCGAAAGACCACGGCTGCGAATACAAGAGTCAAGCACTGTAGCGTTGCTGGTTAAAGCAAATTATCTGCTACTGCTCAGGCTTGAGAATATCAAGAACATGACTCAGGAGCAGTAAAGCATATTCAGGTAATCGGCTGCCAGGGCTGAATGAATGGGATATTTGTTGCTTTTTGTTACTGGATAGCTGGATTGGGAACTGGAGTTGGAGATTGGTGCCCCATTTGTAGAAGGCTTTTCAGAGCAACTGTTGCAAAGCCTTGGGCCCAACCCTCCCCACGCACAATGCTGGTGGTGATGGCTAGTGTGGATAAGCAGGATAGATTCCTAAAGACAATCAGATGACAAAGGGTACTCCAGTACAAAGAAGCACAATCAAGCTGTTTTCCAACCTGAGCTCCTAAATATGGAAGAGGAGGAAGGCATCAAATGGAGTCTGGCAGAGACTAACAGACCTCAACGTAGCCTCCTTCACCATATCAGCTAAGTTGCAGGTTGGACATGCTGGGAAGATATATATAGATGGATGGGGTGTTTGGTTAATGAGGATTTTATGCACACCCAAGGTGTGTGATGCCCCATAAACACTCGAGCAGTTTATCCGGGCATCACACACCAAGGGTGTGCACAAAATTGGAGTTCCCAGACTTCCCTGTGTTTTATTTTTTATATTTACTGGTTAATTTTTAATGATTTTTTTATATTTACAGGCTTTTTAAGACCTACCTCCCGACCCATTTAGACCGCCTCCTGACCCATTTCTCCTGTCAATGTTAACTAGTTGTACACAGTGTTTCAAGTAAAATTCAGATCTTAAGGAAACTTGTTTTTTTCTTCAGGCAACAGTCTATGTGAGGTTCATTTTCTTTGGTTTCTGAGTTGGGACAGCTGTTGATCTGCATCCCAGTTGTGGCAGATTTGATGGTTAAGGCTAAATGTCTGAGAAGACTGTCATTTGCGCTGGCAGTTTTTAGAAGGAGCACGAGCGAATGGCCAGTGCGAGGACAGCCTCTTACATAGGTACTTGGGTGCACTGAGGGCTATTTTTAGAACCGTGGTTTGCAGAACTCCATTATTCACACATGTGAATAGTGGAGTTTGTGAGGTTGAGCCAGCAGGTGTTTATTGGCACTAACCAGTAAATATACATCTTTAATGAGGCAGTAGATGCAGCGAAGCTGGTTGACTGGATTTCAGTAAAGTGGAATCAAAAAAGCTGAACTTGAATGATACTGGTGGCTTGAAATGTTTGTGAATGACAGTTTTATAATCATTTCCAATTAAAGCTAGACACTTTCTCTATGTGAAAGGGTTAATAAATATTTTGAAGAAATATTGGTAGGTAAAATAATGCAGTGGTTGTGGGAAGGTGGGGTGTCTTTTATGGGTAAGGGATGTATTGGTACCTTTTTTACAGTTTGACCATTATGGATTCAGACTGGTGATCATGTTAATCATTTGTCCTTCTTCCCGACAGTGCAATTGCCTGTGATGTGTAAGAAAACACTGTGAGGCTTGGCCAGCTGGTTATGATTATTGTATGATATTTGTAATATAAAAATATAGTATGTGATTGTCTCACATAAGACAGCCTGTGCTTCCATGGGTGCCCCCCCCACACATCTTTCAGTGAAGCTACAGGATATGTAAACTGACCAGGAACCATTTAATTAACTGGCTTCCTTCAGAATGGCATTTTATTACCTTTTAATGACATGCCTAGACTTTTTAAAGTGGAAATCAAATGTGACTTTATGACTTCAGAAACAGGACAACATTCGGCTGACTCCTGTTGTTTTTTTTTTAACACATTAGTGCCAGTGTGGGATTGCTAATTTCAAAGGAAACATGTGAAATTAAGAAGTGATATATAGGAAATGTCTTTTGTTTCTGATGGCACCTTATTTAAAATGCCTCCTGATAGGAAATCATTTTTTTGTAATTTTATATTCTAAAAGGAGGAGCTAGATGACTCACAGAAGGGGTGTGGAGACACAGAGTTTAAACTAATAATTGTGTCTGAAATGTTGTCATATCATTTTGGGACTCTAGAGAGACACAGCTCTCTGATCTAACTTTAAAGGCACTTACAGAGGTAATACATTAGATAGAAAAGATCTAAATGCATTGTGGTAGGAGTTTGTTCTGTAGTTTTTCTTTTATTTCTTTTATGTGATTGTGATGCTCTTTGGCATTTGTTCTGTATTTTATCTTACTGTTTTTATCCATTTTTAGTAAACATTTTCTTAAGATACTGCCTGGGTGTGTCTTCCAAGTTCTTTTTGCACGTGATGTAGACGTGGTTAAGTCTGACAGCTGTTTGAAGGGCTTGATGGTGTTACTAAGCTTAGTAAAAGGTAAGAATATACCTAAGGTCTCTTACAGAGTTTTAAGGGTTCATTTTGGATACCTGGTTAGGTGCCCTTAGGCAAAAGATATATTGCATCCCCACGAAGAGAATATTATCTGAGCCTGTACATTTGGGTATGCTAGCATAAGGTTCACAGTTTGAATCTCCCCAGAACGTGAGACTAAAGGTGATTCGGACCCAAAAGCAGACAGGAGGGTTACCCTGTCTATTATCTGTTCACACTATTGCGCTCTGAGGTTGGCACTGTGGGGCAGAGGGCCTGATCTGCTGAGTGCATTTGTGACAGACTTGGTTGACAGCGGTGTGATAAATTTGGTAACACAAGCTTTAACTGTTCAGTGTGTCAGCGTAATACTGTACAGCTCACTTGCAAAAGAAGGCAGTGATTTTTTTTAAAGGAAAAAGAACTATATTATTTTGCTTACAGTCAAAGTTCCTACCTGTTTTATTTTTTTTTCTTCAAAGTGCAAGTTAGAGTAACCGTAGTTAGGGAAGAAGATGGCTTCTAACTACAGTGAGCACACTGCAGGCTACCTGAAGCAGTAGTGCAAGGAGAGAGGAGTCCTGCACAAGGGGAAAGCCACCAAGCAGAACCTTGTGGATGCCCTGATGGCAGCAGGTGCCCAGAGCATTGAGTCACAGACTGTGACTGAAAAGGACCAAACCTTGGGCATGTTGGGGCCAGCGGCCAGTGCAGTGTCCAAACCCAGTGAGGACGACAGCAGGGCCAGTGCAAGTGAAGGGCCACAGCAGCAGGGGAAGGTCACAAGCATTCTGGAGCCAGAAGCAATCAGGCTGCAGATTGAGTTGTGCTGAATGGAGCTGGAGTTCCAAAGAGAAGAGTGACAACTTCAGTGAGAGGTAGAGCTAGAACGGCGAAAAGCAGAGTGAGAATGGCAAGAAGCAGAGTGTGAAAAGAGTGAGCTCCAGAGGCAACATGAACTGAAGAAACTACAACTCCAACCACCAACACCAGAGCAGGTAAATGGCTTGGGTTTAACTGGAACTGCAGGACTGGGTTACAAATTAAATTCCAAATTGATTGCTGAATTTAAAGAGGGGGAGGATATGGATGCCTTTTTAAATTCCTTTGAAAAAGTTTGTATTCAGGCAAATATTCCTAGAGGGTCCTGGAGCTTCCAGCTATCCCCGTTACTTACCGGGAAAAATCGGGATGCATTGGGTCAAATGGACAATGAGGACAGTAATGATTACAGCAAACTTAAAGCTGCACTTTTAAAAAAGTTTGATTTAACTGCAGAAGCATACAGAGATATATTCTGTAAGCTTAAGAGAAGCCCTGAAATGAGCTACGAGGATCTAGCCATGAAACAACGTCAAAGTTTAAAACGTTGGTGGGAGGGAATTGAATCAAACTCTGTAGATAAAATTGAAAATGCTATATTGTTAGAACAGCTTTTTTGGGCATGCCCAGCAGAGCTGAAAACGTGGCTGGAGGACCATGATCCCAAAACAGTGCAAGAGGCTGCTGAACTCTCGGACCGCTATACCAAGAGCAGACCTGCTCTGAGAGCAAATGGGGCGGGTGTGGCATACTGTTTTTATCCATTTTTAGCAAACATTTTCTTAAGATACTGCCTGGGTGTGTCTTCCAAGTTCTTTTTGCATGTGATGTATACATGGTTAAGTCTGACAGCTGTTTGAAGGGCTTGATTGTGTTACTAAGCTTGGTAAAAGGTAAAAATATACCTAAGATCTCTTAGAGTTTTAAGGGTTCATTTTGGATACCTGGTTAGGTGCCCTTAGGTGAAAGATATATTGCATCCTCCTGAAGAGAATATTATCTGAGCCTGTACATTTAGGTACACTAGCATAAAGTTCACAGTTTGAATCCCCCCAGAACGTGAGACTAAAGGTGATTCAGACCAAAAAGCAGACAGGAGGGTTACCCTGTCTGTTACCTGTTCACACTATTGTGCTCTGAAGTTGGCACTGTGGGAGCAGAGGGCCTGACCTGCTGAGTGTGTTTGTGACAAACACCTCCCCCATCCACAGGTTTTGGAGAGCCATCTGACGTCTAGAGCACAGGTGCCAACATGTTTTTTTTTTCCCTTGGGAGGGCTCATCTATACAAACAGGCAAGGCTCAGTGTTAGCTTGAAATTTCAGAGGGGTCAGGCCCGTTAGCTTCCCCCCCGTAACACTCCCTCCCCCAAACGTGGCTCCTATGTTTTGGTGCAATTTACTAAAGCTTACTGGGACTGTAACCAGGTAGTTGTAGAGTGTTCTAAATGTTTTCAGTGTTATGCTCATTATAGGTACTGTGGTTCTGTTTTCTTTGTAATCAATAGGATATGGCTGGGTAGTGAGCTACCCAAACACCTATGGGTGTAGTGAGGCATGAGGTCGCAGGTGGAGTGCCTTCAGCCCCTGGGTGTTCAGGTATCTCAGTACTACCAACACCCGGCCATGTCTTATTGCGCTTATAAAATGGGCTTTTACATCCAGAGCACAGTCACACAGTAGAATGAACACAGCAGCACAATAATGGAATAAGTCCAAGGGCAAGATAGGCTGAACTGCTGTGGTGTTTAAAAAAAAAATTAATGGGACAGTCGGTTACACTTCATTTGTAAAAATAAAATAAATGCTGCATGATTAATCATTTTTGTGAGGTGCGGCTGCCAGATTGTGAGTATTATTTTACGGGGGGGACAGGCTGGAGTTCAGATCAGCTAAGAAAACAGTGACCAACAAAAACAAAACAAAACAAAACAAAAAAATAGATAACTAATTGAAGAAAAAGGATGAATAAGTTGTCTTGGGGGTATGGCTATTTTCTTATGGTGATGTTGGGAGCACATTGTTGATGTGATTTATGGCGCTTGATTGTTTTGCAGTTTATGTTTTTCTCTTTCATGAGTGAGAAAAAAAAAAGGCTGCTGAGCAGTATTTTACAATTCTATGATTGCTAGTGATTTTTGATGAGGATAACTACCAGGATGACAGGGGGTAGTATAGCATTCATTCATGGTCAGGTGACTGGTTCTAGGAAATCAGAATTTGAGGATTTCAGGGCCCATTTTATAACTCAGCATATAAGGGACATTATGAACAGTACATGGCGATGTACAACGATTATGCAGTTGCCGGATTTTGGTCCTCTGGAGCACTAAAATATTTACTTGGACATTACTGTTAGGGGATTTTGACTTTAGGTGCAGAGCCACCAGCTCATTCTTTTTTTAACTTTAACACTTGTTATTGATTCAGGCAACAGCATTGCTGCAATATTTACCTAACTGATATTTATTTATTTGAAATATTGAAATTACAAACCTTTGAGTCAGAGACTCCTTGACAAAGGCTCCACAAACTTGTTTGCAAACAGGCTTGCTAAAACAATGCATGAGTTAAAATAGAGTAAAAGAAACATAACATACTTACAGGTAAGTTACACACAATATACAAAACCAGCTAGATACAATAGACAGAGTAACATTTAGTTGTCAATCAGTCAATCAAGTTTATTTTATACTGGAAAGAGTGTGAGTAAACATGCCCATTTTCACATTTGTCCAGGTTACAGAGTATCACAACACATACAGCAAAAGAAAACTACAAGAGCAAAAATAACCATATTTACAACAAATTTAAATAAAAATTAAGACAGTCTTAAATATTGGCGAGGATGAGGGCAGTAGACAGTGGGAGGGGGAGGTAAGGATGAGACAGTAAACATAGAGCTGGGGGGTAGGCGGGGGGGTGTGGATGGAGAAAAAGGAGGCGATGTGAGGGATGCCCTCAAGAGAGAGGAGTGGAGCCTCACAACTGCTATATGAAACTTACCCCAGGGGGCACTTACAAGAGTAACTCTCCAGGAGCAAATTTTTTGCAGAGGAAATAAATGAGGGGATGGAGCCAAAGGACTGGGTGCCAGGCGTTAGGTTGTTGTAAAGTTATACACCCTGGTACCAGATGGAGTTTTGCATATGTATGGTATGAAGGAAAGGAACCTCAAAAATGTGGCTGGTGCCACACCTGGGGGCAGATTTGGGGAAAGGTCCAGAACACTTGGTGGCAATAAGTTAAGACTGGCCATGTGTAGAGAAAGAAGTGTTTTAAGTTGAAACCTTCCTTCCAGGGGTAGCCACATGAGAGGAGGGTAGAGGGAACAGTGATGGGTGGACCAGGGGAGGCCAGTGATGAAACACATTGAAAACAGTCAAACGTGAGGTAAAATTTATGAAGCAGTCAGACTTGACCTTGTCACTGAGTAATATTAGAAATTAGGAGAGAGAGAGTCGGAAAGCAGGAGGAGGAAGAAGTGGGGCTAGGAGTTTGATAGTATTTGATATTTGATAGTAACTGATGATATTCCACAGGCGTGGTTTGGGGAGGAGGGTGGGGGCTGGGGCGTTCAGAGGAGAGCAACGAAGATGGTAAAGGGTCTCAGCCACCTGTCCTATGAAGAAAGGTTCATGTACTCCCTGGAACAGAGGAGGGAGAGGGGGGACATGACTGAAACCTTCAAGTACCATAAGGGTATAAACCGGGTGCCAGTGGAAAGCATCTTCCAGCTGAAGAGAAATAAGAGGATGAAGGGGCATGGCTTGCAGGTGGGGGGGCAGTTCAAGGATAACATTAGGAAGTACTATTTCATAGAGAGGGTGGTGAATAAGTGTAATAGGCTCTCAGAGGGGGTGGTTGGAGAAGCAACAGTGGAAGGCTTCAAAAAGGCATGGGGCAGCAACAGGGAGTGTTGAGGGTGGGGGGCGCATGTCCTAGCAGATAGCTAGACAAATGAGCAGACTAGGTGGTCCTGTCAGTCCTTTTCTGCCGTCACATTCTATGAATCTGTGAATTCTATGAAATTTGTCCTGACACTTTTTTTCTTCAATAATTTTAAATTACACAAAATTCTGCCCTCCCCACAAATGTCAAAGTCAGACTCCGCCTATGTATAATAATACCTGCTCTTTCGAGAGCACAGCCCCATAACTCGTAGCAGTGGGTGACTACAGAATCCAACTGTAACTACGGTAATAACGTAATGTGAGTTTACTATTGCAGCGTATCTGCTTTACAAATTACTCTTACTCATACACTGCTATTTCTAAGCTGAACATAGACGAGAACAACCAGCTGGTCAGGTTGTAAACTCTATAATGTACAGAAATCGGGCGCCCCTTGCGCCAAGGCTCAAGGAGCATGCTTACAGGCAATAAAAGAAGTGACTCGGTGGAAACGTCTGAGTCTCCTAAAGACAAACTAGTCAACACGATGACATTAATCAAAATTTCAATATTGCCCAAAGACGCTAGTTTCTAAAGTGTCCTGACGAGTTTGTACCATTATATCTGATGTTGTGCACGCTCACAGTAGGAAGGCAGCGTCTGTCCATACATTTTCCCACATCTGGATGACTGCCGTTGTACCACGCTACACCACACCACACGATCACTAATTACAGTATAAGTTTGACAGGTAATGTGGCGGAACAGGTAACATGGTGAGAAGTGAAAATAGCAGTGTTCCGCGAGTTCGCGACGATGATCTGATTGGCTGCTTCTGTGTCGCCGCTGGTTGGCTGCTGGGCGAGACAAACCCGGCGTCGTGGCTTGCACTTTGAGATCGTATATAATGAACCGAAACGGCCTGGCCGTGCGCACAAGGCAATTGGGGAGGCTCGCTCGCTGACTGCACCTGCCAGCTGCTGCAACACTTCCAGGTAAGGAACTGCATGGTCGAGAATTACCGGCGGGAGTGGCTTAACAATGGGAGGGGTCCGCGGAAAAAGGTCGCTATTCTTCTGTAGACTGGACGCAGCGGGTGGCTGTATTTGGAGTTTTTTTCAAGCAGCACCCTTTTCTCTAAATGAATGGTAACTTTTGGTGCTCACTTTTAATACTTCCAAAAAGTGAGTGGAAGCAATATCTTTGATGAGATGCCAATGTAAGAGGTCAGCTTTCTTAGAAATGCACTTTTTTTTAATGTAGGTATGTTGATGAGAGCGGGTTCAGGTTTTCAACCAGTATCAGACTGGTGCTACCTGGTTTTAACAAATATTCGGTGCATAGCTATTGTCAGGCTAGGAGTGGAAATATTCCAAGCAAGTGCTTGCCATGGTGCTGGTGAAATAGCTTCCATCTGTATTGCACATTGTTGAAAGTGACGAAGTACAGTAAATTGATGCCCTTACTCTTATTCATTGCACATAAAACAAAGTTCAGTGAGTTTCCTTCCGGATTTTACCATACAGAAGGAATATACTAGTGGCAAAGATTGAGTGTGCTTGGTGTTTAGGCAGGAGGGTTAGTTAGGTATGGGGTTGATTGTCTACGTAAAGAACTCCCTGGGCACCTCTTGGCCACCAGTTGTGTGGCACAATTCAAAACTGACCTCAAACAGCACCTAATAACACTCTCTAAGTGCACCTGCCCCTGAGTCCAGCCACACCTGTTCTCTGTGCCCCCCAGCAAGCACTAGGTAGGCCTCAGGTACCCCCTCCCTCTGTCCTTTCTCATGACTTGCTCCAGCAATCAGTTTGCGTCATGCTCCTTTGGCACCCGTCACCCCCTCCCCCAACTCACAGTCCTGTGAATTTCCCTAACAGTCACTACTAATGCAGGCTGTCTGACCATGCCCCCTCACACCCCACCATTTTATTCTAGCATGTCCCCTCCGCTCAGCCTCCCCTCACTCCACCATCTCTCCCTATACCTTATCGCCCTTCATCCCCCACCCTTCACCTCCACTGCAGTACATCCCTTTCTCTCGTACCTCCTTTCTTCACCCCACTTTCAGCTATCCCTGTCTCTCTGAACTACTGACAAGGCACTTTGTGGCTGCTTATCCCCTCCCCCATGTTTTGAGTTATTCTGTAAATTCTGAATCCAAGTTGTATCGTTCATTGTAATGTACCTTTTATTTCTCCTATTGTACTTTGTTTTGCAATCTATGATGTGGAACCTCTGTAAAAGAGTTTGCACTCAAAGGTCTTTTCCAAATCACTAAATAAATAAATAAATAAAATAATATATGGGGAAGTGTGGTTTATGGGGATTTTATGCACACCCGAGGTCTGTGATGCCCCCTTCATCCTCGAGGATTATCTGAGCATTATACACCAAGGGTTTGCATAAAATCCCCTTAAACACACTCTCCCCATGTTTTATTTTTTATATTTACTGGTTTTAAGAAGCCTGTACTGCATAGTCTTGTGTTGCCCCCCCCCCCACTGTAAAAGCGTTGGATCCCAGTCGTAATACTAAATGGAGTAGCTGCATGCTTACCTCTTAGCCTGAAGGAATTGCACCCTTGGAAGCTCAGGGAGTACCCCGCAGCCATCCTGCCAGTCTTGTCCCTGTCCCGAAATGCTGACAGGCGGTGGGTCGCTTACTTGCCCTTTGCCCACGTGGTTTGGAACAGGAAGTAAGACCCTGACATGCCAGGTGAAAGGTCAGCCATTGTTATTGCTTCTGTTTGCCATATTTATTTAAAATAATTTAGGGCTTTTTGTTTTTAAGCTTTGTGAGGTTCTGAGTGACTGTCGACAAGCTTGTCTCTTGTGCTGACTGTTTGAAAGTTTAGCGCTAGTGGACATGCAGTGCGAGGACAGCTTGTCTGATGGCTTTGTGGGTGATGCTCCAGTTTTTGTATGGAGCTTTGTAATTCACATGTGTAAATTACGGAACTGTTGAGGTGCCATTGGCAGTGGTTTATAAGTACTGACCAGTAAATATACCTTACTTAACTATGTCATAATGATGGGATTACAGGATAGAATGTCACTGCCTGTCAAAATTCTTGGAAAGGAAAGGTAATCTGCTGCTTGGACATTCATTCAAAACACACACATTCCATTCGGACAGTTACAGACCCACTGCACTATAGATCGCAATGGCTAATTTCAGCACTTCAGTTGCTCAACATTCAAACCAAGAGGCATTCATAGCCGAGCAGGAGAACAAATGTGCATTGAAAAAAAACTGTATTTTTTTCCTCATAGTGGTTAGTTGTTCCATACGCTATAAAATACAAAGCCTGAGTAATGGTGGTCAACCACAGACATAATCGCCTCCCGTGGTTGCCATGACAACTGTAAACCTCTCGAACTGTGCTCTCAAGGTTTACTTGGTTGTCCTGGCAACTGTTTGAGGTGATTACATCATGGTTAACTACTGCTACTCAGGCATTATCCTCTATGTAAACCAAACATCACTCCAACATTAATGCAGTAAATAACACATTCATGATATATCAGTTCTAGATACTGAAGCCTAAATGGCATGTTCAGAATAAGTATTTCAGGTAATGTGGTTAAATACCAGGTAGCTATAGGTAGAATACTGATAACAGGGGCGTCATTTCAGAAAAACCATAGGGGTTGCAAGGCAAACTGTAGGCTGGGGGGCTGGGGGGTCTCCTAGGCTCCCGTAAAAAATTGTTAAATTCAGTGCATTTTGGAGGTCATTTGAAACAAATTTTGCTACCTTGTTACCTCCTCCTCATGCCCAGTAATTTGCACCCTTGTCCCTCCCAGAGTCACAACAGTCCAGAATATTATCCGCGCCACCCTCTCTACAGCATTTCACCAAAACCATAAGGGTTCCAAGACTAGTCAATGGCGATGCCCATTCTTACATAAATACTTAAGTCCCTGGATATTTTTTTTCAACATTAATGCTCAGCTCACTGGACACCCCCATTAAGTTGGGTTTACCTTTATTACTCTTAGAAATATTTACTAGTGACATGTCTTACCTTGCTTGGGTCTTGCAAACTAGCCTGGAAGCTGAGTAGAGATACTGCCTGCAAACTGAACTGGCAGCTGACTAAAGACACTGCCTGCAAACTGGATTTGCAGCTGATTGAAGACACTGCTGCAAACAGGACTGGTAGCTGACTGAAGATACTGCCTGCAAACTGACTGAAAGCTGACTGGAGACGCTGCCTGCAAACTGGACTGGAAGCTGCAAGCTGACTGGTGACACTGCTGGCAAACTGGACAAGTCGGTGACTGGAAACACTGCTGGAAAGCTGGACTGATAGCTAGCAAGCTGACTGGAGACATTACTGGAAAACTTGACTGGTAACTAGCCACCGGGCTGTAGACTGCTGGCAAACTGGACTGGTAGCTGATTGCAGACACTACTGGCAAGCTGACTGGAGACACTGCTGGCAAACTGGACTGGTAGCTGACCTGACTGGACACACTGCTAGCAAGCTTGACTGGTAGCTGACTGGAGACACTGCAGGCAAGCTGGACTGGTAGCTGGCTGGAAACATTGCTGGCAAGCTGGACTGGTAACTGACTGGAGAAACTGCTGGCAAGCTGGACTGGAGGCTGGCTCGAGACACTGCTGGCAAGCTGGACTGGTAGCTGACTGGAGACACTGCAGGCAAGCTGGACTGTAACTGACTGGAGACACTGCTGGCAAACTAGACTGGTAGCTGACTGAAGAGACTGGTGGCAAATTGGACTGGTAGCTAGCAACCTGGTTGTAGTCACTGCTGGAAAACTGAACTGATAGCCGACTGCAAACACTGCTGGCAAGTTGGACTGGTTTCTGACTGCAGACACTGCTGGAAAGCCACACTGGTAGCTGCCTGTTGACACTGCTGACAAGCTGGACTGGTGGCTGACTGGAGACACTGCTGGCAAACTAGACTTGGTAGCTAGCAACCTAACTGGAGACAATGCTGTCAAGCTGGACTGGCAGCTGACTGGAGACTGCTGGCAAACTGGATTGGTATCTGACCTGACTGGAGACACTGCTGACAAGCTGGACTAGTATCTGACTGGAGACATTGCTGGCAAGCTGGACTGGTAGCTCACTGGAGACACTGCTGAGAAGCTAGATTGGTAGCTGACTGTAGATCCTGCTGGCAAACTGAACTGGTAGCTGATTGTAGATGCTACTGGCACACTGGACTAGTAGCTGACTGGAGAAACTGTTGGTAAACTGGATTGGTGGTTGACCTGACTAGAGACACTGCTGGCAAGCTGGACTGGTATCTGAGTGGAGACACTGCTGGCAAGATGGACTGGTAGCTGACTGGAGAGATTGGTGGCATATTGGACTGGTAGCTAGCAAACCTGGCTGTAGACATTGCAGGCAAACTGGACTGATAGCTGACTAGATTGGTAGCTGACCTGACTGGAGACACTGCTGACAAGCTGGACTGGTATCTGACTGGTGAGTGTTAGCAGTGCATTTCAGGTGTCACCTGTGGCTGTGAAGAATTTTCTTTCTTGGCGTAAGCACTTGATTAAATACAACATGCTCAAAGCAAACCCATCACCTTACTAAACTGCCAATCAAATGTGGAATAAATGTGCCCCTGACCACTGAATCATTGACAGGCTATTTTAAATACAGACCAATATATTTCTACAGTTGCAGACTTCTGGGTATGTTGGTATTCACCGATATACCACTTGAGGAAACTCATTAAAGGAACATGTTCTGCTCCATGGAAGTACATAGAACAGGCGAGGTTTGTGGCTGAAAAGTGAAAGGTTCTGAGAAACCATGTTACAGGCCTCAAGCCTTTCCTCATAACTGTTCTCTTCAATACATTCATAGGGGACATAAGGGTGAAGCATGAAGGAATAAAACCCAGAGGGTTGTACTAAATAGGGAAGTCTCGGAGGAGATGGGGTCAAGAGTCAGTACTTTGCCCTGTTCTCTTCAATACATTCATAAGGGACACAAGGGTGAAGCATGAATGAATAGTTCATCTATTTGCAGATGACACCAAGATCTGCAATAGTGTGGACATAATGAAGGGAATAGAGGCCATGAGGAGGGACCTGGAAAGACTAGAAGAGTGGTCCAGAATTTCACAGCTGGGATTCAATGCCAAAAACGTGCAAAGCCATGCCCATCAGACACAAAAAAAACCCGAGCTGAGTACAAAACGGGAGGAGAGCTCATGGCATATACCTCGTAGGAAAGGGACCTCAGGGTTATCAATCAGGATGATCTGAAAGTAGTGGCCCAATTTTCAACGGTGGTGGGAAAGCAAAAGGATGATGGACTGCATTGGGAGGGGGATAGCAAGCAGAAGGAGGTAGGTTATACTCAGTAGCATTATTTCAGTAGAATCATAGGGTTTGCAAAGTCCCATTTCAGCAAAATCATAGGGGTTGTAAAACTCCCCCAACCACCAGACCTATATAAATAAATGTTAGGGAAACCTTGTTTTAGGGTTCTTAGGGGTTGCAGTGGGCATCATAGGGGTTGCAAAAAAATCATAGGGGTCTCAACCACAACCCCTGGCTACCCCTAAATGACGCCCCTGACTGATAATGCATTTATGTGGGGAAATGACTTTCTTGTGAATAAGCAATGTAATATATATGTGTCATTTTTCTCCACAGGGAATCAGTGACATTAAAAACTCATGATGCCATTGCTCTGACATCAGAAAGTCATAGTACTACCCTTCTATCGTCAGATCAGTAGTATTATGAGATGGAATGTTTGGAGTGTTCTATATGTTGCAAAAACTAACGGATAGGAAACCAGCAGTAACTAGGCATGTCATTCCATTGATGGTTTCTGGTGACATCATAAACCACAAATGTTGGGATTCTGGTGATATCATAAACCGCATGAGCATTTCTCTTGTGGTTTATGATGTCACCAGAATCTCTCAATGGAATTACAGCCTCGTTACTGATATTTTTTTATTATTCTACATATATATATATCATTCAAATTCTGATCATGTTTTGAGTATGACTGGAATGTTCCAATCACAACAGACAATATATTTTAGGAATATTGTAATAGATATTCCAAATTTTAGTTCACAGTCTGAAGTTCTTATTGTGTAAATGTGATATGTGGAACAAGACTAGACTATTTACTGGCATTTAAAAGTACTGACTAGTTTTACCTGTTGCCCATATGAAATCAGGTGACGGGGTGGTCCCCTGTATTTATGCTTGTTGCCTTTAACAGGTTATGTAACCAGCCAGGGGTCAGGTTGCAACCCACTACCTGTCTGCCTCGGTTTGGGGAGAAAACTGTTGCTTGGCATTTTGGCTACATTTGATTTCTAGTCAGGTGCACCCAAGTAACTCCGGACACAGGAAGCAATAACTGTAATGTCCAAACCACGAGTGGATTCTAGAGTGTGGCTTTTATTCACAGCAACAGCAGAATAATAAAGAATAGATGGACCCCCATGGGGATACGCTCCCTGGTAATGCAGATATTCGGAGACAAGAACACATCTTCTTACACACTGTAACCCTCAGGTTCTGAAACACATTGGCTGTCGGCCCGAACTTGTACTCTTCTCTGGATTTCCCTGGTGTGGCACATCTGACCAGCCTTGGACTACTTCCCTGCATGGCACATCCGGCCAGCACTTTGGACTCACTTTCCATATGGCATGGATATTTATGGGTGGCTCCCTCTACCACCCATGAGCATATACTGACTCCATAAAGGGAAAATCTTCCATGTAATCCCACGTCTGTGTACTTTCTGTGAACACTGGCCAAGTGCCCGGAAGAAAGCTAAAGGTGCCCAAAGTGAACCCGTAGAGGTAAATCTGGTTACTCCTGATGGGGGGGGGTCTCCCACCTCTTGCTCCCAAATCTATATCCGGCCATTCATTTGGAATCAACACCTTTCTTGAAACACACAGTTGTAGAATGCTGTCTCGAAATGCATGTCACATTTAACAGTCTACAGTCTCTTGAAAATAGTGTCCTGACTTGTAATGTTCTTTAAGTGGCTATGTCCATCCCTGTAGACCCCCACAGTTTAGATACATTTTAAGCCACACACAACTGTAGTACTGTACTTGGCTGTCCTTCCTTGATCCCACAGTAACAGATACGCAACGCACTTTGGTGAAAACATGGGCTCTATTTCAGAGCTAACTCACCCTGGATTGCAGGTGCCCACAGGCTTCTCACAGGAAACACAAACATACTTCTTGGTGCCTCAGCACAAATCTTCATAGGCAGCTTTCCCTCTTCATCAGCAGGGCCAGGGGATTGCCCTGAAGTTGCTGGCTCTCCTTCCCCCCATCCTTCCTGGGATGGGGCACTGGAACAAACTGGGAATGGTCTCTACCACTAGACCAGTTTCTTCTGTGTCTCTGTCTAGGGCGAGAACACCCCCCCCCCCCACTACAACTGGGTAGCTCTATAGCAGACCTTAGCCCTGAGGGGCTGCCAACTGTAGCACACCTCTTGTTTCCTCTACAGACTGCACAAGACTCTCCTGAAGACTGAATTCAAAACCTCCCAACATTCTAACTCCCTGCTGCCACATTCCAAAGTGGCTTATGCTGCTGCGAGAATTCTATATGATGTCATCCCTCCAGCTCAGCTGAGACTGAGGACAGAGAGAGACAGTGTGAAATCCATTTAACTGGAGTTTCACAAGCTGCCTTACCTGCCTGCCACTAGATCTAAGTGGGATTCTTGTAACCCTGGGTAACGGGGGGGTTACCGTTACATATGAACATACAAAATTGCCAGCAGATAAAGGCCTAATGGTCTATCAAGTCTGCTCGATTGTGCAGCTAGCAGCCCTTATACTGCAGCTGCCCCTCCCTCCCTCCAGTGACCTTCCTCTTACCCTGTCCCATTCCCTTTTGAAGCAGCCCACTGTTCTACAGGACACCACTTCCTGTGGTAATGCATTCCACCCAGACACCACCCTCTCCATAAAAAAGTGTCTCCTCATTTCCCTCCTGAACCTTTCCCTTTCCAATCTCAGATGATGCTTGTGAGTGTCCCTGCCTCTCCTTACTTGAAAAGCTCCTCCGTGCCCATCTTATTTATTCCCTTCATGTACTTGAAGGTTTCAATCATGTCCCCCCATCCCTCCTCTTCTCCGGGGAGTACATGTTCAAATCCCTCAGCCTGCTCCCATAGGGTAAGTCCCCTAGCCCCTGGATCATTTTTGTTGCCCTGCACTACACCCCCTCCAGTAACCTAATGTCCTTCTTTAGGTACGGTCACCAGAACTGCGCGCAGTACACCAGGTGTGGTCTAACAAGTGACCTGTATAGCAGCAGGATCCCCTCCCCCCTCCTGGATGATATGCCTCTGGCAATACAACTCAGCATCTTGCTGGCATTTGCAGCTGCCTATCTACACTGTGCTGAGTTGTTCATTGCTCCTGTTATGATCACCCCCAAGATCCTTCTCCCCTTCCATCTTGGCTAGTTGAAGCCTCCCTAGCTGGTAGCTCCTTCTTGGGTTTTTTTTTGTGCTGAAATGTAGCACCTTGCATTTCTTGGCATTGAACCCCAGCTGTCAAGTGTCTGACCAGGCCCCAATTTTGCCAGATCATCTTGCAACCCCTGCCACCCTTCTAAGTCATCCACTGCTGCTCCCATCTTGGTATCATCTGCTAACAGACTGATCTTGCTCTTGATGCCTATTGAGATTTCTGCTGCGCAGATCCCAAACAACAATGGCCTCAGTACAGAGCCCTGTGGAACCACGCTTGTCACCACCCTGGGAGATGAGAGCTCTGCTCCCAACACCACCCTCTGCTGTCTCCCTTGCAGCGAGTTCACTACCCATCCCACCATCTTTGCCCCCAACCCTGTGCCTTCCAGCTTACTTCCTAGCCTCCCATGTGGCACCAAATCAAATGGCTTACTGAAGTCCAGGTACTGGACATCCACTGCATGGCCCCTGTCTAATTGCCTTGTTACCCAGTCATAGTACTCCACCAGGTTGGTCTGACAGGATCTGCCTGAAACAAACCCATGCTGTCTGCTGTCCTACAGCCCATTTGCCTCCAGGAGGGAAACCAGCTTCTCCTTCAGGATTGTCTCCATCAGCTTTCCCACGATGGATATGAGGCTTACCAGTCTGTAGTTCCCTGGCTCATCCTTGGGGTCACTCTTGTGGAGGGGTACCACGTGCACCATCCTCCAGTCCTGAGGTACACCCCCTGAGTCCAGGGAGGCATTGAACAGGTCTGCCAAGGCTTCTGCCAGGACTTCTGCCAGCTCCTTCAGCACCCTGGGGTGTATGCCATCTGGCCCTGGCATGTTGTCCACCCTCAGTGCCCTCAAGCCCTCCAGTACTCTGCCCACTGTGATTTCCCCATCTGTCACCCCCCCATGCCCAACCTCCCACCCCCTTGGGTACAGCTCCCCCTTTCTGTTTAGT
This sequence comes from Neoceratodus forsteri, assembly GCA_016271365.2. Classification (NCBI taxonomy): domain Eukaryota; kingdom Metazoa; phylum Chordata; order Ceratodontiformes; family Ceratodontidae; genus Neoceratodus; species Neoceratodus forsteri. Next base: position 310,841,760 of record CM028137.1, on the reverse strand, counting down.
AAATACTGAACAGAAGTATTTGTTCAATGCTTCTGCCTGTTCTGCCCCTGTTTCCACCCCCTCTCCCATCGATCTTTATCTTTACTATTTGGCCCTCACAACTCCTTTCTCCCTGATTTACTTGAAGAAACTCTCGATGCCCTTGTGCTAGCCTGAGTTCCCTGGACACCTTGGCTGGCCTGACTGTCCTGTCCTCTCCCTGTTTTTTGTACCTTCTAAAGGTGGCTCTTTTCTTCGCTACTTTTTCCATGTCCCCCCCCCGCTCACCCAGCTAGGCTTCTTGGCTCTATTTCTCTTACTGTCAAACCTTGTACATGTTACGGTTGCCTCCTCAATGTCCAGTTTAATGACCTCCCACTTCTTGTTAGTGTCCATGTTTAGATGGATCCTGGTCAGATACCCCTGTACTATTTCCCTCATCCTCCCAAAGTTGGCTCTCCTGAAGTCTAACACCCTTGTGCCTGTTCCTACTCCCCCTTTCCTTATCTTTATTGTGAACCACACCGAGTGGTGGTCATTCCCCACCAGTGGTTCCTCCACCCCCTGCTCCCTCACAAACTCATCATTCGCCAGCATGAGGTCTAGGGTGTTCCCTAACCTGGTTGGCTCATTGACCATCTGCAATAGGAAGCTGTCCTGGAAAATGTCCAGAAGTGCCTGCTCCCTCCTATTCATGGTGGCTGGGGTACTCCAACCCCCTCCTGGCAGGTTGAAGTCCTCCACAATCACCATGCTGCGTCTTCCACAGGTCCTTCTGATTCGTCCCGCTAGTTCGCTGTCTAACCCCTTAGTCTGAGAGGGTGGCATGTACACCACTCCCATCCTGAGGGTCCTATTTTTTGGAGTCTTGGAGCTGCATCCATAATGACTCCATGCTGCCTTCCTCCTCTTCCTCCCTGACACACTTCAGTCCTTCCCTCATGTACAGCACCACTCTCTCTCCTTTTCCTTTTACCCAGTCCCTCCAAAATATCCTACACCCTGGTACTGCCAGGTCCCTGTCATTGTACTGGATGGCCCATGTCTCGGTGATGGCCACCATTTCCACCTCCCCATCTGGGATACTTCCGATTGGCCAAAATGCATCGGCCCAACCGGCAATATCCCGACCCCGGGAGCCCGAAACACGGTTGCCCGACATTTTGATTTCGCCCCCCTGCCCTGGAGTGAGAATCCTGGCACGGGGGCATGGGGGCAGAGCCCCTCACATTGGGGTGCAGGGTGAAGCCCCGAATAACTCCTGAGGCAAAATCCCTATATCGGCAATCAAGGTTGGCTTCTGTCGGATAATGATGGTTGGCCAATGCATTTCGGCCAACCATAGTATATCCCCCCCATCTGCTATGAGAGCCTATAACTCTGCTGTTTTATTCCCTAGACTCCTAGCATTAAAGGTTACCACCCTCTACCTTGTTTTCTTCCCCCTCTCCCTACTTGCTCTCCCTTTATAGCATCACCTTCTGACCTCCCCCTAAGTTCCTTGCTACTGGTATGGGGGTAAGCTCATTTGGCTTCCCTACCAGTGGATCCTGCCTAGTTGCCACCCCCCTCTTCTAGTTTAAATTCTCATTGTATGCTAGGTATTCCCCCAGTTTCTGTTTCAATATCCTCCTTCCCTCCTCACTAAGTGTAGCCTGTCCCAGCGTAGAGATCACTGCCCTCCTTATCCTTCCCCACCCCCACCCAGACCCATTAATTTTTTCTCACCTTGAGTGCGGTTTAGTCTTTTACTACCTCTCTAACTGGTTCCCCATTGATGCCCTCCCCTGTTCCACCCTGAGTTTTACATATGCAGGAAGCTGCCCCTTATCCTCCACCATGAATACCAAGCAGAAATACAAGTTCATTTATTTCTGCCTTTCCTTTGTCTCTCTCCCCTCTCATCCCACTCCCATTCTTAGTTAGACTATCCCTTCTTTGGATTTGTGTTTTCCTTGTATGTATTGGAAAAATGCTTTATTCCCCCGTCTTCACTCCCTCAGCTATCCACAACTGGGAATGTGACTTTGCCTCCTTTCCCTTGTTAAGATACTCTTCTCTGTTTTCTTTTGCTTTACTTGTCTTGCACGTTTTGGAAGCCTTCCTTTTTTCCTTCACAGTCTCCCCCACTATCCCCAGCCCGTGTATCACAGGGGTTTCTTGCCTCACTTACTCTGACCTACCACCCTTACACAGAGATTTGTAGCCTCTAATACCCCTTTTTTACTAAATCTTACTTGTTATCCACCCTCACTGCTGCTCCCACCCATCCAGTTTCTCCCTTTGCATTTCTTGCATTCTCCCAAAATCTACCCTTCTGAAATCCAAATCATTTACCTGGGCATGTGTTCTGTCTGGCTCTAGCTTGATATTGAACCACATGTTCCTATGATTGCTGAATCCCAATGGATCCTGAACTGTGACTTTCTCTATACTGTCCTTATTTGTAAGAACAAAAGCAAATGTGGTGCTGTCTCTTATATCATAGAAATCAATAATCACAGGGGGGTTAAAAACGGCTATAGCAAGTGTTAGGCCCCTAGATAAGATCGCCATTTCTCAAAGGATGTATCTCGAAATATTATTTTCTGTGAATTATCTAGATTTTTCTTGAAAGTTTTAGTTGCCCCACTTTCCACCAAAGTCTCTGGAATGCGATTCCACATTGCCATAACTCTTGGTGTTATCCATGTCCCCCCCCTTATTTGTTTTGTGTAAATCTCCTGTGAACTGTTTGTTGTGTTTTCTTCTATCGTATTGCCACTGTTTATGTTCTAATCCCAGGCAGTCCCACATGTCCCTATCCTTAAATGCTCCATAGACTAAGAACATGTCACCACTTACCCTTCTTTGTTCTAATGTGTACAAGTCTAGCATGCTGCTACTCTCCTCATGCATTCTTGCCCGCTTACTGGTTACCATTCTTTTTTTCTTTTTTTTTACAATTCTGTTTATTCTACATGGCAGGTCATCAGCTTGTCTGCCAGCCTTACCAGACTCTGGGTTGTTCAGGAACTTGTGGTGCTATGCGTGTCCTGGCTGAACCCCAGAGCTGGCCTGGAGGCTTCATCCTTAGATGACCCCCGATTTTTCCTCCATTTTCACCCTCCGTTAACCCAAGGCCCCAGAAGCGGTGACGCTTGCACGTGGAGGCGCACATGCGCACTGCAGCTCCAGTCAACAGCCCCTTCTGCCCTCCCTTGACCTAGCACCAGTGCTCCTCAGAAGCGACACAGCCACCTGGCCTCCACTAGGGGCAGCCAAGCTCTGAGGAGACCCTATCCATCCTCCTGAGGTGGAAGGCTGCCAACCGGCAGCTGATCAACATCCTCCCCCTCTCCCCCATGACCTCCGACGACCCGGGCTTATTCCCAAACCCGGGTTGCTGATGTGGCACAAGGTGTGGCATCCAGCGCCTCAGCCCTCAGTGCCACTGGGCCAGCTTCGTTACCATTCTTGAAGTCCTTCTTTGGACCCTCCTCTGGTAACTTAATTCCCATCTTTTTGGAGGATCCCAGAACTGCTCACAGTACTTTAAATGTGGTCTCACAAGTGCTCCATACAAGAGCATGATACCTCTGTGTCACTACTCATTATATTGTTCCCAGTTCATCCAAGTATCCTATAACATTTCTTAAAGTGATTTTGCGAGATTTGCCATAGCAAATGGGAGTAGTAAACTGCTATAACCTGTAGGAGTTGTAATTCAATCTTCTACCATTCAAACTGCCAAAAATTGCTGTTTTCCATGAAATAAATACTTTCATTTCTGTGCTTCGCTTCATTTGTTCAACCCGTTCTTTTTTTTTCTCAGTGCTGCAGCCCCCAAACATGACATCATGCAAGGGAAACAAAATTTTTAAGCACTCTTTTGAAACAGAGATCTCTGTTGGTCAGTCTTGGTATTGCAGACATCTACACTATCGACATAGACTACATCTCTCAGTAAAGAAATCTTGTCAGCTAGATACTATATGCACAATGTCTTGTTTTGAAAATAAACATATGAGAGATTTTATTGTTGAAGCCACTACAGAAATATAAGACTGCACCTCACAGTAAGGAAACTGGAAAACAACTTCTTATGGTACCCACAATGCCTTGCTATATACATCTACACATTAGGTGCAGTCGCCACCACCAAAATAAGGGACTGCACCTCTGAGTAACATTTACACCAACATTATAATTTACCCAGAATTCCTTGGTGCTATATGTAAAACATTGACAGTTCCCTTGTATGACATCATTCTGGGGATGTGGCCACCCACAGAAAACTGGAGGACAGAGTGCTGATAAAACATGAATAAAAATAACAATGACAGATTTTTTTTTACAAAAGAAATTGCAACTTCAACATCAGAAGCATGGGCGGCAATGGCATATTATGTGAAAAAGGCATCTGCGAAATCTTGCAAAATCACTTTAAATATCTTGGTGCTTTAACTATCAAATGTAAGATCTTCTGAAATTGTGACTTCTGGATCTTTGCACTGGATTCTTTAAGCTTTTTATCATTCAGTTATAAACAGGGAGAGAACAATTTAGGGCAGACAAGGAGGATGCAAAGAGTGGTGCAGTGTAATGAGTGCGGGGCCAAAGTGTTCAGAAAAACATTCTGGATCATGTGGTGCTGCCCCATCTGCAGACACCTCTCTGGGTTAAGGGAGGAGGCTGCCTGTCTCCGAAATGAGTTAGCCAGGATTCAGGGGTCCTTCACCTCCACCTAGAGGCCACCATGTCCACCACCAGAACCTCAAAGGATGCCCAGGAGGAGGAGTGGTTGGATCACAGTGGGCTCAGGGAGGGTGCGGGAGGGAGATAAGAAGCACATCCCCCCCCAACCAGTCTGGCTAAGTAACTCCTTCGCTGTCATGGAGGAGCAGGGAAGTCCCAAAAGGGCACCCACAGCTGAGACTAAGGAGGATGGGTGGGTCCTCCGTGATGGAGCCCTAGGGAAGGAGGTAGTGGACCCCAGAGGAAGAGGAAGCTATTCCTAGTGGGGGCTCGATTGTCCAGGGAGTGAAGTTGGGGGTACCTAGCAGCAGGGACAGGGAGGTCAAATGCATTCCAGGAAGCACTGCATGGAGAGATGGGAAGTGGATCAGTAGGATCACAAGGGCAGTAGCAAGGAGGGAGAAACTGGATGTCACTGTCCACCTGGGGACAAATGATCTGGCAGAGGACAAGGTAGAGACAGACAGAATTCAGGAGGATTTCAGGAAGTTGGGGGGGGCAGCCTAAAGCAGGTAGTGCACTCCGTATCATTCTCGGAGGTACTACCTGTCCATGGCGTGGGGGAGTCTAGGTCACTCCACATCCAGAAATTCAACTCCTGGTTGAAAGAATGCTGTAGAATGGAGCGTTTCAGCTTCATGGGGGAATGGGGCCCCACCTGGAGGCATGCGAGCCTGTATAAGGAGGGTGGGCTGCATCCATCCGGGAAGGGGACCTTAATCCACAGAGAAAAGTTTGAATGCTTCTGTAGTAAGCATTTAAACTGACCGGGGGGGGGGCAGGAAGGTCAGGTGGCTTAGTCTCCGCCCCCGGGAAGTTAGACAGATAGAAGGAAAGGTTCAACACAATGGTAAAAATCAGGAGGACCAGGAAAAGAAAGCACGAGAAAAGGGGGGGGGGTTAGGGCAGCAACAAAACAGGGGGGGAGTCGCATCCTGGGAAGCCATGTGTGCCAATGTCCAGAGCCTTAGTAATAAGATGGAGGACCTGGAGGCAACCATGGCCCAGTCAGACCTGGACATTGTGGTCATCACAGAGAACTAGTGTAATCATAACCATGACTGGGAGATGGCCATACCAGGCTATAGTCTGTTCAAGAGGGACAGGATGGTCAGGGAAAGGGGAGGAGTGGCACTTTATGTGAAGGAGGACATAGAGGCCACAGAGATTCAAGGGGAACAGAGAGGGGGAGATACTGTGAGCCACACCACTGGTGCTTGTTATCACTCCTGGTCAGTAGCCTTACCCCTGGAGCTTGCTCGGCTCCTGCATGACCCTGCTCTCTGTCACCTCACTGCTCCCAGGTCCCCTACAGTATACCCCCTGTTCTATCCAAGATCGGCCCCTCGGCATGATCTCTGTTAAAGAATTCCGTTCCCCCCCCCTCCACTTCGTTCTCCTGGCTGCTCTTATCCTGGGACTCATCCCCTTCTCTCGACACTGACCCTGTACAGGACAGTGGCAGTGGCAGGTCCATCCACCACTGCTCTGCAACCTGATTTTACGTTCTCAAACCTTATGGCCAATGCCGTTGGTCCCCGCTATCCTCCTAGTGGACTGCTGTCTAGACTCGCCCTGCCCCAAATCAACATTGCTTACCGCCATGTCTGGAGGCCAGAAATCAAAAGGTCCCCGAGAGGACCCCTTCTGTGGCTAATCTTACTGTCCATTGCCCTATCTGGCGACATTGAAGTCAATCCTGGGTCCACCACCCTTGACTCTCCTCAGAAATGGTGGAGGGAAAAGGGCCTGAAAGTTGCTCACGTCAACATTCGGAGTCTTCTTCCCAACCTTGACGAGCTCACTGCATGGGTCACTCTCTACAAGCCTGACATCCTGGGGATAACCGAGACCTGGCTTAAACCCCAGATTCCCGACTCGGTCTGCAGGCTCCCTGGCTATGAGCTAAAACGGCAGGACAGAATAGGGAGCAAAAGGGGAGGAGGTATCCTGATTTACTACAGGGCCCACCTCAACGTATCCCTTATAAACCACACCTCCGTGCTGCCGTCAACCTGTGAGCTCCTCCACACCGTGCTGCTGCTTGGCAACACCAAGAAACTGCACGTGGTATGCTCCTACAACCCACCTAAGGGCGGGCTGCAGGGCCCCTCCCATCTCCTGGATACTGTCTGTCCCAGTACCGGGGTTAATGAACTCCTTATCTTGGGGGACATTAACCTAAACTGGGATGGGGAAAATGTCAAGCAGTTTGAGGCCCTGCTTGCCACCAAATCCCTAGCACAACTGGTAAGGGAGCCCACCCATCAAAAGGCAAACCGCACTTCCTGCTCCCTCTTGGACTGGATTATGTCAAATCGTCCCGAGAGGATCTCCTCAGTAGGGGCCCTACCCGACGCCATATTGGACCACTCTCCGGTTCTATGTATATGGAATATCCCCTCCCCTAAGGTTCCCCACAAAATCATCCAGGTTCGAAACTTTGCCAGATTAAACCCTGACCTGTTCTTGGAGGAACTCAGGCTTACGGACTGGTCAACAGTCTACAGAGCACTGGATCCCTCATCGGCCATCGCCGCGTTCCACAACATCTTTGTGGATCTACAAGATAGGCATGCCCCTATCACTAGGCGTAGGGTCCGTGGGACAGCCACCCAGTGGCTGGAAGGGGGTCTTCTCTCCCACATGCGAGTGAGACAAATGCTGGCATCAGGTAAAACGCTCACACGACACTGCCCTGTTGCAGCAATACAGAAAACTCAGAAATGAGTGCAAGAAATGATCAGGGGGCAAAAGACTTCTGCAAGGCCGCCTCTCAGCTCTGGTAAGACCCCAGATGGTTCTGGAGAACCATCCAATCACTGGTTGGCGGTCACTCCTACTCCGGGTCACTGACATGCTCATCGAAGGAGTCTCCTGCAACAATCCTCACGTGATTGCTAATGCTCTAAACTCTCATTTCACAGACCTCCCTTCTGTTCTCCGCTAGGTCCTCAGCCCTAAACTCAAACTGCCCTGCCTCCCATCCCAATGGGAGTCTGGTCTGACCCACCCTCCATTTTACCTAAGGCGTATCGGTGTTTGTAGTGTCTCTCCTTCTTGATCTCTCCCAGAATGCTAGCCCTGGTCCTGATGATCTGGAGCCAAAGCTTCTCAAACTAGGTGCTCCCTTTATAGCCTCCCGGTGGCCCACATTTTAACCTATCCCTTACCCAGGGACTGATCCCGGATATCTGGAAGGTTGCCAAGGTCATCCCTGTCCCTAAGCAGGCGTAATCCAAAATCTTGGACAACTACCATCCCATAGCTATCCTCTCTGCTGTCAGCAAGCTCCTGGAAAAGGTGGTCACCAAACAAATCTCGGAGTATATCTACTCCCATGGTCTGCTGACCCCGGCCCAACACGGCTTTCGTAAAGGGAACAGCACTTCCATGGCTCTCATCTCAGTCTCTTCCAGCATCAGAGCTGCTATGGATCAGGAAAACCTCAGGTGTGGTATCTATTGACTTATCCACATGTCAATTCGCTGACCACGACTTGCTTGCCCTGCAGATGAGGTCCCTTGGTTTGTCCCCCACCGCCCTAAACTGGGTTTCTGACTACCTATATGGCAGAAAACAACTAACTAAATTCAATAAAGTCCTCTCTGCCCCCCGGCCTGTCACCTCTGGTGTCCCTCAGGGCTCCGTGATGGGTCCCCTACTCTTTTCCCTGTTCATCAACAATCTCCCTGATGTGGTCTCCAGCTGCCGTGTCACCATGTATGCGGATGACCTGGTTCTCCTGGCCCACTCCTGTGATACAGCCACACTAAACCGTCACTTATCTGAAGACCTCTGGAACATCCAGGCATGGCTCTCCAACCATAAATTGGTCCTAAATCAAAACAAAACCCAGGCTATGCTCTTCGGTTCCTCTGCCAAAATACGAGCCTCTTCAACTCTCCTACATATCAGCTACGAAGATGGCTCCCCTCTCCCTACCGTGACCCTCAAATATCTTGAGTGGCGCTTGATCCCCAATTGGACCTTGGTAGTCATATCCATAATGCCTGCAGTGGGGTAAACCGCAAACAGGGATGGCCTACAGGGCTGGTACAACCTCACTCCAGCGGCTAACTTAGCTCTTGCCAGGGAGTACACTTCCCTCCCTCAGCTATGGCTCCTCATATTTGCTCATACTTCTAAGACCCTCCTAAGCAAGTGGGCACAGACATTACAACATCTGTCGTTTTGCCTGGCCCTTCTCTTACATCCTCACGGAGGCTCTCACGAGAAGCTTGGCTGGCTATCCCCGCTCAATCACCTTAACTTTAGCACTGGGTGCCTCGTGAGTAAAGTACTTAGCTCTGGCACCCCTCCGGAACTGGCCCGGTTTCTTGCTCCTGCTGACCTCTCCCCCTACCTGCTTAGATCCCAAGGCCCCGGCCTACTAAGTGTACCTACTTCCCGCACCAACATGGGGGACTGAGTTTTGCTGTCCATGGCCCCAGGCTCTGGAACTCCTTTCCTGAAAGAGTCCGTACTGCCTCCTCTCACAAGAGTTTCCGGACCTCCCTGTGGGATCATCTTAAGGTGGCTTCTCGCTGTGAATGTCCTAAACCTCCTTAGCCTCCTGGTATCCACTGGTGCCGGCTTCTTCTCTCCTGCTCTGGCGTCACCACTCTTGAGCAATGTCCTCGTCCAAATCCCCCCTCCCATGCTTGACTGACGCTATGATGTTACTATGCTCATAATCCTCACCAGCCCTGTTGGTCATTGAATTTATCTCTAACTTATACCTTGCCCCAGCACTGTATCTGGGTGTACCTTCCACGTAAATGTAAAAACTGTAAAAATTGTTTTTTCTCCTGTTTTTGTACCTGAATGTATTCATCTGAACCAATTACTGTATCAATGTACCTGTTGTACCCTTTGTACTCTCCCGGGTCGTTCCTGAAAATAGGCATAAAACTTGTCTAGTGTACTTACCCGGTAAACCAAAACTAAATAAATAAGCTGGAGAGGAAATCATGGTAAGCCATCCGAGTAGGGGTAATCTATAGACCACCAGCTGAGGGGGAGGAGACGGATAGAGAGATTATGCTCACTATCCATAAAATGGTGAACAGGGGGGAGGTGCTGCTGGTTGAGGACTTCAGTATTCCAGACATGGAGTGGAGTCTCCCAGCAGCAACAGCATCAGCCAGGAGCAGATTTATACTGGACTCCCTTCAGGCCATGGAACCCACACAGCAAGAGGCGCTACTGGACCTGGTGCTCACAAACAGGGACAGTGTAACGGGGATCACCGTGAGGGAGCATATGGGAAACGGTGACCACTGGTCACTGTGCTTTGATACAGTGGAAGGGGTGGAACACAGCCACACAAGAACATGTATCCTGGACTTTAGGAGGGCAGATTTTGAGAAAATGGGGAAATGCTTGGAAGAGGAACTAACTGGAATAGGGAGGAAAGTAGGGGTGAAGGTACACTGGGCAGTATTCAAAACAGGGATAATAATGGCAACACAATTATGTGTGAAGCAGGTAAGCAAGGCGAAAAGGAAGAGGAGAACATTATGGTATTTTAAAGAGGTGGCAGAGAAAGTAAAGGCCAAAAAAATAGCATTCATACAATACAAATGGACACAGGCAGAAGAGGACAGGGAAAGGTACCAGGAGAGACAAAGGGAGACAAGGAGGGCAGTGAGGGAAGCCAAAGCAGAAACAGAAGAGTGCATTGTGCAATCAGTAGTTAGAGAGGACAAAGCCTTTTATAGGTACATAATGAAAAAAGGAAGGCAAAAGGGGGTAGTGAGGTTGAAGGGGGAGGGAGGGAGTACAGTCGAGGATGACAGTAGTTAAGCAGACATACTGAACAGATATTTCTGCTTAGTCTTTACAGAAGAGGGGAATGGAAATGGGCCACAAGGTAGTAGAAAGGGTAGGAACAGCATAAAACTGGATACAAGTCTGTTTCCACAGGAAAGGGTCCTAAAGGAACTGGAAGGAATAAGAGTCGATAAACTTTTGGGGCCACATGGGATTCACCCTAGGGAACTAAGAGAGGTGGTGGCAGGGCCTCTGGCAACCCTGTTTAGCCAATCTCTGGAAACAGGAAAAGTACTGGAGGGCAGCTGATGTAGTCCTCTTATACAAAAGTGGGAACAGAGAGGAAGCAGGAAATTATAGACCAGTCAGCCTGACATCATTAGTGAGGAAGATCATGGAAGCACTACTGAAGGAAAGAACAGTGGAACACCCGGTGGACAGTGGTCTACAGGACCTAAGGCAGCATGGGTTTACAGGGGGGAGGTCATGCCAGACTAACCTTATTGAGTTTTTCGACTGGGTGACAAAGGAGGTTGATCATGGGGGCGGGGCGGGGCAGTGGACGTGGCCTACCTGGACTTGAGCAAGACCTTTGACACTGTGCTGCACAGAAGGCTGTTAAACAAGCTGGGGAACATGGGACAGGGTAGGACAGTAGTACGGTGGGTGGGGAACTGGCTGGATGGTAGAACACAGAGGGTGTTGGTAAATGGCTGTCACTCCGCGGAGGGAAGGGTGACCAGTGGGGTGCCACAGGGATCAGGTCTGGGTCCAGTCCTCTTCAACATCTTCATCAGCGACATTACAGAAGACCTAGAAGGGCGAATTTGTTTGTTCACTGATGACACAAAGCTCTGCAACAGAGTGGACATGCCAGACAGGGTGGATAGAATGAGGAGTGATCTGCAGAAGCTTGAGGACTAGTCAAGGGAGTGGCAGTTGAGATTTAATGCAAAGAAATGCAAAATAATGCACATGGGGAACAAAAACCTTGGAGCAACATATCAGCTGGGGGGGGGGGGGATATAGGATGCTCCAAGCAGGAAAGGGACCTAGGGGTTATCATCTCTGATGATTTAAAATTAGGGAGTCAGTGTGACAAGGCGGCAGATAAAGCAAACAGGATGCTTGGGTGCATAGGCAGGGGGTTCACCAGCAGGAGAAGGGAGGTCATTATTCCACTTTACTAGACACTAGTAAGGCCTCATCTTGAATACAGTGTCAAGTTGTGGAGGCCCTAGTTACGCAAGGATGTGGACAGGGTGGAGGCAGTACAGAGAAGGGCAACCAAGATGGTGCAAGGTTTACATCACAAAATCTATGAGGACAGGCTGAAGAACTTAAATATGTACTCCCTGGAGGAGAAGAGGGAGAGGAGGAGACATAAAAGTACCTCACAGGGAGGAACAAGGTGGAGGAAAACATACATTTTCATCAAAAAAGAGGATCAAGGACTAGGGGACATGGGATGGAACTGGATGGAGGGAGGGCGGTTTAGAGGAAACATGAGGAAGTATTTCCTCACAGAGGGTGGTGGATAAATGGAACGCCCTGCCTGAGGAGACAGTACAGGCTGGATTGATTACAGGATTTAAGAATGCATGAGATAGGCACTGAGGGATCCTGGTAGTTCGGGGTGGAGGACAACTGAGTATTAGAAAAGCTCGAAGAAGCAACACTAAGTACTCAATTGGGCAGACTAGATGGGCTGAAGGCCCTTATCTGCTGTCATGATCTATGTATCTATGTAGTTGGTATTTAGCCTTCTGCTTCTTTTTTCCAAAGTGCATCACTTTTTGCATTTCTCTATGTTGCAGTTCAGTTTGTGCTGGAGTGCCCAGTTTTCCAACCGTTGCAGTTCTTGCCTAATTTTCTCTATTGCCTTGCTAGTATCTACTTATCACCCACCTTGGTACTGCATGTGAATCTACACATCCACCCACCATTCTTAGAATGCATAGATGATACATATGTATTAAACAGTGTTGGTCCCAGCACCAAGCCCTGAGGATTGCCATTTGTAACTTGGCCCCATTTTGACATGTGTCCCTTAAGATTGACTCGGTCTTCTCTTGTCAAGCCACAGTGTCATCCATTTTACAAACTTCTTGTTCAATCCTAATTTATCTACTACTTTAATTCCATGTGTGGCACATTATCAAAGGCGATGCTGTAGTCCAAGGCTATTACATCTGCAGGCAATCTCTTATCTGAAGTTTTACTTACAGGCTCAAAAAATTTGATAAGATAAGTCTCACACTATCTGTCTTTTTGGAAGCCTTGATGTATATCTTTTACCTGATTATTACTGGGCATGTAACTTTCAATTTCTACCTTTATTATGGTGTCCAATACTTTGGCAACCGCCAGTGTCAGACTTACTGGCCTGTAATTCCTCAAGTCTAACCAAGAACCCTTTTTGAAGATGGGGACAACCATTGTCTCCTTCCTGCTGTTAATTACCTTCCCCATATTCAAAGATTTTTGAAAAAGTAATGATAAGCAGGTCTGCTAATTCTCCTGCTAATTCTTTTTTTTTTCACTTATATTTTATTGAATTTTAACCGTGAAACACAAGTTATTGCATCACGGATCATCCATTACTAGAGGTGACATAATACATCATATAATGTTGGGATTTGATTTTATCCTAGGTACTGTTACTTCATGAGAGGGATAATCAACATTATGCTACAACAGAAGAAAACAGATTAATAAGCATTTCTGACAAGAACTAGATTAATAGATGCATTTAGCTAGGAAACTAGCCAGTCAAGATTAAACTTCCCAAATTATCTAAGAACATTGCTCTTGTACTGAAATCTCTTAAGAAATATTAGGACTGCGGTACTGAATTCCCAAATCAGAGCAGTTCATACCACTCTTTCTGAACCCCAAGCAGATGTTAATTATTTGCAGTCAGTTATGACATTTTACCTATGTAAGTGATTGTACTTGTGTTATACTAGACACAAAACAAATGTTTTAAAATGTCAATCTTGCCGAACGTTTATGCTAAACATTTTTAGCCTAAAGAGACAATTCAGTTGTATGCGCTTTTCTTATGACAATACTCTACCCTATTAGGAATAAGACTGTTCAATGAAAGTCTCTTCAGGTCGGGTAGTTTGCCACATCTTAACGCAGGCACAGAATTTGTCCATGTCTACATCAGGTACTGGATGACATGATCTTTGGAGAAGAAGAGGATTGTTGAAGCCAACCACACGTAGACAACATTTTACTTAAGTAAGAACTTGCCCACCAGATCCAGTTCACATAAGAAATGAAGAGCACCGTTAACAGCATTTAAGATTACCTAGAGTTAGGATCTTGGGCATAATGTGACTAAATACAGTACTAGAGTTAGTTGGCATCATACCATTTCACTGATCTCACACCTTGTATGTTAAACAACTTGCCCGTGTACCTTAGTTACCATCTGATTCGGATTCTTGGTCCTCCCTCCAAGTGGCAAATTCTTGTCTGAGTTTTGCCACCAACTTTCCCGCCACTTGGAGATCAGTGTGTGTAAGCAGATTTTGCCCCCTAATTGATTTTGATCCTAGCTGGTAGCAGTAGTGAATGCTGTATTCCTAGAGCTTGCAGTTGCATGTGGACTGCATCAAAATATTTTCTCCTCATTCTGATGGAGTAGATAAGCTTGGGAAAGATTCTGACCTGATTGCCTTGGTGACCAAGGTCCTCCGATCAGCTGGGGGCATGCAGTACCTCATCTCTTTTACAGGCATCAGCTTATACTGTCATAATGCTGTGAGCTGATAATGTGGCAAACTACCCGATCTGAAGAGACTTTCATTGAACGGTCTTATTCCTACTAATTTTAGCAGGCTCATCAGATAACCTAATGGTCTTCAGGTGAAGCTACCTCTGGCTGGAAGCTGCAACACTGGACTTAAGATTTGCAAGAAAGCGAGTTGTGCTCACAACAGAGGGAGGTGAACCTTACAATTTACAATTGTCTTTGGTTTGAAGCAGATTCCTTAGAAAAGTTAATATTCTTCAGGTGGAGGATACTTCTAACTGAAGAGTGAAATAAGTAACTTAGAATTATCAGCAAAGGCAGTCTTTCATTCAACAGAGGGAGGTGGACCTTGGTTTACTTTTGTTACAATTGTTAAGATTTTCAGTGCAGGAAGAGTTTAAACCCACAGGAACTGAATGCTGTTTTCTGTGTCTGTCCTTCTGCACAGCTGACCTGTTTTGGGGCTGACTGATTTCAGAGCACAAGTCACCAGGCTGTTTTGGGGCTGGGGAGGTTTATCTGTGTCTGACTTGGATGTTTGGATTTTTCTCTGTTTGATTAGCAGGGTATTTTCTCTGTCAGATTGTCATGTAGGGCATCTTGCTGACAGCAAGGCACTCATCGCAGCGGTAGGTCAGAGCTTTTAGCTGATTGTTTCATGAGGGCACAGTTTAGGCCCAAACCCTTCCCACCCCTCCCCTCACCCACCCCTGGAAACAGTTCCTTTATACCTGGGGTTCTGACATCATTCCTCAAGAGGGCAAGATGCATATCACTGTCATATCCTCTCTAGCACACTGCACTGACAATATAAGCATACACGTTATATAATACATATATTTCTATATAACAAACCAATCACACACACACACACACACACACACAGAAAAAGAAAACTAAACAAGGTAGACAGACGTGTAGGGAGTAGTGCAATGTAATGGCTGTGGGGCAACAGTCTTCTTGGAGTCTTTCTGGAGGCTGAGATGCTGCCCTGTTTGCAGACAACTGTCTGCCCTGTGGGAGGAAGTTGCCCATCTTCAGGCCACACTGGACAGTAGTAAGGGGACCTCCCCCATCCAGGGAGCACCAGAACCACAACCACTACCTCAGAGGTTGCAAAGAAAGCACAGCAGTTGGACCACAGTGGGCTCAGGGAGGGTAAGGGTGGTGGAACAGGGGCACACCCAGTCAGTTTTCCACTCCACAATCCATACACCATTCTGGGGGAGCACAGTTCCCCATGGATGCACCCGCAGAGGAGACTAAGGAGGTTGCAGACAACTGTCACAAGGGAGGCCCTCAGGAAGGAGGCAGAGGGCACCACAGGGAAAGGAAGCAGCTCCTGTTGGGGGACTCAATTATTAGGGGGATAGAACTGAGGGGAGCAGGGAAAACTGAAGTAAGGTGCCTGTCTGGTGCCATGTCTTGGAGGGACAGGAAGTGCATCCTTAGGATCACGAGAACAGTTGCACAGGAGTCTGAGCTGGATGTCATTGTCCACCTAGGGACAAATTATTTGGCTCATCATGAGATTAGAGCAGTGCAGAAGGACTTTGTAGAGTTTGGGAGGGGCCTAAGACAATTAGCACACACAGTATCCTTCTCAGAGGTGCTGCCTGTCAGTGGCATGGGTGAGGCGAGGGTACTTTGCACCATGCAGTTTAATGAATGGTTGAAAAAATGGTGTGGAGCACAGGGGTTTGGCTTCATTGGGGACTGCAGTTCCACCTGGAGGGACACCAGCCTATACTGGCAGAATGGTCTGCATCTGTCCAGGAAGGGAACAAGTCTTTTGGGCAATCGGTTTAAATGCTTCATTGGCACGTTTTTAAACTAGTCAAGGGGGGAGGCACTGATAAACAACAGGAAAATCCCAGTCTCCCCTTACAAAACAGGGTACTAAATGAGAAAAAGACCAAGGTAGACAGGACAGTGGGGGATGCTGCTGCAGAAGGTAAAGCCATCAAAAAATGGAGAGCAATGAGTACCAATGCCCATAGTCTGGGTAACAAGCTTCCTGAGTTAGTGGCCTTGATGGAGGAGGAACATCTGGATATTGTGGCAGTCACAGAAACATGGTACACACAGAACCATGACTGGGACGTAAACATACCAGGATACTCTATCTACAGGAGGGACAGGGAGGGTAAAAGAGGAGGAGGAGTAGCTGTCTACATAAGGGAAGGAATCAAAGCAACAGAACAAAAGGGTAAACAGGGAGGAGAAGAAGCAGTGTGGGTCAATTTGGAGGCAGGCAATGGCACCACAATCTGCACAGGGGTTGTATACAGACCCCCCCCCTCAGGGGGAGGAAATGGACAAGGAAATGATAGAAAGTATACTCAGAATGGCAGATAAAGGGGAGATATTGCTGATGGGTGATCTGAATATGCCAGATGTTAACTGGATTGTAGTTGCTGCAGCCACTTCTAAGAGTGGGGTTATTCTAGATACCCTACAGGGGGCATGCCTTAGACAACTAGTATTGGAACCCACTCGAGAGGGAGCAATCTTAGACTTTGCTCTCTCAAATGGAGATGGAGAGAGGTTCACAGATGTAGAAGTGGGTAGCCATCTGGGAACTGGCGACCATCGAACAGTATGGTTCACAATAAACACAGCAATAGAGTCAAGCCATTACAAAGGCAAAAGTACTGGACTTCAGGAGGGCTGACTTTGCCAAAATGGGTGAGTGCCTAAGGAATGCACTAGCAAATGGGCAGGAAGGAGGGGTGGAAGAACAATGGGAAATAATAAAAACTGCCATCACAGAGGTAACAAGACTTTGTGTGAAGCAAATAAACAAAGCAAAATGATGTAAGAAACCACTATGGTTCTCAAATGAGGTGGCAGTGAAGGTTCAAGAGAAAAAGAAAGCATTCAGAAGTACAAGGAATCACAGAAGGAGCAGGACAGAGAATTGTATCAGTTAAAGCAAAAGGAAGCTGGGAAGGCAGTCAGAACAGCAAAGGCCCGAACCGAGAAAAGGATAGCCAACTCAGTTAAGAAGGGGGATAAAACCTTTTTTAGGTACATCAGGGAGCGAAGGAAGACTAAAGGAGGGAGAGTGAGGCTTAATAAAGGGGAGGGGGTGGGCAGAGGGTGACGGTGAAAAGGCAGAGATACTAAACAAATATTTTTGCTCAGTATTTACAAATGAAGAGGGGGAGGTACCTAAAACAAACAATATAAACATTCTGCATACAGAAGTTGATACCAGCCCATTTACAGAAGAAAGGGTTCTGAAAGAACTCTTAAAACTGAAGGTGGACAAAGCAATGGGGCCTGATGGGATTCATCCCAGAATTCTAAAAGAACTAAGGGTAGAACTAGTGACACCACTGACTACACTCTTTAACAAATCATGGGAGGATGGGGTGGTACCTGAGGACTGGAGGAGAGCAGATGTGATTCTCCTTCACAAAAGTGGGAGAAGGGCAGAAGCAGGAAACTACAGACCTGTTAGTTTAACCTCAGTGATAGGGAAAATGATGGAATTACTTCTAAAGGAAAGAATTGTCGAGTACCTAGAGACCAGAGGGGCACAGGACCCAAGGCAGCATGGATTCACAGCGGGAAGGTCATGCCAGACAAATCTAATAGATTTCTTCGACTGGGTGACCAAAGTAGTAGATCAGGGAGGGGCTGTGGACGTGGCCTACCTAGACTTTAGCAAGGCATTTGATTCAGTCCCACACAAAAGATTAATATACAAGTTAGCCAGCCTGGAGGTGGGTCCCAAGATGATAGCCTGGGTAAAGAATTGGCTGGAGAATAGGTCACAGAGGGTAATAGTAAATGGAGTCCACTCTGAAGAAAGGGGGGTTACTAGTGGGGTACCGCAGAGTTCAGTATTAGACGGTTCTCTTCAATGTCTTTATGCTTACATTGCAGAGGGACTGGAAGGAAAAGTATGTCTCTTTGCAGATGACAAAAGATCTGCAACAGAGTTGATGCACAAGGTGGTGGAAAGGATGAGAGGGACTTGGCAAGGTTAGAGGAATGGTCAAATGTATGGCAGCTTAGATTCAATGCTAAGAAGTGCAAGGTAATGCACCTGGGAAACAAAACCCAGGGGAAGAGTACACAGGGGGTGAGATACTAACAACAACAAAATGGAAAGGGACCTGGGGTTAGTCATATCAGATGACTGGGAAAGGAGGGGGGGGGTGGCACTATATGTGAAGGAAGGACTGAAATGTGTAAGGGAGGAAGGGGAGGAGGGCAGTACAGAGTCACTTTGGGTGCAAATCCAGGATTCCAAGAATAGGAGTCTTAGAATGGGAGTGGTGTACAGGCCACCATCTCAGATGGAGGAGTTAGACAGGGAACTAGCGGGACAGATCAGGAGGACCTGCGAGAAGGGTAGTGTGGTGATTGTGGGGACTTCAACATGCCAGAAGTGGACTGGAGCACCCCAACAACCAGGAACAGAAGGAGCAGGTACTGCTGGATGCCTTCCAGGACAGCTTCCTGCTGCAAATGGTCAGTGAACCAACCAGGTTAGGGAATACCCTTGACCTTGTGCTGGCAAATGGGACTTTGTGAGAGAACTTACAGTGGAGGAACCTGTCGGGAGTGACCACCACTCAGTATGGCTCACATTGGATATGGGCAAGGAAGGGTGGAATCTGGCACAAGAGTGCTGGACTTCAGGAGGGCTGACTTTGGGAGGATGGGGAAGTGGTAAAAGGGTACCTGGCCAGAATTCAATCTAGTATGGATACTAACCAGAGATGGGAGCTCATAAAGTTGGGGATAGTGGAGGCAACCAAAACCTGCTGCAAAGCCCAGAGCAAGAAGGCTAGAGCTAAGAAACCGAGCTGGTTGAGCAAGGAGGTCATGGAAAAGGTAAGGAAGAAAAGAGCTGCCTTTAGGAAATACAAGAAAACAGGGAGGGGGGAGGACAGAGAGGAGTACTTGACAGAATCGAAGGAGGTGACAAAGGCAGTAGGGGAGCCAAAGCATCTACGGACTCAGGCTGGCACAAGGCATTAAGAAGGGAGAAGGACTTCTTAGTACATCAGGGAGAAAAGGAGCTGTAAGGACCACATAGTAAGGATTAGGAAGGAGGGGGGTTGGGTGGAAGCAGGGTATGATAAGGCGGAAGCACTAAATGAGTACTTCTGCTCAGTATTTACTAAAGAGAAGAGGGGGTGACACCCAAGATGGGTGAAATGGCAGACGGGGGGGAAGTGGTGACAGATGGGAAATCATGGAGGACAGAGTTCGAGAGGGTTTGAAGGCACTGAGGGTGGACAAGGCACCAGGCCCAGATGGCATCCACCCCAGGGTACTGAAGGAGCTGGCAGAGGTCCTTGCAGGACCTTTGGCGAGACCTATTTAATGCCTCACTACATTGGGTGTGTACCTCAGGACTGGAGGATGGCTCATGTGGTGCCCCTCCACAAGAGTGGCCCCAAGGATGAACCGGGAAACTACAGACCAGTGAGCCTCACATCCATCGTGGGTAAGCTAATGGAGACTATCCTGAAGGAGAGGCTGGTGGCCCTCTTAGAGGCCAAAGGACTACAGGACAGCAGACAGCATGGCTTCACGTGGCCGATCCTGCCAAACCAACCTGGTCGGGTTCTATGACTGGGTAACTAGGCAACTGGATGGGGACATGCAGTGGATGTCCTGTATCTGGACTTCAGTAAGGCATTCGACTCAGTGCCACATGGAAGGCTGGGAAGGAAGCAGTAGGCACAGGGGCAGGTGCAATGCTGGTGAGATGGGTAGGAACTGGCTGCAGGGAAGGCAACAGAGGGTGGTGGTGGGTGGGAGCTCTCACACCCAAGGGCAGTGACAGTGGTGTCCCACAGGGCTCGGTGTTGGGACCAGTGTTGTTTGGGATATTCATTGCAGACATATCATGGGACATCAAGAGCAAGATCAGTCTGTTTGCTGATGATACCAAGGTTGGCGCGAGTGGTGGATGACCTAGGGGATGGCAGGGTTGCAGGATGATCTGGCAAAAAGCTTGAAACCTGGTCAGACACCTGGCAACTGGGCTTTAATGCCAAAAAGTGCAAGGTGATGCATTTTGGGATGAAGAACCCAAGGAGGACTTACCAGCTAGGGGAGTGCAGCTAGCCCAGACAGAGGAGGAGAAGGATCTGGGTGTGCTCATCACAGGGTCAATGAACAACTCGGCACAGTGTAGGAAGGCAGCTGCAAAAGGCCAACAAAATGCTGGGTTGTATTGCAAGGGTATATCCTCAAGGAGGGAGGAGGTGATTCTGCCACTGTATAGGTCATTAGTTAGACCACACCTGGAGTACTCGTGCAGTTCTGGCGTCCGTATCTGAAAAGGGACATTAAGTTACTGGAGGAGTGCAGCGCAGAGGCGACAAAGATGATCAAGGGTCTGGGGACTTATCATATGAGAGGAGGTTGAAGGAGTTGAACATGTACTCACTGGAGGAGAGGAGAGACAGGGGACATGACTGAAACCTTTAAATACATGAAAGGAATAAACAAGACAGGTACAGAGGGGCTGTTCAAAGTAAGGAGGAGGGCCACCAGGGCCATGATATGAGACTGGAGCGAGGAAGGTTCAGGAGGGAGATGAGGAGACACTTTTACAGAGAGGGTGGTGGCTGGGTGGAATCGTTACCTGCAGAAGTGGTATGCAGTAGAACAGTGGACTGCTTCAAACGAGGATGGGACAGGACAAGGGAGGGTTAATAATGAAGGGGAAGGGTGGAAGGGAGGGGCAGCTGCAGATCAAGTGCGCTAGCTGCACATTCTGAGCAGACTTGATAGACCTCTAGGCCTTTATCTGCTGGCAAATTTCAGATGTTCGGATGTTCGTGATGAATTAAAGGTGGCAAACAATGTGAGAGGGCAGTAAGGAGGGCTGGGGGATACTGGAATGCATAGGGAGGCATCACCAGTAGAAAACAGGAAGTTGTTATCCCTCTTTACAGACAGCTGGTGAGACCCTGCCTGGAGTACTGTGTGCAGTTCTGGAGACCCAACCTCCGCAAGGACATAGACAAGATGGAAGCTGTCCAGAGGAGGGCAACTAAAATGGTGCAGGGTCTGCACCAGAAGACATATGAAGAGAGACTAAAGGAGCTTAATATGTATAGCCTCGAGGAAAGGAGGGAGAGGGGGGACATGATAGAAACTTTCAAGTACCTCAAGGGAATCAACAAAGTCCAAGAGGGTAGCATCTTTCAAAAAAAGAGGTGTGCAAGAACAAGGGGGCACAATTTGAAGATGGGGGTCAGCTCAGAGGTAATTTAAGGAAGTATTTTTTCACAGAGAGGGTTGTGGATGCATGGAACGGCCTTCCGGAAGAGGCTGTGGAGTCAAAAACAGTGGTTGAATTCAAGCATGCATGGGACAGTCATAAGGCAGTTCTAGGGGGTTGGGGTAGAAAGAAGTAGGCTGCTGGTTAACTAGGGTCTGCAGCTTATCCATTAGGTAGGGAAATGGGCAGACTGGGCAGGCCAAGCGGTCCTTATCTGCCGTCAAATTCTATGTTTCTATTGTGCGGTGTGGGGGTGGGGGTGGTATCTGGTAGGCCTTTTTAACTTTAATGTTGTTTAGGCATAAATGTTCCTTGAACCAGTTTTGTAGAAAGATCTTAATATCCCCCTTATCCTCTGTCTCACTTGATTCTCTAAGTGTTTGAGATCATACCACAGTGCCATATTTTTCTTCACTTAACCTGTGGTTGTTGTGAAAGCCTTTGCCACAGTATCAGATGCTTTTTTGCATTTAGGAGCATCAGTTTATTCACCAGACATTCAAGCTTCCAGTTCATGGCCTGTATCGAGTTTAATAAAGCCGCATTAGTCGGCTGTGTGGTATTTCCATCAAGGAGGTGCTCGGCAGATCCCTGCTTCCTGCAGACTGCTTGGTTTCCAGGTGGGCTCCTTCATTCCCAGCTCATCCTCAGATATTTCTGCCCATACATTCGATTTTAATATCTGCAGGCTCTTGTCCTGTTAATTCTTAAACAATTCTTGGGTACCTTTCATCAGGACCTTGTTTTTCACGTGTATTTAGTCCTTCCAGCTTATCTTTAATATTTGTACTGTCTAACATAATTTCTGGGCTATTATCAAATTACTAACTAATGTTATTCGCACGAGTATCCTTGTGAAGATGGAACAGAAAAACTCATAAAAAATGTCCACCATGTCTTCTTCCCTTAATGTGGACTCACTTGTTGGGATCCTTTTTTGTTTATATATTTGTTATTTACTATTTCTTAATTTTATTTATTTAAAATGTGTTTACCGGGTAAAAACCCAAGGGCATAAATGCCCATTTTCAAGGATGATCGGGGACATGCATTCAAATACACACAAAAAATACTGTACATAAGTACATGAATACACATAATTTGAACAACACAAGTACATAACTCATTTAAAACACATACAAGTAAACTTATTTAAACAATATTTTTATAATGCTGACTTAAACACCTTTGTATATTTTGCAGGCTAACAGAAAGAGAATCAAAACCTTTAATGGCACAGCAGAGAGAGGATTTCTGACCCAGTGCTGTTTTAAAGAAACTAGACTTACATTGTTGTCCTTGAGCTGATCTAGTAGTGCGAGCCCTTAGATTACTACTTGTAAAACTCACAAACATAAAATATATTAAATTAAATTAAAGAATAACCTCTTGAAACTTAATTAATGCATGGACATCTTGCTTCAAATGAAAACCAATTAAAGGAACTCTCTCCCCCAGCTCACACATGGAAACAAGCCTTGGCTGAGGGTACCTTTCCCGGTTACAAATTTTAAATCAAATCAGTCACTCAGTCACTCAATCAATCAGTCAATAAATAATGTAATGTGCAGTAATGAGTAGTTTTAGGACAAGGCAAATCGACATATTGAATTATATTAAACCTTCACTGGAAAAAATAAAGTGTGGGTTGCTGTCATGTAGACCGGAATACCATCATCTAACTAGGAAATTAATAGTGACTGTGCTAAGAGTTTCCTAGACTGGATAGTTAGGTAATTAGGTATTCAATACAGTTGTCCGAACCTCATGTGTGAAGTTTTTTTTTTTTTTTTTTGGCTCCCTTCCAGCTCCGGACTGGCCTCTTCTTCAGGCCACCTATGCCCTCCGTACTGCACTGCCTCGGATCAGCCACCTCTTCACCCCATAGTGCAGCTCCCCCCAGGTAACCCCCAGAAGTAACCCTTCACTGGGTGGGTCTCTCTCCTCCAAGGGGAAGGCACCAGTGGGGCGGCCAGCACTATACTTGCCCTGGGTGCTGCTGGGATGGTGCGTGCACTGTCCTCGGACTCGCGGCAACGGGAGCTGGCGACCATCATCTGGTCAGCTATGGGGCTCTTTTTCCCTTTTGCTTCCCAGGGGGCATGGTGTGCCACTAACATAAGGCTGACGCTGATGTTCACCATGCTCCCTTGGTGAATGGGACCCCGTGCATTGCCATTTCCCCCAGCCTCCGCTAGAGTTCAGTAGTCGCCGGGTGACATCCCCGTCCTCCCCCGAGAGAAGGCGAGCCATCAGTCGATGCTCAAGCCTTCTCTCCCCGGGCGGTCCTCCAGCACCCAAGTCCGTTTCTGAACCTGGGTAACTGGCGTCGGAAGCGGAAATCCAACCGCTGCCCGACGGGCCGGCGCTATGTGTGAAGTTTTAATCAGTCCGTTAATGTGGTATTTCTTACGGCCATTGTAATCTCTGTTAAACTGTGGTTTAAATACAAACTCAGCGTTATAAGTGTATCAGTATTCCTTTTTATGGCTGCCTTATATACAGGGATGGGAGGGTCGGCTGTGACCGGGTTCTGATTCTGACTCTGATTTATTTTAAAAAGGTTCTGATTGATTAATTTTAGAACTATTTTTCACCTATTTGAGTTTGAGAAATGCATCAGAATTATGTTTGATTCCTCTGTCAAATAAAATAAAATTATGCTTTTTATAAACACTTTTTTGTGTCTATATTTTTGAGTCGTTTCCTTCCCTGAGTCTGGAGTGCTTTTCTGGGGAGACAGACAGCATGAACTGGAGATGAGATGAGGCCCAGACCACCCTTTTGGGATTTTTCAGCAGCACTGCTTGTAGTGGGCACATATTCTGTATCTTCTATATCCATTTTTTTGTTTCATTTTATTGTACAACCTCAGAATGTCTCTGTCTTCATGCCAGTATGGCCTAGCCAGTGGGGAGCAGGGCAGAGAAAGCTGGAGAGAGACGGGTGAAAAATCCCGCAGCCCTCTCTTATTTTCTGTTCTTATTGTAACACAGAATGTGAGACATCATGTGACTCTTCCAAAATCATTTAGGCTCTATGGCCTAGTAGTTCAGGTGCAGAGCTAGGGAACACAGAACATGAGACATAACCCCCCCCCCAAAATCAGTGAGGCACTATGGCCTAGTATTTCAGGTGCAAAGGTGGAGAACACAGAATGTGTAACATGAAGTCCACCCAAAATCAATGAGGCACTGTGGATTAGTACTTCAGGTGCAAAGGTGGAGAACACAGACTGTGTAACATGAAGTCCACCCAAAATCAGTGAGGCACTATGGCCGAGTACTTCACGTGCAGAGGTGGAGAACACAGAATGTGTGACATGAAGTTCACCCAAAATCAGTGAGGCACTATGGCCGAGTACTTCAGGTGCAGAGGTGGAGAACACAGAATGTGTAACATGAAGTCCACCCAAAATCAGTGAGGAACTATGGCCTAGTACTTCAGGTGCAGAGGTGGAGAACACAGAATGTATAAGATGAAGTCCACCCAAAATCAGTGAGGCACTATGGCCTAGTACTTCAGGTGCAGATGTGGAGAACACAGAATGTATAACGTGAAGTCCACCCAAAATCAGTAAGGCACTGTGGCTGAGTACTTCAGGTGCAGAGGTGGAGAACACAGAACGTGTGACATGAAGTCCACCCAAAATCAATGAGGCACTATGGCCTAGTACTTCAGGTGCAGAGGTGGAGAACACAGACTGTGTGACATGAAGTCCACCCAAAGTCAGTGAAGCATTGTGGCCTAGTACTTCAGGTGCAAAGGTGGAGAACACAGAATGTGTGACATGAAGTCCACCCAAAATCAGTGAGGCACTACGGGCGAGTACTTCAGGTGCAGAGGTGGAGAACACAGAGTGTGTGACATGAAGTCCACCCAAAATCAGTGAGGAACTATGGCCTAGTACTTCAGGTGCAAAGGTGGAGAACACAGAATGTGTAACATGAAGTCCACCCAAAATCAACGAGGCACTATGGCCAAGTACTTCAGGTGCAGAGGTGGAGAACACAGAATATGTAACATGAAGTCCACCCAAAATCAGTGAGACACTGTGGCCTAATATTCCAGGTGCACAGCTGAGGAACACAGAATGTGAGGTGTGACCTCCCCATCCTCTTAAAATCAGTGCGACACTAAGGCCTAGTAGTTCAGATCCAGAGCTAGAATACACAGGATCTTCGACTTGACCCCCCTCCCCAAATATTGAAGCACTGTGGTCTAGTAATTCAGGCACAGAGCTGGAAAACACAGCCAGAATCATGATCCCCAAAAAATAGTGAGGCACTATGACCTAGTACTTCAAGCTCAGAGCTGGAGAACAAGGAGTTTGAGATGTGATCTTTCCCCCCAAATTAGTAGGACTGTATGGCCTAGTAGTTCAGGTACAGAGCTGGAGAACACAGTCTGAGACTTGATCCCCCCAAAAGAATTAGTGAAGTACTATGGCCTAATACTTCAGATTCTTGTGGGCAAACCCTCTCTTCCAGTCACACATCCTCATCGCCCTTTTCATTTCATCAGAATTAACCTTGCTGAAGTAATTAAGAGTAGTTTTGCCTGTTTCCTGAATCCTGCAGTTGTTGGTCTTGAAGCATACCCTATTGTGGTCACTGCTACCTAGAGCTCCTTTACCTGACATTCCCTTGTATCAGTTACCACATTACTTAACACTAAATCTAAAATGTGATCACCCGTTGTTCTGCCTTTTGCATATTGTTCCAGATTTACTATAACCATTGTTTAAAAAAAAAAAAAATCCCTTTCCAGAAATGTGCTTCTTTTCTTGTTCTTCTAGTTCCTGGAAAATTAAAATCACACAAAAAAATAATTCTGTCTGGTAGGAATGTCCTCAAAGTTTCTAACAATTAATTATTTTGCTCATTCTTGTGATGGGGCCTATATACTGTGCCTAGGTAGAACTTTTTATCCCCTTTCGGTGTCACCTTGCAGGCTCCTTCACTTCTGTGTCTGAAATGCCTCCACCTGCAGGTGGTTTCTTGTACTTGCTGCCACTGGGGTGCTCCAGTCCACATCTGGCAAGTTGAAGTCTCATGTTAGCAGCACTTCTCCTGCTCTCTGCTTCCCTCCTAATTTTATCCCCTAGTTTCCTATCATTCATCTCCTTCAGAGACGGTGGCCTGTATACCTCTCGTACAGTTTTCCTCCTGCCACTCATGCCTAACTGCATACACAATGTTTTCGTACCATTGCCCGCACCTGTATCCTTGACATCTGTGGCCTTTATGCCCTCCCTTATGTATAATGTCACCCTCCCCTTCTCCCCTACTCCCTAGCTCTTCTTAATAATGCATAACCTAAAATGGTCACATCCCAGTCATGCTAATGTGTTGCCTACATTTCCATGACCACAAACAGATCTAGCTGGGCTTCACCCACCAATGCTTGTAGACCACAAGTCTTATTTTCCAGGCTCCAGGCATTTGTGCACATAGCCTTCCAGGTCCCCTGGTAATACCATCCATTGGTTTATAGCAAGCATTAAAACTGCTTTATGGTATATGTAAATAATTACTGGTGACCCCCTTTAATCTGTGGTTAATGAGGTCCTTTCAAATGCCTTAATAAGCAGGTATGACATACCCAGTTATTATGGTATTTTCTAACAACTGTTTCACTGAGGCTCCTTTGAGCATCTGAGTGGGAAACACCTCAGGTGGCTGTCTTACACAGTACCTGCACATCACAATTCCCAACTGAAAGTTTGCAAAACTTGGTTTAGCTCAGCACTGACAAACCTTTCACTGCTTCAACCACTCTGATCACAGTGGGACTCGAAACTTGTAGCTTTCTCAACTCAGCTCGTCAACGCAAATGAATCTTTTATATTCCCACTACAGTACCTAACTCTTCAACAAAACATACCCCGCTCCAGTGATTCAACAGCTTTGTCACTAGCACCCCCTGTTGACAACCCACTAGCAAAATTACTATTTTGTAAAAAAAGCCAAAAAACCCTCATCGAATTTTAAACATGAGATGAATGTAAACTGTAAACTCCCTGCGCAAGTAATTATGTATAAAAAATAAAACATAGACTCTGTCTATGTTTTTTATTTTAAAACACCATTGGTATGTGATGACCTCATTAACCTTTCAAGCGTCACTCTCGAGGTTTATAGGTCCATAACACACCTCAGGTGTTTAAAAAAAAAAAAAAAAATCTGTAAGACACAGTTGCCTATGCATTATTCTCTATGTAATGCAGGGAGATGCAGGTCTTCTGATTCACTGTTGCGAAGTGCATGGCTATTTCAGTGTTTCTAGAGCAGTGCAGTGGTGAAATAACACTAGAGTAGTCACATGACTGTCAGGGATCCTAGTTTGTTGAATCTGCAGAGTAAAATAAACACACCTGCTTACCTGTTTGAATGCAGGCTAGTTCATGTCCTTATATGGTTAGAATGTGCTAAGCTGTTTTGATTGTCAACCTTTGGCCAGTGTCACGTAGGTATAGTTATACTTTACCTACACCAGAGGTTATAATCTGTATCAAAGTTTCCTGATTCCTGAACTGGAACTTGTTAACTAATTCAACATAAATGAAAGGCACCAAGTGGATGGGAATAAATAACTGATTACACTTGCAGGGCTTTAAAGGTTTCAAAATGCTTACACATGCTTATCTAGCAAGTTAATATTTTTTAAATCAGGAAGTGGAGGCCAGTCCTTGATGCCAACCTCTAGACTCCAGAGGTCGTGTTCATTTATTAATTTTTGTTTTCTTATACCTTACAATTTATTTATTCAGGATTGCCCAGCTGAGAAGCAACATCTTGTTTCCTGTGGTCCCTGCTTCTACCCATTTCCACAGCTGGAAAGACTGGTGCACTGGGAGGTTAAGTGCCTTGCCCAAGGTCACACAATGAGTATTTGGTTCTAGCTGGGTTTGTGCCTGCAGTCTTCTGGTTCCGATGCCAGTGCTCCAACAACTAGACCCCACTGCCTGAATAATGCCTTCAAAGTTGCCTTAGGGTAAATGAGTACAAGTGTACAATATTGTGGTTATCGGAGCAAAAGCAGGTCAGGAGCCCATTTAATCTGCTCCTCAGAACTTTGTGGCTTGAATTCCAAATTCATTCAATTCAAAATCATTTTGTCCACTTTGTTTTTAAAATCCATTTTTGTGTTAACATTCACCACGTACAGTAGTACAGGTAGTTGTAACTAAAGCTAGTATCTGAATAATAGAAGATACTGAATTCCAGTGGTGCTCCGCTGAATTGGAAATATATGAAATAATCACCTCTGGCTAGTTCTGCCATTGCCACAGACCTTTGACCAGCTGATTCCATATAATAGTACTAAAATAACTGAGGAGCATTTTCTCCCATAGGGAAACCCGATTATAATTTGTCATTATAACCTGTGGGTTATAACGACAAACACACGCCAGGTTTACCTCGCTCCACGGATGCGCAAGCCTCCACTTTTCACTGTCTCAGTTCTACTTTGCCGCAAGTTGCACTCAGTGGTGCTGGTGGTAAGTAAATAAAAAAACCTCCCTCTGACATAAACTGTCACAATTTCTTACTGAAACATTTGCTCCTTGATTTAAAAAAAAATGGAAAGCTTTCAGCAGCCACAGACAGCAAACCACGAGGGTGGACTGCGCCTCATCCCAATGAGACGACCGCGGCTGAACATCGATGTATTTTAAATAATTGCTGTGGTGAGAAAATGCTCTCCAGCAATTATATAAAATAAAACATGGGGTGACATGTATAACTTGAGCTTTTACACTCCCCCCTCAGTGTTGGATGCTGAAATAAATCCCTTGAGCTTTGCTCTTGGGGTTTATGTGGTATCCAGCACCTCTGGTGTGTCTAAAATCTCATTAAATACACACTCCATGTATTATTCTATATGTATGTGATAATATTTGATTCTACAGATGACCATGCTTGATTTTTGCTATCATAATATTCAGATTAGCACATTATTTTGCCCTATTCATAAACTTACCTTCTCACATTTCAGTGAATTCTACAAATATTTAATAAGGCAGCATTTTCCCTGTGCAACCAGTGGCTTGGGTCACTATGGCCCATGAGGGGTAATGGGCACCTGTCCCCACACACCTAGCGGTGATGGTGGCTGGCAGTCCATTGGCAGCTGTACCAGGGCTCTCAGGAGACACAACTTGTCCCTTTACACCGAAGGGGTCATACTGGGTTCTTGAAGAGTTTTAGGGCACAGGAAAAACATATTTACAAATAGCAAAGTACCTCCACTTGGGGTATATTGACAGAGACTGCCCCAGGACACTCAAGCACTGAACCCACTGAGCAAGGGAGCAGTAACTCTGGAGGGTATACAGGCCTGGTGTAGGTGGAATCCTAGGGTAACACAGGTAGCGGCACAGGGAAAAGGCTTGAAAGCCATGTTTACATGGCTGATGCTCTGCAACTTCTTCAGCACTCTCAACTTGCTGCACCCACCTGGGATGATCAGATGTGTGTCTAAATGGCCTCTCTCAGCACCAATGCAAGCCGTGCTGGAGAGGGGCCGGAAGTCCACATGGGAGGCAATGGAGGATCCTGGGAGGCAGATTGGCATGAGCGATGTAGCCTGTCCACATGGTTGCTTGCACCACTCACTCTGACTAGTGTCCCCAGGATTGCAGTGGAAGTTGTAATGGAGCAGTGAGCGACTCACCAGAATTCGGTAAATGTCCACATAGTCGCCTTTGCACTGGAGCAGTCTGAGTACTCGGGTTGCTCCAGTGCAAAAGCGGCCACGTAAACATCCCTAAAGTTTACTTTTAGCACTTCCAATATTGTTAAACAGTCTCTGGTCCCTTTCTCCAACCAATAACTTAAGGACACAGGGTATGACATATGACACAGTAGTTGTTTGCAAAACCAACAATTCATTTACAAGGTGCATATGCACACTAGATTTTTTTTTTTTTACACAGCCAGGACCTCAACCGAAACCCCTCCAAGGGCCCATTTATGATTAGAATCAGCAGTACTGTAGACGTCCTGAATTAGCCACTAGTACATATTTAGCAGCATCATTACTTAACACATTGGCAGTTTGCACTAGTGACGTAATTTGGGGTAGTCAGTCAGTGGTCCCCTCACAGCCATGAGCAGTAAAAGGGAAACGGGTGGTACCAGGCACTGAGAGGTCGAGCTTTTACTTGGTATCTTGGCGGAGGTTACCAACAGAGGGGTATACCCTCCCGGGGTGAATACAGTGTCTGGCTTGAACATTAGCAAACTGAGGTAGTGCACATGCTGTATATCACAGCTACAGAAGATTATCAGGCCCAGCTCACCGCATCCTTCCCTTTGTCCTCACATTCAGATAATTGGTGCCTGCCACCTGCATTGACTCTTTCATGATACACAACTTCCTTTAGTGTTCTTTCAGGCCCCAGGCCTCTCTGAAAGACCCACTGAAGGGGTTTGTATGTTAACAAAACAATCTTGCAGGAACTTAATGACTGAACTGGTGGTGCGTGTTACGCTGAATTAGAAACATAGAAACATAGAGTTTGCTGGCAGATAAGGACCACTTGGCTCTCCTAGTCTTCCCATTTTCTATACCTACTGAATTTTGCATCTATACCTTTTATTGCCATTTTAGATTAACCTTTTTTCTCCTGTCTTGTAAGGCACCCCGTTTTCCTCATTTTTAGTCTAATTTAGCATTTTATTTTTGTTTGAAATTTTCAGAAAGAGCACGCCTTGTAAACTGGTTATCCCCAGTTTTTATCAGAATTCTCGCTTTTTTAAACACCCCTTGTTTAACCCTTGCCATGCCATATCAGGCCATAATTGCAATGCATTTTGTGTTGGCAGTTCAAGGGTTAACATCAATTTCTTGTGACCAAGATGAACTATGTTATACCAGGTTAAGTTCTGAGGAAGAAGGAGGCCAAGGAGACCAGGTAGACTCCCTCCCACTTCTCAGTGGCAGTATCGAAGTGTGTATCACTTCAGTGAGAGGTTATTAATCTCATTTTTGAAGCTCTTGCTGTTAACCACGTGCTGAAGTATCCCATTCCATAGTTTTATAATTCTGGTTTTGAGTATAGAAAGGACTTTCTTCCATTTGGTTTAAAACCTGTGGTTTTAACTTCCAAATTATACCCTCATGTTATTTTAAGAGTCTTTGTGGTGCAGACCTAGACTGCTTTTTAACCTCTTATTCTTTATTATGTCAAACATTAAAGTCCACTCAGCAGTCTTCTCCCTTCTTCGTGTCACTGATTCCTTCCTTAAGGGGATGGATAGGGGTCATGTGTTAGCCACTATCTTTATTGACCTGGCTTAAGCTTTTTTGACAAGTAGCTCACTTTTTGCCTCTGAGGCATGTTTACATGGCTACATTTGCACCGCATCAACCCCAGCACTCTGGTTTCTGCAGTGCGAATGTGGCCATGTGAACCCTTGCCCAATAGCAGTAAGTCAGTCCTTGCTCTTCTTTGGGAGCCACTGCAGAGCTGGGATGCATTCCAGAGCAAGCGGTGTCAGCAGCTGTGTGGAAAGGCTGTGCTGCTTGCTCTGACACACCCAGCTGGCAGCGTCACACCGACTGTGCCTCTCACACTCATCACCCCTCTCTGGCATGGCTTGCATCAGTACCAAGAGGGTCCATCTAAACACAATGTGATTGGTGTGGGGAGATCTCGAAAGTATCAGAGCAGACCGGTGCTTGTGTCGGGAGGTGGCCATGTAAACAGGCCTTTAGATAAGTTGCAGTACACTGGACTCTCAGTCTCTGCCCTTGACTGGTTTCCTTCATACCTCTCTGGATGTAGCTATTCAGTCTAGGTTGGGGAATCCTGTTCCTCTCCCCTTCCCAAAACTCTAGTGTGCCTCAAGGTTCCATTTTTGGTTTAGTCCTCTTCCCAGTTTTCTTCAGTGCCCTCCTCATGGACTGTGTCTCAACAAATATTTATATGTATGCTGATCACACAGTTCTCTATGCCATAGAGCCTCTCACCCCCTGTTGTAACAGGCCCTATAGCAAGACTGATTACATCAAGTGTTGGCTCTGAGTTAACCCGCTCTCGATGAACACCCCCCCCCCCAAAAAAAAAAACCAGTCACCATGCTGTTTGGTACATACCAGCAGTCTAGTAGGCTTAGCAATTCCCCTGTTTTCAAAATCCTTGATGGGACTCCCCCTGAAGCAGTTCCCTGCTTCAAATATCTTGGTGTGTGGCTTGATAGTAAGCATGACTTCTTAGTTCACATTGATGCTATCATAAAGAAATTACACCCCCAGACTTGGTGCTCTGTACAGGAATAAATCCTGCCTTGTGCTTGTGTGAGATGGTTCTCAAAATAATCATCCTGTTTGACTATATGAATGTGGTTAGTGGTGGTGCCCCAAAATTTGCTGTAGCCAGACTGGACCCTATCTTTCACGCCTTTTGTCACTTTGCCACTTGGTCTCCTCCTTTCACCCATCACTGTCCTCTGCCAGTGCTCTCTGTTTCCTCCCTACCTTCTTGGGGTTTCTCCTATGGTGTCTCTTTCCTCTTTAAATTTTGGTTTGCATCCCTTCCCTCATACCTTTTTGACCTGCTTTCTCCCTTTGTTCCCTCAGCTTATTCCCTTTGCTCTTCTATGACTCACTTGTTCACTATTCCCCCTCCCTCAGTGTCCATTGGTCAGTCCTTCCTGTCAGCTTGGTTGCCATCACTCTGGAATTCACACTCTTCACTTCGACTTCCCCCCTCATACAGTACCTTTCTCTTAAGCCTTGTCCTTGTTCTCACTTTGCTCCTGCTTACTCCTGTCCTTGGCCAGCTGTCACCTGAACCTGTCTGTCTCAGCTCCTTTTTCCCAGTGCAACACTAGTTTGCTTTGTTTACATATCTGGTATCGACCTTAATGTATTGTGGGGATCCATATCTCATGGGTCTCTGAGGTCATGTTCGAGCATTGTTTGGCAATTTGTCCATTTATTGCTCACCTTTGTGTCAAAGGCTATATCCCTTTATTATGTTCTTTTGACAGTATCTGTCCAGTTTGATCTTGAAGTCTTCCATGCTCTTAGTACTTCCACCTCCAGAGGAAGATTATTCCCAAAGGACACCACCCTTTGAGAAAACCACTTTGCCCTCTTTTTATAGAGTGGCTTAAGTTCCCCTTCAGTTGTAGTGTATGGTATCTTGTATAAGTTGTAAGTTTCTTGCTTCCAGCCCTAAACAGTCCCATAAGTCATGATTAATAAAAGCTCCATAAACTAGACATAAATCTCCGACGAGCCTGTGATACTCCAGTGTATGCAGCCCCAGTATATCCAACCTCCCTTTGTACTCTAGGTTTTTCATTCCTACTATTTATTTATTTATTTGTACATCAGTTTAAGACCTTCGAGCCAGAGGCTCGTTTCCAAAGATACCTCGTCACAAAGAGGACAAATACAGTACAACATTTAGTTACATCATTGCGGTTACAGCTTTTTACATCATTGTGGTTACAACTTTTTACAGCATTGTGGTTACAGCTATGGTAGATGCAAGGAATAATTTCTATCATCCTGGTTGCCCTATGCTGAACCCCCTTCAAGGTTTTTATCCTGGTCTTTGTACATGGTGGCCAGAACTGGATGCAATAATCCAAATGTGGCCTTACCAGCGAGGTATACAACGGGAGGATTACTTTTTTGTCTCTACTATTTATGTCTTCTAATACAGCCCCAAATACCATAAGATTTTTTTTTTGCAGTTAACTGACAATGTTTTTCAAAGTTCAAATCATCAGTTAGGGTAAACTCCCAGGTCCCTGTCTTCTATTGTTACTTTCAATACCTGTCCTTTAATACTATGATGCTTTCTTATTGTTCTTTCCCAGGTGCCTCACTGAACATTTTTCTATGTTAAACTCTAATTTGTACACCTGTGCCCACTGTTCAAGTTTAGTAAGTTCCCTCTGGAGGCTTGAAATTTCAGAGGTATTATGGATAATGGAACCAATTTTGGTATTGTCAGTGAAGTTACAGAAATGTTACACAAACATGGTCTCAGCACTGATCCCTGCAGCACTCTACTTGTAACTGGTGCACATTTAGCGGTTCCCCCTCATAATATCACCTGTTCTTCTCTGTTGATCAGCCAGGAGTCAATCCATGTGACCAATCTTATTTTTAATTCCAATTTTTTTAATTTTTCAGTGAGATCAGTATGTGGTGCCATACCGAAAGCCTTGCTGTAGTCCAAGGATATCACATCCACTGGGCTCCCCATCTCCAAGGCCTTACTGACTTAATAAAAAAACCAAAACATCAGATTGGTCTGGCATGATCCCCCCGTCGTAAAGCCATGTTGTGTGGTATCTGTCAGATTATTAGTGATAATGCAATTCTAGATTTCTTCTTTCACAATTTTTTCTAACATTTTCCAAAAATCAGGTCAGACTCATGGGTCTATAGTTTTTGCAATCTGTTTTACCCCCTTTTGTATATATCGGGATAAAAGTAGCTTTCCCAAACTGGTTACTTCTTCACCATTCTCCTATGAAGATTGAAAGATTTCAATTACTGGACCCGCTATTTCATTGGCTAGTTCTTATAGAATTCTAGGGTGCAGTGCCTTAAGGTCGGGTACCTTGTTTGGGTTCATCTGTCTCAAAATAGTGTTAATATTGTCCTCCTGAATTACAATTTGTAAACTATTCTGAATTTGCTGGCAAGGCATGGGATTAGTAACCTTTTTCCTAAAAACAGTGCTGAAATAATTATTGATCATTTCCACCATCTGTTTTTCATCTGTAACCAGGATTCCTATTGCATCAGCTAGAGGTCTCACTTGTGTAGTATAGCTTTTCTTGTAATTAATGTAATTATGAAAAGATTTATAATTATCCTTAACCCTCGTTACCAACTTAAAGAGCACCTTTCCCATCACATTGCCTCCCCAAGAACTAGGAAGGACCCTTACCTGCCCCCAAAGTTGGATCCTGCCAAACGTAGGATTTTTCATCACCCCTAATCTGGAAGGGAAGATATCATAATTTGGCTCTGTGGAGCTGAGCTGCTGATCCCTTTCCACATCCTAGTACAACAAGTCACCATTTTTCTTATGTATGTGGACATGCTCCATAGACATGAATGGGGCCATTTTCTAAACACAGATTTACATATTTTAAATGGTCACCATGAACAAATCAAGTGCACTGCTCAACTAACAAGGACCTTGTTAGTTGAGCAGTGCCCCTGATTTGTTAGTAGTGTTTAAAAAGCAGCCCCATTCATGTCTATGGAGTGCAACCCCATGCTCTCCATATAGTGACATAAGAAAAATGGTGGTTCACTGTACTAGGAAGTGGAAAGGGATCAGCAGCTCAGCTCCACAGAGCCAAATAATGATGTCTTCCCTTCCAGATTAGGGGCCTTGAAAAAATCACATTTTGGCAGGATACTACTTTGGAGCAGGTAAGGGTTCTCAACAGTTTTTGGTATGAGCACCACGAAAGATGCTCTTGAAAGCTCATGTTCTCTTTTTGCTTTCCTTACAACTTTCTTACATTCCTTTGTTCCCTCCTTATATATATTTCCCAGGCTTCATGTGAGTTGTATTTATTCTGTCCTTTTGTGTGCTTTTTTCCTCTTCCTAATTTTTTGTTAACCTTCTTGTTTAATCATCTTGGTATCCTGCCAGTTTTATTATACTTCAACTGTTCTGGTACGTATTTATTGTATCTATCTATTAGATCATTTAGCTTCACCATCAGTATTTCCCACATTTCAGTATGATTTTTGTTTGCCATATTAATGTTCCAGTCCCAATCCCTCAATGCATTTTTCTTCTCCTGAAAATCTGATTTTCTAAAACATTTTATCTTAGTGTTCCCATTTAACTTACAAAATTAATTTCCTTAACTTCAAACATTACCATATAATGGTCACTGCCTGCTAGTGGTTCGAATGTTCTACAGTTGGCTATTTGGTCATCCAAATGACTTAGAATAAGATCTAGTATGTTGTCAGCCCAAGTGCCTGATGTAACATACTGCTCTAGGGTAAGCTTATTTATGGTATCTAAAAAGCTTCTTTCGATAGTGGTCCTGCCTTCCCTAATGTCTCATTTGATACCAGACATGTTAAAATCATCTGAAAGTATTATTCTGTCATCTGCATTTAAACAGTCCAGATAATCCATCATGTTTTGATTAAGTTCCATATTTTGTGCAGTTGGTCTATAAATGAAGCCCCAAATGATTTTTTTTTTGATACCTTGGAATTAGTTTGAGCCAGAGATGCTAAAGGTCCTATTCATTTTCCTGGATAATTACTTCTGCTATTATGGTATTAGATACATATATTGCCACCCCTCCACCTTATATGATTTTGTTCGGTCTACTAATCATCCTGTTGCGGAGCCAAACCTCTTTGTTAAATGTTGTCATGCTGTTGCTTTTGCATATTTATTGTTGCTTTATTACATGTATAATTTGCAGATTTCGGCTAAGCTTGGTTATGTATGGTTGTTGAATATCAGCAGAAAATTATCGCTTCCTGCCTGTAACTGTTTTTGACTCTGTAGTCCCCCCTCCCCCTCCCCTGGTAGGACCCCAGAAATGAGCCTTGACTCAGGGTGCCTTTGCTGGTTACCAGATTTAAAATTAATTATACCATGGGTTGGAAAAAGGAGGCAACCCGATTGGTCAAAGAGCATTAGGTGACTGTTGATTACATTTCCTATTTAATCAACAGTTACTGTGCCAGAACTACTTCATTGAGAAACTGTCTTGTGAATGTCCCTTAAGAAATATCCCTCCATAGAAATACAGAGAAGAAAGAGAAATCACAGGCCTGGTCAGAACAAAGGGAGGAGGCGCTTAAAACTGTGAAGCAGGGAACTGTATGTTGTGGAGCAGTAGAAAGATTAAAAAAACACTTGAAAGAGCACACCATGGTCAGTGAAAGTCTTTGAAGACTGCTGACACCCTGTATACCTTATCTTGTTCTGTGACTTGAGGAAATAAACATGAAGCAAGCTTTTGATCAGAGGTAAGATTTGTCTTAGGGAAGCTAATTAAAAGCCTTTTTAAGGGCAAGAAAGGCACAGTTCTAGGATTCAAATTTTTTTTAGAACAGGCAGCAAGTGAGGGAGATTCAGGATTTAGAAAGTAAGATAGTGACTTTATGTTACCTGAATGTGAACTCTGCTGTCTGTCTCTCTCTCTCTCTCTCTGTCTGTCTCGTAGCTTAATATGTGTTGATTTGTTGGGGGAGGGAGAGAGAGGGGAGAGGGGGAGAGAGAGAGAGAGAGAGAGAGACAGAGTCATGCATGTGCTATTTATTTTATGAACATACAAGTGTCAGAAATCATTTCAGAACTCTATTTCTGGCATTTGTATTTCATAAACTATTTACCATATGCTTAAGTTCTGGGGACTACTTTTCAAGTCGGTAGGATACACTAAAATTTTCCCTATTCCAGGAGCAAAAAACACCTTTGTGGATTTTTTAAATATAACTCATGTTATAAGCACAATAACCCACTCCAGGATATGGGGTTATAGGGATTTAATGTACGTCTCGAGTGCTGTGAGCGCGCATGGCCTGCAGCCTTGTGCCTCACAACGCACCTGAAGCGTGCATTAAATCACTATGACCCCATACCCTGTTGTGGGGTATTGCTTACTTAATAGTGTAGTTGCTGTCTATTTTCCTGGAATGACTCCTCAGATTTACTGCTCATTCTGCTGAGAACCTTGCCTCCATAGAAGGTTGATGGAAAACCTTTAAAGGAGAACAGTCAGCACAAAGTACGTGACACTCAAGTGTGGGGCTGGTCCCAATGTGCACTTTGTGGACAAAAACGTTTTGTTTTACATACTGTTTACTGTAGTATAGTAGATTATATCAGACTAATTTTGCTTACTTGTAGGCTGACATCTTCTTTTACTACAGATCACAGAATCCCCTGCAGCTGACATTAGAGCAAGTAGGCAGCAGTGTGGGAGATTCAATAGCCTGCAGTACATGTTAGGGCTGTTATAATCTCTAATCAGATGTTGTACATAATCCATGGAGAACAGCGGGACCAGCAATCAAAAGATCAGAGTTTATATACACTCTTAACAGGCACTGCAGGCAGTTTAATGTTCCTACTGCTCCAATGTTATCTACAGGAAATTCTGTGATTTGAGTAACCGAAGATGTCAGCCTACAACTAAGCACAATTAGTCTGATACAATTTGTTATACTACAGTAACCCAAAATGATTTTGCACAGAAAGTGCATATTGGGACCAGCCCCACACTTGAGTGTGCGGGCCCTTAGTGATGACGGTTACCTTTTAAAGACTACCTGTTCAGCATCACACTTCTAACGGCTTCATTCAACTTCACAAGATGATGTCCAAACTCATCAGGAAATGTTTCAGTTCAAGTTCTTGTATTTAAAGAAATTCCCTTAGCATGCCAGCTTGCAACTCACCATTGATAAAAAGTCTTTTGACTGTGTTCTGAGTTTTCTGTTGTTATGCTAATGCTTTTGCATAATGTATGTTCGCAAAATTCTAATTTCTTTCTTAAATTTCAAATTATTAAACAAGTCAGGGACCATACATTGCTTTAGTAGACGCTTGTTGCATCTTACTTCTTTTGCAGCTTCTGCTCATTTGATTTGAAGGATGAAACATGCAGTGGATAATGTAATGGTGATGCGAAGGACAGGACAGTTTTTTTTTTTTCTAAAAATACAGATGAGTTTTATTCACTTAATTCCCCTCTGCTTGCTCAATTAAATCTGTACGAAGTATGAGGAGTAGCTGTTCTGTAAAATATTACCTGCATTCCCCCACTCTCTAGCTTTACCATCCTAAACATTCATGGGACCACTGGACACCAGGGTTATTGCAGTCATTTAGCATTGTGGGTGTTCAGGGGGGTGGGATGGACTGCTGGACACCAGAAATATTGCAGTCATTACCGTCAGGGGTGGGAGGGGGGTGGAAGGGACCAGTGGACACCAGGGATATTGCAGTCATTACCGTCTGGGGTGTTCGGGGGCAGTAGGGACCACTGGACATCAGGGATATTGCAGTCATTACCATAGGGGAGAGTTCAAGTGATGGAGGGCATGGTTAGAGGGACACAAGTCATAAGGACTGGTTTTGGGATGCGGTAATTAGCACAACGCTGATGGATGCTAACCACCTACCCAAACCTGCCAATATGCCAGCGTGCCTATGCGCAAGGTGTTATCACCTACTTTGCATAGTTGCACTGGCATATTTTAGAGTAAGTCACTAACAGGTTACTGGCTTGCTAACCATGCCATCCAATGTGGCATTTTGTGGTCCCTCCCTGCATTGGTTCCACAAAGTGGTGTTATCTAGTCACTTGTCTGTTTTGTGATTACTAAACTTGTTTGAATACCCTGGCTTACATTAATTACCCATTGTGGCCTTAGAAATTGGAGCTAGTCACAGTGGAAGGGCTTCTGCTCATGATGCCAACATCCTGGGTTCAGGAACGGACCCGAGGAGTCAGAGGGCTGATCCAGGGGAGGAGGACTGAGTGTCCCATGGACTGCTTTCCTCCTCTGGGGGATGGAGGGTGGTTGAGCATCCGGTGCATGACTGACCTCTGATGGAGGCCGGGAGAGCAGCTGCTGGAGCCCACACCATGAGGAGGCATGCCAGACGTTGGTGCTTTGGTACCCCACATCACTGCATGCCACGCCTCCCATTGGGGATATTGCATTGCAAATGCTGGCCACCATGAATGACGCCTTGCTCCACTGGTCCCACTGTGCTTGCCCCTTGGCACGCAGCTGGTATGGGAGTTTAGTGTTTCATTGGGTGGCTCAACCCTGTAGTCCCAATGGGGGAGGGGCATCCCAAGAATAGGGGAAACCTGCTTCAGAATTCTGTCAGGGGACGTATCTGCTCTGTGGCCCCACCCTGGGGGGCAAGCCCGGGAGGATCATCACCTGAGGTATGTCCTGGGGCCAAATGGGGGATTGGGGTTGCGGGGGCTGAGCCTAAAAAAAAAAATTGGAGCTAGTTATGCCATCTCAGCATTTGGCTAGTACGCAATTACAACCAATCTGGGGAGGCTCAGTCCCACAAAAAAGAGATTCTAGGGATGTGGATATGATGTTTGATCCACACTTTAGGCAGTGTCCTTTCCCCTTTAAAATTCTCTGGAACGTCTTCAAGCTGGCTCCTCCCACCCACCTGGGTGGTAGTTCCCTCAGCACTGCCCCATGATGTCAGATCTCCCTTTCTGCTGGAAGAAGAAGGCTCCCTCCTTACTGCTCTCGTGCTGAAGAGGCCCTTTGCTTTATTTCTTCTACTTTTGATAAAAAAAACTTTGTCTTCAGGCATTCTACTTCTCATCACCAAAATGGACACCATGAAGTCTTCCCCGGGGTTCTAGAAATGTGGCTATGGGGAGAAGATGTTCTGAATGATCCACACACCTTGTGCGTATACTACTTGGGCCACGAGCACAATATCCAGGTTTGCAGCCTTTGCCGCACTTTCCATCCCTCCACCTTTTAGAATCACTTAACCGCTTGCTCCTCAGACGTCTGGACGATTGGGACCCACCTGTAAAATCCGAGGATGTCCATCAGGTGGTCTCCGCAGTCATGTGGTCTGCTGAACAACTTGCGGCATTTGTGGAGGCCACGGCTCAGGCCACAGTGCAGGTTTCCTCGGCTTCAGTCTTTATGCCACTCTCCTTGGGTGTCTTCTTCCCTGGGGCATTTAAGGAATTGTGCCAGGCCCTTCCCATCCTTGGGCAGGGTCCATTGGGCATGAAATCTAAAAAATCAAAAAAAAAGAGAAAGAGATCAAGAAACAGTCTTGTCATCAGTCGTGGGATTGGGAATGCTCTCGGGCCTCTGAGTCCCACGCTTCACCAGAGTTGCTTCCGGTCTGGCTGCTGACCCCACGGTCTCCCTGTTGGGCTAGTTGGTTGAGACTCAGGTCAACACCCCCAAGATTATTCTTGAACCGGTTGATCTGTTGTCTGCCAAGGAGGTCGATACCTCCCTCTCCATGACTCCAGACCTACCGCTTTCTCAGGGAGGGACGGACCAGGCCACTGTTCTGCCCTCTCTCGACCCAGAGCATCCAGACCAAGAGATTCTTGGCTTTCGCTGGCCCCCTCTGAGACCCACCATTGGTCCCCTCAGCAGTCGAGGTTGAGGTCCTGCTCTCAGAGCCCTGACTCAGGTAGACTGCATCAATCCTGACCCTCACGCTCTCGGAACTTGGGCTGGCGGTACTGCTGCTGTTCCTCATCCTCATTGGGCGAGGAGAGGCACTGGTGCAAGTTGCGTTGGTGCAAAGTGTATCTCATGTGGCAGCATCTTTGGTTTACCCAGGTAAAACCAGTCCTGGCTAACCTGACTCTACTTTGGCTACCACTACCAGATCCGCAGTTGACCCCATCTCAACAGGAGTCGAATCATGTGGTCCCAGTGCAGCCACCTCCAGCCTTTCCACTGATCCTGGTGGAGCCACCACTCAAGCAGCCACCTTCTGGTGTGCTGACAAAGGATGCTTTTCCCAGCATGGGTTTACCCGATTGGCTGTCGGTCACCGTCACCCCGGACCACCCTTGCAGGTGAGCGGGGACTTGGGTGATCGGCTGCTCTTCCACAATTCTTCAGAAATCGGAGGGGTTCTCCTTACACTCTTGATCACCCGAGGAGGAGTCGGCGAGGGACCTCTCAATGGATCAAGGACCCACATCCTTCATGAGCCTTTTCCATCTTATTTCTGAATCTACAGGTCTCCAGTTGGAGCCCATTCAGAATCGGGAATGGTACCCACTGACTGAGATCCTCAACCAGGGTGATTCTCCTGTGGAAATCTTCCTGGTTTAGGATGCTATCCTCGGTCCTACCCTGGAACTGTGGCAGCACCCAGCTTCCTGCCCTATGCCATTGGCCCAGATGGCCTGGAAGTATGTGGTCCCTACCGGTTCCCTGTCAGGATTCACAGAACACCCACGGCTGAGGGTCTTGTGGCTGACTGTGTTTTGGCACACCAGCAACATGGGGGATATTGACAAACCGCTCAATAAGGAAACCAAGAAATTGGACCATTTGGCCAAGAAGGTGTATGCCACCTCCTCCCTCGGCCTTCAGCAAGCAAGCTTGGCCCTCCTAATGTCCCATTTCTCACATGCCCTGATGGGTTCTTTGGACAGGGTGATTCCCCATCACCCCACAGACCTGTAGACTACCGTTAAACAGGTCAGGGACCAAGACCGAGTGGTAGCAAAATAGCAGTTCCCGACTGCAATGGACCTGGATGATTCTTACACCCAGTCTGTGGCGGCAGCAGTTGCCATGCACCACCAACCTTGGCTGCACATCTCCACCTTTATGGCTGACATGTAGCACAAGTTGGCAGATGTTCCCTTCTTGGGTACTGACTTGTTCGGGCCCAGTATGGAAGGGCAGCTCACCCGTATTGAGAAGTCCAGTGCCACCTTGGACTTGGTGACTTCTGCCCAAAAGGACCTAAAGGGCTCTGAGCCTCAAAAGAAGAAGCCCTTTTGGCTCATCTCTGCCCCAGTGGCCAAATCTGTCCAGTCCCCAGCTGGACAGCAG
The DNA here is from genome assembly GCA_016271365.2 of Neoceratodus forsteri. Classification (NCBI taxonomy): domain Eukaryota; kingdom Metazoa; phylum Chordata; order Ceratodontiformes; family Ceratodontidae; genus Neoceratodus; species Neoceratodus forsteri. The sequence continues at coordinate 310,798,669 of CM028137.1, read as the reverse complement.
CAAGCTTGGTGTCCCCTGCCGAAATCAGTGGCCCCAGTTATCAGGACACCAAGAGGTAGAGGTCCTCGTGACCCCTTTGCCAGTTCCTCCTCTGCTTCTAAACCTGCCCAGTGATGGGATGGGGGCACCTCCTCCATACCTGACCTGAGCCCCCTCGGTCCTCCTGTGGGGGACCAGCTCCACCACTTCCTTTCTGCACAGTCCAATGTTACCATGGACAGGTGGGTCCTCGAGGTTGTCGGCCAGGGTCTGCCTCTGGAGTTCAAGGCATACCCACCCTGCCGAGCCTGCGCCCCACAGGAGGGCATAGTGTCCGTCAACATCCTGTTGGCCCTGCTGGATGACATAGCCCAGCTCCTCTGCAAGGAGGTCATTGATCCTGTCTTGGACCCTCTGGAACACCCAGGGTTTATCTCCATGTACTTCCTGGTGCCAAAACAGATGGGGGGCAGGCACCCCATCATAGATCTGCACAATGTGAACAAGTTCATCAGGCCGCACACTTTCAGGATGGTCACTCTGTCTCAGATCATACTATCTCTCAAGCAAAACATGTGGTTCTGCTCTCTGGTTCTTCAGGATGCATTCTTTTACATCCCAATCCATTCATCCCACCGCCTGTTCCTCTGATTCTGGGTGGAGGGGATCCTCTGTGTTACAGGCAATGCCATTCAGCCTGTCCTCGGCCCCAAGGTCTTCACCAAGTGCATTGCAGTGGTGGCAGCTTACCTGAGGTTCTGAGGGGTCCGGGTCTACCCCTACCTGGATGACTGGCTGATCACGAGTCCTTCCCGGTAGGAGGTGGAGCGGTCCAGGGACCTGGCCCTCTAGACCTGCATCTTTTTTTGGCCTCCTGGTCAATGAGGCCAAGTAGGAACTTGTGCCCTCACAGGTGATCAATTTCATTGGAGCAGGGCTTGACTCTTGCAGACCCATGGCTCAGCTCCCGATGGACAGGGCGGAGGCTCTCTCCTCCTTTGCCTGATCATTTAGAGTTGGGCAGTTGCGCCCTGCTCGGGAATTCCTACATCTCATAGGATACTTGGAGGCCTGCACCAGCATGGTCCATTGGGCCCACTGAAGAATGTGTGCTCTGCAGTGGGAGTTGGCATGCCAATGGTCTTAGCACAAGAGCCACTTCGACCAGCCCGTCACTGTGTCCCAGCTGATGTGAGACATCCTCCAGTGGTGGCTGGTCCCAGAACATCTGTAGGAAGTTATCCCATTTGTCTTCCCAGATCCGATGGTCATCCTGATGACCGACACCTCTCTCATGGGCTGGGGTGCCCACCTGGGGGAGCACAGAGCTCACTGGCTCTGGACCCCGATGAATCCTGGTGCCACATCAACCTGCAGGAGCTTTGGGCACTTCGGCTGGTGCAGACTGAGGTTACTTTACACATCTGGGGTCAGGTGGAACAGGTCCAGATGGACAACACCACGACCATGTACTACCTGAACATGCACGGTGGGATGCACTCCCTTCCTCTGTACATGGAACCTCTCCATGTTGGACTCTTGGGCGCAGCCTGGAGGCCTATCTGGCCAACCATGTGGCCGGCATCTCCAACTAGCTGGCAGATGCTCTCAGCTGTGTAGGTGAAGCGTCTCACGAGTGGCCTCTCCACCCAGAGGTAGTGCATAGTTTTTTCTCCCAGTGGGGCACCCCTCTGGTGGACCTGTTTGCATCCAGGGAGAATGCAAAGCTGAAGCTGTACTGTGCCCACCCCCACAGTGGGAAACGCTGCAGGGGGATGCCTTCTTGAGGCCATGGACCCCCATGTCTCTTTTATGCCTTACCTCCACTTCCCTTGGTCCACAAAGTGCTCCTGAAGGTCAGAAAGGACAAGGCACAGGTAATCTTGGTGACTCTGGACTGGCCCCACCAGTTTTGGTACCCCAGTCTCCTCAGCATCAGGCTTCTGAGGTGTCTTCTAGCATGCCCGGTCCTGCCCTCCATCAGTCAGGAGAAGGTACTCCACCTTGACCTTCAATCCCTGCACCTGACAGCCTGATTCCTGAGCAATTAGAGTTCCAGGCTTTGGGTTTCTCTGGAGATGTCTTCAGCGTAGTTGAGGCTTCTTGGAAGGAGTCAACCAGCAAATACTATGCCTTGAAATGGAAGAGGTTCTCCATTTGATGCCAGGGCAAGGGGCTCGACCCCTTATCTTGCCCAGTGGCTAGCATCAATGATTACCTTTGGTCCCTCTCCCAGTTGGGTCCTCGGTTGATGACCCTTAAGGTGCACCTGGCAACTATCACGGCCTACCGGGTGTGGGACAGTCAGCAGTCAGTGGTGCAGAAGAAGGTGGTCTGGCTCTTCTTTAAAGGCCTTGACCACATTTCCCCTCCGGTGCGTGAACCATCACCATCTTGGGACTTGTTGCTGGTGCTGACAAAGCTCATGAGCAAGCCATTCAAACTGATGCACAGGTGTGAAATGTCTCACCTATTTTGGAAGATCACCTTCCTGGTGGTTATCATGTCAGCCAGAATGATCCGTGAGTTCCAGGCTCTTTCGGTGGAGTCTCCTTACTTGGTCTTCAACAGGGATAAAGTTGTCCTTTGCCCAACCTGAAGTTCCTCCCAAAGGTTGTGTCGGATTTTCATCTTAACCAGGTGATTAATCTCACAGTGTACTTCACCAACCACACCTTGGACGCTGAGCACAGGCTCCATACTTTGGGCCTGAGGCTAGCACTGGCCTGTTATAAGGAGCGCACGACTGGAGTTCGGGGAGAGGTTTGCCAGCTTTTTGTCACCTGCGCTGAAGCCGCACCTGGCAGACTGGCAGCTAAGCAGATGATTGACAGGTGGATTGTATCCTGCATTGACCTCTGCTACAGGTTGGTGGGTAGAGAGCCTCCTGTAGGGCTAAGGGCTCATTCCACCCATCATACCGCTGCCTTGATGGCTGCTTCCAGGCATGTCCCTGTCCAGGAACTCTGCAGGGCTGCTACCTGGAGGTCAGCACACACTTCATTTCCCACTACCACATCGACCTTGAGTAATGCCAGTATGCTGGTTTTGGGGCCTTAGTTCTTCAGTCTCTCTTTTCTAAGTAGGGGTGTGCGCCTTGCCCCCTACACCCATGAGAACTGCTAGGAGTCTGCCAGATGTGTGGATCGAACATCATATGTACATCCCTAGAAAAACAAGCTACTCACATGTTAACAGTAGTTCTAGGAGTGATATATGATGTTCAGCCACCTGACCTCCCCTGGCAAGTGGGTGGCACACTGATTTTGCTTCCAGCGGGCAAGATCTGACATCATGGGGTGGTGCCAAGGGAGTTACCACCTGGGTGGGAGTTTTTTATGATCCATTGCACAGTATTAAATGATAAATTACTTAAATGCTGTAATGGGGTGCAATGAACAGCAGTGTCTGTTCTAGCAGCTGAGAAGCCTCTGTCTTCACAAATCTGATTGTGAACTTTTTTATTAGGATGATAAAGTCATGCCACTCATTAAGTTTCATAAACACACTCTGGCAGAAGGAAGCTCTTATTACAGTGAAGATCATGTAAGTGCATTGCCCTAGAGCTTGGCAAATACTGTACTTTGCATTAACTGGTCTATTTTTTTTCTGTTTGTGCTCTTTCTCAAGCCTCAATCCATTAGCCTGCTGTTACCTTACTACCCTTGACTCTGTGCCTGCCGGTAGTGAGCATTACCTCCCACAGCCTGCCCCCTTGGCAACATTGCTAAGCAACTGTAAACCCCTCCAAAATCCAGATGTAAGGTTCTTTATGAAGCAGGCAGTTGCCTGGGGCCTGAGAGTGTGGCTGCTGTACTCACTTTAGTATTTTCTGTCTCCTCCTACAGATGCTAATGTCACGTCTCCAGGGCACATACATCCAAATGTGCCCACGTGAAGCTAGTAGGAATCGTCACTCTGCAGTGCTCCACGATGGTTACCCAGGTCAGGTGCCATTCCTCCCCAGAAAAGGAGGAAGGAATCCTCTGTGATGTTCGAGCTTCCTCCTTTTTCAGGTTCATTCCTGAACCCATGTCACAAGCAGCAGTGCTCCCACACTGTACAAATGGGCTAGCTGCCTTTAAGAGGTTTATCTAAGCAACAAGACGAGCTAGGGTGTGCACTATGGTCCTATAATCTCACTCTGCATGTGTGTTGTTAGGTAGGAGGTACAGCCTATTGTCATTTAATGCACCTGCAAAGAGCAATTATAGCACTATAATTGCACACTCTGGAATGTCTTATTGCACTTATAAAATGGATTTTAAAAATTACTGCCCAGAGGCGTAATGAGGAAGGTCTGGTATAGCCCAATACCGGCCACCCTGGTGGGTGTTATTGCAATTAAGAAATGGGCACTGTAAAAAAAAAAAAAAAAAAAAAAAAAAAATAGTTAATGAATATTTAGTTTAATATTCGTTTTGTAATAAAATAGTTCCTCTGCCTGCATGAGCTATGAAGTTTAGTACTACTGGAGACTCCCTACAGTACTTTAAAGATAAAAAAATGGTTAAATGCAGTTACACCCTTCTGTGGTTTAATATACACCCGTTTCCTTGGCGACTGTTTTTTGTTAGTTTATTAAGAGAGCCTGGTGCTGGTTCCGACCCATGCTTCTGGGCGGTTTCTGTGCAGAGCCTGAAACTCCAGCCGCACATTCACTTATTGTACTGCAGCAAGCCAGCAGCAGCTCTCCATCTCTGGTAGGCACATGGAAGAAAATACTAGTCCTGTCATGTTGCTTGGGCTGGCAGCTGGAGGATCGGGATCGTGGTTGGCATAGGAACAGTGAGAATCGCTGTTCAGAGGTGCACAGTTTATAAAAACAGTCCGTTGTTATTTCTGACCCCAACCTCAGATTTAAACCTGGAGGTTCTTTTTTTTTTTTTTTAAAACAAGCAGCAGTTGAGTTGTAGAAGCTGGCAATATAATCAGGGTCGGGCGGGACATAGTGCCTGTGGAGTGGCAGTTTATGGTTGACAGCAGCGCTAGTGGAGATTTAAATTTAAAAAAATGTGTTGTTGCATGAAAGTGGATGTGCCATTTTCTTACTGAATGATTGGAAACAAGGTCATTGCTGTAAAACTGCTATATTGATGCTTTGCATTTGAATTTGTGTTTGTGTTTGAGGTAGCATAGGAGAGCTGCCGTTTCAAAGCTGTATGAATTACATATTGGGAGAGGAGCAGAGGTGGCAGGTGGGTGGCCGTTGGCGGGCACGCTGTGGAGAAGCAGAGTATGGATGGAAGGTCCGTGGATTTTGTAGGAGGAGGAGGTTGATTAAGTAGCGTATACTTGGTCTCAGTACTGGCAGCCACTATCCACTTCCCTAGAGCACTAACCCTGGAAGGCAGTTGTGAGAGAATACCAAAAATATAGATTTGGGCACAGTAGGTAAGACAGGTTGGTAAAACCAAATGACACATGTCTCATAAATACCATCCATACCAGAAGCTCGAATGAGGTGACAGAATAACGAAAACCAAACTTACAAACAGCTGGAACATTATTAAATTTCGATGGTGTTTTGTGGAAATTGACCGAGGACTCGTGATGGGGTGACGGGACAAGCTAGGGGGATCAGAAAAGTATAATGGGCGGCTTAAACTGATGTTCATGTGGCGCTTTCAAAGTAAGTACTTTAAGTTGTTTTTTTTTTTTAACAGCAAGATAGTTGTCATGGTTGTGCCTTGGTGTGTCTGTGGTAGGGCTGTTTTGGCATTGGCAGTATCTCTTGGTAAACGACAGAAAAGATGGCGGTGATTTGAAATGATAATTAGGTGTGTTAGCCAATTAGGAAGCAGTGTGGGCACCAAGCTACTTAAGTGGATGAAAGGGCACTATAGGATGGTACTTTTTATTTCCTGGGCATCTATTGAAAGCTAATGTACCCTCCTGGCAAGGGTACTAGCCAATCAGATGCCAGGAAATAAAAAGACCATTTGCTAAATTGTAATAACTGAGGGGGTGGTATATAAAAGCAATAAAAGGCTATGAAAAACCTTTGTCATGCTAATTTCTCATTAAAAACACATTAGTTATCTAATTTGCATTTTAAAACAGTGCAGGTGTTTGTAGTGAAAATGTGTTCAAAACTGTTGAACCTAAGTATAGAAAATGAGAAGGCATAAACGGAACTGATGTATACTGCTTTAGGCATTTGCATTGGAGTTAGATCACCTCTTTAGTACGCACTGCATCTCTCTATTTCTAATGCCAAAGCCATTTTCTATTTTTATATCACTGTCTCTGCTCATTGCAGAATCGGAGGGTGTGAGTTTAGAAAGCATCCATGGTGTGGATGGTATTTACTTTGAGTAATAGTCGCATCAGCCAAACATTAATTTTATAACCCTTATCAGGTTAATGTATAGCAGCTGTTATGACTCTAACCAGACCTTATTAAAGTTTGGCACCACTGAGGTTTTCTTCCAGTCTGTTGGGACACTGACACATTGTAAATGTGTGTGAAGGCTATTTTAGTATAAATTTGTTTGATAAAACACCAGAGAATTTCAGCTGGGCCAGGCGGAGGTCTTGCTGTTTAATGCCTTTAGATTTGTTTCAGCATGTTTTTGTTTACCATTTTGCTCCCTCAATATTTATCATATGCCCTATTTCATTAGTCGCTCTGATGTTGCATTCCATTATGAATACTTGACAGAAATTGTTGTTAAAGGCATCCACTATTTCTAATGGGTTTGTTAGAATGATTCCATCTTTATTGATTGGTGCTTCTGTATGGTTTATTTATGGAATTAATGTATCTGTAGAACTGTTGTGAACCTTTTGTACTGTGTGCTAGTTTTTCCTCTACAGTTCTTTTTTCTTTCCTTGCCCCGCCTTACATCATTTCTGGAAAATGTTTATATAATCACTGGTAAATGAATCATTTTCATTTCCTTGTTAGCTTTTTTTTATGTTGATATTTTCTTACAATTAATTTGCATAGATGTTTTAATAGAGGATCCAAAGACAAGAGTTCACACTAAGTGGAATGGCATAAGGGCGTGGCTGCAAGGGTAGCAAGCCCTAAACAAGCAAGAACACACTGCAGGATGCAGCTGCATTGCTGACACTCACCAGTCCGAGAAGAAGTTCAATTGAAGGCAAGGTCTGCAAAATACATAACACTTCATTGCAACAACATGCAACACGAATAGTGAAAGTGAAATGAGTGTCAGACTGGTGAAGGAGCACTCTCTATAGGGCATGTGCCCTCACGCTTTGCTCAGTGTAGCTTGGTCAGTCTGGCTGTTTTGCTGTCACTGTTTGTATTGCATGTTGCATTTAATTGCTATCTATTTTGCAAACATTGACTTGGAGTAAACTTCCTCCTGGACAGGTGGGTCTGCCCGGAGTGTGGCTGCTTCCTGCAATGTATTTTGAATAGAGGTTGTATCTGCCTTGTTAAAAATATAATGTGCCATTATTGCTGCACTTTTGTAGAAACCAATTTTTTTTTCTCCATACAGCTTTTCGCCCATCTGCTGCCAGCTTTCTTCTGCCATTTGGCCCTGTGCCCCACTTCCTCCAGTCCAGTCTGTCACTTCCCTCTGTCTCACCGGCGGGATCTACATGGAGCAGGACCCAGGAGTCCCAGAGGGCTGTCACATATGGTGACGGGGTAGGAGGTCATAGGAGTTTTTCCTGGTTTTCTCCCCGGACGACTGCACAACGTGCAGTGGCATAATGGACAAGCTCTACATCAGTGGGGATGTCCTCATACATTTGTGTTTGGTTGGTGTGTGCGCCCAAGCTGTGCTACCACCTGGACACCTCCAGGTGGCAGAAAAGCAATGGGTTGCAGTATTCCCCACCCCGAGAGAAGAGAGCTGCCTGGTGGGACATACAATCCTCCCTTCCCTGGCCAGCCCATGTGCAACCTATGCCCATTTCCAAACCCAGGTCTCCGGTGTGGCAGGAGATAATTGGTGCAAGGCACCTCAGCCCTCCACACCACGGGCTGGCCAACAAAATCCATTTTTACTGTAAAGTTTCAGAAATTTTGTCTGATCTTACAGTTGGTTCTGGTATTCTCTATATTACTTAGTAATTTGTCTATCTTCTTTTCTCCGGTTTGTTCTGTAACATAGTGAGTCTGCTCATTTTCTTGTATTAATATGTTTGTTTTGACTTACTGTTTTGCCTGGCAGTGAATTCATATTAATACCAGGGAGATTAAAATTCCCCTAGATTATGGTGTTGAAGTTTTCTGATGCTTTGGCTATTTCCTCTAGTAACTTCTGATCTGTTACTCTGTCAAGTCCAGGTAGTCTATAACATACTCCAACAGGTAAATATTTGTGTTTTGGGGGGTCTATTTTTACCCATAAGGTTTCTGTTTTTGCATCCAACTTTCTTATTTTATCGGTGTGGCAAACTGGCTAGGGAAAGAACTCAAAGGATGGGGGTAGGGAGGGGGGGAGCGCCTGGGGATGAAGGAGGTCACCAGCAGGGCTCCACAGGGGGCGGTGCTCGGTCTGTTGCTGTTCAACATGTTCATAAATGACATTGGGGACAGCATAAAGGGCAACATCTGCCTCTTTGCAGATGACACCAAACTCTGTTGGAGACAGGAGACTGAGGAGGGAGTCGAGATCTGAGAGAGGACCCAGCATGGTTAGGAAGATGGCCTGGAATCTGGAAACTGGAGTTCAACGCAAAAAAAGTCTAAGGTCATGCACATAGGGAGCAAGAACCCAGGGTCCAAATACAGGCTGGGGGTGTGTCTGTCATGGTGTCTGAGGAAGAGAGACCTAACTTGCAGTCACAAGCAATCTGAAACCCTTTAGTGCAATGCAACAAGGCTGGGACAAGGGCAAATAGGATGCTGCATTGCATAACAAGGGGGTTCGGCAGCAGAAGGCAAGAGGTCATCCTGCCATTCTACAGATCTATGAATGCACCTGGAGTACTTTGTGCAGTACTGTAGCCCCTACCACAAAAAGGACATCAACCAGCTGGAGGCGGTGCAGAGAAAGGCCACAACAAATTATTCAGAGTCAATGGGGACTTATGGTATATGTACAAAGGGTGGGGAACTTTAACAAGTACCTTAAATGCTTAAAGAAGCACTGTTAGCTTTTAGCTTATTTTTGTGCCCCATTGCAAAAGTATACCAGCAGACACCTTTATTATTAAAATTAAAAAACTCACTTCCTGACTGATTTGAAAAGAGCCGTTGTTTAACTTTTTCCTGTATTTTCAATATTTACTGTCCCTGGCTGAATCACCTATGGTCTGCTATCAATGCTCGTGCACTAGTAAAATGGCACCCAAGCGCCTATAAACTTGTGCATGTAACGAGTTCGCTTTTTTCCAGGTAGTGTCAGACAAAGGTATTTTCTAAGGGATGGCAGTTCCCTGAGTACCCTAAAGTCTGTGTTCTCCATAAACGAGAGCTCCACAATACTTTATTGTTTGAAATAGGAAGCTGTGACTGTGAGCATGTGCGGTGGCCACGATGCTACTGCGCATACTCAGAGTCATGGTTTACTATTTCAAACAAAAAATAAAGTAATACAAAGCGCTCGTTTATGGAGAATAGTGCCTTTGGTCCACTCGGGGAACTGCCCTCTCTTAGAAAATGCCTTTGTCTGACACTTCTTGGGAAAACGCCGACTCATTACGTACACAAGTTTACAGATGCCTGGGCACCCATTTTACTAGTGCTCAAGAACAGAGTGGACAGCAGGAGATTCGACTGGGATGGTAAATATTGAAAATATTGGAAAAACTAAAAAATGGCTCTTTGCAACTCAGGAAGTGGGCTTTTTAATTCCAATAATAAATGTGTCTGCTGGTATGCTTTTGCAATGGGGCACAAAAATCAGCTTAAAGCTGACAGTGTCTCTTTAAAGTAACTTTCTTTTTTTCATCCAAACAAATCTTGTTGGTTTTCATAGGTCACAAGTGTCATAAGATTTCCCAAACATTTGAATTTTTAGACATTTCATTTTTATTAATGAAAAACACTACATAAAAACAGGCTATTTGCCCTGGACTTTCTTACCCTCCCCCAGTTATCCTTGTTTTGAACTCAAAATCCTTTGCTTGTGACATCAGAATCATGTCTGTAGAAACAAATTATGAATGTCATAAGCAAAGGATTATGGTTTCAGAGCAGGAATGAGGAATAGATGCAGACTACGAGAAAATAATCCAGTTTTAATGACAATGTTTTGCGAACAAAAGATGGATAGTCCTGAAATTCAGATCTGGGGTGAGTTTTGTAGAACTGGGTTTTGCTGATGCCATCTGGGATTTTTTTTGCTGGAAATTGGAGAAAGGAACATGAAATTTGTAAACAATCCTGAACATGTTTACAAAATGGATTAAACTTATTATTGTGGCAAAGCATTTTTAAATTACTAACCTAGCAATCGATATAATATTTATTTAATTCTTTGGAAAAGACCTTTGAGCAAAATGCTCTTTTTGAAAGGTTCCACGTCAGGATTCGTACATTTACAATACAACATAATACAACAGATATGACCTGTTAAGGTTAAACATGGGATGCAGGAATAATAAGGACGTACAATACTGCCATAGATGTGGTTATAAAGTGCAGAGCAGGTAGAACATGGTCTAAGGAGATTGGAGAAGTGGTAGAAGGGAGAGGTATGGTTGAGAGACTTGGTAGTCAGGTATTTCCTTGGGGCCCTGGAGGTATTTAATCACGTTAATAATCGATGGGGTAGGGCTGCCGAAGTCAGGCATTGTCACGGAAAACAGAGGGGGAGAGAGAGGGGATGGAGGGGAAGTTGTAGGAGTTGAATGTCATTTAGAGGAGTGGCAAGAGTGGCCAGGAGGTACCCCTGAGGGGATTAATATGTTTCAGGACATAAAATCAGGCTCACTAATGGACACATGCAAATCCATAAATAAGTCGGAGTCCATTCAAGGAATATAAAGAAAGTAAAACTACATTAATCAATGTAAAGCGAGCAGTCTCTCAGAAACCATTGCCAGTTATGTTACATGGTAACAAATCCGAAAAATGATGTAATTGTTTGCATAGACCAGATAGACCACATGACATACAGGTTTGTAACAGTGTTTTGTTTGTGCTTTGTATGCTGGTCCCCTAAAGATACAGCAAGGCCAAAGGTTAACTGCTAGAAGAGTGATACCGTTTAGGGCACTTATCCTGTGTATTTATGCCACCAAATTGTAAACACATACTCATTGAGAGTTCTGGTTACAGTCAGATGCGTAGACCACTTCTGTTCGTGAACAAAATGCAAAACCCTTTTTTGTTTGTGAGAACCAGTTAATGAGAAAACAGATGCTTAATGAGATGTAAACTAAGATTAGGTTTAAAAGGAGTGACTCAGGTTCAAGAAGGGAGCTGGGGGGGGGCAGTATTTTGATGCACAGGCTGTCTGTGTATAAGACAGTGGAGGGGAGTACTGATGATTTCAGAATCTTGAAAGGCAGAAGATGTTTGGTGGTTAGTTCCTGAGAAATTGTACCATTTGTTATTTTCCACCTAGGATAGTACCTAGTATGATGAAACCTAAGTTTTGCAGTTTTGTATAATCTTTTTCTTTTCCATGTTTTTGGTATCTGGTCATAATCGCGCAACCAGAATAGCGCGAGCTAAAATAGAGCATACATTACAACGCGATGTAAAATAGCATTGCTGCACAATGGTGCATGTTCAGAATTGCGCAATGACATGTGCTGTAGCCAAAAATTTAATTGCCATGGTTACTTATTCACCCAGTTTGTAGGGTGCAGCAGTCAGTATTATGGCTGTAAGGTTTATTAAGAGTCAAAATGGAGGAGAACTTGCCGTTCTCGATGGCTACCTGTATCGGAGAGAAAGAGTTAGTGCCAGCAAATCATACTTCAAATGCTTGGATATTGAACAGCGCGACTGCATTTAAATGGAAAGACGGTGCTCAGATGGAGCAGCTAGCAGCTGGTACTGCGGTGACTGGCACAAAAAAAATATATAAAGACTCTGCTAAGCGAATAGCAGCTATTGCTGCAGAGTATCAAGTGCGCACAAGAGACGAGTACCCACGTAGCATAGCCTACAATTTTCAGTTACACGCATAATGAAATATGCAAATAAAACACACCACCACCTTAAAATTTTAACGAATGTTGAATAAAGTTATACAACTATTTTAAATGTGGAACTGTGTGCATAAGCATTTCCCCAAAGTAAAAACAGAAGTACAAGATCAAGCACTCAGTACTTGCACATAACATAACCTAACGACACCATAGCACTACTTTTATGCACGTAGTGCACTAAGCCACGCAGGCATTCAATAATCCACATGTTTAAAACTGCATCAGGATTTCTATATTAACTAAGTAGTTCACTATGGTGGGGAAACGCAGTCGATCAGTAATCCATGGGTTTAAAACTGCAGCAGGATGTCCCTAGGAACAAAACACTTCACCTCCTCTATGGGGAAACAGTTAAGGGTAGACAAGAGTGTGCACCGGGGAATAGAGTCTTAACATTGGAAGACAGACACATGAAATTGTGAGTGATTATTGAAATCTGCTAGCTATTAAAATTAATGCTATAATTTTTCTATTTTAGGAAGTGCTGATATGTCAATACCTTATGTTAGTTACACGTGATTATGTTCGCGCTGCAGAGGATTGCGTTAAATTTGTTGCGCGATTTTGACAGTAAACCCATGTTTTCTCTTGTAAACTTTCCCCCCCAACTTTCTTTATGCCCCCTTACGCCGGCTAACTTGATCTCTCTCCAGTGAGGACACTCTGTGCGGTCTGTTCCCGTCCTCCTGAAGCCTGCAGACTTCACTCCTTGGATATGGGCCCATCTCCCTGCCACACCACCTGGCCGCCTGACCCCCCGGCTCTGAGTCCCCCAGGGCGGGACTGCCGACTCCACTGGTGCTGTGTGTAGAATCTAGTGGAGCAATGGGGGGGGGGGGGGGGGTGGAAGGAGTGCTTGAGATGGAACTGGGAGGCCTGACATTGGATGTGGGCACCGACCACTGGTCCTGCCTTCGCCTATCAGGCGCCAGTGATTTTCACTTTTCTGTCCCCACCCTGTGAGCTCGGATGTGCAGTTATGGCCAGTGTCCACTCAGCTCCACCCCCAGTGTTATGCGGTGGCGTCACCTTGTTCCTGGCTACCCCCCGACCGTCGCCAGGGGTCGCTCAGGAGCGATGCAGTCCCTACACCCTTCCCAGGAAGGGAGAGCCATCTATTGGATGCCTCCCACCCCTGCTGACCCCTGATGGCCCGGGCTCGTTCCAGAACCTGGGTCACTGGCATGACACGAGGTGAGGCATCTAGAGCCTTAACCCTCAGCGCCACCAGCCCAGCTCTCCTATAAGCTTTTTTGTTTTAACTGTTGCCAATGCATAATATATTGTATAAATAACCTTTCATTTATCAGGAGAGACTGGGTGGTGCATTGTCAAGAAGATACTGTTGTGGACCTCTGAGGTAAACGTCATTTTGAAGGGACAAGTTAACCTTTTAAAGTATTTGAGAAGCATAATCCTTTCTGATATAGGAAGTGTTTGGGTAAAGTTTGATGAGACAAATCCAGACTCCACTTGTTCTAGCAGTCTGCTTTACCTTGATACAAGGGGATTGGTGACTGTGCTCAAGGGGTCCAGGTGTCCATGGTTTGCCACCTTCACAGAGAGCAGAGTGTAGGTGCAGGACACTATACAAGGCAAACCCAGGCAGAGGTTTGCAGCAGCTAGAGGTGAGAGCAGTGTTGTCTGGGATGTGGGTGGGTGGTTTGTCCTAGGCTCCAAGAGCCACAGAAGTAAAAGATCTTGAAGATAAAGTTACTTCTTCTGTTTTATATCCTAAAGATGTATGAGACAGAATAAATAAATAGTTGTGGAGTCTAGTCAAAAACTCAATTATTGAATTCACAAACAAACATAGTCAAGTTCCTCACTTAAAACTTGGGGTTGGATGCCTTTTAAAGAAGAAGGGAAAAAAATGTGATTCCTTTTGCAAAACAATTTTAACTCTGTCCCTTACAGAGCTACTGACACCAGTTTTTGATCTGGGCAGGAAACCCATAACATGGAGTTGCCTGCCCTAGGAGCTAACCTAGCCATATTTTGACTTTCTGGATGCAGTAATAAAAAAGTTATTACCTCCATAACACCTGGCTTGTAACTTCCATGTACGAGCTGAGCGATCGAGGAGCACTGCAGACCCATCCCTAAAACATCATAATTGTGACATGAAGTAGGAAACAGGGCTGCAGGCACTCTATGGACAGTGTTTTTTTTTTTTTTATCACGACTATTTTTTTGCGCCTTGCCACCGGCCCCCATCCGATTGGCTCCCCCAGCCCCAGCCCCCGGAATCACTGAGGCTTACTTTACACCTGGTCCAGGACTGGCGCCTATGGGGAGTCGATCTTCATCCTGCCGCTGGTATGTTTTCTGCTCTGTTTTCTCCCAGGGGTCCCAGGAGTAGGCGCACATGTGCATGGAGGCGCGCATGTACCTTACAGCCCTGGTAACGACCCCTATCCCCCACCCCATTGGTTTCAATGGCACCCTCTAAGCCCGAGCTGCCCCTGGCCTCCACCAGGAGGCAGCCATTAACCGAGGGTAGCCACCAAACCACCCCATTGGCTTTTTGACATGCATTGCCTGAAATGGATACACTATGCTGTCTCAAAAGCAGGCGGTCCTATAGTTCAGCAGTTTGTTCTGTATACTCCAGATCAGTGGAGCAGTTCTGTTTTGAGCTTTAAGAACTACCAACACTGAATACTAGAAGGCAACTTGGGTGGATGCACACAGTCCGCATGGAAAATCATATTCTCTGCCATGGTCTTTCTAAAGACGCTGCTTTAATTTGAAAATCAACTGTGACACCCAAATTAAGGTCTGTGAAATCAATACTCATTTTGTCCATTTTGTATGTGAACTTTAATTTCAAATTATTACTAATCAAGCTTATAAATTCAACTACTGATTCATTGGAGCCCTTCCGAATTATTAGCATGTCATAAGCAATATTGTACCACTGCACTATATTGTCCAAAAAGTTATTTACATTTCAATTTAAAACACACAAAAAAGTTCCCACCAAGCTAAATATAAATTTGCATATAAGGGGGCTACAGTGCCCCCCATTGCTGTGTTACGCTTCTGTAAATAAAACTTGCCAGCAACAGAAAAAAATATGTGGCAAAATGAATTCCACTGCATTTAAAATAAAGAACATGGGGCGTGCTGCAGTGGAACTGATTTAGCCATTCAAGTAGAAACTGAAAGCCTCAATACCCTTAGTATATAGTATACTGTACTAGTACAGAGTGCTGCCAGAGCACATGCTGAAGTGCAGATTTTTTCTTTAAACAATACTAAGAAAATTAGTTTCAGAAGCCACGTGCAACCCCTGTGTAAAAGCTGTTTTCTTTCAGAGAGGCTTATGTTTTTTTATCACAAGTACTCAGCTATGCTGTATTTGAGCACTTTGTTTTTGTTTTTTTGTGGTGTGCTGTTTATTTTGTAGAAAGTTTGTGGTCTAAGTAGTTGGCTGTCTGCCAGTTATAGTACAGTAGGAAATTTATTTCTGAGCTGTGCATGATACCCTCGAGTGTGATGTGTTCCCATAGCGCGGTTCTCAGGGCAATGCTGCCCCCGGGGCAGCACCCTTTAGCTCCTCCTCCAGCTTACTCCTACTGGTGGATTTCGCCCACCGGCAGCACTACCCCTGGGGCAGCACCCTCACGCTGCACCTCCCACGTATCCCTATTGGTGGATTTCATTCCCTACCCCCAGAGCAGCAACTTGTACCTGTTACTTCCCAGAAATCTGATTAGTGCAAGTCTGAGGAATTGAGGATTTTAAGTGTAGATGAGAATGTTATGGAAATGCTCCTCCCAGCAATGTGCACTGCTTGTCTTTGAATTTTGGTGGCTCAAGGTGTGTGTTTGTCTGCATCCAAAAGAGCCAGACTTCAAGGGTTCAAATCTTACCCAGGGAAATTTTTTTGTGCTTTGTGTCAATCTCAGTTGTGAGCATTTAATCATGAAAGTGTCACAAATCATTACCTTTTTTTTAAATATTAGTAAATTAAAACAGATATAAGTGAGAGAATATATTTTATTTATAAATTGTAATAAATGGGGCAGTTGCCATGATGATTGGTTACTGGCGCTGCCCTGGGGCAGTGCCATGATGGTTGGTGTAATTGGTTCCCAAGGGCTGCCACTGAGGCACAAAATTCAAAGACAAGCAGTGCACACTGCTGGGGGAGCATTTCCATAACATTCTCATCTATACTTAAAACCCTCAATTCCTCAGACTTGCATCAGCTACAAGTTGCTGCCCTGGGGTAGCGGACGAAATGTACCAATAGGGAAAGGTGGGAGGGGGCGCACGAGGGTCCTGCCCCAGGGGTAGCGCTGCTGTTGGGCGAAATCCACCAATAGGAGTTAGCTGGAAGAGGACCTAAAGGGTGCTGCCCTGGGGGCAGCGCTGCCCTGAGAACCATACTGCAATTTCAGATACATGCTGAATGCTGTGGTGTCGTAGCCATGACAGGATTTGTCATTGCAGTTTTAATTTTTGGCATCTAAGGAGCCATGTAAGCTAGACTGGCTGGGTTTGTATGCTTCAGGAAAATATTGCTGTGACTGGTTAGGATGGCTAGGCCACAGGTGCAGTTTATGAGCTTTTTACAGTAAATGTGCAGATATTGTAAGTTTATTTGGTAAAACCCAACTAAATATAATATTTCAGCATGACAGTGTCAACCTACTTGACAAGTATCAGGAAAACCTCTATTGTCTCAGTATGTAGATACCCATACAGTGAGGTCTCTGTTGACTAGAGCAAAGAGCTGAGAGGTATAACATTCTGGCTTCAATCCTGAGTTAGCCACTGACTCCCAGATTAGGGGTGGGCAAATATCTTACTTCAAACATTCAGCCGAATCTTTGCATTCAGGGCCCCAAATATTCAGGTATCCGTATTCGTTACTCGTGTACCTGTGAAAAGAAAAGGAAGCTAAAGAAACAACTTCCCACCCTCCTCCCCAGCCCAGTCTTTTAAAATACAGCCTCCATCCTCCCACTTTCTGCTAAAATCCCAATCCCATCCTCCACCCCACACCACCCACAGTTTCATGTTTCCATGGAAAAAAAAGCCCCTTCCATGATGGGTAGCTGCACAACCCGCTTGCCTCCATGACCAGTCTATACCTTTAGCACTTTTTAGTTGTTGAAAACAATATCCCCCCATCCCGCAACATCCAACTCCAACCCTCCACTCAGCACCCAATTTTAGTTTTTAAGAGAGGGCTCCCAGTGAGCAACAGCTGGCCAGCTGCCTTCTGTTGTGTGAAGGCACTTCCTTCTTGCTTGCAAGTAATACTGCTGACCACAAGATCAGCAGTGTGTGAGCAAGTGCAGGAGCGCTTGCAATCGATAGAAGGCGGCTGGCCATGGAGGAGTGCGGATAGTGTTGGTCATCTTACATTGTTGCCAACTGGAGGCCTTCTCTTTTAAGAGAAAAATTGGGTGCTGGGGGGGAAAAGGTTGGGAGTTGTATGCTGCTAGGGGAGTGGGGTGGGAATGAAAAGGACTAAAGATATATGCCCATCAAGGGAGTTTTTTTTTTGTTTGTTATGGAAACAAAATTGTGGGTGTTGGAGGGACGAGGGTGGGACTGAGATTGTAACAGGGGTGGCCGGATGGAAGGTTGTATTTTAATGATCTGCTGAGAGGAGGGTGGGGATGGGGGCTGTATTTTAATGATTGGGCTGAGAGGAGAGTGGGGGGGGGGGCTGTATCCTTTTTTTTTTTTTTCTTACAAACAGTATTTCCCAAATAGGAACAGGCATACTAGTGCCACTTTTCGTTATTTGTGGCATTGAGGAAATACCATTTGTTACACACACACGCTGTTATCTCAGATACAATATGAAAACTTTGGGTCTGCAAGGATATTTGAATTATTTGTAATTTTGACCAGGAAAAGCACAATGAGCCATGATAGCTCATTACCAGGTGCGTCGTGGCAATGGTTTACATGGACCAGTTTTACTGATGGGGGAACTGTTGACTGGAGAAATGCCCCATTCTTCATTAAAGAACCCCTGACACCATTAAAAAACTTAAAGAAATGTGAGATTTAGACACCACTCAATTTATGTTTCATGTATTTTCTATAATTCATTGCAAAAAACTGCATTAATGCGGACATTAGAGTTGAAGAACTCAAAGTACACAAAGAAGGGAAATGAAAGAACATTAGGGATTTGGGTCTCTGGAGAACTGGTGAATCAGTGGCGGGGTCTGACTTAAGGTTATCAACCCTAATGCCCACCCCCTTCCCCAAGCCTGTAGCCTCCTGTCCAAAGCACAAGGTACAGCTGCAAGCCAGTGCCTCAAAGTGATTCACTCTTCAAAGGTAGAGAAGTATGGCTTGCCACATGTTGCCAACAAAATGTGTTGTAGCTTACTTGGCACAAGACCCTGTGGGTCCTGCATGAAGAAAATAGATCACATCTGACCTCATTTGCTCAGGGGAGAGGGTGGGCATTAGGGTTGACAACCCCAAGTAAGACCCCACCACTGATTCGCCAATACTCTGGAGACCCAAATCCTTAATGTTTTTTCATTTCCCTTCTTTGAGTGCTTTGTGTTCTACAACCTTAATGTCTGCATTAATGTAATTTTTTTTCAGTGAACTTCCCCTCTTTTTCTAATAGTGGACTTGTATCCTCCTTTGCGCAGGTCCCTTTGGGACCTGTGCAAAATGACATAAATACAGTACTGGAGACAGTCCTGACCCAGTGCATGGGCCCAGTAGGCCTCAGCGTGCATGTCAATACCTTGTGGGTAAGGCTTCCTGACCCACCACATGGTGTGGCGTCTGTGCCAAAGCACTGCTCTGTCCCTATCCAGAAGGTTGCTGATGCTGTATGTTGCAGCACCTTCCCCATCAGCCTTGTCCCATTAAACTGGGTTTCACACCTGAACTCAGCTCATTGGCCCGGTAAGACACCATGGTCGCCAGTGGTGCAACAGACATCCCTTCAAACAACGTTACTTAATAAATTCTTTGTTTTTTAATATTTTGACCCCAAACTTTCAACATAGTCTTCTTATAACCCACCTCATGAACTCGGTAGGTGGAAATTTTCAAATCCCCACTGAAAAGCCATCCCACGCCACAGGTGCGAAAACACATTTTGGTCAGGATGTGAAAAATGACAGCTGTGATGTTCATGATGTGATGTGAAAAAATGGCTATGTTGAAAATTTGTGGTCTGTCGGAGGGTGGGGGTTGCCACTAGACATACCTGCAAAAGATGCCTTTGGCACCAGCATGTCTTACCTGGTCATCAAAATAAAAACAAACAAACAAGCAAACAAAATATTGAAAATTACCAAAGTCATGCGCTTGCATAGACAAATTTCAATGTACGCTCATAACTCAGTCATTTTTAGGAATTTTTCCACCAAATTTTCAACATGACCTTTTTGGGACCCCACCTCATGAACACTGGTTGTGAAATCTCATCAATCGGGCCTGAAATGTAATTTTGTGCAGCAGCTGCAAGATCACCTTTGGGCCTAATTCCTGTTATTTACTGGCGGTTTCATGAGGGTGAAATCAAAAACTCATGTTGAAAATTTCCAGAACAAATTCCTAAAATGGCAAAGTTACGTAACAGAAGTTCAAAACGCCGTTGAAATACATTATACAGCCCTTACCTGTATTCCTAAGTTCACAGTTTGGCATTGAAGACTGTAGACATTTCTCAGCCCACAGAGGATTACAGCATTTGACCTCAGCTGGTAAATATAGGTTAAGGGTGTGTGTGGGGTGGTGGGTGCTCAGTGGGAGGGGTGATGGCAGCGATGATGAGGGACCATTTTCTTTTTTTCAGTTTGAAAAAAAAAAAAAAGACATCACAAGACGGTTTTCTTCTTCCAGCAAGGGATATGACCATCAGAGGGTGGGGGTTGCCACTATGATCCAGTCAAATGGAGAAAAAATGAGGACAGCAATCGGGGGTGCCACTAGACACCAGGGAATTCGGAAAAAAGTAGGGGCAGCAATTAGAGGGTGGGGGTGCCACTAGACACCAGTGAAACTGGAAAAAAATGAACAGGCACAGCGATCGGAGGGTGGGGTGCCAGTAGACACCAGGGAAATGGGAAAAAAATAGGGACAGCAATTAGAGAGTTGGGGTGCCACTAGACACCAGCGAAACTGGAAAGAAATGAACAGGCACAGCGATTGGAGGGTGGGGTGCCACTAGACACCAGGGAAATGGGGAAAAAAATAGGGACAGTAATTAGAGGGTGGGGGTGCCACTAGACACCAGCGAAACTGGAAAGAAACAAACAGGCACAGCGATTGGAGGGTGGGGTGCCACTAGACACCAGGGAAATAGGAAAAAAATAGGGACAGCAATTAGAGGGTGGGGGTGCCACTAGACACCAGCAAAACTGGAAAAAAATGAACAGGCACAGCGATCGGAGGTTGGGGTGCCACGAGACATCAGGGAAATGGGAACAAAATAGGGACAGCAATTAGAGGGTGAGGGTGTGCCACTAGACACCAGCAAAACTAAAAAAAATGAACAGGCACAGCGATCGGAGGGTGGGTTGCCACTAGACACCAGGGAAACTGGGAAAAAATGAACAGGCAAAGTGATCAGAAGGTGGGGTACTACTAGACACCAGGGAAATGGGGAAAAAACAATGATAGCAATCGGAGGTTGTTGGGTGTCACTAGACACCAGGGAAATGGGGAAAAAATGGGGACAGCAATTGGAGAGTGTGGGGTGCCACTAGACACCAGGGAAACATAAAAAAACAACAGAACAGCGATCGGAGAGTGGGGGTGCCACTAGACACTAGGGAAACATAAAAAAACAACAGAACAGTGATCAGAGGGCCGGGGGTGCCACTAGACACCACGGAAACACAAAAAAACAGAATAGTGATCAGAGGGTGGGGTGATGCCACTAGACACCAGGGAAAGACAATTTCATTAACAGAGCACAAGAGGGAAACAACTTTCAGCTTTATATCATTATGCGTGTCTTATCATATTCTGTGGTGTTTTGCTGTACGAAACACCACAGCATACGATACGCCACACACAATAAAATACAATTACAGGACATGAGGTTGGTGATTGGGTGGGAAGAGGGACTGCTAGTCACTAGGGAAAACTTTATTACATATTGGGCAGGTGCTTGGGTGAGGGGAGGGACCACTGGACACCAGGGGAGGCATTAATATATATTGGGGGGTGATCGGGTGGGGGAAAGGGACCGCTAGCCACCAGGGAAAACATTCTTACATGTCAGGCTTGCTTTTTCATTATGTGCGTCATGTCCTACACTGTGGTGTTTTGCTATACAAAACGCCACAGTATATGATGTGACACACATAACGAAATACGTCAACAGGACATAACACTTTCGCATAAAAACAGCTATCCATAAAATGTTTATTTTTTACACTGCACATGTCCAAGGATGAAAATTCTTTTATAAATAATTTAAAAACGAGCTGACTACTATACATAAAAACCACAAAGGCACGTACCTTGGACTAAACTCTATCAAACCTGAAAGTTTCAGGTTTCAAATCCTCATATTTTTTCAGTTATTGGGGAGCAAAACATCTTAAAAATTGTGATTTTTGTTTTTTGCACCTCTGTAACTTTGCCCTCACTGAACCGATGTACTTGAAATTTTCAGTATCAAAAGACCCTGGAACAAAGGCTATGCTTGCCAAATTTCATTTGAATCTGTTGAATGGGGGCAAAGTTATTAAAGTACAAAAATTGGGGTTTAACATTAAAGTGCTTATTCAACCCTAATATACAGGCACGCTCGCGCCTGCATGATTCTTTCCCTTTTTTTTTATTGCTGAAGAGAGTCTTATTAAAGAGGATTATTGTCCCTTAGATTTTATTTGCTCTTTTTGCTTGCCTACGCCTGACATTTATTTATTTATCGAGAGTATCGGAAATTACAACCTTTAAGTCAGAGACTCTTCCGCAAAGGCTACACATCTGACAAATTAGACATAACACATCAACAAGTAGTAGGAGCAATAGTACATGGGTAATAAGGCAGGTGAAAGGCCAAGTACCATAGAAACAAATGGGAACATTGACAATAAGTAAGCAATAATACCCAACAGGGTGGGCGGTATAGTGCTATACCGGACCGCCCAGGGGCGTAATGAGGCCCGACGCCGTAGGCGGAGGGCCTTATAGCCCCTGGAAGGTCTGGTATAGCACTATACCGCCCACCTGAGGGTATTATTGCGCTTAGAAAATGGGCAGTCAAAAAAATAAGTTTAATAAGAAAAATGTTGAAGAAAAATGTATTTAAAGTAAGATTTTTAATAAAATAGTTCCTCCGCCTGCATTCTTGGGAGGTGGTTGCTATGGTTACACACACACACACACACACACACACACACACACACACACACACACACACACACCACACACCACTGGGCCCTTAGAATGTTATTTGGAGCCACTATTTTTTTTCTCTTGCTTAGTGAGAGAGACTGCTGCCCTGCAATACAACACATCAGAATGGGGGCATTTCAAGTTAACTTTTGCTGATTTGTTTGTTTATTTTGTTGCTGTACATCCATGTCCGACATTGCTACCAACTCTCTGAGAGCTGACCACGCTGTTGTGCCCATTCCTTCAGCCGCTGTATATTTTTTTGTTTTAAGTTCAGCACTTTAAGCTTCGACCTTTCCGATCGCCTTTTTTTTTCACTTGTTTATTGGTAAATGGAAAGGGCGGCATGCCTACCATAACTGCGCTGCTACAGCTTTTTTTTTTTCATTTTATATAGGTGGGGTAGCAGAGGAGGAACTGGAGAGCCGCTATATGCAGCGACGTGACTTTTCCTGCACTTGGAATCCGGGTGAGATAGCAGTTTTCTGCTACGGTAACGTCCTCTTTTTTTTTTTCGGCTGGAAGAGGCGGGGTACGAGGAAAGGGGGGACGGCAGTGAAGGCAACGATTTATGCTTGGCTTTTCTGACAATGAAATATGAGCAATACTATTCTGAAATGTCGCCCCTTTGATCTAGGAGAGAGGAGCGACAGCTAGGGAGGACACAGTTGTAGGCTGACGGTGTAGGGGATGTGCTAGCGGCTTTCGATCGTTCCAGTTATTGTGTTTTTTTATTAAATTGCCAGATGGTTGACAAACTTCAGGGGAAGGTATGATGATTCACGGCTATGCGTGTTGTGCAAATGGTGGTTGTTTGAAACCGAGTGCCCAGTGCTCTCGTCTCGGGACGGAGGTATCACGGTTAGGAAAGAAGACTAGTCATGTCAGGGAAATTTGTGCTAGATGTAGAACTCGGTCTGTTTCAGGAGATAGTGGGTTGCCATCTGATGGCGGAACGAGAGAAAGCACTCGGGTTCAGCTCTCAGAATACCGCTGTTAACACTCAAGAGGCATAGGACAAGACGGTACTCGATTTAGACTCAGAGAAGCCGTTTTTCGGGGAAAAGTGAACTTTGTGTGAAAAACGTTATGTTTTCTTTACACTGCATTTTAAGATTTTTACTTTGATATGTCGGCCACTCAGTTTGTCACCCACTAAGCGACAGAAACAAATGGCGGACATTTGGAATGCAAGTGAGAGGGTTTATCCAATTGGAGAGCAGGCTGGGCACCAAGATCCTGGTGATGGGGCAGGCTAGGCTGGTCCTTTTAATAGGTGGGCATCTATTGTCTGATAGATGCCCACCTAGAGGAGTGTCTAAGCCAATCAGATGGCTCAAATAGTTTTGCCCATTTTCTAACAAGCAAATATTTTGTACAAGTTACTTATGTACAAACATGTCGTGCAAGACACATTAACAATTGGTGGTGGCTATAGCAGGAATTCATACCAGGACATTCAAGGCCAGGAAAAGCAGAAATACTGTACATAAAAGGTCATTCAAGGCCAGGAAAGACAAATTAAGTAAGGGCACTCAAAGGCCGGCAAGACTGGAGCCTAGGAACAAGTCTAAAGTAGTCAGAGGAGACCTTGTCAGGGGGAGGGGGCTAGAAGCAATCACAGAGGCTAGTGGTGAATATGTGCTCCCTAAGTTTCAGTTTGAAAAGGCCAAGCTTCGTAATGGCAGAGAGTTCGGATGGGAGGGAATTCAACGAGAGCGGAGCTTTGTACATAAAGGACCGCTGGCCCAGGGACGTCCTACACCATGGAACAGTGTAGGGGGAGTTTGCAGAACTTCTTGTGGCACAGGTAGTTGGGGTCAGGGTAAGAAGGTGGTTAAGATTGGGGGGGGGTGAGACCAGGGGTAATTTTTTTTGGCTAAGAGACATGTTTGATATTGTACCCGACAGTCGAAATGTAGCCAGTTAGACATCCTGTAAAGGTCACAGGTATGGACTCACCTGTCACAAGCCTACAAGCCTTATTCAATGCAACTTTGATCCACTGGAGTGCAGTGGGTGTGGCAGACCCATATAGGACAATCCCGTAATCCACTAATGAGAGTACAGACCTGGTGACAGCCAGCCTAAGCGCTTCTTGAGACAAACAGCGATGGTGCCTATAAAGCAGCCCAATTCTGGCATTGATAGCACAGCTGACCAGATTAATGTGGTATTGGTAAGTGAGGGAGGCTTCAAAGGTGACTCCAAGGTATGTAAAGGTGTTAACTTGTTCTAGAAAGGTAATTTGATGGTTTAATATTTGAACCCGGGCATCACAGTGTCTGTTTTGTTAATGTGAAAAGATCATTGCTTTGTTTTTTTTTTTATAGTTAATGACAAGTTTATGGGAAATAAACCAGGATTCAGCTTTGGTAAAGCACTGTTGTAGGTTTTTCTGGAGACTGAGGGGGTCAGGGTAGCTGTTGAAGATTACTGCATCGTCAGCGTATAGGAGCAGACGACTGGTGCAGGTTTTAGGCAGGGTATTTAGGAAAAGGCTAAATAGGAGTTTTCCAGGATAGAGCCCTGGGGGACTCCAGAGTGGACAGGGAGACTTTCCGAGAGGGTAGTGCTAATTTTGACTTGCTGGGATCAGCCACTTAGTCTGCCAACCAGGATACAGCGTCTGGATAGGCCCAAGGAGGGTAGGGATTGAATTAAAAGGGTGTGATTCACAGTGTCAAATGTGTCTTTGTTAGGTCAGTGTAAACTAACCCAACAAGGTGACCACGGTCAAGTGCTTTGTGTATGAAGTCTGTATATTCAATTAGGACAGTCATGGTGCTGTGCCCTGGCCTAGAGCCATGTTGCTCACGGTAGAGTAGATTGTTTTTGGAGAGGTAGTCTGAGAGTTGGTCTGAGATGATTTTTTTTTCTAGGGCCTTGGAGATCGGGGAGGATAGAAATGGGACGGTAGTTTTCTGGGGAGGTTCTGTCACCACCTTTCAGGATTGGTGTAACCACTGCAGACTTCCATTGTGATGGGAACTGACTGAGACAGAGGGAGAGGTTCAGAATGTCAGTGAGGGGGTAGAAAACAACATCAAGGGCAAGGTGGAGTAGCTTGAGGTCCAGACTATCAGCACTGAACCTAGACTTCGCAAGGACCTTAGCATGGTAAGTGTGAGCCTCACGTGGTATGACAGTCCAAAAACGGAAGGAAGGTACCCCATTGGGGGGAGGAGGAAGAGAGAGTAGTGGGGGTATTGAATAAGTCTGAGGGGAGAATACCACTTAGGTCAGTGAAGGAGGTATTAAGTGAGTTAGCGATGCTTAGTGGATCCTGTAAGAGAGCACCATTTACCGTGAGAAGTGTGGGGGGGGTGACTTTATCTGATAATTTTTTTTATGTTGTCCCAGAAACAATGACCAGATCCACACATATTAGAGAGGGCAGACTGAAAGTAGGCAGCCTTAGCCCTTCGGATTTCACGGGTGCAATGATTTCTGGCAGTCCTGTAGCACTGCCTGTCGAGTGGGAGTCCAGTGGCAAGGGCAGTTTTCCATAGGTTGTCTCCTGACTTCATAATGTTGAGAAGGATTTGCGAGATCCAGGGTGTATCAAGACCTTTGATTACTTTCTTGGAGAGGGGTGCAAAGCAGTCACATATGGCATTAAAGGTGCTAATGAAATAGGCTAGGGCACTATCAGTGTTATTGGCGGAGGCTATAGGGGTTCAATCGCTGTTAGCCAAGCATTCCTTAAAGCAGCCCACTGTACCCTTGCATAGCCAATGCTGAAAGCTGACCCTTGGGGGTGATTTCTTAGTTCGGCTGGTCCAATGGCAGAGGACAGGGGAAGTGGTCGTTTAGTGCATCAGGAAGTATGGAGACCTCCAAGAGTCTCTCAGGATAGTTGGTAATAATGAGGTCCAACAGGGTGGATTTACCTGTCTTGTTGTCAAGTCCAGTTGGGGAGGGGACAACCTGGGTGAGATTAAGGGCAGCCACTGTGTCATGATATGGCACAGCCAGGGCCGCAGACCAGTTTATATTGAAGTCCCCAGGGCAGTGATTTCAGTATTAATTGGTAGCTGAGAGATGCAGGCGAGAACTGAGTCAAAAGCTAGCTTTTGGTCGGGGGGGGGGTAAATATAGGCTGACATTATAATGATAGAGTTCCTGGAGTTCCTAATACCAGTTTTGATGGTATGGGCTTGAGCTCCATGGGTAGTTGACTCGGTAGTGAGAATGTGCCCCCTGTAGTTTGTCACTAATACAGGTGGTACAACCACCACCTCATTTGGCAAGCCTGTTGAGGTGAAACAAAGTGTACCCTCTCAGAGCCACGGCTGAATCCGGTATGGTCGGAGAGAACCATGTTTCAGCAATTGCAAGAACATTGGGCTTGTGCTGCAATACCCAACCTTGTACAATGTCAAACTTTTTGAGCAGGCTACAGATGTTTATCAAGGCTATACGAAGGCAACCTGTCCGATGGTTAGCTGGTGGTGAGAGAGTAGCAGGCCCAGGATTGTGATGTATGACATCGCAATCCCATGCTTATGGAATTATAATTATCTCCACAGCAACAGATTGTGATGTCATAAACAGAACTGTGATGTCCAGGTGTAGGGAAGCAACCAGAACAGATAGGGCAGTGATCCTGTTTAAGTGTAAATGTCCTTAGTAATAAAGATGTAAGGGTGAGAACTACAGAAGAAAATATTAAATATAAGTTGAATTGTGTCTGAATATTACATTTTTACGGCTGCATGGGTGCTGCAGACGTTATGTCATCAATAGAGTTTTAAGATAGTACTGTGGAAGCACATACGAACATATGAAATTTGCCAGCAGATAAAGGCCTAGAGGTCTATCAAGTTTGCTCAAATGTGCAGCTAGCACCCCTTTATTCTGCAGCTGCCCCTCCCTTCTACCCTTCCCCTTCATTAACCCTCCCCCTTGTCCTGTCCCATCCTCGTTTGAAGCAGTCCACTGTTCTACTGCATACCACTTCAGCAGGTAACGCATTCCACCTAGCTACCACCCTCTCTGTAAAAAAGTGTCTCCTCATCTCCCTCCTGAACCTTCCTTACTCCAGTCTCATATCATGGCCTCTGGTGGCCCTCCCCTCCCTTACTTTGCACAGCCCCTCTGTACCCGTCTTGTTTATTCTTTTCATGTATTTAAAGGTTTCAATCATGTCACCCCTGTCTCTCCTCTCCTCCAGTGAGTACATGTTCAACTCCTTCAACCTCCTCTCGTATGATAAGTCCCCCAGCCCCTTGATCATCTTTGTCGCTCTGTGCTGCACCCCCTCCGAGTAACTTAATGTCCCTCTTCAGATACGGATGTCAGTACTGCACGCAGTACTCCAGGTGTGGTCTAACTCATGACCTATACAGTGGCAGAATCACCTCCTCCTCCCTCCTCCAGGATATATCCCTTGCAATACAACCCAGCATATTGTTGGCCTTTGCAGCTGCCTTCCTACATTGTGCCGTGTTGTTCCTTGACCCTGTAATGAGCACACCCAGATCCTTCTCCTCCTCTGTCTGGGCTAGCTGCACTCCCCCTAGCTGGTAACTCCTCCTTGGGTTCTTCATCCCAAAATGCAGCACCTTGCACTTTTTGGTATTAAAGCCCAGTTGCCAGGTGTCTGACCAGGCTTCAAGCTTTGCCAGATCATCCTGCAACCCCTGCCATCCCCCTAGGTCATCCACCACCGTGCCTACCTTGGTATCATCAGCAAACAGACTGATCTTGCTCTTGATGTCCCATGATATGTCTGCAATGAATATCCCAAACAACACTGGTCCCAGCACTAAGCCCTGTGGAACACCACTCATCACTGCCCTTGGGTGTGAGAGCTCCCTACCCACCACCACCCTCTGTTGCCTTCCCTGCAGCCAGTTTCCTACCCATCTCACCAGCTTTGCACCTGCCCCTGTGCCTACTAACTTCCTTCCCAGCCTTCCATGTGGCACTGAGTCAAATGCCTTACTGAAGTCCAGATACAGGATATCCACTGCATGGCCCCTGTCCAGTTGCCTAGTTACCCAGTCATAGAACTCGACCAGGTTGGTTTGGCAGGATCTGCCACGTATGAAGCCATGCTGTCTGTTGTCCTGTAGTCCTTTGGCCTCTAGGGAGGGCCACCAGCCTCTCCTTCAGGATAGTCTCCATTAGCTTACCCATGATGGATGTGAGGCTCACTGGTCTGTAGTTTCCCGGTTCATCCTTGGGGCCACTCTTGTGGAGGGCACCACATGAGCCATCCTCCAGTCCTGAGGTACACACCCCGAATGTAGTGAGGCATTAAATAGGTCTGCCAAAGGTCCTGCAAGGACCTCTGCCAGCTCCTTCAGTACCCTGGGGTGGATGCCATCTGGGCCTGGCGCCTTGTCCACCCTCAGTGCCTTCAAACCCTCTCGAACTCTGCTCTCCATGATTTCCCCATCTGTCACCACTCCCACCCTGCTTCTGCCATTTCTCCCACCTTGGGTGTCACCCCCCTCTTCTCTTTAGCCCAGTCCAGTGTCCAGTGTGCTTCCACAGTGCTGTGACAAAATTCCACTGGTGCTGTTTATGCGGCCCTTCCCCTCTACGTGCCACATATACGCACCCCCTTGGCGGCAGTCTACTTTTTCTTCTGCAACTGCAGAAGTGACTCGCCATGCGCATGATAGCAGCTCTGACTCAAACTGTGCATGCGCGAGTATCACACAGGTGCAGCTATGTCAGCACTGTCATCTTCCAAACAACAGACTCCAGTGTGGTGAGAGCTGAGCAGCTCTGAGATTTGATCCTGGAACCCAGTTTGGTTCACAACTCTGTGTTCTAACCATGATTCGCGCTGCCTCATATTCCGTTGAGAAAGGGATGGTTAACTGACAGGAGCAGGGATGCAGACAGAGTTGATCTGCCTTATTGCCGAGCCATGAGAGCGAACTGAAAGACAAAGACTGGGGAGAGTGCTTCTTGCTCCATCAACAGTGGAGTCAGTGCTGGTGGTGGATGTACAGTAGTTTCAGGTTACTTGTAGAAGAGGATGAGGTAAAAGCAGTTAATATTGTCAAGTCAGATAGATTTAGATCATCTGCACTAAGGCACCCTCTAATAAAGTCTTACTGTGTTTAGCATATCAGCTATGCTTAATGTCATTATACTCGTCATTATTGTCGCTTGTAACATGTCGTGAAAGAAAACAGTGTCTGTTGGTTCAGGAGGATAAACTGTGTGATAATTGTTTTGTAACTAGAGTTTCATAAGACAGAGTTAATGTGTCGGCCAGTTTTGTCATTTCGTATGATTATTGTATTCAGTTTGCTAGGATTATAAAAAAAAGATAGGAACCAGAGGAAGATAACAATCTTCGTATTTATTCTGAAGCATGGCTTAAAGAGCAGGCTCTCATTTTTAACAAACATTTTAAATGCTGATGTAACCATGGGCAATCGTGCAGTCTCTCTGTTTCTATCTGTGCTGTTTGCGGTGTAGCATTGTTATTTTACCTGTTTTTGAACATCCCACATTGCGCCTACCCTGAAAAAATCAGTTTTCCCGCAGCGCCAAACCGGAAGTCCTCATGACGTCAGTAAATGAAAACCAAACTCCTGTGGAGTATTCACCAGACATGCTACCAACCTACATGAATAAGCTTAGCTTTTTGGATGGTCACGGCAGACAGAAGACATACATAGTGGCATGCTATTTATTAGACAGAGCTGATGGAAAGAGAGAGATGATGTAGAGAGCGCTGCTAAAATAAGAAATAAAGGAGCCGTTCAGTTCAACAAATGCCCGGTCTGCTTATGGTTATTCACAGACATACTACGCAGTGTTCCAGCCAGTGGATGTGCAGCAGAATTATTTGGGGAAATCCTTTATTTTTTGTTTTTGCTGAACTCTCTATGCCATCTCTCTCTTTCCATCACCTTTGTCTAATAACACAGAATGCCACAATGTACTTTCTTCTGTCTGCCATGACCATTTGAAAAGCTATGTGTATTCATGTAGGTTTGTAGCACGTCTGGTGCATAATCATAATCGGACTGGGGACGTCTGTTCAACTGAATGGCTTACCTTTTAATGTATTCTGTGTTGTGCCATAGTGAATTTATTTTGTCCTGTTTGCCTTTTTTTGATAACTGTGGTATTGCATTTAAAAACTGTGTTCTATATGATTTTCATGGATGCCTGGTTTATATGGTGGCATTGTCTACTTGCCTGTTGCACCTCAGGCTACCATGGGGTGTCATCTCCTGTTTTGTCTGTGCTTGCTTTTGCTACTTGCAATGGTACAAATAAACACATTTTGAGTTTTATCAACAATGTGTCCTCAGTCATTTCTTTTATCTTCTACCTGCGACTTTTCTTACTCCTGTTTTTTTACTGCCCCCTAATAGTTTGCATTATGTCTTTCCGTTACGGTGTGCTAAATACGGTAGTTGCTTCATGCGTTGCGCGTTTCGGAACTTCTGCTGTACGGTCTATGAATGGATTGATGTAGTCCCATGCATATCAGATACTGAGCTAATAAGCAGTCATAGTGCACATTTAGAAGCCACATAAGAGTATATGGTCCAGTGAGAAAAGGAAGGGAAGGGGAAATTGTTTACCCAGGAAAGGCACACTAAGCTGAGGCTTGTTTCCAGATTCGACCTGGGAGCACAAGGAAGTTAAGTGACTTGCTCAGGGTCACACAGTATGCAAGTGGGGGCTGTGGGATTCAAACCCAGGTCTCCAGGTTTGCGGCTCAGTGCCCTTAACCACTGCACTATACTGCCTCCTATCCCATATTGCTTTGTGTTACATTACTTTCCTCACCCCAACCCACTCCTCTTGCCAGAAATCTTTTTGTCTATAACCAAGTGCAGTTTAACTCACTTTTACCTTGTGCAGGGTGTTGTGCCAGCAGTTAAAAATGTGATATCCCTCAGTTTATCATTCAAGGAACTTGTAGAATTAAATGATTCATGGGTCAAACTCTGTACATTTTCAGTTCCTCTGATAACCATGTGTGGGCTGATTGGTTAACAGTGATCCTTCTTTTGGGTTTTTGCTTGTCTTTTCTGCCTTGAAAATGAAGAACGCCTTTGACTTGCCTTTCAATGTTCACTTCGCTGTATTATACTGTAAGTGAAGCACTGCAGTTATATTTCTTTATCAGGATGCCAACAACTTGACAGCAATGCCATTTTTGTGAAGTAACTCCTCAACATTGGTGGACTTGCCATGTCTTCTGTTCAAATTAGTGAAACTAGTTTTAGTTTTCCAGAGGGACTACCCCAACCTCTTCTACTGCAATTCATTTTTAAATTAGGGACAGTGGATGCCCAGTAAACCTCATGCCAAAATTCAGATTTCTCAGTTATTTTTAAAAGTTGCAATGCTTTTTATGGCTTCTTGGGCAGAGCTCTGCAGATGTTATGTGATCATCATCATCATCATCTCAGAATAGCCCTGTGGAAGCACATGACCGGACCTCTGTCCGGTGTGCTTCAGCAGTGCTGTGGCACAGTTTCCAGTGGTTGTGTTTATGCGGCGCTTCGCTTCCGCCGGCCATATAAACACACCCACTTCACGAGGCACTTCTTTTTCTTCCACAGTTGCAGAACTGACGGGTGCTGTGCACAAGATGTTTGCTGACTCAGACTGCGCATTCGTGAGTTTCTCACGTGCAGTTCTGTCATCGCCACCATCTTGTGAATGGCATACTCTGGTGGCACTCCAAAAAGCTCTGCACAGCTGTATTAACTCTGACCAGACTTTGTTTTCAGAGTTGTCACAATAGCAGCAGGGGCTCTTTAAGTACTGTAAGATCTTTAACTTCCACATGGGCAGTGACCGGAGATAAGTTGAAGAGACTTGATCTGATCTGAAGGACAGCATCCCAACAGTGGAGCCCACCTCCTCATACTGTACTACAATGTCAATTATGGGTTCTAACCCAAGTATCTGATGTGGGGCTAGAACCCACGCACGCGTGATCTTCTGGACCCAGAAGTGAGCACAGTGCCTACAGAGCCACCAGCATTCATTGCTTGAATAGAAAGCAGTGCAAGTATATGTGGCATATTTATCGAGCTTTACAGGTAGATTGTAGATGACATTCCCAGTCCCTGAAAAATCAGCCTGTTTTTTGTGAGTAACAGGCACAACATGGGGACACATACTTGGAGAACATGATTCCTAATTTAGTGTTCTCCCTTGCAAACCTCCATTTATGCAGGCACAAAATGAACAAGCATTTGTTAATGCCGAATGTTGCTTGCTTCTGTGTGCTGTTTAGGTATTTGGAAGTCATTGGAGTGCAAATATTGAAAATTTGTGAACTTACAAGCGTGCGTAGGAACTGCGCAACGCATGCTTGTAAAACAGTCATTTTTAGGAATTTTTTCACCAAATTTTCAACATAGCCATTTTAAGACCTCTGCTCATGAACAGTGTCACTGTGATTTTCTTAATGTGTCCCATACATTGAGTTCACACACCGACTGCGCCATTGTGCACTACATGGGCAGAAACACGTTTTGGGCAGGATGTGAAAAATGACAGCTGTACTGCTCATAAGGAGGTGTGATAAAATAGCAATGTTGAAAATCTGGAGTGAAAATATTGAAAATTCACAAACTTACGAGCGTGCTTGGAACTGCGCAACGCACGCTTATAAAACAATCATTTTTAGGAATTTTTTCACCAAATTTTCAACATAGACTTTTTGAGAGCCCACCTTATGAACACTGGCAGTGTCATTTCGTTAATCAGTGCGGAAAGGTGATTTCGCACAGTGACTGCTAAATCACCCTTAGGGCCTGAGTAACGCCATGACAGTGCAAGAATTCATGAGGAGGGGTCCCAAAACCCCCCTGTTGAAAATTTGGAGCCAGAATTCCCCAAAATGCCTGAGATATGCAACAAAGTTGAAAAAACCCTATCTATCCCATTATACAGCTTACCGGCATTTTCTCAGTTCGCGGTCAGCTTTGAAGAGTGCAGACGTGTTCCCGGTCCACCGATGATCGTCGCGCCATGCTCCAGAGGTGAGTATGGGGTGAGGGAGTGTGGGGAGGCAGGGTGCGCAGTGGTGGTGCGGGTTGTGGGAGGGGGGCAGGGAGACTATGAGGGACCTTTTTATTCACAGTTTTTTTTTTTTTTTTTTTAAGAAGACGACGCGGGACGTTTGCCACGCTGGGGTGGGTTCCCAGCATGGCAGCAGGAAAAGCTGTTTGGGGGGATGTGGAGCCGATGGGGATTGGGCACCCCGTCGGCCAAAACAAGATTTGCCACGCTGGGGTGGGCTTCCAGCGTGGCACCGGGAAAGCTTTTGTGGGGGGGCGTGCAGCCTTGGAGCTGATGGGGGATTGGGCACCCCCGTCGGCTATAATAGTTGTTGCCATGCTGGGGTGGGCTCCTAGCGTGGCACGTGGACAGCTGTTGGGGGGAACATGGAGCTGACGGTGGATTGGGCACCCCCGTCCGCCATACAGTGTATGCGTTGGAGGGAGCGCATCAGCACGTAATATGCGTGCTTGCGCATGTGTGTGCGTGGGGGGAGAGCTCTGCTCACTGAAGCGGAGCTCTCCCTTTCAACTGTATTGCACTGCATTTTGGAGCTGTCATAGACAGCTGCAGCATTCATTGGGGAACCGGGGCCGCGCCTGCAAACACACTGACTGCATTGGAAGAAGGGCTGACACACCTTCCGAAAACTCGGATGATGGCACTATGTTTCTTGCACATGCGTGCAAGCAACATAAAAAGGAAACAACTTGCCCCCCAAAAATGGAGATCATTGTGAGACAGTTTTTAAAAGCATTGTTTTTTTCACACTTTTTTTTATCACATCCTCTCCCAATCTCTCTGTCCCTACCCTCATCATGCTGGCTGCATCACAGGCACCAACCCTTGGTTGTGAGGGGCATGAGTAAGCTATCTCTTCTGAAACCAATACAAAGTCCTGCTTGAAAATTCACTCCATGCTGTGTCCACTCAACACTAGCCAGGGGTATGTGTGTGTGTGTGTGTGTGTGTGTGTGTGTGTGTGTGTGTGTGTGTGTGTGTAGGTATGTATGGGTTTATATGAGCCTAGAGGTCACTGCAGAACACCGTAATACAATGCAAGCAAGCAAACAAAGTATTTTAAACCTGTTCTACAGTAATGGACTTTGTAGCCTTGCTAGTTCATGGAATCCTGGATTTTGTGGTACTTGTAATACCATTCATTTGGCCGATACAGATACCTATGTATAGATATATATATCTATATATAAATAGATACAGATATAAATATAAAAATATAAATATAAAGATATACGTATATATTATAGAGTAGAATCTACTTAATTGGGATGACCTGGTGGCAGGCTTTTCATCCTGATTAAGTGGCCATCCCAATTATCAGAAGTGATATATCAGATGTTATGCCATTTATTGCTCCTTCATAAAGCCAAAATCTGAAATCCGGTCATTTAGCCCTCAAGTGACCAGGTTTAAATGAGTGTCTTTCTGCTTTCTGCATATGTACCACCTTTCCTTGAATTTCGTTGGACTGCTCCATACCAATAACCTCGTAGTGACTGGGGCATACAGGTACCAATCAAAAGCCTCCAATTCCTCAAACCCTTTCAATATGGAGAGTCCGGAGTAAACCATGAGCAGTCCCATGCTTACCTGTGGGGAGTGGAGAGTTTAGTGGTACCACAGAGTTTGAGCATAAAGCTGTGCTTGTTCAGTGTATGTTTAGCTAAATTTACATTTAATTCATACCTTCTACAGACAGTCGGGCGAAAACCGTGAGCAACCCTATACTTACAAACAGAGAGTAGACAGTTCAGCTGTGCCTCAGAGTTTCAGCATCAAGCTGTGCTTGTTTAGCGTAATTTTCTGCCATTTGGTGGGAGAATGGTTTTACTATTTTGCTGCAACAGCGCTTATGCCGACATCCCTGACAGCGACAGACACAATGCCGAGTGTCAGCATTGTACTGTCAGGGATGCAATGTGATTCGATCTGCGGGGTTGTGCCCCCGAACCCCCCATGTGGGAGGCTCTGCCCCACCACACACTCCGGTCTCTAGATATCTAACTCTGAGTTGAAGTTGGACCGGGGGGGGGGGGCACAACACCGGGAGCCGCACAGCCGGTTTCTCCTATGTCCAGCACAGTGACTCGCCGAATCCAGGTGAATTCTGTCGTTTTGCTGGATATCGCGGTGGTGGAGTCGACCTTCTATCTGTACACCTGGGAGGTTTGGGGGCTCAGGACCATGACATGACCAGGATGTGAACTGAACATGTGTGTGGTGGTGGAGGCTCACAGCATAGTCATACATGACTCTTGCTGAGTGGACCATTAGCAGCAACTCATTAATGACAGCAGTAGGTCGGCCAAAGATAGTCACACCAGCCAGTAAGTAGGGGCTGACAGCCCATTAATGGTAATGAGTGGTAATGAGGGGGACTGACTCATCCCAATGATCTGGTATCCCTGTCTCTATTAAATGGATGGGGATGCCATCGGATTTAATGACCACTTAGTCGGTTCAGGGCGGGACATTCAAATTATCCATGTCCTGATTAAGTGGCTTGAACTGTACTATATATAAAGATATTGTACACAGATAGTACAATACACAATTTTGGAGGGCCACACCAGTCCTTTAACATGATGAAGGGATCACCGTGGCCCCTGCAAACCTGTGTACTGTAACATCTACGTACTTACAGTATTTATGTTGAGCCAATAAAAGATGTCAGAATATCCAATGAACCAAATTTACTGAAATATTTTATTAAGAATTTTTGCACAGTGGTATAGTCTCATTTAGAAGTATCACCTATTTTGGAACAAGGTTCTGGGAACAAGTGTGTGTGTGTGTGTGTGTGTGTGTGTGTGTGTGTGTGTGTGTGTGTATATGTAGTAGATATACCACTCTGAGGTGTGTGGTCGCGCTCTGATATACGCACGCCTTGGTGTGTGTTGTGCGCACGAGGCCGCAGGCCGAGTGCGTCAACCGCACAAGGCGTGCGTATATCAGAGCACGACCGCACACCTCAGAGTGGTATATCTATCTTATAAAATGGTTATAGATTTTTTTTGGGGAGGGAAGTAGTTCTTCTGTGTAGTTGGTAATTAAATGTTATGTTTGTAGAGGTGACACTTTTTGGTGTTAAAAATTGTATTTTTAATGAATTTAAGTTTTAGTAGTCCTTTGTGGTGTCCAAAAAAGTATGTATTTATAGTACTGTCACTTTAATTGGTAGTACTGTCACTTTAATTGCTGAAATGTAGCGTGACCGAGTGGTGCTAATTTTAGAAAGTGAGAAGCTCTTAGGTTGTGGAAGTAAGATGTGGTGTGTTTAAATAGTTAGAAAACTCTGTGCCTTTTATTCGGTTTTGTCTGTTTTGTTTAGTTCTACTTTCAGATTGTATGCGGAAGCAGCGAGTGTAGATTGAGTGAGTCGGTAATTTTAGAAATGAGGAGCGAGAGCGAGTGTTGCTATGGCAACACTCGCCTCGCCTCTACGCTTTCTGAAAATTACCGACTACCGGGTTTGTCGTCGCTCGTTTGGGATCGGAAATGGAGCTAGTATTTTTGATTACGGAGAGGAACTAGGAAAAGGCAGTGACTTTTCACATTTTTTAAACAGTGGACGTCTTAGTTTCAGTAGGTAATAGCTTGTGAATTTGTAAAATGAGCACTGCTCGGTCACGTTACATTTTTTATTGAAAGTGAAAGTACTGTTATGGATCATGTATTCGGAGAGAAAGTAGTAAAGGCAGTGACTTTATAATTTTTAAACACTGCACGCCTTAGTTTCAGCAGCTAACAGCTTTTGAGTTTGTAAATGAGCACCGCCGTCACGCTACATTTCTGTATTGAAAGTGAAAGTACTGTGTTTACGATCGCGGTATTGTAAATGTAAAGGCTTGAATTGAAGACAGGAGTACAAAATAATGTATGTAAAGGCTTGAAATGAGGAGAAGAGTACAAAATTATGTATGTTGTACTTTCATATGTACAGTGAGGTTTATGTTAATCAAACTGGTGACAGTGGTTACAGGGTGTCAGTTGTATATGTGTGTTAGTGTGGGTGTCTAGCTGCAGCAGGTGTGGAGTGGTCTTGCTGCTGGTAAAGGTTTTGAGGAATGGAAAGTAGTTTAGGCGTGCGGTCGTAGTGCTAGGTGTGCGGTCGTTGGGAAATAATGCACGGTCATGTGACGTGTTTTGTCCAATTGTATCACTGGGATTTTTATGATTTTACCACACCATTTTATAAATATATATATATTTATATACACACTATAATGGGCAAGGTACAGCCTTTGCAAATGTAATGTATATTTCAGCAATTATCTACAAGAATATGCAAAGCATACAAATTTGTGGTTTGAGGCCAGCCCTGCCTTCCCTATCCAGAACATATGTGGACTAGTGAAGGTTATACTTTTTTTCCAGAAGAAAACATTTTGTTTGGCTGTATTTCAGCAGCATCCTTGTTCTTTTAAACCAGCAGTGCAATGAAAAATGTTTTTCCAAAAAGCTAGTTACAGCTACAGGCCATGAAAAAAATATACCTGAGACATCTGTTTTCCTAGGTATCTTCTATGCTATGCACAAGTTTCTTTTTTTTTATTTTCTTGATCCTAATCCTTGACAGCCAGCTCCACAATGCTGTTTCTTTTTCTTTTTTAACTTGTTATTTTTTCCCCTCTAACCTCCAACTCCTCTGGTGTCCCTCGGGGCTCCTCAGGCACCTCCTAATCCCCCCCCCCGCCTCCAGCCCAGGGCACCTACCTCCATGTAGCCTTGGCTTCAGCCCCAGGTGGGGTTGGGTGTGGAGGTCATCCTTGGACAGCCCTGGAGATCTTGTTGTGTCAGGTGGTACTTCTCAGTGCTGCAGGAGGCAGGGGAACCCGGATGTACCAGGGTGCTGTCATTGTCATGGAGGTGCTGGTGGCCACAGTAGTTTTCTTCCCTTGTTTGTACTCCCTCAAGGATGTTGTGCGCTATGATGTCAAGGCGTGTCTGTGCACACTGTGTGCGTGCAATGCTATTTCTAATCCAAATGTGGCAGCCATCTTTTTTGTTGAAAAAAGAAGAAATTAAAAATTTATAAAAATATTCCCATTTGGGTGGAACTAGAAAATGCTAACATTAAATAAAAGTGGATGATGCCTGGAA
This sequence comes from Neoceratodus forsteri, assembly GCA_016271365.2. NCBI lineage: Eukaryota > Metazoa > Chordata > Ceratodontiformes > Ceratodontidae > Neoceratodus > Neoceratodus forsteri. The sequence continues at coordinate 310,760,104 of CM028137.1, read as the reverse complement.
TCTTTTTATAGTGAGAAAAAGTAGGGTCAGTCTTTTGCCCAGTATCATTTCACTGCTGCTTTACAATTAAAATATATCCCGTTTGGCATTACAGAATCATGGGCCAAAGTGTTGTAACCACAGATGTTAGAGTTTTCTAAAATTATGTGGCAGGTTTCTATTTGCTTTACCTGGCTCCCTTCATGATTTCCCTAACCGTGTCTTGGTTTGGGTTAACTTGGTTACAGTACACACCACACAGGATTCTAACACTGCCACACTCGCATTGTTCTGTTTTTGTACTGACCAGTATTTTGCTACCCAGTAAACAAATTATCCTGTTACAGGATTTGCTGTGCTTCCATATCTACTGCATGTAGTTATACTTGCAAGAAGTGTTGCACTACAGCTGTAGAACCTTACTGCCTGTGCCAAGTTCTTTTTAAAGAAATCATTCCAGTGCCATTTTACACGGTCTGAGTGCTGTTTACTTTTCCAACAAATTCTGTAGGCATGCTTGTCTGTTCAAAGATGCAGTCATATATGATTCTTTTGATCTCAGAAACACAGAAGTTTGCCAGCAGAAGAAGACCTTTTGGTCTAACTAGTCAGCCCCCTGCATTGTGCAAGCATTTAATGTTGCACGTTGCTTTCCGAAGTTTATCCGGATGCAGGTACTCTCAGTATGTTGCCTGCAATCTAAATCAGCATCTGACCAGAATATATAGCAATGACATTCAACTTGGTATCCACAGACGTGACGAAGAGAGGATGGCTCTTAAAAGCTAGTCTCAGAAAAGAGTTAGTGCAATTATAAACAGATCACCTGCAACTGGCTTATTGTTAAAGGAAGCACCTTTAAATTAGTACATGTTTCCTCTGCATACATATTTCTACCTGCTTATGATTAGTGGGGGGGGGTTGACATCATGTACCTAGAGTAATTTTTGACCTTAAATGACTATGTTGCTTTTACACCCTGTTACAGTAGTAATTGCGTGCAGACACAAGCACAAGTTTTGCCTGCATTTTCTAAGCAAATTTGCAAGCAAAATGCATCTGACTGCATTTATTATATTAGGTACGCTGTTGCTAGGTGTAAAAATATTGGGATAGTAGCAGGATACCCTGTATTTGTTGGGGCTAGCCCTGTCAGTGGGTCAAAATCCATCCTATTATTATACGTGTTTTGAGAAAAGAAATATAATTAAATGCTTGTCGTTGTCCACACAGGTACTGGGTGTCACAGTATTTTCCCAGTATGTGCTACTAAAATTATGAAATTGGTATCAAAATATCCAGAAACCTGATTGGTTGAGGAGCTTAAAACCCAGTGCTGATATCCCAGCACAACAGCACTGAAAAACAATATCTGTGACCTCACTGACTTGTTTACATTAAGCAGGCACACGTATATTAATTCATCTGAATTCACTTGTATTTAACAAAAATACAGCATCTGTTATCCACTGGCCGAACAGCAACATTACAGTGGCTCAGGACTGCTTTTTTTCCTAGTTTTTTAGCTATTCAAATTATAAACATCTTTAAAATTTGTTTCTTTATAAATCCTAATGTAACAATTTCATAATCACAGTAAGGCTCACCAGGAGGTGCTTTCTGCTGGGAGAACAACACTTTTTGGGCAGTGGAACACTTGGCCTTTTGCCTTGGATTTCAGTCCACCCGAGTCGTGTCATTTTCCTTGCACACAGTGCACTCTGTCATGTTTTACTGCTTGAATAGGGACCTGCATTCACCATTTATTTGTTGCATTACTCTTAGTACTGCTGGACATGGCTAAATGTACTTTACCATTTAAAGACAAAAATATGCTCTTTTTTTCACTTTGTTGTTTTATTTCATGTGTTGGGGACAGGCTGTCCTTTAAGAAAACAGGTGCATAGTATGCAGCGAAAATGTTAGACCATTACCCTCAGGAAAGCTAATTTGCTGAAACATTAAATTTACTGAAGACTGTGATACTGGTGGACCAGTTTGGATGCTTTACCTAGAAAGATGATTAAGTAAACAATAAGGCTACTGACCTGGATTCAGGCAAGCCCACGTTGTCAGATGGCCGCCCGGGGCGGGGGGGGGACTGAGTGTCCCAGCATACATTTTTTTCCTCTGGGGGGGGTCCTGTCTTTCCCTGCTATACTGCCACCTGGGCGACCACAGGCAGAGGTACAGGTGAGCAGAGAAAGTTGAGGGAGCTGGAATGTGGCTGATGGTGGGTGCATCAGCTATGCCAGCACTCACCGATGTCGCCATGCTCCTGGGGGGAGGGTCGGATTAAAACAGAGGAAAAAATAGGTGCTCATATTGGAGTATGAAGTCTCTAACTGCTTACCTTGTCCATCCTGAATTGTTATGGCCAGCCTTTGGGGAAACCCCCAGCCACATCTTTGCTGTGTGTGGCCATATTGTGAGGGGAAGGAAACCCCAAGGAGCCGGACAGTGTTCCCTGCGTCATGGGGTAAGCTGAGGAGGCAGCACAGTGGTGTGCTATGGATGGGCTGGTAGGGGTCCTAGGGTGGCAAGCTGGCAAGATCTCAGGAAACGGTATAAGGCCATTGGCAGCAGGCTAAAGGAAGCCTGGGTTGCAGGTGGGGGGGGCGGAATTAAACAATAAGACATAATTGGTTGTGTGGTTGTGCTGTGATAACTACACGCCTGGGGCATGGGCAAAAGTCCAATGACAGAGTGCCTTTAGCCTCTGGACATGTAGTTAACACTGCACAACCACACTCCCAGGAGTGTCTTATTGCACTAATACAATAGGAATTTTAAGTTAAAAAAAGAGAAAAAACATGAGACTGCCATTTAAGAGATACAACTATAGTGAGAAGTGTTTGTAACAAGAAAGTAAAACAGTATTTTTCCTGTTAGTGTGGTTGGGGTTCCTTGAAACACTAATAATCTGACATAGGTAAAGCGTTTTAACAAAATACGTTGCTTGAGGTTCATAACTGTTTCAAGTAACCCCAACCAAACTATGTGGTTGTGCTTGTTAATCATGCACCTTTTGGGCTATAACAGCCAGAATGGAAGATTTCAGGAACCCATTATACAAGTAGGCAATAAGACCCTACCATGGGTGAGTCAGGCTGAGATAACAACTTGCACAGGGGCATAGTGAAGCTGCAAGTGAAAAGTCTTGTAGCCCTTAGAAGGGAAATTATCCAAGCTAACTCTTATCCTTTAGCTCATAAAATGGGTTTCTGTGTAAAAACAACTTTTCTTTTTATTAACGTTGAGTGTACTTTATTGGAATTTTAGTTAACTTAACTCTTCTCTCTAGCTGCTTGTCCCTGAACAGGGCTTCTCCAGCTCACCCATGGTCGGCCGGCCAAGACCAGGACACCCGCCTGCAGCTCCTTGGAAGCTGCTTGTCCCTGAACAGGGCTGCTGCAGCTCACCCACGGTTGGCCGGCACCCAGCCAGCCACCGACCAAGACCAGGACACCCGCCTGCAGCTCCTTGGAAGGTACAGGACAGCGCAGCCAATCGGAACACGGGTGCTTCCAGCAAACCCACTCTGATTGGCAGGAGTTTTCCCCTGCTATAGACACCTGGCACTTTGTTAGACTTTCCATAGAACTAAGCACATTTCAACTGTGTTATTAGGAGTTTTTCAACTGTATTAGCTGGATTGTAATTTCTACTACTGTTTTAAAGTGCTTACACCTCTTCTGTCTGACTGCTCTTCCTGCAGCGCCCATCCAAGCACTCTGCCTTGGTGCCGATAAGTCTAACTACCTTTTTTTGGCTAGTTTTCCATTAGCAGGTTATACAGACCTGCCACTAGAGGGATTCTTGGTCTTCTATATAAATCACTGTATTCATTCGTGGGCAATATGGCCTGCATTATCATTCTACTTCTTTCCCGGTTCTGCTACAAGGGGACTTGAGTCTGAAGGGTGGATGGCCACTAACTAAGCTGCTCCTGCTCTCCTTGTTCCCCTTTCTGCTGTATTTTCTCATCTAGGTTTTAAGTGAGTACCTAGGAGGGCAAATTTCTTGCCTAGAAAATATTGCACTAATACAAATCACGAGACCACTCAATCTGGGACCATGGCTCTCCTTATTGTGTTTTTATTGCTCCTTGGTTAGCTTTAAACTTGCTGAAACAATTCTAATCTTCTGCCTACTGTCTACCACTGCCACTGTAGCCTTCGTGCTTCTCATAACGTAGCCTCAGGACTTATAACTGAAGCCTGTGGTAAATATTACATAATAATTTAGCTCTGTATTAGCTGCCTAAATGTTAGTCATTGATATTGCTGACCCTACACATTCTAGGTGGTACTGTGTTGTAAGTTCTAATCCTGCTTTCTTCTGTGACAAGACAAAGTGCTGCCGTAGGTTCAAGCAAGCAACCCAGTCACCAAGTGTCTCCTGCCAGTTTTGCTCTTCCCGAGGCAGGAATTGTTGTACCCCTGGTGGTGGCCTGACTTAGTTGTTTCTTCACCTAATGACCTACGGCTAGTACTTTCTTTCTGGGATCCTGTTAATTAGGGCGCGAACTGCTCTTGCTTTAGTTGCTCTATGAATCAGACTGCCGATCTGCTTCATGCACTAACAGTGGAAGTGCGGTACTTGGGAATTTGACATAGGCTCTATCGCCTGTAACTAACCCTTGGCCTCCAGGCCCTGCTCTTGCTATCAAGGCGAGAAGCACAGATAAGCCACGTCATGCCTCCTCCCTACTGGAACAGGGGCATTATCCTGGCAACAATTTACATACTGGGGCAACTTGGGACTGACTCCCTCGCTAAAACTGCCTTCTGCCCCCACGACACCCATGGGGGGTCGAGAGAGGGGAGGATCGGACACTTTGAGTGTCCCTCCCCAAGGTGCAATTTCCTTCTCCTGGCAGCACATGAATTCTCTAAGAAAGGGGTCCTCTACAGGGTCCTTCTCTTCAGTAGGAGCCCAACCCCTAGTCAGGTCATCCTGTCCATACCCCTTCCAACCCTCACTCTCCTGAGCTCACTAGCTGCCCTTCTACTAATGGCAGGAGATATCCAACCAAACCCTGGCCCAGAGACAGCAAATGTCTCTATCTCCTCCCCCCTTGATAAGGCTTGGGACAAAGCCAAGGGTCTGAGGTTGGTGCATATGAATATCTGCAGCCTGAGACCAAGATCTCAGAGGTACAGGCATGGCTGGCAGTCTATAATCCGGATCTATTAGCGGTCTCGGAGACTTGGCTAAAACCCCACATTCTGGATCATCAAGTAGCAATCTCGGATATGTCCTTTTCAGAAAGGATAGACCCTCCAAAAGAGGGGCGCTAATTTATGTTAAGGACAATATCTCTTCCTCCTCGTCAGGCAGCCCCTAGACCTGTCCCTGAATGCTGAAGCTATATTAGTTTGGCTCAAAATTGGTGGGGCTAAACACCTCACTATTGGCTGCGTATACAGCCCACCATCCAATGCTCTTGGTTCTCTGGATGAGCTCCTGAAGAGCCCAGTGGTTGACACTGCATCCGAGACTATCCTTCTAGGCGACTTCAATTTAAACTGGGGACAGGAAGGGAAGTCTGCCATCAACGAAACCCTACACGACTCCCACCTCGCTCAAATTATTACCCTACCGACCAGAATGAACCATAAATCAGGTAGGCACTCTATAATAGACTGGGTCCTGACCTCATCCCCTAGTAATGCAAAGCTGGCCGGGATCCTGGGAGATGCCTTGAGCGACCATTCGCCTATATTTGTCATTTGGAAGAATAATGCTATTAAAGTCCCTCCTAGATCTTTTACTACCAGAGACTACTCCAAATTCCACCCTGACCAGTTCATAGGCTACCTAAATAGCACTGACTGGAACCCCATTAGACACCTACCTAACCTGGAGGAAGCTGTAAAATTTTTCCAAACCACCCTCACTAAAGTCACTGACCTCGTGCCCTATAGAAACCTATAGGGTCAAAGGTAGCTGTTATAAGTGGATCTCACCCCCAAAAGCCCTGATGTCTACTCGGGACAAAGCGTGGAAAAAGTTCAGGAAATCTCAGTTTCCAGTGGACTTTGATAGCTACAGGGCCCTCAGAAACCAATGCAAACTGGCCATAAAGAAAGCCAAGAAGGAATATATCACCAATCTCCAAAAAGCTAACCTGGAAAACCCTAGATACTTCTGGTCACACATTAACGAACTCTTAAAAGGAGGTACGAAATCAACAACCGGCCCTATCCTAGTGAACGGGCAAGTACTCGAAGAGGCGCCTCTCATCACAGAGGCCCTAAATGGTTTCTTCGCAAACCTGGATGCGTACAAGGTGGGTCCCTTAGATAACAAGAACGAACCTAATAGGCACCTGCCCCTTGAACTAGACCGCCCTCTGTTTCATCTGCGGCTGGTTAGGGAAAGGGAGGTTCTGCTCATCCTTAAATCCCTGCGGGCGAGAGGCACCGGGGGCCCTGATGAGATCCAGACTCGAATCCTCAAGGAGGGCGCCCCATCTTTAGCCAAGCCCCTAACCTGGCTGATAAACCGGTCCTTTATGGAGGGGTCTGTCTCTGAGCCATGGAAGCAGGCCCTACTGATCCCCATTCACAAGGGAGGGTCCACCGAGCCTATAGGGAACTACAGGCCTATCTCCCTGTTGTCTGCAATAGTGAAATTACAAGAGAAGCTTGTATACTCTCAACTACGCCAATATCTGAAACACACCAGATAATCTCTTCATCGCAGCAACGCTCAGAGCCAAGCATGGGACGGACACTGCACTAACCAAATTTTAGGCTGATATCCTGGGCAATAATGACTCAGGGGTCAGCACAGGCGCGGTCTTCATGGACCTGTCTAAAGCGTTTGACCTGGTAAACCACAACCTCCTTTTACAAAAAATGTGCGCTCTTCGCATGGACGTACATGCCCTAGGATGGTTTGCTAATTACCTTACGGGCCGGACCCAGAGGGTCAAGTGGAAGGACTATGTCTCCCAGTCTGCACCGCTCAAAGTAGGAGTACCTCATGGGTCAGTACTTGGTCCCCTTCTCTTCACTTTGTTTATAAATGATCTGCACTTACATTGCGGGAGCAGCAGCATTATCCAATACGTGGACGATGCTGTCATTTTCTGAGCCTCCCCTAACTTAGGAGAACTGGGAATGCCCTCAAGAGGACATTCTTCAGATGGAGGACTAGCTCACTTGGAATAAAATGGTATTAAATACCAGTAAAACTAAAGCGATGTTGTTCGGCCCAGATCCTTGGGAACCGAGAGGTCACTGCTCCTTCAGCTGCAGTCCAGAGGGGTGATAAACTGAGGTGGTTACCTCCACTAAATACCTAGGGCTAACCTTGGACCAAGGCTTCACCCTAAAAATCATGTTGACCAACTCACCAAAGCCATACATGGAAAACTCGGTATCCTCTACAGAATAAAGGACCAGATTATCCCTGAAGCCAGAGTTGCCATCGCAACGCGCCTTCTCCCAAGCTCACTTATGGCACCTGTTCTTCAAGGCGTGGCCTCTACGGAACTTGGCAGGCTCCAGACCTTATACAATAAGATTGTCCGATTTGCAACATTATCACACCCTAGGACACACCACTGCGAGGCTCAATCCAAGCTCAGCTGGCCCGTCATTGGAAGCCCGCTTTATCTACCCCACACTATGTCTCGCTTTTAAGCTTCTGGGGCCCTTAACTCCCCCTAGTCTCAAAGCACTAGTTAGTGTCAAAACCAACCTGAGGAGTCTCCGTTCCTCAGGACAAAACCTCCTTGTGGTCCCCAAAACAAAGACTAAAGCTGGGTCCAGGTCCTTTGCTTTTACTGCACCTTCCCACTGGAACAAACTCCCACTGGAGGTACGGGAGGCAGGGTCGAGCCCCTGCTTCTGGTCTAAGCTCAAAGCACACCTGCTCGCCAGGAGCACTTGCCAATGCATAAGGAACTGACCTTATGCCACGGCCCCTCCTCCCTCTCCACCTTCCGTATTGTAAATGCCATTAAGTCTTTCACAGTTATACAGTATGGAATTTGCCTTATGTGTGTGTTATCACTGTTAAACCATTTGGTATTTACGCAAGTTTACAGCTCTGCTTACCTACTTGTACTGTCTGTTTACCTGTATGTTATTTTTACAGCTCTGCTTACCTGCTTTTACTGTTCTGTTTACTTGTATGTTATTTTTTACCCCCGGGTCACCCCTGAAAAAGGGACCTCCAGGGCCCAGTGGGCCTACCCAGTCAACAAAATTCAATAAATAAATAAATAAATAAACAACTGTTACATAACATTACAAATACAGTCACATTACAACCCCCTCTCCCTCAGTTTGACAGTATAAATATGTCATACAGATTATTGCTATGATAGAATGTATAATGAGCAGCTCATTGATTGCAAAAGTATATTGGCAGTTTAACTTCAGGACTTAGATATTACTTAACCTAACTTTTATAAGACTTTTGAAAGGCTACGCCTGCAGTTCAATGGGTGAGCAACCAGCCACCCCTACTTCCTGAGCTATATAAGCAGTTCCTCCCAGCCTCTCTCTGAAGCATTTTCTCTTTGCCAGCTGGAGGCTTTGTTGGTCTGTCTTCTTACTTTGGGCCTGCTGCAGCCTTGCCTGGGGTCTTTTTCAGCCTTGCCCCCTCCCCTTCCCATTGTCAGTGCTCTGGGTCCTGTTTGGTTCTGCTGGATGTGTTCGTGTGTTTCTCCTGCTTGGTTTGTATTTGTTTTTCTTCTGGCCACTGTGTGCTTCCTCCTGTACTTGTTTTCTAGTTTCCTGTGTTTGTGTGTTTGTTTTGTCTTCTCTTTTGTTTGTTTTTTCATTGCCTTTGTGTGTGCTATGTTACTCCTGTGCCTGTGCTCATGCCCCTTCCTTTTCAGCTGCGTACCACCCTCAGTTTTCCTGCAATTGTTGTGTGTTTCAGCTCCCATTCCAACTTCTTTGCTGTTGCTGCTTCTGTTAATTCATTGTACCTGGTCTAGACTCCTGCTCTCAGTTTGCTGCCCCTCCCTGTTGCAGCTTGCTCTCAGTTCTCAGTGCTAGCTCCACTCTGATACTGCCAGCAGACTTGCATTCCACTATGGTCCTTTCCTGCTTATTTACCTTGGCATTTAATTTCTCACATCGCAATTCCTTCTGTATGCCCTCAGTTTTTATCCAGCCCTTTTGTGGATTTAACTCTGCTCAACATGTTTATTTGCACTCAGTCGGATTCAAACCTGAGTCTACTGCAATTCTATATTACTTTCCCCATGCGATCCAAACCTGCTTAAATGCAATTGTAACAAGCAATTATTATTGTTGTTTCAGTGAATTAGTGCTCATTCTTACAAACGCTTATGCTTGTTCAGTTCAGCTCAGCTACTGCTGGAAGCTATAACTAATTATTGCTGGAAGCTTCACTATTCGTACAGTGCTTCATTGTATTCTGGAGGCCAGCTCAACTACAGCTGTCACTGTAAACTAGCTTTACTATTCACTTGTGGGTCACAGCACTTTAGCGTGGCTTCTTTGCTTTTTCTTTGGCGGAGGACGGTGGGGTTACAGTGGAGAGTTGTGGCCCTGTGTGGTTCAATTACCTCATGTTCATTTACTGCCTTTGCCACTAAAACTTCCAGGTATTTATGTCACCTTTAATTGGCACTCATTGCTGGACTGGTTGGCTGGCGTGGCAATGACTAAAGGACCAGGTTACCCTGAGCTGTTTGTGCAATTCCTACTGCTATCATGCTTCTGCACACTATTTGTTAACCATGCTGTGCATTGCCTGATACTTCCTGCATTACCATGTATGGCCAGCTCCATTGCTAAAGGTGTTTACCATGCTGCACATTGCCTGTTTCTCACTGCATTGCTATATATGGTCTGTACTGTTACTAAAGGTGTTTACAGTGCTGCATATTGCCTGTTACTTCCTGCATTACCATGTATGGCCTGCTCCATTGCTAAAGGAGACTAGCTGACCATGTTCATCAGTTTATTGGCTCTGAGCTTGCTCTCAGCTAACCGTCTTGCTCTACACCCTAGTTCTCATCCTGAGTGTGTGAAGCCTGAGTGGGGTCCTTCCTTTCTGGCACAAGTGAAAATGTCCTTACTCCAGGTGGAGCTTTAGCCGTTCATGCATGGTGGTGCCTCTTGATGTAGAATTTATGACCAGCTGAGAAGGGCGATTACGTGTGTTCCCCCCCTTTGGCTGTGGTATTAATGTACTACCATTTAATCTTCAATGCTTTCCCTATGAGTGCCTCTGGTTCACCTGGTTTGTGTTTTAGATTGGTAAGCTGGCTGAGTGCCTCACCATTCGTTGCTCTCCTCCTTTCTCCTTGAAGGTGCTTGTTGCAGAGAACCCTTGCAACCCTTCCTCAGAGGAGTTTTTTTCTTTCCTCCATGCTGTAGATTAAAATACTTATTTAGTTTAGTAATATTCTTAGCTTACTTTAGTAGGTTCCACTGTTGGATGGAGATGGATGGTGACCCTACTAGTCATTCCCTATCTCCTTAAGAAGCCCCTTACTGTCATTAGCGCAAACCATATTATTGGAGCTATCCTGACAACACGTGAGTGTCATTTATGTTTCACTAAGCTGCCTGCTCCTGTCAGTCTGCGTCTCTATCTCCTAGTCATCAATTACTGCTACAATTCTTTTGGGGTTCCTTCCTAAGGTACCTTTAGCCAAGGGACCTTTCCCGTGGCACCTCTAGGGCTGGAACTTTCTTACAGGGTTCCTTGCCCTTAGTACTCCTACAGGTTGGTAATTTCTATTGGAATAGAGAGTGTGAATGGCCACAACATTGTAATACAGTTGCACAAGCATAACATTGTTCTGGTTGTGTAGGTCTTTGAGAACCCCAGTCCAAGTCATGAAAATGTTTATTCTCTCTGATCTTGGACTAGCTTATCTGGAGACTCCTCCGGCGCAATAGTTGTTAATGCCTCTAGCTTTTCCCATCTTTTTTGATAACTGGCATATCTATTGTTTGTAATGGCAATTATTTTTTCAGTTGTCAGCACACATAATATTTTGTTGTGCCATTCTTTGAATGATGGGTTGTGCCATCTAACTAGTGTCTTGACTATTGTCGGCTGAGTTATGCCAACTATTAGAGGTGTGCAAAACCTTGGAGTTTTTGGTTTTGCCAAATAACCTCTGGCTTTGGTTCTGGTCTTGGTTTTGGCTTCATGGCCAATATTCAATCAACATAACACGTGGCCTGTATTTTCATTTAAAATATAATATAAAGGAAAACAGGTTAAATTCTGTAGAAAAGCAGTAAAAAAGCATGGCAGCTAGCAAGGTTCAGCTGTTAATAAGTTCACAGGAAATTATGTATGTTGAGGTATTTTGAACCAGTGCTAAAGCTGAATAAACACATAGTTTCATTTGCTTGCAGTCTAAAATAAATTCCTTGCGCTACATGACAGGAGGCAAGATGCGTTGAATACAGGGATGTAGGCTGAGGTAATGTAACAGTTGAGTATAGCAGTATAGCCTAGTATTCCCTCAAACCTCTACTGAGAGGGGTACCCCAGGGGTCTATACTAGGTCCATTATTGTTTGCCATCTACATCAACAATATTGATGATTGTATAACCAAAGCCAGCATCCATCTATTCGCAGATGATACAGTACTCTACTTAAGCCGCCTAACCCCAGAAGCTGCATGCGGTGACCTGCATGCCGAATTTAACTTATTACAAAACCAGCTCCTAAATAAAAAACTTTTACTGAATGCTAAGAAAATCAAAGCCATGCTTTTCTCTCCACTGGTACATAAAGTGAACCTGGCTAATGCAGGCTTAATGCTGCAAATTTCTACAATTCTCAGTGAAAAATTGGAATTTGTCAATAAATTCAAATATCTGGGAGTGTGGCTGGACCACATGCTATCCTACATAGACCATGTAGAGGAGCTTCTAAAAAAACTAAGACAAAGATTGGGTCTTTTCTTTAGGATCAGCCGCCTTCTAACAAGTGATACTGAAGTATGTCTGGTCCAAACAACGTTCCTCTCTTTAATAGACTGTGCGGATTTCCTGTACAGTCAGTGTCCTGTCACTTATCTCGAAAAACTGGACACGTTGTACCATAGAGCTGTGAGATTCATCACAGGTCTCCCCTTTTCTACCCACCACTGCTCCCTATATACAGCCATGGGCTGGTCATCCCTCCATTATAGATGGAACAGAAATGCTGCCCTATGGACACTGAGAGCAATCTCAAGCAAACTTCCACAGTACATTGCTGACCGCCTTCCTTTAAACCAAATAGGCAAGTATGTCCTGAGAAGCCTTACATCCATCTCACTGAGAGTTCCCAGAGTCAAGTTTCGCTTTGGTAAAGTGGCTATAAGTACAGTGTTGCCTTCTCTCTGGAACAAACTTCAGAAAACACTGAAGCTGAGTACTCCGGTCAGTGACTCTACCTTCAAAACACTTTACTTTCATCTCATTAAGGAACCCTGCAAATGCTTTCCTTAATCCCAACTTAGGATAGAGGAACTTATCAATTTATTACCTCCAACACTCCGTAATCTCACTCTTTTCCTCCCTCTGTCCGCTTATACGTATTCATGGCCCTTTGTTATATTCCAACCGCTCAAAGTACCTAATTCCCATCTCAGCCCTCCTTAGCAACCCAACTCTCACCCTAGCTCTTCTACCTTTTTCCCACTTTCCTACCCTGACTCCTGAAAAGTGACCTTGGAATACCAACAAAATACACGTTATTGGGCCCTGACCCCCCCCCCCTAACCTGGTTTCTTCCCATTCCTGCTTGCCATTGTACCATCCGGCAGCTTCTAAATTTATTCCTAAGTTTAAGAGCCAGAACTATAACTGCATTTGGGAGCTGCCACCCATAAATGGTTCCCCGGAACTTACTATCATGTGTTTAGACCACAACTTATCGCTTCACAACTGTATATGGTTCTCTTGTATTATGTCAGCCAGGTATTCCACCGTATGTCTTCATTGTTGCCTTTGTCTTCAAATGTAAATTATATATAGTTGCCCAGATATTCAAACTGCGCCAGGCTGTGGCGCAAGCCTGGGTGCAGTGCAACTTGGCTGTGCAGGGGCGTTGACTGTGTGACATTCAATGGAGCTGGAATGTGTAGTACGGTACGGGCTGCATGCCCATTGGCTCACGCTTGTGGACCAATGGGCGGCAGCCATACCCCCACGGGGCTGGGTCAAGGGTGGTGAGGTGGCAGGTAGGTTAGCACCGCCACTGGGACTGGGGAGCGGGGCAGTGGGGATCAGTGGGCGGGTGGAGGGGGTCTGCTGGACCACCAGGGATAGTGGACGTATTGTTTTTATACAAATGCCTGTGATCGGACTGAGAGCGGTCCACTGGACCACCAGGGATATAGGATTATCATTATTTTTACACATGCCCGCGATCAGGCTGACAGCAGTCCACAGGACCACCAGGGATATTGAACGTTATTATTTTTAGATGTCTGCGATCGGGCATGGGGGGCGCCGCCATGGAGGTGCAGCCGGAGCTCGGTGGCAGCTGCCGTGTTGTGCCCTGCAATATGATAGCTTACCTGTGGATGGCCAGCTGTTCTTTTTTTTTTTTTTGGATCAACTTTGTGCGAAGCAAGTAGGGGTTCTTGCCATGGACTCCAGCATGGGATGTCGGGATGTGCAGGTATCATGGGCATGCCCCCACCCTGCGCTGCATACATTATTGATGCGCTCCGGCACATCGGGATTTGTGGCAGGCACAATTCCTGTTTGAATATCGCGCCGGGGCGCATCAGTGGGTTGCGCATGGTACAACACTGTTGCGCCATGCGCAACCCTTTTGAATATCTGGGCCAGTGCATATAAAATTGTGTATGTGTGTACTTATATTTTCATATGTAATATATTTCCTTGTGTACCTGACCCTGTATATGGTTCTCTTGTATTATGTCAGCCAGGTATTCTACCGTATGTCTTCATTGTTGCCTTTGTTCTCAAATGTGAATTGTATATAGTGTATGTATAATAGTGTATGTGTGTACTTTTATTTTCATATGTAATGTAATTCCTTTTGTGCCTGACCCTGTTATCCCCAGGTCCATCTTGCAAATGAGCCTTGCTCAATGATGACCGCCTGGATAAATAAAGATTTTGATTGATTGACTGATTGATTGGTTAGAGTAACGAGCTGTGACTGAGCTTGGTCCAGCAGACTTGGGTTTGATTTCTCACAACCTCCACTTGTGTACTGTGTAACTCTGGTCAAGTCACTACTTAACCACCCCAGTGCTCCGGAGTCACCCCAGAAAACAGGCACTTGTGCCTAGTGGGCCTTACCTGGTTATCAAAGAATAGCACACACACACACACAAAACAAAGTAACCCCTGGCTACCTTGTTTAATCTGTTAAGCAAGCTGTGCACCGTTAACAAAAGTGACTTGGTGAATGAAGGAGGGTAACAGAACAGGAGGACATAGTAAATGACAGGAGATGGTCTGAGAGGAGATTTCTTTTTTGGAAAAAGGTAACAGCATGCACACACAGAATATATAGAAACTTCACACCTACCCTTTTGAACTGATGTTTTTTTTGATGAACCCACTTTGTTTTCTGTGTTGCCAGCGATGAGCCCCAGTTTTGACACATTTTTTTATTCAATTTGGATGTGCATGTATGCTACAATTTTTATTTTTGTTTGATTCATTTTTGTGTAGTACAACACTTTTCTTAAAAGAAAACTAACTGGTAATTATGTAGACAGGCTGATGTAGCATTGTGAAAGAGCATGTACACACAGAGAGTATAATGGATGGCACCTGCCACCCACCTTTTTGAAGTGATTTTTTTTTTGATAAGCTGACTTTGTTTGTGTTGCCAGTGATGGGCCCCCACAGTTGCAGCATTTGTTTTTACTCAGGGTGCACATGCACAGTACTTTAAAAAAAAAAAAAATTGTAGTACAATTCCATGAAAACTAAAGTTAAGTATGTAGTCAGGCTGAGGTAGCATTGTGATTTGGGCAAGAGAATACCCACTTTTATGTAGTTGTAATTGTTGTTCTTTCACAGATGACTGTTGATTCAAAAGCAGCAAATCAGTCAGAGCTCAGAACAGGGTTAGATGTTATTCAAGATAGAAACTTGACGCATATGGTATATAACTGGAAGACATCTACCAGAAATGAGTACAGTCATTTACAAATTTAAGTTAACCTTACAAGTAAAAGACTGAAGTAAAAATGTGTGAGTCTGAAATTCTTTCATATGTTCCATAGAGTCAGAGAGTAGCCCCTAACTTATGTAGGCTTGCTAGACAGCAGTTTAGTGGTAGAAACAGAATGGTGACTGGCCTGAGACTGGACACGAATGACATGAGGCACAGGCTGATGCAACATTCCCTTCCCCCCAGTACTGGGTCAGTACTGCTATTCTTCTTCAACATCCCTACTGTCTGAGCAGAGTTTTGGAGTATTCTGCAAATACCCCATTGTTTAGTTTAATAAAAGTTAGAATTTCAATGTTTTCTGGAAGGAGTTTTCTCCTCCTAGTGCTAGCAACATAGCCAGCAGTGCTAAATATTCTTTCTGAATAGACAGTTGTTGCTGGACATCTTAAATGGTAAAGAACCACTTCTTGTAATGCTGGCCAGACTGCACTCTTTTCATGCCAATACTGAAGTGGGTCATCTGGAACATTTATCTTTCCAGGATCCTTTAAAAAGTCATCCATCATACTACTTGCTGAGTAGCTTGTGATGGGAGAAGTAACAGCACTGCCTTTCTCTATATTAAGTTATCCAGTCCTGCCCAGATGTTGTCTGTGGAGGCACCATACAAACTGCCCCTGGGTTCAGACTCATACTGCAAGGCTTTTCTTATTCTTCTGCCTTCACTGGGATCTGTGTCTTGGAAGGGAGCATGGCTATCATGATCAGCAGTGCTTCACTTCTAGTTGGAGTTTCTGTTGTCATTTTTAGAGCAATTTTATTAAAGAGCAGTTCTTTATAATGACTGAGGTCTACGCTACCAGACTAGAGAAGACCTGGCAAACTGGTTTTGAAACATTGACCCAACATTGTTGCCATCACATAATGCTCAGATTCCAAAATCATGGCAATCTTGTGGTCCATTTCCAAACACAAAGCCAGCTTTTCAGCAAGAGTGAAACTTCTGCCTGCACCTTGCTCTTCTATTGTTTCTCAAAATCTTTCCAGTCTGTGCATGAGAACATGTATCAGTGGAGTGAACTGACTTATGTTTGCACTGTCAGCACTTGCTTCATGTATGGCTTCCTCAAATGGCTGTAGCAACTGACATAAATATGATATAAGGGTCCACTGCCCAGAGATGAGTGTAACATCCCCTTTCCCTACTGCATAGTCCATGGAGTACTGGTACACTGCTTTGCGTTGTTCTTGGAGCCTCTATAACATGTGAAAGGTGGAGTTCCACTTAATGGCTACTTCTTGCTTTAGCAGGTGAATTGGTAAGTTTTTCTGTTTTTGCAGTTCCCATAAAATTTTAGAAGCTTTTGTGGAGTAGCTAAAGTGACCTCATATCTTATGTGCTGCACCCAGCATATTCTGCACACTCCTGTTTTCATTGAGGAAGTCCTGTACCACTAGACTGAGTGTATTTGCAAAACATGGTAAATGCAGAAATCCACCATCCTTCAATGCTTTCACAATGTTAGTTCCATTGTCTGCAACCACAAATGCTGGGTACAGGTCACTAGGGGAAGGTCATTCTGAGAACCATTTCTTTAGCTTTTGTAAAATGTTCACGCCAGTGTGATTTTCTTTGTTAAAGCTTGCAATGCAGAGGGCAGGATGTTTGTGAGGATTTTGATGGTCCCTGGTGGTGCCAGAGGATGTTGCAGAGGAAAATGATACCCAGTGGGCAGTGACAGTCATGTAGTCTACTGTTTGACCACTCATCCACATATCTGTTGTTACATGTGCTTCTTCAACAGCCAGTCATTGCAAGGCACTGTTTACCTTCTGGTGCAGTTCCCTATAAAGAGCTGGCACAACCTTTCGGGAGAAATATGTCCCTGATGGCAGGTGATGTCAAGGGGAAGCAAGTTTCATCACCTCCCAAAACTCAGCTGAGTAAGCAATAGAAAATGGGTTCATGCCCAGTGCAGTAGTTGCAGATATTGCTTTATTTAACTGTTGAGCAGCAGGATGGCTTTGGTCATGTTTGGTTCTCCGTTCAAAAGCCTGCTGTGTCGTTAGCTGTTTCTGACGTGTGACTGGCACACTAAACAAGCATTTGTCAATGCCGAATGTTTGCTTGCTGGCATTGGCAGTGGTAGTGTAGAAGTTACAGAGCTGTGTAATAGGAATGGCAGTGAAGTACTGAACTGAAGCCAACCCTACCACCACCCTGCAGAGAATGACAGGCATTGGGGTGTGCCTTTGGGTCATCGGGCATAACGGCCACATCATTTCAGTACACCCCACCCTGCAGACACTGGCAAGTGTCACGGTGTTCCTTGGGGTCTTTGGCCCTTATGCGCACCCCATTCCATTAGGAAATACAGTAAGATGGGTGCGATATAGGAGAATGGGGTGAACTTTGGGGCCGAAGAGTCCAAGGCATACCTCGATGCCTCTCACTGGCTGCAGGGTGTGGAATGGTATGAGCATTACAGGCAAGAATACCAAGTCACACCCCTGATGCCTGTCATTCTCTACAGGGTTGGGCGTTATGGTTGGAAACCCTAATACCTCAGGCATTCAGTGGTATTTTCACTCCAAATGTTCAACATGGTTTTTTTGTGACCCCACCTCATGAACAGGGGGAATATCAGTTTCTTAGCCGAAAGCTGCTTTTGCACAGCGACTACTGCATTTAGCACCACAGGTGCAAAAACATTCCGAACAGGATGTAAAAAATAACAGCTGTACTGTTCATGGGGAGGTGTAAAAAATGGCAATGTTCCAAATCTGCAGTAAAAATATTTAAAAAAATGGTGAAGTCATGAGCGTATACAGAAACTGTGCAACGCACACCCGTAATAAACATAGAAACATAGAATTTGATGGCAGATAAGGACCTCTTGGCCCACCCAGTCTGCCCATTTCCCTGCCTACTGGATAAGCTACAGATCCTAGTTAACCAGCAGCCTACTTTTTCCTACCCCCATCCCCTAGAATTGCCTTATGACTGTCCCATGCATGCTAGAATTCCACCACTGTTTTTGACTCCACGACCTCCTCCGGAAGGCCGTTCCACGCATCCTCAACCCTCTCTGTGAAAAAATACTTCCTTAAATTACCTCTGAGCCGCCCCCCTCTATCTTCAAATTGTGCCCCCTTGTTCTTGCACACCTCTTTTTTTGAAAGATGCTACCCCCTTGGACTTTGTTGATTCCCTTGAGGTACTTGGAAGTTTCATCATGTCCTCCTCTCCTCCTTTCCTCGAGGCTATACATATTAAGCTTCTTTAGTCTCTTCATATGTCTTCCGTGCAGACCCTGCACCATTTTAGTTGCCTCCTCTGGACAGCTTCCATCCTGTCTATGTCTTTGAAGACTGGGTCTCCAGAACTGCACGAGTACTCCAGATGGGGTCTGACCAGCTGTCTGTACAGAGGGATAATAACTTCCTGTTTTCTACTGGTGATGCCTCCCTGTGCATCCCAATATCCCCAGCCCTCATTGCTGCCCTCTCACATTGCTTGCCCACCTTTAGGTCATCTGATATGACTACCCCAGGTCCCTTTCCATTTTGTTGTTGTTAGTATCTCACCCCATTGTGTACTCTTCCCCTGGGTTTTTGTTTCCCAGGTGCATTACCTTGCACTTCTTAGCATTGAATCTAAGCTGCCATACATTTGACCATTCCTCTAACCTTGCCAAGTCCCTTTTCATCCTTTCCACCCCAACTTGTGCATCAACTCTGTTGCAGATCTTAGTGTCATCTACAAAGAGACATACTTTTCCTTCCAGTCCCTCTGCAATGTCGCTTATAAAGACATTGAAGAGGACTGGTCCTAATACTGAACCCTGCGGTACCCCACTAGTAACCCCCCTTTCATCAGAGTGGACTCCATTTACTATTACTCTCTGTGTCCTATTTTCCAGCCAATTTTTTACCCAGGCTGTCATCTTGGGACCCACTCCCAGGCTAGCTAACTTGTATATTAATCTTTTGTGTGGGACTGTGTCAAATGCCTTGCTAAAGTCTAGGTAGGCCATGTCCACAGCCCCTCCCTGATCTACTACTTTGGTCACCCAGTCAAAGAAATCTATCAGATTTGTCTGGCATGACCTTCCTGCTGTGAATCCATGCTGCCTTGGGTCCGTGCCCTCTGGCCTCTAGATACTCGACATTCTTTCCTTCAGAAGTGATTCCATCATTTTCCCTACTACTGAGGTTAAACTAACAGGTCTGTAGTTTCCTGTTTCTGCCTTGCTCCCACTTTTGTGAAGGGGAATCACATCTGCCCTCCTCCAGTCCTCGGGTACCACCCCATCCTCCCATGATTTGTTAAACAGAGTAGTCAGTGGTGTCACTAATTCTACCCTTAGTTCTTTTAGAATTCTGGGATGAATCCCATCAGGCCCCATTGCTTTGTCCACCTTCAGTTTTAAGAGTTCTTTCAGAACCCTTTCTTCTGTAAATGGGCTGGTATCAACTTCTTGTATCCAGTGTGTTTCTACTGTTTGTTCTAGGTACCCCCTCCTTTGTAAATACTGAGCAAAATATTTGTTTAGTATCTCTGCCTTTTCACAGTCTCCTCTGCCCCCCACTTATTAAGCCTCACTATCCCTCCCTTGGTCTTCCTTTGCTCCCTGATGTACCTATAAAAGGTTTTATCCCCCTTCTTAACTGAGTTGGCTATCTTTTCTCGGTTTGGGCCTTTGCTGTTCTGACTGCCTTCCCAGCTTCCTTTGCTTTAACTGATACAGTTCTCTGTCCTGCTCCTTCTGGATTCCTTGTACTTCCTGAAAGCTTTCTTTTCTCTTGAACCTTCACTGCCACTTCCTTTGAGAACCATAGTGGTTTCTTACATCGTTTAGTTTTGTTTATTTGCTTCACACAAAGGCTTGTTGCCTCTGTGATGGCAGTTTTATTATTCCCATTGTTCTTCCACCCTCCTTCCTGCCCATTTGCTAGTGCATTCCTTAGGCACTTACCCATTTACCCTAATATAATTAGGTTGGGATTTTTACAGCAGATTGTCAACTCAGGCATTTTGGTGCCTCCGATCATGAACAGTGTCACTGTGATTTTCTTTATGTGTCCCGAACAATGATTTCCCACAGCGACCACGCGATCTCTCGCTGAAAGTGTGAAACACACTTTGGCCATGTTGTGAAAATGACAGCTGTACTGTAAATAAGGCAGTGTGGAAAAATGCCACTGGTGAAAATCTGGACTTAAAATATTACAAAGTCATGAACTTACGAGGGTGCGTGGAAACTGTGCAATGCGCACTCGTAACACAGTCATTTTATGGACTTTTGTCACCAAATTTTCAACATAGCCATTTTAAGATGTCTGCTCATGAACAGTGTAACTGCGATTTTCTTAATCTGTCCCAAACATTACTTTCGCACACCAACAGCACCATTGTGCGCTACATGTGCGAAAACACATTTTGGGCGGCATACGAAAAATGGCAGCTGTACTGTTCATAAGGAAGTGTAATAAAATGTCAATGTTGAAAATCTGGAGTGAAAATATTAAATTCGCAAACTTATGAGCATGCATAGGAACTGTGCAACGCACGCTCGTAAAACAGTCATTTTTAGGAATTTTTTTCACCAAATTTTCAACATAGCCATTTTAAGACCTCTGCTCATGAACAGTGTCACTGTGGTTTTCTTAATTTGTCCCGTACATTGGTTTCACACACCACTGTGCCATTATGCGCATAGTAGGAAACACATTTTGGGTGAGATGTGAAAAATGACAGCTGTACTACTCATAAGAAGGTGTAGTAAAATGGCAGTGTTGAAAATCTGGAGTGAAAATATTGAAAATTCGTGAACTTATGAGCGTGCATAGGAACTGTGCAACGCACTCTCGTAAAACAGTCGTTTTTTGGAATTATTCCACCAAATTTTCAAAATAGGCTTCTTGAGAGCCCACCTTATGAACACTGGCAGGTGTTGTTTAGATTGTCGGTCCCCAAAGGTGATTTCGCACAGTGACTGAAATCACCCTTCGGCCCGAATAACGCCATGATAGTGACATCACTCTGTGAGAAGGGGTCCCAAAACCCCATGTTGAAAATTTGGTGCAAAATTCCAAAAATGCCTGAGATATGCAACAGAGTTGAAAAACCCTATCTAGCCCATTATACAGCTTACTGCATTTCCTCAGTTCGCGGTCGGCTTTGAAGAGTGCAGGCGTGTTCCCGGTCCACGAAGATCATCGCGCTGGAGGTCTGGAGGAAGTATGGGGTGAGGGGGTGTGGGAAGGCAGGGTGCGCGGTGGGTGGGTGTGGGTTGTGGGAGGGGCCAGGGAGACTCGTGGGACCGTTTTTCTTCAGAGTTTTTCTTTTATTTTCAATGATGGCGGGGCGTTTGCCATGCTGGGGTGGGCTCCCAGCGTGGCACAGGATGGTTGGGGGTGGGGTGTTCAGCCGATGGGGATTGGGCACCCCGTGGCCGATAAGCATCTATTGCCACGCTGGCACCCAGTATTCGGGGGTGAGGACAGTGGAGCTGACGGGATTGGGCACCCCACGATTATATCAAGTGAGTTGCCATGCTGGGGTGGGCACCCAGCATGGCATTTGGAAGGCTTTGGGGACGGGGAGTACAGCACAACTAACGGGGATTGGGCACCCCCATCGGCTACAGGTACAGTGCGTGGTGTGTGTGTGTGTGTGTGTGTGTGTGTGTGTGTAGGGGGAGCTGCGCATGAACAGGCGATATCTTATCGCTGCTCACTGAAGCGTAGCTCCCCCTTTCAACTGTATGCCACTGCATTTTGGAGCTTGTCATAGCCAGATCCAGCATGCATTGGCTTACAGGGGCCACGCCTGGCAACACACTGACTGAATTGGAAGAGGGGGTGACACACCTCCGAAATCTCGGATGATGGCACTATGTTTCTTGCACATGCGTGCAAGCTAACATAAAAAATGGCTGGAGGAGACACAGAAAAACTCATTCTGTTGTCAGTGGGGGAGCTTTCTGATTCTGATAAAGATCTAGCAGATAAAGGGGTGATGTAGTCAAAGTCTTGCTTGGTGTCTGAGGGGTTTTACATTGTATATGGAAAAATGTAGCTATACCATCAGTGTGAGCACCAGTGTTAACCTGTTCAGCATCCTGGGTCATGTCACTTTATGACTTATTCCTGGCCCACTGAAGTGGATATATTCACTGTAAGTGACTTATTAAAGTTAACGTGCCAAGGTTGCTTGGTTGTCTTCCTCTGCTGGATGAGACCTTACATAAAGAGCATATTGCTTGCCACACATGCTGTTCTCTGGGTCAAGGTGAAAAAGCTCCAAACGGAAGAGGATGCCTTTTTTCATTTTTGTCCCTGGCACTGCAACTTCTGGATAATCATCTGGCATGTCAGTGTTACTGTCTATATTTTGATTATTTTCCTCAATGTCCTCACTGGATGATTGGGAGCGAGGCCTGCCCTCAACAGAGGAGACAGGCAAGCCAGACATAACTTCCTTTTCATTGGCCCCTAATGACTTTTCCACTGATGACCTTTCCACGGGTGTTTTGGTCTGGCATCTCACAGATTCCTCTGGCTCTGAGCCCTCATCATCATAGTCCCCATCATGCACTGCTTCTCCTTCAGGAATGTACTCGCTGTCACAGCTGTCCATGTGGTCTGACTCTGATGAATGAGAAATGGTAGAATCTTGAGAGAGTGGCACAATGTTTGCATGTGTGCTTATTCTTTCCTTTCCACTATGTGTAGTGCGTGCAACTGCCTTTATTTTTTTAATAACCGTACCTTTAGCAAATCTACTTTTCTTACCTGCCTTTTATTTGGCCTGCATTTGTTACCCGGGTATCACCTGCTGCAGCAGACAAACATGATAGGATGTCAGAAGATAGCAGCAGGCCAAGGAAGTGCTCTGCTCAGTGTGGATATCCAGTAAGTCGGCAGGAGCATGAGATGCTCCAGCACACAGCTCTCTGAACCTGCTCCTTGATACAGTATTTTTGAAATATCGCCTACCGAGTCAAGTTTGTGGAAAATCTGAACCTAGTGCAACCTACAGGATTCATGTTGGTAGATACAGTATAGCAATAGTACTAAATTTAATCTTGGAATAATGACACTGAATAAAGACTTAAAAGATGCTAAGGGCAAATGACCATGAACAAAAATAGGAAACAATGCTGTCAAAAAGTCCTCAGTGGTTATAATGAGACGGCAGCTGATGCAAACACAGAACAGCAACCAAATGAGTTCTTCCGTGGAGAGCCCTAACTCTGGCTTAGCTACAACTATGTGCTCCAAAAAAATGAAAAATGTTGAACCTCCTTCCTTCTCCGTGCACAAAGAAAGTGAATTGATGGGAATGGTGTGGACCAGTGCTAGTGCTGCTGAAAAGGTAAAGGAGTCTGTAAACAAGGAATGTGCCACTGAAAAGGTAAAGGAGTCTGTAAACAAGGAACTGTCTGCAAGTCACTCGGACTCTGGAAACATTAAATGAACAAGTGGCTTCATCCGAAAATGATAAAGGTATTGTAAAATATTTTAAAAAAGATACAGTGCAAAATGCTGCCACCTGTAAATTTACCAATAAGACACCGCATCATAGTGTACAGGTAACGGCTATCAATATGCTGATAAAGGCAGCTGTTTTTGATTTTCAGTCAGTTAAAATGGCAGATATCTTGGAAATGACAAACTCCCAAGCCTGTAACTCACTAGAACAGAATGTTTTAACTGACAAACTTGGAAGGGGAACGAGTATGACTAGCAGGTAGCAACAGTCTGTTGAACTAGCCCTGGCAATGACAGCTGCTTCAGTGGTTGTGAAGCAGATAATGAGAGTTCTTTTGATGCAGTGCAGATTTGGCAGTTGAAGAGGGCGTGTGGCACTACAGTGGTGAATGATTCACTACCTGGGACTCTTGTTGGTAGTGCTGTGGCGCCTGATGGCAGAGAGAGCTTGTTGGCTGATATGAGCTTGGCTGACAGTTTCCAGGAAGGTGGGAAGTTGCAGGTGATGTTCACAAAGGATACTGCTGATGGTGAAGTCATGGTTCCTGTTGCACCTTGCTTGGAGGGCCTTGTGTATACACGGGGAGCCACTGAGAGTGGAAAGCAGCAAAAGGATGCACTTATTAAAGAATCCAATGCTTTTCAAACACTGAGATTAACCTATGAGTCAAGATTGCAGCAAAAAATGGAGGAAGTGTACAATAAACAGTCAAGTTTGCAGCCAGCTGAGCAAAACACCTCAATTATTGAGAAATCTCTTGAGAAATCCATCTCCCCTCCGCAGCTTCAAGACATCAATTATGGTGCAGCTACAAAATAACACTAAAGAAAAGCTTTATTAAACCTCAAAGCCTGAAACAATTAGCTTTGAAGATTTAGATACCACTGATCAAATGCTAGAAGATGAGGAAAGTGAAGAAATGCCAAGCTTGGTTTGGAGGTTACTTAAGGAGATGGAAAAAATTGAATAAGAAATTGGGTTGCTACTTCAAAAGTTGGAGCAGAAAGTGAATCGGATATCAGCAACTATTTCTGAGATTGTGGCAAACAATTTACAAACTAAAAAGGACCTCTCTATAGTACAGCAGAGAGTATCTGAACTGGAAGATCATATGCTCCCAATGTGGAGACAGTTGGAAGCAATGGGACATTTACAGAAAGAACTACAGAATAAATTAACGGATTTCCAATCTAGAGCAAGAAGAAAAAACATGCGTATTGTTGGGGTGCCAGAAGCATGGAACAATGATGCAACCCTTCACCAAACATTTAACAAAATAGTGGCGGCTTATTTCGGCACTGCATTGGAGGAGTCTGTATTTGAACTAGACAGAATTCACCACTCTTTAAGAGCTAAACCAACTGAAGCTGCCTCTCCGAGAGCAATTATAATGACGTTTTTACTGTCAGAAGACAAGGATGCTTGATGTCTCAAGTTTATCAGAAAAAGAAATGAATTAGCTCAATGAGTGCAATTACAGTATTTCAATTTTTTCATGATTTACCACCGGACATTATTACGGAGAGAAAAAAAAAATTGACTTTATAAAAAAATAAACTTTGGACCAGGGGTTATAAGTCTTCAAGGATTTTTTCCCATAAAACTTTGAGTGATTATTGATGGTAAAAGATTCATTTTTGCAACTCCAAAGGAGGCACTGGATGCATTAACAAAAAAACTGCCAGATATTTTTTTCATAAAATTTAGATGATATCATTGTTTGGGCTGGAGGGGAGCAGGGGAGGGGATAAGAAGGAAACATTGCTAGAAGGCTACCAATTCCCATGAACTGGATTTGGGAAAATTGTGATATTGTAAAACTAATGTTTGTGGGTCAGGTGTTACAGTTTGATAGACCCTTATTTAGGCTACTTTATGTAGTCCAACTATATCCCATTGATGCCTAAATTTGTATAATTAAGTTTCTCTTGGTGTACTTGTGTGCCAATGTGAGTTATGAATATTTCTAGCTTGCTTTTCAAGTTAGCCTTAGCTATTTTCAAAAATGTCTGTTTTTTTGCATCCCATATATGGGATGCTAGGCATAGTTGGGTGCATATTTTAGTATCTCATATTACCAATAATAATAGTAATAGTAATAACTGGTACCAGTTAAAACCTGTGGGTTATAATGGCAAACATGCGCTGGGTTTCCCTTGATCCACACATGTGCCAGCTGCCACTCTTCACTTCCTCAGCACCATTCCTTAGTGCCAGACACTTCACCGTCACTCACACTTGACAGTAAGTTAACTTAAAAACATTAACTGGGCTTGTTGTGTTGATCATGATTAAACTTAAAAAAAAAAAAAAAAAAAAAAAAAAAAAATGAAAAAAAGGGAAATGGTTCAATGTCTGTGCAGCCACTTCTGACTGCGGACTGTGCTGAAACCTGACCAGACTGTGGCTGCACAGGGATGTGTTTTTATTTTATATAATTGCTTCATTCTTGGGGTTTATGTAGCATCCAACACCTCGGGTGTGTACAAAATCTCACTAAACACACCACCCCATGTATTGTTCTATATACTGTATATATATAGTTAATGGCCAGTGCTTTTTCCCATAGGGAAACCCAGTTATAATTTGCTGTTATAACCACCTGTTTATAATGGCAAACACACACCGGGTTTCCCTGTCTGCGTGCCTGCACCAGCCACATGCTCTCTCCCTGTCCCTCTCTCCCCACTTCCCTCACTAGATGGACACCTCAACCACCACTTGGGGGTAAGTAAACCCCCACAAAAACACATAAACACACAAAAACAAGAACTAATATGGAAACAGGTGAGGTCCACTCTGCAACACTTCAACAGTAAAATAATTTAAAATATTGGCAGACCACACTGAACCTGTTTTTTGTAAATTTTATATAATTGCTGTGGTAAAAAGTGCTGGCCAGCAATTATATAAAATAAAAGATGAGGCTGTATGTAAAACTCAATTTTACACACACCCTCAGTGTGGGGTGCTTAGCATCCCACAACTTGGGCGTGTGTAAAATCTCATTACACACACCACCCCATCCATTATTCTCTATCTAATAATTGAGGGACGTATTTTCACATAGGAAAAACTGGTTATAATTCAGCGGTATAACCCGAGTGTTGTAACGGCGAACACATGCCTGCTTCTTCTCAGCCCCGCTCATGCCAACTCACTCACTGCACTGTTACAATTGCCATCAAACGGCAGTCATAGAAACAGTTCACTGAAACATCACACTGCCTAAAACATTGCTCACAGACCCTCACTAACCTTTCAGAGCAGTATTGGGCAGCTTAGGATCTGACACATAGACACACACTTTCTTTTTCATCTCCACACAAACCACTATAAACTCTGACCTCTCCACTTAACTAAGATATTGCTGTGACGATGACGGCTGTGACGAAATAAAAATAATGTAATTAAAAACTGAAAACAAAAAGTACAACTTTTTAAACATGTTTCTTACCATTTAAAAGCATTTTCCTACTGAAAGTGTATTCTTTACTGCTAATTTGAGAAGCTGCCATTTTCAGAGTAGGAACCAAGCTGCTGCCAGTCTCAAACTCTTTTAACTTAAAGCACCCTCATCATATCTATGTTAAAAAACTTACTTATGCACACAAATACACATGTTGAAATACTATGACATTATTTATTCAGTTTCTTGTTTCATGTTGTTATAAATAAAAACAAGACAAAAGACTCTGTATAAAGACAATATTTTATTCACTGAAATCTGGTTGGAGAAAAAAAACATCCCCAAGCAATTACATAAAACAATACAAGGGGGGAGTGCAAAACTCAACTTTAATGCACACCGTCAGTCAAGTTTAATGCACACCGTCAGTATGGGATGCTTTGATAAACCCCTTGGGCTTTACCCTCGGGGTTTATCAATCAGTCAGTCAACACTATATTTGTATGAGGCACCCTTCCTATGCTCAGGGCGCCTTTACAATACACATTAAAAAGAACTCACAATATTGCAGTTTAAAAATAAATAAAACATATCAGTGCACATGCAATAGAATCCTGAAAATGCCTGGTTATACAAGTGGGTCTTCAATAACTTTTTAAAACCTTCTACGGTCTGGCTCTCTCATATCTGGCGAGGTGGAGAATTCCACAGGGTAGGTGCCATAATGGTAAAAGAGCTTCCTCCTGATGTTTTTAGGAATACCCTGGGAATCTCTAGCAATCCCTCGCCAGAGGATTGGAGTGAATGGGTGGGACAGTAAGGGCATAAGAGTTCTTTCAGATGGTGGGGTCCCTGCTCATGTAGGGCTTTATAAGTCAGCAACGTGACCTTGAAGGTAATCGGCCACTGTATTGGCAGCCAGTGCAGTTCACGCAGTACAGGTGTTATATATTTTTTTCAAACTCTGTTTTCTTCCCCACCACCGCCGAACTCTCTCCGGCAACCTCCGGTCCGCCATCTTTACCTCCCTGCGTGACCCGGTTAACCCCTCCACTCCTCTCCAGCACCGGGCATCCCCCAGGTCTGCCCTCTGGGGAAGGGTCACCCTCACCCAGGGTGCTCTATCTTTAAGTATTGAGTCACCGGGCTGGAGAGGGAGGGGAGAGCAGAGGGATCCAGGCCTGACTTCAGGAGTGTGGACCACGGAAGGAGGCGCCATTGTCTATCAGCGGAGGGATTTTTTTTTTCTAGTTTAAGCCCCTGTGGAGCCCGGCTGCCAAGGCAACGTACTGCCGCAGCTCCACCCCCCTGGCATATGCCACGATGCTTCTGTTGGCAATCTCCAGCCTCCGCCAGAGGTCGGTCCTTGAGTGGTCGTCTCCCCAACCTTCCCTGGGGAGGAGAGAGCAGTCCTTTGGACACTCAAACTCCTTCCCCCCCCACCGAACCCCAGCAGCCTGGGCTTATTTCCGAACCTGGGTCACTGGTGTGGCGCAAGGTGTCGCATCCAGTGCCTCAACCCTCAGCGCCACCGAGCACAGGTGTTATATGACTGGATCTAGAGGTTCCAGTCAGCAACCTGGCCGTCGCGTTCTGCACTAGTTGCAAGCAGCGGATATCTACCGCCAGAAGCCATAGGTAAAGGGCATTGCAGTAATCAAAATGACTGGTGACAAAGGCATGGACCAAGGTAGGAAGATCTTTGGGTGGGACCAGGTGCTTCACCCAGGCTATGTTCCTTAGATGGTGGTAGGAAGATTTGACTACATCCGAAACCTGCACCCTCAGGGTCAGGCCTTCATCAAATACCATGGCCATGTTTCGCACCTGGCCGAGGCAATAAGTGGGGTTTCACCAAGATTTAATTCTGAGGGTTTTCCCACCCATGCCCCTGTCATCCTATAACCATGGTGGTCCACCAATACCTCTGTTTTTCCTGAGTTCAACCAAAGCCAACTGGCACTCGTCCAGTTCTGAATCTCCAGTAGGCAGTTATTAAACACCGTAGTAGAATCTAACTCCTGTTTGGGCACAAAAACATAGAAACATAGACTTTGATGGCAGATAAGGACCACTTGTCCCACCTAGTCTGCCCATTTCCCTACCTACAGGATAAGCTGCGGATCCTAGTTAACCAACAGCCTATTTCTTCCTACCCCCCACAAGAATTGCCTTATGTCTGTCCCATGCATTCTTGAATTCTCCCACAGTTTTAGACCCCACAACCTCCTCAGGAAGACTGTTCCATGCATCCACCACCCTCTCTGTGAAAAAATACTTCCTCACATTGCCCTTGAGCCGTCCCCCCTCTATTTTCAAATTGTGTCCCCTTGTTCTTGCACATATCTTTTTCTGAAAGATGCTACCCTCTTGGACTTTGTTGATTCCACTGATGTACTTAAACGTTTCTATCATGTCTCCCCTCTCCCTCCTTTCCTCAAGGGTATACATGTTAAGCTCCTTTAGTCTCTCCTTGTATGTCTTCTCTTGTAGACCCTGCACCATTTTAGTTGCCCTCCTCTGGACTGCCTCCATCCTGTCTATATCCTTGCGGAGATGGGGTCTCTAGAACTGGATGCAGTATTCCAGATGGGGTCTCACCAATTGTCTGTACAAAGGGATAACAACTTCCTGTTTTCTGCTGCTGATGCCTCTCCCT
This sequence comes from Neoceratodus forsteri, assembly GCA_016271365.2. Taxonomy (NCBI): domain Eukaryota; kingdom Metazoa; phylum Chordata; order Ceratodontiformes; family Ceratodontidae; genus Neoceratodus; species Neoceratodus forsteri. Next base: position 310,730,439 of record CM028137.1, on the reverse strand, counting down.
ATACATCCCAGTGTCCCCCCAACCTCCCTACTGCCTTCTCACATTGCTTGCTAACCTTAAGGTCATCTGATATGATTACCCCCAGGTCCCTTTCCATTTTTGTTGTTGTTACTACCCCTCATTGTGTAATCTTCCCCATGGTTTTTGTTTCCCAGGTGCATTATTTTGCACTTCTTTACGTTGAATCCAAGCTGCCATATTTCTGACCATTCCTCCAGCCTTGCCAAGTCCCTTCTCATCCTTTCCACGCCTCCTTGTGTATCAACCCTGTTGCAGATCTTTGTGTCATCTGCAAAGAGGCATACTTTTCCTTCCAGTCCCCCTGCAATGTCACTTATAAAGACATTAAAAAGGACTGGACCCAGTACGGAACCCTGCAGTACCCCACTAGTAACCCCTCTTTCTTCAGAGTGGACTCCATTTACAGTTACCTTCTGTGTCCTGTTGTCCAGCCAGTGTTTTACCCAGACTACCACCCTGGGACCCACTCCCAGGCTGGTTAATTTGACTATTAATCTTTTGTGTGGGACTGTGTCAAATGCCTTGCTAAAGCTGGCCAGGTGGCGCAGATGGTTGAGGCGCTGGACGCCACACCTTGTGCCACACCAGCGACCCGGGTTCAGGAACAGACCCTGGTGGCTGGGGGTCAGTGGGGGGGAAGAGATTGAGCATCTGAAGGATTGCTCTCTCTTCCTGGGGGAGGGCTGGGGTGACAAATGCTCAACGAGCGACCTCTGGCGGAGGCCGGGGGGGATAGCCGAAAGATCGTCATGGTGTATGCCAGGGGGTGGAGCCACAGCATGCATTGCCCTGGCAGCTGGGCTGCACAGGGGCGATAAAAAAAAAAGAAAGAGAAAATACCTCCCTCCTCCCACCAATAGGCGAGGGCGCTTCCCACCCTCAGATCACACTCCCAGAAGTCGGGCACGACTGTCTCCTCGGCCCGTCTCCTCCCAGCCCGGTCTCAACCCTATAAGAAAGAGTGCCTGGTCGGGGGCAGCCCTTTTCTGGAGGGTAGACCCGGGAGATGCCTGATTTTGGGGGGAGAGGAGTCCAGTCGATGTCACACAGGGAGGTAGAGCCCAGGAATTTGGCAGTCGCCGGAAAGAGTTCAGTGAGGCTCAAGTAGGGAAGGAGAAAAATAGAATTAAAAAAAAACAAAAACAAATGCCTTGCTAAAGTCTAGGTAGGCCATGTCCACAGGCCCTCCCTGATCTACTACTTTGGTCACCCAGTAAAAGAAATCAATTAGATTCGTCTGACATGACCTTCCCATTGTGCACTCTGCAGACATGTACAGTTCAGAGTCACCGACATAGCGATGAAAACTCAACCTGTACTGTCTTATAATGTCCCCTAATGGAAGCATGTACACCGCGAATAACATGAGGGACAGCACGGAGCCCTGTGGAACCTCGCAGGGTAGCCCATGAGGGGCCAAGGCATAAATCCCTGACACCACTCTATGGGATCTACCCACGAGGAAAGATCGAAACCAACTGAGGACCGCCCCTCTCAGTCCACAGAAGAACCACAGGTGCTCGAGCAGTACCCCATGATCCATGGTGTCAAATGCTGCTGAGAGATCTAGGAGAACCAAGATGGAATGGGTTCTCCGATATCTCTCTCTCTCTCCATCAGAAGGTCATTAAGTACCCGTACCAGGGCTGTTTCTGTGCTATGCCTTTTCCTGAAGCCAGACTGGAGAGGGTTGTAGATATTGTGGTTGGTTAAATGGTCTTCCAGCTGCAGAGCGACCACCTTCTCAATAACTTTCCCTACAAAGGGTAAGTTTGAGATCGGTCTATAGTTAGCTGGGCAGTCGGGGTCAAGGGAGTTTTTTTTTAAAAGGGGGCATAATACTGCCTCCTTTAAGGGATCTGGAAAGATCCCTCTCTCCAATGAAGCCCCCACTATCCCGGCAAGGACTGTGCCGATAACTTCTACACACCCCACTAGTAGGCGCATAGAGCCTGGATCCAAACTACAGTAGGTTGGCTGCAGAGTCTTGATGATGCTTACTATATCCACAACTACCGGTTGACTAAAGGTGGACCAGGTCTGTCGGGCATTAGTACCACCTGATTGATCAATGCAAGGTCCAATGGGAAGGCACTGGTTGACCTCATCCCTGATGGTGGACATCTTATCAGCAAAGTACTGTGCAAACTCCTTACACTGCACTTGTGACAACGCTCGATCAGAGTGAAGACAGGCTGGATTGCACAGTCAGTCCACAGTCCAGAAGAGCTGAGCTGGCCTGTTCTTTGCTGTAGCAATTTCCCTGGACAGGAACTCTGCCTTCTTACAGGAAATTGCTGATTGATAGAGCTTATAATTGATCCATCATTCTAAGTTTATCCACCTCCAGGCGAGTTTTCCACCAGTGTCTTTCCAACCTTCGCCCTTGCCTCTTCAACTCACGGATTTCCCCGTTAAACCAGGGAGCACCTGGGTGAAGGGTAAGAGGGCGAACATGAACAGGAGCAATGATATCCAGGGCCTCAGTAATAGCCCTATTATAGGCTAACACAAGAGGCCCCGGATCAGTGCTATCCCTTGGGAAATCCCGAGAGGTCCAGTACCGTCATTATGCCTTCTAAGGTAACTTCTCTCAAAGGATGGAACTACACCAACTCTTTTGGGGCAGGCCTATTTTGGGGGGCTGCGAAACTGAATCTCAGGACGTGATGGTCAGTCCAACTGACTGGCTGCACCTCCACATCAGAGATCTCCATCCCCAGGTAGAACACCAAGTCCAGTGAGTGCCCTTTCTCGTGGGTTGCAGTGGTAATAACCCGTGTTAGGCCCAGTGAATCCATCACTTGGAGGAGGTTTTGTCCAAATGGCGAGAGTTCATCGTCGACCCAGGCATTGAAATCCCCCAGAAGCAACCATCTGGGGGATTCCAGTACCACCTCGGCGATGAAGTCCGCAACCTCCTTCAGGAACTCTCTCCCATTACCTGGTGGATGGTAAATGAGAAGGGTCCTGTAGCCTACACTCGCACCTACTATACACTGAAAGGAGTTGGTTGCTCCAACTGGCACCTCACTGAAACCCAGTTCCTGTCTAAAACAGACAGCAACCCCCCCCCGGCCCAACGATCCTCTCTCGGGCGTTGGATCACTGAGAACCCAGCCGGAACAGCAGACTCCAAAACGGGTCCGCCACTTTCATCCAGCCAGGTCTCAGTGATACACATTCCACACCACGGGTGTGCATTAAATTTTTGTTATGCACTCCCTCCATGTATTATTCTACATATAATGGATCAAATCAAATCAAATTTATTTATAAAGCGCTATTCACATTGATCATAGCGCTTAACAATAAAAACTCAATAAATATCATTTTAAAATACATATTAGAAAAACAATACAATACATCCAGCCATCCTACAGCAAAGTCACTAGTCTGGAAAAGCCAGCTCAAACAGGTGAGTTTTTAGAGCAATTTTAAAGTTCTCACCAGCCAGGCACTCACGTAACCGACGAGGTGGAGAGTTCCACATCTTATCTTCCCAATAATAATAAACCACAATATGATATATCAGTAATGGCATTTATTGTATTGCAGTTAGCTTGAAGCAAACTACTTCACTGTATAAACAAGCATTCTGTACTAAACATAATTCACCATGTAGACTACTATACAGTCATTATTTGGTCATTTTTTGAGATTTTCATGTCTGTAAGTATGTCAACACATAATGAGAACAAACTAGGGAAATGCCACCACTTTGACAGTCACTGTTGGTGGGAAGGCTTGAAGCAGTCAACGTGCAGTCCATTTACGACACACAGATTTAGCTTTTTTGCTAAGGTGAGCACACCTCCTTCGTATCTCATTTGTTTTTGAGTAATAACCTTGCTCATCTCTTCACACAGCTTTGGGCACCTTCTTTACTCTTTGGCAACCTGCTTTTAGTGGCCGACTGATGCCAGGAGCATTGTGCACCTGAGCCGAATACTTAAGCCTGTACATGTTTACCACCTCTCTTCAGAAAGCTAAGAGGTCCAGAGGTCTGCTCTTGTTCCCTGCAGAGTTCCTATACAGGAGCCATGCATTCTGTGTGGCCCCATTGGGCATGAACATAAAGAAGGGCACCCACCACTCTTTGAGTGGATGGAAATTCTGTAGTAGCTAATGTTTTGGTCCATCCTGTCAACTCCACCCATATACTTGCACTGAATGATGTATCCATGGTGAGTATTCGGGCACCACAGGTTATAACCAGACTTAATGGGGTTGTCCTTCATGAACTTTTTAGCTAAGTGCTTCCCATAACAGGGAATCATGGCCTCATCTACGCACAGACATTGCTCAGTCTGGAAGGCCTTGAATCTCATTCATCATTTCATAGAATTACCTTATCTTGCCAAACTTGTCTCCAGCAGGCACTCTCCTGTTATCAGCAAGGTGCAGATATCTCAGGATTCCTTCAAACCTGTTACGGTTTGTCAGTTGGGAGACTGTAGCATTATATAAATCCTCACTCTGTTCCCACATTATTTGTCTTCGAGGTACAACAGCATAGGCACTTATAAGCAGCACCACTAAGAAGGCCCTCATTTAATCAGGAGTGACACTGTAGTTCAGCTTCCCTTTGTAAGATGTATATTTAATTAGCTCTGGTCACATAGGTATTGCACCACTTCATCAACAAATAGCTCAAACCATAGGTATGGTGCTCAGTCCTTCTCAGCAGTTTGCTGTGCAGTGCTGTTCCATTTAAATTCCATTTGTACTGATGCTAGTAGATCCTTCTTGTACCACCTTGATCATGCTGATGTTACCTATTTTCAGAGGAATGGATTGATGTGGTGACTGTAGAGTATTGGCCTGTATTTCATCAGCATCCTTGGTATTCTGTTTCAGGTGGAGTGTCATCACCATCATTGCCATCACCGTTGCTGTCATCAACCTTTTGACTGTGTTACATAGATACATAGACAGTGTCGGCAGATAAGGGCCTATGGCCCACCCAGTCTGCCCATTTGAGCTTGTAAGTTCAGTTTATGTTTTCCAGGAAGTCTGTTGCCCCTTACCCCTGACCTCCAGAATTCCTTTATGTCTATCCCATGCATTCTTAAATCCCGTGATTGTTTCAGCCCCCACCACTTCCTCTGGCAGGGTGTTCCACTTGTCCACCACCCGTTCTGTGAAGAAATTCTTCCTCACGTTTCCTCTGAATCGTCCTCCCTCCAAATTCATCCCATGCCCTCTAGTCCTGAAACATCTTTTTCGCTTAAAAATAGTGTTTGTTCCCAACTAGTGTTTGTACCCAACAAAGTCCAAATCTTGTAGCTGCTTTCCAGACAGGTTATTCACAGTACCACCAGTCTCTTCATCTCAACTGTCTTCTGCACTGTCTGTACCATCATCATCAAACTCCTCTGATTCTACTATAGAAACATAGAATTTGACGGCAAATAAGGACCACTTTGCCCACCTAATCTGCCCATTTTTCCCTACCTATTGTATCAACACAGATGCTACAAGGTCTCTGGCTTATCCCCCCTTGCCTAACGACTAAGGTACCCTTATACCTATCCCATGCATGCTTGAATCCCATTACAGTTTTTGCACTCACCATCTCTGCTGGGAGGCTGTTCCAGGCATCCACTTCTCTCTCCGTAAAGAAGTCCTTCCTCATGTCTCTCCTGAGCCTACCCCCATCCAGCTTTATATCATGACCCTTTGTCCTTGATCATACCGTACTAACAACTTCATTGACAGTGTATTTTTTCTTAGTATACACCATCTCAAATGTAAGTAAAGTGCAATACTAATAAAAATCTTCAGAGTAACAACCGTTTCGATATCCTACTTCATCATATGCTTGAAGTGGGCTGAGAAAATTTCAGCATATATATACAGAGAATGTGAAAAGAGGTTACACGGTAGATAGAATGAAATAAAAGGTGTGAAAAGAACAATATGTATATGACTAGCAAGGGGAGAACAGAGTAATATATGTATGAGTAACAATATGTATAGTGATGATCAAGAATTCCCGCAAGGTGAGTCTCACACTCCATCTGGCTTTTGAAGTCCCTTTGTTTGACAGTAATTCAGGCAAGTTCATGGATAATCATCAATATAATTGTTTTTTATGTTACATTCTTTTCTGCAACCCACGCTCCTGCTGACCCCCAGCCCCATCCCCCGACCACGGCAGGACCTCTCCCTTCTTTTCCCATGGTTATGCCCTCCATGGCAGGGTGGCAGGGACTCCCATATCGCTGCCAGGTAAGGATCCAGTGTTTGGGAGGACTGCTGCTGCGGGCAGGGCCTGCGAGGGTCTACTGTCATCAGACATGCCTGGTGGTTTTTTTCATGATTTTCTGGCTTCCTCATAGGTGGAGCATACCATGCCAGCAATGGCTGTGCTGTGCTTGCATCCACCCACATCACACCGGCCGACTGCTCCACCTCCCCTAAATATTTGAGGGGCCTTGCGTGCCAGCACCCAGCCACTGCTAGGTGTCAGACTGATGCCAGCCCCTGCATCCCCCCTCCCTGGGAGAGAAGAGTTGTCCTCCAGATGCTCAATTCTCTCCCACCCTGGCTAACCCCTGGCGACCCACCATGCTCACCAGTATGGCAGGAGGTAAGGCATGATGCTGCAGCCCTCAATGCCACTGGGCCGGCTATCAGCAGTATAATTGTATCAGGCATATAAAGGTCTTGCATGAGATATCAATTATTACATCAGACACAGGAAGTATTGTGTCATACACCTGAATTTGGAACTATGTGTCATCATTGAAAACCTGGAGGCACCTGTACCTGGTGCCTCCATAAATGGGACACTACAAAAACAGTTTGCAGTTTAGAAAATATGCAAATAATTATTATAAAATTGTTAAGTATAGATAGTGCAGACCTTAACCAACATACACTCATGCAGGAATAAGAATGCAAGTTAATGGCTAAATAAACTGGCATCAGTATAAATAACCTGTCGCCTCTTTAGATAGAACAGCCAACTTGAAAAATTGCATTTGGTGCTGAGGAGAAGAAATGATGAGGCAGCCATAAATTTAAAAGGAGAAAAAATAATACAGCTGTCAGAGGCCTGTAGTTTACATATTTTGTTACTTCATTTCAGTGCACTTATAACCGGGGAGACACACTTCTTCTCCCCGTCCCATATATAGGACGCTAGGCATTAATGGGATATATAAAAGAAGCACTGAGTCTTGGGAGGATTGGGGGACAATAATGTTATTTAGATACAGTTTGAATGGTAGGGGGATTACTGTAAGACTAAAGCAATATGTGGAGGGACTTTATTGGGATTTTGTGTTACTTTTTGGTATAAAAAATACTAAGCCTAATTACATATAACTTATTTTGATGGATAGGGTGCTGCAATTCAAATGTGCCACCTTTAATATAAATGGTATTAATACACCTATTAAAAGAGCAAACATTTTAAGTTACTTGAATAAAACCAAAGATTATATCATTGCCTTTCAAGAGACACATTTGGATGTAAATGAATCTAAAAAAACTGAGAAGAAATTGAATTGCAGGGATATATTTTTCATCTGGGACAAAAAAGAAAGCAGAGGTTTATATACTTTTCAGGATGAAATTAAAGTTTTCATTAAGTGAAAAAATTATCAGATAGTGAAGGTAGGATTATCTTGATAAAGGGAGACATACACGGTACAATTTATACAGTTGGGTCGATATATACACCATTTGAGAAATACAGTGATTTCCTAACAAATATTACCAAAGGGTTAGTGGAAATTGAAGCAGTGAATTTGATTATATGGGTGATCTAAATGCATTGCTGGATCCAGTTCTTGACAAGACTGTTCCCTATACTAATTATAATAAAATAATTTCCAGATTATTAAAGAACTTTCTCGATGAACATCAATTAATTGATTCATGAGGAACTCAAAATCTCATGTTAAAAGAATACACCCATTATGATTGTAAAATATGTGTTTTTTCTAGACTAGATTATATTCTTATTGCTAAAAGTATGTATATAAAAAAGTATCGACAACCTCTATTAGGTCAACCCGAATTTCTGATCATGCCACTGTAGAGATGGTTTTACTTAATGATAAACAGCTAAAATAAAGAGCCTGATCATTTAATAATAAACTTTTAAAGATCCCAGAGTTTATATCTAAAATTAGGGAAGTAATAGCAGATTACTGGTTTCATAATTGTTCAGGCCATAGAAGTGTATTATTGTTATGGGATCCATTCAAGGCAGTCCTACGCAGGGCAATTATTTATCAAGCATAGCATTTCAAAAAAATTAAAAGTGCAAGAAAACAAGATACAACAAAAATTGAAGGAATTAGATGTTTTAGTTATTAAAAATAAAACAAAATATTATGATGAATGATATTCTGTAGATTAGGTTGGCAGCAACAAATAAACAAAGAAATGCAAAAAAAATCTTTTGAGAGTGAAAGGCCTAAGCTATTTACAGAGTGACAAATCATGGAACTTTTTACAAACCTATTGAAATAAAAGAAATGAACAAAATATAATTCCCTTGTTAAAGAATAATAACGGAACCCTAGTAGCTGATTTAGAGAGTATGGAAGAGATAATACTTAAATATTATAAAGAGATATATCAACTAAACCAACAAACATATCAGGAAGCCATGCAGAATTTTTTGGTCCAGATCCAGTTAAAAAAAAATACAAATTCCAGAAACTAAATTTGGAAAAAATGAAATTATTATTATTGAAATTATTTATTGTTTATTGAAAGAGATTTACCAGGAAATATATACTGAGAAATAGAAGAAACAATTAAATCTCTACCAAAACATAAAGCCTCAGGCTTGAATGTGGATTCATGATTGAATTCTATCAAGCTTTTTCTGTAGAAATTAGACCATGTATCCAGTCAATGCTTGATGGCTTGCTGGTTGGAAAGGGGACTTTACCTGGCGCAATGATAATGCTAAGGTAATTTGGATACACAAGGGAGGGAAACCTAAGGAATTTATAGAAAAGTACGGAACCATAGTACTCCTAAACATTGATTATAAGATGATAGCTAAATTAGTAGTTTCTCAAATAACTCCTTATTTAGACATCTTCATCCACCATGATCAATTTGGGTTCATCCCTGGTCGAACTCTTATGCATCCGGTAAGAAGAGTGCAGGCAATCTCTGAATATGTTAAACTGATGGATAATTATTACACTTTGGCGTTGGACACCAGCAAGGCTTTTGATATTGTTAATAGAATGTATATGATGAAGGTTTTGAATCTATGGGAGATTCCCCACAACTATTGAATGTTATTACACAGCTATACCGTAGATCAAGAGCCTGTTTTTCTATTAATCACCATTTAACCGAAACCATTGAGGTGAAAAATGGAGTAAGGCAAGGTTGTCCTCTGTTTCTGACCATTTTTGTTTTGTGCTTAGATCCATTGTTACAGGCAATATGTGTCAGTGAGAAAACTGAGGTGTCAAAGTAGATGAGGAGAATATTAAACTGAGTGTTTATGTGGATGATACCCTCCTGATTTTTAAGAATATAGCATCTTCAGTTACAGCATTAATGAACATAATTGGGGATTTTTCAAAATTCGCAGGGTACAAAATAAACTCCTCAAAATCTGCCTTTATGGCTCTTTCTAAAGTTAGTGATCCTGGGTATAAAAAAATTGACCCTATTTAAAAAGAAATGAAAATTAAATATTTGGGACTTATTCTTACAGATGACACTAAAACTAATATTGGTTTAAATTACAACATAGTGAAAGAAAAAATACAAAATAGGTTAAATCTTTGGCAGAATTTATCAATTTCTCTAAGGGGCAGGATAGAAGTTACTAAAATGATGGCTGTCCCACATTTTATATTTGTATTACAAGCTCTCTTTGGACTGCCTGATGACAAGTGGTTCTCAGCAATGAAACAAACCTTTACTACATTTCTCTGGAGAGGTGGAAAACCAAGAATGGCTTGGAATTGTATGGTGGGGAGTAGAACTGTGTGTGTGTGTGTGTGTGTGTGTGTGTGTGTGTGTGTGTGTGTGTGTGTGTGTGTGTGTGTGTGTGTGTGTGTGTGTGTGTGTGTGTGTGTGTAGGGGATGGCTTGGAATTGTATGGTGGGGAGTAGAACTGTGTGTGTGTGTGTTATGTGTAGGGGATGGCTTGGAATTGTATGGTGGGAGTAGAACTGGGGGTTGGGATGCTCCAGATCCCTTTAAATGCCCCTTAGCCCAAATATTGATCATGGTGTGGGAACGGGACTTTTTTCCTCAAATAGGAGTACAAAGTAATACAAGGATTAATAGGGAAAAATGGGATATAAGGAGCAAATAACCCCAATACTTGTTCATGATTCCATCAAGCAATATAGAGATATACCATTATTAAGGAATTTTTATATGCATTTTAAACAGGCCTTGAAAGTATGCGGGAATGACTCCATCCCATGGTTGCAGCCTTAATATTTTTAATTCAGAAAAAATAGTGAATATAAGAAAATTTGTAAAGCTCTACAAAGGAAAAATATAACTACCTTGGCTGATCGTTACCAGGTTAAGACCCTTTCAGAATGCTATAAAACTCTTACAAGTGGGCCTATAATTTGTAGATATAAGATTTATCAGAAGTGACAACAGGAAGTTCCATTAAATCTGATGTTTCAACAGTGGAAATTAATTCAAATAGTAACAAATAAAAATTATGTTTCTGCTAAAAATAAATCTATTTAAAATAGTCAACCGGGCATATATATCACACCAAAATTATTAAGTCAGATCTCACCAAATTTGGTGGCATGGCTGTGAAATAGTAGCATATGGAATTGTAAAATAATGTATAGTTGGTGGTGTGAGACAGCAGAATGTTATCTCAGTTCTCAGAAATAAAAATTCCCATAACATTAAAAATTCTTGTACATGAAGGTATATTCCCTGACTTGTGGATGGAGTTTCTCCAGATGTCTACTGAGCCCATGCTGTCCTGTAGGTCTCTCATACTACTCTGTGCAGGTGCAAACCCTTGTCTACATCTAGACGAATGATCTATTTTAGTGTCTTGGATGAAATTCCTATTGCCCCCTAGTAATATTGGGATTCCATTAAATTGGCTCAGCAACTTATATCTTTCTACAAAAAAGAGAGGTGAATCAGCATTTGGACCATATACTGTATACATCACCCAGCACTTATTATGGTTTAACACTACCTTCTGGGTTGCTATTTCCTTCTCAACTTGGAACCTTACACTTCTTGCAAACAGGATGGTTATAGCTTTTGCATTTGGATCAGCTTGAGCTCTGAAGGCTTGGCCCACCCACGCTATGCAAGAGGTTAATTTTGTTTAAAGGAGTATGTGTCTCCTGCAGTAAACAAACCTGGGCTCCTATCTGTTTTAAATGGTGTAATATCTGAAGGCTCTTCTTGGGGGATTGATCTTCCTTAATATTCCATGAGGTGAATTTAATGTTTGACCCCATCATTAGATAATATTGGTATCTGAACCGGCTTTATGATTCTGGTAAGTTTAACCCTGAAGAATTTCTTACTTGCTATATGTGCCCTTGTCAAAAACTGGTGCCTCCCCTCCACTAAAAGAAACATTTAAGCATTCCCCTAATAACACAGAAAAGAATGAACATACAACACAATAAACAGAACTGAATAAAATCCATGAACAATAATTGTGACTAATGCCTTCCACGGTGCCTTTAATTAACCCTCAGGAGGTAACTTGAATGAAATTATACCACCACTTTTACAACTGTTGGAAGGTGTATTAATCAACCTCCTAAAATCTCTGACACCTTTTAAGTCTGTTGCTATGCATTGCCATGGGTACAGAGAAATACAGTATCCAGCTTGTTTCCAAAAATGGTTACGCTAACCTGTTTCATTAACCATTTTTAACTACAAATTATTAACATTATACGAGTTTCAAATTCCATTATGGATTAACTGTTGAAACTTTAACTGCTTATTTTGCTACTTGAGCAGAGTCTATAAGTTGGGCCATGGTGATTTGCTTGCTTCATGCTGTCTTGATGGAACCAGATTTAACTATGGGACCCTAAATGCCCACAGCCCCACCCCCAAAAACAGAGCCAACTCTTGTCCTTCAGATTTAGTTGCCCCGCTCACTGCTCCTTTTGCAAACATGCTGTCCCTGTATGAATTCCTGGCATAACTTTTGGGAGAGGCAAGTGGAGAATTGTGAGTCAAGTGCTCAGGTGTATATTAGCTCTGAATTTATAGCTGGCAAAACTATACCATGGGATTGCTGGGCTCATGGTGAAAGACAGCCTAGTGACAGTTACCTTTAAAAATTGTTTAAAATGAAAAATATACTTAAACTGTTAAAACTGAGTAGTTGTGTAACATAATAGTTATATTTCTGTTGGTCTATCACTATGGGGTCAGCAGGGGGCACTAGTATGTGTGGTTATTAGGCAACAATAAAGTGGTGCCTGCTTTATAGAGATATTGTTAGTACAATTTCATTTAAGTTATTGTACCCCACCGCTGTTCTTGTCCGAGTATTTGCTTTAATTTACTTATTTACTGTTATGGATCATTTGTATACTTCATGCTAACTGTTGTTGGGGTGATTATGTGGTCAAATATGACTTGTGAAATGGGGAGGGGAATGACCAAGTAAAGTTATTTAACATTTTTTTCTTTTAAATATTCTTTTTAATTTTTCTATAGAGCTGTTTCTCCCTGATCACGTCCTGTCAGGTATATACTCTGTTCTGGCTCATTAACCTTCCCGGATCTCCACCCAGTGACATCTCCCATGGTTCATATCCATGGCAGTGGCTCCAGGGGGAAGCCCCCCTCCACTCATGGTAGCCCACTGTGCGGGGTAGGATTCAGCATCAGTGGGCACCAGGCTGTCATATAGACTGGCATGGGATTTTACACCCCCATTTTCTCCCGGCTGCCTCACTCCTCATCTGATGTGGGCTGAGCCTCCTGGTAGATTCTGCTGTATACAGCCATGTCCTGCAGAGGGTGCAAGTTTCCTTAGCCCACTGCAGGGGTCCTTATGGCACTGGTACCTAATACCATCCCTCCCCAAATGCTACACATTGCTGAGTGGCAGCTGCTGCCATCAGGCCTGTCTTCCAACATGGCATTCTGAGCTGGCTCCCAAACTTGGATCACTGGCACAGTGGTGAGCAGCTGCTGCACTATTGGACAGCATAAATATGTAGTTTTAATGGTGAGTTGGAGCATGTGACTTATAATAATGGATGGTAGCACATGCTTGGGTAAGCAAAATAGTGTGTAAACAAAAACTGAAAAGAGGCACACTTTATGTTTGTTGATGAGGCAGGCTGGCATAGATACCTTTTTTTTTTTTTTTGTTACCAGGAGTTAAGCTAAGGTAAAAGTATCAGTGCCAGCCTGTCTCAGCAAATCAAAGCACAGGGTTTTCTATATATGTTTTATAACTTAAATGACAAAATAGCAGTCCTAGGAGAGATAGTGTGGACTCCTGGGCACCCATACAGGGATGTCCCTACATTTTTATGTTAGTTGAAAAACAGGTATCCCAGTCTTCAGCCAGTTTAGTTTTCCAAGTCCCAATATGGCTGCTGACATTCTTCCCAAGCAGAAGCATTGACATATGTTGTAAAGATGTTTTTTTTTCATAATCATCAAAATCTTTATTTTGTGTCTAATATGCCTTTACAATCTGAAAACACATAAGTGACAATAAAAAAATTCATATTGGTCCATCACCAATTCATTATTTAACTTGCAAAGACTATCTAAAATCTGGCTGGTAAAAAAACAATACTCTTAAGTCTTTTCTTAATTTTGTTAATTGCACAGAACAATTTAGCTAGCATCTCTGTTGTCCTGCAGTCCTCAGTATGCATTACAATGTTTGTTAGTACGATTTTATCCATCTCATATAATGTGCTTAAGAAAGGGCTTAGCCATTATATATGTTATCGATGAATGAGGTGAAGAAATGTACAGACCTTTGCCTTCATCGTCTAGTATATGTTAACCAAGTCTGGGTGATTGCAAACAAACCCAGGTTCCCAGCCCTCGGTTACATAGAATGTGTTGGTGGAAAATGACACAAGTATTGAAGTGAGCGGTGCGGCACTGCACCTTTTCAGCAAATGGAGCCTCCCCTGCATCCACCATACTTCTGGGTTTTGGACTTTTGTGAATTAAAATACACCAAGTTGCGACACGAGAAAATTGCCGCTCTTGCAGTTAAAAGCTAGACCGGAGGGTAAGCTTTTCGGGGTGGGAGCCCACGTTTTGTACAGCTTTCCTTTAAGTTTGCCTCCAGCTGGTCCGTTCCTGCTAGTGAATGCTAAATGTCTAGTTTGACCATTGATTCACGAATTATGACTTTTATGGTCCTAAACCTGTCTGTTTCTTATCTAGATGAGTACCAGACCCAAACTAGCTTTTGGTAATTCTGTTCTATTTTGTTTAGCTCTTTCTGGCCTTTTAAAGAGACAGTGTCTTAACTCTAAAGTATGTTAAAGCACATACATCAGAACATTAATAAAGATATAGGCCTATCTTTGTCACACAAGGTAAAGCTGTGTCTCATACCCCTAGGGTTACATTAACAAAGGCATCCCTACCCCTTTAGTGCCTGATGCTGTTATTAAGCTTTATATTTTTAAAATGAATGTTTTTTGGAGAAAAAGTTTTGAAGTTAAAAGAGGACTTTAACAAAAGGGGAAGTAGCCCATACTTTGAAGAGTACAATGATTGAGGGTCATGTCTATATCATTTTGTGTTCTATTTGTTTAGTTTAAGTTAGCCTGGTGCGAGTTCCACATGGTTTCTTCCTCATATTTATGTATTTATTTGAAAATTGGTGACCAGGAAATGTACATTGAGCAGAGGCTCATTTTCCAGGTGCAACCTGGGGGAAAGGGTAACAGGAGAATACAGTGAATAACACATAGTACATTCCATGGTATAGAGTAAAGTGAAAAATACAGTACAATATAGGATGAAGGGGGAGATGTTCTTTTTTTTATCACATTTTTATTATAACTTTTTTGCTTACATTAAGAGAGTATAAATATGCATTTGATAGTAATCATCCTCATAATATTCCTTAATTATTCCTTATTATAGGGGTGGGGTGTACAAACAAAAAATATAAAATATTACTTAGTGTTTTCTAATCTCTTGTTTGTATTGAGTCTACAATGTCATTAACAGTGGTATTATTTCTTCAGTCTCTTTCCATAATATAACCTGATCTTTACTTTGTTCAGATACTTCTGTCCACAATTTCTCAAATGATGTAGCTTCCCAGAAAAGACACCACCATCTAAAGTTTTCAAATGGTTGGATTACTTGAGCATTCTACTGTTCCAATATCATCCTTTTTGTAATCATAGATGCTATTATTACTATTCTTTCTTGGGCTTTTTCTAATTTAAGTTGAAAGATATCCCCCAGTATTAATTGTCTAAAGTTAAATTCTATATTGGTAGATAAAATTTAATTTAAAATTGATATCGTTTGTACGTACTGTGTCTGTATAAACTTGCAACTCCATAAACAGTGATACAAGTTTGCTATCTGGACACATTGGTGGCAACATAATTGAGATCCTGCCCTTGGGAATTCTTCAAGTATTTTAGGGGTATAATAGTGCCTATCAAGAATTTTCTTCTGCATTGTTTTGTTTTTTGCATATGTATAACCTTTAATTCCTTATACTCTTAAATTTGCCCACTGTTGGGCATTTAACTCTAAATCCACCTCTAAGTTCCATCTATGATTTATCTTCCAAAAAAGATCTTCTTGATTTTTATACTTCATTTGATAAATTTTTGAAAGTAATTTAGTCTGGGTTGACTTAATATTAGAATGGTCAAATTTTAGTCTTGCTAAATTTGTTTGAAGTTTACTCCCGAATTGTTCTTTTAAGATGTTAAATTTAGTTTTTAAAGTAATATAATGAAGAAAATGTATGTTTGTTATTGGTAGGGCCAATTGTGTAAATTCATTCAATGAGCAAAACTGATCCTTGTTCATTAATTGGTCTCATGTTTATATTTTGGTCCTAGACAATAGCAGTCATTTCCCTCTATGTGGTTTCTGCCATATAAATTGATTGGACCAAATATTGGACTTTAACCATGGGAGATTCTGATTTTAATTATCTTATTTAAATTTCTTTTTATTACATTTTTTAAGGGTAAAAATTGTTCAGGAATTAGGTTAGGATATCTTGTCATATTTAGTATTAAGTTTTGCTGAATGTCGCTGTCTTGTTTAGTTAGAACTGTTTCCAAGGATGAGTCTGGAATGTGGAATGCCCATTCCCATAATATCCTAATTTGACTAGCTTTTACATATTAGGAAGGATCTGGACAACTATAATCTCCTAAGGATCTTGGGGTAGTCAACTGAGACCAAGCTATTCTTGCTTCACCCTCCAAAGAAATTTAGAAAAAATTATTCTAGTATTTCTAAATTATTTGATCGAAGAAGTACCTCTAATTGCTTGGAAGACAAACATTAAATGGGGGAGTGCCATCATCTTTAATGTCTCTATCCTTCCCCATAATGAAATAGATATTTTTTTCAGTTATTCAATAATGATACAGTCTTTTGTTTTGCCTTACTGTAATTCTTCAGGATTGTTTGATTCTGGTTTGGATAACTGTCTATCCCCAAATATTTAAAAAAAATAATTATTTACAAATTCTTGTTTGATCCAATGGTCCAAAACATACACATCCTTTGAAATTTTACACCCAACTGTTTTTTGTTTGTTTAACTCATAGCCTGATAATCTTCTATAAGCATTGACTTCCCCCATTACAGACTGGAAATTAGTTATTTTTATCCTTTAATAACAGTACTACATCATCAGTGAATGCATTAATCTTGTAGTTGTTACCATGAATTTCTACACCTTGAATATTTGTATATTGTCTCGTATGGTTAAGAAATGGCTCCAAATCAAAATATATAAAACTGGAGACATAGGGCATCATTGTCTAACTCCATTTTCATTGAAAAGAATTGGTCTGTATAATTATTAATTGTAAATCTTACTTTTTTATCTTTATGTAATTTTTGGATAAGGTCTAGCACATTATTCAGAATTTTCCAATAAGATTAAACCTTAAATAAGTACCCTTTATCAAGTAAGTCAAATGCCTTTGTGGCATCAGTTGAGACAGCTGAACTGTTTCCTTTGTTTTATTAATTTCTTGAATAATTTGTTTTACTCTTCTTGTGGCCTGGAACATGTTCCTTCTGGCAACAAAGCCAAACTGATCTTTATGTATTACTTGGTGTAATCTTTCATTTATTCTGTTTACAATTGCCTTTGCCATAATTTTATAATCGATATTAAGTAAAGCTATAGGCCTGTAACTTCCTACTATTCTACTGGCCTACTTCCTACTCTTTCACAGAAGAAAGGGTTCTGAAAGAACTCTTAAAACTGAATGTGGATAAAGCAATGGGGCCTGATGGGATTCACCCCAGAATTCTAAAAGAACTAGGGAAGAACTAGTGACACCACTGACTACCCTTTTTAATAAGTCATGGGAGTATGGTATGGTACCTGAGGACTGGAGGAGGGCAGATGTGATTCCTCTTCACAAAAGTGGGAGCAAGACAGAGGCAGGAAACTACAGACCTGTCAGTTTTACCTTGGTGGTAGGGAAAATGATGGAATCACTTCTGAAGGAAAGAATTGTTGAGAACCTAGATGCCAATGGGGCACAGGACCCAAGGTGGCATGGATTCACAGCAGGAAGGTCATGTCAGACAAATCTAATCAATTTCTTTGACTGGGTGACCAAAGTAGTAGACCAGGGAAGGGCTGTGGACATGGCCTACCTAGACTTTAGCAAGGCATTTGACACAGTGCCATGCAAAAGATTAATAAACAAATTAGCCAGGCTGGGAGTGGGTCTCAGGGTGGTATCCTGGGTAAAACACTGGCTGGACAACAGGACACAGTGGGTAATAGTAAAAGGAGTCCACAGTGAAGAAAGGGGGATTACTAGTGGGGTACCACAGGGTTCAGTACTGGGGACAGTCCTTTTTAATGTCTTTATAAGTGACATTGCAGAGGGACTGGAAGGGAAAGTATGTCTCTTTGCAGAAGACACAAAGATCTGTAACAGGGTTGATATGCAAGGTGGGGTGGAAAGGATGAAAAGGGATTTGGCAAGGTTGGAGGAATGGTCAAATGTATGGCAGCTTAGATTCAACACAAAGAAGTGCAAAGTAATGTACCTGGGAAGCAAAAACCCAGGGGAAGAGAACACAATGGGGGGTGAGATACTGACAACAGAAATGGAAAGGGACCTGGTGGTAGTCATATCAGATGACCTAAAGGTGGGCTAGCAATGTGAGAAGGCAGTAAGGAGGGCTGGGGTGATACTGGGATGCATAGGGAGAGGCATCACCATTAGAAAACAGGAAGTTGTTGGCCCTCTGTACAGACAGTTGGTAAGACCACATCTGGAGTACTGTGTACAGTTCTGGAGACCCCATCTCCGAAAAGACATAGACAGGGGGGAGGCTGTCCAGAGGAGGACAACCAAAATGGTGCCAGGTCTGCACCAGAAGACATATGAAGAAAGACTAACGGAGCTTAAGATGTATAGCCTTGAGGAAAGGGGGGGGTACATGATAGCAACTTTCAAATACCTCAAGGGAATCAACAAGGTCCAAGAGGGTAGCATCTTTCAGAAAAAGAGATGTACAAGAACAAGGGGGCACAATTTGAAGATAGAGGGGGACAGCTGACAGGTAATGTGAGGAAGTATTTCTTCACCAAGAGGGTTGTAGATGCATGGAACTGCCTTTCTGAGGAGGCCGGAGAGTCAAAAACAGTGATGGAATTCAGGAATGCATGGGACAGGTATAAGGCAATTCTAGTGGGGGGTAGGAGGAAGTAGGCTGTTGGTTAACTAGGATCTGCAGCTTATCCATTAGGTGGGGAAATGGGCAGACTAGGTGGGCCAAGCAGTCCTTATCTGCCATCAAATTCTCTGTTTCTATGTTTCTGTCTGTCCTTTCCTTCTTTGGGTATTAGTATAATCCTGGCATCCTGCCAAGAATTGGGGAAGTCCAATCCTTTTTGGAAGATCTCAGTGATCATCCTAATTATCCATAGAACCATTTTCTTGCTGAAATTGAATATAAAATTCTATAGTGAATCCATTAAGTGCTGGTGTGCTTCCCTTTGACATATTCTTAGTAATTTCAATTATTTCCTCATCAGAAAGTGGATCGTAGTTATATTGTACTTGTTTAAACTCAGTTTCCTTTAAATAAATTTCTAAGTCCTTTTGGTCTCCTTTTTATTCTTTCTGATATATGTCTTTGTATACTTCCATAATTATTTCTGTCATTTTAACATCATCCATTTCCAATGTCCCCCTCTTTGTTCTGTAAAGTTTCTATTATTGTCTCTTCTCTTTGTTTTTAAGTAAATTTGCTAATAGTTTTCCTGATTTATCTCCTTGCAAATACTTAATTTTCTTTAGTTTTTTTTTTATATTTGCTGACACCTCATTATTATTATCTTGTATCTGTTGGAATTTTAATTGGTAACATTTTTTTATAGTATTTGTCAAAATATGTAAGAACTAAACCATCCAATTCTTTCAGTCTTTGCCTGAGGGTGTTTCTTTTCAATCTTATTGTTTTATTAATATATGCCTGATATGATTTACAGGTACCCCTTAATACTGCTTTGAAAACATCCCAAAGTTTTATCACTGGTGTGGAACCATCATAGTTATAGTACCAACATTCTTGGATGGTTTCTTTAATTTTATTAATGAAATTTTGATTGTTTAATAACTGATTATTAAATCTCCAGATTGGAATAGTATTCCTATTTTGAGTACTATTTGTTAGATCAAGTGTAATTAATGCATGATCGGGAGTAAATCATTGTATTTATATTTGCTTCTCTAAATTCTGCCAGTAATGATTTAGAAATAAAAATGTAATTCAGTCTAGAGAAGGTTTTATTTTTTTGTCATGGAATGTAAATTCTTTAGCATTATGATATGTAATTCTCCATTGATCCAATAAATCATGAAAATGGTGGAAGCTATTTAATAATTTACTCTGTTTTTTATTGTATAATGAACTACTTGATGCTTTATCTAGTTCTGGATTTAACCAATTATTAAAGTCTCCCCTGTAAGATGATATGTGTTGCTTGAACTTGTACTATTGCCTGTGATATTTCAGCCAAAAATTCAACATAATTAATAAATGGACCATATACTGATCCAACTGTGTAAGTTGTAATATTGAGCTTGAGTTTGACCATTAGTATCCTTCCATTATTATCTTTATGTGTATTTAATATAGTTATATTGGGGTAATTTTTAACTAAAATTGCTATTCCTGCCCTTTTCCTAGTACCTGAAGAGTAAAATATATGTGAGATCCACTTCCTTTTTAATTTCTTAATCTCTAAATCATCTAAATGGGTTTCCTGTAATGCAATACAATCTATATTGATTTTTTTATATAATTTAATATCCATGATCCTTTTATGGGGAAGTTAATTCCATTAAGGTTCCAGGAAGCACATCTAAATACTTTCATTTTGTCCATATTATAATTTTTTCTTCATTTATAATCTTTACCACCATTTCACTAGATAGAAAGACACTAAGTCCATCTTGTTTAACAGAGAATAAATAAACCTTAAACACATCCCATCCCTCTTTAACATCCATACCAGCTGGCCCGGTGGTGCTGAGGGTTGAGATGCTGGACGCCACACCTCGCGTTATGCTGGCAATCCAGGTTTGGGAGCGAGCTTGGGTCATCGGGGTTCGGCAGGGGATGGAGAAGATCGAGCATCTGAAGGACAGCTCTCCCCTCCCAGGGAGGGTGAATGGATGACTCCCCGGTGTGAGCGGCTCCTAGCAGAGGCTGGGAGTCCTGCAGTCTGGGGATCATGCTAGGTGCAGGGGAGGAGCCTTGGCAGCCATTCACGAGCTGGGTGTAGGCACGTGTCCAGCAGCATGGATGGCATGGGATGTCCAGGCTCCTAATGGGAGCGTTAGAACAAGTGAAACCACCCACTGACTGGTGGGGTAGATGTCACCTACTCCCATCTCCACTGCTGGATCCTGCCCACGGTGTCATGGGCCCACTATCTTCTCCACCTATGGAGCGCCAAATGAAAGTGCCGTGGAGCAGAAGACAGCCCCACCCCAGGGGGTGCATTCCAGGGGGACTGGCTCCATCAGGTGTGTCGCGGTTGAGTTGGGCATCCAGGCACAGATGGGAGGATCTCAGGCTGGAGGGGATGAGGTAGGTCGACTGAAGGGGCCCCAGTCGGTGGTGACCGGACAGAAAGAAACTTGAGAAAAAAAAAAGGAAAAAAAAAACAAACATCCATACCAGATCCATGATGCATCTTCTCCTACCTTTTCTGTGTACCTTTCTTCCTGGGGTCTCAGCTCCTCCCCCTCCCTTCCCTGGTGTATTAATGACTAGTTAATACTTTCTGTATTTCTAAAATTCAAAAGTTAAATCCTAACTCTCACCTCTAAACCTATCATAAATTTTTCTATTACTGGAGCCAAACATATTTGCACAGCATAGTAATTTCCTGTAATTCTCTACCCAGTGTACGCCACTATATTTCAAACATTTTGGACATTTAATTCTTAGATCATCCTCTGCTCCCTGTAGTGAGCTACAAAAATAACCTTTCCCATCAAGAATCACTTTTAACTTAGCTAAAAATCATATTTGTTTTATCTTATTTTGCCATAATTTTCTTCTCAAACTATCACATTTTTTCCTTTTAATTAAGACATCTTATGGCAAATCATTATACATGACTATCTGTGCTCCCATAACATTTACTCTTTTTTTCTTGTACACCTGAGACATGAGTTTTTCTTTATTATCTGATCTAATAAATTTCACCATGATAGATCTCTGTGGCCCCTGCTTTATAAAGTTTGGCCGAAAAACGCTGTGAATCCTGTCAATCTCCAAATTAATATCTGTAGGGCGTGCATCTAAGTAGGTTGCTGAAATTTGTTTAAAAGATTAACAAGGGTCTCTCCTCATCCCAAGCTTCTGGTATTCCTAAGATTTTTATATTTTTCCTTCTGATCTTGATTCGAGATCAGTGAGTTTTTCTTTAAATTCTTTATTTAATTTTTCTATGTCTGATAACCGTCTTTCCATTGAAAGCTTATCATCTATCTTTGAAATCCTTTGCTGCACTTCTAAGAGTTCCTTTTTGATTTTTCATTATCCTTCAATATATCTACTACTGTAGCACTAAAATAATCTATTTTTTGTTCTAGGTTTTCCATCTTTGTCAAGTTCTGATTGATCATCTGCATCTGATGTAACATCATTTTTGCCCACTCTGGTATCTGATAGTCCGATTTAGACTCTTCATTTGGTTCCTCGTCTAGTGTATGTGATTGTTCCTGGTCAGATATGGAGTCATAGGTAGAATCAAAGATGACTCTTCTGAATTGCTTTCTTGAGACAAGTGGATTATAACCTTTTTTTGAGTGTTTGGGAGCTCTTCCAAGCTTGCTCTGATTAAATCCTTTGTTTGAGTACAGGGGCTTAATTGTTCTGCAGTTATTTCTCTTTGTTTGCTATCAACTTGCATTGGTTCCATACTACCCCTTTTATTTACTTCAGAAGGAGGAGAACTGCCCATGGAGCTCAAGGTTTGTAAGGCAGAAGTATCTATCCTGTCCTGTGCCTGAGACAATACAAGCATGTTACTAGTCTTTCCAGTCAAAGGATACTGAATATTGAAAGGCAAAATGGACAATGCCCCCACTTTCTCATTTGTACCAGTGGGAGAAAAAATTGATTTGTTTGTGCCTTTAAAAACTGCTTTATGTTCTCCCAATTCCTTTCCCATGACAGTTCCCACTTGAATTTTGTTTTTTGTGCAGACCATTTTTAATGTCAAAAGTTCTGTCTGGTTCAAGTTTATTTGCTGCATTTGGAACCCCCCCCCCCTCGATTGAGCTAGGCGTAGCAAGTGACTTTTCATGAGCAGAAACCATGGTAGCAGTAAAACAAGGAATCTCTTGACTATTATTTCCCATTGCAGCAATGGGAGTAATTGTTATGTTATTTTGATCACTAATCAGCATAGTTTGTTGCCCTGCTTTTCCCTCTATTTCCAAACAGTAAGATATTTTATTACTTTCCTTTGCTGACGCATTCAAGGTAAATAAATCTTTAACTTTACCTTTCGTTGAGGAGAAGTCTTCAGAAGGGCAATTAAGTGCCTTCACTGCTCCTGCATCCTGCAACTGAAGCTCGAGGGACCATCCTTCTGAAATGCTGTTGCCCAAGGTTCTGTGTGATAACGGCGACTGCCAAATGTTGAGCCATGTTATCGTGATGTCAGAGTGGCAAAAACATTTTCACCGCTCTGACATCCTCAGCGCATGGAAGAACAGCACCGGGGACTTAGATTTCATGCTTTCTATAAGGGGGCCTATAGCCCCCCACACACCCGCACCCCTAGTAAAGGATTCCAAACTCCAGGGGGTGCATGTCAGTGGTGGAGGGTGCGAAGCATGAAAAGTATAGCCAGTCAGCACAAAATCACCAGCGCCTGGACCTGAACTAGTACTCACCTGCAACTGCAGGCCAACCCCAACACCATGGTGCAGCTCACAACCCACTGCAGTGCCACCCCCACATCTCCTCTGCCCCTCCCAGCCCACGCCGCGTGCTCACTCCCCCACGCATGTACATATAACGACATCCTGTCACCGAATTCACCCACCCCAACATCCGGTTGCCCTCCCTCCCTCCCCATCACCATTCAGGCTGCCATAACCGGTCGCCATTTCAGACAGCGCCGTGTAGTACAGGCGCCATCACAGGCTACCGTGCCCAACGAGTCCTCCTGAAGCTGCATATTTGTGTCCTGGGACTCGGAAAAGGGTTGAACTGGGCTCCAATTCTGATCCTTAACTCTGCTAGCTTTGGTCTCGTCCACTGCTTGGATTTGCCCCCGATGCTGTTCTGAGTTTCCCTGGTTCAACCATCTCTGGTAAGACATTTTCAAGATCTGCCACTTGACTTACAGGAATAGACAAACAAGGTTTAACTTTATTAACTTTTCCTGAGTCAGAATCCACTTGATCTTTCAGTCATTGCAAATCATGAACAGGGTTTGAAGGACTAACTGTGGCCGCTTACAGTTGTCTACTCGGCAGCAAAGTTTGGTAAGGGCCATGTGATTTACTTTTCTGACCCAGCATAGGATTCTCGGAGGGGCCTTCTGTAGGTAAAAGTTGCTGTTTGTTTATTCTTTTGCCATTTTTCAGCTTAATTGCCGTATCTTTAACTTTATTAGGCTGCAGTACCTGCTTGGTAGCAGTTGGGTTCTTTGGTGAGCTCTTCCTCCTCGGCGTCATTATGAATCCAAATGAAAACAGAGTTTTAAAGTTTTTGTAAGCTCCTGTTTCTTTATTCACAATGTCTGGGGATAGTTGCATTCAGGCAGCTCACTATGTCTGAAGTTTACTTTGCTGTCATTCTTTTTTGGAAAAGTGAGACAAATTCCAACGGTGCATGTACTTCATGTGGGAGGGGTCTGCTGAGTTACTACGTCCAGCTGCTACCAATTGCCATCTTGGATCCGCTGTGAAGGGGAGATGAAGTCTGTTGGTCAAAAATCTTGTTTTCACGCAGATGTCCTCAGTAGTAAAGAATGAGGGAATGCAAATAAAGGAAATTAATGAAATGTTAAGTTGAATTATATTTTAAAAATGTTTTGCTGCGTACTGTAAAAATGTTTAAAATAACTAATTGGAAAGCTACCAGTATGCTGTGTTTAGGGTCCTTATTGCCCCACTATTATGGGAACTGTTTATAACTGATCATAACTATTGGTGAGTAGTGACACCGATGTAGTATATACAGTATGTAATTTATATCATTGTTTTATAATACTTTCAGATTAAGCTGATGCTGTAAAATAGTAGCCATTTTCTTTTTCTATAGAGTCTTTTCTTTCATGCCATTTGTCCACCCTCTATCTGATTGCACCCCATCACTGACCTACCTTCTCAAGGACTTACTTGTTATATACTGTTTCTCCAGAACCATTGCTGTGGAGGGGTGGCCTGCAGTGTTGGTAGTGTGTGGGCCTGTGCTTCCCTCTACTGCTTCTGGTTGCCCTGACTATGATACCACCTAGGCTCTGCTAGGTGGCAGACAAGTAGCAGGGCTCCTCCCCCTAAAGGAGAGCATTACCTGGGATACTTGATTCTCCTTCCATGGCTGATCAACATGCTCTGAGTCTGCTCCCAGTCCTAGGTTACCAGTGCCGTAAGCAGTAGTGCAACTCCCGTGCCAGCCCAGTTTGTTAAACCTGCAAAGTACTATCCCCAAAAAATGTAACTACTGAAAAATATTAAAGCCCACATGCAAAACAGACATTTCATTTCTTCTGGTATTCCCACTGGACTTAGCTGACCTTCTCTGTCCTACCATCAGTCCGATCCTTGATGGTCTGCCTATTGGGGTAATGGTACTGGATCACCTGGCCCCAGTCCGGGTCACCATTGCTGCCCCCTTACACCCTGCAGGAAATCCCCTGCGCTGCAAGGTCCATCTTTGATGAGAAGGCTACAGCCTTATTCATACAACTTTTGGGAGGAAAGGAAACCATTGGTTCTTTGAATCCCTTCCTCCTTCCATCTCAATGGAAATACCCTATCACCCCTTGTTCTTCCATGTACTTGCTAGGTTCCACTGATACCACCACCTGCTGTTATAGTCTATTCCAAGTATCCACTACTCAAGTCAGTGAAGTAGTTCTCCCTGATATTTTCCTTGCATCTTACTCAGAGAAACAGAGAAATTGTCAGTAGATAAGGACTGCAAAGCCCATCTAGTCTGCCCATTAGCTACTGTATATACCTAGCTCCTTTCTTTTATTTTTCAAATTCAGATTGTTTTAAAATCACCATAAAGGTACAGAACATGGTGTACACGTGAAAATGAGAGAACTTTCTTGACAGCATAGATGAGAGCCAGTTCCTGGTACTGTTTAACACAGTATACAGATGGTCTTGAATGCTGAAAAAAATCTAAGTGGCAATGAGTTACCACCTTTCTCAGCTATAACTGGCAACTTGGCAGCCCAAGTGGCAAAATTTTGTTTAATTAGTTAACAGCACCACCTTCAAAAACATTATTTTCCAAACCCTTTCATCCCAGGTGCTGCTTTTTCCCAGGCCAGCTCACCTCCCCACCTTCCAGTCACTCTACTATAGCTGACAATTTTTCTCTATCTCTTACCTGCCTCTGTTGTCAAGCTTCTCTCTTTCTCTCTCTCTTTCTGTCTCTCTTTCAGGCCTTGCTTCTTCTGGACTTTTTTGTATATTTGTCTCACTGCCTAGTCTCCTTCATGTTGTCTCTGGACTGTTTCAGCTATAGCTTTGAATATTTTTTTGCTCTTTCTCTCCTCTCTTCTCTTCATTTGTGCTGTCTTTATACTGAAGAGGATTTTCAAAGTATGGTACAGGGCTTGCGTCCAGCCCTGTACCCATGGCACTTAGGTTCTGGTGGTGCGCCAAACCCTTCACCCCAACTGTGCCCGATTTTATAATCTGGGGTGCAGTTGCAACAGTTTCCATTAATTACAGCAGCTTACACGAAATATCTGGCACAAGCTCCATAAAAACGTTCCCCAGGATCGCCGCAAGTTAGATCAGAAAAAGTTGGCTTAACTTGCAGCAATTGCTGCATGGGATAGAAAATCCTGTTAGATCACCATAAGCCCCATGCACCGCATTGTCGGCACACCAGGGCTTGTGGTGATCTTAGGCTTTCGAAAATCCTGCCCCAGTGTCTTTACAGGCTGTGTTAATTTTTTTCTGCATTTATTCCTCTGTTATGTTTTGTTCCTGACTGTGCTTGTTTATATTCTTTTGTCTTACACTTTTTTTTCTTGCCTCTGTTTTCTTGTGCTTTCATGCTGTGCTGTTTCGTGATAATACAGTACTTTGCAGGTTTAATAAACTGTGGCCCAGTTCATTGAACATGCAAAGTATTATCACAGAAACTAAGCTACTTACCTGAACTACTGAAAAAAATATTAAAGGCCACATGAAAAACAGACATTTCATTTCCTCTGGTATTTCCTATTAGACTTACCTGTCCTTCTCTGTTCTGCCATGAGTCTGATCCTTGGCTGTCTGTTTGTTGACGTACTGGTCCTGGATCACCTGGCCCCAAATCCAGGTCAGATTATCTCTTCTCTGTTGTGCTCTTCTCTCTGTACATTTAGGTTCACTTGCTCTTGATTTAATTTCTTGTGTCTTTTTTTTCTTTAATATGCTGTCCTCAACTCTACACCTTTGCATGCTGCCTCCTCGATTGCTTGCTACTTCTTTTTCTTTTTCCTCAGTCACATGCCGACACCTCTGCTTCTCTGATCACTACCATCTTCACTGTGGACCTCTGCTATTTGTCTGATTGCTGCTGCCTCTACCTGGGGCTTCTGCTGCTCCTCTAATTGCAGGCTGCCTCTGCTGTGTCCGCTGCCACAAGGGGAAACTACCAGATTACCATGCTCTGAAAACTCTGAAAAGCTTCCAGTGCTTCATAGCACGGTTATAGGATGTTTTTTTCTTGTAATATGTTACTGTGATGGTCCAGCATATAGCCAAGGAGTTGCAGACCATGGAGTAGGCAGAAGACAGTGGGAGGAGGACTGCAGGTGATGAGAGCCTTGTTTGATAGTTAACAGTCCTGATAATGGGGATTTGTCACCCTCGTGGATGGATTTAAATATAAGTGAGCCAAACATTCAGTCCCTGCAGGCCTGGGGAGGGAGAGCCACCCAAGAGATGAGTAAAGGGTACAATGGTGGGTACAGAAAGGGGTTTGAGTGACGAAACTGCAGATATTGTTAAATGCTGTATTAAGGTGAGTGAGGAGTTGAGGTGAGGTTAAGGAGATGATGGGAGAACAGTAGTCAAGGAGAGGTAGAAGGGTACCCTAGTCTTACTTCTGGTGTCATAAGGTGTTTCAGGCAGTAGCAAACACCCAGTTGTTGTTTCACCCATTTTATACCCCTTCTTATTGTGTTTTGTTCCCTGGAAAACAGCCCCAGATCTATCAGACAGTCCTCATCATAGTCCATTATTTCCAAACCTCCCACCCCCTTTGAAATTTTGCTTTCTACTTTTTTGCTCATGTTAACACCTTTTCTTGGGTATTCTGATCAGACCTGCTTACTGTATTTGTGGTGTGGCCTGACCAAGGGTCTGTATAGGATCATGATAATATCTCTGGACCTGCTTACAAAGACTCTTTTGATGCATACCATTATTTTGTTTGTCTTGCTAACTGGTACTCCAGATTGTTTCTACCATTTAAAATTACTGCTAATCTGTAACCAGGAAGTTCAACATGAACCACCAGTTTCAAATGTAATGTTTTACTTGATGAAGACTTAATGCATTTGCTTTTACATTAGAATCTATTTATTTATTTATTGAAATTGTTTCACCAGGAAGGCACACTGAGCTAAAAGATGCTCGTCTCCCGGTGTGGCCTGGGGGGTTGGGGTACAGTGGGAGATAACTCACAGGTTATCAAGAGTTACATATAACAAGGATACAGTAGACTGACAGTTGTACAAGTTACATTAATACAGTAGACTGAGGTTTCTGTTGTACAAGTTGCAGAGATAGAGCTTTGGATATACAATTGCAAGGATACAGATGTAAAGTAATGTTTATACAGTTGCGAGATGAATAGGGATAAGACATTCAATACAGTTCAGTAAACAGCACAAAAAAGGTGTAGTTTATAGTTCAGATTTATCCAGCGATATTTGCTGGTTATCTGATAGCTCAAGGGTTATATTGGATAACTGTAGTGTGCCACTGGGATTACGAAACATGTGGCAAAAAGTCTAGTATCAAGTGCAAATTAGGACAGGACGAAAACATGTATCAAGAAGTGCTGAAGTTGGTATAGATAAGCCAGCTTCCATAGCATAAGCTAGGTGTCGCTGGTCAGGCAGTCAGGAGTGGAGGGGCTATCAGGGGACACCTGTGGGGGTCAGGTGCAGGTGCAATTTACCGAGAGGTCATTTGCTAGGGCTGTAGATAGGGAGTGGGCAAAGGAGGAGTGGCAAATTTGGGGAGGGAGTTTGTTCCAGAGTTTGGGGAAGTGATGAGAGAAGGCTGATTGCCCGATAGTGATCTTCTGCCTAGGGATTTATAGCTTCCAGATGTCGAGGGATCTGAGGGCATGAGTAGGGGAGGGAGCTGGGGTAAATAATGAAGAGAGGTATGATGGGAGGGCATCATGCCAGTATTTGGCAACAAATTAGCATAGTGCTGAAGGCGGCGGTTTTCAAAGGATGGGAATGCTAGGGAATGGTAGAGGTTGCAGTGGTGGGTGCGGGGGGTGGCATCGAGGGCAAAGTGACAGAAGGCATGGAAAAGTGTGTCCAGTCTGGATAAGGTAGATTTGGGAGCAGCACTGTAGACTATGTCACAGTAGTTGAATGATTGAAGGATCATCTGAATTTTTGTTGCAGCATTGAGATACAAAGAATCTCAAAGCAGTGTATTAGAGATATAGGCAGTAAAGTCACTGCAGACAGAGTAAACGAGCTGCCTTAATAATCTATACATTTGCAATCTCAGCATTGCTGCTATTGAATTTATATGTTTTAATATATCAATAAATGTGTCATTTATAAATGCTTTATTATATTTGCTTTATAGTAGTTTGTGAGGGTTTTTCCTATAACATACAGGCTTTCCAGTATTTGTTCTGTCAGACTACATATTTCAGAATTTCTGGTGATGTCATCAAGTAGCAAAGATTGGGGCTTTTTAACCTACAGTTTAATCTGTTAACATCCTCCATTAAAAGTCTTCAAAACCAGCTCTGTGGTGCCAAGTGAAAGGGTTTGCTTGGCATGCTGGTGACCCAGGTTCACATCCTGAGCCCGGGTACCAGGAGCAGAGACTGGCAGGGAGGGGTTCCGGAGCATCCATTGGCCGCTTTCCTCTGAGGGGGTGGTCGATCCTGGGCACCTGGTGGTGGATTGGAGATGTGCCTGTGGTGTGCTGCCTCGACACACCACCGCTCATCTCCACCCGAGGGCACCTGGGATAGGTTCAGCTTGGGAGGTGGGAGGGTCAAAAACAGAAAATGGCCACCCTGCATCCCGAATGACGGCAGCTCGTTCCTCTATGGCCACAAAGCCCAAGGATAGCGCTGGGCTGCACCCTTGCCTCCCCCTGGTGAGGATGATCCATGTGTACATGCAGGTACTCACTAATATCCCCTCTTGATAATGGCCACAGGAGGGGGGGCTCCCCCAGGCTAAGGGATACGTCGGTTTGGTCAGAAGTGAAGGCGCGATGAGGGGCAGCAGATGGCATCACAGAGGAAAGCAATAGAGCAGCAGTGAGTGGGCTTGGCTGCCCGAAGGAGTGGGGTGTGGGGCTGATGTGGGACGGGAGAGCATCACACACACACAAAAAATGAAGTCATCAAACTAAGTTCAGAACATACTGTATGATTGCTCAGATGACAACGTCAACCTGACACGGACTGAAAGAATTTGCAGTTGGGAGTCTAAAAGAGGCAAAATTGCATAGACTGATGTGGGAGTGCAGTCGAAAACAATCTCTTCACAAAGACCAGATTTTCCAGACCCCGGCAGCGATTTTGATGAGGAAGAGGAGGCATTTACTGTCACCTCAAAAATCTTATCTTGGAACCTCACTTTCAGCTCTCTGCCAGAGGAATTATAGAGGGTACCGGCTCACATTTCCACATTTTTGGGGCCTTCTCCAGCATTCAGCCATTATGGAAGAGGATACAGAAGGCATTAGATGACATATTAAAGAAACCTTTCTTCTTCTCATCCACAGACCTTGTGCTTGGCTTCCTAGTGTCAGTAGGTCTTTCTTCTCCTGCAAGAGGTTTGGTGTTACTGTTGCTAGCTGCAGCCCTAAAGGGCATAACCATACACTGGCTGTCTGATGCAGTCCCTTCCAATCCCTTATTTATTTGAAATGACTCTGACCAGGATACCCACTGAGATGAAGCATCTTGTTTTCATGGGGGTTTCACAAAGGATAGCAGCATTCAGAGGGTTAACATTGTCCAACAGGAATAGGTAGAAACATAGAAACATAGAATGTGATGGCCAATAAGGACTGCTTGGCCAACCTAGTCTGCCCATTTCCCTACCTAATGCATAGGCTGCAGATCCTAGTTAACCAACAGTCTACTTTCTCCTACCCCCCACTAGAATTGCCTTATGTCTGTACCATGCATTCTTGAATTCCTCCACTGTTTTTGAGTCCACTACCTCCTCAGGAAGGCTGTTTCTTGTATCCACAACCCTCTCTGTGAAAAAATACTTCCTCACATTACCTTTGAGCTGTCCCCCCTCTGTCTTCAAATTGTGCCCCCTTGTTCTTGCACATCTCTTTTTCTGAAAGATGCTACCCTCTTGGGCTCTGTTGATTACCTTGATGTACTTGAAAGTTTCTATCATGTTCCTCCTCTCCTTTCTTTCCTCAAGGGTATACGTATTAAGCTTCTTTAATCTCTCTTCGTATATCTTCTGGTGCAGACCCTGCACCATTTTAGTTGCCCTCCTCTGGACAGCCTCCATCCTGTCTATGTCCTTGCGGAGATGGGGTCTCCAGAACTGGATGCAGAACTCCAGATGGGGTCTCACCAACTGTCTGTACAAAGGGATAACAACTTCCTGTTTTCTACTGGTGATGCCTCTCCCTATGCATCCCAGTATCCCACCAGCCCTCCCTACTGCCTTCTCACATTGTTTGCTAACCTTGAGGTCATCTGATATTACTACCCCCAGGTCCCTTTCCATTTCTGTAGTTGTTATTATCTCACCCCCCCCCCCCATTGTGTACTCTTCGCTTGGATTTTTGTTTCCCAGGTGCATTACTTTGCACTTCTTTGCATTGAATCTAAGCTGCCATATATTTGACCATTCCTCCAACCTTGCCAAGTCCCTTTGCATCCTCTCCACCTCACCTTCTGTATCAACCCTGTTGCAGATCTTTGTGTCATCTGCAAGGAGACATAGTTTTCCTTCCAGTCCCTCTGCAGTGTCACTTATAAAGACATTAAAAAGGACCGCCCCCAATACTGAACCCTGCGGTACCCCACTAGTAACCCTCCTTTCTTCAGAGTAAACATACAGGCTAAAATATACACAGGAAAAACAACAAACTCTAAAGGTAAGTACCTCCAAACAGTAATCAGAACAAGCTAACAGAGTAGGTTCACTGTAGACGAAGAGCAATAACGTTGTTATGCAACATGATCATAGTCAGTTAGATGGGGATTCTGGGCCAGAATGAATACAGGGAGTTCTAAGGTGGCTGGAAAGACTGTGCTCGAACACTTGCAAGCTAGAAACATTCCTCAGCTGGTGAAGGAGTTTTGTTCCAGGTGTCTCGTGCTGCAAATGCAAAGGCCTTTCTAACAAATTCTTGCTTCATACTGGGAGTTGAGAAGGTATGTGCTGCTGCTGGACAGTATGAGTAGCACTCTCTATGTGAGAGGGTGAGTGCTGTCTAGATTTCCCATGTACCGTGTCAGGCTTCCTGTCAGTTCTGGGTGAGAGATGGAAAAGAAGGAGACCAGGTGTTGGACTCCTTGGACTTGGTTACCTTCCATGAGTAAGACTGTTCTTTCCTGGTGAGAGAGGGAGGGAAATTACTTTATGTATCCTGAATTTACAAAATGCTGATCAGTGAACATTGTACTATATTATTTCAGTCTTTCTTGGTTGAAGTTTCGGACATTAAAGAATGGACTACATGGGGTAATCTATGCTATAGTTTTAAGTAATATCAGTGCATTTTTTGTTAATTGAGCTCACCTACTGTTTCTAGAGATTTTATTTTTTTTAGCTAATACTTAGTTTAGTGGAGTGTTTGGGGTATGTGATTGTTTATATGTAGTTAACCATTTGTATAGTTAATTTGATTGATTGTTGGTGAGTTTGGCGGGTGGGTTAAGTGATTTTTATTTTGTATTAGTTGTGTGATGTGGGGAGTTTTTGTGGGAGTGGGTGGGGATTTTATTTATTTGATTAATTTCGGGTAGAATTGTTTGTAATGCACTATACAGCATCTAGAACCCTGCTGGTGTACACTGTAGAGCAATTACAGAAGTGGTGTCCCTATGGAGAGTGCCCATGCACCCTCTCTGTGGCAGTGATTGAACTTTGTAGGAGGTTGGGGGTCCTCCAGGGGCTTTGCTTAGGATGTAGATTAGTTCCACAGGTAGACCGGGAGAAAGGGTACAGGATCTGGTGTGTGGTGTCCAGGAGGCACCTCGAGACTACATTTTACCAGGCAAGGGGTCCCCCATGCCTGATCCCTATTCTGCAGTCTGCAGAAATTTCTGGTCAGCAGGTAGCCAATGGACCAGCCAACTCAGCCTCTCCCCTTAGGACAGTTCTTTGTAACACCATACATCTTAGGAATAAAACAGCTATGGTGGAGGCTTTTCATTGTGGATTCCTCAGCAGATCTGGGCTATTTCATGGAAACTTGGTTGTGGACGACTTTGGCCCTGTGCTCAAGGCATCTGTTCCACCAGGCTATTTTGTGGTGCATTGTCCTAGGCAGGAGTACAAAGGTGGCAGGGTAGCCATCAGTTTTAGATCTGCTTTGGGACTGATAGCATACCCCATAGAAGAGACCAGCTCATTTGAATTTATGGTGGTGAATGGTGAGCTGGGTACAGGTTACAGGTTCATGCTCATATACCATGATCCGGAGTATGGGCATGAATTCTTGCTGGAACTTGAGGGCTTCATGTCCGACCTCATGTTGGAATCACCCAAACTTCTTACTTTAGATGATTTTAGTGCTTGGATCAATGATGAATCCACTCTTTTAGAAATCAGTTTCTCCAGTTGATGTCTTCACTGGGCTTTGTACAGGCGGTTGCCTCCAGTACTCACCTACACAGCCATGCCTTCGACCTGGTCTTCTTATTGGGTTTTGATATAACTAATGTCAAGGTTGATCCAGTCAGTTGGTCAGATCATGTCATGCAGTTTCTTCACAGGGTTCCTCATTTAACCTACCCTGTGGAGAAGATCAGTTACTGTTCGTTCAGAAATTTGGAGCCTTTACAGTCTCTTAGTGGCACTGGACATCTCGGGCATGGAGACGACCTGTGCAGTGGGAATCAATGCAGTGGTAGAGGGTTACAATGTGACTGCAGCTATCAACTACCTTGCATGTCTCCATGGCTGTCCCTTGATTTCCCGTCACAGATCACCATGGTTTGATGATGACCTGAGGAGGTTGAAGAGAAAGGGGAAGAGGCTGGAGTGTTGTTGGTAGAGGTCCCACTCCCAGGAGGATAAATTGGCACTCATGGCTCATTACAATTAGTATCACTGCGTGGTCACTCTGAAAAAAGTTAGTGTTCCTATCACAGGTGATTGCTGCTGGAAAGAACTGACCAGCTCGGCTCTTCAACACTTCAAAGAACAAGAGTTTATACTGGGATGGGGTGCCCAGAGATACTCATTACAAAATACAAACACTTAAAATCCAGCACTCACCACCATATGTAAAATGCAGCTCTAAACATTTATATTCAGAAAGGTGCCCAAGCTTTATTTAGGTGCCAGGGGTAAATAAAAAACACATCTTAATACAT
Organism: Neoceratodus forsteri; assembly: GCA_016271365.2. NCBI lineage: Eukaryota > Metazoa > Chordata > Ceratodontiformes > Ceratodontidae > Neoceratodus > Neoceratodus forsteri. Next base: position 310,695,711 of record CM028137.1, on the reverse strand, counting down.
TTCATACAGACTTCTTTTTCAAAAGATATGTTGAATCCACAAACTCATCACCTTTTATATCCTAACTATGAGATCATCTTTACGTGTCCAGCAATGACTTAGGTGACATATATATCCGGTCATATTAAATACAGTAACAACATAGAAATATTTATGTAAAATAATTATAATTATTGTAATTATCATTTATGTAACTGTAAAGTTCTCTTGCCCAGTAATACTTTTCAAAATCTACATATTGACAGACTATACACCGTCAGACAATTCATTACATGCGAGACCTATGGTGTAATTAATGTATCCTTATGTAAATGTGGCACATTTTACTTTGGGAAAACAAAGGGACAATTTAAGGTTGGGGAACACTGCAGGGCAATCCAGAACAGAGATACTAAATATACTACAGCACTGCATATCAGTCATTGCAAAAATCAACAGGAACATGGTATTACATTTAGGGCCACAGATAAAGTGAACATCAAGCCCTGAGGTGGGGATTTTAATAGACTGTTGTTACAGTGAGAGGGATTCTGGATTTACACCCTCAGGGCGTGCAAACATCCAGGGCTCAATGGTAGCTTTGAGGGCATTCTGTACATTAAATGAACTAATTGGCTAGGGATCTTTCCCTTTAAATAGTGTAGTTTTGTGCCTGCAGATGAGAATTTCAGTAAAAATGAATAAGTGGTAGATATGTAATATTTGAAAATGTAATGGATATGTTTAGTGATGTTTTTTGCACTAACAAGCATGTCATTATTTATTTATTGCATTTTATATTGACAGATCACGGTCTGCACCAGGAAAGGAAAAAACACTCCTGCAGTGGTGACCAATATTACGCTCCATCAGAAGTTCTTTCTTGTTTTTTAGCAATACAATATTCTTGGGTTTTAAGAGTTGTTTGTACTGTTATTTACATGTCGTTACTGTATTTAATATGACCTGATATATATTACTTGAGTCATCATTGCTGGACACGTAATGATGTCGTCATAGTCAGGATATAAAAGGTGATGAATTTGTGGATACAACATATCTTTTCAAAAAAGAGTATCTGAAATGCGTTGACATGTTTTTTTTTTGGCCCTGGCACCTAAATAAAGCTTGGGCACTTTTTTGAATATAAATGTTTGGAGCTGAGTTTTTCATATGGTGGTGAGTGCTGGGGTTTAAGTGTTTGCTCTTCAACACTGTGGACAGATTATTAAATCCTTTCTGTTTGCAGTCCTGTTGAACATTTCCACAGAAATGTGTGACAAGGTTAATTGGTTCTTTCTAGGCAAGGTGTTCTCTATAAAGGCTGGGATATCCTCAAGTGGCCTGTCATTGGTTGACAGTGTCCAGTCTTTGGACAGGGACACTTCATCTTTATGGGAGGAGTCTGAGCCGTTGTCGGCAGAGGATGTTCTCCAGGTAGTTTCTAGACTGTATCCCACCTACTGCACATTGTATCCTGGGTCGACCAGGCTTCTTTTGGAGTGCTGGGGAATACATCCAGTTTTTGTGGAGATTGTCAGGTGTTCACTTGGGGAGGGGATTTTTCCCACTGCTTTGAAAAGGGTAGTGGTGAGGCCCCTTCTTAAGAAACCATCTCCGGACCCTGACGTTCTCTCAAATTACAGATTTGTCTCCTACCCTTCCCTTTTTGGGCAAGTTGACTAAGAAGATGGTGGTGGTGGTGGTGCAGCTGGACCAACACATGGAGAAATATGACATCTATGAGCCTTTCCAGTCTGGATTCTGGCCTCATCATAGTTCAGATAGTGCTGTGGTCAAGGTGCACCATGATGTACTCCTTGCAGGGGATAGTGGACATAGTTCCATCTTGGTTCTGCTTGATCTTTCTTCAGCCTTTGACCAGGTGGACCATGAGATGCTGTAGGCCCATCTGGGTCAGTATGTAAGACTCACAGAGACAGTGCTGTGGTGGTTGGAGTCCTGCTTATCTCACAGGGTGCAGCAGGTGGCACTGAGCTCTTTCATCTCGGGCAGTGCTGCATTTTACTGAGGTGTACCTCTGGGTCAGTCTTGGCTGCCATGCTTTTGCTGTGTATATTCTGCCATTGGAGGAGATCATTAGATTATATGGCTTGGGTCTTCATTGTTATGCTGATGATACTCAGCTGTATGTGTCTTGTTTGTCTGATGTTAGCGTAGCTGTCCTGGAACTGACTGAGTGCTTAGTTTAAGAAAATTCAGGAATGGATGGCGGCACACTGGCTTAGGCCGAATCCTTCAAAGATGGAGATGCTACTGGTGGAGCTGGATCAGTTTGGTTCATCAGGTTTGAGTTGTGGTACCATTTTACTATCTGTGGTCAGTGTTGCTCTTGAGGTTGTAGATGGGTTGAGGAATCTTGGTGTCAATGTGGACTCCAAGCTGACATTAGAACATCTCAGGTGTCAGCTGTTGTCTGCAGTAGCTTTTATCATCTTCCTAACACCTCCTGGATCAAGCCTTTTCTTGAGACATCCAACCTAGCAACACTGTGGCATGTACTTGTCTCATCAAGACTGGATTACTGTACTGCTCTATACATGGGGTTGTCCATGAAGTTTCTGTGTCACATGCAGCTGGTCCAGTCTGCAGCAGCCTGGCTAGTTGCTAGTACCTCCCATTTCAAGCATATAATGCCAGTTATCTGTGCTCTGCACTGGCTGCTGGTGTGGTGGCACATCAGCTTCAAGATGTGCTTGTTTACTTACAAGGCCCTGAATGGTTTAGGTTCAGACTACCTGAAAAACCTTCTGACCTCCTGCACTCCTGGCCATTGCCTTCAGTCAGTGGATGTGGGACTTCTGTTCCTAAGATCTCTCTTAAATTTCTTGGGGGGTAAGGCATTTGGAGTGGCAGCCCCACTTCTTTGGAATGCCCTTCTCCTGGAGGTAAGAGGTTCCCCTTCCCAGACCATTTTTAAATCCAAGCTGAAAACCCACTTATATACCATGTGTTTAGGGGGCATGCTGCTTTTATGTACAATTCTGCTATTTTTACTTGTTTGCTGAATTAATTTGTTTGCTTCTGTGAGGTGCCAAAATCCCCTGGAACTGGGCACAATATAAACAAAATTGCCTTGCCTAGGCACTGCTTGACTGTGTGAGGAGAGCCAGGATATAATGTACTCAGCTGCTTTTCCTTGTGCACAGTTGCACACAATGAAAGCCAGTCTTAGTCATGTCTTCTTGTGAGACGCAGCTAAGCTGGTCATACAGCAGACCATAATGGGTAGGCCATTCACACTAGAGGATGAACCTAAACATCTTATGGTACACATGATCCAGGAGCAGCACAGTGGGTTTGTTTGCGCAGAGGTATATGTTGTTTGCATAGTCAGTGGAAGGCAGCAAGAAGTGTAAGACTGCAGCAGATCCAGCCATGATGCGACACGGTAACTTGCAGTAAGTGACATGTCACAAAATACTGCATGACAAAAGGGCTTAATTTTAATTGAAATACACTGTTCCCTGCAGTATACAGAAGCCTCATGAATGGAGATGAAGCACCGGGGTAATCTGTAACTGTCTACAAGAATAAATTGTCTATCATGCAGCTTAACTGCTTCAGTCTCCCGAGTTTTACTAGTTCCATCGTGTGCTCTTCTGCATTATACTGTTGCACTTAGTGATATACTGCTGCATTAGTGCATTTCATCCTGGCTGGCACCACTGTACCTGCTTCCTTATATCACCAATGAGGCAGCAATTAGACCTGTAGAGAAAGTTCTACTCGTGCCCAACGGTTGATAAGATGTGATCAACATATGTACTGTATGTAAGCGATGCATCTAGCCAGACTCCTAGATATTTGAGCATGTTAGACTTCCTCAGTAGTGATGTCATTTAATGTTATGATTGCAAATGGATCAGCTGAATGAGTTAGCAAGTTCTGGGACCCAGACACCATAGACTTAGTTTTAGCTGCATTAAAGAACAAAACGGTTGTTGACGAACCAGGAGGAGAGTGCGCTGAAATCAGATTGGAGCACTGAATTAATCTTTGACATTGTCACTGCACTGTATTAATGTGTTATCTGCATACATATGTAGATGAGACCTCCCAGTGTGCTTTTGCAGGTCATTAACAAACACGGAGAACAGCAGAAGGCCAAGAAGTGAGCCTTGAACCCCAAGATTTAAAACAGCAAGGTCGGAATTAATGCCTTGTATGGATACCAGCTGGGTACGATGACTGGAAATATTTCTATATGAGGAGGGTGTGCGAATTTAAAATAGTTTACCTCTGGAAGTGGTTATAAGTAACAACAAAGAGCTCTATAGAAAAAAAATCGATGTCTATATGGCTAAAAAACTCTAAAATATTACTGCTGAATTAGTGGGGGGAGTAGCTTACATAGGCTTCTGGCTTCTATCTACTCCTGTTAACCTTAGTTTTCAAAGCATTTGATGGCTGGTGGGGTGAGACCTAGAGTCTTGAACTTGAGAAAGAGTACCGCATGATCCAGCAAATTGTAAGCCTTGGAAAGGCACAGACAGTTGGTCCCAGTGAGGACTGTGTGGAGATCACTGGTGACTTTGAGCAGTGGCAGATATGGTGGAATGCCCACTGCTGAAGCTAGACTGCATGGGAGAGACCAGACTGTGCAACCTGAGATGCTCAGTCAGCTGTGAGTGAACGCACTTTTCAAGAACCTTGGAGAGGGCAGGAAGGATAGACATGGGTCTGTATTGATTCAGATCCTGTCTAGCCCTCCTCTATGGAGTGGCACCACTGTAGCACATTTCCAGACAGTAAATATTTCACCAAAGGCAAGGGAGATGTTTAACATTATGGTAACTGGGGTGCAGATATGATTGTACCGCAAGGTGGAGAAAGCTTTGAGTTAAGACAGAAGGAAATGAATGAAATTCAAATAATGGAACAAATTTCAGCTAACCTTAATAATGTAAGGACAGAGCAGCATAACAAGATGTGTGCGTAATAGGATGCTTTCAGGGCCAGTCAAAGAATGGGGTGGGGGTAGGGGGGAAATAACATACAGGAGGAGAAAAAAAGCTAATTTGAATGGTGCACAAGTAAAAGGGATAGAATGACAGAGTATAAGTGCCTTAATAACACAGGAGTAAGGCTTTTTTAAGCACAAAATCAATGTGCTAATGAGTACTTTCAGACCATATGGTGGGTCTAAAATGGTTACAGATTGCTGATTAAAAGATGCCTTATCAATTGTATTAATTTACTAAGACATTTATGCTAAGCTGACATGAAAGAGAAATATGATATTTGTGGTGTAGGCTTTGGTTACTGCCCAGGTTCTGGGATCAACTGAATGTATCCATGCCTTTCTATCATGTGATCTTTGATGAAATTATGTTTTTTAAATGTTTGTATTTTTTGTGACTTCAAAGCCTTGTGTTGCTCCGGTAAAAGGGGTTTTGCCCCAGTGTGCTAACCTGCTTAACAAATTAATGAATGAATAAAAATAAAGCTGAGTTTCAGAAAAGCATATTCCCACATTTCACCACTATCCACTAAATATGCAGTTACTATCTGCTCTCTGTGGAGGTGATACTGGTAAAACCTAAATAAACCAATTAATCTTCCCCAGTCTGACTAGGGGCACTTTAGGTAACCTAAAGGTTAGGTTAGAAGTGTGCCCCAGCAGGGTAGTCCCTCTCAGGGGACTGCAGCCCCCCAATAAACTAACACTTTTCACCCATATACTCATCTGTCCCCTGTCTACAGCTAACTCTGGCCCAGTTTCTGCCTTTATCGACAGGTGGCCCAAGTGACCATAATGTACTTCACTTTGTGGATGTCTCAGTTTGGAGCTGGGTTTTCACAGGCTGCAGAAAGAGTGTCCATTTGGGGCCACGTGCTGGCACAGTGGTAGTGATGGGGACCTAGGGTTCGGGGGATGCTGGCAAGCAGGCAGCCATGATTATTGAGGGTTGTTGGTCACAGTGCAGCCTGGATCAAGTGGGAGGCATTGCACTTCTTCACCATCAGTGACCCTAGCGGTTGGGCCCTATAGGTTTCCCCTTCAACCACAGGGGAAGCCGCATTCCAGCAAGGCCCCCAGTGGCCAAGTGCAGTGCTACAGTGGGAGGTGAAAGGGGAAAGGAATTCATGAAAAAACACACCAGGGGAATGGAATATCAGCACCACTGCCTGGATGAGGGTTACTCGTACTTTGACCCTGCACTGTGGCCAGTCAGTCGGGACTGGTTTGTCGGAGTGGCAGTTTTCAGAGTTGAGAGTTCTTCAAGGCACATATAAATAACAAACTGTGGCACTCAGTTCTTATTTAGCTGCCAAAATGAGGTTTAATGTAGTGCACCTGCTGTCTTGGTGAAATGGAACTGACATGGGAGATGGCGCACACTCAACTACTGATTGTTGCAACGGTCACAGCACTAGCTCAGTCAGATTCTCACCGTGTGGGGTGTATCCCTGGGGGACTCTATTATTTGGCCATTTTCTAACATACTATCTTTTAATGGTTATGTGACGATAAAATCTACATGCTATTCAGTATTCATAGGGAGTTTTACAAAAGGCTCATGTAGGCCCTGGACATACTACAGAACTGTTTTTGAAAACCGTTTTTAAAAACAGTTTAGCTAATTCATTTTAGTGCAGCCACACTACTCAGTAACCGTTTTTGATAACGGTTTAGTGTGGCCACACTGCTAGTATTAAGCATGTTTTCCTTGTAACTATTTTGTGTTAAGTCCAACACACAGAACTGTGGCTGTCTGGACACACTGCAGCTAGAACTGTTTTAGTTAAACCATTACAGCTTAAAACGTTTTTACTCCTGGACAGACCTGTGAGTAAAACCATGCTAGCTCCAAAATGTTTTTGAAAAATGGTTTTAAGACTAGGTATCTAGCAGGGTTTAAAACACTTTTGCTAAAATGTCTTAAGGGGATTGTGGTCTGTCTGCAAACAGTGTTTTAAGGCATTTAAACTGTTTTAAGTTCGCCAGTGTGTCCAGGGCCTTAGAGGGCCACTTTAATTTAATACAAACTTGGAGCCACATTGGCATGATCAAAGTTTATTAGAGTTACTTTTTATTTGCTGTATAATTTAGCATTGGCTACATATAGGCTCCATGTCGAATAATTTTGGTTTATAAAATAACTGGTGGTAGCCTTTAGTTGATTGTACCATAAGGGGATGTGTTGATTATCCTGTAATAATTTAAGCTGATTGTACTGCTGCTTATTACCTTCCACTAATGTGTACTTTATTGCATCTTGCCCAAAATACAATAATAAGAAAATTTAACCCCCCAACCCCAAGGTTTAGGCAAAAAGTTGCTGTGCATTTTTTCTTGTATTCCAACTGAAACTGCAGAATGAAATAGTAGTAATGTACCCATGTGCTTCGCCTCTAGCACAACGAGGCTTTGTCAGGGGGCTACAAGGAACATAGCCTTGAAGACTGGGAGGGCAACGGTGGAGGACAAACAGTTGAACAGTCTTGCCCTGTAGTGTGGGGGAAGGGGTGATAATTGTCTGGCCTAGGGCCTCAGCTTGTTGATGATTGGAGGTGGGACTGAGTCACATTTCTGAATGCAGATTGGTTTTGGCTTGTTATATAAAGGCATGCTTACATGACCTCATCTGCATAATTGCAAGTGGTGCAGAAGAGGGTTTTATGTGAAATGGGTGAATACAAAACAGCGAACCCATAATCATGATGGCATGTTGTCGAGGACAGAAACTGTGGCAAATTCTTTTTGCAAGGGGTTATGTCCCCCACACACCCCTTACTTAAATAACCAACTCCAAGGTTGTAGCACCTCAGGGAGGAGTACAACATTTGTTGCCATTTCATCCTCGTTGAAATGCCCTTGCTGACCTTTGGGCTCGCTCATTTGTATTTGACCATTTCACATACCACCCAGAAGAGGTGCGTTGTTACAGATCTGGTTGTGTAAACAGCCTGCGGAGTGTTTCAGATCACTTTGTTGCAGTAGAGTGATCACTGTTTTTGTGGGTTTGAATACCGATGCAGGCATTTTTAGCTAGTGTGAAAACATGCTGCTTCTCCTGTATAGGTATAGCCCTGCACCCCCCCCCCCAACTGACAGCTGTTTCACATCATGGGACCGGAGGGGGGCATTTCAGCGGCAGCGGCAGTCTAGGCAGTGGGTTAGTTTTAAACACAATGAACTATGCAGTACTGCAGTTGTAATTGTACTAATTCTCATGCTGGGACCATGAGTATTGTGATTCTCCTTGCAGGGTTTCACTTCATTACCCAGTACACAAGTGTATGTTTGGCTGCAGTCCTTCTCCACTAGTAGTTCCTAAACAACCCCCATGCATTACTTTGTTTTATATACTCCAGAGCATGTAGCCCTTAGCAAAACAGCTTTTTTCCCCAATTTAGCTATTATTTGCCACTGGCCTCCTTCTGGAGGAAATCCAGTAGCGCCTATTAGGAAGCTTGGTCTGACACACAGACTGAACCTGCAATGGTGCACAACTCCCGGTGTGTAAATGTGGGTCGGAAGCAGTGTGAGTGGAGCAGTGGGTGAGCAGTGCAGATGAAGTTGCAGCAGCCAAGTTTGTGTAAATGCACCTTAAAATTCACTCCTGCAGGTGCTGTCTTAAGCAGAGTGTACCTGTTTTTGTCACAGGACTGAAAAGACGTTTTTTGAGGCAGCATAGGTGGGGATAAGCTGTGGTGAAGCTTGTTTGAATTGGTGCGTTTACTATTGACTGTAGATGTAGGGTAAATCTGAGATGAGTCAACAGCAGCCCACATTTAAGGGCCATATTAAAGAACTGTGTCTTGCCCTGTAGTTTGTAGTCTAGAAGAATTTAGCCAAAATCTTTCAAAATGTGAAAAAAACTTGAAAAATGGAACATAATCAGGTTTTTATGTTTTCTTTAAAACTGAAGTCGGACACACATGATCTGATGATATTAAGGGGTTAAAATACAGTTACTGTACAATTATGTGAAAAACACCAAACATACACATACATTTGACTCACTGGTCCATGAATATGTTTCGAGATTATTACAAATTACACCTAATAACCTTTTATACTTTACATCACTACTTTAAACCAAGCATGCATACCTTCAATTTGAAATTAATCTCGTATTGTGTGGAAAAAATGTTCAAAACTATTGTATAATTTGAAGTATACAGGTAACTGTGATATAGAGATCATAGGAATCACAGGAACTTTTACAGGTTTATAGTGTTAGCCATGATCAACCTGGTCCTTAAATTAAATTTGTGTCGAATATACCAATCACCCCATGTATTTATCCATTACTGCTTTGAACAGCTTCATATTTTTGCTTTCCACCACTGTGTCAGGGAGTCCATTCCATACCATCACCACCCTCTGTGTAAACCAACCTCCTCTGAAATTGTTCCTATAATTTTTCTCCCTTTATCTTTTTACTATGGCCTCTTGTAGCCATGAGAGTTGGTCTTGTTTGTAGGCCTACACATTCCCAAATGTCAGGGTTTGCAAAGGCTCCATATACACAGAGCACATATCCTCTACTTTGTCTGTACTGGAGTGAGTACACACCCAGCGACTCCAGTCTCTCCTCATACGTGTAGTCTTTAATATCTGCCACCAACTTAGTTGCCCTCCTCTGCACCCCCCCGATTCTTCTACAATAAATTTTATTAGATGGAGCCCACACCTGGCTGTCATCGAAAGACAAGCAAACACTCATTATGTTATCTTTAGCAATATGCATTACAGATATATCTTTAAAGATAAACTTTTAAAAAGATTGCTTGAAATGATAATGAAATGGAAACAGGATATGTTTGCAGTCATTATCTCACAAAAGTGTACTTCACACAAATAACATTATGTGTTTGCACATAATCAGGTTACAAAGTTTCAGTATTAAATACCTGTTACAGTTAAGTGATGAATTAAATAAAAATTCTCGTACTTATTTACAGAAATTACCAACATTTTTAGTTATCACTATCATTGTCTCTGCAGCATGATCTGGCACAAGCACACAGATCAGTACATGGAAGTGATGCATTGAAACAGGTCTGCAATCCTTTCTGCAACCACATTTGATCAACTCTTTGCATGATTTAGCTGTCACCAGAAGGACTGTCCAAGTGGGGATGCAGTCTTTCTCACTGTCTGGTTTCCAACCACAGCTAAGTGGGCCTGGCAGTTCTTGCTGTGCCCCTAGTGTTTTCCCCAGCAATGACCTCCCTGATATGCAGCTCTTTCTACGTGCTTCACTAAGGCAGCCTGAGTCAGAGGGATGTGTTCTAGCTCTCTTCCTTTTGCAAACATCTGCTTCCTTGCCTGATTTACATGTTAGCATTCTCTGGTTCTGTTATAGACAACAAACCTTTCAAGCCCTTTCATTGTCTCCTCGGAAATAAATATAGGTGCATGGGACAGTTTGAGAAAAGCTTCTGTAACAGATGGAAAAACTCTCCATATTTCCCAAGCTGTCTTCTTCCCTACACCACTAAATGCTGACACTGTATCACACTCCATAATGGCATGGAAGAATGGAAAGCCTTTGATTTATGATCTCCGATATTTTTTTGCAGTACCATGAGCCGATATATAACTGTAGTGCTGTTTTACTCCAAAGGCTATCCATAATTCATGCGGAGGAAGAGACTGAAATATTGTTACTGCAGGGACTACCACATCTGTGTCAACTGTCCTGATCACGATTTTACGATCATCTTGGTTTGCACAGTGAAGAGTGTGCAAAGGAATCCTGGTGTCTGCTTCCTCATGATCACAATGTTGCTTCCATGTGAGAAAACTACTCCTGTGTCTTGGCCTCTACAATGCCGGTTTGATAACACTTTCATTGACTGGCATCTCAGCAACAGGATTTATGTTGACCACAAGTTGTGGTTGACATAAACCCCAACTGTCTCCCGCTCTGTGTTTTTAGCTCTGCCCCCCACACCCCTGTACTATAGATTATCAACTCCGAGTTGGAGTTGATTCAGGGAGCGGGTGTAGGACTGGGAGACAGTATGCCCCGTGTCAGGCACACCAACACAGTGACCTGTCGGCGAACTGTCAATTTTGTTGACAGGTGTGTAGGTTGCTGTGTTAGTGTTGCTAATTGGGGCACATACCTGTGTCTTGTGTACTGTATACCTCCTTTCCTTCAGTAGACAGGGTAGAAATGTATTTTGCCAGCAAGCTGTACCGTTTGCTCTTATTCCCATCTACTCTGTGCCAGTTTTTGGAGTTGGTGTAGATTCTCTTATTACAGCACGATGTCCCTCTCCCTTTTTCTGCCTGGTTGAATTTTTAAGACTGTGAGCAAGGTAGCAATCCCACACAGTGTCTAAACGATCCAGTGACTCCAACTGCATGAGGATATGTGGTATAAATACCTTGTCGGCATAGTCACGAAATGTCTTAACAGCCTTTGGGTGACAACATATGAATAATAGCAGAACCATCAAGGATTTTAGCAGTGACACTTAGAGCAATATCTGTAGATGGAGAACATGTTTCAAGGCAAGTCACAAGATCAGACTTTGTGCATGCTCTCAACATGCGCCAGTCAGACAAGGATGGTGGGGTAGACTGATCCTCATTCCTGAAAAAGTTATCCATATCCTCATTTCTAGATTGGCATGATATATACATCCTGCCGAACAGTTCAGTTATTCTTGAGAGTTGTGATCTGGTGTGCAATCCTTGATTGCTTCTTTGGAGATGAATTGCTAAACAGCAGCAATTTGTTCTTGGGGATGATATTAGTAACTGGTGTGGAGCACTGCACAAGTCTTTGTTCAACAAATGCATCATACTGTTTTTGACCAGTTGCTTTGACAGTCTTAATATAGTTGACAATATCTTGTCTCATGATGTGCTTTGTGTCCAAAGCAATCAAATTCCAACTGTCCTCTGAGATTGGGTTGCCCATTTCCTGAATTGTGACCATTGCTTTCATGTTTCTAGCAAATTCCATTTGAACTCCAGGCACCTGCTCACAGTGCTGAGTAGCTGTACTTTTCTCAGAAACTATCAAGCTGGATTCAAACTCTTCTATAACCCTTTGAATCTCTGGACTGACAGTAATCCACTGAAGTAATGCAGTGGGGTTCTCTGTCAAGCCAGTCATACCACCATCACCCTTAATCTTCTCATTCATCAGTCATGAGCTTGGTTAATGGCCATGGTGGAAAAAAACCTGACCAAATTTCTGAACAACAAAATTACCTCTCATGAACTCTGCATAGATTGATGGGTTCCTAGCTGGCAACGGGGCCATATCTCTTATATGAGCAGGAAGCCACCTAGCATAATTTGTGCGATAATGGGCAAACATCCATGGTATTAACTCACCAAGACGTTGGACACGGAGCTTGAAGTCTCCCTCCCATAAGGAATGCACAAACTACGTAGTAAGCAACACAAGGTCTAGAACCATAGACCAGTACAAGAACTGGGGATTCTGATCACATTTGTGTCGATATCATGTGCTGAAGTTGAGTGGTGTTTCATTTGCTTCAAGTGATTCTGCAGTATATTCCTCATATGCTGAGCATCTAAGTAGGTGTAGTGCTGCTGTTGTTACCTGTTGAGCATATCTGCCCTGGTGACATGGGACCCTTTCAGTATGGCATCAGCCCTACCAGAGGTAGTGATGTCAGCCTGCACAAGAACACTGGTCCATCCAATGCCGTTTAGCCAATCTCCTAAAAGTTTGAGTACATTCATCTCTATGTGAAGGCCTCCCATCATCACCACATATTGTTCCTCACAATGGGTCTTAGGCCAACTCCACCGGATTTGCTTTCCTATAGCAAACATGACTGGTCCATAGTTATGACAGGTATCTGGCCTCTGTTGACATGTTGTGTAGCCTTCTGTACTAGATTCATGGCATGCAAAACCTTAGCTGTAGAATGAGCTTGCTCTGTAAATGGAGGCATGAGCGCAATGGGTGACACAGGTTGAGAAATAGGTGGCAGCCTGTTTGCATGGTAAGCTGCCCATGAAACAAAGTCCCCAGTATCAAGCCTTTCTTTCTCCAGAAGTTCTGCCACCCAGCTAAGCCAGCTGTTCTCTTGCTCTATGGAGGTAAGTATTGCAGATGATTCTGCTTTTACTGGATGGGACAGTAGGTTCTTAAGTGCATAGTGCAGCTAGCAGTACTTCAGAATATTCTGCAGGCAAATGGTCTATGGGTCTTTTGTGGACAGTTCCTGGGTTGATTGATGCAATGCCTTTATCTGTGCCTGGATTGTCTGCTGTTGGAAACTGAATCATGGAGATGGCTGTACCATGGAAAGAATCCTTTGCTGTCCTAGCTGAGGGACTGTGATCTATGTTATCAACAGCCCCCACAGTAAACACAACCTTTTTTAAGGTGGGAGGGCAACCACATAGGTCATGATCAAAACATGCTCATACATTGTTTGCCAGATTTGTGGTAACATAGAAATTGATGGCAGATAAGAACCGCTAGGCCCACCCAGTCAGCCCGTATTCCCTACCCGCATCAGCGGCCGCTGACACTACTTGGTCATCAGCCTTAGACTCTCCTTCCTGCCTCTAGGGTTCCCTTATGCCTGTCTCATGCATGTTTGAATTCCTGCACTGTGCTAGCTCCCATCACCTCCAGGGGTAGGCTATTCCATGGATCTACTACCCTTTCTATGAAAAAAAAACCTTCCTCACATTCCCCTTAACCTGCCGTCTAATCTCATATCGTGCCCCCTTGTTTTCGTACATCTCCTATATTGTAAGATGTCACTGACTTGCACTTTGTTTATGCCCTGAAGATACTTGAAGGTTTCTGTCATATTTCCCCATTCCCACCTCTCTTCCAGTGTATACATATTGAGGAATCTCTCCTCCTGAGTCTTCTGGCGCAAGCCCTGTACCATCTTAGTTGCCCTTTTCTGAACCACCACCACCCTATGTCCTTACGAAGATGCGGTCTCCAGAATTATACACCATACTCAAGATGAGGCCTCACCAGAGTTTTGTACAGTGGCATCACCACTTCCCTTCTTCTGCTAGTGATACTCCTTCCTGTGCACCCCAACATGCCACTGGCCCTCCCCACAGCCTTCGTACACTGGCCACCTTTAGGTCACCTGAGATGATTATCCCTAAATCCCTTTCTTCCCCGGTGTTCTGCCATATGAAATGCATAGTCCTTGCTTGCAGAGTTTATCAACCAACTCCCTTTGTCTGGTTTTAGAATAAAGCATCTAACTATTGTAAACTGCAATGGTGTTTCTCTCGATTTAGCATGATGAACTGCCGATCCGGATGATTCCCTTGATGTCTTCTTTGTGTTAAACATTAGTAACTCTTACATTAATAAGGCTATTTTCATCTTACCATATTTTGCTTCTTTTTAATCTATAATACTGGGGCCATGTGATATCATTCTCACCAGAGTAAAAAGACTTTGTGGAACTACGCCTTGTTCATACCCAGGTTGAAAAGACCCGTCAAATGTGTAATCTTTGGAAAGAATATCTTTTCAAACAGTTTAAGCAGCACAGACCAAGTGAATTTCATTGTCATCAGAATCATGAGAACATGCAGTCTTGACAATATCAGCAATGTTTGCATTAGACATCAATACTACATCTCTTTCTTGACTCATGCCCTTAAATCTAGAATCACCCCCTCCCAAGTAATCGCTCCTTCAGTCTTGTCTGTTATTGAGGCACAGGTCAGGAAGCATAGGAAAAACCAGAAGCAGTTGTAGAATTCACTAAAAATATTAATTTACAGTAGCGGTACCATAAAAAGAAAAAACTTGTTCAGAATAACTACATAAAGATGAGAAATTACTTCAGTCTGTGTGTCCCTTGCCCTCCAAATCTCCCAGATATTGCAGCTCAGCTCTCATATAAGTCAGTTCATTTCAATTTTTATTGTTGACAATCACAATGTTGTCTTTACAATTTCAAAATTATAAAATTGTTACATATTTACCATATCATTTCATATTAAAATTTTAAAACAAATATATAAAATAACCATGGTCTCTAAGACTGCAGCCCCCTTTAAAAGAAAAAAAATCTCTAACCACTTAACACTTGCTGCTTAATATTGCTAATAAATCTCATGCTCCAATATCCACCACAATATCTGCTTCAGTCTGTCCAAATAGAGGAGTCATAATGAGCCCCCAAGAAATTTACCCCAAAAATGCCCATGTACAGTAAGTAAAAACAGAGAACATCTGTACCCATACTACAGATATCCTTTCTGTTACTTTTTAGAGGCTTGTCAAGTTAAGAAGCACTTACTGCAATATCTCAAGCCTCTGCTTGATGACTCAGAATGTGCTTAAAGGGTTACTCACCTGGTGTATTAAAAATCATGGTTACTGCATACCAGTAAGACCCCCCCTCTATTAGACTCTCTTGGGCAGGCTTCCCAGAGAGACTTCATTTGGGTCTTTTTTTGGTGGTCCTAAGGAACCAACCGTAGAAAATCGGACATCGAGTTACCCAGGCGCCATGGGCATGGGGCAACTAAGTGTCCTGTCCCAGACTGTACAATTCGCTTCCATTACAATATCTTACCCCCAAATTTCTAGATTCAGCATATCGCAGTTGGTAACTCTAATGTCCATCAGTTTCCCCTGACATGCCTCAAGCATAATCAAAGCATATCCCCAAGTACCTCAAAATTAACTTCCAAATAGCAAACGTTTACAGCAACATGTTAAAGTAACTTATTTGCTACATAGAGGCCCATTATACAGATATATCCCTGTTTCTTAGTGCTAAGAAAAACATAATAATTCAAACTATCAGACTGGCAACTATTATTTCAGTAAAACTAACAGCTCTTAAAAGAATCAGAGAAAAGGCCAAATAGCCACAAATATTAAATTAGATACCAAGGCAGTTCAATCTCCATACTAGCAATAAATTATTTAAGCTCCAGACTCATACAAATGAGCAATTTGCCCTTAATTAAAAGCTGAAGCAGTACCTCTTGGGAGAATACCTCTTAAATCAACATTGCAAGTTGCCTTGTTAACATCCCACCAGGGCCTGGAGAAAGCCAGACTGTGATAGGAAATATCAGGATTGTTTCTGTAGAAGTACAATCTCAATTCTCACAAGAAAGAGAAGTTCGATTCCCTTTTGTTTCAACACAAGTGTCCGTACAGCATTTCGGTGCTTCTTATTCATTAAATCAGCTGGTTCTCTTACACTTCCATTTTCCATCTCTCATTATTAGTTCATCTCTCTGGGGCCTTTTCCCTTTACTGGAGTTTAATGCCATAATAGCCTTTGACCTAGGGAAATAAAAAAAGGAAAGAACAGCACCCCACTAAGCGCAATAAATTTATCACTTCCACATAATACAAGGACCCCCGGTCCTAGGCAACGATATGGCATACCTTTATTTAATTATATATAGGCATTTCTGCATACAAGTGCTCAATTCTCCTCAACTCCTGTACGTCCGTTCTTCAGTTCACCACCGGGAGTTACTGAGACCCTCACAAAGTGAGGGCTTCTGCAAAAAACGCCCGTTACAGGCATAACCATCTGTTACGGGGTGATCGGGCTAAAATATCAGGTTTGAAATGCTACCTTTGTACCACATTTCATAAGCAAAAAAACAACTCTATAGACTGAAGCCGAAACCTGAGAACTAAATTCTTGTATATAGTCCTCTGTAATGTTTGGTAGTTCTCAGTAGACCAACGTAACCAGCAATGCTCAACAGAACGCCGATAACTAGACAGATGCTCAAAGCAAAAAGTGTTTGGTCTTAATTTTACTATGGCTTTTGAGCTACAATGACATAGTACTTGGATATATAACTCAGACCATAAAGGGTTTCTTTCATAAACTCTTGAAAAACCCTTATTTTTAAATTGTCATTCGTATAGTGCTGAGCATTCTACATGCGTTCTACAAGGAGTGGAGCTACCTGCAGCCATCTTGTAGCTCCGCCCCCCAAGAAGGCAGTTTTCATTATAAGTCATTTCAACCCCCACTCTTAGCAAGCATCCTGTTTCTTGCAAAGTGTTCTGTTCTTGTAAATATCAGGCAGGAGCTGCTCGAACACATTGTGCCTAAGCTAAGAGGCCCCATTTCCACAGCTTTTGCAAAAAAGCCTACAATTTGAACTCTAGTAACCTCTGAAGTTCCCAGTACTTTTTTTTAGTCTTTAAAATACAATTATATACATTTCAACAGTAATGCTATATATTTTCCAAACACAAGGGATCCCAATATCAGTTACATTTCCATACAATGATTTGCACATATTTTAACATCAGCAGATATGCACAGGAGGAAAAACAGACAGTAAGAGAAAACTGAGAGACAATGAGAGGCAAAGAATTGCGAGACTGTTCGGGATGATCAAGTCAGAGGTCTCACAGGAAAATTTGGTTGCGCAACCAGACAGACAAGAGACATCAAAGGACAGATCCTTGCATTTAAATACTTTCTCCATAACAAATGGGACAGGGTCTTATGCTACACTGTCACATTGTCGTATTGACTTTTCCAGAGAAATCTGGATCGAACTCCCAGAGTCTACACTGATGCAACTTTCCTAAATCTGAATTTGAACACAGGAAGTATCTCATCATCTCTGTGCTCTTTTAAGAATGACACTTGCTCACTTAAAACTATTCCCTCTGATATATTTTCTGTTCCTCACCACATTCCTTCAGCCTTGTGTTGTCTAACAAAATTGTGCAAAGCAGTCAAACAACTGAGGTGATATTTGTCATCCAAAGCATGCATATCTCCTTCAGGCAACTTTCCTAATAACTTCCTGCCTTGTAAAATGTGTACATACGCATGAGCTCGATGATCTATTGCTAATGTGCAGGCCTTGTGCAGGCGTTCAGTACTTTCATCATTGCCACAGAAAAAACACTTGTTTGTTCTTGACAAAGACTCTCAACCTGCATGCATTCTTGTTTTGACTGGACTCTGTTCAGTTTCTTTGTCAGCATTTCTTTTCCTTTTCTGAGCACGTTGGAGCTTTTGTGTGTCTAACTTATTTCTGCAACTTTTATGCCACACTGCATTATTTACATTGGAATGTCATTTCTATACTGTTGCCATCATCAAGTCTTCTTGTGTCAGTGTCCAGTGGTGCACAGCCTAGCTTTACAAGCTGAAGGCTGTTTTCTACAATAACTCTATAACCATTTTTTTTTTTAACTTTCTATTTTTCCCTCCTAGAGCCCACCATCTCTGACCCTTGAAGGCATCTGGGAGTCATCCACTCCAGCCTTCTCTACCTCATTACCTTGCACTGTGGAGCTGTGGCTATCCCCTGGGTGGTGAATGAGGTGGGGCCCGTACACATCTGGTTGCATCAGGCAAGGCGGTCTAGGTGGGTGGCGGCACATCGAGGGCATGCTCCTGGTACCTCGTCTTCCCAGAGATGGAAGACTTTTTCCTCCGGTGTTTCTCCCTTGCGTGGTGTGTGCCCTTGATGTCAAGGTGCTGTGTGCCGACGTCCACCACGTGTCTCAACCAGCCCCTCCTGCAAGCAGAACTTGCT
Organism: Neoceratodus forsteri; assembly: GCA_016271365.2. Classification (NCBI taxonomy): domain Eukaryota; kingdom Metazoa; phylum Chordata; order Ceratodontiformes; family Ceratodontidae; genus Neoceratodus; species Neoceratodus forsteri. The sequence goes on along the minus strand of CM028137.1, from coordinate 310,677,218 downwards.
GTATCCTGAGCCTCCACTCGAGGTCAGGCAAGTAGTGGGCCTTGGCCCCCTTCCTCCCCCAGAGAAGGTGAAAAGTCATGGGACACTTAAGCCTTCTACCCCGGCTGGCCTTCCAGTGACCAGAGTCCACTCCTGGACCCAGGTCGCTGGCATCGAGAGAGGAAATCCAACTGCTGCGCCGATGGGCCGGCACTCTATAACCATTTTTATAAGGTTTTTTTTGTTAACCTGGTGACTTTAGTCTTGGTGCTAGCGGTCTGCTGAGGGCACTGATAGGGAAAGCATGTGCTGTAGATAATTGGATTAGTAATTTAAAGGGACTTACCCTCTAAAGATATTGAGTTGGCTGAGAGCCAGAAATGTGCGACCAGCCTGAGGAGATGCACAAAGAGAACTGGCAAACCACACCAGAACAAGGGGCGGAGTGGGGTTGGATTACAACTTTCAAATTCTTTGTGCATCAGCCTACAGGAAGACGTCACTAGAATCCATGAGTAAGGACTTACAGTGCTGTAAAAAGGTGCAGAGGATATTCTTTTCCACTGCTCCTGAATTTTGCTTTCCTGGGTTCGCTAGTTTTTCACCGCTGTCTATCTGACATAAAACACAAAGGCGCCAATCCGTTACAGGCTTTGTGGACTCATGCTGCATTTTTGAAGTTCCCACCCCAACATTTACAAATGTACACTTCTTAGACATTGTCACATCCATATTAGTAGACTGCAGCACTAGCACTGTGTCACTGAATCTGCTACCCCACAGCGTTTCATTAGGATTTTTCTTCTTCCTTCCATAGTTTCCCTGCAAGTAAATACAAAATTACTAAACAAGATAATTTCAAGAACGTTACTAACAAGATAATTACAAGAAAATGCTGTCATTCCTTCCATTGATATCAAATTTCTGACATGAAAACTATATGAGATATACATCTAGCCGCTGGTCACACATGCCTTTGGCATGAATGGCTGCAGCTGGGGTATGCTTAAATAAAATCCCCATTTGCAACCCCTAAACATTGTTGGATCACTTGTGTCCTGCTCTTATACGAATCAGCATGCAAAAATATATCTATAGGCCAATTTGCATGCTTTTTCAAATTTTGAATGATTCTTGTACTGTTTTGACTTTTCCTACTAGACTGTTGGGGCAGGGGTGATAATTGTCTGGCCAGGGGCCTCTGCTGGTTGATAACTGGAAATGGGATTGAGTCACATTTCTGGTTGCAGAGGATTGCTGACAGGGCTAACATGGAAGCTCTAACTTGGGGATAAATTCAAGCACTCGCCTAGCATGCCCCAGCATGCCTGTGTCCCCAGACACCAGACCAAGGCAGGAGAAAACACATTAGTGATTACAGTGTACTGGAATAACCAGCAACAGGGAAGGTAGCTGTAGGCTGGTAGGGTAAGGTTGAGGTAGGAACATGTAGGAGGGTTAGAAAAGGGAACATGAAAGGTACCCCTTCAAGGGTAGGGTAACAAATAAGTTACAGGTAAGCGAAAGGGTAGAATAAGAAATAAAGATCAAGTAAGTGGATAAGAGTAATAGACACCAGAGGCAAGTTATGTATGTTAGAAAAGGGAAAAGCAAGAGACACCCTTTTTTTGTGTAGCATAACAAATAAATTTCAGGCCAACAAAAGAGAGAGATAGTAATACAATGGAGGCAGTAGGGTACAGGTAAGTTTAAACAGGCAAATAGTAAAGGAAGGAACGCTCAAGGAAGTGGTGCAGTACAATGGGTGTGTGGCTGCAGTCTTTCCGGACACATTCTGATGCTGCCCCATTTGTACTTGCTTCACTATGTTGAGGACAGAGGTTGAGGTACTCCAGGCGAATCTGGCAAGGATGCAGGGGATGTTCTGCTCCACCTAGAGGCCACCAAGTCTGCCACCATTCCCCCGGAGGATGCCTAGGCAGAGGCAGACCAGCTGGACCTTGATGGGCTTTGAGAGTGTGGGGACTGATGGGAAGATTACAAGCTCCTCAACCTGTACCACTGCAGAATTCCTTCACCATACTGGTGGAACAGGATGGATGAGAGCAGGCACCCACTGCAGTGGGAAGGGAAAAAGTAGATGCCCCAAGGGAGGTGGAAGAGGCCCCCAGCCGAGGAGCAGGCAGCTGTTGGCGGTGGGATCCATCGTTAGTAGGATAGATTTGGGAGTGGAGGGGAGGAAAAGGGAGGTGAAGTGCCTGAGAGGTGCTTCAGCTTAGAAGGATGGAGAGCATATCCAGAGGATCACTAGGGCAGCAGGAGATGTGAGGGAGCAGGATGTCATCTTCCACCTGGGGACTAATGACCTGGCGAAGGACAGGGTAAGGGTAGCGCACATAAATTATAGGAGCTGCGGATGGGCCTCAAGCAGGTGGCATGTACGATGACTTTTGCTGAGGTGTTACCTGTGTATGGCTGGGAAGAAGAAAAGGCACTATTTATTAACAATTGGTTGAAGGTATGATACATGGAGGAGGGCTTCAGCTATATTGGGAACTGGAGGCCTACCTGGGAAGATATGGGCCTCTATAGGGGAGATGGCCGGCATTCTTCCAGGAAGGGCGCTACAGTCCTTTGTGGTAAGTTTAAATGCTACTTGGATGAGCATTTACACTAGCTGGGGGGGGGGGCTGTAAAACCAAGGGAGGCAACAATTGTCCACCTGCAGATGATGGAGCAGCAGGGAAGGAGATTCCAAGGGGTGTAAATTCCCCTTCGGCAGAAGTACAAGATGTCAAGGACAAGGACAAGGGGGTATAAATTAGGAAAGTAAGAATAAAGAGTAAAGGATAAAGGTAATGGAGGGAAAAGGTGGGTCAAGGGGAGCTTCGGGGAACAACCCAGGCAGGAGGCTGTGGTGGTGGGGGAACAGGGAAGCAGGGAGGGAGTAAGGTATGGAGAGCCTGTGCACCGATGCAGGGGGTCTGGGAAATAAAATTCCAGACCTAAAAGCCGTCATGGCAGAGGCTAGCCTAGATTTGGTGGCCATAACGGAGTCATGGTGGACTGTCAGCCAGAACTGGGACGTGGCCATACTGGCCTGCTCTCTGGTCAGGAGAGACAGGGCGGGGCAGAGAGGAGGAGGGGTTATACTATATGTGGAGGAGGGGATCAAGGCTATGGAAGTGCAGGGGCACCCGGAAGAAAAGGAAGGGCTGGAGGTGCTGCGGGTCACCCTGGAGACAAGCTATGGGACAGCTCTCCATACGGGGGGGGGAGGAGTGTACAGTCCTCCAGAACAGGGAGAAGAGTTGGCGAAGTACTAGGGGAAGCCATCATCAGGATGTCAAGTGAAGAGAGGTGCTGCTAGTTGGTGACTTCAATCTCCCAGACATTGAGTGGAGCCTTCCAGCTGCAGCTGTGGCAAGGAGCAGGGCCATGCTTGACTCCCTAAAATGGGCTCTTGTCAGGCAGCGAGTCAGAGAAACCCACTAAGGACAGGGCAGCACTGGATTTGGTGCTTACAAAGAGGAACATGATGGACCTGGTGCTTACAAAAAAGAACAGCATCGCAGACATCACAGTGGGCAGTCCCCTAGGTATTAGAAGGCAAGGAAGCGGGCACCTGCTATGCACAGTCATTTAAGATATTTAAATAGTAGTCACAGTCTGCATCGATTGAAGAAGAATATCTGGGCCAGTGCAGCCTCAGACTAAAACGTAACTTTTATTGGTCCCAATAAGAAACTATGCTTTGTGTGTGGTGACAGTCACATAGTCTCCAAGATGCAGTGTATAAAGAACTCCATTAACAGCTCCCCACAAACAAAGGAGCACCCATCCCTAACGCGTTTCACTCAGGTTTGAGCTTTATCAAAGGGTGACAGGCTCCCCTAGAGGTACGCAATATCAATACCACAGGTAGAGACACAGTGCAAAATATCACCACGGGTGGAATGAGTTCAGTTCTCAATCCCCAGTTCATAACTAATATACATATAATAAATACATTTATAGAAACATAGAGACATAGACTTTGACGGCAGATAAGGTCCGCTTGGCCCACCTAGTCTGCCCATTTCCTTACCTACAAGATAAGCCGCAGATCCTAGTTAACCAATAGCCTGTTTAAAATGTATACACTGCATTTAAAAGAGTTACTCATTTAAAATCATACTGTGCACCAACAATCACAAACTATTGAAAGCGCACCAGTAGTTTCCATGGCTTCAAATCGATAATTTGTTATGCACAGAAGCTAAATGTCCAATAATGGAAAATTTCATAAATGTAAAAATTGCATTGTGCTTCCAATTCATAATGAGAATAGCAAAATGAGCTCCTAAATGCTGTGCAAAACCTGTAAAAGATCAGAAGACATTGATTACGTAGTACAGACAGCAAGATATGCGAGTCCCCCCCCCCATTTTTATGTTGTCTTGCGCGCATGCACGTGTAAGCAACATCTTACGATAGTGGACATTCAGAGGTGTGTCAGTGTTGTGGCGTAACTTAGGGAACGCTTTAGTGGGTGCGTCCCTCAGCCACCAATTAGCGAGCATGCTGGCAGTGACAGCAGTTTCAGAGAGAGCCACGGAGTTGGAAGAAATCTACTGCTCCAATAAGGTGCAGTTTCCTCACTGGAGCATCAGATGACAAGGCTCCATTATGTGCCTTTCCTGGTGAAACATTCCAATAAATATGGCAGCTCCTGCCACCTGCCACACAATCCCCACAAAGTTGACATCGGGGATGCCTAATCCCCATGTTGGCATGTCCCCACCCAGTTCAGTTTGTTTGCTGAGGGGGCCCAATCCTGTTGGCATCATGTCCCCCCACACATTCTTTGCCGCAGGGCTGCCCAATTCCGTCGACATCATGTTTCCCCAAACTCATGGCATACTGAGGCCCACCCCAGTGTGCCCAAAATCTTTTTTTTTTTTTACCTGTAAATAAAGAAAACAGTCCCCATAGTCCGGCTTCATTTTTTTTTTCACCTGTGGAAAAAAATGGTCGCTCGTCATCCTGCCACGCCCCCTCCCCCAACCCACACCCACCTTCTGGGCACCCCACCTCCCTGAACACCCCTCACCCCATACTTACCTCTGGAGGGCTGGTGCTGCAATCTTCTGTGGAGCAGGAACACGTCTGAACTCTTCAAAAGTCGACTGGGAACTGAACAAAATGTGGTAAGCTTTATAATGGCAGACAATGGGGGGTTTCAACTTAGGTGGATATCTCAGCCATTTTTGGGAATTTTGGTACCAGATTTTCAACATGGGGTTCTTGGGACCAAACCTCATGAACACATGCACTGTCATCTCGTTAGTTGGTCCCGAAAGGTAATTTCGCGGTCACTGTGCCGAATCACCTTTTGGTACCGATTAACAAAATGACAGTGCCAATATTCATGAGGTGGGGTCCCAAAAAGCCCATGTTGCAAATCTGATGAAAAAATTAAAAAAAATGACTGCATTACAAGCATGTGTTGCGCAGTTTCCACGCACGCTCGTAACTTCGACAATTCTTTATATTTTCACTCCAGATTTTCAGCATTGCCATTTTTTCACACCTCCTTATGAACAGTACAGCTGTCACTTTTCACATCCTGCCTGAAATGTGTTTTCGCACCTGTGGTGCACAATTTATTTATTTATTGAATTTTGTTGACTGGGTAAGCCCACTGAGCCTAGAAGTCCCTTTTTCAGGGGTGACCCGGGGGTGGGAATACAGATGGTAACCAACTGAAACTTTGCCAGATTAAGCTGTTGGCGGTATTTCTAGTGAATGGAGGAAGTTTGGCCAGGACACTGGGGAAATTCTCCTACTCTTTTTTCGAGAAGTGCCATGGGATCTTTAACGTCCACCTAACAACCACCAGAACAGGCAGACGGGACCTCGGTTTAACGTCTCATCCAAAAGACGTCACCTCCGGAGTGCAGCACCCCCCTCATGCTGCACTACAGTGTCAGTACTGGGATATTAACCCAAGTGTCTGGTGTGGGGATAGAACACACAGTCTTCTTATCTCCCGGCCTCAGAGGTGAGTGTGCTACCTGCTGAGCCACTTGACACTATGGCACAGTCGCTGTGGGAAATCAACTTTCAGGACAGATTAACAAAATCACAGTGTCACTGTTCATGTGGGGGGGGGGGTCCCAAAATGCCTATGTTGAAAATGTGGTTAAAAAAATACCCAAAATAATTGGGTTACAGGCGTGCATTGCGCAGTTTCTACGCATGCTCATGGCGCACACCAGTTTTTATATTTTCATGCCAGATTTTCAACATTGCCATATTTTATATCTTCCTCATGAACAGTACAGTTGTCATTTTCACATTCTGCCTGAAATGTGTTTTCACACCTGTGGTGCCAAATGGTGCAGTCGCTGTGCAAAATCATCTTTCAGCTAATGAACTGATAGTGCCACTCTTCATGAGGTGGGGTCGTAAAAGCCCATGTTGAAAATCTGGAGTGAAAATACCAATAAATGCCTGCAGTGTTAAGAGTTTCCAACCGTAACGCCCCACCCTGTAGAGACTGACAGGTGTCAGGGGTGTGACTTGGGATCGTTGGCTGTAATGCTCTCACCACTCCACCCCCCCACCTTGCAGCCAGTGACAGGCATCGAGGTGTGCCTAGAAGTATTCGAACCCAAAGTTTACCCTATTCTCCTATACTGCACCCATCTCAGAGAATTTCCTTATGAAACGGGGTGAGTGTAAGGCCCGAAGACCCAAGGCACACCACGACACTTGTCAGTGTCTGCAGGGTAGGGTGAGGTAAAATGATGTGAGCGTTATGGCTGATGACTCAAAGGCACACCCCAACACCTGTCAGTCTCTGCAGGGTGGGGGTGGGGTTGGCGTCAGTTCAACACTTTACTGCTATTCCTATTATGCATCTCTCTAACTCCTGCACTACCAATGCCAATGCCAACAAGACAACATTCAGCATTGACAAATGCTTGTTATTATTGAAACAAAAGCATCAGCAGGTATATAATAATTAAGGACCATGTTTTAAAGTACAGTTTCTATTTTCTCAGGAAGGACTTATTTCTATTTTATTATTTAACCCGTTATTCTCTATGACACAAAGAGAGAAAACAGAAACATAGAAACATAGAGGTTGACGGCAGATAAGGACCACAAGGCCCATCCTGTCTGCCCATTTCTTTTTCTACCTTATAAATGTGCCATCGGCCTTTGCTCTGTCAGTGGCCTATCTATTCATACTCATCTGTATTGCTCCCTTATGCCTATCCCATGCCTGTTTGAAGCCCTGTACTGTATTCATAGCCACCACTTCCTGAGGTAGGCCGTTCCATGCATCCACCACTCTTTCTGTGAAAAATAATTTCTCACATTCCCCTTAATCGGCCCCTCTAATCTCATGCTGTGTCCTCTTGTCCTGCTATTTTCTCATATTTAAACATGTTAGACTCTTTCACCTTGTTAATGCTCTTAAGGTGTTTGAATGTTTCGATCATATCACCTCTCTCCCTCCTTTGCTCAAGGGTATACATATTGAGCTCCGTTAATCTGTCGTCATATGTCTTCTGATGCAGTCCCTGCACCATTTTGGTTGCCCTTCTCTGTACTGCCTCAATTTGGTTAATGTCCTTGTGAAGGTGTGGCCTCCAGTACTGCACACAGTACTCCAGATGGGGCCTAACCAGTGTCTTGTAAAGAGGGATTATTACCTCCCTCTTATGACTTGTGATACCCCTACTAATACACCCTAACATCCCCTAGCCTTACCTACTGCTTTAGAGGTCTGCTTGGATGATTTCAGGTCATCTGTGAAATCCAGTATTGCTCCCTCCTGAATAACCTCTAGGTACCAGTGATTACCATACAGTATGGATTGACATTACGATGTGAACAGAGGCTAACCAAACATGGACAAGGTCCTGGATTTTAGAAGAGAGGATTTTAAAGAAATGGGAGACTGCTTCAGAAACTGCCTTGTGGGGGGCATTGCCAGGGAAGGGCAGGGGCACAATGGGAAACAATAAGGGAGGGCATAATCAAGGCAACCAGGCTCTGCATGAAGGAAGTGACTTAAAGGAGAAAGAAAGAGACTGTTATAGTTCTCTAGGAATATAACCAAGGTGGTAAAGGAACAAAGGATGGCATTCCGGAGATGTAACATAACACAGAGGGAGGAGGACAAGGAGTTTTATCAAGTAAAACAGTGAGAATCTGGAAAGGTGGTGAGGGAAGTAAAGGTACATACAGAGGAAAGGATAGCCAAAGAGGTAGCTGATGGGGGTAAGACTTTCTTCAGTTACGTATGTGAGAAGAAGAAAACAAGGGGAGTGATAGTGAGGATAAAGAGGGCAGCAGGGGGAGACTTCTGAGTTAAACTGAGAGCCTTTTGGCTCTCCGATATAACCTTTTTGCTTAGTCTTGTGTACACGGCTTTCACCGAGACCCTCGGAGACTGGCAGTCCCTCTGAGTCATCCAGTAATTGACTCTGGCATCTTACCAAATCATCTACCATCTGGGCTAGGTCAGGATAAAGTTTATTTGAAGCGGAGATACAGAGGGTTGGCAGGGTGGCATCTGTATTATGACCTAGACCACCAGCCACAATTATCCTATCTGACACCTGGCTGACTAAGACTATTTGATCTTGGTCCACAAAGGTGCTGTGTTCATCAAAGTCTAATGTTCCCTTATGGACATAATTATGTATTAGTGGACAATGAGTCTTCCCTAGTTCCTCATATATTCGTATATGTACCTTGAATCCATCTGTGAATTTATGTCTGGGACAATCATATATTTTACACCAGTGTTCTCTATCAGAATCCATGAAACACCATCCCAAATATTTATGTAATGGTTCTGGGCATAGAAAATCTGTACAATTTAGCATATGAATGTAACCTGGGACCATTATTTTAAGAGTGCCAGCGTGACCAATGAAGCAGAAATCTAAATTTGACTTACTTTTTAAGCTATCCTGTTCTAAACTGTTCTAAACTGAGGCAGTATAGCGCAGTGGTCTAAGGCTCTGAGTTGCAAATTTGGTGACATCCAGCAGACCAGACCTCGGTTTGAATCCCACAGCTTCCACTTGCATACTGTGTGATCTTGAGCAAGTCACATAACCTCCTTGTGCTCCCAGGTCACTCCTGTAAAAAAGCTTTCAGCTTAGTGTGCTATACCTGGTTAAACAACTAAATAAAAAAAAAAACTAGCAGCTCTAGGTTTTATAATATTAAATTGAGAAGCAAAGGTCAAGTCGGGGTCCATGATTAGGAAATATTTTTACGTTTGACATTAATCTTCAAAGTTAACAAAGCAGTTTTGGCATTAACATGAATAGACAGTTACAGTTTAAAATGCAGTCACAATTTTAAATGCAGTTACAATTTAAAATGCAGTTATAATTTTTTTGAACAGCAGTGCGAAGCAGAAAATAATTTCTTCGTCGCAGACCAAAAGCAGTCACAATAAACGAAATAAAAACAAATGCCAGGCAAATTTTCAGCCTTAGGTCCTATGCCTAAGGTGGAGGCAACAAACTCACCAACCAGTACTAACTGATGTCCTTACGAGGTCCTGAGAGCTGAGGGGACTCTTGGTTCTCCCTCTGAGACTCCTTACTTTTACTTAGGCTGTTAAGGGTTTAAATACTTTTTGCCAAGGCAGAAAATAGAAATACTAGATACTTTGATAATTTCGGATCTTAGCTGTTTTTAAAAGTTAGGTTATCACTAATTGATGCTTAGATGCTGAGAGCTGTCAGTAACCCAAGGGCATCTGTCTGATATAGGGAAATATTTGGGCCTGACGTCATTACGCTTGTGTCAGCAATCATTATTTAAGACTGTTCTTTAGTTTTTTTTTAAACATTTAAAACATTTAAAATGTTTGATTATGTTCTCAAGCAAAGGCTCATAGTTTGAGGGGGAATCACACAAAATAAAGCATTTAAAACATTTAAAATGCTTGATTATGTTCTCAAGCAAGGCACATAGTCTGAGAAGAATCACACAAAATGAAATATTTAAAACATTTTTTTAATTTTATTTATTTCATGTACAGATTAACACCTTTGAGCCAAAGGCTCTTTTACAAAGGTTCCATGTCAGGTATAACAAACAGACAAACAATTTCCAAGGTTACATTTCATAAGAGGAAAATACAAGAATATAGTGGTAGATTGATGAACATTGCTGCAGCTAATATCTAATGACAAAATACTGACAGGCTGAACATGTAGGCAAGTATTAAGTAGTCTTTGCATTTCCTAAATTATCCAGTTACAAGTAATGCATTTGGTAAAAGGTTGAACATATATTGTTAAGTCTTAAAAGAAGGCCTCAGGTAGTCTGGCCTGCAGTTAGAGAGAGCGGCCTGAAGGGGCTTTGTCATATTTCGGAAAAGGGGTGAGGGGTGGACCAGGAGAGTGGGGCAAACATTTATAAAATCCTTGATTATGTTTTCAAGCAAGGCACATAGCCTGAGAAGAATCACACTTTAGACTGAGGTGTGAGCAGCTAACTACTGATTGTGGTTAGTTGTTTACTGGATAATACGAGGTTAACCACTCAATACCAAAACAGACCACACTGAAAATCTCTCACCGATCACTAAGTAGAATATGACAACCTAATGCTCAAGCAGTTTGGCCTGGCTATGGTAGTGTTCTTAAAAACCGGGGGTGGGGGGGTGGAATGTTTTCATGAAGCAATGCTTCCCCTGGTTGTGGCCTGGTATTACCTGTCTGCAGTTGCCTCCCTTGGTGCACTTGACAGCATCCTCGCTAAGTAAAGTTGGTGCCTCCCATCGCTTTGTATCTCCTCCTTCCTCCTGTCTCCTCTGCATCCTGCTCCTTCCTCCTCCTCCCTCCTACTATGCATAATGTCTCCGCTTCCTCTTCCCTCCCCATATGTGAGGCGCTCAATGGGTACCCTAGTATTTACTTATATGTTGCCTCAAGGATACTCTTATAGTACTGCCTGCAGGGATTTGTATATATTGTAAACTGTAAGTTACTTGTACATATTGTTTATAGACTTTGCTTTCTCATACTATTGTTCTCTAGATTTCTCTATTGTACAAGTATCACATCGTTATGTCCTGTGTACCCATATTCTGCATTATGTATACTGTTTTCTTATTGTACCTTATACTCATCTTAACTTACTAGGTCCACCTTGAAAATGAGTTCACTCAGTGGTGTTTCGCCTGGTAAAATAAAGATTGATTGATTGATTGGTCAATTGTTTAATAATAGGACAGGGTCGACTGGTTGTGGTTGCTCATGCAGCCAGGCCTTCACACAATGGGACAGGGCTGACCGCTCGCTAACTTGTTAAAGCTTAGACTATGTAGGTAAAAATACACTGGCTGTGGTTACCAGCGGAAAGTACCCAATAGGTGTCTGAAGCCGAAGAGGTCACACTCAGGACTCGTGAGGACACAGCATGTCTGGAAAATTACAAGTCTACCTTCCATAATTAACTCTGTTTAAGGTTGACAGAGAAAATAAAAAGTAAGTACTTAGATTTTAAACTTACAGAATCAATCTATTAGGTTATAAGCTGACACAAAATCAAACACATTTAAATCCATTTGTAAGTATTAAGCTACAAATTGTTAATCAATTAATACATCAAACATTCTTGAATCCATTTGTAAGGTATCAGGTTATAAATTGCTAATTAATCAATACCAAAACAGAACACACTGAAAATCTATCGCTGATCACTAAGCAGGAAATGACAAGCTAATGCGCAAGCATTTTGGCCTGGCTAGGGCCGTGCTCTTAAAAACTGAGGGGCGCTGATGAGCCAGCTAACCTAAAGACGCACGTTTCTACTGCTCCCTGAGCTGCCACAAAAGAAAAGAAAAGAAAATATAACTATTTTAAATTGAGCTATAAAATATTGGAAGCCAAAGGAGGTTGTTGGAAGCTAGGATGGATGAGTATGTGGTCTCAGCTACAGCGAAAAGTGCTCGCACTACTGGGAAAACACAGAGGAAGCAACCGCCCGACACTGCAAGAGAAAATACAGCCCAGGTCTCCCTCTCGGCTTGGGAGAAATGATGCAGCTAGAGCCACGAGGTCACACAACAGGCTTTGGCGGCATTGTAGCCTAGGTTTATCAGCTTAGCCACGAATTTCGATCGTAAATTGTAAGAGCTGGTAGATCTGCATGCTACTCACGCTACACGACTGTGCGAAATGGAACAATGGATTTCTGATTTAGAGGACACAACGACTCCAGTACTGGAACAACTTACTATAATGCAGAAGGAGATGGAAGAATTAAAGGATCTACTAGATTATCAGGAAAATTATCATTGCCGACTGAACTTGCGCCTCAGAGGATTGCCGGAGGGTCTGGAGGGACCAGATATCATTGATTTATGCACCAAGATACTGCCAGAACTTTTGGGGGTCTCATTAAAGAATGGGCGTATAAAAATTGAAAGGACCCACAGATCTGTTATGTCGAAACCGGGGCTGAATCAGCCTCGGAGGCAGATAATTATGAGGTTCCACAATTACCCTGATAGAGAATCTGTCTTAAAAGCTTACCGTTAATGCTCTGAGCTTCAATACAAGGGACGTCACCTATTTATCTCACAAGATTACTCTGCACGTTTACTCAAAAGGTGTCGGGCCTTCAACCCTGTGATGGTGCAGTTACGGGAAGCTAAAATTGAGTGCTATATGTTGTATCCAGCCACCCTTAAGATCAAGCACGAAGGAGCAACGTACTCCTTTTGGGAAGTGCCCAAAGCGGAAATATTTGTTAAGGAACTGAAAAGGAAGAGTGGGTGATAGAGTTCTGCACTGTGAGATGGAGTAGTTACAAACAGGAGGCAGGTCAAACGGTGTATTGGAGACTGATATTGGAAAATACAGGTGTTGTTCGTTTTCTTTTTTGTTTTATGATGGACATCGGTCCTTAGAGAAACAAGGACTAGACTGACCGGTGCAACTTCGGCATATACGAGGAGAATTCTTGAGTGAATGTGGGACTAAAGTCACATTGCAGCATGCGCAAGATTTTATTTTTTGCACTTAGACTGGCTCCCTTTATTTTATTTTATAATCTCCATGATGGGAATGGAGGAAAGTATAAACCCAGACGGGGAACTGACTCCTGGCATTAAGGACTCTTGTTGGATCGTTACTATCAATAGACTTAAATGACACTTTGAATTTTAAAACTGCGTGGTTAATAAGAGGATTGAAATTAGAAGGCAGAGTATTGTAAAGTTTAGGAAGGTGGAGGAATAGAAAGTGAATGGAAAACAATGCAAACCTTTTCCTTTATAGAAGTATAGATATAATGGTGTCAAGGAAGAGCTGGTGGGGGGAAGGAACCGGGAACTGAACAGATAATATGGGATGGTAGGGAAGGACATGGGGCGGTAGTGAGTGGGCTTGGTCCCATTCTTTAAGGGTAAACCTCCAGCTTGAATAAGAATCTGGAAGGCCACATTCTTGCGGCTGGCAGTGCGCATGGTCCCTTCGCTACCAAGGGGAAGGGGTATATGGTATAGAGGCAAGGCTGAAATGGAAGGGAATTCTTCCTTATTGCGACTATAAAGTGTAATTGCTTCTAACAGACCTATATAAACAGTTATAATTATAATTTTTTTTTTATAAATTAAATTGTGGCGGCTTGGGGGGGATGTGTTTGTCTGATAAAGGGCAGGGATTGTAAAATGTCTGCTTATTGCAGTTACTGTTACAAAAGAGGAGAAGGGAGACAGGAAAACAAGGGAGGGAGAGTGGGGAGGGAGGAGGAATGGGAAGGGGGTGGGTTTGTATATAGTTGTTGTTGAAATGTTATGTTATATGTTTTTACTCATTTGCAGATCCAAAAGTAATACTAATCTAAGGATGTGGGGGGCTGGAGGAGGGAGGTGGGGAGAAATGAATGAATCTTTGATGAAGGGGGAAAATACAACGAGATGAAAGATGGCTGGATTGAAGGAACTGACCGTTGTCTCATGGAATGATAGGTGAATAGCTACTCCAATTAAATGCACGATGCTACTGATGGCACTGAAACATCACAACGCTCAAGTAGCCATGTTGCAGGAAACCCATCTCACGGATAAGAAACAAGTGAAATTAAAGAGAGAGTGGGTTGGGGAATGTTATTCAGCGGCTTATCGATCTCATAAGGGGGGAGTAGCTGTTCTCTTACATAAAAACTTACCATTTAAGAAAGAAAAACTTGTGATTGATCCAGACGAAGGGAGATATGTTTTTGTAACGGGAACTATACATGGGGAGAGAGTTACGTTTGGGAGTGTTTACGCCCCTTCGGTGCATGAGCCAACTTTCTATAGAACATTAATGGCTCTCTTGATAGCGGAACAGTTCCCAAATTTAATATTAGGGGGCGACATGAATTGTTTGTTTAACCCAGCTCTAGATCCTTCAAAGGATAAAGGGACCCTGAAAGGGGTGATTCGGGAATGGTTGGTAGGGATGTGTGATTTGGATTTAATTGATGGGTGGCGAACAGCTAATCCTATTGTTAAAGAATATACCTTCTTCTCGCACCCACATCAGACCTGGTCTCGTTTGGACTACGTCTTGCTCCCTCGGACTTGGGATTTTCGGGTCACTGACATCAGGCACAGTCCAATTCATATATCGGACCATGCGATGGTCATTCTGACATTGAAATGGGGAGGGGAAAGAAAGAGTCCCACTACGTGGAGATTCCCTAATTATCTGTTAGCTAATAAAAAATGTAAGGAGTATATGCAAGATCAGTGGAAACTGTATGTGCAAACTAATTCAGAGACAGCTACCTCTGGAGCTATTTTTTGGGATGCAGGGAAAGCGTTCATGAGAGGATCTATTATTAGCTACGTAGCTCATCATAAGCACAAAATTAGGGAAAGGAGGACAAACCTGGACCAGAGGCTTAGGGTCCTTGAGGGAAAAGCAGCTAGAGGGGAGGGCGGGGAGAATGTACAGCAGCTACTGAATGGAACTAGGGAAGCCCTCAATAATCTGTTACTGGGAGAGGCTAGGAAAACTTGCCTTTTTGTCTGGAAACATTTTTATGAATGGGGTAATAGACCGAGTACTGTGTTGGCCAATTTAATTAGAGGGAAAAGGGGAATGCATCTGATTCATGCTGTAAGTGGGGAAGATGGGGTATTACGGAAAGATATCGGGGGTATTGGAGAATGCTTTAGGAGATTTTATCGGAGACTTTATCAGTCACAAGTTGGGGAAGGAGGAGAAGAGATGAGAGATTTCTTGAATGGAATAACTTTGCCAAGGGTCACACTAGCACAACAGGACTGGCTAGATTCAGATATAACAAAAGAAGAAATTATAAAAGCGATTGGGGCCCTTAAGAGAGGGAAAACTAGTGGGCCGGACGGATTTCCGATTGAATATTACAAAAGCATGCAGGCGCAGTTAGTAGAACACTTGGAAGCTGTATTTAAAGAAGCCAGGGAAGAGGGAAGACAGTTCCCACGATCCTGGGGGGGGCAATAATATGTCTGATTCCGAAGGCAGGAAAGGACTTACTTGAATGCTCCTCCTTTAGACCGTTATCCCTCCTAAACTGTGACTCCAAGATATTGGCCAAGGTTCTGGCAAGCAGATTGGAAATATTACTGCCGAGGCTCGTTCACCCAGACCAGACTGAGTTTATTCGGGATAGGTATTCTTATCACAATATGCGAACCTTGTTACATGTGATTTGGGGAGCGCAACATCTAGGAGAGGAGGTGCATATTCTTTCAATGGACGCGGAAAAAGCATTTGACAGGGTGGAATGGCTGTATCTGATGGAAGTTATGGCCCGGTTTGGTCTGGGTGATGACTTCATAGGAATGGTGCAGTAAATGTATACTGGCCCTAAAGCTAGAGTATTAGTGAACGGTGTATTATTGGACAGTTTGGAGTTAAGTAGAGGAACCAGACAAGGATGTCCCCTGTCTCTGCTATTGTTCGCATTGGTGCTTGAACCCCTAGCCATAGCTATTCGATCACATTAGGGAATAAAGGGGGTATGGGGGGAGGATGGGTAAAGAAAAAAACTCTCCTTATATGTAGACGACATGCTGCTATATGTTGAGGAGCCAGACCTGTCTATGCCTGTATTATTAGGGTTAATAGAGCAATTCTCCCAATTCTCAGGATATAAGCTAAATTTGGACAAATCAGAAGAAATGGTAATTGGGGGACCTAATAAGGGGAAGATTTTGCAGAAATCGAAGTGGGGTCTTAGAACAGTCCATGAAGCCTTCACATATTTAGGAATAAGGCTAGGCAGAAATATTGAGGGTTTATATAATCTTAACTATGGACCACTACTGCAGACGATAATGGCAGATTTGAATAGATGGCAGGAGCTCCCTATTACATGGTTGGGTAGAATTAATTTACTCAAGATGAATGCACTGCCACGAATATTATACTGTCTGCAGATGCTTCATCTTGGAATCAGGAGGGTGGATATTAAGAAACTGGAAAAAGCCTTTACTGTTTTCATTTGGCGAGGTAAGCGACCCAGGGTGGGGTTAACCAGACTAAAAGCACCAACAGAGAAAGGGGAACTACAATTCCCAGACTTAGAAGTTTACCATGTGGCTACTCAGTGCCGATATGTCCAAGATTGGGTCGGGAGACCAGAAGAGGCTGGTTGGCTTGACTTGGAAGAGAGGGGATGTCCTGGTAGGATTTCAGCATACTTATCAGTTAGAGACTGGAAGGCCTTTCTTGATTTACCGAATCCCAACCCCTTAGCTAAAGTGGTATTGGTGAGTTGGAGAAACATGAGTAAGAGAAGGGAGGTGGGACGGGAGGATACACTGTTGTTGCCCCTGAAAGGGAACCCTTTTTTTCTCCTCCCTGGAATAGAGGATAAGGGATACTGTGAGTGGGAGACAAGGGGGTTCACTGCTTAAGACAGTTATTTAATCGGAATGGATTCGATACATTTGAAAATATGCAGGCTTGGACTGGCTTAGGCCGTCAACATTTTTTTCGTTACCTGCAACTTAGAGCCTATATAGGTTCTATTGGTAGGCTACAAAATTCCAGGTCTAAGTGGGAACAAATTGAACAAATGATAATTGTAGGGCAAAAAAGATCTAAGGGCACCATCCAAAGAATAGCAAGAGAAGGAAGAACCTAACTTCCAGATAAGACACTGAGCACTAAAATGCTCTGGGAGAGAGACTTAGGGATCCCTATAACAGAAGAGAATTGGAAATTAATAATTCGGCTCCATCAGGGCATAATGTTATGTAATAAATATAAATAATCCTACTACAAATTCTGTCACAGATTGTACTACCTGCCACTAGTGGTTCATAAGTATAATTCGTTAATATCCCCCGTATGCCCTAGATGTAATAAGGATTTAGCATCATATTATCATTATTTCTGGGCCTGCCTGGTGCTACAAGACTTCTGGGGAAAGATTGTAACGGAGTTAAGAAGGATTACGGGGCAACAATATACTAAATCACCATTATTGTTGCTTTTTGGCATAGAAATTGCAGAGGATGGGGAATGGATCCTGGTCAAAAGATGGCTTAGAGTGGTCTTGGTCATGGCTAGGCATTGTATTCTTAATACCTGGGTAAATGCGATGAAACCTACTGTATCCCAATGGAAGGCTCTGATACTGCAAGCCTTTACGTTGGAGAGATTGATACATGTCACTAAAGACAAGGAGGAGCTGTTTCAAAGAACGTGGCAGCCATATTTGGAGTCACTGACAGTAGCTGATAACATTATGCTGAGGGAGGGAGGGATATAATAAAAATGGTCTGGGGTGAAAGTGAATAACAGATGAACCTCCCTGGGCAAAGTAGACGATGAATTCTTGGTTCCCTTCTCAAGGTTCTTTTGCTGCCCCCCCACCCACTGATAAAGGATGGAATGATAATATAACTGTGATTGGTTTTAAGGTAGGAATGAGTAAGAGAGTGGATCGATTGTATATAAGTAATTAATTGTTATTGCAACATGTGTGTTATGTAATGTAATGTATGTGTCTTTCATTGAAATGTTTGTCTATTATGGAAAAATGAATAAACAAATAATGCAAAAAAAAAAAACAAACTGGTGGGTGGAATGTTTGCATCAACCCACCTAGTCATCATGCTCTCTTGTACTGGATTCATTTCTTCTTTCACTGGGGGCAATGGTGGAGTAAGTAGTCTTAGGTAATCTTCCAACCATGGGGCATGAAGGTTTGGTGGAGCAGGTGGATGTAGTGGGCCAGGCAGGGCCTGTGATAGAGTAGGTCTGTTCAGTGGAATGGACAGATTAAAATGAGCTGGTGGATTTGGTAATAGAGACAGACCTGATGGGGTCAGCGAAATGGGATTGCATGCAAAGTACTTCACAGAAGAGGACCAAAAAAAAGCTGGCATCCTGAACAAGTACTTCTACTCAGTCTTTGTGGTGGAAAGAGGGATGGATGACCCACCAGGGAGCAGCAGGAACAAATGAGGGGTGGGTGGGAGGTGGACACAAGTCTATTTTCAAGTGAAAGAGTCCTGAAGAGACCTGCAGTTCTGAAGGTAGACAAGGTTTTGGGACTGGATGGGATACATCCAAGACTAAAAGAACTCGGGGAGGTGCAGCATTGATTCATTGGGGAGGGGGTGTGGGTCATGCTAGAAGAACTGGATTGATTTTTTTGACTTGGTGACTAGGGAAATAGAGTAACAGAGGGGGGTGGACATGGCCTGTCTGTACTTTAGCAAGGCCTTCGACACTGTGCTGCAGAGGAGACTGATTAAGAAATTGAGAAGCCTAGGGGCCGGATCCAAAGTGGTTTATTGAGTTAGAAACTGGTTAACGGATAGGCACCAAAGGGTCGTGGTTAACAGAACTCACTGCAATAATGGGAGTGTGACATGCTGGGTGCCGCAGGGCTCAGTACCGGAACTGGTCTTCTTCAATGCCTTCACAAGTGACATTGCAGAAGAACTGGAAGGGAAGGAATACTTTGTGCAGACCATGCCAAAGTATGTAACAGGGTGGACACAAAGGAGGGGGTGGAGAGAATGAGGCAGGGATCTTCGGAAACTCAAGGAGTGGTCAAGAGCATGGCGGTTGGGGTTCAGTGCCAAAATGTGCAAAGTCATGCACCTATGACATAGATACCCTGGAGCTAAGTATAGGATGAGGAGGTGCAGGTATTAACAGTCACTAGGCAGACCTTGGGGCTGTGATGACCTCAAAATGGCAGGGCAGTGTGACGAAGTAGTGGGTAGGATTAGTGGGATGCTGGGGTGCATGGGGTGAGGTATGGAGGAAGGTGGTGGTGTTGCCATTATATTGCTCACTGGTGAGGCCCTCACCTGGAGTATTGTGTCCAGTTCTGGAGGCTGCACCTCAGAAAGGACATAGACAGGCTGGAGGCCATCCAGATGAGGGCAAATAAAATGGTGTGTGTGTGTGGGGGGGGTCTCTACCTCATGTGGGTTAACAGGGTGCAGGAGAGGAATCTCTTTCAAATGAGAAAGAGCACCCAGACCACAGGGCATATGATGAAGCTGTGGTGGGGCAATGGTGGTGAGTAGTTAAGAGAGATGTGAGGAAGTACTACTTCACTGACAGGATGGTAGATGCCTGGAACAGACTGCCAGTGGAAGTGGTGGAGGTGAAAACAGTGTGGGGGGGATTCAAGTGGACATGGGGAGTATTATTAAAAAGTCAGGGAGGAGGGAAGGTTGCCAGAGTCCAGTTTAGGGTCTGTGGAGAGATGGACTAGGGGACATCTGGGCAGACATGGTGGGCCAAGCAGTCCTTTTCTGCTAACAAATTCTGTTTCTGTGGATAAAAAAAAAATTGTCCAGTTATTATAAACTATTTTTTAGTACTTTATGTAAGTGCACCTTAGTGCAGCATGTTATGAATCCTGCCATGTCCACTCCACGTTAATTAAAGAAAATGGGCTCAGTATAAAGGAAGAGATTTTGGTACTGGAAAGAAGTTGGTGGAGATGAGTAGCTGTCCGTAGTGAGTCGGGTTCTTGATTTAATAGGACATAGAGTAAGCAAATGGGTGGGAAGTTGAGGTCTTTGATGTGGTGGTTGACAGCTTTGAAGTTTTCAGGTAAGGATACAGCCCTGGGTGTTCAGTACATACCTCATTTACATAGCTTTGCATTTGGCTGGCAATGAGCTGTTATCTGAGC
Organism: Neoceratodus forsteri; assembly: GCA_016271365.2. Taxonomy (NCBI): domain Eukaryota; kingdom Metazoa; phylum Chordata; order Ceratodontiformes; family Ceratodontidae; genus Neoceratodus; species Neoceratodus forsteri. Next base: position 310,657,094 of record CM028137.1, on the reverse strand, counting down.
TGCAGATACACTGACAGTAGGAACAGCAGTGAATTTTAAATGACCTCCCAGTGAACCATGGATTCCGTGTTGTACAGCATTAAGTAACAGGCACTACCTTAGCTATCCACTCCTGTTTGAAACTGAACAGACTTATAAGCCAGTCTGAAACAAGTTGTTGCAGTTGGCTAGTACCGAGTTGGGAATGCAGTGTAAAGTTACAGTACTTTAATGCAATCTGTACTGTAGGACTAGCCCCTTCCCCCCAAACCGGCATGCCAACTAGCTACTAGTTCCTTAAAGTCCATTCAATTTTTTTTTTTGGGGGGGGGGGGCAATGTACCTTTTTACTTTTGGGGAGTGGTGTGAGGGAAGTGTTTTCTAGCTGGGAATGGGGAGATCACATAGGTACTGTCTGATCCGATTCAGAAGTCAAATGGATAGGACGCCACCAGATGCAAAAGTATCCAGTTTGGTCCATTTGATTAACTAGTGTTACTGTCCACAACTTGTTAGCCTGTGCCCTTCACATCCTAAATTTAGGCCTGTTTTAGAGAGTGAAAGCGGGACTACTTGCTGGTACACTGGAGTAATACCCTACACATTAATAGTGCCATGAGATTTCCTGGGCAACCACAAGAAATAAGCAGAAGTGACGTTTGTTAGCATCTCACATAACTAGAAACCCTAGACTTATTCTGTAGTGTTTACCACATGTTGTCAACATGGTTCAATTGGTAGCATATCCACTTCAAGGCCACAAGGCTGTGGGTTCTAGTCCCAAACCAGGACTTGGGCTCTTACCCAATGTGCTGGTACTCCAGTGCATTGCTAAGGGAATGAGAAAACCTGGTTACAAAAGTCAATAAATTAGTAACTAAACTTCTAATCTCTGTTGCTGTCCTGGTGGGTGTCCGGGTGGAAGTCAAAGAACCCATGGCACTGTTTGCAAGTGTAGGGGATCTTCCCTGATGTCCTAGCCAGTAGTCTCTTTTCCAATAAATGTAGTACAGACAATTGATCTTGGCTGTTTTTTTACAGCTACAGTGGGTGGATCCTGTAGCCGTCTTACAGTAGCTCTAAAAATGAGCCACCGGATGGACACTGAAGAACTGTTTTGGAGTTGCAGTATGATCATTCCGCAACTCCAAAACAGTCTGCTCACTCACCCCCCCTCGGGAACTCTACTTTGGTTGCTGGTTGCCTGCTGTGCTCAAGATGGCTACCGATGTTTAGTGCGCATGCACGACTGCATCGTGGTCATCTTGAGCACGGTGGACTGTTTCACCGTGAGCTTGGCTGGCATGGCTGCAGCTGTGCTGGTTCTGGCCAGAGTTTGTTGTAACTGGGAATGGAAGGCTAGGACATATATTCCTCTTTTGAGCCTTGTCCCACTTTGTGTTTGTGTGTATGTATATGTGCATATATATGTGTGTGTGTGTGTGTGTGTGTGTGTGTGTGTGTGTGTGTGTGTGTGTGTGTGTGTTGCAGGATGTACTGACTGGTACAGAACCAGGAAATGAACCTATACACGGGGGGACATTTCCCGACTCTCTTTGGGAAGTGGCATGGGATCTTTAATGTCCAGTTGAACAACACCAAAACATGTAGACGGGACCTCGGTTTAACATCTCATCCAAAAGATGACACCTCTTGCTGACTGCATAGTGTCCCAGTAACACCAAACTGGGTCACTGATCAATATGGTTCCTTACAACCAAGGGGAGAGGACCCCTTGCACAGCTACCAACTTCGCTTCCTGCAGCACCTGATGTTTGTTGGAGGGCTCATATCTAAAAACAGACAAAGCCTCATCTTTTGTAGCTTCTGAGTTCTGATAAGATGAGGCTCTAAGGCAGTAAGGCTGGGAGCTGATGTTCACAGTGGCCGCCACTACACCTTTATAGTCACTGTACGCTCAGTCTCTCCCTCATTTCTTGTAAAGCATTTTGGGATTCAGAGAATTATAAAAGTGCTATACGAATTATTTTTCATTGTTAATATGGAAATGTTTGAAAAATGTAATTTTTACACATTTAGTATTTCATATATTTCCAGGACCCTGGATAATGTAAGTGGAAGGTTTGAAAACCAGGTAGAGTGAGAGCTTGAGGTGGCATGCATAGTTTCTCATTTTTGAAGTTGTTATTTTAGAACATACTAAGGAGCTGTGGATATAGGCTGGGTGTTTGGTTAGAATAAGCTCTGTGAATGCAACAAAGGTTATTATTATACACATCAATTATCCATTAGGTACTTTGAATAGTTAAGGCTGTTTTCTTTTGTTCTATCGTCTTCTTGAAGTGTCAGATCTTAAATTAAGGTTAGTGGTACGTAGCACAAGGTGCACTCGGCATCGGGAAAGGAAAGAAAAGTGAGACTGTTGGTAATGGAATACAGTAGGCAATGAAAACAGTCACTACCTGCCAGAGATGGGTCCAAGGTAACTGATCCACTTCTAATGCAATTAATAATGCAGCATGCCTCTCTGACTTTAGATGCATTCTGTCATCGGGTACATCAGGTTCATTTAGTCTTTACCAAGTAAGAAGAGTTCTTCTGAGCCTTTCAGATATCAAGATTTTATCGCTTTATGTACTAAAATATATTTCCGAGGGAATTCTTGCATTTAAAGGAAAAGGGACTAATGGGTTTTTGAAAGCATCCTGTATGAAGCATGTGGATGTTGGTATCAATGGGTTGCTAAGAGGAGATGCTGTCACTAAATTCTCTTTATGCTGGGAAGCAACAACGGTTTCCTGCTGCTTGTTAGTTGGAACAGAAGGCAGAGAAAGGTAAGGAGGCGAATAGCACACTGCTTAAGGGATCTAGAGTAGCAAGCGGTTAATGTTTTTGTTAATTTATTCTTGTTTTTCTTAAACTTTATTAACACAACAAGTTTTACAATGTTCATGGTTACATAGAAATGAATATCTTTTTATGTGTATAAACCTTTTTTACAGTTATGTTATGTATACAAAAACTTCAGCTTATATACAGTTAATTTGGAGTGGTCTATTAAATATATCCAGCTCTTAATAAACATTGTTTTACCCCCCCCCCCCGATTATTTTCCAGGTGGGTAGGTGAGGGACCACGAGGGGTAAATTTTTTTCTTGTAGAAGGCCATATTTTACTACAGTACTGTAATTTTCTTAATTTTCTGTTTCAGGCACGCGTATCTCTTTCACATTCTTTTGTATTATGGCATGAACTGAATTATAATGCATTTTATAAAAAAAAAAAAAAAAAAAAAAAGATTGTGCAAGGCTTTTTTCCATTTTGGAATAGTTTTTGAACCTCTGACAGAATGCAAATTAAGTTAGCAAAAACTTAAAACCAACATTGCACGTAATGTTTACATTCACACAATTAAGTTTCCAATTCGTATTTTCTGAAATGTACTAAATGCAAATAGACAATGGCCCAATTTACTTCAGTGCAGCACACCCCGGTGCTCTGCTTGCTTAAACATCATAATGTGTCTGAACTTGGGGGTAGGGCTGGCACACTGGGACATGGAAGGAATCAACTGGCTGCCTCCTGGGGGCCAAAATACAATCCATTCCCTCTTGTTAGGCAGTGTATGACATTTTTTAATTGCCTCCTTATTCCTGCAAAGGGAAAGGGGCTCCTTCATTATTTCAGACTGAAAAACAAATAATCTCAGAAATTCATTTTAAGGAATGGAAAGAGTTTTGTTATATATAGCACCTTTCACACAACTTGCATATCCTGAAATGAATTACAATCCAGGAGAGGGAGGTGAGGAGAATGTTGCTACTGTGAAACATAGAGAGTTAAACTGCACAAAGATAGATTAGAGAGAGATCAACTGATTTATTAATTATCTGTCTAAAACTTATTTTATCAGAAAAGCGTACAGAGCCTGAGGCTCATTTCTAGTTGCGAACTAGAGAGGGGGCATATAGAGAATACGAGGCTGCAGTACATAGAACAAACAGTACATCACCATACAATTTCCATAACGGAGAACAATGATAACTTTCGAGGTAGCAAACACAATGGAAGCAAAGGAGCTGCAATTACAATGATCACACTGTTTCAAAGTTCAAACAGTTCCCATGACAGAAACTAGTGTGTTTTCTGCACCCCCCCCCCCGCCAGGAAAGGAATCCTAAGCTTCAGGGTGGTCTCTAGTCATGGAAGGGCAGTGGAAAGCCTAACATTGAGAGCAGATGGGGATTTGAAGAAGGACTTAACCATGGCCTTACTAGTTTGGGGGCGGCAGTGCCTTTGGAAGGTAGCTTGTTCCAGATGTTGAGGAGCCTGTTGCTAATGGAGGGTTAAGCAACTTGATCAGGGTCACATAGTGAAACTTTTAAACTTTTACTTTTCATCCCTAGAGGTGGCTATTCATATTGGTGCCTATTCACTAATGTGGGTGGGGGTATGCATGAAAGGCACGTATCCCCCTCGCGCAGCTCTGCACTCTCGGGAGATCCATGCATTGGCCATATTCTCAAACACCAGCCAATACGCGGCTCCCATCTGCGGCCCCATCCCCCAGTGCCCAGGTTCACAGGGTGCAGTCGGGTGCGGAGCTGCGAACCTGGGCAGGCGGCCAATGAGTTGCCCCACTCAGGTCCCTCGGTGGAGCTACTGCGCTCGTGGGGTGCCGTGTTGGCATCCCGCACATATCGCGCCGACAGCAGAGGTTGGAGTGTCCCCCAGAAGTCCACCCCAGCCCATCCAGTTGTGATCCAACAACCGGCATGGCCTCAGTGGGGGGTTCGGTGATCCCTGCCATCCCTGCTGTAACATGTGGTGGCATCCCAGGGGGGCATACAACAGTTACGGTTGCCTTCAGAAGTCATAGCCATTGCCCCCCCATGCAATGCCCTCTGCACCTTCCTGAATGGCGTGGTGTGCGGACATGTCCCATGTGCCGGCTCCCAGCCTGCCCCACGCTGAGCTGTGTGTTCAGCTGAGGGTTCGGGCATGTTGGGGGGCATAGTGGCACCGTGAATGCTGCGCAGGGGCATGGTGGGTGTTGGCAGGTGCGGGGTGGGCTATGTGCCAGGGTTACGCAGTGCGTAGCCACTCTGCACCATTCATGAATAGAGCCCATTGTTCCACAAGTGTCTATCGTGTTCCATAAGGCAGTGCTCTCAGCTCCTGTTCTTCAGTACCTAGCTCCTACCTCTAGATTATTTAATTTCTCTATTTAACTGGGACAGCTACTTTTTTCCTTTACATCTAGGTCATTATGCACTTTGAAGTGATGGTCTCCTTAAGGCTGTCACCCAGTTTTCCATGATTAATACATTCTAGTCTCCCATGGCAGTGACTTCCAGTGATTGAGTTCATTTATACTTGGCGAGGGTCAAGTAGTGGGGTATCGTACCCTTAGCTTCTCCAGTTTCCTTTATCTTTCCCCTGGGAGCTATCAGCATGGTGTTGTAACTCACCACAATGGTGAACATACTCCCATCCCCCACCGTGTCCATCGGTGCTTCAAGATGCTCATTCTCCGTGACACACCATTCATTGCAGAGGTTGGGAGGTTCATAGCCCTGCCTTCCTTGGCCCGTGGCAGGAAGTGCCTTGGGGAGTGGCATGGTGGTGACCCTTCCTGAGGCAGAGAGGGCTGGCAGAGGCAGCATGCCTGTCTCTACACTGCATAACACATAGGGAATGAGGTTTTCTCATAAACTTGGTTTCCATGCATGGTGGCATGATGCGCTACAGGTGGGCCATCAGTGCAGCCTGGGGCTGCTACTTTTAGGCAAAAATGCTTCACTTCTTGGATTTCTTCAACAATGATTATAACTTACATAACAAACTATGCAAGTGTAATGGTTGCTGTTTTTGGGACAATCAAAAGCCCCCGATGATGTCACCATAGCTTGGCAGCTGAGATTAAAGTGAGTTTCTCACTTTCAGGCAAACATTAAAAAATAATATTTAGACCAAACTGGCATATATTGTTTTATAAATTGTCTTTATTTTAATCCTTTTGTTCTTTATTACTAGGTTCATTTACGTAGAAACAGGATCCTTGCCCTTTACAGTCGATCTGCTTCTATAGTTTTATCCTTTCCTGAAGTCGCATTTCTGTTTGTAACATCATAGTAATTCCCATAGCAACAAACTGTGCTGTAATAAACATAAGATTATGACTTCAGCAAGGATGAAGCAGCAGACCTGGATGGACTCTCGAGACAATGAGCTGCTTCCATGCAAATGAACATTGTAATAAAGAATAAATGGAAAAAATGAAGACAATATATTATACATAAGCTGAATTATATCTGAGTATTATGTTCAAAGTTTTCTTATGTAGCAACCCTCTCCTGGCAGCAGTGGGAGATGGCTTGCTATTAGAATGCAGGACAATGGAGCCTGTTTTATTTATTTTACAAATTTTGGCCAGGAAAGGAACACTAAGCTGAGGCTTGTTTCCAGGTGTGTCCTGGCAGCACAGGGAAGTTAAGTGATTTACTCATGGTCACCCCGTCTGCAAGTGGTGGCTGTGGGATTCAAACCCAGTACTGCAGGTTTTCAGTTCAGTGCTCTTAACCACTGCACTACACTGCCTCCCTGCCTATGACAGTCAGTGGGTGGAATTTAGAATGCCACTTGGGTGATTTGAGAAATGTTAAGATGACAGAGTGATAGGAGGAAACAAGTGTGCCTTTTGGGCACCCTTGCCTTAGGATGCTCGCCAGTAATGCCCATAGGTGCTGGGTTTGTAAACTTTTTGGTGGGGCCCAGGGGTCAGGGGGCAAAGCTTCCAGCAGGGTCCTATGGGAACAGTGCTCCCTGTAAGCCCCTCAAGTATGAGAAAAAAATTTAAAATGCTCTCTTTAAAAGCCTTTTTTTTTTTTTTTAACTCCAAAATGTACCAGTTAGCCTAATATAAATCTATTGGGCAAAATGCCTACTGTATGTGAAATTATCGTGGTTGTCTATGTTACCATTTTTGTGTCTACAGTATATACTACTTGTCATTGCCACACTGAGTTTGAGTACATTGTACTATGAAATGGTATAAATTATATTATAATGATTGACTGCAGATAGATAGATAGATGGATAGAAACGTTATTTATATAGTGCCCCCTTCCCAGGGGCAAGGAGTGCTTAACAATAACTTAAAAATAATTTATACCATAAATAACAGCAAACATGACTTATATATTTTTTTTATTTAAACATTTGATAACCGGGAAAAGCACACTGGAGCTGAGGTGTCCAGGTACAACCCGGAAGTGAGGGGGAGGGAGTTACAAACAGTATACCTACATAGAATAGATACATGAGAATATTACATACAATTACGTAATTTTGTACAAAGGTGTTATTTACATTCCGTTGCATATATACAGTTCTTATTTAATTTTATGTATTCAATTTTTGACTGTTTTGTACTGTTGTGTATGTTTAGTGCTTCTGCTGTAATGGTGCCCTGAGCCTAAGGGGAAGGGCACCCCACAGTTATTTACAATCAGTTACATGAATGCAATAATATACAGTACAGAGGTTTTGAAGTTTAAACTGTGTTCATTTGGCTAAAGGTGGACTAGTTGCAGTTACAGGTGGGGTGGGGGAGTTGATGAAGTTGAGATTTAATGGAGTTGTGTGAGGGTGAGTTTCTGAGGGGCTGGGGAAGCTGGTTCCATTGGTAGGGGAGACGGTAGGAGAAGGCATATTTGTCAGCTGATGAGGATGGTTTGGGGAGGAGGGAGTGGGAGTCCCTAGAGCACAACGAGTAAGGAAAAAAGGCTGCAGGGGTTAGATTCTTGGCCAGGTAGGGGGCAGTCGGTCGAATCAAAATTTGGAAATAAAAGAAACGGAGTGGCAAAAATGGTGATGGGAGAGGGGCGCTAACCTGAGGGAGGAAAGGAGCATGCATTGGTGTGTTCTGAAAGGGGAATTTGTTGCAAAACGGCAAAAAGCATGGAATAAGGAGTCCAGCCAGGATAGCAAGGTGGAGGGGGCGGTGTTGTACACAATGTCCGTGTAATCAAAGATGAGAGTGATCATTTTTGTTAGCAGTGTGCATCTAACAGGTAGTGGGAGGGAGTCACGGTTTCTGTAAAGAAGACCACGCTTCCGGTGGACCTTCGAAATGATGGCATCCATGTAGGTTGAGTACTTTAGCAGGGGGTCTAGCCATACTCCTAGGTACTAATAGGAAGAGACGATGTTTAGTGTGTTTCCATCCATGGTGGTATAATGCAGAGATCAGCTTAAAACTTTTATCTGTCATACACTAAAATAACAAATAACCCAGTAGTCAGTTCATTGGGTCAACAGCTTCGATATAAATCATAAGCCCCATAGGCCTGATTAAATAAAAACGTTTTCAGTCCAGATTTGAAGGTTTCCACTGAGGGTACCTTCCTTAACTGACTTGGTAAAGAGATCCACAGGGCTGGTGCGGCAACCAAGAATGCACAGTCCCCAGAATGCCACAACCTAGCCCTAGGAATCATAAGGAGGCAACTCTCGGAGGAATGGAGAGCCTGAGACAGGTGATGAGGAATCAGGAGATCTTGCAGGTAGGCAGGTCCCCACCCGTGAAGGGTTTTATAGGTCAGTACTCTGACCTTGAAAGCAGTCCTGCACCTCACTGGCAGTAAGTGAAGTTCACGGAGGATGCACGTAATATGGTCAGATGTTAAAGTACCAGTCAATAGTCTAGCAGCCATATTCTGCACCTGCTGCAAGTGGCAGAGATTGCCTTCAGATAGCCCTAGGTACAAAGCATTGCAGTAGTCCAACCTGGATATGACAAAGGCATGCACCAGGGCGGTCAGGTCCTTGGTTGGTATCAGGGCCCGGATCGGAACGATGTTCCTTAGATGGTAAAATCCACTTTTTACGATAGCTGACACCTGTGTATCAAGTGTCAGGCCATTGTCAAGGATCACACCCAGATCCTTAGCCTGTGCAGAGGGGATCAAAGGAGCACCCCCTAGCACTAGTCCAGGGGGAAACCCCACATCCCCCTCTGTCACATCGATGACCTGTCTCCACCACCGGTACCTCTGTCTTGTCTGGGTTGAGTTGTAGCCAGTTACGAGTCATCCAGTTCTGGATCTACTCCAGCCAGGTGTTAAACATCTGGTTACCAGGTGCACAGGACAGGTATAGCTGGGTATCATCAGCGTAACAATGAAAACCCAATCCATACCACCTGATAATGTCCCCCAATGGCAGCATGTACACTGTGAACAACAAGAGCGACAGGACCAACCCCTGTGGAACTCCACTGCACAGAGGCATCGGGTTAGATGAGGATAACCCCATTGTCACCCTTTGCACTCTGCCTGTGAGGTAGGACCTAAACCAGTTGATGACATTACCAGTTAGTCCACACTAGTTCCGCAGCTGACCCAGCAGCACCTCGTGGTCCACACTGTCAAACGCCGCTGAGAGATCTAGGAGAACCAAGATGGTATGCTCTCCTGTATCTCTTGCCATCAGGAGATCATTTAGCACCTTCACCAGGGTGGTCTCAATGCTATGCCCAGATCTGAAACCAGACTGGAAACACTCATAAATGGAGAAGGAGGAGGCAAGATGCGTCTCGAGCTGGATGGTCACCATTTTCTCTAAAACCTTCCTTAAAAATGGGAGGTTTGAGATGGGTCTGTAGTTACTGAGACACTCCTGGTCCAATGAACATTTTTTCAGCAGGGGTCTAACCAAGGCCTCCTTCAATGCCATATGGAAGACCCTGCTCTCCAGAGAACTCCGGACAATCCCAGCAACCACAGGCACTACCCGGTTCACATATCCAACCAAACGTTGGGTTGGACCTGGATCCAGATCACACTGTGTTGGTCACAACCTCGAGACTATTTTTTCCGCCTCCTCCACTCCAACTGGATGGAACTCAGCCCACACAGGAGGAGCACCCTGACATGTTTCAGGGCAAACCCTGCAACCCTTTTTGGTGATGGTGGAAGAGATCTCAGCCCTGATAGAGGACACTGTCAGCAAAGAACAGAGCAAACTCTTCACACCTTGTGCTAGAACCTGCTCCTCCTGCCCAGAGACAGACTGGATGTAATAGCCCATTCACCATGTGGAAGAGCTGAGCTGATCTGTTCCTTGTTGTGGCAATCTCCCTAGACAAAAAATCTGCCTTTTTCCCCGAGAGATTGCCCCCTGATAGTCACTATAATGTGACCTCAAGGCCAATTTGTCTTCCATCAATCCCAATCTCCTCCATCGGCTCTCTAAACTCTGACCCTGAATTGTTAACTCCCTGCGCTCCCCATCAAACCAGGGGGGTCTCTGGTGAATTGACAAGGGTCGGCCACAGATGGATGCGATTGTGTTGAAGGCTGCACTGACAGCCTCATTATAGGCCGCCACTGCCTCCTCTGGCCCGATCGCCCACACAGCATCCACACTCGATAGGACCAGCACCACTGAAAGTCCTGCAGGGGTCAATACCTGTAATGGGTGGTACCAGACCATCTCCACAGAGGATGGACCCTGGTGGGGCCCAAACATGAACCTCATAGTGCTACGATCTGACCAAATGACCGGATCAGTCCTGAGGTCATCAACCCCAAGACCCAGAGTGAACACCAGGTCCAGTGTGTGACTGTGCGAGTGGGTTGCTGAGGTAATAACCTGTGACAGGCCCAGAGATTCCATACTCTGAAGAAGGTCACATCCAAATGAAGAGAGTCTGTCGTCGACCCAGGTGTTGAAGTCCTCAGAATTAACTATCGGGGGGATTCCAACACCAGGCCAGTGACAAAGTCTTTGACCTCCCCCAGGAATTCCCTCTCACTGCCCGGTGGGCGGTAAATGAGAAGGATCCTGTAGCCTGCGCCAGGACCCCCTGCAGGGCCACACTCTCAAAAGACCTAGTAGAACCCACTGGCAGCACCATGAGGCCGAGGCTGACTTTAAAATAAATTGCCACTCCCCTGCCTCTGCGATCCTTCCTTAGGGTGTGTATCACAGAGTATCTGGCAGGCACCACTGCCTCCAGAGCGGGAGCAGCACTTTCATCCAACTAGGTGTCTGTGATGCAAGCCAGGTATATACAGGTGAAGTAAGACTTTCAGTCGTTTTTTAACTTGGATTGTAAATTAAATCTCTTTCCAACCCAAATTATAAACTTCATATTTATTCATTTAAAAAGAATGAACAATGCCAATACAGCAGATCTATTAATGGACATTAGGTACTGAATCACCATTATAGTAAATAATAGTTTGTCACTCATGTTAGGATAGTAAAGACAATAACGTCCACTATGTTAGGGAGTCTCACTTATCTTAGTGAGTCTTGTGTGTACTGATCAATAGATCCTTTTAGCCATTGATCTATGTTGGTGGGGACACAAACGAAGCTGGGCACATATTGAACAGGTTTCTTTTCTGCCCTTTGGCTGCACAGTGTAAATTAGGGCTATGAGGGAGGCCAATGGATGGAGGGGAGGCTGCATCGAGAAGCTTCTCCCAACTGTTCGCACTGACTTGGGGGCTCACACTTAAAACACAAAAAGCTGAGCAGAAATGTGGTTATCCATAGATGCCTAACCTCAATAATGTATAAGCAGCTTGAACCTGACAGCTCAAATTGCGCATACCCTGGGTGTATGGACAGTTGGACTTGCTAAAAAATTTGTGATCAAATCAAACAGCCTTCTTTGCTTCCTTACTTGGCTCCTGCTGGCTCAGACAGTTGGTACTTGGTCCTTCTCCTTTGGGCTCTCGTCGGCGTGACTCACAATCATCACACCCTACTCAGGTGCCCACGACCTACTGACTCTGAGGGGCAGGGACCCCCACCACGTTGCAAAACTGCCGCACCGGTTACCTGCTCAAGCTTTCCCTCCTTTGCTGGCTCTCTCCCTCGCCAACTGACTCTGTGTCTTTCTCCATCCTGTTCCCGACTCTCACTCACACTCACACACTGGGCCACTGGCTGCAAAATGATGGTGCCACACTACAATTTTAATGATTTTGCTCTACTGAGCTCTCCGGTCTCCAACTAACCACTCTTGCCTTGCTTGTTGCTCTAGTCCTTGCTGCCGCCCAGTTGGAATTGCCTGCTCTCTTTGTATGCATGTGCACTGACTTCTTAGCTGCTCCTCTGCACCAAAAGGCCACTAGAAGGCATGGGGGGGATGCAAGTTTTCCAGTGCTTCTGCACTCGCTTCCTTCACAACTTTATTTTGGGAGGGGGGGGGAATGCAGCAGGTCACAGGAACAAACACATCAAGACACCCTGGACAAAGTGCAGGGAAAAAACAGGTGCTGCCTTTTTGTAACATTCCAAACATGGTAATTATTACTGGTGGGTCTGGTACCACTTTGCAGAATATTGGTGGAGCCCGGGTCCCACGGGCTGATATAACCTAGCACCTATGGTAATGCCCACTCACTTGCAGCAGCTGTCTGTGAGTGCAGTGTGTGAGAACAACAGAACTCGTCAAGATGTCCTGTAGACTCCTGGGACAGACACTAGGAAAGCAGAGAAGACTCTTATGATTTTGAGTCTTAATGCCATTTAGAGTAGATCATCATTGATTTTGGTGGGAGTGTGAGGGAGACACCAGGAGGGTGTGAATATCCGTAGGAGCAGACCCTCAAGGGAAGTTTCTGATGGCCTTGAAATGCACAGAGGATCTCACCCAAATGGGTGTTGACGTTTGCTTTCAGTCCTGTGTCCCGAGAAATGCTGCCAGCTTTGCTGGAGATAGTGAGAGATCTGGTTACTGAGACAGAGCTGCTGATAAAGTAAAAATACCACCAACAGCTTCATCTGGTTCAAGGTCAATTGGCATTCATCTGTATCCCCCTCCCCCGGGTTGTGCCTGAAAATAGGCAGGATTTGTCTAGTGCACTTACCCAGTCAACAAAAGCTAAATAAATAAATAAAAATAAAGGTAGGAGATGGGCCTACTATATGTTTGGGGAATCCCTAGCTGGGACAGACATTGGAAAAGTTTCCTGTGGCAAAGTACCTAGGCAGATTGCCAGCCACTGCCAGAGGGCAGGCTGAGGAACTGATAGATGTGAGGTGCCCAGAGCCAGGGTGGTCATCAGCCAGGAGTGCCTGAATGAAAGTCCCTGTAGTGGTGCAGCCTCTTGTACACCAGCTGAACTGACATTCATTCCGGTGTCATGTAGTGTGTGAGAAATGAGTGAAACCCAAAACTTATAGAAAGGTAGGAAATCTGGTAAATTCAGAGACAGAGTAAGAAAGGCTCTATCCTGAGGTATAACCTCACCCACTGGTGTATTTCAGCAACTAACAGGAGTCATGGGGCTTCTGAGTTTGTGTAGAGGTTATGGCCTTGACCAGGCCACAATACCTCATGTAACAGTGTGATTTATTACTGTTCTGACAGAGAAGGGACACAGAGAAGAATGCAGAAAGGGGAAAAAGGGACCTGTAAATAGCTGGAGGCTGGTTTTATCATATGGTGTATGGCTTCAGTTGAGATAGTTAGCAGCAGCCTCAGCTCAGTGGGTTCCTTGGATGCACCACACCTAGTCCGGGAATGGGGGCAGAGGTGACACTTATAATTAAGTAAGTAAAATTTATTTATATGGCGCCCAATCCCGGAGGCTCTGGGCGCCTTACACAATTAAACAGACAGGGAAATAATAAAATAAAGCTCTACAGGGTTATACAAATTTTTAAAATACAAGCATAAATAAGCTAATTTTATAAATAATTTATAAATAATAAAACAATAAAACAGAGTTAAAACATTATGTGTAGTCTGGAAAAGCCATTTTAAATAGATGTGTCTTTAGGTCTTTCTTAAAAATCTTCTACCGATGGGGCCTCCCTTACAGATTTAGGCAGCGAGTTCCAGAGGGCCGGGCCAGCCACCTCAAAGGCTCGATTGCCAGAAATTTTCAGCCTGGCCCTCGGGACCGCAAGGAGGCCCCTGTTGGATGAGCGGAGGAAATGTACTGGAGTGGCAGGGGTAAGGAGATCTGTCAGGTAGCCAGGGTCCGATCCGTACAGGGCCTTATAGGTGAGCAAGCCCACCTTGAAAATGATCCTCCACCTAACAGGCAGCCAGTGTGGATCTTGCAGAACCGGGGTCACGTGGCATGACCTAGATAGGCCCACCAGCAACCTGGCCGCTGCATTCTGCACCAGCTGCAGCCAGTGAAGGGTCCCTCCACAGACCCTGAAGTAAAGAGCATTGCAGTAGTCAAGCCTGGAAGCAGCAAAGGTGTGTACTAGTGATGGCAGGTCCTCGTTGGAACTAGGGATTTAGATCTCAGACCACCAGCACCTCCACAATCTTCTCTCCTCAGATCAGCACAGCTTCTGGCATGGGCACAGTACTTCCACTGCCCTCATCCAGCTCACCACCGACATCAGGTTGGCTATGGACAAAGGCCTTCTCACTATTTTCGTGGATCTTATAAAGGCCTTTGATCTGGGTTTCTCTCCCGTGGCAACCACTTGGTTCTCCAGTTATCTCTCAGATTGTCAGCAACGTATGCAGATCAACAATGGCAATCCCTGTCTCTGTCTCTCTCTCTCTCTCTCTCTCTCTCTCTCTCTCATACCTGGATCGGTGTTTCTCTAGGATCCATTTTGGGTCCCCTACTCTTTTAGATTTTCGTCAATGATCTCCCCCCAATGTTGGGCTCAAGGTCTGCCCTTCTATACACAGATGACCTGGTCCTATACTCCAGCTCCTCTGACCTATCTGATGTCAATTTGAACCTCGACTTCAAAACCATCTAGTCGTGGCTGATGCAAAACAAACTCATCCTCAACAACAAAAAGTTTCCATGCTCTTCAGATCTGGGCCCAAAATCAGGACCTGCCCCCAGCCCTAAACATCAGAAGATCTGATGAGTCCCCACTCGATACCATCTCCTCCTTTAAATACCTAGAAGTCACCCTGGACCTGGCCCTAGAGTTTGACTTGCATCTCTCTACCACAGTCAAAGCTGTAAACATAAAGCTGGGGTTGGCGTACAAAGTTAGACACAATCTAACAGCAGCATCTAGGCTGAAAATCGCTCAGGGGGTCCTGAGACCTAAACTTGCCCATGATATGATTGCCCTTCCTGTATCCTCTTAAGGTCTTCTCCATAAGTTGGACATCTGCTATAATAGCATCTGCCACTTTGCCCTGTCTGGAACCAAACTCACTCACCACTGCTCCCTCTATTCCAGCTTGGGTGACTCTCCCCCACAGCATTCCATCAATTCACCACTTGTTGCTTTGTTAACAACATCATCAACACCTAGAAACCTGACAAGCTGGCTCTCCTGCTAAAACCGTCCCCTTCTGCCTACCCCCTGAGATCGGCTGTTATGTCATACCTTGCCATACTCAAGTGTAACACCAAAATGGGAGAAAACTCCGTCTCTGTTTTCACTCTGAAATTATGGAACTCCCTACTGCTGGAGCTCAGGCACTCCCAAACTCACCGGATTTTTAAACTGGAACTCTGCATGTTACTTGATAGCTCAGATTACTGCTCCTGTGGGGGGAGTTGACACTTCCTTGCCTGCCTCTCTTAGATCTTCCATGATACTTGTTTCTATCACTGAGTAATGCTCTCCCTGAGCTCTTTTCGAACCATGTTACCCCTGGTACTTAATACTGTTTGTTGTATTATTGTATTTGTTGTTACTTATGATGCCACTGTTCTTCCAATTTCTTATGTCTTCTGCCACTGTGATGTGTACATTGTATATCAATGCTTTGTTATGTAAATGTATGGTTGTTGTTCACCTGTCTTATCCATGTGTTTTACTACTGCTTTTTACCCTATTGTATGCAACGTCCTGGGTCGTGTCTGAAAATAGGCAGCTCTGCTATCTAGAGCACCCACCCATCAACAACAAAAAAATAAATAAATCCTGGCGATATTCCTTAAGTTGTAAAAACCACTTTAGACAACAGATGACACCTGAGCATCAAGTGTCAATCTGTCATCCAGGAAGACACCCAGACTTTTCACCCTAGTGGATACCATCAACGGAGTGGTTCCCTGGACAAAACCTGTTGTCACTCTGGAGGCACTCCCATCATGCCTACGAACAGGGTCAATCACCAGGACCTCCGTCTTGTTGGGATTAAGCCTCAACCAGTTGGAGGCCATCCAGTCCTGAAATTCAGCCAGGCAGCTGTTTAGCACTTCCATGGCATCATTTGTTCTAGGGGCAAAAGACATGACCCGCTGGGTATCATCTGCATAGCAGTGAAAACCCAAACTGTACCATCTAATGAGCTCTCCCAGGGGTAACATAGAAACATAGAAATGTGACGGCAGAAAAGGACCGCAGTGCCTAACTAGTCTGCCCAAGGTGCCTAGCTGATGGCTAGGGCTTCTGGTGCCCTCCCGATACCAGACCCATATGGCTGTCCTATGCTTTCTTAAAGCCCCCAACGGTGGCTTCCCCTACCACCACCTCTGGGAACCTATTCCATTTCTCTACCACCCTTTCTGTGAAAAGTTCTTTCTGATGTTTCCTTGGAACCTGCCCCCTCTACCTGTAATGCATGCCCCTGGTCCTCTTCCGCCCCCGTAAGTTAAAAAGTGTCGCTACCGGTTCTCTATTGATGCCCTTAACATACTTAAAGGTCTTGATCATATCTCCCCCATCCCTCCTCTGCTCAAAGGAGTACATGCCCAGGTCCCTCAGTCTCTCTTCATACTGCAAGTGACCAAGCCCTATCACCATACTGGTTGCTCCTCTGGACATGCCCCAGCCTGTCCACATCCCTCCTTAGGAACGGCCTCCAGAACTGCACCCCATATTCCAAATATAGTCTAACCAGCTGCTTGCATAGTGGGATGATGATCTCCCTCCTTCTGCTAGTGAATCCCCTACCGATGCAGCCCAACATCCTACTAGCCTTGGCCACTGCCCTCTCACACTGTTTAGTTGGCTTGAGGTCCACTGAAGCAATAACTCCCAGGTCCCTCTCCTCCTCCTCAGTTACTTCTAGGGCCTGACCTCCAAGACAGTAAGTCTCTCTCTGGTTTTTCCTCCCTAAGTGCATGATTTTGCAGTTTTGTATGTTAAAGGCCGGTTTCCATTCCCTAGACCAAACCTCTAACATCCTCAAGTCCCTGTGTATATTCTCTACCCCCTCTTGACTATCCACCCTATTACAGACCTTCATATCATCCACAAAGAGACACACCCATCCCCTCAGTCCCTCCGTTATATCTGCTATGAATATGTTAAAGAGCAGTGGTCCCAGCATCGACCCCTGGAGGTTCCATGTTGCCACGGCAACAGGAATGTTGGCGACCTCCCCTACAGCGACACATGGTTGCCGACAACCCTGACGTCACCGATTCTGGTCCCTGACTGGAAAATGCACCAACACACTATTGGTGTTCATGTGGGGGGGGGGTTGTGCCCTCCCTGGACTTAAGGATTCCAATTCAGGGGGGGCGGATCTCTGGGGAGAGCAACCAAACTCTGCGGTGGGTTGCTGTTGCTGTAAGGGCGTTGTTGTTACAACGGTATACCCTCGGGGGAACCCCGCTGGTGACCATTCCCTCTCCTGAGGTGACCCCATTTACCATTACGCTCAGGCTTCTACCCTTTGGCCAGTTTCGCACACACCCAACCACCCTTCCCCCCCCAGGCCTAGACTGCCCAATTTATAAAGTAATCCCCCATGCGGTACTGAATCCAATACCTTCTGGAAATCAAGATATGCAATGTCCACTGAACCCCACTGATCCACCTCCCTAGTGACCCAGTCAAAGAACTCTATTAAGTTCATTTTACAGGACCTCCCCTTGGTAAAACCATGCTGATGCTTGTCCAGAAGGTCATTTTCTTCTAAGTAGTGCAGAATCCTGCCCTTTAATTTTACCTACTATAGAGGTTAAACTCACAGGCCTATAGTTGCCCACCTCCTCCCTATCCCCCCCTTTGTGGAGAGGGACCACGTCCTCCCTCTTCCAATCTTCAGGGACGTCCCCTGTCTCCAGGGACTTACTAAAGAGAGCTGCCAATGGGGCTGCCAGAATATCCTTAAGTTCCCTCAACATTCTAGGGTGCACCCCATCTGGCCCCATGGCCTTATCCACCCTCAATTGCTCCAACTCTCTCAAGACTGCTCTCTCCTCAAACGGGCGTGTATCAACCCCAATCCCTGCCCCATCCTCAGCACTAATGTCCCTAAAAACCCCCAACCAGTAATACTGAACAAAGTCATTTAATAATGGCGCCTTTTCTCTATCCTCCTCCAGCAAAACCCTCCTGTTGTTTTTAAGTCTGGTTATCCCCCTTCCAGTTTTCCTCCTCTCACTGACATACCTAAAAAAAAGTTTTGTCACCAGTCTTGACTGATTTGGTAGTTTCTTCTTCTGCCCTGGCCTCCATCCTCTGCACCTCTCTGCCTGCCTCTTTTTGCCTCCTCTGGTATGTTTCCCAGTCCTCCACACTTTGCGTTGTCTTGAACCTCCGGAACACCCTCCTCTTCTCCCTAACCCTATCCGCCACCTCCCTGCTGAACCAAAGAGGCTTCCTCTTCCTCCTGGTCTTATTAACTTTCCTGTCATAGAGTTCTGTCACTTCAAGTATGGCCCTTTTTAAGCAATCCCACAGGTCCTCCACCCCTTTCTGCTTCCCTCCCCCCTTATCGCCTCCTGCACATACGCCCCCATTTTGTGAAAATCTACCATTCTGAAATCTAGTACTTTCGCCTTTGATCGAATAATCTCAGCTGATGTCTGTAACATGAACCAGACAGTACTGTGGTCACTCGAACCAAGGTGTTCCCCCACTGCAACTTCTCCTGCCCTGTCACCATTTGTCAGGACTAAGTCCAGCAGTGCCCCCTCCCTGGTGGGTTCCCTAACCAGCTGCCTGAGGAGGGCTGCCTGCAGACTATCCACTATAACTTTGCTTCTCCCTGATTTTGCTGATGATGTTTCCCATCCCACGTCGGGTAAATTTAGACCCCCCATCAACAGCACCTCACCTTTATTAGCCATTTTCAATATCTCCTCCATCATAACCTCATCTTCTGAGTACAGTTTTGATGGTGGCTGGTAGGTCACTCCGAAACACACTACCTCCCCCTTTTCAATTGGCAAAGTTACCCAAATGGACTCTGAGCCTCCGGTCCTATTCTGTAATTCCACTGCCCTGATGCCCTCCCTCACATACAGTGCTACCCCCCCTTCTACCCTCCCTGTCCCTCCTGAACAACATGTACCCGGGTATTTCCACGTCCCCTCTCTGGTCCCCATGACACCATATTTCCGTTATCCCCACCAGATCCAGGTTTGCCTGAGCCATGACTGCTGCCAGGTCTGGAACTTTATTGCATAAATTCCCTGCATTTACGCACAGTACTCTCCACTCCCCCAACCCAGTATCCCCTTGATCTCTGCCTTCCTCTTTCCTTCTCCCAGTCCCCCCCAGTGTGTTTATTTTTCTCCTGTGCCTATAGTGGTTTTGGATTACACTTTGGGGGGACTGTCTGCCCAGAACCACTCTCTGAGTCTTGCAAAATCCTAACCCCCAGAGCTAATTTAAATTTGGCTTTCACTCCAGGAACTCTGCCATCTTGCATCTAAGCACAGATGCTCCCTTTAGACTCAAGTGGAGTTTGTCCTGAGCAAAGAGACTTTTGTCCCTCCATGTGTCACCCCAGTCGTCCAGGAATCCGAAATCTCTCTGAGCACACCAGCCTTTCAGCCAACCATTAAACTCCTTTATTTGTTGCTTTCTGTCAGAACTCGCTCTTGGAACTGGGAACACCTCTGAAAACGTAATCCACTAAAGTCCCAACCCACTACAGAACCTGGCCAGTGCCCTGAACCTAGCCTGCACCTCCATTACACTGTTTCCTGCTCGGTCAGTTGTCCCTAAGTGGGACAACAGGTGTGTTTTCTCATCCTGAGATTGCCCCCTGGATGGAATGTAGTAGATAACATCCCCTACCATTGTTCCTGGTAAGCATTCAGCCCATATACCCCTGTTCTTGTTTACCTTCCCTCCCCATCTTGTGCCCTTTATCATTGAGTCCCCCACTATTACTACCTTCTCTTCAACAACCTTCTGCTGTGTTATCCCTCCCCTTTGCCTTCCCTCCTCATTCCTCCTCAACCATCTTTCTTCATTATTGTTTTCCCCAATTTTGTCCCTCCCCTTGAGTGTATCCCTCCCTCCAGAGGTCTACCCCCCCACCCTTGCTTTGTCCTCCACCTTTCTCCACTGCATCCCCCAGCTCCTATCTCCCTCAACCCCTTATCTTTTTGCACTGCTCCCACTACCGCCCTGCCCACCTCACCCTTTTCCTTTGGGAATCCTGTAACTACAAGCGTCTCTTCCTCCACCTGCTCAGGTACCTCCATCATCTTGACAGCTGGTTTCTCTCTGCCTAAGATATGACCAGCCTGGAGTGCTGCTTCGACCCCTTTCAACACCATGCCTTTTGCACCATTCCCATATCCTCACTAACTCCCTTGTCCCTGCCTTTTGTGGATCCTGTAGCCTCCCTCTCGTCTCTGCCTTTTACTTGGATCCTGCAGCTCAAGCTTCCTCTCCTCGGTTGTTCCCCAACACCTTGACAGCCGTTTTCTCACTTTGAGCTCAGTTTAACCTTAGTGTTCCTCCTCCCATCTCAATCCGAATTCCTTTGCTTACCCCCATACTGTTCTTCCCACCCCTTGGCCCTTGGGCTCCTGCTCATGGTTGGAAGTTTCCCCAATGGCCTTTGATTCACTCCTACCCTCTTCTCCCAATCCCTCTCTTTCTTCATCTTCGACCTCTTCCATCTCCACGACTGCCAGAGTCGCAAGTGGAGCGAACCTGTTGCTAAGTTCTGTGACCCTTTCCTGCCTATTTCTGGCCCTAGCATGCTTGGCAATCTCCTCCCCACTCATGCGTAGACACCCTGTGGTCCTACTTCCAACCTTTCACCAACCCCCAGGAACCTCACCCTGTCCCAGGTCTCCTCGTGATATCCCTGTAGCTCCTCCCCTTTTTATCACCCCCTCCCTTCTTAAGCACAAGCTGTCCCTTCCTAGTTCTATCTTCGGTGCTACCACCCCCTGCAGGGTTGGAAAAGCCATCCCTATTGCCCCTAGCAGTCTCACGCCTACAGAGCCCCATCCCCCCACCCCATATCCCAGAGAATCTCCATTCTACCCCTGAACCTGCCTCCTGGGCTGCCCCTGCCCACATCTGCAGCATTTCCCATATTTCCCCCTTCAGCTGCTCCAGTTTCCTGCACACCATGCAACCCCCCATCTTCCAGGCTATATCCAATACCTTAGCTGACCCACACCTAGTGCACCCTACAATTCTACCAAACAAGCCTCCCATCCTGGAAGTGTGAGGCCCTCTCCCCATTCCATATGCCCATTTGGGCCTGCCACCCCATCCCTAAACTGCACCCTGTCCTGGTTCTTTCTCTCCCATGTAACTCCCCCCGGCATACGGAACCCTCCTTCCCTGTACCACGTATACTGCCCTCTCATGTCTTGTTTTTTGTGAAGTCAGTCCCCTCTTCCTGCAGTGTTCGAGCAAGAATGTAAGGTGCCAGAAAGCACAGAATCCAACAGGGGTGACTAGTTGGCCTAGTGGCTAGCATCCCTGGCTTTAATGCCAAGGGCCGGGGGTTCAAATCCTGTCCAGGGTGTCCTTGCAATGATTAGGGTAGCATGTACACCACGAACAGCATCAGCAACAGGATCGACCCTTGAGGCACTCCACATAGCAGGAGCTTTGGGGAGGAGGAGAACTTCCCCATCACCACCCATTGCATCCTACCCGTGAGATAGGACTCAAACCAGTTTATGACAGTTCCAGCGAGTCCACAGTATTCTCTAAGGCAATGCAGAAGCACAGTGTGGGCCAGTAAAAGTGATACACTTGCTTATTTTGACTGGGTAAGATAAACTGTTCAGATATGATATACATACGGTATGGGATACAGAATGATAACAGTCACACTGCAATATCTTGACTGCCCCCTCAGTGAATTGTTTCTAAAACTCACTTGAAACCGTGGCTGTTTAACCAGGCCTTCCTGGAGCCTGAATCCATGATGCACTTAATTCAGATTTTATCCCCTTTTTAGCTGTGCAGTTGTATTATTTTACTTATTTTATTTTATTGTTTTTTTAATAATATGTGTGCTTTAGACAGTTTTGTTCTTTCTTTTTAAATTTGTTTTATTTTTGTCAGTGGGTTATCTTTTTGTTGTTGTTAATAAAGGCATTTTCAAATATCTGTCTATATTATCTATCATTATCAGATGTACTGTAATATTAATTACCGCAATACATAAGGATAAGACTCATAACTCATGAGTGGCAAAGCCATGACTGTGTTATAAAAGTCTAATTATTACTTGTGTGCATTTGTTTTAAAGTTTTTTATTATAGAACTTTTGGCCGTGAAAGGTACACCGAGTCAAATTACATTGTAGGATGAGCCCTGGGAGCACAGGAAGGTAAAATCCCTTTCTCAAGGACACACAGTATTGAAGTGGCTTTTATGGGATTCAAACCCAGGTCTGCTAGACCTCTTGGTTCACAGCTTGGTGCCCTGACCTCTAAGCAGTACTGCCCCCTGCATAAATGTGACTGTATAATGTAGTCATCAGGTATTGTCAAACCTGTGCATCTACTGGTTAAGAATGTCACTATAAGATACAGGAGAAATAACATGTTATTTCTGCTGAAATTTTGTCAGATGACATATCTATAAAATAAATATTATGAATTACTTATGTACTGTACATGTGTCATCAACCCCTTCCGGCCATGTGTGCATGGGCGGCACAGCACCTGTCATTAGGGCACTACGTGGCCAAATTCGCCACCCCCTTCCCGAGGTCCACCCCCCTGGAGGTGGAATATTTAGAAAGGGGGGGTGTGAGGGGCATGGGGGCACAGTGCCCCGGAAAAACAGGGGGCCGTGACATTGGGACTTGGCACCCTAATGACCGGGACTGTCGTGAGTGGCGCCGTACGTGCCCAGAACCATCATAAACAACAAATCATTATTTTAATCTCAACCAGTTTATCTCCACTGGAGTTATATACAGACTATAGTTAGCAAGCTAATTTGCAAATTCTGGCTGTGTGGCAATTTTTATCACAGTGTTTTATCTATGATTTTATTGCTGTGTCCTGATGTACACAGTCTGCCTGATTAAAGTAACGTGAAGTACAACAAAAACTAACTTCTTTAAACCTTATAATGATGGAGGGCTCAGATGCTTGTGCTAACAGTAAAATGATCCCAGTTGTTCTGTGGTTGTAAATGGAATTTGTTGACTCAGGTTTACAGCCTTACTGATCTGATACCAGCAGCTGAAGGACTGCAGGCAGAGTGTGCAGAAGAAATGACGGAGTTAGATACTGTGCTTGTGCCATTTGTTTTTGACCTTCTGTGTTTTTCACATTCTGCGCATGGTACCATGGGTGTAGGAAGGCATACTCCGAATAAGCCATGACTTACAAGTTGATTAAAGAGGTGATGGCCTGGGATGGATTCTGGTCTGACCACTGATTTTGGTTATTCCCACTGTCTGATATCCACCCCTACTGTTGTTATAATATGAATGTTGTGCTCTGTTTGATTACACATACTGTTAAATGCATAGAAGTACTTCTGTATTTTCTGATCTTATTTTGCAGTTCCTGAAGTATAATATGGTGTGTTCAAAGGGTCTG
The DNA here is from genome assembly GCA_016271365.2 of Neoceratodus forsteri. Taxonomy (NCBI): domain Eukaryota; kingdom Metazoa; phylum Chordata; order Ceratodontiformes; family Ceratodontidae; genus Neoceratodus; species Neoceratodus forsteri. The sequence continues at coordinate 310,633,458 of CM028137.1, read as the reverse complement.
GATCCCATATGAGCGTGTCACAATGGGTGGGGGTGGCAATGAGGGCACTAAAGGGTTTGGCTTAATAATTTTACCTTTGTAGCTACACCACTGCATGGTACTGGTCCTGTTCACACACAGTGTCTTCCGTCCTCCAATGAACCTGGCAAGCCTGTCTGTGCACTCTCCTCCCGTGGTAGGGCATTCCAACCAGATGGCAGGAGGGACATAAAATGTAGACTGTCAGGTGGGCCCTGATGCTGACAGGAGGGGCACTAAGAGACTGTATTTTTTAATAAAGGAACTAAACTGGTTGTGTTCTGTAATGAAGGAATAATGCACAACAGGGTGTGTGTCATGCTGGGATAGTGGGGCGGCCTTGTGCGTCCAACACCTGAGAAGTGACATTATCCCAGCATGACACACACCATAGATTGCATTATTCCTATTATACAATGGCTCATTAATCAATCAATCAATCAATCAAATCTTTATTTATTCAGGCGATCATCATTGAGCAAGGCTCATTTACAAGATGGACCTGATAAGGTCAAGTTTCGAGTTGATACACAGCAATTACATCACACACTTATAAGACTGTTATACATACAGAAAAAATGATGTTTATAACACAATGATATACAGTGAATTCACATGTTGAAACTCGGTTAAGAGAAGGTTAAACTAATATCTACAATATGTACAGTACATATATATCCCAATGAGGGTCAGGACAGTCACACACATAATGAGTACAAGCATGGTGAAGGAAATATTGGGTGCCATAAACTGGGGGTGTCTGACTGGAAGAAATATGTCATATATGATTGGAATATAGGTTTGTGGGATGACTATTCTACCTCTAGTGGTAGCAACTGCATTTCCCTGTGAAGAAGGCTGTACAGTGCTGCTTAAAGGATGTAAATGGAATGATAATGGACAGTTTTAGGGATTTTTGTAAGGTGTTCCATGCTATAGCTAGAGAATAGCTGATTGCTGCCCTCCCTAGTTTGGTGTTGACTTTGGGCAATTTGAGCAGGATGATATTGTTGCTTCTTAGGGCACAGGAGCTAGGAGTGGTCTGGTTGAAACAGTCCAGGATATAGCTTGTGAGTTTTATTGATAAAGCTCTGTAGATCCATAGAGCTGCATTTCTGCTCCTCCTGACATGAAGGGAAACCCATCCAACTGCGTCATAGAGAGAACAATGGTAGGTACTATATGGCAGGTCTGTAATGAACCTTATTGCTCTATGATATAAGGTATCCAACTTTTGAAGGCAGGAGATGGGGCGGTGACTATAGAGGAAGTCTGCATAGTCAATGACTGATAGAAAGATGGCCTGGACTAACCTCATCTTTGAGTCTCTGTTAAGGAAGGGTTTTAATCTATAGAGGAGGCCAAGCCTTAGGCGAAGCTTTTTTAACAGTTGTTCTAGATGCTGAGTGAAGTCAAGTCTGTTGTCAATCCACACACCTAGGTATTTGAAATTTTCAATATACTCCAGATTTTCTCCAAGTATAGTGCATAGCTGGGGGAGATTGGTTGAAGAAGATGTGTTGGTGGAGTTTTGAGTTGTGAACATCATTGCTTTAGTTTTCTTTGCATTTAGCAGAAGCTTTTTCTCGAGTAGCTGATATTGTAACAAGGAGAATTCTGTTTGTAGGATTTCATGAGCAACTGTAGGCGAAGGGTTGCTGACATACAGAACAGTGTCATCAGCAAAGAGGTGTATTGAGGACTTGGTAAGGGTAATTGGTGATTAAAAAAATCAAAAAGAAAAACAAGATGGAAAAATAGATTGAGAAGTAGTTTTTCATTATTTTTTCCAACGGACAGGTGTACTTTAAAAAAAAAAAAAAATAGTGCTGGTTTAGTTTTTTGGCCAGTAGGTGGAGCTGCTCTGTACCCTCACCACACACACATGAACATCTTCTCTGTATTTTCTCCTGTGGTGCATCGCTGTCCCCACCACCATTGTGACTTTTTGTGCTCTGTGGGCTGTAAGTAAGAAGCAGCACCTTCCTGTTCGGCTACAGCGATCCTGGCTGCGTTCTCCTACTACAGCTTTCACTGTGAGTACAGACTGAAGGCAGAAGATCTGGTGAGTGAAGCACAAAATTACAGAGGTACTCACAATCACCGAATGGCAGGAGGGACTATGGGATTTTCGTGAAGCTAATCGTAATGAAAGCTTTTAGGTGTGAAAGTAAGGCAGTGGGATTGGTAAACTGTGAAGCCTATCTGATGGCTTTCAGTTTCTGTGTCATCTTTTTGTAATAAAAAAAGCAACACCATGGTTTGAGGATGTTTGCCGAGCAGGGACTGCTAGTACAGCAGTGGACTGCAGTGAAGCTGCTTGCGAACACAGCTTTCACATTGCTGTTTTCTTTTTTTAAATAAGAAAAGTAAGCTGATAACTGTTTAGGGAGAAAGTGTGAAGGTTTTGGGGTTGCTTTGTTGTGCTTTGTGTGCTGTGGGAGGGAGGGAATTTCTGTTTTTTTCAAATTGATAAAGTACTGGCAAAATTTACAGGGGCCATGTCATGTGTGGGCAACTTGAACATGGAATGTGCAGTGATTTTTTTTTTTCGCATTATTCGGTCAAGTATGTGCTGGGACTAGATCCGTGATGTTATACTGGGATAACATCCCGGATCCGGCTCCAGACTGATCAGCATTCTTTCTTGCCATTGTATAATGTGAAATAAGTAACTGTTTATACAAATGAGACACAGATCAACTTTTCTCAGTGCAGTTAGCCACTGTGAGGCAAATCATCAAGGAAATGTGAAAGGAAAATGTGTACCCTCTACTGGGATTTGAACCCAGGCCCTTGGCATTCCATGCCGTGCCATGCTCTAACCATCTCGGCTATAGAGGAACTCAGGAGATTAGCAGACCCAGTCATCTCTTTCAGACACACACATTTATATGAATAAAATATTGAGTTGGATGTTACATTGGTAAGAGGCATTGTAGCCACATGTCGCCTCAGGTTTGACATTGTGAGGCTGACATGGGTATGAAGTCATGAAGTAATGACCTGGAGCATCGCAGTTTTTCAGTCTGGGAAATCTGGTCACCCTATTAAAGGGCAGGTCCTACTTATTTAAAAATTAAGCAATAAGGCATGAAAGGGTGTATATTATTCTGTGATAATCGCACACCTTGGAATATGAGGCATAAGCAACGATGCGTGCCTTATACACCCAAGAAGTTCCCTTATCCCAGAGTTACTCACATCCTGGAGTACTTTACTGCAATTTATAAAATGGTTCCACTGATTATTTTAACAACTGAGTAATGAGGTTCAGAACATTAGCTACAGTATTTTGGATCCATGCTATTCTGCTGAAATAACACACGATCATGTGATCACAGCTGACTAGTAGACGAGTCATTTTACAAGGGCCCTGGACCCTGGGGGGGGTGGGAAGAGCTGGGTGGCTGGATTGGAGTAGTGAGGACCAGGAGATGCTCTGGAGTGTAATGGGTCCCAGAATGAGGTTTTCCTTGCCTGGTACCCATACCCAAGACTCCGCTGTCAGCGGGCTGGTAGTTCGGTTGGCCTCAGTATCTCATCTGACTTGAGCAGTGTTGTGCAGTGCCAGGTCAATTAAAAACAAGACGGCTATTATTGCTGATCTTGTTGGGTCAATGGACTTGGCTTGCATCACCAAGACCTGGCTGGATGAAAATACTGGCCCCATTTTAGAGGCAGTGATTCCAGCTGGGTTCTCAGTGATACACCTCTCAAGGACGAATCACAAGGGTGAGGGGGGTTGCAATTTGTTTTAGGTCTGAGTTGGGTCTTGTAGCTGTGCCAGTTGAGGAGACCAGGTCCTTTGAGTGTATGGTGGTTGCAGGTGTGGGGTGCAGGATCCTTCTTGTCTACCGTCCACCAGAGGTGAGAAGCAATCCCTGCAGGAAGCCATGGACTTCGTTGTCGACATGGTGTTGGAGTCTCCCAGATTTATGGTGCTTGGTGACTTCAACGCCTGGATCAACAATGAATTCTTGCAGTTTGGTCAGGACTGCCTCCAACCTATGAACTTTTTGGGCTTCACATAGGCAGTTGCCTCTGCGACTCATAATCATGGTCACTCTCTGGATCTGGTCTTCCTTCTGGGGGTGGAGACTTCTGACTTGGTAGTGGAACCAGTTGGTTGATCGGACCACCACACTATAAGGTTCAATTTCCAGGCTCCCACCTATAGGCCTGCCCCTGTGGAGATGGTTCGGTATTGCCCTTTGAGGGGCGTGACCTCAGATGGCCTATTGATGGTGCTGGACCTATCGGGGTTGCTGTGTGCAAGCGAGGGTCTAGGAGAACCTGCTACTGGCTTATAACAGGGCTGTGGTGGGGGTTCTGGATGCTATTGCTCCTGTCCGGGTACATCCTCTCACCCTTCACCCTTGGTCCCCTTGGTTTGATGGGACCTTGAGGAAGCTGCGGCGAGTTGGATGAAGGCTGGGGCATTGCTGGTGGAAATCGCACCTTGAAGCCGACAGACTTAGATTGATGGACCATTATAGGGACTATCAATTGGCAAGCTCTTGTAACAAGGCAGAGTTCCTGTCCAGGGAGATTACTGCAGCTCAGAATCAACCAGCTCAGCTCTTTCGAACTGTGGACTGACTGTGCAATCCAGCCTGTCTGCAAGTTCGAAGAGCCTTTTCATAAGAAAAGTGTGATGAGTTTGTGTGCTTCTTTGCCGTTAAGGTTGCCGACATTAGGCCTGAGATCCAAGCAGCTCACTCTACGGGGGGGGGGGGGTGTTCAGTGTGAGGTTGTTACTCCTTGGTTTTATTGGAAGAACTTTGACCAGTTGGAGATCATGGATATCATGCAGATTGTCCAGAGTATGTGGCCGACCTGCTGTAGTTTAGACCTGGGCCCAACGCACCTTTTAATAGGGTGCATTGATGTCATCGGCCAGGTCTTAGCGGAGATAGTCTGGAGCTTGTTAGAGTCGGGTGAGTTTTCAGACTCCCAGAGGGAGACGGTGGTGATGCCCTTCCTTAAGAAAACTTCTCTCGACCCGGATTGCCCTACTAACTACAGACCAGTTTCTAACCTCCCATTTGTAGGGAAAATTATTGAGGAGGTGGTTGCGCTGCAACTGAAGAATCATCTTACTATCCATGATATCTGTGATCCTCTCCAGTCCGGATTTCGGAAAAGGCATAACACTGAGACTGCCCTTGTTCGGGTGCTCAATGACCTCCTGATTGTGAGAGATGGGAGGACTCACTCCATCTTGGTCCTCCTTGATCTGTCCGAAGCTTTTGACACCATGGACCATGGGGTGTTGCTGGAGCGTTTGTGGTTTATCTGTGGCCTGTCTGGCATGGTTCTCAGATGGTGCCACTCATTACTCACTCGCAGATCTCAGAGGGTGGTGTCAGGAATTTACTCCTCTGAGTCATTCTGTCTGCCATGTGGGGTACCGCAGGGCTCTGTGCTATCACCCATGTTGTTTACAATGTATATGTTGCTGCTGGGGGACATTGTAAGGAAGTATGGTCTGGGGTTTAACTGCTATACAGATGACACCCAGCTTTACTTGTCCTTTGTGCCTGATCAGGATAGTGCGGTCACAGTGTTTAACAACTGCCTAGCTGAGATACAGGACTGGATGAATGCCAGCTGGCTGAATTTGAATCCTGACAAGACCGAGGTGATGGTGGTGGATCCAGGTCACAGGACAGAGAGGCTGGTGGCTGGCTGTCCCTCCGGGCTTTGGCTTGGGGGTAGCCAGTTACTGACCTCCGAATGGGCGCGGAATATGGGTGTTATGTTTGATGATGAACTGATACTTTGTTCACAGGTGACAGCTGTCATCAAGTCCTCTTTTTACCATCTGAGGAATATTGCCCGGATTAAGCATCTTGTTCCATCCGGTAACCTTCCAACTTTGATCCATGCCTCTGTGACCTCGTGCCTTGTCTACTGTAACTCCCTGTACCAAGGGGTTCTGGGGGTTGATATCCGCCACCTCCAGCTGGTGCAGAATGCAGCGTCCAGGTTGTTGACTGGGCTATCTTGGTCCAGTCACATTACTCCTGTGCTGCGCGAACCTCACTGGTTGCCAGTTCAGTGGTGGATCACCTTCAAGGTCAGCTTGCTGACCTTTAATGCCCTACACGGACAGGGTCCGAGCTATCTGCAGGATCTTCTGTGTCCCTACTGTCCCCTCCAACCACTCTTCTCAGCTGACGAGAGATTGCTAGAGGTTCCCAGAGTTCAGCTGAAGACATCTGGGTCACGGGCGTTTATGTTTGCGGTCCCTACCCTGTGGAACTCTCTACCTCGTCGGATATGAGAGTACCTGACAGTGGAGAGCTTTTAAACTGCTTTAAAAACATACCTATTTGGGCTAGCCTTTGGTGATAATATGTTATGAACTGACTATAATTTTATGACTGATGTTTTTACATGTGTTTTTATGTATTTATTGTAAGGGTGCTATGATCTTTGGAATAGCGCCTTTTTAGAAATAAAGTTGATTTAATTTGAATTTGATTTGACTAATCAGATTTCTTGGTTTCCCTTACCCATTTTGGAAATAATCAGTAATACATGACAGGGCGTACTTTATCATAGAATATTGGCATGTCTCAGGTGTGTTGCGAGGCACGAGCTGAGGCAGAGTGCCTTACATGCCCGAAAAGTGCCGATATCCTTTAGTAAAGCATGCCCTGCCATGTCTTATTATGATTATCCACCGGACCCCCCACAGTACATTAAAAGAAGACACAAAAACAGGTCAAACAAGTAATTTTTTGTTACTGTTTTTAAACCGTGGAAGCACATTATTACATGAAGTAGTCCAATACTGGTGTCATTAATCAGGGTAACTGTAGTAACTTTTAACTGGTTACAATAAATATTTCATAAATAACACATATACAAGCAGTCGCTTTAGTGTAACATCAGTAAATATTAGAAACTAGGCTTTTTTATTTTATTGATGTTAACTGAGCATTTTGTAATGTAGCAAGTCAAAAATGGTAAGTTAGACTTTGTAAATGTTGAATTTGACAGTCTTCAAAAGATTTTCCCTTAAGAAAGTTGAAAGTCACTTCAGGAAGCTGATCCATCAGAAGATGATTGGTTCCTGTGACAAATGGTTTTGACAGGGCGTAGGGATATTGCTGTATGTAAACAGGCCCTGCTCAGGGCTCTAGTTATTACCCGTTCCTTTAGGAAGGAATGTAAGTATGGACATTGAATGCTGCCAGCCAATCAGCTTTCAAGATTTTTCCTGTCCAGTACATAAAATAGCAATTTTGTTACTGTAATGTTTGCCTCATCGGTCACGTAGTGCCCTTTGAAAATATAGCCTTGAACACATTATTACTTTTGATAGCATATCAAGATGCGGCACATTTCATTTTCAGTGGAATCATGCTTCAGCCAGTTTTATAGATGGGAGGAATGAAGCAAGGGGAGTCCAAAAGACTTGCTCAGGAGGATCACATCACAAGCTGTTGGCTGGGGTGGGATTTGAACATGGGATCTCTATTCTCCTGGGTCATAGTCCCATGCTCTGTCCACTGCAGTGCTCTACTTTCACTTGCCTCTAGTGCTGTTGGGTGTGGTTGTTGAGCAGCCATACAAGAAGTTACCGAGACATGTCACAGGTTGTTTGGCGGCCTGTCTGCCATGCTCCGGACTCTAGGCGCAATGATCCTTGTCTAAAAATACATCTGCCAGATGGTGTTCTGCTGCTTCACCTTTGATAAGTAAGTGCATCTACTGTCTTTATTGCAAAACATGTTATGTAATATAAACAAACTGTATTTATTAAGTGCCTCCTTTATGGTTATACAGTATGCTCAGCTCTTGTTGAATACTTTTGTTGGGATCTGACTCTCAGCACCACACCCTCTCTTCTAGTTGCTCTTTTGGTAGCCTCACCTTTCACGACAGTGCTTGCATTTCTTGTAGCTTTAATCATGAACACTGTACTGTGTGCGGTTTTAAGAAAGTGTGTAGGGAAAACCTATGTGAATAGGGTTTAAAAACTTAATTTGGAGATCATCTTCTACATAACGTAAATTTACAATACATGTATATGTTTTAAAGCAGCAGTGCAACAAAACGGGGCAACAGATGTGACCCTGCTTTTTTAACTATGAAATTGTCTGGGCATCTTCCAATTTTATTTGGTGGTAAAATGTTCTAGTTCCACCAAAGTCTGAGCATTTTATAAATGCTTTAATGTAGTTGTTTTCCCCACCAAGAAATAAAGATGGCCACCATATGTGGTTTAGAAATAGTATTGCAGACCTGGCATGGGTTAGGATAGAAAGAAAAACGCATGCAGGGCCAGCCTTAGGGTATGAAGTGCCCCATGGCGAACTTGCAAATTGTGCGCTCCCCCCGGGAAAAACACATTTTTCGGTGGGTAGAAACCGCATGCAAGCTATATGACACACACAATCTTACAAGTATGAAGAAGGAACTAGGATGTATTTAGGAGGACCCTTTCTCTCTGTGCCGTCCTCCCTTGCTTCTAGTACAGTTATAAAATACTGACCTGTTTTATTTAGTTTAAATTGTTGCAGTCTAACACACACCGACCACCTCTTGCATTAGACCATTTACTTGTCTTTGGTAGAGCAGCGTTCATGAAACCAGACCAGATTGTGCTATCCCTGCTCCCCAGCACCCTTTCACAGCAGCTCTCAGTCACACAGTGCTTCTGGGATAATGACAGGATGCCCGTAAACCAATGCACCCCACAACCACGACCATCACAGGGGTACAGTCTGTGAGTTAGTAAGAGGGTACAAACTGACTGAGCCTTTCTCTCTCCTCCTTGACGTGGTGGCAGCACAGGTGGAGGACCCAGGAGGCACATTTCTTTTCTCTGTGGTTTGATGGGGGACATAGAAACATAGAATTTGACGGCAGATAAGGACCGCTTGGCCCACCCAGTCTGCCCATTTCCCTACCTACTGGATAAGCTGCAGATCCTAGTTAACCAGCAGCCTACTTCTTCTTACCCCCACCCCCCCAGAATTGTCTTATGACTGTCCCATGCATGCTTGAATTCCACTACTGATTTTGATTCCACAACCTCCTCCGGAAGGCCGTTCCATGCATCCACAACCCTCTCTGTGAAAAAATACTTCCTTAAATTACCTCTGAGCCGCCCCCCCCATCTTCAAATTGTGCCCTCTTGTTCTTGCACACCTCTTTTTTTGAAAGATGCTACCCTCTTGGACTTTGTTCATTCCCTTGAGGTACTTGAAAGTTTCTATCATGTCCCCCTCTCCCTCCTTTCCTCGAGGCTATACATATTAAGCTCCTTAAGTCTCTCTTCATATGTCTTCCGGTGCAGACCCTGCACCATTTTAGTTGCCCTCCTCTGGACAGCTTCCATCCTGTCTATGTCCTTATGGAGATTGGGTCTCCAGAACTGCACACAGTACTCCAGATGGGGTCTCACCAGCTGTCTGTACAGAGGGATAATAACTTCCTGTTTTCTACTGGTGATGCCTCTCCCTATGCATCCCAGTAACCCCCAACCCTCCTTGCTGCCCTCTCACATTGCTTGCCCACCTTTAGGTCATCTGATATGACTACCCCCAGGTCCCTTTCCATTTTTGTTGTTGTTAGTATCTCACCCCCCATTGTGTACTCTTCCCCTGGGTTTTTGTTTCCCAGGTGCATTACCTTGCACTTCTTAGCATTGAATCTAAGCTGCCATACATTTGACCATTCCTCTAACCTTGCCAAGTCCCTTCTCATCCTTTCCACCCCACCCTGTGCATCAACTCTGTTGCAGATCTTAGTGTCATCTGCAAAGAGACATACTTTTCCTTCCAGTCCTTCTGCAATGTAAACATAAAGACATTGAAGGGGGACCAGTCCTAATACTGAACCCTGCGTTGCCCCACTAGTAACCCCTCCTTTCTTCTGAGTGGACTCCATTTACTATTACTCTGTGTCCTATTCTCCAGCCAATTCTTTACCCAGGCTGTCATCTTGGGACCCACTCCCAGGCTGGCTAACTTGTATATTAATCTTTTGTGTGGGACTGTGTCAAATGCCTTGCTAAAGTCTAGGTAGGCCATGTCCACAGCCCCTCCCTGATCTACTACTTTGGTCACCCAGTCAAAGAAATCTATCAGATTCGTCTGGCATGACCTTCCCGCTGTGAATCCATGCTGCCTAGGGTCCGTGCGCCCTCTGGCCTCTAGATACTCAACAATTCTTTCCTTCAGAGTGATTCCATCATTTTCTCTATCACTGAGGTTAAACTAACAGGTCTGTAGTTTCCTGCTTCTGCCTTGCTCCCACTTTTGTGAAGGGGAATCCATCTGCCCTCCTCCAGTCCTCGGGTACCACCCCATCCTCCCATGATTTGTTAAAAGGGTAGTCAGTGGTGTCACTAGTTCTACCCTTAGCTCTTTTAAATTCTGGGATGAATCCCATCAGGCCCCATTGCTTTGTCCACCTTCAGTTTTAAGAGTTCTTTCAGAACCCTTTCTTCTGTAAATGGGCTGGTATCAACTTCTGTATCCAGAGTGTTACTACTGTTTGTTTTATGTACCTCCCCTCTTCATTTGTAAATACTGAGCAAAAATATTTGTTTAGTATCTCTGCCTTTTCACAGTCTCCTCTGCCCACCCCTCCTCCCTTTATTAAGCCTCACTATCCTCCCTTGGTCTTCCTTTGCTCCTGATGTACCTACAAAGGTTTTATCCCCTTCTTAACTGAGTTGGCTATCTTTTCCTCGGTTTGGGCCTTTGCTGTTTCTGACTGCCTTCCAGCCTCCTTTTGCTTTAACTGATACAGTTGTCTGTCCTGCTCCTTCTGGATTCCTTGTACTTCCTGAATGCTTTCTTTTCTCTCTTGAACCTTCACTGCCACTTCCTTTGAGAACCATAGTGGTTTCTTACATCGTCTTGTTTTGTTTATTTGCTTCACACAAAGGCTCGTTACCTCTGTGATGGCAGTTTTATTATTCCCATTGTTCTTCTACCCTCCTTCCTGCCCATTTGCTAGTGCATTCCTTAGGCACTCACCCATTTTGGCAAAGTCAGCCCTCCTAAAGTCCAGTACTTTTGTCTTTGTATGTCTTGACTCTATTGCTGTGTTTATTGTGAACCATACTGTTCGATGGTCGCTAGTTCCCAGATGGCTACCCACTTCTACATCTGTGATCCTCTCTCCATCTCCATTTGAGAGAATCAAGTCTAATATTGCTCCCTCTCGAGTGGGCTCCAGTACTAGTTGTCTAAGGCATGCCCCCTGTAGGGCATCTAGAATAACTGCACTCTTCGAAGTGGCAGCTGCAACTGCACTCCAGTTAACATCTGGCATATTCAGATCACCCATCAGCAATATCTCCCCTTTTTCTGCCATTCTAAGTATACTTTCTATCATTTCCCTGTCCATTTCCTCCCCCTGAGAAGGGGGTCTGTATACAACCCCTGTGCGTATTGTGGTGCCATTGCCTGTCTCCAAATTTACCCACGGTGCTTCTTCTCCTCCCTGTTTACCCTTTTGTTCTGTTGCTTTATTCCTTCCCTTATGTAAAGAACTACTCCTCCTCCTCTTTTACCCTCCCTGTCCCTCCTGTAGACAGTGTATCCTGGTATGTTTATGTCCCAGTCATGGTTTTGTGTGTACCATGTTTCTGTGACTGCCACGATATCCAGATGTTCCTCCTCCATCAAGGCCACTAATTCAGGAAGCTTGTTACCCAGACTACGGGCATTAGTACTCATTGCTCTCAATTTTTTGATGGCTTTACCTTCTGTTGCAGCATCCCCCACTGACCGTTCTACCTCAGTCTTTTTCTCATTTAGTACCCTGTTTTGTAGGGAGAGGCTGGGATTTTCCTGCTGCTTGTCAGCTCACTTTATCAGCTCAGACTAGTCACTGCTCACCTTTTACAAGAGTTACTGCTGCTACTGTTGTTTTTTCTTGACTGTAACTGGCCCTGAGGATAAATGGAGGGCTACAGTCTCCAGTGCTGTCAGCCCTTCACCTTTGACCAGTGCTAAATATATTACAGTGTAGGAAAACCTGCACAATACATGCCTGCAGTGGCGTAGCCGGTCATGGGGATCCATGGCAGATTTCAGTCTGCAGTGTGGTCAGTTCTTCACTTCTAATCAACACTAAATATATCATAGTGCTTGGGGGATCCATGGCAGACTTCAGTCTGCAGTGTGGTTAGTTCTTCACTTCTAATCAACACTAAATATATCATAGTGCTTGGGGGATCCATGGCAGACTTCAGTCTGCAGTGTGGTCAGCTCTTCACTTCTAATCAACACTAAATGTATCATAGTGCTTGGGAAAGTCCACTCTGTCCCTGGTACTGTGGATAAACTCCGGTCTCCACTGCTAGAAGTCCCTCACCTCTCAAGAGAGAAATACATGCTACATGATGTGGGGAAGCCGGCACTATACTTTGCATATAGACAGCGGGCTCAGAAGCCAAGACTTAGTCTCTCATCATTCGCCACTTTGATCTACAACATTTTTACAAGCGCTTGTACTTTTATTAGTAAGATTATGGAATGCGTTTTTAAAATAAAAATTATGTGCAGTTCCAGTGAGATTTGACCTTTTTGTGAAATTGGGTGAATTAATTGCCACTTGCCTAACTGTATGTAAGGGCACTTCTAGCACTGGATAGCCATCTCTGATGAAGCCAGGGTGAAATGTTAGGCATCGCCAGTAACCATGGCATCGTCAGTCCGCTAGCATCACAGTATACCTGCAATGCCCATTTTGGACTGTTCCTACTTTGTGCATCACACAGACTTTACAGAATAAATTGTTGTAAGCTGATATACAATTTCTTCTGTTTTTCTTGCTGTTTTTATGTGTGTGGGTTCTTGATTTTTGCTGTGCTCTATTTGCTGTGTCCATAACAGTTTTCTGATTGGTGGCAGTAGTCTCCACAACAGATACTCTGTTGTTAAATCTTTCCACGTTTTTGTCCGATTGCTGTACCACTTCGAATATGCCTTTCATTGTGGCCTGTAAGTCTCCACCACTGTCAGCTGATGGCCCAGAGGTCTTGCCACCCCTAGTTGAAAGAACAGGAGACTTCCCCTTTCTGTTGTCTTTCTGCTGCTTTGATTTCAGGCTCCCTATTGTTGAATCTCTCCACACTTCAGGTGGTGAATGCTTGTGGGTTTAGCTAGCGAAATATCATGTTTAGAAGTGTTCAAATCTATTAAAACTTGTAAAATTAGATGTAATAAAGAGGTTGAGGTAAGAGCATTCAACAGAATGTCCTCTAGTGTCAGCTGCTGGCCATGACCCCCAGGGAAGTGCTTCTTAATCTGTAGGGACATCTAAGACTCATAAAAAAGTCTGTTATGTACAACACTAAGGTCCATCAGAATAGTGACATAGGACCAAAAATGTTTTCGCTTACTAGCTCTTAGGGAAATCCAGTTCAGCGCAGAATATAGAAAGCAATGATAAATTTTGGGTATGTTATGGAGTGCCCTGAGATAGAGCACCTCCAGCTTAGAAAAGTAGGTTGAGGGATGGCTTATATATAGGAGGCCACTGTTCTGTAGTCCAGTAATTGTAGGAAGGTTGCACCAACCATTTCCAGGCATCTGCTGAGAGGCGGCTTTTGTTCCTATAATGAAAACCAAACGTTGCCCTAAGTGTCCTGCACAAGTTTTCTCAGTGTTTGACAAAAGATACATTGCTATCTATCCTTAGTCCCAGATACTTACAGGAACTCACCACTTCTAAGATAACACCCAACTGAGTAGGGACAGTCAATTCAGAGAGATCAGCTGGGTATGTTTCTTTCTATGCAAATTAAATTACCTTGGATTTTGAAGCATTAACAATTTGTTTCTAAGTACATTCCATTGCAGAATGTCAAATGCAGACTGCAAATCCTGACTGAACTAAGTGAGATATGAACTGTTGACATAAAGGGTGGTGGCATCTGCATAATAATAGAGCGTTGCTCCCTCTATACCTTCACCAAGGTCTTTATGTATGTCATGAACAGTAAAGGACCTGGCACTGATCCCAGGGGGATTCCCTTACTTAGCAGGGACCAGGATGAAATAGTACCATCTTCTTTCAACTACTGTTGAAGGCCATTTAGGTAGCTAGAGATCCAGGCCTGGGGCTAATCTTTGTTCTGTTTGTTTGTTTATTTGCATAACTTGTAAGTACACTGGGACAATTATCCCATTTACAGGTGTTTAGTTTGTCTGATAACACCTTGCTTGTCAACTATATCAAACTATTTACAGAGGTCTAAATAAAGTACCACAGATCAACTTCTGATTGAGGGGAGTTGACCAATCATTTGTCACCTTTATCAGCTCTGAACTGGTACTGTGTTTCACTCTGAACCCAGACTGCATGGAAATAATGATGTCATTTAGGTCCAAATAAGTGTGCTGCCGCTCATTTTCTGTTTTTTCAAGCAACTTAGCTAGCACTGATAGATTGGAGATGGGTCCGTAGATATTTAAGTTAGATTTGCTACCGGATTTGAGAAGTGGGATAATGAAAGGAAGCTCATTTGCGAGCAGGGACAAAATTAACAAATGAGACTGGAGCCAACAGAATGTTTCCATCTAATGTCAGGAACTAAAGAGCCGATTAATGTAGGCCAGCAGTTTCTTTCTGTTTCAAGTTCCCCAAGTAGTAAGTGCAAAGGATTAATACCGTGCTGTTCCTCAGTAATTGCAGTAAGTATAGTTCCAAAAATCTTTCTGAGAGTAACATTGAGGATCACTGAAGGCTTTAAGTGAGTTAGCACAAGTTGACTGATGTAATTGGGGGAGGAAAATTAACCACGTCAAGCTAAAGTATATGTGGAGATCTTATACTGGCTAAGCTAGGGAAGCTGCTCTTATAGCTTAGTGGTAAAATCCGGTTCACCTGTATTGATGCGGCAATCATTTTTTTGACACCGATATGGGAGCAGGCAATACACTGCCTGGCTCTGCAGTCTCAGGCGTTGTGGCTTCCTGGAGCCAGAGCACTAAAGTGCCGTCCAGGAAAATATTCCTGTTTTGCTTGAGGGCTTTGCTCCCTGCACCCCCCGCAACTAAATACAACAAACTCTGGGGCAGGCATGTCCCAAGAGGGAGGAAAATTGTTAGGGCACCAAAGATGATATGAGCGCAGGGCGATCAAAAATCAAGATTGCCCTGTCACTCTCGCCCTTGTTGCAGTGCCCTAATTGCGATGCCAAAATTCAGTTGCTGCGCTAATGGGCTACCATAAAATCCTGGGTTGGGAATTGGAGAAGCAGTGTTAGAAAAAATGACAGAGGAGAAGGATCTGATGGTCTTAATAGTAAATAACTTAAAGCAGTGACCACAGAAGGAAGGCAAATAAGATGCTGGGGTTCATAGGCAGAGGGATCAGCAGCAGAAAGGAGGAGGTGATCCTGCCCCAGTACAGATCTCTGGTGCTGTTGCATTTGGAGTTCTGTGAGTCCACACATGGAGAAGGATAGTGGTAGGGTGAGGTAGTGCAGAGGCGGGCAACAAAAATGATTCAGAGGCAGCAGCCCGCAGGAGTCCAACACAGAGACTAGGCTTCAGGCCCTCAACATCTATACACTAAAGACCAGGATGTAGAAGGGTGACATGATTGAACCTTTCAAGTTTCTTCACAGGATAAACAAGGCAGACAATGAGGGACTGTTCACAGTGAGGGGAAACTTAAGCAGAAAGCAGGGACCTCAAAGAAGATGCCAGGTGGCAGAGTTAGGAAGAACGTCAGAAAGTACTTCTTTATAGAGAGGCTGGTGGATATGTGAAACAGGCTGTGGAAAGGTTTGGTTTGCACCAAATCAGGGGAGGGGTTTAAGCAAGAGTGGGGAAGACCTGGGGCAGGTGAGGATAGCAGGGAAGGCTGACATGGGGGGGGAGGGAGTGAGTGACCACTTGACCACTTGCATCTTACAATAAGTGGATCTGGGCAGACTGCATGGGTCAGTGGGCATTTTTTGCCATTAGTTTCTGTGTTTCTGTAGGGCTGCAAGTTCTAATCCTGTGTTTCAGGTTTGAAGAATGGTAACTGCAGTACCAGGAAGTGCTCAGCTGGTACAGGCAGCAGTAAACCTCACACACTGTATAACATGAAAACAACTGGATATGATCCTGATATGACCCAAGGTTAGTTGGCAGGAAGGTGGCAAAATAGTAGGCAGAAAAAGTGACAGTTGAAACAAACTCATCTGAGATCTCTTAGACGAAGTTTCTCGAAACATCAGTTTCTGCTTTGTTTTCCTGTTTACGTAGTACTGCACTGCCCACACAGTCTACCCTGCTTATTTTCATAACTTGCAAATGCTTATAGTCATATTAACGTAATACCAAACCTTTCTTTTTACTTAAATAAACATGATGCCTTATTGAAGCTGCTATGTATTGCCTTTGCACTGCACAAAGCAAAAAGAAAAGAATGTATTTGTTTCTCAGAAACACCTGTTGACATCATGAAAAAAATACATACATATATACATGCATATGTGTAGATATATGTGTGTGTGTGTGTGTGTGTGTGTGTGTGTGTGTGTGTGTGTGTGTAAATATATATATATATATATGTGTGTGTGTGTGTGTGTGTGTGTGTGTAACCCCCCTACAAATGGCGATTCCCAAAAAGTCTTCCTTGAGCTTGCCTAAATGCTCACTGCCAGGCTGGTGTTCTGCGTTTTAGCGGTTTAAATGTATTACCAGAGAGTGCCTGTATATCCTCTGTGTACTGTCTCTTTAAGAGCTGCCTGGATTGCAGTCATAAATAATCTGAGAGGGAGCCCTGTTAGAAGATGTACTTGTTTGCTGATCATTTGTTAGAGTAGTAATAATATTACAGTTTGTTCTAACCTGCCTTCTTTGCAGCATGGACAGTTCTGTTTGTTTCCATCATCTTTGTCCTGGACTGCAGAATGGGCCAATCAGTAAATTTGGGACTCTAAAATGGAGCCTGCCTACAGGGGCTTGGTGGGGCCAAAACTTGTAGGAATTGTAGTTTTGGACTTTTGGCGTCTAAAATAACCTGGAGGGGGAGCCCTTGTTGTGACTGACAGACAGATCAGCCAACCGAACCTTTTGGATCTTGGGGAAAGTCCCACACTGCTTGCAGTTTCAGTTAGATCCGATTTGGGAAGTGAAGAAGTAACAGCTTGAGATAGTTCGAGCAGCAATCCATAGCGAATGGAGCGAATTAAGCCACTGAATTGTGACCAGGCTTTAACCTGAAGAAGTCCGAAGATTTGCTGAATGCGATCAGCCTGTCAGGACTTCCAGCCACCTCTGAACTCCCGGATTGTGCAGAGACTCTGTAATTGCGACCGGAGAGCCATTTGCCTGGTACAGTGGAATTTCCTTACATGTGAATGTGCTGTATGCTTATAGTGGGTCATGATTTGGTTCCCCACTGTGTGTCTGAACTGTGTTTTGCTTGCTGGAGGCTGTATCCAGCTCCATGGACTGAATTGTATCCATTTCCATTTGTCTGGGCCCTGCTACACTGGCCCAGCCAGAATACCTGCTACGCAGAGAAAGTCATTGACGAGACCGGCCTGGGGATCAGCCTCCTGCTCAATGCCTTGAACAGGAATGACGCCTCGGTGATTAGTGTGGGCCCTGCTTCTCCAGGCACTCCAGCTCAACAGCCTGCAGTCTCGAGTTCATCCTGCCTGTGTCCAGTATTGGGTATCGTGAGTAAACATCAGCGTAGCTCCCTGCAACAACAGCTAAATCTAAAAAGTGTTGTCATCTGATTGTCTTGTTGCCTTTTCTTTCATGAACTGTGCCCTCCAGCTCCGGATTACAAATAGTGTGTGTTTGCGGTTGCTTTCTTCCATCACAGCCTCAACCAGCTGCAACATTCCTGGCTAGCCCACCATTTTCCTACCTGGGTACCCAGAGTGTATGACTGTGTAGGGACTCTGAACTGCATGCATAACTGTCTGATTAATATAGCTTTCAAGCAAATCAACCTGATTACGCCCCTTCCTTGTTCAAGTCCCCTAAATAAATCAGATTTAACTTTGTTTGCATTTAACCTGACTGTGGTTCCAGTTTGTGCCAAAGGTATTGTACTATTGCTATTTGCTATGCTTAACCTTGTTTTACAGGGGGTTCCCGGGGTCAAGTTAGAGAAACCAACCCTGGTGGTAAGTGCAAACAGTGTTGGTAATTGCCTGGTGAATATGGGTAATTGTGAAAGTAATTGTTATATATTGTTCAGGGCACTAGAAGGGAAAGAGGGGGGTTACTGTGTCCCGGAGGGCTGTGCCCAGGTTAGCTTGACCACTAACAACCCTGACCTCCGGGTGAAGGCACCTATTTCATTACTCAGGCCCCTTAACCTGCTACTAGCCAAGCAGGCAGGAGTAGTAGCCCTTGGGATAGCACCACCTAGGGGTTACATCTTGGAGGCTCACTGCTGTGATTTTGTGCCTTCTAGTGACCAAAAATTATGAATTATTGTTAAAGATTAATGGCTACCCCAGTAGAAATGGCTGTACACCAGTTGGTGGGGTGGTGTTCTGGGCAGGAGATTGGCCCCCAAAATGCTCTGCTTATACTGGATGTAAGCCCCCTACAAATGGGGGTTCCCAAAAAGTCTTCCTTGAGCTTGTCTCAGTGCTCCCTGTCAGACTGGTGTCCTACTTTTTTGCAGTTTAAATGTGATTGCCAGAGAGTGCCTATATAGTCTCTGTGTACTGTCTCTTTAACAGCTGCCTGGATTGCAGTCATAATTAATCTAAAAGGGAGCTCTGTTACAAGATGTGCTTGTTTGCTGATCATTTGTTAGAGTAGTAATAATATTGCAGTTTGTTCTAATCTGCCTTCTTTGCAGCATGGACAGTTCTGTTTGTTTCCATCATCTTTGTCCGGGACTACTGAAATGGGCCAATCAGTACATTTGGGACTCTAAAATGGAGACTTCCAACAGGGGCTTAGAGGGATCAAAACTTGTAGGAATTGTAGTTTTTGCATTTTGGCACCTAAAGTAACCTTGAGGGGGAGCCCTTGTTGTGACTGACAGATAGATCAGCCAACCGAACCTTTTGTATTTTGGGGAAGTCCCAACCTGCTTACAATTTCAGTTAAATCTAAGTTGGTAAGTGAAAAAGTAGCAACTCAAGGTAGTTTGAGCAGTAATCCATAGTGGATTTGCACGGGAGAACTGTGGAAAGGCCTGAGTTTTGGCCTGCATGCCTGCCTGCTGTCCCTGAGAGGGAACTTGAGCCTTTTTCGGACTGAATCCAAACTTGGAGAGCGAAGTAAGCTACTGAATTGTGACCAGGCTCCTACCTGAAGAAGACCGAAAATTTGCTGAATGCGGTTGGTCTGTCTGGACCTCCAGCCACCTCTGAACTCTCGGATTGTGCAGAGACTCTGTAATTGCGACCGGAGAGAACTTTTTGCCTGGTACAGTGGAATTTCCTTACCTTACATGTGAATGTATTGTGTGCTTATAGTGGGTCGTGATTTGGTTCCCCACTGTGGTTTGAATTGTGTTCAGCTTGTTGGAAGCTGCATTAGAATTTCCTTACGTGTAAATGTGCTGTGTGCTGCTAGTGGGTCGCGATTTGGTTCCCCACTGTGTTTGAACTGTATTCTGCTTGCTGGAAGCTGCATCCAGCCCCACGGACTGAATCCAAAATCATCTCCATTTGGCCTGGGACTTGCCACACTGGCCCAGCCCAACTACCCGCTGCACACAGAAACCCATCGACGAGAGACCTGCCTGGGGATCAGCCCCTGCTCAACACTTGAACAGGAACAACGCCTCGTGATTTGTGTGCGCCCCGCTTCTCCGGGCACTTCAGCTCAACAACCTGCAGTATAGATTTCATCCTGCCTGTGTCCAGTATTGGGTATCATGAGTAAACATCAGGGTAGCTCCCTGCAACAACAGCTAAATCTAAAGTGTTGTCATCTGATTGTCTGGTTGCTTTTTCTTTCACAAACTGAGCCCTCCAGCTCCAGCTTACAAATAGTGTGTGTTGTGCATGTTGCTTTCTTCCATCACAGGGCCCCAACCAGCTGCAACATTCCTGGCTAGCCTATCGTCTCCCTATCTGGGTACCCAGAGGTGTGACTGTGTGGGGACTTAAAGTGCATGCATAACTGTTTGATCAATATAGCCTTTAAGCCAATCAACCTGATTACGCCCCTTCCTTGTTCAAGTCCCCTGAATAAATAAGATCTGACTTTTTCTGCATGTAACCTGACTGTGGTTCCAGTTTGTGCCAAGTGTACTGTACTGTTGTTATTTGCTGTGCATAACCTTGTTTTACAGGGGGTCCCCAGGGTCGAGCCAGAGGAACCAGTCCTGGTGGTAAGTGCAAACAGTGTAGGTACTTGTATGGTGTACAAGGGGTACTGTGAAAGTGATTATTGTATATTGCTCAGCCCACTAGAAGGGAAAGAGGGGGGTTACAGTGTCCCAGAGGGCTGTGCCTTGGTTAGTTTGACCACTACCAACCCTGACCTCCGGGTGGAGGCACCCGTTGCAGAACCTAGGCCCCTTAACCTGCTACTAGCAAAGCAGGCAGGGGTAGTAGCCCATGGGATAGAGCCACCTAGGGGTTACATGGATATTCTCCTGGGTACCAGTAAGGACACTGTAGAGGGAGCACTCTCCAAAGTTGAATGTTTAAAAAACCCTGTGGTGGTTGGTTCGACAGGCTGATTTGATCACCCAAACTTTCATAGCCTTGGTAGAGTGTAGTGCTCTCATGGACAGCTTTAAAGTGCCACACACTATTGCCTCAGAAGGGGTCCTAGCCACTTGGAGAGTGATAACAAAAGACAGTAAAGACCCTGGGGAGGATGAGCTCCCACCATTATCTGAGACTTTGGAGGAGAAATTTGCTAAGTTGTTGAGGGAGGAAGGGAAAACCGTAGAGGACTTTAAGAAACTATTCCTGCCACCTGGGGGTATTCCTTCCCCAACACCCCCTCCCACTCCAGCACCTGTTACTGCCCCACCTTCTGTGCCTGTGCCAATGCTGGTCCCTATATCTGTGCTTGCCATTAGTCAGGACTCCTACTGAAGGCTGAGAATCTTCTCGGGCACCCTTCCCACCCCCCAAGGGGAGGATGACTGGGAGACTTGGATCGACTGTGTTGCCCCCTTTGTACCCGAGTGGCAGTATGCGGAGGCTTAGAAGCGGAAAAGAATCATAGAAAGTTTGAGGGGCCCCACCCTTGAAGCCATTAAATGTTTGAGGTCCACGAACCCTGATGCATCTGCTCAGAAGTACCTATCTGTACTTGAAGGCAATTTTGGGATCAGTGAGTCAGGGGAAACTTTGATCTGGAAATTCCAAGGTACCAAACAATGGAAGGGGGAAAGTTTGTCTGTGTATGTTACTCACCTAGAAAGAGCTCTGCAAAAAGCTTACCAGAAAGGTGGGGTAGCCACCAGTGATTTGAACCATGTGAGATTGGGGCACATACTGCAACATGCCAAGCATTCTAAACTGCAGATCATCCAGTTAAGGCTCCAAGATAGGAGAGGTAACCCACCTGACTACTGTGACTTGATAGAAGAACTCCAGGAGGTAGAAGGTGAAGAGGGAGATTGTAATTATGGGGTGAGTGCAGCCCAAGTGATCATGGCACCAGAAGGCCCTTCCGAAATGGAGACCACTACAAGTGTCCTGCCATGGGCTAAACGGTGGGGGGAGGAGTTGCTGAAGGAAGTCAGAAAAGTACAACCAGATGCATTCACTGAGGTATCCCCTGCTGACAGAGACCCTGGCCCCTTTCAGGAAATAACTTTTATGGAGGTGGGGATGCACCCTCAGGCATCCTCTACTGAGGGTGGCTTCTCGGCTGAGCTCAAGGAATTGACTGCCACCCTAAAGGAACTTTTGAGACATGGTACACTACCTGCAGAAGTCAGATCACAATCTCCCATCAATGCTCCAGTATCCCCTGCTATGTTTTCCCCAAGGATGCCCCGAGAGCCTGTCATTTGTCATAATTGCGCAAGGATGGCCATATAAAGAGGGAATGCCAGTCTCAGAAAGTCTTAGAGAAAGTGGTGAACTGGCTTCAAGGAGAGCTTCGGAAAATGAGTCAGTGGTCAAGGGGTGCACGAAATGACCGTAGTGAAGGCTTCGGCCATCCTAACTCAAACCCCTCTGTGGCTAAATCATCCGTCCAGGCCCCTGCTGTTGTCCCTAAAGACTGGTCCGAAATAGTGGGCTCTTCAATGAAGACTACTGTGGCTGTGAATGGTATTCCTACTCGGGCTGTGCTTGACAGTGGGTCACAAGTGACCACTGTGTTTCAGGACTGGTATGACAAACACTTATCTGATGTGCCATTACAATCCCTGGAAGGCCTCCATGTCTGGGGGCTGAGCTACAAGTCTTATCCCTACCTAGGATATGTGTGCCTCTGGTTGTCTTTTCCTGCAACTGTAACTGGTGTAGAGGTGCAAGTAGAGACACTGGCCCTAATGTGTCCCCCCACCGGACTGTATGATGGGGTTCCCCTGTTAACTGGAATGAACACCCACATGTTTGGGAGACTAACACAACTCTGCCATGAGAAACAAGGGCAACTGACTGGACGGGCCCTAAGAATTCCAGCCTTAGTAAAAAGGGCATATGACTTACAACAGAAACTCAATGAAGAGGACCCAGATGAGCCAGTGGGGATAGTGTGGAAAAAGGAAACTGACTCCTTGCTATTGTACCCCAATGTCCAGTGCACAATCCATGGAGAAGTCCACCTAAAGAGAAACATAAAGAACACAATATTAATGTTGGATGCACCAGGTGATGGAAAGTTGCCAGAAGGATTATTGGTTAAACCCAGCATCTTGCCTGCCTGTGCCCATGCCTATGCATGATGAGTGATGGTCCAGATTCGAAATGTGTCAGATTGGGAGGTCCGGGTGAACAGAAGGTGCACTCTAGCTACAGTACACTGTGCAGACACTACAGTATTACCCAATAACAAGTTCTCTGGCCAAAAGGAGAGAGTGACCCCGGACTTATTTGACTTTGGTGATTCCCCACTGCCAGCTGAATGGAAGGCTAGGATTAGCAAGAAACTCACCAAAGAGACCAAGTGTTTTTGTTAAAAGAATGGGACATAGGCTGTGTCCAGGGTGCAGAGCATCATATATGCCTGCATGATGACCGGCCATTTTGAGAACGATCCCGACGCCTCGCCCCAGTGGACATAAATGATGTGAGGAGACACCTGCAGGAAATGCTCGCTGCTGGTGTGATACAGGAATCAAGGAGCCCATATACCTCTCCCATTGTGGTTGTGTGTAAGAAGAATGGGTCGGTGAGGATGTGTGTTGATTATCGAACCCTGAACCGGCGGGCCGTCCCAGATCAATACACCATGCCCCGTATACAAGATGCCCTAGATTGCTTGAATGGGAGCAAATGGTTCTCAGTATTGGATCTTCGCGGCAGATATTACCAGATTCCGATGGCCATGGAGGACCATGAGAAAACTGCCTTCATCTGTCCTTTGGGGTTCTACGAATTCCTGAGAATGCCACAGGGGATTTCAGATGCCCCGGCCACCTTTCAGTGACTGATGGAGTGTGCAGTGGGAGATATGAACTTGCTGGAATGCCCAGTGTACCTAGATGATGTCATTGTGTTCGGATGCACATTAGAGGAGCATGAGACCCAACTGTTTAAAGTCCTAGACCGATTGGAAGACTTCGGCCTCAAGCTGTCCATTGACAAGTGCCAGTTTTTTCAAACTTCCGTGAAGTATGTGGGGCACATAGTATCTGCAGAAGGGATAGAGACCGATCCAATAAGGTCGAGTCACTGACTACTTGGCCCCAGCCCCATAACTTGAAAGAACTACAACATTTCCTCGGGTTCTGTGGCTACTACCGCAGGTTCATAAAAGTCTATTCCAAGGTGATTCGCCTGCTCCTGAATCTCACCCAGGATTATCCCCCTACCAACCGTAAATACAAGAAAGGAGATGTCAAAGAACCCGAGAAAGTATACTTCCCAACAGGTGAACCTTTTGGGCCCCACTGGACATGCGAATGTGAAGCAGCTTTCCATAGTCATATACCAGCTCACCCACGCCCCCATCCTCGCCTATGCTGACCCTACCAAGCCCTATGTGCTGCATACGGACATTAGTCTGCAGGGCCTAGGAGCTGTGCTGTATCAAGACCATGAAGATGGTTTGAGACCAGTGGCTTTTGCCAGCAGGAGCTTGACCCCGTCAGAACGAAACTATCCTGTGCACAAGCTAGAGTTCCTTGCCCTAAAATGGGCCATTGTTGACCAGTTTCATGAGTACCTCTATTGGGCAAAGATATTGGTGAAGACCGACAATAACCCGTTAACCTATGTACAGACTTCAGCTAAGTTGGACGCCGCTGGGCACTGGTGGCTCTCTGCTTTATCAACCTATGATTATGCTGTCGAATACAGGCCAGGACTGAACCATATTGATGCTGATGCCCTGCCACGAAGGCCAGTCTCCAAGAGTGATTGGGTCAGATTGTCTGAGCCTGACATCCGAGCATTGTGCCAAAAGTTTGATAGAGATAAACAGATGTCTGTGGACACAGTGGACTGTTTAGTAGATTGCTTGGGCCCTCCTGATACCTGCATACTGGCTGCCTATTGCCATTTCTCTGCTCTAGATATTAGTGCACTACCTCAATTTGACAATAACAGCATCCAGTAGGCTCAGTCCCAAGATCCTATGATTCAGCCAGCACTTGATGCCCTGCATGCAGGGAAAGATGTGTCCCATTTGCATTCCCCTGACTTTCAAACTGCCCTATAGTTTAAAGAAGGTGCCAGGAAGAAGTTACACAATCAGTTGTTATACAGAGAGACAGTGGATTGCAGTGGTTGAGTAGACAAGCAGCAATTGGTCCTGCCCATGGCCTTTAAAGATTTGGTACTGAGGTCCCTCCACAATCACATGGGGCACCTCAGTATTGACAGAACTCTCGACCTGGTATGATCTTGATTCTTCTGGCCCAAGATGGGGGCCGATGTTGAGCACCATGTAAAGACCTGCAGTTGTTGCCTGCAAAGGAAAGCCCTGCCTCAAAGGACTGACCCCTTGTCAATATTACTACCAGCACCCCCATAGGACTGGTCTGCATAGACTTTTTGTGTTTAGAACCTGATCAGCGGAATATTGGCAATGTGTTAGTGGTCATGGATAATTTCACACGGTATGCACAAGCTTTTCCAACTAAAGATCAAAAGGCCTCTACCATGGCCAAGGTGCTATTGGAAAATTTCTTTGTCCACTATGGTGCCCCCCAGCAGATCCACTCTGACCAAGGCAGAGACTTTGAAAGTTGGCTAATCAAAGAAATGCTCTCTCTGTCAAGAACCACTCCCTATCACCCACAGGGGGACATTCAACCAGAACATTTTAACCACACCCTTGTAGACATGCTGGGCACCCTCCGTCCAAAAAACTAGCATAAGTGGAGCCAGAAGATTAGCACCTTGGTACATGTGTACCATTGCACCAAAAATAACGCTACTGGGTTCTCCCCCTACCGCCTCATGTTTGGGAGGGAGGATCGCCTTGCAGTTTATGTCTGTTTTGGGGTCTTTTCAGATAGGGTCTGAGTTGAAAACTACCTGCAGTATGTACAGAAACTGAAAGCTCAATTGAACTATACATATCAATTGAACTATACATATCAACTGGCCCAGACAATGGCCGCTAAAAGAAATCTCACCAACAAAGAGAGGCACGACAAGAAAGTAAAGGCTCAAGAGCCACGGCCTGGAGACTGTGTGTTGTTATGCAATTTGGGACTATATGGCAAGCACAAAATTGCTGATAGGTGGCACCATCTTCCTCATGTAGTAGTTGGAAAGTTGGATGATCTACCAGTATACAAGGTACGCTCAGAGAATAACTCCAAAGCTGTCAAGACCATGCACCGTAACCAATTGCTGCCTATCGGCCAAGCTATTATTGAAGCTGAGCCAGCAGACATTGCCTCCCCTGGGCCGGTGACTCGAGCTGCTGCAAAAAGAGACAGAGTCAACCTACCCCAGTAGTTACAGAGTTAAGGTTTCCCCTCGCAGCAGGCTCAGAATGACAGCGACTGTCAGTCCACCTCTGACGATAGTGAGTGTGACAGTGCCTATTACCCCTCCTATGAATTGAGTCAGCTGTTTCGAGGTAACCCTATGACTAATTGTGGGGATGAAGCTGGGCCTTCTCGACTGCCTAACCCCCAGCTTCATCCTTGGAGCCAATGATTCCTGAAAGTTAGGTGCAAAACATCACATCCGAGGTTGCGGACTTTCTGTGTTTTCTGGAACTGTGTGAATTGTCCAAAGAAGGGGCTGATGGTCTGAGTCTCCCTGGTGACACATCAGAACTTGAACAACAATATGAGAGTGCTGACAGCCCCACTTCAGACCACAAAACCTAATTGTGTCAGAACCTTCTCTAAATGAGCCAAGTGTTGTGGGAACAGAGCCTACAGAGCAAGGAGCTGACAGTGCTCCCAGTTTGGACATTCCCATCCCTGCAGAGGCACCCCCATGAATGACGAAAGCTCCAAAGTTAGTGCTGAAAGTACAGAGACTGTGGCTGTTCCCCCCAGAAAGACTGGTCGAGCTGTCAAGCCAGTATTGTGCTTCAGTTATGATTCTCCCAGGAGGCCAGTGGATTTGCCTCTCAGTGTGGTTCGCAAAGGTGTTTATATTTCTCAGAGCTCATTACCCAAACTGAGCTTAATGGCCAATTCCAGGTTGACTGTTCTTCCTTCTCAGTATGGTGCCCCTGCCCCATCCAGCCTCAAGTTAGCTGCTAGGGAAGAGCCCCCTCCTACATTGTTCAATGTACAGGAAGTTATAACATGAATCAGTATTGTGAAGTCACAAATATGTTAATCATAGTAGAGTCAGGATTGCCTGTATGAAACATGCGTAAGTATTGTCCTTATGGATATAGTATCATGAAGTGTAGTGAATATGTATAGTAAAGTAATAAGTTTATGTTAACTGATGCATGATGGTACAGACTTGATGCGGACACCAAGTTTTCTCCAGGCAGGGAAGGGTGTAACCCCTCTACAAATGGGGGTTCCCGAAAAGTCTTCCTTGAGCTTGCCTAAATGCTCACTGCCAGGCTGGTGTTCTGCATTTTAGCAATTTAAATGTATTGCCAGAGAGTGCCTGTATAGCCTCTGTGTACTGTCTCTTTAAGAGCTGCCTGGGTTGCAGTCATAAATAATCTGAGAGGGAGTTCTGTTAGAAGATGTGCTTGTTTGCTGATCATTTATTATGTTTGCTTGCACGCATGTGCAAGAAACATAGTGCCATCATCCGAGTTTTCCAGAGGTGTGTCAGCCTCTTCCAGTTCAGTCAGTGTGTTTGCAGGCGCGGTCACAGTGCGCCAATCACTGCTCCAGCTGTCTATGACAGCTGAAAATGCAGTGGCATACAGTTGAAAGGGAGAGCTCCGCTTCAGTGAGCAGAGCCCCCCCAACATGCACACGCACATATTGCGTGCTGACGCGCTCCCCCCACGCACATACTGTATAGCCGACAGGGTGCCCAATCCCGCCGACTGCACGCCCCTAAAGATCCAGGTGCCACGCTGAGAGCTCACCCCAGCGTGGCAAAATGTTTTATGGCTGACGGGGTGCCCAATCCCCATCTGCTGCAAACCCCCAAAGCATTCAAGTGCCACGCTGGGAGCCCACCCAGTGTGGCAAATTGATGTTATGGCCGGCAGGCGCCCAATCTCATGGCTCAGCTCCCCCCAACAGCTTTCAGCTGCCACGCTGGGAGCCCACCCCAGCGTGGCAAACGTCCCTCGTAATCTTCGGCCTCGTAGTCTTCAAAAAAACTGTAAATACAAAACTGTCCCTCTGCGCTTCTCCTGCCCCTCCCACAACCCACACCCACCCAATGCGCACTCTGCCTCCCCCACCCCCCACCCCATACTTGCCTCCGGAGCTCGACGCAACGATCTTGGTGGACCAGGAACACGTCTGCACTCTTCAAAGCTGACTGCTAACTGAGGAAATGCCGATAAGCTGTAGAATGGGATAGATAGGGTTTTTTCAACTTTGTTGCATATCTCAGGCATTTTTGGGAATTTTGGACCCAAATTTTCAACATGGGGTTTTTGAGAGCCCTTCTCATGAATGCTGTCACTGTCATGGTGTTACTCGGGCCCGAAGGGTGATTTAGCAACCACTTGGCGAAATCACCTTTCCAGAATGATTAATGAAACAACACTGCCAATGTTCATAAGGTGGGCTCTCAAAAGCCTATTTTGAAAATTTGGTGGAAAAATTCCTAAAATGACTGTTTACAAGCGTGCATTTGCGCAGTTCCTCATGCGCTCGTAAGTTCGTGAATTTTCAATATTTTCTCCAGATTATCAACATTGCCATTTTACCACACTTCTTATGAGCAATACAGCTGTCATTTTCACATCTCACCAAAATGTGTTTCCGCCCATGTGGCGCTGGCCGATCAGTATGTAAAATCAATGTGCGGGACACATTAAGAAAATCACAGTGACACTGTTCATGAGCAGAGGTTTAAATGGCTATGTTGAAAATTTGGTGAAAAAATTCCTAAAATGACTGTTTTACGAGCGTGCGTTGCAGAGTTCCTACGCACGCTCGTAAGTTTGCACATTTTCAATATTTTCACTCCAGATTTTCAACGTTGCCATTTTACCACACCTCCTTATGAGCAGTACAGTTGTCATTTTTCACATCTCGCCCACAACGTGTTTCTGCCCATGTAGCGCACAATGGCGCAGTTGGTGTATGAAATCAATGTATGGGACACGTTAAGAAAATCAGCCCCCTGCTCAACGCCTTGAACAGGAATGACGGCTCAGTGATTCGTTTGGGCCCTTCTTCTCCTGGCACTCCAGCTCAACAGCCTGCAGTCTCGATTTCATCCTTCCTGTGTCCAGTATTGGGTATCATGAGTAAACATCAGGGTAGCTCCCTGCAACAACAGCTAAATCTAAAAGTGTTGTCATCTGATTGTCTTGTTGCCTTTTCTTTCATGAACTGAGCCATCCGGCTCTGGATTACAAATAGTGTGTGTTAATCATGTTGCTTTCTTCCATCACAGGGCCACAACCAGCTGCAACGGTCCTGGCTAGCCCACCATTTTCCTACCTGGGTATCCAGAGTGTGTGACTGTATAGGGACTCTGAACTGCATGCATAACTTTCTGATTAATATAGCTTTTAAGCAAGTCAACCTGATTATGCCCCTTCCTCGTTCAAGTCCCCTGAGTAAATCAGATTTAGCTTTGTTTGCATTTAACCTGACTGTGGTTCCAGTTTGTGCCAAAAGTATTGTACTGTTGCTATTTGCTGTGCTTACCCTTGTTTTACAGGGGGTCCCCAGGGTCAAGCTAGAGGAACCAGCCCTGGTGGTAAGTGCAAACAGTGTGGGTAATTGCCTGGTGAATAAGGGTCATTGTGAAAGTAATTATTGTATATTGTTCAGTGCCCAGGTTAGCTTGGCCACTAACAACACTGACCTCCGGGTGGAGGCACCCGTTTCATTACCCAGGCCTCTTAACCTGCTACTAGCCAAGCAGGCAGGGGTAGTTGCCCTTGGGATAGTGCCGCCTAGGGGTTACATATATATGTCTGTATATGGATGTGTCATGAGGCACAAGACATATGCCTGATGCCTTCAACCAACTGCGAGAAGCCGTATATCAGCACGCCATGACACCTTGCAGGGTGCTATTCCTCTTGTGAAATGGGTTCTAAATTGATTTTTGAGGTATAAACAGTCATACAGTGCTGAACTATCTGGGCAAGCTCTGATAACCGGACAGTCAGGTGATGCTCTCAGCCAATCAGATCACTAGGATGTCAGCACCTATTTTATAAAAATATATATGCAATGGGTGGGTTGGAAGTGAACCCTTTATTTACATGAGTGAGGAGAGCAGGGCCATAACTTGCGAGTGATGAAGCCACGAGTGAGTTATGAAAGTTCTGCCCCCTTCATGAATGGAAATAAATGGTTTATTGCCACTCCACCCATTGTATGTTTGTTTTATCCAGTGTGTGTGAAATTATTTTTTTTTGCATAATTAGCATTTATTTCCTTCTCTGCAGTGTTTTTTTAAACTTTATTGTCATTTAATTACCATCTTGCACATTTTAAGACCACCTCCATCCACACACACAGACCGACATGTTGGATTTTTAATACAGAGAGAGTGAGAGAGAGAGAGACAGAGACATTGTGTGATACTGGGGTGAGCAAGAGAGAGCTAGAGATTTATGTTTTTTTTAAAGGTTCGAGAGCTCCTGGGAGACAGAGCACCTGGGAGGGAAAGTGTTGGCAGCAATGGGGAGAGAGAATGTGGAGAGTGTCAGGAAGAGAAGGCGGCAGTTGAAAGAGAGAGAGAGAGAGATCATTGGTGCATCAGGAAAATAGTATTGTTTGTGGAAGTGGAGGGTGATTTATGCAGCATAGATCAAACAAAACTTTTTTTAATAAGTACTTGTGACTCCTTCTGTGTGCTGACTTGCCCCACTCCAGTCCTGTCCCCCCAGCCCCATCACTCTTCTTCCCTGAGACTTACTGTTTTTTGTACGTATGTCGTAAGGCAGTGCTTCTAGGTTCCTTGCCAAAGGACCCGGAGAGGACAGTCACCGTGGGTCTCGGGGGACCCAGGCCTTCAACTTGTCATGGTTGGGGGAGTTCACTGGGCCCACAGAGCATGCATAATGCCTTGTGTCAGCTCTGCCTCTGCATAGATCCCTCTCCCGACATCACGTGGGTGCGGCTGGCATCCTGCTACGCTGACATCCAGATCCTCCAGGTAACAACCATCTGGTAGGATGCACACACCACCCCCCTTCAAGGGAGGAGAGCTGTCCTTGGGATGGTTAATTCTCCCTTCATCATCCAGCGAGTGACCTGTGCCCACTCCTGAACCTGAGTCACCACTGCGGCAGGAGGTGAAGCGCCCAGCGCCCAGTCCTCCATACCACTAGACTGGCCTTACAGAACATGTTGTGTGAGCTGTGGAGATGACTGCATGTATTTTGGAAAATGTTTACATTCCTTAGCAGTTTATTTAGGCAAACAATGCCAAGGAGTGTCAAATGACTTCACTTATAAGGGGTCTTATTGCAAGATTGCCTTGTATTTAATTCTGTTAAGGCTCCATGCAGCGTAATTAAAGAAAAATCAAGCCCTGGAATCCTTCTTTCAAAAAGATGCTACACATCAAGTAAAAATGTACATGGTTTTGCCACCTATCACGGCAACATAGCATACCTGCATTGTTGCTATAACCCACACTATAACTAGTGAGAATGATGATGTATTGAGGATGCGACACAAGTCTATTCTCACTCTGCTTTTTGTATATATTATATTATTGAATATATGAAATCTACTGAACTGTGTTGTAAATTCACACTATTGACTCCTGAACACTGACTGTTATTTGCTGTATAGTTGATTTTACCTACTCTCATGTCTCACCTGTATATCTGTATATAGTGTCACATTTTGTCTATCTGTAAATATGTTTTCCTTTTGTAACCCAGCTGTCCCCCCGGGTCGCACCTGGAAATGAGTCTTGGCTCAGTGTGCCTTTCCCAGTTGCCAAAGTTTTAAATAAATAAATAAAAATAAATATTTACTAGAAATTAGCTACGCCTGCTGTGTGCGTCACTCAGTAGCAGTCTCCCTGTTCAGCAGTGGAACCTTTTAGTGATATATCAGTGAGAGCTGGGTGCTAATGTGCCCGTACTGTTTTCAGCTGAGGATAAGCTACTGTAACGAAGCCCTAAGAATTGTGGGAAGGGAGAGGGAGATATAGGGGGACAAAATGGGAATAAATAGAAAATAAATAAATCTGTGGAACTGAAAACAAAGTTGGGGGCCTTTTGAACCCCGAACACCGTGAAGAGGTTGTGGGGAACAACTTTAAACTACTAGAGATAAAAGACAAGTCTGCTTATCATACTGTCGATCTGTGTAAAGCCCTGACTCAAAAGCCCATGCTTTCCAATTTTAATATAATAAAAGACAGATGTGCATAATCCAGTTTTGCCATTTGCAATCAGATGTAGGCAGCTTGTTGCACAATTATCCATATCCCGAGCTCCCAAACTGCTGGTGAAGATAGCCCTCAGGCACAAACTGCAAAACTGAAGTTAAAGCAAGAGTTGACTGGTGCTGCTGATAACTGGTCCAGCATTTCAAGCTGGCCATGAGTCAGCATGTCAGAAAAGGTTTCTCACCTTAGAGAAATGCTCATTTACAAAGGTTCCACATCAAATACACAGTCACAAAAAACATTACAAGTACAGTAAGCAGTTCCAGAGGAAATGCAGTCGAATCAGGCTCAGAGCACTGAAGGCAGACCAATTACATACTGCTTTGAAACAAAAACAGATCATTATGCAAAAGGTCACAGGATCCGTACAATGAGAAACAAACAAAAAAACCCACAGTCTAATTGTTACAGCTGCATTGGACTGCAAGAGCAGACCACAAAGATCTCTTAAACTGATTAAACTTGGGGCGATTCAGCAGTGTGTCAGGCAGTTTGTTTAACCAATAAGCTTCCTGACAGAAAATGACAGTTTGCCCGCTGAGTATCCTAGAAAGCAGGCTTAAGGGCATTCCTGACCACGTTTCTGGTGGTGTATTTTTGGAGATGATGTCGAAACAGTTTAACGCAGAGGGTGTTAGGCCAGGAGAGCCTTTTTGGCTAGCAAACAGATCTGAAGCTTTATTCTACAGGATAAAGGTAGCCAGTTAGTGAGTGTGTAAAGGGTACAATTGTGAGTGCAGTTATCTGCACCAAGTACAAAGTGCAACACGTTATTATAGATCAGCTTTACTCTATTTAGTACCATGTCACAGGCAGCTGTGTAGACAGGGAGGCCATAATCTGTAAGTGACAGAACGGAGCTGGCCACGATAAGGCATCTAGCATCCCCATTGAGATTGCTCCGTTTATGGTACATTTAGGCACCCACTTTTCTCTTAACTATGGCCACCAGATTTTCAGCAAGGGGCCAAAGATAAGGTATCATCTAAAGTTACTCCAAGGTACTTGAAGGTCTCCACCTGTTCGATGTTTTGTCCCTGGCCGTTTCAGATGACAAAGGGTGGAACGTCTCTGTTCTGTGGGAGGCTAGAGAAGAGCATGTTTGTTGTGTTTTTTTGTAATTGAGGGCCAGTTTGTTGTTGGGAACCAGCTTTCTATTCATTCATTTATTTATTTATTTATTTAAGTCTTTGATTACTGGGTAAGCACACTGATCTGAGGGACTGTTTTTAGGCATGACCTGGGCCACAAATATGGCACTACTGCGTTACATACAGATCATCAGGAATACAGCTATACAATAAATACAGTACAGTTTACATTATGTTACAGGAAGTCAAAAACATAAGAAAAAATAACACATGACAGTTTGCAGTTTAGTTCACTGCTAAATGAGGCAAAACGAGTTATAAGAGCAGAGTTAGCAGTTAAGATGGGTGGGAAAGGTACCATGTTACTGGAGATTACCCTGTACAGCACAGGCATTTAGCCTCATTCAGTAACCAGGCTTTGAGTCTGTGTTTGAAAGAGCTGTGGGTATTAGTGGACTGCAGTGAAGCAGGGAGCCAATTCCAGAGATGGGGGGAGCAGCCACAGAGAGTGTTCTGCCACCCATTCCAGTGGAGACCTTAGGGATTTCCATAGGGGGACTGAGGACACGTGTAAGCATCTGGGAGGAGCTCTGGCCTTCAAAAAGGTGGCATAAAGTGATGCATTGCTGTTTCTAATGGTGCTGTCAAGGGTACAACCTAGTGCATATTCATAATGACCAGCGAGTGGGAGCCACCCTAGTGCCTGGTAGAGGTCACAGTGGTGAGTGGAGTAGGGTGCCAGGAGTGCAAAATGACATACGTTATTGTATACTGAGATTAGATGTGAGCGCAGGGCAGAAGACACGTGGGAATGTTTGGGGGAGCAGTATTCAATGATAGGAAGCAGGTTGCCTTGGGCAATAGCTAAGCGGGCCTCACTGTTCTGGAATTGTTTGAACCTATATGCAGCCCCGAGCTTTTGGTTAACCTGATGCACAATAGAACTGATGTGATCCATATAGGAGAGGGAGGGGTCGAGCATTATGCCCAAGTATTTAAAATTGAGAATATTCTGCAGCACAGGGTCATCGGGTGAAAGTACTGAGTGGGAGGTGCCAGCCTTAGCGGCGCTGGCCAGGTTTGGTTTGGAACCTAGAAGCATTGCCTTAGTTTTTTTTCATTGACCAGTAGCCTATGTGAGTGGAACCAGTTATAGGCCAGGCCATAGTTGATAGACAGGGGTCTAGTGACCTGAACTTATTTTGGAGAGTGGTGGTGAGGCTGTTAAATGGTATTGCATGTCTGGGTAATACAGATGAACCTTTTATGAAAAATCAATGCAAAATATTAAAGAAATATATTAGACTGCTACAAAATAGTTTATTACTCGGAAAAATACACACATTCAAAACCAACTTTTAAAGGGCAAGACCTATAATATTAATTAAAATATTGCAGTGTGATGGACTGGTCAAATATCGAGTGGTGCAAGCCTATTCATTCTTTTCTCTGGCAGTTTTCCATATTACCAAGCACTGCAACAGTGATGGCTGTCCTTAACTCATTACTTCCAGTACCTTCACATGAACCTTAAATTCATCCTTTGCTCAACCTTGGAACTTTAACACAAAAGCTTGCTGACCGCTAATTTTGACTTAATGGTCACACAGGCAGTAATTTGGTAGCACTGGGCAGCTTCAGAGTCTGACCTCAGAAGACTTCTGATTTGCCTTTCAAAGCCTGCTGCTTCCCTGTTTGCACTTCATAGGAATATGACAGTAGACATATGTAATTAAATATTGATTCTCTTTCTTGCATAAATATATTTTCATACACCACTGCCTTCTTTTCTGTGTCACATGATTTCTAGTGCAGTATATGGTAGCAGTGTAAATAGCTCAGTATTTTGCAAGCGTAACTCTGGGGCCAGTTTGTCAGAAGAATGTGGGTTCTAGTCTCACACCAGGAACTTGTAGTAACTCCTAATACTGACACTGTGGTGCAGCCCTAGTGAGGTGCTGCCCTGCTGAGGTGCCATACTTCAGATGATGAGATAGCTCCGTCAGCTGTCCAGACTGAAGATAAAGATCGTATGGCTCTCATTATAAGAAATGGGGAGTCATCCCAGTGCCTGGGCCAACATTCTCCCTCTCAATAAAAGAAGTCCATGCAGTGCACCCTCCAGAATGCTCCTGGGAACCAGCTGTCACAGTTTACTGTGCCTTTTCAGGTAAACAGTGCAGAACAATACAGACAGAAATGAGAAGAAGTGCTGTGGGTCCTGCCAATCCAGCAGCAGTCGTCATGGGCAGCAGTTGTTACAGTCAGGGAAGTCTTCAGCAAATAATCTTGATGATTTCTTTGGAAATGGAAGATCTTGAAGGATGTCTCCCTCCACAGAGCTATACTTTTTAGAATTGTAAGCCTCCAATGTCAGGGCCACACAAAAACTTTCACCTAGTTGGACCTGCCTATGCTGGTGTATGTCACACTGTCTATAGAACTAGGCAGCACCATGTCTCCTCAGTTTTCTTCTCCCACCCCTGACTTTACATCAGACTGAAGAAACTCCCCAATTGAATCCCATCTCTGAACTTTTCCTTTTTTTTCTAAACACCTTTTATTTATTTAGTTTTTGTAAACCGGATAGGTGCACTAGCCATAAAATGACTATTTTCAGGCACGACCTGGGAGAGTACAACAAAAGGAGAACAGTTGAACAACAGCAACATGGGTACAATAATACAAATAGAGGAACAGTACAGCAATGCTACAAAAATACAATGGGTAGAAACAACAAAAAATAATGGCAAGCATTATAAGATAATGGCAGTAAGATATATAATAAGTGCAGAAACCATGGACCCGACCTGTGGAGTGAAAGGGTTAATAAGATAGTAAGGTTATATAGAGAGAAATGTGAGGAATGTTCAAACATAACAAGAAAGACTAACAGAAGGAAGGTCAGGGGTGGTAATTGGCAAAACAACAGTGGATGGTCAGCAACAAGGTTCAAGAAGGAAGAGAGCTAGTAGTCAAGAAGTTATTTACAAAGAGAAGGAAAAATATGGGGAAGGGAAGAGGAGACATACAATAATGTATGACTTGCTCTCACCACTGTGGTTGGAGCCATCTATTTTTCCTTTCGTTCTAGCAGTGCTTATGGATTTTCTAAGCAGCTCTTTTTTTTCACATGGCATGAAGTCACCAGAGGCCACTTTCAGTATTTTGGGCCTTCCTCCCACTCCTGGGCCTACTTCTGTGTTGTGCACTCTTGTTTTGCTTCAGAGTGAACAAACTGCACTAGGCTGGGGTGCTGAGACAGAATCAGGAAGTTCAAAAGAAGTAGAAAGTCTCACACTCACCACCACTATTAATGAAGAAGGCTGCTCACAAACTTTCCATATGTGCCAGAAAGTATTTATTAAAGGTGCCGGTGCACGACACACCATGCACTACACGCCTTGACGCGTTTCGAACACAAATTCTTTTTCAAAAGACGTGATACAAATGCAAAGATGTCTTAAATACAAAGGTATGACAACATCAAGACTGGACAAAAAAGTGCCCTCAAACAGTGCAGTGATTTAAAAACAGATTAAAAACAGAAGTATAAATACCATTTCATGTCGGCTCAAGTGACATAAATAACTATCACCACAAAACAAGAATAGATGAATAAATAGTTAAAAATCCTGAGAGTCCGTTGCATGACTAGAAAGTCCTGTGGAGTCACACAGACTGGTGCACAGGGAGCAGCTCATTTGAAGATTGTCAGGTACCATATTTACCTAAGATAAGATGTAACCCCAGCCACTTGTTTAACTAGTAAGCACATCTCCCATACTGTTTCTGTCTAGGGGAAAAGAAGGGGTGGGTACAAAGCCATAAGCACAGTGTTTACAAGACACCAAAATGACCTTTACCAAACCCAGGTCCTGAGGAGAGAACTTTTGCTAAGGGCTATGCTCGGTCTGCACTTCTGGAGGGTACCCAGTAAATCCACACAGGAAGCAGTAACTAGATTGTCCATACCAAGATTGGATTCTAGACTGTGGCTTTATTCCAAAACAGTTGGTACACAAAAGCAAAGATGGACCCCCAAGGGTTTACACTTCGTGACACAAGGCAAATGCAGAACACAACATCTGTACGTTGACAGAAACTCGCTACTTTATATCATAGGTAGGCTTGGCAGTTTGCGATTTATATCGGTTTCCAACGGAAATCTTTTCTCGTCGATTTAAACCGAAATGCTTTTATTTCGTGCATCACTTTGCCACGTTCAGATTAAAGTTCAGTAGTAGTATCAATAATCTCCGTAATGTTTTAATTGCCTGGTGATCAGTAGTAGTATCACTAATCTCTAAAATGTTTTAATTGCCTGGTGATTTACATCGTAAACTGCCCTGCCTCTCATTACTTTACTTTAGCTTGTGATTACCTATTCGGAATAGAGAATCACAAGCTAAACAATGAGGAGCAAGTTTCGATGTAAATCACAGCAATAATGTAGGCTATTCCATTAACACCTAATTAGTAGTTGCTGCATAGTTGTATGGTTTCCCATTTCATCCTCTGAGCTGTTAATAAAATTAGTAGTGTTTTAATCATACCTCAGACCTCAGATCTAGCTACACAACCAAACAGCATGGGTCGGAAAAGAAAATGTGCAGACGAGTACTGCTCTGAATTCCCTGAACTAGAATTAAAAACCGACAAAAAGACTGGTGATGGGGAAAACGACATTTTACGATGCAAGATTTGTAAAACTGAAGTACCTGGTCAGGCAAACCACATTTCTGAGCATTTTAATAGCAAGACACACCTGAGGCTAAAGCAAAGTCTGGACATTATCTTGCAGCCCTCAATGGAATCCTTTATGGGGCGCATGAAGCAGAAAAAAGAAGAAGCTGCCGACTTCCCACACGATCTTGTTAGGGCTTTATGTTTTGAAGCAACTCCTATGAACGCAGCCCGGGGCTCCAGCTATCTGATGTGTGTTCTAAGAAAATATGCACCTGCTGGGAGAACATGTCCAAAAAGATGTCAGGTAGAGGAGAAATATATTCCAGAGGTCTTCATGCATCACAAAGCAAGAATAAATGAGCTGCTATCTGGTGAGCAATTCTCTATTGTTATCGATGAAACACCTGAGTTAGCAGGTCTACCTGCTATCAATGTTCTGGGAGTTTTTTACTCATCTAAAAATAGATCCATAAACTTTCTGCTACTGAAATCTACAGTTTTTATGCAGTGCAATGCAGGTGTAATCTCGAACTTACTCCATGACATGATGAGAGACTATTGCTTGTCTTGGTCAGATTGTATCTCAATAAACACTGATTCAGCAATGTACATGCAGAGAATGATTAAAGACCTTTGAGACATTTACCCACATTTGCTGCACATACACTGCATCGCACATTTATTACACGTTGCTATCGACCATGCTATTAAAATAGACAAATTTTGTGATGTCATTGAAATTGTGGTACATTTTCCAGCTCTGTTTAAGAGTGCAAATAAACAGAGGAGAGTGTTTTTTAAAGTGTGTGCAAACAATGGTGTTCCACTAATCAGTACGAAACTCCCCCCCAGAGTTGTCCCTTATCGTTGGTTTTCCTGGTTAGAAGCAGCACAGTACATTCATGTGCATTGGGATAGTGTGTGTAACATTTTAATTAATGAGGAGGTACAGCATCAGTCTAAAAAAGCCTTCAAATTACGGAGACTTGTAATGGATGATTTGCGTCAAAGAGACCTGTACTGCAAGCTTACATTTTTGTGCAGTTTTCTAGGAAAAATCCATGGATACATGAACAGACGGAACCCAAAGCACCACTAATTCA
Organism: Neoceratodus forsteri; assembly: GCA_016271365.2. Classification (NCBI taxonomy): domain Eukaryota; kingdom Metazoa; phylum Chordata; order Ceratodontiformes; family Ceratodontidae; genus Neoceratodus; species Neoceratodus forsteri. The sequence continues at coordinate 310,594,510 of CM028137.1, read as the reverse complement.
CAAAATTGACAGACTACTGAACTTCGTTCTGAGCATGGCTAGCGATGTCAAAAGTTCACTAAAAGATGTTGATTTAAAGTCAATGGGATCTAAAAGACAGTCCCTGTCTGCAGCAATGCATTCTTTCTCAAGAAATGTTCATTTTCATTCAGAGCTAAGCGCAACACTTGCACGAAATGACCCTGAAGGACTTTATGGTTCTGGATCGTTGTTTGACAATTGCAGGATGTTTGATCCCTTTGTAAAGAAACAGCTCTCTGCTGATGTCTCTAAATATGTTTCCATAATCAACACCTTTCACTGCCAAAAAGAAGACTTTGAGCAGGACTTTTGTTTATATATGAAACTTGAGGTTCCTTCAGACCGCACAATCTCTCCGATGGAGTACTGGGAAAGTGAGATGCTAACCCTTCCTGTACTTTTCAATGTTGCGTTGAGGGCACTGGCTATGCCAGTTACATCTACTGCCGTAGAGCGTTCATTTAGTCTGTACAGAAAAGTTCAAGATAAACTCCGAATGCGCCTTTCAGAGGAGAGACTAGGGATGCTAAACATTTTGTACCACAACAAGGACATAACAGGAAGTTTTGATGCATTTAGCGACACAGATATAAAAAAATGCACAGCTGAATCAAGCATAGATTGCACTTTTTTTTTGGGGTGGGGAGCATGTTGTCTTGTCTTTGCATAACTCTGTGTGTCTCCATATGTTGTATTGTCTTTGTATGACTCTGTGTGTCTCCGTATGTTTTTTACATTAAAGATCGATTTTTATCTAAATAAAAACCTTAAAATAAACATCAATTTTAGCCGTCGAAATTTGTTAAAAATAAAAATCGAAAACTGCCAAGCCTAATCATAGGATTTAGACTCTTTTTCATTGGCAAGTCTGAGCTGAAAAAACACATCTTCTAGTGGCAATGGCCACCACGGAGCACACAGACTTCTTCTTCTAGTGGCACTGGCCATGACTTAGAACAGATTCCTATATGGCATAGGCTTTAGGGTAAGCAATATGGCATCTTGCCACGATGGTGCACACTGGTGCTCAAGACTAGGACAACCCACACCAGGGGGTAAACTTTACTCTTCGGGCATTGGCCATATGTGCTGAATAAACAGGTGCCCTTACAGAACCCGAAGTGCTGAACTGGTCACTCCAGATGGGGGATTGACCACTTTTTGCTTCTTCATCCATACCCAGCCATTCTTTCAGAGTTACACCTCAACAGTTCACTAACAGTAGAACTATGCTTCTTCAGAATATTTGGCACATTCGGCATGAGAAAACACTACATAGGAGTGTGAAATTAAAGTTCTGCACAAAGTGCTAAGTCACACCTGGGACTCCACTATTGTCAGCCAACTTTAGGAAAGCTTCTAGGGAAAGTCTCAGACATAACTGGGTGAATAGGTCCCTTTGTCAGAGTAACACCCCAAAGAAAACACAAGAAGGTACACTTCTCCTGGGAACTCACAGACATAATTAGTCACAGTTTGTACACAAAGGCAGCTTCAGATGTCCTGGATCAAATCACGGGATTGCCCCTTGAATCCACTCTGCAGTCTCCCTCATCCCACTGGGGATGAGGACATCAGGAACTCCTGCTAGACAGTTTCCACCACTTCTACAAGGCAGGTAAATGGTTCTCAGACTACGGTGAGAAAAAGTAAGCTCTTATCAGAGCCCACACTGCAGCTTTTCACTCCTCCACTGCTCACTCTCTGAGCACAGAACTAAGACTCCTTGAAAATTCTAAAACTCCCCACTCACAGCTAGCTATGTGGCTTATGATGCTGCTAGACTTCTAAATGACATCACCTCTCTGTTCTCAGCTGAGACCAAGGAAGCAGAGAGGGACCAGATGAAAATCTATTTAACTAGTTATACATCAGCTGCCTTCCCTACCTAACACTGACACTGATGGGATTCTAGTAACCCCAGGGAACAGTGGGGTTACAAAGAGAATATAAAATGTCATATTTATAGTAAACATCCAGATTCACAGGCAATCCAAACTGCAAAGTATGCATTATTAGAAAATGTGTACCACACTTTTAATACTGGAACTCTTCTCATCTATAAAGTTAATGTTGCTGACTGTACAGGCATAGTGTAATTCTAGAGTGTGCTCCTATATCAGGTAAGGTGTCTGGTCGAATCTATCATTGAGACCTGGGTATCTGTAGGCTTTTAATGCGTAACCCCCCCCCCCTACAAATAGGGGTTCCCAAAAAATGTTCCTTGAGCTTACCTAAATGCTCGCTGCCAGGCCGGTGTTCTGTGTTTTAGCAGTTTAAATGTATTGCCAGAGAGTGCCTGTATAGCCCCTGTGTACTGTCTCTTTAAGAGCTGCCTGGCTTGCAGTCATAATTAATCTGAGAGGGAACTCTGTTAGAAGATGTACTTGTTTGCTGATTATTTGTTAGAGTAGTAATAATATTGCAGTTTGTTCTAACCTGCCTTCTTTGCAGCATGGACAGTTCTGTTTGTTTCCATTATTTTGGTCCTGGACTGCTGAAATGGGCCAATCAGTAAATTTGGGACTCTAAAATGAAGCCTGCCTACAGGGGCTTGGTGGGACCAAAACTTGTAGGAATTGTAGTTTTGGGCTTTCGGCACCTAAAATAACCTGGAGGGGGAGCCCTTGTTGTGACTGACAGACAGATCAGCCAACCGAACCTTTTGGATCTTGGGGAAAGTCCCACACTGCTTGCAGTTTCAGTTAGATCTGAGTTGGGAAGTGAAGAAGTAACAGCTCGAGATAGTTTGAGCAGCAATCCATAGTAGATTCGCGTGGGAGATCTGTGGAAAGGCCTGAGTTTGGTCTGCCTGCCTGCCTGCTGTACCTGAGAGGGAACTTGTGCTTTTTTTTCGGACTGAATCTGAATTTGGAGAGTGAATTAAGCCACTGAATTGTGACCAGGCTTTCACCTGAAGAAGACTGAAGATTTGCTCAGTGCAATTGGCCTATCTGGACTTCCAGCTACCTCTGAACTCCCAGATTGTGCAGAGACTCTGTAATTGCGACCGGAGAGCCATTTGCCTCGCACAGTGAAATTTCCTTACATGTGAATATGATGTGTGCTTATATTGATCGTGATTTGGTTCCCCACTGTGTGTCTGAACTGCGTTTTGCTTGCTGGAGGCTGTATCCAGTTCCACGGACTGAATCCTTATCCATTTCCATTTGCCTGGGCCCTGCTACACTGGCCCAGCCAGAATACCTGCTACGCAGAGAAAGTCATCGACGAGAGACCAGCCTGGGGATCAGCCTCCTGCTCAACACCTTGAACAGGAACCATGCCTCGACGATTCATGTGGGCCCTGCTTCTCTGGGCACTCCAGCTCAACAGCCTGCAGTCTTGATTTCATCCAGCCTGTGTCCAGTATTGGGTATCGTGAGTAAACATCAGGGTAGCTTCCTGCAACAACAGCTAAATCTAAAAGCGTTGACAACTGATTGTCTTGTTGCCTTTTCTTTCGTGAACTGAGCCCTCAGGCTCTGGATTACAAATAGTGTGTGTTGTGCATGTTGCTTTCACCATCACAGGGCCCCAACCAGCTGCAATGTTCCTGGCTAGCCCACCGTTTTCCTACCTGGGTGCCCAGAGTGTATGACTGTGTAGGGACTCTGAACTGCATGCTTAACTGTCTGATTAGTATAGCTTTTAAGCAAATCAACCTGATTACGCCCCTCCCTTGTTCAAGTTCCCTGAATAAATCAGGTTTAACTTTGTTTGCATTTAACCTGACTGTGGTTCCGGTTTGTGCCAAGAGTATTGTACTGTTATTTGCTGTGCTTAACCTAGTTTTACAGGGGGTTCCCGGGGTCAAGCTAGAGGAACTACCCCTGGTGGTAAGTGCAAACAGTGTGGGTAATTGCCTGGTGAATAAGGGTCATTGTGGAAGTAATTATTGTATATTGTTCAGGCCACTACAAGGGAAAGGGGGGGTACAGTGTCCTGGAGGGCTGTGCCCAGGTTAGCTTGACTGCTAACAACCCTGACCTCCGAGTGCAGGCACCTGTTTCGTTACACAGGCCTCTTAACCTGCTACTAGCCAAGCAGGCAGGGGTAGTAGCCCTTGGGATAGCACCACCTAGGGGTTACAAATGTAAAAATCCAAAAGCCTTCCCTTTGAAGGATCAGATTATTGTAGTCACCGCTAGCTTTAGGGAACACTTTTTCACTATCTATAAAACAAAACTTATGGCCACTTTTATTGGTTGCATTCATCATATGCAGAGCTGTAGCGTAAATCTCATCACTGTTTTTTATAGCTCTGAAATGCTCTCCAATGCACTGTTTGAATAAGTGCTTTGTTTTCCCCACATAGAAAGCACCACATTTGCAATTTTGGCACTCCTGTTGTTCCTTCAGATCCAAAAAAGACAGGACCGGCGCTGTTGCCCCAGTTTAGTGTGCCAGTGCTGTATAACAACTAGAATTGGTGGCTGCTTATTTTCATGTGATCAGCTGATCATTCGTTTTTATGCCATTTTCAATTTGCGCTCTGACAATCAGCTTTAGACCAGCTGAGTTGCCTGCAGTACACCTGTTCGCCTTCAAGATCTTAAATGTCAGCGGCAGGCTCATCAGTCTCGCACATTTCAGACAAGTCAGTGTGTTAGCTGCTGCAAGAAATGTCTGTTCTGAGCTGATACACAAGGTCAAAAAATTAGTAAAACAGAAATACCCCATCAATGTGCTGTTGGGCTGGCAGTATAGCCTAGAGGTTAGAGTAACGAGCTGTGAATGAACTTGGTACATCCAGCAGATCAGACCTGGGTTTGATTCTCACAATCTCCACTTGCATACTGTGCGACTCTGAGCAAGTCACTTAACCGCCCAGTGTTCCCAGGTCACCCGTGAAAAGAGGTATTTGTATCTAGTGGGCTTCACCCAGTTGCCAAAGACTAAAATAAATAAATGTCACTACTGTAAACCCCAGTGAGCTTGCTGCCAGCTTTGGAATAGCTAATCGTGTAGCCACAGTCGTAACTATGGAGCGTGCATGTACACCGCCACCTGATAAAAAAAGACAAGTTTCATCTTACCAGACCTACAGTGCAGAGACCAGATTTGACCTTGATATTTCAATTAACAAACTGTCTAAAGACAACCTAAAAAACACAGTTCACAACCTGGTTTGCAGGGCTGGTTGCCAAACAACTTTCGAGGGGCAGTTCGAAACAAAAGTGGATTTCAGTCTCTACCACCTGAAGGTAAAGCATGCACTGTGGCTTGAGGCAGGCTTCTCCGAGCTCCGCACTAGGATGGAGAACTGTATCCGTGGGTTTGCCGATGCTGGTATCACCAAAGCACACAACTGGCTGAACCCAATCAGTGAATTTTCACATTATCTTAGCTAAATGTAACTTTCCTTTGCTCAGTTTCATTCATTCCACTTTTTTTGGTTAATTTCAGGTACCTTTTATAATTATTTATTTATTGTTTTGTAACTGGATGAGGCCCACTAGGCACGATGCCTGTTTTCAGCGGTGACCCGGTTGTTCTGTGGAGGTTAAGAGAGTTGCTCAGGCTCGCACAGTATGCAAGAAGAGGTTGTGGGAATCAAACCCAGGTCAGATGGATGTGCCAAGATCATTCACAGCTCATTACTCTAACATCTAGGCTATACTGCCAGCTTCCATGCCATGGTAGCTGAGCACAACGTAAATGCCGAGGAAGCCGAGGATGCTGATTGTCCATGTGGTTGCCGAACACCAACTTTAATGTGGAATCTAATCTGTTTGAGCTTTTATTTTAACTTTTCTGTATTTTTCTAATAATAAAAAAAAGATTTAATCATCCTGAATAGCCCTTTGGCTCTTTCTAATAAGTACAAGTGATATGCTGTGAATGGGCCACGAAGCACTGGCAGCTGAAAAGCTAACTGAAAAGATCAATGAACTGAAGTGCTAGCCTGAATATTTCACTTCCACTTTATATTTGCAGATTTTTCAAATCTACTAATATAGCAAACATTAAAAGTACATGAAGTACTTACACTGTACAGTATATTATTCTCTGGCTATGCGTTGTCCTTAAGTGGCGGTCTGCAGTTGTGATGTTTTTTCTCCAGGTCTTGGTGATACCCCATTGAGTTCCTCATGGGTCAGTTCTGGCCATGCCCTTTGCCTCCGCAATGGTTCTGACCATCTTTGTGATGCCAAAGTCTGGCACTGGGCTCATGACCTCATGCTGGCCCACAGCTCTTTTGTTTGCTAGTCATCATCTAGCTCTGCCTTGTCATTGCTTCTGCTGCAGAGTTTGGCTCTTTTCTGTGTGTTACTCCAGAAACTCTTGCCTTCTTTTTTTTTTAAATTATTTTCCTGCTTCTCTGGATGACTGGGGCAGGGTTTAGCCCCACTTCTGCCATGTACGCCGGAGCTCAGCTTCCATCCAGCAGCCAACCTTCACCTCAGGAGCAGAGCAGGGGAGGACCATGGCATGCCACGGGCCCCGCATTTTGGCCAGCCAGGAGGGACCGCATTACCCTTGTGCCCCCGCTCTGACTTACCCCAGGCTTTGTTTGGCCATGGGGGAGGTTCCCCGTCATTGGTTTCACTGTTGCTCGTCCAGGGGGAATTTTCTCATGTAGGTTCCCCATTGGGACGTGGCATGCAATGGCTCCCTGCGTGCTGCTGGAGCCTGCAGTTGTCCCACCCCCTGTTAACGTTCTGAATGTTTGTGCCACCCCTGGTCTCTACCAGAGGGCACTACAGCATCAGGAAACCCCTGCAACACACTCCGGGAGAGGAGAGAAGTCCTCCGGGTGCTCAATCCTCTCCCACCCCTGCTGAACCCTGGCAGCCCCAGCTCGTTCCTGAACCCAGGTTGCCAGCTTGGCGCGAGGTGTGGCTTCCAGTGCCTCAACCCTCAGTGCCACCGGGCCAGCCACTCTTGCCTTCTTTGATGTCGATGTTCTTATTATCATCCTGACTGCTCCAGCTGTCTTTATGACACCACGTTCAGTTGCTGGCTCTGCACTACAGTCTTAATGATGACCAGCAGCTCTCTGCTTGTTGGTCATTGCCTAGCTAGTTTTAGCTGCTGTTTTGGCTCTGATTCTCTGTTTTACTCCAGAGATGGTTGCCTTCTTTTGTGTTATTCTTCCTGTCATCGGCTCCTTTCTTGCTGCTCAGGCTGTCATTAGAACACTGTGGTTGGTTGCTGGCTCTGGGTTCAGATCTTTATTTAGCCTGGTACCCTCTGCTTGGAGGGTGTCATCTGGCTTTGCTTCTAAATTGCTTCTGCTATACTTTTGTTTTTCTATAGAGCTTTTTTTTCCATGGGGGCCTTCTGGGCAGGCAAGGTTGTGGTCCTCTCAGAGGATTTCAATCCACCCTGTTCTTTAGGGATTCATGTAGCCTGCCTGGTGCCCCATTTTCCATTTTCACCCATTCCATTATGGAACAGTGGTGTGAAGGCAAGTGCACATACGTGGAAGCGTACACGTGCTCCCAGAAGCCGCATGTTCCTTCCACCCTCCCAATATATATCAGTTCCTCTAGACCTCTAGACTGCCCTTGGTCTGACATCCAGCTTCCACCGGTTGTCAGTCAGGAGTGAGTTAACTAGCCTCCCCAGTCTGGGAGATGAGAGCAGCCTAGCAGTCGCTATGCCCAGCTGACCCCCGGTTGCCAGAGCTCATTGCCGAACTCAGGTCGCCAGCGTGGTGCGAGGTGTGGCATCCAGTGCCTCAACCCTCAGTGCCACTGGCTGGCTTCTGCTATAGTTTTCCCTCTGTTCTCTGTTTTACTCCAGAGACCATTACCATACGTACTATCAACGTTCTCACTGTCAGCTCCGCTTGTCCACTCTAATTGTTTCAATGACACTTAGGTTGGTTGCAGGGTCTGTCTCGGGTCCTTATATTGTCCTGCAGCTCTAAGTTTCCCTTAGCATCATTCTTGCTCTTTTTTAAGCTCTTCTTCTCTGTAGCACTCCAAAGACTGCTTCCAGCTCTGCCATAGATGTTCTTGTCATTGGCCTTGCACCGGCACTATGTGATGGCACAAGTCATCACCAGTCATTCCTTTATCCCATTTACTCATGCCGTTTTGTTGGCCTGGGATTTCATGGATGCTGCCAGCTGTGGATTTCATGCAGACAACTGTCTGTGGGCCTGATCATCCATTGGTCTAACTTGCCAATCTGTTGTGATTTCTGGCCCAGACTCTGTGTTACTTCCGAGTCTGCTGCCATCCTTGCCATCGTCAGTCTTGATGTCCTTACTGTTCACATGTTTGGGCTCCCGAGAACCTTCAGGCCTTTATATTTAACACTGCTGGGGCTACCATTGGCAGCTCTTTCAGGTAATCAACTGTTGCTTGGCAAGCATTCAGTGGTTCTTGTTTGGGTGCTATTACAGACCATTGCCCATTATTGGGCTCATCAGTGATGCTAACATTGTCACTCCTGTAGTCCTCTTCCACCATCTGCTAATGTACTGATATCTATGCAGCCCTCAATACTGCATTTTTTGCCTCCATTCTCTGGATAGATCCAGAGGTTTCAGCCTAGTTTGCTGTACCATACATTTAACTGTTGGCTTTGCTACCATCGCCAGTATCATCTCTGCCTGGGCTTTTAGCCCTTCTGTCCCCATTTCACACATTTTTTCCTCCTCTGTCCTCTTGATATTGAGGTTGGGTCATAGTTCTTGCTCTTCCAGATCTGGCAAACTGGACATTGAAAATGGACTCTCTTATTAGTCATGGGTATGACTCTTGCCTCACTGTTTATTAGGGGTCTGAGGCTGTGGTGGTTTCTATATAACCCCTTGCAGTTGCCTCTGCCAATTATTTAGATTGTGGGCTGGGATCTTTACTTCTCACATGATTTGGCTGTGATGACTGTTGCATGGGCTGGCAGATTTGTAACATACTGTGTCTTCTAACTCCACTCTGCCTGAAACTGGATTGGTAGTTCTTATGGCTGCTCTTGCCAGGTCTATGGCATGTTTCTTTTTGTGTATGGTGTCCTCTGTTGAGGCCTCTGGTGCCTTGCAGCTATAGGCTTACACAGGGCTATGTTTTCTTGACCTACAGTACAAGTTTCAACCATTTATGGTCAGTGGTGGCAGTTTCTGTCTTTGGCTCCTCTTGTGGTTGATTTGCGTGATGGCTCATTCTTGTCTGTTGCCTTTAACACACCATGCTTTGTTTCCAATGACTTGGATGTTGACAACTATTTCCCGTGTCACTGCTCTTTGGCAGGTTATATGCTTTCTGCTCTCCTTGTGGTTTCCATGTTCTGCTTGCCCATGCTTCTGGTTGCCATACCTGGTTTTACTACCATGGTCTTGCTTTTGGTGATGCCTTGTCCTTTCTGGTTTTGTGCTATTTGGCCTTGGGTTACGTTTTCCCTCAGCAGTGTCTGTTCTATATTCTCCCTGCCTGGTCTTACAGCATAATAATAAACTATTAACTTGTTTCATCTATGTTTTCAAAAACTGAGAAGCAACACTTCAGAATGTTAGGAGAAACAATTTGCAGTTTAAAATGTAAATTATTTCTCCTCTTATCTGCCCTAATCAGAGTTGTACTCCTGCCAGTCAGACAGATAGTTAGAAATGTGAGCTGACTAAGGCAGCTGAAACTCAGGCATGAGCATTCTCTGAAAATGGCACCACAGTTGAAAAAACAAACTCTGGTCAGAGCTGATAGAGCTGCTCAGAGCGGCGAGAGTGATGAAAGGAATACGCTGTGCTCTTGCTGCACCGGAGTCAGCCGTATCAAAGATGGTGGTGATACAAGAACTGCGCATGTGTGATACTCGCAAAAGCGCAGTTTACCTTGGAGTCAGCCGTGCCTAATATTGCGGCAGTGGCAGAACTGCACATTTGCAATACTTGCACATGTGCAGCTTGAGTCAGCACCGCCATCTTGGGCACGGTAGTCGTCACTTCAGCAGCACTTGTGGAAGAAAAAATAGTGCACTGATAAGGGTGTGTGTTTATGCAGCCTGCAGAGGAAAAAAGGGATGCATAAACAGCACCAGTGGACATTTGCCAGAGCTCTGTAGAAGTACACCGGACAGTGGTCCGGTCACGTTCTTCCACAGTGCTCTTCTAAAGATCACATGATGGCATAACGTCTGCAGAGCTCCATCCATGCAGCTGTAAAAAATAGAGCCTTGCATAGCAGAAAAAGCTTAATTATGAAACAGGCTGCTTTTATAATATGCACAATAAAAAAAATCCTCAGAGAAGAACTTGCTGATAACCTCACACCTTGTTAGTGGAGTGACATCATAAGGGCACTTGAGCTTTGTTGTCGTGTCCATGATGTCACTACATTAACGCAATGTAAATTTACTAGCTTGTTCTTCGTGGGAGGAGGGAAGATAGTTATCCTACAATTGGGCACGGTTAGTTTTATGCAGTGACAGGCCTCCTCGGTCTGTCTTCCAGGCTGTCATACTGGACATTCCTTCCATGTGACCTACGTGGTTGTAAATCTAGGTATCACGTAGTCCTGCTGTGGCCAGGTAGTCTCCAGGCTGTCCCAGCTATATGGGTATTGTCCATGGCTGTTGTATACTACCTGGTTTTGCATGGTTGCTTCTTCCTCTTTGTCAAGAAGGGTTGCCTGTGCACCCTGCTCCTGAAGGGTATTGTGTGTTCCACTATTCCGTGTTCCTTCCATGGGGCTGGGGGCTGCCACTAACATTGGCATCTTCCCTTCTCAGGACTAACTATACACTGGGTGACTGCTGATGGTCTCATCAACTGTCAGCCCTGTGGGTCTTTCATTCTGTTTCCCATTCCAGTGTCCCAGTGCTTCTGGCCTGCATCCCTGTTGACCCTGGTCCATCCTATTTATATCTGGTTCCTTAGCCTGGTGTTATTTGGGCTCAGGGATGTGTTGCCCCTCTCTTGGCTGGGTCCTTTAACCGCTGCTCCTGCAGGGTCTACTGCTGCTGCTACAAGCAGCATTGGGCACCTTGAATCTGGTGGCCCCTTCCTGGCTGGTCTGTTTTGTCTGCCTCTGCTGTGGCCCTTTCCACTCAGAGCTCCTTCTTCCCTTCCTCTAAAGGTTTTTTTTCTGCCATAGGATGTCTGTTGCATCCAAACCTTCCATCCCTGCAGTGTCATGGGTGACTTCTGCTACTGTGGCTCTATCTAGCTGTCCCCAGCACTCTTTTAGCAGCTTGGATACCATCTCATTGCCACCCATGTTCCATTTTATGGAGGGAGATGCCATTGAAGAAGACAAGTTAGTTAGTTACTTACCTACCAGTAACAAAAGATCTTTGAGAGAATCTCCTTCCTAGAGCCACAGTGCACCATCCCAAGACTGAGTAGATGGAGATTTTCAACCTTGTGTCCTCCAGCAGGACATGGGGCCCTGCCCTGAAGCTCAGAGATAGTATATACTGGTATAACTATTATAGTACTATAATAAAACTTGATTTGATTGATATTCTGGGATATTGTTAGGAGGCACATATTCTCTTGAAACATAGACTTTAACGGCAGATAAGGACCACTTGGCCCACCCAGTCTGCCCATTTCCCTACCTACTGGATAAGCTGCAGATTCTAGTTAACCAACAGCCTACTTCCTGCCACCCCCCACTACAATTGCCTTGTGTCTGTCCCATGCATGTTTGAATTCCCCCACTGTTTTAGCCCCAACAACCTCCCCAGGAAGGCAGTTCCACGCATCCACCACTCTCTCCATGAAAAAAGATTTCCTCATATTACCCCTGAGCCGTCCCCCCTCTATCTTTAAATTGTGTCCCCTTGTTCTTACACATCTCTTTTTCTGAAAGATGCTACCCTCCTGGACTTTGTTGATTCCCTTGAGGTACTTGAACATTTCTGTCATGTCCCTCCTGCCCCTCCTTTCATCAAGAGTATACATATTAAGCTCTCTCAGTCTCTCTTCATATGATTTCTGATGCAGACCCTGCACCATTTTTAGTTACCCTCCTCTGGACTGCTTCCATCCTGTCTATGTCCTTGCATAGATGAGGTCTCCAAAACTGTACACAATACTCCAGATGGGGTCTCACCAACTGTCTGTACAGAGGGATAACCACTTCCCTTTTTCTACTTGTGATGCCCCTTCCTGTGCATCCCAGTATCCCCCTGGCTCTCCTCACTGACTTCTCACATTGCTTACTCACCTTTAGATCATCCAGTATGACTACCTCCAAGTCCCGTTCCATTTTTGTTGTTGTGAGTACCTCCCCTGCTACTGTGTACTCTTCTCCTGGGTTTTTGTTTCCCAGGTGCACTACTTTGCACTTCTTTGCATTGAATCTAAGTTGCCATATGTCTGACCATTCCTCCAACCTTGCCAAGTCCCTTCTTATCCTTTCTACCCCCCTTTGTGTATCAACTCTGTTACGGATCTTTGTATCATCTGCAAAGAGGCATACCTTTCCCTCCAGACCCTCTGCAATGTCACCTATAAAGATGTTAAAGAGGACTGGACCCAGTACTGAGCCCTGAGGTACTCCACTAGTGACCCCCCTTTCTTCGGAATGTGTGCCACTCACTATTACCTTCTGTGTCCTGTTGTGCAGCCAGTTTGCAACCCAGGCTACCACCCTGGGACCCACTCCCAAGCTGGCTAACTTGATTAAGAATCTTTTGTGTGGGACTGTGTCAAATGCCTTGCTAAAGTCTAGGTAGGCCATATCCACAGCCCCTCCCTGGTCTATCACTTTGGTCACCCAGTCAAAGAAATCTATTCGATTCGTCTGACGTGACCTTCCTGCTTCTTGGATGGTGATGAGCCTATGGAACGGCCTACCAGTAGAGACAATGGATATGAAGACAGTACAGGCCTTCAGGGTAAGCGTAGACAATTCCTGATTACTTAGGGAATTACAGGGTACCCTGGGTAGTAGAATGGGGGGGAAGGCATTCCTATCAAATAATAACACATATTTGCACTGCATACAGTACCTAATAATCCATGAACATAGAATGGGGAAAGGGGGATGTGATCCACTTTAAGTTCCTTCTGACCTTCAATTACTATATAGTGTATGGTGGAATGCGGTTATGTATGGAAAACCACACACCACAGAAAGTAATTCTGCTGCAGTAGTGACATTCTCACTAATGCAAAATGACATTTTGTTCTGCATTAGTGAGGACATCATAATACAATGGACTCCATCAGCAGCTGTGATTCGTTCATTGCTGTGTGAGAGTAGCGCACATGTCCTGGCCTGTGGCAGTTGTTGATCCAGCACGCTCGGCAGAGTGGACCAAAAACTTGAAAAGTTAGTGATTTTTTATTTTTTTATTTTACATGCCATCCGAAGACATCGGGATCCACCATACACTATATAGAACAGTGTATGGGTAAACATACACTACTCTGCTATTCTTCCGTCCTTGTGGATGCAATGCTGACTTTGGGACCACTCAAGCTTTGCTCTCGAGGTCATCAGTCAGTGTTATATCCACTCGGTGGAAGAATAGCCTTATAGCGTATGGTTACCCATACACTATCCTGTATGTTCCTATATTACTATGACTTGTCTTACCTAACCCTGCCTGCTAGTTTTCACCCTTAAGTCCCTCTTGTTACCAGTTCCATGGGGCATAGCCTGTGAGGAGCAGCAGGCAGAGCACACAATGGAGATATCAGAGGGCAGAATGCCATTTAGTCCTTCCCTGTGACTCCTCTGTAGGCCCCACTCAGGAATGGATAACCCTTCTCCATCGGAAGAAAATGGTGCCCACGTAATTCATTCCCCTTAAACCATAAATTTATTTTCCTGCTCCTCTCCCCTAAGTCACCACGGGGTAAGAACCAGCCTCTTTCTGTTATACAGACAGCATCCACCTGGAATGCTTCTTGACTGGTTGGCCCCCCCAACGTCCCTGGTTCTGGACATAAACCCAGATTGCTGCACTGGCAAGCAGAAGCACGTCCATTGCAGTGACAAATTTTATTTATTTGTTCACAGAAGTTACTTTTACAGGAGCATTCTGGATGTCAGTGCAACAGTGCTCATGTGCTGTAGGTGGCTGCAACCTCTAATTTTTGTGACGATGTACTTCTCTCTAAAAGTTTTGGTATTGTGGAGGATAATTGCAAGTTATATGGAAGTGTGATCCTATGACTCCTGGCATCAGTCAATACCAAAACCCAATTTAAAATTGAGAATTTTGAAAAAGACGCTCCATTCTCATGACTAGAGCATGCCCCCATGCTCGACCTTTAAAGATGTCACAAAATATTGGAGAGTGGGGGTGACCCGGATAGTTAAGGAAGTAGAAATGGATCATGTGGCCAGCCCCTGGGTGGGGAATTACAGTCCCTTCCATTCCTTTGGGGGCCATTTAAAAAACTGGATAGGCCGCCTGGAGGAGCTCCCAATGAGATAAGGGAGTGCTCTGTTTCTTGTTGGTATAATTAAGAAAGGATCTTGTGCATAAGGTGAACTAGCATGCAAAAGACACTGCTACCTCACCTTATGGGACAATGGGGGTTCAAAAACAGTTGAGAATAGTGATGAAAACCTTTCAATAGCCATATTAAAAGGAGTGCTCCTTTAATTATTTTAAATCTAAAAAAAATGCTAAGGCAGACTCAAAATGAGAAAAAAAGGATCTTACGAGACAGGACAAAAAAGCAATTTAAAATAATATGAAAAGGCATAGCTCAAAATTTTCATTGTGACATGTACTGTTGCTTTAAATTTCCAGATGACACAATGTGAATCAGGGTGGTAAATGCCAGTGAAGAGCAGGACTGTTCTCAAAGGGAATTAAATACACTCGAGGAGTGCACCACTATGCGGCAAATGAAATTCAATGCCAATTAGTGCAAGATTCTCTCCTTCACTTAGTACCAAAGAATTCCAGATGGGGGTACTAATTAAATAGTAAGCAAACTAGTAGCAACAGACAATGATAAAGATCTCGGGATCATTGTTACAGGAAGCTAATGCGGTTTCAGCAGTGTGAAACAACAGTAGGTAAGACTGATGGAATGCTGGCTTGCATTAAAGGGTCTGTAACACGCAATGAGATAGTCGTGATTCTTCCTCCTTATAGGGCATGGGTAAGGCCACACTTTGAGCACTGTGTGCATGTCTGGTCAATACAGCACAAAAAGGATACAGCTGCACATGAGAGAGTGCAGCACGGAACAAATAAAATGATTAAAGGGATGAAGTTATGCTACGAGGAACAGTTGGACACACTAGTTTGCCTTTCCTTGAACAAATGAGAAGTTATTAGGGACTAGATAAGGTGAATCAGGAGAAACTTTCTTCAGCTTGTTTAGGGTATATGAACGAGAGGACATACTCTGCACTTAAAGAAGGATAGAATTAGGAGAAATGTAAGGAAGCATTGTTTCACCCGGGGAGAGTGAAACTCATGGAATAAGCTACAAACAGAAGTGGTGAGTGATAAATCTTCTAGACTCAAACTGGACTAGTTCCTTATAGAGAGCAATATCATTTAAAGTCTGTGGAAGGTAAGTGTCACAAAGAGCATGCCCCACAGAACAGAATTAGTCTGCTGGAAGGGAAAGGCATGTCCCCTGGCCTTGGGTTCCCAAAGTTTCCACCACTAGGGTTTCCATTCCATACTGCCAAAGTAAATAACATTTGTGGGTAGCAATTCTCATTTTACAATGGCTACTAAATGTAGCAGCTGTCTGGACAACAGGAGATAACTCCAGTTTACCCATATTTATTTTTTTGTCTAGCATTGTGTATGTCGCTGTAGTCATATCCTTAATTGTTCACTTCATCTAAGTAGCTATATCAGCTCTTTTTAACCTCTCCCATGCCACAGATCAGCTGCCTTCAGTTTGGAAATGTACACGAGTAATACCCCTTCACAAATGGAGATCCAAACTAAACCTGAATAAATATACTGAGAGGTCGATCTAAACTAGATCTGAATTGAGACATAGATCTCTTTTATCAGCAGTACAAAAGGAACTTGAAAGAAGTGCCCAGCCAATTGTCTGATAACCGTCCAACATATAAACCTTCTCTATGCTTCTCAGTCAGGTTTTAGGTTAGGACATTTCATATGCACTGTCCTTTTTTTCTTTTCTTATTTTTTGTGTAGCTGTTTGGCGCTTGGCCATCATCTTCTCTTATATTCATTATATTCAGGCCCATGCCAGCCACCCAGCCCCAACCATCGTTCTCTTCTCCCCTCTGTTGAGGTTACTTGGGATCAACGAGGAGTGGGGGCCCAATGGAGCCAGTGCCCATCATTTAGATGGCCCGAGGCACATTCTTCTTAAGTTTTCCTTCTCTCCCTTCCCTCTAAATCCATCTCACTCCCCCTGCCATCGAACTGAGCTTCTGGTGGACTCAGACAGCAAAATGTGGGGAAGGTATCACCCCTTCCAAGGGAGCTAGCTCCTTGGATCACCACAAGGGGCTAGCTGTGATGTGGGAACCCAGACATCTCCCTCTCCAGCTGGGTCATACTGTGATTGACAGCACTTCCCAGCCTGGACGCTCTGACCCCGACTTTCCAAATCCTATCTCAGTTTTGGGTTACTGGCACGACAGCACAGTGTGCTTTCACTGAACCACCAGACAGCTCTTTCACGGTTCTCCTCAACATTATCAGTGACCTCCACCTGTCCACGGACAAAGGTCATTATATGAGTGCTTTATTTATAGATCCGTCCAAAGCCTTAGACCTTGTGGTCCACAGTCTCCTGATGCACAAGGTTATTTACTTATTTAGAGTTTTGTGCAGTGGGATATACCCATTTAGGCTAATGCTTAATTTTCAAAAGGGGAGAAACAGATACAGCAGCAAGCATTCCTAACAGTTACAACAGTAGTTAAACATGCACAGTTGTTAATAAACAGACAGTAAACGGCAACAACAGTTACAATATATGCATATTTGCAGGTTTATATTGTAGACAAGGGAGAATCTGTAGAGGTGAAGGATAGGTAGCTAGGTGATTGGAGGGTCAGAAGAGCTGGGAATGGAACAGCTGCATGGGGTATTGGGGCATGCAGATATGTCTTATTTGTAATCTGCAGTACTGGTGACTTCTTTAACATGTACAGAGATGGCACAAAAAGCCTTAGTTCTTACAGCTTTGTCCAGTTTGGGTGTTTGAAGTAGGTCCCAGTTTTGTGACTTGAGTGTATAGGGTTGAGTAGTTCTGGTCAAAAGATTACTGAGGTAAGCTGAGTACTTTCCATGGAGGCATTTCTTTTTTTTGCATATTATTTTTATCCCTCCTTCACCGCACCCAGCCATCCACTCCAGGTGGCCAGCCTTCACCCACCACTGCCTCTCCCATTCTGCCGTCCTGCTGCTCCCCACTGCCCAGTTGACCCAGATGTATCCCTTTGCCGGGGGGGGCCCTCCCTGCCTGGCCTGGGCCATCGGGAGGGGAGACCAGAGTGCCTGTAGGCAGTCCCTTGCTTCAGTGCTGGGTGAGAGTATGCAACATTGGGGAATTTCCCGCTTTGTGGCGTAGGGAGGCGAGGCTGCCATCATCTGGCATGGCATGGGTGCCATTTTCATGTTTTACCTTCACCTTCTTACAGCACCACTCTTACAGTGCTCCCGATCACCACTGGGGGATGCTACATAGTGAGGCAACCTCTGCAACCCACCCCAGGAGAGGAGAGCAGTCCCAGGCATTGAAGTTCCTCAGTGTCATCAACCTGGGGGACTCCAACATCATGTCGACTATGAAGTCCATGACTTCCTGCAAAAATTGATACTTGACGCCAGGTGGACGGTAGACAAGAATAATGTTGCACCCCACACCTGCGGCCATGGTGCACTCAAATCATCTGGTAACCTCAACTGGCACATCAACAAGTCCCAATTCCAATTTAAAACAAATTGCTACCCCCTGCCCCTGCAACCTGACCTAACACAGTGCATCATCGAGAAGCTGGCTGGAATCGCTGACTCCAAAATGGGATGAGCATTTTCATCCAGCCAGGTCTCCTGATGCAAGCCAGATCAGCTGAGCCAACCAGATCAGCCATAATGGCTGATTTCTTTTTAATAGATCTGGCGTTGCACAATATCGTGTTGTCACAGTCATAGGCAGATTCAGACCGGGCATAGATAATGGTGTCATTGGCATATGTGTAAATGATAGCTTTGTGAACCTTGCAGGCTGATGGGAGGTCATTTATAAAGAAGTGGAACAACAAAGGACCAAAGATGAAGCCCTGAGGGACTTTGAGATTCAGGTGAAAAGGGGTCGAGAATTCGCTGTTGACTTCAACCATTTGTGGTTTATTGACTAGATAGGATCCTAGCCAGGCCAGAGCATTCATGGTTATCCTAACAGATGCAGTTTGTGTGGGAGTATGCTATGGTCCAAAGTGTTGAAAGTCTTTGTGAGAGCAATAACGATCACACCACTGTCGAGGCCAGAGTCAAGAGCAGACGCTAGGTAATCTGTTACTTTTAATAAGGCAGTATAGGTAGAATGCTTCAGGTGTGGAATCTTGATTGGGCATTGCTGAACATGGTGTGGAAGAGTAATTGATCCAGCAGTTCAGGGCTTAAAAATTCACTTTCGGGTACAGGGGGGAATCAACCTAGAGTCTACCAAATTGGGGGATCACAAACTTTTGGGGGAGATGGCTTAACTTTGGGAGGGATGTCCTTGAAAATAATTAGCCTTTATTGTGAAGCATTTGTGAAAAAAAATATTGTACTTACAGTTTGTGTCTTCTTGTGTTCTATTTTGAGGTTATCTAGGTGATTCACCTTCAGAATGATTCTTTTTTTATGTCGTACCTCATAATCACTGTAATATGTTAATAACAGAGCAGTCATTTTATTTATTGCAGCCATGTAGCCTCGCTGTCTGAACCTGATTACTTTATGTCAGTGATTTTATTGTGTGCTACATCATGGAATGTCTTTGAAACTTAATTTTGCTGACCCAGGTGAAACATATGGCAAGTACTTAATGTAGCAGGCTTCCCTTTCAGGTCAGAAAAAAAATAAAGCTGGGCACTCAGGAGCAAGAATTAGATGTAAATAATAATTCCATTACAGTATCACGATTTTGAACAATTCCCTCACCAGTGCAGGCCTATGCTGTCTACCATGGAGCCAACACTCTACCTGATGTATCGACATACAAAGTGCCTTCTTCAGGGGTGGAAGAAAACACTTTGTGTGCCAGTACATAGGGGAGTGCTCTGACTCCATGGGCAATAGCATAACTCTGCATTAGGGAATTGTTCAGTACTGTAGCACTATAATAGAAAGAAAATAAAAGGGCATCTATTTCTTGCTCTCGAGTGTCCAGCTTTATTTTTGGTTTTCATACAAAGTTACTGACTGTGGCACCTTAGACTTCAGTGCCTAGGTATTTTTTTTTTTATTTTGCCTTTCTGGCCCAGTGGCTGTGTGCTGCCAGCAATGAGACACAATGAGGAGTGGGCTATGACCTGATAAGAGCACGCCCCAGGTGCGTTATGAGGCATGCGGCGCTTGTGCTGAGTGCCTTTAGCACCTGGGAAATGCTCTTATCAGGCCATAACTGTGAGAGAGCACTAGTACCCTTCCATAATTCTGCTCACTTTGTATGTGTGAAGCCTACTGCAGTAGCATATGTGTGTGACCATGCTATTCTTTTTCTTTCTGGTCTATCCCTTGTTCCTTATTTCAGACTGGCCACCTGGAATGGGACATCTCCTTTCTTGCTAAATCCTTCACTGTCTTTCTGCAGATGTGGAATTGTGGTGCTCGACCCCCCCCCAAAAAAAAGCCAAAAAGCAACAAACCATAAATAATGCTGGTGCAGCAGTCTATAGCCTTAAAACATATATTTATTGAGGCACAGGAATGTCTGCTGCTATTTTGTTTTTGTTTTTCCAGTTTGTTTATATTCCTTGTTTCTCTAAAGAAGAAAGGTATAAGATGTAGAGCACTAACAGTTTAGTAACAGACTAGGTTGGTTGTCCAATCCAAAAAGGTTTTGCTGCTAAGTCCAGTGCTTTTCATAGCAATGCTAATAAACAAATGCAGCATTAAGTATTTTCTTTAATAATGTAAATTAATATATTGTGACTGAGTCTGAGTGAGGTGAGCCATATAACAACCGCTGTGTGTGCTACTTGCTAGCCTTGCCCTGCCCTCTTTACTAGTTCAAGTTAGAAATTCAGACAATTGTAAACAGAAGTTCAAACATGTTGAAAATGTGTAAGTCACCTGCCTTAGTAACAAGTGTTTGGTCTCATTTCTAATACATGAAGTAAGCAGTTCTTACCCAAATAATGAGAAATCCAAGCTTGGTAACAGAGGTGGGTCTGTTTGGGACCTGTTCAGATCCCTGCTATGTTCTGCTAGGAGCCATCCTTCCCTCTCCACTCCATTTGTATGCTGTGTATAAGTGGAGGGAGGGGCTAGTCCAGAGATAATGATGTTAAAATTGTTCAGGCTTGCTTCTTTTTGATTGTAGGAATATGTTAGATGTATAAATATGTAAGGTAATGTGTGCACACTTTTGGTCCTAACAAAAGAAAGGTATATTTAAAAAAATATGTTTAAGGTTTAAAAGGGGCGGAGTCTGATGTGGTCACCTGATGGGTTCCTAGTATAAAAGGGAACTCATCCTGTGGAACATTCAGATTTCGTTGGAGGATCAGTAGGTGCTGGTCCAAAGTGTTAGTCTGCAACTCTTCAGACTAAGACTCTTTTTGAATCCAGGACAGCTCATTGCTGGAATAGTCCTTGGAAGACTGGAGTATTGTTTTGT
This sequence comes from Neoceratodus forsteri, assembly GCA_016271365.2. NCBI lineage: Eukaryota > Metazoa > Chordata > Ceratodontiformes > Ceratodontidae > Neoceratodus > Neoceratodus forsteri. The sequence goes on along the minus strand of CM028137.1, from coordinate 310,573,788 downwards.
TTTTTGTATCTTTTGTATTTCTTTTGACGTTGCAAGTTCGCAAGTTTTATTTGGTTATTTACTTGTCTCTACTTAATAAAAGATTTGGCTTGGTAACATTAAGCCTTGCCACCTTACTGTGGTCTCAGTGTCCATCATTGCACCCACACCCTTTGACATTGGTGTCTGAAGTGGGATGCTCTGGTGTTACTGGTACCTTCCAGCCAGTGGACTCTGAATGCAGGTGGAGACAACGGAGCAGACGCTCAGTAAGCCCAGCGGAGTTCTCACGCGGACTATGGCTGCCAAATATGGAGAGATCCTTTTGCCTGGTCTGGGACCAGATGTTCAACAGAAGACAGCCAAAAAGGAAGGAGAGCTGGAGGAGGAGGGCAAGGGTACCTCAGAACAGACCATTGAAGAACCACCAGAAGATGTACACAGCCTGTTATGTTGGCTATGTGTAAAACAAATTGCTATGGACAAGCAAAGACAGATGGATCTACAAAGGGCTGAGGCACGGTGGAATGATACCCTGCAAGCCATCCGAGATATAGGGGTACATAATCCACCACCAGCAGAAACCCCTAAAGACATTAAGTTGACTAAACTGGCACAGCGGACGACATCGAGGCATACATGACAACATTTGAGCGAATAGCTCAGGCTTATGGTGGCCCGAACCCAATGGGTCATCCGCTTAGCGCCTTACCTATCTGGGAAAGCCCAGCTGGCATACAGCCACATGGACAGTACCCAGGCAGAGAACTACGATGCTGTTAAACAAGCCATCCTACAAAGATATGACGTCAGCCCCGAGACCTATCAACAGCGCTTTAGGACTTTCAAATTTCATAATGTGGACACTCCCCGAGAGGCCTATACCCGGTTAAAGGACTTGTGTCAGAAATGGCTACAACCAGGGGTGAAGACCATAGAACAAATCCTGGAAATGATCATTCTGGAACAGTTTGTTCATCTCCTGCCCTCAGATGTTCAGGTATGGGTGAGGGAACACCGGCCAGATGCTGCAGAAAAAGCCATCGCGCTAGCCGAGGATTACCTTACGGTTCATCCTAATCGTCAATGTGGACATCATGGATCTGGTGCAACCCCACCCACGCTAAGGCCTGTTTCTTCTTCTATTGCTTCATCTGTGACTGAAGGGGATACTAAAACTGTCCCAGCTAATAGACCCCATAACCCCAACATAATCTGCAGGGAATGCCAGGAGAAGGGGCACATAGCTAGATTTTGCCCTCGAAGAAAAGTTACATTCACACAGTTAGCCCTTGCCAATTGGGGACAATTTGTCACACCCGTCAAAATTGGAAATCAGGAGGTTACTGGGCTGATAGACTCAGGAAGCAGACAAACCCTGGTAAGAGCAGATTTGGTTCAACAAGCTGGTGAAAAGGGGTCCCGTACAGCAGTAATTTGCATCCACGGGGACATACATCATTATCCTGTGACTGACCTTGATTTACAGGTACAAGGCAAAAGTCATAACATGACTGTTGGATTGGTTCCCCTTTTACCTGTTCCTGTCATTATTGGGCATGATTATTCAGACTTTTCTTGCTTAATCCATCCCGAAGAAAGTGTGTGTGCCCTAACAACCCGTGCCCAAACTAAACAGGAACAACAATGGGCACAACTATTCCCATTCGATGATGAGGTGTATGGGGAGCCTGGCAAAACACCGAAGTCTCGACGAGAAAGGAAAAAATATAAATGGACTCAGAGACACACTAAAACTGTGAATGTGACAAATGATAGTGATGTATTGTCTGATATTAAAACTGATGGGTTTTGTGAAGAACAAAAGAATGATAGTTCCCTGACACCATTTATGCAGTTGATAGGGGTACCAGTGCAAGGAAATGAACCATCCTATGTCATGAAAGATGACTTGTTATATAGAAGATGCATACACCCCACCACGGGTGAGCAAATAGACCAATTAGTAGTGCCCAGTAAGTATAGAGAGTAACTACTGCATCTGGCACATGAAATCCCATTAGCAGGTCATTTGAGTAGGGACCGCACCTTGCAGAGGATACTATTAAGATTCTGTTGGGCAGGTATACACGCTCAAGTAGCTGACTACTGTCAGAGTTTCCCAGATTGTCAGAAAGTGGCTCCTGTGGCACGAAAAGATATGGTCCCCCTCCAACCATTGCCCCTTATTACCACCCCTTTTAGCCGCATCGCCATGGATGTGGTAGGACCTTTACCAAAAAGCTCAAAAGGAAACAGGTTCATTTTGGTGATATGTGATTATTGCACAAAATATCCTGAGGCTATCCCCCTCCGAACTGTGACAGCAGAGAAAGTTGCAGATGAGTTAATCAAGCTGTTCAGTCGGGTCGGGATACCCAGGGAAATACTGACAGACAGAGGGAGCAACTTCTGTTCTAGGATGTTAGCCCAGCTGTATGAGACATTAGGAGTGGAGGCCATACATACCCACCCTATCATCCTCAGACAGATGGTCTGGTTGGCGATTCAACCAGACCCTGAAAAGAATGCTGAAGAAATATGTAGAGGATGAAGGAAAAGGTGGGGCCATACCTACCGCTCCTTTTATTTACATACAGGAGGTACCACAAGCCTCCACAGGATTTGCCCCCTTTGAATTATTATATGGAAGAAATCCAAGGGGTCCCCTGGATATTGTAAGGGAACAATGGGAGGAGAGAACAAAAGAGAACCCAAGTACTACCCTTGATTACCTGATAGCTTTGCGTGCAAAGTTGCTGAAGTTTACCCAGATGGCACATCACCATAATTCGCACCAACAAAGTGTACAGAAGGGGTATTATGACCAAGGAGTAGGTACCAAATCATTCCAAGAGGGCGATAAGGTTCTACTGTTACTTCCTTCTACTACGGAGAAGCTTATGATGAAGTGGCAAGGTCCCTATACCATCTTGAGGCAAACAGGTCCTGTTACCTATGAGCTTGACTTACCTGATAGAAAGCAAAGAAAAAGTATATATCATATAAACCTTCTAAAAAAATGGGTGGAAAGACCAAACCCCGGGTATTTTATTTGCCCTGAGACTCACACCAGTGAAATGGAGGTAGCCTATGACAGGCTAGAAAGCAAAGGAGAAGTGAGTGATCTAACCATTAAAGCCACTCTGACTGAACAACAGAGATCAGAGCTGGACCTTCTTCTTGCTAAGTATTCACAGTCCTTTACCTCTAGGCCTGGGTTAGTACATAGCATTAGGCACCATATAGAGGTCACTACCAATAGCCCTATCAGGCAGAAACCTTATCGACTACCAGAGAAAGTGAGAGGGGAGGAAATAAAGGAAGTAAGAAAAATGCAAGAGCTTGGGGTGATCTAACCCTCTGGTAGTGAGTGGGCATTCCCAATTGTAGTGGTGGAGAAAAAGGAAGGCGGCATACGCCTCTGTCTTGATTTTAGATGCCTAAATGCTATCTCCAAATTTGATGCCTACCCCATGCCTAAGATCGATGACATTATGAACAGATTGGGCAATGCAAGATACATCACCACATTCGATCTTACGAAGGGGTATTGGCAGATCCCTTTGGATGAGGCCTCTAAAGAGAAGATAGCATTCAGCACTCCCATAGGGCTGTATCATTTCGTTACCATGCCCTTCGGGCTACATGGTGCCCCAGCCATATTTCAGCACCTAATGGATCAGACTTTACATCAACATGAATCCTATTGCACTGCTTATTTAGATGATGTGGTGGTGTACAGTCCTACATGGGAGGCCCATATACAACATCTCACTGCTGTTCTAGACTCTCTGACAAAAGTGGGTTTGACAATCAATCCATCCAAATGCAGTATAGCAATGCAGGAAACCAAATATCTTGGCTTCATTATAGGTAATGGGCAAGTCAAACCAGAAATCGAAAAGGATGATGCAGTGGCACAATGCCCTAGACCCCTGACAAAGAAACATGTTAGGTCATTTCTGGGGTTAGCGGGGTATTACCGTAGGTTTGTCCCCAACTTTGCCACAATAGCCACCCCTCTAACCAATCTTACGAAGAAACACTGTCCCACTAATGTAAAATGGACCCCTGACTGTGAGAAGGTCTTCTGTACCATAAAGGCATACTTGTGTGCAGCCCCGTACTGAGAAGTCCTGATTTTACTCAGCCTTTTATGGTACAGACAGATGCTTCAGACTGGGGATAGGAGCTGTTTTTCCCAGATGGTAAATGGAGAAGAACATCCCATCATCTATTTAAGCGAAAACTGCATGAAGAGAAACATGCTATTAGGCTATAGAAAAGAATGCATTGCCATCAAGTGGGCAATCGAAGCCCTTAAATTCTATTTATGGGGAGCAGAGTTTGAAGTATTAACAGACCACAACCCACTCTGCTGGCTCCATGTAATGAAAGGTAAGAACCCCAGAATAATGCGATGGTATTTGGCCTTACAGCCATATAAATTCACTGTACACCACCGACCTGGTACTGCTAATAAGAATGCAGATTTCATGTCCCGTTATGGGGCAGATCAATGAGCACAGTCAGACCTCGGGGAAAACGCAAGTGAAGTGAAAAGTTTGTTATAGCCTTTCATTTGTTCTTTATTTTGTTTCAAAGGGTCCCCGAGGTGGAGCTTTGGGAGTGGGTGGGCTAAAGCTCCATCTCTCCCTCCTTGGAGAGACAGATCTGACGATTGTGCATACGTTTTACCAAAACTGGAAACTATAAAGGATTAGTACACTAAGGGTATAGTTTCCTCTTAAGTGGGGAGGAGTGTGAGAGAGCACTAGTACCCTTCCATAATTCTGCTCACTTTGTATGTGTGAAGCCTACTGCAGTAGCATATGTGTGTGACTATGCTATTCTTTTTCTTTCTGGTCTATCCCTTGTTCCTTATTTCAGACTGGCCACCTGGAATGGGACATCTCCTTTCTTGCTAAATCCTTCACTGTCTTTCTGCTGATGTGGAATGGTGGTGCTCTTCCCCCCCCCCCCCCCCAAAAAAAAAGCCAAAAAGCAACAAATCATAAATAATGCTGGTGCAGCAGTCTATAGCCTTAAAACATTTATTTATTGAGGCACAGGAATGTCTGCTGCTATTTTGTTTTTGTTTTTCCAGTTTGTTTATATTCATTGTTTCTCTAAAGAAGAAAGGTATAAGATGTAGAGCACTAACAGTTTAGTAACAGACTAGGTTGGTTGTCCAATCCAAAAAAGGTTTTGCTGCTAAGTCCAGTGCTTTTCATAGCAACGCTAATAAACAAATGCAGCATTAAGTATTTTCTTTAATAATGTAAATTAATATATTGTGACTGAGTCTGAGTGAGGTGAGCCATATAACAACCGCTGTGTGTGCTACTTGCTAGCCTTGCCCTGCCCTCTTTACTAGTTCAAGTTAGAAATTCAGACAATTGTAAACAGAAGTTCAAACATGTTGAAAATGTGTAAGTCACCTGCCTTAGTAACAAGTGTTTGGTCTCATTTCTAATACATGAAGTAAGCAGTTCTTACCCAAATAATGAGAAATCCAAGCTTGGTAACAGAGGTGGGTCTGTTTGGGACCTGTTCAGATCCCTGCTATGTTCTGCTAGGAGCCATCCTTCCCTCTCCACTCCATTTGTATGCTGTGTGTAAGTGGAGGGAGGGGCTAGTCCAGAGATAATGATGTTAAAATTGTTCAGGCTTGCTTCTTTTTGATTGTAGGAATATGTTAGATGTATAAATATGTAAGGTAATGTGTGCACACTTTTGAACCTAACAAAAGAAAGGTATATTTAAAAAAATATGTTTAAGGTTTAAAAGGGGCGGAGTCTGATGTGGTCACCTGATGGGTTCCTAGTATAAAGGAGACTCATCCTGTGGAACATTCAGATTTCGTTGGAGGATCAGTAGGTGCTGGTCCAAAGTGTTAGTCTGCACTCTTCAGACTAAGACTCTTTTTGAATCCAGGACAGCTCATTGCTGGAATAGTCCTTGGAAGACTGGAGTATCGTTTTGTTTTTTGTATCTTTTGTATTTCTTTTGACGTTGCGAGTTCACAAGTTTTATTTTGTTATTTACTTGTTTCTACTTAATAAAAGATTTGGCTTGGTAACATTAAGCCTTGCCACCTTACTGTGGTCTCAGTGTCCATCATTGCACCCACACCCTTAGACAATAACCCACACCTTGGAGTGTCTTATTGCACTTATAAAATGAATTCCATGTGAAAATTCAAACATTGAAATAAAGTTTTGCAAAAATTAAGTAAAATATTAGGTAAGAAGAGAAATAATAGAAAAGACAGAAAGCAGTCCTTTCACTGTTGTTTACTTTGTGCGTTTTATAATGTAGATGTTTATGCTCACCACTAGAGGGCAGTGGTACTTGAGAAATTTATTGCAGACCCCCCCCAGTGTACTGTTCCCGCTGTGCCACAGTCTCCCTCCCGACTGTATTAAAATAGTAAATGGCAGGCAAGTACATATCCCCCCACCTACTGCATTGTTTCCTTGGTGGTCTGCTTGAGATGCAGACACATTGCTTTCAAGAAAGCGAGTGTGTTCACAAGCTGCCGTTTTGCTGCATTAGTGAAAGCCACTAGCTCTGATCGTTTCCAGGTTCAGCGGTTGCGATTCGCAGTGTGATTTGCCTGCGGCTTTTTACTTTAGAAGTTTAAATGTTTTATTTTTGAGGAATCATGAATGCAGGGGGTTGGGGAATGAGACTGCAAGCACGTAGCGAAATCCATCTGCACCAAGCGCTTCCTGTTTCAGCGGTTGTGGTGGCCAGTTTCATTTCACGTAGGCATTTCACGTCCATTTAACACGGAAAAAACAGTGTTTGATTTTCAACTGTGACTCTGGATTTTGAAGAGCACTTCCATTATGTGAAGATATAGGAGGTGGTGTCAGCGGTGGCGTGGATGGGAGAGTGGGTTGGTGGCTGGGAGCACATGGAAAAAGAGCAGGAAACTTCACTTGATTATTGATGCAGGTTGTCACGACTGTAAGATGACCTAGTGATACATTTGTGCTGGTTGTAAGGTTATGTTCTGATAAGGACATGAGTAAAAGAGGCTCTCAGCCAATCAGCTGTTGGAACATTTTGTATCCATTTTATAAGCCTTCTTATACACCTCCTCGTTTAGGAAAGGAAAGCAGGAGTTTGGTTTTACGTGGTGTCAGACATGCAAGGGGTGCCTTGCTTGGTCTCCTGGAGAGTGGCTATAACTGCTGCTCTTTTACTGTGGTGAAATAAATTAAGTTATGGCATATTAGGTGTGTGCACCGCTTTCTTACATTTTTTGGACTTTATATGGTAAATGTTATATAAGCTGTATCCCAAAGCACTTTACAATCCAGGTGAAGGAAAGAATGGAGACTCAAACCACACAGAGGAACACTGAAGCGCGATTACAGACTGGGTAAAGGTCAGCAGACACCTCTATGAGAATTTTGAAAAAACCTAACGTTTGGGCAAAATGCAATGCATATGATGCTTTAAAGAGCTAGTGTACTGCCTGGAAACTGCCTGGAATTATTAGTAACTTTAAGACGTAGTCAGCTATCATTTCTTATTTCTCAAGTATTTTTTCTTTTCTGTTTGCTGATTAGCAGATTTTCCACCTCACAGTACACAGGTGATGTGTGGAGCAGCACTCTGTCTGGAGGCTAAAAAAAAATAAAAATCACATCAGTTCTGTTCCTCCCAGTCACTACATCATGAACACTGAGACCACACTGATTGTGACATCACTAGTAACCAGGGAGAACCATTTCTCACTGCCTGATTATTCTCCTTCACATGAAGCAGCAGGGATTGGCTCCTCTTGGTTACTAGTGATGTCACAGTTTCCTGCATTTTGATTGGTAACTTGTGAAAGTCACTGCTCAGACTGCAAGGATTGGGTTGCCTTAAAGGAAAACTCCATGTCAAAATCAGAAAAAGATATGTAATAGTCTTTTTTTCTGTGTTCTAACCAGTTTCCAGCGTTTTCTTTTCCTCTGGCTGTGAGAGATGTTTTTTCTAACTTTCCCTAACTGTTTTATTGCCCTTGGAGGTTGCCATTCTGGTTTCTGTTGTGGCCTCTAGTCTTCCCAGAGTGCCCTTTGGTGTGATGTCTAATTGCCCCTGCAGGTAGCCAGTGTCTTGTTACAGGGTCTGTCACAGCTCAGCCACAGAGAAAATGTTTCTTCCAAAGAAGACACACTGCTAGATTTTGGGTGAGTGTAACCATTATTATTTTTTGATATTGTACGTTGTCCTGCTATGTTCTTCTGTGTGTGTGTGTGTGTGTGTGTGTGTGTGTGTGTGTGTGTGTGTGCGCGCGTGTGTGTATTTGAATCATGTCACTGTTTACTCTATTCCTCTCCGTCACTTTCAGTTTTGCACCGGTACTAAGCAGCAAAAATTGAACATCACCTTATAGATTGTAACACAGCAGGACAAGGTACTAATATCAAAAAATAATAACTATTACACTCACCCAAAATCTAGCAGTGTGACTTCTCTAAAAGAAGTATTATCTTTGTGGCTGAGCTGTGACAGACCCTGCTAAATCTAAGGGCGTAGCTACATCATTGTCACATAAGCCAGGGTGCATCGTAGGAGAAAGAAAGCCAAGAAACCTATTTGTGATGGAGATCCCCAAGGGTCGTAAAACTACCATACTAGTTACAGGCTAATTTAGGAAAAACTCCTAATAGCAGACAGAGGGAAGGACATACTAGGACTTAACATACATATCAAAACACTCTACTTAACATATGTTTTTGCACATTCTGGGTGGACTTCTCCTTTAATGTGTTTGGTCACATTTCTGAGGATGTAGTGGGAGTAACAGAACTGACTTTTTATTAGCCTCCAAAGTGAGTGCTGCTCCTCACATCACCTCAGTAATAGCAGGTGAAAAATATTCTAATTAACAAAAATAAAATAAAAAAAAAAATACTTCAGATACAGAAAGTGATAGCTGACTGCAGCTGAAAATTACTATTAATTCTGGGCAGAACACCAGCTCTTTAACTTTTTATTTCTTATCAGTTTTATTCATTGCATGAAAACAGGATCTGTATTCCTTGAGAGGTCATCCGTTCTCATTTCTTATTCCTCAGCTAATGTTGTGATACTGTGCTTGCTATCTCACAGTTGTTTCCATGGCAACAGACAGTGACATCATAACAGAATTATGACTTCAAGTGAGGAATAATTTGTAAGGGCAGATGAATTCTAAAGCAAAAAGAGTCTGTTTTTATTCTACTGTACTCAGAAATTAATAATGGGGACGAGTGATCTACAGAATATACGTGAAATACATGCCGAATTGTGCCTAAATATCAAGTTTTCCAACGTGCTCCCAGAGGCATCTGCAGCTGTTTAAGCATAGGGAGATTAAAGAACAGGTATCTAAAAATTTCTAAAACAATTAGGTTTATAGCACTTACATTTAATATTAGCGTTTTCTAGGTTTTCAACCGTATCTTACAATCAGTCGTCTTTTTTTGTTAAACAGAGCTTTGCCTCCTTGGGGTCCTGTCAGGGCTCTTCGGCCCCCACTTACCCCTTGACTGGCTGCTATCTCCCACTAGGACTTACCTGCCACTTCAAGTCCCTTATGACTTTCCCCCATGACAGGGCCAGGGGGAGAGCCCCCCTCAGTGTCTGGACCCAGATTCTCAGTGGCAGGGGTCCCAGGGTGATGATGCAAGCTGGAGTGGCAAGTGGGGCTTTGTGGTAACAGACCCCGCTTTTCCATTTTCCTTACCTTAGCCAGTGGTGTGCTGACGCAATCATGCCTATACTCTTTTTAAGTGTTTTACATTAACAGGAACACATTCCCCCATCTGTTTCAGAAGCACCGGACTGTCCCCAACTGACTGAATAATTGCTGTGTTTGTGACATAACCGTCCATTGTCATGGTAAGCACCATGATGTCATAACAAGTTGTATTTATTTATTTATTTCATCATTCGGGAAAAAAACCTTTGAGCTACAAGCTCTTTTTCAAAGGTTCCATGTCATAACATGTAGATTACAATAACAACAGAGAGTACCTAACAGTTGTTGTTTCCTATAGCAGATATACCTGTACATGAGTACCACAGCAGTTCGCAAATGAGTACAGTTGAAGTTGATGTAAAATCAGGAGTGCAATACTAGCACATCCTTCAGTCAAGAAGGTGGAGAATGCAAGTGGACAGATAATTACAAAGTAGATGCAGCAGCCAGGAAAGGCATTTGTCAGAGAGACGTAAGCGAAGGAGGACCAAGAGGAGTGAGGTGGAGGAGTGGGGGGTTGGCTAGTGAGGTAAGGATGAGGAGGAAGGTATGGGGAAAGGGCAAGGTGATTTGCAAGACGCAGTGTGCCTGGAAGAGGCAGCATGGCAAGCTGGCCAATGGAGGAGGGCAAAGGACCCCAGTATGCAGAACCTCAGATAGGTGAAAGGGGCAGTGCAACACCAGGGTAAAGTGCTATATCCTGGAGTGGAGTAGGCCATGACCTCCTCCCAACCCGACGGTCTAAAAGAAGGGGGGGGGGCAGTGATTGGGGGGGTGCAGGCATCAATGAGTAAGTATTGAGTCTACATGCAAGTGCATTATGATGTCATGAATTTTGAATGAAAGTTCTTTACATAGACTTAATGGGCCCAATTCTGGAAGGGTGGCGCAAGTTGCCACTGAACGCAACTTGTGCCACCTGCAACTGCGACAATGACCCTGTGCCCTATTCTAGAAGGGGCAGGGTCTCTGCAGCAAAGTCCTGTGACTTGCGACATGTGGTCAGGTACACCAAACTGTGGGCACACCTGGCGAGCCTGTTGCAAGCCGCACCACAGTATGCAACTGCCATTCCCTGCCTAGCTTGCCACAAGGGCGCCCTGCAGGACTGCCCACCCCCTGCCCCTGAAACATCTGTAGGTGGATGCCCCACAGGGCAGTGCTGTCATCCCCCCACCTGTGCCCTGACCCCCGAGTCGCCGGCTACATAAGCCTGCAACTGGCACAGTCCACCTCTCACCTCCATGGCCAGACGACGACTGAGTGCAGTATGAGTGCTACTGGAAAGACACATTCAGAAATTAATTTCTGAGCACGTCTTTACAGTTAGTGCTTATACTGCACTCAGTCAGCGGCTGGTCGTGGAGGTGAGAGACCGACTGTGCCAGTTGCTGGCTGGGGATGGGTGGGGGTGCTGGGTGGACTGGCATGGCAGGGGTGGGGGCCACTAGACTACCAGGGATGTGGAGTTATTTATTTATTTAATATTGATCAGGGGTCACTAGACTACCAGGGAATTGGGGATGTTACTTAATTTATTTATGATTGGGGGGGGCACTAGACTACCAGTGTATTGGAGTCATGTCTTTGTATTGTGATGATGGGGAGGGGCACTAGACTACCAGGGTATTGGAGTCATTCATATATATTATGATGATGGGGGGCACTAGACTACATGGACGGTTATTGCCGCATATGCGGCTGGTGACTCGTGGTTCGGGGCACGGGTGGGGAATAGCAGCACCGCCCTCTTGGTACCAGCCTTAATCGGTGTTTTGGGAATGGGGGTATGGGTAGCCTGCAGGAACCCACTGGGGTATCCTGGCATGGGGTGGACATGGTGGCATGTCAGCAGGCGGGTCTACAGGACCCTATGATCCGTGGGATTATACCAGCTAAAGCTGGTGTAACTTCGTTGCCAGTTCTTCTCTGGGGGTTCTTGTAGAATCCCAACATTGGGACTTTGTTGCCTGCCCTTCTAGAATGGGGGCACAACTGCTGCTATACCCCCCCCAGCGCCATGTCGAAGGGGGTTTATGCGGCGTAACTGTTGTTCGGCACAAGTGGTCTGTGATATGTCGCAGGCCACTTTGTAGAATTGCACATGTCACAACTGCTGGCGTAAGTTGCTACATGCGCCATTCTACTTGACGCAACTGCTGTTACGCCAGGCATAACCCTTCTAGATTCTGGATCCACGGATACAAAAAAGTACTGCAAAAGTTGTGAGCAGCAACTGAAATTTACAAAAGGTGTTCCTGAGTAAGCTTTAATAGCTGAATAATGCATGTTTATAAAATAATGTCTATATTATATTATACTGGATGTTATATTATATTACGTTGTATGAAATGGCTAGTGACTTTCAAGCAATCTGATTGGTTCCTAGTCATGTGCTAGAAGTATCTAACGTATGGCTAGAAATGAGTCTGAGCACAGAGAGCTTCTCCCTCCTTCAGGTATCCTTCCCCTCAGAACTTTGGTAAATAACTATTAGTTCTAGGGACATGGATATGTTCATCCACACTTATTGGCAGGTTACTTGCCGCTTTAAATCTTGCCGGAAGGTCTTCAAGCTAGCTCCTCCCACCCACCCGGGTGGTAAAACTCTCGGCTCCGACACATGACGCCAGATCTTCCTTACCGCTTGGAAGCTCAGGTTCCCTCCTTAGCGCTCTGCGATTAAGTTTTGAGCATAAAATCCCTCGGTTAAAAATTTTATAACTTTACCTTCTCGGTCTTCTTCCTTGGCGGCTGCGATGGACCATCGACTCCAGTTTGGAGATGTCCCTGTGGGCAGAAGATGTCTCGGACGGACCCGCACTCACGTGCGTTTATTGCCAGCCAGGGCACGACCGCGGGCTTGCGACCTGTGTTCCTCCTTCTCGGTCGTCCTCGAGAGACGCGCTGCCCGTTACATCTGGGGCGTCGAAAGAAGATTTCCTCGGTCCAAATCCAGAGGCCCGACTGGCGGTTTCGCGGCTGCGAGATCCGCGAACAACTAGAGGTTGTGGCCCTCGAAGAGCAAGCGGCCCAGCTGACTTCCTCTTCTATGACTCGTTCCTCTATCGCTTCGGGACCTCATATTCAGCTTCCTTTAAGGAGCTTTGCTTGACCCTCTCAAGCGAAAGGCGAGGTCCTACTTCTTCGAGTCCGTTTCATCGGCGAAGAAGTCTAAGTGAAATCTCATCGTCGGCGCTCTTGGGGCGGGAAAGATCCCCTCCCTTGTCGACAATCGACTTTGGTCGAATTACCGACCCGACCACTGGCTTCACGGTGCCCCGTCAGGCCCAGGTGACTGAGACTCCACCCGGCGTGGTCGGAATTTTCTCGACCCGTTAGAGCCAGGTTGTCACTGGGGCGCGCTGGAGAAGCCGAGAATCCTCCTCCCGGTTCCCCCGGTGAGGACTGAGGATATCGTCGGCTCATCCGTACCTGTGACTCAGGAGCCGTCGGTTATGTCGAGCGAACCGAGGGGATTGCCGATCCTCGGCTCCCCGCCTCACCGACCTCGGCCTAGCCGAGATTCTCGGTCTCGGTCTCGGACATCTTCGGCGGCCAGCGCTCCCATTCGAAACGCAAAACGGTCTCGGTCTCCTTGCACCGCAAGCGGCCGCGTCTTCCTTCTTCTTCTTCCTCCTCGGACGAGGAGGGAGGCTTCGCGTAGCTGCGCCGAAATACGAGGACCTCATGTGGCAACAATTTTTTCTGGCCAATAAGCCGGCTCAGGCCTCTTCCCGGCCATTAAGTGGTTGCCACGGACCAGGTAGTGGTCGAGCCTGTTCCCAGGCCAGTTGTCCGACCTATTCCAGCTGCCCCACCAATTGTGGTGGAACCGCCTCCACCTCAGCCGACAGCTGGGGCACCGACGAAAGAGTCGCGGTTGGCCCAGGACCTTCCCCGTAGGCTGTTGGTCACTCTCACGCCTGACAAGCCTCGACAAGTGGAGGGTGGTTCAGGCTCCAGGCAGCTATTCGACAACTCATCGGAGTCGGATGATTCCTCCCTGTTCTCCAGGCATTTTGACTTGGAGTCCTCTGGGGGCAGTCAGTGGACGATAGCCCTTCGTCCTTCCTGGGACTTCTTAGGCTCATCTCAGAATCCACTGGGATGAAGCTTGAACCCGTATCCAAACGGGCCAGATATCCCCTCACCGAGATTCTGGACCGAGGGGATTCTCCCACGGAGGCCTTTCCAGTGGCCGAAGCCATTGTCGGGCCGGCCCTGGAACTTTGGCAGCGTCCAGCTTCCTGTCCTGCACCTTCAGCCAGGATGGCCAGGAAGTATGCGGTCCCTACTGGCTCTCTGTCCGGGTTTTCTGAACACCCCTCGGCTGAAGGGCTGGTCACGGACAGTGTTTTCCGGCGTACCGGTAATGCCAGGGACGTGGACAAACCGCCCGACAAAGAGTCCAAGAAATTGGACTACTCGGGGCGGAAAGTGTATGCTGCCTCTTCTCTCGGCCTCGTCAGGCCAGTTCGGCCGTCCTCATGGCACATTTCTCCCATGCCCTGTTGGGTTCCCTGGATGAGGTTGTCCCTCATCTTCCCGCCGACCTGCAGACTACGGTCAAGCAGGTGCGGGATCAGGGCAGGGCAGTAGCCAAGCAGCAGCTCCAGACTGCTCTGGATATAGGAGACTCGTGTGCCCGGTCAGTGGCGGCCGCTGTGGCCATGCGTCGGCGGGCGTGGCTGCGAATATCCACCTTTACCGCGGATACCCAGCACAAGCTTGCGGACGTTCCTTTCCTGGGAACAGACCTCTTGACCCTGGGTGGAAGGCCACCTCAGAGGATCGAAAATCCAATGCCACCTTGGATTCGGTCCTAAATCCGGCGCCAGAGGACAGGGGTCATAAGCCCCAGCCTAAACCCTTTCGTCCCTCTACTCCGCACGCTGCCCGGCCCAACAACAGCGTCAGGGCCAGCAGGCTAGACCTTGTATTCCAAGCCCAAGCTATCAGCTTCCTCTAATAGGAAGCAAGGAGGAAAAGGCCCTGGCGGTCCCCAGGCCGGTCCTTCCTCCAAGCCTGCTAAGTGACGGGCTGAGGGGTGTCACCCCCATCCCCGTCACCTCGTCCCTGGTTCCCCCCGTGGGGGGACGGCTCCGACACTTCCTTTCCGCCTGGTCCGCTGTTACCACGGACAGGTGGGTTTTGGAGGTGGTAGGAAGAGGCCTGCCTCTCGAATTCGAGCAGGCTCCACCCTTCAGAGCCATCGCCCCACGGGGGGCTTTAGGGTCCCCAGAATCTCTACAGGCTCGTCGAGCCGACATCGCCCTCCTCCTTCAGAAAGGGGTGATAAAAGAGATAGAGGACCCTCCATCAGAACCAGGGTTCGTGTCCAGGTACTTCCTGGTCCCGAAACGGACGGGGGGCTGGCGCCCCATCTTAGACCTACACGACCTGAACAAGTTCCTAAGGTCTCGAACCTTCAGAATGGTCACTCTGGCTCAGATAATACCATCTCTGGAACACGGCGTGTGGTTCTGTTCTCTGGACTTCAGGACGCGTTCTTTCACGTCCCTATCCGTCCGTCTCATCAGAATTCCTCCGCTTCAGGCGGAGGGATCCCTCTGAGTTCAGGCCATGCCCTTGGCCTTTCTTCAGCTCCCAGGGTCTTCACCAAATGCATTGCAGCGGTGACAGCTTTCCTCTGCGGTGCCGAGGTCAGGTGTACCCTTACCTGGACGATTGGCTGATGAGCCCCTCCAGGTTGGAGGTGGGCGGTCCAGAAATCTGGCCCTCGGTTTTGCTCTCAACTGGGCCTCCTGGTCAACGAGGCCAAGTCGGAACTTCGAGCAAGCAGGTGATATCCTCATCGGGGCAGAGCTCGACTCTCTTGGAGCCAGAGCACGGCTTCCGGCGGACAGGGCCGAGGTTCTTTCCTCCTTAGCCCAATCATTTCTGGTTGGGCAATCGGCACCTGGCAGGACTCTCACGACTTCTGGGTCTTATTGCGCTGCCCAGGTAGTCCGCTGGGCATCGCGGGCAAGCATGCCCCTCCAGTGGGGTCTGGCAGCCCAGTGGTCACAGCGCTGCGATCCTTGACCAACGCGGCAGATGGCGACCCAGGAGATGTCCAGTGGTGGACCGTTCCATCCCATCTGCAGGAGGGTATCCCGTTTGTCCGCCCCGAGCCGACGGTCTCTCTAACGACCGACGCCTCTTTGATGGGTTGGGGTGCCCATCTGGGGGAACACCGAGCACACGGCCTCTGGTCCCCGCGGGAGTCCCGATGCCATATCAACCTGCTGGAGCTCCGTGTGGTCCGTTTAGCTCTCACCGCCTTTGCTCCGTTTCTCCGGGGTCAAGTGGTCCGGGTCCAGACGGACAATACCACGACTATGTACTATCTATACCGACAGGGCGGGACGCGCTCCATGCTCCTATGCAAGGAAGCTCTCTGCATTTGGTCACTAGTGCGCAGTCTGGAGGCAGATCTCCTGGCCATCCATGTGGCAGGAGCCTCCAATACCCTGGCCGATGCCCTGAGCCGGATAGGGGCTGCATCGCACGAGTGGTCTCTCGTGACGGAGATAGTACAGGACCTGTTCTCCCGTTGGGGCACACCTCTGGTGGATCTGTTTGCCTCCAGGGAGAATGCGAAGCTGAGTCTGTTTCATGCCCGCCCCCCTCAGCAGGGTTCGCTGCAGGGGGATGCCTTCTCGAGGCAGTGGACCCCGGGCCTCTTTTACGCCTTTCCCCCCGTTCCCCTGATTCACAGGGTCCTGCTGAAGCGAGGGAGGGACAAGGCGCAGGTGATTCTGATAGCCCCAGACTGGCCTCGCCAGTTCTGGTACCAGATCTCCTCAGTCTCAGCTCCAGGACTCCGCAGCTTCCAGCTCACCCAGACCTGCTCTCAGTCAATCAGGAAGGTGTTCCATCCGGACCTTCAATCCCTGCACCTGACGGCCTGGTTCCTGCGGCTAGAGTTGCAGGCCTTGGGTCTTTCCGGCGAGGTCCTCAGCGTCGTTGAGGCGTCCGTAGAGTCGACCAGAAAATGCTATGCCTTCAAATGGAAGAGGTTCTCCATTTGGTGTCGGAAAAAGGGTTGGACCCTTTCTGTGTCCTGTGGCAAGCATTTTGGACTATCTATGGTCCCTATCTAGTCAAGGGCTTAGGTCGACGACCCTTAAGGTGCACCTGGCAGCCATTTCTGCTTAGCGGGCGCGGGCCGGTCAACAGTCAGTGGCGCAGGAAAAAGTGGTCGGGCGCTTTTTCAAAGGCCTTGATCACATTTCCCCTCCAGTGCGGGAACCCCCACCTCCGTGGGATTTACTGCTGATACTGGCAAAGCTCATGGGCAAGCCATTCGAACCAATGTACAGGTGTGGACTTCCCCACCTGTCGGGGAAGACCGCCTTCTTGGTGGCTATCACGTCAGCCAGAAGGATGGGAGAACTCCAGGCGCTTAGCATCGAGTCTCCTTACCTGGTCTTCCACAGGGACAAGTTGTCCCTCGCCCCACCAAATTCCTTCCGAAGGTGGTGTCGGAGTTTCACCTTAATCAGGTGTTGACTCTGCGGTGTTCTACCCAATCACACCTGGAGGCGAATATAGGCTCCATACTCTGGACCCTAGAGGGCGCTCGCTTATTATAAGGAGCGCACGGCTGAAATTCGAGGAGAGGTTCGCCAGCTGTTTGTCACCTACGCTGAAGCCGCACCTGGCAGACCTGCAGCCAAGCGGACGATAGGCAGATGGGTCACCTCCTGCCTAAATCTCTGCTATGAGTTGGCGGGCATGGAGCCTCCAAGAGGGATAAGAGCTCATTCTACCCGCCATACTGCTGCATCGGTGGCTGCTTCCAGGGATGTCCCTATCCAGGAAATCTGCAGGGCTGCTACCTGGAAGTCAGCACACACCTTTATTACCCATTACCACATCGACCTTGAGTCACGTCGGGATGCTGGTTTTGGGGCCTCGGTTCTCAATCTCTGTTCCCCAAGTAAGTATGTAGGGGTTGCGCCTTGCCTCCCTCCTCCCGGAGAACTGCTAGGAGTCTGCCAATAAGTGTGGATGAACAACATATCCATGTCCTAGAAATACAGGTTACTCACCTGTAACAGGAGTTCTAGGAATGGTATATGTTGTTCATCCACAAACTCACCCGACCTCCCCGGCTCGACGCACAACCTGAGCTTCCAGCGGGCCAGATCTGGCGTCGTGGGGCAGAGCCGAGAGTTTTATCACCCGGGTGGGTGGGAGGAGCTAGCTTGAAGACCTTCCGGCAAGATTTAAAGCGGCAAGGAACCTGCCAATAAGTGTGGATGAACAACATATACCATTCCTAGAACTCCTGTTACAGGTGAGTAACCTGTATTTACAGTAGCCCAAACTGTACCTGAACATCTTACAAAATTAGTGTAATGAAAAAAAAAACACTCTCAGAGCCACCTGATGGGCTCTGAAACTCTTCAGTCAGTGGACTACCTCCAGAAAAAGTGTAGTAAACTGTTACTAGCACAGTTTCCTATATTTCATCTCCGCTACAGTGTTGCGTTTCCCACTGCTCACTTGTGCTGTAGCTCTCCCAGTTATTATTAGTGCCTCTCAGAGTCCATGGCTTGTATCTTACATGCAAGCCACTGACTCCCTTAACCCCCACCTCAGGCTTACTTTACATTAATAAAAAAATATATATACATACCAGCATCTGCAGAACTGCCCACTCCACTTTAACTTCTCATTTCTAGCCACAGGTCTCACAACACGCACGCTCACTATTTGCAGTGGGTTCCCACCAGTCAGCACACTCACTCACTCCTTGTGCAGCTCCAGTTGAAAAGACAGAATATCAAAAGAAATTCTTGATGTCCAAATATCTCATGGCCACCAAATAATGGAAGAGTCTGTGTCTTCATGTGTGTCTCTCTTTGGGGGTGGGGAGGGGGAGAACCATGACAGCCAGTACAAAAAGACTACAAGTGTGCGAGCCACATTAGGACAAAGTGCTCAACTAAACAAACAAACAAAAAAACAACAAAAAACTCCAAACACAACACATCCATGCAGAGGAAATATTTTATTTAAAATAAAGGCAAAAATGTAACTTTTTTACTACTCGGTCCTAATAATTTTAATTGTGACATGCATCTGCAATTTAGCTGGCTATTTCAGAAGCACAATAAGCCACCCCTTGGTGTGCATTAGACAATTCTAATGCATGGCTAGGGGGCTGGACACACTTTGCCTGTGGCCTCGTGCCTCACTATGTCTCCCTAGTCATGTGTTAGAACTGTCTAACGCATACTCCATCGTGTCTTATTGCTTACATATTATACTGTATTATATTATATTATTAGATTGTATTATATTATATTACATGGCATGACATTACAGGAAGTGGACAGACTAGGTAAACCTCTGGGTTAGAGAAAACAACAGCAGCACGTTCAGGAACTGATGTAGTGGTGCAGTGTGAGGCAAGTTTGTAGTCTGAATTTACAGAAAAAGACAATATTGATGCAGTTTTTGTGCATGGATTACATGGCATATAAGTGTCAGCACTACTTCCAACTGCTTCCAGAATTATTCTCTCTTTATGTTTTTTGCTGCATCACTCTCACAAGCAATCAATTATATGGTATCATATTGATGCAATATGTTTGAAAGAAGAATGGTTTTCCAAACAGCATGGCCCAATGAAATGGGATCTCTGGCTCTCTAAATTAGTTTGTACAATTTGAATGGTAGTAGTAGGACTTATGCGCACAAAGGCTCTAGTGTCCGTGACTTCATTAGTGAGCACCATTTGGGTCTCTGTGTGTCCCAGCGAAGCTCTGGCCAGAGCACGGTTAAAGCAAGTAAGTGGAGATGTAAAGAATCATTCGTCAAGCATAAAAATACAAATAGACATGAGAGGTTTCCTGGGAAGTGCCCACCCCTCTCTGTTTTCTCTCCTGTAACTGGTGGTGTGCAAGGGATATCAGCATGCATGTTTGTGAAGGCATGTGTATGCTTCACGTCCTGTCACCAGCTGCCCCCTTTGTGACCCACATGCTGCTTTGCCACTTAACGTCCACTTAGTGGCAGTCTGTGAGGTATGATCAGCTCCCTTCCCTGAAAGAGAGCAGTCCATTGGACTCGATTCTCCCCAGCCGATCCCCCAGTGTCCCGAGTCTGCTTCTGAACCTGGTTTCGCAGATGGTAGCACTACTGCCGAACCACTGGGCCAACTACATTTAGTTTTTTTTTTTTTGTCAAGGTGTTACAGTTTGCTTCCCTCCCAATTTCCCCATCTCTGTTTCTGTTGTCTCTGTTGGCTTCATGGCATTGTATCTGACTAGCAAGGGGGGTGAGCTGTATGTTTCCCTGGCACTCCTAGTCCCAATTATTGGTCAGTTACAGCGGTTTTGAAGCTCAGCTCCCCTCACTCACCCCCTCATCTAGAAAAAAGAGAGAGCGAGACAGAAAGAGAATCAAAACTAGGCTAGGACTGCTCGGAATCCATCTGATGGAATTGGATGGATTGTAGTCTTGATATTTTTTTCAGTATTCAGATTTTCTGTATTTAGGGTCAAAAATCCAAATCCAACAACCTGATTGGATACAGAATCAGATTTGGATGTGGAATCAGAAGTGGAATCCGATTCTGCATCTGACTGCAGTGCAGACAACAAGTACTGACTAAGCTTCAGTTTTCCCACCCTCCACCCCCTCTTGGGTGCTGGTGCTGTGCTGCTGCAGGAGGATCTATTTCCTTTTAGAAAAAGGGCTTTTTATTTGCTGGACTCTGATTGGCTAATACCCCTGCCAGAGGGGTACATTAACTTTCAATAGATGCCCAGCAAATAAAAAGTGCCAGACCAAACCTGCCTCATGCCCAGCCAAATATCATTGTGCCCAGCCTGCTTCCTTATTGGTTGAAGCACTGGGCACAGAATTCAAACTGCCGCCATTTTTTTAAGCAGTTAGCGAGCAGCTTATGTCGCTGCCCCACCACACCACTAGTGCCACCACCATGAAAAAAATAAGTCACTGAGCTCCATAGCTATCTAAGTGAAATTCAGGAAATAAAATCGTAGTAAATATGTCAGCTACTGAGCTGAACTTCACCACACCACAGCATTATTCTCCAACGCCGCTTCTGACGCCGGTCGGTCAGCTGTCACAAGCTCGAAACTCCTCTGCTGTCTGATCAGCATTGAACTGTAAACTGGGCATATCTATAAGGGAGGCAGTGATAAAATGAATAAAACAGCAGCACAAACAAAAGCGAGCATTTCCCCAAACCGTGGCGCACTTACTTCAAAACATGGCACGCTCCTGAATTCTCCACACGCTGACGCCTCGCTTGCCGCTTAACTTAACTGAAGCCTTCATAACTCACTCCCGCTTCACGACTCACTCAGTTTCCTGTTCAGACTGATGTCACTTATATCCACATGTAAAATTAAAAATTGTGGTAAAGAAAACAGAATGAGGACACAGGCGGGGGGGGGGGGCGGCTCATGTACCAAAGACGGACACATAATACAGCAGTAAGCACCCACTAAAACAGCTTGTAAAATGCTGTTCTGCCCTCTACTGGTAAGTATTAGTAAGGATACCAGTAGAGGGATTACTTTACTAACAAGCCAACCATAAGTTCATTTTAGTCTTTTTTTACTATTTTTCCTTAAATAAAAAAAAACAACTTTACAGATAGCCCATTTTCTAAGCGCAATAATACCCTCCAGGGTGGGCGGTATGGGCAATAGCGGACCTTCCAGGGGCTATAAGGCCTTCTGCCTGCGGCGTCAGGCTTCATTACTCCCCTGGGCGGTCCGGTATTGCCCAATACCGCCCACCCTGTCGGGTATTATTGCTTGCTTGTCTTGATGGCTTGAGACAAGTATTCCTCTTCCATGACTGTACTGTAGTTGACTCGGTTACTTAAACCCCCTGTAACTTGAGCTCCCTGACCCCGGTCTGAAGTCAGAAGTAATCTGAAAGTTCCAAGTTCCAAGCATGTGGCTGGCCGCCTGTCATCATGATCTTGTAACCTGTTCCCGTTACTTGTGCAGTGATTGGCAATTGGTAGGCTGTACTATCTCAGACCTCTGCGCTACCCTGAATCTCTCTCTTTTTTTTTTTTTTTTTTTTTTACAATTTAAAATTTTTTAGTTTGAGAAACAAAGTTACAAGAAGTATTTCAGTCATCAAACAATTAGGAAGACTGGGTCATCCTGTAATCAAGATGAAAGTACACACGTTACTATTATATTCTAAAAGAGAAGGTATAGATCACGCAACATACATAAAACTATAGTAAGAAGCATTCCAGTTACAAACTATAATCAAACCAGAAGATAGGTGGGGACTGTTTGCATTTAAGACAGTATTCAGAAGTTTAAACTAAGAAATGGATTCCATGTTTCATAGTATACTTCTATTTTATTAGACAACAAGTAACAGATTCTTTCATTATTTGCTAATATTGCCATATTGCCAAACCATTCATTAAGAGTAGGAGGCCTTGGATCTTTCCATCTGGCAAGAAGCAAGCATTTCAAAACTAAAGAAGCTGCAAGGACCCTGGATCTCTGTGCTGCTCAGACTTGCATATCACCCCAGAACTTCCCACCATCGCCACGTCACTACCACCCCCTGAACCGAAATCTCCAGCTGCTTTGTCCTCCATGTGCATGTTCTAGTGTCCAGTCCAGCTAGAATTACATCTCTGCTATTAAGAAAAACCCTCCCAGCAACCCCGGTTATCGTGTAAAAACGTCAATCAATTGCAGATAGCCATCCTGATAAGATAAACACACTGGGGAGGTGTCTGATCAAGCAATGGTAGCTCTGTTATCCTGAGCAGTCTGCTTGGTGTAAATGATGCTTCTCACCCAAACTCTGCATATATATGAAAGTTTTTTGTTTTAATCCATCAGGGTTTGCACCATAAATACTCAACATTTCTCAGTTAATTTCACTACTTTATCAGGAGTAGTGTAGACCTATTTATATAATGAAATTATACTTCAATTTAATATAATGTAACAAATTTAAAACCAAGAATTTTATATTAATTATATCAGAACATTTCATAACTGAAAATATTTTTTGAAAAAATTCTTTACCTCAACTAGGACTTAACATTTTTTGTTAAACATCTTTGCACTGGCTGCTGTTTCTAAACTTCTAAAAATAAAAATAACACCATGTTGCCCTTGCACCACAGTACATCACTCATCAAATTTATAAACTGTCAGTCCAGTCATACCTTTTTCTTTTGAATCTGTTATCTGCATGCTGCTTCTTTACTGACACCAGGACCATAAAAAATAAATTCCCTTCATTAAATATTTATTCATTAAATACCCCCTCATTTTTCAAATGTCCATTATAAAAACTGCAAAATCTTTACCTCTTTGCTTACCCTTAAGTTATTAAGGTTGCAAAGTTCATGTTTAAGCTCAGATCTTTTCCCCTTAAAAATACAAGTGTTCTCAGTCTATCTGATGCCCAACATTATGCACTTAAACATTATAAATAACAAAATATCGCAAGCTTCGAGGCATAAGCTCACCTCTGTATTTTGCTGAAGTCTAAAAAGGCAGCCAGAGAGAAAGGAATGCCAGACTTGCTCCTTTTATAAACCATAGCATGGCATGCTTGATCACATCACTGGCACATACCACGTTGTGATGTCATCTTCCAAGCTCCCACTTGCTAGTCCTTTTTTAAAGATACAGAGCTCAATAATTTTTAACTGTTTATTTATTTCCTTGCTTACGAACATATGAATATATGAAATTTGCCAGCAGATAAAGGCCTAGAGGTCTATCAAGTCTGTTTGAATGTGCAACTAGCACCCCTTATTCTGCAGCTGCCCCTCCCTCTCTCGTCCTCTTCCTTGACCCTCCTCTTTGCCCTGTCCCAGCCCCTATTGAAGCAGTCCACTGTTCTACTGGATACCACTTCTGCCAGTAACGCATTCCACCCACCTACCACCCTCTCTGTAAAAAAGTGTCTCTTCATCATCTCCTGAACCTTCTGTGATAGTATAATGTTCTCTTACAGGCATTTCTTATTCCATCACC
Organism: Neoceratodus forsteri; assembly: GCA_016271365.2. NCBI lineage: Eukaryota > Metazoa > Chordata > Ceratodontiformes > Ceratodontidae > Neoceratodus > Neoceratodus forsteri. Next base: position 310,550,031 of record CM028137.1, on the reverse strand, counting down.
CTTTGCTGTCATCTTACTTTTCTGATTGTCCTTTTTTCACGTCAGGGTGGCCAACCTGACATACTTCTTCTAAAATCTGTTCTGTCTCTGTCTCTTTAAAAATCAGTGCCTGTCCCCCCACCCCCCATTTCAAAGCACCACATAATACTTGGTCTGTTTGCTGTAAAAAAAAAAGTGGTACCCCCAAGTATAGTACCCGGGAATATTGTGCTTATGCTGTTAGAATCAGGAAGAAAGCATTCTGTAAAGTGGTATGCTGTTCAGCGTTTAAACCCCATTGCCAGGTGTGTGCACGATCATGCAGACGTGTGTGTATATTTGTGCAGGCATGCGTGTGCACATCCGTGCAGGAGAAAAGTTAGAAATTGTATTTTAGAACCACCTGTTGTGGTTTCTAATCTTGCAGAATGGCTCTTCGGCTACAGGATGAGCCGTAAAAGTATATGTGAGCAGAATTACGCTCAAATGATTCGGCGCTCCTGTCCAGCCCTCTCATGCAAGCAGGAGACTGTTTTGGTTTGTGTTTACTTCACTGTAGAACAAAGTGGGGGTAAAAGAAAGTGGAATAAAAGTCCTTGTTGAAGGACACCTGGGCATAGAGTGGAAAACCCCAGTACTGTCCTTGTAAGGAGATACTGCTTAGATGTGAGATGCAGCCCCAGGACTGTCATGCTATACTAAGGCCAGCATGAAATGTTTAGCCGATGGCTGAACTTTCAGCTGTCAGGCTTAAAGAGGGCTAGATTAAAAAAGTGGAAAAAAGGGCATTGTAGGACATTAAATAGCCCTGTTAACCTGCAGGAAGGTGTTGTTAAGGTACTGCATGACCTTTATGCCCCAGATAGGATTTATCTTCTTTGTATTTTATGTGTGAGAATGGTTGCTTCTTAATACAATAAGGTTTCCTAAGCTTGCAAGGAGAAATAGATATGGAGTGCGCCTCTCATCTGTTTCTTCCGTCCAAGTCTAGAGATCCCTTCAAGGGAATTAAAATAGATTAAATTACCATTATGTATTGTGAATAAAATATAGTTACCGGGAATTGCACGAAGTTCTAAGGAGGTCCTACTATAGTTCTGGCAGCCCCTGAAATGACTGGTTATACAGGACTCTAATGGAGTGATGTGACAACAGAGGGAGGGGCTAATACATCTTATGATGTAATACCTTCATAATTAAGGGATTTATTCCCTTTACAGTTCAGTTCACATTATTTGCTCTAGCCTAGGAGTTTGATGTAGTAGAATAGAACTGTATGAGGTATATCAGAACACTTTTAAGTTAGCAGAGAACATATAAGAAGCTCATTTTAGCGTAATTAAAGTGTCACATGTTCTCTGATGTCACCCTATAGTTTTATAAAAGTTCTCCACCAGGGGTCTGAAGTCAGATAGGTGGTCAGTAGCCTTCTGACCACACAGTAAGAGGAGCTAAGTGTGCAGGTTTTCACACTGCTTTTGAGAAAGGAAGGTTCAGGAATTCTTTAATAGCTTTTGGAGAAGAATGATATCGTGACTGTTTTTCATTGGTGTGAAGGACTAACACCCATTTTCCTTTCTGTACATATTGCAATTTTTTTATTCTTGGACTTTTTTTTGGAATAAAATGATAAACCCAGTCCTTGCATTTTTTATGCACTATATTTCTGTCTGTTGGTCTGTCATTTAATCCCACGTTATTACACCTTCCTCCCTCCACACTCATATCATGGCCCTGGGTGTCCCTTCCCTCCCTTACTTTGAACGGCCCCTCCGTACCTGTTTTATTTATTCCTTTCATGTACTTAAAGGTTTCAATCATGTCCCCCCGTCCCTCCTCTCCTCCAGTGAGTACATGTTCAGCTCCCTCAGCCTCCTCTCATATGTTAAGTCCCCCAGCCCCTTGATCATCTTTGTCACCTTGCACTAACTTAATGTCCCTCTTCAGATACGGGTGCCAGTACTGCATGTAGTACTCCAGGTGCGGTCTAACGAATAATCAATACAGTGGCAGAATCACTTCCCCCCTCCTCGAGGACATACCCCTTGCAATGCAACCCAGCATTTTGTTGGCCTTTGCAGCTGCCTTCTTACATTGTGCCGAGTTGTTCATTGACCCTGTAATGAGCACCCCCAGATCTTTCTCCTCCTCCTCTGTCTTGGCTAGCTGCACTCCCCCCAACTGGTTACTCCTCATTGGGTTCTTCAACCCAGAATGCAGCACCTTGCACATTTTGGCATTAAACCCCAGTTGCCAAGTGTCTGACCAGGTTTCCAACTTAACCAGATCATCCTGTAACCCCTGCCACCCCCCTAGATCATTCACTACCGCTCCCATCTTGGTGTCGTCAGCAAACAGACTGATCTTGCTCTTGATGCCCAATGATATGTCTGCAATGAATATCCCAAACAGCACTGGTCCCAACACCGAGCCCTGCAGAACACCACTCATCACTACCCTTGGGGATGAGAGCTCCCCATCCACCACCACTCTCTGTTGCTTTCCCTGCAGCCAGTTCCCTATCCATCTCACCAGCTTTGCACCTGCCCCTGTGCCTTCTAACTTACTTCCCAGCCTCCCATGTGGCACTGAGTCAAATGCCTTACTGAAGTCCAGATACAGGACATCCACTGCATGGCCCCTGTCCAGTTGCCTAGTTACCCAGTCATAGAACTCGACCAGGTTGGTTTGGCAGGATCTGCCATGTATGAAGTCATGCTGTCTGCTGTCCTGTAGTCCTTTGGCCTCTAGGAGGCCACCAGCCTCTCCTTCAGGATAGTCTCCATTAGCTTACCCACGATGGACGTGAGGCTCACTGGTCTGTAGTTTCCCGGTTCATCCTTGGGGCCACTCTTGTGGAGGGGCACCACATGAGCCATCCTCCAGTCCTCAGGTACACACCCTGAATGTGATGAGGCACTAAATAGGTCTGCCAAAGGTCCTGCAAGGACCTTCTTCAGTACCCTGGGGTGGATGCCATCTTGCCCTGGAAGCCCTGCATCACCCTTTGAAAATTGAGCCCACAGTATCTCACACTCTGTTACTTCTGTGTTATATGATTTATACCAAATAGTGACCTGACTCAAACAACGACCTCCTTATTCCACATAAAACTTTTTAAACTACTCCATTCCACCGTCCTGAGCATTATACAGAATCGAAGCTGGTGGGATTCAAACCCACATAGACCGTTACTTGTACAGTGATTGATGACTGGCAGGTTGTGTTGCCTCAGACTTCAGTGCCACCCTGGAGCTCTGTGCTGCTAGGACCTGCATACCACCCGACCCTTCCCACCACCACTGAACTGATATCCCCGGCTGCTCTGTTCTCTGTGTGTCCACCCTAATGCCCAACCCATCTTGAATTATGTCTCTGCTATTAAAGAAAACCCTCCCTATAACCCCAGGTATCCAGGAGTATAGTTGGGCAACCTTAAGAAAGCCTTGGGGTTCCATTACCAGATGCTATACAACTAAGGCATCTGGTAGTGGCTAACCTCAGGGCTTTCTTAAGGTTAGCTAAGTTATCTGAGGGGAAACAGGGTTTCTGGGAGGGTTTTTTTTCTTTTGCTAGCTGAGATGTGATGTGATTACCGGACAGGAGAACTAGGAGGACAGTACACGGAAGATAGAGCAGTTGGGGAGCTTGGGAGTGGGGAGAAGTTGCGGTCTGGGTGCAGCCAGAGCCATGGCAGTGGGCTGGGTGAGCAGTGGGCACCACCACCACATGGACAAGTGGTCTTGTTAATGGGATGCATATGGGACCTGTCCCCTACTGCACTGGCCCCAAATCTATTGCCTGATTGTATTACCACTTAATTTCCGTTTGGGGTTGGGTCAGGAAAACGGGAGTTGAATGGAGAGCTGGGGCACTTAAGAGCTTGGTTGGGGGGGTATTTTAATTTAGCAGCACTACCAGACCATGTCACCTTCTCCAAAGGCTGCCTGAGCATCTAGGGCCTCAAATTAGCCATGATGTCAAAGGTTAGAGAAAGGGGACTCTTGGGGGAGGGCTTCCGTTAATGTTTTTGTGTGGGGGGAACTTTGTACCATTTTGTAAAACTGAGTCGGATGCAGAATCTGAACCTCCAAATCAGTCTCCAAATTTGTTCCAATGCCTTAATCAGAGGTGGAAGGGAATTGGAGAGGGATTCAGAAGTCTTAGAATTCTGATGCAGGCATACTAGAATGGATTCTGGAGAATCCAAGCAACCCTAATCAAAATTATGTTTTACAGCCAAAATAAACCGAGGTCCCATCTGCCTGGTTTGGTGGTATTCAGGTGGATGTAAATGATCCCATGGCACTTCTTGAAAAGAGTAGGGGAAATTTTTATTGAGAAAACCATAACATCAGTGTGAGAAAATAATATTTTACGAATGAAACACATCATAACTCAGGTTAAATCAAAAAAATAGAAGAGAAAAAAAAAATTACATCAGGAACACAGAAAAGCAATATATGTCAATCAAAATTATTAATCATATCAATGACATTTGTACACACAATTTTATCTGATCCAAGCTGTATTTCTCCACAAAAACTGATAATTCCTGGCTTCAGAACATGTCCTTTCTTTCTCTTTCTGTTTAATAATAGGTGTTTCAATTTTTTAAATTAATATTACCATTGGTGTATTAATGTGTTGTCAGGAATACTGACGTCTTGCCTGCCACAAATAATATTTGATGCATGCAAATATCAAGTTTAAAGTGCTTGAGTGATATCTTGAAGGAAAAACAGTATAGTCTTCTAGGACCAAACAAGCATCCCAGCTCCTGCCCGCAGGACCATTGTGCAAAAAATGATCATCCCCGTCTTCAACTACGGGGACGTAGTCTACAGTGCAGGTCATAAGTCCACCCTAGCCAGACTGTACCCTCTTTTCCATTCTTTCTGTCGCTTTATCCTGAACTGTCCTTACTCCACTCACCGCTGTACCCTTTACCAATAAACGAATGTCCCCTTTCTAGACAATTCAAGACTGTCCCACTGTGCTAAGTTCACAGCCAGGTACTGGTCCCAGCTATTCCCCTCTTACCTTGCCTCTGCCCTTGTCAGCCCCAGCATCCCGGTATACTCCCTCAGAAACACTGACTCTCAGTCCCTTGCAGTCCCACACAGGGACACTGTTGCTGGCCAGGCGGCTTATAGCTACCACCTACTGATGTTGTGGAATTCCCTCCCAACAAACATTCATCTCTTCTCTTTCCCCCCACTCCTCTACGCCATGCTGCAATCTCACTTTTTCTCTACCTGCTCATGTATCTAGACAGTTTACAGATCACTGAATAGGTGGACTGTGCAGCCAAGCTGTAATTACTACACTGTATATTCCACCTGAATATATTATATTGTAATGTATCGATGCTATGCCTGTATCAGCTGTTTATCGCTATACTTTGTATCCTATATGTATTATGTCTGTTCAACTATGTAATTGTACCCCCTTCCCCAGGACGCATCTGGAAACGAGCAGTAGCCTGCTCAGCAAGCTTTCCTGGTTAAACGCTTAAATAAATAAATAAATAAATAAATAGATAAATTCATCAGTTACACATTGAACTGGACTCCACTGCCATCTAGTGGCCAAATCTACCCCAAAAAGTCTGGTGTATATACAGTTGAGATAAAAATGCTCCATCATTTCTTCTATACCTATACATTCTGGTCTAACACACTGACATTCAGGTATTGGCTTATGTTTTAGATTTCCCATAACCCTTAGTTTTCCATGACAACTTAATTTAGGGTTGCCACCTTAGGATGAGGCAAAAACCAGATCCTAGACAGTGCCCCTAGCCCCGCCCCTTTCATGACTGCTCATGCATTGCCCCTCCTCCAAAGCCATTTGTTAAGTCAGTAAAAGACAACACTTAAAGCAGCAGTTCAACAAAAAGGTTAATATGCTGTACCAGTTAGTTACTTTCCTAGATGCTTCTTAGTTATTTATTTATTGACATTGGTTTACCAGCTAAACATACAGACATAAGAGAAATTTTATTTATAGATATGATTTGGGGACACACATGGGACATACTGTAAATTGCATATGATAGTATACATAGTCTATAATAATATATAATAAAGAAATTGTTTTTTCCTAATGTGTGTACTTTATATATTTTTCTGGCTCCATTTCCTTTTCATGTCCACATTACTATTTCAGCGCCAAAGAAGTGACCATACTTTTTTCTTGAGGAAAAAAAAATGTTTCAAACATTTCAAATGCCTAAATTCTGTTAGAAATGAAAAAGTTTACCAGCAAATGAAAGTGGAAGACCACTGGATCTTTTCATGTTGCAGAAGGTGGGCCCAGGCTTTTTGCCCAGCTTTGCTGCTATGCCACTTTTAGATGCAGAGTGGAAAAGATTAAGTTAAGTAACTGCTAACGGTTTTAATGGCCATACTTTACAACTCCCAGGTTGACTGCTTTGACAAACAAAGGGTTATACTGACAAGATTACTTGTTTGTAACCTGGACATTCAGTTGAAACAATGAATCGTGACAAAATTTGTTTCAAAAGTATGTGAGCACTCAAAATGTCTGAAAAACCTGACCAGCACTGGGCAAAACCAGATTACCGGATAGGGACTCTGAAAACCGGATTACCAGGTAAAAAACCTGACAGGTGGCAACCCTCATCATTGTATGTCTTACGTTGTCACTGAAATTCTTTTATCAGTCAATATTTTAAGGGCATTGCCCAATTTCATAGGTAGACACTTTGGAAAATCAACCTGTACTGTAAACTTTTGCTCCATTATTCCTACATACAGTGATTTTCTTTGTAGACCCTATACCTGTGCTTTTGTAATTCTCCATCATTTTAACTTCTTGGCAGCTGGAATGACAAACTCTGGAACTTGTAAAGAAGCAGTAAGTCCAGGAACATCTGTCCCCCATTTCTGAAGAAAAGGTTGGAACAAAGCTCCTGTCCAGTCCTACCAGGGGTGTCCATTGTTCGCTTCTCTTTTCCCAAAATTTGACTTTAGAAAACAGGAAAGGTAAAAAAAACTATGGGTTGAATCATTCCCAATCCTTCTTGTTTAAGTTTAGGTAAGTAAAATTTATTTTCACAGGATTTAAATGGCTCCCCCATACTATCTGGAAGAAGCAACTTAAAACCATTGTTTCTAATGTTAAAGGAATAGGGAAAATGGAGCTAATATATAACAAATTTGGAAGCAGGAACTTTTTAATAATCATGACTCTTTTCTGTTTTGACAAAGACCATGACTTCCATTGGTTTATCTTTTTTTCCCCAATTATTAGTCTTTCCTCCCAATTTAAACAGGCAAGATCACCATTACCAAAATGGCAATCTAAAACTTTAATGGTTGTGTTAGATATTTTTATTTGTCCTACAGTGGGGGGAAGGGTCCTTCGCTCAAATACACTCCCAAACTCTTACTGTAGTTTACCTCTGCCCCAGCAAGTCTGGCATATTGATCTAATACTTGCATGATTTTTAAACCAGGTTCCTTAGTTTTTACAGTTAAACAGATATCCTCCACATAAACAGCTATCTTTTGAGGTGCTATTTCTAACGATGGTGTAATTCCCTAAATTTCAGTGTACTGTATTATCATCCAAATTACCGGGTCCAAGACAAAAGTATATAACAGAGAATTGAGTGGACATCCCTGCCTCACCCCACGTTTAATATACAAGCCATTCCCAAAAAGCCCATTCACTGTTGGATATATTAAAGCCCCCGATATAAAATTTGTATCCATACCCTGAATTTTTGAGAAATCCCATATTTCTCTAAAACCGTATGTAGAAAATCATGGGATACTTTATCAGACACCTTGGTTTGATCCAAGGCTATCAGATATCCGGATATTTTGTTCTGCTTCCCATATTCACACACATTTCTTAAAAAGGCTAAGTTTAGTTGTATATCCCTGTTTGGTATCGAACAGGACTGTACAGGATGAATTACTGATGAGGCTATTTTTTGAAGTCTGGGGCATAATATGGTTGCTAAAATCTTATAATCAGTGTTAAGAAGGTTAATTGGCCTCCAGTTGCCTAGATCATATTTATGTCCCTTTTTGTATAAAAAATAATTATAGCAGCAGAAATTTTTTTTAAATGTTTCCAGTGCGTAATATTCCATTGTATGAATTACACAGTATTTCACTCATCTCTTCCAGCAATTGTTTATAAAATTTGTTAGTAAGACCATTCTCACCAGGTGAAACTCCTAATTTTAACTATGATATCACTTTCCTGATTTCTTCTATAGTTATAGGGTGCGCTAGTTCAGTAGCTTGACTCATTGTAATTTCTGGTGGGTGGAAGGTTATAAAATCTTCCCATTGCATATCTGTACTAAATCCAGCACCATGTTGTGTATTTAAAACCTTGTTTACAATCTCTAGCATTTCAACATCTGAGTGTTTTACTTGTCCTGTCACATCCCATAAACCATCCATTAATTTCTTTTCTAGAGCTTGTTTACAAGCAGAAAAAGGATCAGCATAGGGTGTTTTCTTTAACCTAAATTGCATTTCAGCCTGTAAAGAGACCTCCCCATTATACTGGTACTGTTTCATCTTATTCCTTATAAGTTCCACTTATTCTTGTATTCTAACGTCAGAAACATTTGGAAAGGACATTAAACGATAATATTGATTTCTGTAGCCCAGATATTTCAGGTAATCATCATTACTTTTAGTTTTCCCTAAATTAATAAAAAAAAGTTTTATTTTGAGTTTAGTATCTTCTCACCATGTTGCCCAATCATCATACATTTCAGCTACAGACTTTCTAATATTTAGTACATTTATGAGTTTATTTTTTATTTCTGGTTGACCTAAAAGGGTGGAATTTAATTTTCACCTATTAGTGACTGCTGGAAACCTGGGTGGGACTGATGATAGGCGTACATTACATACCAAAGCCGTATGACCTGAGACTTCACATAATTTTATAACAAAATTATTTGGGACAAAAAATTTGGAAAGAAAAAAATAATCAATTCAAGAGGAATAAGCACTTCTCTTATAAGTGGACCCTGCGCCTTCATAAAGTTCCCTGTATGCATCCTTCAAGGCTGTTGTTATTATGACTTCCTGAAGTGCATGTGTATCACAATATATTTTTTTCTGAACCTGATCCCTTACTTTAAGATCCAAACTACAATTGAAATCCCCTCCCCATATAATATGTTTTTTTGTAAAAAGATAAGGTTTTATTAAATTAAATAATTCTATATGTGCAGTTTTAACTTGCAGTGCATATGTATTTATTAAATGTAAAGAAAACCCTTTAAAGACACAACCCAAAGTAGCACCCTCCCAGGCATTGTATCCACTAACCTAAGCACCTGAACCTGTGTGTGACTGAACAAGATTCCCAAACCATCAGCTGTATCTGTTCCATAAGACCAAAATGAAGGACCACCGATCCAATTCTCTTTTGGTTGAGCAACATCCTGCAAAGTATTAAACCTAGTCTCTTGCAAAAAAACAATATCTGCTCCCAAGCACCTACAGTAATTTAAACACGCCAACCTCTTCCTATAGGGTGTCCCACTGGGTGTCATACAGTCGAGGCACACTAATAAGTCCTGGTAGGACGAAACACGTGTCTGTGTCTTTCTGTTGGTACCCTTTGTAGTTTGTGTGAGAGACCTTTCTGTACCATGCATTTCTGCTTAAAGTTGAACCAGCATAATATTCTGTGGTGATTTGCATATACAGCCCATGATGCTTTGTATTATGGGGGTATGTGTGATTTTGTATTTCTTTGAAACTTGGCTTCCCGGCCAGTGCCCTTTGGGGTAACTGTTGCCTCAGTGCTTGTATGCTGAGGTTCCTTGTCTCTTCCTATAGTGTTTCATACTGCAAGCATTCAGGGAGACTAGGTTTAATGTTGTCATTTCTATGACAAATTATTGTTTGTCTTCTTTTCTTTTCCTCCCTTTCTTTTTTTTTTGTGTCCCAAACCTCTGCTCCTCCATCCTCCTCATATTCCATTTCAGAAATGGCACCAGATTTGGATGACACATCTGATTCTGAGCCCCCTTCTTGATTTTATAAAACCTGAAAGGTGTTATGTGTAGAAATTGTTGTGGGAAGATTTTTTGTTTGCACTCTGGTAACCCTTTTAGGGTGAGGGGTTTGAAAATCTGTTATGGGAGGAGGCATAATGTTAGTTTCCATATCATTTATTGAAATACTCGATGTTTCTTTCCGTTTGTGTTCTTGTCTTATTTGTATATTACCGTCTGTCTGTTCTGTGGTATTTCTAGTGTCTGTGTCAGTGTGTTCTGGTTCAGGAGTAGTAGGCCCTGTTTGGGATGTGTCCCTGTTAGAAAAATGAGGCCTATACCTTTCCTGTGCTCGTTTATTAAATCTTCCTTATCCAGCCCTCCCTGCCTAGTCTGACCAGCCCAGGGACACTGATAAGTGTGTCCCTGTTCCTCAGACAGATTACAGCGAAAAACATTTCTACAAGTCCCACTATTGTGGTCAAAATCAACACAAAGGGTACACTTGATTTTATCACAGACACTGCTAAGGTGTCTCATGTTGCCACATTTGTAGCAGGCCTTAGGCTGTCCTGGGTAAAAGCAAACCCATCTGTCTTTCCCTGAAAATAAACTATTCGGGATATGTTGTACCTCATTACCTAGTATGTGCAGTTTGACCGTAAACCTCCAACTACATGTCCAGATGCCTTCACCATCTATTATGGCTTCTGGAGGTCCCAAAAACATTAAATTTCTGCTCTAATCAGAACTGTATGTCCCCCACATTTACCCTTTCATTACAAAACATAATATTAACAGTCTTAAACAGTGGTTTAGTGAGTGGTTTTGCCCATAAAGGAGTCCACAGTGGCATAGTTTTGCAAGTTTCATGTTTGTATCCAAATTTGTCCAAGCTTGCAAAGGTTTTAAAGCTTATGTCGAATGTGTCTTCACCCTGATGTTAATAAGGGCACATATTTCAGATGTTTGAAAATTCATCGACTCTTTCAACAGTTTCCTAGCTGCATAAGATCTGTCTGGATGTTCCTGCAGTCTACCCCGATACCGAAGGCAGACTGCATTGTGCCGTGACATTTGCTCCAGTTTATTATTTTTAAAGAGGTCTGAAAATCTTGGACCCGATCTTCTAGAGTCTCTGTGTGGGGAAGGGGGATGAGAAACATCAGGAGATTCATCTGGAATATCTGACCCTGTATTTAAGCCAGGGTTGTCTTTCATTTGTCCCCGGTTCCCTCCCTTTCAAAATACATGTTTTCTAAGTTTTTATTTTGCTGATCTGTACCTTCTGGTGATGCACAGGGGGCCCCTGAAGGTTTGGTTGTGTTTGAGTGAAGGAAACCCAGCTGGAGTCAGGGGTCCATTTACTGCTGAGGCAAATCCAGCCAGCACCTTGTAGAGCTCGTTCCTTAGACCAGCGACTGTCAGAAACTGCCGTGTCAGTGTTGCTGTCCTTCCGCATTCCTTCTGGAGTCACGACAGTGTACTGACTCACTCTCGCAGGCTCACCCTCCACATTCTGCTGAATAACAGCAGATCTTCCAAAATCCTCAGGCTGCACGTCAGAAATGTGCTCTCTCGTCTCCTCCAAAGGGTCAGGTAAAAATATTATGGACTGATTTCCTGCATCCACTTTCCCCACTGAATGGGTATGTCCATGCAAATCACTTCGGTCCTTTCTCTGGTCTCCTGCAGTCTGTTACACATCTTCATCCCCTTGCAATTCCACAATCGAGATCAGGGACAAAACCTTGGTCTGCAGACATGAAGACACGTCTCTCTCCACTGGCAGCGCAACACTGTCTGCCATTCTGCTAAGCAGAGCAGCAGCTCCCCTACAGAAAGAGTAGGGGAATTTTATTGAGAAGATTTGGACTTCATTACAAGTACAAATACAAAAAATGGTTTACAAAATACAACACATAATTAAAAAAAACAGAGTAGTACAAACAAATAAAAAAAGAATCCAGACAGTTCACTCCAAGTTCCATAAATTACAATTAAGTCATAAGTGTCTAAATTGAATGCTAGTTTGTTTGGAGAAGTCAGACATTTCTGCTGCACAAACAGCTTTCCCAACATTATGTACAACCTCTTGAGGTGATATCCATTTTTGATGTAAGATCAACAAACATCTGGCGTGCCACAGAAAGTATTTCATTAAGGCTAGAATAATATAGACAGTTTCGGCATGATATTTCTTGGTCAAGACAATATTAGTCCCAAACATAATATCTTCACAAGAAAGGTTGGAAAAAAGGGGTTCAAGCCAGTCAGTAGTAAGAAGCTGCCAGAAATCGGAAGCAAATTGACAATCCAGAAATAAATGCTGCTGTTTTTCAAGAAGTGTGATACAAGACTCCGTAGGACAGTACCTGTCAGTTAACATTTTGTGTTTATTATTCCCCTTCACACTTAGCCTGCCATAATTGCCCAATCATACCATATCCCATACATACGGAGGTATCCTAGGGTTGGATAATTGCAACAAGATCCAGGATTGTTGACCCGGCGGATAAAAGGGGAACTCAACAGGGTCTTGGGCATCATGCCTCCAAATCCTTTCATATAGGACCTTCCTACCTAAGATACAAAAATCATAAGGCCTCAACTGATAGGAAATAGTGATCTTCACAGCCTCAGAGCCATATGAGGGAAGTCCAGGGGTTTTGGCTAAAATAACCTGCTTCCCTTGTTCCCATGGGAAAAGACAAGACAGAAGCCAACTTAAAATAAAAGGCTTCCATCCTTTCTCACCCGGTTTTAAAGCAAGACCAAAATTGTAGCTCAAAAAAATGCTATAAAAAAAAAGCAACGGGATTCAACATCCCCACCCCTCCCTCATTAATAGGCCAATAGGTCAAACCTCTTTTAATCGGGTTTAACCGAGATCCCCAAAAGCCCTGAAAAAAAATACTATAAATTCTGGTAAATAATTTCATAGGTAGGGGGAAAAACATAACACAGGTACAAAAATATTGGTACCACCAAAGTTTTGAGCAACTAAACCCGTTTCTTTTTACCTATTTGATGTTCTTTCCAACCTGCTACAAGCCTATCCGCCTTTCCTAAAGCTGTGCTCCAGTTAAGGGATTGCATATCTCCAGCTCCGAACCAGAGACCTAAGATCTTGATGGGATCAGGAGAGACCTTTATCCCAGCGAAGGAGCCAGAAACAGGGATGGGAAGGTTCCCAAGTGGAAACCCAATACTTTTCTCGAAGTTGATCTTAGAACCTGAAACAGTGGAATATTGGTGGAAAACATCCACCACAGCTTCATCCGTATCGGTAGCCACAGTCAGGACCAAATCATCCGCATAAACCAAAATTTTACCAGGGGCAGGGAAATGTGCTCCATGTAAGCCCAGCACCCTGGGACATTGAAGGATGGCCCTGATTAACATATCGATACCAAAATTATACAGCACGGGGCTCAAGGGACAGCCCTGTTGGACCCCCCATTTCACAACTACCCTATTTCCCAACCACCCGTTAACATTGAGAATAAGAACAGCCCCAAAATAGAGGGTTTTAATCCAGCCTATAAAGTTAGAGGGGAGGCCAAATGCTGACAAAACTGAAAATAAAAACTGGTGTGAAACCTTATCGAATGCTTTTTCCTGATCTATGCCAAGCACCCAGCCCTGAATGTGGTTCATATCCCCTAAGGTTAACAATTCCCGTAACAGGATAAGGTTATCACTTTGGGACCTACCGGGGATACAGAAAGTCTGTACTGGGCTAATAAGTCTTGCCACCTGAACAAGCCTAGCCAACAAGACCTTAGCAATGAGTTTACTGTCCGTATTTACAAGGCTTAACGGCCTCCAATTATTAATGTCAGTCACTGATCCCTTCTTATGAACCAAAACCAAGATAGCTTCCTTCATTGATTGAGAAAATTCAGCTTTGGTTAACATGTAATTGAACAGAACGGCAAAGGCTGTAGCCAGCTCAGCCATAAAGGTGGTATAGAAACAAGTCGAGAGCCCATCGGACCCAGGAGCTGAGTTCAGTTTCAAACCCTGAATAGCATGAATTACCTCTTCCTCTGAGATTTCTTTTGTCAATTGAGCACATTCCTCGGGTGAGAGGTGGGTAAGTTAAGGGAGTCAAAAAAAACCTCTGCAGTATGGCAAGCAGGTTCAGTCCCTAACATATTTAACACATGGGTCTCAACAATATTAACCAATAATTCTGGGGATCTCACAAGATCCCCAGAGGGAGATATCAGGCTAGTAATAAGCCTAGAGTCAACCCTGCCCTTATATTCCTTAAAGGGATCTAATCCCCCTTACACATACTGGTCCTAAATCTAGCTTCTTGTCCCAGGGAACTAGCCCTATTGTACTGTAATTCCCGCATCTGACGGCTAAGGACAGACATTTGCTGGCTATAATCCTGATGTGAACCGTCAGCTAAGGAAATTACATGCTGGAGCTGCTGACATAATGCTAGATCCTTTTTGTATTGGCAAGAGTGGACATGAGTAGGTAGGGAAATGGGAAGACTGGGTGGGCCAAGTGGTCCTTATCTGCCGTCAAAGTCTATGTTTCTGTGTTTCTATGTTTCATCAGCAGCTTTTTTCTGAAAAACCTGTTGCCATCTAACCTTGGAGTCATCCCACCAGTCAGACAAATTATCATAAAGATCGGCTACAGACAATCTGGCAGCCCATTCCTCCCTCCCTCCATAATTTCTGGACCTTGGGGTTCTGTAAGAGAGATTCATTTAGCCTCCACGTATTCTTCCTGCAACGGGGAACAGGAGACCAAGAAATCTGAACCCGTAGGGCAGCATGGTCAGAGAATTCACTCCCAACAGTAGTACACTGAGCTACTTGAAGCATATTAGAAAGAAAAATAAAATCAATCCTTGTACTACACTCTCTCCGAAAATAAGTGGACCCACCCCGAGGATGGAGGGCCCTATAGGCATCCTTAAGACGAGCAGTTGAAACAATATAATTTAGGGCAACTGAATCACAAAAAAGTTTTGAAGTTTGGAGTCCTCTATCTGACTGATGGAGGCCACAATTAAAATTCCCAGCCCAAATAACCAATCTGGAAGTGTGCAAAAAGGGCTGCACCAATTTAAAGAGGGACACCCTCTGTGCCTTAGTCTATGGGGCATATAGTGCAATCAAGCGGAACCTCTCAGAATGGATAGAAATGTCAAGCAACAATGCTCTCCCTGGATAAATATCCACAAGTCTAGATACTTTGAGGGCCGAATTAGAAAATAGAATACCCACACCATCACATTTATCGGTACCAGAAGATCAAAAGGAGGGTCCATGGGACCAAGCCCTTGAGGCCTGACAGAGTTCCTGATTAGTCTTTAACCTGGTATCCAACAGACATGTGATATCACAGTGCATCTCCTTTAGAGAGAGCATAAGTCCCCCAAGCTTCCTGCCACCCTTGATGCTGTTGACATTTAAAGAAAAAATCATCAAGAAATCCATAAAGAGAAATTAGGGTGATTTGCTCCGTCTACACTGTCTAATCCTTTTAGCAATAGGGTCTGTGTCACCACCCCCTTCCGTGTCCGTATTAGAAACAATAGAAGAAGTGTCAGTGTACTCACCTGCAGAATCCCTGTCTGTACCATCGGTAGATAGTACTGCAAATGGATTGCCAGATTTCCAAGTCTTAACCCCTGGTACTTTACCCTCACTAAGAACTACTGATCCTTTCCTAGTCCTCTTCTGCTGTACTTTAATAAAGGCAGAGGGGTCTGTCTCAGGTGGGGCCTGCTCTGGGGAGGGTGAGGGGGCATGTCATTAGGAACCTCAGGCACAGAGACAGTCTGAACCAGACCCACAACCACCCCAGTATCACTAGGGTCTTGGATGGGCTCTACTACACTCTGGGGTAAACTAGCTTACTTTTCTAATACTATCTCCGAGGGTTCTATCTGCTGAGCCTGACGCAAGGTCTCCATGCCGACCTGCAAATCATGTTCTGCAATCCACCTGGCCTGCTGCTGCTGGGCCAGATTAATCAAACCCTCATGGGAGGGGCAGTCATCCCTATTATGGGATGCCCAAGGGCAGCGACCATAGGCATGACCTGTATGTTCACACAAATTACATTTAAATAAATTCAAACAAGAACTGGAAGCATGACCAAAGTCCAAACAATGACTGCATTTAACTGTATCACAGGCCAAGCTCAAATGTGCCCTTGAGCCACACTTGAAACAAGATTTTGGTTGGCCTGCATAAAAAATCAACCCCTTATCCCATCCCAGATAAAAAAAAAAAACTGGGTACTTGATTGGGCCCGGAGTTGGTGGAGTATAGCTTAACTCTAACCCACCACCCACCATCTCAAATCTGCTCACCGTCTCAGGTAGGAGTAAGTCTATTTAAGACCTCACAATGCCGCTTTGGCCAAAATGAAATATCTTATATATTTACCCCTTCATTTTTAAACAGAATGGTAATATTTTTCACTGCCAGTTTGGTTAGCGGAAGAACATGAAAAGGGGACCAGAGAGAAGATTTATAGGTGGCATACTGGGCCCAGAAACGATCTAAGCTGGACACATTCTTAAAACTAACATCATAATTAGCATTTCCCAGACTAATCGGGGCAAAGATCTCGGAGGAAGAAAATTTCATTGAACCCTTGAGCAGATTTTTAGCAATAAACACCGTATCAGGGGGACAGTCCAATCCACCTTTATAGAGGAGACGTACAGCATTACATCTTGGGGCAGGTTCACCCTTATTGGTAAATAAATTAGTGAGCTTAAATCCTACAGGCCTATCAGAAGCAGCATCAGGTTCCTGCAAGAGCGCAGGATCAGGGCCTAAACGCTCAGGCACCACAGGGGGAGTGTCCTCCCCCCCACCTGACTAGAAATAACAGGAGGAAGAATTACCTCACTAGGTTTTATCTCAGGCTGTGGCACAGAAACCTCAGTAGCCTTGGCACATATCATATCAGTAACAATTGAGTCATTGCGCACATTAGATAAATTACCCCAGGGTTGGTTGGAGCTCTGAAGGGCCGAAATGTCGGTGGCCACTGGTGCAGCAGCATACTGTTACATCGCAATATACAATGGGTCCTGGGAATTAGGCGACCAAGACCCGGTGTCCATAAGCTCCCCATCCAGCACCCATTAATGCTGCCGCAGGAGACCAAGGTTGTGCCATGCTAGGGTGAGGAGAATCCGATGCCAGATCCTCAGAGTCCAGGACAGGGGATGGTAAGGCAGCCAGTAGCCTGCCAGGTTGTTTGCTCCATCCCGGATTTTGAGATTGTGAAGAAAATGAATAAACAGTACATTCAGGGACATGTCCCTGTGCCAACATCACTCCCAGGAAGTGTCCGCTGAGTGCGTCAGCATGGACCTACATGTTTCAGCATGGACCACAATGTCCATGCTGACGACTGGGCTGGCTAGGTCAATCAAGAGGGGGCTTTTGGCACTGAGAGCTGGAACTGCCAGCCCCCCTCACCAGAGATACAGCCTCTGTGGGCAACGGAACAACGGGATCCTGCAGCAAACCATCCGATGCAGGTCCCATCACAGGAACAGTCCGACCAGAAACAGGCAAAGGGGAGCACATAGGGCTCAAGACGGAATCCATTGGGAGAGCAGCAATTGTCCTGTCAAGTAAGTGCATCTGTTGCATTAGTTGAGGATGCTGAGCCAGCAAACGAGCCTTATCAGCCCCAGACAGGAGAACGGGGCAAGTTCCTGCAGTAGCTATTGGAACATCCGCTGCCAAAATGTTGAGGTCAACAACCTCAGCAACCATGCAAGCTTCCTCAGTGGCCTCTTGTGAAGACAGCACAGGAGAGGAGGCCCACTTCCCTGCACCTTCTGCATACATCCTCTCTGACGTCGCAGATGGACTGGCCATTGCAAAGCAGACGGCCAAGGGTCCTCCGACAGACAGAGTAGGGGAATTTCCCTGGTGTCCTGGCCAAATTTCCCCCACTCACTAAAAATACCACCAACAGTGGTTCAATTTCAATTGGCATCGATCTGTATCCCCCGGACAAGGCTGAAAATAGACACAAAATTGTCTAGTCCTCCTTCCGTCAACAAAAACAAAATAAATAAAATAAATAATTGTGTTTGTGAGAATGGACAGTAAGGCTTCTTCATTCACAACAATCATTTCATTCCAAACTTAGAAACATTGAATTTTGCAGCAGATAAGAACCGCTTGGCCTGATTTGTCAGCAGAAGAGGACCAATTGGCCCACCTAGTCGACCCATTTTTCCTTGCCTACAGTATAACCGCAGATCCTACTTGATCTCTGGCTCATTCACCCACCCCACTTCCCTTTCCCTAAGATTCCTTTATGCCTATCCCATGCATTCTTGTACCCCACCACTGTTTTCAGCCTCACCACCTGCGCTGGAAGACTGTTCCAGGAATCTGCCACTTTTTCAGTGAAGAAGTACTTCCTCACATGTCTCCTGAATCTACCCCATCGAGCTTCTTATCATGCCCCATTGTCCTTGAGCACCTTTTTTTTTTAAATACTTCTCACTTGTACCTTGTTAACCCCCATGAGGTATTTAAAGGTTTCTAGCATATCCCCCCCTCTTTCTCCCTTTTTACAAGGTGTACATATTTAGGTCCTTTAATCTCTCCTCATAGGGCTTCTGGTGCAAATCATAAATCATTTTTGTTGCCCTCCTCTGGACCTGTTCCACTCTGTCTATGTCCTTTATGAGATGTGGTCTTCAGAACTGGACACAGGTCTCTAGGTGGGGTCTTACCTGTGATCCACACAGAGGCAATACCACCTTCCTCTCTCTGCCGGTGATACCCCTCCCATTGCACCCCAGCATCCCACTTACTCTCCCAACTGTCTTGTTGCACTGCTTGGCCACTTTTAGGTCATCCAATATGATAACTCCCCTGGTCTCCTTCCTACCTGGTGGTCTTCAGTACCACCCACCCATTTTGCACTCCACCCCTGAGTTTCTTTGCTCCAAGTACATTATTTTGCATTTTCTTTGCAATGAACCCCAGCTGCCATACCCTTGACCTCTCCTCGAGTTTTCTCAGGTCTATGCTCATCCTTTCCACCCCCCCCCCCCGGAGGTCCTCCCTATTGTAGAGTTTGGTGTCATCTGCAATGAGGCAGACCTTCCCAACCCTTCCAGTTGCTCTGCAATGTCATTTATAAAGACATAAAAGAGGACTGGTCCCAGCACTGATCCCTGAGGCACGCTGCTGGTCATCCTCCGTTCCTCTGAGTGAACTCTGTTTACCACCACCCTCTGCCGCCTATCCCTTAACAAATTACTTACCCAGTTTACCACCTTTGGACCCACTCCTAAGCTACCCAGCTTGCTTAGTAGTCTCCTATGTGTGACGGTGTCAAACACCTTGCTGAAATCTAGGCACGCTATGTCCACCAATCCATTCTGATCTAGTTTCTTGATCGCTCAGTCAAAGAACTCTAGCAGATTTGTTTGACATGACCTTCCTCCCGCTTTCGTGAATTCATGCTGCCTCAGTTCTTGTAACTCATTGGATTCAAGATATTCCACAATCTTTCTTTCATCACTGATTCCATTAGCTGTCCCACCACCAAAGTTAGGCTGACAGGCCTATAATTGCCAGCCCTTTCCCTGCTATCACTCATATGAAGTGGGGCTGTATCTGCCCTCCTCCAGGACCACTCCCATTTCCAGTGAGCTGTTAAATAGGACCATCAGAGGTGTAGCCAGTACCTCCCTGAGCTCTCTCAGTACTCTTGGGTGGACCCCATCTGGCCCCAATGCTTTGTCCATTTGCAGATTTGCGAGTTCCTTCAGGACTCTCTCCTTTGAAAACAGAGTAGTGTGCACCTCCCTCTGAGACTAGTGTCCACCTCCCTCTCTTGAATGTATCTGTTACATTTTTGTGGCCCTCTCTCCATATCTTTCCTCTCCAAACACTGTACAAAAGTATTTGCTCGGTATGTCTGCCTTTTCCTGTTCCTCCTCTGCACAGTCCCCCCTTCCCTTATTAACCTTATATTCCAACCCCAGGTTTTCCTTTTTTCACTTACATACCTAAAAATGTCTCCTTTTTTTACTGTCTTGGCTTTTCTCTCTGAAGTTTGTGCCTTTGCGCTCCTTACTGCTCTCCCTGCTTCTCTCTGTTTCCCTTGATATGGCTATCTATCCTCCTCCCTCTGCGTCTCCTTGTACCTTCTGAATGCTAGCCTCTTAGTGTTTACCTTTTCTGCCACCCATTTTGAAAACTATTTCTTTTGCTTCCTTGCTTGGCGCAGAGGTTTGCTGCTTTCACTATGGCCCTTTTTAGTTTCCCCTACCATTTCTCCACCCCCCCAGCTCACCCCCCTCCACCAGGTTATCCCTGAGGTATTAATTCCTCTTATTAAAATCTGCTGTCCTGAATTCCAGGACACAAGGACCTGGTGAAACATTTCAATAAACACTCACCTCAGTGTGGTTCAGTTCTGCAACTGTGCTTATATTGAACCACACTGTGTGGTGATCGCTGGTCCCCAGATGGTGGCTCCTCCACCTTGATGTCTGCAACACTGTCCCTGTTGGTGTGTACCAGGTCCAGTATTGCCCCATTACAAGTGGGTTCACTGACTAGTTGTCAGAGGAATGCTTCCTGCAGAGAGTCCAGGATGTCCCTGCTTCTAGCTGAAGCTGCAGCTAGTAGGCTCCAGTCTACATCTGGTAGATTGAAGTTCCCTACCAACATCACCTCCCCTTTTCTGCCATCTTGCCAAGATGGCTTTCATTAGTACCTTATCTAACTCCTTCCTCTGTGCTGGAGGTCTGTAGATCATACCAGTGCAAGTAGAGGCTACATTCCCTGTCTCTAGAGTTACCCACAGTACCTCTGTCCCCCCATATTCCCTGTATCGCCATTGCTTTAATACCCTTCCTCACATAAAGTACCATACCCACTCCTTCCCTTTCCACCATGTTCTTCCTAAACAGAGTATAGCTTGGTATGGCCATGTCCCAGTCATGGTTTTCAGTGCACCATGACTTGGTATGGCCACATTATCCAGGCTGGCCTTTGCCATTATGGCCTCTAGGTCTGGAATCTTATTTCCTAGACTTCTAGCATTCACACACAAGGCATTCCTCACTTTGTTACCACTCCGTTTGTTACCCTCCTTTTTGCTTTTCCTCCTTCCCCCTCTCTTTTTACTGCACCCGCTCCCACCCCACCTTAATTTTTTCAACCCTGTTTCTTATATTAATTTGCATCATGTGGTGTTCAACTCCTCTTGGGTTCTCCCTACTCTCTACTTCAGTCTGCGGGGGGAAGGCATTTCTGCTGCCCCAATCTCTTCCACCAACTCTCTCAGCTAGTTTAAATATTCATCAAAGCAACATTTAAACCATCCACCGAGGACTGAGGTTCCCCTCCTTGATGAATGCAGGTCATCACCCCTGTATAGGCCCTTATCCTCTCAGATGGGTCCCCAGTCCCCAGTCCCCAGTGTGGCCAAATCCCTCCTCTCTGCACCATTCCTTCAGTCATAAGTTGAAACTCCTGGTGTCGAGATCCCTCTGCTCCTCCCTGTCATAGACAGGCAGCACCTCAGAGAAAGCCACTGAGCACACCACCTAAGACCACTCCCCAGCTCCCTAAACTCCCCCTGCACTATCCCAGCCCCATCCTCTAGTGAGGTCATTAGTGCCCAGGTGAAAAATGACATCCAGCCTCCTGTTCTGCTGCCATAGCCATCCTTAGGATCTGCTTCCCTTCCCTTCGGGCAGTGGCATCGCTTTGGTACCTAACCTCCTTCTCCCTTCCCTTTCCTATTCCCAAATCCATCCTCCTCACAATCGAGTCCCTCACCAGAAGTTGCTCTTCTACCCTCCTTGGTGTCTCTGCTATGGAGGACCACAACATCTTCCGTGGCCTCTAGCACAGGTGCCTTTTCCTGGCAGTCCTGCCTCACCAGAGCAACGTAGGAATTGTGTAGAGGTACTGGTTGAGGAATGTGCCTTTGACCCACCACCCCTTCATTTTCCGAGCCCACCACAGCCCAGCCATTCCTTCTCCCTGGCATCTTCTGAGGCAACAATGACAGACTTGGTGGCCCCTGGGTGGAGGAAGAGGTCACCTGAATCTCAGCCATTTTGGCCTGGAGTCTAGAAACCTCCTACTTCAGCCCAGAGAGGTGCATGCACATGGGGCAGCATCGCAGTCTTCTTGTCACAAATACAAATCCATGAAGGTAGCACATCAGTGCTAGTACTTTTGTGTCATCTGGAAATAATTGCATGTTGCTTGTCTTACCTGACAATGCTGTCTGTGGTTGTTTGTGTGGTCTTGTTCTTTTGCTGCTTGTAAGGGGTGGGGAGTTAGTTGGAAACCCTAATGCTACATTTCCGTACTTCTGTGGTGTTAACTTGGCCACTAACTCGTACATTAATGCAGTTTTTGCTTTTCAGTCAATATACAGTAGACATATACTGTAATTATATGTCTGTAGTCCTGTACATTATAATAATGTATACTGTTACACTTATGTAATTAGCTATAATTTCCTGTGATTAATTAATCACTGCATTTTTTTAAACTTGCAAAGTTTATTACAAGCATATCAGATTACACCTTAATGACAATTACATACATCGCAGCGGCAAAGCCATGGTAGGTATACAGTCATGTAAATTACAGATAATTAGTGCATCTGGTCGTTACCACTCATATAAGATTTCTAGGGCATAATCTTGTCAATACATCAATACAATAGTTAACTAACCATCTCTGTTGTATAAAAGAGCCTTTTACTACTTATGGTCATACAATTCAATAACTCACTAAAATGGCCATCAGGCCTAAGAACACAAAACATAATAAAAACAATGTTCTCTATGTTCATTAAAGTATACATAGCATTGCCAGCTATGTATTCAACTACATATGGGGAAAAAGAAACAAAAGTGCCCGTGCCCAGGGGAATAGCTTTATCTACAGTAGACCAATGGTTGCCCAGATACCAGGAGGTGCTTGTGTTATATTTAGCTTTTTGCAACCATAACAGTGCTGTGATGGCTTCTATACTTTAGATTTTTTTTCTCTCTCTTTTTTTTTTTTCATCTTCTTTCTCTCCTCCTCCTTGGCGCCCGCAGGCAGCTGTCATTCCTTGCCTGCCACCTAAGTCCGTCCACCACTGTCCTTAGAAATGCCGAACCCCATTTTCCCACACAAATTTTCCCACGTGGCGGGGCCAGGAAGGGGAAGGCTGTCCTCTCCCCACCCAGTTCTTCCAGTCCAGAGAGGGGGGTCTCCAGTGATCTGGAGGTGAAGCGAGATGCTGTTGACTGGCAGGGCTTGACGGAGCTTGCGGACACTTTTTTCCATTGTTCATCCCTCCCCTTCATGGCCGTGGGTGTGTATGCACCATGTAGCCACGTTCTTTTGCCTCCCTAACTCCAGTGCTGCCACCCGCCCTCCACCAGGAGGCAGCCAAGGAGCGGGGCAACCTTCCCTCCCTCCACGAGAAAGGGGAGCAGTCCATTGGACGTGCGATCCTCCCTCCCTTGTCAATGCTCAGCAACCCGAGCTTGCTCCCGAGCCTGGATTGCTGGTATGGCATACGGTGTGGCGTCCAACACCTCAACCCTCAGTGCCACCAGGCCAGCACTTTTTATATATTTAATATTCTTATGCCAGTGTTGCATCTGGGGACAGGTGGGGGACAGCCAGTGCTGAGTAATGGCCTTCCAAGCTTTGGCTATAAGTATCAGGAACAAGTATCACTTGTAGCATGAATGGGTTCCTCTAGGAGGAAAACCTTCGATCAGATTTTCAAATGCCAGAGCAAGGGGCAGTTCTAGAATGGCTAGAATATCTTGCATGACATCTGTCCAGAATGGCCTAAATAAGGGGCAATCCCAGAAGATGTGAACCTGATTCTCATCCCCCTCCAGCATAGGTCTGTAGCCCTTGTACCGTAATATGTGGACACTATAGGCGATATAAAGAATATGAGTACCATCTTCCAAAAGAATTCTCATCATGAATGAGCAGCTGCACTGCGATGAATTCCCTGCCAAATTGTAGGCTAACTTGCTGGGTTAAATTGCATTCCCTCCTCCCCTTGCTGTTTTGCTTGCAGGTTGACTATCACTTGTACCCCTACCTCACCCCTTACTAGAGAATAAATTAATTGCTATATATTCTTCTTGTTTTCTTTCCTCTTCCCACTACTCTTTTCCTTTTGTCAGCTTGCATCTGTAAACGAGACTTGTATGATTCTCTGTATGCTTACCTGCTACAATAATTTCAGCAAATAAATACATTTCACTTTATATAATAATGTATTAGGATTTACTGTGCCAAATGCCTTGGTAAGGTCAATGAATATTGCTCCTGTGGTTAGTCTGTTCCGAGCAATTTGAAAATAATCTTCCTCTTACATCCTTTATGGACCCGACACACTGTTCATTTTCTAACCAGCTCTCTGGTACAGTATGCTACAATCAAGTGTATTAAATGCGTGATTTGCTCTGTGTAGAACGCAGCTTTTGTTTTGGTGGTACCTTAGCAGCCCCCCCCCCCAACAAAGATTTGCATACCCACAATGCTTTGCATTTTGAGACTGTGGGTTGAACAGTGTGGTTTGGAGAGTTATGCACAAACCAAACAATCCAGTGAATTAACAGTCCCTGGTTACTGTTAGGAATGCTGCTGTTGTGGAGCGACCCGGTGGATGAATATAAATGACCACACTATTAATAAAAAAATGTTAAGATCTTCACAAATAACTTGTTGCCAGGGCTGCAGCAGGCAGTAAATATTAGGCTGTCATCAGCCCTTCAGATCACACTGCTTCATCATTGGGGCCAAAACTTGAGAAAAATGTGACAGTGTCTCTTTAAACGAAGAATTTGAGCATGCTGTAGATTAGAACAACATATTGTTACACATTCGTGACATCCAGCCTGTGTCTTTAAATGGTTTTGCATGTTATGCACTGTGTTTGCAAAGAGCCTGTGGGTAGGAACCTATTGTAAGCACGATACAGCAGCATGGGGATTGTGGTACCTTATAAATGTTTAATAAGTAGAAGAACAGGCTTTGTACAAGATCTTCCTGTCACAGCCTCAGTCTCCTGTATGTCATGGAGAGCTCTGGTGACCTATAAAGTGTGTTTGCTCTGACTACTGTAGTGAATACAAGAAACTTAGAATGTCTGAAAGGCAATAAACTCTTTGTTATTGCTTAATACTGTTAGCGAATACATAGGGTTACATATGACATAGTAATTAACTCAGGCATGCCAAGCACTACTTCAGTTTTCTTGTTTCAAATTTCCTTTGTCTCCAGAAGCCCTACTGTAAGACTGTAAACTTATGACACTCTTTTTTCATTGTGTTTAGAAGCTTGTAAGAACCCAGTGGTACACTCGAAAAGATGGCAAGAAACACAACAAGTATCCCTCGTGAGGAGCTGGAGGAACTGAAAGAAGCATTCAACAAAATAGGTATTTGTTTTCTCTTTTTTTTTTTTTTTTTCTTTTTTTGTGGCATCCAGTGTGCTGGATGGGCTTTTCCTTCTACCCGATGTTGCCCTGACCCTCTCTTGGGGCTGGGAGAGGGGGTATCACATCACAGTTTGGGGACAAACTAGTAGCAGTAACTCAAAATCAGCTGGCCTCTGCAGGGAACAGTCCGATTTCAGCACCCTGTTTTTTCTGTTAACTCCGCTGCTCACCATGGCCGCTGCTGTGGTTGCACCTTTCTCCAGCTAAAGCAGAGGAAGACCCAGAAAAATAATTCAACAGCAAAGCAGCTATACAAAAATTATCTTGTTTTATTTCAATTTCAATGGTAATATACTGCATTATACATTTTTGTTTATTATTACTGATGACGTACTGGTATTCAGTTCACATTTTTAGTAAGATCAAAAGTGGTTGTGCCAGTGGGATTCCCCCATTTCTTTTTCTTTCTTGATTTCCAGTTGTACGCCATTCTGATGATGTCATTTCACTCATCCTTCTTTGATCACTCATACCCTAGACCTCTATGAATGACTTTTTTTTTTTAATTAGTGAGGTAAAACATACAGTGAAAGAAACAATTGCTTGTTATGCCAAGTGGTTCAATTTGCCACTTTTTAGCAGGACAAAAACAATGCTGTGATTTAAATAACACCTGCTACAGAATGCTGCAGAACTGTAATGTTGTATTAAAGTTAATTTTATTTTGAAGTATGGTACTTGAAGCAAAATGCCACATACATCTGTTTGTACGTTAGTTACAGGACTCTGAAGCTCACATAATACTGCTTTCTCTAATCTTATTTTATGAGTCAGCAGACTCCATTTGTTGGGCTTTTGCAATCAAAATGGTCATTATGCAAAACAGAGCCCAGTGTTGCATCACATTGCTGCTAGGGAACTGATGGTCATGGTGGGAGTCACAGAATTCCACAATGGGGCCAGCTGGAATCAAGTTTCGTGCTGAGGAAAGGTGCTTGGCTTCTGGGGGTGGGGGTGGGCTGTCTAGTATTTGTGTGCACCCCAATTCAGACTGTGGGGAAGGGTGTTGCTTGACTTGCTGTTTGAACTTTTCTGCCCTACCCCCATGGTCCCACATCATTGTGGGCCCACGCATCAATCTTGGAGGGTGGGCATTGCTAAAAATGAGGGGAAAAAGCCTAACTGCGGTGCACACTGGTTGGTCTCTGCACCTACTTCACAAGGTCTCGTGCCACACCCGACTCCCCCTACCCTGCTGTGTGAATAGGTAATCCTGCGACTAGATCAGTCAGTCAGTCACTTGGCTGAAAACAGTCCCTGGCACAGGGAAGTGGGGTGGTATACTACAGAATGGTCAGTGTCTGGTAACAGTCTAGGTGGATCTAGGCATGCCCAGGGTCAGAGTCTCTGTGGGATATGCCTATGGGCACAGCCAGAGAAGAAGATGCAAGACAGACACGGCAACTAGTGAGGTAAAAAAGGGGTGTTTGGGGGGAAAGAATTGTGCTATTTGGGATCAATACCCCATGAACAACAAAAAAAGATTGAATATATATATATATATATATATATATATATATATATATATATTATATAACAGTTTTTTGCTTCAAAGATTGCCAAATAATATTTACTTTGCTACTATTGAAATTCTCTGACGTTTGTATTGAATAGCATGTAAAAAGAAAACTGTTATTCTTTACATTTAGGAATTTACAATCCACCAACCCCCGGTGGAAGTTCTGAAGTCCTTTCCCTGACCCAAATCTCCCACATGACAGCACAGAGTAGCGTTGCCAATTGCAAATTTGTTTTAGAATTTTTTTTTTAACTGGGAAAAGCACACTGAGCCAAAGCTCATTTCCAGGTGTGTCCCAGGAGCACTGCGAGGATAAGTGATTGTGCAAGGTCACATATTGTGGGAGACAGAACCAGATCTGCTAGGTCTCGAGGTTCATTGCTTTCTGCTGCAACCTCTAGACTATGCTGCCTCCTATGTGCCTACGTTTTAGCTGCAACTCCTACACAAATGAATAGTATAAATTGTGAAATCTATGGGAGATATGTATTTGTTTGTAAAACAAATACAGTGCTTTATTAAGACAAGTAGTTTCTGCTTTAGAGTTGGACCATAGAACAAATAACATAAAAGAATAAACCTGCACTTCCACAGCAAGAAGGACTATTCAACTGACACAGGGCCTCGTGGGCCATGCGTGTCTGCAATCAGATGGACTCTTACCTTTATGCAGGCCCTGTAGGGACCCAGGTATCTGTAGCCAGACAGACTCTTCAGTTGGTGCAGAGCTTGGAGGTTCCTGTCTGTTTGCACCATGCTTGACTTTTCCCTTGGCAAAGGTCATGTATAGCCTTGTGTGTTCTCAGCCAGATGGAATAGTCTTCTTGTACAGGGAATGGAGGGCTCTGTGTGTCTTCAGCCAGATGACTGTTAGCACACCATGTTAATCATCAATTTTTTATAAAGCATTTAGTGACTAATCTTACTCAAAGTGTTTCAATATGTAACAAGTAAAAATACTCTATATATGCGTGAATATGTATATGTGTGTGTGTGTGTGTGTGTGTGTATATATATATATATTTATACAATAGGGGTGAGTTGATATGTGGTGCAATAAAATCATGTATTTCTCACCCCAGTAGAATAAATGGGCTCATGACGTATGCACTATATGTATGAATGTAACACCTTACATTTATACACACAGTAGCTACATCATCAACTGATTTATACACACAGTGCATACGTCACACTCTCTACCTCTGAGCCGGCACTTTCCACAAACTCCTCTGCAGTCCAGCCTTCTGTACTCCACTCATAGCCACCCCTAGCACCAGAAACACATTTTATCTCTAGCACTTTCATGGGCAACACAAACACATTCTAAATACCTTCTGTGGCCCAAATACATGTACCGGCTGCTAACTACTACTGGCAAGATGTAACTATAAAGCTTGCCCCCCCCCCCAAGGCACTACAGGATATTGTCTTCCATCTGTAATAGTCGTTTAAAATTTGTACCTTTCTTCCATCATCCCCAAAAGTAGCAGCTGCTCTTCTCCTGTTCTGCAGTAAAAAAAATCCATCTCATGATCCGCAGTGATTCCTCTACAGAGGGTTGCATTCCCACCAGACGTTACACTCGCAGAACGGTTGGCAAACACAGAAGGCACGAACATATGGCATACACATAAAAAGAGCTGCCAATGGTACAAATCAAACAGTCCCCAAAAATGTTCTGCCTCACACTACTGTGTAAATTTTGAACTATAATCTCCACCGGCAACCTTAGTAATTCACATAGCGAACAGCAGTACCGCCATATTTTACAAACGATTCAACCCGCCCATATACACAGTAACAGCGAATCGGAAGCATCGCTCTCACTGACTGACGTGTCTACCTTAGCAACGGTGCTTCAGGTACCAGTCCACACACATAACAATACCAAAATACAAAATAATCCCACAAGGACAGACATAAAAGCAACACTTGAAAACAAAATAACCTAACTCCAGCACAATACAAAGAGCACA
Source organism: Neoceratodus forsteri (assembly GCA_016271365.2). NCBI lineage: Eukaryota > Metazoa > Chordata > Ceratodontiformes > Ceratodontidae > Neoceratodus > Neoceratodus forsteri. Next base: position 310,521,023 of record CM028137.1, on the reverse strand, counting down.
CAACATGGCCCTATTGTATAAATCACACACATGATGTACAGATTATGGAATATGGCAAATATTCTCACTCCTGCAGAGTGCTGTATGGATATCCCAGTCGTGCCTTCGACACTCGTGAGATATCCATGCTCACTCTGCAGGAGTGAGAATATTTTCCATATTCCACCCTGCCCATCATGTATCCCATATATATATATGTGTGTGTGTGTGTGTGTGTGTGTGTGTGTGTTGTGTATGTATGTGTATATATATATATACACATACATACACACCTGTGCATCCTGGCATGAAGGTGATTGGTGACCCAGAGCTCAAAATATGTTAGGACCTGTGTGAATGAGGATATGATTGCACTATCATAAAAAGGGAAAATTAATTGTAAAAAAACTACATTAATATAGACATTCAGGTTGAAGAACGCAAAGTGCATAAAATAAGGAAATTAAAAAATTAGAGTTTGGAGTCTCATGAGTTTTGTTAAATCAATGCTGTGGTGTTCCTTGAAGTTTTCAACCCTAATGCCCACCCTCCCATTTAATTATATATATATCTATAGCAAGAGAGAGAGGGGGTGGAGAGAGAGAATAAATGCTGGGAAAATGTAGTATATGAAGATATAATGTCATGGAGGGGGCTAATTAACCATTAACCCATGAGACTGAAGTGCGAGTAGGTTTATTGAGCTAACAGTCTAGAATGACTATATTTAGTTGTCTCTTTAGCAACTTAAAGTAGCTTGCATCAGACAAGCCAGTCTCTCACCATACCTGGTGCCTCAGCCACTGCTCTCATGTGAATTTTTTCATTTGATAATGCTAATGTTTCTGTTACTCTCATGCAACATCTCGACTCCCCATTGTTAACTTTTTCTTACATAACTAATAAGATCCGCACTCCTTGAATTTATTGTTGTCCTAATGACCCTATATGATGCTCTGAATGATTCTGTCTATTGTAATATTCTTACTATGTGTAAAGTTATCAACTAAATGTCCTAACTCCAGGCCGCCCCTGAAACAGGGACACTATGTCTCAGTGGGTTTTACCCAGTTATCAAAATGAATAAATTAATTAATAAATGAATACATACATAAATAAATGATTAGCCCATGAGATGACATTATATACTCATATACTACTGTACACTTTCCTAGCATTTGTTTTATATAATACATTAGGATGGTTATTATCTTTTGTTTTAAATTGCATTTGCGATCATTTCTTGGTTTGCCTTGCTCTGTTTTGTCCCTTCTGCTTTTCCATAGTGCAGAGTCCCCCTATATAACGAGATGTGGTTAAGTTGGTCAGTCCCTTAATGTGTGCTGTTAAGGGTGAGAATGGCATGCTGTTTGGGTTGGCATGGTGGTTGGGAGTGTGGTTGGGTTGGCTTGGTGGTCAGGAGTGTGATTAGTCAGTGTAGCAGTCAGGAGTGCCGTGTAGTTGGGTTCGAGCCAGTAGAGGTGTGCTGTTGTATTAGGCATTGGCGGCAGTTGCATGGAGGACTTGAGCAGGTACACTGCCTCCAGACAAATTCTGTTTAGTTTTAGCCTTGCACTGTAGTGCAGTATGATTCTCCTGAACCCCCTCCCCCCTGGAGATTTCTTTTTGAAAATGCAGCTCACAACAGTTCTTTGAGCAGAAGGAAGCCTAGAGCTTCAGTGGTAAAGTCACTTATCATCCAATTAAAGTTGTATACTATGATCAGCCATGGTATATGACTTTAATTACCATGGTATATGACTTTAATTGATGTGATATATGGGGAAATAGTTGATGTTTTTTAATGGGACACAAGTCTCATCCATGTATTTTCATATATATATATATATATATATATATATATATATATATATATATATATATATATATATATATAATAGGGATACATGATGGCAGGAGTGGGATATGGAAAATATTCTCACTCCTGCAGAGTGAGCTATGTATTCTCACGAGTGCCAAAGGCACGAGTGAAAATACACAGCTCACTCTGCAGGAGTGACAATATTCTCCATATCCCATGATCTGCCCATCATGTGTGCAATTTATACCACAGGGGTGAGAGCTTTAGGAACATTTTTTCTGATGCTGTGTGTTTCCTGCTCACTCTGTGTGTGCTGTTAGTGTGTGTGTGTGTGTGTGTGTATGTGTGTGTGTGTGTGTGTGTGTGTGTGTGTGTGTGTTCTGACTAGACTGAAGTCAGAAACACAGGTGAGTGTGTTTTGCAAAGCTAATTGAGTGAGTCAGAGGCTCAATGAGAAAGACAAAGTGCTGCAGGTAGCACTGAGAAACAGAAACTGCTTTGTAAAAGACTTTAATTTAGAATTCAGGTTGTTTTGAAGCTGAGATCAGCACAGTAATGGGCTAGGAATATTAGAAACACAATGGGGCATAGGTGAGAGTCTTTCGCAAAGCTAATTGAGTAAGTTGCAGCTTCAGTGAGTAACAAAAACTATTTTCTGAAGCAGTTTCCTTTAGAATGCAAGCTGCAGTGCATTTATCCTCACTCTGGTGACATCAGCAGAGTATGGATAAATGTCGATATCCTCACTCTGCCGATGTCATCAGGATTTATCCTCGCTGTAGTGGAAATAACACAGGATATCCTACTGAGAAAGCTCTCACCCCATAGTATAAATAAATATATATATATATATATATATATATATATATATATATATATATATTAAGGGATATATAATGGGTCTAGTGGAAATATCACTGATATTTCCCACCCCAGTGCAGTTGGCTTTGACCTCACTCGTGGCTCCGCCACTTGTGAGTTACAAGGTCAAACTGCATGAGGGGGAAATATCAGTGATATTTCCAGTAGACCCACTGCATATTTGATTAATGCAATGGTGTTTTTGTATTTTTTTTATATTTAATTTTAATTCTTTATCCGTATGATGTTTCATGGTGCTGCACTGCTAGGTAGGTAGGGACAGTAGCGTGGTTGCTAGGGTCCTTATGTGGTAGTTTTGGTAATGTGACATTTCATTGGTCATGGTTTTGTGTGGGTGGTCAGAGCAAGTCTGAGAAATATGGCGGCAGAGCTCTCGCATAGTGAGGGAGTGAGTTTGCGATGCAGTGATTTGTGTTTTATATATTTCTTTGTGCTCTCACATCGCTTTTCTATCTGGTTGAACCTGTATTTTCCTTGGATATTCATCAGGGTGTGGAGGACATCCTTGCCAGGTTCAGAGGCAGCAAGAGGTATGGAGATGAATTTGGAGTTGGGAAGTGAGGGAGGCATTGAGTGTGCTGCGCGGTTTGAAATGGTCTGTTCGCTGCTTTCTTTGGTGGCTGTTTTCATTCATGAGAGCTACAAAAAAAAATCTTTCAGTGTGAATGCCAGTTTCACACTGAAGAGGTTTTGTGTTACAGGTGTGTGGTAACTGAGTGAGTATATTTGGGGTGTTTATACAGGGTGAGTTGTGCTAGGGCTGTATCTAGTGCTGGAGAAAGTGAAAGTGTTCAGTGGGTTGTCAGAATGAAATGATACTGACTGTGGGAGTTGACATGCTAGTGAGCAGATGAACTCTAATTGTGCTGCTCGTGCTGCCAGCTCCCACCAATCAAAACGTTTTTGAGCAGTTGTGGTAAAGTGCAGTTTGTGTGTGATTATTACCTACAGTGAGAATAAATGACCTACAGTGAGAATAAACGCGATATTCTCACTGTAGGTCTGTGCAGGCAAAAATACTGCTGTTATTTGCCAGTTTTTATCCTCACCCTATTGCATAAATATATATATGTGTGTGTGTGTGTGTGTGTGTATATGTGTGTGTATGTATATGTATATATATATATATATATATATATATATATATATATATATGTGTGTGTATATATATATATATATATATATATATATATATATATATATATATATGTATATATATATTTATTACAAAGCATGTACCTTAATAGTGTAGCCATTGTTTGACAGATTAATTTGAAAACTGGCATGCATGGAGGTGATAGGTTCTGGGGGGGCAAAGTTCTAGAAGGTTGAAAACGCATAAATTCACCAAAATTAAGACTTTCATTTTGCTCACCAATAACTAAAAAAAAAAACAACTCATAAAGAGTTTGGATTTGAAATCTGAAACTTTCAGGTTTGATGAGTCTCACTTAAGGTACACGCTTTTATAATTTTTAACTTATGCCATTTTCAAAACAGTTAAATAACTGCCATTTTTCACACATGCTAAGTAGCAAAAATTAATGATCTTCTTCAAGGATATCTCCCTCCACAGAGCCTCACTGTGGAACTGTAAGCCGTCAGCATCAGGACCACCCCAAAAATTTTGCTAGCCAAGGCCACTCATGTTGACATGCCTCGTTGAAGCCTGTATAACGTGGGAGGCCCCATCATGCCTCAGTTCTTTCTCCCACTGTCAACTGCTTGTCCGATATACAAGGATGATGACCAGTCTGTGTGCATTAGCTGCTTGAGCCTCGCTCACAACGTGAAGGCCTGCAGCATTTTCCAGGGCTTTGACCAGGACACTAGGAGATGACACAAGATGGCCTTGGAACTATACTTAAAAAGCAAGGCAATGGCACATCTTTCCCGGGTTCACTGTCAACATGCCGTTCTCTGTTTCCGCTGTCTGGAACTGGCCCGTCAATGGTTCCATGGTAATAACCCTGTCAGGACCCATCGATACACAGCTGCTCTTTAAGATGGTGTCTTGGCTTTTTCAAAGGCTAATGTCCTTGCATTCATTGTCAATACCATTCCCGTTAATGCCCTTGGAGTTTCCGCCATTGACCTCCTCAACAATACAGGAGTTCTCTCTGCCTGCAGTGATACCAGGTTAGGATTGTCTGCCAGCAATGGAAAGTCCATCAACAGTGCCTCCTTCACAGCCTCCTTTGCTCAACAACCCATGGCCAACAACTGTTAATGAGGAGGAGTAACTGGAATACAATACAGAACATATGAGGAAGAATATGAAGAAAATATAGAGGAAGATCTGGATTCCTTGGATGTGGTTGGTTCCAGCTCTACTTTGTCCTCATCCAGGGTCCCCTCTTAAGGATGCCTCCTTTCAGGCTTTTTGCAGGCAGGCCCAGTCGAAACTAGGATTTGTGGCAGACGAGGAATACTCCTCTAAGAGAAACTAAGGGTAGAACTAGTGACACCGCTGACTACTCTCTTTAACAAATCATGGGAGGATGGGGTGGTAACTGAGGACTGGAGGAGGGCAGATGTGATTCCTCTTCACAAAAGTGGGAGCAGGACAGAGGCAGGAAACTACAGACCAGTTAGTTTGACCTCAGTGGTAGGAAACATGATGAATCACTTCGGAAGGAAAGAATTGTTGAGTACCTAGAGGCCAGTGGGGCACAGGACCCAAGGCAGCATGGATTCATGATGGGAAGGTCGTGTCAGACGAATCTAATAGATTTCTTTGACTGGGTGACCAAAGTAGTAGACCAGGGAGGGGCTGTGGACATGGCCTACCTGGATTTTAGCAAGGCATTTGATACAGTCCCACACAAAAGATTAATACACAAGTTAGCCAGACTTGGAGTGGGTCCTAAGGTGGTAGCCTGGATAAAAAATTGGCTAGACAGCAGGTTGCAAAAGGTAGTAGTAAATGGAGTCCACAGTGAAGAAAGGAGGGTTACTAGTGGGGTACCGCAAGGTTCAGTACTCGGACCGGTTCTTTTTAATGTCCTTATAAATGACGTTGCAGAGGAACTGGAAGGAAAAGCATGTCTCTTTGCAGACGGCACAAAGATCTGCAACAGGGTTGATACACAAGATGGAGTGGAAAGGATGAGAAGGGACTTGGCAAGGTTGGAGGAATGGTCAAATGTATGGCAGCTCAGATTCAATGCAAAGAAGTGCAAGGTAATGCACCTGGGAAACAAAAACCCTGGGGAAGAGTTCACAGTAGGGGGGTGAGATACTGACAACAGTAAAAATGGAAAGGGACCTGGGGGTAATTATATCAGATGACTTAAAGGTGGGCAAGCAATGTGAGAAGGCAGTAAGGAAGGCTGGAGGGATACTGGGATGCATAGGGAGAAGCATCAATAGTAGAAAACAGGAATTTGTTATCCCTCTGTACAGACAGTTGGTGAGACCCCATCTGGAGTACTGTGTGCAGTTCTGGAGAACCCATCTCCGCAAAGACATAGACAGAGTGGAGGCTGTCCAGAGGACTGTAACCAAAATGGTGCAGGGTCTGCACCAGAAGACATATGAAGAAAGACTAAAGGAGCTTAATATGTATAGCCTTGAGGAAAGAAGGGAGAGAGGAGACATGATAGAAATTTTCAAGTTCCTCAAGGGAATCAACAAAGTCCAAGAGGGTAGCATCTTTCAGAAAAAGAGATGTGCAAGAACAAGGGGGCACAATTTGAAGAAAGAGGGGGGACGGCTCAGAGGTAATGTGAGGAAGTATTTTTTTATGGAGAGGGTTGTGGATGCATGGAACAGCCTCCCAGAGGAGGTCGTGGAGTTAAGAACAGTGGGGGAATTCAATAATGCATGGAACATACATAAGGTAGTCCTAGTTGGGGGTAGGAGGAAGTAAGCTGTTGGTTAACTAGGATCTGCAGCTTATCTGTTAGGTAGGAAAATGGGCAGACTAGGTGGGCCAAGCAGTCCTTATCTGCCATCAGATTCAATGTTTCTGTGTTTCTTCATGAGTTCTTGGAAATATCTGCCTCGCCTACAGTACTAATTCATCTGATCCATATGGCTCTGGAGGATACCACTCTAGCTGCTTGGCACCGGTCCAGTACTCTGCCTGCAGGGCCATGAAAGGCAAATTAACAATATTCAGTGCCTTCTGGTAAGCCGTATTATTCCTGTCGACCAGAAACAGATTTAGTGATGATAATGGGTGCCATTGGCAGGTCAACGGCTCCAAAACACATGCGCTTTCTTCCTCCTGATACAGAGCTGAGGAAACTTGATGTCCTGGGAAGAAGAACATTTGCTTCTTTATCTCTTAGGCTCTGAATTACAAATTGCCAGGCATTTATAGCTAAATATTAAAACTGCCTGTGGAAATCCAAGGCTATACTGGCTGACAAGCTGCCATATGGCCCTGATAAGATAATGGTCCAGAAGACTGTTGCTAAGGGCCTCAAAGCTGGAAAGCTCCTGCTAAGATCTGCTTATGATGCCTCAGATGCAGCTGCTCAGATGGCTGCCTCTAGCATTTGCCTGCACTGTAACGCCTGTTTACGCATTGTTGGCTTTGCCTTTGATGTTCAAAAAATGGTTCCTTAATACTCACTTTATTTTTTTTTGTTTTGTTTATCCTTTTTACCTGTGTGGCCCTTCTGTCTGCTTTCATGTCCCGGCATCTGTCCATCTCTGGTCGCTGGCCGGTCCTGCCTCGGCCCCCAGTGAAGCCCCCACCACCACTTACCCCCATGGCTTGTCCCCCACAGCGGGGTAGCAGGGAGTCCCCCCTCACTCCCCACTGACACAGGATCCAATATCTGGTGGTGGCGCCCCCGAGACCAGGCATTCCTCGAGCGGCCATCAAGTCGCCCTTGACCGAGCACGTGCTTTTCCGGTTTTCTGGCTTGGTGTGGGCTGGGGTGTACAATGACACCAATTGAGGGAGCATGCATGTGTCTGCATGTGCTCCGTCGTGGCACTGTGCCCCAAGCTCACCCCCTTCTGTGCAGTGCCACTCACCGCCCCAGCCTCCGCCAGACGTTGCTAGTGCGCCGACAGCTGGTAGCCCCCCTCTCCCTCGAGAGGGAGAGCAGTCTATGGATGCTCAATCCCTCTCCGCCCCTGATGACCCAAGTCTGTTCCTAAACCAGGGTCGCCAGCGTGGAACGAGGTGTGGCATCCAGCGCCTCAACCCTCAGCGCCACCAGGCTGCTTAATACTCACTTTAAAGGAAAGCATTTTTTTTGTACCAATGTTGAATCTGCCCTGTGGGACCTTCAGATGTCAAAAAAATTACCCTGAGATCTCTGCAGATGCTGAACCCTAAACCCTGAAGTAGGGATCAGAGTTTATTTGTAGGCCCTATGCCCATCCCAGCAAGGGTTACTCTAGGGGTCCAGGCTATGCCTGTCAGTATCCACAGGCCTCCTCTCTGACCAGTCTGCCTCCCCAATGCCCATGCCAGGCTCACCAAAGGTTTAGGTATTGACAGTGTACCCACTGTTCATGGTGCCCTCTGACGTCCCTCCCCTCCTCCAGCCCCAACTGTGCACAGAGTTCTGGTAGGGGCCACATCTCTCTTTTTCTACCAAAGTGGGGGGGAGATCACTACAGATGTTTGAGTGCTGGAGGTAGTTTGGTGAGGACTTACCCCGGAGCTCCTCTTTATCCCTCCAGTACACCCTCCCTTACACAACCATTACCCTCCAGAGCATCTTGTCATCCTGCTGGAGAAGGTTCAAACTCTCCTCAGCAAGAGTGCCATAAAACCCATTCTAGATGTGGAAATGAACCTGGGCTATTATTTACAGTACTTTGTGGTACAAATTGGACTAGGGATTTAAGGCCTGTACTAGACCTCTGAGGCCTGTGTTTGTAGGATGCAAGCAATTTCAGATGGCCTCTTTGCAGTCTCTCCTCCTTCTGCTCCTAACAGGGGGGTGAATAGTTGCACTAGATATGAAGGATGCAGACCTCCATATCAAAATCTGCAAGTCTCACAGATATTACCTGTGGTTTATGCTCCAGGGCTCGCAGTTCCATGTATTGCCCTTTGGTTGGTCATCTACACCATGGTTCTTTACCAAATGTTTTGCAGTGGTTAAAGCTGCCCTCTGTTGAGATGGCTGGTATGAATTCCCATACATTATCAACAGGGTTTTGAAGGCTTGGTTGCAGATAGCTGTTGTTTACACACTCTTCTGAACCAGACAACTATTTGAACAGTTGGTTATTCTGGTAAACAAGCCGAAGTTGATTCCCACTCTATTACGTCTCCAGTACATTGGAGCAATTTTGGACATGGAGATGGAGATGGGCTTTCCTGCCCTTGGGCTTTACTACAGCACTGGTTGCCCAGGCTTAGCTGATTTGTTCCACTGACCTTGTCTTAGCCAGATGCCTCTTTCATCTTTTAGGCCTCATGACTGCTGCCATTCTGACTGTCACACCATTGCTTCTATGCATGAGGATTCCACAGTGGTACCTTTGTGCCTAGTGAGCTCAGCTTTTCAGTGAGCTGGGTGTCTCATAGAAGTGACCCTTCCACTCTGTTGCATCTTGCTTTGGTGGTTGGACCACTCCAACCTTGAGACAGGATCTCCCTTTCTCCATCCATTTTCTCTCCTAGTGATGATGACGGACACCTGAAGTTTGGGGTGGGGTGCCCATCTGGGCCCTTTCTGAACTCAGGGCCAATGGTCCCCTTGAGATATGGTTCTGCACAACAACACTCTGAAGATGAGAGCTGTTCTGCTTGGTCTACAGGCCTTTGCCACCCTCCCTCCAAATCATCAGCTGTTGATCTATACAGACAACATTTCAGTGATGTGCTACAGCAGTAGTTAAGGTGGTGTCCACTCGTATCTTCTCTGCACATAGGCAATGAGACTCTGACCCTTGGCCATAGCACACAACATGCTCTATCAGCCGACTTCCTCCCTTGCACTCTCAGTGCCCTTGCTAATCATCGCAGCTGGTCGCAGGCACTCTGCCACAAATGGAAGTTATTGGACTTCATCGTGGATGACCACTTCCTAAAGTGGCGTCACCCAGACAGCAACCTTTTTGGGTCTCCATACAATGTGAAACTGCCACATTTCTGCTCTTTTGCTCCAGGGCTTGGAGTTTTTTGGTGACACACATTGCCCCTCTCTTGGAAAGAGAGGTTCATGTATGTCTTTGCACCACTCCCTCTCATGTAGAGGGTTGTGGTCAAGTTGAGGGCAGAGTCGGCCACCTGATTCCAGTGGCCCCATACTGGCCCAGAAAGCTGCTTCAGCAATTGGCAGTGGAACCCCTGTCTTACTCTCTCTAAGAGTGGGATTTCTGTCGCAGGAGTAGGATGCTCTGGTGCATCTGGATCTTTGATCCCTGCACCTCCACACCTGGCTCCTGAGGATGTAGAGCTGTCCCATTTTGGAATTTCCCTAGTGGTTGCGGCTGTTCTACTGGTGGCTCGAAAGCCATCTGCTTGGTATGTCTGCTTGCAAAAAATGGATACGTTTTACAGTATGGTGTGCTGCCCATTGGCTTGACCCCTTTTCATATCCAGTCAGTCTGGTGATGGACTACATCTTGTCCCTTAGGGACTCTGGCCTTGGGTATTCCTCCATTAAGGTCCACTTGGCCACGGTGTCAGCTTTTCATGCCTTCACCAACATCAAGCCGATGGCCCAGCTTGAGGCTTCTCACAGGTACCCCAGAGGCATTCTGCTTCTGCAACCCCTGGTCTGTGATCTGGTTCTGGTGTAGGACTTTAATTTGGTTCCAGAGACCCCTACTGTGCCTCTCTTTGAGCATGCTGCTACTTGTGAGCTGTACTTCCCTTCTTGGAAGACACTGTCCTAGTCACTATGATGTCTGCTGGGTGTATTTCTGAGTTGCAGGCTTTGGCTGCAGATTCTCTTTTTCCAACTTTCCACAAGGTTTGGGTTACTTTGTGTGCCAATCCTTGTTTTCCGCTAAAGATAATTTCTGAGTGAACCCTCAATCAGACTATTGACCTTATGATTTTTCTCTCAACTCCCACGGATAGTGGGGAACATCATCTGCACACACTTGATGTCCATCCAATGTTGCGCTGGTACCTTGATCATACTAAGGATTGTAGAAAATCCTCTCAGCCATTTGTGGCTTTCGCCTCCAGGATGGTGGACTCCCCTACGTCAAAGCAGGGGTTCTCCAAATGGTTGGCCTGCTGCATTTCATTCTGTTACCAGAAGCATGGTAAGCAGCTTCCTGGTCCTGTTCATGCTCAGTTCTTCCAAAAAATGACGTTTCTATCACTGAAGAGCAAACACTTGAAGCAGAACATATTGCCAGCCATCAGTGTTATAGTTCATGTCTTTACCTGAAAATGCTTTCCATATTAAGCTACAAATTGTAGGTAGCTTCTTGAGCTGATATTACCATTTTTAGGATTTGTCCTGGATTTTGGTCATTTGTCCTTGGTTATTTTAAGCCCTGGCCCTGATTTGCTAGGCAGGAGTTTGAGAGGTATGTACTGATCTCTTGATATGGTGATAAGGCTAGTCAGAAGGGTGATGATTACTTTGTTGATTCGTGTTTAAACATGTTAGTGTATTTATTTAATTTGATGAGCCATGATGTGCAAATTAGGTTGTGTGTCGGCTGCTAAAGGCAGGCTGTGTGGACATTTCTCCCCTTTTGTGGTTTCATATCAAATTTGCAACTGAGCTGAAAGTTCCTCTAAGTCAGATATGGGTTTGTGTGATTTGTATATGCAGCCCATGGGGATATAGTAATAGTGATTTAGGTTCATCGTAAGAGTCCTCTCAGCTAGATGCTATGACTGAGCTCTGAGAACAGTTCTAATTAAAAAAAATGCATGATTTTGAACTATAGATACATATTTCTAAACTGAACTTTGCAAAAAACAGTTCTGATTGCTCCCGTGTGCTGTGGCTTTCTTTTCCATACTCTAAATGTTTTGCTTGTACTGGAATGCAACTTAAGCATAAAGGCAGAACCAGGAGTTGGTAGCTATGATTTACTTACCCTCCTGGGGAAATGAACACCATGAGTGCTGTTGGTCTAGGAGGGTGATTAATGAGGTAGCCTAACCTGTGCAGTGCTTTATTGCCATTATTTCGTAACCCAAATGTTATCCCCCTGCTCCTCAACCCTGTGCCTGTCTCTCTCTTAGGAGTCCCATGGCTTACTACTAACCCCTGTGCCGCTCCTCTGTCCTCACCTACCTCAGTCATGCTCAGGATTGCTCCCCAGATGGGGGTTAGGGTAGAGGGGTATACAACCGACAGCATCAAGTGGTGGGCAGTGGAGGTACAGGACCTGGTTGTACCAGGGCCTGTCATCCACAAGCAGTAGGGCCATTTTCACTGACTTTATCCCTCCCTTCTAGGATGCCTGTCATTTGTGATGCCAAGTACACGTATGCACATAGCGCATGGCTTCACTGTGTAGGACAGCATGCCTCCTACCCCAAAGGCATGGCCTGCCTGTAATGTCACCTCTGATCACCCAGGAGACACCATAGCAACAGTGCCACACAGCCTCCCCCTGGAAGAGGGTGCAATCCTGTGGGATGCTCAGTCCCTCTCCACTTGGCTTGGCCACTTGACAACCAGGGTCCATTCCCGAATCCATACCTCTCAAGTGTCCTTCATCTTGAGGGACATCTCTCATTTTACCCCTTAAAATTGCTCTGTCCCTCATGGAAAAGATACTGCCCAAACAGAGAATGTGCTGTAAATTCAGACTTTAAAGCAGAAACTCTTAATATTCTGAAATACTAAATACAAAATAAACTGTAAACACTATGGTTTTCACAGTGTTCTGAGCTTGTATCTCCATGTTTGAGAATGTGTCCCTCATTCTGAGGGTCTGTGTCCCTCATTGTCCCTCATTTTGAGTGTCCAGAAATGTCCATGTCCCTCATTTCAGTGACAAAAGGTTGAGAGGTATGCCCGAACCCCATTTGCCGGCTTTGCGTAAGAGTGGTCTCCCTGGCTGTATTAACATATCAAAGTGTTTAAATGAAAAACGTTCATGTTAGCACACAAACCATGTACTGCGTTTTACTGTACACGAGAGTTACTGGACCCTTAGTAGTACCCTTTTAAGCATTTGACCAGTCACAGGCATCTGTTACATATCACTGTTTTGTGATATTTGTAAACCTTTCTGTGCATTTAAATTTTTGGTTTTAACTGAAAGAAATATTTCCTTTTATGGTATTGGCCCACAACAAGGTACTACAGCTATGTGACACTGAGGCGAGCTTCATGCACACTCATGTAATCGCCATGTGCACTACATTTGTCTGCATCATACGAGCAGGTCATCTGGCAGCTTTGTGTGAAGCATGCAATTGCCCCACTGTTGCTGGCAGGTGAACTGCTTGAATTATGCAGACAACAGCATGTGCATGTAACTCACCTAACTGTAAATGAGCCTTATTTTCTCAATGACTACATCTTGGTTAACATAATAAAGTTAAGTTTAAATTTGAATTTGAACTAACATTTGTGTTTGAGTATTGCCTTTTTGTTGTATACCCTCCATAAAATTGATTATTGATTTTAAAAGTATAACTAGAAAAGCAGCTTGTTTTCAGCATGACTAGGCTGTAGTAGAAACACAGAACCATGGACAATGGCAGCAGAAAAAGACCAATGGCCCATCCTGTCTGCCCGAGTTCCCTACTTAGCCCTGGGACCTACTTTCACTCCAGGATCTTAGCCCTTCACATCATTCACCCCATTTCCATCCCAGCTTCAGTTGCCCTGAGCAGCTACTATACCCTTCTTTCTATCCCAACTGTGCTTGAATCCACCAACAATTTCAACACCATCACTTTGGCATGCAGACTGTTCCATGTCTCCACCATCTTTTTTGTAAAATAATGCTTCCTTACATTCCTTCTGAGCCTCCCTCCTGTCAGTTTCCAGTCATATTCATGTGTCCATGAACTAGTATTCAAGCTAAATATTTCCCCTGCATTTCACCTTATTATTTCCTTCTAGGAACCTGCAGGTCTCACTCTCTATCATATCTCCCCTCTCCCTTCTGGTCTCCACTGAGTACATGTTCAGTGCCTTGATGCAGTCCTCATAGGACCTGACCAGTTGGCTCTGGATCATTTTTGTTACCCTGTGCTGCACCATCTCCAGCCTACCTCTATCCTTCCTGAGGTGAGGACCCCAGAACTGGGTGCAATAGTCCAGGTGTGGCCTCACTAAGGATTTATATAGGGGAAGTATTACCTTCTTTCATTCTGCTATCGAAAACCTTCCCGATACATCCCAGCATCCTACTCGCTTTGATATATGCCCTGTTGCACTGACCTGATTATTTGAGGGAGTCACTGACAATAGCTCCAAGGTCCAAGGACGGAGAGAGAATCTCAGATTTAGAAGTCGGTAGCCATCTGGGAACAAGCGAACACAAAACAGTGTGGTTCACGATAAACACAGTCATACAATCAAGCCATACAAAAGCAAGAGTATTGGACTTTAGGAGGGCTGACTTTGGGAAAATGAGAGAGTGCCTCAGAAAAGCACTAGCAAACAGGCAAGAAGGAGGGGTGGAGGAACAATGGAGAGTAATCAAAACAGCCATCACAGAGGCAACAAGTCTTTGTGTAAAGCAAATCAACAAAACACAACTAAGGAAAAAAACGCTATGGTTCTCAAAAGAGGTGGCAGGGAAGGTTAAGGAGAAAAGGATAGCATTCAGGAAATATAAGGAAACGCAGAAGGAGAAGGACAGAGAACTTTATCAGTTAAAGCAGAAAGAGGCTGGGAAGGCAGTCAGAATAGCAAAGGCCCAAACCGAGGAAAGGATAGCCAACTCTGTTAAGAAGGGGGATAAGACCTTTTATAGGTACATTAGGGAGCAAAGAAAGACCAAAGGAGGGATACTGAGGCTTAATAAAGGGGAGGGAATGTGGGTAGAGGGTGACAATGAAAAAGCAGGGATACTGAACGAATATTTCTGCTCAGTATTCACAAAGGAAGAGGAGGGGGAGGTACCTAAACCAAACAAGAGAAACACTCTGAAGATGAGGGTCGATACCAGTCCATTTACAGAAGAAAGGGTTCTGAAAGAACTAATAAAATTGAAGGTGGACAAAGCAATGGGGCCTGATGGGATTCACCCAAGAATTCTAAAAGAACTAAGGGTAGAACTAATGACACCGCTGACTACTCTCTTTAACAAATCATGGGAGGATGGGGGTGGTACCTGAGGACTGGAGGAGGGCAGATGTGATTGCTCTTCACAAAAGTGGGAGCAGGACAGAGGCAGGAAACTACAGACCAGTTAGTTTGACCTCAGTGGTAGGTAAAATGATGGAATCACTTCTGAAGGAAAGAATTGTTGAGTACCTAGAGGCCAGTGGGGCACAGGACCCAAGGCAGCATGGATTCACAATGGGAAGGTCATGTCAGATGAATCTAATAGATTTCTTTGACTGGGTGACCAAAGCAGTAGACCAGGGAGGGGCTGTGGACATGGCTTACCTAGATTTTAGCAAGGCATTTGATACAGTCCCACACAAAAGATTAATACACAAGTTAGCCAGCCTTGGAGTGGGTCCCAAGGTGGTAGCCTGGATAAAAAATTGGCTAGACAACAGGACGCAAAGGGTAGTAGTAAATGGAGTCCACAGTGAAGAAAGGAGGTTATAAGGGTATCGCAGGGTTCAGTACTGGGACTGGTCCTTTTTAATGTCTTTATAAGTGACATTGCAGAGGAACTGGAAGGAAAAGTATGTTTCTTTGCAGATGACACAAAGATCTGCAACAGGGTTGATACACCAGATGGAGTGAAAAGGATGAGAAGGGACTTGGCAATGTTGGAGGAATGGTCAAATGTATGGCAGCTCAGATTCAATGCAAAGAAGTGCAAGGTAATGCACCTGGGAAACAAAAACCCAGGGCAAGAGTACACAATGGGGGGTGAGATACTGACAAAAGTAAAAATGGAAAGGGACCTGGGAGTAATTATATCAGATGACCTAAAGGTGGGCAAGCAATGTGAGAAGGCAGTAAGGAAGGCTGGAGGATATTGGGATGCATAGGGAGAGGCATCAATAGTAGAAAACAGGAAGTTGTTATCCCTCTGTACAGACAGTTGGTGAGACCCCATCTGGAGTACTGTGTGTAGTTCTGAAGACCCCATCTCCGCAAAGACATAGACAGAGTGGAGGCTGTCCAGAGGAGGGAATCAAAATGGTGCAGGGTCTGCACCAGAAGACATACTAAGAAAGACTAAAAGAGCTTAATATGTATACCCTTGAGGAAAGGAGGAGAGAGGAGACATGATAGAAACTTTCAAGTACCTCAAGGGAATCAACAAAGTCCAAGAGGGTGGCATCTTTCAGAAAAGAGATGTGCAAGAACAAGGGCACAATTTGAAGATGGGGGACAGCTCAGAGGTAATGTGAGGAAGTATTTTTCACAGAGAGGGTTGTGGATGCATGGAACAGCCTCCCTGAGGAGGTCGTGGAGTCAAGAACAGTGGGGGAATTCAAGAATGCATGGGACAGACATAAGGCAGTCCTAGTGGTGGGTAGGAGGAAGTAAGCTGTTGGTTAATTAGGATCTGCAGCTTATCTGTTAGGTAGGAAAATGGGCAGACTAGGTGGGCCAAGCGGTCCTTATCTGCTGTCAAATTCTATGTTTCTATGTTAGGTCCGCCTTCCTCAACTATAGTGCTAAGTCTCACCCCACACATCCATTTCTCTCTTCTGGGGTTCTTGTTCCCTAGGTGCACTACCTTGTGCTTTTTGGAGTTGAATTTAAACTGCCAAACCTTAGACCAGCCTCCAGCTTTCATGCATCACTCTGCATTTCCCTGATTCCCTTGTCCTATCCACCCTCCCATAGAGCTTTGTGTCATCTGCAGAGACACAGCCTGCCCTGGATGCCCTCACCAATGTCGCTAATGAACATATTGAAGAGGACCCATCCCAGAACAGATCCCTGTGGTACCCCGCTTGTGACCTCCCTCCCTCTCTGCTGACTTGACTCCATTGATCACAACCCTCTGTTGCCTCTCCTTTTGCCAGTTAATTACCCACTTTACTATGACCTTAGCTGCACCCAGATCCTCCACCTTCTTCAGTAAGTGTGTGTGAACACCAAGTTGAAAGCTTCACTGAAGCTGAAGTAGAGCAGATCCACAGCACGACCCCGCCCCCTATTTCCTCATCACCTAGTCAAAGAAAACTATCAGGTTAGTCTGACAAGACCTTCCTGCCACAAACCCATGCTGTTTACTATCCTGGAGACCATTGCTCTCCAGGTAGTCAATGAGGTCTTCTCTGACCAGTGACTCCATTAGATTCCCTACAATAGAGAAATTTAATATAAATAGCAATTTCAATGTGAGAAGAAATCTTGATTGTACCTGAAGAATAATTGGCCTCTGATAGACCACTTTTATAATAAGGTTATCTTACCCTGGTTTACCTACATAATTTTTTGCAAAGAAGAAAGGAGTTTAAAAGTCATATTTATTTATTTAAAATTTCTCCGATGGAGATAACTCCATCAGAGGCAATATCTCATTTTCATCAGGCGTGCAGTGAGGATAACAACAAGCATCACTATGACTTAGCACAGCAGAAAAGCAGTTCCATACCGTATACAAATATTGTATAATTTATTTATTTTTATTTATTTAAAAAGTTGGTAACCGGGAAAGACACACTGAGCCAAGGCTCGATTCCAGGTGCGACCCAGGAAAGGGCAAGGGATTAGCATATAACAGTAACAGTTACAGCATATGTGCACAGTAATACAGAAGTTGGGCTGGCCGTATAGCCTAGAGGTTAGAGTAATGAGCTGTGAACGAGCTTGGTACATCCAGCAGACCAGATCTTAATTTGATTCTCACAACCTCCACTTGCATACTGTGTGACTCTGAGCAAGTCACTTAACCCCCCAGTGCTCCCAGGTCGCTCCTGTAAACAGGCACTTGTGCCTAGTGGGCCTTACCCAGTTACCAAAGACTGAAAAAAAAAGTTACACAGCTTTAAATAGATACAAGTATGTAAGGACAGCAGTGGTACATGGCATAACAGAGTGGTCTGCATAACAATTAGCATATAGCAATTACATAATTTGTGCACAGTTATACAGAAGTTACACAGCTTTAGTAGATCAGGTATGATAAGATAGCAGTGATACATGGTATAACAGAGAGGTGACACATAAAGAATGACACAGAGGAGAGAGCAGCAGTAGAGGGATCCAGGAGCAATGCATAGGTGCAGGATAGCAAACAACAGGTAATCAATTAGCAGATCACATGACCCACTAGACAAGAGCTGGCCATGGAAAAACAGGGTGGAGGGGGATCAGGGCAAGGGGGTGGGCATGAGGACTGGTAGGTTATGGGGGTGGGTAGCAGAGACATGGAGGGAAGGAAAGATGCCTGAAGTGGTTTTTAACTGCCTCCATGGTCGACAAACCCAGAACTGTGAGGGGTAGTGCATTCCACAAGGCGGGGAGCCAGTAGGCAAAGGCTTGTTCCCAGCCTGCGAGCATGGGATAGCTAATGAGAAAGAGCGCAGGTCATGAGAGCACAGGGCATAGCCAGGGCTGGGGGCAGAGGCTATTAGAGAGGAGAGGTAGGAGGTGAGAGTGTTGAACCAGAATTTAGTGGTGAAAGACACACAGTAGGCAAGCCGATGGTTGGCTAGAGAGGGGAGGGATACTGATTGGTATAGACTGCAGTGATGTGTGCAGTAGGGAAGGTTGGAGGCAAAGCGGCAGAACACATGGAACAAGGGATCTAGTTTGGCCAGGGAGGACTGGTGGGCAGCACTATAGACCACTTCAGTGTAATTGAAGGCAGGGAGGATAAATTTGGTTATGATTTCTTTCCTGACTGGGAGGGAAAGACTAGATTTATGCTTGTGCAGCATACCTAACTTGGGTCGGAGTTTGTTGTGAATTGCATTGAGGTGAAGGGAGAAGTCTAGTTTGGGGTCCAGCCAGACTCCCAGATACTTGTAGTTATTCACCACAGAAATACTGGACCCATCAGAAGCATTGGGGGGGGGGGGGATAGTTTGGCCAGTTTCTGGGTGGAACCAAACGCCATTGCAACAGTTTTTTTTGTATTACACTTAAGGGATTTAGCATCTAGGCAATGCAGAATACACTCAAAATCAGACAGGAGGATGGTTTCGACTTGGTCTAGAGAGGGGTCTGAGATGAAGATAACTGAGTTGTCCACATACATTTGGACATGCGAGGAAGGTCAGACAGATGACAGGCTATTTATAAAGATAGAGAAGAGGGTGGGGCTGAGGATTGACCCTTGTGGCACTCCAGCCAGGATGGGAAGGGGGAGGACTTGGTTTCTCCCAACTGCATGAACTAGAACCTGTCCGACAGGTAGGCCTTGAACCAATTGATGGCAATGAGAGGGAGGCCTATTGAAGCAAGATTGTCTATTAGGAGATGATGGGCAATGGAGTCTAACGCTTTGGCTAGGTCCATGAGAATGGCCAAGGTGAGGTGGCCTTTGTCCATCGCATTGTGGACATGGTTGGTAAGGTGGAGTAGGGGTGAGGAGGTGGAATGGTGTCTTCGAAAGCCTGATTGGTAGGGGGTCAGGACGTCGCTGTTATAAGGTAGAAATATGATGTAAAAGCAAATAAGACACAAAACATAATTCATTGCAGGATGACATGGGTGGAATAACAGCAGTGAAGAAAACTGAGCCATAAATGTATCATGTACTATGACAGGGTGCCAGCGACCATGGACAAAGACAGGTATATAAGGTTCTTAAGTGGTGGCAAAGACTGGTTTTAAATAATGGAGGCATTTCCTACTTTAGTGAGGGGGGAGGGGAGCTTATTCCAGGAATCCCTGGTAGAATACACAATGACCTTTCGACCAGAATTACACTTCATTCTGAGAGGTCAAAAGTCGAGTGCTTCAGATGAGCAGAATGAGTAGGAATTTGTCTATTGTGTAAAGTAAACTCCTATGTACACAGCTATATAGCAAAGAGAAGCACTGGTAATTACATCCGCCTTTGGAACCTAGCCAACTGAGCTCGTTCAAGAGAGTGTGATATGATGTTATTTTGCGATTTTTTTTTTTTTTTTTTTTTTTTTTTTTTTTTAAAGAGCTTCATTTGTTGTAATTTCTCATGCGCCGCTTATTATGCTAAGCGCCGCAAGTCAACATCTTCGTAGTGCAGCTTTGGAGATACGCCGGGCCGTTGCTGGGCTTAACGTAGGGCATGCATCAGTAGGTGCGGCCCCTCATTCCCCCAATCAGCAGCACCACCATTACGCATGCTAACGTGGCAAGCAATCTAAGGAAAGGTCCGCTGCAATCCGAACAAAGCTTGTCAGGCATGGCGGACCCTTCCTGCGTGCTCACTACATTAGCAGTATGACGGGCTGCCCAACAGGCGATCTCGGTGCCCAATCCCCCTGCTGGCTTATGTGTGGCGCACAAAGTTGCCGACGGAGAGCCCACTCCCGTCGGCCACAGCAACCCCATTTCCTATATGCGAGGGGTGCCCAATCCTCCCTCGGTTCTTGCCTCCCACCCACTTTCATTATGTCTGACGGGAGCCCCTCCTGTCGGCATAAATCAGCCCCGCCGCATTTCTTATATGCTGAGGGTGCCCAATCCCCTCGGCTCTTGCCCCCGCTGTCATTGTGTGCAGGCAGGGGTGCCCAATCCGTCGGCATAAATTCACCCCCAAGCCCCCATTGTCTGCCAATGAGGGTGCCCAATCCCTGTTGGCTACAGCACCCCCAAACAGTTAGGTGCCACGCCAGAGCCCACACCCAGTGTGCTGAAGTCCCCTGAAAAAAACTGTCCCGCCGATGTTAGGTTTTTTTTTTCTTCCCTGTAACTTGAAAACGGTCCTCAGAGTCTCCTGCCCCCACCCGCACCCAACCACTGAGCACCCTGCCTCCCACACCCCCTCACCCCCCTCACTCCATACTTACCTCTGGAGTCCAGCGCGACAATCTTCGCTGGACCGGGAACACATCTGCACTCTTCAAAGCCGACCGTGAGCTGAGGAAGTGCTGGTAAGCTGTATAATGGAATGAATAGGGTTTTTTTTCAACTTTGCTGCATATCTCGGGCATTTGTTGTAACTCTGGCACCAAATTTTCAACATGGGGTTTTTGGGGCCCCTCCTCATGAATTCTATCACTGTCATTGTGTTAATCGGCCTCGAAAGGTGATTTCGCAGTCACTGTGCGAAATCACCTTTCAGGACCCATTAATGAAATGACAGTGCCAGTGTTCATGAGGTGGCCTCTCAAAAACCCTTTGTTCCAAATTTGGTGGGAAAAATCCAACAAATGCCTGTTTTATGAGTGTGCGTTGTGCAGTTGCTACGCAGGCTTGTAACTTTGTGAATTTGCAATATTTTAATGCCAGATTTCGGCATTGTTGTTTTTGTACACCTCCTTGTGAACAGTGCAGCTGTCATTTTCTACATCCTGCCCGAAATGTGTTTCCGCACTTCCGGCGCACCATAGCGCAGTCGCTGTGGGAAATCAGTGTTTGGGCCAGATTATGAAAATGACAGTGACACAGTTCATGAGCAGAGGTCCTAAAATGCCTATGTTGAAAATTCGGTGACGATACTCCATAAAATGACTGTGTTACGAGCGTGCGTTGGCAGATTGCACGTCACGCTCGTACCGTCGTGCATTTCTGATATTTTCACTCTGGATTTTCACCATTGCCATTTTTCCACACC
This sequence comes from Neoceratodus forsteri, assembly GCA_016271365.2. NCBI lineage: Eukaryota > Metazoa > Chordata > Ceratodontiformes > Ceratodontidae > Neoceratodus > Neoceratodus forsteri. Next base: position 310,499,626 of record CM028137.1, on the reverse strand, counting down.
TCTTGATGAACAGTATAGCTGTCATTTCACATATCCTGCCCAAAATGTGTTTTGCACTTCCGGTGCAGAATAGCGTGGTCACTGTGTGAAATCACTTCTTGGGACACTTTGAGGAAATAACAGTGACACTGTACATGAGTAGAGGTGCTAAAATGCCTATGTTGAAAATTTGGTGCCCAACGCCCATAAAATGGTAGTGTTGCAAGCGTGCGTTGCATATTTCCCATGCACCCTTGTAACTTGGCCAAGTTGCTATATTTACATGCCACATTTTCAACACTGGCATTTTTTTACGCCTCCTTATGAGCTGTACAACTGTCATTTTTCACATCCTGCCCAAAATGTTTTCCCGCACTGCACTACCAAACACCCAAAGGGACACCCCAATGCCTGTCAGTCTCTGCAGTGTGGGGGTGGGTTGGCATCAGTTCAGTACTTCACTGCCATGCCTATTATGCATCTCTCTAACTCCTGCACTACCAATGCCAATGCCAGCAAGACAACACTTGGCACTGACAAATGCTTGTTTGTTCAGTGTCTACTACTGATAATAATAGGTTTGACTAGTCCTAGCATCACTGAAGAATGATTAGGAAAATATTATCTGTGTTTAGTTTTGCATATTAAAGGTTTAAACCTTAGATGACCTCCATTGTTCAGGTGAATCTCAGTTCAAGCTGATGTAATGTTTCTGGGTTGGTTAACCACGCCTTTGTGTTCTTTGGTTTTGCCGTGCTGTCTTTTAGCATTATGAAATCACTTGTATGCTCATTCATGCTGAAACGGAGTAACCAAACAAAGATTATCTAGCTATATAAAATGACTTATCAGTTTAGGGACCTGGGAGGCATAATAAGCAACTCCATAAAACAATCTGGCAAATGTAACACGGCCTACAGCAAGACAAATCTTGGGATGTATTGGGAGGGGGTTCGATAACAGGAAGGAGGAGGCACTAGCACTCTATAGATCACTGGTGAGGCACCATCTGGAATGCTGTGCCCAGTTCTGGAATCCTCAGCTAAGGAAGGTCAAAGACGATCTGGAGATGATGTAGCAGAGGGTAACTAAAATGATTCAGGGCAAACAGGGGAGAGCCTACAAGGATCGACTTAGGGCACTGAACATGTACTCAACTGAGGCCAGAAGAGAGAGGGGGGAGACATGATAGAGACATTCAGGTTCCTGAAAGGAATGAACAGGATAAACTGAGGAACTATTCAACAGCAATGGTGCGTCAAAAACACAGGGACATGAGTGGAATTTGGTGGGGGTGGGGGGGGGTTCAGAAGGGGTGTGAGAATGTTTTATTTTATAGAGTTAGTGGTTGAATCATGGAACAGCCTGCAGGCAGAGGTAGTAGACGCCAAAACCATTTATAGTTTCAAGCAAAGTTGGGCCTGAGTTAAGGGATTAATAGCTACTCAGGGGGTAGTGGTAAGACAGGGGGCAAGGGGGAAGTTAGCAAAAATCCCATATAGATAGCAGATCGCAGGGTAAGATTGAATATAGTTTGGCAGACTGGATGGACTGATTGTCTTTTTCTGCTGAAACTGCCTGTTTTTATGTTTCTGTACTGTATTGTTTTAAGTGTTATTGATTTAATTGTTGGGTTCTTTGAACATTTGGAGATGCACCCTTTAAGAAAATGTTCATTAATTCATTACATGCAGATGGTAATTAATTATTGGTGCAGTATGAATCCCTGCTAAACTCAAACAGTAGTAAACAATAAGAGATGACAGGTTGTGGGTCACTGTTCCTGAACTGAACCTCACCCCCTCGGTGTGCTGTAAGGCACAGGGTGCTTTCGCCAAGTGCTTACCACCACAAGGAAGTGCAGTTCAGGAATAGTAACTCCCACTGTGAAGTGTGTTATTGCACTTATAAAATGAGTCTGCTGTAAAAAAAACCTAGATAAAATAGGCAGTGCGGTTACTTTTCCTGAACAGCACTGCTTTGCAACTTTCTCTACTAATCAGGAAGCAGGATTCTCCTTACTTATTTTATAATAAGCAAGAAATAATGTGACATAATCATAATGTGACATTTCGGTATGTGCTGTAAGTAGGCTGATCCTTTAGAGGAAGTTCAAAAGTTTCTTTACAAACAACTTCCCAAAAAACTAGTGTTGTAAACTGAACCTTGCTTAAAGGATCAGCTGAATTACCAGAAGTTTGATGTCTCTATCAGATGATTTGACTTTGGGGGGTATCTCTTGCAGCAGGCCACACCTATGGAACCATAACCGCCAGGAACTAGGACCACATGGAAGCTTTTCTAGCTGGCAGTCTACCAGGGAGCCACCCACTCCGATGTCCTATGCCGATGTTGACCTATCCTATAAGAGTGGGTGGCCACTGTGCCCTCCTCAGTTCTTTTTCTGCTATCGACCATCGCACGTCAGACTGCACGAATATCCGCCAGCTTTAATTAACCACTTTTCACTTAAATATTTTTGTCAAACTTTCCTTTTTCTGTTTTCTCTCCATAGTACCACTTTAGCAATAAAGTGTTTTTCCAACCCTGTTTATGCCGAACTCCACCCGCTGGAGACCTCTTTAAGAAGTGTGCCTGGGTGCAGAAGATTCTGGAGAATGGCGACCACGAGGTCTGTGTCTGCTGCCTAGGCCCAGAACACGACATCCAGGCATACATGATCTGCTGTGGGCTTCAAACAGGCCACCAGAAAGTGTCAGCTGCAGACCTTGGAAAGTTCTCTGCTGAAGCAGAAGGTCGCCCAGATGGAGAAGGAACTCTAGGCGCGGAGTGCCTCTGCTTCCTCCTCGACATCCTCAGGATTGTAGCCTTCCAAGGCCTGAGACAGGTCCTCTGAGAAGCATAAACCATATTGGTGTTCTTATTTTTATATATTTAGTTTAATCAGCATATTTTATTACTGAATATTGTTTTGCAAAAAACGCACACAACAGACAAACAGTAACCATCAGTATATATTTGCCCCTGCCCCTTCAACATTCAGGGACAGATCAGGGTTGCATGCAATGATACACAGTACACCTAATGTAAAGCATTTCTTAGTGTAACAAACTAGTCAGGTTATGACACAGAATACTTTCATAGTGAGCGTGGCTACCACACTGCTACTCGACTAGCAACAAGACGGGATGGAGGGTTCTCTACCTCTTCTCATTTGTTTTATAAGAGTTGTGCATGATGGCAATCATTTGCTCTATTCTGAGGCCCTGTAGAATTGTGCCATGCCATTCCTGATATGTGGGCATCCTATCATCAAGCCAATGTTTAGGAATTATTTTTTTTGCTAAGGTGGCATTAGTGTTATGTGGTACCTTCACTGGCCCATTAGTTGTTCCAGGCCCAGGCTAAGTAAGCAGATCTATGGTATAAAAGCAGATGAGTCCATATTACTTTGAATTGTGTCCCATAGAGGAACGGCCTTAGCACAGTCCCCTGTTTTAATGTACCTCACTGTAGTTTACATCTGGTGTATTTGTCAGACTCTAAGTGGTGCATTTTTTGAAGTTTGACTGGTGTATTATAAAGGTTATGCGCCACTTTAAACTGCATGAGTCTGAGTCTTCTCGAATCTCAGATGTTTATTAAGGCTGCTCCACAGTTTAGCTCTGAGCTCAGGATTTTCCAATTCTTTTGAGGATATTGGTGTATTATTATCTCACGCATGACTTTGAAAACAAGAAACCAATATCCTCTCATAAAGATAACAATTATATCATACTTCTGCCCATGTCATATACCCGTTTTAGACTTACTACGATAGACATCCAGCTATATTTAGATTTATGTTTACTAAGACTGACCTCAAACTCAGCAAATAAGAAATTACAGTAGAAAAATTATAAGGCACTGAGATAATATGTAATCTACTGATACTGAGAAAATTGCTGCTAATATGCTTAGACCTGCTCTTTGCCCATAATCAGAGATGAGCTGTTAAGGCTTGTTAAAGGAAGAAAAACACCCAAGAAATGTGTTGTGGGGGAGGTATACAGTGGTTAAGAGAAAGTGCCAGATAGCTTTAACTTTGACAGACTGTAAGCCCATCGAGATCAGACTTCAAGTAACTTTTGGAGGTCCCATTGTTTGTATGAGTCATTAACCAATTTCTCATCAGTATTTCCCCTATGGCTGTCTAGGTATAAATTAAAGATTGCATGACTTGTTTTGAAAAGAACAGGAAATCACATTGATAAACTCATTTGTTTTAATTTAGTTAACTACTTATTTACCCGAGCCTGCCCAGATGAGATGCTACTAGAGAGAGATGCTACTCTTATTTTCCAGTGGGGTCCTGCTTCCACCCATTCCCACAGCTAGGTGAATTGGAGTACTTCAAGGTTATGTGACTTGGTAAAGGTCACATGCTGAGTATTTTGACTCTGATGGGATTAAAGCTGTTATCGCCCTGCTCCCATGCTGGTGCTCTGACTACTAGACCACACTGCCTCTACCTGCTAGCTCCTCACGTCAGTAAAACCATTTCTGATGCAGTAGTCTATAACTGTGTGTAAATGCAGTGCATGTGTAACAGCTAGTGCCAGGTTTGTAACCATACAATATGTGCATTACATGCGTGCAAATGCTGTATTGTGCCCCAGACAAGTCCTATGTGGGTGGGCTTAAGTGTCCAGTTCAGTGTTAGGGCAGCAGTTGGGGGAGTCGCGATTCAGTCAAGAGTGCTGATACACTTGCACCATTGCTGCCAGCTTATGCCTTTAATGTGTGAACACAGGGAGCCTTAAAATAAGCCTCCTTGGGGAGGGGGTACATATAGGAATAGGCAAAACACTGAAATATGTTCAAATTAGTTAAATGAAGGAACATCAGTGTAAACACACAAAATCAGCTATGGTTTTGCCTGATTCAAGACACAAAGCCTGCTGGACTAGGTACAAATACACATTTTTCTGGTGATAATACTGTGACAGATGCCTTAGGCTTCCCTTTATGGTGCAGGGCTGCACACAGTAATGGTGCCATCATCTCTGTTGAACCAGTAGGGTCTGGTGTGCTGGACTCAAAAGTAATTGCTGTAGGCATTGTCAATTACAAAACTGTGTGGGTTTCTGCCACTCGGCAGGTCATAGGTTCATAGGTCAGTACGAGCTCAGGGGACTAGCCCATGATAAACTCGCCACCCTTTAGCCCAGGTGGAAATCATATTTAATATAACCATAGTACTCCTCTCTTAAGGTGCACATATCTGCCATCTCTGCCTTACATGATCCTGTTGATGGCCGTATGGTGGCACAACTGGACGTGTCCTGTACTTTTCTGAGAAGCATTCTTCACCTGAAACCTTCTATCCCACAATCCAGTCCCACCTTGGGACTTGAATTTTGTGTTGGAAAATCTTGCTTTGGCTTCTTTTGAGCTGGCCGCGATATGTGAGCTATGCTTTCTGTCGTGGAAAGTGTTTTTAGTTGCCATTACTTCTGCTCGAAGAATTTCAGAGCTACAGGCGCTCATGTGCAAGCAGCCTTATTTGATTTTCCACAAAGACGAGGTGTCTTTACGTACTAACCCTATGTCCCTATGTTTCTTCCTAAGGTGGTGTCTAAGTTTATTTTAAATCAGTCCACCCACTGTCCTGTTTATTTTCCAGAGCATGCCAGCCCAGGGGAAGCATTGCTCCCCAGTTTAGATACGCATAGAATCCTATGTTACTATACACACTGTATGAAGGACTGTAGGAGATCTAAACGGTTGTTTGTTTCTTTCTTTCTCCCTGGGGAGAGATGGCGCCCCTGTTTCAAAACAGTGTTTGTCCAGATGGTTGGCCAACTGTATCAATTATTGCTACAGGAAGTATGGCAAGGATCTTCCTGGCGCTTTTTGCGGCGATTCCAGTACAGGCATGGCCACTTCTAATCCCTGTTTCAGGAATTTGTTTGCTGCAGAGATCTGTGCTGCCACCACTTGGAACTCTGTCCACACCTTTACCAAGCACTACAGTCTGGACATTGCCTTTGGGTGTAGGGCTAACTTTGGCCTAACTGTCCTCCAGGGCCTACTTTCTTAGGCTCAAGGTTTCCTCCACCTAGCTTGTGCTGACTGCTGACGGAACTGCTTGGGACTCGTTCCATAGGTGTGGCCTGCTGCAACAGATACCCCGACATCCAATAGTACAGTTATGTAAGAACTTACCGTAACAGTAAATCTGTGAGGGGATCTTTTGCAGAAGGCCATGCCATGCCATCCCTCCCTTCTTCCCCTTGACCTGGGAGGCCCTTCTGTACTTCTACTTCTTTCTCCATTATTTTCTTTTTGGCGGGTACCTTTGATTTCTCCTTGGTTCCCTCAGCTGGGGCTAGGTAGCTTATAGTCTCTGGCGGGAGAACTGAGGAGGGTGTGGGGATCGCCCACTCTTATAGGATAGGTCAGTGTTGGCGTATGATGTTGGAGTGGGCGGTCCCCTGGTAGACTGCTACCTAGAAAAGTTTCCATGTGATCCTAGTGTCTGGCGGCTATAGTTCTATAGGTGTGGCCTGCTGCAAGAGATCCCCTCACAGATCTACTGTTACAGTAAGCTCTTACATAACTGTACTTTTAAACTGACTGAGGGGGAGACTTGGTCTAGGGTAACCGCAGTGACAGGTTGAGAGGAAGAGGATCCTAGCTAATACTCCCCCACATGTAAGGGCATGTAGCAGCACAGCGGGTACAAGAAGAGTTGTGGCCTTGCTGGACTAGGTGAAGGGACATTAGAAAAGGGGAATGCAAAGAGTCAAGCATCACAGATAACAAAGGGATGAGAGGACATAGAAATCAGAAGGGTAGTTGTAAAGTAGGATCAGGGGTCTGGTAGAAGGGGGTATGCCTTAATGCCAGGAGTCTAGGTAACAAAATCCGTGAGCTCCTGGCATTGATGGCAGACACCGAGGTGGATCTGGTGGCCACCACAGAAATGTGGGCTTCAGAAAATGACTACTGGGAACTGATAGTCCCCTGGCAGTCAATGTTCAGTAGGGATAGAGGAACAGGTAGAGGGGGAGGAGTAGCCCTTTCTGTTAAGGAGGGCATCGAGGTGATGGAAGATGGGTGCATCAGGGGTAGTAATGGTGAGACAGAGTCACTATAGGTGCAACTCAAGGCAGCCTCAGGCAACAAACTGCACTTGGGGTGATCTGTAGGCCACCAGGGTAAGGGTAGGAGAGGGACAGAAAGCTCAGGGAAGAACCTGAAAGAGCGGTAGCAAAGGGGAAAGTAGTGATAGCTGGCAGCCTGAACCTGCCAGACATAGATTGCGATGTTCCAGTGGTCATGAGCACCAGAACTCAGACCTTGCTGGACACGTTCCGGGATTGTCTACTGGTACAGTTAGTTAGGGAACCCACAAGGCAGTCCACAATTCTCGATGTGTGCTTACCAACTTGGAGATGGTAGGTGCTGTGGGAGTAAGGAGCCACTGGTGAACAGCGACCATAACTGCTTGGTTCAAACTGGGCCTCGGGTCCAGTAAGTCACAGTCTAGAGCTGAAGTACTTGATTTTAAAAGGGCAGACTTCAGTAGGCTGAGGGTATGGTCAGGGACAAGTTAGTAGGGGTGGATAACATAGGTAGAGTGGAAGAGAGATGGGAGCAATTACAGGCACCATTCTGGAGGCATCCAAAATATGCATTGGAATGGTGACCAAAAAGAACAGGTTCAAGAGACTGTTATGGCTCTCTGCAAGGGTCAGGGAAGCAGTGAGGGCTAAGAAAAAGTCCTACAAATATAAAGATAAGCAGAGGGAGAAGAATGGTGAGAATATTTACTGAAAAATAGGGAGGCAAAGAAGGCGGTTATGAAGGCAAAGGCAGACACAAAACTGCGAATTGTGGAGGGGGTCAAGAGTGGAGAGAAACAGATCTTCTTTGGGGGTATGTCTGTCATCAGGTCCCATAGATGAAACTTCACCGTTGTTGCAGCAGGAGCCACACGAGAGATTTTCATCAGTACAACTGGGGCCACCCTTGCCGTCGTGATCTGTCGATGTCACCAACCCTATACAGGTGTGAGTGGCCCTGCTCCCTCCTCAGTTCTTTACCACCATTGATTTGATCGCATGGTTCTCCGTGGAAGCTCCGATACAGTTTCACACCATTTTTTGCCTGCGACTTTTCTATATTTAATTCTTTAGAATCTTTTTCTAAAGAGATTCCTTTACCTCTTTTATGTCGAGTTAATCCTTCAACTTCTCTCTTCTGTCACTGCCACTGCTGAAAGAAGATTGCCTCTTCAGATGAACACTCACTCTGTGTCTGCTGTCTTGGGCTTAGCCACGATGCCTTGGGCCATGAGCTCTGCCAGAAGTTTAACCAAACCACCCTCAGGCAATGCAAAGATGCTTTTAAAAAATTCCTTATGGAACAACAGGTAGCTAGTTCTGGGCAGGGGTCTTTCGGGGTCCCTCCTTCTCAGTCGCTGGCAGGGTCGTCAAGCTCCCAGGCCACTAAGGCCCAAGACAAGTCCTTAGGGAAAAGTCATAACAAGGACTGAGATCGAGATTGCTCCACTCGGCGGCAGTCCCGCTCCCTGATGTCCTCTTCCTCATAGTCTGGGGTTACTTTGTTGGCTGCAGCTGCACCGACGTCTAAGCCTGCTGTCCAGGTCTCTATTCTTATCAGATGCTTACTGACAGCACCACTGCCTGGTGTGCAAGGTGGCTGGCCATCGACTTCTGGGTTGTCGGCCCCTTCTTCGTCGACAATGGGACCATGGCCAACAGCCCTCCCACTGAGGCCTGATGCTTCTCCTGGTCCTTGGGCTGTGGGCTCTTCGGGCTCTCAGGGCCCATCCGACAGGTCATTGCAACCTGTTCCGTTGACCCCTCCTCCATCTATGCAGCAGTCCACTGTCATCGACCTCAATGACATTCTGACCAAATTCACAACTGTTTTTGTCCACCAGTTAGGCACATATAGGCCTGCATCACCTGTGCTGTTAATGGCACCATGGTTGTTGACACCACTTTGGCCTCCGCGGGCCGTCATTGGTACCTCTGTCACTGGACCTGGAACTGGAACAGATCGACGTTGAGGAGGAGTACCATCCTGATCTAATTCTACCTGAGGAAGAGGAGGAAGAGGAAGAGCCTCTCTCCTCTGATAGATCCACAGTGTCCTCAGTGAGCGAGGACTCTGTCAAACATATTCCTAGGTCCCCCTTCAGAGGACTCTACCTTCTTCAATGTCATGAAGCAGCTGTCTTCAGCCATCCAGTGTCTGTGATTGTGGGACTTAGTCTTCTTCTCTGACCCCATTTTCAGTCCCCATTCTGCATCCTCTAGAACTCCCCCCTGCTCCCTTCTCCTCTCTTTGCCCCCTTCCCCTGGGATCACCTACCCCTCCCTCCTCCGTTCTTACAATTGTGCTCCCTTTCTCTCCTCCCTCTTGTTATCTACCATTTGCGCAGCTGCACTCTCACTTACAGTTTCTCCCCCCCTTCAACCACAACCACTCCCTTCTGTCCTCACTCCCTGATCCTTCTCCCTCTCTCCACTCTTCCCTTTACCTTCTCTCTCTCTCTCTCTCTACTCTCTCTCTCTCTTTCCCACACTCTCTATTTTTCCCTCCCTAATGTTCAACCCCCTCCCCAAAATACTATTACTTGTACTGCTAGCACTTAGACAATAGATCTATCTTCAATTGTTGGATCTTGCCTATGATTCCATCCATTTTTATGTTGTTTTGCGTATGCACAAGCAACATCTTGTGGTAATAATGGCACAGTGAGAGGTGAGTTAGTGTTGGTGAATGCAGGGCATGCTAGTGCTGACACGAGAATTATCTAATGTGCCACCAACTTAAAAGAAATGTGCCACTGCAATCAGAGACAAGCTCGTCATGCAGCAGTAGAGATAACACGCCTCCCATACGTGCTTTTCCTGGTGAAACATTTCAATAAACATGGCAGCAGCTCCTGCCACCGCCACACAATCACCAAACAAAGCCAACATCGGGGGTGCAACCCCCATGTCAGCATGTCCCCCACCCCCCCACATTGTGTGGCACACTGGGAGCCCACTCCAGTGTGCCACTGATCACATAAACCGACCGTGTTGGCATGTTCCCCAACTCCCATTGTCAGCATGTTCCCCACCCCTCCACATTGTGTGGCACACTGGAAGCCCACCCCAGTGTGCCACTGCTCACACAAAGCCAGCCTTGTCAGCATGTTCCCCTACCCCCATTGTGTGGCACACTGGGAGCCCACTCCAGTGTGCATAACAAACCTTGCAATGTCCATTTTTATTTACCTGAAAAAAAGAAAATGGTCTCTCATTGTGCACAGTGCCCCCTTCCCCAACCCACACCCACCCTCTGCACACCACACCTCCCCACACCCCCCTCCTCACCTCTTCGATGGAGCAAGAACACATCTGGACTCTTCAAAGCCAAACTGCAAAATGAAGAAATGCTGGTAAGCTGTATAATGGCATCAGTGGGGTGGGGTGGAGGCAACTTAGGTGGATATCTCAGCCATTTTTTTTATTTTGGCTCCAAGTTTTCAACATGGGTTCTTGGGACCCACCTCATGAACACATACACTGTCATCTTGTTATTCAGCCCCAAAGGTGATTTCGCAGTCACTGCGCCGAATCACCTTTCAAGACTGATTAACAAAATGGCAGTGCCACTGTTCGTGAGGTGGTGTCCCAAAAAGCCTATGTTGCAAATTTGGTGAAAGAATTCAAAAAAATGACTGTTACGAGAGTGCATTGTGCAGTTTCCACGCATGCTCATAAATTTGACAATTTTTAATATTTTCACTCCAGATTTTCAACATTGCCATTTTTTCACACCTCCTTATGAACAGTATAGCTGTCATTTTTCATATCCTGCCCGCAATGCGTTTTCACACATCTGGCACACAATGGTGCAGTCGCTGTGGGAAATCAACTTGCAGGACAGATTAACAAAATCACAGTGCCACTGTTCATGAGTGGAGGTCCCAAAATGCCTATGTTGAAAATTTGGTTAAAAAAATCCCCAAAATAATTGCGTTATAGGCGTACATTGCACAGTTTCTATATATACTCTTGACTTCACCGATTTTTCATATTTGCACTCCAGATTTTCAGCATTGCTATTTTTTTTTTACATCTCCTCATGAATAGTACAGCTGTCATTTTTCACATCCTGCCTGAAATGTGTTTTCGTACCTGTGGCGCCAGATGGTGCAGTTGCTGTGCAAAATCACCTTTCCGCCAACGAACTGATAGTGCCACTGTTCATGAGATGGGGTCACAAAAAGCCCATGTTAAAAATTTAAAGTGAAAATACCAACAAATGGCAGGGGTGTTAGGGTTTCCAACTGTAATGCCCCACCCTGTAGAGACTGACAGGCATCAGGTGTGTGACTTGGGATTGTCGGCTGTAATGCTCAGGTCATTCCACCCCCACTCTGCAGCCAGTGACAGGCATTGAGGTGTGCCTTGGACTCTTCAGCCCCAAAGTTCACCCCATTCTTCTATACTGCACCCATCTCAGTGTATTTCCTTATGGAATGGGGTGAGCGTAAGGCCCGAAGACCCCAAGGCACACTGTGACACTTCTCGGTGTTTGCAGGGTAGGATGAGGTGAAATGGCGTGAGCGTTATGGCTGATGACCCAAAGGCACACCCCAATGCGTGTCAGTCTCTGCAGGGTGGAGGTGGGCTTGGCATCAGTTTAATACTTCACTGCCATTCCTATTATGCATCTGTCTAACTTCTGCACTACCAATGCCAATGCCAGCAAGACAACACTCGGCAATGACAAATGCTTGTTAATTTAGCCATTGTAAAATGTATCCTATTGTTTACTCACAATGGATTGTATTCCCAGTTCCGTGAGTCTCTGTTTTTCTTATTTTATTATTCTTTGTTTTTTGTCATTGTTTGAAGTGGAACCTCTGTAAACGAGCCTTTGGCTCAAAGGTATTTTATGGAAATATAAATGGGCTTCCATACTGAGGGGGAGGATGCCACCAGATACGATCTGGTGGATTTCTTATAGATTCCAAAGTCTCCTCCAAAAGTCATTCCTCCTATCCTTTCCGTACTAAGAAATGCCACAAGTGCAGCCTGGCACAGGCCTGAAATGGTGCCAGCCATACCCCACAGGGCTGATAAGTTATATAGTGCCCCTCAGGGTTTTCCACACTGTGCTGCCCAACCAGAGGCAGATTCTGTGGTTGTAAAGGCAGCCCATGATAGGTCCAAAGTGCCCAAGCAGCTTAGCTTCCCCCTGAGAGAATTCCGTAGGATTGCTCTTTATGGCAAGAGGGTTTATGCCTCCTCCACCCCTAGGCTGAAGATCGCAAACTACCTTTCTCATATGGTTAAGTACCAGAATACATTTTGGAGGAAGGGCAAGGCCATGGCCCAAGCCCTTCCTGATTGTACCCAAAAGCAAGTGGTTCTTAAGTATCTGTAGAATGCTGAGGATATTAGCAAGCACCTCTTGTGGGCTTTCCATGATATATTGGATACTGGTGTCAGGGCTTCTGCCACTGGCATTTGCCTTTGTAGGCAGTTCTGGCTGAGGGTCTCAGGTTTTCCCGCTGATGTTCAGCAAAAGGTGCTTAATGCCCCTCTCAGTGACTCCAAGGTGTTCATCCCAGATGTGCAGGACATCATAAATGAGCTGCAGACATCTGGCAGGGCTATCAAGCTTGTCCATTCACTGTATCATACACAACCTAAGAGTAGACAGTGCCCTACCTTTTGCAAGGTGTCTCCCAAATCTGGAGCAGTTTCTCGGCTCCAAGGCAAACGCAGAGCCTCCACCTCCTTGCTCACCCCCTCCTCTGCTGGAGCCATGGCCAAGTGCCCCAGAGGTGACGGACCAGCCCCAGTGGTGGGAATCTACCTCTGCTTGACTCCTTGCCAGACCACCTTCTTCCAGTCCTCTACCAAGAGGTGCTGGTCAGTGGTCAGCTCTCCCTCCATCTAAGTCAATGGAGAACCATCACATCAAACGCCTGGATACTTCAAATCATAGAAAGGGGTCACACTCTGAAGTTCATCGAGGTGACCCCAGAGAGACTTCTCCAATGCCCTCCGCCTACCTCCTGGCCCACCTGTCTATTCTCCGGGAGGAGGTACAGTCCCTTCTGCACAAAAAGACCATTGAGCCAGTACCCAGGTGCCAAAGAAACACCGGATTTTACTCCAGGTTCTTCCTGGTCCCCAAAAGAACCAGAGACCTGAGGCCCATCTCAGACCTCAAGGACCTTAATCTGTATGTCCAATACAAAAAGTTTCATATGGTAACTCTGCCAGGCTTTCTGCTCCTCCTCAAGCAGGGTGACTGGCTGTGTTCTCTGGACATGCAGGAGGCGTACCTGCACATCTCAGTGTTTCCACCCCACAGGAGGTTCCTCCAGTTTCTTCTGCAGAGCGAGCATTACCAATTCAAGGTATTACCCTTTGGCTTGTTCTCTGTGCCACGGGTCTTTATCAAATACTTGGCAGTGGTAGCTGCAGCTCTCAGAAGGGAGGGTCTGTATGTCTTCCCCTACGTGAACGATTGGCTTCTAAAGGCCCTGTCCAGGAAGCAGCTCCTTCGGATGCTGGAGAGGACTCTTCAGCTGTTCCTCTCCCTGGGCATTATGGTCAACTTGCCCAAGTCGGTCCTAGTCCCGGCCCAAAGGCTGCAGTATATAGGGGTGGTTCTAGACTCGGTGCAGGGAAAGGCCTTCCTGCCTCAGAATAGGGCAGAGTGCCTTATTGCTCAGGCTCAGGAGGTCACTCCAGAGTGATTACACCCCTGCAAGAGTGTACTTGAGGCTGTTGGGACTGATCACTGCAGCCATCCTGGCCAGACTCCACATGCGCATCCTCCAGTGGACTCTCCGAATACAATGGGACCAACATGTGGATGAATTAGATTATTTGGTGCTGGTTTCCTCCCCAGTCTGCAAGGTGCTCCAATGATGGATGAACCCCCTGAACCTGCTGCAAGAGTTCCCCTTCCAGATCTCCTTCTCTCAGCAGATACCTACCAGGGATGCCTCTAGTTTGGGCTGGGGTGGCTCATCTGGGTTCCTTTCAAACTCAGGGCTCTTGCCCAGATCGAAACCTCCCTGCACATCAATGTCCTGGAGATGCGGGCGGTCCTGTATGCCATGCAGGCCTTTCAGAACCATCTCCTCCTTGGTCAGCTGTTGATTCAGTCCCACAAACCTCAGTGTCATGTGTTACATCAACAATCGGGAGGAGGGGACATACACATATCCCCTGTGCAGGGAAACCTTGAGAGTGTGATACTGGGCCATGGTCTAACTCTCTGTGCAGTTCATGTCCCAGGAGTCCTAAACACTCTGGCGGACAGCCTGATCCAGATGTAGTCCAGCATGGAAGAGTGGGAGCTTCTGTCATCCATCGCAGAAGATCTGTTCGACAGCTGGGGTCCTCCAGAGTTACATGTTTTTGCATCCCCACTCAATACAAAACTGCCCAGTTTCTGCTCGCTCAATCCAGGGCCTGGAGTTTTCTGGCGAGATGCGTTGTTCTTCTCCTGGAGCAGGAGGTTCCTTTATGCCTTCCCTCCATGTCCTCTGATTCAGAGGGTGCTAATCAAACTGCAGATGGAGGGAACCAGCATGATCCTGGTAGCTCCATTCTGGCCTTAACACATATGGTTCTCATTACTACAGCAAGTAGCAGAGGTACCTCCGGTCCCCCTCCTCCTCTGCAGGAATCTGCTGATGCAGGCTCAGGGGACCCTGGCACATCCCAACCACAAGTTCCTCTATCTGCATGCTTGGCTCCTGAAGACATAGCCATTGTCAGGTTTGGGATTTCACATAGGGTGGCAGATGTCCTAGTGGCCACTTTAAACCCTTCACTCGAGTCATGTACTGTATGCCATGAAGTGGAAGAGGTTTGCCATCTGGGCTGACTGACATAGTGTGGACCCTTTCACTTGTTCGATGAGCCAGATTCTGGACTATCTGATATCACTGTTGGACTCAGATCTCCAGTACTCCTCCCTCAAGGTGCACCTTTCGGCTATCTCGACCTTCCATGAGCCTTTGGGTGACTACACCATGGCTCAGCTGGATGTTTCCTATACCTTCTTGAGGGGCATCTTGCATCTCAGACCTCCAGTCCATTCTCCTGTCCCAGCTTGGGATTTAAATTTTGTTTTGGGGGTGCCGTGGCCAGCAGCCAGACAGCACAGATGCACCTTACAAGAGCTCCTCCAGATTACACTTAAAAAACAAGTTTAACTCAGAAATTTACTTTCTTTTTGTGACTAAAAGGAATGCTAGTGCTGGTATAGAGAGGTGGTGCATAATTTTGTCAACAAAAAATGGGAAAAACTCACCAGACGACACATGCTTATCCTAACAAAGTGAGACTGCATACAGAAATGCCATGTGGCAGTGGCCTACCAGCGGAGGGGAGCAAGGCCTCTGAACCCTCTAATAATGTTGTTCTTCAAGCCATAAGGGAACTGGATAGAAAAGTTGACAGTCTGGGTACTTGTTTCACTACATTGAAATCCCGCATGGATATTGTGGCCACGGATGCTAAAATAGCGGTGAATTCTGCCAATACTTCGGCAGCTACTGTAGCGGGGATAATAGCTGAAAACAAATCCACGTGACTCAGGCTTGAAAGCCTGGAAAATAACATGCGTGCGAATAATCTAAGGTTGCTGGCGGGCCCAGAAACCGCAGAAGATGAATCTCTGCAAGATTATGTCCAGAATTTGCTCCTGAAGCTGCTTAATCTAGATCTACATGGGCAACTCATCAAAACCTATCATTGGAATCCTCGTAGTAAACCATCGGTTGAGACTCCTCGTACAATCATGATTATAACTGCTGGGGCACATATTAGGGACACTGTGATGGATGCAGCTAAAGCTTTGGGCCCACTTAAGTTAGAATCTGGTGAAAGTATCTACTTTTTCCCGGATCTAAGCTACTCTACAAGACAACGCCGAAAAAGTTTTGTTGCAGTGCAAGCGGGTCTTCACACACTTGGGATCAATCATGCGTTGCAACTACCAGCAAGACTGAGACTGTATTACAATGGTAAGACTTACATTTTTTCTGGCCCGATAGAAGCGGGCAAGAGACTGGAAATTATCAAACAGGACTTTGTCCACCGTCCTAGGTCCTCCGATGAAGATGAAGATGGAGATTGAAGGGACACTAAGACTCTTGGTCTTATAAAAATAACAGTCTCCTGTGATTTACAGCTGGACCTTTTATGTAATTGTTTAAAAAGAAAAATTTTTCTTCTGTTGCTGAGAGATGATTCTCTGGGGGTTCAAAGGCCCAGCAAAATTAAAAATACACCAGTGTTTTACTGGGATGACCAGCAGGTTTTAAGTTAAAAATTTAAAAACCTATTACAGTTGCATGATTTGTTACTTGTTGCTTAAAAATTAAACAAAAGGGGTCTATAGAGGCATAGTGGAGATGGGGAGCTATCCCAATCTTAAAATGTTTAAAGTCCGCATGTTTTAGTAAAATAATAATTTGCGACTAAATAGCAGGACTATATAGAACCTTTTGATAAGTAAACTTGATTGTATAAAATAGGAGGGTGCTTTGTAACAGTGCAGTCAATAATTTTATGGGGTATCAACTTATTGAATTTATATGGACTCATAAAACACTGGTTGTGTTAAGGGGTGCTTTGTGCCTAGGTGAATACTGAGGTATTATTATCGTCTCTAGCCCATAAGCATGCTGCAATTGGTCTTTTCTTGGACACTATTTGTATATTTGTATAAAGGTAAAGAGTATTAAGCCCCCTCGTTATGTGGTAACTACAGTGATAGTGCAAAAATCCTGTATTAGCATTACTGTAAAGAACCTATTTGAGTTTACTCTCACTCGAATGTAAAGTTCTCTTGTGATGTACACAATGGAAAATGATAAAAATAAAGTATAAATTTTGTTTTGGAGAAATTGATCCTGTCTCCTTTTGAGACAGCCATGACTTGTGAGCTATGCTTCCTCTCCTGGAAAGCGTTATTTGTGGTTGCTATTACTTCTGCTCGGAGGATTTCTGAGCTTCAGGTGCTCTGGTGCAAGGAGCCTTATTTGATTTTTCACAAAGACAGGGTGTCGTTGCACACACATCCTAAGTTTTTCCTTAAGGTGGTGAGGTGGTGTCTGAGTTTACCCTGAACCAATCTATCCACCTTCCTGTTTATTTTCCTGAGTTGGGTCAATTCAGGGTAAGCACTGCTCCATACATTGGATGTGCGCAAAACTTTGAAGTATTACCTGCTCTGGACTAAGGAATGCAGAAAGTCAAAAAACAGCTTTTTGTCTCTTTTGCCCAAGGAAGAGAGGGCATGGTTCAGGTTTCTAAACACTACTTGTCTAAATGGTTGGCAAATTGCGTTGTGCTCTGCTACAATAGGTATGGCAAATAGCTGCTAGGAGCAGTGAAAGCTTATTTCACAAGAGGCATGGCTACCTTTGTGGCCTGTTTTAGAGGGGTCTCAGCCACTGACATTTACACAACAGCCACCTGGAGTACCGTCCATACCTTCACCAAGCACTACAGTCTGGACATTGCCTCAAGAACCCATGCAGGTTTTGGCATGGCTGTGCTACAGGGCCTCATGTCTTAAGTTTAGGAATGGCCTTTCTCCTGGACTGTTTCTGTGCATATGTAACTGCTTGGGACTTGTTCCATCTGTGGAATCTGATGACTGAGATACCGCTGAAGAAGACAGAACAGTTACATAAGAACTTACAATAACAGATCTTAAATCTAGGCCTAAATGGGAAGGTGTGTCAATTTGCAGATGACACAAAGATCTGCAGTAGGGGTGTGGAGCTCATGTAGGAGGATCTGAGCAGGCTGGAGGAGTGGTCAGGGAAGTGGCAATTATGCTTTAATGCAAAGAAATTCAAAATAATGCACACAGGGCACAAAAATCGAAGGGTAAGATACACACTGGGAGGGGGACGAGCCTGGGACAACAGAGCAAGAGAGGGATCTGGGGATTGTCATTTTGGAAAACCTAAAGGTGGCAAATCAGTACAACAAGGCAGTGGGTAAAGCAAACAGGATGCTGGCATGCATAGGGAAGGGGGCCAAAAATAGGAGGAGAGAGGTGACTGCCACTCTACAGGTCCATGGTTAGACCACACCTGGATACGGTGTACAGTTCTGGAGGCCTCACCTAAGAGGAGACATAGCTAGAGTGGAGAAGGTCCAGAGAAGAGCAGCTAAAATGGTGCAGGGCTTTCACATGTGATCATATGAAGAAAGGCTGGAAGAGCTTGACCTGTACTCTCTGGAATCAAGGAGGAAAAGAGGGAATATGATAGAAACTTATAAATATTTGAGAGGAATAAACAAGGTGAGGGAAGGGAGCGTCTTCAAGTTGAGTGAGAAGATTAACACCAGAGGACACAGCTTAAAACTGGAAGGGACAAATTCAAAGGAAATGCGAGAGGACAGTACTTCACTGAGAGGGTGGTGGGTCCCTGGAATAAGCTGCCGGAATGGGTGGTTGGAGCAAACTTGGTGGGAAAATTTAAGTGGGCATGGGATTAAGAAATGGGGGAAAGGGTACAAAACCAGTAGGATCAAGAGGTCTGGAGACTGCACTGGGGAGGGGAGCAAAAGAGAGGGGAATGAGGGGGTAGGACAAAGGTGCCTATGGGAGGGAAAAAGGCAGACTAGATGGGCCAATGGATCCTTTTCTGCCAACAGATTTCTATGTTTCTATCTTCGAGGGGATCTCAGTCATCAGTTCTGCCTTCCCGTCCACCATCCCCCTTTAAGGTGGGTCTCTTTCTTAGAACTGGCGATCTGGTGTATTTAGCCTTTCATATGGGCCTGGGCACATCTCTGTCTCATCAGTCCCCCATGGCTCAATCAATGCTTCCTTTGTCTACAGGGGAAAGAACTGAGGAGGAAGCGGGGCCGCTCATGCCTTTATAGGGTTGGTGACGTTGTCCGACAACATCGGTGTAGGCAGCCCCAGTTATATTGCTGAAAATGTTTCCATGTGTATCCTGCTTCACTCATGGTGAAGTTCCGTCTGAGACCTGATGACAGATCCCCCTCGAAGATCTACAGTTATGGTGAGTTCTTACGTAACTGTTCTTTCTTCAGATATAGTAGGGGGGAAAAAGGAAGAAAAGGGGGAAAATTGTAAGGCTAGATGTTGGAGGGGTAGGGTGATAGAGGAGAACAGGCAAAAGGCAATCCTCAGTGAGTACATCTGCTCAGTTTTCACTAAGGAGGATGGTGGCCCCTTTCCAGAGAGTGGGATCAAATCAGCCACCAAGGGGGACCTGGAGATGAAGAAGCCAATATTTACTAGTGAAGGAGTCCTGAAAGGGCTGCCAGCCATAAAGATTGATTAGGCTCTGAGAACTAATGGGTTGCATCTGAGTGTACTCAGAGAATTGGCAGTGGAACTGGATGAACCCCTGGTAGATCTACTTAGTAGCTCACTAAGGACGAAAGGAGTAGTTCTGAAAGATTGGAGGGTGGCGGATGTAGTTCCAGTCCATGGGGGCAGGGCAAGGAACAAGCAGAGAACTTCAAACCTGTCAGTCTTACCTCTATTGTCAGGAAGCTAATGGAGTCACTAGTCAAAGAAGACCCCGTGGACTACCTGGAGAGCAACGTTCTCTAGGATAGTAAACAGCACGGGTTTAGGGAAGTTTTGTCAGGCTAACCTGATAGTTTTTCTTTGACTGAGTGATGGGGGAATTAGATAGGGGTCATGCTGTGGATCTGCTCTACTTCAGCTTCAGCAAGGCTTTCAACTCCGTGTCTTACAGATGCTTGTTGAAGAAGATGGAGGCTGTGGGTCCGGCCAGGGTCATAGTGAACTGGGTAGGTAACTGGCTTAAGGGAGGCAGCAGAGAGTTGTGATCGACAGGGTAAAATCAGAAGTGAGGGTGATCATGAGTGGGGTACCACAGGGATCTGTCCTGGGTCCAGTCATCTTTAACATGTTCATTAGTGCCGGTCCAGTGGTGCTGAGGGTTGAGGCGCTGGATGCCACACCTCATGCTACGCTGGTGACCTGAGTTCGGGAGCGTGCTTAGGCACCAGGGGTGGGCAGGGGCGGATCGAGGATCGAGTGCCCATGGACTGCTCTCCTCCCTGGGGAGGGTTGGGATTGCCCTGCATGCCAGTGGCTCCTGGTGGAGACCAGGGGTGCTGCAGCATGTAGAGCAGCATGTACTCAGTGTGGCTGATGCAAGGCAGGGTTGCCATGTGCCGTTGCATCAGGGCGTGCGCCACGCATTGGGGGGGAGCACCAGAACAAGGAAAAGCCCATTCTGCAGGGTCCATCCTGCCTGGCCTTCCAGGTTCCTCTGCCCAGGCCCTCACCCACAGCCAGATACTATGTGTGCAAGAGCACCCAAAGAGGAGGGGCGGCCCCACCCAGGAGGGGTTAAGCTGGGGGTGCCAACTGTGGGATGAGGGGGAAGAGAGGAGGTTTAGGTTGAAGGACTTCAGGCAGGGGAGGAACAGATAAGATGCCTGAGAGAGGCCCCGTAGACCGCGACTGGGGGGAAAAATAGTTAAAAAAAAAAAAAAATGTTCATTAGCGACATTGGTGAAGGTATCCAAGGTAGGTTGTGTCTCTTCGCAGATGGCACTAAGCTCTGCAGGAAGGAAGATAATGAAGGGATCAGAGAAATGCAGAGTGACCTGCAAAGACTAGAGATGCAGTCTAAGATTTGCAGTTGAACTTTAATGCCAGAAAGTGCAGGGTGATGTACCTGGGAAACAAGAACCCCAGAAATGAGCACTGAATGGGTTGGGTAAGACTCAGCACAGTGGCTGAGTAAGGGGACCTAGGAGTTACTATCAGTGACACCCTCAAACAATCAAGAGAGTGCAACAAGGCCTATAGCAAGGCAAACAGGATGCTGGGGTGTATTGGGAGGGGTATTGACAGCAGAAGGAAAGAGGTAATTGTACCCCTTTATAGATTTTTGGCCAGGTCTCACCTGGAGTACTGCACTCAAATATGGAGTTCTCACCTCAAGAAAGATAAGGACAGGCTGGAGAGTGCAGTGAAGGTTGACTAAGATGATTCAGGGCCAACAGGGCAGGTCTTACGAGGAGTGCCTTGAGGCACTGAGCAAGTGCTCACTGGAGACCAAAAGGGAGAGGGGGATATGATGGAGACCATCAAGTTCCTAAAGGGAATTACCAAGGTGAAATAGCCATCTGGGTGGCACAGAAGGTTGAGGTGACTTGAGCACTTTCCCTCTCCCATGCTGGCGACTTGTATTTCGGAACCAGTTTGGGCTGCCGGGGGTCGGCTGGGGGGGGGAGGGCTACAAGTGGATTAAGGGCCACAGGCAGCTCTCCTCTCCCAGACTGGGAAGGCAAGCCTTTCCGGCTCTTGGCTGCCACCAAGTAGAGGTTTGTGGCAGTGCTGGGCAATGGGGGCTGGCATTAGGCCAGGGGAAGGTGGAACAGGGTTGTCGGTTCTGGTGTGCATGCATGACCATGTCCCTGAGGCCCTGGGGACTTAAGGGGGGAGAAATCCAAAGGAAAAAAAAAATTTGTCCCCCTGTCACTGTGTGTGATGGTCCTCAGGGGACTCCCGGGTCCTGCTCCATGCAGACCCCTGCTGGCCTGACAGTAAGGGGAGCGGCAGATGGGACTGGAAGACCCTCAAGACGAGGCCCAATGGCAGATCTAGGTGATGATGGGTGGGTAAACAGCTCTATAAAAAAAAAAAAAAAAAAAAAAAAAACAAGGTCAATTGTGAGGAACTTTTTGGCTTGAATACTAGCCCACGGTCAAGGGGACATGGGTGGAAACTGGCTGGAGGGCAGTTCAAGAGGGACATTAGAAAGTACTATTTTACAGAGTAGGGTGGTGGACCTGTGGAACAGTTTGCCAGCTGAGGTAGTGTATACAAAAACCATTAATGGCTTCAAGCATGGTTGTCACTGTAAGAAGACTATTGTGGTTGCTTAGGGTGGCAGAACCAGGGTGGGGATTGGGGGATGGGAGGTCTAGGACCCTGGAGAGGCAGTATGTCCCAGGGCTAAAAAGGGAACTTGAGCAGACTGGGTGGACCATTGGTCTTTTTCTGCCATCATTGTCTGTGTTTCTTTGTAACTTTATATGTAAGTAGTAAGAAACAATAGGGCATGCATTGTGCTAGTACAACGCACAGTCAGTGGTGTAGTGTGGCACAGCACTACAGGTGGAGTGCCTTCAGCTACTGTAGGTGCATTATGTGGCACAATGCTCATCTCAAAGTGTCTTATTGCGCTTATAAAATGGATAAACTGAGAACACTGAAAAAACAAACCATGTCAGATTTTTTAATTAAAAAGTTACTGAATTTTTTTTAACTAACTAGTAAAAACTAGTCCGTCCTCTGCTGTCGAGCATCTGTCTATCCACACATTCAATAGATGGAATATTTGTTTACCTTGAAATGCAGGAATTCAAACTTCTGCAAAATTCTACTGGCTGAATACTCACCTCTGTGTACACAAATATACAAAACAAAAGGCCATAGTGAAGCCAGGGATTCAGTTGTATCTGGGGCAGAGCAAACAGAAATATTTTCCCTGGTCGGCAGGAAAGGATAGGAGTGTTGGGGGGTGTCCATGGTTGCAAAAGAAGCTCCAAACAATAACATCATGAGCAGTACTTCATTTTAATTTGCATGTGTGCGTAAGGAGAGGAATATAAAGTAAAATAACATTTAAATAAGTCTGTTCTTTTTATTTTTAGGAAGTTTAATTTTTAGGGCCTAGGTGACTTCTTAAGTGAGTAAAGGTGGCAGCCATGTTTGTGATGGCAGTCAGAAAAAAGGCATTGATATTGTTAGTGTGCTGTGTCCTCATTACCAGCACTTTTTTTCTGTGTATTGTGTTCTTTCAATGCACAAGTCCTAACCAATCAGGATGCAATATTTTCCCTACCCATGTTATAATTTTGCTCAGTTAGTTAAACAATAATAACTGAATGAGTAGAATTTTTTTGTGGATTAATGCCCAGCTTAGGAAATTAACCCAAGTGTCTCTAGAAATGCCCACTTTCAGGGGTGTTATTAATATAGAGGATAATGGCTGGAGTTCTGCAGTTAACAGCATTGTAATCACCTCGAGCAGTTGCCGTGTTGTGCTTGTAAACCTCGAGAGGCATGGCAACCACAAGAGGTGATTTCAATGCAGTTAACTGAAGAACCTCAGCTATTGTCTGTCGTTTATAGTGTATGGGGTTGGTAACAAGTAGAGAAAGCACTCAGAGAAAAATAAATGACTGTTTTGAC
Source organism: Neoceratodus forsteri (assembly GCA_016271365.2). Taxonomy (NCBI): domain Eukaryota; kingdom Metazoa; phylum Chordata; order Ceratodontiformes; family Ceratodontidae; genus Neoceratodus; species Neoceratodus forsteri. The sequence goes on along the minus strand of CM028137.1, from coordinate 310,476,394 downwards.
TTGTTTTTTTTTTTTTAAATATGCCCTTTGATTGTTGCTACTCCTGAAGTACAATGCAGTTGGCCAACTGCGATCATGTACTTGTTTAGGAAGAGGACACATCAGCTACATCACAGGGGTTGTGGGAAAAATTTGTCGTCCGAGATGGGATTCACGATCTCTGGAGGCTGCCTGCTCATTTATAAAATCAAGCCTGCTTTGCTGCGTGCTAGGTGAGGACATTGTAGCTGGTGATTTTTTACGTGCTCTGCGACCGCCATTTCAGATTCACAATTTAATACTCTCGCATGCCACATTCTAATGTTGGAATGTAGTAGGGTGAGCTTGGTTCCATCTTGTAATCTCAGTGATCTGACTAGGCAAGCAAGGTTTACAGCTTTGACATCAGAACGATGAGGTTACAAGAAAATAAAAAGGCAGCAGGCTATATATTATAAGGGCTCTTCATACATTATAAACAATATCGCATTTAAAAGAAAGTACCTTTTTTTAAGTAAAAGAAATGGAACTGAGGCATGCCATGCTGGTTTAAGCTGTACTAGGCATTTCTAGCAAATAAATGTCCAGTACAGCACCCAATGTCAAAGTGTGCTGATTTCGTGAATAATTTGTTAGGTTTAAAAGCTGTTCTAAACCTTTCTTTGAAAACATGTTAATCACCGCATTGGGCCTTGGAAACTAGACACATGAATATCTTTTCTAGGATCAAAATGTAGATGTGGTGGTTTGCAAGATTTGGGGGCCACACATGCCCCTTTATTAGGCACCTTTGCAGCTGGAACAGTAGATTATAATGTGGTATGTGTAAATGTGTCAAAAGAGAGGGTGGATACTTCGTACAGCAGAAAGAAGAAGGGCTGTATGAGGCGATGTTAGCGCTCGAAAAGTGAAGGGTAGAAAAGAAAGTAGAATAACTTGTGTAATGATGATGTGGTAATGTCACTAGACTAGAAGGATTAATGCAAAATACATGGTGAATGGCTAGTACAAGAAGAAATAAAGAAGAAAAATATAAATACAATTGGCAGAAATGGTGAAGTAGTGGGTTAAAAGTGAAGGACAAAGAAATGATAATTAGAGTGTAAAAAAGACTTTGGAATGAAAAGTAATCTCTATAGAAGGTACACAAGGAAATAAGTTTCATAATAGGAGTCCAAAAAGCAATGAATAAAGGGTTTTGAGGTCCCCATAATATGACATGAATCCAGTGTCCTAATAGAGATACAGTAGTTTTATGTATTTCAAATCCTGTAGTTGGTGTAAACACCAGATAAATACTGCAGCTCATTTATGCATAAAAACAAAACTCAAAGTCATAGCCAGAGTTTGTGATGCCGTGGATTCAATGAATCAAATGGTTAATTGGCAACTCTCTATTACAATAAAAAGCTTAAAAACACTAGATGTATGCAAATTATGTTTTGACTTTATTGTTTTCTAGTTTGGCTCACAGAAACTAGTGCTGAATTACAAAAAAACAAAGACTATGTTGTACCATGGTACACATAAACATAAACACCAACAGTTGGGGATCAAAAACAGCTTGGGTGTGACCCTGGACCAGACGCAGACTTTCAAATGCCTTGGTATAACCCTAGATCCTACTCTGTCCTTCTCCAGTCATATCGATTTAGTTGCAAAATCTGTAAATTTCCATATAGGCCTTCTTTATAAACAGACACTGCCTGACACCTGATGCCCTTAAGCTGGCAATACACAGCTCTATTGTCTCCATCATTGATTATGGGCTTGTTATCTACGGAGCAGTCACAGCTACAGCACTACAGCGAATCATTACAGCGCTGAATAGGGCCTGCAGACTCCTTACTGGTGCTGCCCACTGCACGCATACCTGTGACCTCTACGAACAGTCAAACTGGCTACAACTTCAGGGAAGGCTTGCTTTCCAAGCCTGCCTACCAGCAAAAAAGTCATTGATAGGACTCATGCCCCTGGGGTTCAGTCTCTCTTAAGCCCAGTCAACCACCCCAGTTACGCAAGAAGCTCTGACAACTATTCTCTGTCTGTTCCCCACTGTCACACCGCCCAAGGCCAGCGGTCTTTTGCAGGTAGAGCCCTTAAGATGTTTAACTCCCTGGGCAGTGAACTCACCAAGTTAGGCACCCTCTGCTCATTCAAACACAAGCTACATAAAATGCTTGTGTCCAGAGCCACCTGTGACTGTTTCTCCTAACCTCCCTTGCAGTTGCTTCTGTTATTCGCACCTCTCTACTATCACCACCTCTGCCTGACACTACCCTCCCCCCTCCCCATATCTACCCTTGCCTCTCTCCCTAGTCCTGGTTCACCACCTTCCTCTCTTACCCTCCTTCAACTCCCTTCCTCTTTCCCTTTTCTATTCTGCTCATCCCACCTACTGTTGCACTTGCTCCCCGATCCTTGCCTCCCACCCACCTCTCCTTCTACCTCCCTCCCAGTTACCCCTCTACACCCACTCTCTCTTCCACTTTCCTACGCTACCTGGCACAATTGGCAGCAACTCGGTTTTTCCACTCTACCTTTCCCTTTGACAGTGCCCTTCTGGCAGCATTAATTCATGTAACTATTATTTGTTGTGACTCATCATTCTTAAATGTATGCCTGATTGTGTTGTTCTGTTATTTATATTACCTGTAGCTTTAGACCATGTATACCCTGTACTGAATTTTGTATTCAGACTGCTTGCCTGCTAATTTCACAAAAACTGTTCTTCTATTCTTTATTTACTGACATGGAACCTTTGTAAAAGAGCCATTGGCTCAAAGGTATTTATCCGAAATTCTAATAAATAAATAAATAGTTCTTTTTTTTTTTTTTACTTTCCCCTGCTGTTGGGCCACTAAATATTGTAGATAATGCAGCGATTGTTTCACTGAGTTTTTCAAAACGTATCTGACTCTCCCCTGCTAAGCACACAGTTGCTGTTTGCGACAAGATTCCATAAAGAAAATCACTGAGGTAAAACTGGCGAGGCAAATGTTTTCAAATATTTTCCATACAGAGTTGTTTAGATGGACTACCAAGATGTGCTGTAAATCTTGGAAGGGAGCATTGAAAATAAAGAAGAGAGTATTCTCTGGTACATTGTAACAGCTGAAACATCTTATTTATGAAAGTACATGCGGAAGTACAGAGCTGCTGTTTAATCTCAGCACCACATCAAGGTAATCTCAGAAGCTGAGACCCAAATTTCTCTCTTTGTCTGTGATCCTTCTCAAATAAAAAGCGCAGCTATTTTGTTTCAAACAATAACTGTTAAAACAGGACCCCTAGTCTCCACTCAGGTAATAACACATCCTAGTGACTTCTAAGAAGGTAACTGACAAACAAAATGGTAGGTCCAGCCAGTTAAAGAGCACCTTTTTTGGTGTTTTAGTCAAATAAGAGGAAGCTTTCTTACCTCCGTGGGATCTCATCTGTGCTATCAGTAGATTCATTTTTTACACCCCTGTAGGAAGGTAACATGTCATAAATTGCCCCTGAGGGGTAGTAGTGTGAACCCTTTAACCTTCCTGGTTGTTGGACATGCCCCTGCTCTCTGATGTTTTTTGGTGTGACTATAGGGAGAGCATGGAGGCGCGCTGCATTCAAGTCTATGGAGCATGATTTTTTAAACAGTGTTATATACTGATGACCTTGTGCTTCTTGCTAGCTCACAGGATATCAGTGTCATCAACACCAGTCTAAACTCTGATTTCGACTGCATTCAATCCTGGCTCAAGGCCAATAAGCTCATCATCAACCTCCAGAAGACGCAGGCCATGTTATTCAGCTCCAATGCCAAGGTAAGAGCATGCCCGGCCTCTCTCAAAATCACTGGAGCAGATGGCATCCCTGTACAGGTGGTTGACTCTTTCAGGTTCCTGGGGGTAACCCTTGATCCTCAGCTGGACCTCTCCCTGCACATACAAAATTCCTACAAGGCCACAAACTGTAAATTGGGTCTGGTGTCCATGGCCAAAAGCTGCCTCACCCCAGCTGCCCAGCTTGCCCTTGCAAAAGGGGTTCTTCTCCTCACGCTCAGCTATGGGCTCACCTCCTTCGTGAACACTCCAAAAGCCTGGCTTACAAAATGGGACACAGCGTACAATAATGTATGTCGCTTTGATCTGTCAGCCCCCTGCCTCACCCATCACTGTCTGCTCTAATCCAGACTAAGGTGACTCTCCCCCAGTAATCACTGATCCTTTGTTATGGGCAACTTCATAGACAATATCATCTGAACGTCCACCCCACTGGCACTTGCTGAACTGCTCAAGCCTGCCCCCTCTGGCTACCAGCTGAGGTTCAGTGACTTCCAGGCTCTCAAGGTCCCCAAAACTTGCTCCCTCGCAGGGGATCGTGCCTTCGCGGCCCTTGCCCCCAGAGCCTGGAACCTGCTCCCTGCTAATGTAAGGGCTGCCCCATCTCACATTTGCTTCAGGTCCTCCCTCTGGGGCTACTTAAAACAAGCATCCTCCTGCCTTTGCTCTTAGCTGACCCACCCTGTATGGTGAGCCTGTGTCCAAATGACTATGCGCATTTGACGCATGTGTATAGTGTATGCCATGAATCTGTCCTGCCGATATATGTTTGCTTCCTTGACTGCCTCTTGCTGTTGCCATGTCTTAACTCTGTACTTGCCATTGTATTTGTTACTGCCTGTACCTGACTGCACCTTGTTGATTGCTGTACCTTGTCTCTGAATTGTTATTGCCTGTACCTTTTAATTCTCCCGGGTCACACCTGAAAATAGGCACTTGACTGCCTAGAGTGCTTACCTGGTTAACAAAAGCTAAATAAATAAATAAATAAATAAATATGTGTTCATTTGCTAAAATAGGAGCCATGGTTCAACTAATAAGAAACTTCTTAGTTGAACCCTGGTTCCAATAGCAACAAATAGCCCTCAAATAGCTGAAAACACTGCGTAAAATCACACTCCATAGACTTGAATGGAGCATGCCCCTGCCGCCTCCCTATAGTCACGTTATAAATGTCGGAGCACGGGACAGTCCAACAACCGCAAAATGGAAAGTGATCGTGCTGCTAGCCCCCTTGGTGGCAATTTATGATCTCTTTCCTCCCTGCAGGGGGTGTAAAATATTAATCTACTGATGGCACAGAGGAGCTCCCACGGAGGTAAGGGAGCATCCTTTTATTTCTTTTTACATTTAAAAAATACCAGGAAAGGTTCTCTTTAAAGTATACTAATCATGCCCTGGAAAAAACAATCCCCGTGTTTTTACAGGTAGTCCTAATATTTATTTATTTAACTTTGTTTACTGGGTGAGTGCACTGGTAACTAATAAAGTATATTAAAATTACAAAAGTGTATAGGGGATAAGAAATGGCCTAACTCAAAATGTATAATTTATTTTCTAGGCAGGATCATAGCATAGCCACAAGTGTGATGTGAAAGTACTGCTCCCCTCACAAGTGATGCTAAACGCAGGGCTCTAGGGGACACGGGGCCCTGCATCCTCAATGTACCAGCAACCTATAGGGATGCGTGTCCATCTGCATGGATACCCAAACTGCTGTCTGCAGTACGCACTTATTCGCAGCTCCGTTGGTGGCTAGCTGTGGAGGGGAGAGGAGGGCTGTGCTGGTCGCTGGCTGGGGATTAGGTTGGGGGAGCAGGGTGAGGGGGTCAATGTCTGACAGAGTGGGGAGTCCACTAGACCACCAGGGTGATGTTTTTTATATAGTTCACAAGATGGGGATGGGGAGGGGGAGGGACCCCTAGACTGTCAGGGAACTTTGAGAAACAAATACCAGGAGGGTGACTGAGGAGGGGGAGGGACCCCTAGACTACGAGGACATATTATCTTGCATAACAGGAGGGTGATCATACATCAGGGAGGGGGAGGGACCCCTAGACTGTCAGGGAACTTTGAGAAACAAATACCAGGAGGGTGATTGAGGAGGGGGAGGGACCACTAGACTACGAGGACATATTATCTTGCATAACAGGAGGGTGATCATACATCAGGGAGGGGGAGGGACCCCTAGACTGTCAGGGAACTTTGAGAAACAAATACCAGGAGGGTGATTGAGGAGGGGGAGGGACCCCTAGACTGTCAGGGAACTTTGAGAAACAAATACCAGGAGGGTGATTGAGGAGGGGGAAGGACCCCTAGACTACGAGGACATATTATCTTGCATAACAGGAGGGTGATCATACATCAGGGAGGGGGAGGGACCACTAGACTGTCAGGGAACTTTGAGAAACAAATACCAGGAGGGTGATTGAGGAGGGGGAGGGACCCCTAGACTGTCAGGGAACTTTGAGAAACAAATACCAGGAGGGTGATTGAGGAGGGGGAGGGACCCCTAGACTACGAGGACATATTATCTTGCATAACAGGAGGGTGATCATACATCAGGGAGGGGGAGGGACCACTAGACTGTCAGGGAACTTTGAGAAACAAATACCAGGAGGGTGATTGAGGAGGGGGAGGGACCCCTAGACTGCGAGGACATATTATCTTGCATAACAGGAGGGTGATCATACATCAGGGAGGGGGAGGGACCACTAGACTGTCAGGGAACTTTGAGAAACAAATACCAGGAGGGTGATTGAGGAGGGGGAGGGACCCCTAGACTACGAGGACATATTATCTTGCATAACAGGAGGGTGATCATACATCAGGGAGGGGGAGGGACCCCTAGACTGTCAGGGAACTTTGAGAAACAAATACCAGGAGGGTGATTGAGGAGGGGGAGGGACCACTAGACTACGAGGACATATTATCTTGCATAACAGGAGGGTGATCATACATCAGGGAGGGGGAGGGACCCCTAGACTGTCAGGGAACTTTGAGAAACAAATACCAGGAGGGTGATTGAGGAGGGGGAGGGACCACTAGACTACGAGGACATATTATCTTGCATAACAGGAGGGTGATCATACATCAGGGAGGGGGAGGGACCCCTAGACTGTCAGGGAACTTTGAGAAACAAATACCAGGAGGGTGATTGAGGAGGGAGGGACCCCTAGACTACGAGGACATATTATCTTGCATAACAGGAGGTGATCATACATCAGGAGGGAGGGACCACTAGACTGTCAGGAACTTTGAGAAACAAATACCAGGAGGGTGATTGAGGAGGAGGGACCCCTAGACTGCGAGGACATATTATCTTGCATAACAGGAGGGTGATCATACATCAGGGAGGGAGGGACCACTAGACTGTCAGGAACTTTGAGAAACAAATACCAGGAGGGTGATTGAGGAGGAGGGACCCTAGACTACGAGACATATTATCTTGCATAACAGGAGGGTGATCATACATCAGGGAGGAGGGACCCTAGACTGTCAGGAACTTGAGAAACAAATACCAGGAGGTGATTGAGGAGGGAGGACCACTAGACTAGGGACATATTATCTTGCATAACAGGAGGGTGATCATACATCAGGGAGGGGGAGGGACCACTAGACTACGAGGACATATTATCTTGCATAACAGGAGGGTGATCATACATCAGGGAGGGGGAGGGACCACTAGACTACGAGGACATATTATCTTGCATAACAGGAGGGTGATCATACATCAGGGAGGGGGAGGGACCACTAGACTGTCAGGGAACTTTGAGAAACAAATACCAGGAGGGTGATTGAGGAGGGGGAGGGACCCCTAGACTGCGAGGACATATTATCTTGCATAACAGGAGGGTGATCATACATCAGGGAGGAGGACCACTAGACTGTCAGGAACTTTGAGAAACAAATACCAGGAGGGTGATTGAGGAGGGAGGGATCCCTAGACTACGAGGACATATTATCTTGCATAACAGGAGGATCATACATCAGGGAGGAGGGACCCCTAGACTGTCAGGAACTTTGAGAAACAAATACCAGGAGGGTGATTGAGGAGGGAGGGACCCCTAGACTACGAGGACATATTATCTTGCATAACAGGAGGGTGATCATACATCAGGGAGGGGGGAGGGACCACTAAATTACCAGGGAAATTCTGATTTAATTTTGAATATGGGATGGCGACCAGACATTGGGGAGGGGAGGATCACTAGACTACCAGGAAATATTATTTTGAATAACAGGACCACTAGACTACCAGGGGATTTATTTTTTTCATACAGGAATGGCTATCATGGAGGGGGGAAGGAGCACTAGACTACGGGAAATTCTTATTTAATAACAGGGGCCAGTCTGAGAATGGGGAGGGGAGGGACTACTAGACTACCAAGGATATTTCATAGGAAGTAATTGGACAGGGATCAGCATCGGGGACAGGGGAGGGACCACTAGACCACCAGTGACTATGGCTGTGTTGGGCAGGGGCTGGGGGAGTGCTCCTCGACATCCTCTGCCCACGTAAATGAGCCCATAATGAGCATGCAGGTGGCCAGCTAGTGCCTTGCATGCCCAGTGGGCTCATTTGCATAGCTGCTTTCGTGAATAACAAACAGCGCATCAGTGCTATTCATTGTGGGGCCTTTTAAAGGAATGCAGGTTGGAGCAGTGCTAGTGGGTTAGAGGTAGTGGTAATGGGATTACTGCTGCCTCTACCTACCCCTGTTTACAGATGGATAGCACCCTACGCTATCCATCTGTAAATAAAATTTTTTACCACCTGGCAATCACAAAGTGCAGCTCAAACTTTCGCGCTGCACTTTGTGATTTTTTGTGAATCTAGCCCAGAAAGATTCCTTCCACAATACATGAAGAAATAAAGAAGAAAAATGTGAATAGAATTGGTAAAAATGGTGAAGTAGTGGTTTAAAAGTCAAGGACAAAGAAATTAACACAAATGAGAGTAGACAAAATATTTTGGACTGAAAATAATTTCTATAGAAGGCACTTGAGAGAATAAGTTTCATACGAGGAGTCCTAAGCAATAAACAAAAGGTTTCTGAGGTCCTCATAATGTGACGTGAATCCAGTGTCCTAATACAGATACAGTCATTTTATGTATTTCAAATCCTGCTATTGGTGTAAACACCAGAGAAATACTGTAACTCATTTACGCATTAAAGCAAAACTCCAAGTCATAGCCAGAGTTTGTGATGCCGTGGATTCAGAGTGAATCAAATGGTTAATGGGCAACTCTCTATTATAATAAAAAGCTTAAAAACACTAGGGCCCAGATATTCAGACTGCACCAGGCTGTGGCGCAAGCCTGGACGCAGTGCAACTTGGCGCGCGAGGCGTTGACCGGCGATATTCAGCGGGCTGTGCCATGGCACAGCATGGTTGAATATTGCACCTAATAACCGCGGTCGTTGGCGCGGTGGCACTGTGCCAGCACAAGTGGCCAGAGTGGAGCAGGGGGATGCGCCAGCTGAAGTTCTGTTGCGCTATCGCAATCATGATATTGAAAAGTACACATGCAAGTGGGCCATAATGTGCAAAGGCGCCAAATGGGGCCACCATTGCATATCATCTCAACCGCATTGCATGCGCAGGTGTGCTGATCTTCGGGCGACAGCACCTGGCGCCTGCCAGCAGCAGCCGGCCGGGGACCGATGCCCCCTGCACAGCGCGGCAATGTGCCCCACAGCCCAATCGCGGGCTTAAGTAAAAATAAATCATGTCCTATATCCCTGGTGGTCCAGTGGACCACTGTCAGCACAATTGCAGGCATTTGTAATAATAAAAGAATGTCCTATATCCCTGGTGGTCCAGTGGACTGCTGTCAGCCCGATCGCTTGCATTTGTAATAATAAAAGAACGTCCTATATCCCTGGTGGTCCAGTGGACCGCTGTCAGCCTGATCGCAGGCATTTGTGATAATAAAAGAATGTCCTATATCCCTGTGGTCCAGTGGACCGCTATCAGCCCGATCGCAGGCATTTGTAATAATAAAATCACGTCCTATATCCCTGGTGGTCCAGTGGACTGCTCGCGGCCGGATCGCGGGCATTTGTAATAATAAAATCGCGTCCAATATCCCTGGTGGTCCAGTGGACCACTCGCAGCCCGATTGTGGGCATTTGTAATAATAAACCGGCTCAGAAAAGGGTGCTTTATTTGCAAATGCCTTAATCAGGGGATATGGCTTGCGGGGGTGGGGAATCAGGGATAAGGATTGCTTTCCTTTAATGCCATTCTTAGGAATCTGCCAAATCCTGCTTTGAAATGACCTAGATGTTGATCTGTGGTGAGGCTGCCAAATAGTAGAACTGCAGGCTACACCACTTTGTGGATGCAATAAAAATACATGCACAAGTGAAAAAAGTAGACTTTAAACTGTGCTATAATTGGATTTATAGTATACTTACTAAGAATGGCCTCAAACTTGGCCTATATTTGGATTTATACTTACTAAGATTGACTTGACACTCAGGCTATATTTAGATTTGTAGTTACTAGGATTCACCTCACACTCAGGTAATATTTAGATTTATTATTTACTAAGCTAAACCTCAAACTCAGTCTATATTTAGATACATACCATGAGGGAGATGGATAACAGGGCTGAATCAAATGGTTATTCAGCCCTGTTATTTACCTCCTTGTGAATAAAATGCTTTTTTTCTGCAGCCAATGTTATTTTTCCTGGTATTTCATCCCAATGGTATTCAGTGCTCCACGGCATAAATTGGGCATTCCATAGGGCATGCAAAATAAGACCTTTTTATTCACTCTGGAATGTTGCAATCCATGCTGACCTAGAACTCTGGGCTGTGCTTCACTCTACCACTCCTAGCTAGGCGGTACTGTTGATATCATTCCAGAGTGAGTGAAAAGCTTATTTCTGTATGCCCTGTGGAATATCCCCTCGTTATACAACAGGTGTGAAAATTAATTTGCCAAGACAAACATGTTATTTTTGGCAACATGAGCAAAATAAATGAAGCTGGTCATTGAGCATGCTCAGAAATCTATTTTAGAGGCCGTCCCTTCAGCACAGCGGTAATGCTACCGCTCACAATGCCAGTAACCCAGGTTCGGGAAGAAGTTTGGGTCATCGGGGCTGGCTAGGGGGGCATGTTTGAGCGTCCCAGGGAGGGGAGGGAGGCTCATCGTGTTGCTCCAATACTGCCACCTGTGGATGCCCAACTAAGCAACAGGGCCACTATTGTAGTGGCGCTGGTACAGTCAGTAAGTAATTCAACACAGCAGCAACAAAAGAGTGGCACACCTCACCCACACTGTCAATGATGCATGCCACACAGTAGGATACTGTATAACAGTGTGTTTAATTCAAATCTTGAAGTACTGCCAGCCAGGAATCAGGATATGAACTGGATGGAACAGAACATCTCAACGTTTCACAAGCATGCGCATTGTCAAGAGGCGGGCATGTCTGTCAGAGTGTACAGTTTATAAGGTGATTCTGAAGGTGATTGTGCAGCTGTGCTAGAAAGACAATTTATTAAGTGAAAAACAAACCAAGGTGCAAAAAAGTGTTCGTGCATAATAATCAAAACAACACCCAAAGCATAACCATCATTTAAAATGTCCCAGGACTGCATTAGTCACCAGCCTAGCAGAAGCAGTTTTTGGGTAGCAAAAAATTAACAGGTTGAGTTCACTGAATAAATGAGGGTTGAAAAGTTTGATAATTCCATGATAATAAATGTCAAAAAATTACCAAAAATGCCTAAAAGATTGTTGCTAGCCAATGTGATGGGCAAAAGAGTTTTGCAATGATTTGCTTGCTGATTGTTTGATCCATTCCCAATTGCCATAGGATCGAAGAAGAAGAGGAGTCCACAGTCATGTAGTGCCTGGTCGCTGAAATGACAAGGTCAATTTGTTAAACAAATTCATATAATAGAGCAATTGCTAACATATTTTACAGGAAGGCAACTATCTCTCTGCAGTCGTTAAGTCCAGGGTAGGCAGCAACATGTAACTTAAAAAGCTAAAGGATCACCTCTGGGCCAGAAGAGTCTCTCTATTCACACCTCTTGGACCCACGGTCACTTCCTCCTATGCCAGCAAGAATAGGGCTTCACTTCTCCTTGTATGGTGTACAGGTACCCCAGAATATTGGGGACATGATGACCCTTTTTCTTCAACCTCATCCCCGCTTACGGACACTGCTGCTCTCCCTTCCACCTGACACACACAAATGTGGTTGCTGTAAATACTGCAGATTTGTGACTGCCACCTTTCCCCATCCTATCACTGGGGAAATGCCATCAGGAAGTTAATAAATTGTGACAGAACACATACTGTGTGCCTTGTCACATGCACCTGTAGTGCATATTATGTCAGGTAAACCAATATGAAAATGAAGGAGAGACTTGGTGACTACATTAGGACCATCTGGAATGGTCCTAATGATTCTGATAAATGATCTCAAACTTGACTTCACCCTCACCACACACTCGATGCAAGCCCCAACAACCCAGTACTCACAGCTGGAGTTTTGTTGGCATATGGGAAGTGATCATGGATCCAAGAGGTGGGGACAGAGAGACTAGTCTGGCCCAGAGGGAATCCTTTTGGATTTTTAGGTTACGTGCTGATACCTACCCTGGCCTTAGTGTTCACCTAGAGGTAGTTGCCTTCTTGTGAGATATGTTAGCAGTTACTCCAGTATCTGATTTTAATAAATTGTCCTTGTCATTTCAGTATCAAGGCACTGTGTGATTATGAACTCCTCCTTTGATCCTATTGTAATTGTGAACAGATTAAGCAACCAGCATGGAAATCACTGCAGCTTTTTTTGTCCATCACATTAGCTAGCAACAATCTTTTAGGCATTTTTTTTGCACTTATTATCATGGACTTATCAATTTTTCCAACCTTTGTTTATTCAGTGAACTTAACCTGTTAATTTTGAACTAGACAATAATCAGCTCTGCTAGCTATGTGGTGACTAATGTAGTCCTGGAACATAATCCTTCCTATTTTATATGCGTCAAGACATTCAAAGTCCATGTGTTTAGTATAAGAAAATGCTAGTAGTACGCTGTCATTATAGCTGTACACTCCGCCCCCCCCCCCGGAAAAAAAAAAACCTCAGCGACCAAGTCTTTAAACAGGTAACAGAAAACTTTTAAGTTAAACAAAACAAAATAAAATTGCAGCACAGGACTTAAACATTTTCCCTCTTCTGATTTATGAGAGGACGGACCAGAGTGTTATCACTTTTAAAATGCGGCATATCGAGAGCTCTCTGCAGAAACTAATAGAATGGAAATTACTTAACTTAGTAGGCCTACCTATAGAACCCATTTTTACAGCATTGTTCTATTTGCTGTCAGACAGGTCTCACATAGCTACTGTTCCATGTCAGGCGAGGAGTATTTTGCATTTACATCACCACTGTGATCGACCATGCAGTCCTGGCCATTTAGAGGGACCTGGCCGCCACCTGAAACCCCCAGCTTGTCCAAGAATTTATACCCAGCTAAGTACTTTATCCCCCCCATCGCCCAACATCAATAATCAGGCTGTGTGTAAAATCACCAGACTGCTACTTTTCAGTTAAGACTGTCACAACCCCACACGGTATTAAAATAAATGATTTTGTATAATCTTAAACAGAAGACAGTACAGCACAGACTAAACAAATGGTTCAAGATACAAATAGACCCACCAACAAAATCTCAATCCTCTACTCCTTCCAATTCAGTATCAGCATTCTGACTCAAATCTTCTTTCATTTTAGTCACCTCTCTTGCCAACTTTCGCAGGATCATTAAATAGAAAAGTCTTACCTGAATAGAAAATTTGTAACTTGACTGGGAAGAGCATCGAGTGAGTGACTCCCAGTTGTTTTAACTGGGTACGGACTTCATCAAAATATTTGCAACGCTGCTTTATCGAATAAGAATGGTCTGGAAACAAGACAAATCTTATGCCATCCTTCATCTGCAATTGCTGCCTTGGTCTTTGCTGCTTGTAATAAACAACCCCAAACTTGCGGTTCAATATGTGGTATCAAAATGGATCTGGCAGTGTCCTGCACAGGTGTCTGCCCTGGAAAAATTCAGTATATTTTTTGAATCAGGCCAGACACGTCCAGCTCTAAATTTGTTCAGATCAGTGTCTGCACAAACCCTTCTAGGTCCGATCCTTTGCTACCCTCTGAATACCATGCAAATGGACGTTGGACACCTGGGCCCTGTTCTCCAGTTGATTCAACCACTTACGCAGTATGCGATTTTCATGAACAACCCCAAACGCCACAGCCATTGATTTTTCTGTTGCGCGTGCTTCACCTCGGTCGACACACCATAAAGCTTTAGTTCCACCACAGCTACTCTAGAATTAAAGGAATCTGCTTTTTTATCGAGTTCTTTTACAAATATCTCGAGGTCCTTTACTAGTTTGAGGATGGCACTATTCTGCGTCTCGGCCTTACCGCCTGGCTGTTTCCTTTTGCTTGGGCCCAGGTCTGCTGTTTGAGAAGGTTTTCCCATTACTGAAATCAGGGAAAAAATATGCAGGACTTATACCATTACTGAAGAGCTTATGTTAAGTGGAAATAAAGATAAAAAGGATTTGTTTTATGCAGATATTTGGCAGAAGAACAGGCTCTCGGGAGAAGTGTGACCGAATTAATTGGCTTTTGATCATACCCCTCCTTTTTACCATGTCTGTCACAAAACCACCTAAACACCTTGTGAATAAATCGAATGTGCCATAAGATGTTCTTATTTTTATATATTTACTTTAATCAGCATATTTTATTATTGAATATTGTTTTGCAAAAAACACACACAACAAACAGTAACCAACAGTATATGTTTGCCCCTGCCCCTTCAACATTCAGGGACAGGTCGAGGTCGCATGCAATGATACACAATACACCCAATGTAAAGCATTTCTTAGTGTAACAAACCAGTCAAGTTATGACACAGAATACCTTTATAGTGAGCGTGGCTACCACACTGCTACTCGACTAGCAACAAGACGGGATGGAGGGTTCTCTACCTCTTCTCATTTGTTTTATAAGAGTTGTGCATGATGGCAATCGTTTGCTCTGTTCTGAGGCCCTGTAGAATTGTGCCATGCCATTCCTGATACGTGGGCATCCTATCATCAAGCCAATGTTTAGGAATGATTTTTTTTTGCTAAGGTGGCATTAGTGTTATGTGGTACCTTCACTGGCCCATTAGTTGTTCCAGGCCCAGGCTAAGTAAGCAGATCTATGGTATAAAAGCAGATGAGTCCATATTACTTTGAATTTTGTCCCATAGAGGAACGGCCTTAGCACAGTCCCCTGTTTTAATGTACCTCACTCTAGTTTACATCTGAGGAATTTGTCAGACTCTAAGTGGTGCATTTTTTGAAGTTTGACTGGTGTATTATAAAGGTTATGCGCCACTTTAAACTGCATGAGTCTGAGTCTTCTCGAATCTCAGATGTTTATTAAGGCTGCTCCACAGTTTAGTTCTGAGGTCAGGATTTTCTAATTATTTTGAGGATATTGGTGTATTGCTATCTGATGCATGGCTTTGAAAACAAGAAACCAATATCCTCTCATAAAGATAAAAATTATATCATACTTCTGCCCATGTCATATACCCGTTTTAGACTTACTACGATTGATATCCAGCTATATTTAGATTTATGTTTACTAAGACTGACCTCAAACTCAGCAAATAAGAAATTACAGTGGAAAAATTATAAGGCACTGAGATATATGTAATCTACTGATACTGAGAAAATTGCTGCTAATATGCTTAGACCTGCTCTTTGCCCTTTATCAGAGATGAGCTGTTAAGGCTTGTTAAAGGAAGAAAAACACCCAAGAAATGTGTTGTAGGGGAAGTATACAGTGGTTAAGAGAAAGTGCCAGATAGCTTTAACTTTGACAGACTGTAAGTCCATCGAGATCAGACTTCACGTAACTTTTGGAGGTTCCATTGTTTGTATGAGTCATTAACCAATGTCTCATCAGTATTTCCCCTATGGCTGTCTAGGTATAAATTAAAGATTGCATGACTTGTTTTGAAAAGAACAGGAAACCACATTGATAAACTCATTTGTTTTAATTTAGTTAACTACTTATTTACCCGAGCCTGCCCAGATGAGATGCTACATCTTATTTTCCAGTGGGGTCCTGCTTCCACCCATTCCCACAGCTAGGTGAATTGGAGTACTTCAAGGTTATGTGGCTTGGGAAAGGTCACATGCTGAGTATTTTGACTCTGATGGGATTAAAGCTGTTATCGCCCTGCTCCCATGCTGGTGCTCTGACTACTAGACCACACTGCCTCTACCTGCTAGCACCCCACGTCAGTAAAACCAGCTCTGATGCAGTAGTCTATAACTGTGTGTAAATACAGTGCATGTGTAACAGCTAGTGCTAGGTTTGTAACCATACAATATGTGCATTACATGCTTGCAAATGCTATATTGTGCCCCAGACAAGTCCTATGTGGGTGGGCTTAAGTGTCCAGTTCAGTTAGGGCAATAGTTGGGGGAGTCGCGATTCAGTTAAGAGTGCTGATGCACTTGCACCATTGCTGCCAGCTTATGCCTTTAATGTGTGAACACAGGGAGCCTTAAAATAAGCCTCCTTGGGGAGGGGGGTACATATAGGAATAGGCAAAACACTGAAATATGTTCAAATTAGTTAAATGAATGAAAATCAGTGTAAACAAACAAAAATCAGCTATGGTTTTGCCTGATTCAAGACACAAAGCCTGCTGGACTGGGTAAAAATACACATTTTTCTGGTGATAATACTGTGACAGATGCCTTAGGCTTCCCTTTATGGTGCAGGGCTGCACACAGTAATGGTGCCATCATCTCTGTTGAACCAGTAGGGTCTGGTGCACTGGACTCAAAAGTAATTGCTGTAGGCATTGTAAATTACAAAACTGTGTGGGTTTCTGCCACTCGGCAGGTCATAGGTTCATAGGTCAGTACGAGCTCGGGGGACTAGCCCATGATGAACTCGCCACCCTTTAGCCCAGGTTGAAATCATATTTAATATCACCCATATAACAATCAAAAGATTATTTTTAAATAACTGGAAGGTACTACTATATACCATGTCTAGAGGTAGTGAGTTCCAGATTGGCACTATTCTCTATGTAAAAAAATGATTTCTTCTGGTTGTCTTATTAATAATAGATTTTAGCATTAGTTTATGAGACCTAGTATTATTTATGGTGTGCTGCCATTCCAAGCATATAGTTTCAGACAAGGCTGTGTCCCTTGAAGCTTTATAAATTAAGCATAAGTCTCATCTTAAAGAACGATATTTAAGGGAATAAAGTTTCAGCTCTTTTAATCTATTATATGATAATGTTCTGAGATTAGAGACATATCTGGTAAATCTCCGTTGTACTTTTTCGACTGACACGTTGTCCTGTATCAAAGTAAGATCACAAAATGAAGAGCAATAGTCAAGATAAGATCTGACTATGCTACAATAAATAGGAATTAACACTTCTGTCTCCCTCGATTTAATATTTTTCATAATGCAAGTAATTAATCTCTGACATTTTTGAACTGTTTTGTTAGTGTGCTCAGAGAATTTCAGGTTGTTCGTAATATAAACTCCCGGATCCTTCTCAGAGATTACCTTGCTCAACAAAATATTGTCCATAGAATAGTTAATAAGCCTATTAATTTTGCCTAAGTACATCACTTTACATTTAGAGATGTTGAAGATCAATTTATGTTCTTTTGCCCAAATAGATAAGTTATTCAAATTCTCCTGTAGTATATGGGCAGAGGAAGAATCATTAACTATACTCTCTAGTTTGGCATCATCGGCGTATTTATTTAACCATACTCCATTTGAGTTATTCATGCTAGAAATGATTATATTAAACAAAATTGAGCCCAGTACTGACCCCTGAGGCACTCCACTTGTAACAGTACTCCACGTTGACTTAAAGCCCCTAATGCTAACTTGTTGTTTTCTGTTAGTTAACCATGTTGAAATCCGCCTAACGATATTCTTGTGCAATCCAATATTCACAAGACATTCAATCAAGATTTTGTGGGATACTGAATCAAATGCCTTTTCGTAGTCCAAAAAGACTATGTCCACGGGAAGACCTGCATCCAAGGCTACACTAATTGGTTTGAAAAAGTTGATCAAGTCGTTTTGACATGATCTACCTGGAGAAAATCCATACTGAGTTATATCAAACAGTCCATTTCTTGCTATATAAATACTTATTTTATGCAATAAAAGTTTTTCCATGACCTTACCAATACAGGAGGTCAAACTAATAGGTCTGTAGTGCTCCACTTTCTGTTTTGTTCCCCCCTTATGAATGGGGATGACCAAGGCTTCTTTCCATTCATCTATAATATCCCCAGTTTTAATGGATTCATTAAATGTAAGGGTAAGGGCCCCTGCAATTTTGTATGAAATTTCCTTTAAAAAAACAAAAGAGGTACTAACTGTTCCAGCTGATGGTGTGAATTTGAACTAAGGTCTAGCCAAAAAAACTTCAGGAACTGTAAATTCTTCTTCATATTCTTCTGGAGTATAATCCACACTACTCACTGGTTCCTTAGTTTTATAAATACTAGAAAAGTATTGGTTAAATTCATTTGCCATAAGCTGTTCATCTGATATTAAATTATCATCAATTTGTAATGATCCAACTTTGGATGGATTACTTCTCAGGGAACCAATGTAATTGAAGAACTGTTTTTTATTATCTTTATTCACAGTTGCAAGTTTGTACTCCCTGGCCCAGATATTCAAAAGGGTTGTGCATGGCGCAACAGTATTGCACCATGCACAACCCACTGATGCGTCCCGGCATGATATTCAAAAGGGAAAAGTGCGCCGCACAAATCCCAATGCGCCGGAGCGCTTCAGTAATGTATGCAGGCACAGGTGGGGGGGGGCGTGCCCATGCATAACCTGCACAGCCCAATATTCAGCCCAGGATGTACAGAGTCATGCATGCACAACCTCTACCTGTGCCTGCACAAAGTTAAGCCAAAAAAAAAAAAAATAAGGAACAAGTGATGGCCACCCACAGGTGAGCTGCCACATTGCAGGGTGCAACACGGCAGCTGCCACCTGTGGGTGGCCACCCGAGTTCCTGCTGCACCTGGCGGCGCACCCCCATGCCCATTGCGGGCATCTGTGTAGCTAAATCCCCCCCTCCTATATCCCTGGTGGTCCAGTGGACTGCTATGTGCCTGATCGCGGGCATTTGTCTACAAGAATAAGCCTCCGTCCTATATCCCTGGTGGTTCAGTGGACTGCACTCTGCCCAATCGCGGGCATCAGTATTGTAACCCCCCCACGTCCAATATCCCTGGTGGTCCAGTGGACTGCTATGTGCCCGATCATGGGCATCAGTATAGTAACCCCCCCATCCAATATCCCTGGTGGTCCAGTGGACCGATCGCTGCCCGATCGCGGGCATCTGTAAATCATAAAATACTCCTATTACCCTGGTGGTCTGGTTTCCCCCTCCCACCCGCCCACTGAGCTCCACCGCCCTGCTCCCCGTCAGCCGGTGGGCGGCAGCACTACCGGCCTGCTGCCCGCCCGACTGACAGCTCGGTGGGTTGCATGCCCATTAGCCCATACTGTACTACTGAGTCAGATATGTGAATGTGGTTGTATGGTATGGGCTGCACCGAGCTGTCGGTTGGCAGGGCGCGGGCAGCAGGCGGTGGGGTGCTGCCGCCCGCCCGGCTGACGGGAGCAAGGCGGTGGGGCTTAGTGGGCGGGTGGGGAGGGGTACACTAGACCACCAGGGTAATAGGAGTATGTTATGATTTACAGATGCCCACGATCAGGCATCGATCGGTCCACTGGACCACCAGGGATATTGGACGGTGGGGTTACTATACCGATGCCCGCGATCTGGCACATAACAGTCCACTGGACCACCAGGGATATTGGATGTGGGGGGGTTATAATACTGATGCCCGTGATCGGGCAGAGTGTGGTCCACCGGACCACCAGGGATCTAGGACAGGGGCTTATTCTTGTAGACAAATGCCCGCGATCAGGCACATAGCCGTCCACTGGACCACCAGGGATATTGACCGGGGGGGGTTCTTTTAGACGAATGCCCGTGATTGGGCTGCAGGGGCCGTCGGTCCCCGATGGCTGCTGCCTGGCAGAGTGCCAGGCGCAAGTCTTTGGGGATCGGCGCACCTGCATGCTAATGGCATGCAAATGGGGCCATAATGACATGAAAATGGCCCCATGTGCACCTTGCATAAATAATGGCCCCATTTTTATGTCCCCTTTTGAATATCGAAGGTGCTGTGCATGGCACAATGGCACTTGCGCTTGCCATCTCCATGCTCCACTCTGGCCACTTGTGCTGGTGCAGCGCCACTGCGCCATGCAAAGTGGGGGTGGCAAGGTGCGATATTCAAAGCTGCTGCGCTATAGTGCAGCTCCGTTGAATATCGCCCAGGCCATATCCCTGCGCAACAAAGTTGAGCTGCACCCAGGCTTGCTCCACAGACTGGCGCAGTTTGAATATCCGGGCCCATTTCTTTTTTTGCCTTTTTAATTGCTAATTTTGTTTTATTTGGCTTATGTTTAAACCTTTTCCAGTTAGTATCAGTCTTTTGCTTTTTGTATTTATTAAAGGCCCTTTTTTTTGCCCTTACAAGTTTGCTGATCCATGATGAAAACCAAGGAGGAAGCCTTCTATGATTTTTATATTTTTTTACGCTCTGGTACCCAGTTATCAAAACAGTAATACTGTTTTTCTTTAATTTTGTTCCATATATGCTTAGCATGAAGTTTACTCAACTCCTGTTGCCAACTCCAGTCTCTGAGATATGATTGTATTGCACCATAATTAGCCCTCGTGAAGTCCCTCATTTTAGTTATACCTTTTATAGCCATTTTGTAATAATTAATTGTCCATAGTACTATGAAATGGTCACTATCAGCCAGAGGTTCTAGAATAATTGGAATTTCTGCCTGGTCACAGATGTTAGTGAGTATTAAATCAAGAATATTTTCCTTCCTTGTAGGACCACGTACCAGCTGTTCCAAACCCAAAGAAACAATTGTTTCCAGGAATTTCGTTTCCTGATAACATGAGCCCACTAAAGTGTCCCAATTGATTCCTGGAAAATTAAAATCATTCATTAATATTACATCATCTAGGTGAATAATCTTTTGTAAGTAATCCAAGAAGGAATTATTATTATTAGTATCTATGGAAGGGGGACGATAGCAGAGTCCTAGGTCCTTGGAGAAACACACAACACACCAGGAATTTAAACAGATCAATGGTGTTATAGGTAAAAAAGGGGGAAGGGAGATGTTTGGGACATTGGCTTTTAACATAAAACAGGTCATGCCATAGAAATCATACCCTTTTCCTCCTTTAAATTTACAGTACCGATAAGGGATTTACTGTAAGAAATAAAATTTTTTTGTTGTCTGAAATATCTTCAATACTTTTTATAACTCCTCTTTAACTCTGATGTTGAGCACTGCTTATCATCATCTCTTGGGCAGTAGTGCACTTCCACAGCTCGTTCTGTGCAAATGAGTGCTGCTAACCAATGGCAGACCTGGCAGAGTTCTGGGTCTAACACACTAAGCCAGGTCATTGGCATTAAAAATCACATGCCTCAGTGTGGCTTGTGCATCCTTATTGTCTCTACAAATTTATGTAAAAAGGATTCAACTTTTTTCCTCCCCATGAGCCCTTATAAACTGCTGACCATTGGGCAGGTCTGACATGCCTCTCCATTTTTTCAGATAAACTGTCTTTTACATTAAAGAAATCAAACAAATGTATGCTTATTTCTTTCAAGTGAATTCTGACTTCAGAGTCAGAGTTTTGCTTGACAAAACACTGGACATGTTTTGCCTAGAGTTAAACAAATTTTTTTAAAGCCGAAAGAATGGATGAGAGAAGCAAGACTGGACAATGAATATTATTATAATAAACTCAGAATTTTTTCATTATTTATATATATATATATACCTTTCCTATTCAATGCTATATGAAAAGATGCATGCATTGTGTAAAATAATTAAAATCTTACAAAACGTGCAGCTGTGCTGCTAGGGATCCAAGGGGGCCACAGGTCAGAAGTCACACAAGAGGATCCTGTCATGCTCCTGTCTTTAAAAACTTTCACGACCACCAATTGATCCAGTGGATAGTGTGTTGAGCTCCCACACTGGTGACCTGGGCTCGGTAATAACCCCAGGATCTGGGTCCAAGTGACTGAGGAGGTTGGGGGTAGCACTACTATGTGACAGCACTCTCAGTCAGGAAGCGATGACAATGGGATCTGCCACTGCAGTGACGCCTGTGGTCGGCTGGGGAGCTTGTCTCTTCCATAGGGGTGTCAGTGCATGCATGCAAGGCCTGAGGAGCATGCCCAGCATCAGTGGGAGATAGGTAGGATTAGGGGAAGGGGAGAAAATATAGAATAAGCACCTTCTGTTGTGGTCGCCTATATGACAGACACTGTTACTCTTGGATCCTGCTTCATGTGGTTCCCCTGTGGTCTGATAGTGAGGGAGTGTCTGGTGAGGCTGGGAGGATACTGTGCAAGTCTGAGGGTTAGACAAAGATGGCTGTTTGGGGGCAAAGTGCTCTATGGCCAAAAAAAAAGAAAAGCTTTAAACTTTAAAATATGCAAACATTTTTCAAGCTCCGAATGACTTCACGAAAAAATCTTTTTTGTTATTGAATAAGGCTAATACCACAGAAAAAAAGGGACCTTTAGACCATTTTGCTTGCTTGATCGCAGCTAGCCCGGTGGAAGCTGAAGTTGAAGAGATGGTGACTGGTGGAATGGAGCCTCCCATAGCCTCATGGTCTTTTGCTTTTGCTGGAGCTACTCTACAGCGGCTTCTTAATGAGAACAAATCTGCTTCAACAAAATCAGCCAAATCCCTCTGGCAAAATCAGTTCTTTGAGGCTTAAAGGTCTTTTAAAAACTTGCATTAAATATGTAAAGCGCTTTAGCCACTGCTCTTTTCTGCAAACTTTTGTCAGAAATTTAAGATTCCATTTTAAACAGGACAGAAAGCATGGAGAGGGAAGTCAAGTGTATCAGGAGCAAGACTGACGTTTAAAAGTAGACCACAATGAAGTGAATAAACAATTTATTGATGTAAAGGTGATTTAAGAACTCAGACTTTGTTGTCTACAAATACTTGCTTTGTGATTGTCTTACAGCAAAACAAAAATTAGCCAGTTGGAGCGTATGTTGAAGTATAATGATCTTTTGGATCATGGGACTGCCTACTAGTCTTTACTTATGATTCCCTGAGAGAACTACTGAGAGACCTGTTGGTTGCCACTTCAAACTTGCCTCAAGAAAATGTATCTTATTTACAGGGCCTTTCGAATCTTACTCAGGTCTTCACAGGGAAAAAAAAAACACACACACACAGAAAAAACAACAGACTGCTTCACTAATCACACAGATCCCCTGCCAGAAGCAACGTCAAAGGCTCTTTTAGAAATAAATAACACTGGCCCACATTCTACTGTTATAATGATTCTCAGCTTTAAAACAGATGGACATATTGTTATACAGACAGTGAGAAAGAAGGTGCTTTATTTTAAAAATATATATAAATGTATTATCTTTCTGGATGTCTTGGTGGCATGCTTGAACTGAATATTCTCAACCCTTTTTCCTGCTTTATGCCCAGTTAGGTTTTTGGGTAAAGAAATTCCTTGTTTTAGTCCCAACCAGCCAACAGATTTCATAACACTGAAAAAGTTGGAATAAGAAAAAGCATCAGAGCAGAACAGGCGGAGGAGATGGCTGAGATGGAGGAAGACCTTTTGGATACGCATTCCTTAGAGCCACAAATATTGCGGCTTCATTCCATTTTATTTTTTCCAGGATGTGATTGGCTGGCATTGAAGACTGAACTTAAATTTTACGACAGGCTCTGTCACTATTTTCTTTTTTTTTCTTTTAGTTAATCTTTTTATTGAAGAAAAACTTTAGATGACAGAAAAAATCCAGTTACTACCAGAATACCCCTTGTGAATTCTGTGAAGAAAACAAAAAAATAATGTCACTATTTTCTGATGATGTCTCTAACTGTAGATGCACTTCTTTTTTTCGTAGCATTATAATTTCTAAATTTAATATAAGCTTGGTTAAATTATCTAAAGCTGGTAGCACCCACATTTAGTACTGTATGTTATAAAATACAATAAATATGACAGGCAGTTTCATATCCTATTTTAACAGGTAATAAATAATTTATCTTTGTTTTCTTTTGGATCCACACCAGTCTTTAATAGATAGATAACGAGATATATATTTATTTAATTTATTTATTCATTCTCAGATTACAATACCTTTAAGCACATAACAGCTCTTTTACAAAGGTTCCACGTCAGTGGGAAGGGTGACATACATACAACGGATGGTATTACATAAAATATTGACAAGAAAATATTTAAAATGACAATATGACATTAACATTGCAGCTAAAATTAAAACTATGAATCAGTAGGAAATCAAAAATAGCCTAATAAAAGGAGGCAGCCCAAGGTGCTTTGTCAAATAGGTATAGGTAGCTTTGGGTGAACAAAAGTTCAGGTAAGTGAAGATAAACAGTGGAAAGAAGGTGGAGAGTAAAAAGGGTGAGGTGAAAAAAGGATCGGGGAAGAAGGCAGGAAATAGGGCAGAGCGGTTAGGGTGAAAGTGGTCATTCGCAGAGAATGGGGAAGAAGTAGGTACACAAGGATGTGTCACTACGGCTGAGGTAGTGCCATGTCAGTTGAAATAGTCACAGGAACTGTTAGCTGTAAGATGCTGACGAAGAGTACTTTTAAATGGTCCCAATTTTGGTAAGGAAGAGCTATCACTGGGCAGCGCATTAAACCATAGTGGTGCTCTTTTACGATCGTTGCCCTTGTGTAGTCTGGCATCTTGGGACAGAGAAGAGTTGGTTGAGCTACGTGTGTGCTGGGAGCTGCAAGTGGGGTTGAGTAAGTTTGTAACACCAGAAGGCAGGAGCCCGAGAAGTGCCTCTTTAGTTAGCAAGCAGGTTTGATAGTGACTCCTCCCATTTAGCTGAAGCCATTTAGATAGATAGATAGCTAGATAGATAGAGTGTTACTTTACAGCTCCTCCCTGCAGCTGTTCTGACACCTGACCTTAGTGTCCTCCCTCCACTCTCCTTCCATGGATTGCTCATGGAGCTGTTAGTCTTTAGAGATCCTCCTTTTCTATCATGCCGCATTTGGGGTTGTTCACTGTGCCTGACCAAGTGCAACTGTATATACCTTGTGCACCTTACTGTACTGTTTACCCTGCACTGTGTTTTCTGTTTGTTCCTGCATTATTTATTGGTTTGCATATCTGTTAATATATTGTACCTTGCACCTTTTAATGTATTGTATTTCTTGGCATTGACTATTTTCGATGCATATCTCTTAGGGCACTCATCATCTTTGTATCGAAAAAAATGTATTTATCTTCCTCACTCCCCTTCCCCCCAAGATGGCAATGCAGCTGGAAATGAGCTGTTATCAGCTCAGTATGTGTTTCCAGGTAAAACTTTTGAGATAGATAGCTAAATAGATATTTAAATAAGGCTTTCTCAAAACCAGAGGCTCAGCACAAATGTCAGCAAAACATCAAATAACAAAACAATACAAAATATTGAAAGACAACACAAAATCTGCCCATATTCAACAAAACTAACAATAAATAAATAGCTTATCAAATACATAGTTTAAAATGTTAACAGCATGAGGGCAACACTAAAAAGCTTAATACCTAGGAATCAGAATATAAAATGAATAATTCAGGAAGGCTTGGCTAAAAAGCCAAGCTTTCAGCTTCTGTTTTATGCACTTCCCTTAAAAGCAATTCTAATGTCCAATGGGAGTGTGTTCCACAGTCTTATCTAATCCTGCTTTGAAATGACCCGGGTGTTGTTGATCTGTGGCGGGGCTGCTGAATAGTAGACCTACACCACTCTGTAGATGCAATAAGAATGTATGCACAAGTGGAGAATAAATAGACTTTACTTCTTATGCTTTAAGCAGGACTATATTAGATGTTTATGTGTACAGTTACTATGTCTCATGGTTATAAGAGTGCATTCTCAAGTTCTTAGGGTGGAAGAACTGTGGAGTGAAAGTGAACATTTCTGGCACACAAAGGACTTGAAACTCGTAACTGTAAGAGACTCGGGAACCGTACATATGAGCACTGTATAAATCATGTTTGTGACTTCTGTTTTTTTTTTTTTATAAATGGAGCTTGAATTTAAAATCAAAATGTTTTACTTTGTAGAAATTTGAGAAATCGCTGCGTGGGAAATGGACTATGCCAGCTGAACTTAGAACTTTAGAATTTTAGAACTGTTTGCATGAGACGCATTCTTAGGGTTAAAAGGGAACCTGGAATGTTTGGAAGTAGACAATCCTGATTAGCTAAAAATAATGCCTTGATTTATAATTAGAGTTATACTAACCACAATTGACTTCAAACTCCAGCTATATTTAGATTTTCTAAGATTGACTTCAATCAGACATTCTATTGGAAAGATCATAATACACTGAGATAAGACGTAATCTACTGATATTGAGAAAGTAACATGATGAACTTGAACTTGCTCTTTGACCATTGTCTGAGATGAAGAGTTTGCTAAGGATAGTTCCAGGAAGTAGAGATAGCAGAGGAATACCCAAGGCAGCTCCCAAGGAGATGTGTTGGAGTGGAAGTTTACAGTGAAGAAGATAAAGTGCCAGAGGGCTTTAACTTTGACAGACTATGAGTCCACTGAAATAAGACTTCACCTAGTTGTTGGAGGTTCCGTCCCTTAGATGATTCATGAAGCAAGGTTGTGTCAGTATTTCCCTGGTGGTTGTCTAGATAAAGACTGAAGATCCAATGGCTTGTTTTTGAAAAGAATTGGAAATTACATTTATGTACTCTAAGATTTTTAAATTTATTTTACAGTTTATTTACCCAGGCCTTCCCAAATGAGATGCAACATCTAATTTTCCAGTGGTGTTCAGCTTCTACCCATTTCCACAGCTGGATGGACTGGAGTACTGAGAGGCTACGTGGCTTGCACGGGGTCGCACACTGGGTATTTTGACTCTGATGGACATTAAATCTGTTATCTCCTGACTGTCAAGTTGCTATCCTGACTACTAGACCATGCTGTCTCTACCTGCTGGCATCCTGCTTCAGTAAAACTGGTTCTGATGAAGTTGTCATAGCATGTCATTTTTATTTCATTTCATTTTTATTGTTTATACTGAAAGGCATGTGAACATTGCTGCCCATTTACACAAGTGTCCAGTTACATACAACAATCATGAGACATGACATAGGCTAAAACATTTAACTACAGTGAGGGTTAATAAAATGGTACATAAAAAAATTAGGATAATATAGACTAAAGGGCAAACCATGAACTAGCCTTGGTGAATTAACAAATAGAAGGTGACATTAAGCATTCAGTGAGGGTTCAACAGTAATATAATATTACAGTGGGAAACAAAAATTAAGTGAAATCTAAAAACTAGCCTAGGTGGATTAACAATACTACAAGTGCTAGAAAGAGAGGGTAAGTGCCTGAGGTGGATAACCAGAGAGTGAGGGGAAAAACGTGCAGAAGACGAGCCAGATTAGGGCTGCAAGCAGGTGCAGGTGGGAGAGAAATGTCTCCCGATATTGTGTTTGAAGGCGTTTGAGGAGGCACAGAGTTTTAGTTCCTGAGGGAGAGAGCTGAAAAACTTGGGTCCCATGTGTGAATGTTGTGCCCACACAATAACTGCTGCCATGCCTGGGTAGACATGATAGATCACGGGTCTTTATCTGCTGGCAACTTTCTGTTTCTGTGCTCTATGTAGAAACTATGATAAGAGCACTTCACCCCTAGTGGGGGGCAGAGAAAGGCACTAGGCAAAATCCCAGTCCATTCTATTTTGTTTGGCACTACAGTGATACTACGGAGCTACTGTATCTGAACAACTATTGAGATCTGTTTCTTGTTGGGGAACTGGAATGCTACACGTGAGCGGACAGCTACTATCATCACTGACTGACGCATGTAGGGCTTTCACATGTCCTGGTTTGGCCAGGACAATCCTGGTGTGGGCTAGTGCATCCTGACCAAAAGCATGAAAAATGGATGATGTCTTCAATTAAAACTAGAAAACTATCATAATTGTTTTTTCTTTAATCGGTTCTCTGTTGATGTTATGGTTACTGCCCCGTCTTGTGGGCTCAAACAAGGTAGAGGGGCCAGATGTAAGTATAGTACCACTCCGGGGTATGGAGTACCTGCCCACCCCTTATACAGGATCAACCTACCCATGAACCAACACAGTCCACACAGTGCATGCAACCTAACACTCTAAAATGATACATGTTCAAACAATAATTATGAACTATAATAACATGGACTTTATTAGGGTGAGGATCAGACTCTAGGAGAAAAGAGGGGTTAGAAAATGAGGTACTGTAGCAGTATTGAATTTCCCAACCAGCTGGTCTTCTAGTGCACTTACAGGCCTAGCGTTAATGAAATGCAGTGCTTGTTCTTCCATCACCATCCTAAATGCAGCAAAATATACGTATATACTGTATATCAGTAGTAGTAGTAGTAGTAGTTTATTTATAGTATGCTCAGTCCCACAGCTTCTGGCCACCTCACAAAATGTACAAACAGCATGACATTTTCAGTATTTTGGTTATACCAAAATAAGATCACAGGACTATAGCTAATATAAATAAATAATGTTGGCAGATATCATAGTATCACTTAATAAGAAGGGGAAGCCAAAGAAAATAGGTGGTGTTTCATCTCCTTCTTAAATATAAACCTCCCCCCGGATGCATGACAGTCAGTCAACAAATTTATTGTCGACTGACATTACAGTGACACCTTTATGTTGACTGCAGTTGCGGTCGGCATAAAGCCGGTCACTTTGGACTATGTTTTCTTCGGGAGGCTTTGGCCCCCCACACCACCCATAACTAAAGTAATCAACTCTGAGCCAGAGTTGATTCGGGGACGGTGTGCAAGACCCCCCCAGAAAGCAGTGCTGGGGTCCCGCGATGACACTATAGCAACCTGTCGCTGTTGTCACTGTACTGTCGGTTGCAGTAAAATTGTCACCATAGCGACGGCACCCCCCCATGGTGGGGCTTACCTTATATTGCCCTTCGGGAGCTCCTTTGTGTCTCCCGCTCTTCCTGTTTCACCCACTGCTTGCTGCCGCCAAGTCACAGGCTCTGGATGTCCTTGGAGTCTCTGTCCAGCTCCACAACAAGTTTTCCCTTCCAGAAGGGGCTGGAGGAACAAAGTCACAGGACCACCGTGCTGCTGCACCATGAATGTGTGAACGGCGGCCCGCATATTCGCACTGTCACATTTTTTTTTTGCACTACTGTTGTGGCTTGATTCAAGCCTCTCTGGTTCTTCCAACCCCCAGAATCAGTAAGTCGTGGGTTGGAGACATGGAAGAGGCGCATTGGAAGCCTCAAAATGTTTTAGTTTAAAAGCACCATTGAGCGATACCAGTCTCTGCCTCATAAATATTAATGAGGCTGTAATGAATATTAATGAGCCTGTTCACTGCCTGTGGGGGACTGTGTAAAATGAGGGCAGCGACAGGAAAACAAAACTGTTTTAAAACATAAGTCTGCAGCTGGGTGATAGGGAAAAGAGGCTTCAATAGAACTGTGGAGCAGATGTTAATAAAGACTGCTTTGTTTGGCTGCATTCAAACCTAAAGTGGGGACCCTGTATAAACTGTATGGGACTGTTTACTCAGGCAGCCATGTTTGAGCCTTTGACCCCCCAGAGACAGCCAGTCAGATTCCAAGGTGCCCAAAACTCAAAGAAATTACTTCTGGGAGAAGGTGTGAACCTTATTCTAGGTACCTAAATCAATATCCAATCAATAATCAAAGAGACTTAATGTTTATTAATATTTCTGATGGACAGCATGTTTCAGCCAATCAGAGACTGCCATTTCTACATTGAAACCCCAGGGACAGTTACAGCTTGGGGCAGGCTGGCTTGGGTTTTCAGTGAGACAGGAGGGCTCAAGCAGTACTGAGAGGAGGGTTTGGAGTCGGCCAAAGGCTTCCACAGCCAAAGACTGGGAGATTTTGCCTGTGTTCTGCATCTAGAAGCCCCAGGGTGAGAGAGTGTTTCTGCTGAATCCTGCAGCATTTTGAGAAAGCCCTCAGCTTGGAGAAAGCATTTGAACTGTCTGCCAGAAAATGCAGTTAGCCCTTTTTTTAGCCAGGGAGCCAGAGAACCTTGTGAACTCCTGCTGTCTGAAATAGTGGCTCTCAGCTAAGAGACTGTGTGCTATTCAGCTGAAGCCACCCAGAGTTGTATGCAGAAGTGTAGGGACTAGCCAACCTTTACCAAGTGGTGTGGATTGGTATGCAGGGAGCCATGGGTGCGCGCCTGAGTGCTAGGGCACTTTTGACCCTTGTGGAGGAGTCGGACTGTGGGGTCAGTCCTTGTGTCTGGGCTTTTTGTGTACCAAGAAACCCTGCACAGGGCTCCTGCAGTCTAGCAAAGAAGGTGACAAGCTGCCAGACTCTGCAATAAAGGCAGAAGGTGACAAGCTGCCAGACTCTGCAATAAAGGCAGAAGGTGACAAGCTGCCAGACTCTGCAATAAAGGCAGAAGGTGACAAGCTGCCAGACTCTGCAATAAAGGCAGAAGGTGGCAAGCTGCCAGACTCTGCAATAAAGGCAGAAGGTGACAAGCTGCCCGATCCTGCATGCTGACCAGAAGGTTCCAAGCTACTAGACAAACCTACCACTTCCAGCAAGCCTACTCTAACCTACATTGCTGCTCCAGGCCCCAGCTCTCCAGCCTGTCTTCACTCAGACCCTGTGAACTTGGACTTCAGAACCGTGAGTAAAGCAGGGCCTGGCCTGCACCTTTGGAACTGTACAAAGTGTAAAAGTTGCTTCAGTTCAGCATAAAATGCTTAAAGTTAAACTCAAGTCAAACTGTTTTCAAACTTAAAGTCAAGTCCAAGTGTTCAAACCCAAGTCAAGTTAAAGTATTTTCTTCAGTTTAAGTGCACCAACCTGTGTCAACCTCAGGCCTGCACCAGTCTGGGGGTATCCTCAGCAAGGACTGTTAGGGGGAACTGGTACCAGCCAGGGAGTTATGCATGCATGCTGGGTGGAGGGTGGCATATCGCAAAAAGGTTTACTGCTGAAGTTATTCATTGCCAAAACTACAGTTATTGCATTGTTTATGGTATTCCTTTGTCCAGGTATCCCCTTTCCAAGCCCTACCCCTGTAAATAAAGCTGTGTTTGTTCTTTGCAATTTCTGTGCATGAGCATATTATTAGCTACAGTCACTAGCTGCATGTGTTTTACTGTATTACAGTTCAAAGTGGTGTTCTGTGTGTTGGGGGGGGGGGTGACTGGAAGGGGAGGTGGGTAGGTACAGCATCCCAGGGGGTTATACTACGCAAATATCTGGTCCACTATAATTTTACTCTGGGTGGAGGCACTGCGCTATTTATTTATATCTTTGGGAAAGAACCCCCGATTGTTACCAGAACAGAACCCAGGCCCCTTAACATGTATTGCAGTCATCAGACAGGGGTCGTAGCCTGCTGGTACACAGCACCCCACCATATTAGTGTTACAACACAAAAACATGTTTGTTTACATTCCTTGATTAACTCCCTCTCCCACCGCATGTTTCCTGGAGTTGGGAACACCCCCAACACAGTCTAGACACTCAAGATGTAGTGGGAAGAGAGGAAACTATCACATCATGAGTGACTACACTGTTCAGGAAGTATACATTTAGAGGGAATCAAGGGTTTGAAAGAAGACAAGGCTGGGTACATCTACACCATTTGCATACATTCCAGTTCTACTAAGAAAGGGAGCAGGTAAAATGACCAGCAACATCAATGAATTTTAGAGAAGGTAAGCAGTCATAAAATGTGGGTTATCAACTTGAAATAATATGATTCATAAAGGACTGATAGTGTCCCTTTAAAATGTTGAAAGCATGAGGGCAAAACTAAAATAAAAGCGTAATACCTAGGAATCAGAATCTAAAATTCATATTTCAGGAAGGCTTGGCTAAAAAGCCAAGCTTCCAGCTTCTGTTTCATGCACTTCCCTTAAAAGCAATTCTAATGGCCAATGGGAGTGTGTTTCACAGTCTTATCTAATCCTGCTTTGAAATGACCCAGGTGTTGTTGATCTGTGGCGGGGCTGCTGAATAGTAGACCTACACCACTCTGTAGTTGCAATAAAAATGTATGCACAAGTGGAGAATAAATAGACTTTATTTCTTATGCTTTATGCAGGGCTGTATTAGATGTTTATGTGTACAGTTACTATGTCTCATGGTTATAAGAGTGCATTCTCAAGTTCTTAGGGTGGGAGAACTGTGAAGCAAAGCTGAACGTTTTTGGCACACAAAGGACTTGAAAAGAAATTCATTACCATAAAAGACACAGAAACTGTACACAAAAGGGTTCTATGTGGTAACGGGGACTCTGAAAAGGCCACCGACAAAAACAGTGAGTTCAACATCTACGAACCTGAAAACGGTAATGAGGACAAGAGTGAGTGGTCCAAACAGGGACAAGTGTTACTGTATCTAAGGGGAGCGCAATGCCTTGTTACTGTGTATGTGGGGAGCTACGCCCCCTGCACCCACTTTGCTGCATTGGGGAAAAGGAAAAGTTTGGAGGAGGCTGCTCCATGGGGGGTCACATGTCAGCAGCGGATAATGAGGTGGGAACAAAGTTGTGAGGGCAGGCAACAGGGGACATCAGCAACCACCGAAAAAACAAAACATGTTACAGACCTCCCCCCCAAAAAAAACCTGTCCACAGCCAGTCCCAAACCTGAGTCCAACACACTCACAGGTGGTGACTCTAGCCATTAACCCACATGGGCAGCTCACAGTGCTCCCGACCAACAACCCCACCATACAGTGAACAATGACATAAACAAAAGTGCTACAAAAGCACTGAAATTACAGTTCGTTATGATAATGCCATAGCTCATTTGACAGTCGCTATTTTGACTGTGCCGAAATTGAATCACCGTTAGTCAGAAATGGCATGGTTATTGGAGGGGTAGAGGAGACAGAGGGGAACGTGGAGGCTATTTGGGTCACCTTGCTGACGCAAGGGGGTAAGAGAGTAAAGGTCAGAGCGGTATACAGACCACCAGCACTGGCGGAGGTCCTGGAAGAAAGTTTGGTGGCAGATCTTGAGGGACACTGTAGATTGGGAAAGGGAAGGGTAGTGGTAATGGGGGACCTCAACATGCCAGGAACAGACTGGGGGACTATGACATCACCCAGTGGCCAGAGAGCAGAGGCTGCTGGATGTCTTCCAGGATGCATTTCTGACACAACAGGTGGGTGAGCCAACTAGGGAGGCCCAGACACTGGACATGGTCCTGGCGGACAGTGATCAGATAAGGGGCCTAGAGGTGAGGGACCCATTGGCGGGGAGTGATCACACCACAGTCTGGTTCTTCCTTGACCTAGTGGGGGAGGAAAGCTGAACAAGGACGGTAGTAACTGACTTTAGGGGTGCAGATTTCTGGGAGATGGGAAGGATCCTTAAAGATCGTCTGGACAGGATAAGACCGGATATGGATGCTGACAGCAGGTGGGGGATCATTAGGAGGGAAATACAGGAGGTTACCAGATCCTGTGCAAGGGAAAGGTGTATGTTCGGTAAGGCTAGAAAACCCTGATGGTGGACTCGGGAGGTACAGAAAGTGGTGAGGGAAAAGAAGGCGGCCTATAGGCGCTTCAAGTGCTCAAGGAGTGAAAGGGATCAGAAGGAATATGAACTGACAGCCAAGAGAGTCACCGGGGGGGGTGAGAGCAGCTAAGGCAAAACAGGAACAGTCCTTGGCCAGTGGGTCCGGAGGGGAGACAAGGGGTTCTTTAGATACATAGGGGAAAAAAGGAAAGTAAGGGGGCAGATCAGCAAGATAAGGATAGGGGATGGTTGAGCACAAGAGACGGGGGAACAGCAGAAGTCCTAAATGAGTACTTTGCCTCAGTTTTTACCAGGGGGAGCTATGTCTTGCAAGGGGAGCAGGGGCAAACCGGAGCAAGGGGTGGTACCGGTAGAGACCAAGGGCCCTGATGGGTCTGGGGAAGGGAGTGGCCACCACAGACAAGTGGGGGCCGAGCAGCGCAGGGTGTAAAGTGGGAGGACGTGGAGGCTGAAATCCCAGTAGAGAGAGTAAGGGAAGCCCTCAGGTCCCTTCGGACGGAGAAAGCACCTGGGCCAGATAACATACATCCCAGGGTGCTTATGGAACTGGCGGATGTCCTGGCAGTCCCTCTAGTGGAGCTTTTCAACATTTCTCTGAGGACTGGGTGGGTGCTCCAAGACTGGAGGGTGGCCCATGTCATGCTGATCCACAAGGGGGGAATCAAGAGAGGAGGTGGGAAATTGCAGGCCGGTTAGCCTGACATTGGTGGTCGGCAAGGTGATGGAGGGTATTGTCAAGAAAAGGCTAGGGGGGTTACTGGAGCAAACCGGGTACTTGGACAATAGGCAGCATGGTTTTATCGTGGGACGATTGTGCCAGACAAACCTTGTTAAGTTCTGTGACTGGGTGATGAGGGCCCTGGACCATTGTAGGCCAGTGGACGTCCTCTTTCTGGACTTTAGCAAGGCGTTTGATTTGGTACCCCACAGTGGCCTGCTGGCTAAGCTGAAGGAAATGGGGGTAGGGAGATAGTTGTTAAGATGGATAGGAAATTGGCTCTCTGAGCTTACTCAGAAGGTGGTGGTTGGAGGGTTAGCCTCATCCCCAAGGTGGGTTACTGGTGGGGTTCCCCAGAGCTGGGGCCACTCCTGTTCAGCGCCTATATCTCAGACATCAGGAGGGGGATCAG
Organism: Neoceratodus forsteri; assembly: GCA_016271365.2. Classification (NCBI taxonomy): domain Eukaryota; kingdom Metazoa; phylum Chordata; order Ceratodontiformes; family Ceratodontidae; genus Neoceratodus; species Neoceratodus forsteri. Next base: position 310,441,661 of record CM028137.1, on the reverse strand, counting down.
GAGTTAGATGAGTCTCTTTGCAGATGACTCAAAGCTGGGTGCAGTGGTGCATGGGGAGGAGGGGAAGGTGGCCTTGCAGTAGGACCTGGAGGCTCTGGAAAGGTGGTCGGGAAAATAGAAACTAAAATTCAATGTTGGGAAGTGCAAGGTTCTGCACCTGGGAGTCAGAAATCCAGGCCAGGGGTATACCCTGGGAGGAGACATGAATCAAGTCACGGAGGGTGAGAGGGACCTGGGGGTAGTGGTAGATGTCAAAATGAACTCTCAGAGACCTGTAGGAGGGCAGCGGCAAGGGCAAATAGGATGCTGGGATGCATCACCAGGGGGATTACCTCCAGAAAGGTGGAAGTGATCCTTCCACTGTACAACTACTTGGTTAGGCCACACCTTGAGTACTGTGTACAGTTTTGGAGACCACATTTAAAGAGGGACATTACACTCTAGAGAGGGTCCAAAGGAGAGCAACCAAATGATCTGGGGCCTGGGAGAGAGGACCGATGAGAAGAGGCTCAAGGAGCTTGACATGTACACCCTGGAGGAGAGGAGGGACAGGGGGGACATGATAGAGGTCTTTAAGTACATGAAAGGGATCAATAAAGGAGGCCTAGTCAGGGTGCTCCAAAGGAAGAAGGTGGGGCAACAAGAGGTCACGGGTGTAAGCTGGAAGTGGGCAGGCTCAGAGGGGAGAGGAGGAGAAGTTATTTCACTGAAAGGGTGGTGGAGCCATGGAATGCACTGCTCAGGGAGCTGGTAGAGGTGGAGACTGTGGATGGGTTTAAGAGGGGATGGGACAGGTACAGGGGGTGGGTAAATCTGACCAGGCCCAATACAGGTGGAACATCTGGGACTGGGGACAGTATAACCCAAGGAGGGGGGGGACACCAAAATCGTCCCTCAGTGCAGGTGCTGAAAATCGAGCAGACTCGAGAGACCATTAGGCCTATTCTGCTGGTATTTTAGTATGTTTAGTATGTAACTGACTTGCTCAATTCGTGGGATACCCATATAAGCACTGTATAAATCATGTTTATGACTTCTGTTTTTTTTAATGGAGCTGGAATTTAAAATCAAAATGTTTTACTTTTAGACATTTGAGAAACCGCTGCATGGGAAATGTACTATGCCAGCTGAACTTAGAACTTTAGAATTTTAGAACTGTTTACATGAGATGTATTCTCAGGGTTAAAAGGATACCTGGAATGTTTGGAAGCAAACAGTCCTGAGTATCTAAAAATAATGTCATGATTTATAATTAGAATTATACTAACCAAAATTGACCTCAAACTCCAGCTATATTTATATTTTCTAAGACTGACCTCAATCAGAATTTCCATTGGAAAGATTATAATACGCTCAGATCGGATTTAATCTATTGGAAGGCTATGCCTGTAGTGGTCAAACAGTCAGCCACTCCCACATCCTGTCCTGTATAAGCAGTTCCTCTGAGCCTCTCTCTCAAGCACTCTTTCTTTGCGGCCGGAGGCTCTGTCGATCTGTCCTTTGCTGCTGGCTGGGGCCTACTCCCCCCCCCCCCGCCTTGCTGCTTCGGCTTACTTGTTTCTGCTGTTTGTCTCCTGCTTTGGTTTGTATTTTGCCTCCGGCTATGTGCTTCTTTGTGTTGCTTGTCCCCTATTCTTCTGTGTTTGTGTATCTTTTGTTTTGCTTTCTATTTGGGGGGTTTCTGTTTCTAAACTTCTTTTTTATTGCTAATCCAGAGCTCATGCTACTTGCTCCCATTTACTCACTGCAACTGCAATCATTATCTGTGTGTTTCAGCTCATACCACATACAGTAGCTACTCTTCATGCTATGCATCTTAACTATTTTCACCTGGTTCAGGCTCACTTTGAACCCTAGCCCATGCAGCTCACTCTTGCTTCCTCAACTCATACCACATACCCCATTGCTGTTGTTTTTACTGCACTGCCTAGCAATTGCTGCTTTCAGAGCATTACCTCCCTTAAGTCTATGTTCATTTAATTGTTACTCCTACAACTCATAGTTACTCAATACAGATGCTGCTCTCTGTGTTTGTACACTGCTGTTATACTCTGGAGGTCCGCTAAGCTATCGCTGATGCTATAAACTAGTTTTAATATCTGCATGTGGGTTTCGGCACCTTCCATCCCTTTCTTGTTTTTCCTACAGCGGGAGGTGTTGTGGGAGTTGTGGCCCCATGTGGCATACTTACTTTATGTTATAATCCTGCCTCCACTGCCTAAAATCCTCAGAGTATTTGTCACCTTCATTGTCTTCCTTGAATACCTTGCTGGATTGACTCACTATCTATATTTGCTGCTCCTCTGACCTACGTGCAGGTCCAACCATTGCTACTCTGCCTTACAGACCTACATGCAGGTCTAACCATTACTACTCTGCTTACTGACCTACATGCAGGTCCACTCATTGCTTACGCAATCATTGCTCAACGCTCGCTACTATCATCTGACCTCTATAAGGTACAGGCTATCAACACTCATTCAGTTCCTCTTCAGTTTTCTGGGGCATGCCAGCCATACCATTCCTGGTGCAGGGCCTCCCTGCAGCCAACGGTCTTGCTCTGCATTTATAAAGTCCACATCTTGAGCATGCCTGACTTGGGGCGGGGTCCTTCTCACCTGGCCCATAGCTGAGAATGTCCTTGCTCCGGGCCTGGCTTTAGCCATTCGAGACTTGACAGTAGCTCCTGGTGTAATATTTAAGACTAACCATGAAGGGTGATTACAGTGATCTCCTTTGGCTCTAGTATTCTACTAGCAAGGCACCTTCACTGCATTCTCCCTACAACTGCCTCTGGTTCACCTGGTTTGTTTTTAGGGTGAGTAGGTCAGGTGAGTTCCTCAGCAGTCGTTGCTCTCCTCCTGCCTGGGTTGCCCCAATGTTGCAGAGTACTCTCGCAACCTTCCACGGTGTTCCAGTTAGAGGAACTGAGCGAGAGCTTTCCTCTAAACTGGAATATTTCCAACCCCCTTTTATTGGGTTCCTAAATTGCAGCAGCAGAGTCATCACAAAATAAACATCCCGAGCCTGGAGGGAAGGCGACCTAGGCCTTGGATCCCCAGAGATGTTGTCCTCAAAGGTTTTTTTTTCCTCTCCTCTGTTCCTCAGGTCATAACCGTTAGTTAGCCATAGTTAGTGTTCCCTAGTTCCTTTAGGTAGGTTCTGCTGTTGGATGGAGGTGGATGGTGTCCCTACTTGCCATTCCCTTCTCCTTAGGAGGGCCCCTCAATCTCCAGTGCAACCCACTGTACTCATGCCATTACTAACCTGTGCATCTCACTGTATTATCAAGCTGCCTGTTGCCTTATCTACTACTACTATGCCTCACAGCTACTGATTGCTAACATGCTTCATACTACTATAATTCTTTTTGGGGATCCTTTCTAAGGTACCTTCAGCCAAGGGAATTGTACCACGGGCACCTTTAGGGGTGGAACCCTCTTCGAGGGTTCCTTGCCTTTGGTACCCCTAGAGAGTGGCAATTCCTTCGGAATGGAGTGCGCAGATGGCCAAAACCAAGTAACATAGTTGCACAAGCATAACATCTTACTGGCTGCGTAGGCCACTGAATTAAAAGGCTATGCCTGTAGTTCAGTGGACAAGCAGCCAGCCATTCCCACATCCTGTCCTATATAAGCAGTTCCTCTGAGCCTCTCTCTCAAGTACTTTTTCCTTGCCCCACCATCCTCCCCTCCTCCTCCAGTGGTATTGCCTTTCTGTTTGAGATCCTTCCTAAGGTACCTTTAGCCAAGGAAATCATCCCGCGACACCTCTAGGGGTGGAACCCTTTTAGAGAGTTCCTTGCCTTTGATACCCCTACAGGGTGGTAATTCCTCTGTAATAGAGAGTGCAAACTGCCAAAACCAAGCAATATAGTTGCACAAGCATAACATCATACTGGCTGTGTAGTCCACTGAACTGATATTAAGAAAATAATGTGTTGAACTTGCTCTTTGCCCATTGTCTGAGATGAGGGGTTTGCTTAGGATAGTTCCAGGAAGTAGAGATAGCAGGGGAATACCTAAGGCAGCTCCCAAGGAGATGTGTTGGGGCGGAAGTTTACAATGGTTAAGATAAAGTACCATAGGGCTTCGCTTTGACAGACTGTGAGTCCACTGAAATCAGATATCACGTAGCTGTTGGAGGTTCCGTCCTTCAAATGATTCATGAACCAAGGTCGCTTCAGTATTTCCCTGGTGGTTGTCTAGATAAAGACTGAAGATCCCATGGCTTGTTTTGAAAAGAATAGGAAATTACATTTATGTACTGTAAGTCTTTAAATTTATTTTAGTTTATTTACCTAGGCCTTCCCAAATCTTACTTTTCAATGGGGTCTAGCTTCTACCCTATGCCACAGCTGGATGGACTGGAGTACTGAGAGGTTACCTGGCTTGCTCAAGGTCACACACTGAGTATTTTTACTGTGATGGGCTTTAAATCTGTTATCTCCTGGCTCATAAGTTGGTGTCCTGACTACTAGACCACACTGCCTCTACTTGCTGGCATCCTGCGTCAGTAAAACCATTTCTGATGCAGTTGCATTAGCATGTGTGAATGTTGTGCCCACGCAATAACTGCCGCCATGCCTGGGTAGACATGACAGACCACAGGTCTTTATCTGCTGCCAACTTCTATGTTTCCATGCTCTATGTAGAAACTGATAAGAGCACTTCACCCTAGTCGGGGGTTGGGGGGGCACTGAAAAGCACTAGTCAAAATCCCAATCCACTCTGTTTTGTTTGGTACTACAGTAGTGCTACGGAGCTACTGTATCTGAACAACTATTGAGATCTGTTTCTTGTTTGGAAACTGAAATGCTACACGTGGGTGGACATCTACTAGCATCACTGACTGACACATGTCCTGGTCTGGCTAGGACAATCCTGGTTTGGGCTAGTGCACCTGGAATCGAGCCTTGGCTCATTGTGCCTTTCCTGGTTACCAAATCTTTAACTAAATAGATAAATTAATCAATCCTAACCAAAAGCATGAAAAATGGAAGAATATCCCATGGCTTGTTCTGAAAAGAATAGGAAATCACATTTATGTACTGTAAGTCTTTTAAATTTATTTTGCAGTTCGTTTACCCAGGCCTTCCCAAATGAGGCGCAACATCTAACTTTCCAATGGGGCCCAGCTTCTACCCATTTCCACAGCTGGATGGACTTATCTACTGAGAGGTTACATGGCTTGCTCAAGGTCACACAATGAGTTTTTTCACTCTGATGTTCACAACTAAAACTAGAAAACTATCTTTAATTGGTTCACTGTTGATGTTATGGTTACTGCCCCGCCTTCTAAGCTCAAACAAGGAGGAGGGGCCAGATGTAAGTATAGTACCACTCGAGGGTATGGAGTACTTTCCCACCCTCCTACAGGATCAACCTACCCATGAACCAACACAGTCCACATAATGCATACAACCTAACACTCTAAAATTATATACGTTCAAATAATAATTATGAACTAAAATAAGGCTTTATTAGTGTTGGGGTCAGACCCTAGGAGAAACAAGCATTTGTCAATACTGAATGTTGGCTTGCTGGCACTGGCATTGGTAGTGCAGGAATTAGAGAGATGTACAATAGGACTGGCAGTGGAGTAGTGAACTGACGCCAACCTCAGCGCTACCATGCAGAGAGTGATAGGCACTGGGGTGTGCCTTTGGGTCATTGGCCATAATGCTCTTGCCATTTCACCTCACCCTACCCCGCAAAGATTGACAAGTGCCACAATGTGCCTTGGGGTCTTCGGGCCTTACGTTCACCACATTCCATAAGGTAATATACTGACATGGACGCAGTGTAGGAGAACGGGGTGAACATTGAGGCCGAAGAGTCTAAGGCACATCTCGACAACTGTCACTGGCTGCAGGGTGGGGAGGATGTGGAATGGCGTGAACATTGCAGTTGACAATGCCAGCTCACACCCCTGACACCTGTCAGTCTGTACAGGGTGGGGCATTGGGGTTGGAAACCCTAATGCTGAGTGCATTTGTTGGTATTTTCACTCCAAATTTTCAATATAGGCCGTTTGTGACCCCACCTCATGAACAGTGGCACTATGAGTTTGTTTGCCGAAAGGTGATTTTGTACAGAGACTGTGCATTTTGGCGGCACAGGTGCAAAAACACATTTCGGGCAGGATGTGAAAAATGACAACTGCACTGTTCATGAGGATGCGTAAAAAAATAGCATTGTTGAAAATCTGGAGTGAATATATGAAAAATTGATGACATCACGAACATGTGTAGAAACTGCGCAATGCACGGCCATAATGCAATTATTTGGGGGATTTGTTTAACCAAATTTTCAACATAGGCATTTTGGGAACTCTGGTCATGAACAGTGTCACTGTGATTTTGTTAATATGGCCTGAACATTGATTTTCCACAGCAACCATGCCATTGTGTGACACGTACGAAAACACATTTTGGGCAGGATGTGAAAAATGGCAGCTGTACTATTCATAAGAAGGTGTACAAAAATGACAGTGGTGAAACTCTGGAGTGAAAATATGAAAAATTGGTGACGTCACGAGCGTGCATAAAAACTGTGCAGTGCACGCCCATAACACAATTATTTTGGGTATTTGTTTTACCAAATTTTCAACATAGGCATTTTAGGACCTCCACTCATGAACAGTCTCACTGTGATTTTGTTAATTTGTCCAGAATATTGATTTCGCACAGTGATCGTGCCTTTGTGCGCCACATGCGTGGAAACACATTTCAGGCAGGACGTGAAAAATGACAGCTGTACTGTTCATAAGGAGATATGAAAAAAGGGAAATGTTGAAAATCTGGAGTGAAAATATTAAAAATTGTCAAAGTTACGAGCGTGCGTTGAAACTGCATAATGCATGCTCGTAACATGGTCATTTGGGGGAATTTTTCCACTAGATTTGCAAGATAGGGTTTTTGGGACTCCACCTCATGAACAGTGACATTGTCATTTCATTAATCAGCCCCAAAAGGTGATTTTGCACAGTGACCGCGAAATGACCTTTCAGAGCCGAGTAACTAGATGATGGTGCATGTGTTCATGAGGTGGAGTCCCAAGCACCCCATGTTGAAAATCTGGAGGCAAAATTCCCAAAATTGACTGAGATATCCACCTAAGTTGAAAAAACCCTATTTATGCCATTATACAGCTTACCAACATTTCTTCAGTTTTCGGCCAGCTTTGACAACTGCAGACATGTACCCGGTCCACCAAAGATCATAGAGCTGGGCTCCGGAGGTAAGTATGGGGTGAGGGGGATGTGTGGGGAGGTGAGGTGTGCAGAGGATGGCTGCGGGTTAGGGTAGGGAACCCCACAGCGAGGGACCGTTTTCTTTCTTTTAGGTATGGGGGGGACAACACTGAGGACAGTTTTCTTTTTCCACAGGTGTATGAAAAGTGTTCTGCACACTGGGGTGGGCTCCCAGTGTGCGCCATGACTTGGGGGGGTGATGTGGTGATGTTGCCACACTGGGATGGGTTCCCAGTGTGGCACAGAATAGGGGCAGAGCCTCAACATGCTGACGATGGTCGGCTTTCATCATGGGGAGGTACACTGGGGTGTGCTCTCAACAGGGATCGACAAATTTCAAGTTTATATGGTAGTCCAGGACAACTGACCCACCCAAAAATGGTAGTCCCACTGCTGTGAGTGGTAGTCCAATGGTTGGAAGGCCATATTTTAAGAAAAACATTAAAAAAAATATGTAGCCAAAGTAAATGGTTGTGGCAGCAATGTATTATTAAAGCAATATACCCCGACAGGGTGTGGGTATACTGGAGGATTTACCACGGCTGGTGTGGTTCGGTCACGAGGAACAGCCGAGGCACTTAACCACACCAGTAGTGGTAAATCCACCGGTATACCCACTCCCTGGAGGGGTATATTGCTATTATACAAAGGCCCTGCTTGTTTTTTTCACACACAAAAAAAATTTAAAACATCTGTTTGTTTTAAAAGTTGCTACTCATTTGTTTTTCACTGCAGCGGTACTGCTTGGATTTTTTCGTGAGTTCTGAGCATGTGCTGGAGGATCACAGATTTCCACCACCACTGTTCCAAATGTTTTCACCTTCTTTGCTTTGGAGAGAATTAACTGCATTTTCTTTCTTTTTTTCCTTTGGGTGCTTCAGTTTTTTTGGAATGGTGCGGCAGTTTTTCTGAACTTTTGAGGCTAGTGATGGAGTATCGGATGTCGGGTTAAGGACAAGTTAATCTCGCTGTCGTCTGTGTGTTTGGCAGTGGTGTGTTTGCGAGGAATGGAGGGATTTGCCAGGGAGTTCCTGATGCGGCTGAGTGGTGGCTGGCACCTTTTCCAGTGGGTACTCTGGAGGATTTACAACGCTGGAAAGGTGCCAGCCAGCCAATCAAAATGCAGAATTCTCTATATTTTTTTGTGCCCATTGTATAATAACAAATAGATGTAGATTGTCTAGAGACTATATAAAACAGTAAAACCGAAGATGTATTATTTAAATATTTCTGTTAAATACAGGTTTAGTGATTTGAAGTCTGAGTCAAGGGTGCCATCCAGTCCAATCCCTGCCATGCCACCATGAAGCAGAGAATAATTAGGGCAAAGATAACGAGAACTCAGATTCAATCAGAACCGTCCCCGACATCAAGTGAACTGGTGGTAGTACTAGTGCTGGGACAGGAGGATGGAGCAGCATCAGTACTAGCGTGAGATACATCATCAGTTGTACCAGCAGCAGCATGCCCATAAACATGTCGAGTGCCTGGACCAGACAGTAGTCAGTGGTTTATTGCTGGATCTGGATCGAAGTCAGATAGGTCGGGAACCTCTACTGCTATTCGAAGAAGTGACTGCAGTGTGTCATCTGCCAGGCGTGTTCTTATTTTTGTCTTTATCAGGTTTTGAGTGGAGAACACTCATTCACACTTTGCAGTTGACACACTCATTGCCAGTAGTATTTCTACTAACTCTAGAATGTGAGCAATCTGGGGCAGATTTTTTTTTAGCAATCTTGTATACACCTGCAGATAGGGTTTGTCAAACGCAGATTTCAGCAGAGCCTTAAATGCAACATATTCTGATCTAATATTTTCCTGCTGCTGTTCTGTGTTAAAATTAAAGTATGCTGTTAAATTAGTCACTTCACTGGTCACAAACTCCGCAAGTTGTTCTCTTGGTAGATCAAATTGCTTAAATTCAAGACAACTGAACCATTTTAGAGGCACTTTTGAGAAATTTTGAAATCTTACATCGATGTAAGATATTGCTGCATCTACTAAAGTATGCAGTTGTGTATCTGTCCCAAAATTTATTTCAGGACAGTTACCTCTAAATGTAAAGGGAACAGTCTAGTTCTCAACACCCTTCTTAGAAATTACGAAGTCCATGCATCTGTCCTGAGGTTTATAATGACCTAGGAAAGCTGTCATGTATTTCCCTGGCTTTGATTTCAGTTCCATCAGCTGGAGGAGGCAGGTTTCTATGAGATGTGGTACTTCAAGAATTAAGTCATCTCTTTGAAACTGCAGTGACATATTTTGAAGTATGGGCAAAAAATCCTGCAGGATATGAAGAGATTTGATAAAGTGTACAGACTGTATCCGTCTTAACAGTACCTTTGCTTTTGACCCATCAGCACCAGATGCATTTTGTTCCAAATGCTGAGCAACTGTAGATAGGTTCACCTGAATTGCCTGTATTGAACGTGATCTGCTGGCAAGCCATCTCACCTGTTTAATTGCACTAAAGTGTGCAAGATCAGTATCCATCACATGTGCAATTTCTTGAAGCGCCCTCAATTTTGGGGGACTACAGTGGTAGAATTTAAAAATGCCCTTTAGAGTATTTTCAAGCTTTGATACAAAGGGGTTTGTTTTTATCATATCAAGAACCGCCAGCTCCAACTTATGTGCAACACAGTGCATGACAGTGATCTGAGGACAGTGCTTCTGTAACTTTGCAATGGTTCCACTCCTTTCACCCAGCATTACACTTGCCCCATCAAAATTGGCAGAAGTCAGAAGTGGCCCTGGATTGCTCACATTCGATAAGTCAGTGATAGGAAGATGTAGCGAATCTAATGCAGTTCTTATTGCATTAACTCACCCTCAGCATGTGAGGATTCCAAGGGCACAGCCTGGATCAGGTATGTACATACATCTTTTGTGTTAGGATTTACAAAACGCAGGAAAACATTCTCCCATTCTATTATAGCTGCATCAGTGCTGCCGTCAGCAAGAACTGTAACATATTTCGCATTTTTAAGGGCCTGCATCTGGGTCTTTGATAAAACAGCTGATATAGCTCTGCAAAAGTCCCTGGCTTGCTTGTCATTAGTTTAATTCAGACCAAGCTGAATCCTATTTTTCTCTTGCAGTTCACATAGCCAATCCATGTCATAAAATGGGCGCAGATTTTTCGCAGTGGAGTACGCTATGTTAAACAGATGTCTTATTTTCACCTTTGTGGCCTCTTCCAACTGTGCAAAGGCTTGATAAAGTGGTGACTCAGTGTGATATCACACTGAACTACATGCTGGCCACTTTCCAGAATATGCTGGTTCTGGCATGGCACGTGTGGATTGGACTTCTCGTGTGCACGTAATGACTCAATTCTAAAATTGCTAGAGCTTGTGGCAAACACATTTGTTTTTTTTTTAAAAGGCTGGTGTTGCAATAGTGGGCTACTTTTCACACACTGTGCAATACATTAATTCCTTTTTTTCATTGTATCGTAACCATTTACAAGTGGTCAACCAATGAGGCTGAAACTGCCTGGCCCTCTTTTCTTGGTCATATTTCTTGTCTTTACTTCTTTTCTCTTGTACCACCACTACCTCATCAGGGACATGCACTAAACTGCATTTCTTTGGAAGTGACACAGGGGCTACAGGCTCAGCTAAGGCCTCACTGCTTAAATCAGCTGTTCTATCAAGTACCACAGATGGAGATGCGCTTGCTGCAGACTTTTTATTACTTTCATCTGATTCTGCAGAAGAAGCAGTTTGTGTATTAGAAGAACTTGAGTGTGCTGCTGCTGACCAGAGGGATAATAGAGTTTGTTGCTTACTCTTCTGCATGTTGAATTTGAATGTCTCAATGAAGATAATAAAATTGTATTCTTTTAAAGTCACTGTGCGTGTGTGTCTTTTTTTTTTTTTTACTTTTGGTAGGACAGTGGGAGCTAGTGGGAGAGCAGACAGACACTAAAGTCTCTTTCTGTTGCTTCACTTTTATCTATAGACTGCAGTATAAACTAAGCAGTGTCAACTTAAACTACAGGAGGGAGGCAATCAGTCAGGTAGAAGAATGGGAGGAAACAGCAACTACACTGTTCGGACCAGAATGACGGTGTTGTTGTACACTGTTGCTTGCTTTGATGCTTACTTGCTTAGTGCTTACTTTGTTGTTTTGTCCTGTCACAAGCCAGCTGGCCACAGGCCACTGGGCAGACAGGCAGCCCGGCCCTTTCCACACAACACTTCTCTCCTAACACAGACCACACACAGTTAGTTAGGCTTCTCTAATTTTATGTTCCACTTCTGTCAAATCTTTTTTTTTAATAGCATCTTTCTTTTTTTTTTTATGTGTTTTACAAGCCAGGCCGGAATTCACCCCTTTCTTTTTCTACAGTTAGTCTTGTTATTTTTGCATTTATTTTGGCATTAATTAGTTCCACTATTCTGCCCTTGATTTAGTAGTTTGGCAGCACTTCACAAAACCCAGCTTCTCCTCCTTCAACTGCTGCTGCTAGTGCTACTCTAACTCTAGTCTCCAGTCCTGATCTGATGTTATTTTTTTTTTTATTATTAGGCAATAGGCACTACTGTCACCAAGTCCACAGACTTTCTAGGATAATTATGTAGTAACCCCAACTTCAGTACACACCTCCCAGTCCTCCTTAGTTGGCTTTATCTTTTTTTTTCCTTCAGTTTTACCCCCCACGATCAGGATAATTACACACTCCCCCTTAACTTTCCAATTCCAATGGCAAATGTAAATAAAAAACCCTTTTTTTTGTGTTCCTCTCTCTCCCCCTAACTGCAGCACAGCCTTCCTCCGACTGTCCGAGTCACAACGCGACCCCCCAGGCCCACCCTGGCCCTCGACCCAAACTGCAGCGATCTCAAGGCACTAGCTTGCAGTCTTGCACACTTTGCAGTGAGAACAGAATATCTCCCTTTATTTTAATGTCCCGCCTGATTTAGTTTCTTATTCACTCTCTCTGCAAGAAAAGACGCTGCCACTGCCTGCCTAGCTTAAGCCCAGTATGCTGCTCAGTGCATACACAGGAAAATGACTCCAGTCCACCCGCTACATCAGGAGCAGAAGAAATGGTGCTCGTCTCTTGGGCACAGTCTCTGACTCCCACGTCTGTCCCTCCCACCACCCCTACCACTGCCACAGCCAGTTGCCAGGACTGACACATAGTCTTCTCCCATATTTAATTTGATGACTCACCTGTCAGTCCTGGTTCTTTCTGCTGCTGTGGGTGGAGACTGAGATTGGGGATGGGGAGGATCCTTGCTTGCTACCATGGGCGGTGGCGCGTGTCTTGGCTGGCACACTCGTACCCGCAGTCCTGCATCCCACGTGGCTACAGTATTAGGGCTCATGTGACCAGCTGCAGCTGGCTAGGAAAAGGATAATGGACTGGCGGCATCTAGTGGTCGGACAGCAGGTGAACAGCACAATAACAATCCCTTAGGATCCCTTTTGAGTTGGTTGTCCATGGACAACCAGCAACTAAACTTGCGCTTGTCCGACTATGAATTCTTGTATCTCGAGATGTTGGGCTATGGGATTTGTTGAACCCTGGCTCCCAGTGTGCCACACAATCTTGGGGGAGGTTATTTAGCATGGCGACAGGGGGATTGGGCACCCCTGAAGTCGGCATTGTGTGGCAGGCAGCGGCAGCCACTGCTGCCATGTTTATTGAAATATTTCACCAGGAAAAGCACGTCGGGAGGCGTGTTATTGTGCCGCTGCATGGCGAGCTTGCCTCTCATTGCAGCGGCACTTTTCTTAGAAGTTTTGATCACTTTAAATATTGCTGATGTCAATGTCTGCATGCTGGCTTATTGGGGAATGAGGGACGCACCTACTGATGCATGCCCTGCATTCACCCACACTGGCTTTACCTCCGAAATCTGCTAATACTGCAAGATGTTGGCTGGCACGCAAGCGTGAGCCAACATAAAAAGGAATTAGAAAATGAGGTACTATAGCAGTATGGAAGTTCCCAACCAGTTGGCCTTCTAGTGCATATATAGGCCCAGCCTTAATTAAATGCAGTTCTTCCATCACCATCCTAGATGCAGCAAAATATATGTATCTACTATATATCAGTAGTAGTAGTAGTTTATTTATAGCATGCTCAGTCCCACAGCTTCTGGCCACCTCAAAAAATGTACAAACAGCATGACATTTTCAGTATTTTGATTATACCAAAATAAGATCACAGGACTATAGCTAATATAAATAAATAATGTTGGCAGATATCGTAGTTTCACTTGATAAGAAGGGAAAGCCAAAGAAAACAGGTGCTATTTCATCTTCTTCTTAAAAATTTTCAGAGAAGAGTCCTTCCTCACACCCTGTGGTAACTGATTCCTTAGGTTGGACACAGCTATGGCAAATGCCTGATCCCCTGACAATTAATGACAGGACCTGGGGACTTCAGAGAGAAACTTTTATGAGCAACAGAGGGCAGTCAGGGGCATACAGACAAAGGAGCTCTTTCAGGTAGCTGGGCCCAATGTGTTAGTAGTAGTAGTAGTAGTAATAGTACATTTTTATTTATAAAAGTCATAAACGTGGATAAAAGTAATCCATTGAGCATAGCTCATTTCCAAGGAGGTCCCTTACCATACGTACAACGTTTAAAAAAAGACAATAAATTAACATTCAGTCAAAACAGACAAAGGAAACTTGTCTTAAAGGAGATGCACCCTCCCAGCCAGCCAATGTAATGTTTGCAGAACTGGAGTGATATACTTGAAGCGAGCAGCTCTGGCAACCAATCTAACTGAGGTGCTCTGCAACAGCTGTAAGCGGTGTGCCAATCCTCCAGATAATCAGAGGTAAGAGCATTGCAGTAGTCCAGTCTACATGTCATGAAGACATGCACCTGCATCTTTAGGTCCTTAAGTCTTAGATGGGGCTTAATCTGGGCAATATTACCAAGACAGAAAAATGCACCTCAAACCACAGCTGACACCTGATAATCTTCATCAGGGTTATCTCAGTTATCAGGTCACACTGTAGGAACTTCATTGTTGGTGAAGTGGAATCCACATGGAAGATTTTCATCAGTACAGCAAGCCTCCCATGCTGTCAACATCCGTTGACATCCCCAACCCTATAAAGGTGTGAGTGGCCCTGCTCCCTCCTCAGTTCTTTGCTGACGTTGTCTTGCTCACATAGATCTCCGTGGAAGCTCCGATGCAGTATTCATGCCTTTTTTTCATCTACAGCTTTTCTTTTATATTTTTTCTTAATCTCTTTTATTTTTGAAGAGAATCCTCCAACTTGTTTATGTTGAGAGTTAATCCTTCTGTCTGTCTCTTCTGTTGCTGCCCCTGCAGAAAGAAGATTGCCTCCACAGATGAAGACTCTCTCGGTGTCTGCTGTCTTGAGCTTGAACATGGCGTTTTTGACTGTGAGCTCTACCAGAAGTTTAACCAAACAATCTCAGATGATGCAAAAAGGCTCTTAAGATTTTCCTGATGGATCAACAGATAGCCAGCTCCAGGCAGGATTCCTCTGGGGTCTCAGCCTCTCAGTCACCGACCAGATCATCGAGCTCTGCTGGCCCTCCTCAAAACAGGGGACTGACTCTGCTCACTGGACATACAGGATACCTACCTGCGCATCTCGGTCTTCCCTCCTCATAGGAAGTTTCTCTGACTTGCCTTTCAGGGCAAGCATTATCAATTCATGGTGTTTCCATTTGACTTGTTCTCTGCATCACAAGTCTTTACCAAATGTTTAGCAGCAGTCACAGCAGCTCTCAGAAGGGAGAGTCTATATGTTTTTCCTTATCTGGACAATTGGCTCCTAAAGGCCCCATCCAGGGAACAGCTTTTACTGACTCTGGAACAGACTCTCCGGCTCTTCTACTTCCTGGGCATCATGGTCAGTCTGCCCAAGTCAGGTCTGGTACTGTCCCAAAGGCTGCTATATATAGGGGTGGTCCTGGACTCGGCACAAGGGAAAGCCTTCCTGCCAAAAGACATCCAGAGAAAACTACTGTCTGCTTAGAGAAGTTTTTGAAAAACCTTTAACATCAAAGAAACTAGAAAACAGGAAGGCCCCTAAGGTTCCACTGAAGAAATTAGAGGATACAGAAGCTGATTGAAGAACATGAGAGCCTGAGGGCTCTCTCTGACCGCACTGATGCAGAGTGCCTCTGGATGAAGAAGCCACACCTCAGAAGAGTAATATGGTGGACTTGAAAAAAAAATGCAGAACCTTTACATTCCCTGTGAGTGAAAAGATGACAGGGACAGAATACTTAAATGGTCCACCAAGGAACTGTTTCAATTATCAGAAATAATCTTCATACTAAGTGCCCTATGATTGTTTAGGAATGTGACTGCTACTGCTTTGACCATATGAGCTGTAACTGCTTGGTAAATGGGCAGTTGTAGAAGAATGGCGGAGAACCCAAAACATAATCCTTAACTTCCAAAAACGTTATATCTTAAAGTTTTGATCTTACTAAATTCAGACACCCTGAAATAGGATATGGAAGAGAGCAACATTCCAAACTAGGAAGCTGAGTTCTGCTGTTAGAATTAGTAGCAGATTATGATCCTATTGCAGATTCCTCTGATCTTCCCACCATGGAAGGGAATAACTTGAATCAAAGGGTGACAAAAACTTTAAATTGGAAAAAACTCGAGACAAATCTTTGAGGCTTCCCCCATGGAGGTAGTCATTAGAGTCAACATCTCAGGACCAATGGAGAACCAAAAAAACTTTTGGGAGCTCAGAAAACAGAAATCTGTAGTAGACCCCCGAAGGCAAAGGGGCAAGAGGAAAAAATGAAGACCCCTATTTATATCTTATCAAAAGAAGACACCATGAAAACCATTCTCCAGGACAGAGTGAATGAATTCTTCTGTGTTTTAATTATGCAACCAAGAAGGGCAGAGCCTGTAATGTTCCGGGCACAGAGCATCTTGCTGATTGTTCCAAAGGACTCTGATCAGGGTAACGGCCAGACCAGGGAAAACAAAATGATCCTTCTAACTAAGGGAGGCAACAAACACTATCATGACTGCCACAAAAGTCTCTCGACAGAAACCAGACCAAGTGGAAGGGCCAGGAACTGACAATGCAGATACTGGAAAGCAAATCTCAAAAATGTTTTCATAAGATGGATAGCAAGTGGAAAAACATATCTGATAGATCGATGGAGGACAGATAATGCCCCATTGCCAGTTCTGTCAAAGTGATTTTCCAATATACAAAAAAAAAAATCTAAATCTAACAACACACTCAAGATTATAGTTCATTAATGTGCTGTATTTATCACCCTCATTTTTTATCATGAAGACACTGACATGAAAATATGATCTAAGTCCTCCTGGTGTCATCTCATCCTCTTGCTTTTCCCTCATACTGCTTTGTTTGTCACATCACAATATTTTGTTGTTGAAATGATTATGATGTCACAAAAAGAATATTAAGAGAGAAAAGCGTGAAGCTTTCTAGGATTTTGGAAAACTGTTTTAAGGTCCAGATGGACTCCATTATCTCTGGTATAATTATAAATATGTTCAGGTACCATATATCTTACTCTCAAAGGATAATAAAATACCCCCTGATGTCTTAGAGATTCCAAAGTAAGTCACGGAGAACCCTGATCCCTTCAATGTGAGAGGGAGGGGGAGGACTATTACCCCAAACAGAATCAGTAACCTGATGAGACCACAGAAACAAATCTGCAGGCTTCCATTTACTTTTTTTTTGCTTCTAGAAAGCATGCTATAGAATTTTATTGTAGCTAGGAAAGCTAGACAGACCAACAGTTTTTACTGCACTCAGGATATAGTAGCCATGAAGAAATTGTCAAAACGGGTTTAAGGTTCCATTGTATTAATTTATTGATAGGCAAACAAAGACGACAAATTGTCAACTACTCACAGCAGTCCACAGTACCCCTGCGCTTTGTTCTGTGGAGCCCCCTTCAGAAGCTCTGCAGAGCGAAGTGCAGGGGCACTGTGGACTGCTGTGTGTTGCTGACAATTTATTCTCTTAGTTTGCCTATCAATAAATTAATTAATACAATGGAACTTTAAAACCATTTTGACAATTCCTTCATGGCTACTATATCCTGAGTGCGGTAAAAACTGTTGGTTTGTCTTGCTGGGTTACACATCCTTACTTGCATCATCTCCAATTCCAGGTGCAGTATTTCTTGGTGTTTGGTAGCTAAGAGAGCTAATCTTCAGTGCCCTAGAGAATGTAGCATTCTGGGACTATAATTTGAAAACCCCAAAAGACTTCTCCCAAGGGATCTAGTGACGGAAAGCATTCACAGATTCTGAAGGAGGGAATCTGCCCTGCTTGCCAGCTGTTACAGAGCATCTGTGATAAAAAAAAGCCTCTGTTCAGGGGATTTAAGACTATGGAAGAAACCCATCTCACTAATTTCCCCAAATGATATCACATGTGTCCAAGGACCTCCTTTCCCCCAGACCCCTCGTCTCTGCTACCCTCTGAAAACTCTGACTTACCCTGTTAGTCGTTAATAACCGTTCGGGTTTTTTTTAATAGAAAACAGCAAACAAAATGTCTTGGTGGCCTGGCCCACAGACTAGAGCTGTGAACAGACTTTCTTAATAGCCTAAACTAGAAAGGAGAAAATAAAAAAAAAACACTGGCATCAAATGGAAGGCTGACAGCAGATGTAGCTCTGAAAAAGGAGTGTGCTAAGGAAACTGTGAGAACGAGTGTAGAATACTGTGAAGACTTCTGATAAACCAACAGAAAAAGCTAGATTCCAGTTGCAGGAGAAAACCCACCAACAGGAAGTATCTTATTATCCTCTCATCAGGAAGATAAGATGTCTCTTGAATACAGAGTATGATGGACTGACTCACATTAGCCATCGAGACATTCGAGATCAGTGAGACGATACATTTTCTTAACACAGTTTTCTCAACAGACGGTAATGTACTGTAAATTTTGAGAAGTGATTTTTGTTTCATATTAACATATAACCACACCTGGAGAACATTGGGTGGCACCACAAAAACTTGTAAAACACTTAGGACAGTTATCAAAAAGGAAATTAATGGTGTGACTGAACGTGATGCCACCTACTGGAAATCTGCAACATTCATTCTTACAAATTCTGCCATTAGAATGAACAAAATGAGATGCAAACCAAGGTGGGGAGTCAAGGCCAGTGCGAGCCCTCAGGTCCATTACCTTTCTCTTCAGTAGAAGGGAACACATCAATGTCCTGTGGCTCAGTAGGACTTGCTGAGACTGAACCATTTTTTCTCAATATTTTCATATTACGTTCTTCGACAAACTCATATTTTCTTAAAGACCTGAACATTGCTTTACTTGGTTGCAAACCAGCCCAAAGCTAAACTCATACTAAATATTTGTATTCTTGGCCAGATGGCCTAGTCTGTTAGTTGATTCCCAAATATATCTATTGACAACAGTGGTGGTGCTGCCATGGCGAGCCCTGAATTACTCATGGTTTACCCGGTACAGCAGGATTCCCTCAGTGCACAAGGTATAGTAGCCCAGCAGCAAATCCTCCTTTTGGTTAAAGCAACTGGTGTTGACAGTGAGAACAGCTGTCCTCCACAGGTCCTGTTAGGCCTCCCCTGACCACTGAATGTAGCAGACATTCTTCTACTGTCTTCTTACAGAGCAGCTTCAGCCTGTGACATCCAGCCATATCAGATCCGCACACCATGTCCTGGCATCCAGTCCCTCGTTCCCTGTGATGCCCAGTACCAAGTGGTGATACTGGCTAGGTGGCTTCCCAGACACAGAGCTGCTCTCACATAGAGGCAGTTTTTTTGCCTGGTCTGTGACACAGCAAAGTCTCTCAATTCTCATCTCACAACTCACCCAGTGCAAGCTCATGGTTACCTTCTTTTCTGTAGTGGCAGGAAATTGCTTCATCTCTGACAGATGCGTGTTCTGTCTACTGCACGTTTCTGGTGTAGACCTCTAGTCTGCCTTACCAGTAGCCACACTCAGCAACAGACTGACTCGGCTTCTGCTGTTCACTGGGGAATGCCAGTGGTGGATTGGTTTGCTGAGCTGTCAATCACTAACAGCAAGTCTGCATGTCCGTCACTTGATCAGTGATTGATTTTTCCATGGTACCTGAATTAAATCCATCTCAAGTCCATGAGACCTTTGTGGCTGTCAATGCAGCCATTTGAGCCCAGATGGGTTGAACATACACCTTCTGATGCAATTGCCATGCCACTGTGGTCAGAAGTGACAAAGCTGCCTGCTGAATTTGTAGTCCATAGGCAATTTTTCTCAAAATGTATTCATTTGTACAAATCCTGCGTGCAAATGCTGTCCATATTCTAGACAAGTCCTGCGTGAGTGCACATAAGTGTCCTGTGCCATTTGGGCCATTTAGTTGGGAGTGCTGATGTAGTTGTCCCATTATCAGCAGTTTGCACCTTTAATGTGTGAACAAAGGGAGCCTTAAAGGTAAGCCCTTACAGAGGACTGCACTTAAGAATGAGCATAACACTGAAAAGTGTTAAAACGAGTTAAATGAATGAAAATCAATGTAAACAAACAAAATCAGCTATGGCTTTGACTGTCTCAAGACACAGAGCCTGCTGGACTGAATATAAACACATATTTTTCTGGTGATCATACTGTGATGAGTGCCGTAGGCTTCCCTGTATGACCCAGGGATGCACACAGTAATGCTACTACCACATTTCCTCTCCAGTGGAAATAAGCAAAGATTGTGCCCCTTCCAAAGGTTTTGACACCAAAAAATATGTTAACAGATTTTAGACCAATAGATTTAACATGTATTATATCTAAATTGTGTGACATTTTTATTTGTAAATGGATTATGGAGATTGTAGAGAGTTTGCTAGCTAAAAACCAGTTTGGGTCTCCGCAAGGAAATTCAATGACTGTTGCTGCCTTGAAATTCTTAGAATTAAGCATGAGAGTTTAGGATAAAAAAATGAATGCGAGAGAGCTAAATTGGTGGATTATAAAAAAAAGCTTTTGATCTTATTTATCATGGGACAGTAATCAAGAAATTGGAAGTTTTGAAGATTCCAGATTTGTATTATAAATTGGGTATATGCTTTTTGCAGGGGAGGTTTCAATGGATTGAGATTGAAGGCATGAGATCTGAGGTGGTGTTGGTCTGTGGAGGAGTCCCCCAGGGTACCAAATTGGGGCCATTACTGTTTTTGTATTTTATGTTTATTGATTCTGCAAGCAAATCTTACAAAACAAGTACACATAGGAGGATAGCATCACACAGTGTAATACAAATCTGTTCTCTTATAAAGTACTAATGAAGGACACCCCTTCTTGAGGTACATCATAGGAGGAAATAACTTAGCATTCATCATCAGTAAAACGAGTTAAAGTATTGCATGTGGCCAGGAGGGCCCAAGGGGATACAAGTCAAGGGTGAATTATATACCAGATTCCCTTTTAACATTTTGACTATAATAGTTTACTTGAATCCCCCAGTACTGCAGCTGGTAATAAAATTCTAAAGAAATCTTAGATTCCCTAAACTCCCAGGAGGAAAAATCCAGAACATTATCACAACCATAAAAAGAAATAGCTAGGCATTTTTATATAAGTTAGACCCCAACTAAGCTCATCGTTAAGTATCTTGTAAAACTGTAAGAGGAAAGCACAGTAATGGTGCTTACATAAAAACAGTGAGTTCTAACCCAGTGGTCTAGCTTATCAACAGGAGTGCTGTCCAAAAGAGAAAAAAAAAGAAACAGGCAGGACACAATAACAGCAGAGCTGTATAAAGTTTCAAACGTCCAAAGTTTGTAACTGTAGAGTGTTATATATACCCCGATCAACCCTGTCCTGATACTGGAGAACTGAGGCAAGTCACACAGCAGCCAGAAAAGACATATGTCTTCAGTCCCCACAAAGTCAAATCGTACATTACCAGGCCTGCCAAGCACTTTAATCCGCATCCAGGGAGTCAGCCTCTATTTCTTCAGCAGTCTCTGATTCCAGCTGACAAATCAGTCTCTCGGCATCCCGTGCTTCATTAAACAGGTACAGTTTCCCCTTCCAAACGATGCGAAGTTTAGCCGGTAACAGTAATTGATGGGGGATTTTCTTTAGTCTCAGCCATCCCCTGAGCCCATAAAAGGCTTTGCACCATTGCCAGGTGCTGTAGAAGAGGTCCAGGTACATTTGCAGAGTGTCTTTCCCATATTTTAAGGACCTACGGTGTCTAGCTACTGCCAAAGCCCGAACCCTGTCCCCGATACCCATACAAATGATGAGAAAAGTTCATTTGGCTGTATAGTCAGCTGCTGCACAGTGGGGGGTGATGCTGTAAGCTTTTTCTATGTGTAGAGGGGGATCGTACTCTTCAAGGCCCAGGATAGTCACTAACATCGCTGTAGCAAAAGCTAGAGGATCATCACCTTCAGCCCCTTTCGAGAGGCCAAGGATTCTCAAGTTCTTTTCCCTCGCCTGGTTTTCAGCTGTCTCCAGGCATCGTCGAAGAAACAAATTCTCTTTTATCAGTTTTGTAGTAGCATCAACAGTTTTTAACACTGACATCTTGGAGCCTTGTGTCGTCGCTTCTCATTGGTCCATATGAGACTCTAAAGTGGATACCTGAGGTGTAAGGGTGTCAAACTTCTTGTCAAGTTCCTGAACTGATTTGACCAACTGATGTAAAGTAGACAGGATGTTAGTCAGTGAAGCTTCTTCTGCTGGTTTGAGAGCTGAGTCCAATGCTGCGCCACGCTGCACAGGCCTCTCCTCTCGATTCTGCCACCTCAGAGTAAAGAAATCGCCTGCTGCAGCCGACGCTCCTTTATTTTTTCCCATTTTAACGCTGTTTAAAGTAAGTCTATGCTCAAAGCTCTCCGATCGTGTTTTAGCAGAGGGATTTAGGGAAGAAAACTTAGTTTGTTAAGTTTTAAGCCAGATTTCTCCCGGGAGCTCAGTCTAATTGCTGCTTCCTGCTAGGCTGCTCAGCAGCGCCCCCCCCCCCATTACTGTTTTTGATTATGGTAAAGATATAATTACTAAGGGTCCATGTATTGAATATGTGGATGATACCACAGTCTTGGATATTTGGGAACATGTTGAAGATAGTACTATGCACTGCGATTATTGGATTATATAGGAAGACGGTCCAAAAATAATTTTATGCAGATAAATAAAAAAAACAAAAAACAAGGAGGTGTGATTTGGGAAGCAGAGTAGATGGGAGTGAGTAAACCTGTTACATCTGTGTGTTTTTTTTTTTGGGGGGGGGATGTGGAAGTGGTAAATAAAATAAATATTTAGATATTATTTTTCAAAATGACTTTGATTGGACAGAACAAGTTTCAACCATGGTTAAAAAGACAAACAGTAGGCTATATTTGTTAACTCTTTTAGAAAGGGCTGTATTAAATTTATCTGATTTAATGTATTATTTTTATGTGGTAGTCAGGCCTGTGGTGGCATACAGAGCAGTTGTTTGGCACAGAAGGCTTACAAAAAATGAAACAGATGAACTAATCTGTTGGGTTACAGAAAAGAGCACTCAGAATAATGTTAGGGTGTGAAATGAGCTATAGGGAGGGATTACTTAAGTGTGGCCTTGGAAAGTTGGATGTAAGATGTGAAAAGATGGCAACGGAGATGTTTAGAAGGGTATGTGATTCAACTCATAAACTTCATTGCTTACTTTTTCCAAATTATATATTACAGGATATAATTTGCATAAACGGTTATGGTGGGAAAGACCATTAGTGAGAACTCAAAACTTACAGCAAATCTTTGTTTATGTGTTATTTGGACATGATCAAAGGAGTGTTTTGAAGTATGAGTATATATCACGATCTTATAAAATGTTTTAGATACTTATTTTATTATTATTGAATTTTGATGTTATTATATTAATGTATATATCACTTCTTGTGATTTTATGCATGATGTTTGTTTTACAATTGTATGTAAACTTCAACCTGCACTTTTGTGTATCTTTGCAATATCAATTAAGCAACCTTTGTTGAACCAGTAAAGTCTGGACTGTTGGACTTTAAAAGTAAATGCTGTAGACAGTGTAAATGAGAGAGCTGTGAATTTCTCTGCCACTCGGTGGATTCTTGGAGAAACACACAGCACACTGGGAACTTAAATAAATAAATGTTTTTATAGGAAAAAAGGATCAAGAAAGATGTCAGGGACATAGGTTTATTTATTTATTTTAGTCTTTGTTAATCGGGTAAGTGATCCAGAGGACTGTTTTCGGTCATGACCCGGGCCACATAGTGGCAGGCAACAGGCAACAACAGAAGTACAATACAATACATACAGTGAATACAATAAATGGGTACAGGCAACACTATAACAGTAACATCATGTAAGAACACAAGATTTAGGGTGAATCTGTCGTAGACACTGCAGTATACAGGATATTCAGTCAAAGACAGTTAGGACAGTGATATTACATGGAGAAACTAGGGCGGTTTTGTAACCCTAGTGTTGTCTAGGAGACAATTACAGGTAGACTCCCTCAAGGGCCAGGTTTTTGGGTTGGATTTGAAAGTCAGGTGGGAAGGGGATGATCAGCAGGTTGATGGGAGACGGTTCCAAAGAGAGGGAGCAGTGACCAAGTAAGCTTTGCAGCCCATGGCCGTTGAGGTACAAGGGACTTCTGGGGGGGGAGACGGAGGAGACCCTAAGGCTCCTGGTAGCCACCTGGCCAGTAAGTAGTCCGGCATGGGGGATAGCTGGTAGTTCCTAAGAGAGTTGTCTACCAGACATCCCAAGGTGTAGTTGAAGTGACCCTCAAGTGGGGACCACCCTAGGGATTGGTAGAGTGTGCAGTGGTGGGTTGAGTAGGGGGCTTGAAGAACAAAGCGACAAATGGAATTATAGGTTGTGTTTAGACAAGAGCGTAGCGAAGAGGACACAAAGGAGTAGACAGGGCAGCAGTAGTCAAGTAGGGGCAGAAGGTTGCCTTGCGAAACAGCTAGTCATACCTCAGGGGACAGAAGCTGCTGGTGCCGGTAGGCAGCACCAAGTGTGTGGTGAATACTCTGTATGGTGATATTGATGTGTTCATTGAAAGTAAGGGAGGGATCAAGTGTCACACCTAGGTATTTAAAGTGGGGAACGGTTTCAAGGGGAGGGCCTGCTGGTGTAATTACCACGAAGGCGGAGTTTGACTTTGCAACCTTGGCAAGGAAAGGTTTAGAGCCAAAGAGCATGGCTTATGTCTTTTTTTCATTTACAATGAGTTTGTTGGAGAGGAACCAGTTTTGTGCAGCACCATAGTTTAGTGTGAGGATAGAAGAGATGGAATCCAGGGATTTATCACTATGATAAATTATGAGGTCGTTTGCACAGAGGAGAGCCCTGCCGCTAAAGCTATCGGCAGAAAGTGCATTGATGAACATTGAAAAGAGTAAGGGGCCAAGAATAGAGCCCTGGGGAACTCTGGTGTGAATGGGCAGGGTAGCAGAAGAAACTTTACCTGTTTAACACCACCTGGGACCTATTAGAGTGATAACTATGGAACCAAGCAGTGGTTTCTGGGAAGCAGCCGAAGTGCAGCAAGGTGGATTGTAGAAGGTGGTGATTTACCAAGTCGAACGCCTTAGACAAATCCTCAAAAAACCTACCTGTGGCTTTGCCCTGGTCCATGTTTCTAAGGACTTGGTCGGAGAGGAGGGACAAGGCTGAGGAGGTACTATGGTGTTTGTGGAAGCCCTGCTGGAAAGGACACAGGAGGCCGTATTTCTCAAGGTTTTCCGATAGCTGGTGATGCACTATTTTTTCGAGCAGTTTACTTAGATGCGGAAGGAGGGAGATGACTCTGTAGTTCTCTGGGGTGAGGGGGTTGCCAGCTTTAAAAATAGGGACCACACGTGCATGCCTCCAGGAGTCAGGCACTATGGATGAAGATAAAGCAAGACTGAAAATATAAGTTAGTGGTTTGACAATGGCTGTGTAGATGAACTACAAGAAGGAGGGGTAGAGCTCATCACTGCCTGGGCTTCCTCTGGATGGTAGTGTTTTCAGGAGTTTATGGGTGACCCTCTAACCAGTGGCCCTGAAATAGAAAGGAGGAGGAGGGGTGGCATCTGTCGAGGAATGGGGGTGGCGAGCGAAGCTGTTCTGGTCGGTAGGCAGGAGTTTACTGAGATATGAGGGTAGGTCAGTGAACATAGAGTTGAAGGTGTCAGCGATATTAGTAGGGTCGTGGATGGTGCCTGTGGAGGTTGAGAGTTGCGTAATTTGTTTGTGTGATCTAGGATTGAAGATGGACCCAATGGAGGCCCAGAAACTGTGTGGGTTGCCAAGGTTATTGTTTTGTTGGTTAACTAGGTATTTCCGCTTAAGTGACTTGACTGCCTGTTTACATGAGTTACCCAGTTGTCGATAGACATTCCATAGTTGGGGCGAGGGGTACGATTTGTAGGCTTTCCATTTGCAGTCCCTTTCTTTCATTTTTGGCAGCAGCTTCTTGGATATCCAACAGGTGCAGCCACCTCTAACCCTTCTGGTAGTGAGGAGGAAGTGTTTGTCTTGAAGATTTCGGAGGGCATTGGTGAAGAAAGTAATCGCAGTGGAGACATCATCAAGCAAGCAGAGGGGGGGACCAATTTTATGGTTTTGGCATCCCTTAGGACTTAGTAAGCATGATCCTGGCTGTTAAAGTTCCTGAAATACAGCAGCTTGGGGGTTGGATGGCTAGATTTGGTGGCCAAAACAATATAGGTTGGGGTATGGTCACTTATTGAGTCAGACATTGTACCTGCCTGGAGAACAAGGTCAGACTGATTTGTGACAATCCAGTCCCGGATGGAGTGATTTAGTGTCTCGGGGTTGAATCTGGTGGGGTAGGAGATGACTTGTTCCAGGTTATGGGACATCAGTAGGAGCACATAGTCAGATTCGGGAGCTGCTACCCAGTTGAGGTTAAAATCCCCAAGTAGGATGGTATCTCTTGATGGCGTGACACTAGCAAGCCCATCTAGAAAACCGGCCAGGCCCTGGACCCTCCCAATGATGGGTTCTAGCAGCAGCCTAGGTAAAGTTTTTTTGACCTACCCAAGGTGAGCTCAGCAATGATCCACTCACTTAAGGAAGGGGGGGGGGCGGTGAGCAGCCAGTGGTGGTGGTGGAGATGTGGTCCTGCACATATAGTGCAACATCTCCACTCCTCTTCCTGCCTGGCCTGTCCAAGCAAAGAAGGGCATAACTGGGAAGTTAGTACGAGGCATCATTATGATATGACTTTAGCCATGTTTTGGAGAGATCTAGCACATGAGGTTTGTACATAGATACCCAGGCTTCCAGCTCAGGGAACTTAGCTAGGAGGCTGGAGACACTCAGATGTGCAATTTGGAGGCCAGTGTGCCTTGCCCAGGAAACGTTAGTGTGATCAATATGCGTGTTTATGGGGCCTGGGTTGCTTTCCACATCCCCAGCAAGGAGTGCAAGGAGATGGAGGGAAAGGGGGGGGGACTGGTAGGAGGGAGCCAGTATGGGGATCAGATGCTAAGGGAGTGAAGAGAAAGTCCTAGCAGATGACACTCAAAATTTGATAGTAGTGCCAGGACGGTAGTGCCCAGAGCAATAGGCTCATACCTAACTGTGGTGGGTGTGGAGTAGGGCGGTGAGTGTGTTGAGGTGCTGTAGTGTGGATTTACTTAATCTATAGCTAGCTAGTATTGATGCACAAATGTCCGTGGCCAGCAGAAGGCCAGTCAAGGAGTTTGTCACCAAGAGGATCAGATAAATGTTCATTCTGGCCATGATCGTGCACAGGAGAATTGGGGAGGAAAAAGTCCAAAAGGTTGCCAGGCCTGAGAAAAAAGCACAGCTGTTTCCTTAATTTGCAAAGGAGAAGGGCATAGGGAACTTTAAGGAGTGGCAAAATAATAAGAGTGAAGGTTTTTTAAGAGGCAGGGACTTAGTGAAATCAAAGGAAGGGGCAGGGATGCTGTCTGAGAAAGAGCATTTAAAGAGTGCTGGGGTGGGAGAAAACACAACCCAGTACTTTCCCCATTTCCCTGACAGTCTGGAGATAAAAAGCACAGAGCTGAATTTGGAGAAAAGCACTCCGAATTTCAAAAATGAGCCTGAAAGGAGCTGACTGGCCTGCAGAGCAGAGTGGAGCTGATTGGCCAGCAGAGAAGAATTCAGGAGGAGCCGGCCAATCAGTGCACATGTGCTTGAGTTTCAGTAGGGAAGCTAAGGAAGGCTGGAGGAGCAGCAAGAGTTACCTTGGTAGCAGTCTGGGGAGCTTTCCAGCGGGCAGAAGTGGAGCGGTGGTCATGGTGAGGAGAGGGAGCCGCACCACCACCAGCAGAGCAGGGTGCCCAGTCAGGGGCAGTGGAGTGTTGGTAGCAGTCTGGGGAGCTTTCCAGCGGGCAGAAGAAGTGGAGCGGTGGTCATGGTGAGGAGAGGGAGCCGCACCACCACCAGCAGAGCAGGGCACCCGGTATGGGGCAGTGGAGTGTTGGTAGCAGCCTGGGGAGCGTTCCAGCGGGCAGAAGTAGAGCGGTGGTCATGGTGAGGAGAGGGAGCCGCACCACCACCAGCAGAGCAGGGCACCCGGTCAGGGGTGATGGAGTCTGGGAGACAAAAACGAGAAGTGAAATTAATAGTGCTCGGGAACAATAGGCAGGGGGTGGGAGAGACAAGAAACAGCAGGGGGTAGAGATAGAGGTGGATCGGAGGGCTAGGGGGTTAGCTGGAGAGAAAGAGGCAGGGAAGGGAAAATTAGCAAGTGAAAGGAGAGGCTTAGGTAGAATAGGCATGTTCAGGTTACAGTAGTTACAAACAGCAGCTTTGAAACTTAACAATTAAGGGCTGTATCACTTGAGTAGGCAGTACAATAAAACATGCAGTTTGATTTGGTCACAGAACACAAAAGGCAGTTTAACAAAAATTCAGCTCAGCTACTAAAACACAACCCAGTACTTTTTCCGTTTCCCTGACAGTCTGGAGATAAAAAGCGCAGAGTTGAAGTTGGAGAAAAGCGCTTCAAATTTCAAAAATGAGCCTGAAAGGAGCTGACTGGCCAGCAGAACAGAGTTCAGGAAGTGCCAGCCAGTCAGTGCATATGCGCCCGAGTTTCAGTAGGGCAGCCAAGGAAGGCTGGAGGAGCAGCGAAATTTATCTTGGTAGCAGCCTGGGGAGCTTTCCAACAGGCAGAAGATGTGGAGCGGCAGCCGTGGTGAGGAGAGGGAGCTGCGCCACCACCAGCAGAATAGGGCGGCCTGGTCAGGGGTGGTGGAGTCTTGGTAGCAGCCTCGGGAGCTTTCCAGCAGGCAGAAGAGGTGGAGCAGCAGTCGTGGCAATGAGAGGGAGCTGCGCCATGACCAGCCGAGCAGGGTGCCCGGTCAGGGGCAGTGGAGTGTCGGTAGCAGCCTGGAGACCTTTCCAGTGGGCAGAAGAGGTGGAGCGATGGCCATGGCAAGGAGAGTGAACCGCGCTGCCACAAGCAGAGCAAGGCTCCCGGTCAGGGGCGGTGGAGTCTCGGTAGCAGCCTGGGGAGCTTTCCAACAGGCAGAAGAGGTGGAACGGCACCTGTGGTGAGGAGAGAAAACCACACCACCACCACCAGCAGAGCAGGGTGCCCGGTCAGGGGTGGTGGAGTCTCAGTAGCAGCCTGGGGAGCTTCTCAGCAGGCAGAAGAGGTGGAGCGATGGCCGTGGCAAGGAGAGTGAGCCGTGCCACCATCAGCAGAGCAGGGCACCTGGTCATTAACAGAGCACTCAGGTTATTAACATAAAGCAGATATCAACACATAATTCATAAGCTCTTTAAAAGTAAACACCACAAATCATGCACTTTCCCCTCCCAGAGTTACAGGACTGCTTAGGGAGTTATTGTAAGAAATCAGTTTTTTGTTACCTAAAACATCTGCAATACTTTTAATAACTCTTTAACTCTGATGCTGAACACTGCTTCCCTCTATCGCGTGGGCAGTAGCACACTTCCTCAGCTCACTCCTTGCAACTGAGTGCTGCTAATTGATGGCAGACCTGGCAGTGCTGTGGGTCAAGCACACTAAGCCAGGTCATTGGCATTGAGAATGGCATACCCTACTGTGGCACAAGCATCCTTATAGGTACGTAGTACAGATTTTTTTTTAAAAAGAATACAACTTTTTTTCTCTCCTGTGCCCTTTAGAACTGCTGGCCATGGAGGGGGGTTGGGGGGTTAGGGGGATAATGGCACAGCTCTTCTTTTCCTCAGATAGGTAGTCTTTGCTTAATTTCACTAATATAAAACTTATGTTTAGTTCTTCCAAGTGAATACTGACTTAAAAGCTGGACTTCTGTTTGGACCAGGTTTGCCTAGAGTTAAATTAATTCTTTTGAAGCTAAAGGTATGGCAAGAGAGCCTGCCCGCGCCGGTGCAGCAGTAGTGCTACCGTTTGTGGCGCCATTGACCTGGGTTCGGGAATGAGCCCGGGGAGCTGGAGGGTTGTCCAGGGAGGGGAAGCTTGAGCCCCCGATGGGCATCTCGCTTCTCCTGGGAGGGGCTGGGGTTGAGTTCCGGTGCTGTCCTGACCTCTGGTGGATGACAGAGGTACAGCAGCTCAAAACCACATGTGGGGGGGGGGAGCGTGGCAGGACATCAGCGTATGCGCCTTGACATCACGGTGCAACCATGTCCTGGGGTCATAGGGGAAAAATTGGCACTGGCTGAGCTCCACTGACAGAAGAGGCACCCTTCACCATTTGGCCCACAAGGCTACAATGGGGGGCCTGATGAAACAAGAAGGATATGGGGGCGGCCCCCTCCACCCCATCCCCACCTGGGGGGATAGCCAAGGCTACATGGTGGTGCCTGACTGGTGGAGTGTGGGGTGAGTTGGGTTGAGGGAAGTCTGGCTGGATCCAGGGGAATAAAGAGCAAGTTAAAAAAAGAAGGTATGGCAAGAGAAAAGCAGGACTGGACAATGAATATTATTATAAAAGGACTCTAAATTTATTATTTTGTGTTGTCTTCAGCTGGAAGAACTGGTTGAGGAGGAAGGGAGGGAGGGAGGAGGAGGAGGAGAGAGGGGGGAGAGAGAGAGAGAGAGAGAAACACTACAGATATGTGTTAGCCAAGATGGCTACCATTCGGAGTATGAAGAACTTCAGTTTGCTGTGTTTTAATTTTTATTTGTCTGTATTTGCCACAGTCTATTTACAGATTTGTTTACTTTACCATTTTGGTGTACAGTGTGATATTCTTGTGTTATTTCAGCATGGCTCAGTTGGTAGCACATTTGCTTCTGGGCTTGAAGGTCATGGGTTCCAGTCCCGCACTGGGATTGAGCTGAGCCATAATTGCTGGCACCTGAGTGCAGTACTGGGGGAATGCTGTAGTGTTGGAGTGCGCTGTCCTTCCCATGAGACGTTAAGCTGAGGTCCTGTTTGCCTTTTCTGGTGGTTGTTCAGATGGACATTAAAGGTCCTGTGGCATTAGGGACCTAGGGGATGTGATAGATAGAAAAACATACCACTGTTTGTTCCTTCTTTCAGCTGCAGATCTTCCTTGAGTTACCACAGTCCATGTACAGAGTGGATTATCTGTACTGGTGGGGAAAACCTGGTTGTCCCCTCGACACCTAACATGGAACTATGCCTAGTGAAAATCTTGGAGACCAAGGGAATGGAACGGGCTTTGTACCAAAAGATCTGGGCAGAAGACACCCCACACATCTCTACAACAAGGGAATACTGGAACCTGGAATCCTTACACAGATCCCTTTGAAGAAATAACAAGATGTCTGGAAAATGGCTACACTGACCAAGAGAGGAAATAAATGTCGGAATTATGCAATACAAAATCCTACACAGCGCATACTAAATGCCTCTTCTACATTACAAAATGGGCCTCCTGTCCCATAGTAACTGTTGGCAGTGTGGATGAACAGAATCTGGTCTGGGCCATATCCTTTGGGAATGTCTGTACCTATACCCTTAGAGGAATGAGTATGGAACTTCTCAGCATTGTTCCTACCAAACCCCCAACCAAAGACTGCCCTGGTAGCAATGCCTGGTATACAGTATTCCTTGATGCCATCCATCTGATATCCCATCAGAAGATATGTCTCATGAGTGCCGCCTCAGTAGCCAAGAAGATTCTCCTCTGCCACTGATGTGATCTATCTCCTCCTTCACTACAAGTGGTTCTCCCTTCTCCTTAAGGTGTCCAGCTGTGGCAAAATTACATTTCAAAGTAGCCAGAAATGGACTAATATCTATAGGTCTTGGGCCCCTTCTCAGAGTTAGTAACCTCCAATCCATTCTGCTTCCCGCACCACTTAACTCGCATGAAAGAAGTTCAGGTGCCTCAGCCTCTATTAATGGGACACTGTCAATCCTTTTTGCATCATATTATTTCTAGCTGAAAACCCACATTTTATGGTTCCTTACCTTCTCTAAAATTCATGTATGTTGCTGTTTCCTTTATCTGCTTCCTTTCTTAGTAGAACTGAAATGCACAATAATGGTGTAGTTATGCCCTACCTTGTTTTGTGTCCAATCCTTGATCAACTCTTACTGCATACTTAAACATTATGAACATCCCCAGACAGTGCAGCCCCTCATGATGCAATGATCTTCTCTTGTTACACTGCATCTTCAGTGGCTAAAGTATATTGGGGGGTGTTCCCAAGTCCAGAAAAGATGCAGCGGAAGTTGAGCAAGGAATGTAAACAAACTTGCTTTTGTATGGTAAAAGCAGTATGGTGGTCAATTTGTTTTTTAATTTTGAAAAGAAAAAAGGAACCAGAACAAACAACAAGCCACATGAGCTATATAAATAAATATGCAGATGACATCAAAATAGGTGGATCTTGTACATTAACATTTGATGCAGCAATTATACAGAAAGATCTAGATATTGTCACTGATTGGGTCAACAGATGGGGCATGCGGTTGAACACTTCAAAGTGCAAAGTTATGCACTTAGGTTCTTCTAACACACCACCAATACTTCTTGACTGGTGATAGGCTAGCTCAGACAGTACACACGAAAAGGACCTTGGAATTATAATTTCTGATAATTTATCACATAATAAACATATACACAACACAACGGAATATAAGATCTAGAAAGCCGGAGGTGTTATTACCATTATATCGTTCATATGTTGGGTCTCATTTGGAATATGTCTCCCAACTTTGGAACCCCTATAAGAAATCAGAATGTCAGTTGGAAGGTGTACAGAGGAAATTTACTAAGAAAATATCAGGTTTTGAAAATATGACATATGGTACGAGGCTTGATCGCCTTAAACTTATGCCCCTTTCCACGCAACGTCTCAGAGGCGATCTCATGCTTCTATATGATATCATTCAAGACCCTTTATTTGATGTGTGAAATGGGTTTGGAATATAAAGATCAGTCACATGATATCAGGGTTCACCCACCCCAATTGACTAGAAAATCTTTTTCTTATACTAATAGAAAATATTTCTTCACCATCAGAGTGATAGGACCATGGGATAACTTACCACTCCAAGTGATCATTAGTGAAACTAAAAATATTTTTGAGTATTGACTGGATGCATTAATTAATGCAGGTTATAAATTGGTTTACTATTCTTTGGTTTAGAATGAGAACATTATGGGCCTTGGCCTTCTTGCTCTCCTGTCAACCTTAGTATGAGCAATCTTTACATAATGTGACTGATCATAAAATGTGTTTTTTGAACTAGAGACAATTTGAGGCCAGAGGAGGTTGACAGTGTCCCTTTAAGCAAAGGAAGTGCCCTTGCGTGCTTAGACCAGACGAGCATTGGGAATCCGGATTACAAATACAATCAGATTCCTGTTTTTTGGAGAAGATAGTTGTAGGCATCTATATACCACCACTCTTGGTGTAGCCAAAGCTCACTGTCTAGGGAAGTGATGGTGCATGCCTGAACATGGTGGCAGCCTGAATTCTTCACAGAGTTTCACCTGAAGAAATCCTTTTTAATAAACTCAACTACTGGTGCTGGCAGCTTGTAAATCCTGTACCATTCAACTCTGCTCCTCGAAATTTACTGTTGGGTGTGTTTTTGGCTCAGTACTACAAGTAGTTTTTATTATTTTACAGTTTTTAAGTCATTCATGGCTCTGTCAGTCTTCTTGTTGTGGATGGCTTGAAGTTTGAATGAGGCGCTGTTGTGCAGCAGACGCTGAACAAGGGAAAGGGAACAGGCAAGCAGAGCATGGCCCCCAGTATCAATAATCACCGACTAGCAATCTCTGAATGAATTGGAGATGTATTCACAATACTACAAATCCTGACAAACGTATAGAACAATATTAGTTCACTTACATAGCTGTAGCTGACATACAGGCTCATAATGTTGCCACAAACATTAGGTTAGAAGAAGCAGAAACATGTATTGCCATTGCAGAAGATTCAGTTCTGTGCACACAAGATAATGAATTTCTTAAGGCGCACATTTCTAAGTTATAGGATAAGGTGGTTGTACTTGGGGAATTGTGAGAGATGTAATAATTTATGTTTAGTTGGTCTCCCAGAAAACTCTGAAGGGTCAAGTATGATTGTATTTCTACAGACAGTGCTCCCTACTATACTTAATTACAACTGGCCATTCCCATTGCGGCTAGAGAGAGCACACAGGTTGCTTGGACCTAAATCCAAACCAGGGGATCACTTCAGATCTATAATTATCAACTTTCTGCATTTTACCAGAAAAGAACAGATTATGGAGCTGGCCTCCCAAAAAAGGTGCTAGAATGGAATGGAACTCGGTTATTTATTTTTTCAGGATTACTCTAGCGAGGTAGTTTAAAAGCAGAAACTATCTGACGAATGGAGCGGCTATTTACAAAAGTGTGGTGTTGCTTATCATTTTAAATACCCTGCCATTTTTAACATTGTACATAATGGAGCCACCTACCGGGTCACTATCTCATACACTCTATAGCGCACGACAGAACTGTGCAACAGGAGCAGCGCGGTAGGGAAGAGTAAGAGGGTGCAAAACTGCGTAAGGGTGTATGCGTGGTAGTGCACCCCCTAACTCTTCCCAGGCAGAGGATAAGACCTCTGCTGGGATGACGGGCTGGCGAGCAGCTGCCATGGCTCGACGGGATGAGCCACAGGCAGCAAGGGAGGCGGTGCAGCTGTGACTCTGGTTTCGATTCCCGGTCCCGTATGCAAGACATTTTTTTATTTTATGCACTTTTGTGTGATTCTGAGTTTTACCCCCCCCCCGGAGTTGGTTATTTAAATTGGGGGGTTCAGGGGGCACAGACCCCTATAGTAAGGAGGGTGGGCCCCCTTAAGTCATACAGCAATCACTTTGACAACATACCGCATTGTATTGGCAGCGCGGTATATTGCTGCACTGTAATGTCTTGTGACATTATGACCCCATGCCATGGAGCCACACACTAATTTAATAATGTTGATGATGTCTAGGAATTTGCATTTAAAGTCGGGCCATGGGATGGGAGCAGCCCTTCTAACAAAAAATTCAGCGGCTGCAATCAGCACGTGGAGTCTATAGTTTCTGCGCATGCTAATGCTGCACCTGATGTAACCGATGAAACACCCTCTGCAGACTTCAAAGTCTCTGTGAATACATTTTCCAATAAAATATCTCTGCAAAGCACCAACGTCACATACCTAGATAATAAATTGAAATACATACATAGGAAAAGTAGACAGATTTCCAGAAACAGGGATAATTTGAGCCATTTGCTCTATGGTGCCATACAACATATCCAACATGCTAGAAGTTGTTATCTGGGAAGCAGGAAATCACTTGAATAATCAAGTTCCTCACAGGAAGAGGAGGGCTGTAGAACAATCACGCCAGTGGAAACACAGTCTCCCCTAACTGAGAACTCTGCCATGGCTTAACAATTTAAGTGCTAGATATAACATTTAGAAAGCACTGTAGTAAACACCTAATTTGCTATAGGTCCTCACTCTGAGCTCAACCCATGTGGCTGTGTGGCTGCTGTGATTTTTGTGAGACAAAACTGGCTTATTTTGCATGCAGCTGATAGTGATGTTGTCAGCTTAATATAAATATTTGCATCTCATAATAGTCCTGCACAACATTAATCGTTGCACCTGTTTCAAATTATAAGCTTCTGCATTGGGTGTGTAAGTATAAAGTATAAATGCAAGGAAGCTGGAAGTTGATTACATGCAGTTCCTTTTATTAATCTACCCCCCAGCAGTCCTTACTCTATCCTTTTTACTACTGTCCCCCCCATTATTTTCTTTGTGTCTATAAACAGGATGCGAAGCCACTGCTAAAACAGGTAAATGTGCACAATATACTTGACAAGTGAGAATCAAGTGAACTGTAACACAGGTTTTGGGTGCCCTGGGAGGGAGTCTGCTATTTATGTATTTATGTATTTATTTTTTACTTTCTGTTTATACTCCTTCCCTGCCTCGGGAGTCACCAATTGCGTCTGCCCCGCCTCACCTTACCTGTACCTGTGGTAGTCCCTCCATGTAGCCTCGGATTGCCCCCCCCCACCAGGCAGGGACAGAGATGGGGACCTACACCCCCGAACCACCTCCATTCATCAGGGCACCAGACCGGGGCAGGCAGGTGGGCTTGTGGAGTCTGCGCTAGAGTGCTCCATCTTCCAGGAGCCTAAGGGACATTTTGACAGTGTTCTGTGGGTGGCGTGTGTACCAGTCATCAAGGCGTACATGCTGACATCCACTGTGCATCTTTCCTGTCTGATATTGGGCAGGGAATGTGCTGCACCTAAGGCCTCTGCCAGAGGGCAGTCAGGCTGCAAGCCAAGGACCCCCTCCCTCCCGGGAGAGGAGAGCTGTCCTCCGGATGCTTAATCCTCTCCCTCCCCCCCCTGCTGACCCCCAGTGGCCTGGGCTCATTCCTGAACCCGGGTCACCAGTATGGCGCGAGGTGTGGCGTCCAGTACCTCAACCCTCAGCACCAGGTGTCTGTTATTTTAAAGGGATGGTCCTTCCAGGCCACAGTGTGTTATAATCAGCATGGCTTCTATAAGGGTCATAGTACTTCCACTGTCTTATTTAAATTCACAAATGACATTTTCTTAGCCATGGACTCCAGCCTCCTAACAGGTGCAGCCTTTATTGACCTTACTAAAGCTTTTGATTTTGTTGATCACCCCTTATTACTTGCCAATTTTCTATCCATGGCCTTCTTATCACAAGCCGTGGCCTGGTTCAGTAGCTACTTATCAAATAGAATGCAAGTCGTTAAATTTAACTCTGCCTTATCTGACCATACAGCTATTAACGTTGGAGTACCACAGGGTTCTATCCTTGGCCCTCTCCTTTTCTCCATTTTTATTAACAACATCACCAATAGCACACCCCCTTGCTCATCTCTCCTTTACATGGACGATCTTGTTCTATAGTAGAGCTCCAAGCACATACCAGATATTAACCTTAATCAAACCTCTGCCTTCCTAAAAATTCAATCATGGCTCTCCAAGCAGAAGCTCCTCTAGAACGTTAACAGAACACAAGCGATGCTCTTTGGCTCTGCTCCAAAACTAAAAGCTAGCCCAAACCTGCTCAAGATATCTTGCTCGGATGGCTCATTAGTAGGGACTGCAAACTCCTTTAAATATCTAGGTGTTCTACTTGATGAGTCCCTTGATTTTGACCAACATATCCAAGCTACCTGCAAATCTGTCAATGCAAAAATTGGGATTGCTTATAAAATGAGCTATGCTCTTACCCCTTCTGCTAGACTAGCCATTGCATGCGGTATACTACTTCCAGCTCCCACTTATGGCATTGTTACCTATATAAATGCATCTAAGACAGTGCTACTTAAATGGGACACCATGTATAATAATATTTGTCATTACGTCTCAGCATCCTCGCAATGAAAACATCACTGTCAACTCTGTACTGACCTAAACTGGCTCTCCCCCACCAATCTTAGATGCCTTTCCTTTGGCTTCCTGACTGATAGCATAATCAGATCCAAAACCCCTTCATCGCTTGCCTCAATGTTGGTTCCCCAGTCTTCCTCCTACGACCTCCGCTCGGTTGACCTATCGCCACTGTATGTGCCACGATGTAATACCACTAAGGGGGCCAGTGCCTCCGTCCACGCTGCTCCTAAGTACTGGAACTCTTTTGCTCCTATTTTACATAATTCGTCAAGTCATGCCACCTTTAAAAGGAACTCGGTTCTTAACTAATATCCCCCATATGTTTCATAGCCCCCTTAATATCTACCCAGCCTTACTCTCATGCTGACATGGCTCTTCTCACTTTTTTCTCTGCCATTTCTGACCATTTTGCCTACTTTACTTAGCCTTTAGGCTGTGGGGCAATGTGAGGAAGTATTATTTCACAGAGAGGATAGTGGATGCATGGAACAGCCTTCCTGAGGAGGTTGTTGGGTTTAAAACTGTGGGAGAATTCAAGAATGCATGGGACAGACATAAGGCAATTCTTGTGGGGGGTAGGAAGAAATAGGCTTTTGGTTAACTAGGATCTGCGGCCTATCCTGTAGGTAGGGAAATGGGCAGACTAGATGGACCAAGCGGTTCTTATCTGCCATCAAAGTCTATGTTTCTATGTTTCTTTACCCTTTCCCAATTTATGCTGCTGTTCTAACCTCTCCTCTCTCTTCTACCTGTTTCTCCTACATTCCTCACCTTACTTCCTAGTCTTCCTACCTCTGTTCTTGTCTATCATTAGCAGTTAGCTGGCTCTCTACCTGATAAAGTACCCATATTTTGTTGTTGCACTGCTGTCCTTGGACTGCTGGTCCTTTTATGCACTTACTTGCTCTGATGCTTTATCGTTTTCCACATTGTTTTCATATATTGTTTACTGAATATATTGTACTTTGTCTCATTGATTGCTTCCCTTGTATCATATGTTTCTCTTTATACTTTGCCTTGTTATTTTGTGTTGCTTCTTCTACTTCCTTGTATTATTGTATTTGGCCTGTTGCTGTTTATGCTACTTTGTAACCCCTCCCCCTGGGGTCGTGTCTGAAAATAGCCATTTCTGTGACTGGTGCACCTACCTGGTAAACATAAACTAAAAACTAAATAAATAACCAAAGGAATGTTCAACTGGAGTGAACAACATGGGTATACCAGAATTCCTCATTGTTTTAAGTATCAAGAATACTTCTAGCAATATATTTATTTAGTAATATCGTGAAAATACTGGTGGCTTCAATTGCACCTGTTGCTGGAGACCCTTGGAAAAGGATCAGCCCTCAATGACTGCATAAAAATCCCTCCTAATGTGGTGCATTCAAACCTCCCAACAGTCCCTCACTTTTCACCCCCTTCCATCTTCTCTCTAGGATTAATTAATCTATTCCCCCATCTTGCCTTATTTCTCTTCCTATTCTCATCCCTATTCCTACACTTTTAATAATTTTTATCTGCACATAGGTCAGTTATACTCAGAACCAACTATCAAATAATAACCGAAGATGATGGGGATCAGGTCAGCATTAGGCTGGCTCTCGAATAGTAATACATATGCATAGTTGTGACAGTTGCATTGAAATATTAATCTCCCAGATGAACCTTATGATCTCAGACTTTGCTTACCTCTTTAATAAGGACACTCCTGTTGATTAGAGTCAATAATATGTTTCATGTTTTTAAGAGGCAACGTGTTTTCTTGTTGTTTTGGAAAGATGATTTATCTGCTGTATTAATAACCTGGATAGATACTTCACATTAGTTTGGCTTATTGTTTTCTTAGCTTATTATACTTATGGTTATATGTTATTGCTAATGTTAAGGTTTACACTGCTACTAAATATTCTCATACAAAACTCTCTGTTACTCACACACAAATTGTTGTAGCTAACTATCTCTCTTATGAATTGGAGTCAGTGCAAGATAAGACAAACTCTGAAATGCCCTATGGTCCTTATAGTGCTGTATGCTATGCTATCTAAAAAGCTAATGCTCACTACTAAACACTCTGGAAAGGTAAATCTTTAGCCTATTTACACATGTCCACTTTAGTTAATTGTACTGATAATATATGATATATATTTCGACTTATGAATTTTACATTAAAGGCCCTAAAGAAAATTGTCTCCATTATAATGCATACTTATGATTAGTAAACTTATCTTTGTTACTTGGAATGTTAAAGGTCTTGGAACCCCAATAAAATAGAAGAAGGTATTATCTCATCTAAATAAGATGCACTCAGATATTGCTGTCCTGCAAGAAACACTCCGGATTCTATCTGAAGCGGAGAAACTTAGGAGCTCATTGGTGGGAGAAATATTCTGCAGTTGCTTTGATAGTAAAAGTAGGGGAACTGTAGTTTTGGTGAGGAAAGGAATTAATCAACAACTAAAATCTCACAAAACAGATGCTGAGGTTAGATGGCAGATATTACAAAGTGTTATACATTATGTGGATTTCCTTATTAGCAATATTTATGCACCTAATCGTGACACCCCCAAGTTTTTTATTAGTTTATATACAGAGTTAGGTACCTGTAGTCAGGATAAAATAATTTTAGGTGGGGATTTTAACTGAATTTGGGATGAAATCTTAGACAAAAGTAAGCAGCTAACGCAGGTCAGTAACCCCAAGAGCAGAAAGATATAGATTTCTTCGCAGATATTAGTGTAGTTGATGCATGGAGACTGTTAAATCCTGCAAAAAAAGATTACACCTTTTATTCTAATCTTCATGCGTCCTATAGCAGAACTGTTTACCTTTCTCTCTAAATAGTGTTGCAGTGAGATACTTTTGGCCGACATTGGCCAGCGTATAATTTCTGATCATGCTCCAGTGGTAATCACCCAATTTAACAGTCTTACTAGATATGGACCTCCCAGATGGAGGCTTAATGTATCTTTGCTTAAATCACAGGAATTAACTCCATGGCTAAAGCAGGAGGTTGACGTGCTTTTTAATATTAATGATAATGGAGACACATCAGAGGCTGTTCTATGGGAATTTTTCAAGGCCTATATAAGAGGGAGAATAATGGGGTTCTCTTCAAAGATTGAAAAAGAAAAAATCTGCTGAGTTACAGAAGTTAGAAATGGAATTAACAAAGCTGGAGTCTGATCATAAAATACAACCACCACATAATAAAGAACTTTACTGGCAAATTACTTTATTAAAGTATAACAATAACAAAATATTGACAGATAAGATAGAATAGGCACCACTTCGGATAATGCAAAGTTATTGGGAATCTGGAAAGAAACCTGGCCAAATTATTGGCGTACAGGCTAAAACATAGTTGTAACCAAAACATGATTCATAGCATAATTAATAGCAAAGGTAAAAAGGCAATAAATTTTAAGGATATTAATATTTTTCACAAATTTTATACTCAACTTTATGCTATCAAAGCCAACCCAACCATGTCAGACATTAATGATTTATTGAAAAAAGTGAACCTTCCGTCTTTGAGCAAGGAAGATAAGCAGTTGTTGGATAAACCAATCTCAGATAGTGAAATTTTGTTGGCTGTCAGTATACTTTCATCATCTAAAATGCCAGGTTCAGATAGGCTTCCAAAGGAGTTCTACACAACAGTACAGGACCTCTTGCCAAACATCCTTTTGAGGGTATGCAGTGAAGCCCTGATACAGAAAAAACATCCATCCAGCATGACAGAGGCGATTTATCACAGTTTTACCAAAACAGGATAAAGATCTCCAATATTGCTTAAACTATCACCCTATCTCATTGTTGAACATTGATTATAAAATACTTGCAAAAATGTTAGCCTCTAGATTACAAACAGTCGGAACCAAATTGGTTCATAAGGATCAGGCAGGATTCATTAAATCTGAATATAACCTAGATAACATCAGACGATTTTAATGTCTTCATCAGTGACATTGCAGAGGGACTGGAAGGAAAAGTATGCCTTTTTGCAGATGACACAAAGATCTGCAACAGGGTTGATACACAAGGAGGCATGGAAAGGATGAAAAGGGACTTGGCAAGGTTGGAGGAATGGTCAGAAGTATGGCAGCTAGGATACAAAGAAGTGCAAAATAATGCACCTGGGAAACAAGAACCCAGGGGAAGAATACACAATGGGTGGGGAGGTAGTAACAACAACAAAAAAGGAAAGGGACCTGGGGGTAATCATATCAGATGACCTTAAGGTTAGCAAGCAATGTGAGAAGGCAGTAGGGAGGGCTGGGGGTATACTGGGATGTATGGGAGAGGCATCATCAGCAGAAAACAGGAAGTTGTTATCCTCTATACAGATAGTTGGTGAGACCCCATTTGGAGTACTGTGTCCAGTTCTGGAGACCCCATCTCTGCAAGGACATAGACAGGATAGAGGTAGTCCAGAGGAGGGCAACTAAATGGTGCAGGGTCTGCAAGAGAAGCAGTATGAGGAGAGACTAAAGAAGCTTAATATGTATACCCTTGAGGAAAGAAGGGAGAGGGGGACATGATAGAAACTTTTAAGTACCTCCAGTGGAATCAACAAAGTCCAAGAGGGTAGCATCTTTCAGAAAAGAGACTTGCAAGAACAAGGGGACACAATTTAAAAGGTAGAAGGAGGGCGGTTCAGGGGCAATGTGAGGAAGTATTATTTCACAGAGAGGGTAGTGGATGCATGGAACAGCCTTCCTGAGGAGGTTAGGGTCTAAAACTGTGGGAGAATTCAAGAATGCATGGGACAGACATAAGGCAATTCTTGTGGGGGGTAGGAAGAAATAGGCTGTTGGTTAACTAGGACCTGCAGCTTATCCAGTAGGTAGGGAAATGGGCAGACTAGATGGGCCTAGCGGTCCTTATCTGCTGTCAAAGTCTATGTTTCTATGTTATTCTCAATTATTTGGCCTGCCAACAGGTCTAATGTTCCCTCATTGCTTCTATCATTAGATGCTGAGAAAGCATTTGACTCAGTAGAATGGCCATATTTTCAAACATCCCTTGCTTATTTTGGAATTGACTGCCACTTTTCTGGTTGGGTTTTTACACTTTACAACAAAGATTATGCTAGGGTACTAAAGAATGGTATCCTATCCCCTGTGCTAGACTTGGAGACAGGCACTCAGCAGTGTTGTCCTCTGTCCCCTTTAGTATCTGTGCTTGAATTGGAACCATTTCTGAGTTACATCAGGAACAATGCAAATATATCATGGATTAAAATTAAATCCCAAGAAAGTAAAATTCTTGCATATGCAGATGCTATGCTGCTAACTCTAACTTTGTTCAGTCTGTCAACCAGGTAATGGAAATATTGAAAGAATTCCAACTGTTGTCTGATCTAAGCATTAACTGGGGGAAGCCTGAACTAATGCCCACTAATAATTTATTTTTTCATAAACATTTTTTAGATGCTAAATTTCAGATGAGGTGGACACCCAAGTTAATGACATATCTGGGAATTAAGGTTACTAGGACTCTTAAACAATTGGAGAGGGTTAACTTTGAGCCACTCATAGAGAAAACAGAATTGGATTTGGCTAAGTGGGAGAAAGTAAATCTTTTTTTTTATATCACATTTTTTCACCCATATGTGTGCTGCATATCCAAAGCACCCATTCCCCTGTTACGGGGATCACACTGCTCTGCAGTGGGGTTGGGGTTTTTACATAGTTACATTAGTGACTATGTAGTCCCTAAATCTGCCCCCAAAGGATGCCAGTGTGAAGGAGCGGAGTCCAGGCAGGGAGTTGTGTGAAGACAGGGCTTCCACCAAGCGCCTAACAGCACCCTCTCCCCCGACACCATCCGCTATTCGGATCGGTGCCCAGCTCTCTCCAGTAGAATAGAGAGCTGCCAGACAGCGGCTCAATCCAACTCCCCCCCCCCACCAACTCCCCAGCAACCCGGGCCCATTCCCAAACCCGGGTTGCCGGCTCAGCACGAGGTGTAGTGTCCAGTGTCTCA
Organism: Neoceratodus forsteri; assembly: GCA_016271365.2. Taxonomy (NCBI): domain Eukaryota; kingdom Metazoa; phylum Chordata; order Ceratodontiformes; family Ceratodontidae; genus Neoceratodus; species Neoceratodus forsteri. The sequence goes on along the minus strand of CM028137.1, from coordinate 310,398,608 downwards.
ACCCTCAGCGCCACCTGGCCGGCTGTGAAAAACGAAATCTTGCTGTATGGGGTAAGATAAATGCCTTTAAATTGATTTTGTCACCTAAGATGTTGTTTCTATTGGAACATCTTACTATTAAGTTAAATAAGAATATTTATGAAAAGATAGATAAATTCTTAAAAAAATATCTCTGGGGAAATAGGCCAGCAAGACTGGGTTTTTCAAAAGTGTAGGTGAGTTGGAGAAAAGGTGGTCTGGGCCTTCCAAGTTTTAAGAAATATCATAGATTGCTAATGGAAGAAAATGTAGAACTATCAAACAATGCTAGGAGGAGATGGGCAGAAGATATGGGTATAACAATTAATGAAAAAGAATGGGATAAGTTGTGGTACAATGCTAACAGGTTTAATAAAGATGTGCAAGGGCAACTAGTTCAATTCAAAATCTTGCACCGTTTTTATTATTCTCCCAAATGATTACAGCAAATGGGGAAAATGCCAGATGGGAAGTGTTGGCGTGTGGCACTAGCCAGGCATACCGCTTCCATATGCGATGGGAATGTCCTCAACTCCTCAACATTTGAGGTACAGTTAATATATGCACAAAGATTGTGAACTATAAAATACCATTTGAACCAAAATTGTTTCTACTGGGGGACTTACCTGCCCTTGATTTGTTAGTGAGTGAGAGAGAAACAGATTATGATACTGCTTGCAGCATTGGCGCTCAAGAGACTTATCCTGTCTAAATGGCAAAATCACATTTGCTCCACACTGGAAAAGTGGATAGGGGCTGAGGGAAAAACTAATAAACAATGAGAGACTGAGTTACAAAATTAATAACAGAATGGCACAATTCAAGAAAATAGGGGATCTCTGTTTCTCCTGAAGAAATCAGATAGTACTGTATTAGTAAAATACCATAAAGCATAATCTTTCTCTTTCTTTACTTCATACCTGCCGTAACGCACTGTGCGCCCCCATGGACATGACCCACTGTTCAAGGTGGGAACAGGATACTGCCCCCTTGCTGCCCCAGTACATTAGGCAGTAGGGATGGGCTGTTGCAGCTGACCAGGTGACTGGCCATGGTGTGGCAGATCCGCACCCTGTGGTGGACCAGCCATCCAGTTCCTATGGGCAAACCCCCCCAACTCCTGCCTGCCTGACCCTAGTAACTCCACACAACCTCCCCCACCTGGACCATGGCAGCCCCACCCCCTGTATAGAACCCCTCTGACACACCGGGGTGCCGCCATTGGCAGCTGTCTGACCCTGACCCCAACACTGCAACAAGGCCATTGAAAACCCTTGCCCCACCCCCCATGGCACTGACAACCCCCTCCAGTCCCTGTAGTGACCTGTTAGTGCCATGGCCTGGGAAGGCCAGTGGCACAGCCCTCCACACACCTCCTCAGCAGCTGGCTGTCCAAGTGATGCTGGTAGCGCATCCCCTATATATAGTGGCGCACTCCCAGTATCACATGGCATCCAGTGGCTGAAGAGGTGTGTGGAGGGCTGTGCCACTGGCTGTACCAAGCTGCAGCACCCAAGGGCAGGTACAGAGGTGAGGGCGGTATTGTCGGTGCCATGGGGTGGGGGGGAGCCACTGCCCACCAGTAAAGGAACCGGGGCTTTGGGATCGGGCCATGGGCTTGAGTGGGGGCTTGCTGAACTACACTTTGCTGGGTCCTGGGCATGGTTGCCTGGCATGGGAGGAGGCACCATAACGGGATGGGGTAGTGATGGTTGGGGTCGTGCCCAGCTCCTTGCTGGGCTGGCATGGGGGCACTTGCACTGTAGTACCAGAGTTGGGGCTGCCCTGTGTTGGGTGGGGGGAGAGTGATAGACAGATTCGGGGACTGGCACCAGGTGTGTGGTGGCGGGGGGGCTGCTGTGGCCCACAGACTGCATTCTGCTGGTGGGGGGGATGACTACCTCGTGGACTGGCCACTGAAGTGTGGCGGGGAAGGGCGGCACATGGGACGGGTCAGGGGCATGCGGCTAGGTATCTGTCCATGCGCTTGGCAGGCATCATGGGCACACTGCCTGACTGAGACTAGTCATGTGGGTCTGGTTGCCTGCAGTTGGTATTTCTGTACCTGGACCTGTGCTGTACAATGCAAGGGATCCACTATTGGACCCATGCCGGGCATCTAGTTGGATGCCTGGTTGGGTCTGCGACTCCACCCCTGGTTGCCCTGCAGAGTTCTGCACGCAGTGGGGGGCGGAGCCATGGACAGTTGGTGGCCATTTATGAATATGGCTGGTGTGCACCTGTCCGCAGGTGTGGAGCTACATGGGTGAGATATGCCACTCTGGCGCATAATTCCTGCCCGGTAGTGCATAGGTCCCAATATTTGTAATTATTTTATTTTTTTTATTATGAGAGACACAACAGAGCATTACTTACAAGTACAGGAAAATGGTGTTAAGGATTATTAGAAATACAGTGCAGTAAAATACAAATGCACCTGCACAATTTTGAAATGGGTGACCCTAATCCTGGCATACAGTTGCATTCAGTTTAAGAACATTTTGAAAGAAGGACAATAAAAGAAAACCTGTATAAATACCCACAGATGGTCATCGTTTGCTGCCCCAATTATCTTACTTTTGGTTGTCAGTAAAAGCCTTCCCCATGCCATAAGAAAAGTTTCATAACTTGCCATTCCTTCCACTCCCTCAGGCCTCTAATTCCCACCTAAGGGACACATTCAGGGTCATGTTGTGCCATATAAAAGACGCATGGTTGCCATTTTTCTCTAAAAGAAGTATGCTTATCATGTAAGCCAGCCATGAGGTCTTCTAGCTTCTATATATCTAGGACAAATTGTCACCATTCAGAAACTGTGGGGATAATGGTGGACATCCACCTCCTTGTTATGGTCTTTTTTGCTGCTAAAAGGTACAAAGATAACATGGTACGATGGCACGAAGGTCTGTGTGGGGGATAAATTGATAACATTACCATCTCCACCATGAGGTCCATCCGCTGCCCCAGTCAGTCCAGCAACGTCTCCTGTAAAGTACACCAATAAGGTGTTAATTCTGGGCATAACCAAAAGATATGGCCTCGATCTGCTATCTTATAATTGCAGTTCCGCCAACATCTGCCATATGATGCTGGAAGATATTGAGCCAAAACTGCCGGACAGCGGGAAAATCGAGAATGGCATTTCCATGAAAACTCTCTCCAAATGTTTGAGGAGGTTATTTTAATGGCCGTGAGGGAGGAGTCTTGCCAAGATGAGAAAGGGATTTCAAGTTTCATATCCTTGCTCCAACTCTCGGATGTTGAATATGAGGTGTCTCCTAGATGTTCCCTAAATATTTTATATAGAGGACCTATAAGCTGTCCCTAAGGATGGCCAAATAATGTATCTCTGAGTAAAACCCACAAAACTGGTAGGGGTGCAGGTAATTTAGAAGTCACCTCCCTTTGTCGTAGGATATAATTTCTAACCTGAAGATAACAGAAGGTATCTCTGTCAAGAAGATTACATTTGCCTTGCAGGGCGTCGAAAGATGCTATTCCAGAATTTATGAGGAATTGGTGAAAATAATTTAGCCCTGCCCTCCTCCAAGAGGCAAAGGTCAAGTCGAAAGTGATAGGTTGAAAATGGTCATCCTTTGATATTAATGTAGAGTGGAAATGATCTCCTTAAAGAACCCTTTCTGTTTTGTTTTATACCATAGTCTTAATATTTAGGCTGTATAAGGAGAGAAGTGACGGAATTGGGGTGCCCCCCCCCTTAAAGACTAAAGTTATTTTTTTCTATGTCATATAGGTAGTTTATGGAAAATTCTATCTCCTTCCATGGGGCCGAGATGGAAGGAGACAACCACAAGAACAGAATTTTTAGGAATGCCGTCATTGCATAAAATTTCAAATTAGGTATATTTACTCCTCCCTGGGCTATGGAAAGCTGCAGTAAAGAATATCGAACCCTGGGCCTCCATCACCCCCATAAAAAGTTGGAGATTAATCTGTCCCAGAATGAGAAATGGAAGGAAGAGGGAAAAACAGGGATATTTTGAAATAAATATAGAAGACGAGGGAGAACATTCGTACGTATTGTCTCCACCCTTTGGAAAAATGTGAGGTTGAGTTTACCCCATTTGTTTAAATCTGTTTGGATGAGAACAGATATTGGTTTATAATTAATTAGCTCTAGATGGTCCATATTAGCAGGGATATGGACACCAAGATATTTAATTTTAGTACAATGCCATTTTAAAGGATAGTTTTTTTTAGGCTCTGGGCTGGTATAAAATGTAAAAGGAGAACCTCACTTTTAGTAATATTAAGTTTAAAATTGGCTATTTTCTCAAAACTCCTGAAGAGTTTCCCAGATAGCCAGAATTGATTGTTCGGAGGAAAGGACAGTCAGAAGAATATCATCAGCAAATAAGGAGACTTTATAGGGTCTTTGTCCCATGGGAACCCCTTCAATTTGGTCATCAATTCTCAGTGCAGCTGCTAAGGGCTCCATATAAAGAGCAAATAACAGTGGAAAAAGGGTGCATCCTTGACGTGTGCCAAATTGTAACTGAATTGGAAAAGACAGGGCACCATTAATGTGAATGTAGGCTTGTGACTGGAAATAAATATTTTTTATCCATTTCAGGAATAAGTCAGGAAATGAGAACTTTAGCAGGGTGTCCCATAAGAAATCCCATGAGACCCTATCGAAAGCCTTCTCGGCATCAAGAATTAAGAGGGCCGTCGGGATTTGTCTAGTATGTATATATTCTAATAATAGCATTGTGCAGTGAATATTATCTGTAGTACTTCATTGTTTAATAAAGCCAGATTGACCAGCATGAATAAGTGTCGGAAGGAGAGATTCTAGTCTTGTTGCCCATATGACCATATAAGTTTTGTGGTCTATGTTTAGTATTGAGATAGGGTGGTAAGAGATAGTGAGAGTCATATCTTTTTCAGATTTAGGAAGTGGGGAAATGACTACATAATCCCAAGAGGGAGGTGGCCTCTCCCACCTGCCACCACCCTAAAGGTGGGTAAAAGAATCAGGAGTAGTTGTCCTACAAATTTCTTATACTACTCTGACACAAAACCGTCCAGACCCAGGCAATATTTGTAATTATTCAATGATTGTATAGCGATCTGTGTTTTTATCTGTGGCTATGAATATTTCCTTGCTGTTGTTATTGAAGCTTATAAGTATTGATTTTTTGAAACTTAATAAAAATGTGTACAGAAAAAAAAAGCTCACTGTCTATGGGCCCGATGCACTAATGGGTGGAGTGGCTATGCGCCGCGTATCTGCAGCATGTAGCCAATCCACACCCACTGTGCCCCCTGCACTGGATGTACTAAGGGAGGGCATGAGGACCAACGCACCTGATCCTCCTGGTCAACGGACCGCACTATCCTGGGGCAGGCTGGGGGCATGCCAGTACTACGTGCCATGCACAAAGGTGCACAGTACTGGCCGCAGGTGTGCAGAGGGGTCACAGGGTATGCCAGGAAGAACCCTGCCATAAGCTCCCTATGCATACACAGCAGCCGCCCTTCCCATATGTCTGGAGGCAACCCCCTGTGCAGCATCCCTGAACATGGAGGTGGCAGGTGCCACCCAACCCAGCTCTGTGGACCCCGATGACGATACTGTACAGTCCCCCCTGCACCAACACTTGGCAGCCCAGTGCCCTGTGTCCCCAGTTCCTGTGGTGGCCCATGCCCCCCACTCCCCCAAACCCCATGCCTGCATGGCGGTGCCCTGGGAATGGCCGGTAGCACTGACCTTCTCTCGCCCCCTAGCCACTGGCTGTCGGACATCCGCGGGAAGTGCTGCCAATGTGTGCCCCGCTGCATAGGGGATCCACTTTGTGACCTGTTCCAGGCATCCGTTTGGGTCTGTGACTCCAACCCCGGTCACCCTGCAGCATCCTGCGTGCCAGGGGGGGTGGGGCTGTGGACAGGTGGTAGCCAGTGTCACAAACCCACTCAGCAGGTCAGGACCTCTACTCCCAAAGTGCCAACCTCCGAGTACAGTTTAACAGAACAAGGTAACCCTCTTGTCTGTTTTTGTGGGTTCGAATCAACCTTTGGTCTCAAGTCTTAGAGGGATTCAAACTGTGAACCTCTTGCTAGCGTACCCAATGCACAGGCTCAGATATTTCTGTCTTCGGGGGGCCAGATATCTTTGCCTACAGGCACCTAACCAGGTGTACAAAAATGAACCCTTAAACTTTAATAAAGACCTCAGATTATTCTTACTTTTTCCAGTTTGGTATCACCATTCAAGCTTATGCCCAGTGTCTGCTGTAACCATATATACTCTACTTGTAAAGGAAAGAAATCAAAGACAGACCAAGTAAGCTCTAAAAAGAGTTTTACTAAAATAGATAATAATGTGTAAAACATACAGTACAGTACAGAACTATTATATCACAAGACATACAAATCTTTTAAAAGAACAAGGTTTTAAAGAGTGCAAATTCTTACTACAGTACTTAGATTTGTCTATTTCTCTAAATACCTGCTTAAAGTGCTCATAGACGTTTCTTTGTCAGAGTCTAGATAAAAGTGTCCTGAAGGAAAACAGAATTAATGTTTAAAAGCTGGTTTTCCCCACCAATTTTGCATGAGGTCGCCTAGCTCCTCTCTGTCAGAATATATAAAAAATATATCTATATAAAAACAGGATGTCTTTTTCAAGAATTAAATTCTGCAATCCTCAGCATGACTCATGTACTTCAAATGACATTTATTTGATCTATTGATCAGTTTCCCCTCTCACACAGACATCAGCATTTATGATTTTGCACCAGTTTACTGAACCTGGTTTCCTCCTCTTGAAACATCATAAAATGGATATGCTCAACTCAAGCCTCTTCCAGCCTGTAATTAGCTTCTAGCCTTCCACATCACACCTTGTATCTAAAACCAGTGTGTGTGTGTGTGTGTGTGTGATCTCACTTGCTGTTTCAGCATTTTCTCATGGCTTTCATCTTTCAGCTGAAACCTGGACGGGGAGCGAGGTCACTCCAAGAGCACCAGATTTCTCAGCATCTCTTATGACAGACAGTCCATAACCCATTTTTATTTTACAAAAAATGATACAGTGATCAGAACCAGCTGTCCAAGCGTCACATTCCTCTCCACCTAGACTGAATTTGGGGCTCTATCCCTTGCATGTGATGAGCTTCCCAAATCATTTCACTCCTCATAGACCCTAGACAGACCATCTGAGTTCCGGTTTTGTTTTCTAGCCCTATGTACGACTGTCAGATCATACCCTTGCAAAGGAAGACTCTGTCTTAGCAATCTACCATCCCCCCCCCATTTGCATCAGCCAAACCAGGGGGTTGTGGACAGTTTGCACCACAAAATGCTGCCCATATAAGTATGGCTCCAGCTTCTTTAGGGCCCACACTATGGCAAGACATTCTTTTTCCATCGTGGAGTATGCCTGCTCCCTGGGAAGTAACTTTTTACTCAGGTAGGCTATTGGGTGATCTGTCCCTTGGCTGGATGTCTGACTCAGCACTGCCCCAATACCCACGTCTGAGGCATCAGTCTGAACTATAAAGGTTTTGCTGTAGTCAGGACTTGTCAAAACAGGAGCACTGCACAGTGCCTCCTTTAATCTGGAAAAGGCTTTATCACAGGCTGAGCCCCAGGTAATTTTCTTTGGCATCCTTTTCTTTGTCGGGTCAGATAGGGGAGCAGCCAGGGCACGGTAATTGGGTACAGATTTCCTGTAGTACCCTGCTGTCCCTAGAAAACTCCTGACCTGCTTCTGGGTTTCTGGTCTGGGCCGCACCTGGATCACCTCTATCTTCATTTGGTTAGGACAGAGCTGTCCCCGGCCTACCACATGCCTGAGGTATGCCACTTCTCCCATGGCCACCTGGCACTTCTGGGCTTTGACAGTGAGCCCGGCCCTCTGTATCCTGTCCAACCCTTCCCTAAGGTGGGATAGGTGTTCCTACCAGCTGGTACTAAAGATGGCAGTGTCATCCAGGTACGCCACGGTGTACTCCTCAGCACCATTTAACACCTGGTTCACCAACCCTTGAAAAGTGGCTGGGGCATTCTTCATTCCGAAAGGCATTACTTTAAACTCAAATAAGCCTATTGGAGTGATGAAGGCCGACCTCTCCCTAGCTGTGTCTGTCAACTCTACCTGCCAATACCCCTTTTGTCAGGTCAGTGATCGTAAGGAAGGTCGCCCTTCCCAACTTGTCCAGGAGTTCATCCATCCAGGACATCGGGTGGGCGTCTGACTTTGTGACTGCATTCAGTCCATGATAGTCCACACAGAAATGAGTAGAGCCATCTGGCTTAGGCACAAGGACTACGGGTGAGGCCCAGGGACTGTGGGATCTCTGGATTACCCCTAAATCCAGCATCTCGTCCACTTCCCTCCTAATGTCCTTTTGTACAGCCTCTGACACCCGATGTGCTGTCTGCTGTATGGACGTCTGTGTCCCTGTCTCCACATTGTGTATCGCTAAGGGGATAGTCCAGGCTTAGCGCTAAACAAGGGGGCACAGTCTGCTAAAACCTCCCTTACTTTCTGCATCTGGTCCAGGGTCAGCTGGGGAGACAATTTTACTGCCTCCACAGAGGACTCCCACTTACTCTCTTCCAGCAAATCCAGAAGGGGGTCTCCTTCATCCGTCCCCTCCCCATGACTACACACTGCAAACACCATGTCAGCCCTATTTGCATATGGCTTCATCATGTTGACATGGTACATTCCTTTCTGTCTGTCTTCAGTTAGGTAACTCCGCAGTGTAGTTCACATCATTTACCTTCCTAACCACTTTGTATGGTCCTGCCCACTCAGCCTGCAGCTTGTCTTTCTGGACTGGAATAAGGACCATGACTTCCTGACCCATCATATACAAGCAAGCTCTGGCTCTGTGGTCATACCACACTTTTTGTTTCTGTTGGGCAGCTGCTAGGTTGCTCTGGGCTGTCCCCATGAGCTCCTTTAACATTTCCCTAAACCTAAGGATGTAATCCACAATAGGAGTTCCCTGGGTGGCGTGCTTGCCTTCCCAGTCCTTCTGGATCAAGTCTAGGGGCCCACGTATCCGGCGTCCACATAAGAGTTTGAAGGGGGAAAACCCTGTCAACTCTTGAGGCACCTCCCTGTATGCAAACAACAGGTGGGGAAGGTATTTCTCCCAGTCCCTCCCATGCTGTTCAGCAAATGCCTGGTGCATTGACTTTAGGGTACCATTGAATCTCTTCAGAAGCCCATTGGCTTTTGGGTGATATGGTGTCGTGCATCTCTGCACCCCACACTTCTCCCATAAACATTTCATCAGGTCCGACATGAAGGAACCCCCTCAATCGGTGATAACCTCCTGCAGAAACCCAACATGGGAGAAAATCCCAAGTAAGGCATCTGCCACTTTGTCCGTTCTCAGTGGGGATAGGGCGAGAGCCTCTGGGTACTGGGTGGCATAATCCACCACAGTTAGGATGAATCTCTTCCATGAGGAGCTGTGGGTATTTAATCGCCCCGCAATATCCATTCCCACCCTCTGGAATGGCTCCTCTATTATGGGCAATGGAATTAGGGCGGCTTGGATTTTCTTGCCTGCCTTCCCTATTTCTTGGCACTGGTGACAAGACCTGCAATACTCCTTCACCTGCTGGGTGAAGTTAGGCCAGTAGAAATCCTGGGCCAACCACTGCGTAGTGCGCACAGTTCCCAGATGGCCAGACAAGGGAATATCATGGGCAATCTTGAGCAACTGCTCACGATACCCCTGGGGAACAACAGGATGCCTGCCTAGCATCCCTCCCTCCCTCTGTCTGTACTGCCTGAGTATACATAAGTCCATTTTCCCAATAAACCTTATGTCTGCTGTCACCTCCCTGTGCACCGTCCAAGTCTGCCCAAGCCCTCAGCTTCTCTAAACTAGGGTCACTCCTCTGAGCAGCTGAAAACCCCTCACACAGTCCCAAGGCATGGGACAGGTCCCCTTCAGTTGCTAAACTAGGGTCCCTAGCACTAGCGTCAGGGCACTCAAGATCACTGTCAGTCCCAACCCTCGGACAATGGGTCACCCCTCCCTCTTCGGAGTAACCCTCTGTAGCTGTGTGGTTACTTGCTACTGGGGAAATTTGTACCCCCTTTTCGGTAATCTCCATATCAGGAGACACAGGCTGGGGAACCAGCCTCTCAGTGGTTTCCACAATGGCTTCTGTGGGGTTCAGGGAACTACAATTTTCCTTTGCTGCTTGGCTACGGGTAACTGCACATACCATCCCCTGTTTTAGATTGTTGCCCAGGATCACATCCACTGCTAAGGTTTTGGCTACAGCCACCTGTTGCATAGTTCCCCCTGTTTCACCCCAGTCCAGGAGAACACTGGCCAGTGGCAATGTTTTCTCTTCACCAGTGAACCCTTGGACAGTGACGTATTTATTGGGTATAAGCTGACCAGGCTGTACCAGATCCCTGTTTACCAATGTCAGGGATGCCCCTGTATCCCTTAACCCCTGCATCTGTACACCATTCCCATTACTGGGTGCATGTGTTCCTTCATGTTCACTGGCATACTTCCAGGGACACACACACAACCTACTTCTTTTGCAGCACCCTGTTGTGTATTGCTCACCTTTTTTGGGGCACTGTCTGGCAATATGCCCAGTTTCTTTACACAACCAACATTCATTTCTTCTCTCAGAGAAATCTTTTCTCTGAAACCTGGGGCTAACTGATTTTGGTGGAGACAGTGAGGGTTTTAGCTTCCCTGAAGGTGCGCTTTTTCCTTTCTGCACTGCCACGCCCGTCCCATTCACTTGCAGAGCAAGTCTGCTCTTGGCATAGTGGTCCGAGAGTTCAGCAGCCTTTTGCAATGTTTTGCGATCTTGGTCCTCTAGCCAGGTTTTTAGCTCGGCTGGGCATGCCCAATAAAGCTGTTCTAATAAAATCACATTTTAAATTTTATCAACAGAGTTTGCCTCAGTTTCTTCCCATGAATATTTTAAAAACTGACGTTGTTTCGTGGCTAACTCCTCATAGCTTGTATCAGGGCTTCTCCTGAGCTTACGTAATTTAGCTGTGTATGATTCAGCAGTTAAGTCAAACTTTTTTAACAGTGCAGCTTTTAGTTTGCTGTAATTATTATTGTCCATTTGACCCAGTGCATCCTGAGCTTTCCCGGTAAGTAGCGAGGATTGCTGGAAGCTCCAGGACTCTCTAGGAATTTTAGCCTAAATACAACCTTTTTCAAAAGAATTTAAAAAGGCATCCATATCCTCCCCCTTTTTAAATTTGGCTATTAATTTGGAGTTCAATTTGTAACCCAGTCCTGCAGTCCCAGTTAAACCCAAGCCACTTACCTGCTCTTGTGCCGCTGGTCGGAGTCATAGCTTCTCTAGTTCGTGTTGCCTCTGGCGCTCCTCTCTCTTCTCCTCTGCAATTCGCTGGTGCTCGCGCTTCTCATGGTCTGCATCTCGGCGTTCTCACTCTACCTCATTGTCTGCCTCTTATGTCTCTCATTCTCTCTTCTCCTGGAAATCCAGCTCCATACTGCGCAACTCAGTTTGCAGCCTGAGTACCTCTGTATTCAGGATACTGGTGACCTTCCCTTGCTGCTGTGGCCCTTCACTGACAGTGGCCCTGTTGCCCTCCTCATCGGATCTGGACACTGCACTGGCAGCTAGCCCTGCCATACTCGAGGTTTGGTCCTTTCCAGTTACGTCCGTGACTCGCTGCTCTGGATATCTTCTACCATCAGGGCATCTATGAGGTTCTGCTTTTTGGCTGTCACCTCGTACGGGACTCCTATGTCCCCGCACAACTGCTTCAAATAATCTACAGTGTGCCTGCTGTAGTTAGAAGCCATCTTCTTCCTTGACTACTGCTACTCTGACTTGCACTTTAGAAAAAAAAAATAAAACGGGTAGGAACTTGACTGTATGCCAAGAGGTATAGTTCTGTTTCCTTTTTAAAATAAAACTCTGCCTTTTTCTTTCTTTGCAAGTGAGCTTACAGTCTCAAGCTGACACAGAACAATAAAAGCTTGTGATACCAAAATTATGCCACTGCTGCCAACCAATCTGTCACAAACTCAGCAGGTCAGACCCTCTACTCCCAAAGTGCCAACCTCCGAGCGCAGTCTTGTGTACAGTTTAACAGAACAAGGTAACCCTCTTGTCTGTTTTTGTGGGTTCGAATCAACCTTTGGTCTCAAGTTTTGGAAGGATTCAAACTGTGAACCTCTTGCTAGCGTACCCAATGCACAGGCTCAGATATATCTGTCTTTCAGGGGGGCCAGATATTTTTGCCTATGGGCACCTAACCAGGTGTACAAAAATGAACCCTTAAACTTTAATAAAGACGTCAGATTATTCTTACTTTTTTCCAGTTTGGTATCACCATTCAAGTTTATGCCCAGTGTCTGCTGTAACCATATATACTCTACTTGTAAAGGAAAGAAATCAAAGACAGACCAAGTAAGCTCTAAAAAGAGTTTTACTAAAATAGATAATAATACGTAAAACATACAATACAGAACTATTATATCACAAGACGTACAAATCTTTTAAAAGAACAAGGTTTTAAAGAGTGCAAATTCTTACTACAGTACTTAGATTTGTCTATTTCTCTAAATACCTGCTTAAAGTGCTCACAGATGTTTCTTTGTCAGAGTCTAGATAAAAGTGTCCTGAAGGAAAACAGAATTCATGTTTAAAAGCTGGTTTTCCCCACTTATTTTGCATGAGGTCACCTAGCTCCTCTCTGTCAGAATATATAAAAAAATATATCTATATAAAAACAGGATGTCTTTTTCAAGAATTTAATTCTGCAATCCTCAGCATGACTCATGTCCTTCAAATGACATTTCTCTGATCTATTGATCAGTTCCCCTCTCACACAGACATCAGCATTTATGATTTTGCACTAGTTTACTAAACCTGGTCTCCTCCTCTTGAAACGTCATAAAATAGATATGCTCAACTCAAGCCTCTTCCAGCCTGTAATTAGCTTCTAGCCTTCCACGTCACACCTTGTATCTATAACCTGTGTGTGTGTGTGTGTTTGTGTGTGTGTGTGTGTGTGTGTGTGTGTGTGTGATCTCACATGCTGTTTCAGCATTTTTTAATGGTTTTCATCTTTCAGCTGAAACATGGGCGGGGGGAGCGAGGTCACTCCAAGAGCACCAGATTTCTCAGCATCTCTCATGACAGACAGTCCATAACCCATTTTTATTTTACAAAAAATGATACAGTGATCAGGACCAGCTGTCCAAGCATCACAGCCAGTAGTGAATATCAGCTGGTGCACATCTGTCTGCAGGTGCGGAGCTCTGCGGGTGGGTAATGTGCCTCTGGTGCGTATTACCCGCCAGTTAGTGCATAGGGCCCTATATTTGTAGGTATACAAGATACTCCTTTCTTAGTGTATAGTGGATGTAGCAGCCCTCCCCCCATCTTCCTTTGCTCATGCAGTGGGGGGGGGGGGTGAGTGGTTTCCTGAAGCAACATTGCTCCATAAGTATGTTATTTCTCCTAAATGGAGGGCAGCATGTGCATTTATATTATTGCAAGAGACCACAAATTTGAAGCACTGTTTGTACTTGCTCGATCTGCAACCTCTGTCTTTTTGATTTGCATCCTAAGGTATTTAGAAATGCAACTGACACATCTTTGGGGACATTTCCCCCCCCCCAGTGTGTGTTGAGCTGCACATTCATTCAATTTATGGAATTTGCATCAAATTGTTTGTTTCTTGTTGTTTTCATTATTTGCTTATGCTTCTCATTTGCACCTATATAGCACCTGACTTCTCTCCTTGGTGATACATGCCTTTATCTTCTCTCTTTTTTTTTTGTTCCATGTCCTGGTCAGCCCCAGCAGCTTGGACCCCCAACACTGTCATCCCGCTGTCTGCTGGGACTTACTGCTGGCCAGCACCCCCAAGGCTTGCCCCCCAAGTTGGGGTGGCTGGGTTTCCTAATCTGCTGCCATGAAACTGGATCCAGTAGTTGGACTTGAGAGCCCAGCTAGTCGGGCATGGGGCCTGCGAGGTTCCAAATGCCATCCTACCGCTGAGGATTTTCCACTGTTCTGCCCCCCACAAGGGACACAGCGTCCAATGACACCTTGTCATGCTGTCCATGCTCCTGCTTGCCATGTGTCAATATCTGCCCACCCCTTGTGCTCATTCTGCAGCAGTCCTGGGTGCCTTCCCCACAACTCACTGCTAGGGGCCAAGCATACACGGGGCCCTGCAATCCCTCCCTTCCTCCTGGAGGAGAGCAGTCCTCCGAATGCTCAGTTTTCCTCTACCCAGTTGGCCCTCCAGTGCAATGAGCTTGCTACCAAGCTCAGGTCGCTGACATTGCAAGCAGTAAATCTACCGCTACACCGATGGGCTAGTCCCCTTAATCTTCTCTTTGAGCTCTCAGATTCTGCCTCACACTAGAACTTGCTCTTTCTTTACTCATCAAGACTCTGAAACCGTAACCATTTGACACAATGTTCCTGTATGAATATCCACTCCCCTTTGAGGAACTGCTCACAGGTGAGCTTAGTTTACACTTCATTCCTTTAACCTTTTTTTTCTTACGTTCTACATATCCTTTGTCGTGGCCTGGAACAGAGGTAAGGATTTCATGGCTATCTGTGTAGACTGGAAACACATGCAAAGTTACAGATGAGGTATAATTTATTTGTTTATTATGTTATACTTTTATAAAACCTTGCAACTTTTTCTGTATATGCTGAATTCTTACGTTATACAATATGTACATATACAAGCATATCTTACACGTACGGCTTATCTGTATGATTGTACTTTTAAACAAAAACAATCAGTGAAAAGCTTTATGAAAAAAAGATCCCATGGCACTTCTTGAAAAGAGTATGGTAATTTCCCTGGTGTCCTGGCCAGATTTCCCTCATTCGCCCAAATACCACCAACAGCTTAATCTGGTTCAAGTACAGTTGGTCTGCATCCCCACCAGGAGGCTTAAAATAGGCAACATTGTTTAGCCCTCCTTTCCTAGTTAAAAAGTAACTAATTAACTAACTAAATGAATGTACCAGCTGTGGCAGCACAGTTTTTTTTTTTTTCATGTACGAGATCCCTGATGTGTTTAAGCGACAGGGCAGAATGCTGACTTACAAAGGTTATGTATAGGAAGAAAAATAACTCAATGATGTTTAAAACACTTGATTCAAGTATACCTTTCATGAATATTTGAAATGTGATTTATAAAGAAATATGTTATAGTATGAGAATACAATATAATATCCTGGATGCCTTCCCTGTGGTAATGTCAATAAATTGAGCACACTCTGGAATAATTTCTTAGTGACAGTTCATCCTCACTACATAGAAAATGATTAAATTTTTAAAGTTCACGGGGATTGTTCTTATAGTTTACCAGCCTGACAATCTGATTCATGCATCACTTCACTGACACTGTAAGGTTAAATGTTGAATGTGACCCAGTTAAATAATAAGGGATGATGCATTTGGTTTGACAATCTTTCCGGAGAATAATTGTTCGGTAGACAAAATTGATCATGGCTAATTAATTTGACTGCCATACTTTTTTTTAACATTGTTTATCCTTCTGGCTTTGGGCCAGGTCGGGACCTCCTTCCACCTGCTGCCAATGCCCGTATACTGTCCGTTGAAGGTCCTGCCAGCCACCCAATGGGACCACCAGCCCACTCGCAACACACTGCTGTGCCACTCCCCTTTCTTACCCCCCAGGGCTGGGTACTCCTTCAGCTGTTTGGCATTTCTACCCCGCAGACATCTGGCCTCCGTGGCAGAGGTGAAGACTGGTGGTGTCCCTGCTGGATGGTGGCGCATATCCGGTGGTGGATGTGGTGGGCCAGCAGAGTCTTTATCTGCCTGAACCTGTGCTTCCATTTTCCCTGTTCTTAATGTTCCACAAGCCTGTCAGGAGAACACAGTGGGATAGGCTGCCAGCAAAGCCCAATGCTACCAATCCGAGACTGCGCTCCCCAGGCCCCTCCCATAAGCTGAGGATACCCTGCACCACCATCCGTGGTCAACCAGGTGATGGTAAAACAATGGAATATGGCACCCTTCCTTCCTGGAGGAGAAGAGCATCCTCAGAGATGCTTTACCATTCTCTCACCGGCCGGTCTTCGATGGCCCTGGCTCGTTCCTGAACCTGGGTCGACAGTGTTGCGAGTGGTAGCTCTACTGCTGTGCCGACGGGCCGACTACCTGCCATACATTTTATGATTGTAGAGTATGCACTAGTTAGAGTATATGGATAGTCATTTTTCTACATAAAAAAATCAGCCTGCTCAAAATCTTTATAGTGGATGGGTAGTATTGATTGTGCATGGAAATCCATGCACAGAAAAACACTGTTCTGCTGCATCAGTGACATATCTACTACAGCAGAATGAGCACTGTCCAGTCTACAAAAGGAAAATGTTAATTGTATGATGTTTAACATTTATTTTAGTTAAAAAAAAAAGTTTCATCATACACTGTACAAAATAATGGGTGGGGGGAAGCAGTAAAGAACTGATTCCAGTGACATCAGGTGACTAGAGCTTCGCTCTTATGGTTTGTGATGTCATCAGAAACCCTTGTGGAATCACAGCTCTGTTGTGTATGTTTTTCAAGTCACTATTCTATATGCTGTGCACATTCCAAATTACTGTGCAAATTCAAAAGTGTCGTGTGTGTGTTCCAAACAGTTGTTCCACACTATTCAAAGGTTATGTAACATTTTAAATTTTTCATTCACCCACACCCAGCTGCATACTAATCACAGGGCGCTCAAAGTTGTACCTTTTCATTTCTTCACATAGTTGTTTGGCCCTTGGCTGCCACCTCTGCCTACTTCAGGCTTTCCTCAGCACCCCCATTCCATCTGCCACTTCCCCCGCTGTCACACCAACAGAGATTCACATGGGGTGAGACCCAGGGGCACCAGTGCCATCATCCGTGATGGCCAGTGCACATAGAGTTTTCTCCCCCTTTCTTCCTCTAGTTTCCCCATGTGGCAGAGTCACATGCATTGATGATGACAGTAAAACAAGATACTGCATTTCTGCTGGGCTGAGTTATTAGGGAAAGGGAATGGGAGAATTGTTTAACCAGAAAAGTCACACTAAGTCGAAGCTTGTTTCCAGGTGCGACCTGAGAGCACAAGGCAGTTAAATGACTTGCTCAGGGTAACACAGTATACTTGTGAGGGCTGTGGGAGTCAAATCCACGTCTCCAGGTTTGCAGCTCAGTGCCCTAAACCACAGTGCTATACTGTGAGCAGTAATGGTACTGTTGTACTACCATGTCAGCACAAGTGAGATGCAGTTTAAAGTGGAGTGTCATTCAGAGTCCTGAAGACTGGTGCACAATGGTGCATAGCTCCCTTCTGACATGATGGTTTCTGGGCTGTAATTCAGTTGGCTTTAATTCTCTCTGATCCTTCAGGAGGCCATCACCCCCCCCCCCAACTGACCACAGCAGTGTGTGACAAATGAAGCAGGGCCATAATAAAAAGGTTAATTTGTTTTAAAACTGACATAGTGATTCCTTTTTGGAGTACTTTTTGTCCCTGAGCTGGAATCTACATCTGTGGGACTTTGACAATGTCTAGTGCTGGATCTGCTCTGATAATTCTCTCTTCATGCCACAAAGACTGTCTCTATGAACCTTTGGCACAAAGCAGAGGCTAGCTAGGCTCCAACAGGCACCAGTCATCAGGACTCTGAAGGGCACCACACTTTAAACTGCATCTCACTTGTGTTGATCTGGTAATACAGCAGTACCGCTACTAGGGCTACAAGTTTGGTTCGACCATCCTGCTGGAATTGTCCAACCCTTACCGTTTGCATCAGTTCGACTCTTTGAGGGCTTTTCCCCAATTCTTGTGAATTTTGTTTCGCATTTTGTTGCACATGCTCTGTCCTCCATCCCAAAGCATTCATCATGTGATGTCTCTCGCTCCCCACCACTACCGAACTGCCAGAATGAGCAGAGGGAGGACACAGTCTTCCAATTTGATTCTTGCAGTGTCCATCTCTCACAAGAGGATGGATTGGATAGGCTGGTCTCCAGAGCAGGTCATTCACATGGGTAGCCCAGAGCAGAGCTACACATTTTCCATCTTGGCACTGCAGAGTATGAGTGAGATTTGCAGAGGAAGGAGGATTTTCTTTTCTCTCTGCATTTTGATGATGTTAATGTTTGTTGGAAAAAAAAAAAACAGGCACTTTTGTGTGGCAGGCATGAGCTAATTAGAACTTTAATATCTACTCTAATGGCCGGTCCAGTGGTGCTAAGGGGCTAAGGCGCTAGACGCCTTACCTCGCACCATGCCAACGACCCAGGTTCAGGAACAAGCATGGGCCGTTGGAGGTTGGTGACGGGGGGGGGAGGGTGGAGCTGGATTGAGCTGCCTTTCCACAGCTGTCCTCTCTGGGGAAGGAAGGTGGCACCCCTCGGCTATTGTCTGCCTCCTGGTAGAGGCCAGGAGACAGTACAGGCTAGAGAGTGCATAGGTGTTAGGCCGACGGGAGAGTGGAAAGGATCGTCATTGGGGCTGTACTTTGCATGCGCGCCTCCACGCGCATGCGACTACTCCTGGGGCCCTGGGTAAAAAATGGAGAAGAAAAATAATTCCGGCAGCAAGATGATGCCTGACTACCCTCAGGCACCGCTCGCAGGCCAGGCATAAGGTAAGCCCTGGTAATTCTGGGAGTTGGAGCTGGGGGGGGGGTCGGTCAGACTGAAGGGGGGCAAGCTGATACAAGGTGTATAAATAAAGTCGTGATAAAAAAAATAACATCTACTCTAAAAAACTAAAGAGAGACTGAACCTGGAGTAGTTGACTTGGAGCAGGGGCTCTGGGGACGGGGAAGGGAAACAAAACCAGAAAATGATGTGTGTGCTGGAGGGGTGGTCCACGCCATCTAGTGTCCTGCATCATTAAATTCTATAAAAGAGAATATCATATGGTTCGCACCAACCCAACCTTAAAAAGAGAGATTTTAAATGAAAAAATAAGCTGAAAAACAACTGTGAACGAGTTGAAGTCTTGAGGCAACGTATGTCGGGGGCTAGTCTGATTCAGAGACTTTACTAATAGTCTTGAAGGCTCATTTCAGCTCCACCTAGATTGAGGAGTGAGGGAGAGGCTGATTTCTGCAACTTGTTTTTTTCTGTGTTGCCTGTGTGCAGTCTGGGTGTGAAAAAGGCAATGGCAAATGACTGCGCAAATTATTACCCTCTCTGTCTTTCCCACTCCTGGACAGTCCCTTCATGGCTTTTACATCAATGGCTTGGCTGAAAAAAGTGAAAAATAAAAGTACAAATAAAACCAAAAAAGCCATATTTCAGTAGCAGTAGTAAGATTTATTTTATTCTGTGGTCGTAAGAAAGAAAATACATATCAAATTCAGGATAAAACGCATATATAAAAATACTATGGGCATGTTTGGGAATCCCAGTTTGATGTTCAGTGCTGGACAGCACCCTAGTGCTGTGATCTGTTTTATATGTGAATAAATCTCCAACTTTTTTGCAGCTATTCGACACAGCCAGTAGTGCTGTACTGACCTGTCTGGGATTAAATATCCCTGTGTTTTCAGGAAATCCACATATTTTGGAGAGTACATGTAGTACTACTAAGATTCTAAGAATGGTAAATTTTACAGAGGTTTGATGCACTGAGACAGAAGAATCCTGTGCACCAAAACTTTGCAAAACATACCATTCTTAGTACTACAGTACTACATTCCAAACATGCAAACACATACTTCTGCAGATTTCTTAATTAAGTAAAATCAGGTAAAATATGGTTATATATATATATATTGTAGAACCTGGTTATACTTGGTAGACCCTGGTTTTACCAGGTAGAACCTGATTTTACTTGGTAGAACTTTGTTATAGTTGATATAACTTGATTAGCTGGTAGAATCCGGTAGAACCTGATAGAACTTTTTCTGTTTCTACTCAGAAAGTTCGCGAGGTAGAGCTTTTAGAGGTTCTCACAGCCCTAACCACTACGACTTGCTGTGCTGGTGACTTGAGTTTAGAAATTAGCTTGAGTCATTGGAGCTCTGCTGGGGGAAGGAGGACTGATTGTCCAAGGGACTGCTTTCTGGGGAGGGAGGGTCATGCATTCTGCCACTTAACTGCCACCTTGCGAAGGCTGGATGACAGTGTAGCTTGGGATATGGCAGGATAGGGGATGAAATGCTGCCTATGTTGGTGCAGACCATGCATGTATGGCTGTATGCCTATGTTTGTCAAAGCATGGCACAATCCCTGGGGAGGGAGATATTTGAAAAATGGTTGTCAGAGGCACAGATGACACACTGCACCCTCCTCGCATCCATCATTGGGCTCTTTTCTTCTAGCTGACATGATGCTTTCTGGGCTTCACATCCACTGTGAGCAGCTGGAGTTAGGGGGTTGAGCTGCAGTGATGCAAAAGGCAGGCTCCTCCTCAGGGTTCTCGAGTTCAGGGTTCAGTATACCAGTGTGTTGTGGGTGGCCAGAGAGTTCCAGGAGGCACAAGTTAGGAGTAGCTTTGACGGACGGTGAAGTAGCACTAGCAGTGTCTGAAGGAGTTCCTGGCCTGAGGTGGCCGGGGGAAGAATACGACTGGAGAAATAAAGAATTGTATCTCACTTTAAGATCTTGGTGAGTGGTTGGACCAACACCTCAGTTTCTCCACCCATATGAACACCACGCATAAAAATTCCCCCCAAACTTGTGAACTGTGACTGAATGGCACAGGGTCAAAATTCCGAATGGAAAACAGAGTGGTTCAAAAACCATGCAAGGAACACAGCGATAACAAAAACAGTGCCTGCCCAAAACACTGAGTGCTATAATAGTGCCACAAAAAAAAAAAAAAAAAAAAAACAAGTTGCTAGTCTGTGTGTTTGCCCCCCAACTCCCCTCCACCTGAAACTCAGGATGGGAAGGAACTGCTGGGAGGGGGGAATCCTTGGGGAAGGGAGGTGGAACCCAGCCTTGCATCATGGGGGGGACAAGAGAAACTAAGTCCCACAAAAGAAAAAAAAAAACTCACGTGCTGCAGGACTCGAACCACTCAGCAATTTCGTTATGATGACCTCCACTGCTTGTGCTGTACCCTCCACACCATGGCTGCTGGTCGGCAGCACACCCCACAGCAGAAACTTTCTCCTTGTCCTCAAACAGCTACAGGAATAGCACTAGACTTTATCTGTGCTATTATGTACCTGTAGCTGTTCTGCCCCTGTAGCTGTTTTTCTCTTTGCTATTACTACTTCGCGGTTTTCACCCGTGCTGTTTTCCGTTCGAGATATTAACCCGGTACTGACTGACCCATGCTACCATTCTTTAGATTACTAGCAGAGAGCATTGCCTTTATCCCATAGTAGCATCAGCAAGTGAAGACTATTATGAATAAAAGTAACACTCTTTAATAGGTACAGTCAAATGTAAGGCAGAATTATAAACTGTACAGGAAATATATTTTTTTGGTTTAAAGGGGAACTTACACCCTCACAGAATAAAGAATTTATATACAGAAACCACAAACTGCACAAGAATGTATCAGTAAAATAAAGAAAAAATTTTTTTTAAGATAACCATTTATTAAGCAGTGTCACAGTACAATACAGTTATGGCTTATTGCTGTTTTTGCCTATCTGCTAGGCATCTTAAAAATAAAGTACAGGGAGCCTAGGATTGTGTGATGAACAGAGGGGTTATGTAGACCAGGTATGAATGGTCAGTTTGCTTTTTGTAGATGCCTCAGCATTGTGGAAGTGTGTGTATACTGTATGCAAATTGCTGCTTCAGTGGGCGAATAATAAGGGCATGGAAACAGTACAAAAGAAGAAAGGCAGGACAAAGATTGCGTGCAAGGCAATGCAGGGATCCTGTTGCTCTGCACGAGCAGCCCAGCTCCTAAATACATCAAGCACACACAGGAATGCAAAAGTACATGTGAAGGGGGGGCATTCCATCAGAGTAAATGCCAGCAACAAATGCCGATGCCCAGGCCATGTTGTGCCTTGAATAAATATTTTGAAGCACAAACATTTGTTACTGGCGTTTACTTTCGTGGACTGACCCCCTTCATGAGTGCTTTAGTACTGCTGTGTGTGTATGGAAATAGTATGATTTTGCATTTATGCAAAAATTTAAAAGCATTGAATGAACAGATTCAATAACATTAATAACTGGAATGACTAGTAATAATATTTGGTGTTTGGGGAACAAAATTATATGTGAATATTAATTTTGGTTTTACTATCACCGTTAAGTAATAATTTATTTTGATTATCATTAAAAACTGAGCACTGTAATGGAGTATGATTTATTGATGGGGTAGAATGTAAGTGTAGCCCAGGCGCCGTGTGCCAGTGGGCTACTGCTTCTGCCTGTTGTCCCTCTAATAGGTTAAGGGGCCTGGGTCCTGCTGTGGTGGTGTTCGGAGGTCCTATCCCAAAGATAATAAAAATAGCATGGTGCCTCCACCCAGAGAGAATTAGAAGTGGGTCAGGTACACCCCCTGGGATACTACACCTCCCCACCTCCCCTACCAACTACCCCACACACTGGATACACAACAATTCAGTACTACCATAAACCATGAACAGTAATGCTTTGACAGACTCAGAGAATTCCTGCACACACCATTTCAAACGGTAAACCACAGCTTTATTGGGGGTATAGGACTAGGGAAGGGGGTACCAGGACCAAAGATGGCTGTGGCTAGAAAAAAATGGTTACCGATATAGCAACACACCAAACATTGGGGCCCACAGACCAAACCCACCCCCACTGGTACCAGTGTTTCCCAGATGTTCTTAGGGGTACTCTCTGTCACAACCTCACTGGGCCGGTCAGCCCTCTACTCCCAAAGTGCCAACCTCAGAGCGTATGTTTAGTGTACAGTGAACAGACAAGGTAACCCTCTTGTCTGTTTTGTGGGTTCAAGTCACCTTAGTCTCAAGCTCTGGAAGGATTCAAACTGATAACCTCTTGTTAGCGTACCCAATTATCAGGCTCAGATAATTCTGTCTTCGGGGGGCCAGATATCTTTGCCTACGGGCACCCAACCAGGTCTTTCAAATGAACCCTTAGAACTCTATGCAAGACTTTTAGAGAACTCTATCCAGTTCCCAGTTTGGTATACAATAAGCCAATACACAGTGTACTTATAACCTTTTAAAAGCTCCACTTAAAATAAAAAGAAATGTCAAGGCACTCCAGCAGTTTCGTTTGTAAAAAAATATCTTTACTTTAAAAATATCAAAACAGAACAATAATTACAGAACAAATATATATCCCAACACATATAGCAATAAAACAAACGGGTAAAAAAAGTACAGTTCCTACAATTTATAACTTCAGACTAATCTTGTCTAATACTTACTTTCTTTCAGTGCTTTGAGGGGGTCTCTCTCTTCTCTCAGTCAGAAAATTGTCTTCGTGTCTCTGTCAAGGTTCTTCCAGCAATTAAAACAGTTCTGAGACGGGCTTCTCATGAGGTCACTAACTCCGCCTTGGTGTAACAACATCTATATTTTATCTCACAGGATGTCCAAATAAAATATTTAAAAAAACATAATAGGTGATCTCACTGACGTTCCTCTCCACAGGTTAACTGGTCAGAACTGGTTTTTGCTCTGCTACACATACATCTCAAAAATTTCTTTGATTTAAGTCACTGTATTCAAAGCAAAAGTGTATTTGCCTCTTTAATCCCATCTGGACCTTGGAATCTACACCTCAGATCTCTCTGATGTAATTCAAGGGTTCCCCAGGAAATGTATATTGGACCTTCCAAATTCGTCTGGGTCTTCCCTGACTCAGACATCAAACCTCTTCAATGTCCATTCTGACCTCTCTCCGACACCCCTCCCCACAAGTCCTTCCTGGCAACTATGCAAGTCAAGGATCTCGCTGAGGGCATTATGAATGGCTAATCTTATTTCCTGGGATGAAAGCAAATTGACAAGGTAATTGTACCCCAGATCTCTGCAGTTTAAAATACCTCCTGTCCTTTGAACTTATCCCTGGGGGGTTTTCATGTGTCAGTTCCTGTAAGACAGAAGTTTTCCTCCAACTGACCTTCCCATCACATATTTTATATGTAACAAAAAAAAAATTAATACAGCACTCGAGCACTCAGAGCTGGCTGTCTATGTCACACTCACCAGGTGCAGGCCTGGTACAGTGTCACGGGTTGGCCGGCTGTTGGGGCCCTGAAATATTTTTGAAAACTTGAAAATGATTAACAAGCAATTCCCCTTTTTCCCTACCAAGAACCAGGTCCTGGGTACTCAGGGTTTGAAGCTCAGCACCAGGGGAAAATGGAACTCCTTGAAGTTGTGCAGCAGATCGAGAAACAGGCTGGCCAGGATCCCTCCATCTGGATGAAACTTGCTCGAGGATCTTGCTTGATTGTAGTTCTGGCCACTTGTCACCTTAAGCTGCTTCTGGCCCACTGCAGAGAACTGTGGCAGGACACCTCCAGCCCCAAAAGGCCCAGACCTGGGAGTGGTCCCACAACCCAGCTTCCATGATTGGAGCGCCATAGCACTCGGGTGCAAGACCTGTGACCTCCTGAGACAGTGAGTTCCACTTGGGAGGGGTTAGAAAGTTCCCTCTCTGGCTCTAGGTGAGGACTCCCAAATGGTGGGGGTCCTCCTGCAGTCCCTGCACTGAGCTCTCAACAAGCAAGATTTTCCAGGCAGCCACTCCAGTAAAGTCCAGTGCTAATTTTGGTGGGTGCTAGACTCTGTTTCGATCAGTACCAGTGCAGTCCAGCAGGGCAAAAACTCAGCAGCAACAGACCCCCTGCACACCAGTCCACACTTTCCATTTAGCAGTGTCCAACTCCTTTCCTCGGACGCAGCAGGTGCTCAGCTCTTAGCCACTTTAACCAGGTCACTTAGGACACACACAATTCCTGGCTAGCAGCCCCGTGACCAGAGGCGTTCCGCCTCTTCCAGAAAAATACAATTGCAGTCCACAAACGCAAATGACTTCCAGCAGCAACTGTAGCACTCAGCTAACCCATTCAGTCCTTTTGTCTAGCTCTATTTCCCAGTGTAGGGTGTCTGCAGCATTTAGTCTCTCCCATGAATAATAAGCAACTCTTCCATACCTGGGGACTCAACACCACCATTCAGTTTCTTTCTCTCTTTTCCCTCATTCCTCTGTTTCTGCAACACAGCAATCTCCAATTCAGCCATACAGCAGTCTCCAGTTCAGCGGCACGGGGTCATAATGTCGCAAGACATTATGCCACATGTGTATACTGCACTGCCAATACAGCAGGATATCTTACATGCAGCATAAGTCTTTTTTTTCCTGGAGGGTTTCTGCACCCCCCGAACTCACCCCCCCAACTAAAATAACTAACTCCGCTGGGGAAAGTAATATCGCACAAAGTGTGAAAAAAGAAAATTTGATGTGTCTGGGACCAGGAATCAAACCTGGTCCCAAATGCTCTGCCCGCATCCCTTGCTGCCAGTGGCTCATCCCATCGAGCCATGGCAGCTGTTCAGCAGAACCCTGTACCAGCAGAGGTCTTATCCTCTGCCTGGGATAGTGAGAGGGTGCAGTACCACACACAGACCCACTCACAGTATTGCACCCTCTCACTGTCCTATACTGCGCTGTTACAGTTTTGGGTTTTTGTCATACGCTATTAAGCGTACGACATATTGACCCCTTAGGCAATTCAGCTATACAGCAATCTCCACACAGGGCCTGCGTAAGCCCCTCACATCCAAAGTCTACTCTCACAAGGTGCTCCTGACTTGTACAGAGCCCGGGACCAGACTGAAGAAATCCCAGAAAGTCACCACTGTTTTAGCCGGAAACCCAGCATCCTGATTGGTTGATAGAGCCTGTCAATATTCCATATCCCTAGAGATCAGTATTTCCTGCTTGTTTATTGGGGCATGATCTAGGCACCAGAATTAGTCCTCTCCTTTTCCCGGGAGTCCCATTGTCCATGTTTTGGGCACCTAGATCACTGATTGGCTGTAACGGGGGGGTTAAATGCCACAAACATGTCAGCTCCCATCAAGTTCTGTGGAGTCCATATATCTCCCCTAGCTTCACAATATGACTGCAACCCAACACTGTACTTTATTTTTACAACCCTCCCACTAGGTTGTAGCCCCAACTGTCCCCTTTTAAATGAGCCCACTAACAAAAGAATAACTCCCACAACGTAGCTGTTGCTGCTGCCGAAACTCTGTTCCCCCACCAGGCAGCGGGCAACAACCTCATTAATGTTCATGAGGGCTCATGAATAATTCATGAGCCCTTGCTCACACCCTGATTCATACTTCAATTTCTAAAATGGATGGGGCATTTTTGCTCAACTCCTTCCGGTCTCCAGTCTCCATTTAATACACTAGGGGCACTGGAACCGGCAGACACCTTCCCTTTTAACTGCAATGGCAGTTGGAGACCGCTTGTCACCTTCAGCTGCTTCTGGCCCACTGTAGAGCACTGTGGCAGGACAGTTGCCAGCGGCTCAGGAGAATGCCGGCAACTTGCGACTGTTGTTCTGTAAGCCCAAATGGGCTGAAATGAAGTATGGGGTGGTACAGGGGAAATTTTGAGGGCACCAGGAGCAATCAGGGAAAACTGGGATGCCAGCAGGAGGTCAGGATAATGTGGGGCAATTCATGTAAGCCCTCAAAGGGGGGGGGTTACACCCCCCCTTAAATGCTTGGCTTCCATGTCAAACCTAAGAATAAAGTGCTATAACATGGCAATCAAATAACCTTTAGCAGTGACACACATTAACATTTCTAACTATACACCTGGTTCCTAACTATTATAACATCAACCATTTAAGAACAGGAAACCATTATATACAGTTCAGTAAAGACTTTCAGCTTTAATTACCCCACTGGCTACATAAGATGTGGCACCCATATGTTTAACCTTCAGAACCACAGAAACTTTAATACCTCACACTATACTTGTACCCTCTTTCCCTTTGTACTCTTTCACCTCTATCTTTTC
Organism: Neoceratodus forsteri; assembly: GCA_016271365.2. Taxonomy (NCBI): domain Eukaryota; kingdom Metazoa; phylum Chordata; order Ceratodontiformes; family Ceratodontidae; genus Neoceratodus; species Neoceratodus forsteri. The sequence continues at coordinate 310,371,616 of CM028137.1, read as the reverse complement.
CTTTTGGCCACCCTTCCCTTCGGGCCTGGGGGATGGGTCTAGCACTAACAGGGCACATGAACACCTTCTCCAGGGACCTAGGGGCTGTACAGTCCTCCCTGACCTTCTGGGGGTTTCTTGCACTTCTGGTCTAGTGGCTACCTCCTCCTGCTTGGAGGCAGAGTCTTTGTCACTTTCTCCTTGGCCGGTGCTTTCTTCTTCAGCAGGGGCAGAGTACTGCAGCTCTTCCTCTCCTACACCACTCTGTCCAGTAGTGTCATCTTGGGGCCATTCAGAAGACCCAGTCAAACTATTATTCAAGTTCGATGTGGGCTCCCCAAAAGGCGTTTCTTCGGGGGGACTGCTCCTGAACCACTCAAACGGCTCAGTCAGACTAGTATTCAAGTCCGAAGTGGTCTCTTCGAGGAGGGTAGAAGGAGCAACCTCTCTTTCAGCACCCTACAGGGATCCAGTTGTAGCCCATCCAGAAATACGCTAAGTATTCTGTCACCGAAATCCTCAACTGAGACAACTCCCCTGGGGTCACCTTCCCAGTGGCTGAAGCCATTCTTGGGCCTACGTTGAAGCTCTGGCAGCACCCAGCCTCCTGCCCCTGCTATCAGCCTGTATGGCCCATAAGTACACAGTTTCTACGGGCTTCCTCTCTGGGTTTACTGATCAACCCTTGGCCAAAGGCTTGGTTGCTGATTCGGTGTTCAGACGGATGGGAAATGTTGGGGATATCGTCAAGCCCCTCCCCCGACAATCCAAGAAACTGGATCATGCGGCCAAGAAAGTTTATGCGGCTTCAATGCTTTGCCTTAGGCAGGCTAGTCTGGCATTAATGATGGCCAACTTTACCCATGCCTTATTGGGCATCCTTGACCAGGTGCTCCCTCAGCTCCCAGCTGACCTTCAGATGATGGTCAAGCAAGTCCGGGACCAAGGACATGCTGTGGCTAAGCAGCAGCTTCAGACAGCCATGGACATTGGCGACTCCTGTGCCAGGTCCGTGGCTATGGTTGTGGGTATGCGCTGCAGGGCTTGGCTGAGGGTCTCGAGCCTTCATGGCAGATACCCAGCACAAATTAGTTGATGTCCTTTTCCTGGCCACTAACTTGTTTGAGCCAGGGGTGGATGGTCACCTCACCAGGACTGAGAAGTCCAGTGCCACTTTGGAATCTGTTACTTCAGCCAAAAGGAAGTTAAGGGCACCAAATCCCAGAAGAAGTCCTTTTGGCCCCACTGTGCCCCTGAGGCCAAGCCTTCCCAGCTCCTGGCTGGGCACCAGTAGGCTTGGCATCCCTGGCCTAAGTTTGTTGCTTCTGTGGTCCGGAAGCCTGGTGGTCAAGGCCCAGATGCATTCTCAGCTCACCCTGCCTCTGCCTCCAAGCCTGCTCAGAGAAGCATTGGGGGGTTCCCCTTCTCTGCTCGTCCTGTCTCCCCTGGACTGTTGCTGAGCCTGAGCCCTGCTCCTAGCAGACTGGGTGGAGGATCTTTTCTTCTTTGCTTGATCATTTTGGGTTGGGCAGTTGTGCCCTGCCAGGGACTTCCTGCACCTCCTGGGCTTCATGGTGGTTTGCACCAGCGTGGTCCATTGGGCCCGCTGGAGAATGCATTCCCTACAGTGTGGCTGGCCCATCAGTGATCTCAGCATCAGGGCCACCTCAACCAGCCGGTCATGGTGACGCAGCAGATGTGGGATACTGTCCAGTGGTGGTTGGTCCTGGAACAGCTACAGGAAGGAGTCCCATTTGTCCACCTGGAGCCGACAGTCACTCTCGCAACCAACACCTCCCTGATCGGCTGGGGTACCCATCTGGGCAAACACAGAGTCCGGGGACTCTGGTCCTCCAAGGAGTCCCAGTGTCACATCAGCCTACTGGAGCTTTGAGCTGCCCACCTGGCCCTGACAGCCTTTGCTCCACATCTCTAGGGTCAAGTTGTCCAGGCCCAGATGGACAACAAGATGAGCATGTACTACCTCAACAAGCAGGGTAGGATGCACTCCCTACCTCTGTGCAGGGAAGCTGTCTGCATCTGGACCCTTGTGCTGAGCCTCCAGGCCAATCTGCTGGTCATTCTTGTGGCTGGAGTGTCCAGTTGGCTGGCGGACACCCTCAGCCATGTGGGCAAGGTGTCTCATGAGTGGTCCCTTCATCAGGAGGTACTGGACCATCTGTTCTCCTAGTGAGGCACCCTTCAAGTGGATCTGTTTGCCTCCTGTGAGAACACCAAGCTGAGGCTGTTTTGTGACCACCCCCCTCAGCGGGGTATGCTACAGGGGGATGCCGTCACGAGGCCCTGGACCCCAGGCTTCCTTCATGCCTTCCCTCCCTTTCCTCTGATCCACAAGGTCCTGATCAAAGCACAGTGGGGCAAGGCATGGATGATCCTGGTGGCTCCAGACTGGCCATGCCAGTTCTGATACCCTGATATCCTCAGCCTCAGCAGTAGGCTTTTGTAGTGTCTGCCACTTCACCGGGACCTGTGTTCATGCTCTCAGGGGAAGGCCCTCCACCTGGACCTTCAGCTCCTTCACCTGACAGCCTGGTTACTGAGTGGCTAGAGTTCCAGGCTCTGGTTCTTTCCTACGAGGTCCTCCATTGAGTTGAGGCCTTTTCGGAAAGAGTCGACTCGTTGATGCTATGCCTTCAGATGGAAGAGATTCTCCATTTGGTGCCAGAGCAAGGTGCTTGACCCCTGTCCTGTCCCATGGCTAGTATCCTCAGTTACTTATGGCCCCCCTCTCAGTTGGGCCTTTGGTCGATGACCCTCAGGGTGCACCTGGCAGCCATGTCTGCATTCCGGGTGTGACCTGGTATGCTGACGGTGGCACAGGAGAAGGTGGTCAGGTGCTTCTTTAAGGGTCTTGACCACATTTCCACCCCTGTGCGTGACCCACCACTACCTTTGGACTTGTAGCTGGTGCTGACAATGCTCATGGGTAAGCCATTCAAAATAATGCACATGTGTGAGGTGTCACACCTGTCATGCAAGACCATCTTCTTGGTGACCATCACATCCATCAGAAGGATCAGTGAGCTCCAGGTGCTCTCAGTGGTGTCTCCTTACCTGGTCTTCCACATGGACGAGGTTATCCTTTGCCCCAACCCAAAGTTCCTTCTGAAGGATGTCTCGGAGTTTCACTTTAACCAGGTGATCAATCTCCCAGTGTACTTCACCAACCACACCTCAGAGGCCAAGCACAGGCTCCATACTCTGGACCTGTGGCGCACGCCTGTCTACTATAAGGAGTGCATGGTTCGGGTTCGGGGAGAGGTTTGCTAGCTGTTTGTCACCTACACTGAAGCTGCACCTGGCAGACTTGCAGCAAAGCAGACGAGTGGCGAGTTGGTCGAAGGATGGAGAGAGCATGGCGGAAGTCCTGCCTGGATGCCGACAGGCTTAGATTGATGGAACATTATAAGGGCTATCAATCAGAAATCACCCGTAAGAAGGCAGAGTTCCTGTCCAGGGAGATTTCTGCTGCACAGAATCGACTGGCTCAGCTTTCCCGAACTATTGACAGATTGTGCAATCCAATCTGTCTCCAGTCTGGAAGAGCTTTTTCACAGGTTAAATGTGATGAGCTAGCTTGATTTTTCACAGATAAGGTTGCCAGCATCAGGTCTGGAATTGGCCAGGCTCTCCCAACGAGGAGTTGTGGAGGTCGAAGGGAGGTGGTGAGCACCTGGTTTGTCTGGACAGATTTCAGGCAGCCAGAATTCATGGACATTGTGAAGATTGTCCAGAATTTGCGCCCAACCAGTTGTAGTTTGAATCTGGGCCCTACCCCCCTTTTAGTGGGGTGTGTAGATGTTATCTGCCTGATCCTAGCTGAAATTGTCTGGAGATCCTTGGAGGGGGGGGTCTGTCCTGATCCCCTAAAGGAGGCGGTCATACGACCACTCCTTAAAAAGCCCTCCTTGGACCCTGACTGCCCAGCTAACTACCGGCCTGTCTCTAATCTGCCCTTTGTAGGTAAGGTTATTGAGAAGGTGGTTGCGTTGCAACTGGACGATCACCATGTAACCCACAATGTCTATGAAGCTCTCCAGTCTGGATTTAGGAAGAGGCACTGCATGGAGACTGCCCTTGTCTGGGTATTAAATGACCTCCTAATGGTGAGAAATCAGAAGGCGCATACCATCTTGGTCCTTCTCGATCTCTCAGCAACTTTTGACACTGTGGACCATGGTGTGCTTTTGGAGTCCCTGTGAGTCCTTTACGGACTGTTGGGTACAGTCCTCAAGTGGTTTTGATCATTCCTCGTGGGCAGGTCTCAAAGGATGATCACTGGAATTTATTCCTCTGATGCCCCCCCCCATCCTGCTGGTTGCTGCAAGGCTCCATATTGGCACTTATGTTGTTCGCATAGTATATGCTGCCATTGGGAGATATCATTAGGTGATACAGCTTGAGTTTTCACTGCTACGCAGATGATACTCAGCTGTATATGTCCTTTATACCCGGACAGGTTGATGCAATTTCTGTGCTAAACAGCTGCCTCTCCGAGATCAAAGACTGGATGAGCTCTAGCTGCCTGAGACTGAATCCAGATAAGACTGAAGGGTTGGTAGTGGACCCAGGTCGCCCGGGGGCAGGTTTGGGGGTTGGGCATATGTCAGGCCTATGGCTTGATGGTGTTCAGCTCACTACTTCAGATTGGGTGCGTAACCTGGGTGTTATTTTTGACGACGGCTTGACCCTGAAATCTCAGGTGTCAGCTGTGGTAAAATCCTCATTTTATCATCTGCGGAGTATCGCCTGGGTGAAATACCTGGTTCCACCGGGTGACCTTTCAACACTGGTCCATGCCTTCATTACCACCCATCTTGGCTACTGCAATGCCCTCTAGCTAGGGCTGTCTGGGGTTGATATCCACCACTTGCAGTTGGTGCAGAATGCTGCAGCCAGGTTGTTGACTGGTACTTCAAGGACCAGCCACATTACGCCTGTGTTGAACGGACTGTACTGGCTGCCGGTTCAGTGGCGGATCACCTATATGGTAGGCTTGCTTACCTTTAAAGCCCTATATGAACAGGGACGTGACTACCTGAAAGATCTCCTGACTCCCTACTCCCCCACTCATCCTCTCCAATCTATCGATGAGGGATTGCTAGAGATTCCCAGGGTTAGTTTAAAAACCTCTGGTGCATGTGCTTTTTCATTTGTAGCACCAACCCTGTGGAATTTTCTACCTCGTCGGTTAAGAGAATGCCTGACCGTTAGTAATTTTAAATCAATGTTACAAACATATTTATTTACATTAGCCTTCACAGGTTGTTCTTAATTAATTTATATAACCATTTTATTAGTTTTTATATCTGTGTATTCAAAGTGTACAGTGCCTTGGTTTTTGAAAGGCCCTATAAAAATAAAGTTTTGATTGATTGATTGATAGATTGTATCCTGCATCAACCTCTACTATAGGTTGGCTGGTAGGGAGCCTCCAGTAGGGCTTAGGGCTCATTCCACCAGACATACCACTGCCTCGGTGGCTGCTTCCAGGGACGTCCCTCTCCAGGAGATCTGCAAGGCTGCTACCTGGAAGTCAGCACACACCTTTATCTTCCACTACCACATCGACCATGATTCACATTGGGATGCTGGTTTTGGGTCCTCAGTTCTCCAATCTCTGTTCCCTAAATAGGGGGTGTGCGCCATGCCCCCTCCTCCCACAGAACTGCTAGGAGTGTGCCAGAACTGTGGATAGTACACCATATCCATGCCCCTAGAAAAACAAGTTGTTCACCTGTTCACCTGTAACTGTAGGTCTAGGAGTGGTATATGGTGTACATCCACACAACCCATCCAACCTCCCCTGGTAAGTGGCACACTGGTCTGGCTTCCAGTGGGTCAGATCTGTTGACATGGGCAGTGCAGAGGAGGATACCACCCGGGTGGGTGGGAGGAGCCAGCTTGAAGTCCTTCCAGCCATATTTAAAGGGGAAAGGAATGCTGCCAGAAGTGTGGATGTTCACCATATACCACTTCTACAGCTACAGTTACAGGTGAGTAACTTGTTTTTTCTGTCCCATACATGTGGGTTTTTCCCTTCTGTCTGAAACTCCCCAAGGTCCTCTCACTGTCTTGATGTCTGTCATCCTGTTAATGAAGAACAGTTGAGTATAATATACGATATGCTTGGATCGAACACTTTTAATGCACATGGTTTGTTAGTAACATTTGTCTGCCTTAAAAATAATTTGCAGTATGTGAGCTACAAAGTGGTTAAATAGGTTATCTGCATTTCTTCACCTGTTTTGTTTTAAGAAGGCATGTACATGTTTATGAATATGTATGTATTTGGGGAATTTTAACAGGTGATCACTTGCCAAGCACCATCCCCTGATGAAGCCTTGCTCAGAAGATGCTACGCAGGGGTGTAGTGACCCTGGGGTTAATGCTGCTTTAATCAATATTTGCACTGTGAAATGCAGTTTGTGCACCATTTAGTGTTCTTTGTTTTTAAACATGTAGCCAGCACAGATAATGGTTGCACATTCAACAGAGGTTGGCATGTGTAGTTTGTACCAGTACTTTGGGAAGGGGTATTGCTGGGCATTAGAGGTGACTGATTGGTTAAGATTGGAGAATGGTAGGGTTTGTTTTCCGCAGTGGGAGTAGGGATCGGTGAACCAGCTTGGGAAAAATCCAACTCCACTGAACAAGCAACATAACATACTGTCAAGCCACTTCTGAACTGTTGTATTCAGTTCGGATTGGTTCGGCTAAGCAGCTATTATTATTTTGTTTTTCTTTTTACTGCTATGAATGTTTGACCATCTTTCTCTGCTGGGATCATTTAGAGGTTGTGTTGTTGTACAAAGAGCGAGCCTGGCACGAGCTGAGAGGGGGGGATGGGAGCAGAGACAGAGCAGGCCCAATTCACAAATGGTGACACAGGGTTTGTGTTAAGCCCTGCATCAAACCTGTTTTTTGGCACAGCTGTGCCAAACACTTTGCCACAAAATGCACCCAATTCAAGAAGATCGGATGCATTTACAACACTTTTTCTGATTTACAGCAGTTTGTGCCAAATACTTGGTGCAAGCCCCGTAAAAAGGGTACCCGAGATTGCCAATATCCTATCAGGATACCGAAGCTGAAGGTCCCAACACTCATGGGCCTGGCTTCAATATCCCAAAATGAGAGATGCCTGACATGGTTGCCCGAAAGCGAAATTGCATTTCGTTGGGTGAAACTGTATTTATCTGCTAGTCATGTGTTACTAAATTCCACGGAACATGGTTCCACTCTGGCGAATCTTTGTGAAGGCAGTGGAGCGAGGTGCTGGCCAAGATGCTTCATGGCGTGGAGCACTAATGTTCTGCAGCTTGGCCAGCAGGCTTTTGGGGATGGGGTCTGTTCCCGGTAGGGGAACATTTTGCAATATTTTTGCATCCCATAACTTTACTACCAACTCCAGGTCCGCCCCTCTGAGTTGGATATATTAGGGAGTGTGGGATGAAGACCCCTGTATAACACCAGTCCCTGTTGGATTAGGGAAATTCCGTCTCCTGACCCCGGTATAGTGTAGGTCGGGAGACCGAATTTTGGCAATACATAATATATCCAGATTGCCACACGTTAGACCAGAAAAAGCTGGTCTAACTTTCAGCAATTGGTGCAAGGGATCGAGAATCCTAATCGCCAGCTGGGGAATGCTGCAGGCCCTGTGCGTCGTATGTTCGGCGCACCGGGGCTTGTTACATTCTCAGAACTTTTGTGAATCGACTCCAGTGTCTCCATAAAGTGGCTCCCAATTGGTTAGGATTCTCATATAGTTTTGAAAGGGGGCACCCCATTGGTTTACCACTAGAGAGCCCATGTGGTTCTCTGGCTAGAACTTTCTGTGCTTTCAGTGTGCGTGGCAGGCAGACAAACACAGAAGCAGCTCAGTCGGGCACCTTGCGCTCTGAACTGTACTGAATTATGTTTCTTTCTAGTGTCTGACTGGTTAGAAAAAGAAGAGAACATTCTTTTTTTTTTATTAGTTGTCTGCACTGAAGTGCAGCAAACAAATCAAAGTAAGAAAATGTTGCTTTTTTCAGTGAGGCAGAATGGAAGGAGGGGGAAGGGAGGAGCACATGGCAGGCTGACAGTTGAGAGAGTCGTTCTCATCTATAACAATCTGCTGTGGAAAAATATTTTTTGGGTGGAAAGTTGGAAACTAAAGAAACTGATAACTTGGCTTTTCTTCCTGTCTCTGAGCCATAAAAAATGGAAGCTGGGGGAAGGGAGAGTGAGTGTGGTAGGCAGAGGGCAGGTGGTCTGCTGCTAATTTATAAACTTATGCTGGTTACAGCCTTCAATAATTTAGCCAGTTAGTGTGAAATAATAAGTGATTATCTGTTATGCTAAGCAGCATCAGCTGCAGCTAGGGCAAACATTCATTTTTTTGAGTGACAATTGACACGTCCTTCCTGTCCTGAGTAGTTTTGGTGTAAATCAGCAGTTTTATTTATTTATATATTTATTTCAAAAGATTTACCAGGAAAGACATACAGAACTGAAATAGCTAATTTCCAGATGCATTCTGGGAGAGGGGGGAATGAAGAAAGAACAGCAATAAGTTACAACAGTAGGTTACACAAATCAAAAAATATAAGTTAAACAATTGAACAGCAACAAAATGAACAAGATGAGCTAGGTACGGTATTAAAGTGCAGATGGCAGCAGTTTGCAAGGTGAATGAAGCCCTGCTGACTCTTTGTTCAGCAGGGAGGGAGGGAGAAAACTGGGGTGGGAGGGCAGGGGAAATCAATTAAGGCTGGGGTAGTGTATGTGTGAGGGGGTTATAGGGTGTCAAAATATAGTAAAGACAACTGCATGAGTGAGTAGTGAATTCAGGAGCGATTTGAATGAGTGGGAGGAAGGAGCAACAGGAATGGTTTTAGGGAAAAACAAACACGCCTCTCAGAAACAGAGGTTGGGGGAGGGGGAGAGGAAAATGGGGACAAGGAAGGAGAATAGACTGGTGCCAGCACTGTTCCTGTTTTGTGGCGGATTAATAAAAATGAAACATTTTTTTTTATTTCTAGCTGCTTTCTTTGAAAGGACTGGGAGAATATTAGGTCAGCTTGCTGACCTCAGATTTAACTTTGTGGAACTCCAGCACTGGGGGTGCACCAACCTTTACAGAATCAAGTGGATAAGCACCAGTGTGAACCATAATAATACATAGCAGACCTGTAAGTGAATTAAAATCCCACAGCCACCTACCACTTGCAAACTGTGACATGTACATATTAGAGGACTGGCACAAACAGTAGGGACATCCACAGTCTCATCATTCACTCTTATACGAACATACAAACATACAAAATTGCCCGCAGATACAGGCCATGTGGTCTATCTAGTCTACTCGAGTGTGCAGCACTTCTTGCTCATCTCATTTCAATAGTCATGCTCTTATTTCTGCTAAACAGTGATTTGTTACGTTTTTCTAGATATATGTGGATTAAAAGCTGTTTAAAACCCCTTTTTTAACATACAGTTTCCCTAATACACAATGTTGCTAAAAGGTTTGGACAAGATCCGGATAAATATCTGAAGTTCGTGTTGCTGTCATCTCTAAGTGGGAGGGGGTTTGTTATTGGGACCTTGATACGGGTTGTGGGTTTGTGTTCTGCAGCAGGAGGGTGTTTTGTGTCAGTATGTGGAAAGATGGAGGAGCTACTGTATATAAAGGTATATATTTTTAAGGCTTAAATTTATGTATGTCTGTTTGTCATGTCTGTAAAAAGGTTATATTTGTATCTGTCTTGCGTTAAGAATGACAATGATTTATAATCTTACTTGGAATGGAGAGACATGGCCAGTTTAGTTTTGGTAATCATTGGATAACCAAATGACAGCATGTAGTGGCCGGTTTACATCTGGGCTGGTGGTCAGCTGGGTTTCTTTGTAATAGAAAGTTTTTTGTAGGTCCAAAAGCCAGCTGTTAAAGATTAGAAGTTATTTCACAATGTGAGCTCGAGTTGAACCATTATATTAATTATAAATGAATCCAATTCCTGTGAGTATATCATTTAACTGTGCTGGTTTGGCACCGGGCTAACACTTGAACAGGTAAAACCAGTGGCATAATGTTTTCTACCGAGGGACTGATCAGTCGATCACATTGTAACCCCCCTACAAATGGGGGTTCCCAAAAAGTCTTCCTTGAGCTTGCCTAAATCCTCACTGCCAGTCTGGTGTCCTGCGTTTTAGCAGTTTAAATGTGATTACTAGAGCCTGTATAGCCTCTTTAAGAGCTGCCTGATTGCAGCTTAAGTAATCTGAGAGGGAGCTCTATTGATAGATGTAACTATTTACTGAAAATCATTTAGAGTGCTAATGATAATGTCGTTTGTCTAACCTGCTTTCTTTGTAGCAAGGACTGTTTTGTTTGTTTCCACTATCTTGGTCCTGGACTGCAAAGTGGACCAATCAGTACTGGTGGGACCTAAAATGTAGCTGGACTACAGGAGCTATCTGAATTCAAAATCTGTAGGAACTGTAGTTTGAACTTTTGGCTTTTTTGCAACTGAAGGGGGAGCTCTTGCTTAGACTGACAGCCAAATCAGCCAACCAAATCTTTTGGATCTTGGGGAAGTCCCGGGCTGCTTGCAGTTTTTCAGTTAGATCTAAGCTGGAAGCTGAACAAGAAGGAGCTGAAGTGATTCTGAGCAGCAATCCTGAGTGGATTCGCATGGGAGAACTCTGAAAAGGCTATGTTTTTGGCCTGCATGTTGGTGTACTGCTCGTGAGAGGGAGAGAAGAGAATTATTTTGAATTAAATCCAAGTTTGTGTGACTAAAGTAAGCTACTGAAGTGGGCCAGGCTCAACCTGAAGAAGACCAAAGATTTTGCTAAATGCGATCGGCCTGTCAGGAGTTCCAGCTACCCCTAAGCTCCCAGTGTGTGCAGAGACTTTGCGATTGTGACCAGGGAGCGCTTTGCCTGGTACAGTAGAATTCCCTTACATGTAAATGTACTATGAGCTGCTAGTGGGTCGTTAGGTAGTCCCCCACTGTGTGAACTGTGTTCTGCTTGCTGGAAGCTGTATCCAGCCCAAAACGGACTGCATCCGAATTTGTCTCCATGTGGCCTGGGCCTTGTCAGACTGGCCCAGCCAGACTACTCACTGCACAGAGACGCCATCGACGAGAGACCTGCCTTGGGATCAGCCCCCTGCTCCACGCTTGAACAGGAACGACACTTCTGCGACTCATGTGGGCCCTGCTTCTCCTGGCATTCCAGATCAACCACCTGCAGTCTCGATTTTTGTCCAGCCTGTGTCCAGTCTTGGGTATCATGAGTAAATACCAGGGTAGCTCCCTGCAACAACAGCTTAATCTGAGTGTGTCATCTGATTGTCTTGTCGTTTAGTTTCCTTTACGAACTGAGCCCTCTGGCTCCGGATTTCAAATATTGTGTACTGTGCGTGTTGTGTTTTCCATCACAGGGCTCCAACCAGCTGCAACCCGGGCATCGGTCCTGGCTAGCCCATCTCTTCTCCACCTGGGTACCCAGAGGTGGACTGTGTGGGGGGACTCAAAGCGCATGCATAACTGCATGATTGATATAACCTTTAAGCTAATTAACCCGATTTTGCCCCTTCCTTGTTCAAGTCCCTTGAATAAATCAGATCTAACTTTTTGTGCATGTAATCTGACTGTGGTTCCAGTTTGTGCTCAAAGTACTGTACTGTTGCTATTTGCTGTGTATAACCTTGTTTTACAGGAGGTCCCCAGGGTCGAGCCAGAGGAACCAGCTCTGGTGGTAAGTGCAAACAGTGTGGGTACTTGTGTGGTGTACCAGGGGTATTGTGAAAGTGATTATTGTACAGTGTTCAGGCCACTAGAGGGGGAAAGAGGGGGGTTACAATGTCCCAGAGGGCTGTGCCCAGGTTAGCTTGACCACTACCAACCCTGATCTCCGGGTGAAGGCACCCGTTTCAGAACTCAGGCCCCTTAACCTGCTACTAGCCAAGCAGGCAGGGGTAGTAGCCCTTGGGATAGTGCCACCTAGGGGTTACAACATCATGGGCAATGCATCAATCAATCAACAGAACAAAAAGAAAACAAAAGATTCTTTTGTTCTGTTATCTGCACCGCATTGATTTCTGCCATGATCTGCCAGGTTATGGTGCCCACCAGAACACAGCATTCCACTGGACAACAATGTATTTGTGAACTAGGCCCCCTTATTCAGAGCCAGCCATATGTGCAGCACAGTTGGTTGCGCTGCGCTTGTGATAGTGCAGGGCTGGCTCTGAGCGACATTCAGTCAGTTGGTGCTCACCAGTGGAGCACACTAACAGAATATTGGGGCATGTCGGTGCAGTGCTAAGTGAAACTGCGATGTGCTAACAGAAACCAGGGTAGCATATGGCCATTAGGAGACAGCGCTGCCTGAAATGGGATAGCACCAGGGTTCCTGTGGGTCTTATTTAGCCTGAGGATGCAGATAAACTTGTTTGGTATGCAAGGTGCTAAGGGGCCATCTTGATGCCTATTTCGGGCGTATTTGCATGGGCACAGAAGACCCCTAGCACCTGTACAGTCCAGCAGAAGTAACACTGCCCTGATAGCCTAGTGATTCTCCCAAACCCTGATCACCCTTCTTTCTGTAGCACTATCCATGGTAGTCTAATGGTCCCCCATATTTGATGATGTGCCCCACATTATGAGGATTAGTGTCTCACATTTTCCCTTATTTTTGAGTGTGGGCGTGCCACATTTCAGTACCATAGAAACATAGACTCTGATGGTAGATAAGGGCCACTTGGCCCACCCAGTCTGCCCATTTTTTTTCTACCTTCATTTTTGCTGCAGACCCCCTTGTCCTATGATACCGTCTCTTCTACCCCTTCCTTACCCCTGTGATTCCCTTGTGCCTGTCCCAGGCATTCTTGAATCTCACCACTGTTTTTGCCAACATTACCTCAGCTGGAAGGCTGTTCCAGGAATCCACCACTCTTTCTGTGAAGAAATACTTCCTCACATCTCTCCTGAATCTACCACCCTCCAGCTTCGTAGCAGGTCCCCTTGTTCTAGAGCACCTTTATCTCTGAAAAAATGCTCCCCTCCTGTACCTTATTAACCCCATGAGGTATTTATAGGTCTCTATTACATCCCTCCTCTCCCTCTTCTCCTCCAGGGTGTACATATTGAGCTCCTTTAGCCTCTCCTCAAAGGGGTTTTGATGCAGACCCTGCACCATTTTGGTGGCCATTTTCTGGACCACCTCCACTCATAGAAACATAGAATTTGATGGCAGATAAGGACTGCTTGGCCCACCTAGTCTGCCCATTTCCCTACCTAACAGATAAGCTGCGATCCTAGTTAACCAACAACCTACTTCCTCCTACCCCCCACTAGAATTGCCTTATGTGTGTCCCATGCATTTTTGAATTCCCCCACTGTTTTTGACTCTATGACCTCCTCAGGAAGGCTGTTCCATGCATCTACAACCCTCTCTGTGAAGAAATACTTCCTCACATTACCTCTGAGCCGTCCTCCCTTTATCTTCAAATTGTGCCCCCTTGTTCTTGCACATTTCTTTTTGAAAGATGCTACCCTCTTGGACTTTGTTGATTCCCTTGAGGTATTTGAAAGTTTCTATCATGCCCCCCCCTCCTTTCCTCGAGGCTATATATCTTAAGCTCCTTTAGTCTTTCTTCATATGTCTTCTGGTGCAGACCCTGCACCATTTTGGTTGACCTCCTCTGCACAGCCTCTGTGTCCCTCCAGAGATGTGGTCTCCAGAACTGGACAAGTACTCAAGGTGGGGTCTTACTAGTGATCTATACAGGGGCAACACCACCTCCCTCTTTCTACTGGTGATACCCCTTCCTATGTACCCTAGCATTCCACTATCACTCCCGACTGCCTTGTCACACTGCCTGCCACCTTTTGGTTTATCTGATAAAATTACCTCTAGTTCTCTTTCCTACTTGGTCATTGTTAGTATCACTCCACCCATTTTGTACTCCGCCCCCTGGTTTCTATGGGTGAGTGCATTATTTTGCACTTTGTTTGCATTAAAACCCAGCTGCCATACCCTTGACCACTCCTCCAATTTTTTTTCGGATCACTGCCCGTCCTTTCCACACACACCCCCTGGAGTGTCCACTGTGTTGCAGATCACATAAGGTTGAGCAGTATGGTTACAAGGTTTCTCCATCCCCAAGGGCCTTTGGTATGAATTTTGTTCACTTGACTTGTTCAGCTCTCTGTAAGAATAAATATTGCTTGTTAAACCTCTTGAACACATATTGGTTTGTTCTCTGATGTAATACCCGAAAGTGCTGCTGCTGTCATTTTGTTTACCTTTCAGGAGGACAATTAGATGTCTGGTGCTGTATTAGCCTCTGCTTAGCAACTGAATCACAACTTGTAGTGAAAAAGAAATAATTTAACCTACTAGGACCCTTTTTTACCTTTCAGGATTATTTTGGAATCTACAGTACCAGCTTTAGTCTGAGCCATTCCTGCTGAAACATTTTGTAAATCATTCAACCTGTGACTTTTCACTGTAGTCTGCTAGTGAGGAGATCTTCTGCAGGTACAAGTCAAATCCTGCCCCACAGACTCCAAATTCAAAGTCCAATTCGTAGCATGTTATTAGTTCTAATTCTCGCAGTGCCAAGAAACAGACCTCATGCTATAAAACCATTCTGTCTCTAGAAGATAGGAAAAATCTGTGAGGTTGATTAAGTACAAGAGATGCAAATATCACAAAATCTTCTCAATCTTGTTCACATTTACAGCGCAAACTGTGTAGAAATTCACAGTAGGCTCTGCACTCTGGTTTCACAAGTGGGTGCTGTTTGTGCACCAGTGTCAGGGGTTACTCCACTCTTGGGGGGCGGGGAATGAAAGTAAGGAAATGATTATTCAAGTAGTGATATAATTAACATTTGGAAATGAGAATGAGTTTAGAACAATAGTTTCTCTGGTTGGGTATTTGGATTAAACCGACAAGACCACATCACAGTTTTTTGCCTGCGTTACATCATCTTTTGAGTCTGGTCTGTAACAGAAAAAGAAATATGGTGAACCATCTGGCCCCCTTGTCTGGTAGCCCCACAGTACCCTTTCCTTGGAATAACCACACATACACAGGTCTTGGAGGAAATGGCTGCAGCCATGCATTTATTGTTTATGAACATAACTTTTTTGAGCAGCGTGTGCAGCCGGGAGGATACATAGCTTCTTCAGGCCTCCCCATGCACCCCTGGTGTGTGCCTGAATAGCTGATGTAGCTCCTGGGGAGGTCATGTGGCCAGCGCTCCTGCAGCTTCCCCCCATCCAGCGCTGCTGTCCTTGCAGGATAACCTGATGAGGGTAGACCGCAACCCCCCATCTGGGTCCAGGTCCTGTGGTCCCCTGGCCTCATGCCGACCGGAGGCAATGAGCCCTCTGGAAGAATTTGACTCATCCCCCCTTCTTCCCCCTGTAGCATTGGTCTGCGATCCTCCCAAACCATCTCACCTGGTTGCAACGGTTTGCTGCATTCTTTATTAAATTCCTATAAACTCTTTATTTTAATTATTACTATTATTTATTAAGTCCCCCCTTTTTATATGTTTTACCGTCTGAGTTTTGCAACCCTTTGGAGGAGGTGAAAAACTCAGAAGAACCCTTCCTAGGAGGGAAAACTGGGAAAACCTACTCCCTGACCCCTAATGAGGTCACCCCTACTGGGTCAACGTGGTCCCTACCTACTCTGGCTATGCTACCCTGCTTTTACAAGGGCTGGCAGGTGGGAATCTGAAGGAAGGAGAAGAAAGAGGGGGAGCTGCTGGCCTCCAGTTCTATTTAACCCCTGTTTCTTCTCCCTCACCAGATGATACCGCCCTGAGTGTGGCCTCAGTGGTACCTCCTCCTAGGGTGTTGCCAGGGCCTGCTGCCCACCCCAAGAGGAGGCACCTTCTCCTTTCCACCAGGTCCAGGGAGGGAGTGCCCTGACAGATGACCAGATGCTTCAAGACTTTGGCAGCTTCTCTGTTGTCTGGTAGCCCCCGCACTGCCTCTTCCCTGGAATAACCACACAAACACAGGTCTTGGAGGAAATGTCCGTGGTTATGCATTTATTGTTTATGAACATACCTTTTTTGAGCAGCTTGCGCAGCTGGGAGGATGCGCAGCTTCTTCAGGCCTCCTACACACCTGCCCTCAATCCTGGGCCACCCCTGGTGTGTGCCTGAATGGCTGATGTAGCTCCTGGGAAGGTCATGTGGCCAAGGCTCCTGCATCTGTCCGTCATCTGGTGCCACTGTTCTTGCAGTATAACCTGATGAGGGCGGACCGCGACCCCCCCATCTGGGTCTGGGTACTGCGGTCCCCTGGCCTCATGCCGACTAGAGGCAATGAGCTCTTCAGAAAAATGTGACTTGCCCCCCCTTCTTCCCCCTTTACCATTGGTCTGCGATCCTCCTGAGCTGCCACAGGATGGACACGGTCTGACTCTCCCAAGCCGCTCACTCTAACTTTTCCTCCAAAAGCTGTTTAAACAAATTCAAAATCATATCTATTTCTTTTTCCTGCACTTGCCCTTCCTCCTCCACCAAAAGGCCCTGGCGGGAGGGGTACATTTTCTTATGTCTCACCACAAATTCCCCCATGGATTCCATAAAGGTTCTCATTTCACGACTGGCACGAATACATGCAACATAACTGCTCTAAGGTCTCTAGCATGCAGCCAGTGCGTCCTCTGAAGCAAGTGTGACCAAATGAAAACCATATGGGGCCACCAGTGTCTAACGGAGTGCAGATCCACTTTACTGACAGCAGCAGGACCATAGCCTTCTGAGACCCTGAGTCTTCACCCCCAAGGTGGAACAGCAAGATGTCTGGGCTCTTCTGCTTACAAACCTCTTCCTGCAACCTTGGAAGCAACTCCCTCCAGTGCATGCCCTTCATTCCCAGTCATCGAATTTGCAATGTCTGCAGTGGAATCGACAGGTTGTTTCTCCCTGATGGGGAGGCCACTCTCGCTGCTACCCAGTAAATGAAGAAATGACCACAGATCCATATGTTCCTGGCACCATCCAGGGAACCTGCAAAAGACAAAAGAAAATTACTGCAAATGCGGACAGATGTAGCACAAGACTGCCTGGGACCTTTAGTGCCCCAATGCCTGGATTTCTCCATCTGACAATCCTAGGCTCCTCACATTCACTGCCCCTCCAATCCAAAAGGAATGCTTACGAAATTCATTTGGTGTCCAAACCAGCCTGTTGGATGGCCTTACTCTGGATATGTTGGAACAGATAGGCTGTCACCGGCTTACCATCCTTGTGCTGAAAATACGCTTCACCCTCTTTTGGGAAAGTAGCTATGTAGGCCTCTACCCTCTCTGAGATCTGCTAGGAGGAACCAGGAGGGGCCTTCACTGGGCACCAGTGGCCCTTTCCCTTCTGATCCATCTTGCTTTTCCTTAAATGCACAAAAATCTGCTCCTTCAAGGACACTACATCCTTGGTCTTCATGCCCCAGGCCCCCTTGGCTTGTATGGCCTGTGTTGGCTCCAGTATCCAGAATGCCCCACAGAACGCCACCAAGAACATTGTCTCGAACAGCCATGCCTCGTATGCACTGCAGCATACCGAGGGCAAGGCTGCCCAAATTCTGGCCAAGATTGCTGGCATGATGAGATGCCGATCATCCAGCTGGGCACCCTGCAACTTTCCCCAGCCCTCCATGACCTTCCACACCTTGAAGGCCCTAGTGGTGTTGGTTAACCCTATCACCCAAGACAACCATGATAACCCAGAAAGATGGCATCCCACTACTCCCGGTAATAACCCTTCCCTTTTGACCTGCATGATGTATGCACACAGCTGATCTACTGGAATTGGTCAGGTATTTTGCCATCCAGCCTCTGCCTGAACCACAAGGTAGTGCCCTACCCCATGGCAGTAGGCCTCCCTTTCCCACAGTGCAATGGAATTACCTATGCATTTCCAAGTCTCGAGGTCACCGTCTCCCACATGAAAGGAGGAACCGTATGTGGCTGCTGTTCCACTGCTGGCGCCAGCTCCCTGAATCTCTGCCACTGTGAAAGAGATAAAGCATCTGCAGTTCCATTGTCAACACTGGGTATAGTATATGGACAGCCCTAATGTGAATGTTCCACAGTATACATTTCAAAACAAAAATTCACATCAGATCTTCTAAGGGGCCTTTTGCTTGAGTTGGCCGTTGATCGTGTGCATGACACCCAATCTCGATTCTCTCAGCCCTGGCCAAACTACAAGAGAAAATTTGTCCACCACTAACTCACTGAATATTTACAGCTACACGACCTCACCTGCCTGTAACAACATGGCTTTAGAAAAAAAACACAGTACCGACACTGCTCTAATAACGCTCACTGACGTCATTTACCAGGCAATGGATATAGGTCACGTCAAAGGCGTCGTGTTCATTGACTTGACTAAGGCCTTTGACTTTGTCAACCATAAACTACTCGTCTCAAAACTCCTGGCACTTGACCTAAGGCCCCCCGCCATAACCTGGTTCAATGATTATCAACAACATCGCCAGCAGGCTGTCAAAACTGGAAACACTATTTCTAGTATGAATCTCATCTCCAGTGAAGTCCCCCAAGGCTCTGTTTTAGGGCCTTTCCTGTTCTCAGTTTTCATTAATGATCTCCCTACCACCTGCGGTCCAGTTCAGACACTTCTCTATGCTGACGATACCGCCATTTATACCCACAGCGATAACATTGCCTCCATTAACAACTTTCTGAGCAACTCATTTGCCATGCTGCAAACTTGGCTCTCTCAAGAAAAAATGGTTCTAAATCTGCCAAAAACACAGTCTGTGCTGTTCAGAACCAAGCAAAAGCTTTACAAGCTATCCCCTCTGTTTATTGTCAACACTGGAAATGGCTCCCATCTTGAAAAGACACTCTCCTTTAAGTATCTTGGAATGCACCTCAATCCCTCCCTCTCTTTCGAAACTCACTTCCAGCACACCATTTCTTCAGTACACAAAAAATGGGCTCACTCTACAGAGTCCACCACTTCCTGACACCCGACACCAAGTGTAGGAGGCTGTGAATGACAGATAGACCTTGATACCAAGTGTAACAGCCCCTCTTGTCTCACTCACCTGGGCTGCCCGGGGGCCCTCGGGGTCCTCAACGTACTTCCCCAAGGGGGCTGGGCCTGAGTCCTAGCCGGATTGCCAATGGTGACTTGGTTTTTGGAGGGGGGGTAGAGCTGCCTTTTCTCTTTGTCCCAGCAGGTAAGCCCATTTTGTGGGGCTTAGACACTCCCCTGGCCGGAAACTTGGTGTCCCGACAAGCCCCTTTTTCCCTTTTAGGAACCCATAGCAAGTAGCATACACTTTTCTAACTAGACACCTGGTTCTTAACTAGCACCAACAATAATCGCATTCACAGCTAGGCTTGTATCAGGTCCAGCCACGTCAATGGACTATATACAATTAAGAGAGGGTGTGCACCTACACTTCCCCATGGCCTCCCTAGGGCAACACAATAGGGGACAGAGAACAGGAACCAGTGACTTGTGGATGGCATGGATGGGCAGGTTTCTGGACTCACCCAGGATGTTGTACGTGAGCCTTATATTTGGCCATTAAGGTCGGCCCGATCGTCTAGGCAGGGCGTAGTCAGGCAATGGCACCAATTCACTGGTGGGGGTTTCCCCTTAGGCTCATAGTCTACCATCCACCCCGAGGCTGACCTGGTACCTATACGCTATCTGGGGTTAGATCAGGAACAGGGGCGGGGGCTGGAGCTGCAGCTAACTCACTGTCTGGTGGAGGAGGGCACAACAGGTGGCCTTCTTGTCTACCCAAAACATTACCTAGATTGGGCCCCAACACAGGAACAGCAGGACGGGCCTCTGGGATGAAAGGCTGGGCCTCAGGGTTCGAGTAGAATGCAGGGTCTGGGTGTCTGGTACTCATGGAAGGAGCAGAGTTTTGGCAGTACCACTCCTACTGGGTGAGGGGGCTGTCTGGATCCGCCCCCACTGAGAACAGGGAGAGTCCCCCTCCTCTCTCTCATCACTGGACTGTTCCCTCTGCTCCTTCCGGGGCAGCAGGGGTCGGCGTCAGTGTCCCTGGCGGGGTGTCCTGGAGGGGAAGAAGAAACCAGTCCCCACTGCCTAAGCTTCCCTCGGGTTACGGGCCGTCATGCTGCTGGTGGATCTGGTCCCCGGGCTGGGAGTGGCATGATCTCCCCTATGTAGAGCAAATGGTTTCAGTGCACCGTTTTTTCGAGCCTACATCCATGCTCCTGCTTTATGTGGTACACCGGCAGGCCAGACAGTTTTTCCACCACAAGATAACGGTCTGGGGCCCACCGGTCCTGGATTTTGTGCTTCCCCTGGAGTCCCAGATTATGCAGCAAGACCTGGTCCCCCACTCCCAGCTCCTGACTGTGTACTCTGATGTCGTACCTTCTCTTGCTCCCCTGACAGCTATGAGCCGCCTCCTTGGAGGCAAGCTTGTAGGCTGCCTGGAGCTGTTCCCTCAGTCGGCTGGTATACTTGACATATGACTTATGGGAGGTCCCATCAGTGGATACCCCAAAGCAAAGGTCCACTGGCAGCCAGGCCTCCTGACCAAACATGAGGTAAAAAGAGGAGCGTTGGGTCACGTCATTTTTTGTACAGTTGTACACGTGCACCAACTGCGCCACCTTTTGACTCCAGTTCGCATTGTCGGCAGGGCCCAGCGTGCCCAACATGTTCAGCATCCTGTTGAAATGCTCAGGCTGTGGGTCCCCCTGTGGGTGGTAAGGGATGGTATGGGATTTCTGTATGCCATAGGATGACAGAAACTCCCCCAACAAGCAGCTCTCAAAGCCCCGGCCCTGGTCAGAATGGATTCTTTTGGGGAGGCCATAATAGAAACATAGAAACATAGAATTTGACGGCAGATAAGGACCGCTTGGCCCACCCAATCTGCCCATTTTCCTACCTAATGGATAAGCTGCAGATCCTAGTTAACCAGCAGCCTACTTCTTCCTACCCCCAACCCCTAGAATTGCCTTATGACTGTCCCATGCATGCTTGAATTCCGCCACTGTTTTTAACTCCACAACCTCCTCCGAAGGCCATTCCATGCATCCACAACTCTCTGTGAAAAATACTTCCTTAAATTACCTCTGAGCCGCCTCTCATCTTCAAATGTGCCCTTGTTCCTTAACACCTTTTTGAAAGATGCTACCCTCTTGGACTTTGTTGATTCTCTTGAGGTACTTGAAAGTTTCTATCATGTCCCCTCCCTCCTTTCCTTGAGGCTATACATATTAAGCTCCTTAAGTCTCTCTTCATATGTCTTCCGTGCAGACCCTGCACCATTTTAGTTGCCCTCCTCTGGACAGCCTCCACTCTGTCTATGTCTTTGCGGAGATGGGGTCTCCAGAACTGTACACAGTACTTCAGATGTGGTCTTACCAACTGTCTGTACAGAGGGCCAACAGCTTTTTGTTTTTTACTGGTGATGCCTCTCCCTATGCATCCCAGTATCCCCCCAGCCCTCCTTACTGCCTTCTCACGTTGCTGGCCCACCTTTAGTTCATCTGTTATGACTACCCCCAGGTCCCTTTCCATTTTTGTTGTTGTTAGTATCTCACCCCCCATTGTGTACTCTTCCCCTGGGTTTTTGTTTCCCAGGTGGATTACCTTGCACTTCTTAGCATTGAATCTAAGCTGCCATACATTTGACCATTCCTCTAACCTTGCCAGTCCCTTCTCATCCTTTCCACCCCACCTTGTGCATCAACTCGGTTGCAGATCTTTGTGTCATCTGCAAAGAGACATACTTTTCCTTTCAGTCCCTCTGCAATGTCGCTTATAAAGACATTGAAGAGGACTGGTCCTAATACTAAACCCTGCGGTACCCCACTAGTAACCCCCCTTTCTTCAGAGTGGACTCCATTTACTATTACTCTCTGGGTCCTATTCTCCAGCCAATTCTTTACCCAGGCTGTCATCTTGGGACCCACTCCCAGGCTGGCTAACTTGTATATTAATCTTTTGTGTTGGACTGTGTCAAATGCCTTGCTAAAGTCTTGGTAGGCCATGTCCACAGCCCCTCCCTGATCTACTACTTTGGTTACCCAGTCAAAGAAATCTATCAGATTTGTCTGGCATGACCTTCCTGCTGTGAATCCATGCTGCCTTGGGTCCTGTGCCCCTCTGGCCTCTAGATACTCGACAGTTCTTTCCTTCAGAAGTGATTCTATCGTTTTCCCTATCACTGAGGTTAAACAAACAGGTCTGTAGTTTCCTGCTTCTGCCTTGCTCCCACTTTTGTGAAGGGGAATCACATCTGCCCTCCTCCAGTCCTCGGGTACCACCCCATCCTCCCATGATTTGTTAAAGAGGGTAGTCGTCAGCCCGATGGCACTGAGGTTTGAGGCACTGGATGCCACACCTCGCCACTCATGGCGACCGGGTTGAGCGAACTCTGGTGGCGGGAGTCATAAGGGAGAGAGGATTGAGCGTCCCAACGGATGCCTCCTCTCTCAGAGGTGGGAACCAAGAACGCATTCATGTTTTACATCCCTTCACAGCCGGTGGAAGCACCGACAACTGAAGGGATGGAGTTGGCCCGATTGCCGGAGCCGGGGACGTCGCAGCGCATGAGAGGCCAGCGCATCAGCATCGCCTCCACTCAGGACGTACGCCCTAGCGCTTGGACGTCCCAGAGGGCAGGGGAAACCAGGGAGAAAAATGAGAAAATACCTCCCGGCGGCCCTAGATGATAGCCCCTCAGGTACCATCCGGGCCACCAAAGAGGGACAGACCCCAATGTGCAGGAGGAGGAAGGAGGCACTCTAGGGGCAGATCCCACCGAAGGTGGTACGGGAGGGGGAGAGGAAGGAAGGAGAGGGCCCCGGGGGCAGGCAAGGAGGGTAAAAAGAAAGTACAAAAAAAAAATAAAGAGGGTAGTCAGTGGTGTCACTAGTTCTACCCTTAGTTCTTTTAGAATTCTGAGATGAATCCCATCAGGCCCCATTGCTTTGTCCACCTTCAGTTTTAAGAGTTCTTTCAGAACCCTTTCTTCTGTAAATGGGCTGGTATCAACTTCTGTATCCAGACTGTTTCTATTGTTTGTTTTAGGTACCTCCCCTCTTCATTTGTAAATACTGAGCAAAAATATTTGTTTAGTATCTCTGCCTTTTCACAGTCACCTCTGCCCCCCTTATTAAGCCTCACTATCCCTCCCTTGGTCTTCCTTCACTCCCTGATGTACCTATAAAAGGTTTTATCCTCCTTCTTAACTGAGTTGGCTATCTTTTCCTTGGTTTGGGCCTTTGCTGTTCTGACTGCCTTCCCAGCTTCTATACATAATGCTATACATACTGCTGCAGGACCTTGACCATGGTACTCACCTTCTGGTCCTTGGTGGGTAAGGCCTGCACGTTCCGGGTGTAGTGGTTGGTGATGACCAGTATGTTAGCCATGTTCTTCTGGTCAGGTTCCAAGGACAGGAAATCCATGCACACCAACTCCAGGGGCCCACTGGTGCTGATCAGGGACACTGGTTTACCGGGATTGAGAAAGGGCATATTCCGTTTTGCACATTGTAAAAAATGGTATTGTCACCGGTTTCTGCTAAGCCAAAATCTGGTTTTACCGGTGTTTGGTTTTGTGTACTTTATTTAACAATTTTTAACTTTGCTAACATGCATTTTAGCAATTTTGACCTCCACTATTACACATCCTTCCATCCTTGTACCAATTTAAAGTTATTTTAGGTACAAGATGTGATGGCAGCAGCAACACTACAGCTCCCATCCCGAAGGTGTGATGGAAACAGCACTACGGCCCCCATCCCTTTGGTGTGACAGAAGCAGCAGCACTATGGCCCCTATACCTTAGGTGTGATGGCAGCAGTACTATGGTCATCATTCCTCATGTGTGATGGCAGTATCAGCACTATGGCCCCCATCCCTCAGGTGGGATGGCAGCAGGCCTACATTCCCCATCCACCAGTGGTGATGGCAGAAGCACTACAGCCCCCACCCCTTTGGTGTGATGGCAGTAGCAACAATGTAGTACACATCCTCTGGGGTGATGGCAGTAGTGACAGCACTATGATCCCCTTTTCAACACTCACACCCCACATGCACAAGTTACAAATGACTTGGTCTCTTTGCTTGTTAGAACTCAGATGTGAATCAATCTGAACCATCACCACTAAAGTGGACTACCTTTGTTTTTCCTATCTATAATTTAACTGCCTGAATTGGATATCTGCCTATGACACTACTGACCAGGGTTGGGAACAGACTTGGGTGTTGGAGGCCAGCTGATGGGTGAAGGCTTGAGTGTCACCCACCACTCCTTCTCCTGAGAGGGAGGGTGGGTTCACGGCTCAGCATTTCTAGCCCATGGTGGAGGCCAGAGGCACAACATGTCAGTCCTCACTGCAGGAGGAGTGTGATGGATGTCGGCTTGTGCCTTGACATTATGTAGCCTGTCAGGCTCCCAAGAAAATGGGAAAACACCCGCTGGCCAACCGAAGGATGGCTGCTGGTCCCACCATACACCAAAAGCCCCAGACATGTGTCCATTCTGACCCCCGATATGTCCAGGATACACAGGAAGCTCTTTGGGGCAATTCTCCTCACTGGTAGTCTCCCACAGGGGTAGGGGCCCACTCAATGAAGGGTTACTTTGGCTTACCTGGTAGCACAGCAGTAAGGGTCAGTGGATAGTGGTCGGGACTCAGCAGTGGTGGTAGGGGGCCTTGGCAGGTCTGAAGGAGTGGCTGGCCAGGGGTAGGAGGAGCAAAAAAAAAACTGCTTGAATTTGCTTCTCTGAAATAAAGTGTTTTCACCTAAAAAATCCACAAGTGATTAGTGGAGGACCTTCAAATGGATTCATGCATCTCCCAGACACGTGGATGCTTTTTTTTCTCACTTGGTGTCCATGAAAGGGTGTCTCCAGTTTTCATGTCTTTGTTCAGACGTGAATTGAGCACTACTCTGCCCACCAGCATCATACAGCCTTGGGTCTTACCATTTGCTTTTTTTGAAGCAGTCTATCAGAAAATATTTTTTGTCACAGAGACAGAACCAGCATGTGGGAGAAAAAGTGCAAATGATTCAATTCACCTAAATGGGGTGCTAACTGTGAAGTCTTTTCATAAGTAGTAAGGCAGTTTCTTTATTGTGAACATACTTTCATTCAGACTAGTTTTCATTCAAACAACTGAGGATTTTGGATGGCCCTACTGATTATAAACTTGAATAAGTTAGTTGGTAACAGTGGTCCTGCGTTTAGCAATCTACAACCTAAATGCTTATATGCAAAGAATACAATAAAAACCTGACTAAAATCTAAAAACAAGCTTATAAAACGCATCTGAATATTTATCTTTACCTATACAAAATAATTGCTGCCCAAGTAAAACTCAAGTAAATTACATGGTACCCCGACTACTATTCTATGATGTAGTAAACATATATTGGTATTTTTTTTTTTTATATTCTTTGTAAAGCAGGTAAGGCCCACAAGGCAGAACTGTCTGTTTTAAGGAGTGACCTAGAAGCATTTGGGAAGTTAAGTGACTTGCTTGGATGCAAGTGGAGGTTGAGGGACTCAAACCCAAGTCTGCTGGATGTACCCAGTTCAATCACCATTTGTTACTCTAACCACTAGGAATGGGTGGTTAAACTGAATGGCTGATTACAACAAAGCAGTGCAGGTGATTTCCATACTGCTTCTATATGCAGCAAAGCAGAAAGAATGCGAGCACAGCAGCATTCATTTTAAGATGCTGAAATCTGGTCCGCCCACTGCGCCGCAGTAGCACTATTGCTTGTACGCCAGTGACCCAGGGTCAGAAGCAAACCCGGGTTGCTGGAGGTCTGGCCAGGGCAGTAGGATCGAGCACCTGGGGACTGCTCTCCTCCTCTGGGGAGGGTGGGCTGCAGGTCCTGCTTCTTTACCACCACCGTGTCACCATGGTGGTGGTGCAGTGGTGCTGTAGAGTGATCAGGAGGGAGGACGCTAGCCAGGATCTGGAGCAGTGGCATGTCTCTATGTGACCTACCTCCTTGGATCTCTAGTGCCAGTGCCCTCAGGGACAGAGACCAGAAAACCAGGAACAATCACCCACATCAGACACTGGCAGAAGGGACCCAGGTGCCCCAGACTTCATAACCAGGCTCCATGAGGGACCCATTGGGCTGCTCAACACACACTAAGGGAGTGTGGAGGGTGACCTAGGGTCCCCTCCTTCCCACCTGGGGGTACAACCAACAGGATGGGGCAGGCCCATGGGAGCTCCTGAGCATTACCTGGGGGTGAAGCTAGGGGATACCGATGCTGTGAGAAGGGGACATAGAAAGAGAAAATTAAAAACATTTAAAAAGATACTGAAATCTTAGAGATTCTGTGCAGTGACATGCAATTTCCATGAGGCACCGGTATAAGAATTCAAAATCCGCAAACCAAGCAGGATTCCGTGATTGTTACCGGTGTTACCGGTAAAAATGGAAAACCAGGGTCCCTGGTGCTGATGTTGACCAAGGGTGCAGCCTGTTGGGGCAATGTCTTCCTCTTGGTGCACCACAGACAGTGCTTGCTGTGGCTCTCCACGTCCGCTTCCATCCTGGACCAATAGAACCTGGCCCTACATGTGTCCAAGGTGTGGTTGTAGCCCAGGTGCCCCATATCACCATGTAGGGACTTGAAGATAACCCCCTGGTATACCCCAGGCAGCACCAGCTGCTGTTTAGCTTGGCCTGGGTGTTCCTTGTCCTGCACCACCCGCATCAGCAACCCATCCTGCAGGACTAGCTTGTCCCATTATTTCAGCATTTGGTGGGCATCAGGGTGGTTGCTCCACACCTGCCAGGGGGACTTTCCCTCCATGATAACTGAAACAGGTTTTGTATGCTGGGGTCTGACTTCTGCTCCCACTGCAGGTCAGCCTTGCTAGGCTTAGGCAGGGATGAGAGGTCCAGGCCTGTAAATTTTAAATATGCAGGGGGGATAGCTTTGGGGGGGGGGCTCCCAGCACCTCTATGCTTCGGGTGTTGCATGTGATGGTATCAGGAGGGGGCCCCACCTGGGCAGAACACCTGCACCAGATCTGGTCCAGCCAGGACGGGGGGGTCTAGGGTGTCGCCGTCGGGACAAGGCGTCCGCATCCATGTTGGCTCGCTCACTCCGATACTCCAGACTGAAATTGTAGGTGCAGAGGGCAGACAGCCATTGGTGCCCCGCAGCATCCAACTTTGCTGTGGTGGTGACATACGTCAGGGGGTTGTTGTCCATGTGCACGGTGACTGGAACCCCATATAGGTGCTAGTGGAACCTTTCCATCACTGCCTATTTCAATGCCAAGAACTTCAGTTTATGAACCGGGTAGTTCTTTTCAGAGGAGGTCAAGCCACGGCTGGCAAACTCCACAAGGTGGAGCCCCTCAGGATACTCCTGATACAGGACGGCGCCCAGCCCAGTCAAACTGGTGTCTGTGTGCAGGACATAGTGCTTAAGGGGATCTGCAAATGTAAGGACCAGGGCCTCCCCCAGTCTCTGGATGATCTTCCTGAAGGCATCCTAACAGTCCTGTGGTCCATCGTTCCCCAAAAGGGTCCCTTATGCACAGGTACCCTTATGAGAGGTTTGTCCCTTCATCTGGTTTGCTGGAGGGTAACCTTGCATTAGGTCATTCAGAGGATGTACCAGCAAGGCGTAATCCTTCATGAAACGATGATAGTACCCGCAGAACCCCAAGAAGGACTGTAAGGCGTGCAGATGGGTGGGCCGGGGCATAACTTGAGGGCCTCCACTTTAGCCGGGTCTGTCTGCACCACCTCGGCTGAGATGATGTGCTTGACATACTTAACCACCGGCTGACAGAACTGGCATTTGTCGATGGAGACCTTTGGCTGAACTCCTCCAGCCGGTCCAGGACCTTAATCAGCTGGGGCTCATGTTCCTCCAAGGTTTGCCCAAAGATGATGAGGTCATCCAGATAGACTATGACCTCAAGCAGGTTCATGTCTCCCATGGCCCTTTCCATCAGGTACTGGAAGGTGGCCGGGGCCCCAGATATGCCCTGGGGCATACGCTCAAACTGATAGGATCCCGGCAGTGCCTCCACTTGTAATGGACCCTTTTGTTTCACTCACTTGGGCTGCCCTGGGGCCCTCTGAGTCCTCAACATACTTCCCCAAGGGGGCCAGAACTGAGTCCTGGCCAGCTCGCCAATGGTGACTTCGTGCCTCCATCTGGGGCAATGGTACTGCCTCCTGTGGGCAAGACAGGTTACCACCCCCCAGGAACAATGATATATCCCCTTAGTGACCGACCCCTCTGGCACAGTTAGATTAACACTCCCACCCCACAATAACTATAACAAAGCACAAACACTTATACAAGATGGCAAACAATAATCCCTCTTTATTTAAAACTATCTAAGACAGAAGAGGTGAGGGCTACTCCCTCAAGCCTCCATAAAATCAGGCACACAACCCAGTATGAGCTCTCCCCCCCCTCCTCTGGGTGCACCCAGAACAATCCCAGACAGTGGGTGCCTCACCGTTTTCAGTTGCAGGCCTGCAGTCTCTCGTTGGGTCCCTTGCAGAGCAACACAGGTTCAAGGAAAATCAGTCAGTCATTGGGGGGTGGGGCTCTTCCCCAACCCTCCTAGCTGATGCAAACAAAAAATCCCCAGAGCTGCAGCTCGGGGTACTCACGGCTTCCCCAGGAGGATGATGGTCTCCCTGATTCAAGGATATGCATGGAGGATGGAGAAGGCACAATTCTTCACCTGCCTGGCCTTTCCAGCTTCGCCCGAGGGCTTTTGTATACAGCATTCACCAGGCAGGCCTGTTCATCCTTCTATCTCTCCGGTTTCTACTGTAGCAGCGGATTCACACCGAAGACACAGGGCAGATCAGCTTCCCCTCTGCCAGACCTGGGCTAGTGGCCACTCAGCTTCCAGGGCTCTCCCCTGGCTGGAATTCAAGGGCTCCTGCATGGAGCAGTCCCCAAAGCCAGAGGCTCACTTTAACTGTCCCTTTCAGTCCAGTCCCTTAGCCCCAATCCCCTCTGGGAAACCTCTTGCTCTCTCTCTCTCTCTCTCTCTCTCCCAGCAGCTTTGCCTCTCTTCTCTCTTTTTGCCTTCTTGCAGCCAGGGGAGGGGTAGCCAGAGAGCCTCCCTCCCAGCAGTCAGTCTTCCTCCTCTCTTGCTTTTTGGAGAGGAGGAGAGGTAGAGCTGCCTTTTCTCTTTGTCCCAGCAATTAAGCCCATTTTGGGGAGCTTACACAAGTAAGCCACTAACAGTGTGGGTTTATTTTCAGTCTTTACAGAAACAAACAAAAAATAAATAAACAAATGAAAATAATTCAGCATCTCTTCTCCTTCAGGTCAGGTCCACTGAGCAGGAAACGCTTTCTCTCCAGGTCAGCAGAAAACAATTCAGGACATGGAAACAGCATATCCTGTCTTTCTTCAGGTCAGTTTTCACACAGCAAATTAGAAGACAGTTCAGGACATAAAAGCAGCATGTCTTCTCTTTTCAAGTCAATCTCCACACATCTTCTCAGGAAGACAGGCTTTGTAGTTGTTGGTTGCTAGGTGATAACATTGTGACCCAGCTAGTAGCTGGCCAGAGCATTGTGACAGATTACACCAGTCTGAGGTCTGAGGTCACACTCTGTCAGAGCTGCCTCTGCAATCATTTCAACAATAACAAACTATATCTAGTTTATAAATCAGGGAACCCAGTTTCATACATACACCTTACCAACATACATAAGCAAGGTAGAGACAGTGAAAAAGGAAAGTACAGCAGGTAAAGGCAAGATTTGACTGCACAGTCCAATAGAAAGTCAGAAAAAACAGAGATAGTATGTAGAATCCTTGCTTCAGACTCCCTCCTACATAATACAAATGGGACAGGGCCTAACCAACCCTGTCATACCAAGGTCACAATCGCTCAGGCTAATCTCCTTCCCATGCTTGACTATGGCTCGACAGTCATCAATGCTACTGGTAAATCTATTCTAAAAAACATACTGGGAGGGCTTTAAGCATGAGGTTCAATGGGCGGAGCAACAACGTCACTCCCTCATCGAGCTTAAAAGGTCCCAACATCCTGGGCCTCCTCAGGATTCTTTTTCGTTGCAGCCGGAGACTCTGCTGCCGTCTCTCTGGTCTCCTGTGTCGGTGGCTACCTCTGGCTGCCCCTTTGTTTCTCTGTGCATTCACTCACTCATTTCATAGCGCTTCCCCCTGCTACGTTTCTCCCGTCCATTGTTTCTCACCTTCGTTTGTTCTCCTCGCGCCCCTCCACTCTCTGTTTCCTCGCTGCTAGTGTGGATGCCCGGTCCTGTCTACCCCTCCCGTTTATTTCTTCCCCAGTCCTCCTCTGTTTTGCCTCCTTTGCTGCTGCTCTCCTGGAGTTCTCTGTTCATCCCCTCACCTTCCGTTTCGGCTACTTTGGCAGCAGGCTTTTCCTGTTTTGTTGGATGCCCTCCCCCCTTCCCAGTACCTTCTGTTTGGGGCTGCCGCTACTGCAGCTTGTATGTAGTGCCACTTCTGCACAGCTGCTTGTGCTGGGCCACTTCTCTGCCTCCTCTGTGCTCCTCGCCTGGGGGCTTCTCATGCGGGCCACCTCTGTCTATCTAACTCTCTCTCTCTCTCTCTCTCTCCCCCCCCCGTCCAGTCCTCTTCATGGTCGGCTAGTCCTGGTGACCTTCCCGTAATTTCCCATCGCAGTCCGTGTGACACAATTTACATCGCACTGCTGTTTTTCATCACCGGGATCTGAGTGGGTACCGTAGCCGTACCCTTTAAGTTTTTGTTTTCTATATTAGGAGGGGTGCGGTTGTGCAGCAGAGTCTGACTCCGCCTGGTGCTTAGTAACTTCGGTGCTGTGCTGGAGCCAGCCGGCCTGTTTTTTCCTTGTCATTGCCCTTGCATTTGGTGTGTTTGACTGCCACATTCTGTGCCTGCCATATTCAGTGCCTCTGTAGGAGGTCTTTTTGCTGTCTCTGCTCCTGATCAGTGGCCACAACCAACACGAAAATTCGAAATACATGAATTGCTGATACCTACTTTATAACCGGATTTTCCTCAGCTCGGCTGCCTCTTTTGGGGTTCTTCTGCCCTGCTGCCTCATTTCCTATTTTGCTTCCTTTTGCTTCATAGTCATACATTCTGGTTTGCCCCTCTGTGGTCTACAATGCCTCGTCTCGACCTGCTTATCTATTTGTATAGCTCTATCGGTATACTTCTCATCCCCTTCCACATTGCTCATCCCAGCCGTCAAGGATTTTCTCTAGTCAAGCCTGCACCCATCCTGACTTCACCTGACCTCCCTACCATCCTTTGTCCTTTTATCAGCACCTATTCCATTTCCTTTCTCCTTTCCTCGTCCTCAGCGCCATGCTGACCTCATTGTTCTCCCATTCCTCTTCCTCAGCACCATGCTGAACTCATCCATTTCGTACTATCATCCATTTTGTGCCTCACTTTCACTGTTTCAGCCTTCATGGCTTTCCTTCTATTCTCTTATATGTCCAGGTTCATGACTCTGGTCTTCAGTTGCTCATCCATAATCTATTAACATCGCTTCCTTGAGCATTCCTATCATTGACTCCTGTGCTGCCTCATTGAACCTACTGCATGCCCGCAGCTATCATCATCGTCAGTCTTCATCATTCTCAAACCGCATCTGGATACATACCTCTCCCTGGAGCTGCCCTCCTGAGGCAATCATCCTATTCAGTCTGCATCGCTGCCTCATGTTCCTTCTTTAATCTTTGCCTTCTTTTGGGGTTTTCCCCCTATCCCATCATCATCTTCCCTGCTCATGTCCTTCTCTTTAACCTACTTATATTCCTCATCTATGAACTATTCTCTTTACTAACATATGTCCTCAAATCAAACATTGTCAGCCTGGAGGGAAGGCGACCTAGGCTTTGGATCCCCAGAGGTTTCCTTCTCACAGGTGGTTTTTCCTCTTCTCCGTGCCAATGGTCATAATATTAGTTAGAGTTAGTGCTTTCTTCTCGTTAGTTAGTTAGGTTCCGCTGTTGGATGGAGGTGGATGGTGGCCCGGCTTTCCCCTCTCTCCTCTTAGGAAGTTAGCCCTTCACAGAATTCATTCTTCATCCTCGCCTATTCGAAGCTTGACATCTTTGGGCATTCTTTTTTGGCTTCTTCCTAACCTACCTTTAGCTGACACATTCATTCCGGCACCTGTAGGGGGGGAACCCTCCTCTAGGGTTCCTTGCGTCGTGCCCCTATAGGGTGGTATATCCCATGGATAGAGAGGCAGAAAGCCACATAAGCAAATCAAGTTACACAAGCATCATCACATGTCTTATCCAGTTGCGTAAGCACATTGAATGGGAGGGCTTTAAGCCCGAGGTTCAATGGGCGAAGCAGTGTCACTCTCCCATTGAGCTTAAAAGGTCCTAACATCCTGGGCCTCCTCAGGATTCTTTTTCATTGCCCACCATCCACCCCTTCTCCTCCAGCGGCTTGTCTCTTTTACCCGTGGGCTACTTCCTAACCTACCTTTAGCTGACGCATTCATTCTGGCACCTTTAGGGGGGGAACCCTCCTCTAGGGTTCCTTGCATCATGCCCGTACAGGGTGGTATATCCCATGGATAGAGAGGCAGAAAGCCACATAAGCAAATCAAATTACACAAGCATCACCTCATATCTTATCCAGTTGAGTAAGCACATTGAAGCTATATTATAATATAGATAAATTCACCTCAGGCTGCAGTCGCAACACTCACCACTGCACAGTGCTCAACAACCTCAAATGGCTACCTCCCGAACTCAGAACAAATCTTGCCCTTGCCCCCTTTGTCAACAAAACTCTGCATACTGCCAACCCCGTACCTAGCCAGGCAGATCCCTCTTGCTAATCATCTTACCTTCCGATCTGCCTCTCACAACATTGTCATCCCACTGTTCCGCACCCGCATGGGCCAGCAGTCCTTTTCCTTCTGTGCCACCTCCATATGGAACTCCACACCTTCTCCCATTAAAAAAACTACCTCTAACCCTCCCTTTACAAATTTTTTGAAATCCTACTACTCCTTCTCTATTGCATGTCAAAGTTTCTGCTAACCTCCCCCAATGCATCCCATTCCACGCTGCTACTTTGCTTTATCTGCACTCTTTTCACTTGTGTTCCTCTCAATTTCTTCCTGTAATTGAAATTGTGTTCCAACTTAACTCTACATCCGTTTGCATTTTTATTGTAACTGTAGCATGTGAATATTGTTACTTCTTCTCCGGCTGTATATGATAACTTGTAACTGAATCATGTAAGTATTGCTCTGTATATATTGTTACTTCTTCTGCTGTATATGTACATGATGACTGTATATAATGCCACCCCACCACACCATGTAACTCCTGTTTTTTCCTGTACATTTGCACCTGAGTCGTGCCTGAAAAAGGCTTCCACTGCCAGTGTACTTACCCATCAACAAAGTAAAATAAATAAATAAACAAAATGTTATCCGACCAGAAATGGACCTTCCTGTCCCTCAGTAAAGGGCCCCAAACACACACGGCAACCATCGCTGGAACGAACTCCAGGAGTGTGATCCGCTTGCATAGACCTGCTGCTGCCCACTCTGGTGGCCATTGTGTCACGTACCATTCACCTTAGAAGTATGCCCTGACCCGAGCCCTCCAGCCATGTCCGTGAACAACTCCAGGGGCTGGCCATCCCCTCACTTCTGCCACAAAGCCACCTCATTGAAATGAGTCACGAAGGTCTGCCAGACCTGCAAGTCCTCTTGGAACCCTTCCATAACCTGGATCCTGTGGTGTGGCTTCTTGCAACCCTTGCCCAGCTTTGCTATGTGTCTCAAGAAGGTCCTCTCGATGAGGATAACCCTGCAGGCAAAGTTGAGGTGCCCTACCAACTACTGCACCTCCCTCAGCGTAACCTTCTTGGCCCTTTCCGCTTTATCCAACAGTGCCTGCAAAGAATCTAGCTTATCCGCAGGCAGGCGATACTGCTGACTCACAGTGTCAATCTCTATGCCCAAGAAGGTCATCACCAGACTGGGAGGTTCTGCCTTCCCTAGTGCTAAAGATACTCCAATGTCCTGGCACACGTCCTCAAATGCAGCCAGGGGTGACCCGCAGATTGGGGACCCTGCTGGCCCCGTGAACAGGAAGTCATCAAGATAATGGACAATGGGCAAGTTGTTAGAGGCCTGTACTATGACCCAGTGCAATAAGGAGCTGAATTGTTTAAAGATGGCACATGCTACCGTGAACCCCATGGGCATGCAACTGTCTACATAATATTCCCCTGCAAACTTCATACCCAAGAGCTCCCTATCATCTGGGTGCACTGGCAACAGCTGGAAGGCCAACTCAGTGTCCACTTTCACCATCTGAACCCCAGACCCAGCCACGTAAATCACCTCAATGGCTCTGTCAAATTACTCATATTGAACCGATGTATACTGTGGATCAATGTGATCATTTACTGAATCCCCTTCTGGGTAGGATAGATGGTTCATACTAAGGTTCAAACTAAGGTGTAAGGCGCTGAGGAGGTGGTTGGCTCATTAATGCTCCTATCCAGGTACCCATAGTAGGCCCGGCACCTTCCTTGGAACCAACCCAATTGGGGACACATTCAGGTTAGGCAAAGGAGGAGTGGAGAAAGCTCACTCACTCATCCCAGCTGCCTCTCCTTTTCCTATTTATCCTGGACCACCTGAAGGTGATCCTGCACAGACTTCAGGTTCTCTACCTCGTACCCCTTCTGAGGTCCTGAGTACGGTATCTGAAAGCCTGTCCTCTAACAGGCAGGCAGCTGGTCTGTCGGGGTACTGGTCCAACCAGGGCTTAATCATGTCCACCCTTACCAGTGTGGGCAAGTTTGTTCCCTTGTGGCTTCTGGAACTTTCTCTGATTTCTCTGAAAGCTCCCTTTCAGTGGGTGAGGAGAGGCACACTGCACAAAAGGATGCTGCTGCCACAGGCAAAATGTAAGTGTTGAAACTTGCAATTAGTTCTACTGCAGCTCCCTTGATTGTAAGCATAACACACCTGGGGGAATGAAAACCCTGTCTTGTGCCATTGGGGTGTGGTCACCTTAAGGAGGAGACCACAGTCTGTATGCATGACCCCTCCCCCATGCATTATCTCCACCAAGAGGAGCATATCTATCTTCCTTCACCCCAGGGTGGCATCTTCATGCCTACGCCACCGAGACTCCTCATCATACTCCAACCAAGCCATCCCCCTTTATGCCTATGCATCAGTGTGATCCTGTGCTGGTAATTAAATAGCTCCAGACCCTGATCTTTCTCAACCTGCAACATGGTGGTGGCATACACTGCGAATGCCACAACCCATTATCATAAGTGAGAAGCACTGTAACTTTTTATTTTGTCTTGCACGTGTGCAAGCAACATCTTGCGGTAGTATTAGCAGAGTGAAAGGTGTGTCAGTGTTGGCTAATGCAGAGCACGCTTTTGTAGGTGCGTCCCTTATTCCCCAATTAGCCAACATGCTACTGCTGATGCAAGAATTATGTAACGTGCCACCAACTTGAAAGAAATATGCCGGCACAATCAGAGACAAACTCATCATGCAGTGGCATAGATGACATGCCTCCTGTTCATGTCTTTCCTGGTGAAACTTTTCAAAAAACATGGCGGCGGCACACAATCCCCAAACACAGCCAACATCAGGGGTGCAGTCCCCGTGTCAGCATGCCCACCCCCCACGTTGTGTGGCACACTGGGAGCCCACCCCAGTGTGCTGCCACTCACACAAAGCCGATTGTGTCAGCATGTTCCCCTCCCCATTGTGTGGCACACTGGAAGCCCTCCCCAGTGTGCCTAACAAAGCCTCTTGCGACCCCCCGCATTTGTGTGGCACACTGGGGCCCACCCCAGTGTGTGCCACCACTACACAAAAGCTGACTGTTGGTATGTCCCCTTCCCCATTGTGTGGCACACTGGGAGCCCAGCCTAGTGTGTCAATAACAAAGCCGACTGTGTCGGCATGTTCTCCCACTCCCATTGTGTGGCACACTGGGAGCCCACCCCAGTGTGCCTAACAAAGGCCTCGCTATGTCTATTTTTTTACCTGAAAACAGAAACAGTCCTCGTTGTCAGCAGCATCCCTCCCCAACCAGCACCCACCCTCTGAGCACTCCACCTACCAACACCCCCCACCCCATACTTACCTCTGGAGTTCTGGTGCTGCGATCTTCGGTGGAGCGGGAACACATCTGGACACTTCAACGCTGAACTGCAAAATGAAGAAATGCTGGTAAGCTGTATAATGGCATCAGTTGGGGGAGGTTCAACTTAGGTGGATATCTCAGCCATTTTTTTTGAATTTTGGCTTCAAATTTTCAACATGGGGTTCTTGGGACCCCTCCTCATGAACACATGCACTGTCATCTTGCTATTTGATCCTGAAAGGTGATTTTGTGTTCACTGTGCAGAATCACCTTTCAGGACTGAGTAATGAAATGACAGTGCCACTGTTCATGAGGAGGGGTCCCAAAAAGCCTATGTTGCAAATTTGGTGAAGAAATTCCAAAAAAAATGACTCTGTTATGAGCATGCATTGCACAGTCCAGGCACGCTCATAACTTTGACAATTTTTAACATTTTTACTCCGGAGTTTCAACATTGCCATTTTTCACACCTCCTTATGAATGGTGCTGCTGTCATTTTTCACATCCTGCTCAAAATGTGTTTTCGCACATCTGGTGCACAGTGGCGCAGTCGCTGTGGGAAATCCACTATTGAGACAGATTAACAAAATCACAGTGTCACTGTTCATGAGCAGAGGTCCCAAAATGCCTATGTTGAAAATTTGGTTTAAAAAAATCCCAAAAATAATTGCATTACGGGTGTGCGTTGAGCAGTTATGCACGCTAGTGACTTCACCAGTTTTTCATATTTTCATTCCAGATTTTCAACATTATCATTTTTTTACACCTCCCCATGAATAGCACAGCTGTCATTTTTCACATCCTGCCCGGAATATGTTTTCACACCTGTGGCACCAAACGGTGCAGTCACTGTGCAAAATCACCTTGTGGCTAATGAACTGATAGTGCCACTGTTCATGAGGTGGGGTCACAAAAAGCCCACGTTGATAATCTGGAGTGAAAATACCAACAAATGCCTGGGGTATTAGGGTTTACAACCATAATGCCCCACCCTGTACAGACTGACAGGCATCAGGGGTGTGACTTGTGATTGTCGGCTATAATGCTCTTGCCATTCAACCCCCACCACCACCCTGCAGCCAGTGACAGGCATCGAGGTGTGCCTTGAACTCTTCAGCCCCAGAGTTCACCCCATTCTCCTATACTGAACCCATCTCAGCATATTTCTTTATGGAATGGGGTGAGCGTATGGCCCGAAGATGCCAAGGCACACCGCGATACTTGTTGATGTCTGCAGGGTAGGGTGAGGTGAAATGGTGTGAGCGTTATGGCTGATGACCCAAAGGTACACCCCAATGCCTTTCAGTCTCTGCA
The DNA here is from genome assembly GCA_016271365.2 of Neoceratodus forsteri. Classification (NCBI taxonomy): domain Eukaryota; kingdom Metazoa; phylum Chordata; order Ceratodontiformes; family Ceratodontidae; genus Neoceratodus; species Neoceratodus forsteri. The sequence continues at coordinate 310,334,119 of CM028137.1, read as the reverse complement.
GGGTATGGGTGGGGTTGGCGTCAGTTCAATGCTTCACTGCCATTCCTACTACGCATCTCTCTAACTCCTGCACTACCAATGCCACCAAGACAACTTTCAGCATTGACAAATGCTTGTTTCTTATTGGACTCTTCCAATTTATCCTTCTTTTTCGCCTCCTGCTCTGCCAGTCGATTCAAGAGGGAGAATATATCCACATACTCCCTGTTGTGACTCTGCTGACTGGCTTTCTCCATCAGGTGCATCCCAATTGGCTTGTTCAGGTTGGCATGTGAGCTAGGAGTCAGCACTGGGGGTGCCTGCTCCGCTGGAGTGCTGGTACCAGCCATGGCTGCTGCCTCTTGTGCTGATCCCGGCGGCCAGGTCTGCCACAAGATCAATGAGCTTATCCAGCATCTCATCAGTAGTGGACCATCTCTGGGCCTCTGTCTTGGCTAGAGCTAATACCACTGGCCCTGAGGCTCGCCCTTCACCTGCTGGTGCCTCCACAGTGAGTGCATCTCGATAGACCAGTACCACACCCTCTGGGGCCAGTCCGACCTCCCTCTTCTCTGTGAACTCAACTCCTCCTGTGAGACCCACCCCCCATAAGTTGCTCTATTGTCTTAATCTCCTCGGCCCCCAGTTGCTGAGCCTTGGACCTTGCCTTACCTCTTGTGGGGTGCAGGGTAGCTTAGCTGGGGACATTTCCTTCTCCTTGGCTGGTCTCTTCTTGGCGGTGACCCCTGTTGCTGCTGCCAATGTTGAAGGGCCTTCCATGCCTTCCAGGCATGCCTCAAACCATGGCATGCCTCTGTGCTGGTACATCTGCTGCAGCTGATCCTCCAGGGCCACTGTTGCCTTCATGAGAGCTTCTTCTGTCGGCTGGGCATCTTACCTGCAATGACAACTATCACACCCCACAATAGAAGGCTCATTAGATGGGTATAATCAGCAGTAAGGAGGGGGTTGCAGGCCCAGCCACCTGTGCCTGGCTGCTGCTCCCCCCACTTTTTGTTTGCTTTTAATTGGGCCTTGTGGACTTTTCTCAGCCCTCTGACATAGCCCTTACCTCCAGCCTTTAGCCCCTTTTTAGATGATAAGCTCCCATTGAGAAGCTCGCCTGCCAGGGCCCATCCCTTTAAGGCTAAAAGCATGGCACAGTAGGATCCTTCTGAAAATGCACCACCCAAGATGGTCACTGCAAAAGCCCATCCACCATCTTGTGCATCCTCCAGGCTTGCCCTTGATGGCTGCCACCCCCTTGATGCCTAGATCTTGCCACCCAGACAAGCCCTTCGCTCTGCCACACAAATGCTACCCTTGTTGTAGCATGATGAAACCATCCACCCATGATCGTGTCCCCTTGATTGAGGAAGCGTCATTGACTTCAATATGGCTGCTTGAACTGAACCATCATTGCCATTTTTGAAGGGCCTTCGAGCGTGACTTCATCCAGGATGACCACACGAGATCTTACTGACTGCAGGAATTTCAGTTTGGTTTGCTGGCCCTTGGACTGGGTGACTAGACACCTGGCGCTCCTGTCTGCAGTGTCACCCGTGTATCACTCAGGTCTCACCACAGTGGTCGGCAGACAAACCTCCTGGGGTAGCACAGGGGAAAAACGACCTCCCTGGGACAGAGAACTGGATGGTTGCCACTGTGTCCAATATGGCCACCGAGATCTTTCTAGCTATGTGAGTTCAGTTGTTTGAAGCACAAACAAAGGAACACCGGGAGTGCAGCAGCCTTGCACTCTGTCTGCCTAGTGGCAAGCTGTTGGCCACCGAAGCACACTCTCTCGCTGCAGTGACATTCATTTCAGATCACCCGCCATTCCCAATGTGCCTGCTAGCAAGGAGCCCAAGGGAGATGCTCGCCCCCCCCCCCGACTGCCTAATGTTTCCCTTTTTGATTGAACTCTGGCACCCTCTGCTCACCCAGGTAAGCTGTTGCAAATCGCAATGCACCAAAGTCTGCAAGGGACAAAAGGAGGAGGGACTGGCTAAGCGATCCACTATGCTCTCACAGGTTTCTGGGGCTGCGACTGCCTAACAACCCCACCTAGAGGCCGCCCCGTGACTGCAACACTGTTACGCTTCCTGCAGGCTGGGGTACGGGGTCATAATGTCGCAAGACATTATGCCACATGGCAAAATCACACTGCCAATACAGCGCGATTTATGCCATGAGGCATAAGTCTTTTTTTCTGGGGGCTTTGCCCCACAACTCACATGGGGGGCTACACCCCGGACCTCCCACTAAAGATTCTCAACTCCGGGGCGGGGGTCCAACTTAGGGAGCGCACAAGTCGAAAGAAAATAAATGTTTCTGGGACGGAATCAAACCCGTCCCAGACGCAGTGCCTGGGTTCCTGCCTGTTGTGGCTCAGTCCTGTGAGCCATGGCAGCTGCTCGTTGGAGCCTGCTCCCAGCAGAGGTCTTATCCTCTGCCTGGGAAACTGCTACTGGTGCAATACTGCGTACAGCATTATACGCGGTATTGCACCAGTAGCATACTGCGCTGTATCGGGTTAGCCATAATGTCGTACGCTATTAAGCATGCGACATTATGACCCGGTAGGGCAGGCTGGGTGCACATGCATGGGTCAGGTCCATAACCCTGCCTGCAGGCTGACATAGACCCAGGACTTAATCCCAGGGAGACTGGAGGGTTTCTAATCTTCATGAATCAGCCCTTTGTTCAGGGGGGTGGGCCGAAACGTCTATTACAAGCCCAGCTCCTCTCTCTCTCTCTTCTCCTGTCCATCCTCGGCTTATCCTCGCGAATGCTGACTAGCCAATGAGACCTTAAGAAGTCCCTGTCCCGTTGCTCGGGCAATGGACTGGAAACCCCTTTCCTTGAGATAAGCAGGGTGGTCTCACTGACAAGCTAACTCCAACAATGTCTTCAGTCCGAAAGGAGGAGAAGAAAGAGGGGGAGCTGCTGGCCTCCAGCTCTATTTAACCCCTCTCCCCCAGATGCCACCACCCTGGGGGTGGCTCCGGTGGTGCCTCCTCCTAGGGTGTTGACAGGGCCTGCTGCCCACCCCAAAAGGAGGCACCTTCTCCCTTCCCCCAGATTCAGGGAGGGAGGGCCCCAGACAAGTGGCCAGCTGCTGTAAGTCCTTGGCAGCTTCTCTATTATCTCAGCTTTCAGGATATATTCTAGCTACTGGATTTGGCATAGTGACTAAATCAGTTGACGTTTTTTGTGGTTATTGGAGGAGAAAACACAAATGGCAAAACACAGGAGTTCCTTTGAGCACTTACAGTGCTACATGAATAATACTAGTGTCACTCTTCAGTTCCCCTTTTCATCTTCTCCAGGAGATGATCTCTACCTTGTTTACGTAAATTGTACTAGGGCAATAAACACTACCAGTAACACTCTGTAACACCAGTGGCAGTTTCTAGGATCATAGCCAGTAAGATATTGAGTGTGTGTATCTGTGTGGGGGAGTAGAGTGGGATGCAGTAATTAGAGTGTATGTGTGGGTGGTGGGAATGACACTGACTTCCTGCTTCACAAGCACGCATTCCTCACCTGTCATGAGGTAGTAGTGACATCAGCTGTGGAGGTGTGGAGGTAGGCTGCCACTAACCTCGTGCTCGTTTTGTTGTTTTTGTCTGCTATTTGTGCCCCCTTTGCTCAGTGAGGTAGCGGCTCCCCCTTGTCCAGGGACCTCCCAAGGTGGGAGTGGCCAGTTGTGGGGACCAGGGTCTAAACGTGCCACATCATCCCGCTGCACTCTGGGTGTATTTCTAGGTTTCTGGTCCCAGCTATCTGCAGATATCTGCATGCAAGGGGCTCCAAGAGTACACACCCTGAAGCATGTCATCATGGAACATTGCCACCCGTCCTACAGATAACTCAGGCTGCTTTACTGTCTACCTAGGTGGCAGTGCAGCAGTGGGGGGGTCTTGCACACACCCCCTCCCCAGAGAGGAGAGCGTCCTCTGGGATGCTTCGTTCTCCTTCTTTTGGCCAGCCTCCGATGACAAGTGCTTCTTCTTGAACCCTGGTCGCTGGCATCGCAAGTGGTAGCTTTACTGCTGCGCAGACGGGCCAACCTTTGAAAAGTGTGTTTTTTAATAGCTATATCAGCAGAGAGTAAAACTACCAGGATAGGAGTACAGTGTTAGCTGAACTCTGTGGTGTTTCATGTAGCACTCCCGATTCACTGACATATATGTTCCTTTGTGGCACTTTTTCAGTTACTGCTCCCCTGCACTTAAGGATAAGCGCACACAAGTACAACTCTGCCTTTGTTTAATGGCAATGAAAAGGCAGTTACTAGAAAGTGGTTTCAAACAGATCAATCATCCTTACAGGAATGGGAAACCATAGCCCAAGAAATATATATGATGGAAAAACTTACGGCAGCATTGACACTATGAACAGAAGCCTTCAATAATGTATGGATTAAGTAGCTAATTTGGGTTATGGCCGAGGCCCCTGGAATTTTGCGGTTGCGGAATTTGCCGCAGAATTTGCATCATGCCGCAGAATATATATATAGTGCTGCAGAATTCATTGTTTTTGGTGAATTTTCATATAAATATACTGTTTTTCCATAGTGTCAGGCTTTCTTTCCCACCTCGTTTATCCTGAAGCTCCTCCTCTATGCTCAGCATATGATGTCATCGATGACATCACATCATATTTAGCCAATGACAGGACTGCATTCTGCCAGAGAAATGAATAAATCATGCCGAAGAAATCAGAAAATGCTGCTGCAGAAGTCAAGGAACCCTGCCGCTGAAATCAGAAAATTCTGCCGCAGAACACCGGGGGCCCTGGTTATGGCACACCGTAATGATATCATCACATGAATTGTATGTGTAGCAGGCAGAGGTGGGGCCTATTGTGAGGGGAGTGGGGGGCATCCCAGAAAAGTGCCATCCTATCCACTTTCAGAATATTAAGGATTTTGGTCAGTTTTGGGAGACTGCTGTACAATATAAGGTTTATCAGCACGCTACCATCTGTTTTGGTCTCTTGTAATGGTTTCTGTCACTGCCTTATGATTGCAACTTGTTGAGACTGATTCTCTGTACCTCTTGGATTACTGTATACAGTAACCCCTTGCTATAATGAATGCTTTGGGAGCCATGTCCGCCATTCGTTATAGCGCCTCATTCGTTTCAATGAGGGACGCAAATAGGAGCAGGGGAGAGGGTTGCCCAGTTAACTGCGCACAGCTTCCGAAGGCCAGGGTTTGAATGCAGCTTCAAGTATTGACGAAAAAGCTTTTATAAAAAATAGTTATTCTTTTATCAAAGTATTACTATAGGGAACTGCCCTAAGCCAGAGAAACGACTCATTCTCAAGAATGTCCTGAGTGCAGGTTCACAAGTGACAGTAGAGAGTTACATCGTAATCCTGCTTCAGCTGCTTGCAACTCACAGCCCTCTCACACCCACAGAAGCAGCTAGAACTCTGTCCACAGAATTCTTACCTTTGTACAGTATTTTATTAGTAACAAGCAGTAGTATCATCAGCTGTCATTTTCTGTCACTGCCTCAGCCGCTCACAACTTGCAGCCCTTTCACACTCACAGAAACAGCTTTACAATCAAAACACCACGAACAGGTGAGACCGCAGCTGTTTCTTTCTAAATTCCAGATCTACAGTAGTGTTCCCCACTACTGTTGGTAGTAACAGATTGACTTTGTACTGCCTCATACAAAAGAAGAAATCATCTGCAGCTGTTTTCCATCCTGCCTCAGCCGCTCGCAACTCGCAGCCTTCTCACACTCACAGAAGCAGCTTTACAATCAGAACACCAAGGAACAGGTGAGACCGCAGCTGTTTTTTATTTTTTTTTAATTTAGGATCTGCAGCAGAGTTTCCCACAAAGTAATCTCATTTGTAACTCCTCGAGAACAGAATAGTGAATCTGTCCAAAAAACAATATCCATTGTAAAAAGAAATAGAAACAAAGTGTGTAAATTCTTTGCAAATATAGCAGTAATTGCCGTCGGGAGCCACAGGAATCATTCGTTGTAACTGAGAGTTTGGTATAATGGGGTTTGTTATAGTGAGGGGTTACTGTACTGTGTTGTGCTCTGAAAAAAATTAAATAAACTTTAAATAAAAAATACATATATGCTCCTTTAGCTTCTAAAATGAACCTAACTTCTTTCTTCTGGTATTGGGGGCAGTGGGCATTTCGCTTATACTGAAGTGCAGCCTTGAAAAGCACCTTTCTCGGTGCTACACGGAAACAAGAGGAAACTCCCTTACCTCTGTGGGAGCTCTTCTGTAGTAAAACTACCTTTGTAATTACACCCCTGAGGAAAGGGAAGGGATTGTAAATTGCCCCCGAGGGGCTAGCAGTGCGACCCTCTTCCATTTCTCTGTTTCTGGCCAAGCCTCCGTGCTCTAACATTTTAGGACGTGGCAATAGGCAGAGCATGAAGACGCACTCCATTGAAGTATATGGAGCATGATTTTAAAACAGTTTTTGTCCAGTTACATGACTGTTTGGTAAAACCAGATCCAGGGTTCAACTAACAAGAGTCTTGTCAGTTGAAACCTGGCTCTGATTTTACCAAATGGCCACTTAAACAGCCGAAAATTGTGTTTTAAAATCCCACTCCATATACTTCAATGGAGCGTGCCCCTGCACTTTCTCTATTACCACGTCATAATGGGGCATGGCCAGCAACAGGGAAGTGGAGGGGGATCACATTGCTAGCCCATGGGGGGCAATTTACGATCCCTTCCCTTTCCTCAGGGATATAATTACAAAGTCTGTTTTTACTACAGAGGTGCTTCCATGGAGGTAAGGGAGCTTCCTCTTGTTTTGGGGGAGTTTCAAAAACACCAGGAATGGTTCTCTTTAACATATACGTATACATTAAAATGTGAGTAACTTAGACATGGTTAGGTACAGATTATTATAAATGTGCAATTCTTGGCATGTAAGAGAGGTTACATTGATTTCTGCAAATTTGAATGTCTGATCATTTAGTCTAGACATTATCATTCTAGTCAAATAGCCTGCAGTCTTCAGTATCATTTGTGGACTGTGATTGATGCGATAACAGTAGAATTCTCACTGTGTGTTGACTTTAATGGTATCAGCTGTTGGTCTTACTACAAGAAAATGTATGTAAATACTGTGCAAATGTAAACTTTGTGAACTACTTCCCCATAGTAGTGTTACTGGTAAGTAAGGTGTATATCACAATAGGTAATGTTACAAACTGAAACATAATTATTAAAGGAATTGCTTTTTTTTCTCCCCGTCCCAGCCAGCCCACCTTATCACCAGGCCTTCCGGCCCTATCACCCTGGCTTCTTCCAGGACTTACCTCTCCCTATATCTCCCACGACTTGCTCTCTGTGGCAGGGGGTGAGCGTTCTATTATTATCACTAATAATAAAATAAAGAAAAATAAAATTTGTACAGGATAGCTCTTCATACAGGAAGTTCAAACAAAGTCATACATCTGAGACTTTTTCAAAATCCCCAGCTCTCTATCTCCAAATAAAACATTACTCTCTTTTTATAAGATATAAGTTCCTGGCAGTTTAAACTCTGTATCCTGCTGGTGTAAATTAATCTCCTGTTTCTCACAAAATTTCTCAGAACATTTTCAGCTTCTTTCCTGTGACTAGCTTGAAGAATCCATCTATTCTTAAGAGGTGCAACAAAACAGGACATTCTGTCAATGAGCTTGTAGTGGTCAAAATATATCTCAAGTTCAACCCCCAGACTTCAAGCGCATTACCTTTTCTAATATACCCAAATAACTTCCTGCAATCATTTCAACAATATAACTATATACATTTGCAAACAAAGGGATCCCAGCTTCACACAAAGATGAGCATATATTTTTTAACCATAGAGAAGCAAGGGGAGAGAGGAAGTATAGAAACAGCAAGTGAAGGGAAGGAGGGAGATTACTTGGAAATTGTGGGACAGTTGGAATGGCCAATTCCAAGCTGCTACAAAAAAAATTGGTTGTGCAGTCAGACAGGCAAAATACAGAATTGGAGAGGACAAAATAGATTCTTGCTTTTAACTCTCTCTGCATAACAAATGGGACAAGGTCTTACTGAACCCTGTCACAGAGGCATGCAGTACCTTGCCCAAAGGACCATGCTTAATCTCCAGTTAGCTAAACTATGGATCCTGTACTTTAGATATGAATCAGCATCCCTTGTATGGAAGGAAGATGAGCCTTTCTCTAGCCCGCTGGGTCAGCTTACAATTTTTAATGGCAATTGCACAGGTGCGGTAGTGTTTGTATTTTGTGGTTGAGTTAGTGTTTGTGTCACAAAAGTTTTTCTGACAGGTTATATCTCGGCTGTGTTAGCACCTAGGACTGTAAAATTTGGTGTGCACAGTCTTAGTCCTGGAGGCCACTTTTTTTTTTTATCATTTAAGATTTTATTAAAGTTTTTCAGGTACCTTAAGCAGTGAAAATGGCCCTCATACACCAAGCCTACAATACAGCCAAGTAAGCTAATACATAGGTAATTGTTCTCAAAATACAATGTGTTACCTAGAGACTCTATACTTAAACAAGTATAACCTAATACATGTGTTAATGTATGTTTACTCTAAACTACAAAATACAAATTTTATATAATATGAAGATTAACTGTCATAGTCCTTTTTACATTAACTGGAGGTTACCAAGATCTGACCCAAAAGACCAGATCAGAACATCCCACTATCAGCCAATTCAGGTGTATGTGAAATGGCAACTAATTGATAGAGGTTTGTGTAGACCAAAGGAATTCTAGCATTCAAATCTACAGACAGTAAAGAGAAGCCAAGAAGATCAAGAAAAATATAACAGTATGAGCAGAGAGGGTGATAGGACCAGACAGCAGCAGCCAGCTATTGTGGAGTTATCAAACTATGTTACAAATCGGGGTACAGGGGGAGTTTCCGGCGGTGGGGATGCAACCGAACAGATATGAGAGTGCAAATAAGCCCCCTATTTCTTGTAGTATCTGTCAAGCCTTCCCTTGGCCAACGCCGAAAGCCTCTCGAAAGTAGCCAATCTAGCCATAGCAGCTGGAGGCCAAGTTTTTGACAAGTTCAGTGAACATCAGTTTTTCCATTCAAAAGTTATGAATTTGTGACATTACATAAACATCCCCAAATGCAATCCTTTATGCCAACAAGTAGCTAAAAAAACCTACCAAAATTTAAATTATGAAACTTTCAGGTCTGTGTAGCATGGCACAGAATAGGGCCTTTTGGGAGTTTCAGAATTTTTTTCTTTATTTTAAAGTTATTTACGTGTAAAGTCTGCACATGACCAGGCCACTTTTTCCAAGTTAAGATGGGAAGAAACAAAAACTTTAAAAAGCTAAAAATGGAAAAAAATGCTTCACACTAAAGTTGTATGGTTCATCAGAAGACAGTCTAACAAGATGTCTGAGCTGACTTTCACATAAACTTAATTATGGTGCATGTCGTTGAGGCACAGGAGCAGTTGTAGAATTCACTAAAAATATTTATTCACACTAGCAGTAACATAAAAAAAAACTTGTTCAGTATAACTGTTTACAAAGGCAAAATAAAATACAGATTTATCAGTCTCTGTGTCTCTTTTCTCTTTCCAGCAGTTGCAGCTCAGCTCTTTTATAAGTCCTTCTAACCCCCACTCTTAATCAAGAATTTTGCTTCTTCCAAAGTGTTCTGTGCTTGTATGTTTCAAGCAGGAAGAACACAGTGTGCCTGAGCTGAGGCCCCTTTTGCACAGCTTTTGCAAACATCTTAAAAATTGAACTCAGGTAAGGTAACCTCTTGAGCTTCTCATAGCTTTTTACAATAATCTCAAACCACAATTATGTACATTTCAACAGTAACACTATATATTTTTTAAACAAAAGGGATCCCAATATCAGTTTCATTTCCTCATAATAAGTTCATATATTTTTATATCGGCAGATATGCAAGGGGAAAAACAGACTGCAAGAGAGGACTGAGAGACAGTGAGAGGCAAAGAATTGCGAGACTGTTCGGGGTGATCAAGTCCGAAGTCTCACAGGAAAATTTGGTTGCGCAACCAGACAGAGTAGAGACAGAAAAGAAATACAACAGATCCTTGCATTTAAACACTTTCTCCATGACAACTGGGACAGGGTCCTTTTCCACCCTGTCACATGCACCCTCCTCCTTAAGAGGGAACCTGTTTTATTAAGCAGGTTTCCAAAACTTTCTATTCTGTAATAACATTTGCTGCTTTCAGAAATTAAGCACATGTGCATGATCTGTTTTTTCTATAACAGTACAGCAAACAGTAAAGTTTAAACTCATACATTTGTTTTCAACCTTCAAAACCCTCAATCCCTGATCCATAGCTTGACAAAAAATCAGCATTGCTATTCTGTTTACCAGATTTGTGTATCACAGTGAATTTAAATGGCTGTAGTGCCTGGTACCACCTTTCAGTTCTGGAATTTTTATCTTTCATTTGGTTAAGCCAACAGAGAGGATTGTGATCTGTCATAAGTACAAAGTCAGTTCCTAGTAAATAAAACTTAAGGGACGCCATGGCCCACTTTGCTGCTAAACATTCCTTTTTGATAGTGGAGTACCTTTTCTCTCTGTCATGCAACTTCCTACTTATGTGCAGAATAGGATGTTCTGTCCCATCTATATTTTATTTTATTTATTTATTTATTTTATTTAGTTTTTTTGACCGGGTAAGTGCACTAGACAAATCCTGTCTATTTTCAGGCATGACCCGGGGGAGGAGGATACAGATGAATGCCAACTGATCTTGAACCAGATTAAGCTGTTGGTGGTATTTTTAGCGAATGAGGGAAATTTGGCCAGGACACCTGGGAAATTCCCCTACTCTTTTCGATAAGTGCAATGGGATCTTTAACATCTACCTGAACTACCACCAATCCAGGCAGATGGGACCTCAGTTTAACGTCTCATCTGAAAGACGGCACCTCAGAAGTGCAGCACCCCTCTCATGCTGCACTACAGTGTCAGTATCGGGATATTAACCCAAGTGCCAGATGTGGGAACTGAACCCACAGCCCTCTGATCTCCTGGCCTCAGAGGTGAGTGTGCTACCTACTGAGCCACTGACACTGGTACAAACACGGACATTTTGACTTAGGACTACACCTAGGCCTACCTCGGATGCACGTGTTTGTAGCAAAAATGGTTTCTCAGAGTCTGGGCTTCTTAAAACAGGGGCTGAACATAATGCAGCCTTAATGGCTTGAAAAGCTGCATCACACTCTAGGGTCCATTTCACATTATTTGGGTACCATTTTTTAATGAGTTCAGTTAGGGGAGTAGCTAACTCAGCAAAGCTGGGAAAAAATCTCCAAAAATAACCAGCCAGCCCTGAAAATGATCTGACATGTTTCTTTGTTTTAGGTACAGGACTGTTAGCTATAGCTTCTATTTTAGAAATTTCTGCCTTAACTTCTCCATTTCCCAACACATAGCCCAAATATCTGCTTTCCTGCATGCCCAGTGCACATTTGGTAGGATTAATAGTTAGACCTGCATTTTTGATAGTTTGGATAACTGCTTGTAGGTGTTCCAGGTGGCTTTTCCAGTCTGGACTGTACACCATGACATCATCCAGGTGTGCAGCACAATAACCAGTGTGAGGGGATACAATTATATCTATGTACCATTGGAATGTAGCTGGTGCACCATGTAAACCAAATGGCATGGCGGTGAACTGATAGAATCCTTTAGGGGTGGCAAATGCAGTTTTACCTCTGGATTCTCTAGCTAAAGGTATTTGCCAGTAACCCTCGGTGACATTGAGGGTACTGATATACTTTGCACTCCTCAGTCTGTCCACCAAATCATCTATTTTGGGCATAGGATAACTGTCAAATTCTGACACTTGATTAAGTTTCCTAAAATCAAGACAGTTTCTAACACCTCCTTCTTTTTTGCTTACAATTACCACTGGAGATGACCAAGCAGTCCTTGACTCCTCTATGATACCCAATTCTTTCGTTTTTGTATTTGCTTAACCACGTCAGCTCTTAACCACTCTGATAACCTGTAAGTCTTTTGCCTAACAGGACGAGCATTCCTTGTCATTATTATGTGCTTGATCCCCTTTTGCTCAGCCTGGAACCATGATAAAAGTACTGTTAAATGTCCTTAGCACATTACGAATGTCTGCAGTTTATTCTGAGGATAAGGAAACATTCACCTTTACAGCATCAGCAATTACAGTTTGTTCCACTCTATCATAAGCTACGTCCATATCTTCCTTATCAGTTTCTGGTAAAACAAGCAAAGCAGCTTTTGGCATTTTTTCAACCCATTTCTTGAGGAAGTTAGCATGGTATATCTGAGTAGGATTTTTCCTATCAGGGGTCTCAATCTCGTAGTTAACAGTGCCAGTACGTCTAAGAACCTTATAAGGCCCTTGCCACTTCATTAGCAGTTTATTTTCTGTTCTGGGCAACAGTAGCAAAACCTTTTCACCTGGCTCAAAAACCTTTTCCTCTACCCCATGGTCATAATATACCTTTTGCTGGTTTTGGGTCTCTTCCTGATTACTATGGACGGACAATTTCAACATATTTTGCTATTTTCTTTCTTAGGGCACACATAAAAGATGTTATAGATTGTTTCTGGGTGGGATTATCTTCCCACGTTTCTTTTATCACATCCAGTGGCCCTCTTGGCTGCCTAACATACAGCATTTCAAATGGTGAAAACCCTGTTGATGCCTGTGGCACTTCTCTGTAGGCAAAAATTAGGTAAGGCAAGTATTGGTCCCAATCTTTCCCTTCTCCTTTTACAAACCTTTCTAACATGCGTTTTAGGGTTTGGTTAAAATGCTCAACAAGACTGTCTGTCTGAGGGTGATGGGGGAGGTTCTTATGGCAGTGATACCTAGTAGTCTGTATAGCTCCTTAAGTAATGCAGCACCAAAATTACTACCCTGATCAGTAATAATTTCTTTAGGTATGCCCACTCTGCTGAAAATTTTGGCAAGCTCTGCTGCAACTTTTGGGGCTATAACAGTACACACTGGAACTGCTTCTGGGTATCATGTAGCATAGTGACATACTACCAGGATAAATCTATTACCCTTTTTACTTTTGTCTAAATGACCAACCACATCCATTGCAATTCTCTCAAAAGGCACGTCTATCAAGGGTAGGGGCACCAGGGGCACCTTTTCTTTTTTAGTGACTAGGGATACTTTCTGACACTCAGCACAGGAATTACAATAGATAGCAACATCTTCATGAATTCCTGGCCAGTAAAATCTATACAGCAATCTGGCAAGGGTGCGATCCCTTCCTGAGTGACCAGCCATAGGACTATCATGTGCTATCTGTAATAACTCTGTTCTATACTTCCGTGGTATAACCAATTGTTCTGTCTGTTACTGTGTCTGAGGGTTAACCTAAACTCTTTACAGTAACCCATTACAATTTTTAAACATTGGTCCACACTGTTTTGGTTTCATCCCCTGCTGCTTAAAATAACCCTGGAGAGAAACATTGTTAGCTTGCTGTGAAAGAAAATCACAATCAGTTATCAGTTTAGTTTCAGAGTTTTCATATTTTAACCTTTTTATGTCCATGACCATCAGTCATTTGTTGCCACAGTTTCTTCATGCATCGTCTTTCTTTCCTGGATTTCTGGATCTTGGAGCTGTGCTCAAACAAGTCCAAATCAAAATCTTTGAAAGGAAAAGTGTCCCCACCTTCTGAAATTTTCTTTGCCTGAGCTCTTGTCACAACAGCTGCTGAAACATCAGGATTTACTCCCTCTTTGATCAACTCAGTAAATCCTGGAAAGTAATTTCCAATAATCACAGGTACAGGTAACTTATGTACTACCCCCACTTTCATTTGGTGCGACACACCCTTAATGGTCAGAGTCATTTGGGTGGTGGGATAGTATTGAGTGTCCCTGTGGATGCAGATGACACCAGTACTTGGTCCCTTTGCTTGGTGTTTTCCCAGCACTTTAACACGCACTAGGGTCTGTGTGCTGCCTAAGTCAATGAGTCCCTCCACAGTCTTATTCCCCACCTTCACATCTGTTAGGTAGTTGCCCCAATTTGCCAAGGACAAATCTGCTCCAGTGCCACTCTCCTTACTATGGCAGTTTCTTGCAAAATGGCCTGGCTTATTGTAGTTATAGCAGATAACGTCTTTGGGCACAGATTTGTTAACCCTACCAGAGTTCTTATCAAGCTTGGAGTTTAAATGGGAAAAATAGTGCCTTACCGGTGCATGGCTGTTACCTCGCTGCTGTGGCATCTGTCTGGCCAATTTGTAGTCCGTGGCCAAAGAAACAGCCTTTTCCCCACTCTCTGGTCTGTGTTCCTTTACCCACAGCTGCACATCTGTAGGCAAGATGTTAATGAATTGCTCCATGGCAAATGTATCTATGATCTGTGGGACTGTTTTGCTCTCTGGTTGAAGCCATTTTATCAGGAATTCTCTGAGTTGAGTGAAGGCTTCTCGAGGATTGTCGACTGAGTTGTACTTCAGAGATCGCAATCTCTGCCTGTAGGTCTCTCCGGAGATGTCATAACTTTTCAGGATTTCGCTTTTCACCAGGTCATAGTTAGACTTTCCATGTCAGGTAGAGCACCAGTCTGATTGTCCATTGTTGCTTTGGCCTTTGGCAGGCTGTGTCAAAAGTTGTCAGGTATGCCTCGATATCATCTGAGGGACACAACTTTGTAAGTTTATTGGCTTTTGAGATGCTTGTGTTTTGTTGCTCATCTGGATCTGTGCCAGATCCTCTGCCTTTGATAGCTTGCAAGGCATCCAGCCATCGCTGCTCCCGTCGCTGCATCTCTTCTCTTATCTGCTGCTCCTGTCACTGCATCTCTTCTCTCCTCTGCTGCTCTGTCCCTTTTTGTATAGCCCACCATTTGAAAAAGTCCATCAGTCTTTCAGGTTCTGTCACTGCCTGTTCTTTTTGTATGACTTGTACTGGCTGTACATCTCAGACTGGGCTTCTGTCTCTGCTAGTTTGGCTGCCATTCTCCTGGTAACCACTCCTGGACTTGCTGCTGCAGAATCCATACCTTCCTCTGTGCTTCCCTGGTACTAGGTCCAGTACCCATGCACACAACTCCTGTCTTAGGGTATGCACGGCTTAAATCCCACTTAGGCTGACACCATCTGTCATTGAGGCATAGGTCAGGAAGCGCAGGAAAACCAGGAGCAGTTGTAGAATTCACCAAAAATATTTATTTACACTAGCAGTAACATGAAAAAAAATAAACTTGTTCAGTATAACTATTTACAAAGGCAAAATAAAATAAAGATGCATCAGTCTCTGTGTCCCCTTTCTCTCACCTCCAATAGCTTCTTATAAAGTCCGAACCATCCATTGCTTAACACTGCCCTGGCTGCTTGTAATACCCTCTTGACTCCTGAAGCATTATGTTTGCTAGAACAATAGCAAGCTGCATGTAACTGGTTGACTGACTGAACATTTAATTACTGTACTTAGGAGAAGGAATCTGTGATATATTGTGGTCTTATCAGGGCCTACAAGTAACTAAGTATCACTTGCCCCCTCTTTGAGCTCCCTCTCTGTAACTTACAAGACAGACCTCAAAGAGCTGCAAGTGGCGCGTTTACTGTAGGCCCAGATAATATTTATTTATTTATGTCTGTGGTAACCGAGTAGGTGCACTGATCCAGAGGACCATTTTCAGGCATGACCCGGGCCACAAAGTGGCAAAAACAAATACAGGTGTAAAAAAGTAAGCACACGATACAATACACGCACACCCAACAAATAGCAGTGTGTACACGCAGGGTAAGCACATTATACTGTACTATAACATGTACATAGGCAAAAACACAGGTGGGTAATACAGATGGTGCAATATACATACGGTACAAGTTCATGGTACAAAAATCAAACACATGTGCAATTTACTACAATGACTGCACATGTTCAAAGAAATAGAAATTAGTCACATTTCATAGCAACAGTGGGGGTCAAGAAAGGAGAAAACGGGGAGGGTTGGGGATAGGTTAGGGGTTATGGGGTGGGAGGGTGAGGCAAGGAAGTACAGAGGTGGGAAAGGGGGCAGGCTGTAAGTGCTGTCTGGCAGCAAGTACTGCCTGAGTGCTTCAGAGCTTAGAGGAGTTGTAGACCCTAACGTTATTGTGCGAGACAGTAACCGCTTGCAACCGTAAGGAGCTAGGCTTTCAGGTTATGTTTAAAAGCACTGTGGGTAGGGGATGAGCAAACAGACGGGGGGGCACTTGTTCCATAGGGAGAGTACTGTGACTGAGAAAGCTCTATTCCCCATGGTGGTGATAACATGGGGTACTTCTAGCAGGGGGACAGAGGATACCCTAAGATTCCTAGGGACCATTCTGCCTGTCAGGAGGGGTGAGTAGGGGGACATTTGATGGCTACAGAGGGAGTTGTCTACCCGACAGCCCATCGCATAATCAAAGCGACCTTGTAGGGTGAGCCACCTTAGCAATTGATAGAGTGAGCAGTGGTGGGAACGGTATGGGGCTAGAAGGATGAATCGACAGATAGTGTTGTATGTAGAATTTAGCCGTGAGTGCAGGGTGGTGGATAGGTGCAGTAGACAGGGGCAGTAGTCAAGGAGGGTATGCAGGCTGCCATGAGGCAAGGTGCGCCCGGTGGACAAGTATTGTTTGTAGGGGCTGCAGGCGGTACCTAGCTTCTGGTGAATGCTGCGCACTGTTTGGGCCACATGTTCAGAGAAGGAAAGGGAGGGGTCACGGGTAACTCCTAGATATTTGAAAGATGTGACATTCTCAAGAAGAGGACCAACAGGGGTGAGAACCATGAGGGAGGAGTTAGCTTTGCCTAGGGAGGGCGTAGAACCAAAAAACATGGATTTAGTCTTTTTTTCATTGACTAGGAGATTGTTAGAGAGGAACCACTGATGAGCAGATGCATAGTTATGTGTCAGGGCAGAGGAGATAGAGTCAATAGATTTTTTGCTATGATAGATGACCAGATCGTCAACATAGAGAAGAGCTTTACAGCTGAGGCTGTCTTGCGGAGAGCATTTATGAATATGGAAAAGAGCAGTGGCCCGAGTATGGAGCCCTGGGGAACTCCAGTGAGCACAGGAAGGAGAGTAGAGGAAGCCTTGCCAATGATCACCGACTGGGAACTTTTTGATAGCTGTGGAACCAGGCAATAGTGCCATGGGAGCAGCCAAAGAGAAGCAGGGATGAGGGGAGGAAGTGGTGGTCAGCCAGGTCAAACGCTTCTGACAGATCAATGAAGACCGCACCTGTGGGTTTATCCTGGTCCATGCCTCTTAGTACGTGATTGGAAAAGAGGGCCAGGGCAGAGGAGGTACTGTGTTGCTTGTGGAAGCCATGCTGGAGGGGCATAGGAGGTTGTACTTTTCCAGGTGCGCTGATAGCTGAGAGTGTATAATTTTTTAAGCAGTTTGCTCAGGTGGGGGAGGAAGGAGTTGGGTCTATAGTTGTTGGGGTAGAGGGGATCGCCAGCTTTGAAGATTGGTACAACGTTCACACGTTTCCAGGAGTCGAGTACGGTAGCAGTAGTAAGGGCAAGGTTGAAAATGAAAGTAAGGGGTTTTGCAATTGCAGGAGAGATGAGTTTTAGGAAAGCAGGCTACAGACCATCACTGCCAGGGCTTCTTTTGGCCGGTAGGGATTTTAGTAGCTTGGTTGTGTCAGTTAGGCCAGTGACCCTAAGATGGAAATGAGGGGGCCTGGTGGTGGTTGAGGAGGGGGGCTGTTTGGCTGGCAGTTCTGGGCAGTGGGGGTCTGTGGGGGAGCTTGTTGAGGTAGGGGGATAGGTCTGCAAATTTTGAGTTGAAAGCATTTGCAATCTCAGTGGGGTCCGAAATGAGACCAGAGGGGGATAGTAGCTGTGTTACCTGCCTACTGTTCTTTGGGTTTAGGAGAGAACCAGTGGAGGCCCAGAAATTTCACAGGTTCCCAAGGTTGTTGGTTTAGATAATATTTACATTTTAGTGACTTGGCAGCCTGTTTGCAGGAATTTTGCAGCTGTCTGTATGCAGTCCAGAGTTGGGGGGAGGGGAATGCTTCTATTCCTTCCACTTGCGGTCCTGGTCTTTCATTAGTGCCAGCGCGTCTCTGGATAGCCAGTGGGTGCAATCACCTCTAACCCTTCTGATTTTGAGGGGGGAAATGAGTATCCTGGATGCGAGCGAGGGTGGAGGCAAAGAGTGTGACCGCGTCAGAGATGTTGTTTTGGCGGTAAAGGGCAGATCAGTTTGTAGCCCATGCATCGCTGAGGGACAGTGCTGGGTCTTGATGGTTGAACTTTTTGAACGATAGGAGTTTGTAGGGAAGGCGGCTCGATTTGAAGGACAGAATGGCATAGATTGGAGTGTGGTCACTGACCGAGTCGGACATTGTGCCTGCCTGGAGGATCAAGTCAGCTCGGTTTGTGGCAACCCAATCAATGAGGGAGTGGATGAGTGAGCGAGCATTGTGACTGGTGGGGGAGGTGATAATTTGTTCTGGGTTATGTTCCTTTAGTAGGTTAGCATAGTCTGGAGCAGAGGCATCCAACCAGTTAAGGTTGAAGTCACCTATTGCGAGCATGTCTCATGTGGGGACTGTGCGCCCTACGCCGTCCAAGAAATTGGTTAGCCCTGGTATGCCTCCTGAAGATGGGCTGTAGCAGCAGCCTATGTGGAGTTTTTTTGAATACTCCTAGGGTTAGTTCAGCAATGAGCCATTCGCTCGGGGAGGTGGGGTTGAAAAGCTGGAGGTGGTGGCAGTGATGTGCTCTTGCATGTATAGTTCGACTCCCCCACCCCTCTTTCTGCCTGGCCTGTCATGGCGCAGGAGTGAGTAACCCTGTAGTTGAAATTGGGAATCTTGGTGGGTGAGCTTTAGCCAGGTTTCAGAAAGGCCTAACACCTGTGGTTTGTATAGGGCTACTCATGCCTCAGGCTCGGGAAGCTTTGATGGGAGGCTGCAGATATTCATATGGGCTATTTTTAGCCCAGGGTGCTTTAACTAGTTGGTGTCAGCATGGTCGATGTGGGTGTTCACTGGGCCTGGGTTACTCTCTATATCTCCAGAGAGGAGAATAAGTAAAAGTAGAGGGCAGTCTGGGGGGGGGGTGGCAGTGGGGGGACTGGAGGGTGAGGGAATGCACAAATAGGCCGAGCAGTCAGCGCTCATAGTTAGTCAACAGTGCCAGGAAGATTTCACTTGTGAGAGTGAGTTCGGGTCTGTTCACGTGGATTGGGGTGTCCGAGTTTTCGAATGGGATAGGTGAGGGACCTGGCTTTGACTAGTCATTGGCCATAATTGATGCACAGATGTCCATTTGCAGTAGCAGGGTGATCAAGGAATCCAGCGTAATAAGGGAGGAGCTCGAACACATGCTCATTTTGGTGGTGACTAGTGCGGCAGGTGGAATTATCTCTGTCTCAGGGGAGAGAAGGTCTAGCAAACAGGAGCAGGTCCGTCTTGTCAGGGTGCCTCAGGGGTATGCCAAGATCTTGGCCAGGTTGCTTAGCAGGGGGCTGCTTTAATATGAAGTGGAGAGGCAGCAGACAGTGTAACCAGGGTGAGAGGTCAGGGCTGTGTTTGCAGCAAGTGAGAGATTGCA
The DNA here is from genome assembly GCA_016271365.2 of Neoceratodus forsteri. NCBI lineage: Eukaryota > Metazoa > Chordata > Ceratodontiformes > Ceratodontidae > Neoceratodus > Neoceratodus forsteri. Next base: position 310,314,555 of record CM028137.1, on the reverse strand, counting down.
GCTATTAGTGATGAGACTGTAGAAACAAAGTTTTTGCCTACTGGCCAGTGAGAGAAGGGAAAGAAAGTGAGGGAGGAGCTTAGGTGGATTTAATAGAGGTTTGGGCTGGGGAGGGCAGTTGAGACAAATTATTAGAGAATGAGTTTGCTCCAAGGAAAATCTGAGCCCGCTCCAAGGGCAGCAGCGGGGCCTGGCTTGAATAACTGGCTGACTTGGAGAGGGGACCAATGCCGTGGCAGAGTTTCATGAGCAGACCAATGAGAGGAGTCCATGTCTGCTCACAGAGCCAATGAGGAGAAAAGCCAGTGCCGGGGTTCAGGCCGTGCTGTAGCAGAGCAGAGAAGCTTACCTTTTGGGCTGAAGTTGGCAGTGGGGACGGCAGCAGGAGAAGCGCCGCATCCCAAAGTGGCAGAGGTGCTGCTTCCATGGAGGGGGTCACCCGTTCAGGGCTCAGGCTGTAAAGAGAGAAAAGGAGAGAAGGAGGTTAGTTTAAAATAGCAATCTTGCAGGTGAGAAGCGGTGGATAAGGGGTCAGAGACTAGGCGAGAATCGGTTGGCGGGGGTCAGATGGGAAGGAGACAGGTTGCTAGTAGGAGTTCAGCAACAGAGACAAAGAAAGGAAGAGAAAGAAATTAAGCAGGTCGAAAGGGGGGGCCTCCTCAGGTATCGAGGAGACAGGTGGGGGGGGGGAGAGAGCGATCAAGAGAGAGAGAGAGAGAGAGAGAGAGAGGCAGATTTGGGAAAGTGGCCCTGGAGGGCAGGGCAAGAAGGCAAAGGGGTTAGGCAGAAGAGCAGAGTCTGGACTAACAAACAACTCTAAAATCTGGGTACACTCAAATGCATTAAAACAGGGCTGTATCACTCTAATAAATTAAAAAAGATAGAAACACACATTCATGAAGACAGAGCTGTATCACAGTTATTTTGCATTGAGATGTAAAGCAGTAATTATGGCTGTTAAAATACACTCTGCTAGGCTGAGACACTAGAGCAGAATGGCTAACAGTATTTAGCAATTTTGCAGTTTGCAGCATGCAAGTGATACAGCACAATTTGAGTAAATTCAATTTATTAGAGAAATAGTTTGCTCCAAGGAAAGTCTGAGCCCACTCCAAGGGTGGCAGTGGGACCTGGCTTGAATTCCTGGCTGGTTTGGAGAGGAGACCAATGCTGTGGCAGAATTTTGTGAGTGGACCAATGAGAGGAGTCCGTGTCCGCTTGCAGAGCCAATGAGGAGGAAAGCCGGCGCCGATTCAGGCTGGCACTGTACCAGAGCTGAGAAGCGTACCTTTTGGGCTGAAGTTGGTGGTGGGGATGGCGGCAGGAGAAGCACCGCATCCTGCAGTGGCAGAGGTGCCACTTCCATGAAGGGGGTCGCCTGCTCCGGGCTTTGGCTTTTGGGCTGAAGTTAGCGGTGGGGACAGTGGCAGGAGAAGCGCCGCATCCCGAAGTGGCAGAGGTGCCGCTTCCATGGAGGGAGGTCACTCGCTCAGGGCTCTGGCTTTTGGGCTGAAATTGGCGGTGGGGATGGCGCCAGAAGTGCCACGTCCTGAAGCAGCAGAGGTGCCACTTCCATGGAGGGAGTCGCCCGATCAGGGCTCTGGTTGTAATACCACAATATATCAGAGATTCTGTCCCCTAAGTAAAGTAGGTAAATGTTCAACCTCTTATCACACTTGCTTTTTAAATTATTCTACCAACATAACACATCTGGAGTCAAGAGGAGCCCATTACAAGCAGCCAGCGCAGCAATAGCAGACATTCTTAGACTAGTATTATTTACCAGCTCAGTGCATCTGGGTAAATTTCCTAAGGATTTCAGTTTTTTTTTTCATGCTGGTGAGCTTCCACTGTAGGCAGTGAAATGTGGTATCCTTATTTCTATGTTGTAGGCCAGTGGTGCCGTATCATATGTAGTAGTGCTGCACCTGTTGAAGGGACCTGGGAGGTCTTGAAAACGTGTAAAAATTCTTCAGTTAGTCTAATAGAAAGGTATTACCACAAAAAAAGTATATTGGATTTTTCTGAGACTAATACGGCATCACCGACATACAACATAGTTTTTTTTTTAATGTGTACATATAATATAGTGTAACCATCCTCCAATGGCACAAATTAAGTTGTAGCCCCCCCCCACTGAAGCAAAAACCAGTTTGCAAATATAGAAACATAGAAACATAGACTTTGACGGCAGATAAGGACCGCTTGGCCCACCTAGTCTGCCCATTTCCCTTCCTACAGGATAGGCCGCAGATCCTAGTTAACCAACAGCCTATTTCTTCCTACCCCCCACAAGAACTGCCTTATATCTGTCCCATGCATTCTTGAATTCTCCCACAGTTTTAGACCCCACAACCTCCTCAGGAAGGCTGTTCCATGCATCCATTACCCTCTGTGAAAAAATACTTCCCACATTGCCCGTACTTCCATCTTTAAATTGTGTCCCTTGTTCTTGCACGCCTTTTTCTGAAAGATGCTACCCTCTTGGACTTTGTTGATTCCACTGAGGTACTTAAAAGTTTCTATCATGTCCCCCTCTCCTTCTTTCCTCAGGGCTATACATATTAAGCTCCTTTAGTCTCTCCTCGTACGGCTTCTCTTGCAAACCCTGCACCATTTTAGTTGCCCTCCTCTGGACTGCCTCTATCCTGTCTATGTCCTTACGGAGATGGGGTCTCCAGAACTGGACGCAGTACTCCAGATGGGGTCTCACCAACTGTCTGTACAGAGGGATAACAACTTCCTGTTTTCTGCTGCTGATGCCTCTCCCTATACATCCCAGTATACCCCCTGCCCTACTCCCTACTGCCTCCCTAAAACCAAAAAGTACCTCAGGCTCCAGTGAGTGACGGACATAAAGTATTAACCCCACCACACAAGTAAATTTGGAAGAGCCCTTCTTTAATGTGATTGATTTTTACCCCATACTGGAAAACAAATTTGCAAAAAAAAAACCCCCCCCCAAAAAAAAAAAAAACACCCAAAACCCAAAGTACCTCAGGCTCCAGGCAGAGGCAGTGACCCAACATGACATACTGTATACTCTCCCCCCCACTGCACAAGCAAAGTTGGAGTCCTTCTTACTGAACATGCAAAGAAGCCAGCAGAATTAGGTCTTTTGGTCTGTCTAGTCTGTTTGTTGTGCAGGGTTCTCAGCTCAGGCCGTGTCCCAGCCCCCCCTTACCTTTCCATCCCTTTCTCTCCTTCTTCCATGACCTTTGTCTTCACCCTAGATCTATAAAGATACTTCTTAATTGTGACTGATTTCTAACCCCCATCAAAAAACAAATTTGTAAAAATCAAAAGTACCTCAGGCTCTAGTGACTGACCAGAACTATCCCCAACACAAAACATTGGAATTTTCATGTCTGGAACAAAGTTGACTCACTCAAGGCAGCAACAGGCAACACACATCGCTGCCTGGCTGACATGCTTCACCATCTGTGCATTTTGCTGCAGCAGGAAACTGACTGACAATGTGTTTGTGTTTTTTATGTTTGCTTGCACGCATGTGCAAGAAACATAGTACCATCATCCGAGTTTTCCAGAGGTGTGTCAGCCTCTTCCAGTTCAGTCAGTGTGTTTGCAGGCACGGTCGCAGTGCACCAATCACTGCTCCAGCTGTCTATGACAGCAGTTGAAACTGGAGTGGCATACAGTTGGAAGGGAGAGCTCCGCTTCAGTGAGCAGAGCTCCCCTCCTCAACATGCACACATGCATATTGCGTGCTGATGCGCCCCCCCGATGCACAATCTGTATTAGCCGAGGGGGTGCCCAATGCCCCGTCGGCTCCCACGCCCCAAAAGCTTTCCTGGTGCCACGCTGGAGCCCACCCCAGCGTGGCACATATGCTTATGGCGGCGACGGGTGCCCAATCCCCGCCGGCCCAGCCCCCCAAACAGCTTAGACATCTGCCACGCTGGGAGCCCACCCCAGCTGTGGCACAAGCCCAGATGGCTGACGGGGTGCCCAGTCACCCATCGGCTCCAGCCCTCCCCAAACAGTGTTTTCAGCTGCCACGCTTGGGAGCCCACCCCAGCGTGGCAAATGTCCCGGTCGCCTTAATAGTAAAAACCAAAAACTATAAATTAAAAACGGTCCTCAGATCTCCCTGCCCCCACCCGCACCCACCCACTGCGCACCCTGCCTCCCCACATTCCCCTCACCCCATACTTACCTCTGAGTCTGGCATGATGATCTTCGTGGACTGGGAACACGCCTGCACTCTTCAAAGCCGACGCAACTGAGAAAATGCCGTAAGCTGTATAATGTAATAGATAGGGTTTTTCAACTTTGCTGCATATCTCAGGCATTTTTGGAATTTGTGCACCAAATTTTCAACATGGGGTTTTGGGGACACCTTCTCATGAATGCTGTCACTATCATGGCGTTAATCGGTCCCAAGGGTGATTGCAGTCACATGCCAAAATCACCTTCGGACCGATTAACAAACAACACTGCCAATGTTCATAAGGTGGGCTCTCAAAAGCCTATTTTGAAAATTTGGTGGAAAAATTCATAAAATGACTGTTTTACGAGCGCGCTATGCAGTTCTTGCGCACGCTCGTAAGTTTGCGAATTTTCAATATTTTCACTCCAGATTTTCAATATTGCCATTTTACCACACCTTCTTATGAGCAGTACAGCTGTCATTTTTCACATCTCACCCACAATGTGTTTCCGCCCATGTAGTGCACAATGGCGCAGTCGGTGTGCGAAATCAATGTATGGGACACATTAAGAAAATCACAGCAGAGATGTTAAAATGGCTATGTTGAAAATTTGGTGAAAAAATTCCCAAAAATGACTGTTTTAAGAGCGCATGTTGCGCAGTTCCTATGCACGCTGGCAAGTTTGCGAATTTGTAATATTTGCACACCAGATTTTCAACAGTGCCATTTTACCGCACTTCCTTATGAGCAGTACAGCTACCATTTTTCACATCTCACCCAAAATGTGTTTCCACACATGTAGCGCACAATGGTACAGTCGGTGTGCCAAAACAATGTTTGGGACAGATTAAGAAAATCACAGTGACACTGGTCATGAGCAGAGGTCTTAAAATGGCTATGTTGAAAACTTGGTGACAAAACTCCATAAAATGACTGTGTTACTAGTGAGCATTGCACAATTTCCACGCACCCTCGTAAGTTCATGAATTTGTAATATTTTCAGTCCAGATTTTCACCAGTGGCATTTTTCCACACTTCCTTATGAACAGTACAGCTGGCACTTTCCACAACATGGCCGAAATGTGTTTTCACACTTTCAGCACAGAAATGCATGGTCGCTGTGGGAAATCATTGTTCGGGACAGATAAAGAAAATCACACTGACACTGTTCATGATTGGAGGTCCCAAAATGCCTTTGTTAACAATCTGCTGTAAAAAAATCCCCAAACTAGTTACATTACAGGTGTGAGTTGCACAGTTTCTACGCACGCTCATGACTTCACCAGTTTTTTTAAGATTTTCACAGCAGATTTTCAACATTGCCATTTTTTACACCTCCCCATGAACAGTACCGCTGTCATTTTTCACATCCTGTTTGGAATGTGTTTTTGCACCTGTAGTGCCAAATGCCGTAGTCTCTGTGCAAAAGCAGTTTTCGGCTAACAAACTGATATTGCCACTGTTCATGAGGTGGGGGTCACAAAAATACCATGTTGAAAATTTGGAGTGAAAATACCAATGAATGCCTGAGGCGTTAGGGTTTCCGACCATAACGCCTCACCCTGTACAGAATGACAGGCATCAGGGGTGTGACTTGGGATTCTTGCCTGTAATGCTCATACCATTCCACCCCCCACCCACACCCTGCAGCCAGTGAGAGGCATCAAGGTGTGCCTCGGACTCTTCAGGCCCAAACTTCACCCCATTCTCCCATACCGCACCCATCTCACCGTTATTTCCTGATGGAATGGTGCATATGGGCCAAAGACTCCAAGGCACACCGTGACACTTGTCAGTGTCTGCAGGGTAGGGTGTGGTGAAATGGCGTGGTTGTTATGCCTGATGACCCAAGGGCACACCCCAATGCCTGTCACTCTCTGCAGGGTGGTGGTGGGGTTGGCTTCAGTTGAATACTTCACTGCTATTCCTATTATGCAGCTCTGTAACTGTGAAGAAAGGCTGAAGTAAAGCTTTGCTGGCTAGGTTATGGTATGGGGGCTGGCTGGAGCTCAGCTGAGGAGCTGGGAGAATCCACATAACTTAGCCAGCAAAGCTTGACTGGCTGGGTTATTGTTGTGGGGGCAGGCGGGAACCTGGCCAAGAGACTGGGAGACTCCACATAACCTGGATGGCCTGTATACTATTACCTACTGTTTGTACAACTGGAATACAGACTGCCACTTTAGAATAAGATGGCCACGTTTCCAATAGGCTATGTCACAATTCACATCCTTTTCACAACTTTTCAAAGTTAATGTGTATTTCAGACTGTGTTCTAGCTATTTAAAGCAATTAATTTGTGGATGGGGGCATGTCATTATCTTGGGCATTTAAGAAACACCAAATATTAAGACTAGTACTGTACCTTTCACACCCTACCTCACGTATCAGGGACAAGTGTTTAAAAACCAGGGACAAATGACCAACATCAAGAACAGGTCTCCAAACAATAATCAGCTCAGGCTGTTATAATATGGTGGCTGGCACGCAAAGCATTTTTTTGTAGGTGAGTTAGATTGTAACCCAAATGCCCGGCATGATTTTTTGATTATTCAAATTCTGACTCATCTAATGTGGAAATGCCGAATTTAGGAAGGACAGAGAAAGTTGCTGGGGCAAAATCAGGACATCCCTGAAAATCAGGAGACAATTGAAAGATATAGCTACAGTACATATACAGATCTTACCCTGGCATTTCAAATATATGAATATGCCTTTATGACACAGAACCAATCTTATTAATCACGTCATGATAACTTTTAGTAATGTCTGTGATTGCTTGTTTTTCTCTTCGTACCTCAGCATCGCTTTTCTCTGCAAGCAAGCAACATGTCTGTTGCTGTCGTTTAGCAGCCACTTATACTGAGGCTGTGCAAGCAAAATCCAGGAGTGTGCATTGCAGGGGCTACAGTCAAAGGGAATCATCATTACTAGTTGCAGTATTTTTCTTTATCATGGAGTATTAAAACGTGGCCAGGCTCCTGAATTCCAAAAGCAACCCTGTCATTTTTTGAAGGTCTGCTCGTGGACTGCGATTGCGATTACAAAAATGACATTGCACATGAATGGGAAGCTGCTGCTCCTTGGCGCTAACAGGTAGCCCAGTACAGATGCTCTCCCCAAGGCAAAAGCCTTGATACCTGCCGATCTGCTTGTGTGCATCTTTGAAATGCCATTGCAAAGTAAATTTTTTTTTATCTGAATAATTCTTCCATTTCTCATTACCTGGGGAATTGCTAATAGCCAGACAGCCTCTTCAGACTTGTTTCTCCTGCTCAATCAAACCTTGGAGGTGCTAGTTCATGTCGTGATAGATCCTGTGAACTGTTTTCAATGTGAACGGCATTATGTCCTGACACTCTTGACTCACTGACTGCAGTGTAACAGCCAGCGATGGTGAGTACCAACTCACTCATCAAACCTGTTCCTGTCACAGGGGGCTGGCAGTCACGGGGCACAGCCATTGGTCCTGGAGGATTCCTGTACACTGGCAGGCACAGAGAATGGGGTGGGTGGGCTGTAACTTCTAGTTCTGATTCTGGATTTAAAAAAAAACATAATTCTATGCCTAATGCCAGCCAGTGAACTAAACCGAGAACCCTATACAACCACCAGACCAGAAAGGGCAGCCAGGCACTAACCTATCAACCACCATGAATGCAAAGATAATTTTTTACCAGTTTTCACTTGCCACAGGAAATCTAGAAAAAGCAAGTTTGGCCTCTGACGTGAATGCCGATCTGCCCTCTGAATAGCAAGTGGTGTCAATAAAAAAAAATGCAACTAAGTCTGAGACACTGGCACAGCTCAGGGTGGACTGTCACACAATGAATCAAACCAAAAGTCAAGTTAGTTAGAAGAAACTAGGATGGTGAAGAGCCTATACTTGGCTAGGCTGGCTTCTTGGACTTTCCCCATTGTTTGCAGCAGATAGCTGCAGTTCTGGAGGCACAAACACAGGACTACTTCAGGCAGCTACGATAGCCCCCCCCCCTCCAAGGCAGAGACTGACAGGTGTAAACTGGTCTGTGATTTTCACAATAGGGAGATAGGAGTAGAGTTGTTAAAGCATATTTAGAGATGGGAGTTGTTAAGGACTGGGCCGGCAGGTACTTATGTGAGAGAGCAAGATCTTTTTTTTTTGTGTGGCAGCCTATGACATGACAGAACTTCAAAGGGCAAAGGCCGATGCTTGCAAGAGAGAGGTGAGTGAGGTGAAACAGAGCCTTAAAGCCAGCAGCAACTGAAAAGGAAATCGAGTTGGGACAAAAAAAAGTGAGGGGTGAGTCCCCCCCACCCCCACCCTACAGTTCCTGCGCCTCTGGCTTCAGCTGCATGGCCAGGTGTGGTCACCCAGGTGGCGGTACTTCAGGAATATCTGTAGCCCACCCAACACTGAGGAGGAGAGTATCCTCTGAGATACTTGATACTCTTTCTCCAGCTGGCCCTCTGACTTGGAGTCCTTCCCAAACCTGTGTGGCCGGTGTTGCGATTGGTAGAGTGCTACCACTGTGCCAGTGGACCGACCATGTGATCTTATTAATGGGAGTTGTTAGGACCCTAAATGCAGCTACCACTTCTGGGATGGAAATGATGGAACTACCATGCTGAATATTGAGTTGGAAGATTGGGTAGGGGAATCAAAAAGGGAATGCACTGCCTTCTATAATTTGGAGGTGCAGTTAATAATAGTAAAGTATTCTGCCATCGCCACTTGGCCTGCCTAGTAGGCTTGGTGAGGGCAGTATAAAGACCCCCGGGACACCCCTGGAAATGAGTTTTAACTCAGTGTGTCTTTCCTGATCAGATCCTTGAAATAAAACACTAAACATGCTGCAGGGCACTTAAGGAGTTAACCTGTCAAATAGATACTGACCTTGATGTACTTAATAGCATGGGGCAGTCCAAGCAGTGAAAGTCAAACATTAAGCTAAATATACTGGTATATTACACCAGATGGGCCCCAACAACTTCCATTAAATTGGTCACATATAAGATTGCATTAGCTGAAGAATAATAAAACCAGAATTTCATACAGCACTGAGATTGCAAGTAACAGCAAATCATTGATAAGTCAGCAAGAATCACTGAAGATAACAGAGGCAAGTGGTTGGTGCGGGCATAGGTAGAGAGATATTTTTGATATACTTTGGCCCCTCCACATCTGATAGGCAGGTAACATACAGCAATTTGCAACTGTTACTCAGACAAAACTCCCAAACCCCATCGTCTTGAACATGATACAGTGGGAATAATTTTGTCCATAAATAAACTAAGGCACCGCATCTCTAAAAATTAGTTCGAAGGTCACAGTCTCTATATCTGCTGAGATGTTAACGTGGTGCCATAAAGTGTCTCCACAATCTTAGGATCACAATAATCTGAAAGCGGCACAGTTTAGTACAGTTATGGAAGCTCATTAGGGAAGTTAGATAAGCACATATTAGACATGGCTGGTTAACATACGGTGGTCTCCATTTTGAATATGCTGGTGGAACAGTTGCTCTCCTAACCAGTCCACATAGCCCATCCAGTGGATAAGCACTAAATTAGTGTAGGAATGTAAGGCCTTGGAAAACAAACTACTGCGAAGCGGTGTCCTAATCTTCACCCCTGTGGTCAAGCACATCTTTAACCTCCTGTTTGTGTCTCGCACTGCCTGTGACAGCTGCAAGCATGATCGGTACTGGTAGAATGTGCTTGATTATGCACTCATGCACACTGATACACTCCTTACTGACATGCCGGCACGTAGTGGTCCTTCATGATGCAGTCCGTCAGTCACGTCATCAGACAGCTGGCCACGGGGGAAAGTCGGACATGTACTGATTAAGTATGGTGGGCAGAGGGCTGCAGGGTCAACCAGATACAAAAAATAATTACAGACTAGTAAGTACATAGAAAAACCTACTTCAATTGCGTTTCTATTAATCGGGACCTAAAGGTTCCACAGTATTCCTGCAGAGGAGGTGAGGATCCCCATAAAGTAGTTCCTGATATGAGGGTACAAGGGGCAGGTTAAGAAATGCAAGTACATCTACAGTGGGGGTGGGGGGGGCACCACAAACAGGCGCCAAAGAGTTCTGGCTTAAAAATATTTTCTGAGCTATACCACTGAGTTTTACCTACCTGTTGCAGGTTCAGTCTTCATCTAAGTTTCAGTGTTAGAACTGTCAGCCTCTACAGCATTCCTGACAGTCTTCCAAGTTTCTTATTCCACTTGCTGGCATCCTTCAGATCAGAAAACACATAAGCTTTATACCTGTTCACTGTACAGTTGGGTCGGAACCATTATACATGGGTGGTATTATGCTCGTGAAGCTTGAGCTGAATGCCATAAACGTTCTGTGTGGCTTTGCCACATTGCAGAGCTGAGGTCTTGGGATGTATGCCCCCCCTTTATCAACCTGAAATTCCATTTATCTCCTGGTCAGCCACAGCACCTGTTTTTTCACCCTGACCCCCAACATCATTTCCAGAGCTGTTTGTAGATTATGTGTTACTCATAAGGGAGTCACTATATAAGCTTTTTCTATACATTATGGTTCACAGTGTGGGTCTACATTTGGCAACTAACACCGCATGGAGACAGTCATCTATAGGAAGAGAAAGTGCCCCTCTAAAACACAGACTATATCATGGTCTTTAGAGGTTATTTGGGAAACATTCCCTACAATTAGTGATCCCTCAAGTGCAACAAACTATTGTTTGTTGTTTTCACTGTTGTGTGGGGCAGCTTACTCCTCTCAGTTGCACTGCAAATCAAGCCCAGAGTGCGCAGGCCCTCCATGTTGTTTTACCATCTGGTCAGTGGCCTGCTGTGCTTAGCCCAGCACCATATCCCACAACACCCCATACCGTGAAGGGTGTTATCACACAAAGAAAATTGACTGTTGTGTTGTTGGGTGATGAATGCCCGAATAGCGTAGTGTGAGCAGTGGCCTTCTGAGACGGTTGAAGAAACTGACAGGAAAAGAGGGATTGCAGTGTTAGTGCTTCAGAGTGGGAAGTAATCAGCAAGCAGGGAAGTGTGAACTCTGCACCGGCTCTTTTTTTTTTTAACCGGGTGATGTTGTGTGATAAACTTATGGGTAAGAGGTGCTCAAATATTAGTGGATCTGACTAGCCTCCATTGGATAGTGCTAATACCCAACCAAGGATCCAGCAAATATGTGACCAAACTCGTATCTAGGATCCATGGTTAGATATTTATGTATCCAAGGTCAGATCCAGACATCCGAGGTATGGGTGCTCCAATTCTCAGGAATCCATTCTGGTATGCAGAAATTGAAATTTTGGACATTCCCAATCTGGCTCTGATTCTGTTCTGCCTCTGATTCAGGGATTGAAATGAAATCGGAAATGGAAGTTATGATTCTGCATCCAACTTGTTTTGAGTTACTCAGTGCTACATGTCCACAACCCAAACATTTGCAGAAGCCCTCCCTTGCACATACCTGTCTGCCAAGTGTCCTGGAGGCTCAGGCATCCATAGAAAAGGCAGCATTGTTGTCTGATCATGGGGCCTCTTGCTGGAAAAGTCCAGGAGCATCCATGATCCCTCCACAGTAATGTAGTGGCAATGGGTATTGGTGTTGCTGGGCATGAACATGGACAACTAGTCCAGTACCCCCAAAGAGTCCTGTCTCTTCTGACTCTAGCTCACTGTCGCAGTGCTACCTCCATACCCCGGTTCCATTCTGTCTCCCTGCATAGATGAATGATAGTCAAAAATAAAACCTCAGTCCTTCCAGGGCAGGTTCTTCCATGCCATTCCACAAAGTAAGTGCCTGGTGTCATTCCCCAGCTGCTTTGGCCGCTCCTCTGCCCCAGTCCAACACCTCCCAATCATCTGCACTCCCATTCTCCATCCTTGCTTCCTTGGTAGTAGGTATATGTATAAGGCCTTATCTCCACTATTAGCCCTTCCCAGAAGCCCTGGTTCTCCTGGAGTGACCTGGTGGTGGCCAACCTTAAGAAAGCCCTGGGGTTAGCCACCATCATATGCTGTACTTCTAAGGCATCTGGAGGTGGCTAATCCCAGAGCTTTCTTAAGGTTGGCCACCATCAGTTCACTCCAGAAGAACAAAACTTCTGGAAGGGTTTACTATTGGAGGCGAGGCCTTATAGATATACCAGCTACTAGGGAGGCAAGGATGGAGCACAGGAGTGCATCAGAAGATTGGGAGGTGTTGTACTGGCAGCAGCAGGGCAGCTGGGTGGGGGGTGGGGAAGTGGCAGCAGGCACTTACTTGATGGAGTGGAGCCATTGAGCCTGCCCTGGAAGGACTGAGTTTTGTTTCGTTTTTGCCATCATTCATCTTTTGATGGGCACTGAAATGGAACCAGAGTATGAGAAAGGGGGGATTAGTGCCATCATTGAGTTAGACAGAGGTCGAGGCAGAACTACTCAGGCTACGGGGCTGGTTGCCTGTGTCCCAATAACATTGCTTACCCTGCCCAAATCACCAGCTATGCAAAGGATGGAGTGGGACTTGGCTAAGACCACAACAAAGGAAAAATGGATTTGTCACCCAACCCACTGCAGCCCAGCACAGAAGGTAAAGGAAGGGTGGAGGAAGGATGAAAAACTTTGCCTGTATGCAGCATAGTCTGCTGCAGATTCAGAATCAGATTCTGATTTTACATCTGACTAGGCTTTCAGATATGGAGTTTTGGCCTTAAAGGGGAACAGTCTCTACCAATGGCTCCCACACTCAAGTGTGGGGTTGGATCCAGTGTACACTTTATGTGCAAAAACATTTTTTTTTTTTTACTGTTTACTATAGTGTAGTAGATTCTATCAGATTCATTTTGCTTAGTTGTAGGCTGACATCTTCTGTTACCACAAATCCCAGAATCTTCTACAGATGACATCAAAGCAGTAGGTAGCAGTGAGAAGAGTGAGTAGCCTGCAGTGCATATCAGAGTTTATATTTAAGCTCTTGTCTTTTGATTGTTGGTCCTGCTGTCCTCCATGGACAGTTTACAGTGCCAAGGACTGTACTTAGCCTCTGGATAAAAGCAAGCCCAGAAAACATTTGATCAGAGATTATAAAAGCATGCACTGCAGGCTATTGAATCTTCCACTGTTGCCTACTAATCTGATGTCAGCTGCAGAGGATTCTGGGACTTGTAGTAAAAGAAGATGTCAGCCTACAACTAAACAGAAGTAGTTGATACAATCTATTATATTACCGTAAAAGTTAGTAAGCCAAAATGTTTTGCCTACAAAGTGCACACTGGGACACGATCCCCACACTTTTGTATGGGGCCCTTTGTTCCGATTGTTCCCCTTTAAATACGGAAAAAGTGTTTGCTTTCCAATGCATTTGATTCTGTTGGATAGATTCCAAGCAAGCCTTATCCAAGGTCAGATCCAGGTATGCTTGGTCCAATCCATCGGATCCACTGATCATATAGTCAGATCTGCCGGTCAGATTCATGGATCCGATGGTTAGATCCATAGAAGGGATCTAACATTCTAGGATGTCAGCACTGTTTGCTGACATCTGAAATCCAAGTTTCAAGTACTATCCGGCTCTATCTGATTTATTAGGATAGTTTCCGAGAACCACTAGTATGGGTAGAGAATGCTTTTAGCCAAACAGAGGCCAGCATTTCTGTAACCCATTTTCTAAAAATGTAAACAGTTACATTGTTAATTACAGTACTATGGTAATAATTTCCTAGTGGACTGATAGAAGAGTTGGCAGACTAACCCAGAAGAGTAGGTTAAAAAAAGTAAAAGCAAATCTAGGGAATGACACACACTCTAGGACATAGCATGGTGTTCTGTGTGGGGTGGCTGGCCCCTGGAATTGAACTACCACAAATAAAGTTCATGCACCTACTTTGACAAAGTCATGGTAAAGTAATGCTGGAAATAAGATGATGTACACCAGAACTTACTGTGGTACAGATGTACTGTAGGTTCCAGCACAGTATAAGTTATCAAATGACTAGGCTATAAACAAAAAAGAAGCACTCACATAAAGTCTGTCTGCACTGCCCCATCATTGTGACAAGGTTGGGATACGACTCTGTCCCATTTGTGATGCAGACAGAGTTGAAGGCGAGGATCTGTTCTGCCTTCTTCTATTTTGCCTTTTGTGTGCCTCTTGTCTGTCTGATTGCACAATCAATTTTTTCTTGTGGCACCTAGGAATTGTCCACTCTGATGGTCCCACAATTTTCCCTTGTGATCTCCCTTCCCTCACTTGTTGTTTCTATGCTTTCTGTCTCTCCCCTTGCATCTCTGAAATTAAAAAAAATATGCAAATCTTTATGTGAAACTGGGATCCTTTGGTTTGCAAATGTATATAATGATATTGTTGAAAAACTGCAGACAGCTAAGCTAGCAAGCCGGAACACAAGGGGGTTAATCTTGAGATACCTTTTGACCTTCATCAACTCGTTTACAGAATTGTCAGCAGGACACCAACACTGGGACAGAATGTATTAATTGGTGGCACCTGTTAAGCAATCTAGATGTACTCTTCAGGCTGGTCACAGGAAGGACAACGGCAATGTTTGGTATACTGTGTGACAGCAGGAGCTATAGCTTAATAAGAACAGGATGTAGAATTTAATTGCCAGGGGAAAACATCTTATAAAAAGAGAGCAATGTTTGTTGAGAGAAAGAGAGTTTGAAATGTAAATTGAAGAGACTCTCAGATGGCCTTTTTTTTTTGGTTTGTACTGCCTTTGTGAGGCACTATCCTATACAACTTTTTTTATTTTAGTGTTATTAATAATAATGAAATGCTACTTGTGAATTTTGCAACTTCTCTTGTTTTTCCTATGCTTCCTGACCTACGCCTCTTCAACAGGCATGGCATACTAACTGGGTTAACCATTGTGTGTAGATGAAAAAAAGCACCTGATAATGTTTGTATAGTATGCTCAAACCTTAATGATCATGCTGTGAATTTATTCTCATGGCCGTTTCCCACGAATTGAGCAGGAATACAACATCTGTTGCATCTGAACCATTTTATTGTACTCAGTTTACATGGGGAGGGGGAAGGGACGTGAACAAAAAGTACAGAATTCTGTACTAACTTTGTATAGACTCTACACTCTTAAACTTTGTAAGAGAAAGATAAATAACCATTGATAATATGTACATACAATTATGTTGTTCATTGCAGTACTTTGTCAATAACAGCCTTGTGGATTGACAGAAGGGTTTGTAAATTAACCAAGATTGTGTGATTAAAAGAGTATACTTGATGGTGTGTACTGCACCTTTGGATACATGGCCCTTGAATATGAGGAGTTGATGTTTTACAGCAGGGGTCATGCTTACATATCTATTTTTTTGCTTTGCCCACCCTGGAAAGTGATGCCCAGCTGCACCAGCCCCCTACTAATTGCACTAGGCCAAAGCTTTAATTAAGATTTATAGAAAGGCGGCTGCAACTTGTTTCAATGGTGTGCTGAAATGGCAGGTTTAATTGCTCTTGCCACAGACAGTGCAGCTTGGCCCAGATTTGCAGGGAGATACTGGCAGAATTCCTGCTGCCCACAACATCTGCAATATTTTGTGCCACTTCACCTGCCCCCGCTCCCACCCATCCCCTCTTCCAGAATTAATCAAGCTACTGCCTGGAGTCAGACCCTCTCTTAGGCCCCGTCCACAGTACACCTGAAAATTATGAAATGGTTCTGAACCATTACAGACTGGAAATGGTACAGCATGTCCACACTGCCAGGGAACAGGTATGAAAGCGGTCCAGAACAGTTACAGCCTGTCCACATTGAGCTGTGAACAGTGAGTGGACACAAACCCATGAATGGAGAGCGTATCCTAGGGTGCACCTGGTGAAGATGGCTGCGATGACAGACACCCACCCACATGGCCATCCGGTGGACAGTGGACACAGAGCATGGCAGAACATGGCAAGGAGGCCGACAGCCATGTGTGCCCTGTGGCGGTCATGGTGGACCGATGGTGTGATGCAGCAGAAGGGGTGGAAATGAAAGCAGAGGAGGGCCCTGATGCCTGGCATGGAGGAGGGATGGGATGCACATACAGGAGCTGGGAACCGTGACCCCGCTGCATGCCACAGTCAGGTATGCGGTGCACCACCGGGGTAAGGCATGCTATACACAGCAGCCACCCTCTGGATGCATGCTGTGTGTGCCCAGCACACACAATGCTGCCAGGCTGAACACTCAGTCCCACTACACCCGTGACCCATGGCAACAGAAGCCCCACAGTGCCCCCATATAGCAATGTGGGCATGCAAGCAACCCTCCCAAGCAAAGGAGCAACACAGTATGGTGTTACATGACAGTCTTTATTCCAGTGACGCCATGGCCTCTGGTGGCTGTAACACATGGAAATCAACAGTAGGCGACAGCATGAACATGTAGCATACCCTGTGCATAGATGCGACACATAAAGGAATCAAAAATAACATACATTGTCCAGCATCACAACCCTGTGCAGGACTGAACCCATGACATATGGAACACTGTAATGGCCCCGTGACCACTGCAAACCCGCAAGTAGACACATAACATAATACTGAAACAGCACCACCCTCTGAGGCCCCCTCTGGTGATAGGCATTGTCCAGTGGATGCAGGACACCCATGAGACACAGACCAAGACATGTGACCCAACCATGCAATACACTATGCAGGACAACAATATGGGTAACAGTGAGCAACCAGATAGTAACCAACCCAATGTCCCCATGACCCAATATAACAAAACAAGGTAACAAATACAGGATGGGCAAATGCCCAGCCACCCATGTGGCTCTCATGTGCCCAAACCCCTGTGGACCATGAGATACATATGCCACGCAACACTGCAGAACACCCCAGTGGGAGCAAACGTTATACAGGTGTGCCACCGTGAGCACAAAGCCCTGTGCTAGACCATACCAGGCACTGGCAACACTGGTCCACCCCCAGTGCCACCACCATACCAGGGAGAAATACGCAATGGGTGATCTGGGTGATGGCCTGCAGGACACACTGGATGCTACTCCTCTGCAGGGGGCACATGCCGTCACAGTGTGGTCCACTGGAACTCGTCACTGTACAGGTCCTGCGTGAAACTCGGCATGCCCATAGTGGGTGCCGAGGGAGCAGCGCTGTGCTGGTCAGCAGCACCATGCATTAGGGGTAGGGGAGTGGTGTGCAGACTGGCTGTGGCGGTCACACCACCTGTGGGGCACTGCTGTGCCATGCCAGCACAATATGGCAGTGCCTGGGCTGTGGTGGGCAGGGTGTCCCGGGCAGTGGCGCAGCCTGTGTACACCCCCCCATGCACAGAAGATGCACGTCTGTGGGGCACAGGCATGGTTGGGGCAGCACACTGGTGCTGGCCGGTGGTGCCCTGTGGCCCGCCTGCCCATCATCGGTGGCGGACTGCTGCAGGATGGCTATGCCATGCACACCAGTGGGGTTCCCCATGGACATGGGCATGGTGTGATACCCACCGGTGGGCTGCACCCCGGGGAAAGGGGCAGGTGGGGATAGGGTGGCCGTGGTGTGTGGCATGGTGGTGGCACCTGTACAATGCGGTACACCTGTAGGGTGTGGCTGGTGGCATTGCATTTCCAGAAACTGGGCCATCTGTTTAAAGAACTGCTGTGTCTGTGCAGCCACCTGTTATCGCATACGCTCCTCCATAGCCTTCTCCTCCCTTGCCCGCTCCCTTTCCAGATCAGACATTTCCCTATGGTGCTCCTGCAGCATTTTACGGGTCAGTTCCAGCACCGCCCCAAGCACATCTGCCTTCCGTGCTGCCTTGGACTTCCTCTTCCGGAAGTTCAACAGGGGTTTCTGGCCACTTCACCGCCTCGCAGCTCCGCCCCTTCCTGCGGTAGAGGTGTCACTGGAGGTACAGGGAATCTCTTCCTGCGTGCCCGTGGACACTGAGGATGCATCTGCTGCGTCAGTGTCTGCAGATGTCCCTTCCCCTTGGTCTTGTCCTGGAATGACAGAACACACCAATCACCATTGTACACATGCAGTCACCCCACCCACACACCCCATGCCCTACCCCCATCCCCACCCATGGCCAAACCCACACCTCAGGTGCCACTGGCTTGTTGCCTGGCCTTGGGCCACGGCATGTTTGCTAGGCGCCACCATGCACACCCGTGCCACCACCTATTGCAGTGCTACACCCATCTGTGATCACGATCCGCCTCTTGCCCAGGCAGCACCTCCACCAACTTGCCATGCTGTGCCCCCCATGTCCCAGCCACCATACAGGTGCAGTACACATTGTACGTACCAGTGTCGGGTGTCTTCTGCTGCACACTGACCGCACCTCTAGGCCCCTGGTATGA
This sequence comes from Neoceratodus forsteri, assembly GCA_016271365.2. Lineage (NCBI taxonomy): Eukaryota > Metazoa > Chordata > Ceratodontiformes > Ceratodontidae > Neoceratodus > Neoceratodus forsteri. The sequence goes on along the minus strand of CM028137.1, from coordinate 310,296,066 downwards.
GCACAGGTCCCCAGTGGCGTCCCCTACGTCCTCCAACTCTAGTTGTGGGCTGTCCACCTGTGAGCTCTCCAGGATGAACACTGGTGCTGTGGTTGGCCCTGTGCCTAGTATGGTGTCCAACTTGTCATAAAAGGGGCATACCACGTGTGCACCCTCCAAGCGTCTGTTGCTGTCCTTGGTTTTGTGGTAACGCACCTTCATCTGCTTTATTTTGTCGTGGCATTGCTTTGCCATCCTCTCCACATCATTCTTGTACAGATAGTTCAAAATATTTTGGTAGACCTTTGTGTTGTGCCTGGCACTGGCTAGCTCCACCTGCACCATCTCCTGTGACCCGAACTCCACCAGCAGTGACATGGCCTTGTCTGACCAGGTGGCGCTGTGGTCTGTCATGGATCCAGCTGGCACACAGTTCAGGGCAGGCGGTACTGTACTGCTGTGGTCACCAGCGACTGGGGTTGCAGGGCGTACTGGTCAACCACGGTCACGGGCTGTGCTTGGGGGACAGGGTGACACTGCAGTGGTGCTGGGGTGGTATGTGCTGGCACTGTTGTACTGTGGGAGCTGGGATTGTGCCCTGGCAGCTGTTGGTGGCCTACTTTCCACCTGTGGCACACGGGTCTGTGCTGCGGATTGTTTGCCTGCCGCCTGTCCCCTGCTGTCTTTTTGCCTTACAGCTGTGTCCCACTTTTTGCCCTAGGACCATCAGTGTCCTACTGGCATGTCCTGTTGTTTGGCTGTGGGCTTCCCCCCACTGGGCTCTCAGTGCTTCCCCACACAGCTCCGCTTTCCTGTCTGTGCCTCCGTTGGTTTGGGTGCTAGGGTTACTGCCATTGTGCTGGCTCTGCTCCCATAATGCTTCAACCCCTCTGTGGATGTTCTGTCCACACGTGTGGTCTCCTTCCTAGTTCCTTGCCCCCCACCCTCCGGCTTATCTCTGTGTTGCATTTGCATGCTGATCTGCCCGGATGACTGTCGGCTACACGGTGGCGTGTTTACACGCACACTGGTAATGTTACTGTTCTGCAACCATTACAGGAACCATTGTAGAAACCACCTCTCAACAGGTTTCTGTAATGGTTGCGAACCCGCCTTCTGTAACATTACCAGTGTAAACGCGGTAATATTTTACGCCCTATGTAATGTTACAGAGGTATAGTGTGGACAGGGCCTTAGTTGCCAGACCAGAGGTGGAAGTGTGTAGTCAGCAGATTTTCACTGAGTCTTATTAGTCAGACATTTAAGCTTGGAGCTTACTGTCATATCTCCTTGCCAAAAATGACAAAATAAAAAAGTTATGTTTTCCCTCAGCTCACTCTGTAAAGAGAGTGAAATAAAGTTTACCCCATTCTTTCCTCCACCCTCCCAGTACATTTACCAGCCCTACCTCCACAAATTCCCCTTCCTGTACACAGCAGTGAAGCTGCTGCCCAGGGTCAAACCATCCCTTAGTCTCCAGACCGAAGATGTCAGTGTGTTGTCAGCTGAAAGGGGAGCTTACATATCAATATATAAATTACAGTTTGCTAGCTAGTTAGCTCTCTTGCGCCATTGCCAAATACAGTAGGGTTCTGATCAGGCTAAACAGTCACTGCATGACTCTGCAGGGACCAGCCAGACCTACTCGGCCTCAAGAGTTAAGACCCATCTTGTGCCGTGGTGGCTGCAGCCACAGTTTCTCACCCACTCACTAAACTTATGCCAGCTTCAGTGACTGGGAAAGAGGGTTATAAAAAAATAAAATAAATGCGACTGAGACACTAGGGCAGAGTTAAACATACCACTGCAGGTACGATGTCCAGATGTCAGGTGACGTCTGTCATCACGATCACCAGATCCCCTTCCTCTTCAACTGCAGACATGTTTGCACACGATGGCTCCCTCTCAGTTGCAACCTACACAGCAGCAACTTCAGACAGTGGGGAGGGGCAGCAGGTGGCGTGCGTATTGATTGCCATCAACTGGAGGGCACTACAGTGTCCTAGCAGCAGTTACATTGTTCCTGGCTGTGTGAGGTAAGCAAAAAAAAACAAAAAAACCTGGAAAACCTGCAAACGTGCTTTTTTTTTTTTTTTAACTTTCTATTTTTCCAAGCACCACATCTTCCGGAGACGCCTGTGGTGTCTGCCCCTGCTTCCTTCGCCTTACCTGCATCCGCGCTTGACCCCATGTAGTCGTGGATCTGCCCTCCAGGCAGGGATGAGGTAGGGTCCATATATCCCGAGCTTCTTGTCTGCATCGGGTCAGCTTCTCGGAGCAGGCGGATGGGAGCTTTCGGGGTCTGCACCGGGCGCTCCATCTACCTGGTGCCTGGAGATCTGTTTTTCCCCTTTTCTCTCACATAGTGTGCACCCTAGACATCACGGTGTCACTGCCGATGTCCGCCACGCTGGTTCCCCACCAAATCAGCAGGACACTTGCTATACCTCAGGCCTCCTCCTGGGGTCAGAAAAGCACTGAGCCACAGCCCCCTCCTCCCTCCTGGAGAAGGCAAGTGGTCCTGGGGATGCTCAGCCTTCTCCCCATAGCCAGCTCTTCAGCTCCACGGGTTAATTTCCGAACCCGGGTCATCGACGTTGCAAACGGCAGCACTACTGTTGTGCCAGCGAGTCAGTCTAAACTTGCTTTCTTGAAAGAGCCATTTCTCAATTATAGCTAGATTGCAGTAACCCAACAGAGAAAGTAAGGGGACAAACACACTGGCCTGAGGCACTTTGCCCTATGCTCTGGGTCAGTAAAATACCGTTAAGATCGACCCCTGCGCAGGTTGTATTATTAGAACCAACATTTACGCTAAGTCAAAATACAGGGCCTTCCAAGTAAAACTGGTAAAATAGTCCATGGGCTGATTCATGAAAGAGTAGCATCTGCCGCAAGTACCAGGGCACCGAACCGATGGCTCAGTGGGGCTTGAGGCAGACATTTGGTGCTGATCAAAATTCTCAGTTGGATGCACCAGATGCAACAAGTTAGACCAGCTCCCTGGTCTAACTTTGCATCCAAGGAGGATCCAGCTTATTGGGCTTGCACTAAACCTTGGGTGCAAGCTGCCGTAAACAGTGGAAATGGTTGCAAATACACTAGCCCTTCCTGAATCGGACCGAGTTGCACAAAAGTGCTTTGGCGCAGCCGCACCAAACATTGTGGACGGTGGCGCAAGCCCTATGTCAACCTGCTAGAATTGGGCCCCATATTGCCATTTTATGGATACTCTATTTTCTAAAGATAGAAAGAGATGTATGTGTGGTGGCTCAGTGACCTGTTTATGCAGCATTTTCTCTGTAGAATAGCTTAAACTGTGTTGGCACTGTTGCTCTATAGCTCTTTTATAACTAGGTCAAGCAAGAGAGAAAATACTGCATCATGCTTAGCCACAAAATCAAATTTCAAAGTCATTTTAGGAGCTTTTGGTCCCATGGATTCAAACTGAATCCAGTTGTAAAGCTCAGTACCATATCATGCCACTTCCAGCATCTGAGGCCTCGCTCTCTCTCTCTCTCTCTCTCTCTCTCTCTCTGTCTACGGTACGATATTACTGCACAAACACAAAGAAGAACATATTTTATTCCAAATATAATCGCTCACACATGACCTTCCAGATTCTCCCCAGGTGTTAACACTTCCATCTCACATCTTAGAAGGTGATTAAGAAATAACAGAAGACCTAGTCAGTCAAATTATAGCCATCAAGCCATGGAAAAATCTAAAGTTCTTTCAGGGAGTTCAGATAGAATTTGTTGAAATAATGAACGTATATCTCCTATTAATAATGTGACTAAAAATTACCAGATGAAAAAGGAAAACTGGACCATGGTTAAGAGGAATGTTTTGAAGAAAGGTTCAACATAAGGTTGGTTATGTCCTTACCTCCTAAACAGTAAGTCTGGATAAAGACCAAACACAAACATAGGAATACTGCTTACTAAAAAAAAGCTAATTTCAAAGTCATTTCATGAGTCTTTGAGGTCATGCGTTAATCAGTAGTTGGTAAATACATGCCATACCCAAACAGGCAGAACAATGGCTGTCTCCTTGTTACAATATGATGGATGGGGTTAGGCTTTGTACCATGGTAAGGTGGTCAGTACCACAGCGGACCATGAACATGATGCACCAGAACATATAGCTCACCTTGGTAAACTCTCTCAATATTATTCTTCACAACTTCCAGCTCAACTGTAGCCATTCACAAAATTTTCACCCTTACATATTTTCCTTGCAGTCTGTCCCACTGCATACTACAAGCCATTCACTCAGCATACAAGGAATGTTAAATATTTGTGGGTGGGCCAGCCTGGTACCATGGCAATAGGCCTATGCCAGCGACCTGTGTTTGAGAGTGGAATTGGATCACATGGGGGCCGGTCAGGGGATAGAGGACAGAGCATCCCATGGACTGCTCACCTGTCTCAGGGAGGGAGGGAGGGGGAACATGTCACACTGCTGTTTGCCTGCCACCTGCTGGAAGCTGGCTGGTAGCACAGCAGGAGTGTCCACATAGAGGAGGGCTTGCATTCAGATGCTGATATGCATGTGCGCTCCCTCCACACATCCAACCCTGGGGAAAAAAAGAAGGTGGAAAAGCCCTGACTGAGCAGTATGGTGCACCAGTACATCATAGGTACCACATCACTGACTAGTTGCCTGTTCTGGAGTGATCTAAACTGTGCTTCAGAGGATCTTTGCCAGCCCTGTCTCTGAAGGTAATCCATGGATTACTTTCCCAGAGGAGAGGTAAGCGCTAGAGTTGGTGTGTGACAGGGCTCGGTGGACTGGGTAGATAGCGGCCAGTTGGTAACAAGGAAGATAAAAAATTCTGATTTAAAGAAAAACATAAATTGAGGGTAGGATCAGTCTCACACAGAAAATTACTGTAGATAAAAAGAGAGAGCATCAGTTTGGTACTTCACAGTCATACATGCAAAGAGAATTGGGGGGCTGAATTGATAGAATGACACTGAGACAAAAAGAAAAGGACATCAGACACAGATGATCATAATAAACAGATCAGGATTCAAATTGAGTCAGATGGTTAAAGACGTCCCCTGGTGTTTCAGATTTGCATTTTCCGGATGCACCTGAAAACATTTACTGGCACAAGTACATTCATATTTGTATGGAACTTCTGTTAATGATTTACCCTATTGCCCAGCATAGGATCGCTAGGATGAGAATGAAGAAAAAAGCTCCCATAGTTATTGGTATTGACATCTTATATGAAGCTCGATGTACATGTCTATCTGTCTGCCTTGGGTTACTTTTTTATTATATTAAATTCTTTGTAGGTCTGTTTGTATGTTGCATTGTTTCAAAGGCATTCTGTGATGTTTATTTTCATTGGGCTTTTGAGTTACCTATGTCCAGCTCTGAAACTGGCGATTTGAAAGCAGATACAGGCAAAAGCAGCTTGGAGGCCCCTATATTTCTTTCTTTTGCTATATTCACCACCATATTCTACAACTAGAAAAAAGATTTTCTGAAATGACATGCAATTTTTCTTATTTTATACATAAAAACATGCAAAGATTCCCTACTTTTTTTTAAATGGAAGTTCAATATAGTGTCATTGAATTAGTAATGTACACTTTATTTTTGTACTGGTAGGAAAAATAATGCAAACATTATGACATGTTAATTTTTTTCATTCACATTCCTACTGACACCTAAAACAGCGATGTTGTAAATATTAAAAATAATCGGACCCTTTACTGATTCTTTTTCTGGCAAGTGGCATTAATTTTTACCATATAACGCAAGGAAAAAGAAAAACAATGGCAACCCAGGGTTTATTTAGTGGATTTTAAATGTTTAGATAACCATCATGGACTGGGTTAAACATTTTGTATTTGACATGGGGCGCAGAAACACCAAGAAATGTCCTTAAACTAAGCGTCAGGTTAAAGCAGCTTCAGCAGATGAGACCAAATTCTCCCTAAGAGCCTTCTCTTCAAATAAAAAAAAAATCCAGATGGTTTTGTTCCAGATATATAACTCATAAAATAAGGTCTACTAGACTCCTGCCATGAGAAAATAGTACACTTCATAGAAGGTGATTAAGAACCAAAGGACTAGATCCCAGTTACTGGAATATTTTTGGAAAAACTTTCAACATTAGGTTTATTTATTTGAATTCAGTGACTGGGATTGACACACTGAGCCAAAGACTGTTTCCAGTTGTGACCTAGGGAGATGGGTATATGAGAGAGGAAAAACGACAACAAGGAATACGAAAACAGGGCAAGTGACTGAAAATTATAGAACACATTCCTAAAAAATAAAATGTTATGGTACAAATTTCAAATTACTTTAATGTAACATAATCCAACAAAGGTGCAATGTGCTGACACAAGTCAGGAGAGGGACAAGTAAAATGTGGATGTCCAGTTAGCCCTTGCATCCTAAATATAGAAATAGATTCAAACCAAGCTTAAAAAGCACCTTTCTCACTACTTAAAAAAACTAACAAAAAACAAACAGGATGAACCTGAGGTTCCCTTACCTGAACAGGACTCCCTCCATTGATGTTTAAAATGTTTTAATTTAGCCAGCTGTGGAAGGGATCGTAATTTGCCCCTGAGGATCTAGTCACCCAATCCCTTCTGCTGTCTTGTCACTGACTTGACCCAGCGCTCCTATGTTTTGTGATGTATTAAGAGAAAACATAGTATCAGTTAATCATACATGTCTATGGAGCATCTTGAGCTTATTTTACAAATGTGACCCGACTTTTGGTACAGATAGAAGGCAGGGTTCAAGTAGCACTGCTCTTCATAGTTGAACCCTGCCTTTGATGTGTAACAAAAGCCAGATTACGTTTGTAAAATAAGCTTTTAAACAGATGCTTCATAGGCTTGTATGGAGTGCACTCTGTGCTCTCCCTGTTAATGTGTCACAAAACATTGGAGCACGAGGGCAGAGTCAGTGATCAGGGAGTGGAAGAGATCATGTGGCTAGTCCCACAGGGGCAATTTACGATCTCTTTCCTTCCATGGGGACCAAATTAAAACATTTAAAACATCAATGGAGGAAGACCCCTTCAGATAAGGGAGTCTCAGATTTCATCCTTTGAGCCAGGAATGCCGAGAGAAATTTCTGGGCCCGGGACACACCCTTAGGACTGAGCCCCCCTCACCTTCCCAACCCCTCATAAGACATATATAAATCAATAAATGAGTAAATTTATATTTAAATAAATATTGTGCCACTGTGCTGCTTAACGAAAGACTATAAAAATAACAGAATTAGTACTATACTTATACTTAACGAACTTACATAATGAAATTAGGCATATTCCCTCTAAATTCAGTTTAAAGTCCCTGAAGATGAATACCATCTCCTCACTTTCATACTGGCAAACTCTCTAATGATATCATTGAAATTGAGTGTTTGAGCATGTTCATGCTCAATTTCAATTGACAGAATCGCAAGATTGTTGAGGCGCTCTTCACTCACTGTTGATCACATGTACTGTAGTTCTTTGTTATTGAAAGCTTGCTGAATGCTCTTTCTCCCTCAGCCACGGACATGGGAAGAGTACACAAAATCCTGAGTGTGATGCACATTTCTCTGAATATTCCTTCAAGGTTGTAGCTTATAAATAACATTCAGTAGTTCAAAGAGGATCTGAGATGCTTTTCTTAAAGATGGCATCATAAACCTTTTTAAAATGGAGGATCTCACTTTCTAGGGAACATGTAAGGGTATATTCAGGGTGTTTGGCAACCAATGTCTTACATAATGTCAAAATTTCTTCCTCACTCATACTTCTAAATCTTAAAATGGGAGCAAATCGGGTAAAGATATCTTCCAAGGCCATAAATCGTTGATTCACATCAGAAATTATGGAATTCAATACTATAAGGAAAACATTTCTCTTGAATTCTGTCTCTGCATCTTGAGATTCATTTGTGTCTTCTGATCTATTTCTCTACTTTCCTTTCTTCCGGCAATGTGGCTGCGTTCTGAACTCAGCTGGTATGTCCAATGCACTGGTGACAAGTTTGGCCTCTGAAAAAATAGCTGTCCATTGCTGTCTAAGACACTGCATTTCCATTGAAAGAGCTTTAATATTTGCTGATGAAATTTCCAGTGAAATGGATTTTGATTGCAAAATCAAGTTTCGCTCTTCAAAACTTTGCAAAACCTTGACTCAGAACGCAGCGAGAAAAATGGCTTTGAAGGATGGAAAGTAATGTTTTAGGCACACTGCATCAGAATGAGCCTCACTTGACAGTTTTTGAGAGGAAACAATAACTTCTAAAGCTTCAATAACACTTGGAAGTTTTTGAGCAATTGGACAAACTGCCTGCACTCTTGCACTCCACCTTGTGTCTAATAGGCTGTGCAGAGTACACCCAGTTTTCTCAGTTAATATACTCCACCTTTCAGGACTTCTGCTGAAGACAGTATATAAGCGATTCACACTACCAAAGAAACTAATCACGTCTGGATAACATGATGCCACATGTACGCCCACAAGATTGAAGAAGTAGGAGGCGCAAGGGGAAAGCAACAGCAGCTGGATTCTTTTTCCTTTATGCGGGCCCTAACTCCTTTTATTTTGCCTGACATATTGACGCCATTATCGTATCCTTGACCCCTGCAATCTGCAATATCAATGATGTGTTCCTGTAATCTTTTTAGTAACATGTCTGCAATCGCCTCACCAGTCTTATGACAAAAGTCAAAGAATCCTATGAACCTGTCCTGAATAATCCACTTACCAATTAATGAGTCTTTGCGAACGCATCATAAAATAAGGACATTATGTTCTGTGTGCAACACATTGGGTGTGGCATCACATATTACTGAGTAATAAACTTCCTCTTTTCTTTGAGAGAGAATAGTGTCTAATACACATTGTCCACACAAGGAAATAGACTCATTTTAAGTTTCCCAAGATAAATAATGAGCATGTAGACTTTTTCCTTTCTCTTGATTCTTCTTCACATTCTCTAAGTGTTCTCACAGTAGGGGGTCATAATGAGAAATCAGCTCCACCACACCAAGGAAATTCCCATTGTGTGGATCTCCCACCTTTTGAGAATGTCCCTGGAATGCTAGGTTTCTCAATGCCAAAAACAACGTCACATCAAGTAATTGCTGTAGCAAGGCAACAAATTTATCTGTGTGACTTGTTTTCCCCATATTTTCTTTGTGCTCCTGTCCTCCATGCCCCCTTCCAGCCAACCCTCCAGCCCTGACATCCCGGAATTACTGGGGCTTACCTTTTGCCTGGCCTGGGAGCGGAGCCTGCAGAGAGTCAGTCTTCATCCTGCGGCTGGAGGATTTGATTTTCTCCTCCATTTTCTCCCCGGTCCCTTGCTGGGGCACACACGCCAGACGTGCGTGTTTGGAGGCACGTGCACTTCTGTGCATGTCCCGCAGCAACCACCCCTTCTGTGCACTTGCAGACCCACACTTCTCCTAGGCTTCCACCTGGGGGCAGTCATTCAGTGGGAGCGCAACTGCTCCTCCTCTCCCGGGAGAGGCGAGGAGAGCTGTCCTCCGGATACTTAATCCTTTCTCTCCTCACTGACCCCCGACGGCCCGGGCACATTCCCAAACCTGGGTTGTCAGCATGGCGCGAGATGTGTCATCCAGCACCTTAACACTCAGCGCCACTGGGCCGGCTATGTCTGTTTGACTTTTAATATTTCTTTGCATTTCACTGTCCACACCATGTCCCCCAAGAGACCTCTGAAGGCTTCTACAGCTCCAGTAACATTGTTTGTGTACATTACTCTTTTCAAATTCCGGCAGTCTGTCATATAACTTATGCGATTTGTTTTTAAAGGGTCAGAGCCCTCTTTTTTTGCAGAGTAAACTGGATGCTTTGCTTGGATTGTCATAAAACAGAAAGTACGTAACACAGTATAACACGCCTTTGCTAGAGCTCCGTGCAAGCCAGTCCCTTGGAAATTTCTCATGTCCATTAGACTATTTGGAATAGAGCAAAAATTCAGGAAATGATTGTGCTTCAGAATCTGAGGGCATGCATTTAATCATTTCCCTTAATTCTGTTTCACTTTTCAAGCCACAAAGCACTATATACCATCTGTCAATGTCTCCTGATATTTCTGGCCACATTCCTGGATCTTTTAGATGTCTTTATTGAAATTAGGATCAGAACTAGTAACACTGCTGCTTTTTGTCACATCCTCGTCTGTTCCCTCCTGCTGCACTTCCCCAAGTTCCCCAACACTGAAATCAGTCCCAGAAGAAATGCTGTTCTCAGTAGAGGTTCGGTTTACATGTTGCTGTTGTTCCATCTCTGGTTCATCTAATTTTTGTAACAGAGTGTTCTTGTTCATCTTCTTCATCTTCCTGCTCCTCTGACTCCATCGCTTTCTCTTCCTCTGTACACACTAGAGACAGAGTTGCCCTGGTAACAGGAAATGGGACAGCCATACGAACTGGGGTTGTGTACAGGCCTCCAGACCAGGGGGGGACATAGACACATTACTGTTAGAAGATATACAAAACATGACAGCTAAAGGGGAGGTTCTGATAATGGGAGACTTCAACATGCCAGATACAGATTGGTCAATACCAGCAGGGATATCTGCCAGAATTAGACACATGGTGGATTCCCTGCAGGGGAAGGGCCTCAAACAAATGGTACAACAACCCACAAGAGACAGGGCTATCCTAGATCTAGTACCGACTAACAGGGAAAGGATCACAGATCTCCAGGTAGACGGTCACCTGGGTGCCAGTGACCGTCACATGGTATGGTTCAAGTTGGCCACTAGAACAAAATCATCCCATTCCAAGGCAACAATGTGGGACTTCAGAGGAGCTAACTTTGATAAGATAGCCAACAGAGTTAAGCTAGCCCTGGCAAAAAGAAATACAGGTGAGGGGGGTACAGGCAAAGTGGACAAACATTAAAGATGCAATACTTGAAGCAACATCCCATTGTGTTAGTGAGAAAAGGAAGTGCAAAAGAAGAAGGAAACCACTTTGGTTCTCAAACACAGTAGCAGAAAAAGGTCAGAGCCAAAAGGCTGGCCTTCTGGAAATATAAGGGAACGTAGCAGGATGAAGATAGGGAGGCATACCAAACTTCCCTAAAGGAAGCAGGGAAGGCAGTAAGGCAGGCAAAGTCCCAAACCGAGGAAACACTAGCACGAAAAGTAAAAGAAGGTGACAAGACTTTCTATAGATACATTAGTGAAAGGAGAAAGTCCAGAGGGAGTATTGCCAAGATCAATGGGGATAAGGGTGTGTGTGAGGAGGAGGACCATGTAAAAGCATATATCCTAAATAGATACTTCTGCTCAGTATTTACTGAACAGAAGGTAGGGCAGGGCCCACAGCTCAGCACCATGGACACAGGGGGGAGGGAGGTGTGCACTAGTCCCTTCACAAAAGAAAGGGTCCTACAAGAGCTTGATAAGCTCAGGGTGGACAAGGCAATGGGACCTGATGGCATACATCTCAGGGTACTAAAGGAGCGAAGGGTGGAACTAGCAGAGCCATTATCAGAACTGTTTAGTGAGTCTCTGAGCACAGGAGAGGTCCCAGAAGACTGGAGAAGGGCTCATGTGATCCCACTCCTCAAGAGTGGTAGCAGGGAGAAGCCAGGGAACTACAGACCAGTCAGTCGTACCTCAGTAGTGGGCAAGATTATGGAGACACTCCTTAAGGAAAGGATAGTACAACACCTGGAATCCATAGGAGGACAGGATCCAAGACAGCATGGGTTTACAAAAGGAAGGTCCTGTCAAACTAATCTCATAGATTTCTTTGACTGGGTAACCAGAGAGGTGTACCAAGGGGGAGCAGTTAATGTTGCCTACCTTGACTTCGGCAAAGCTTTCGATACTGTTCCACATAGAAGATTGATTAATAAGCTGGGTAGGCTTGGGGTGGGTCACACATTGGTCAACTGGGTGGCAAACAAGTTGAAGGGCAGAAAACAGAGTGGTGGTAAACGGTATACAGTCAGAAGAGATGCAAGTCACAAGTGGGGTACCTCAGGGATCAGTCCTGGGGCCAGTCCTCTTCAATATATTCATCAGTGACATTGCAGATGGACTAGAGGGTAAGGTTTGTCTGTTTGCAGATGACACCAAGATCTGCAACAGAGTAGATGATCCAGATGGGGTGGGCAGAATGAGAAGAGATCTGGATAAACTAGCAAAATGGTCAGAAGAGTGGCAATTGGGGTTTAATGCAAAGAAGTGCAAGATTATGCACATAGGGGAGAGAAACCGTGAAGCCACCTATAGGCTGGGAGGGGAGTTGCTGGCAGTCACAAGGGAAGAAGGAGACTTGGGTGTCATCATCACTGATGATTCGAAATCATCCAAGCAGACCACTAAAGCAGTAGGTAAGGCTAGAGGGATGTTGGGGTGTATTAGTAGAGGTATCACAAGTTGGAAGAGGGAGGTAATAATCCCTCTTTACAAGACACTGTATAGGCCCCATCTAGAGTACTGCATGCAGTACTGGAGGCCACACCTTCACAAGGACATTAACCAAATTGAGGCAGTCCAGAGAAGGGCAACCAAAATGGTGCAGGGACTGCATCAGAAAACATATGAGGACAGATGTATACTCTAGAGCAAAGGAGGGAGAGAGGTGATATGATTGAAACATTCAAACACCTTAAGGGCATTAACAAGGTGAAAGAGTCTAACATGTTTAGATATAAGAAAAATAGCAGAACAAGAGGAGACAGCATGAGATTAGAGGGAGGCCAATTAAGGGGTAATGTGAGAAAGTTCTTTTTTATAGAAAGAGTGACGGATGCATGGAACGGCCTACCTCATGAAGTGGTGGATATGAATACAGTGCAGGGCTTCAAACAGGTGTGGGATAGGCATAAGGGAACAATACAGATGCGTATAAATAGATATGCCATTGACAGAGCAAAGGCCAATGGCACATTCATAAGGTAGAAAAAGAAAAGGGCAGACTGGATGGGCCTTGCAGTCCTTATCTGCTGTCAACTTCTATGTTTATATCCTCCTCCTCCTCCTCAACATTGTCCTCCTGACGATGAGGCTCTAACTTATTAAAATATTTTAATGTTGATTTCTTTTTAATTCCTCCTTTTCTTGTTCCCTTTTTTCTTTTCGCTTTTTAAATCCTGATTTATGGTGATACATTTTTTGGATTTTTGAATAATTATTCCAGTTTCCACCACACCAGACCCCAGTCCCCAGGAACAGAGGCGCTTAGCTGAATGCCAGCCTGTGAGCCAGGTGGCCCACCACTCAATCAGGAAAGGGAACCAGGCCAGGCAGGTGGCACCAGTCCAGGCAGTGGCAGAGAGCCAAATCCAATCAGCTGGTAAAAAAGAGAGCAGCCACTGCCAGCCCAGCAGAAGACCAAAGACAAGAAGAAGATCTGATTCAAAATTCAATCAAATTACTGCACACACACACATTATGCACAGCACAGGCTGGGGGGGAGGAGCAGCCAGCCAGTGGTCAAAAAAGAGGTTAGAGTGGCCGGTGCCTGCTTCTGAGTGACTTCACTTGACTTCACTAATCAGCCAAACTTGAAACAACTTAGCAGCAGACCAGAGTACTATACTAACTGAGTGGCTGGAGCCTGCACACACACTGAGTCACTGACAGTGACACCGATGACCAGAGTTGAATGACACGCAACAACAAACACACCAGGCCCACCAAAAGTCCATTCAGTTATCTGCAGACAGTTCACAAGTTTCTGTTCTGTTTAGGTATTTATTAATAAACAGTTAAACTTGAATTAACTCACTGTTAACAGTAACTGTAACTGTAGCTTTACTTTTGACTTGACTTCTGCTAATCAGACTTGAGACAACTTAGCAGCAGACGATCAGTCAACAGTTACTGATACCGTGTCGGTCTGGAACTGAGCACTTCTCTTGTTTCTGTAGTGACTGTCTAGTGGACTCAGTGGGCTGGCTGAGCGCGGCTGTGCACACTGACAACAGGTTGACACCAGCACAGGTCCACCGAAGTCAGACCAGTTAACTTCAGTTCATAACTCAGTTTCTGTTTAGGTACTTAAAACAGTTAATCTGCAATTCTTTAGCTAGCAACTCACTGTCTGGAATAGGATCATAAAATAAAACACTCCACAGCTTGCTTGCCTTTACTCTTTCTGTCTTGAGACTGATACCTGACTTCGCTATCACTCAGACTTTAACTTCAGTTAACTTAACTTCAGTTCAAGTTCAGTCCACAAGTTTAGGCAGCTTTACCACAGTTAAAGTTTAATTCTTACAGTAAGTAAATAGAGAACAGTGGATGGATAGGTGGTTATAATGAGGATTTTACACCACCCCAAGGGGTGGGATGCCACATAAACCCTGAGGGCGGAGCTCGAGGGGTTTATTAGGGCATCCCACCCCAACTGGGTGTGTAAAATCTGAGTTTTACACACCTTCCCATCCTTTATTTTGTATAATTGCTGGGGACTGTTTTTTCGCCACAGCAATTATACAAAATAAATGTGTATCTCTAATGAGAGCCAAGCCATGGACTGTTGGGGTTTCAGCACAGTCCACAGCGGCTCGGCTCCTGACCTAAACCACTGTTTAGTTGTTTTTTTTTTTTTATTTCCAACTGAAAAAATGAAAACATTTTATGTGCCCAGTCATATATTTAAAAAAAAAAAAAGAACTTGCCACTGACTCCTGTTGTCAGCAAACTGCAGAGAGTTGAGGAGCGGGACGGCTGATGACGTGCAGAGCTCAGGAAGAGCGCATGGGCCAAGATAGGGAAACCAGGCATGTTTGTCATTAAACCCAGCTGGTTCTAACGATAAAATTACAACTCAGTTTCCCTATGGGGAAAAAAACAAGAACCGGTTATTACGATTCAGTAGCAGACAACTCCTCTAATCACTGTGTGTAAACACCCCACAGCTTGCACTTGCCTGGCTGCTCCAGACTCCAGCCCAGGCAGTGAGTCAATTCTACTCAGTCAGAAGAACAAGAATCAGTTAAGCTTAGATTCACACTTTAAGTTCTACAGTTGAGTTTCTAATAATTACTAGTAGGTGGTAGGTAGAGCGAGGCACTAAACAGCTAACCTGTAATTATTTACCTGGCGACTCATTGTTCAGAATTGGATCAGAACTGGATCATAAAGTAAACACCCACCACAGCTTGCTTGCTTTTACTCCTCATTACTTGACACTGATAGTTGACTTCACTATCAGACCCTCAGGCCTGGATAGTCAGACCGCACCTGGCAGTGGCGTAAGCATGGGCGCAGCGCAACTGGGATGCGCCAGGGCCATGACCAAGTGATATTCAATGGTGATGGGCCATGGCGCAGCACAGTTGAATATGGCAGTGACAGCACATGGTGCAGTGGCACTGCGCATGGTGCAGTGGCACTGAGCTGGCACAAGCCACAGATAGGAAGCACGGGGATGTGCCAGTGTAAACACAGTTGGGCCGGTGCATCACTCGGGATATTCAGCAGAGGGCATGCAAATGAGGCCATAATATACAGTATGCAAGGTGCAAATGGGGCCATTTGCATGTGATTATGGACCCATTTGCATGCCTTCACAGGGCAGCCCGGCGACTTGCGCCTGGCACCCTGCACAGCATGACGTGTGCACTGAGGGAGTCCCGGGGCTTCCCCCGGCCTGTAGCCGCGATCACTGGTATGCGTTTGCAACACATTTCCTGGTGGTCTAGTGGTCTACCCTCCCTCCCGTTTCCCCAATCACTGGTAAATGTCCTTAAAACATTCCCTGGTAGTCTAGTGGTCCCCCCTCCTTCCCGTTGCCACGATCACCGGCAGATAGCGATAGAAATATTCCCTGGTAGTCTAGCGGTACTCCCCTCCCTCCCAGTGATGCGATCATTGGTACGTAGACATAAAGAAATCCCTGGTGATCCAGTGGCATCCCTACCCCTCCCACCCACACAAGACCCTTGCCTACCCAGCTCCCCCATCATCACTGGGCAGCTGCAACCCGCCCGCAGATACCGCCCGCGCCGCTGAATGACAGGTTACAGTATGGGCTTGCAGGGCATACTGTACTAGACAGTCCCAAATATGTGAATGAAGTCAGTTGCAGCTGCCCACTGATGATGGGGGCGGTGGGCAAGGGGTGCTGTGGGTGGGAGGTGTGGGGATGCCATGGATCACCAGGGATTTCACGTCAATGTACCAGCAATCGCATCACCGGGAGGGAGGGGGGTACTGCTAGACCACCAGGGAATGTTTATATGGCTATCTACCAGCGATTGGGGTAGGGGGTGGAAGGGGTGGGCCATGAGACTACCAGGGAGATATGGGTGCTTGGGGATGGTGTTCTGGTTGGGCGGGTGGCCACCCATGGCTGGCAGCTGCTGTGTTGCACCCTGCAATACAGCAGCCTGCCTTTGGGTGGCCAGGAGTTGTTCCTCTGATCCACAGGCTCAATTTTGAGCGCCCCTATGCAGGGTTGTGCCAGAATATGTGCTGCACATCCCAGGCTGAATATCGGGATGTGCTGCATATGCATGGGCATGTCCACTGCATTTGCGTCGTGTACATTTACATTGCGCCTCGGACATCGGGATTTGCATTGCACCTGGCAGCCTTTTCAATATCCCACTGGGGCGCAGTGCGGGGTTGTGCTGGTGCAACTCGGGCGCGCCATGCGCAACCCCTTTCAATATCCGGGCCTCAGACTTTAACTTGAATAACTTTAGTTCAGTTAACTTAAAGTCTTAGCTTCAGACTTCAGTTCAAGTTCAGTTCAGTCCACAAGTTTCTGTTTAAGCAGTTTTACTTTTAGCACAACACAGTTAAAGTTTAATTTGTATACAGTAAGTAGTATAAGACTTAGTAGTAAACAACTCTAGACCAGTCACTGTGTGTGTAAACAACCCCCCAGCTTGCGCTTGCCTGGCTACTCCTCCAGACTCCAGTCCACTGCGGGCAATCAGTTGTACTCAGAAGAAGAACAAGAAGAATTGGTTATAAGCTGCTTAGATTTACACACACTTCAAACAAGAAACATATGAACATACAAATCTGCCAGTAAAAACAGGCCTGACGGTCTGTCAAGTCTGGTGGTGTTCACAGCTAGCCCCCTGTGGTGCACTGCCCCTTCCCCTCCTCCCCTTATCCTCCACTGGAAATAACCAGACCCTCACCCTCATCCTGTCCCATGCCTTTTTGAAACTACCCACCATCATACAGGATACCACCCTCTCTGGCAGAGAATTCAATTTCAACACCACCCTCTCTGTGACATAATGTCTCCTCATCTCCCTCCTAAAACTGCCCCCTCCAACCTTAGCCCATGCCCTCTTGTGGCCCTCCCCTTCCTCAGTCAAAGTAACTCATCTGTGCCTGATTTGTTGATCCCCTTCAAGTACTAGAAAGTCTCAGTCATATCCCACTGATCCCTCCTCTCCTCCAGGGTGTACAAGCCCAAATCATTCGGCCTGTTTTTGTAAGTTTTGTCTTCTAACCCCTGGATCATCTTCATTGCCCTACACTGCACCTCCTCAAGCAGCCTGATATCCTTAAGATATGGATGACAGTACTGCATGCCGTATTCCAAGTGCGGCCTGACCAAGGACCTGTACAGGGGCAGGATTACATCCCTGTGTCTGGACGAGAATTCTCTTGCGATGCACCCCAGCATCCTGTGGGCCTTAGCTGCTGCCCTCCTGCACTGAGCAGAGCTGTTCATGCTCCCTGTTACTATCACCCCAGGTCCCTCTCTTCCTTTGTTATACCTAGCTGAACCCCACCCAACCAATACTCCCTCCTTGGGTTCTTCTCGCCGAAGTTCAAAACTGCACTTCTTGGCATTGTAGCCCAACTGCCCCTTCTTCGACCACTTCTCCAGTTTGGACAGGTCCCCTTGAAGCCTCTGCCACCCATCTGTATCATCCACTACCCCTGCCCCATCTTGGTATCATCCGTGAACAGGCTGATCCTGCTCCCAGCTCCTTGTGAGATATCCGATATGAACAACCCAAACAACACCGGTCCCAGCACAGAGCCCTGCGGCACCTGCTTGTGACAGCCCTAGAGGATGAGAGTCCCCCTCACCACCACCCACTGCAGCCTACCTTTTAGCCAGTTCACAGTCCAATTTACCATCTTTGACCCTATCCTCACACCTTCCAGCTTCTCCCCCAGCCGTCCGTGTGGTACGGAATCAAAGGCCTTACTGAAGTTCAAGTACAGGACATCCACAGCATGGCCTTCATCCAGCTCTCTCATCACCCAGTCATTGTACGCTATTCAGTTTGTCTGACAGGATCTCCCTGAGACGAACCCATGTTGCTTCCCATCCTGTAGCCCATTCTCTTCCAGAAAGGTCACTAGTCTCTCCTTTAGTATCGCTTCCATAAGTTTACCTATGATGGAAGTGAGGCTAACAGGTCTGTAATTACTTGGTTCATCCTTTGAGTCGCTCTTGTGGATAGGCACCACATGAGCCAACCTCCAATCCTGTGGTATGCAACCGATGTTCAGGTAGGTGTTGAATAGGTCCACTAGTGGCCTGGCCAACACATCTGTCATCTCCCTCAACCCCCTGTGGTGGATGCCATCAGGACCTGGTGCCTTATCCACCCTTAGCACTTTCAGACCCTCCAGTACCCTGCTCTCCATAATCACCCCATTAGTCACACTTGCCCCCTCTGCCCCCAACCCTTCCCATCCATGGAGGTAATTGACCCCCCTTCTCCTTTGCGAACATGGAGCAGAAGAAATCATTCAGTGCCTCTGCCTGCTCCACCCCCTTCTCCACCCATCCCCTTCCTTCTTGATCCTCACTATCTGGTCCCTACAGCCCCTGTTTTCCCAGACATATCTAAAAAAGTCCTTCTGCGCCCCCCCCCCCCGATGCACTGAGTGAGCCTTGGCTCCCTGGAGGCCTTGGCATCTTTGACCAGCTTGGTAACCTCCCTGGCCCTCATCGTGTACAACTCCCTATCTTCACCCCTCCCTGTCCTCTTGAACCTTTGGAAAGCTACTCTTTTTGCTCTTACCCCATCCAACACCTCCCTGCTCAACCAACATGGCTTCTTAGCCTTGCTCCTCCTGTTCTGGGTCCTTCTGCAAGCTTCAGTAGCTTTCCTCAGTCCAGTTTTGATGTTCTCCCACTTCTGATGTGCATCCATCTCCGGCTTAATTCCCTCTAGGCTCCCCTTCAGGATTTTCCATATCCTCCCAAAATCCACTCACCCAAGACTGCCTCCCTTGTCCCTGAACTTACAGCCTCCCTGCTCAGACTGAGGGTGAACCACACTGAATGGTGGTCACTCCCAGCTAGTGGGTATTCCACCTATAGTTCCCTTACTGCCACCCCATTCATCACTACTAGGTCCAGTGTATTTCCTAGCTGAGTTGGCACTCTGACCAACTGCTGCTCCAGAAGACTATCCTGGAACGCATCCAGCAAAACCTGTTCCCTGGCACCAGAGGTTGCTGGGGTTCCCCAGTCTACGCCGAGCAGATTGAAGTCCCCCACAATCACCACCTTCCCTTTTCTACATACACGGCATATCTGTTTGGCTAGCTCCCTATCCAGCTCCTCAGTCTGTGTAGGTGGCCTATTCACCACTCTCAGTTTCAGCTTACTACCTTTAGCATCCAGAATATGCATCCACAGTGCCCCTGTCCTTTACTCCTCCCCCTCATCCCTTGTACATCTGATCCCAGCCTTTACGTAGATTGCCACCCCATCTCCCTCCCCAACCCTCTGTCTTTCCTATATAACCTGTACCCCGGGATCACCAGATCCCAGTCCTGGTGCTGGGTGGCCCAAGTTTCTGTGATGGCTGCAACGTCTACCATCCCCTCAGCTAACAGGCTGTAAATCAGCTGTTTTGTTCCCCAGCCTCCTGGCATTCAGGGAGACCACCCTCCACCCAGCTCCAGTCTTTCCTCTATCCTCCTTTCATCCTGACTTCTCCCGAGGCCCACTCCTGTAACAATCACTGTTGTCATGGGGGG
This sequence comes from Neoceratodus forsteri, assembly GCA_016271365.2. Classification (NCBI taxonomy): domain Eukaryota; kingdom Metazoa; phylum Chordata; order Ceratodontiformes; family Ceratodontidae; genus Neoceratodus; species Neoceratodus forsteri. The sequence continues at coordinate 310,276,132 of CM028137.1, read as the reverse complement.
CAGTTGAGTTTCATTTTAATAATATATTGATAGTAGGTGGTAGCTAGAGTGAGGTACTGCTTGGTCTGGAGCAGTTATAAGCTGCTTAGGTTTATTATGCTTCAAACAAGAGTTGAGTTTTAATAATATTAATAGTAGGTGGTAGGTAGGTAGGTAGTGCGAGGTACTGTCTGGTCTGGAGGAGGTGGAAGACTAGACTTAACATAGAAGTACAGACAGTTACAGTACTATAACAGACTCAGTTAGCCCAGCATGACCACCCCCACCCACCTGGCCATCCTTAACCACCGACTCCCTACTTAACTTAAACACCAGGCTCCTCTGGGCTCCGGACTCTGGCTCCACACATGTCCATGTCCTGTCCAGGCCATCCCCATCACAGCTTTCCTAGCCCAGTAGCCCAGGAATGAGGAATCCTCCAGTCCAGCCTCCTTGTTCTTTACTTTGAAGTTCCAATTCCAACTTTTACACGGTCCAGTTGGTGCAATTCGAATGACTGAGATTCAAGAATTGAGATGACTTGAGAAGTTACATTAAAGTGAGCGACTCAAATCTGTGACTGCGACACTGCGAGTGTGACTAACTAAAGCAAGCGAGGCCCTCAGGCCCATCTCCTTCTCTCGCCATGACGAGGATAGAATGAGTGAGCAGGCACAGCCACTGAGCAGAAGCATGCACGACGTCACATGGTGTGGCCCTGGTGACTAGCCCAATGACCTCCGACCTGGTGCAACAGCATTGAGTGACCTCTGGCTCCTGACCTGACCCCTGGCATTCATTTGTCATCATCCTGATTTGTCCAAGTTCAACTTCCAAGGAGGAGACTGTTGCTGTCTGCAACTGCTTCCAGCTGGCAGCTGGCACTACTGGCATTGGGTCAGACCATAGGAGACCACCGGACTGGAGATAAATTTGTTGTAAACTTAATGTATGTTTCTTGGCCTTGCTGTTTGGTTGTGGTCTGATTCCAAGCCGAGGAGGAGCAGGCCAGGGAGGGAGCCAGTAAGGAATAGAGAGCAGGCTGCAGTGCAGCCTACCTGCAGCAGAGAGGAGCAGCCGAGCCAGGCAGGCAAAGAGAGAGAGAGCTGCCGCCTGCCTTAGGAGCCGAGGAGGAGCTAGTGAGTGACAAGTCATGGTTGTGACACACTGCCTATCTACTTGTCATTATATTGTATCACATTTGTGATATAAATATATGTTTATTTGAATGTCTGCTTGGAAAAATATGGTTGACAGCAGAACAGCAATCTGGGAGATGGCATTTCAAAAGTGTGATGAGGAGGGATGGCATCTACAAGACCCAGTGGAAACTCTAAGTAAAGACTTCCTTCAAAGGCCAGGTTAGCACACTTTGTAAACCAATTCATTTACTTTGAAATCCAGGGACAAAGTATGCATTTTACGACCTCTGAGGAAAAGGCAGTTTTTAACTGATTCCTGTTAGATTTCACAAATAGATGAACACAGTTTCTCAGGAAGTTTCTGAAGACATCATTCTGTCTGTCATAAGGCCTCACTAATTAAGAAGAAGATATATTTTTTTTTAATTGGAATGTTTGAGCAGTGGGTTGAGACATGTGACTGATAAATGAATTCAAGTACTCAGGTTTGAGTGACCTCACAGCCAGCATCTGTGAGCTGTATCATTAGGGAGGAGGAGTTTGTAACAAACATATTACCAGCAGCTGGGAAAAAAACCTTGCATTTTGCCTTTGGTTTTGAAGTGGGACTCCTGACAAACTCTCACAGCACTTTAGGTAAGTTCATCCACCTATTTATTACTTGAAACTTAGGGTAGTCAGATAATTCAGTTACCAGGCGTGTTTTTTTTTTGTAATTCCCCTTTCTTTTGACTGTAAGTATTAATGTATATAGGTTTGGTGTTTTGTATGTATTTACTATTTTTAATTTCAGTAAACTTTTTGGTTTCCTTAATCCTGATTGAGACTTTTCTCATTTTTTTGCATGTGAATGCTGGGACAGTATTTGATAATTCTGACAAAACTGTTAATGGCTTAAGTGTGTTACTGTCTGACTAAGTTAAGAAAATACCTAAGGTCTCAAATTGAGTCAACAGGGAAGAATTGTGAATCAGGCTGGGTGCCCACTGGGTTAAGTATTGCACTGCAGTTCCCCGAAGAGGGTGCGGTATTTTGATCCTGTTAACTGAGTATGCTAACGAAAAAGGGTTCATATTTGACCTCAGAACTTGAGACTTGTAGGTGTTTTTGGACCCAAAACAGACAGGAGGGTTACCCTGTTTGTCTCCTGTTCACATATTGCACTTTGAGGTTTGGCACTGTGAAAGCAGAGGCCCTGACCTGTGGAGTGCGTTTGTGACAGTGGGAAGGTGTGGAGGGAGCCTCAGTCGAGTCGGCAGCTGCCATCCGTAGCAGCACAGCAGTAGTGAGGAGCGGGGGTGGAGGGCTCAGCATCCTGACCCTACCAACTCAGCCTGTCACCAGCTGCTTCACTTAATTTGCGGGGCGGGGGTGCCGAGAAACAGTAGTCAGACGGCTGGGCCCCCTGAGCCACCATGCCTGGGACAGTAGTCCCGGCTGTCCTCCCCTCCAGTTGGCGCCCCTGCTTTGAGCACTGAGAAAGGTGCCATTTAAACACAGGAGAATGACTGCATTACACAAATACACTGTGAAAGCAAATTTTAAAGTAATTTAGAACTTTCTGGTCTCATGGAAAAAAATTGAATGAAATGGTTAAGATTGGCACCACATCAAAGCAACTCCAACCATTGCAACCAAACTTCCCCTAAGATGTTTCTGCTAAAAAAACAAAACAAGAGATTTTGTTCCAAATATTATCTACTCATACAGGACCTGCTTGGCTCTTCCCAAATGTAAACACTTCCAAGTGGCTTCTTTGAAGTGATTAAAGAGAACATAAACTGTTTACATTTTTAATATAATTGTAAATCTGGGCATGTGGTAAGTTTGCGTAATAACCCTAGTGTATTTGCATTGTGTGCTTGTTTTAAAATAGTCCTATTTTTGTCATTATTTAGGGTCCTATATCAATGCAGCCTTCTTCCCACCTAATATTTGTTTTTGTTTTTTAAATTACTTACCAGTTCCAGAATCCTGTGATATTCAGTTTGGCTGAAGCCTACATTGAAGCTTTCCATTCAGGGCTTCAGATCAACTGGGCAGAACTACTAATTTAACAATGATACGTAGCATGAAAAAGGCTGTATTAATATGGATCCCTCAATAAGTAAAAATAGGGCTATTTTAAAACAGACACACAAAGCAGTATACCAGGGTGATTAAACGGACTTCGCACATGTCCAAATGTACAATAACATTAAAAACAATGTAATCATCAGCGCTTATGTACCTTTAAAAAACAAAGGAGTGGGCCTGGTCAGTTAAACTGTTAATAGAAGGCCCTAAAACAATCTCCAAAAGTTCTTCCTGAGAGTCCTGATTAAGTAAACTGAAATGATAAAAATAAGTGCGGGTCATATATAACGACCTGACTCCATACACAGTTTAGCTTAACTCTAAATGTTCATGTTAGTACATGTTTACACAGCATACTTACTGATATCTGCTTTTGAAGTAGGTGGGTAGCTATGATAGGCCTAGATTCATTTCTGGGCTTAAATTAGTAAATTAATGAGGGAGTGGGTGAGAACATAACTCATGAGTGTTGAAGCCACTCGTGATTTATGAAAGTCCCATTCCCTGTTTAGATGAAATTGCTTATTTTCATCTGGCATCACATAGTTCTCCAGACTGTTGCACTTCCCTGAGTCTCTCCTTTTCTATACCATTTGGGAGAGATCCTCCTCTTGCTTCATAATCCTTAACTTCTTTCACCTTTATATGGCCTTCTGAGGAAAAGGAGAAAATACCTTCAGTATCTTGCACATCAGCTACTGAAATGACATGTTTATGTTGTAGAATGTATCTTAACATGTTGTATAAACCCTTTAAATAGGGTGACCAAAAATAACTGGATTAAAATAGCCTCAACCCCAAATAAGGAGATTTTTTTTCTAGTATGTTGGTTATGTTAGCTCTAAGATAACATGCTCATCTTGGAAGATTTATCTTAACATGTATATATTCTTTAAATAGTGTGAAAGAAAACCAACTTAAAATAGTGCAGACCCTGACCAGTTTTTCTTGTAAAATGGATGCATCAGCCTCTAACATAACATGTTTGTCTCGAAAGACTTATTTATTTATTTGAAAATTGGTGACCAGGAAAGGCACACTGAGCGAGGCTCGTTGCCAGCTGTGACCCAAGGGAAGGGAAGGGAATAGGAGGTAGAAATGCAGAGAGCACAGACACAGTTTGCAGTTACAATAAAGAACAATCAAAGAACACAAATTAATTACAGGTCTGAGTACAAAAAGAGCAAACAAGGTAGAAACGTTGTATGCTGTTCCTATTGCACTGTATTATAATCGCCAGCTATGTGTTGTATTTTTGAAATGTTGCCCTGCTGCCAAATAGCTTTTGTATCTCTGTGGGTTCCCTATGTACGCTTTCTCCAGTGCACCTCTGGAAATGAGCTGTTCCAGCACAGTAAGCCTTTTCCTGGTAAAAATACTTTCAATAATTAAAAATAAATTAATTATATAGCGTGACCAAAAATAGCCAGATTAAAATAGTCTGGACTCCAGTTGAGGGAAATGCTCTAAAAAGGAGGTCACAACAGGGTCAAAAAGGGATTGTGCATGAGGCACAACTTGTGATATTACTAGTTTTTTGTTTTTGTTGCAATATTGCAAGGCACTGTTCAGAGTTGATACATTCAAATGTTAACAAGAAAAGATAAAGAACACTTAAAATATTTATTGCATTTACAGATATCGACAACAGCGGTTATGTCAGCGACTATGAACTCCAGGATCTATTCAAAGAGGCAAGCCTGCCCTTGCCAGGCTACAAAGTACGGGAAATTGTGGAAAAAATTATAGTAGCAGCTGACAGCAACAAAGATGGCAAAATCAGTTTTGAAGAGTTTGTGTCGGTAGGTACAAATATAGCTATGCAAGGCATACCTCTCTGCTGGTCTCCCCTTTCCTTCTTAACATCTTATTTTCCTTTAGTATGTGTAGCACATCCGTTGCATTTTCCTACTGGTATCCCTGTTTATATTCAGTATTATGTGCTTGCCTTCAATTCATGTTTTAGTTTTTATGAAGTTATGCCAGAATGTTTATCCCATTGTCTGAATTCATATTAAAAAGAAATTCTGGCGCCATTATCCTGAGTACACTATAATGCAAGTCTTCAAGTAACAGCAGATTCATGGAAAGAGATACCACATTTGTTGCAGTAAAATTAATTGCAGCTTTAATTTCTCTTATACAGGTATAGGGCCCCAATCACAGAGTTTTTTTTCTGATTTTCAACAAATTTGTTTTCACGATTTATGCTCCTTGAGAAACACAGGGAGTGCTTTACATTTTTCTTTTCATTTTTTTAAATACTCACTGTTGTTCCTTACTTTTCCCCAGATTTTCTGCCAAGGTCCTCCTTCTATCTACTATATTCCTTGTCCCACTTGAGGAGCTGTCAGGGAACCTGCCCACCTGCCAGCCTTAGCTCCAATAGAATTATAAGGACCAGAACGGCAATGACACATCTGCCACTGTGTCTGCAACTTGGGACATTAATCTATTTGCAGGCCTGCTCTGCAAAGAAACTGGCAAGAACATTTTGTGAGAAACAGGATTTCTCTTAACGAGTTCCCAGGCAAAGACTTATAGAAAGAGCAACAATACTTTTGCTAGAGAGAGTGAGAGAGAGAGAGAGAGACTGAAACTTGGAATTAGAGATACACTCAGAGGAAGGATTTTGTTTTCTCTGTTTGTACTGCCTTTGTAAATTTTAGCTTTTATTTTACTTTTGTTGATAATTGTAACACTCTACTTCTGAATTTTGAAACTGTTGCTGGTTTTCGTATGCATCCTGACCCGTGCCTCAATGACAGTTTAGTATGCAGTTTTGGCCTCATCTGAAGGTGTCAACCCTAGTGAGCATAGGGGGTAGGTGAGGGAAATAGCTGACTTCAACTGCCTTGGAGGTGCCTGCAGTTATGTTTTCAAGGCTCCAGCCTCCTTTCTAGCAGAGGTCATTTTGGGCAGGATCTGTGTTCCTCCATCTCCTAGAAAATCGTATGAGAGCTCCTTTCCTGCACCTTTCCCCATGAATACTGTAGAAGAGTTCCAGCACCTAGAGATGACAATTTCCCCATAACCAGTGCTCCATAGAGCTCCCCCCAATGATGTGTAGTGGAAACCCCAGCAAAATGAAAGGGAATTACAGGGCACCACGTGGTAGGGTATAGACCTTTGTAAGGTTCAACTTTGGTTTACTGAGAGCCTTTCAGTCTTTAATAAAAAGGAGACCTAGTAATGTTGTTCTGGTCTTCATATTCTCTATCTTACATTACTTCTCCTTTTCTATTGACTTCTAATGGGGGTTCTCTTTTATGTGTTTCTTCCTTTAAGAGCCATGGCTTTATCTTGGACTTCTCTATTTCTTTTGAAGCTCATGTCAGTGGTGTTATAAAAAAGTATGTTTCTGCCTTGGCAGGTAGTATCCTGCCAAGGACTGTCTGTCAAGCACTACTCAAGGAAGACTCGTGTCTCAGACTATTTTGCTCATTTGAGATTGTCAACATACATCTCTTTCTACTCTGTTTACCCTGAATCCTTTTGACATTAATTTGATGCATTTTATCTTAAATTATGACTTAAATACATATCATTGTTGTAGGCATTCTGAGCTCAGTTGGCATCCTTGGAAATAAGAAAAGATTCTAAATGTTAAAAATGTATTGATAAGGCTGTAAATAACTTAAATAACTTGAGTGTCCCTTATCTGTATAATAAATCCAACACAATTTATTGTAAACCCAGTCTGAGGGATGTTCAGTATAGGTCTTTCTGGCTCCCAAATATGAAATCTAATTATGTGGGCAATTCATTTCTAGCTACCTATATCCAGTTCATTATCCATACTTGGGCAGTTCCACTGGGATATGTTCAGTCACTGGACATCTTTAAGCTTTGTTCCATCCACCACCTGTGGTGGCACCCTCCAGCTCCACCATCTGATGTCAGATCTTCTTTTGTGCTGGAAAGGACAAATGCCCTCCTTCACAGCTTCTGCTGCATGAGAGAATTCCTAGTTTTGAACCACTTATTGTTGGTCAATTCTTTGATATTTCTCTTCTTTATGGCTGATAGTGTGCACCTTGTCTTCCGATTACTGCCCTGTCAGTGATCATTCCCATGGAAGGCAAAAAACGGGGGTTCAGTGTTGTGTTGGGTACAGGAAGGAAATGTCTGTTACAGAAAGGGCCATCAGAGACAGCCTCACAAAGTACCCTACACAAGCACAAATCAGTTAAATATGAGCCCAACAAGAAACACGTACAGTAGTATAAAATATTTATTACAAGTTACTCTCATACTGTGCAAAATGTACAGAAAGTGGTGCAATAAAAACAGGGTGCATAGCCTACGTCTTAAATGCCCAATTGCATTTTGTTCTATCCCTAGAACATTTTCAAGGGTGATTTTAATGTAAAAATTCATTTGTTAAAATACTGCACTCATGTGACTTCATGGCTGACCCACCACAGCACATGTATTTAAGGTGAAATTGTTTGTTCAAATACATTTGAAATCTCTTATGTGTTCAGTATCACGTTAAGAAATAAACTAGGTACCAATGGCACAAATAATTCATATCTTGGAATGTGGATATAATCTACGTATTAACTACTCTAACTCTAAATAAAGTTGTATCTTAAACACTTGTATACACAGTATCTAAAAAACACAAACAGATTTAAAAGCAAAAGATATTTCCTCTGGTGTTTAATAGAGGATCACAAAAAGAAATGGTTGTCCTTATAAATATTTTGTATTGATATTCTCATTTGTTTTGAAGGTTCAGATCCCCTCACGGTCCTTCTTTCATTTGTTGTTGACCTTTAGGGGCATTACTACATGGACATCCAGTGTGATCCTGTCATATTCCCAAACAGTGACTCATAATATTAAGGCACCAGTTGACTGTATTTCGAAACAAAGTTCATTGTGTATCTTGAACTTCCAGGAAAATACGAAAGACATGGCAAGTCCAGGCCAGACATACATAGAAACATAGACTTTGATGGCATGTAAGGACCGCTTGGCCCACCCAGTCTGCCCATTTCCCTACCTATTGGATAAGCTGCACGTCCTAGTTAACCAACAGCTTACTTTCTTCTACCCCCCACCAGAATTGCCTTTTGTTTATCCCATGCATACTTGAATTCCCCCACTGTTTTTGACCCCACAACCTCCTCAGGAAGGCCATTCCATTCATCCACCACCCTCTTCACGAAAAAATACTTCCTCACGTTGCCCTTGAGCCATCCCCCCTCTATCTTTAAATTGTGCCCTCTTGTTCTTGCACATCTCTTTTTCTGAAAGATGCTACCCTCTTGGACTTTGTTGATTCCCTTGAGGTACTTGAAAGTTTCTGCCATGTGCCCCCCTTCCTCTTTTCCTCAAGGGTATACATATTAAGCTCCTTTAGTATCTCTTTGTATGGTTCCTGGTGCAGACCCTGCTCCATTTTAATTGCCCTCCTCTGGACTGCCTCCATCCAGTCTATGTCCTTGCAGAGATGGGGTCTCCAGAACTGCACTCAGTACTCTAGATGGGGTCTCACTAATTGTCTGTACAGAGGGATGACAACTTCCTGTTTTCTACTGGTGATGCCTCTCCATACGCATCCCAGTATCCCCTAGCCCTCCTTACTGCCTTCTCACATTGCCTGCCTACCTTTAGGTCATCTGATATGACTACCCCCAGGTCCCTTTCCGTTTTTGTTGTTATTTGTACCTCCTCCCCCTACTGTGTACTCTTCCCCTGGGTTTTTGTTTCCAAGGTGTATTACTTTGCACTTCTTTGCATTGAATCTAAGTTGCCATACTTTTGACCATTCCGACAACCTTGCCAAGTCCCTTTTCATCCTTTCCACCGCCCCCCCTGTGTATCGACCCTTTTGCAGATTTTGTGTCGTCTGCAAACAGACATACTTTTCCTTCTAGTCTCTCCGCAATGTCACTTAGAAAGACGTCTCTGGACTGCAGCCAGCTACAGGTAACCCCAAAACCTCATTTAAAAAAAAGCTTTGCATGGGCTTTCAAACTATGAAGAGCACAGGTCACAGATGTTCCCCCTTTAATTTTTTTAACATGAAAGGTTGGAGTCAGGGCAATATCAATATTTAATAGTACAGGTTCAAAGTTTTATTGATCAGCAATATGCCATTACAACATTAAAACATACCTACAGCAAGATTTAATAAATAAGCATATAAAATTAGATATTAATTCCTGATCAGTAAATACATAGATTAGCAATCATATTGGCCTGCTACAGTGGAAAGAAGAAGTAAACAGCAATAATACCAAATCTAGTTCTATCAGCTAAGAATCTGGTAGTCATCTTGTGTGGACATGAATATTTAGGTCACTCTCAGGAAAACCGCCTATGCAAAAGGCACATAAATCAGGAAAAATGCTGATAATTACCAAGCTTAATGAGAGCAGAGCAGTATGCAGTGAAGATAGTGACTGAATATGGGCAATCATCAAAACAGCAACTCATATTCAGTGTTATCCGCATGGGCTACCCTGCAAGGGTAGTGATCCTACGTGAAAGCGAATGTAGGGGAGGGTGACTGGAAGGAGGGATAACGCGGGGAAGGGGAGGGACAGGGAAGGGGTTTTAGGGGACTGGTGTGCCTGCTGTTGCCAAGCTAGCTATGTGATGTGGTGGTGTGGGTAGCTAGCTCTGGCTCAGCAGGTACTGGGTTCAGGGCTGGGGACCAGGAGGGTAGAAATTTTGCCGCTGTCTGCGGCTGTGGGACTTTTTTTTTTTTTAAATACGGACTGTGCCCCCTCCCAGACATGCAACCCCCTGGAGTTGAGAATCTAAAATCAAGGTGGGGGCAAGGCCCTCATGAGGGTGGGTGGGGGCACTTTTGTTTTTCTGGCTGTCGGGTCACCAGCAAGTATGTATTGCCGATTTGCTTTGCGGCGATATACACGCATCATAATAGCAATCGCTGTTTTGCAATCACTATTATGACATGGAACTGAATGGAGTTCATTGGGAGAAAAAATGCATACGATTTGATAGGAGACCAAACAGTAACAACAAAAAACTGGTAGCCTACAAAGATAGGATTTTAACAAATGCAATAGAAACTGCATGTAATCCTAGAAAGAGAAAATTGTTTTCCTTTGGAAATCTCAAACATAGAAAAGAGTCCCAAGAGACTCAGACCTGACACTGACAATGCATACTACATATATCCCAAAAGGAAAAACATAAAATACAGTGTCAACATAAATATTCCCATTGGATTTTTAAACACCTAGGGGTTTCCCTTAGTACAGAAAAGCTTTACTTTTCCTGACATCCTTGATGATGTAAAAATAGTTAGCAAGATGATTTGCCATAAATATATTATTCACCATGAAAAGAAATCTAAGAGCGTCTTCTGTATAGGGTAATCCCAATAATGTAGGGTTAATCCAAGACACTCTTAACTTTTCATACTATGTGCAGTGGAAAAGGACACAATGCAGATTTTCTGTGCTACCTATTGAACAGAGACAGTGGGGCATCACAGGCATTTGATTATGGACAAATCTAGCACACAACACATTACTGGGAAAAATCTCAGACTTGTAGGACTTGTATGTCTTGTGCTTCTCTTACTGGGACCAAAAATGCAATCTAAGTAGTATCTATATTCAAACCAAACATCATTTGCTGCACACCAAGTTACAAACTTAGATCTTGAAATAGTATCTGAGTCCGAATATTGATTAAATATTCTGATTCTATTCTTTATTTATCTTTTTTTTTATCATGTAAAAGTTTATTAATTTTTTACTTTCAGTTATAGCCAGGATCTCAACTTCTGCAGAAACAATGACATATGCAAGCAGTAATACAGTGACTTACACTAAAAACAACGGCCTGGACAGGCCCTAACTGACATCAGCCTAGCATCATGCCTTTACTCAGAAAAAACTTTGGCTTAAAGCCGTACATGTGCGACTGAGCCTTCATAGTATACCTTAGAAAGAAAAAGTGTAAGGTCATATCAGGTAATGGGGTGTGACACAACTTACATTCCTCTGCTCTCTCTATGCACTCTACAATGACTATTGCTTCAAGAAAAGGAGAAGATCTGAGAGTTGGGGGTGGGGGGTGTGAGGAGTGAAAAGCCTGTAGAGAAAAGGTGAAGGGCTGTCGTCCCTCCAGAGTGAGCAGAAAGAGGAGGTGGGGGGCCTTAACCCATAGGTGGATTCTGAGGTGCTGCCGGGGGAACTGAGCAGATATGTGAGTGGAGGTAAGCATCCTACTTCTTATGAAATCTAGGAAGCTGCCCACATCCAGCTGCCATCATCTGCTCAAAGATAGCCAACCTAGGTAGAGTGGCAAGCCATGTGGAAACCAAAGGAGGTTGGGGTTGTCTCCACCTCATTAGGATAACCCTCTTGGCTTCCATGGTGGCGGCAAGGATCCATTCTTTATGAGGTGTAGCCACCAGGTCTACAGTTGTGGTATCCCCCAGGAGGAGAAGATTGCAAGCATGTGGAATTCTTCTCCCTACAACTCTGGAGAAATCGTCCAGTACCACCATCCCGAATTGTTTGAGGCTGGGGCAGGTCCACAATACGTAAAGCAGGTGGGCAGGGGATTCTTGGCATCTCCAACACCTATCATGGTCCAATACCTTGATCTCAAAAAGCATTGCTGGGCTTCTGTACCATCTAAGTAACATCTTTGGCTGATCAGCTGGCTCCTGGCATCCCCATACATCCTATGTGCCGTGCTGAAGCATGCTGACCATTGCTCCTGGGAGATGGCACATTAGCACTCAACCTCCCATGTCAACCTGCATTTTTGGGTAGTGTCTGTCTGGGAATCCCCCAGCACTTTGTAGAGAGCCCCTGCGAGACTCTGTCCTTGTCTGGGTTTATGAAGTTTACCCAAGCAGCTCTACCTGGTTTCAACTACCTTTTGCAATAAGAGGGGGTGGACCGCACTTCTTATTTGAAGGTATCTCCAGAAATCCTGAGACATCAAACCAAAACGATCCTTTAGTTGCTCGAAAGACATTAAGGTTACAGAGTCAGAAAGAAGAAGGTCTCCCATTGTCTTTATCCCATTCACTGACCATTTTGGCCAAGAAAGAGTTTTCTTGTCCGCTATGATCATGCTATTGTTTGAGAAAGGGGCATATTGAATCGATGGGTAACGAGCTGCAGCAGAGGTGCCTGCGACTGACATGGCTCAATGCTATGCTCTACAGGTTTCTGACATAATTGGGGTAGGTTGGCACCCAGGAACCCATCTATTGGCTAGTAGAGGGAATAGAGATCCCTCCGAGGAGAGAGAAGATTCTAAGTTAACCCATTGAGGGGAGGAACTAAGAGCAAACCATGCAGTATCCTGCACCATACAATAGGCCATGTGGTAACCTGCAAACCAGGGGAGCTCCAGTTCGCCTTTGGACCAGTGCACCCTTAGTTTATGTCGTCCCCAGCGGGCCGCCTTAACCTCCCACAAAAATGACAATGTGAGTGTGTCCAGAGCAGAGAAAAGCTTGGGGAACAGGGGAACTGGAAGATTATTCAAGAGGTAAGAGACCCTTGGGAGTACAAACATACGTACAGCCTCTACCTTGCCCTTCAAGGATAACTGAAGCTTCCGCCAATGCTGGACCTCAGCTGTCAGGGCAGAGAGATGTGGGGGGAAGTCGGTCTTTTCCAGGTCCTTTCAGGCTGCAGAAATGAAGATACCGAAGTAGGAAAAGCCTTGGGGGACCTAGGTAATGTCCATACCCACTAGGCAATCCCTACTGTACTTTGTATTCAGTGGGGAAAGGATCATCTTCTTTTTATTGACTAGCAGTCCAGAAAGGGAAGCAAAATTTTATAATACCTAAAGTGTGATAGGGAGGGACTGGCTCGGGTTTGACAATGTGAGGAGCATATCATCTGCATAGGCATTAACTAAGAAGCTGTGGCCTTTTACCGGGATCCCAGCAATACTGGGAGTAGCTAACAGCCTCCTTATCAGGGGATCTAAGGCTATGAGAAAAAGGAGAGGGGAGAGGGGGCAACCCTGCCTGGTGCCTCTCTGCAGTGAAAATGAGGAGGAGATATCCCAGTTAGTGAGAATCTTGGCTGTCGGCAAGTGATAGAGGGTGGAAATCCAGGACCGAAAATAATTGCCAAAGCCATACAGCTGGAGAACGTTATGGAGATAGCCCTACTCCAGAGAATCAAAAGCTTTAGAGAAATCAATTGCAAGGGCTGCCATGGAACCAGATGATTGACGTGCCAGCCACTTGAGATTGAGGACCAGGTGTAAATTGTCTGCTCCTGACTTTCCCTTTGTGAAACCTGATTGTGCAGGGTGGATCACGGAGGGGAGAATGCAAACTAACCTGAGAGCTAATACTTTGGCAACTATTTTGGTATCCACTGAAAGCAGGGAGATAGGTTGGAAATTGGAGCAATCCAATGCATTGGATGAATTCTTGGGCAAAAGTGTGATAAGTACCTAGCGCATGGTAGGTGGGAGCGTTCCTTTAGTGTGGGCCTCTTGCAGTGCATGTAGTAGGGGGACAGTGATCTCATTTTTAAGGAGTTGGTATAATTCCACTGTCATGCCGTCTAGTTCAGGGGCCTTCCCTTTCACCATCTGTGAGAGTGCAGTCTGGAGTTCCTCCAAGGTAATGGGGGCCTCGAGATTTGCACAGTCAGTTTGCGACAGCTTAGGGAGGTGGACCAGATGACAGAATTCTGACAGGTGGTCTGACAACTGTGTTTGCTTACTCCAGAAGTGTGTTTGGTGCAAGGCCTGGTAGAAAAGGCACATTGTTTAATTGATCTCCTTAGGTGTAGAAACCACCCTGCCCTCCCTATTTCTAAGTGCTAGGATTCTGGAAGCAGCTTGCTGCTTGCGTAGGTGGTAGGCTAGCAACTTGCCCCCCTTTGTCCCCCCCTACCATGACTTATGCTTCGCCCAGAGGAGTTACCATTCTGCTTTCTTATTCAATAGAGTGTTTATGCAGTATTTTGGGCCTACAATAGAGGGGAGAAGAGAGGAGCTAGCCGGTCATGGCGCTTGAGTTTTAAATTGGGACTCCAGGACTGAGAGCTCTGCTTGCAGCTGCCACGCTTCCTCTGTTCTGGCTTTATTCTTAGCTGCAGAGAAGGAAAGGATGCGCCCCCGAATTACCACCTTAAAGGCCTCCCACACTGTGGATGCCGAGACTTCATCAGTGGTTTTCAGTGCAAAGTATGTACAGGCTTCCTGTTTTATGAGGGACTAAAATTCCTTATCTTGCAACAGCAAGGGGTTGCACCTCCATCTTGTGGACGATGCTCCCTGACCGGGTGGTTGGAAAGTGATAGATACTGGGGCATGGTCAGAGATAATGATATTCCCTATTCTGGTGTCTGAAACACCTGGCGTGGCTATGCGATTGACTCACCAAAAATCCAGTCTGCTGTGGGTATGATGAACGGCCGAGTAGAAGGAGTAATCCCATCCCTGCGGATTGTCCCTCCTCCTCTAGGGGTCAGACATCCCCCATTCTGCTATGAGTTCAGCAAGCCTGGCCGAGTCCTTAGGGTGTGTCTGGGGGGTGGGAAGGGATTTGTCAAGAAAAATGTCCAGAACTAAATTATAGTTGTCCCCCATAAGTATCGGAGTATCTGAAAGGCCCTCTGTCAAACTGGCAAAGGACTGACTGATCTCAGGAAACAACTCCCCCAAGTCATTATTGTTGCCATAGACATTAGCCAACAACAGCTTTCCCCCTGGATACTATAGTCTTGTCACAACCCACCTCCCCTGTGAGTCTGTCTGAGTGTCCTTCACCACCCGGGGGAGGCGTTTCATAACAGGATGGCCACCCCCTTGGATTTACTTGAGGCACAGCTGGCTATTACTGAGCCCACCCATAGTTTCTTGAGCCATTGGGCCATTTTATTGGTAAGATGCATCTCTTGGAGCAAGGCTATGTCTGCACCAAGGGAATTCAGGAATTGCAGCACTTTGGTACGCTTGGCTGAGTGATTAAGATCCTTCATGTTCCAAGAGATGCATCTCCACCCTTTTACCATCTGGGGCCCACTGTTCATGTTCACCCATTGAATATGCAAACAACAGGGAATGGTTACTCATCACTAGGAGAGGGAAGATAACTGGAGAGAGTAGGAAGAAAGGTGTGTCACCTGGCTGCGAGCCTAGTAAGGAGTTGAAGAGGCTGGAGGAGGATGAAGAAAAGGAGGGGAGGCGTAGGCTGGTGAGAGCTTCGGTCTGAAGTCACTACCCCAGATGGAAAGGAGAAACAACAATTTAAGACAGTGCTAACTAAACATACAATGTGCCCAACAAAATAGTTATAACTGTTATAGTGAAAAAACAGTAACTATGTTAATGGTAATGAGGTGAGCGTGTGACAGAGGCCTCACACAGGTCTCCTAACAACACTGACTCAGCTACCAATAATGGAGGGGGAAGGTCTCTGTTCACATGAACAACCTGTCCCCACCTGGCCTCATGATACCAGAGGCATTAACTCTGGAGATCCAGGTAACCCTGATGGCATAATGCTGACAGGTAGTATGGAAAATGAAAAACAGCTGGTATGGGGGGAATGGGAGAGATGGAAACCCTCCCCATGCTGCTTTTATACAGGCTGGAGAGTTGCTGAGAGAGCCACGAGTGCATAGGTAACTGTACGGTTTTGACCATATGACAAGGAATGGTAACATCCCTGCCGTCCCTCTGAATACCTAGGGTGACACCATTGGTCACCTTATCCCTGAGTAAGTACAAAAGGGGGGTATCACTCCAACTGGGGGTCCCCTGAGGGGGGAACCTAGAAACCTTGATGGCAATGGAGGAGTAACCCAGCTGGTTGTGACCCCAACATTCCCTTCCCCCACTATGTCTCATAATATCATCTTGTCCCGGTAGGGGGTTGGAAGTATTTGGAAGACATCAGCCCCCCCACAACTGAGGAGTATCTGAACCATGGCCCCCAGAGGACAAGTGAACATGAGCAATATAGTTGGAGGGCGGAACAGCTAGCTTGACCTGCTGTCACCGAGCCTCTTCTGCCAACTAGCGTGCCACCCACCAAAGGCAACCTGCATGAATAAAAGAAAGCAGTCCAATTGAAGTAATAACTTGTGAGAGTCCTAACCCATGAAAACAGTACTGTAGGTCATCCGTGCTGCCCCAATGGCACAGTGCAGCTCATCTGACTTTCTTCGCCCCTATTGGTCTGCACTGGAGCAGCCAAAGCTTCTGCAAAGGATTTGGATTCAGATTTAAGTAGCTCCGCTGCCATCGCCAGCTCCTTCTCGGTCTCTTCCAGCGCAGCAGCCCAGTCTAGTGAAGCGACGGAGTCCATGGGTTCACTCTGATTACAGTCCTGTTGTTCACAGTCTTCATATCCTTCTGAAGTCAGGACCTCGGCCCTGGGGAGCTTGGCAGGAGGGAATGTCATTCCTTTGCAGGCCACTATGGGGGGTGGGCTCCTAGAATGCTGCCGTTGCCAGCCAGGGGGAGGGTGCTTCACTTGAACAGTCTTTTTGGCTATACCTTGTGGAGCACAGGGGTGTCTGGCTACAGGTAATCCTCCCAGATCATGAGATTTCCTTTGTTCAGGCTGAGAGGACCTGGGGGACACATTATTAGTGGGACTGGTCCGCCTGTGATTAGAGTCCTCCAAAAATCTGCTCTTCGCTCTGTCTGTCCTCTTACTTCACAGTGGCATCCAGGAGTTGTAGTTTTTGGGAGGAGGCCTGGCTGGTGACTGTTCAGCCAGACCTCAGCATCCCTGGGATACTCGTCCACGAATACTCTGTCACCTTTTGAGATATGCAGAGAGGTAAGGTTCTTGAATCTGTAATGGAAGGAGTTAGCTTGTAGCACTTTTTTAATGGGACCAAAGGCCTTTCTCCTAGCTGCCACCTCTTGGGAGAAATCCTGATACAGGGAGATGGTAGCCCCTCTCCAGGTAAGCTTCCTGAGATCCCTGGCTGCCCTGAGCATTCTTTCCTTAACAGAATATTGCAACAGGCAAGCGATGATGGTCCGGGGTGTATTGGGACCCCCTGGTATGCGTGTTACCCTATGAGCCCTTTCCACTTCAGTCAATTCCTCCCATCTGTTACCAAGCAGCTGGGGCAGAAAATCAATGAGGAAACGTTCCATGTTGGGGCCCTCAGCCCCTTCAGGGACTCCCAGGATCCTAATGTTGTTCCCCCTTCCCCTGTTCTCCTGGTCCTCTGCCCTGTCCCAAGGTCCGGCAAGTTTGGCCTCATGCTCACGTAATCTCTGCTAGACCATAATGTGTTGCCTTTCATGCTTCTCTGTCCTTTGTTCCAAAATGTTCTGCTTGTCTTCTAAACGGCGGACATCCACCACGTTTCCTGCCAGGGGAAATCCCAATGCTATGCGCTCTGGTCAATAAGGCTTCCAGCATTCATGTGATATTGGTAAGGGCATCACCCACTTGCACCTGCCCCAGGGAACCCTGCATGCAGCACTGACCAGGCCCACTCAAATTATCTGCAGAGGCAGCCATCTCCTCACCCACACTGATCACCCTTTTTGTGCTTTGCCTGCAAGTCAACCCACTAGACCGTTTAGCCAGCCATTCACCAAATATCGCTGTGCAAACTGGAGGTCGACACCTGACAACTTTTACCCGGGTGCAGAATTCTCCACGAGCCCCCCCGACTGGGGGTTTCAGCACTACTGCGACTACAGTTACGTGGCCTAACACAGCAATGCAGCAGTACAACACTCATCTCAGGAGGTGGCTTTCTCAACAAAAGACATCAGAATGGTAGTGGCAGAGGTAAGGAAGGGGTTACCAGCTGTAGTTACATCTTTTCAACCTGGCATAATGGAGGATTATACCCGATTAGGTGCCAGGGGAGGACAAAGCAAATTTCCTAAGCTGCCATTGCTTTCGGGTCCAAGCTATGCCCCCCCCCACATGTATCTTTTGTGTTTAAGACTGATGGTAATTCCCTTTTTGAAATAATCATGGTGATAAAGAAGCTCATATTCTTTCAACAAAGAAATCACATATGTTAGCCACGGAGATTGTCTACAGCCATAACGCCTCCAATTTTTCTTTTCCATGAGACTTAACTGGATTAAGCTATCAGTAGACTCTCTAGTACATTTTGTCCAATATCCCCAAACCAGGGAGTCAGGCACTGTTTTATAAACCAAGTTCCACTCTGACATACTGTGAGCAGTAGGTATAGACTTACTTAAGTGTAAAGAGGATTTAAACAAACATTTTTGCAACTCTGACATTTTATATGGTGTCCAAATTTCTGTGCCACTCAAGGCCTGTGAGTTCAATTTAGAAGATATCACTTGAACCAGAGGTTTAATACTGTTCCCTCCATATTTATAATTAAATATTTTTACACCTAGAAGCGTTTTTCTTTTTTTTTTTTTTTGTTATCTCTGTCTGAGCATTGAAAATATGAGTATTCCAGGACCAACTCGTGAAGAGATATAAGCCTGTTAAGTATATCTGGCAATAGTAGTAGTTAAACTACCCACTTTCCATTTTGGAAAAGATTTTTGCATTACCAAAAATAACTACTTGACTTTTATTTGCATTAATAGGACAAAGACAGCTAGTGTGACTCCTTAGCCAAACAATCCAATTTTTTTGAAGCCCCAGCTGAGACAGAGCAAAGAACAGCAAATTGTCTCCGTAGGTGAAAGTGGGAATCTCCACCGAGTCTATTTTTGGAGAATTAGAGAGAACTAGAGAAAGGATCTCAAGAACACTGTCAATATTGAAAAGAGAGGCAAGAGGCAACCTTGCCAGATGCCTTTGCTTGTTGCTAATTCTCGAGAGACATTGCCACAAGGGCCAAGTCTTACCTGTGCCTAAGTTTGACTATACAACTTAGAGATAAAATAAATAAGGGCAGAACCAGTGCCTGTATCCTGCATAAGCTGCCACTGTTTGTTATGGGAAATGGAATTAAAGACTGAGCTGTAGCTGATAAAAGTAAAATATAGTTCTTGCTTACAAACCAAGAGATATTTCTCCCATTAATGTCTTAAGATGAAACAATTATTTAGAGCAAAGCAATTCTCTTCAAAACCAAACTGCAAAAACGATACCCCCCAACAGAAAGAAGTTGCTGACATAGTTGGTTGAGGATGATTCTGCAGAATACTTTAGATTATATATCTAGAAGACCAATTTGCCAGTACATACTAGGGTCCATTTTATTATCCTTTTTAAAAATAGGTACTATTTCTGTACCAGACCAAGAATGTAGTAAAAAAGCTGCTGTGCATACATTAATTGAAGAAAAAAAGAAGAAAGTCAGCCCACACTGAAGGACCCTGTAGATACACCTCCACCTGGACCAAATCAGGGCCCAGTGCTTTGTAACATTTCAGGGATTCAGTTGCAGTATTTACTTTAAAAATAGTAAGGGGACTAATTACGTGATACTCAGAAGACTACTGACAAATATTCTACAGTATGGAATCATAAAGTGAAGAAGTAAAATGTTCTACCCAGATCACAGCTGCGATAAATGTATCTATGTTAACAGAAAAAATTGAAGTTCCCTTAGCAACAAGAAACCAGAAAGTTCTGGTATCATTTTTATTTATAACATTAATCATGACTAGGGATGTAAGTTTGTCATGGATGAGGTTTTGATGACTCATTGTTTGTTCATGAAATCATTGGTAAACAGTAGTAAATGTTGTGGCACTGTCATCATTGCTACATTCTGATGACACTAGTGAAAGTCATGGAAGTCCTGAATTAAGATCAAACGTCATGGAATCAATGACGTGTATGCCTGCCATGACAAACTTACATCCCTAATCATGACCTCTCATTGTTTATGATAATACTCCAATTTGTTTTCCTTTGAAGAGTGATCTCATGTGACTTTCTGGCCTCAGTGAGATATTTACAATTACCCCTTGATGGTTGCTTCTTAGTATTCTTAACTTTCAGTACTAGCTTTGATTTTTCATTTTTTACATGCCTTATCAAATCACCCCTGCCCACCCAGAGAATAACCAAAGCTGTTAATATAAAGAATATAGGATAATTGAGTAGCTAGATATTCCAGTGACTTGTAAAGATCAGTAGCAGCCTGACCAACAAGGTCATATTGTAACCGCACATCTAAATAAAGAGCTAAAATCTGTTGTAATTTTAAGATCTCTTCAGTCCATCTAACTCTTTTTCTGTTTCTGATTTCAGCACTGGGTTGTGGATTTACTACATTGTCATTGGAAGAGGATGTTATGATAGAATTGCTCATAGCGGTCCATCTACTAGCTAGTGGCAAATGGTCACTTTCAGCTCTGTTAATTATGGAGCGAGCAGACCAAGTCGCATTAGGCTCATCCAAAATAGAGTAATCAATAACAGATACTTCCAATGGGAGAGATAGGTCAATTGCCTTTCTTCATCTCCTGACAATCTACCATTAAAAGGATAAAAGTTATAGACTTGCTCAAATTTAGTAAATCCCAAGGCTGCATCATCTGTTTTACAATCCTGAGAATTCCTTATTGGAGGAACTGGGACATCACATAATGGGCCCACTGCTGAATTTCCCAACAGCCCATCAAAAACTCCTATTCTAGCATTAAAGTCCCCTACTGATAAAATGGGAGTGTTGGTAAAATCCTCATATAGTTCTTCCAACAGATTCCCTAACATATCCCAAGGATCATCTGTAGTGAATTTAGAGAAGACAGGCAGAATGTATACATTAATCAAAATAAATGCAAGTTTAAGTACATTAATAAGAATAATAATGTAAAAGCCAGTTGATTTAACAAATGTCAGTAATCAATTATCTATTTTAACATAACAAGCAAGACCTCCTGATTTTTGCAGACATCTGAAACAATTCAAAATTATTGATATAAATGTTCTGCTCCTTTAAGTGCCAGGGCTCTTGAAAGCACAAAATAGCATGTCCTGTGCCAAACTCAGACCACCCCTGATCTCCCCATGTGGTTCTTAGTCCAGTCACATTCTAAGATGGTAGATGATTAGAAGCATCATCTATTGAAATATTTATTTATTTATACTTGGTATTTATACTTGGTTTAGAACAGTAGAAGACTATTTGTCCATATAAACTGTTCCCCACCTTAGTGGGTACACTTCGACCTGTTCCCCAACAAATATTTATCAATCTTTCCCTTAAATTCCATCAGATTCATACTATTCACCACTTTTACTGGCAAAGTATTCCAAACTCTCCCTGTTGTATTTATAAAGTAATAATATACACCATTGTTTATTACAGTTTTTAACTTGATCTGTTTTTCACGTTGTCTCAATCCCTTTCGCTTCTCCTGCATCTCCAACCCCATTTCATTTATCAGTTCTTTAACATTCAGTATTCTAAATAACATCATTAGATCTCCTCTTTCTCTTCTTTGTTCTAAAGAAAATAGTCCTGCCCTTTTTAGTCTTTCACTGTATTCATATTTACCTAAAGTTCCAGTCATCCTAGTATATATCATCTGTACCCCTTCAACCTTCTTTATCTCCTTCTGAATATATGGCCTCCATAACTGGGACCCAAAGTCTAAATATCGCCTAACATAAGATCTATATATTGGCATCATACATCCTACTGTCTTGTTCATAAAACTCCTTTTAATATTTCTCACCATATTATTTGCTTTTTATATAGCCACCATTCTTTGTTTATTATAATTCAATTTATTATCAATTACTATCCCACAATATTTTTTCTCATCAACTTCATTCAATTCTTTTCCTTCTAATATATACCTATTCTTATTCTTGTACCCTTTTCCTAGGTACATCATCCCTGATTTTTGTATACCAAATTTCATTTTATTCATTCTAGCCCAAATTTCAATTGTTTTTAAAGCTTCTTTTAACCTTTTCTGCTGCTCTATTTTTCTTACTGGACCACCTACCTTAATATCATCAGTACATTTTACTACTTGATTAATAACCCCCTGATGCAAGTCATTGATATATAGTGAAAACAAAACAGGTCCCAACACATATCCCTGAGGGACCCCACTTTCCACTTTAATAGATCTAGACAATTCACCTGTTATTATTACTTGTTGGGTTCTGTCACTCAACCAGTTTCTTATCCATAGGACAATACGACTATCCAATCCCATTTTTACTAATTTCTCAATCAACTTATTATGGGATACCTTATTAAAGGCTTTTTGAAAATCTTAAAATATTATATCTATAGGTGTGTTATTGATTAGTTTCTCATTTATATTTTCATAGAAGCATAAGTGGTTTGTACCACAAGCTCTATTTTTGTTAAATATATGCTGTTTCTCATCCATATATCCCAATAAATCCAAACTTTCCTCTATTTTTGTTTTCAATATACTCTCAGTGACTTTTCGTGTTTGAAGTAAGGCTTACTGGCCTATAATTTGACATTAGTGATCTCTTTCCCTCTTTAAACAAGGGCACAACAAAAGCCTGCCTCCAGTCTTCTGGTATTTCTCCTCCTGTTCTAAAGGACTTGTTAAATATCCACACTAATGCTTCTGATATTAAAGGTAGCACCTCCCTGATATACCTTGGATGCAACAAATATGGTCCAGCAGATTTATACACTTTTACTTTATTTATTATTCTTTCCACTTCTTCCTTTGTAGTTACTATTTCCAGATGTTGATGGTTTTTATTTATTTTCACATTCTTTACCTCACTCCCTCCTTCAAAGACAGATCCAAAGAATTTATTTAATGTATTTGCTATCTCACCAGAAGCCTTTATTTCCCTAACATCAATATTTAATGATCATACACCTTGTTTATCTCTTCTTTGTTTATTTATATATGTATAAAAACTTTTCCCATTATCTTTTATAGACCAAATTGGCCTCCAATTTCCTTCTTTCCTTCTTTATATTCTGTTTCACTTTTTTAAGCAATTTTTATAATACAGTCTCACATCATCTGTTCCTAATATTTTCATTCTCTTAAATGTTTTCCTTTTTTATCACCTTACTAGTATACCACAATGTTTTTTTTCCTCTCTTATTATAAAGTGCCTTATCTGGAACATACTCCTTTTCCAATTTTAATAACTTGTTCTTTAATTCTTCCCACATTTGCTCTACTGTTTTATTACCTAAACTCTGTTTCCAATTCCATTTACTTAACTCTCTTTTTATTCTTACGAAGATCATTTATATTGTTAGGTGGAGTTGAAGAGTTGTTATTCAGTCACTGATACCAGCTAATGAATGAAATCTATTAGTAGCTGGTACCACAAAACAGACAGAGTCAGCTATTGAAGAGTTACTGCATGCATTGGAACATTAACTTTACAAAATGACTTGGGACTAGATAAATGCTTCGGCTATCCAAGATGTCACATTTATACAAATTTTTATCTGCAACAGCCCTAGATTTAAAGAACATCTACCTGAACACTGTGAAAATCTTCCAGTCTCTTTGCACTAATCACCCATTTGCCTAGGAGTGGTGGCATAGCTCTGTAAGCACACCACAGGTGCTGCTTATGCATTTTTAATTGATGAAACTTTGTGTGACCTTTGTATGTTAAATAACTGTGACCTGGAGCCCTGCTCGAACTAAAGCAGGAAGAGGAGCTGTAGTCATTCAGGAGTATCCGAGGGCTACAACTCACAGCTAGAGTGAGAACGTTTAATTTGGAAAACAGATACAGCACTTGCAGTGCTAAACAAGTGCTGGGGAATGAATACTTTGAAAACTTTTTATTTGAGAACTTTGTTCTCATTTGCTCTGTGACCCCTGGAAACCATTTCTGAGTCACAGTACCTGCATATAGGTGCACCCTGTGGTGAACAGGACAAGTGTGTGTCGGCGTGCGTGAAGACACGTGCAAAGACATGCGCATCTGCATGTGTTTCAAATGTTTGGAGGGTAAGGAGAGATACCTAACCATTCTCATAGACAAATATTAGGATGAGGTAAGCTGACAAACATGTTAGCAGTTAGAGTGTAGTCAGTAAGAAATTTGGCCATTATTTGGAGAGTTGAACTCTTTATGAAAATTATTGCTGTGTTTACTGAGTTGTAGATAAATATTAAGAATCTTAGTAGGACATGAGAGGAGTAGTATCTGTAGACCAATCACGCTCTCAACCAGAAATAAAGCAGTTTAGGTATCAGCAGGAATATTTTACCTTAAGTTTATCGGGAGTCTTATAGCCAGTTATTGTGAAACACAAAACATATAATATCAACTAACATACTCTGTGTGTAATTTTTAGACTTCTTAGTAATACCACAGCTTGGGCCTCTAACTATAGTGAAATAGTGTCGAATTTCCAGAATTGAAATTGTATACTCCTCGAAAAGGTATCGGTACTGACCCACATTAAAGCTTCTGCTGTATTCATAGGATGCAATTTTCCATTCTAAACACTTTGCTACTGTGAGTATAGTATTTTTGATTATACTGTTTAAATGTGGACATCAATGAAGGCATAGTTATCCTTACTACAGGAGAAATTGCCATGGCGTGCATTATTTGCAATAACTTTTGTCTTGAAAGCAGTACTGGCTTTGAGGGATTAAAATGTAACCAGTATCAGGAAAATGAAAGTTTAAAGGATAAATTAAGTGAACTACAAAAAATAATTGAACAATTGCAGCAGGCTAATTTGTTACTAAGTCAGAAAGTATCCCTTCTTAGTATAAACTGCAGGAATGTGGAAAAAAAAAAACAATGACAAACTGAAAAGAAATAGGGAGGAGGACAGTGATGATGAATATGAATGGCAAACTGTGACCAATAAAAACAAATGTAAATGGGGAAGAAGAGCCATGGAATTAGTTTTTCCTACACAAAATACTTTTAGTCCTTTAATAGAGTTAGACTCAGATTCCATGGATATAAATACAGCTAATGCTATTAGAAGGTCTAGCGACAGGCAATGGGTCAACCTGTAACAACATGAATGAGAACCTTCAGGTAACAGTTGTTCAGGTACACGCAGAACAAGAAATTACTACTAAAGCCATTACCCCATCAAATTTAACAATTAGCGATTCAACTGCACAATCAGTGTCAGTGGCACCTCTCACAGTACCCATAACAGAGGAAGGTATATTAAATGGACAACACCCATATGTCACTTCATTGGATAGTGCAGATGTTACCACTCCCAGACAGGTTTATGTACTAGGTGATAGCATTATTAAATATATTGATGGCCAGGTATGCAAAAATGACAAACAAAATAAAACTTGCTCCAGTTTCTGAGGAGCCTGGATTAGAGATGTTGAGCGGATTGTACCAGACATATTTGCAAATGCAGGCCACAACCCCTTGGTTGTGATCCATACGGGAACAAATGATGTGAACAAATGTACAGTAGAGGATATTAAGAATGGTTATATCTCACTTGTGGAGCTATTAGAAAAGAAAGGTTGTGAGATCATAATCTCAGAGATTTTGTCAGTACCCAGAGCAAACATCAAAATACATAATAAGATAAAAGCCATTAACGAGTGGTTAAGGAAGTGGACATTAAACAAATATATTGACTGTTTAACTCATTGGGAAAGGTTTATAGATGATTATAGCTTGTTTAGCTGGGGTGGCTTACACCTGAGCAAAAGGGGTAGAGCGATACTTGGCAAAAGTATCCTGGCAAACATTGGAACCAATTTAAACTAAGTACTTGGGGGCAAAAAGGGTCTAAATTGGTGCATGGCGTGTCGAATTTTCCTCATAAACATATGACCACTGCGACATCTTATAATATTCTTACAACTAATGCTCAAAGTCTAAATGTTACTAAGCTAATCGAACTTGTAGCCATCAGTAGTATAAAAAAGGTTGACATCATTGCTATCACGGAAGCATGGTGGGATAATCCATTAGGATGGGTTAATATACCAGGCTATAACCTTGTCTTTAGAAATAGGGCTAAAAAAAGAGGAGGAGGTGTGTGCCTCTGTCTGAAAGACTCTATCATTTTTGAAGAGATCAGTACCTTGGATGATAGTTTAGAGGGCTGCTTTATACGTATAAAAAATAAATCTGGGAAACCTCTTATAATAGGTAATGTGTACAGACCACCATCAGTGGATGCTGGTTACAAGAGTCTAACTGCCCTAATTATGGATTTAGCAAACACATCTGTTATACTACTTATGGGGTATCTAAACTTGCCTTGAATTAATTGGGAACAACTAACTAAAAAATCAAGTTGAATCTACCTTTCTTGATCTCTTTATCACACTCGGCTTGCATCAGTTAGTAACAAAACCAACTAGGGATAAAAATATTTTAGATGTGATCCTAACAAATATTGATTCAGATATTGACAACATTACTGTGACTAACCCACTTAGTAGCAGTGATCATAATATAGTATTATTCGAGTTGATTGCCTCAAAACCCTGCACAAAGTCAATTAACTTTAGATATAATTATCCAAGGGGAACGTTAATCAAATGAGAACATCGCTAGACAAATTCAATTGGGTCTTCTTATTATCTGACCTGAATTTTAATGATGGCTGGAATTTATTAAAAAACATCATTCTTAATTTAGAATCATTATATGTTCCACTAAAAAAATCTAATAACAATAAGGGAAAGATCCCTATGTGGCTTACTCCATCAATTACAAAACGCATAAAAAGAAAAGAAGCAGTCTATAATAAAATGAAAAAGACCAAAAATATTGATACTGTTTCAACCTTCAAACAAGAAGTTAAAAAGACCAAGACACTTATTAAAATGGAAAGGAAAAAATTGGAATTCAAGCTCTCGGTTTCAGAAGGGAACACTAAAGCATTTTATGCATACGTAAACTCTCACAAAAAAACTGTCAATCCAATTTCAACTATACAAAGGAATGGAGAGGACACAAATGATATCTTGGAAATAACAGAACTCTTTAATGAGTACTCCAGCTCAGTGTTCTCAAAAAAAGATTCTAATGTTCACCTACAAAATCATTCCCCAGATAACCATGAAGAAATAACAAATAATGAAATAAAATCTGCGTACTTTCCTTAAAAAATAATTCTTCATCCGGGCCAGATCATTTGAACACGTACTTATTTAAAGAAACTATTGAACAATTAGTCCATCGTTTATCTATTATATTTAACAAATCTCTTATGACTGGGGAAGTCCTGGATGCTTGGTGTATGGCTCAAGTGGTCCCAATTTTTAAAAAGGGAAATAAAAAACAAACTCAAAACTATAGACCTATAAACCTAACATCTATTGGCTGTAAAGTATTGGGAAAAATCTTAAAAAATTAAAATTGACACTGAAATCTTGGTCTTGGGCTTAACAGATTCAACACAACATGGTTTTCAAAGAGGAAGATCATGTTCTACCAACTTGATTTCCTTTTATGAAACAGTTAGTAGCAGTTTGGATAAAGGCATTCCAGTGGATATTATACACCTGGACTTGAAAAAGGCTTTCAATTTGGTTCCACATCACTCTTTAATGAATAAAATTATTAAAATGGAGCTCAGCAGATACTTAACTACTTGGATTAATAACTGGCTGTCAAATCGATCCCAAAGGGTCAAGATAGGCAACACGCTTTCATCAGATATCGAGGTGACTAGCTGTGTTCCCCAAGGGTCTGTGCTTGGACCAACTCTGTTTGGAATCTATATTAGTGACCTCCACAGAGGGGTTTCTAGTAATATCTGTAAATTCGCAGATGACACTAAACTCCCCGCAGAGGTTGATACTCCACAAAAAAATATTTAATTAAAACAGGACCTCTGTATTATTAAACTTGATCATACCTTAATAAAATGTTATTTAACAATGAAAAATGTGCTGTAATACATCTAGGAGCAAAAAATGTTATCTCAGGTTATAACTTAAGTGGATTAAAAATATCACATATTAAAACAGAAAAGGACTTCGGTATTATCATAAACAGCTAATTTACATCTACTGATCATTGCAGAAAACTTGCACAAACAGGGAACAATATACTATCTGCCATTAAACGAACATTTGTCAGCAGAAATTAATACTGTATACTACTCCTCTATAAATCCTTCATACACCCTCATACTGACTATGCAGCTTCCTTTTGGGCCCCTCAATACAAAATAGATCAAAAATTAGTGGCAAGCATGCAAAGAAGAATCACCAAATTGATACCTAGAGTGAAACATCTGTTATATGAACAAAGATTAGAGCACTTGATCTATATGACCTAAAACTAAGAAGAGAGCGAGGAGATATGCTACTTCTGTATAACATACTAAAAGACAAACAATGTATGAGTAATACTAATATTGAAATGGCATCCAAACCCAACAACTTGAGATGTCATAATAGAGAGATCAAGATTCCCAATGCATGCACTAACAGAAGGCAAAACTATTTTACTATAAGAGCTGCTTCCTTATGGAATTCATTACCGTATCGTATTGTAAATATGAATACATTAGAATAATTTAAAAATGAATTGGATAGATTCCTGTTGGGCTAAGTACATAATTTACCCTGCATGTGCATAGAAGGTGGTCATGATGGGCCCAGAGCCTCCTTCCATGCCGCGGCCGTGCTGTAATCTGTGTCTCTAACTTTGGCGTGGTGCCTGTTTGCTCAAACGTCTTCTCTTATTCCTCGAGGAGGAGCTTATTTTATGCGGGACCTGGAGAAGACCAGGAGAAGACGGGATTTACCGTGATTGGGTTTCTTGGATTACTGGGCACTTTTTTGGTACTTTCAAGGCCGTGGCTTATTGGGATTTACATCTGATCCGTTTGGATTGGTACTGTTATGACAGTAGAGACTACTATGATTTAGGGTCCTGTTTTCTTAGAGTTTGGGATCTGTTCTTACTTTGGCTCCAGCTCTGGTGACCTGCACAGGGGTTAAGGGTCGGGGCCTGTTGGAGAGCTGGCCTTTCATCCTATTCCCCTAGACTCCCGGCGGAGTCGGTCGGAGGGCTGACCCAGCCCGGAGTCATGGTGTTGGGTCACCATTGTAGCTTGATAGCTGCTGCTGAATTGTTTTAGTGGAACCTGCAACCTGATGTGTGGCTTCATTTGGAAATTTGGAGTTCGTGTTCCCTGAATCCTATCTGGGAATTCTGGCTTTCTGGCTATATTAAGGATTTGGTGCCAGTATCATCGATGTCTTCAGTGTGCCAATTAAGTGATTGGAGAGTGCCTGCAAGATAAGTGACTGTTGAAATATAAACTGTTTATATTATATTATTATTTTTAAGAAATTGTCTTCTCAGTCCAGGTGGTTGATATTTATGGTTTATTGTATTTGAATTGTATTTGTTTTGAGGGATAATTTAGCAGTGAGAGTGCTTGTTTCCAGCTTATAGCCCACCCTGCTTGGTTCAGTGAGAGTGTCCTGGAGGGGGTCTTTAAATTATTCCCTCTTTGTATTTTTACCTATTTTTATTGTTATTAGTGTTAGTTTTGTGTTATTTTATTATCCCCTGGCCGTGAGAGGGCCCGTGAATATAAAATAGTCTAATTTAGTATATTAGTTGTTGTATTAGATTATTAGTTTATTTATTTTTCCTTTCTGGTGGGTGGTGGTGTTGCTTATCTTATTTTATTTGTGGTTTTATTTTCTTAAGGCAGCCTGATGTGCTGGCCAGCTTTACCTGCTGTTCGTTACTCGGCTTCCGCTCTCCATGCCCTCTGCCCCTTTTTCCTGTCCCCCTTGCCAGCCCATGTTTACCATCGGTGTCGGGCATTAGGAATTGTGCGTAGGGGATGGAGGAATTGGGGTGTGGAGGGTCATGGACAGCGGAGGGAGCGGTGCTCTCCCATAGGGGTGGTTAGGCCTAAAAGACGCCTGGGGTGAAATGGCTTCTGGAGCGTGGTTGTCCCATTCTGGTTCCCATGCCCAGGGCACCTCCAGTACAGGAGGGCAAGTGGTTGGGACAACTCGTCAACCTCGTCTGACCCGGGCGTTGTTGTGCAATGCCAGATCTGTGTGTAATAAGATGGGTCTTATTGCGGACTTTGTTGCAGGGGCAGATCTGGCTTGCATTACCGAGACCTGGTTGGATGGGAATGCGGCCCAGTTTCTAGAAGCCACTGTTCCTACCGGGTTCTCAGTTATACATCGCCCAAGATTAGATCGCGGTGGGGAGTGGCGATCTGTTTCAAGATCGGATTGGGCCTAACTGGTGTTCCAGTTGAGGAGGCAAGATCATTTGAGTGTGCTATGGTAGCTGGTGTGGGGTGCAGGATTGCTCTCATTTACTGTCCACCAGACCAGAGGATGAGAAGCTTTTCCTGCAGGAAATAGCAGATTTTGCTGCCGACATTGCCTTGGAATCACCCAGATTGATGGTGCTGGGCAATTTCAATGCGTGGGTCGACGATGAATCTTCACTTTTTGGTCAACATTTCCTCCAGGTGATGACATCGCTGGGCTTCACACAGGTTGTTTTCACAGCTACCCATAAAGGTGGTCACTCTCTTGATCTTGTTTTTCTCCTGGGGGATCGAGGCGTCTGATTTGGTGGTGGAACCAGTCGGTTGGTGTGATCATTACTCAGTTGGGTTCAATTTTGAGGCCCCCCTGGGTAGGTCGGCCCCTGTGGAGTTGGTTAAGTACCGCCCATTGCAGGATGTTGTCCCTGAAGACCTGATGGCGGTCCTTGACTTCTCGTTGTTTGACGAATAGTGCTCTGATCCCGGGCGGCTAGTGGTGGCCTATAATGAGACCATCTTGGCTGCCCTCGATCAGATTGCACCTGCCCGTGTTCGCCCCCTTCCGCGCCGTCCCGTTGCTCCTTGGTTTGACGAGGCATTGAGAGGGCTGCGGAGGTTGGGGTGTAGGTTGGAGCATCGTTGGAAGAAGACTGCCTCGGATGCCGACCATCTTATTTTGTTAGAGCATTATAAGCTCTATCAAACTGAAATTTCCTGTAAGAAGGCAGAATTCCTGTCCAGGGAAATTTTGGTTGCTGGGAATCGACCGGCTCAGCTCTTCAGAACTGTCGACAGACTGTGCAACCCAGTCTGTCAGCAGATCTGTTGAGTTTTTACACAGATTGACTGTGAGGAGATCGCTCGATTCTTTGTAAATAAGGTGGAAGACATCCGGAGGCAGTGTCCCCGTCCCCACTCTAAGGCTGTTGCAGTTGATCAGTGCTTTGTCGCGGAGCCTGGAATTTCCTGGAGTACTTTTGATCTGCTTGATTTCGTTGACACTATGAGGATTGTCTGTGAGATGCGCGTAGGTTGGATCCAGGTCCTACTTCCCTGATTTTGGGTTGTAGCGAGTTTATCGGCCCGGTCCTTGCTTGGATTATCCAGTGCTCCTTGGAGACGGGAGTTTTCCCTAGCTCTCTAAAGGAAGGGGTGGTGACTCTCCTTCTGAAGAAAACTTCCTTGGACCCTGATGACCTAGCTAACTACTGCCCGATCTCTAACCTCCCTTTTGTAGGGAAGGTTATTGAAAAAGTTGTGGCTGCTCAATTATACAACCATTTGACCATCCATAGTCTATACGAACCTCTCCAGTCTGGTTTTCGTAAAAGGCATAGCACCGAGACTGCTCTGGTTCAGGTGCTCAATGATCTCCTGATGGCAAGAGATCAGAGACACCGTTCTATTCTGGTTCTCCTTGATCTGTCATCAGCCTTTGATACTGTGGATCATGGGGTTTTGCTCGAACACCTGGAGTCCATCTGTGGACTTTCAGGTATGGTCCTCAGATGGTTTTCATCTTACCTCGAGGGGAGAACACAGAGAGTGGTCTCAGGATTATATTCTTTCAGGGCTTTCTCTCTGCCCTGCGGGGTACCACAGGGTTCAGTGCTGTCCCCCATGTTATTCACAGTATATATGCTACCCCTCGGAGACATTGTAAGATGGTATGAGCTGAGGTTTCACTGCTATGCTGATGATACCCAGCTCTACCTGTCTTTTGCACCTGACCAGGTTAGTGCTGTCTCGGTGCTGAATAAGTGCCTTGTAGACATCCAAGACTGGATGAATACCAGCGGTTTAAAGTTGAATCTGGGAAAGACTGAGGTTATGGTTGTGGACCCCGGCCGCAGGGTTGGGGGTTTGGGGGTGGGGCCCCCCTCTGGAATAATTCTGGGAGGAGACCAGATCCCCATTTCTGGACGGGTGCGTAACCTGGGTGTAGAGCTTGACACAGAGTTGACCCTTCATTACCAGGTGTCTGCTGTTGTCAGGACTGCATTTTTCCATCTTAGAAACATCTCCAGGATTAGGCACCTGGTTCTTCCTGGTGATTTGCCGGTTTTGGTCCACGCCTTTGTGACATCTCGCTTGGATTACTGTAACTCCCTGTACCTAGGGCTTACTGGGGTTGATATCCGGCTTGCAGCTAGTGCAGAATGCAGCAGCCGTCCTGTTGACCGGGTTTCAAGAAGATCCCATATTACCCCAGTGTTGCGCTCTCTGCACTGGCTGCCTATACAGTGGTGGATCACCTTTAAAGTCGGTCTTTTGACCTACAAAGCCCTACATGGGTATGGTCCTGACTACTTGAAAGAACTTTTGTTGCCTTACACCCCTGTGAGACAGCTTCGCTCGGCTGACGAGGGGTTGCTGGAGATTCCGAGGGTTAATTTGAAGTCTTCTGGAGCTCGTGGCTTTTGGTTTCGTGCTCCATCCCTCTGGAATTCTCTACCCCGTCGGCTCCGAGAGAGTACAACAGTGGATATTTTTAAAAGGGCTTTAAAGTCCTTTTTATGGAATAAGGCTTTTCCATCTATATTGTAACTGATTTTATTCGTTGAAATTGTTGTTTTGTTTTATTGTATTTTGATGCTTGGTTTTATGAATTTTTGTACAGTGCCTTGAAAAATTGAAAGGCGCTTAATTAAATAAATTTTATTATTATTATTATTATTTACTGAGTAATACCAAGTAATACTACCCTGGGACCCAAGGAAATTTTGAAGATAAATCGAGAAAAAAGTATTAATTGATTTTGTTAGTTTAATATTATTTTCCCCAAAGGGCCCATTAAGTCCAAAAATACTAAGAAAAATCAGACTGTAATCATAAGAGTGAGAGCTTTCAGCATAGAATGATTTTTTTCCCCATTTAAATTCATCAGGATGGCATTACATTTCTCTAGTAAATAGCTGTTATTCCAGTGATAATTGTCAACCCTATTGAGCAGAGTAATTTGGACACAGTCAAGGACATATTCATCCCTAATATAGTTGACTTCAACAATATCTCCCTCATTAATCTGGACTTCCATCTTTGTGCAAAGAAAAGAACTAATAGACTCTAAGAGAATACTTTCACCCGATGAAGCTTGCATTCAATAGTCATATAACCTCTAAATACCAACGTCAGAATCCAAGGCATTGGGGCCCAAAACAACACAATTTTCCACAACCAAAGGGGGAGGTACCAGCAGAGCCTTACCAATGGGATGTGACCCAGTGCTTTTCTTGTGAGCAGGCCCTGAATTATGATAAGATTATATTTTGGGAATAGTAGCAGTATTTATTAACTTAGGGGTTAAGTATTACATTAACTATCTTTAGAACAGACATCAGATTTGCCCACATTGCCCATCTTAACCAGCAAGGGTGTAGGCATGCATACTCACTGTACACATCTGTATACAGTTTTGCTGTGTCAAATCATATATCTTTTTGTTAACATTATCATTCTAATCTGTACAATTTAAGTTAGTGTAGGCCACTGAGTCTCTGTTTAAACTTATGCTGTTTAAGGGATAGATATGTGTACAGCCTGTTTAGAGATTAGATGAGTCATCTGGCAACCACCTAATTTGTTTGTTATGGGGGGGCAGCATTTAGAGATGACGTGTTCATTTTTTATTTTTAATGGGGGAGGGGCAGCAGTTGGAGAGTGTATGTGTGTACAAAATGGAAATTTCTGGCTACACCCCTGTTAACCAGTAGTGAATTCCAATCTTCTGTGATTGCAATTATTTAAGCACAGGTAGCTTGCAGCCTTGAGACCAGGGAATCACTTTTCTTGATTGGTGACAGTGAGGTCTTTTTAGATGACCTCAGTGAAATAGATGGATTTGATAAGTCACTCTCTGGAGCACAGCTCAAAATAGGTGAGACAGCAGCATCACCCAGACAGGTTGTCCCAGAGAGAGACCTAACTTTTTTCCCCCAGTACTACTCTTTTCCCCCTTTTCCCCTGTGCTTTAGAGTTTTTTTAATTTTTAGAATTTTTCAAAATACTTATTTCAGAGAAGACAGTGGAACTGAATTCAGGTCGTATACCTGGCTCCTGGTGCAAGGATGCCACAAATTCTACTGAGGATGGCTTCTTTGGAGGATGGATTTGATGTCAACCATCCTAGCACCATTTATGGCACTATGCTCCCTATGGTCTCTAAATTATTTTGAATAATAACTGATTGTTCTATTAACCTAAGATTAGTGGCATATAGTTTTTTTTTATTAAGTTAATGATATATCCACTTAAATAAGAAGGAAAGTACAATATTGGTTCAACTTTTTCATTTAGCACCTTGAAAGCTTTAAGACCAACTGAAGATGATATATTAACACATGAAAATGCCAGATTAAATTGAGACACTTTACCATTTCCCACTTCAGTTTTAGTAAATTTAGATCTATCCAAGTTTTTAAGACCCACAGTAATATGTTGGAGGTCAGAAATTACTTTGACCGTAACGGAATTGGGATACTCACCCCCATTCACCTGGGTACCTGGGTATTCCCCAATCTGTCCACTCATAATGGAGTTGAGTCAAGGAGCTGCAAAAAACTATCAGATAAAGCTGCTGCTGCAGTTTGGATAATCTCATGAGAATTATCCAAATTAGAATTATGTCTGACTTCCATTGAGACCTCTTTTGGTAATAATTCTGGGAATTTAAGAAAGGAATTGGGAAAACCCTATGGGGTCAAACATGCAACCTGTATAGGCAGAGTATGTAACATAGGACTTAGTCTGGGAGTAGAAGTTAATTGCTTGAAGTCCAACTTACTCTGATTCAAACATGGAGAACTTTGTAAACGGAAATTAGTAGCACCATTTGGTACAGATATCTTAACATTATTAGCAAGCAGGTGGTCAATAATTTGTGGTTGAGTAGTAGTATCTACCAATAGGTTATTTTTCTTCTTCTTTTTTTGACACTTTGAAAGATGTTTAACACTACTTAACTGATTAACATTGGC
Source organism: Neoceratodus forsteri (assembly GCA_016271365.2). Lineage (NCBI taxonomy): Eukaryota > Metazoa > Chordata > Ceratodontiformes > Ceratodontidae > Neoceratodus > Neoceratodus forsteri. The sequence goes on along the minus strand of CM028137.1, from coordinate 310,240,837 downwards.
ATTTTTCTCCCCCCCCCTTTTTTTGCTAGATGCAACATTAATATCACTCATAACTTCCACTCAGTTCGCCAACTTCTTACTAATTTGTCTCCTTGTTACTACCATGATAAAAGAAAGATTACAATTACAGAAAAAAAGAAGCAATATGTACAGTAAAGTTTAAATATATTGAAGGATAATTAAAAATATCAGTGCCACAGGTCCTATAAAATCCTAGTCATAATAAAAAGACCTGTAACTAAAATAACTAAATACTGATACCGTGCTAGAGAGTGTAAATTGGCAGTCCCCAGATAATTACAAACAGTAGTGCAATAAAGTCATCAATTCTGATAAATCATTTTGGGGCTGCCTTCCTAAATGCTGTATTCACAAGGAGCTATATGACTGTTCTAGGGTATTCTCCAATGCTTTAGCTCTGGTTGTTCACTCCTGTTCCTCTGAAGTCAAGTGGAGGGTACCACCCCAGTCCTTTCTTTGTTTAAAACCACGGTGTGATCTAAACAAAATAAAACCAATGCCAAATAATTATAGCTTTAATTATATTTCTGGATTTTTTAATATGAATTTAAAATCAAATTCCAATAAATTATAGCTTCAGTTTTAATTTCCACCTTACTTTTAAATATTTATTTGAGGTAGCGTAGACCAATCTATATGTATTTATTTATTACAGTTAATTATTTGTACCAAAAATAACTCAACCCATCTCTACAATCTAACAGTCTTTAATATCAATCCATGATTGATGAAAGAGACCAGTATGATTACTGTTTACAGTATGTAGTTTGCAGCTTGGGATGTATTAGTTAATGTGTTACTAACTCCCTCAATGGAACTTGAGCCAGGTTAAATGTACACTGTGTTTACATACATTAGCAAAAAGAGTGTCCGTTTGTAATATTGAAGTAATACTAATAAAAAACACCTCTCAAATGGTGTTTGTAAGCATTAAAAAATATGTTTAACTTACTTTTAAGTCAATTCAGTAATCAGAGAATCTGCTCCTTGGTAAGCACTTTAACCAGTCAGATGCCAATACCAGTTTGTTTTAACCTCTCCAAGAGTGCCCCAGTGACTCTTTGCCTCTTGAATGTAGTGAGATATACTCAGCACTGCTTATAACCGGTATGACAGTTGGGGAAAAAACATTGGGGCATGTTTTTTTGCTTTAATTTGTTTCATCTGGTTTTGTAGAGCATTGACTCTATCTTATATCAAGACTTTACCAACTTTCTCCTTAAAGGACAAAGACCCAGTTTGAGTTCTTTCCTGTGACAATATGGTGTAATTCTTATCAGAGCTCGGGTGGCTCCTGCTGTGTTGCTATATTGTAATACTCAGGCTCCCACACGTGACAATGCTTTTCCTTGGCTGCTAAATATGATTTGCACTGTGGAGGGTTTAAATAGTGGTGGTTCATGACATCAACTTTATGATATCAGCCCAGTAAAAAAAAATCCTCAGTGATCTCCTTATTAGGAGAACACTGAGAAACTGCATGTGTGAAGCAGGAATTCTAGGTACTGAGTCCAATTAATAAAATCTGAATAAGTTTAAAAGGCACTTACTTAATAACTAGCATAAACATTGGCTAATACAATCAGAATGGTTAGCAGTTTAGCACTAGATACCCTGGCAATATATGATTATAGTGCAATCCGTTTTGGATATAAAGTGATAAGAAAGAAAGAGCCACAATCTGTGAGTGGAAATAATTCAAATAAATAAATATTGTTCCATAAGCTCTAAAGTGATTTGTCTTCTCAACTATTTTGGAATATTTTAAGTTGTTTTAAGTTGCTAAAATGTGATGGATTCTAGCCCATCTTTCAATATGCCGCAACTCTGGCTGTAACTTATCTTGAATTTCCTGTAACTTTAGTTTTAATATTATAAATCCTCCCATTGCTGACCCAGTATCTATCTATGATAATTTCTTTCCAACACGTTACCCGCAATCCAGATGCTGCTAAATATAATTTCTACAAAAGGAGATAACTCGCAAATCGGAGGGGCTAGGAAATCCATTTTTTTAAATGAAAGTTTTGAGTCAGGGCAACATGATCGCTTGACAGTAATACACTGCTCATGAATCGATATAACATTGGAGCCTGGGTAGTCAGTAGCTACTGTTAGTGTTCTGTAAAGGAGGAACACACTCATTTTCTAGTTTTATTACAAACTGAGCAGTGTAATATAAAATGCCATCCCCTCTTGCTTGTTTGGGACGGGGAGAAGATTGCATTTCCAGATGAGAGAAGGTGGGTCACAATCCATCACCAGTTGCACCAGGGACTCTAGACACATTAACTTCAGAGTTCTTTCCTTTTAGGCTGACTCTGTGACTGCCACCAACATAGTGAAACATATGATTTACTGTTTATTTTGATACTGTCTACAGACTGTATCAATGTCATTGCTGATTAGCATCTGGGGACACTGCTGAAATTAACATATCCTGTTATTTTTCTTTTTCCTTCCATTGTTGATTAAAACAAAATTGATTAATAAAACAAAAATGGCCATTGAGAGGAGATGCCTATTTGGTTAAGTAAGAGTGTCAGGAGTGTCAACTCAAGTCTTATTAGTGTTGCAGAACTACTACCACTACTTGGAGGCAGTATGGCGCAGTGGTTTAAGGCTCTGAGCTGCAAATCTGGAGACCTGGGTTTGAATCCCACAGCCCCCACTTGCATACTGTGTGAACCTGAGCAAGTCACTTAACTTCCTTGTGCTCCCAAGTTGCAGCTGTAAACAAGCTTTCAGCTTAGTGTGTCTCACCTGGTTAAAAAATTGAGAAAAAAAAACTAAACTTTGCTTTGCAGTTTTTGAACAGTGACAGGTCATGTGATAACACTCTTGATTAGCCAAGAGGCATCTCTTTTTTTTATCACATCTTTCTTTTTCCGCCTTACTGGGCTATTACCGGCGGGGGCATCCAGCTGCCGGCCCTGCCACCGGGAGAGCACCAGGCTCACTCATATGGGGGATCCAGTACGGCCATTGCCAGTCCACTGGAGGGCCTCCCCATACGCTGCCCAGCTGGACTGGCCTCGGACCCCACCAGTGCCATTCCACAAGAGTCCTCCCGGTGAGGCAGGGTGCAGCCATCAAGCTGTATCGTCGAACCAAGCCATTTTCCACCTGATTATGCCCACTGGAGCATGGACATGCAATGATGTCCAGGCACAGCGTGCTGATGTCTGCCGTGCTCCTCCCACAGATGCGCATTGGCATGTAGTGCCCCTGGGCATCCCCAAGGGCCACTACAGTGTGGTGGCTTTCCCCAGCCCTCCCCAGGATCAGGAGAGCAGTCTACAGATGCTCGATCCTGATCCTCCCCTGACCCACTGATGACCCGAGTCTGTTCCTGAACCCGGGTTGCCGGAGTAGCACGAGGTGTGGGAGTCCAGCGTCTCAACCCTCAGTGCCACTGGGCTGACCCAAGAGGCATCTCTTAATCTCCATTTACATATATCACAAAACTTTGAAGACTGTACTGTACCCAGCTTTTCCTAAAGTGCATTCTTCCAGGGAGATGGGAATTTCTTGGATTATGAGAACTCCTGTATCTCAGTCAGATCACTATAAGAAAGCTATTTGGTCATTATGTGCATAAACATTGCTCTTTCAGTATTTCCAGATTTCAGATAGCTTTTTTTAGGACATAAAGTACTGCAGACATTTGTATATTACTGATTTGATTATTGGTCAATGGGTTTGGGGTATTATTCTTCCCATACTGTCCTTGAACACAGCGTGTTACAACAGAGTGTCATGATTTCATGGTCTGTACTATATAGGGAATTATAGAAAGTGAGTGTACCACAAAAAAGATTTATCTCACCTATTTATACAAGTTTTTGTAGTTCTTTTTAATAGCTCTCAGGAAATGCAATCTCAGGAATCCCACACATTATACAGCGTGATGGTTGCAGGTTAAGTTACTGCAATTCCATGACTGTAGTTGTTGCTACATTGGAATAAATCTGATTGGAGGCTGATGACAAAGGAGACATGGCTGTGCCTGGTGTACATATTGGGTACACATTAAGGCTTCCAGTGTTCTCTGTCACCATGTGCTCCACATTGGGCAGACTCAATACACCACAAGGCCTTTTCCTGCTGGTGAATTTGTATATTTCTGTGTTTCCACTGCAAAATTGGGCATTTACCAAGATGTCCAGACTGTTATGGGAGTAAGTACCACAACGCACATTAACATGTGAGATAAATCCCATCCAGAATAGGCTACAAAAGCAGTTGCTCACCAGCCCACCTGGTTGGAGAAACTGTACTTTTGCTGAGGTTAACTAGATCCCATCAAGTCTGATTTTTCAGTGTATAGACTAAAGAGTAAGAACACACATCATAGTGTCAAAAACGTGTCGTCGTCTCAGATAACTTAAGTAAAAAGATTGTATTTTAATCATACTAATCCATGTTTTGTGCTGATACAAAAAGTGCCTAAGGGACCCTTGATAATGCACCGCATTGTGGTGTGAAATGGTGTTGGGTGTGTTAGTGGCTGCGGGGGAGAGGGGCTCTGTTAATGAGCACTGAGGCACTTTTTATATCTGCACAAAATGTGGTTGTTTGTGAGCAAAATGAAATCTCTTTTACTTGAGTTATCTGAGACTTCTCACTTTTTTGACAATATGATGTGTGCACCTGCTTTGTTATCTGCGATTTATAATTTTGCATAAGAGGACCATCTTTTTGGGGTGACTTACTTTGTTCTAGTTGATTTTTCAGAATGCACTTTATTTTGATGCATATCACATCATAGTACCAGTGACAGTGCTGGTTGAGATTTACAGAGATCTTCTCCTAGTGCTAAAGTGAGGAAGCGGTATTGGTTCTAATCCTCCTAGTTCTTTTGCCAGCCTTTGTCAGCATTTGATGCAAAGAACCACCTGGTGTTGGTTGATAGATTGGTAGTGTATGGAGGATTGTCTAGGACTGTACCAGCATGGTTCCAAGCAATCTCGCAAGGGTCTGTCCTTTGTATCACAGAGTCAGCACACTCCTAGGCTATAAATGAGTTTTTGAAAACATTAAATCTGCAAATAGAGAATTTATTCAAGAGCCAAGAACAGGTAGTTCCTGCAGAGGCATGCAAAACACCCCAAAGTTTCTTAGGATGTGATCCCATTTGTGAACTCTTCCTGGGCCTGTGAGTGCAGTTTGCTGCCTCTGTGGTACTTGAATCTGCTAGTGAAACCATATGCATATTCCCTTCCAGTGTTCACACAACTTGGTCTGAGGAGTGGATGCTGCTTCTGCAGGACAAAATGGCCGATAAGAGTTTGTGTGTGAAATCTTGGGTGATGACAAGATTTCCCATGAGAAGGCACCAAGTCTACTGAACAAATTGTGTGTGTGGGGGATATATGGTGATATTGCAATCACTGCACATCCTGGGTGGTTGAAGACACATAGCTGGGTCTTTTGCCTCACAACTCACCCAGAGCATGTTATTATTGCAGCAGCACTACCTGCCCAATCATGGGTTATTCTCTACATATATTATGCGTATGGTTATATCCCAATAAGTCAGTTAACACGACCCTTGTTTAGACCAGTTACAGATGTTAATTGGCAGCCATCCTGTTTCATTTATGTTACAATTTAACTGTGACAAATACAATAACTAAAATGTAGGGGATCTGTGTTTAAATGGACCTTTAGCATTATTCATGTTAAAGAGTTTAATGCTAGGTATTCTGCTACCTCGTTTACCAGGTCATCCAGGAGCTAAAAAGCAACGACATTAGCAAAATGTTCAGAAAAGCTATAAACAAAAGAACAGGGATCACTGCTATCGGTGGAACATCTCAGATTTCAAGTGAGGGAACACAGCACTCATATTCAGGTACAGTATTTTCTGCTCTCCATGAAATGTACTGTTTATTTTAGACTCTTAATTGTCATTAACTCTTAATGCACATTTGCTTAACCAGCACCATGATTATGTTCACTAAATCCAGCAAAGAAAAAGGTTAAATATGCCTGCACCTAACAAACATTCTTACATGCAGTTAGTTTAATTACAGTCAGTTTTCAAAGAACTGAGAGAACAGTAAGTTTCTTGGCATTCAAGTGAGAGGGACAAAACAACATCGCTTTGCAGAACGGGCCATAAAGCTTTTATATAGTCTGTCTTGTGTTTGTGCTATTAAATATCTCAGGAAGTTTTTCTGCATACAGAGCATCGTAGATAAGTGTAGCTACAGTACAGTGGGCCCTGCTGCTCCTCACAACATGTAAGTAATAAGACACAACACGAGGGGATGTGCATTAGATATTTCTAATGCGCACCCCAGGAGTGTCTTATTGTGCTTTGAAAATGGGACTGTGTACTTACATGGGGACAGAGATGAAAATTTATAGGTTTCAACAGTAAAAATAATTTTTTTTCTGTTTTATTTAATGTCATATAGTCCCTCCACTTGTGTTAGAATTCATACTGACTTAATGTTTTTTGACCAATTAAGGCCACCGTAGCTGAGCATGTACCTGGTTGCTATGGCTTTCATGCCCCCCCCCAACACATAGTCATAAAAATAACAGTCATAGTTGACAGATTATGCTGTTAAGTGTTGTCCTACTGCAATACTTTTCTTACTTTTACCTGCACCTGTTTAAAAATGACCTCAAGAGTTGTGTGCCATACACAAGTGAGCGGGATGTCCACCCGGGCAGGAGGAAAGCTGCGATGCTACTGGATATGTGAACACTTACAGTTAAATTATGCTGGCAAGTGTTTAGGAGTGGCTGCAGTTTGTCTTAGTAATGCACACCGCGTGCCATGAGCATCTCAGCAGCCGGGCTGCCCAACTAGCAATAGGAAAACATTGACACTACAAAAGATGCTAACAGTCCCTATATGTGATGAGTGAGTGGGAAAAAAAACCTACTCAGTTTTCTAATGATGTGTGCTTGTATAATTCACTGTAAAAGACAGTTCTCTATGAACAGAACTTGTGAGGACTGCCGGCGAGGTTGTGGTTGCTGACAAAGTGAGGGAGTGAGCAGCTATATGGGACTGGCTATTGGAGGACTGATCACAAATTTTCTGGTTTATTTCCCTTTGATGAGTAAGCGAGTGGACAGCAAAAGTTTGTTAGGCTGACCACACTAAGAGAATTTGACATGGGGAGGAGGGGCAATGGATTGAACAGTTCAAACATAAGAAATGGGGACATGGGTAGGGGACCAGACAGCTCAAGCATATGAAATTTTAATATTTGGGTGTAGCAACAGCCAAGAAAGAAAGCAGGTGGGCAGACCATGGTAATGGATGGGAGAACAAGCTAGGCTGCGAGAACATTTACATTTAAAAAATATATATGGTGAGAGGTTTAAATGCTTCATTGGCAAGCATTTAAACTAGCCAAGGGGGGAGGCACTGAAAAGGAGCAGGGTAATCCCAGCCTCCCCCCACCAAACATGGTAATTAGTGAGGTAAACACCAAGGTAGAGAAGTAATTAGGGAGCAGAACAGAGGTAAATGTAAAAAAAAGGAAAAGGCAGTAAGGACAGGAATGGGGCTAAAAGGGGTAAGGCTATCAAAAAGTGAAGGGTGATGAGTACCAATGCCCATAGTCTGTGTAACAAGCTCCCTGAACTAGTGGCATTGATGGAAGAGGGTTGCCTGGATATTGTGGCAGTCACAGAAACATGGTACACAGAGAACCATGACTGGGATGTCAGCATACCAGGATACACAATCTACAGGAGGGACAGGGAGGGTAAAAGAGGAGGAGGAGTAGCTTTCTATGTAAAGGAAGGGATCAAAGCAACAGAACTAAAGAGTAAACAGGGAGCAGATGAGGCACTCTGGGTCACCCTGGAGACAGGAAATGCCACCACAATGCACATGGGGGTTGTATACAGACCCCCATCTCAGGGGGAAGGAATGGACAGGAAATGATAGAAGGCTTCCTTAGAATGGCAGAAAAAGGGGAGATATTGTTGATGGGGGACCTGAATATGCCAGATGTTAACTGGAGCACCTTTGCTGCAGGCACATCCAAGAGCAGGGTCATTCTTGATGCCCTACAGGGGGCATGCCTCAGACAGCTAGTATTGGAACCCACTCGGGAGGGAGCAATCTTAGACCTGGTACTCTCAAATGGGGATGGAGAAAGAATGTCAGATTTAGAAGTGGGTAGCCATCTGGGAACAAGCAACCACCAAACAGTGTGGTTCACGATAAACACAGCCATGAAATCAAGCTATACAAAAGCAAGAGTATTGGACTTTAGAAGGGCTGACTTTGGGAAAATGAGAGAGTGCCTCAGAAAAGCACTAGCAAACAGGCAAGAAGAAGGAGTGGAGGAACAATGGGGAGTAATCAAAACAGCCATCACAGAGGCAACAAGCCTTTGTGTAAAGCAAATCAATAAAACACAATGAAGGAAAAAAACAATATGGTTCTCAAAAGAGGAGGCAGGGAAGGTTAAGGAGAAAAGGATAGCATTTAGGAAATATAAGGAAACACAGAAGGAGCAGGACAGAGAACTTTAAAAGTTAAAGCAGAAAGAGGCTGGGAAGGCAGTCAGAATAGCAAAGGCCCACACCAAGGAAAGGATAGCCAATTCTGTTAAGAAGGGGGATAAGACCTTTTATAGGTACATTAGGGAGTGAAGAAAGATGAAAGGAGGGATACTGAGGCTTAATAAAGGGGAGGGAATGTGTTTAGAGGGTGACAGTGAAAAAGCAGGGATACTGAACGAATATTTCTGCTCAGTATTCACAAAGGAAGAGGAGGGGGAGGTACCTAAACCAAACAAGAGAAACCCTCTGAAGACGGGGGTCGATACCAGTCCATTTACAGACAATAGGGTTCTGAAAGAACTAATAAAATTGAAGGTGGACAAAGCAATGGGGCCTGATGGGATTCACCCAAGAATTCTAAAAGAACTAAGGGTAGAACTAGTGAACCGCTGACTACCCTCTTTAACAAATCATGGGAGGAAGGGGTGGTACCTGAGGACTGGAGGAGGGCAGATGTGATTCCTCTTCACAAAAGTGGGAGCAGGACAGAGGCAGGAAACTACAGACCAGTTAGTTTGACCTCAGTGGTAGGGAAAATGATGGAATCACTTCTGAAGGAAAGAATTGTTGAGTACCTAGAGGCCAATGGGGTACAGGACCCAAGGCAGCATGGATTCACGATGGGAAGGTCATGTCAGACGAATCTAATAGATTTCTTTGACTGGGTGGCCAAAGTAGCAGACCAGGGAGGGGCTATGGACATGGTCTACCTAGATTTTAGAAAGGCATTTGATACAGTCCCACACAAAGATTAATCACAAGTTAGCCAGCCTTGGAGTGGGTCCCAAGGTGGTAGCCTGGATAAAAATTGTCTAGACAACAGGACGCAAAGGGTAGTAGTAAATGGAGTCCACAGTGAAGAAAGGAGGGTTACTAGCGGGTGCCACAGGGTTCAGTACTAGGACCGGTCCTTTTAATGTCTTTATAAGTGACATTGCAGAGAAACTGTAAGAAAAGTATGTCTTTGCAGGCTTACACAAAGATCGCAACAGGGTTGATACACAAGATGTAGTGGAAAGGATGAGAAGGATTTGGCAAGGTTGGAGGAACGGTCAAATGTATGGCAGCTCAGATTCAATGCAAAGAAGTGCCAGGTAATGCACATGGGAAACAAAAACCCAGAGGAAGTGTACACAATGGGGGGTGAGATACTGACAACTGTAAAAATGGAAGGGACCTGGGGGTAATTATATCAGATGACCTAAAGGTGGGAAAGCAATATGAGAAGGCAGTAAGGAAGGCTGGGGGGATACTGGGATGCATAGGAAGAGGCATCAATAGTAGAAAACAGGAAGCTGTTATCCCTCTGTACAGACACTTTGTGAGATCCCATCTGGAGTACTGTGTGCAGTTCTGGAGACCCCATCTCCGCAAAGACATAGACAGAGTGGAGGCTGTCCAGAGGAGGGCAACCAAAATGGTGCAGGGTCTGCACCAGAAGACATACAAAGAAAGACTAAAGGAGCTTAATATGTATACCCTTAAGGAAAGAAGGGAGAGAGGGGACATGATAGAAACTTTCAAGTACCTCAAGGGAATCAACAAAGTCCAAGAGGGTAGGATCTTTCAAGAAAAGAGATGTGCAAGAACAAGGAGGCACTATTCAAGATGGGGGAGGGGCGCTCAGAGGTAATGTGAGAAAGTATTTTTTCACAGAGAGGGTTGTGGATGCATGGAACCACCTCCCTGAGGAGGTTGTGAAGTCAAGAACAGTGGAGGAATTCAAGAATGCATGGGACAGACATAAGGCAGTCCTAGTGGGGGGTAGGAGGAAGTAAGCTGTTGGTTAACTAGGATCTGCAGCTTATCTGTTAGGTAGGAAAATGGGCAGACTAGGTGGGCCAAGCGGTCCTTATCTGCCATCAGATTCTATATTTCTATGTTTCTATGTTTCTGTATACTGAAATGAATGGAGTGGCTTCACACAGACTTTTCCTGTAGTTTTGAAAATGACTGCAGAAACTGGCAGGGACACATAGAGCCTGAACATTAGCACAATCATTAGCTGATTTCCTTGCTAAGACATTAAAAAAAATGGTGGCAGTTTAAAACATCAGCATTCTAAATGCACATTGGTTTATGTTGTATTGCATCCAGTTTCAGTACTTGTTTTTACCTGTGCATTAGGCTGATCTAATGCACAGGTAACAACCAATCAGAGCACAGGATTTCCTTTTCTCATTTTATAAGGCAATTTCATAGTGCTGGCAGATGCAATAAGATCCCACTGGGAAAATCAGGGTATCACCCTTGTGTTTACATAATCATCCACTGGGGCTGTTTCCCACCTCTGCATATTCTCTTTATAATGGCAAATCTGGCACAATTTTCCTTGGCTGTCTTTCTCATGCGATACTGCATCTTTATGGGGAACAGAATGCTCACCCATTTGAATCCAGAAGTACTGTAGCTGGATATTGCCTATCCTACTGATCATCATTTGAGTGTTTGGGACATGACTTTTGCAAGTTGCATTTCCTGAGTGCTGGCTATCTAGTAGCTACACCTCATTCCCACCACCTACCAGAGTAAACAAATAGAGTAACATGTGCTTAGCTCAAGGCATGAATTTAAAGCAACACCATAAATACACAAAAGGACCCAGCTGACTATAAATGATAAACAGAAGATAGAAAGTAGGGCACTCACCAGACTCTAAGGACGTTCAAAAGATAAATTTCTTGCTACTGTCAGCTAGAGAATGTTGTGTAGCTAGCTTGGTGTGTGCTGCTTTTTTTTCTTCTGTTCATGCTATTCTCGAGCGATCTGCATCTTTGGGGGCATACCTCTCAACTGTCCCTGATTTTCAGGGATGTCTTTGATTTTGCCTCAGAAATTTCTTCTGTCCCTCCCAAATTTGGCATTTCTGTCACTGAAGAGTAGGGCTTTGAATCACAAAACAGTACCAGCCATTGGTGTTACTATCTAGTTCTCATAATGAAAATGCTATTCATACTATGAAGCATGTTGTACACAGCTTCTGGAACCAATATTATAATGTTTTCAGATGTGTCCCTGATTTTGGTCATTTGTCACTGATCATTTTAAGCCTTGTCCCTAATTTGTGATGGGGGAGGTTGAGCAGTGGCAGAGCTGGGGGGGGTGCAGGGGGCGGTCGCCCTCCTGGCTGCCCCAGTGTGAGTAGTGGTGCCCTCCACCATTTTTATTCACTGTTTAGTGCCCATTGTGAAGCCTGTGATTGACTGAATGCCCCAGCTCCCAAATGCTTTCAAACCTGGCTCCACCACTGTGGTTGAGAGGTATGTTTGGGGGTGCTGAGTGCACACCTTTCCTACTTCAACTAACTGTAAAGCATCACAAGAAACCCTGCATGCAGTGATGGAGATGTACCTGGCCAGTAACCATAAATATAGGATAGCCCAGTGAAAAACAGATCTGGTGCAGACATCAAAAAAGAACCATCTTCAGTGCACAATGGCTTCCAAAAGGATAACCTAGTGGTGTCCACCTCATGACACAAATGTAAACTGCCTAGCCAGCTGGATCTGAACAGCATCAAGATCTCTGGTCAGCTCTGTTGTGTACCTGGAATACCTGTTTATTCATCTATTCACAGTAAATAAGACATCTCAACAACTGCCTCCCTCCCTCTGGTGCACAGGGGAGAAAGAAGTATAAGCCAACACTGGATGAAGTATAAGAAACCACTGTCAAGATTAACTGGGGGAAGGTTTACTGACTTGACTGATTTAAATGTTATTTTCTACGGGACCAAGCTGTATAAGACACTGTGGGCACCATGCAAACAAACAAAAAAAAATAATTAAAACAGAACTAAAATCAACAATGCAGTACGATATTCCAAACAATGCAATCAGTTTTCATTACGACAAAAAGCAATGGGGAATGTTTAATTCTGAGCCAGAAGGGCATTCCACAATCTGGGCACATAGGCCAAAAAGCACAGTCTCAGTGGAATCCAGCTTTGTCCTAATGTCCACAAGAAGAAACATTTATCTGAAGGAAAATAGAAACATAGAATTTGATGGAAGATAAGGACTGCTTGGCCCACCTAGTCTGCCTATTTCCCTACCTAACGGATAAGATGCAGATCCTAGTTAACCAACAGCCTACTTCCTCCTACCCCCCCCCACTAGAATTGCCTTATTTCTGTCCCATGCATTCTTGAATTTCCCCACTGTTCTTGACTCTATGACCTCCTCAGGAAGGCTGTTCCATGCATCTACATCCCTTTCTGTGAAGAAATACTTCCTCACATTACCTCTGAGCCATCCCGCCTCTCTCTTCAAATTGTGCCCCCTTGTTCTTGCACATTTCTTTTTCTGAAATATGCTACCCTCTTGGACTTTGTTGATTCCCTTGAGGTATTTGAAAGTTTCTATCATGCCCCCCCCCCCTTTCCTTGAGGCTATGCACCTTAAGCTCCTTTAGTCTTTCTTCATATGTCTTCTGGTGCAGACCCTGCACCATTTTGGTTGCCCTCCTCTGGACAGCCTCCACTCTGTCTATGTCTTTGCGGAGATGGGGTCTCCAGAACTGTACACAGTACTTCAGATGTGGTCTTACCAACTGTCTGTACAGAGGGCCAACAGCTTTTTGTTTTCTACTGGTGATGCCTCTCCCTATGCATCCCAGTATCCCCCCAGCCCTCCTTACTGCCTTCTCACATTGCTGGCCCACCTTTAGGTCATCTGTTATGACTACCCCTAGGTCCTTTTCCATTTTTGTTGTTGTCAGTATCTCATCCCCCCCATTGTGTACTCTTGTCCTGGGTTTTTGTTTCCCAGGTGCATTACTTTGCACTTCTTTGCGTTGAATCTAAGCTGCCATACTTTTGACCATTCCTCCAACCTTGCCAAGTCCCTTTTCATCCTTTCCACCCCACCTTGCATATCAACCCTGTTGCAGATCTTTGTGTCATCTGCAAAGAGACATACCTTGTCCTCCAGTCCCTCTGCAATGTCACTTATGAAGACATTAAAAGGACCGGCCCCAGTACTGAACCCTGTGGTACCCGACTAGTAACAGAGAAAACGATTCAGCACTGATGGAACAAGGAGGTCAGAGAAACAGGATGGACCAACTTCAATTAGGGCTGTATATACAGTAAGTTATTACAACAGCCATGAAATGTGTCCTGGATCAAACCATTCTCCAAGTATGGGACTCATGGTTTACATGGGTCCAACAGTCTATAAGTGAAATTTTGTAATAGCTGAAGTTGTCTCATCTAGGCACAAATAGAGTGTATCATAGTAGTTGAATCATGAGGGTGCAAAAGCAGACACTGGTTCTGTCAGATCCACAGGACAGAGAAGGCCCAACCTGGCAGTGTTCCTGGGCTGATGAAAGATTGCTTTACTTAATTAAGGTATCTGGGACTCCATATCGAGTCATAAAAAAATCTTAAAAATTATGTGGCAGTCCCATCAAATAAGTGCAGCTGAATCAACAGAGCAGACTTTGCTGTGTCAAGCACTTTATAGCCTGAGCCTCATCAGATGGAAGCAAGTACAGCTGGATATCAACAACATTTAAGTGAAACTCAGCACTAGTGTTCTTATTTATTTATTTAGTTTTTGTTGACTGGGTAAGTTACTTCTTGATAATCTTCCCACATGGTACCATGTACAGCAAATAGCAAGCAACGTAGAAGCAAGAACCGGTAGGAACAGGAAGGGAGTCTTAGGGTGACACTGCTCAACAGTGCTGCAGAAGATGAAAAAAATACCCTAAACTACTGACTGGGAATGATGTATTAGATGTTTGCTTTATTTACTGGGTCAGTGCATTAGGCAATCAAATGCCTATTTTCAAGCATGACTTGGAAGCATTACAGAGATATAAATGTTGATATAACATTATGGATAGGTGGTTACAAGATGCCACAGGCATGTAAATAGAGGGAAAATCATACCTAACTACACAGAGTACAAGCATCATTGGGTTAGCCACAAACCACAAGGTACAATTAGCCGTGGCATCAACAGCAGTTATTGGTAAGGAACAGCAGATAAATAGCAGTGGATTGGTTGGACAGATAGACTAAGTATATGCATAGCATGCTTAAGTCATATGCAGGAGCCCAATTGATGTAAGTACACCTATTGTGATTTGCACTGCTTCCGATTGCCATCTGTATCTCTTAGTAGCCCTTCAGCCTGTACTCTACCTAGTGTCAACAAAACACTGTGGTTGCGTAGGCACTACTGATGAATGTGAAAGCAGAGTGAGGGTACCGAACATTATATTTCTACTTAATGGCTGAAATAAATTATGATTGTAGTTGATTTAGGTCCTCAGGCAGGCAACTGCTTGCCATGACTTGCCTGACCCGAGGACATAATGCTTTCAGGTGCTCTTTAAATTTTGCTGAAGTATTTGGGAATGCTGCCACATTTTTCAATAGGCTGTCTTTGAAGGGGAACTTCTTCATCATCTTGTCCAGTACGGCAGTGTAAAGGGCAGTTTACTGCTATGTAAAATGTTGCCACAGTTGAGGCTCCATGTATGGCAGCATTTGCATTAGTTTGCACGTTTCCCAACCTCCTGACCAACTTTAATGCTTTTATTTTTTGGCAGAAACATCACGATGTTTGAGAACTGTTAAGTCATTTCTTTGTAGCAGCTAGTTGAACTGCTGCTTAAGCCTTTAGTATTCGGCCAGCACAGCCTTGTGCAAGCCAGCAGATGTCCCATGGAAATTCATAAGTTGACTCTCCCTGGTTTGCATTTTCAAATTAAAATCTTGTAGAGATTCTGTAGCATAAATAAAGAACAAAAAATCCTGTTTAGCTCATGGCTTTGAAGGTGTTTGCAAATAAGTTGTACTGTGACAATTCACCGTTCACAACTTAGGAAGTATAACAGCAGTGTAGGGCACATGTCAGCTGTAGGTCTCAACACCTTGTGTAAACAAAGTCATCTGATTGCTACATGTTTGATTTTAAGTGGCTCAACATCCACATATATGGAAAAGTCTTTCAGTGTTTGCTGTTGCTGAAGGTGTGAAGAAAAATGACAATATATGTCTGAGATCAGCTCCTCCACTGGTACTAATAACGCTTTCTCTACGAACATACTGCATGGATCTGCTGCATGGCAAAGGCAGTCCACATTAATAATGTGAAGATTGGCTTGTTTAAGCTAGGACAGAACTCAGTTGTCCATCCCCAATATTGAAACAACAGTATGAGAACTGTAGGTGACTATGTCATCGACAGTGATGTCAGTGTTCTCCAGAGTCGCATGAGGCAGTCAGACATTGCTTGTCCTGTTCCTGATGAGCACTGTGGCATGTCCCAAAGTACTATGTTTCCCATTCTGTGTAAAACAAATCCCACCAAGATTGCCAGCAGTTTTTTATCCCATCTTGGGTGTGGAGACAGCCTGTGTGATGGGAGCTGAGGCCACAGCGGAGTGTTACAGTGTGGCTCTTGCTGTGGCTATTGGCTCCCTAGCACCTCTCCGTGTCCACCCTTAGATTTCCCACTGCAGGTCACCATGGTTTGACGGTGACCTGAGGAGGCTGAAGACAAAGGGGTGGAGACTGGAATATTGTTGGCAGAAGTCCAGCTCAGAGGAGGACAAGTTGGCATTGAGATCTCATTACGATGAGTATCAGCGGGCAATCACTCTGAAAACGTCAGTATTCCAGTCACAGGTGATCGCTGCTGGAAAGAACTGACCTGCTTAGATTTTCAGTACTGTGGACAGATTGCTAAATCCTATCTGCCTGCAGTCCTATAGAACTTTTTCTAGTTATAGAGCGAGGAAGTGCTCCCGACCAATCGAACCTCTTTTTCCCCTCAGCATGAGACACTCTTATTCTGTGAAGAGTGTCTCATGTGCAAATATAGAAACAGACATGTTACAGTAAGTTTTTAAAAAATATATATTATTGATCACTCTAGTCAATAACACATTAATCATCCTCGTCACCATTGTTCTTCTTGTATCAGAGTGTTTTCACTTGCCTTCAGCCTGAGCAAGAACAGCTCAGCTTTGCTTTGCTCTTCTTGCTCAAGCTGAAGGCACGCGAAACCACTCTGATACAGCAATGAGTGGCACCGGGGGATGTATTAACATATAAAATAAGTGTAATAAACTTCACTGGTTCTTTCTGGACAAGGTACCCTCTATCCGGGCTTGGATATCCACATGTGGCCTGCTACTGGCTGGCAGTACCCAGTCTGTGATGGACTGGGGCACTTTGTCTATATGGAAGGAGTCTGAGCCAGTGTTTGCAGAAGATGTTCCCCAGTTAGTTTACAGATTGTGCCCCACCTACTGTATATGGGACCCTGGGCCAATTGAGCTTTTTTTTAACGTGCTGGGGATTGCTCAGTTCATTTTTTGTGGAGATTCTTGGGTGTTTTCTTAGGAAGAGGATTTTTTTCCCTCCACTTTGAAAAGGGTGGTGGTGCAGCCTCTTCTTAAAAAAAACATCTCTGGACTGTGATGTTCTCTCAAATTACAGGCATGTCTCGAACCTTGCCGTTTTGGGGAAGTTGATAGAGAAGGTGGTGGTGGCGCACTTGGAACAATATCTGGAGAAATATGACATTTACAAGCCATTTCAGTCTGGTTCCAGCCTTGTCATATACAGAAACATTTCTGGTCAGGGTGCACCATGACCTCCTCCTAGAAAGGGTTAGTGAATGTTGTTCCATCTTGGCTGTGCTTAACCTTTCTTCGGCTTTCGAGACTGTGAACCATGGGATGCTGATGGCTTGTCTGAGGCAATATATAGGACTCACAGGTACAGTGCCATTGTGTATTGAGTCCTACTTATCTGGCAGGGGGCAGTAGATGGCATTTGGCTTTTTCTTTTCAAGCAGTGCTGCATTCTGTTGTGGCATGCCTTAGGTGTCTAGTCAGGCTCCTGTGTTGTTCTCTGTGTACATGCTGCCATTGGGGGAGACCATTACATGCTATGGCTTGGGTTTTCATAGCTGTGCTGATGATACCCAGCTATACATGTCTCATGCTTCTGATGACAGTTGGCTGTCCCAAAAATGAGCAAGTGCTTTAGGGAAATCCAGGACTGGATGACAGCAGCTAGCATAGACTGAGCCCACTGAAGACTGAGGTGTTGCTGGTGAAGCTTCGTGATTTTGGTCCATTGGTGATGAGTAGCAGTGCTGTTCTACCTTTCTTAGATGGCGTCACAGTGGAAGCTGTAGATTTAGTGAGGAATCTGTTGGGTCCTTGTGGACTCGAAGCTGACAGTAGAACACCAGGTGTCGACTGTTGTCTGTAGTGGCTTCTTCCATCTTTCTGGAACCGACAGATCTAGTGATGCTTGTGCCCATCCTGGTCTTATGAAAATGGGGTTACTGTAATACTCTGTACCTTGGACCATCTGCAAGGTTGTTCAGTCACTTGCAGCTGGTGCAGAATGTGGCAGTGTGACTGGTGGCTAGGATCTCCCGGTTCAAGCATATCACGCCGTTTCACCGTGTTTTGCACCAGGTGCCGGTGCAGTGTTGCATCAGCTTCAAGGTGTGCTTCTTAACTAACAAAGCCCTGCATGGTCTGGGCTACCTAAAAGACCTCCTTATCCTATACGCTCCTGGCTGCCATATTTGGTCAGTGGATCAAGGCCTCTTGTCTGTTCTTTGAGCTTGTTTAAAATCTTCTGGGGCTAGGATGTTTTAGGTGGCTGCCCCAATCCTCTGGAATGTCCTTCCCATGGAGGTAAGAGGTATTCCATCCCTGACCTTTTTCAAGTCACACCTGAGGACACATCTGTTTAAAATGTGCTTTGGACCTAGTGCTGTTGTTAGAATGTTACTGATTGAATGTTTTAGAATTGTTTAATTTATTATTTTACTGGTATGGTTCTAATGTATTGTTTGGTTGTGAGGGGGAGTGGGTGCCATATAAATAAAATTGCCATGCCATCTCTGACATCTGTGCTTTGGTCTGTGTAGCAGCAGAATGGAGTTTTTCAGCAAGCAGCAGTGACGTCCTCTTAGCACATTGGCCCAAGTACATCATGGACAATGCAGCTTGCCTTAGTTGCTGTGTAGCTCATATTTTATATTGTTGGTGGGTCTGCACAGTACTTTTTTTGAACTTCACAATATGATCTGCACATGTAGATGAGAGGTAGTGCTCTGCAACCATGGTCAGAGATGCCGCCTCTGCTTCCATGACCTTTAAAGTTGATCTGTGCTAAGAGAAACATTGTATGTTTCTGGCCTCCAGCTTTGTTTGCATTTTGCCAGTGCATGTCTGGTGCAGCATGTCTCTGCCGGTCATGTCATCACCACGGCTGATCGTAAAGTCACTTCCACAAATTCTGTAAAAACAGAAAGCGTTTCCTTTTTTGCTTAGTGCAACCCAGTTGAGCTCAGATTTCCAGGTCATCTGAAGTACTCTGGTCCACTTCTTTTTTCTCTGGAGTGCTCTCACCAATTGTATTTAGATCAGTATTCTCCACAGTGGCATCCCCATCAGAAGTATTTTCTACAACATAAATAGAAGAAAGCAAATGTGCCTATAATAAGAGGAAATCAACATAAAGCAGCAATAAACAAAAAATGTTGATCTTTGAAAAAAGTTATAAATCCAGAAGATAATTTGTGTCATCACCAACCTAATCACAATGTTTAAAACACCAATTTAGGGATATCTCTGTAATTAGCTATATTTATGTGGCACAGAGGATATAACATGTGACTGACCATTCCTCATCTGTTACAGTTTTATTGTAACTTGTTTACCAGGAAAATTCAGAGCCAGATTAGAATCAAAATCCTAGAATTTTAGATCCTGGCATTTGAAAACAGAGTCTGATGCTTTCCTTCCCTGTAAATAAGTAGCCATGACCAACTCCTTGAGCTAAATTGTAATAGGTCTGATATTTTCCATGAAGTAAGGTAGAAGGTAAAGCTTAGAAAAGCTATGGGGCCAGATTTTCAAACCCCCGGCGCAAGCTGCGACAGTGGCAGCTTATGCAGTGCGATGCCTGGACCCTCGCGCCAGAATTTTGCTTCTCAGCGGCCCCGAGCTTAAGTCCAGCAGCTATGCAAAGGGTGCTGCACCTGACATATGGCGCACCCACCCGGAATGCCACAATGGCCACAGGGAATCTGCAGCACCCATGGACAGGGGCTGGCAACTGGGCACTGCCCCCCAACACCACCGCACCAATGGCACCAGCGCCACAACACTCCCTGGTACCCTGGTGGGCTAGTGCCTCCCCACCCATCTCAGCACTCCCACTCCCCCTCCCGTACCCGATCCAGCGACTGGCACAGCCCGCCACATGCCACCCCGGACGGCCGCTGAATGGGCAGTCCGTGTGCGTACTGTATACAGTACACACACCGAGGGCTCATTCAGTGGGTGGCCATGGTGGTGTGTGGCTATGATGGCATGTGGAGGGCCGTGCCGGTCACTGGATAGGGATATGGGAGGGGGTGGGAGTGCTGAGATGGGTGGGGGTTGGCCGGATGCACGGACGTGGGTGTCGGGATGGGGTGAGGGGGGACCACGGGACTACCAGGGATCGCCAATCGGGATGGATGAGGTGGGGCCACGCGCTAGGCATACAGGACGACCCACCAGGAGCTGTCTAAGTCCCCTTAGACGTGCCCCTTGCTGGTCTAGGGTACTTGGCCCTCGGTTCCTGGGGGGTTCTTTCAAATTCCGGATCTGAGGGCTGCGGCAATCTGGGTCTGCCGCAAGCCCCCAACACCATGCTGCAGCCACTTTTGTGGTGCAAGGATGGTGCTAGCACACTTTTGGGCAGGCAGTCTGCTAGGTGACACAGGCTGCCTTTATAATCCCACTTGGCGCAAGGTGCCCTTGCGTCAGGCCTGTTTGACGCAAGCACCTTGCATCAATCTAAGGGCTTTGAAAATCCGACCCATGATGTATTGGCACTGAGATTTTCTAGGAAAAGGTTGGATCATTTGTACAGTAAGTCTCAATCTAAGCTTTGCTGAGCTATGGTAGCAGCTTGTTAAAACAGTTAACTACAGCTAGCATTACCTTAGATGTTCTTGAACAGCATGGTTTTGCCTCTGAGGAGAACTGAACTTGCAATCTGTTGATTCATAAGCCTGTGCTGTTACCTTCTGTACAAGTCAGTCAGAGCTGTTTATTATTGCACAGCTGTGACCTACACACTTCGACTTTTTATCCCAGCTTTTCTGGGTTTTTCCTATTGGCAGCCTCCGTTCTTCTTTGGTGGATATAGCTTAAGTTATTTCAACTGTAGCATCATCAGCTTTAAGCACCTCCCCCACATACTTTAAAACTAGAGCAACAACACAAATTTAAAAGGATGAACAAAGTAATCTGGGACTTAAATTAGTGTGAAGTGGAAAAGCGGTGTAACGAAAGTTCAAGAAAAATATCAGTTCTTTATCTGATGTACAGCAAAATGGATGTCCATCAATTAATACATGTGATAAAACCCCAGCCTGTCTTTAACAGTGTGCAACACCTTTTTCAAAGACCAGATCTAAGTTTTCAGCCCTAAACTACTTCTAACAAATGTATTAAAGGGACTCCTATCAATTTTTTTTTTTTTTGCAATTTTTAGTCGGGTATGGCCAGTGTGCCTATAGAAACACAATTAGCAAGCTAACAGTATTGAATTCCCCATTATGTAAAATAATTTAAGTTTATTAACTTCTAACTAATTTTTTTATATTTCATTTGGGATGAGTGGTCTGCCAAACTGAACCCACCGTAAACTTCCCGTGATTATGAGCACGCGTCTAATACATGTCTATAGCGGCACCATCATGCTTGCCAAACTTGAGGTTTGTATTTCCCTTGCCAGCATGAAAAAAGGGTAGGGTCCCAAAGGGTGTGTCATTCTGAACTTGAAGATGTAGGTTTGACTTTAAAACGAGCATTGGAAATTCTAAAAAACAGGTTTGAAAACTAAGCTGAGATCCTGAGCTTGCACATTATGTATTAAATATGTACAGAACCAACAAGAAAATAGATAAATACAATCAGAAATATTTAATGCAGGGCTCTGTGACCTACTGAATGTTAGAAAAAAGATGTTCTCAGCCAAACACCGAAAATCTACATTTTACCTCTTATTGCCTACGAACTGTGCAAATCTTTTTTAACCCTGTAGTCTTTTGTCTATTCAGCAGTCTTCACCAAATTTGTCACAGGTTGCTGAGCAGCAAAATATTAAGGCCAAACTTTTCTTTGCTAACCTCACCCTTCAACAGTCTCACGCTAGGAGAGCAGACATATCTCAGTGAAAATGTTTTTTGTTGGACAGCCAAGCTTCACAAAATCTGAGAAAAGGTGGGAGTCCCGAGGATTTCTATCCTCTGAAAAAGTCAAAGGTTTGTTATTATTGTATTTTTTTCTCCTGCTGCTTTCACTCGCACCCATCTGGACACCCCTTCACCCCAGTCACCTACCCTCCCTGGGACTTACCACCCAGATACTCCTATGACTTACCTTTCAAGGTGGGGTTGGAGGGGGCTGCCTAAGCCCCTCCTAGGTAGGATCCAGTTTGGGTGCCCAGTTGCTGTTGCTAGGCCTATGAGAGATCAGCCATCATCTCCCCTGATGAGGGATCGCCAGTAGTTTTTTCCCCTGAGATGTCCATCGTGCAATGATGCAGTGTGTTTGTTGGTGTTCTGGATCCTTTCTGGGCCTCCTGACTGCTATGACACTGAGTTTCTACTATGTGTCAGGCACACTGTGAGAGAGATTCCCCCCCCTCACACTTTGTGAGAGGAGAGTAGTCCCTTGGATGCACAATCCCTCCACCCCTGTCTGACCCCCAACAGCTCAAGTTTGCTCCTGAACCCGGGTCGTTGGTGTAGCGAGCAGTTAGCATGTTTATAAGCTCTGATCTTTTGTTTGCTGGTCCTGTCGTACTCCTAGGGCTACCTACAGTTACAGAGGACTGTATATAGCCCTGAGAAAATAGTGGGGCTGGCAGATATCTGATCAAGTGCTTATAAAATCTCTAATATGCATTTCAGGCTACTGAATCTCACTTTGCTGCAGCTCTCCTCTGATGTCAGCTGCAGGAGATTCTGCGATTTCTGGTTACAGAAAATGTCAGCTTGGAAGGCACCAAAATCAGCCTGATACAATCTACTGTACTGCAGTAAACAGTAAGTAAAAAACAACAAAAATTTTATTTATTTATTTATTTATCTTCCACACAAAGTGCAAATTGGGACCAGCTGCAAATTAGGGTGTGAGGCTCTTAGTGCTGACTGTTCCCCTTTAACAGATTGTTCAGTCAATGGAAAAACTACCATAACTCTGTTTACATTAGATTAGACCTGATAAACAGGGGACATGGAAGGAGAGGATGTGTATGGATAAGGCAAGAGAAACATTATTAAGCGTACCTTTATAATAAAATGCTCCAGATAGTAAAAAAAGACACACAGATTGGCTTCGGCCTCACTCAGGTTCATTGTTCCAGGGTTTTCTCTTTGCCTTTTTCTATTTTTCTCCACTCTAGTCACTGAAGTAGCAGCAAGCAGGCAACAGTAGTAGCAGTTGATTCTCCATAATCCTTGGGGTCAGGAACCTCTCTCTTTCTTCTCTCAGGGTGATGATACCCTCTTGCAGCTGGGGGTGCTAATTAACTGAGCAGCTGAGACCCCAAGAACAATTGCTGGCAACCATGCCCCCTCTTCGCAGATTGGCTATTTGCCCAAACATGTGAATTGTAAGTTAAAACAAGGCTAGTTATTGGCCTTAACTGCTTTCCTTTCTCCATGCCTGACCCCCCCATTCACATGTAGTGCCGATTAGTTCTTCGTACTCATACACCAAAATGCTCTGTATCCCCCATCTCACCCACATTCCGCCAGCCACAACAAACAGACTCAGTCACTCACAACCAAACAGGTGAGGGTGTGAAAATTCCTTTTCTAGCATATTCAGCCAAATATTCAGTACTTGGCAGCCAAGTATTCCAGTATTCGGTATTCAGCTATATGGTATTCAGATATTCAGTATCCATGATTACAAAAGAGGAAAAAACACCCTTCCACACCCCTGTTTGTTTAGAAATCCCACCCTCCTCACACTGCCCAAACACAAAAAATATAATAACCCCTCTTCCCCCACCTGCTGCCTGTACATCCTGATCCCACCCTCCTCCCCCCAGCACCTACACATTACAGTTTAGTCCCATGGTGGACGTCCAGCACAATCAACCCACCTCCACAGCTGGAAGCTATCTTTAGCAAGTAAAGGTGCTTGCCTGCAGTAAACAGAAATGCTCCCTAAGCCGTATCCAGTGCCCCACTCTGACAGCACCCTTATCCTCCCTCCTCACCTCCCAGCACTGGATTTAATATGTGGAAAGGTGACCGCCACAACCTGCTCTCCTCCACAGCCAGCTACTTTCTAATGAATAAATGAATTTGCACTCTCTGCAATGGTGAAACCAGCTGATCATGATAAAAAATAAGCAGGAGTGGGAGGAAGGATTTATTTATGTTTTCTTCTTAAAATGAATGGTATATCTTGGACACATATAGTCCCCTTTTTCGGGAAGGGCTCCCAAATATTCTGGAGATTTACTGTTCATAGTTTTCTGGAAATAGTATTCAGCACTTGCACACCCCTACCAAACAATATGTTTTTCATTTATGAAAACGATGAAACCGCCACACTGTGTGCACTAGCGGCAGCAGCAGAGTAATGCAGGCATCAGATTGGCCACCAGTTTCTCACTAAGTTCATGCCTCACTAGGACAATGCCAGTATAACTATTTAGGGGCAAACATTTAAAGGAGAACAGAACCACTTTAGCATTCCCAATTCATATTTATTTACCCACTTTTTTCTGTCTGTGCATATCTTCCTTTTTTGTTTTCTGTCTCCCTATTATTTAAAACCAGCTCTGTACATAGTCCCCCCATTGCACCATTATAAATGCTCCAGTCAGTGATGTCATCAGTTTAAATCAGTCAGTGGCTCCTGTGCTGATATGCTGGTTGCATAAACGGCTATTTTAATGCAAACTGAAAACACTGAGGAGCTGCTCCAGCTCCTTTTTCATTAATGTAACAACCCATGGCAGTAGCAGCGTCAGTGTCAGAAGCCATCATAGACCTATTAGGACTAGAATGGAAATACCAGTATGTGACGTGATGACGTCATGTCACATGACAGTGTTTTTCTCATAGAGAAACACTTGCCTGTATAAATGTCATTCGGGAGGAAGCACATATGTACAGGGGTCATTTCCATTCTACTCCTAAGAGTTCTATGAAAGCCACAGACTACTTCTAACTGATGATGTCACTGGTTAGAACATTTATAATGGTATTGTACAGGGGGGAGCTACATACAGAGCTGGTTTACAAGAAGGCCAATAAAAGAGAGATATATTGTATAGTAAGATAACATGGGGTAAGCACATATAGATTGGGAACACTGCAGTGTTTCTGTTCCCCTTCAGTGGTGAGAATTGGATTAATGCAAGCATGTAGATGCTGAATGAGATTATTTACCCTGTAAATGAGGTGATATCTTCTTTGGAGAGAAAATACATATACCATCTAACAGAATATCAATTTTGGAGGTATTTATATGTCAAAAAACTTCCTTATTCACCTGCTGAAGAGAAATTACTAATAATAGCATTTGGTAAGGGAGGGGCAGAAAGAGTTTACAGAGTACTCTACACATCCCAAACACATACAAGTAATTATGCATGTATTAAAAAGCTAGTGGAACCAAAACAGGCAGGAAAATGATACAAATTTTAAGAAGCAATGAGTTGTAACTTTTTATTTCTGAAGTATTTCCTCTTTTTCCTTTTGCTTATTGGAAATGTTTCTATGTAATAATATTGCGCTAGATGTGTGGAATAGCTCTCGGTCTGGCAGCTGACATATCTGTCTCTATTCCCCCCACTACATCATCAGCATTGTGATCTCACTGAGTGACATCACAGATGACTAACCAGGCAGCTACTGAGTGGCTTTTCCTATGCAGCAGTTATGGACTAATGATTGTGGATGCAGAAAATATGTACAAGGGGGACTCGTCCAGTTTGAAGTACTATATTTTTTGTACCCATACTCCAGCAGCACTTGAAAACATGGGATTTTTACAGGGGTGCATAGCGAGGGGTTTTTCGTCCAGGTGAAGAGAGGTGACCTTGCCCCTCTAAAGGTCGCTGGTAAGGACGCACTTAGAGTATTGTGTGCTGTTTTGGAGGCCATACCTAAAGTGTGATATCAGGCTACTGGAGGGGGTGCAGAGGAAGGCAACGAAGATGATATGTGGAATGGAAGGGACAGACTACGACAGCAGGCTGGGAGACCTCAATATGTACACCCTGGAGGACAGAAGTGACAGGGGGGACATGATAGAGACATTCAAGTATCTGAGGGGAATCAATAAGGATGGGGCAAATGGGGTCTTTAAGCTAAGGAGGGGGAGGGTCACCGGGGGGCATGGGCTAAGAATAGAGGGGGGAAGATTTAGGAAGGAAATGAGGAGACACTATTTTGCAGAGAGGGTGGTAACAAAATGGAATGCCCTACCAGAATGGGTGGTAGCATGTAAATCTGTGAACAGTTTCAAAAGGGCATGGGACAGGGGAGAGTGAGGATGGGGGAGGTGGGGGGTGGCAGTGGGATGACAAATGGGAGGGGGGTGGGGCAGCTGCAAACTAGGGGTGCTAGCTGCACTCTCAAGCAGACTTAGACCAGGTGGTCTGTTTCTGCTGGCACATTCATATGTTTGTATGTGAAATCCGTGCTGGAGGTGTGCTGAGGAACAAGCCCCTTTAGGGAATATGCTTTGGAATTTTCCAGTAATTGAGCAAAATATTGAAAGAAGCATTTGATACACATGCTATCAGCATATCTCATTCGATACCCCGAAATCTGAATATTTATTTTAGGAGATGCATCTAATCTCTAGCATATTAGCAAACATAAACAAAAGTAACTTCTTGTGACATCTCTGGGTTTGAAAAGATTCCTATTAACAAAATGGAAAAATCCCATCCCCTTACAGAGTCAGAATTATTAAATTATGTGTGGAATTTAGCTACAGATCACCTACCTTGTCAAAAACAAATTAGAGCAATTCCAGATAATGTGGTCTCCTTTTTAGAATTTAATGGGGATATTAATTTTTATTTATTTAGTTGTTGAAAACTTTGGATGTTGCCTTTGAGCTCAAGTGCTCATTTACAAAGGTTTCATGTCAAATACATAGTCACAAAATATATTACAAGTAGAATAAGACTTTCCAGAGGAAATGCAGTCGAATGATATTCAAAACACTTAAGAAAGAACAATTATATACAGTTTTGAAGAAATCCATGCCGATCATTGTATAAAAAGTCACAGGATATATACAGAGAGAAACCGAATAAAACAGTTTAATGGTTACAGTTGCATTGGACTGCAAGAGCAAATCGCAAAGATCTCTTAAGCTGGTTAGTTTTGGGGAGATTCAGCTGTGTATTAGGCAGTTTGTTTAACCAGCTAGCGGCCCTGACAGCAAATGACTGCTTGCCCAGCTAAGTATGCAGGAAAGGAGGCTTAAGAGCATCCCTGGCCATATTCCTGGTGTTATATTGGTTGGAGACGGTGCAGAAGCAATTTGTTAAAGCAGGGGGTTGTTAGGCTTAGGAGTGCATTTATGGCTAGCAAACAGGCATGGAGCTTTATTCTGCAGGGTAAAGGTAGCCAGTTAGTGAGTGTGTAAAGGGTACAACTACGAGTGTGGTTATCTGCACCAAGTACAAAGTGGCATGCCTTATTACAGATCAGTTTTACTCTGTTTAGCACCATGTCACAGGCAGCTGCATGCACAGGGAAGTCATAAGCTATTAACAACAGAGTGGAGCTGGCCACAATAAGCCATCTACATCCCCAGTGAGATTGTTCTGGTTATGGTACAGGGCACCCAGTCTTCTGTTAACTATGGTCACCAGAATGTCGGCATGGGGGCAAAAGATAAGGTGTCATCCAGAGTTGCTCCAAGGTATTTGAAAGTCTCCACCTGTTCAAGGTTTTGTCCCTGTCCCTGTCCATTTCAGATGACAAAGGGCAGGACTGTCCTCTTCTGTTGGAGGCTAGAGAAGAGGATGGTCTTTATATTTTTTTTAAATGGAGGACCAGTTTGTTGTTGGAGAACCAGCTTTCTAGTGTCTTGAAGTTACTTTGTAACATGGCAAGAATCAGCAAGCCAGAATAATGGAAAGGGATTGGCGGAAACACAGCAAGTGACTAAAGTCGGAGCGGGGATTAATTCCCCAGTAAGGCCCGTTCCAACACAATAATCACCGCTAGGAAGCGGGAGTGCACTTAGGAAATCAGTGTGTGCTATGTGCAGCAGTGCTCCCTATAGGTGGCACCTGAAAATGTATCGGTGCTTGAACCTTGGCATTATACCTGGAATTACCGGCAAGTGCACGCACATGCATCGAGGAAGTCCCTCAATGCAGTGAGCAATCTCGGCACATAGAGTAACACAAGGGAGAAGTGGGCAATAATCAGAATCCATGTGAACATAGTTGTGCATTACACTAACTATAACTTAGAGCGGTCAGAGGCAAGAAAAAAGTAAATATGCAAAGCCAGTAATGCATCGAGGAGAGAGTATGACTATTGGCAGAGATTAATATGCAAATATTCATACTTTACCCATAATGCATTAGAGAATAAACACAGAAAATGAAGGAAATGAAAGAACACAATGCTCCATAAGTAGCCAGAGTTAAATTTTAGCTAATGTCTATCTGGTGTCCAGTCAAAAACAGCATTCCAAAAAGTGTGTGAAAACAGTGGTCACTATATAAATAGATGTGGAGAAGAGAATGCTCACGTACTCGTACACTGACATAGGGATAGTTTCAGTCAAAAGTGCTCACATGTAATGGTTAGTTAAGCAATATTTTGACTTTCAAATAATGTGCTACCCACATGAAATGAAATGTTAACACTATTGATGGTGTGCTTCCCATATTACAAGCACATTAATCCCCTCTGAAGGAGGCTTCTACTGGGGAATTAATGCATGGTTGGGTGGTTGTAGGCACTCAGCCTTTGGCCTTGTGCCACAACCCCCCACCCCCAACCATGCATTAATTCCCCAGTAGACGCCTCCTTCATCGGGGATTAATGTTTACTTGGAGAGTGGTGGTGAGACTATCAAGGTCAGGCCTTTTGGAATAGATCACAGCATCATCGGCATAGAAGAGTACATTGGCTGTGTGACAGGCTTCATGCAGTTGATTTATGAAGAGGCTGAACAGGAGTGAACCGAGATGGAGCCTGTGGGACACCAGTATATACTCCCCTAGTGCTGGACAAGGTTATCATTCTTCACATGCTGGGAGTGATTGGTGAGATAGCTGTGGAACCAGATCATTCTGTGTTCTGTGACAGACCCAGGCCAAAGAGTTTAAGTAGGAGAGTATGGCTGACCAGGTCAAAGACCTTAGTAGGGTTGATTATATATATCTTTATACCATGCGGTGGGAGCTCTAAGATTACAATGAATTATGTTATTTTCACTGCAGTGAAATAAATGCAGCTGACATTAGCAGAGTTAAAATAAATACCGTTTATACCTACTCTGCTGATGTGAACTTCCTCCATCTTTGTATACCCATTACTACCACTAACTATGCCTCTCTTCTTACTGCCTGTAATACAACAAGATCTACAACTGCCATAGTACACATCACAAATACGAGTTGAAGCAATGTATTCTAAACATAAAACGAAAGATCTGTACCAATTAGGTTTTCTAACCGCTCTGCCAGAACTCACACAAGCGGTCTCCAAACTGTGCACAAGTCTCGTCCGAATGAGAACCGAACAGGAACCGTTCGGAACAACTCTCACAAAATACTACACTGATAATCCTTTGCTTTACCTGCAATCACTGCAAGAAATGTTCTTTAGCCAACTTTTCTTTTATTCTATGACTCGCCATTGTACACCACGGACAGGAAACTTATCTTACAGCAAAGGTACATCAGTGCATAGCAACAGCCATACAGCAGAGCAAAGCGGATTGTCTTAACATGAACACTTAAAGCGCAGTACACCACATAAAAACTGCAGAACAATTACAAATCACCAGAAAACACCAAAAAAGTCACTAAACAGATTAAAACTATACCTCACTAATGCAGCTCATAGTCCTGCTCTTCCCAACCCTAAAACACATTCCCACCCTCTCAAACAAAAATGACCCAATCAGACAGCACACATCAAACAACTGCATCCAATCAGCAAATGACCAATTACAGACAATTTCAGAGACACGCAGTTCATACCTAGTCACTCAGACAGACAATTCAAATGAACACACCAAACAAAGATGTAAGGAAATTTTTTTTTTTTAGTTGTTTTAACCAGGAGTAACACACTAAGCTGAAAGCTTTTTTACAGGCGCAACCTGGGAGCACAAGGAAGTTAAGTGACTTGCTCAGAGTCACACTGTGTGCAAGTGGAAGCTATGGGATTCAAACCCAGGTCTGGTCTGCTGGATGTCACCAAATTTGCAGCTCAGAGCCTTAAAC
Organism: Neoceratodus forsteri; assembly: GCA_016271365.2. Taxonomy (NCBI): domain Eukaryota; kingdom Metazoa; phylum Chordata; order Ceratodontiformes; family Ceratodontidae; genus Neoceratodus; species Neoceratodus forsteri. The sequence continues at coordinate 310,210,758 of CM028137.1, read as the reverse complement.
CACTGCGCTATACTGCCTCCCATGTAATACATGTAATACATGTAATACAGGAGTTCCCACTCCCATGGTATAAATAGCACACGTGATGTACAGGTCATGGAATATAAAAAATATTTTCATTCCGTCATTGTGAGCTCTGGATATTTCACTCGTGCTTTCGGCACTCGTGAAATATCTAGAGCTCACTCTACAGGAGTGAAAATATTTTCCATATTCCACTCCTGCCCATCATGTATCTCATATATATAATAGATAACCCACTCTTAGGTGTGCGGTCACACTCTGATATACGCACACCTTGGTGTGCATCAACCACCCAAGGCGTGCGTATATCGGAGTGTGACCGCACACCGTAGAGTGGGTTATCTATCTTATAAAATGGCAAAATTGTTTTGGTGGGGGGTAAATGTGCAGGTGTGCGGTCATGCTCTGATATATGCACAGTCATGTGATGTATTTCAGCCAACTAGATGACATTTCTTTTCTTTCCCATTTTATAAATATATATATGTGTATATATAAGGGATATGCAGTGGTTCAGTGTGTGATTATGCATTTATCTTGTACAGTTTCCATTGAGCTCAAGTAACCTCACAAGTGCCGAAGGCACGAGTGAGAGTTACGAGAGGTCACTGGAAACTGTACAAGATAAATGCATTATCACACACTGAACCACTGCATATTCCATTTATGCAACAGGTTTAGATGTTGTGTGAACATTTTGATTTTGGTAGGTGTAAATAATTTTTCAAAAACAGGAAAAGAACATTTAATCTTATGCTGTTTTTTGCTAATTATAAAAAAAACAAAATGGTATATATAAATGAAACACCACTCATTTTGTAGATATTTTTGAGCTGAACATTTTTCGTGCTCACAGTACCATGCTATCATTTTTTGTTTTCAAGTTATTCATATTTCTTTGTCAAAAAAGTGAACAAAAAATTACATTTTCTTCTGTTTTCTTGCTAATCATATACAATGTACAGGGTAGCATAGTAGCACAGATAAATGGATTTATCAGTGCAGATTTATTCAGACACCTTTTGCATAAAAATATTTATGCAACAGGGGTCAGGATAAAAACTGTAGAATAAAACCATTTATCTTCGCTACTATGGTAATAAATTTATTTATCCACATAGTAACTGCATCATCACCCATTTATTCACACAGTAACTACATCAGTAGCTCATTTATCTACACAGTTCTCTTCAGAATTCATTTAGAATGTTCGGCCTCAGAAGCAGTACTAACCATATTTAAATGTCAATAACTTAAAAATGAAAAAAGATAACGTGGTACTGTGAGCACGAAAATTGTTCAGCACAAAATTATCTACAAAATGAATAATGTTTCATTTATATAAACCCTGTATATTGTATATGGTTAGCAAGAAAACAGAAGAAAATATAATTTTTTGTTCACTTTTTTGACAAACAAATATAAATAACTTTAAAACAAAAAATGGTAGCATGGTACTGTGAGCACAAAAAATGTTCAGCTCAAAAATATCTACAAAGTGAGTGGTGTTTCATTTATAGATGCCATTTTTTTAATATAATTAGCAAAAAACAGCATAAAATTCAATTTTCTTTCCTTTTTGACAAATTATTTACACCTACCAAAATCAAAATGTTCACACAACATCTAAACCTATTTATAAATGGAATATACGGTAGTTCAGTGTGTGATAATGCATTATTTTTTTAAGCTCTAGTGACCTTCAGACTCTCACTGTGCCTTCGCACTGTGAGGTTACTTGAGGTCACTGGAAACCGTATAAGATAAATGCATTATCATACACTGAACCGCTGCATATCCCATATATGTATATATATATACAGTATATATCTCCAGTGAAGTCACCATTGTCAAGAACATAGCTGAAGTATACCAACAGTGCTGTGTTGGTGTTGTGGAGCTTCTAGAAGTCATGCTGTTGTATACACTGGACACTGTATATTTCAATGTATGCAACAAGTTTCTCAGAGAATATTCTCTCATGGGCCTTGGATGGGGGGGGGGACTAGAAATGGATCTGTTACTGGCTAGGCTAGTGAGGTCTCTGCCCTTGAAAACTGGTGTAACCAGTGCGGATTTCTGCTTCTCTGGGAACTACGAGTAGCACAGGGAAAAGTAAAAAAGTCTAGAGATAGGATGGGAAAGTTATTCTACTCCAGAGCAGGAAGTCTCATATCAACAGAATCACTGCCACACCTAGTTTTGCCAAATACCTACTGATAGATTTTGAGGTATCTTTGACTGAAACAGCCTTAAAGTTGAATCTAGGGTACTTGGTTCAGAGCCCACTGTCAGGGAGGCTTCTCGACTGGGTTCCCTGGAGGAGTTCTGGACAGGCTGTAGGGTTGATAGAACTGAGGTCAGTAAAGGCAGCGTTGAAGTAATTGGCTATTTCAGTGGGATCAAAGACCTCTCAACCCTCCACCATGAGCATCTGAAGAGAAGTTTTAACATCCTTGCCTAGGAGTTCCAAGACATTGTCCCAAAATCTTTTGCCATTGCTCCGGTTCTGGGTCTGCTCGTCCTTATAAAAGTTGGATTTAGCCTTTCTAATCATACTGGTGCACTTATTGCAGGCTTAATAAATCATGGGAGGATGATGTGGTACCTGAGGACTGGAGGAGGGCAGATGTGATTCTCCTTCACAAAAGTGGGAGCAAGACAGAGGCAGGAAACTACAGACCTGTCAGTTTGATCTCAGTAGTAGGAAAAATGATGGAATCACTTCTGAAGGAAGGAATTGTTGAGTACCTAGAGGCCAGTGGGGCACAGAACACAAGGCAGTATGGATTCACAGCAGGAAGGTCATGTCAGACAAATCTAATTGATTTCTTTGACTGGGTGACCAAAGTACTAGACCAGGGAGGGGCTGTGGACGTGGCCTACCTAGACTTTAGCAAGGCATTTGACACAGTCCCGCACAAAAGATTAATAAGCAAATTATCCAGCCTGGGAGTGGGTCCCAGGGTGGTAGCCTGGGTAAAACATTGATTGGACAACAAGACACAGCGGGTAATAGTAAATGGAGTCCACAGTGAAGAAAGCGGGGTTATTAGTGGGGTACCGCAGGGTTCAGTTTCTGGAGCTGGTCCTTTTTAATGTCTTTATAAGTGACATTGCAGAGGGACTAGAAGGAAAAGTATGTCTCTTTGCAGATACACAAAGATCTCTTTGCAGATACACAAAGATCTGCAACAGGGTTGATATGCAAGGTGGGGTGGAAAGGATGAAAAGGGACTTGGCAAGGTTGGAGGAATGGTCAAATGTATGGCAGCTTAGATTCAATGCAAAGAAGTGCAAAGTAATGCACCTGGGAAACAAAACCCAGGGAAGAATACACAATGGGGAGTGAGATATTGACAACAACAAAATGGAAAGGACCTGGCTAGTTATGTCAGATGACCTAAAGGTGGGCAAGCAATGTGAGAAGGCAGTAAGGATTATGGGGAGGGGCTGCTGGCATATAGAGAGAAGCATCACCAGTAGAAAACAGGAAGTTGTTGTCCCTCTACAAACAGTTGGTAAGACCACATCTGAAGTACTGCATGCAGTTCTGGAGATCCCATCTCCACAAAGACATGGACAGGGTGGAGGCTGTCAAGAGGTGGGCAACCAAAATGGTGCAGGGTTTGCACCAGAAGACATGAAGAAAGACTAAAGGAGCTTAAGATATGAAGCCTTGAGGAAAGGAGGGAGAAGGCTGACATGATAGAAACTTTCAAATACCTCAAGGGAATCAACAAAATCCAAGAGGGTAGCATCTTTCAGAAAAAGAGATGTGCAAGAAAAGGGGCACAATTTGAAGATAAAGGCGGACGGCTCAGAGGTAATGTGAGGAAGTATTTCTTCACAGAGAGGGTTGTAGATGCATGGAACAGCCTTCCTGAGGAGGTCGTAGAGTCAAAAACGGTGGGGGGAATTCAAGAATGCACGAGACAGACATAAGGCAATTCTAGTGGGGGGTAGGAGGAAGTAGGCTGTTGGTTAAGTAGGATCTGCAGCTTATCCATTAGGTAGGGAAATGGGCAGACTAGGTGGGCCAAGCGGTCCTTATTTGCCATCAGATTCTATATTTCTTAGTACCTTTGCAGGTGGACAGAGGACCCTGTTTCCCTGGCCGGTGTCCACAGATTGTCGCTCTCCCTTATGCAGGCAAATAGTTTGGGGTGACCATCTGGAGAGTGTTCCTCATTCCTTGAGTTTTTTAAAGGGTGCAAATGTATCACAGGCATGTGTGAACTCAGAGACAAAGAATTCTAGGGCCGAGTTAATATCGGGAATGGCATCTAAGAAGCTCCAATCAATTTGGGCCAAGTACAGTTTGAATTTGGGCACTTTCATTTTGTTCATAATAAATTTAATATGTATGTGATTGTTTCCCTACAGCACTGAGCTTGATACTAAAGCAAAGCATGTTATATCCAAGCTTATAACCAAGAATTCACAATTAATAATATTTTTAACTTTTGCTATTCATAAAGGACTCATTCACTAAAGTTACTGACAAACGTGCAATTTGCGTAGTGCTGGGCCACTAGCCTATGCACAGTAATGCAGCAGTGTGTGCCTAGTATGCCAATGGTGTGTACCGCCACTGGCTGCCTCATACTGTCATGTGGAATGCTATGAGGGGCAGGGTTGTCCTTTAAAGGGAATCTCTCTATATTGAAAACTCCCCACCACCCAAAATTTTAACACTCAAAGTGTTCCTACTTACCAAATTTGTATTTTTAAGACCAGTGATCTGACCACATGGCAGGTGCTGTGTGGTGCCATCACCTCTTACAGTGCAGCTCTGCACCACTCGCTTGAGCTGCAAAGCATAAGAGCAAGGGGTGCAGGGCCACGCTGTGAGAGGAGATGGTGCCACGCAACAACCGCCACGTTGTCAAATTATGGGACTTTGAAACAGGGATTGAATTGAAATGTCTGGGTTGGAAGAACTGTCATATCTAGATTTGTATTAGGGGAACTGTTGTATTGAGGTGCTGGAACTCTTTTATAGTGTCACATAGGGAAAGATGACACAGGTGCAAAATCTCTACTACAGTTGTGTAAGGGGTGGTGGAACTGAGTTCCTGTGGGTTCTTACCTAATTTAACCCTTGCTTAGGAAACAAGAATTTAGTAAGTAGGAGCACTAGGAAAAATCTTTTTTTTACTATCAGAAGCTGAATCGGGGGCCTATGGTTTTGGGGGGTGGAGAGTTAGCAATATTGGAAGTTTTCCTTTAAGGAGTAGCTGGACACTGAGTTCCTAATTGGAAGCCTGGGTTCTGCCACTTAGTGTGTCCCATGCGCCACCTCTGCTGGGGATCTTGGGATATGGCTGTCTGGTCAGGGGACTTCCATATACCCTTCAAAGGGAATAATAATTCCCAGTGGTTGCTGTACTGGTGTCTGGGAGGAAGACAGCGGGGGGGGGGGCAAGGGCAAAGGCACTTATGGCAAGGTTCAACCTGTATAGCTGGCCCAGTGGCTCTGAGGTGCTGGACACCTTACTTCGTGTCACGCCGGTGACCCAGGTTCGAGAACGAGCCCGGGTTGTCAGAGAGCTGGCATGGGGGCAAGAGGGAGGGAGGGAGCAGGACTGAGTAGCCAAAAGGCAGCTCTCCTCTCCCGGGGAGGACTCTTGATGTCTGCTGTAGTTCCACTGCTCACTGCTTCCAGATGGAGGTCCATGGGCAGTGCAAGGGAACAGGCAGCAATCAGTGGGAGGGCATCCCGGTGTCATGCGCGTGCCTTCACGCATGTGCGGCCAGAAAAAGGGGGAAAAAACACGGTATAAAATATAAATAAAAAAAAAGTTCAACTTGCATAAGAATGTGCCCCCTGCTGACCTCAGCCATGCATATGTGGCTTCCTGGAGGCCACATTAGTTGACCACTCCCCTGCAGACCCACCAACTTGGCTGCCTGCATTGCTCTGTGACACAAATGGCATTGGTTGTGGGGGCACACACAGGACCACCACGGGGCAATAGTAAATGTCATGGGTGCCTGTCTTGTTCCTTTTTCTAGTGACAGTGAACCTTAACAGTGATTATATGTGACACGTTAGCTGTACATAAGTTTAGTGAATCAATCCCAAAAAAACAGATGTGCGTTATGGCTTATAATGTGATGGCACATGTACAGTATGGCTTGCATGTTATTACTTTTGTATGTGTCGCATTCATTGTGCTAACTTTGTTTGCAGGTTTATTGAAAATAAAAATGTTATCAAGCAAAAAATTGTAACATAGAAACACAGAAACATAGAATTTGACGGCAGATAAGGACCGCTTGGCCCACCCAGTCTGCCCATTTCCCTACCTGATGGATAAGCTGCAGATCCTAGTTAACCAGCAGCCTACTTCTTCCTATCCCCACCCCCTAGAATTGCCTTATGACTGTCCCATGCATGCTTGAATTCCACCACTGTTTTTGACTCCACAACCTCCTCTGGAAGGCTGTTCCATGCATCCACAACCCTCTCTGTAAAAAAATACTTCCTTAAATTACCTCTGAGCTGCCTCTTCTATCTTCAAATTGTGCTCCCTTGTTCTTGCACACCTCTTTTTTTGAAAGATGCTACCCTCTTGGACTTTGTTGATTCCCTTGAGGTACTTGAAAGTTTCTATCATGTCCCCCCTCTCCCTCCCTCCTTTCCTCGAGGCTATACATATTAAGCTCCTTAAGTCTCACTTCATATGTCTTCCGGTCTTCTTGTAAATGTATGATCAGCGATGGTAGATCTATCTATATTCCAATTTTAAATACTTTTTCTTTTTCAGAGGAAGAAAAGGTTGCTTTCGTTAACTGGGTAAACAAAGCTTTGGAAAATGACCCTGACTGTCGACATATTATCCCTATGAATCCTTCAGATGACTCTCTCTTTAAAGCAGTTGGTGATGGCATTCTTCTTTGGTAAATATTGCATTAGGGGAAAATACTTTTTTTGTTTTTGTTTCATTCAAAATATTCACTTATTACACAAATCCTCATGACAGAGAGGCAAGTTTGGTTATTATGACCACGAAACACTTGGTAGGTAAATTACAAACTGTTTCTGAAATGAACACTGCTAGCCTTCCCTGGCTTGAAAGGGTATTGTCAACCAAAATAAGTATTTGAATTTCCATTAAAATTTTAAATGTTTTCGTATAGTTGTTTACTTTGGGTCAGATATTCAGACTGCTCCGGGCAGTGGCGCAAGCCTGGGCGCAACGAAACTGGGCTGCACCGGGGCCAGGCTCAGGTGATATTCAATGGTGATGTGCCATGGCGCAGCACAGTTGAATATGGCAAGGTGAGCACACATATTGCGCATGGCGCAGTGGCACAGTGTCAGCGCAAGCCACAGAGAGGGAGCACAGGGATTTGTCAGCACAAGTACCGTTGGGCTAGGTGCATCACCATCGATATTCTGCTGGGGGCATGCAAATGAGGCCATATCCTATGCAAGGCGCAAATGGGGCAATTTGCATGTCATTATGGCCCCATTTGAATGCGTTGCACTGGGCGTCCTGGCGAAATGCGCCTGGCACCCTGCCAGGCTGCAGCCGTCGGGGGTGGCTCCCTGGTGGACTTTTGTAGCCCCCCCTCCTGTATGCCCAATCGTGGGCTGTAGTAATCAGAAAGATAAACCTGGTGGTCTAGTGGACCCCCCTCCCTCCCCGTATGCTCGATCGTGGGCTGTAGGAATTAGACAGAACAACCTGGTGGCCTAGTGGACTCCCCCCTTCCTCCCTGTATGCCCAATCATGGGCTGTAGGAATTAGACAGAACAACCTGGTGGTCTAGTGGACCCCCCACCTCTCCTGAATGCCCGATCTCGGGCTGTAGTAATTAGAAAGAATGACCTGGTGGTCTAGTGGAACCCACTCTGTATGCCTGATTGCGGACTGTCGTACAAATAGATGTCTACCTGGTGGTCCAGTGGTACCCCCCTCCCCTTGCAGACCATATTGTACTACACATGACCAGATATGTGAATGAACGTGTTCATTCACATATCTAGTCCTGTGTAGTACAGTATGGTCTGCAAGCCCATTGGTCCACACCATGGCCTAATAGGCATACAGATCATACGGTATGCTGTCGTTCGGCGGGCAGCCGGGCGGTGTGCTGGTGGGGTGCTGCCATCCGCCGATGATGGGGTGGTGCTGGGTGGCCGGGTGCCTCTGTGGGTGGGTGGAGAGGGGGGTACCACTGGACCACCAGGTAGACATCTATTTTTACTACAGCCCGCAATGGGGCATATGGGGTGGGTTCCACTAGACCACCAGGTTGTTCTTCTTTTAAGTACTACAGGCCATGATCGGGCTTACGGGAGGGCGGGGGGTCCACTAGACTACCAGGGAGGTCCAGGTGCTTGTGGACGGTGTTCCTGCTGGACGGGTGGCCACCCACGGCTGGCGGCTGTTGTGTTGTGCCTTGCAATACAGCCGCCCACCTGTGGGTGGCCAGCTTTTGAGCTTATAATTTACGGCTCAAATTTGAGCACCAGTGTGCGGCGCATGTATGGGTTGCGCCCGCATGTGCGTCACACATCCCGGGCTAAATATCGGGATGTGCCGCATATGCATGGGCATGCCCCCTGCATCTGTGCTGCTTACATTACCAATGCACCCCAGTGCATCGACAGTTACACTGCACAACCTGCCCCTTCGAATATCGCACTGGGGTGCATGCACAACCCCTTAGAATATTCCGGCCTTTGAATATAAGTTTCATACAACAATGTACAGAGTATAGCATTTTGTGGTCTGTCAGCGCTAACCCATAAACAGTGCGGATCTCTGTTTTTGTGTTTTTATAAATACCAATGGTAGAAGACCTCTTTCTTAAAACGATTGAACAATGCTGCAATTAATATTTAATTGCTATTCAGATCTCTGTTGTGGATAACAATGGCCATATTTAGGCCTGGGAACAGGGGATTTGGTCACTTTAACTATCAGAACAGACTTTTAAAATGTGTATGTTCAATTGCATGTGCACTTTACTTATTTATGGCCCATTCCACACATCCCTACTCATTTCCACGCAGGTGCATAAGGTGTCCCACTCTTGGCAGCTGTTGAGGCCTCCATGTGTTCTCATCAAGTAATCTACACCTTAGAGATGGCCTGACCCAATCAATGGATATTCAAAAGACATTGGGGTCTGGTAGGGTGGTATGCTGGAACAGTACTTAAATCCACAGCATGGTGTACAGGATGCGACTGGAATGAAACCTGGGGTTCCCACCATCAGCCCTAGACCTGACATACAGGCACTGGGCCTGCCTGGGTCTATGTTTACCAATCCAGTTTCTGAGTAAGGAGGATACACTCGACTTGCAAACCATTCAACAAGTGTTCAGCCTTAATAACACAGACAGGGCATACATCCAAACACAGCGTAAACAACAACAAACGCTGCCACAAGTGGATCACTTACTGGAAATGATGGAGGCCATATTGCAGGGGATGCTTCACTCAGGATACATTTTGTCCCTCTGCAAGATATTCAGAGATCAGAGCAAGGATCAGGCCCTTAATATTAAACAGAAGTGGGAGGGAGAGAACAATGTTATGTTCACAACCCAAGAGTGATCCTTAGCCTTTAAAATGACCAGCTTGCCGTTATGGCAAGTATACAGCTGGAAAATTAGGACTTGTTTCTTTTATTCCCCCCGCCCCCGTAATATAAGGGAAATGGGCAGCTAACCCCTCACAAAGCTGCTGTAGGTTATGGATAGAAACTGAAGCACAGCAAACGCCAGGGATTGACAAATTTCAAAATGGAATGCTAGTCCAGGATAACTGGCCTTGACAAAAATGGTAGTCTCCGAGTTCTGAGTGGTAGTCCAGTGTATTTCAATGGAAATTTTCAACCAACTTAATATAAATTAAATGGTGTGGCAGGGCTTGTATTGTACTATTATTTCATAGGATGAATGTAGAGATGTAGAAGAACTTTGTTAATCAGGAAAAACAATATTTTCCTATATTTTTCTGTTAATACAGGGCTAAGTACAGGCAGAAGTCTGTATTAGAAAAGACTGGAGAAATGTTACTACTAGTATACTACTGCCCTTTACTGTCTGCCAGGTTGCAAGTTTGGCTGCTTATGCTGTCAGTGTCAGCATGCACTCATACTAGGTAGGCAGGTAGAGGAGGTAGGGCAACAGTTACAATTCAATTGCCCCAATGCCCTATAATTTCTGGGCAAAAACTGTTTCAGCCTCCTTTGATAGCCCCCTCGCTGTCTTCCTCCTTAGTAATGATATTTCTTTAGGCAGCTAGTTCCGCTTGTCTTCTGTAGTTTAGTTAGGCAACAGAAAATCCAGCTGTAGTGTCTTCACTGGCTTGCTTTCCTCTGTTCATGAATGCTCCTTTTCAGAGGCCCTGGGCCACCCACCCTTCCATTAGTATTTAGTTTGTTTATAGTATTGCCCACTCCACAGTCCCTAGCAGATAAAAATCCCATTTCAGTTTTATTATTTTTGCTTTGGTTATTTAGGCTGTTGTTTTTTTTTTTTTTTATATCTGTCCTTTCACAGTCTTGACGATTAGTAATACTCTAGGCTTGTCTTAAGCCCCCTTGACCTTGTCTGTTAGAAAGTATGCCACAAGGTCAAATCCTGGCTTCTTCTGTGCTGCTGCTACCCTTCCTTAAGTAGTACTAGTAGTATGCCTTTTTATCTTCTTTTTTTGTCAAACTGGCAGCAGTGAGAGGGAGATTTGACAAAAGGGAGCAACAATTTTAGCAAAGTAATCACTGTGGTTCAGCTCCCACTCTCTACCCCTCCCTCTCACCACACGGTCACAACGCTCCCTCCCTAACTATGCCTTTTTATCTTTTTTTTTTTGTGAACTGGCAGTAGTGGCAGGGAATTTAAACATAAGCACCAGCAATTTCAATAAAGAAAACCACCCTGGCCGGCCCGGTGGCACTGAGGGTTGAGGCTCTGGACACCACACCTCACGCCATGCCGGCGAACCAGGTTTTGGAATGGACTCGGGCTGCCAGGAGCTGGCAGGGGAGATGAAGGATTGAGTGCCCCATGACTGCTCTCCTTCCTCTCGGGGTGGCAAGGGGCATGCACCGCCTGCAGCAATGTCTGGCCCGAGGCCGGCCACACTACAGTTAGTGCATAGAAGGGGACGCGTCGGGAGTCAGCATGGACATGCTTGACACCATTGCATATCCGGCTCCCCGAGGACAAAAAATGGTAGGGTGATCTCGGCGGCGGCTGGCCATGCCCTGTGCCCCCGGACACGAGAGGTGCCTTGTGGGGGGGGGGGTGGCCAACCCCTGTGAGCATGGGGCGAGTATCCACGCACCAGACCTGGAGCGGGGGTGCGGGTGCCGGTTGCTGGAGGTCGTAGGGCCCAATCTGCAAGGAGGAGCATAAATAGAAAGAAAAAGAGAACCACCCCGACTCTGCTCAGACTCCTCAGTGGCTCCAGCTCTCTTCTCCTCCCCCACTGCTCACCACGCTCCCTTGCTAGCCTAACTGTCATCTACCCTCTACAATTGCACCTTAATTTCCTAAGTAATGTTTTAAAAAAAAACATAACAGGCAAGGCAGGCGGGGGTTTGTAGGACTAAAATACAAATCAGTCCTCCTCGCACTTAACACAATCTACTGCTTCTCCAAGCAAGTACTCTTAAAAAGCTGTAGAGAAAGTGCGCGAGCATTCCTGCGATCAGTCCTGTCAGGTCACCACCATGGCCAATGGATGTGCCTTACCTGGGGTGCCTGATAGCTAATTTGATGCCACGCATATCCTGATGGCTGGCTTCTCCTCCTGAGTTCCATCACGACTGCCCCTTGTGACCGCCATGTATCTGATCGTTCCCTGAACCAGGATCACATGAGTGTCGCTCTGGTGGGTCAGATGACCATGGGACTGGCCGAATTCAAACATACCCTGCTGGAAGAAGCTGGCACTGCCGGCATTTTTGGCAAATTAATATTTTAAAGAGGTACTTGCCTGTGGACAAGTAGCACTTCTAAAAATGCTTGTCCCTGACTGAAAACTAGTAGCCCAGGATGTCAAGCTATGGGATTTGTAAAACCCTACCATACACACACATTCTGATCTTGTCCAAGATTGGCCAGATTCTTGAGGGAGATTGGAGAGACCCTAGAATAATTATTTACACTAGCTGCTCCGCTGATGGTGCCACATACTGTACTTGGTCATCTACCTAATGGAGTAAGGGGAAGAGATACATAGATACATAGACAGTGTTGGCAGATAAGGGCCTATGGCCCACCCAGTCTGCCCATTTATGTTTCTAAGTTCAGTTTATGTTTTCCAAGAAGTCTATTGCCCCTTACCCCTGACCTCCAGAATTCCTTTATGTCTATCCCATGCATTCTTAAATCCTGTGATTGTTTCAGCCCCCACCACTTCCTCTGGCAGGGTGTTCCACTTGTCCACCACCCATTCTGTGAAGAAATTCTTCCTCACGTTTCCTCTGAATAGTCCTCCCTCCAACTTCATCCCATGCCCTCTAGTCCTGGAACATCTTTTTCGCTTAAAAATAGTGCATTCCTGCACCCTGTTCCTCCCTGTAAGATACTTGTATGTCTCTATCATATCCCCTCTCTCCCTCCTCTCCTTCATTTGTCTATGGCATGTGGTGCTGGTAGTGACGCAAAAGACCATAACCAGGCACTGGCTGACATCAGACCCCAGGCAAACCAGAATTGGATAGATATTATAGGTGAGATTTACTAGATGGAACAAATTATATTCCAGGTTGACCAGCATTTATCTAACTTTATGACTAAATGGTTAAGTTGGGTTCTGTACCTGAGTGAGAGAAATCCTGACTTCAACCCATAGCCTTATCAGTCATCCATGTTCTTCACACCCCACCCCCACCCCCAGGACCACCACTTTCCTCCATATGCATGGACATGGGTTGAAGATATTGTGCAGTGCGGAGTATCATCAGGACCCAAGTTACATGAGTTGGCAATGTGCGAATCTTGTATGGTGGCCAGACTGGATCATGCACTTAAAGGGACACTGTCATCCTTTTTTGCATCATATTAAAACCCACATTTTATGGTTGTTTACCTTCTTTAAAATTCATTGATGTAGCTGTTTGTTTTATTTGACTTCTTTCTTAATAGAGGTGAAATGTATGCTAATGATACAGTCATACTCAACCTTGTTTTGTTTCAGATCCTTGATTATCTCTTACTGAATACTTCTTAAACATTAGGAACACATGCAAAAAGTGCATCCACTCATGATATAATAGTATATTTTCCTTCCACTGAATCAAGAGTGGCTAGACTGTGTTGGGGGGGTGTACCCAAATCCAGGAAAATGCAGTGGGAGTGGATCAAGGAATGTAAATAAACATTTTTATGTGGTAACACCAGTGTGGTGGGTAGTCTGTTTTTCACTTTTTAAAAGAAAAAAGGAATCCAAATCAAACTCCCAGCTACATCAATAGTCTCTACAAAATATGAACAATGATAACACGTGTTTTTTTTAAACTAGGGACACTTTGAGGACTAAGGGGGTTAACAGTGTCCCTTTAAATTAGATGTGATGCTCCAGTGAAATGAAGATGTCTGTTGCATTTGTAATTAAATAAATGTGACACCTGCTTCGCATTATGATTGAGATGGATGCTGCATCAACCTTAGTCACCAGACAGCCAGGTCTTCTCACAGACTGCAGCATGCAGGCCATGGAAGAGCTGGAATTGGAAAAGGGAACCATTACAGTGGAAACAGTGCTGAAGAGGCTACTGAAAGTGTCCAGTCACTGGTGCCGGATGGACTGCACCCCAGGACATAAAAGGAACTAGCTTGAGCACTGACAGAGCCTTTGGTGAACCTGTTTAATTGTTCTATGGATATGGGCTGTGGCCTGGATGACTCAGGATGGCAAATATTGTTCGCTTCCACATAGGCAAAGATAGGGTAGACCCTGGGAAGCCTGACATCCTTCCAGAGTAAGCTGCTGGGGTCTGTAGTCAAGCAGCTGGTGGTAGAATTCCTGGAGATACAAGGGCTGCAGGATTCAAAGCAGTATGGGATTGTAAGAGGATCTGGACGAGGGAAGGGCCCTTGATATCTTATACCTGAACTTCAGTAAGGCTTTCGACTTGGTGCCTCACATTTAGTTTTTTAAGAAATTGAGGGATCTGAATGTGTGTGTGACATGGTTATGAGATGGGTGGGTAACACTCAGGCACATGACTCCAGGTGGTCATAAATGGGGTCAGGTCAGGGTGAGAAAGGTATGAGTGGCATGCCATGGGGTTCAGTTCTGGGCCCGGTGCTCTTTAATGTGTTCATTGGTGATGTCAGTGAAGGCATATGTGGTAGAATGTTGCTGCTTGCAGAAGTTATCAAAATTTGCCCAGGATAGACAGTGAGGGAGGCATCCAGAACTAAAGGAGGATCTCGGTAAGCTGGAGGGTTGATCAGGGATCTGGCTGCTAAGATTCAGTGCTAAAAAATATAAGGTCATGCACTTTGTGAGGAAGAATCTGAGGACCAAATACTGGGAAGGCGGGACATGCTTAAAACGAATAGCAGAGGAGAGAAACCTGAGAGTCTAATCAGCAACAACTTGAAGAACTCCGCACAATGCAACATGGTGTACAGCAAGTCAAAAAGGATGCTTGGATGCATAGGCAGTGCCTTCAGAAGCAGATGAAAGAAAGTAATCCTACCACTCTCTTATTGGTCTCCCCCACTTGGAATACTGCAGCCAATTCAGGATTCCACATCTATGAGGAAAGGTTTGAAGACCTCAACAAGTACTCTCCAGAGGCTAGAAGAGGAAAAAAAGGTCAAGATCAAAACCTTCACATATCTCAAAGACATCAATAGAGTGGACTCTTTTTGTTTCTCTCATGGTTTTGTGTGGGCTAACATTGCACACCCCAGTTTTCATTTAAGTAAGTAAGTAAAAATTTATTTTTTGAGCGCTTTTCAAAATCAAAGCACTGTACAGTAGTTAAATACATAAAACATACACGTAACATAACAAACAACAATAAAATACAGTTCCAATTTCATGTCATTGCAATAACTACTCACCATAGGACTTTTGGAATAAATATGTTTTTAACTCTGATTTAAAGCTTTCGACGGTCAGGCAGCTTCGTATCCGACGAGGTAGAGAATTCCACAGGGTCGGGGCAGCATAGGAAAACGCTCGTGCCCCAGATGTTTTTAAATGAACCCTGGGAACCTCTAGCAATCCCTCGTCGGTGGATCTGAGTGAGCGGGAGGGACGGTAGGGAATAAGTAGATCTTGCAGATATTGCGGTCCCTGTTCGTGTAGGGCTTTATAGGTCAGTAAACCGACCTTAAAGGTGATCCGCCACTGAACCGGCAGCCAGTGCAGTTTGCGCAGCACAGGCGTAATATGATTCCTAATTGATGTCCCCGTCAAAAGCCTGGCTGCAGCGTTCTGCACTGGCTGCAAGCGGCGGATATCAACCCCCGGCAACCCTAGGTACAGGGCATTGCAGTAATCAAGGCGAGAGGTAACAAAGGCGTGGACTAATGTCGGGAGGTCAGCCGGAGGAACAAGGTGTTTCACCCGGGCGATATTCCTCAGATGGTAAAAAGAGGATTTGACGGCAGGTGACACCTGAAATTTTAGAGTCAAACTATCGCCAATGATAACACCCAGGTTACGTACCGGTCTGAGGTCGGAGCTGGGCTCCATCGATCCATATGCCCGAAGGAAGACCAAGCCCTACAGCCCACCTCTCAACGACCTGGGTCCACCACCAACACCTCAGTCTTATCCGGGTTTAACCTTAGCCAGCTGGCACTCATCCAATCACTGATCTCAGATAGACAGTTGTTAAGTCTAGAGACCGCGATCTACTTGCCTGGGACTAAAGGACAAATATAGCTGGGTGTCATCGTATAGCAGTGAAACCCAAGCCATAATACCCATATTAATGTCTCTAATGGCAGCATATAGACAGCCGAACAACATGGGTGCTAAAATGGACCCCAAGGGACCCCACAAAGCAGGGAGACGGCATCAGAGGAGTAAGTTCAGTGACAACCCTATGTCTCCGCCCTGTGAGATAAGATTGAAACCATTTTAGGACTGTACCAGACAGTCCACAATGGAGCCGCATGCATTCAAAAGCACACCATGGTCCATAGTGTCGAAGGGCATGGAGATCAAGAAGGACTAGAATAGTACAAGCCTTTTGATCCCTCGCTATCAGGAGATCATTTAGAACCGGACAAGAGCAGTCTCAGTACTATGTCTTTTCCTAAATCCTGATTGAAGAGTATCATAGACATTATGATTTGTAAGATGGTCGTCCAGTTGCAGTGCAATTACCTTTTCAATAACCTTACCAAGAATGGGAGGTTAGAGATAGGTCTGTAGTTAGCTGGGCAGTCCGATTCAGTGAAGGTTTTTTAGGAGTAGTCGAATGACTGCCTCCTTTAGAGTTCAGGAAAGATCCCCTGCTTCAAGGACTTCAGACGATTTCCAGCAATGATCGGGCAGATAATATCTACGCAACCTAATAAAAGTGGCGTAGGGCCTGGATCCAAACTACAGCTAGTTGGACGTACAGTCTGGACAATCCTCATAATGTCCATGAATTCCAGCCTACCAAAGTTAGACCAGGTGACACAGGTGTTTGCTTCCCCTCGCCGATCACTGCAAGCCCTTATAGATTGAACATGGCTGAGATCTGCCCTAATGCCGGCAATCTTATCAGCAAAAAATCGAGCAATCTCATCACATTTTATTTGTGAAAAGTCTCTTCTGGACTGTAGACAGAGTGGATTGCACAATCTGTCAACAGTCCGAAAGAGTTGAGCCGGTCGATTTCTTGCAGCAGCAATCTCCCTGGACAGGAATTCTGATTTCTTATGGGATATTGCTGATTGATAGATAATATAATGATCCATCAATCTAAGTTTGTCGGCATCCAGGCAGGATTTCCGCCATGCTCTCTCTAGCCTTCGCCCCACTCTCTTCAGCTCCTTCAAAGACTCATCAAACCAGGGAGTCTTTGGGCGCTGAGTGAGTGGGCGAACCCGAACAGGAGCAATTCGATCCAGGGCCCCGGTCACCGCCTTGTTATAGGCAACAACCATGTCCCCTGGATCCATGCTCTCATCCGAAATACCCGATAGGTCCAGTACCGCCATTAGGCCTTCTGGATTTACTCTTTAGGGCTTATACTGGACCATCTCTGTAGGGATAGGCCTATTGGGGAGTTCAAAACTGAATCTTATGGTGATGGTCTGTCCATGCATTTGGTTCCACCTCCAAATGCGAGACATCCAAATCCAGTAGGAACACCAGGTCCAATGAGTGTCCACCTATATGGGTAGCAGAGGTAACTACCTGCGACAGGCCCAACATAGACATAAGTTGGAGGAAGTTCTTTCCAAGTAAGAGTTCATCACGACCCAAGCATTAAAATCACCCAGAATTAACCATCTAGGCGACTCCAGTGCCATGTCGACGATGAAGTCCATAACTCCTTCAGGAATTCACCACCATCACGGTGGACGGTAAATGAGGAGAATCCTGAGCTCTGCACCTGCTGCCAGGATACACTCAAAGGATCTGGTGTTCCCCACTGGCACCTCCACAAGATTCAGCTCTGGTCTAAAAAAGATGGCCACTCCCCCGCCCCTACGATCCAATCTCGGACGGTGCATTACCGAGAACCCAGCTGGAGCTGCAGAGTCTAAGATAGGACCTGCATTTTCGTCCAGCCAAGTCTCAGTAATACATGCCAGGTCAGATGTTGCAACAAGATCTGCAATGATAGCAGTCTTGTTCCTAATCGACCTGGCATTACATAACACCGTTCGAGTTGGATGAGTTTTCAGAGAGGATCGCAGTACCTGCCCACAGTCTGTGGAACCCTTGGGTATGGAGATCAGGCAAGGAGGGCCCCTCTCCTGACTCCATTTCGCCCCAGGGCGTCTCCTTGTCCCAACTATCCCTATCCGCCCACTCGTCACCATTCTCCCACTCTGCCCAGTCCATCGATTCCCTAAATGCCTTCTCAATAACCCAGCTCTCCGGCAATTGTTGAAGGCAATATTGGGTAATGGAGGACAATAAAAGGGACAAAGGTCCCGGAGCAGAGCGGGAGAATAGCGCCTGACCGTCTTAAACCCCATCAAACACATTATTGATAGCAAAACAACCTATCTTAAATAAAAATAGAATAGAATAAAATTATAAAATCAAATCAAGACCCATACATGGTCAACTACTTATAAAATAAAATAAGAATAAAAAATAAAATAAAACACACAGAAACGAAAAATATAAAACTCTTCTACGCAAAAATATTAACACTTCCCTGTATAATCATAAAATCCATATATAAATACGATTTGGACCCTAGCTAAAAGGTCTGTAAGCTTAATACGCCCCATGTAGCAAAGTCCGTTCTGTTTAAAAAGTCAATATCTTCCTATGCCTGGTGAGAACTGCCAGGGAAAGAGCACTCTGCAACTAATAAAAGCCTGGTTAGACCGCAGGAGGGTGCGAGGAAAATGCTGTCCCCCCTATATGGGTTGCCAGACACAGCCCGGCCTCTGCCAGGCTATACCAGCATCCCCCGGAGCCCCAAAAAGCATCAACCCTCCAGTAGATGCTCGCAGCCCCCCCCCCCAAGTATAAACAGCAGCACCCCGCACCCACCCTAGGAACACTCAGGCTAATTCCTTAAGTGCTAAACCCGACACTTCCACAGGCCAAATAGAGAGCTTGACCAGTTCCTGGCTGCACAACCTAATTCAGGCAGCGAGGCAATAAATCCTCCTTTTAATGTCGCACACAACCAGTCTCCCAAGAGGGTCAGATGGACAAAATCACTGGGGACAGCACCACATCGTGCATTAACATTAAAGCAGAACTCCATCGCAGCACAGCTTTTCCCAAATCAATCTAAACTCCACTGTTCCCCAAAGTCACGCAGACACTCACCGGCAGGAACCTGGGACAGGTTCCTGCAATCCCGAATTCAAAGCTCTATGCAATAGCCCCTGGTCTCCAAAACCTTTAATCCAACCAGCCAGGAGAGCGAGGAGTAGAGGGCAATAAAATCCCGAAGTTGACAGGCAAGTGCCACGAACGTCAGCCAAGCAGCTGCAGAACTCCAATGCCCAACAAAGAAGACCGCTTCCCATCCACTTCTGAGCACTCAAAAATCATCAAATAAATTACTGAAGAGGAGGAACAACTTCACGCTGCAGCGCTACAGCAATCCACGCCAAATGCCAAAGCAAACGACCGAAGAATCAAAACAACTTCAAACTGCAGAAAACAGAAGGTAGTATAACGGACCGAGAAAGCTCAAAAGGCTAAATTATTACCGATGTTACCGAAGTAAAAAAATACAAAGAGTACAAAGAAGTAAAAACGACGTTCTGGCCGGCTCAGCTCAGCCGCCATTCTTGCGCACGCACACATAGGCATCTGCGCATGGGCATTTCCCTCACTAGAAAACTAGTCCCATCCTAACTTCAATCACGTACAAACGAAAACCATGATAAATAGTTATATTCCAGGATTTCATATAGAAACATAGACAATATGGGCAGATAAAGACCACTGTTCTATCCAGTCGATATAGTCCCAATCTTGGCCCAGGAACCAGCCTGCTGTATTAAAGGCCAGACTACAGATCTTGTAGATCAAATACAGCTGCAGCTGGCCAGCAACACATCTTGCTCAATGATGATCGTAACCTCACACAGACCCCCAAAAAGCTTACTGTTCACTGTGTGGGAGCATATACAGTACATTAATACACCTATACTGTGTTCCTTGCCACTGTAGATCTAGGAGCAAAGCCCCACCTGGAGAGATGTTGACTGACCTATTGATTTTGAAGCTTGTTCCCTGAGATAGTTCAGTATGCCCACCCCATCTGCACTATCCTCCCCCAGGAACCAGAAGTGGGCCCCCAAAAGCCAATATTTCTGAAATTGCAAGAGGTGAAGAGCTGAGGCCATCCAGGTCTCTTGTTGGGGTTCTTTTGTACAGTGTCAGTAGTCAGCAGGTAGCACACTTGCCTCTGAGGCTGGGAGATCACAATGCTGTGAGTTCTATCCCCACACCAGGCAGTTGGGTTAATATCCCAATACTGACACTGCAGTGCAGCATGAGGGGGGTGCTGCACTCCTGAGGTGCCGTCTTTCAGATGAGACGTTAAACCGAGGTCCCATCTGCCTGTTCTGGTGGTAGTTCAGGTGGATGTTAAAAATCCCATGGCACTTCTCAAAAAGAGTAGGGGAATTTTTATTTAAAATCTGGATTAAAATACATTCACAACAGTGTGATTTCATATCTATCATATAGAAAATAATTGATAGATTGACTTGTACAATCAACATAAAGTAACATTTCCAACCAAAGTAAATCCATTTCCTGCTGATATCCCCCTTCTTTTTTTTAAAGCATTCAAAAACAAACAGAAATTTGTCTTTTTTTGTTATTTTCTTCTCTTCAATCCCGTAAGTACTATTTATAAAATATAATACTGCATCTGAAGTCTTTCATGAGAAACCTGTATCTTTTTCCTATATCCGTACAAAAAAGAACTAAATAAAAACACTAAGTACTGCTCAATACAGTAAATTTCAGCACTATTCAGTCTAAAAAACAAAAATCTGTTTATACTTTGAAGGATGTCCAATATCTTTTCAGTTTTTTTTATTTTCGGAATCCCTCACATAGGTAATATTATTGGCTATTGAAAAGTACAGTTGCAACGGTGCTCTATACTGCTGCTGAAAAATACAATGACATCTGACTTGCCACACCCAGTATAATATGGATGCTGAAATAATATTCAAAGTGCTAAAGTTATACTTCAACCATTCTTTGGAATAAAGACCATAGTACAATTTCCTATCATCCCAAACTTGTAAAGGGTATGATCCCCAATTGGTTTTCCAAATTTCCCAAAATTCCTTTATAAATGGACAGTTATTAAGTATAAATGGTCTGGTGTTTTAATTTCCATAGTGCAGGTCTGTCACAAGCAATATCTGTGTGCTCCTAGCCATATTATGTCCCACATTTCTTTGGGGATTCTTTTATCTATAGGCTTCTCTCCTATTTGTATTTTCTCTACTTGATTAAAATCCCAAAAAGCCTCTTCAAAAAAAAATATGATAATATTCCCTGGTATAATTCCTTCTTTGATTATTTAACAAAGCTTGTAAAAGGTACATTCCATTTCTGAACTAAATCAAAAACAATATCCCAATCTTTTGATAATTTGTAGTGTCTTTTATTCTTATGAAGAAATTCCCCTTTCTGCCACTCCACCAAAACTGTCTATTTTCCTAGTTACCCATTCTCTCCATGGACTGTCTCTCTTTTGTACAATAGGTTTTAAATTTGTATTCAAAAAAAATTGAAAAAAATAAAACTATTGGGTTTATCATTTGGACACCCCCATATTTGTAGCCTAAATAAAGAATATTCCGTTTAATCAGATTTAATCTACTTCCCCAAAAAACTAGAGAAAAAACAGGATTATAATGCTGTTTCAAAATTCTTAGGTAGGGGAAAAATATGGCTAATAAAAAGAAAAATGGGCACTAAAAAA
Source organism: Neoceratodus forsteri (assembly GCA_016271365.2). Classification (NCBI taxonomy): domain Eukaryota; kingdom Metazoa; phylum Chordata; order Ceratodontiformes; family Ceratodontidae; genus Neoceratodus; species Neoceratodus forsteri. Next base: position 310,189,143 of record CM028137.1, on the reverse strand, counting down.
TTCTTAATTAAAAATATTATTTTCCTTCTCCCCATTTTCTACTTTACCCATGTACTGACCCTTTTTTTTCTCTGTTTATACATAAATCCCAATTATATTCAGCCATATTCTCTGTTCCAAAATAAATCCCTAAAATTTTTTGTGGAGTATCTGCAACCCTTATTCCCTCTATTTTATTGTCTTTTTCTGAAAAGCCTGTAAGGTTTAAACAAAAACTTTTCCCCATGTTAATTTTAGAACCAATACACTGTAGAAGAGCTTGTAAAACCTTAGGGACTAATTTCCCCATGTCCTCATTAGGAACTGTAATACATAAATCATCTATGTAATCAATTGTTTTTATTTCCCCATATCCTGGACATTGAATACCTTTTAATAAAGGTGACCTATATATGATTTTGAATTTGGGACTTGATCAGCCTGTACATCCCTCAAGTCTGGAACTGGGGCGTTTTGCATTGCAGTATTAACAGCCTTTGGATTAAGCATCATACCTGCATGAGAAGTAATGCTGCTTGGCCGATGAGCTATAGTAGTATTTTGCCAAGTCTAGGTCTTCTCTGAGACCTTGCCAGAAGTCTGTGCCATTTGCTGCTGCATGGAATCCATCGAGGTGGCTGACGTTGAAGTGTTCTTTTCCTGCCAGGGCTCCCCTGCATCAGTTGCCTTCTGTGAGTGACTGTCTGGGGCATCAGAGGTTTCAGCCCCTGTTGTGTCCTGAGTCCATTCATTTCCAACTGTGTTCCCATCTGTTGAAGCCTGTCATTCCAGATCTATTTTGTATAGCAGTCAGGGAGTGTGCATCAACAGCATGTGACTCAGTGGTTTGTGGTGCTGGTTTCACTGTTCATGTCATGTGGGGTGACTGCCTTTGATCTCTTACTGACAATCCACTCTGGCTTGACTGCTGTGGGTCTCAGTCTGAGTCTGGAATCCACTCTTCTTGCTCAGACCTTTTTTTGCAACCATCTCCTAGGAGAGCCTTTTCAGGGGACCGAGTTATCTTCTGGAATTGTCTTTGTCCTCCTATGAACTGTTGCTGTCAGTCAGCATCTTGCTGTCATGGGCCACTTTGATTTAGACCACCCAGCTGAATGTCAGAGCTGGGGCCAACAGTGTGAGAAGCAGCAGTCTGTGGAGAAGTAGTCTGAGTTTTAACAAATTTCTTTCTCTCAGCAATTCTCTGGTTCGAGGTAGCTTTGCATTTTTTATATCTTTTTATGTTTCCTCATCATCTGCTAGCAGTTGAAGCAAATCATGTCTTCTTTCTTGCAGTTGGCTTCGAACTGCAGTTCAGCAGCTAGGATGTCTTCTGAGCCCATAATCACTGCAGGCCCCTCAGCCTCCATATCAGCCAATTCTTTAATCTCTCGAGCAATAACAGTTTGCATAACGTCCTTCATAGCAGTTCAGACTAGGTGGAAGGACAAGTCCCCAGCCTGCTCAGAGCTGCATCTTCCTCCACTTTGGATTCCCCACTTTTGGCAGTCATGCCAGCAGTGCCTCCAGTCAAGAGTAAGGGAATTTCCCAGTGTCCTGGCTGATAGTCCCCTTCTCATAAAATTGGCTTCTGATAGGGTCTTCCTGAGTTATATCACTGGTCTGCTCAGGCAGCACAGTTCGTTACCATCTTTAAATAAAATTGTGAATTTGGTTGCTATCCATTGGAAAACAGGACATCTCTGCTGGGACCACTTTATGCCTTACCATATTCACAGCTAACTACACCTCTAGTGAGAATAATAAATAACCCCTACGTCCGTCACTCCTATTGGGTCATTATGAGACTCAAAAACATCACCAGTACTATGACTGATGCCATCGGAAACCCCAGTTTTACACCCCCAACATCAGATGATTGTCATAGGCACTGGAACCCTCTTGGTCTCACCACATTTAAACAACTGGTGGGATGGGATATATGCCACTCCTTTGAAGCCCTTAAACAGCAGTTCAGACTCCCTACCAGTGACTTTTAGGCACCATCAAGTCTGACACTGTAACATGCCAGGTGACAATCTAGGGAAACACAGGGAACTGACTAGGTGGGAGGACTTTGTGTATTGCACCACAATATTATGCTATACAGGGAAAACATAACTATGATCTATGCTGATCTATGTCCTGCTATGGGACACAAGGGAGTGACCCTAGAGGGTATCAAAACCCATTGGGAATCAGAAGCTGAAGTGTCCATTACAGAGAAAACTTGGGAAAAAATCCTAGAATAGGGTTGGTAGGTCACATCTTCCCCATCCTGACAGGAATACCACTGGAAGACACTAGTAACATTTTTCCACACTCCTTCCATCATGGCTCACTTTGTTCCGGATGGTTCAGATATGTGCTGGTAGGGTTCTGCAGCCTGGAGGAGGGACCATTACCATATATTCTGGGATTGCCTAAAGATCAGGGATTGCTGGTAAGACATCCACACAAAGCTGGGCCAGATGTGGAGTCAGTTTATCCCTTTTAAATTTTTACATATTCTATTAGGTCTCCCCTTGCTAGCGATGAGACCTATGTTACACAATATGCATGCTGGCAACTAAAGGAATTACATTCCACTGATTCCATGAACAGTTGGCTACTGACATCCTCATTACAAGAATGACAAGCCAAGATACGGCAGGTGAGCCAGATGGAATGAATCATGGCAGACCTCCACCTAAGCAGGAAGAAATAGGTGGAAAAAGGCAGAAATACAATAGCTAGATTTGACAGCTATAACTCTTGCTTGGGGGGGGGGGGGTGTTGAGGGAAGTAGGTGCTCTACTCAGGGGGACTGAAAGATAGCTTCTCTGTTTTCTTTGGAAGTGTATCACGAGCTCCTAAAGCCTATCATAGAATCAAATACCACAGACACTGCGGACGCTATACTGTTCCACAGAATCCATAACTGGGCATGATACTGTTCTGAGATTTTTACTGTACTGTTTACAGTTCCTTATTATATATTAGATGTGGTGGGACTGCATTGTTCAGCTGCAGTTCCAGTGTACATCTTATCAATGTGATGGGGCCCTGCTGATGTTTTGACTCTGTATGGTATCATATCCTGATTGCCCACTGACCCATTTTCAATTAACTTAAAGCAGGAGTGTGGCAAAAATGTTGACCCTACCTTGTTTCACTATAATAGATTCCAGACATCTTTCAGTTTGATTTGGTGGCATATACTGTATTTCTAATTCCAGCAACATCTGAGTATTTTACAAATGTTTCAATTTAGTTTTTTTCTCAAGAAAATAAAATGACTGCCACATTTTGCATAGAAATAGCATTGTAGACCTGGCAAGGGTTAGGAACAAGACAATGAAAAAAGACACATGGTGCACAGGATAGGAGGCGCCTACCCAAGTACATTTGCTAATATTTTTATTATTTGTAGCTGAAACTAGCTTTTTGGTAAAAACATTTCTGCTATATTGCAGCTTTAATTTATAAAAAGACAAAACAAAGCAAAACAACAACAGCAAAAAAAACAAAAACAAAAAACAATTCATGCAATTGCCCAAGGTTGTGAGTGTGGGTGTTGTTGTGTGAAATGGCTGCCACAGCACTTTCACAGTCCCTTAACTGCCAGACTGTACATCTTATCAACGTGATGGGCCCTGCTGATGTTTTGACTCTATATGGTATCATATCCTGATTGCCCACTGACCCATTTTCAATTAACTTAAAGCAGCAGTACGGCCAAAATGGGCAAAAACGTTGACCCTACCTTGTTTCACTATAATAGATTCCAGATATCTTTCAGTTTTATTTGGTGGCATATACTGTATTTCTAATTCCAACACTTTGGTATGCAGTTGTATGAAAAGCACTATAAAAATGCTAACTCTTCTTCTCCTCTTCTATATACATAGATTGAAGTCCTGTTCCTATCCTGGTTCAGTCAGGTTTAACGCGTTCTTGGATGCATAAAATAAAGAATAATGTATGGGTAACAATACCCAACAAGCCTGTATTTCTATTGATGGGTCGCACTAACAGCATATGGACCTCGAGAGTGAAGCACGAGAGGTACATGCTGTTATATCAACCCCAAGATAGAAACACAGGGCAAGTTGTGTGTAGTCACCCATAGTTTATTTCTTATGGTGTGTGCATTTGAATTTAATTTTTTCTTTTTTTCTTTTAAAATACCATGAGTGCCATTACTTATATTGTTGCTCTTTGTTCAGGAGTGAAGCGTTGCAATGTAGCAAGAGATAGCACGAGCAAGGGGACACAGCAGAAATTGATTTGGAATGTGCACAACTGTTTTGGAATGTGTAGAACAATTTTGATTGTGCACAACAGCATTTTTGAAGGGGACAATTTTCATACATAGCAAGCACTAACCATATAATATAGTATTTTTTAATGCAGTCAAAATCATGACCTATTTTCAAAGGCACAAGGCAAATAACATAGGCAGCATTTCTCTATCTATGGATAGAATAGGTAGACTCTCTTTACGCTGCAAAGTAACAGTAATTTCAGTTTTTGTCATCTTTAGTAGTGATACTAGGGGCTGAAAGTATAGCCTAGAGGTTAGAGTAATGAGCTGTGAATGAGTTTGGTATGTCCAGCAGACCTGGGTTTGTTTCCCACAACTTCCACTTGGATATTGTGTGACTCACTTAACCTCCCCAGTGCTCCTCGGTCACCCCTGTAAACAGGCACTTGTGCCTGGTGGGCCCTACCTGGTTACCAAAGACTAAAATAAATGCTGTACAAGTTTAACATAATATATAGCATCTAAACTTGTAATTTTTCTTTCAGCAAAATGATTAACTTGTCTGAACCAGACACAATTGATGAAAGGGTTATTAATAAGAGGCTTACTCCATTCACAATTTCTGTAAGTATTACATGCAGATAATGTGTTTTGCATCTGTTCATTTTCCATGTACAGTAATAAAACATGATGTTCATTTCTGTATAAAACATCAGAAAGAAATAGTCTTAACATGTGCTGTTTTGATAAAGCAAGATTTAAAGGGGAGCATTTCTGAGCAATGCCCATCATAGTTTGAAAGCCCCTGAAAATATCTTTTAAATAATGTACTGGACTCACCTGTGGCTGGTAGCAGTCTAGAGGTATTCATGATTAAGTGCGCCCCGTGCTGATATCACATTGCCACCATTTTAGAACCTTGCGATATCACTGGCAGTCAAGCTGCACTTGACTACAGTGTGCTTAGCCACAGCTTGAATGTCAGTGACATCATGAGGTTCTAAAGCTAGTAGCACTGTAGGGTCACTTTGAGTCGAGGCAGACTTAAAATCAGTATCTCTGGACTGCTGCCACTTACCGAGAAACCCAATACCGCATTAAAAAAAGATATGTTCCGGGGCTTTCAGTCGATGATGGGCGCTGTTCATGAATGTTCCCTTTTAAGACAGAGTTTCTCCACAGGGAAGCTTAAAGAGGTATGCAGACAAATGGAAAGAATTTTCAACAAATTAAGATGTCACGGCCTGCATGCCTCTGTACCAAATAGGAACAGGGTGCTCTTTCATCCCCAAACTATCCCTAGATGAAAGCAACTTTTTCTCATATTAACATTATAATTATTTCGCAAGACACTTAAAAAGTTAGGTCCCCTTCATTATTGTATGTAAGCTGAATCTGTTTCAGATGCAGTTAGCCACTAGGGTTTACATTTGAATATTTTGGCTTCCCTAACCAAGCCTCACATAACCATTTTAATGACAGAGCGTTCGTAAGAAAACCTGGACTGGATACACAGTCATGTGGGACTGTCACAGAATCTCTGAGAAAATGAGTTCACATTTGTTCCATATCTGTGAGTCTCTTCCCTCCATGAGCTATACTGAAAGTTGGTTGCAGACCCTTTCTGTGTGATCACACAACCCACTAAAACTTTGCATAGAATGGGGGTGTGGTCCGCATGTGAATGACATGCAATGCCATACACATACAATTATGACCCCCACTGTCCTACTTGCAAATTTAGTGACACCCACCTGCCTCAAGAACTGTTTTTGGAAGGCAGCAGGGGTGCTACTAATGTGGTACTAGTAACAGACCTACCAACAGTGAATGGAAATTGGTAAGGAGGCACTCCATGGATCCAGTTTGCAAGTGAATGGGACCGGTGAGGGGTAAGGTTTACAGAACACCAGGGACTTTACTCAGTCTGGGGAGTGAGTGGAGAGATGTGGGGTCACTAGACCACCAGGAAGGACTGATGAGGTCTGTAGCAGTCTTTCCACAAGCAGGACCAAAGATATGTGCTAGGAAGGTAGGTAGATGACCTATGTAGTAGTGCCTGTGTCATGGAGAGGAATTACTTAGTTGGCAGCACCAGTGCCATGGAGGGGGATGCCTTAGGTGGTAGTGCCTATTCCACTGAGGAGAATGATTTAGGTGGTAGCCCCTGTGCCATGGATGCTTGTGCCTGGCATGAAACTGACACTGTGGCATGAACAGAAGTCTGTGGGTGGTGCAAACTTTATTTTAACATACTAACATTTGTACTTACTAATTTTTATTGTGCCTTAGAGAAACTCCCTCACCTGTCGACTAAGTCAGCCCTTTCAGGATGGCTGCAAAGTGTGTGGTTGCCAAGGGGCAGTTGTTTACACCCCATTTTGAGACTCCAACTTTATTAATGAATGTGCTTAGGGT